>CM033393.1:23452543-25946497 GCA_019426215.1 Buddleja alternifolia | reverse complement strand
GGGCAAAGGAGGCAATGAGTCTTTAGCCGAGACTTGGGCTAGATATAAGGGCATGCTCCGTAAATGTCCCGATCATAATTTGGGTTGAATGAACAAGTACTCCATTTCTATGATGGGGTTAGGTCACGTATTCGGCATAGACTCAACGCGGGTGCGGGAGGAGATCTCCTTGGGTTAGACTGTCAAAGTGTATGGGACAAAGTCGAACAGTTGGCCGAGAAGACGAGCTTTACCCGACGATGAAGAGGCCTCATCCTCTAAAAAGGTTGCTTGTATTGAGGAAGTAGTTGAGGGAGTAGTAGTCTTGGAACCGGAGGTTGGCAACGTTAATTATGTGGGGGGAATCAAAATCAACCTCGGGTGAACTTTCATGTACCCGAGAATCCAAAAAGGCCCAACCCCGCACAGAACGCACAACCGGGGATCTATCAACCGGGGATCTATCACGCTCCACGGCCACCTTTCAATAACCCACCCCCGAGGCAAGGCAATTTCAATGGACAAGGTCAAGGTCAAGTGCAAATGCGACCTCCCACAATCGATGAGAAACTAGATGCTCACATGAAAAAGTCCGATACATCTTTCAATGAACTTCGGGGTATGATAAAGGATATGTGTATGGAGATGAAGGATTTGCGAACACAAGTGGGGCAACTGTCTAATGCGGTTAACGGTAGAGCCCCGGGGACTCTCCCAAGTGACACGGAAAAGAACCCGAAGGCTCAATGCAATGCCATAACCTTGAGAAGTGGAAAACAATTAGAGAGTGACATTGCCAGTACATCCGCACCCGAGCGCCCCGAGATGCACGCCCAGGCGCCAGATCTCCCCTGCTCTGGACAAGATTCTCTGTTTTCCGCGCCCGAGCGCCTTTCTTACGGCGCCCAGGCGCCACCCACAACCCTGCCTGCCAGATGCATCTGTTCTGAATCCCACGCCCGAGCGCCCCGACATGCACGCCCAGGCGCCTACAGATCCGCGCCTAGGCGCCAATATACGCGCCCAGGCGCCGCCTCCTGTTTCAGTGGGTTTTCATCCGTCTAATCCAACGCTTTCTTCCCCTATCGAAGTTCGTCTCCCCTTCCCAAATGCTCACAAAAAGAAGAAAAAGGAGATGGATCCGAGCTTTCTTTGAATTTTAGCAATCCTTCGGGAAGTGAGAATTAATATTCCGTTTATTGACGCCATTCTCCAAATGCCGAATTATGTGAAGTTCTTCAAGGACATACTCTCCAACAAGCAGAAGTGGGAGGAGAATGAGACGGTGTGCCTCACGGAAGAATGCTCCGCCGTATTGCTCAATAAATTGCCAACTAAGCTCCAAGATCCCGGGAGCCTCACAATCCCGTGCACGATTGGATCCTTATCGTTCAAGAAGGTGTTATGTGACTCGGGGGCCAGCATCAATCTTCTTCCATACTCACTATTTAAAAAGCTAGGCCTTGGAAATCCCAAGCCGACCTCAATGAGCCTTCAACTAGCCGACCGATCAATCAAGAGGCCCAAGGGGATAATCGAAGACGTTCTTGTCCAAGTCGACAAGTTTTATTTTCCCGTTGATTTCGTGGTACTCGATATGGAAGAAGATGTGGAGGTACCATTAATCCTAGGGAGACCATTCCTAGCCACGGGTAAGGCGGTGATTGACATTGCTAATGGTAAGCTTACCTTGAATGTGGGCGATGACAAAGTTACCTTTGATGTTTACAAAGTCCTTAAACACCCTATTGATCATGACTCGTGTTATCGAATTGATACATTTGACCAGTTGATTGTTGAGTATTTACAGGACAATACAATTGAAAATTCTCTCGAACAGGATCTTATGAAATCCATGCAAGTGGACTCGGAGAGATGATCTAGTGGAAAGAGTTCTAAGCTTGGAGTACAAATCTTCCTCTCATTCGGGAGGCTCCATCAAAGTTGATAGATCATTGTCAGGAGCACCTCGCCCATCTATTGAAGAACCCCCTCTCTCGAACTCAAACCCTCCCCTCCCACCTTAAATATGTGTACTTGAACGACGATGAAACACTCCCATTGATCATTTCCTCATCTCTTTCAGGATCACAAGAAGAGCAATTAATGACGGTGTTGAGATCTCACAAACGGGCTTTTGGGTGGAAACTTGCGGACATCAAAGGCATTAGTCCAGCGATATGTATGCACAAATACTTATGGAGGACTCCACCAAGCCTACACGCCAACCCCAAAGGAGGTCAAACCCACAAATCCAAGAGGTAGTAAAGAAGGAAGTGATTAAACTGCTCGACTCAGGTATAATCTATCCTATTTCTGATAGTGCGTGGGTGAGCCCTACCCAAGTGGTGCCTAAGAAAGGGGGGATAACGGTAATTGAGAATGCGAATAATGAGCTAATCCCAACTCGTATAATTAGTGGGTGGCGTGTGTGTATAGATTACCGTAAGTTGAATGATGCCACCCGTAAGGATCATTTTCCCCTCCCTTATTGACCAAATGCTTGAACGATTAGCGGGCATGATTTCTATTGTTTTCTAGATGGTTACTCCGGCTATAATCAAATTGCCATAGATCCCGAGGACCAAGAGAAAACCACTTTCACTTGTCCTTATGGCACATTTGCTTATAGAAGGATGCCATTTGGCTTGTGTAATGCCCCGGCCACTTTTCAAAGATGCATGATGGCTATTTTTCATGATATGGTTGAAGATTTCCTTGAAATTTTTATGGATGACTTTTCTGTATTCGGAACAACTTTTGATATTTGTCTTACTCATTTAAATGTTGTGCTTAAACGTTGTGAGGAAACCAACCTTGTTTTGAATTGGAAAAATGTCATTTAATGGTCCGGGAGGGGATTGTGCTTGGCCACAAGATCTCTCAAAAAGGGATCGAAGTGGACCAAGCCAAGATTGAGGTCATTGAAAAACTTCCCCCGCCCACTTCGGTCAAAGCTGTTAGGAGTTTTCTCGGGCATGCGGTTTCTATAGGCGATTCATCTTGAATTTCTCTAAAATTGCGAAACCGTTGTCTAATTTGCTTGTCAAAGATGCACCTTTTGATTTCAATTCTTCTTGTATGCAGGCCTTTCTTGATTTGAAGGAACGCTTAGTTTCCGCCCCTATCATGTCACCCCCGATTGGAGCTTACCATTCGAGTTGATGTGTGATGCGAGTGACACCGCGGTTGGAGCGGTCCTTGGCCAAAGGAAAGGAGAAGGTATTTCGAACCATTTACTATGCTAGTAAAACTCTTAACGATGCACAATTGAATTATGCCACCACGGAAAAAGAATTACTAGCCATAGTCTTTACATTCGATAAATTCCACTCTTACCTCGTGCTAAACAAAGTGATAGTTTACACGATCATTCGGCTTTAAAATATTTGCTTGCCAAGAAAGATGCTAAACCAAGACTTCTTAGGTGGATTTTGTTACTCCAAGAATTTGATTTAGAGATAAAAGACAAGAAAGGCACCGAAAATGTAGTAGCCGACCACCTCTCACGATTAGAGCTAGTGAATGATCCGTTAGATGAGATACCAATTCGTGAGGAATTCCCGGATGAACACCTCCTTGCTATTTCTGACAAAATTTCACCTTGGTATGCTAACTTTGCCAATTACATTGTTACGGGCCGTCTTCCCCCGAATATCACTTTTCATCAAAAGAAGAAATTTCTATTTGATGTGAAGCAATATCTTTGGGACGAACCCTTTCTATTCAAAGTTTGTGCAGATGGCTTAATTCGACGTTGCTTACCCGAAACGGACGTGCATGCTATCCTATCTCATTGTCATGATATGGCGGTGGGTGGCCATTTTGGGCCCTCCAAACCGGTAGCTAAGATCCTCCAATCAGGTTTCTTCTGGCCTACTCTTGTTAAAGATGCACATCATTATGTCAAATCTTGTGATCGCTGTCAACGAATGGGGAACATCTCTAAACATCATGAAACGCCCTTAAATAGCATGTTAGAGTGTGAGTTGTTTGATGTATGGGGTGTGGATTTCATGGGCCCTTTCCCCAGTTCTTGTTCAAATAAATATATCCTTGTTGCGGTAGACTATGTCTCCAAATGGGTGGAAGCCGTGGCCTTGCCTACTAATGATGCTCGGGTTGTCACTCGTTTTCTGAAGAAGCATATTTTTACTCGATTTGGAACTCCCCGAGCCATCATTAGTGACGGGGACACCCACTTCTGCAACAAGCAGTTTGAACTTTTATTGACCAAGTACGGGGTGAAGCATAAAATTTCGACCACATACCACCCACAAACTAGTGGCCAAGTGGAGGTCTCGAATAGGGAGATTAAGCGTATTTTAGAAAAAACTTTCAACGCATCAAGAAAGGATTGGTCCCTTAAATTGGATGATGCTCTTTGGGCTTATCGGACCGCCTATAAAACCCCAATTGGCATGTCCCCGTATCGTCTTGTTTTTGGCAAAACATGTCACTTGCCCGTTGAACTTGAGCATCGTGCTTATTGGGCCATTAAGTTTCTAAATTTTGACTCTCAACGTGTAGGTACACAACGTTTGCTACAACTCAATGAGCTCGAAGAATGGCGTCATCTTGCCTATGAGAACGCGAAACTCTATAAGGAGCGGACCAAAATGTGGCATGACAAACATATTCTCCCCGGGAATTCCACAAGGGAGAGCGGGTGTTGCTATACAACTCTCGACTCCGACTCTTCCCGGGAAGCTTAAGTCTCGATGGTCGGACCCATTTTGATTTCCCATGTCTATCCATCCGGCGCCGTCGAGCTTACAACAGATAAAGGACATACTTTCTTGGTCAACGCTCAACGTCTAAAACCTTACTTAGGGATGGATGGACCGAGAGACAAAGAGTCCTTCATCCTCGCGGACCCTTCGTGATTCTTCGCTTTCAGTCGAGCTAATGACTCTAAACTAGCGCTTCTTGGGAGGCAACCCATGTTTTCTTTCCGTTTCCTTTTCTTTTTCTCTTATTATCCCGTTTGTTGCTTTATTTTCTAGTCTTAAATCTTTGTTAGTTTGTGTTTTAAGTGTTTTGTCTTTCCCCTTTTGAAACAGGAAATGGAAATTCTTTACATAATATTTCTGAAGAGCCCGCCTAGGCGCCTATCGACGCGCGCCTAGGCGCCCATAGCGCCTATGTGTTTCAACATGTTTCTGAAAGGGCCGCCCAAGCGCCGAAAAACTCCCGCCTAGGCGCGGAAAGTTTCACTCAAAAATCCAGGTACGCTGTGTCGCGCGCCTAGGCGCCCAAATACGCGCGCCTAGGCGCCCGTTTCTGATTTAAACATATCTGTGGGTCAAAACGGTCAAAATCCTTCACAAACTCTTCACAACTCCTCTCCCACGCGATTTCCGGCGACAATCTCACCATTTCCGGCCATTTACACCGTGTTTCACCGCCGCTTTCCATCAACATAACTCGCTGCACAGTGGCTCCTCTTTCACATCCGACTCGGTGCGATAATTTTGGGTAAAAAAGGTGAGTTTTGGCTTTACCCTTCTTCCATTTCCGATTCATAGCCGACGAGTAGGTGCCTTACGTTATATTTTGAGGATTATTTGGGGCTTCGTCCGATTGTGGGTTTTTGTTGCATTTGAGGAATTTATTGGATTAGAGGGTTGTCATCGATTTGTGGGTTGTTGTTGATTTGTGGTTTGTTGTTGTTTAATTTGTGATATATTGTTGCTGGATTGTGGGTTGCTCTCTGATTTTGTTGTGTTGTTGGGCGTTGACGATTGTTGTGTTGGGTTGGTTGCATTCGGGTTGATTTGAGTAGTTGAGAAATTGAGATAATTTTAACCATTGTTGTTGCAAATGATGAGAACTACCAACAAACCGTCCAAGGGTAAGAAGAAAGTGGGTGAGGGTTCCGCTAATGAGCCCGAGACTCCCGACAATACCCGTTTCGAAAACTCCAAAGTCCAAATTATGTGTTAGAGTTTGAGCACCCCCCGCATCTTTATTAAGGAGCACTATTTGACCACCCGGGGATAGCCCTCTGTGCACGAATTGATACAGTTCCATCACTTACTGTTTTTCTGTCAAAAGCCCGAGGCCATCCGTCTTCCTTGGGTCCTGGAATTCTTCAACTCCGGGGTTTATGATGAGATTGAGACGCGAGGATGGCTGGGGACTACCCTTTTGGTACGGGGCAAACATGTCGATTATGAGTTGAGACAGATTAGGGAGAGCATAGGCACCCCTACCCCTCAGACATGCGAGTTCACCACTCTTTACAATGCAGGGCGCCTCCGGGTTAGCCTGTCGGATATTTTGCGGGTTATTGCCCGAGAGGGTTGGGAGTGGGTACCCGGAGAAGCTCATGTCCCCCGTAGGGCTCTACTTCCCGAGGCTGCTTTCTGGCTCGACTTCATCTGATTCAATTTAATACCGAGTACCAATCGGTCAGAGGCAAACAAGGAACGGGCCACCCTCATCTATGCTATTATGTCCAAGAAAGCTGTGGACTTTGCCCGGGTGATCCACAAGTCTTTGACGGATCACTTTAGGAAGTTGAAGAATGAGTTAGGGCCGTTGATTGACAAAGAATTGGCCAAGCAAAAGGGCGAAGGGCCCACTCGGAAGAATCCCATCATTCTCCCGTCGCTGATCACAGTTTTATGCAAAGCTGCTAGGGTTCTGATACTTCCTATGGAGCGTACAGAGCTCCCGGGTTCTTATCTCGCTGTGGTCGCTGATGACCAACAGGCTCCCCCACCACAGGCCGCTTCCAAGAGGCCTCGCCCGTCTTCTTCCCGGTCTACTAGTTCTTCCCAATTCCCACCTATGGATGCCGCAGCCATTAGACAACTAAAGGATGAATTGAGGGATGAGTTGCGAGATGAGATGAGGGTGGTTATGTCCGACACTTGTGCTTATTTCCGTCAGCTTCTTGTCGAGCATAATGAGTTTGTCGGTCGGGGGCCATTTGATTATTCTACTCCTCCACCTTACCCGCACCCCCCGCCTCAGCAGCCCGCAGATTTGCACGAGTCAGGTGCTCTCGTTCCTGTAGGAGGTGATGATGAGGCTCATAATGATGAGGGTAGCCCGTTGATTGATTTGGATGATCTCGGCGGAACGGATGAGGACTACATTGACCGTTTTGGCACTACAGATTAGGCTTATCTTGTTTTATTTCCATGCATGTTTCGTTTTTTTTTTTTGTTATCTTTTGTTGGGTTGTTGGACATTTTATGATTTATGTTTGGATGCTTGATGTTTTCTTTCCATGCATGTTTCTCGTTTTTGTTCATCTCGTTTTGTTTTCTTCTATTCTATCCAATGTTTGATGCTTTGTATGGCTAGCATTTTTTTTACCTATGTAGTGATCGACACAATGATTGCCATCCTTGGACTCGATTGCCTTAAGTGGACTCGGGTTTGCTTTTCAGCTCCCTTATGGTGATGTGTACTTTACCCTTATTTTCTTTCGAACATTGGGGCCAATGTTCATGTTAAGTTTGGGGGGGGGGGGGGGTGTTTTAGATAACTCAGTCCAAGTTTGGGGGATGGCACACATATCTACATGTGAGCTTGTGCATTTTGTGAATTTTTTTTTTTTTGGATAGAATTTCAACCCGTCACTTGATGAATTGAGCATGGTTAACGTGAATACATGGTATGCATTCTCTATCAATTTGGTTTTCAATTTGGTTTTTAATGGCTATACACGCAATTCCTTGTTTGTGAGACCCTAACTAGACTAGATTGACCTTAAGATGATTCACATATGCACATAAATCGAGGGTAGAGGAGTTGAGTGGGCAACCATTTTGAAACACTTAAAGGCTTGATCCCGGAAATATCAACTTAGAATTTTCACATGTGTTATGAGTTGAGAACGTTAACTTCGTGTGCTTAATAATAATAAAAAGAGGTTGAACATTGGTATGACTGAAAAAGTCAGGCTTAATAGATACTGGGGGCAAAGAGCACCATGCCTAGAATACTGTACTATTAAGCTAATTTGAGCTAGAGCTCAAGCCAATGCAAGTGTTAAGTGAATAAGGACCTAGTTTGATTTTGTGGCCTTTGACACTCGAGCGATTAAGCCCTTAGGAGTGTCTCCACACTTGATACCCTAAAGCCGTCTGGTTTAGGAGTTATTGGCCTAAAGCTCGTTACACGGTGTCATAGAAAGCCTAAGAGGATCGAACATTGCACATGGTCTAGCCTCTAATGTTTCGAGTTGAAAGTGCATAAGTTAAAGTCGAAAGTGGAATGACGTGATGAATTTTTAAGTGGCTATGAAGTTGTATTCAATTCTCGTACCATGTGAATAATCAAAAGTTGATAAATATGGGGTTAATGCTTGAAAAGTGGTAAGAATGCCACTTGACTATAATACTTGAGATTTATTACACTACACCCTTAGGATGATCTTTTCAATGTTAAGGCGTAACATGAGCAAGTGGGTGACGTGTATATATATGTAACTTGAGCTTAAACAGATGAATTCATACCATTGTGTGTTATTAATCATTGTAATTTACGTTGAGTGATCGGGGTTGAAAATCTTTTGATTTTGTGGGTATATCGTCTGCAAACCCTCACGAGACTATAACTCGTCCTTTGAGGTAACTCAAAGGTTCAAAGGCTTGTTGCATTCGCTAAATGCAACCGTTTACTCCACGAAAGTGAGTTAGGTAGTTTTATTTTTGTTTCTCTCTTTGATTGATGATGTTTCCTTATCTTAGAACTCTTATTGCTCGAGGACGAGCAATTGATAAGTGTGGGGGTGTTGATAAGAGGCATTTTTACGTGTTTTTAAGCCCATGGGACTTATGCTATGGATTCATTTATTGACGAAATCATGCCACATTTGCGTTTAAGCGGGGTGTTAAGTGATTACAGGTGATAAATTTGAGCATACGAAGAAACGAGGCGAAAAACGACGTATAAAACAAGTTCAGGCCAATTTGCTTCTGTCGTCCACGCCCAGGCGCCAGTATTACCACGCCTAGGTGCCGAACAAGATGCAAATAACGTCAACATTCTGCTGTCCACGCCTAGGCGCCGTCCTGTCCACGCCTAGGCGCCGTATCTGCACCACTTTCCACGTTCGAGCGCTATTTCCGTATGTTTAGAGACCGAATTGGATGAAGTTCCCTTCTACAATGTTGTAGAACTATGTGTTAGCTTCAAATGAGGACTTGAATCATCTAAATCGGAGTTTCGTGGAGAGAGTTATGAATGAAATACGATTGCTGCGCAGGACACATTGCATTTAATTTCAGCATTCTGTCAGCGGCGCCCAAGCGCCGTAATGCCCACGCCTAGGCGTGACCACACCCGAGTTTTGATTCCTTTCAGCCAAAAGATCATCATTTGATGGGGAAATGGAACATTTAAAGCCAAGAGGTCATCACATGTATGGAGGGGAGGTCATAAGTGTGTTTCTTAGTAGATCTACTTTATGGAATTTTATACTACACACTTTAGAGTAGTGGAGGACACACTAAGGGAGACACACACTAGGGAGCCCAGCAGTTTCTTGTCTTCTTAAGCCATTTTTCTTCACTCTTGACCGATCACATCTTGGAGGAGGAGGCAGCTGGCCATTACTCTTCACCCATCATCATTCATCACCATTCTTCATCACTTTTGGAGGGGAACAAAGAGAGAGGAGTTAAGGATTGAAGTTCAAAAGCAAGGATCCATCATCAATCAATTGAGGGAGTTTTAATTACTTGCATTTACATGTTTATTTCCATGAGTATGTATATGTTTGTATTAGATTTTCTTAAGGCCTTGATGAGAGGCTAATATTATAGAACTAAGGCCATGTGAAAGCCAATTTATGAATCAATATATGTGAAGTGAATTTTCGTATTAATTCTCATATTGCTTTGTGTGTTGATTTTGAGCTTTTATTACAATCATGTGCTTGATCACCATATGCTTGCTATCTTGCCTAGTCTAGTCATTCGAGAGAAGATAGATTAGGGTTCAATGGAATCAACTCATCATCCGAAACTAATGTGGAATTGCCCCTAGACATAGGTAAAATTTCCGGGTGCGGTTAGCCGGATTTATCCGGGGAAACTCTAGAACGTTAATGCGTGGTTATTGATTAGATTCTCGGATAGACATATTTAGAGAACCATCAATTAATCATAGGATTATTATGTGCCGAGACATCGGGTAATAATTATCTAAGGAATTTCCACCAAAGCAATAGGAGTCTAATAATTCGAAGAGTAGCTCATCTATATTGACGAGTAGATTCGGTTGTAGCATGTGCCTTAGTCATTTTATCATACGTGAGATTTAATCTATAGTTCGTTTCTCTTTGGTTCTTCACTTGCTTACTCGTTTTATTGCAATTTACTTTTGTCCATTTTCATTAATCATAAACTAAAATTCAAGTCTCCGTGGTTCGACAACCCGGACTTATTTTGTCCACTTTTATTACTACACACGACTAGTGCACTTGCTATTAAAAGCACGTTAGGTATTAGCGTGTCATCAAGTCATGTGAGTTTGACTAAAACCATGACTCTCACTTGACTGGGATATAAGAATAAAAGGTTTATACTCGTACGGTATTCACATCGTATAAGGTTTGGAATGATCCTATTCATTCATTCTCAATTGGGATGCGATGTGAGCCACGTGACTGGCTAGGTGTTACTCACATCCTTTTGGTTTCCTCCCAATTGCCTTTTGAGACGAACCTAAAGAGTCGCGCTTAAAGGAAGTGCAAAAGGAAAAATTATGGAAAAGACTTGAGAGAATTTTTCGGTATTGGATTTCGTGATTAATTAATTAATTGATCATTAGATGATTTTATTAATTAATTAAGTTAATGAATTAATTAATTCCTTAGAGGAAATTAATTATAGAATTAACATGGATTTAATTAATTATTTAATTAATTTATTTATTGGATAAATAACATTAATTATTTAAATTAATTAAATTGCATATAATGGACTAAAGCCCGAAAGGCTTCCAAAGTCTAAAAGTGGGCGTCCAAGTGGCCTAGGTTATTGTTTTCTATTGTAGTATAAATATACTACTTAGTGAAAAAATAACAAGTGAATAAGTCATAACTTTCTCTCCAAGTCAAAAACTCTCCAACCCTTTCTCTCTCTCTAGTCGTCCTCCAAGGGAAGAAGAAGAAGGAATTTTTTGCTTTTTGACTACGGCGTGGCAATTTAGAGACAACGACGAATTTGCTATTCAAGAAAGGATTGCGAAAGCTGGTTTAGAATTCAACATACGCGAAGTAAGGTAATTGAATTCGAAACACAATTTGAATATGTGAAATCGAGATGAGCCACATGGGAGATTTTTCTTTCCGCTGCGTTTTTATGTTTTAAAATCCCAACATCACGACCTTGGAGGCATATTCCATCATCGTTATTCCCGATGTCCGATGATGTCCCATAGTCATGTGTGATTCAAGGGACTTCGTTCTGAGCATAAAAAGACAGTTAAAGAACAAAGAATACCATAATAAAATTGACTTTATTTATAAAAAAAGATTGTCTCATAGAGTCTATACACAGTAATGGCACCCAAATAATTGGCGCGCCGGGCGTCTATTCTATCAATCCCCCACTTTCCTTAGAGCCAATTGCCCACGTATTTGAGGCCCATTCTTCCTAGATGTCCATTAGACACTTTTTGACTGAGGGGTTTGGTGAGTGGGTCTGCTACATTATCTTCTGAGTCTACATGCTCTAATCGAATGTCTCCCAATGATCTTCCTAATCAAATGGTATCGCCTTTGTATGTGCTTGTATTTTTTATGAGAGGCTCCTTTGCTTGCACAATAGCCCCACTGTTATCACAGTACACTGGTATCGAGTTAACAATAGATGGAACCACCAAACTCATGGATGAAGTTCCTCATCTAAACAGCTTCCTTTGCCACCTCTGAGGTAGCAATGTATTCCACTTTGGTTGTTGAATCAGCAGTAGTCGGTTACTTGGAACTCTTCCAATCGATTTTGAGTCGTCAATATCAGTTTGGAAACTAGAGTCTACGTAGCACTCTAATTCCAATTCTCCTCCATCGTATACCAAAAACAAATCCTTAGTTCTCTTAAGATACTTGAGGATTGTTTTAACTGCGGTGCAGTGCTCCTCACCTGGATTTTCCTGATAGCGAGTGCACACGCTAAGTGCATAAGCTATATCAGGCCTTGTACATATCATCGCATACATAATGCTTCCAATGGCGGATGCATAAGGTATGTGAGACATCCTCTCTCTTTTCTTCTCAATCTTAGGGCACATAGACTTGGAAAGAGTGATTCTATGTATCATAGGCAAGAATCCTCTACTGGATTATTTTAAACACAGCTGGGTTCGGCCCAGCACTTAGAATAATGTGTTGGGCCAAGCCCAGCGTTAATTGACCGCGTTGGGTCAAGCCTAGTGCTATTTATTATGCGATGGGCTTGGCCCAGCACTATTGACCATGCGCTGCTCTGGGCTCTATTACACTCAGTGTTGGGGCTAGCCCAACACAACTCTAATTGTGTTGGTCCAAGCCCAACACCTTACATCTGGGCCGCCTAGGGCGCGGTTCCGCAGCACACACTACTGCTGTGCAGCAACGTGGTCGGTGCGCCACGCCCCGACATCCGCTACTTCGTCGCGCCACCCGAAGGGTGGCAATTTTCAATCCATGTTCATTTTTCGTTTTACCCGGTAAATCCAATTCAACCAACAGATTAATTTTACAGATTTCAATGCATAAAATTAATTACCCTAAAACATACAATACCTAATATGGTTTATGCAATTAAAACAATTAAAAATAATAAACACATAATCTATATCATGAATCACCCGAATTTTGGCTCTGATACCACTGATGTGATTCGATCTAGCGGATAAAAATTTATTCGAATCACACCAGAAATCGAATCCGGGATTTCATGATATGTTCTCGCAACAAGAAAAATAAATCAAGAGGATAATCAAATTACCTCTTGACGACAAAAATTCTACTAATCAGCAGTAGCCCCAGACTCCTACCTCTAGATAATCACGCGAAAAAATATCTCCAAGAGAGCTTTGATCTCCTCCACTGCAAGTAAAGCGGCGGGGGATAGTTAGGAGAGAGGGGAGGGAATTTTTGTCTTTCTTTCGCTCTAGGCTTGATTCTTAAAGTCAGATTCTAAAGTGATTGCGAGTTGGAGTTATGCTATTGACTAACAAGTGCTGGGTTTTAAAATAAAACCCCAGTCTAACTAACAGAGAGGGGGGCAACCGCTAGGCTCTTTTGGAGTGGGCTTTCGGGTTTTGTTCCATCTTAGCTCATGTGTAATTAATTAAATCTAAGTCCAAATCCAATTGAACTTTAATTAATTACTTTAATCTAATTAAAGTTAATCCAATTAATTTTATTCAACTTATAAATTAATTTCCAATTAATTTAACTTATTAATTAATGATTTAATTAATTTAATTAATCTAATTAAATATTTTTAATTAAATCATGCCATCCATTTTGTTAGTTACTCACATCCAATGTGAATTTACCAAAATACCCTTAGTACAGAAAATTATTCTTTTCTTCACATAGCACGACTCTCTAGGCTCGATTCAATTGGCAATGAGAGGATACCAAAGGATAAGGTTGTCACCTAGCCAGCACCGTGGAACCAAATCATAGCCCAATTGAATACGAGATGAATACGTCATCACAAACCTTGATTACGATTACCATATGCGTATAAACTCTTCAACGACGTGATCCAATCAAGTAAGATCCATGGTACGTTAAACTCATAGAACTTGATACTATACTTTGTAATCATAATAATGTGAAATTACCGATCTACACTTAGTGACTATCATGAGCTAGTTTATATGCTTTGGTCAAAGACTTATTATTTCAATTACTTATGATCGTACTGGTCACATATTCGTTTACTATCGAGACAGTTAATTCCATATTGGCAGTTATCTTACAATATCGAATGCACCATTTGAATCGTACTTCGAGATTGATCCCACCTATCTGGTGATACTCTAGTAGCAGGTCCAATACTACAAACACATAGTAAATAACTCCTCAAGTCAAAAGTCCACACATACTATTGCAATCTTAATCCCAATCATTGACTGTTAAAGAGTAAATACTTATGTGATTAGATTAATGTGAGTGGAGTTCAAATATGTTGATTTCATTAATCATATTCATGACACAGGCTCCCACTATCAAATCAGTGTTCGGCTCGCACTCTTTGTCAAAGTAAGAGTCATACGAGTTGAATTTTAATGCTCAACTTAAATTCCTTAACTCACGAACCAATATTAAGAGATTAAGTACTTGACTCTTCCAGTGCCTCCTCTTATCCACATAAGAGATGGAAAGTCTATTTTCAAATCTCAAGGACTATTTGTTCAATATAATTAAATGTCAGTGAGATTTATATGAACAAAACCAATTAACTTTTATTCTATAAATAGAAACATAATCGTTTGTACAAAATAACTTATAAATGCCCTACTCAATCTAATTCCTCATTAGCATTAAGAGCATACACTTAACAGTAAAATCCTCTGGCTGCTGCATATAAATCTCTTCCTCAATTTCACCATTGAGGAATGCAGTTTTAACATCCATCTGCCAAATTTCAAAATCAAAATGTGTAGATATGGCTAGAAATATCCTTATGGATTTCAGCATTGCTACTGGTGAGGAGGTTTCCTCATAATCAATTCCTTGTCTTTGCGTAAACCCTTTCACCACGAGGCGTGCTTTATAGGTAGCCACCTCTCCATCAACTCCAAGCTTTTGCTTGTGGACCCACTTGCAGCCTATGGGTTTAAACCCATCTGGCGGGTCTGCCAAGGTCCAAACCTTGTTGGAGTGCATGGAGTCCATCTCGGATTTCATGACTTCTAACCATCTTCCTGAATCAATGTCCAACATCGCTTCCCTATGACTCTTTGGATCTAAATCCAAAAGCGAATCCTCTAACTTGCTTTCTTGAAAATGGCCGACCCATCTCTCGAGTGCCTTTAGAATCCTTTCGGATCTCCTCAGAGGTTGTGTACTTTTGGCTTGTTGTTTATGAATTGCTTCTTGTGTGGTATCAGGCAAGCTCGTTTGTGGTTCTTACGGTATCTCAGTACTTTGAGTCTCCTCGAGTTCTACAATCTCGTTATTCCCATCTAATAGGAAATCCTTCTCCAAAAAGGTCGCATTCCTTGAAACAATCACGGTTTGTTCCAAAGGATTGTAGAAGTAGTATCCAAAAGAGTCTTTCAGACATCCCACAAACTTACACAAAATGGACCTCGGATCCAATTTGTCTCCCACTTGCTGCTTGACGTAAGTAGCACACCCCCACACCCTAAGGTGTTTGTATGAAGTTGTCTTACCATACCACATTTCATATGGAATCTTAGGCACACTCTTAGACGGCGCCCTATTCAATAGATAGGTTGCAATCATCAAACCCCGTTTAATTTAAGTGTGTCTCGACGAGTCCACTGCGAGAGAATCTCATTCTCTCTTAGATCATCCAGAAACTCATTGGATAGGTATTCACCTCTTTGATCCGATCGAAGAGTCTTGATACTTTTACCAGTTTGTTTCTCTACCTCATGTTTGAACTCCTTGAACTTTTCAAAGGATTCAGCCTTGTACCTTATAAGGTACACACAACCACACCGCGAGTAATCGTCAGTAAATGTTATGAAGTAGATAAAACCACCTCTAGCATTTATGCAAAGTGGTCCACATACATCAGTATGGACTAAGTCTAAAACTCCACTTACACGAACCATTGACCCAGTGAATGCCATATTGGTCATCTTTCCCTTAAGATATGATTCACAAGTTGGCATCTCGTCTAGATCTCCAAGACCAAGATGATTTACCAAAATGCAAATCCTTTCTTTTGAGATATGACCTAGCCTAGCGTGCCAAGTTGATGTACTTATGGAATTATCTAATTTTCGTTTGTTACTTTGTTGAATATTGAGAGTAGGATAAGTAGGGAAAATTGTATAAAGACCATCTTGCAATTTTGGATCTATAATAAGATTAGATTCATAGAACAAAGAGTAACTATTATTATTAATGTGCACCAAAATATACCCAAGGGCATTTTGGTAATTACATGTGTCCCCAAGCCGGGTCGGGTCGCCACCCGTGGGTTAGTGTCCGTGGATATCCCGCTATACAAGCCTAAAAAGGATGGAAGACCCACCAAAGATAATTGGGTTATAGTATTAGTCCAAAAGACAATAAGATCAATGATCATTAAGCCTAATAGGTTATTAATTAAATTAGGCCCATGACCTGTAGCCCACTATCAACTCCCTATAAATACCTTATAGGAGCTGGGAGAGGCTTATTATCTACTCCCCTAGTAAATATTCACTGGCTATTGAGAGTAACCCCACAAAATAACTACGAACTGACTTGATCCCACATACCTTGGGTACGTAGGCAGCTCGAAGTAACCAAGTGCAGTCTATAACTTAACCAACCCTTAACTTAATCTGTCATGAGTTGAATCGGTTCCCTTACTCCACGTGGTCCATCACGTGACAATCACTGTCTGACGATTTTTACCATCATCAGATTGGAGCAGTCTGTGGGAAGCTCGGTCCAACCACTGAGCATGCAGACTAGAGATCAAGTACGTAATATTAGCGATCAGAGTAATAGCAGCAACATGCCAAGTATGGTATGCGCAGGCGATCAGCAGACACCTCGAGGGACACTAATAGTGAATCCCCCCCCCTCCTCAAGGAGGGTAAATGAGATTACTCATCACATGTTCTCTGTGGTGGCCTCCAGCTCGGGTAAGCACAGCAGTCACATGGAGCTTGAGGCACAAAGCATTATGTTCAGAGCTCGAGATTTGGAAAGTCGAATCCCCTCTAAGAACGAAGATTTAGTGATCTCAGTCACCATCACGGATTCATGGGTATGCAAAGTTCTCGTTGATAGTGGGAGCTCTGCAAATCTTATCTTCTTCGACACCTTCACGCATTTGTCTAGTGGTGGAACCAAAGTTCAAGTGGTGAAAACCCAACTCATCGGCTTCACCGGTGAATCAGTAGATGTTTTAGGAAAAGTGACCCTGCCTTTATCTTTGGGTACACTTCCTAAGCGTGTGACCAAGGACGTGAAGTTTTTAGTGGTTAAAGCCCCTTCCGAGTATAATGTTATACTAGGGAGGCCGAGCTTGAACCTCTTTCGAGCTGCTATTTCTACTTTCTACACGAAGGTTAAGTTCCCAACTCCGTGCGGAACAGGAGAAGTCGTAGGATACAAACGACTGACCAGGGAATACTGTTCTAACACCTTAACTTCACTCAAGAAGATGCAGAGAGTCTCAGAGCCAGACATTGGACGTGAACTCATAGAAATAGACATGGTAGCCCAAGTGAAGGATAATGCAAGTAAGACATTGAAAGATGACAGCGACACCCGGGGAAAAGAGGTCGAAAGCCTGAAGGCAGTAAAGTTAGAACCAGGTGATCCTGAGAGAAAAACTAAGGTTAGCACTGCCCTAAGGCAACACTTGAGGGTGACTTGGTATATTTACTCAGCAATAATATGGATGTGTTTTCTTGGAGTGTGGGGGACATGGAGGGGATTGGCCCCGAGGTCATGAATCATCACCTTAAACACCTCCTCGGATGTTCACCCTGTGAAACAACGCAAACGGACTATGGGAAGGGAAAGGAGTCTGGCGGCTAAGAAAGAGGTAGAGAACTTGTTGGCCACCGGGTACATAAGAGTCGTGCACTAAGCCGAGTGGCTGGCCAACGTGGTATTGGTAGCGAAACCCAATGGCAAGTGGAGGATGTGCATAGACTTCACAGATCTGAATAAGGAGTGCCTTAAGGACTCCTATCCTCTCCCCCAGATCGATGACTTGATCGATTCCACAGTCGGTTGTGAACTGTTAACCTTCCTGGCCCCGAAGATCAAAAGAAGACCAGCTTCATCACTGATCAGGGTACCTTTTGTTACAATGTGATGCCTTTTGGGCTAAAAAATGGTGGTGCCATTTATCAGAGGCTGGTCAACAAGATGTTCGAAGCACAACTGGGAAGGAACATGGAAGCATACATAGATGACATGCTAGTAAAGAGTAGGAGGGGGATAGATCATGTGAATGACTTGCAAGAATGCTTTAAAGTACTTAGGGGTTTACAAGTTAAATCTCAATCCCACCAAGTGTACTTTTGGGGTACGAAATGGAAAGTTCTTAGGCTACATGGTGAGTGAAAAAAATCAGAGCCATCTTAGACGTAGCTCCCCCTAGGTCCAAGAAAGAGGTACAAGAACTGATGGGGTGAGCTGCAGCCCTCAATAGGTTTATTTCCCAATGAGTCGATAAGGGACTATCATTCTTCAAGGCAATAAGGAATGCTAAGAGCTTAGAGATGCTTCGTGTCAAGTAGCATTTGAGAAATTGAAGGAATACTTGGTTTCCCTGCCACTGCTCACTAAGATCCTAGATGGAGAAACGTTTTTCATATATCTGACAGCGACCCAGGAAGCTGTCAGTGCAGTATTGGTTTGAGATGATCATGGGGATCGTAAACCCATCTATTATATTAGCCGGCTACTATGGGCGGTTGAGCCAAGATACCCTCTCATTGAGAAGTTGGCCCTCGCCTTAGTAGTGGCAGCTAAAAAGCTAAGGCCGTACTTCCAGTCACATCCCGTGGTGGTCCTCACTAACCACCCCTTGAGAAAAATACTATCAAGCCCCGACATATCGGGTAGAATGGTTAAATGGGCGATGGAACTTAGTGAGCACGGTATCGAGTATCGAAGGAGTCCATCTATCAAAGCACAAGTGTTAGCTAATTTTGTCGCCGAGACGATGGAGGACGAGGCCAATTGTTCCCTACCAACATGGACCATATTTGTAGATGGCTCTTCCACCAGTGCCGGTAGTGGAGCTGGAGTGATAATCGAGAGTCGTCAAGGGGACAAGCTTGAATATGCTATAAGATTTGAGTTTGATGCCTCAAATAATGAAGATGAATATGAGGCACTATTAGATGGGGCCAAATTAGCCCTCACGGATGGAGCAAAGAAGTTGATAGCTTACAGCGATTCACAGTTGGTGGTCAGCCAGGTGACTGGAGTATACGAGGTTAAGGGAGTGAGAATGACTCAGTATCTAGCCCTAGTCCAAGAGATGAGAGAACGCTTCGAAGAGTTTGACCTTAGCCAAGTCCCAAGAACGGAGAATGAGGCTGCGGATCAGTTGGCCAAGTTAGCCAGCTCTATAGCCTCCATTAAAAATAGGAAGATAACCTTCATCACCTCCGACAAACTTGAGGTAGAAAAGAGAGGCCTTGAAGTGCTGTGTGGGGAGGCAGAGGAGCCTAGCTGGAAAGATGAAATAGTTGACTACCTAGTGGCTGGAAGTTCGCCTAGTGATCCTAGAATAGCCAGAAAGGTAAGGATGAGGGCAGTTCGATTCGTCATTATAGATGGCGAGCTGTACAAAAGAGGATTTTCACAGCCCTATTTGAAGTGCTTGACTCCTGCCAGAGCAGAATATGTGCTGCGTGAAATACTCGAGGGTAGTTGTGGCAATCACCTGGAGGCAAGGCAATTGCTGCCAAGACGTTGCGACAAGGATACTTCTGGCCGACTATGCTCAAAGATGCTCAAAACTTAGTGCGAAGATGCAGGAGCTTCCAGGAACATTCCAACATAAACCACCTCCCCGGGGCTGAAATGCGGCCGCTAGAAAGTACATGCCCCTTTGATATGTGGGGGCTAGATATAGTTGGGCCTTTTCCTTTAGCCACAGGTTAAAGGAAGTTTTTGCTGGTCGCTATCGATTATTTCACCAAGTGGGTGGAAGCTGAGCCCCTTGCCAAAATATCTGAAAAAGAAGTGATGAAGTTCTTATGGAAGAATATAATCACACGGTTTGGAATCCCAAGATCTTTGGTCTCAGACAATGGCACCCAATTTCAAGGAGCAAAGCTGAGGGAATGGTGCCAAGAGCTAAACATAAGGCAGCACTTCACCTCTGTCAGCAACCCTTAAGCGAGTGGCCAGACAGAGGTCACCAACCGCACTATTCTACAACACTTGAAGACTAAGCTCGAAGAGGCAAAAGGAAGTTGGCCGGATGAAATTCCAACAGTACTGTGGGCATACCGCACCACTCCCAAAGTTAGTATTGGGGAGACCCCCTTAAACTTAGTTTTTGGAACCGAGGCCATCACCCCGGTGGAAATTGGAGAAAGGAGCTTGAGGATAAGTCAATATGGCCTTGCTGAAAATGGGCGTCGCCGAATAGAAAATTTGGATTTCATCGTGGAAGTAAGAAAGGACGTCGCTGCAAGGGTCGAAAAATATAACGCAAGGATGGAACGAGACTACAATCACCTGGTACACCCCCGAAGCTTCCAGGTGGGAGATTTGGTGCTTAGAAAAAAAGAAGCCACAGGCCCTGTTGGAAAACTGGAGGCCAAATGGGAAGGCCCCTACCAAGTAAGGGAGGCGGTCAACCCGGGTACCTATAAGTTAATGACACCTAGTGGTAAAGAAGTTCGGCGCACTTAGGGCATATCCAACCACAAAAGGTACTTTAATTAGATTTTTTCTTGCCCACTGTATAGGTTATCCCGATAACAGCTAATTAATAGTTAATAACAATGGCCACTGGCCAAATTATATTTGAATGTTTGTCGCCACTACTATTTTACTGTGCTACTAACAACATCAAATAATTAAACTTTTCATCCACTTAAGGGGAGAACAAGAACATTAATACGAGCCCTGGGAGCTAAGCAAGCTCCCACTTGAGGCGTAATAAACTTTACCCGCGACCCCACTCAAGGTCAATATAGGTGGCGCCGCAAAATACCCCCGAGTTGTTTATGACTCGACCAAGGATGGGCCACCCCATAATCCCTCCAATAATATCGAGAGTGGTTGAGGACCTACAAAAGGTCTCCCCACTCCCATTAAGGTTATGAATTGAGATTGTGAACAAACAAGAGGCAACCATGCCCCATTAAAAAGTGACTGCTGGTAACACGAACTATGTCACTCATATAATCAAGTAAGAGACAATCATGCCCCGTTAAAAGAGTGACCACTGGTATCACGAACCGTGTCGCCCATTCAACTAATTAAATATAATGCAAACAGTCCTCGCTGCTCCAAGTGTTGTTATAACTAAACACCGAGACAGCAAGAAAAGGGGTGGCTAACCAATATTGAACCTCACTTCACACTCCCAATGTGTGAAATTAATAGCTATCTAAGCCCCCTAAGATGAATTCCAACAAAAAATAGTCAAGGCACTACGTTCCAATTATCTTATTACTACTTGCACAACTACTCCCCAAGGGGATGAATAAGAAGTGAGCAGTAGCACGAAAAATAGCCAGTCTATTAAAGAACTAACCAGTCAATAGCCGGTTACTAAGTAGCCACAGGAATTATTATTCAACCCCTTCATCCTAAACATGGAGGTAGACAATGACTGCATGTCAAAAAGAATAAAAACTTTCTAACTCCCTTACTATATGTTCACTTACTATTAAATTGGACTAGCACAATTAAGGAGTAAGGGGGGCATACGGGGAGAAGATATAGCCAAGTAGCTAATGAATAGATCACGCCAAAATCACCAGTAGTAAAAACAAGTAAATAGTCTTACAAAAAAATTAAGTACTTAAGAGTGAATCTCATAAGGTACAAATAAACAAGTCATAGATGCTGAATAACTAAGTCAAGGCAACTCGTAAATCTAACTACACTCCCAATAACAACTAGCCCTCCTAAGAAGGGCCGCCGCCACGTCCACGGGTGGGAGGCACATCATCCTCGTCGCCGTCATCGGCCACTCCCTCATACAGCCATAGAAAGTCATCTTGAGGATAGCGACCACTCTTGAGAAGAGCCCGACGGCACTGCCGAACCGTTTCCCCATGAAACCGAAGGCGATATCGTATGCCTTTTTGTTGCACTCATTGATGAACTCGGTGCTCGCCCTGAAATCGTTCACGGCTGACTCCTCTGCATCAGCCAGCGCCTGCATACCAGCCAATGACCTAAGAAAGCTTTGGCCAGTAGAGGGCTCCTCATCAAACTCCTTAACAACATCATAGTACTTCGCCTCCCACTTCGCGGCTGCTTTCTCAACCTTAGAAGATTTTGAAAGAAGCTTCTCGTTCTTCTTTAAACAGCTCTTCAATTTCTCCGCGAAGTGATCATACCGCTGACGGAGGTGATGAGACAGTTGGATCATCTTACGGGAGAGACATCCATGCTGCGCTTCGGGAGTGGAGGAGCCCTGATATATATAAGCTCTGGGGAACGACCTAGAGCCTCCATTGCGTCCTCCTCCTCCACTGATGCCTTCCCTTTAAGAGTCTTTGAGGAAGCCCCAGCAGCAGGGTCACGAAGACCCCTAGAAGACAACCCCGACATCATAACATCAAAATCCAAGGGATCTGGCTCCACAGCAGTTGGTGATGAAGTTTTTTCCCCTTGGTCAGAGTTTTTGCCCTTTGAAGGGGGGCGAGCGGGCTCAATGCGAAGGGCTGGTCGTCCTCCCTCGGGAGCGGAGGTAGCTGTTGAAGCCCTAGAAGGCCTCCTAGCTCCTGAAACGACGTATCCCGACAAATAAATTATGGGCATTAGAATATACTCATCACTCCAAAAAATATAACAATCATAAGAGGCAATGCCAAGTAAAATAAAAGGAACTACCTCTGCGGTATATCGCCCTAATATCAAAGCGGGTCTCAAATAGACCCACCCCCATAAAATCCAACCGCAGCTGGTGGTGAGTATCAGTGAGCTTGTGAGGGGCTCACAACATTGCTTGGGCGTAAGAACAGACAGGCTTTGGATGGGGAAATAAAAGAACTTGTTTTTCCAATTGTCATTGAAACTAACTTTCCCCGACAAAAATCTATATGGAGGAGTCGGGTAGAAGTGCACGTATGGCCCCCTGGCTCATCCGGACATCGAAAAGATCCTGAAAGACCTCAAGCCCTCGAATTGGGCCAAGCTGTTGGGTGAAAACTGACTGATAGACACTTGGTAGTGTGTCAAGATCAACCCTAGTAAGGAGTCGCATGATAGGCTAAAGTCCATGCGAAAGTACTCCAAGTAGACAGTAGCATAACCTCTTGGGGGACTCCGGATCCGATTATCTAGCCTAGGTTTCACCACTCTAAGATCTGGTTGGAAATCCTCAAAGAGCGCTCGTAGCTTACTATCTGTAATAGTAGAAGAACAAGTGGCAAGATCCGTCTTCCGATCCCACGAAGACCTCCCACTTTGGGCATCTTCCTTCCACTCCCTAAACTCTCTATAGTCACTCACCAGTGACACCAAGTCTTCGCTCCCTGAGCTACTATCGCTAGACGACGATGACGATCACACAACACCCAAAAAGAAAGGATCATAAGTTACATGACTAAAGCACAATAGTAAGGAGCGAACAAATCTAAGAAAAGAACCAAGTATGCCCCGCGGGTCACCGCGAGGCACCGTAGCCGCAAGGCGCTTGTTACCTCACCTAGGTCGTGAGGGCCTATTTTACCTTGGGCGAGTCGAGGAGTCACCCCAGGTCTAAGGGTTTCACTTAATTTGCCATTCGCATGCACAAAATCTAACTATACAACAAATTACGAAAGGTAGAGAAAGAAGCATACCCTTTCCAAGGTTATCTTTAGAAATTGCTAAGCAAGTGGGAACCTCCTAGAGAGAGTTTTTCACAAGATGAGAGCTTATAAGAGGTGAAGTTATGAATGTGAGGTGAACGTGAAAAGGTTCTCACCTACCCCCCATTTCAATAAAGGTAGGTGGGAAAGCCTTGAAGGCTTCCACCCCAGTGCAAGTTAGACTAAATAGTTTAACAAGTGCAGTATAGTTCCTACTCTCGGATTCAACATCCGATAGAACCCGGGAGTGGGGGGCATTATGATGTGCACCAAAATATACCCAAGGGCATTATGGTAATTACATATGTCCCCAAGCTAGGTGGGGTCGCCACCCGCGGGTTAGCGTCCGTGAATATCCCGCTATACAAGCCTAAAAAGGACGAAAGACCCACCAAAGATAATTGGGTTATAGTATTAGTCCAAAAGTAATAAGATCAATGATCATTAAGCCTGATGGGTTATCAATTAAATTAGGCTCATGGCCTGTAGCCCACTACCAGCTCCCTACAAACACCTTATAAAAGCTGGGAGAGGCTCATTATCTACTCCCCCAGTAAAAATTCACTGGCTATTGAGAGCAACCCCACAAAAGAACCACGAACTGACTTGATCCCACATACCTTGGGTACGTAGGCAGCTCGAAGTAACCGAGTACAGTCTATAACTTAACTAACCCTTAACCTAGTCTGTCGTGAGTTGAATCAGTTCCCTTAATCCACATGGTCCATCACGTGACAATCACTATCTGACGATTTTTACCATCATCAATTATGAATCTCAAAAGGATATCCTTTTCCATCCAAAATCGGAATGGATATGATATTTCTTATTATCTCGGGTACAAAATAGATGGAATTTAAAATCAAAATCCTACTCCCTAATGCTAAGTGGACGGTCCCTATGGCTTTAACAGCCACCATTGCTCCATTTCCCTTCCTTAAGGTTATCTATCCTTTACTCAGCTCCTTGCTTCTTACCATCCCCTGCAAATCATTGCAAAGGTGAATACTGTACCCAGTGTCAAGTATCCAAGAAGCAGTGTTAACACTAATGTTAACTTCAACAAAGAACATACCTTGAGCCTTTGGTGGATCCTTGTAGTCCTTCTTCCAGTGCACAGGCTTCCCACAGTTGAAGCAATCATCCGATTTGGCTTTCTTACCTTTCTTTTCCTTCTTCACACCACCAGTGCC
Organism: Buddleja alternifolia; assembly: GCA_019426215.1. Lineage (NCBI taxonomy): Eukaryota > Viridiplantae > Streptophyta > Magnoliopsida > Lamiales > Scrophulariaceae > Buddleja > Buddleja alternifolia. The sequence goes on along the minus strand of CM033393.1, from coordinate 25,921,655 downwards.
TTTAAGCTCTTTGGTCTTGTTCTTTTTCTTCTTTCCTTTCTTGGGTTTAGATGAAGAACTCACAAGTAGCATAGGATTTTCTTTCTTTATGGTGGTCTTAGTTGTTATCAACATGTTCAACAACTCATTGAGTGAGGCATTCAAGTTGTTCATGTTGAAATTGACGACAAATTGGTCATATGATCTAGGAAGAGATTGCAGTACTAGATCGACGCACAGGTCTCCCTCGAGTTCCACGTCCAAGTCACTCAAGTTATTGACCAGACGGATCATTTTGAGGACGTGATCACAGACGAACAACCCCTCGATCATCTTTGCTCCAAACAACTCTTTGGAGATAGCATATCTCTCCTTCCTAGTCCTAGATCCATACAGCTCTTCTAGGTGATTGACAATATCCTTTGCAAGTGTCATCTTCTCATGTTGCATTTGTAATTCGTTAGACATTGAAGTCATAAGAAGACATTGCATTTGGATATTGTCATCAGCCCACAGCTTAGCGTACTCCCTATCTTCATCATTGCTCTTGAGAGTTATTCCATGTTGTTCAGCCGTCAGGATATACTCCCTCTTATCCGATTGAAGGACAGTTTTTAGGTTTCTCAGCCAGTTTGCATAATTAGGCCCAGTTAACTTGTTGGTTTCAAGAATAGCATATAGTGGATTTTTAGCCATTTTACTGAATGATCTACAAAGGTTTTAGCGAGGCAGATATATTAGCATCATTCTAAATAAAATTCGTATAAAATTTGGTCTTTAATTGTACAAGACTCCCACTATTTTTCTAAATTTCACTACCCTCTTGATAGAATTCGAGGAAAAATTAAGTTCCCTTAGTCAGCTTCAAATCTATCTAAATTAATCAAGTCAACCCAATTATATGAGTGTGATTGATCCATTTAGTTAGTAGCCTCGCCCGGCCTTCCACCTCGTTGGATGGTTCTCAATATCATTTTACCTCGTCTTTCACATATGGCCCAATTATATAGGTGTCCAATATGCTACCTCAACGTTAGGCCAAACCCATCAAATATTCCATGGTAAATCCTCTCAGTTCATTGCCCCAATTTTATGAGTGTAAAATGAGTGATTAGGTCCCACAGAGCATCTCTATGCTTAGTGACAATCACAGCCTATCTCGACTAAGTTAATCCCCAATTATATGAGTAATTCACTTAGCCTCAACAGCGTTTCACATATTGCCACTTATGATGAAAGGCATGGAAGAGAAATCCAATTTCAATTCTATATAGGTCTAATATTTTCTCAGGAGGGCAATACATAAAATATTGATCTCACTAGATTATATTTATCTTGTTTAACTTTCTATCCTATGCATGCATTCCAAACACGTCACATATATATCGACAGAAAAATAAACCATCCACAAAGTGGTAAATTAGGATAAACCACCTCGAGCCCTAACCTAATCAACCCACTGAGCCAAAGTAGACTGGACTTCTAGGAAACAAAAACAACCTAACTATTACAATCGATCGCCACTCCATATAAGTCTTCAATTTGGCCTTCTTTTTCTTTTCTCGTCTTCATGATTACATAGACTATACCTAAATACAAACTACAAATCTAAAGACAGAAAAAATAAAAGCCAAACCGGCTATTTTTGCAACTCATAGAAATTACATACATCGAAAATCAAAGATTAGACCATCCTATCACATAAAATCATGCCAAGCCACATAATATGTGATATCCAAAATTTACCTACCTCTCGTTCAAAATAAATTGCAATTTATTTGGGATAATTTGGATTTTTCACAAAAAATATTTTCTTCAACCGTCATTTTTTAAAATGTATGGGGCAATGAGTTTTTTTATTTTTGTGTGAGAAAAGTGAAAAAAATAGGTGTGGTTGGTTGTGTTTTTAAAAATAGTTGAAATTGATGATTGTGATGTGTGAAGTGATTGAAAAGTAATGATTAGATAAATAGTGTTGAATTTAAAAATTTAAAGGAAGGAGAGAGAAAGGTTTAAAAAATTAAAAGGAGATGAGAGAGAAAAGTGATAAAAAGAAATTGTGAGATGAGTGATGTGCAATGTAATTTTAAAGAAATGATTGAAATTTATTGGAACATAAAAATGAGAATATTTTCAGTTAAAAACAGTACAAAGTGTGTATTTTCATTCTCAAATGAAAACGAGAATGGAAAAAGTGTTTTGAAAGCACAAACAAAGAAAGCCTAAGTTTCCAAAAATAATTTTAATTTCCAAAAATCTAATTTCAAGAAATATATTAAATATAAAATTTTAATTACGCCGAAAAACTAGGTCGGGCTGGCCGCCCGACCCGCGGGCCCAACTTGCCAACAGCGCGTGCTGGACACGCGCAAGCCTGAAGCTGCACATGCTTAGCACACGCTGTTTCGGCACGATGCTGCCTAGCGATTCGGGCTGGGCAGCCAGCTTTTCTTGGGTTTCGAAAACCCACCTCGGGTCGGGTTGTTCCTCCACTTTCAAACCTTTCAGTTCGTCCGTTTCACTGCTTCCCACCACATGTGTTTTTCAAATCCTAAAAGCTCACAACCAACCTAAATCACCCAAAATCATAGTTTTTCGTGAAACCATATTCGTCATAATATTTCCAAAATTTTCATACGATTAAATCCCAAACTAAATTCAATTTATAATAACTTAAGGCATCTTGATTTAACATGCTCCCAATTTATTCATACAAAAAATAAATAAATCATATAAATCACACAGATTAATTCGATTAAACTAACGAAACTCTGATACCACTATTGGGTTGGGTAATCCCCGGAGTAGGTTAGCACATCGGAATATTAAAAATTTTATAAACACTACTCCGAAACAGGATTAATGGCCGGTTTAATCAAACTAATAAAGCTACAAAGAAAAGCTTTGCGAAATACCTTTCGTGCTATTTCCCTCGTACATATTTCTGATCTATCAACCCGAACAAAAATCACGTCGCCTCGAATTCTTGAAAAAACCATTGGCCCCTTTTTGAATTCCGAGCTCCGATTTTGTTCCTTGTATCTTCAAGCGATCCAATCGTCTCGCCTTTAAGATGTATGCACACCTTCTATTAGTTCTCAATAAATATATATATATATATATATATGGTGCTAGCCTATATATTTATTTTAGATCCAATCTAAACTTATTATATGAAGATAGGAACATATAGTGAAAGATTAAGCTCAACACATGAGCAAAACCTTGTCTTAAATAATATGGGTAGGTGGCAGGTTTTTTGGAGAAAATAGAAGACACAAATTTATTTATTTTTTTTCTTCTCTATGTTGGACGAAAATTGCACTCTCAAAAGAGTGTGTGTGTGTGTGTGTGTGTTTCTTAACACACATATTTATAGACAGACTTCTAGGCATAGTTTTAACTTGAAAGTCAAGATAAAATTAAATTTCCAAGATTTGACTTTCATCTAATCCTAAGCAAACTCAATTAAGAAGTTTTCTTAAAGCAAGGAACTTAGTAACCAAGGTAACTTATTCATTTTCTCTCTTCTAAATATTTTCTTGATTCCAACTTGATCAAGACTTGGATAGGAATTCAATCCCTACTCTTATTTCGTCCGCCACACGTCCCCTTTATGCCCCGGAGTCCAAAATTTTTATCTTACTTGATTTAATTTTTAGCTCCTTATTTAATGAAATAGTCCAAGCATTTAATTAAATATTCCATAATAATTAAAGTCCAACCTTAATTATTATCACCCAATTATTTTATTAATTTTTTTTCTTTGACCAAGTCTACTAGTTAAGTAAAACCCTTGGACTCTACTAGGTCCATTAATTAATTAATTTACCATGATTAATTAAATAGTCCAATTAATTGATCTTTCACCAATTAATTAATTTTTCATTTTAGGTAAGTCCTAGACTTTCCTAATTTCACCTCAACTTTTGAAGTTGATTAATTATATCTTATAAGCAGGAACCTTAGGAGTAAATATGTGACTCCTTAGGCTCGTTCATGTGCTAATAGTAAGTACATTTTTCAAAAGTGCCTATGTACCTTTCTTTATTTAGAAAGTATTAGATTAAATCTTCCTTGATTTAATCAGACCATGAATTATTCACCATAATGTCATGGCACCTACAAATCAAGGTTACTGTCTAGCAACGGGCCTCGAAGTCCTTGACACGAACGACATTAAGATACTTAACGTATCATAACTACGATCTTCGTGTAAGTAAGATCCCTCCATCAAATTTTCCCGGATTGGTATCTCGAGTAATGGCTTAGTCGGAACTCTTACGAACCAATCTCTATGTTTCCTTCATTGCATGATATCGATTCTCGAAAACCAAACGTGGAAACACTCTGCCTCTTTGGATTGCCATACTATTTACACCTAAGCAAAAATTGGATTTGGGCCTATGTTCAAGTAAGGCCCAAGAAAGGGATAATCCCGACAAAATCAGATGGACCTGCAAATAATGAAGCCCAAAAATCTGAATGCTTGAATTGAAAAGAATATGGGCTAAATATAACGAAAGCCCAATATTAGGAAACATGCGCCAAACGAAGAAATTTAAAGAGGAAGTTGGTAGCAGTTTCGGAAGAGGTGGAGAACATGGAAGTTGCAAGAAACCGGAGAGAAGGTGGGAGTATATATGCTTAAACAAAAAGAAAGAAGAGGGCATCATCGAACAACCAGACAAACTCTGCAAAATTTCTTTCTTTAAATAGTTTTAGCAATCTTAGGCGTAATTAGGCTTAGTTTAATTCTAGATTAAGTAGTCAGTAGTATAAATTAGTGTGTTAGCAGCTTTGTATCCGAGTATTTATTTCTTGTATCAAGAAGAATTCATCGAAGAATTCATGGAGGTATATTTCTGTTTAAACTTTTAAGTGTTGATTAACTGTTTGAATTTTAGTATATCTTCTTTGGTTATTGCATGAATCATATAACGAAGTCAATTCAAGTCATAAACCATCTTTAGCATATATAAGCAGGGGTTATTAGATAATTCTAAGTTGTGAATTATCAAAGGGCTTGGACTGACTACTCGAAATCCTTCCCTAGTCTAGTTTGTTTTTATTCTGAAACAAATTTTTGGCGACCATAGTGGGAGTTAGTCGAATTTGACTTCCATAAACTCATTGTAAGATGTCAGAGGATTCTTCTAGAGAAGAGCCGAATGACGATCTTGAAACACAACCCGTGTCTAGACACAGGATTAGAGCAGACATGATGTATGAGCAATTTGTTAAAGTCATGAAGTAGACTTTAATGGGGGCACGAGATGATCAGCGAAGGGAATTTAATGATCAATATCAAGCATTGGCTCAGGAATCTGCTCGGATATTTACAGCAATAGTACAAGATATTGATATGAATGCCCAAGAGGGCCTTGCTCGAGAAGTTACTCGAGTTGTAACCGAATTAGGAGAGATTTTTAACCAGACTTGTGATGCTTTCTCGAGAATGGTAAATGTCCAAGTAGTTACGGCGCTGGAGCCGTTAATCGAAACACATAATGTCCTGATAGAAAAAGTGTCATAACTGATAGCGGTTGAACCTAGAATTCGAACAAGACACTTAAATTTAGGAGAACAACCACCTGCTTACCCTAGAGAGACTAGAAATAGGAGTAACCATTTCGAAATTGGCCAAACGTCGAATACCTCCCCTGTAAACGAGCACAATTTTCTAAATTCATCTGTGCCTAGGGGCACACAGGAATGGGACAGCAAAATTCCACTCAGACCATGCGTCCTCTTCCGAATATTCCTCAAAATGTTAATGGGAATCAGTTTCAGTCATATCTTTCGAGACCAAACTTTCCTACCCCGCCAGGTAGCTATGGACAGGTGCTTGTGGGATACCCCACAAACAACCACTTTAATAATTTCGAAACACATCCAATGGTTACCCAAGGGCAATACCTTGGGGGGCAGAATCAAATACCAGTTTACCCAGGAGCCTCGAACACTCCTTTTCCTATGGGAAACAATGGCTTCTCGAATGTACCGATAAATCAAGGAATTTCTACGTTCCCAAATAATATCCAAGTACCATATGCAGGGGGCAAGCTGTGCCCGATGCCCATATGGGGGGAAATATTGGGGGACAATTCTTTGATCCTTTTCAAAATCAGATCGAAATGATTATCGAGAGGATGTACGAGCCTGGTTTTCGAAGAAACCATAGGTTAATGCCAGGAAAGCCTTATCCTGATTGGGTAGATAGGAATTTCCCTTTTCCTCGATATTATAAAATTCCCGATTTCACATTATTTTTGGGGGACGACCATGTCTCGGCCCTCGAAGATCTATCTAGGTTCACTTGCCAGTGTAGAGAAGCCTCAGATCAGGATTTTCTTAAATTAAGGCTTTTCCCTAGTTCATTAATAGGATCAGCTTTTAACTGGTACATAAGCCTATCCCCAAATTCTATAAATAATTGGGATGAGATGCAGTTCCAATTCCAAAATCATTTCGCTCAAACGGATCCAGGGATCTTGATGAGTGATCTTGCTAAAATAAGGCAGAATATTAGAGAATCGGTCGAAGAGTTCTTAGCACGTTTTAAGAAAGCTAGGGTTAAATGTCACCTTAATTTACCCAAAACTGAGTTTGTTCAATTAGCCCAACAGAATATGACTTTCGAATATAGGTTGAGGTTCGACGATATGCCTTTTGCTGACTTTCAAAGTTTGGCTGAGAGTCCTATAAGATATGAAAATATGCTTAAAGAAGAAAGTAATAGAAAACACCAAGGTTTTAATGCCTTCGAAATAGGAACCCCGTGGATGTTCGAAGAGGCTTATGAAGTCAACCTAGCAGAATTTGTGAAAGGGCCTCCTTATCAATGTGGAGCCCTTGAACAGAAAGACTGTATGGCGACTGGGTCATTACAAACAACAAAAGAAAAGAATTACACTTTTGATGTAACAAAAACTGAACAGATTTTCGATTGGCTACTCGCCAATAAGAAGTTAAAGTTTAAAGGAAAACATAGAATTCCTTCGAAATCCGAAATAAAAGGGAAACCTTATTGTAAATGGCATAATGCATTTTCTCATGACACAAATGATTGTATTTTATTTCAAAATCTGATTCAAGAAAAGATAGACTCGAAAGACCTTATCTTTCCGGATATTCAAAAAACAAACATCGATGAAGATCCATTTTCTGTTATGAGTCTCGAAATTAACACTCTCGAATGTTCTGATTCGCAGGTCACTATCGAAACGAAGGTAGCAATCAAAACTTTCAACCGTCTGATTGATGAGGGAATTCTGACTTTCCCCAAGGTTAAGGACGAAGGGCTGGAAGGTATGTGCAGGTGGCACATGAACACCTTTCATATCACCAATCAGTGCCAGATATTTAGACTTTTTGGGGCGAAGCAGCTCGAGCGAAACTTGATAAGCCTATCCTCAACTGAAAAGAGGATTTTAGGTTTGGATTAGAATGGGAAACTAAAAGAGAAGCAAGCGGAAATCGAACCACACAGTGAAAAGAGTGGTGAGAAAACATATAAATAGGTGCTCGAAATGCCCTTGTGTGAAACCATTTACGAAACTCCAACGAAGGTGGTGAACAATTTGACCAAGCTGTAGAGAGCATTATGCAACCACTGTGCTGATGCTCTCCATTTCGAGCTGGTGAGGCTGCAGGTGATCCCGAATGATCCGAACTGGGTGCCTGCATATCAAAAGGCAGAAAATTGGAATAAAAGGCCAAGATAAGAGTTTGGCAACAGAATACCAGGCCCAATGACAGGGCGAAGTCGATAGATCAAAGAGGAAGCCCTGGCCAAGGGAATTTTGAAATCAAAAATAGTGGGGAAATCGAATCAAGATGATTTCGAGACTGAGTTGGACCGTTTGAGTGAACAAGTGAAGGATTCGAACCTTCAAGGAAAGAGTATTGTGATAGGAGAGGATAATTTAGGGGGATTTCGAATCGGGTGATGATTTAGACATCCTTCTGGATGATACACCGGATGAGATCGAAGAAAAGGAGAAAGAAGCTCAGTTCGAAGGGCCATAAATTTTGAAGAGGACAAGGGTTGTAACATGGTAACCATCCTGCCTCCAGAATTCGCCACAAAAGAGGATGAACTGGACGAGGAAGAAAAAGCTGGCATTGACTACCCCGAAAAGAGGTAACTCCTCATGTTTCGAATTCATTAACTGCAAAACTGATAGAAAAGGAAGTGAAAACAAACATCTTTTAGAGTTATTATTTTCGAAAGAAACAATAAACAATAACTATATGAAGCCACTATACGTACAAGCCGAAATCGAAGGCGTAAAAATTAACATGGTATTAATAGACAATGGGGCAACCGTTAATGTGCTACACAAAAGCACTTTAGCCATGATTGGGAAGTCTTCGAAGGACTTGGTAGCTGCTGACGTGGCAATCTATGGTTTTTCAGGACAAGAAACAAAAGTGTTAGGAGTTCTACCTTGTCGAATTAAAATAGGATCCCTGAGTTCTTACTCTGTATTTTTGTGGTAAAAACGAATTTGTCATTTAATGCACTATTGGGTAGAGACTGGATTCATCAAAATTACTATTTACCTTCGACTTTGCATCAGTTTCGAATATGTTGGAATGGTCAAATTCAAAATAGTCAAAGCCGAAACTAACTCATATTTTGTTGATACACAAATTGTGAATGCTAGGTATTGCGCAGAAAACCTTGAATTGAAAGACAAGGAGCTTTCATCCGTCCCCGCCATCAAAAAGGCAAAAGAGGAGGATTTTGGAAGAGAAGAAGCTGAAGACTCATCTGAAAGAGTAGTAATGGAGAAATTCGCCCAAATCGAAATGGGGCAATCTTAGTATTTCGAACTATAATCTGATTCTGTGTTGATGGATACTTTAACACATTTGTATGTTATTGATAGTATTTTCAAGAAGTTAGCACTCTAAAAGCTTAATATGGGTTTGCATGATTATTCTGCTAATTTGATTGAAGAGAAGGATTCGAATTCTGATAAGCATATGGATTGTAATTTCGAACAACAAAATCAAAATATAGAAGATATAATCGATGGAGGGATTCTGGAACCTGATGAAGATATCTGGCAAGATATCCAAGACCCCTTAGAAGAAGTTAATCTCGGTACACTAGAAGAGCCAAAACTAACTTATATTAGCTCAAGAATAAGGCAAAGCGAAAAAAAGGAATTAATCAAAATATTACACAATTATAAAGATTGTTTTGCTTGGGCTCATCACGAAATGTCAGGAATAGACATGTCAATAGCTCGGCATGAGTTGCCCATAAAACCTGGATCTAAGCCAATTATTCAAGCCCCGAGACGATTATCGCATGACTTGATGAGTGCGATTAAAGAAGAAATCAAAAAATTGGTCGAAGCAAAATTCACTAAGCCAGCCAAATATGTCGAATGGTTGGCGAACATCGTCCCAGTAATAAAAAAGAATGGCAAAGTGCGAGTTTGCATTGATTTCAGAGACTTAAACAAAGCCACATCAAAAGACGAATATCCGATGCAGATGACCGACACTCTGGTGGATGCAGCGGCTCGATTTCAATTCTTATCTTTTATGGATGGTTACTCAGGGTATTACCAATTGAAAATAGCTGAGAGCAATAGAAACAAAATAGTGTTTCGATGCCGAGGTGCTATAGGCACTTTCGAATGCGTAGTAATGTCATTTGGCTTAAAAAATGTCGGGGCTACTTATCAAAGGACCATGAACTACATGTTTCATGACCTTATTGGAAAATCAATGGAAATATACATTGATGATATTGTGATCAAGGCCAAGACTCATCAAGAACATATAAAGTCTCTGATCGAAGCCTTTGAGAGAATGAGACGTTTTAATTTAAAAATGAATCCTTTAAAATGCGCTTTTGGAGTAAAAGCTGGAAATTTCTTGGGATTCTTAATCGATAACAGAGGCATCGAGGTGGATCGAAATAAATCCAAAGCAATCATAGATGCGAAACCTTCTGAAAACAAGAAAGAGTTGCAACATTTTTTGGGGCAAGTAAACTTCCTAAAAAGATTTGTATCGAGTTTAGCAGGGGAAACCGGAGCATTTTCCCCACTCTTACGTCTTAGAGATGGAAAGAATTTTGTCTGGGGAAAAGAACAACGAGAAGCTTTTGAGGCAATAAAATGATATTTAATACAGCCTCCAGTTTTAATTCCTCCTCGAAAAGGGAAAAGACTGAGATTGTATATATCAGCAGCAGAATATTCGATCGGATGTCTTTTATTACAAGAAAATGATAGAGGATTCGAGCAAGCAGTCTTCTACTTGAGTAGGTTATTAAATGATGCCGAGAAAAGATACACTTCAATCGAGAAGTGGTGCCTCAGTCTTTATTTCGCATCCATAAAGTTAAGGCATTATTTTTTTGCATATGTTATAGAAATTGTATCACCAACAGACGTGATTAAGTTCATAGTGAATCAACCGATATTGAAAGGTCATTTAAGTAAATGGAGTCTTAGTTTACTCCAATTCGATTTGATATACGTACCCTAAAAGGCCATAAAAAGGCAAACATTGGTTGATTTCTTGGCAGATCACCCTTCAAAGATAGAGGGAACAACTGACGATTTCGAATTTGGATTTATAGATTTAATACCATGGACTCTATACTTTGGTGGTTCTAACACTCGAGACAGTGCAGGAATCGGGGTATACATTGTATCTCCAAATAAAGTAATCACCAAGATGTACGCCAAAATCGAAGGGGATTGCACGAATAATAGAGCAGAATATGAGGCCCCTATATTAGGATTGGAAATATTACTCGAAATGGATGCTAAAAGCATCGAAATAAAAGGTGATTCCCAATTGATCATAAATCAAGTAAAAGGATTATTCAAATGCGTAAGCCCAGTGGCCATAGCCTCGTTTGCTCAGGTTCATGAATTATTTAAACATTTCAAAACTGTTAAGGTTACTCATGTTTCGAGAGAACATAATCAAACATCCAACGATTTAGCCCAGTTGGCATCAGGATACAAGATGGACCCCTACTTGCTCGAGACAGCAATCCAATTCGAACCAAGAATGTTATTACCTTTCGAACAAAGAAAGTTATGTGTTAACAAAATAGATATTATGAAAGAAAAAGATGACTGGCGTCTCGAAATTATTAACTATTTACAAAATCATCTCGAGAGGGTTTCTCGAACAAATTAAAATTAATGGCTCACCATTATTTTTATGATGGTCAAGAATTATATAGGAAGGACTCTCAAGGGGTATTGTTAAAATGCCTTGATTTAGAGGATGCCCTGATCACGATGGCCGAAACACACGAAGGCATTTGTGGGGCCCATCAAGCGGGACAAAAAATGAGATGGTCGATACATAGACACAGGTTTTACTGGCCCACTGTCCTACGAGATTGTATAAACTATGCCAAAGGGTGTAAGCAATGTCAAAAGTTTGGCAAAGTCTTAAGGCAGCCTGCAGCCTGTAGCCGAATTAAGTTCAATAATCAAACCTTGGCCATTTCAAGGATGGGCTATGGACATTATTGGAGAGATTAAACCAGCCTCATCTAAAAGGCATAGTTATATTCTAGTAGCAACCGATTATTTCACGAAATGGGTCGAAGCGAAGGCCTTCGGGAACATTAACTCGAAACAGGTGATAGATTTCATCAAGGAAAACATCATAACTAGATTTGGAATCCCGGAATCTATAACGTTCGATCAGGCAAGAGTTTTTAACAGCACAAAAATGCTCGAATTTCTGACTCAATTCGGTATAAAGCTCCTAAATTCTATGCCATATTATGCACAAGCAAATGGACAGGCCGAATCATCCAACAAGTTAATTAAAGGATGCATTTTGAAAATGATAAACAACAATCCGAGGAATTGGCATGAATTGCTAATCGATACATTGTGGGCCCTAAGGACGATTAAGAAAGATAGTCTCGGGGTATCCCCTTTTCAGTTGGTTTATGGCCACGAGGCAGTAATACCAATGGAAATTGTTAGGAATTTCATGTTAGAAGTTTTGATGATGACAATTAAGTTTTTGTTAGACCTCAAAAAAAAAAGTTGTAAGTTTATTTTCGTAGAAAACTTGTATAGGCTTTGAAGCGTTAGACTTGTAATAGATTTATTAGGCTTCGTTATCTTACTTTAGAGAGTTAGGCAAAATAGTCTGAGGCTGAGCGTCTGATGATTTCTGAGTGAGTTTATCAGTGGTAAAGTTCGAAGACTCAAGCGCCTGATCTCAGAAGATAGATACAGTCTCCAAGCGTCCACTTTGGCCAGCTATATCAAGCGTTACCTTATGGGACAGAAGTGATTTCACCTGAATTTACTTCTAAGTCCAGAAGGAGTTTAATGCAAATATTCTCAAAGCATTAAATACCAACGGGTATTAATTTCAAATGCATTAAATGTTGATAAGAGCATTTAATATGATAAGCAATGTCAGACGTACGGAGAAGCCACCCTATTGGACTGTCAACTATCTCAGACTGCAGCACCAACTTTCGTGCAGCAGATTTTCAGGAAAAAGGACAAAAGCTGTTCACTCGCGAAAGTGAGAGACACGCGCCAGTGCATGTGTCAAACGGACACTTTCTCCAAGAATACCTATAAATAGGACTTCAACAACAAACAAAAAAAAAAGAGCAACAATTTTATCAAAGCCAAATTGCTGTTGCATTAAAATCTCATTCCTTAAACTCTCAGAAAAGCCAGAAACTTCAAGAAACATCCAAATTGCTTTTCTTATATTCCTGAGACAGTCAACAAATATCTCAAACATTCTTTTTGAAGAAACCAGATTCCTACTGAGATATTACCAAGTTGTTTGAACTTTATCAAAATCAAACAAACCTTTTAGAAAATCCCATCCAAGCCTCGCGATCTGTGTGAAGTCGAAGTTGGATACTTGCATCATTTCTGGGTGAAAGAAGCAAGAGGGTTGAAGTGATTTGAAGCAGAAATCTGTGTGATCAAGGAGCTCAAGTCATCGACATCCATCTCTCCCTAATTTGTAGAAGATTCTGTGTGATTCTTTGAGAATCATTTTAGTGGATTGCCTCCAAGTGCAAAGGAGAAGAAGGACGTAGTTGGGATTACACCACCCAACGAACCTTACAAATATTGTGTTATTTACTTTTCAGTCATTTCATTCATCTATCATATCATTGCATAAGTAAAACACAATCAAAAGCTAAGCACCTAAGAAACATATTGTGACGCTAAAACTTTCAAAGAGAAGACTCCAAAATCATTCCGCTGTGCTAACCCTGATTAAAAGAACTGAACGCTTAACCTACAAGGTCAAAGTATTCAATTCCTGAAGTCTAAGTTAACTTTATAAAACAGTCTTCATTAGACGCTTCACAAAGTCTCAAATATCTTATGTGAACGCTAAGGTGAAGCGTCACACTCTTCAAGCGCCTATCATTTCAAGCGTCCAAATACGTTTAATACGAAATCTTTTTTAAGTCGAAAAAGACTTAAAGGGTCTATTCAACCCCCCCCCCTTCTAGACCCTTTCGTATGCCACTTGGGACTAACAAGTGGTATCAGAGCGGTTAATTTTGAAATTTTAAAATTTCCAAGCATAACTGCTTGTTTAGATCTTTTTCTTTCAAAATCTAGTTGCTTTTTAAAGCTTAGATATGGCATTTGCTAAAGTTCCCAAATTGACAGAATCAAATTTTGACACATGGAAAGTCAAAGCATTTACGTATTTATGTTCATGCGATGATGACATGTGCGATATTATTTCAGATGGGCCAATCAAAATATACAAAGTTATCACAAGAGCGCCTGGAGCCACAGAAGAAACCCCTGATGGTTACGTTGAAAAACCAAAACAAGAATGGTCTCCAGATGAGCGTCGAAGAGCTAACTTGGACAATGTTGGTCGCAACGCTCTGTATACGGCTATTGGTGATAATGATAACTTATTCAATAAAATCAAATCTTGCAAAACGACTAAAGAAATATGGGATAAGCTGGCTACAATCTGTGGTGGTTCAGCTCAAATCAAAGAAAACAAACTTTCCATTGCTAAGGAAAAGAGTAACGGATTTAAGATGCTACCCAATGAAACGCTAGAGCAATTGGATATAAGATTCACAGCTCTTGTTACAGAACTTACGTCGTTGGGAATGGACTTACAGAATCGAGAAATGGTGGTTAAGATCTTTAGAAGTCTACCAAGTAAATTTTTGATGAAGACAACAGCTATGAGAGAATCAAACATGCTGGATCTATTAACTCCAGAAGACGCCTTTTCAGAGATAAAAGCTTTTGAGTTCGAGTTGAACTCTGCTAGTGACATTGTGAGTAATCCAGTGATTGAATCTGGAGCGCTCATTGCGTCAATCAAAGGCAAATCGGGTAACAAAGGAAAGAATTCGGACATTAATGAGGAAGAAGAGTTGGCTTTGCTGAATAGATTCAGGAAGTTCTTGAGATATGAAAAGAAAGGAAAAGGTCCTAATAGTCAAGGACAAAGTTCATATCAAGCGCCTTCTCCCATACAACAACAGTTTCAAGCGCCTCAATATTCTGTTCCTTTACCTCAAGCGCCTGCTCAATATCAAGCGTCTACTCAAAATCTCCCAGCTCCAGTGGTTTCAAAACCACACACTGCAAGGCTAACAAGTGAACAAAAAATGAAAACCAATCTTTGTTATAATTGCAGGAAACCGGGGCACTACCAGGTAAATTGTCCCTATCCAAATGTATCCAAGCCCTCAAGGCAGGATTACTTGGATAGAAACCAATTCAGGAGCAACCTTCGACAACAAGGTTTGCTTGCGGAATCAGAACCAGCATCAGCACCTGAAGATTTAGAATCATCAGACGAAAGTAGTGATGATGATGAGCCGATAGATGACTCAGCGCTCATATGTCTCATGGCCAGAGATGATGAAGCGTCCCCTGAGGTAATCAATGAATTATCAATTCCTCTTTCTTATGATGAATTACTTGACAAAGTCAAAGAATATTACAATGAATGTCAAGAAGCTGCCAAAATATATCAAAATGATCTCGCTATTATTTCATCACTCACAAACGATAAAGTAACGCTCAGAGCAGAGTTGCAAATTCAGCAACAGTGCATTGAGAAAAACCAATCGCTTGAGAGTGAAGTTATTCAATTGAGAGGTGATCTTGATATAATAGTCAAGAGAGAAGCTGATCTGATGGCTAGACTTGCCAAGTCAGAACAGCTCATCTCATCGTTGTCCAAAGCATCCAGAAAGCTCGACAATGTGACTGAAATAACAAGGTTGTTTGGAGAAAAGACCGGTTTAGGATGCAATGAATTCGGTAAACAACCAAACAAACCTAATGTTACGGCAAACAACAAAGGAAAGGGTGTTTTCTTTGTTGAGAAAGGTTCACAAGGTCAAACTCAAAATGAACCAAGGGACAATGGTAAGAGGCCAAATGAGAAAGTCAAAACTAACTCAGACAAGGGTAAGGCTAAAGCAAATGATCCACAAAGACAGACTCATCCAAACGCTCAAAAAGCTAAGGATAAATCTAGTCACTGTGAATCAAGCGCTAAGCGTCTAGCACCAAACGTGCAACCCAAGCCAGAGCCAAGGAAATACCAGCGTCGATATCCAAAACAGTCAAGATCATATTATCGATACTATGATAATTATGATTATGACTATTATTATAATCGTGGATATTATTATACATCCAAAAATTACACACAGCACAAGGTGAAACCCAAAAAGGCCAATATTCCTACTATGAAGACAAGGCAAATTTGGGTTCCTAAAGTTCTAATTAACACTAACAAGGATACTAATGTTGAAGGACCCAAGCAACAATGGGTACCTAAACAGAAATAGAACTTCCCTTTTGATTGCAGGTACCTAGAGCTAAAGTCAATACATCTGTTTGGTATTTTGATAGTGGATCGTCAAGGCACATGACAGGTTCCAAAGATCTTCTGATCAACTATCAAGCTGCCAATGGTCCTCAGGTTGTATTTGGTGATAACTCCAAAGGTAAAACCAAAGGTATAGGTACTGTGCATAGGGGGAACATCATGATAAGTGATGTTTATTTTGTTGAGGGTCTAAAGCACAATTTATTAAGCATAAGTCAATTCTGCGATAAAGGCTTTGAAGTCATATTCTCAAGTGACTATTGCTATATAAACGACGCTAAGACTAAATCTACTAAACTAAAAGGAAAAAGGAATAACAACGTATATTTGGTAGATTGGGGTTCAACACTTGATAACAACCCAACATGCTTTGTTGCTAAAAATGAATCTAAAATGGGTTGGTTATGGCATAGAAAAATGAATCACCTCAACTTTAAGACAATCTCTCAGCTTATAAGTCAAAATCTTGTAGAGGGATTGCCAAATGGACCATTTCATAAGGATCGCCTCTGTGACGCTTGTCAAATGGGTAAACAAGTTAAATCATCTTTCAAGAGAAAACCTCATCTATCTACTTCTAGAATACTTGAACTACTTCACATGGTTTGTTTGGACCTGTTCAAACAATCAGTGTAAGCGGTAAGTATACTTTAGTGGTAGTAGAGTAGACGATTTCTTAGATTTACTTGGGTGGAATTTCTTTATCCAAAGATGAAAACATTGACAAGTTAACAGCGCTTTTCGGACTTCAAATCATTGAAAAATCTTAAGGTTGCAAGAATAAGAAGCGATCACGGTACTGAGTTTACTAACAAGGTTGTTGAGAAGTTTTGTGCAGAAAATGGAATACATCATGAGTATTCAGCTCCCAGAACTCCCCAACAAAATGGTGTTGCTGAGCGCCGGAACCGAACGCTTAAGGAAGCCGCTAGGACTATGTTAGCTGAATCCAAGCTTGCTCCTAGATTTTGGGCCGAAGCGATCAACACTGCTTGTTACACTCAAATCGATGCATGATCAACAAACAGCATGGAAAAACTCCATATGAACTGTGGAAGGACGTAAGCCAAATATTTCATACTTTCACGTCTTTGGTTCTAAATGTTTATCCATAATAATGGATCCCAAAGCCTAAAGACTTTTGATCCTAAAGCGGATGAAGGAATCTTTCTAGGCTACGCCAAAAATGGAAAGAATTTTCGCATTCTCAATAAGATCAAATCGAAGGTTGAGGAATCTATTCATGTTGTGTTTGATGATGCTAACCAAGAGCCGAGTAAGGTAAATGTAAATGATGTAGGAGTTGAAGATCTATGTCATCAAGCGTCCAAAATTACTATTGATGAAGATACTGACGATGATGAGAATCTCAGTGCCTCCTCCTAAGAATACTCGTGAAATCAATCTAAATTATCATGTAAGAAATACGGATGATCATGAAAAGAATGATCATCAAGAGCAAAGAAGGAATCGTGAACTTGAAGCGCCAACGCAGGAGAATGGTCAAGCGAATGATTCTCAAGCGCCTGTTCATTCTCAAAACCCCTTCCAAACAGATAGACTATGGTTACGTGACCATCCCCTGAGCAAATCATTGGAGATATTGAAGCACCAGTTAGAACTAGAGCCGCTACATTTAATGAGGCTATGTTCGCAAGCTTTCTATCTCAATGGAACCTAAGAAAGTGGATGAAGCGTTAAGTGATCCAAGTTGGATTGAAGCTATGCAAGAAGAGCTCAATCAGTTTGAGCGAAATAAAGTTTGGATGCTAGTACCAAGACCACTCATCAAGGAGTTATTGGAACTAGATGGTATATAGAAACAAGATGGATGAGGACGGCATTGTTGTAAGAAACAAGGCCAGACTCGTAGCTCAAGATACTGCCAAGAGGAGGGCATTGACTTTGATGAGACTTACGCTCCTGTTGCTCGTCTTGAAGCAATCCGCATGTTTCTAGCGTACGCAGCGTTTAACAAGTTTACAGTATTTCAAATGGACGTAAAGAGTGCCTTCCTGAATGGTAAACTCCAAGAAGAAGTGTATGTGGAGCAACCTCCAGGATTCATCAACAATCATGGTAAGGGTATGGTTTACAAGCTCGAGAAAAGCACTTTATTGGGCTTAAGCAAGCACCTCGAGCATGGTATGACACTCTCTCTATCTTTCTTATTGGTAAAGGTTTTTCAAAAGGCAGCGTTGACACAACGTTATTTAAAATTACCAATGATGAAGATATTCTCTTAGTTCAAATTTACGTTGATGACATTATATTTGGTTCTACTAATAAGCGTCTGTGTGAGAAATTTTCGAAAATGATGCAAGAACAATTTGAAATGAGCATGATGGTGAATAACCTTCTTCTTAGGATATTCAAGATTAAACAACTCCCTAATGGCATATTTATCAACCAAGCTAAATATACACGAGATATGATTAAGAAATTTGGTATGAAAATGCATCATATTCAAAAATTCCAATGAGCCAAACGCTTAAGTTAGATAAGATGAAAGTGGAAAGAAAGTTGATATCACTAATTAAGAGGTATCATAGGATCACTTCTTTATCTCACTGCCAGTAGACCTGATATTATGTTTTCGGTATGTATGTCAACGATTCCAAGCTGATCCTAAAGAGTCACACTTGACTGCTGCCAAGAAAATCCTTAAATACCTAAAAGGCACACAACATGTGGGCTTATGGGATCCCAGGGATTCTCCTTTTGAACTATATCGGTTACTCAGATGCAGATTTTGCAGGTTGCAAAATAGATCGAAAGCACTAGTGGTACTTGTAATTCTTAGGTGATAGGTTAGTTTCATGGCATAGCAAGAAACAACAATCCATAGCTACCTCCACAGCCGAAGCTGAGTATGTAGCTTGCCGGAAGTTGTTGTGCACAAGTTCTATGGATAGGCAACAACTTCGAGATTACGAACAATCTTAGGACCAACTCCCATTCATTGTGATAACCAAAGCGCTTTAGCCATGACTCAAACCCTGTTCTTCATTCAAGAACCAAACACATTGACATTAGATACCATTCCTTCGTGACCACGTTCAAAGAAAGATATCTCCATGCACTCATTGGAACTGACAAACAACTGCAGATATCTTCACCAAAGCACTCAATGAACAACGTTTTCTCACTTGAGAAGTGAACTAGATCAAACCTGACGGACATAATGACATGGTCGTCAAAGCTGGGCTCAAACCCTTCTTAACCAATACTCATATATGTTTCCTACTGATTGAAACTTTTTGGAAGACTGCTACACTTTCAGAGGACAAGAAGTCCATCTCTTGTCAAATTCCCTTCTCCAAGAAGGAATCTCCAAGGGAATTCATCCTATCTGCTTCCACCATTGCCAAGAACTTCATTTGCCTAATGAGGGGAGCACTGGATTCTGTTACATTGAAACAAATTAAGGAAGCATGGGCAATCATGAGTGCGTACGACGATGTTCCTTACACTCATACTTCGAGAAGAAAGATCTGGTGTCCAAATACCGTTTATTGGCTGATTTCTGCAGCAGATCATAGATGCCGCGTGGGAACCTTTGATAAGGTAAATCCTGTTCAATTTCAGATGATGGTTGCTATACTCTTCAACATCAAAATCAACTGGAGTGAGTACATCTTCGGACGGTTTTCGGGACAGTCTAAGCGCTTCAAATAGCCTTATGGACTCATCCTGAGTGACATCTTGTTTAAATCGAATGTGTGTACTCGTCTGGACTTCCGTTGAATAAGTCCAGTTGTTGGGAAAAGGATTCTGACCAATATGTTCATCCTCCAAAAGTCAGTGGTGCGGCTAGACCCCTATCTGAGCGGCTGGAAGAACGCCAACTGCTTGCTCAAAAGGCTGAGAGACCAGTGCCAGAAGAAGCTGTGAAGCGTCCAGCAGCAACGAAGAAGAGAGCCCCCAGAAAACCCAAAGTTAAAATTGCCGTCCCCTCTCAAAAGATTGATGAGGAAACTGATGAGGATGCCGAGGACAAGTTGCCTCTCAAAAGACGAAAGCTGGAAGGGATCATTAAGCAAATAGACTTAGAAGAACCAGCTGCTGATCCTCCCGCTCCTCCGGCTAAACTAGTTGAAGGAGTCAACATTAAGAAAATCTTTAAGCGTTCCAGGACTAGCAAGAGTCAAGCTACTCCTGAAGAGCCTGAGACAGTTGAGCCAAGCGCTCAAGTTGTCGTTGAGCCAAGCGCTCAAGATGTTGCTGTTGAGCCAAGCGCTCAAGTTGTCGTTGAGCCAAGCGCTCAAGATGTTGCTGTTGAGCCAAGCGCTCCAGAAACTGCTGTTGAGCTTAGTTCTCAGGGTAAGTTTATTTCTTCCCACAGCATTTCTATTCCTACATCTGTAGAAGATCCTACTCTTATAGAGGATGGCTCTTGTTTTTCAGCTATAGTTCCAGCTGCTGCTGAAGTGTCCACAGATGTTCTGTTGGATGTTGACCTGACTGGAGTTGTAGCTATCGCTCAAGATGTTGCCGCTGAAGTAGCTACAATTGAACCTGAGGAACCTGCTACTTTAACAGAGGCACGTTCAGAAGGTCAGAACGCTGCTGAAGACGTTAGAGCTCCTCGTCACTTTTTTCAACTCGATCCGCTGAAGACAATTGATCATTCAGTTAACTATATGCCCCCAGCGCTCGACGAAGATTTCATTCCTGCAGGATATAATATAGAAAGATATATTGCTGCAGAAGCTGACGCTGCAAGACTGATTGACTTTGACAGCGCAATCAAAGCACCGTTCTAGACAGACCAGGAGACAGACCTCCTAGATGTGCCGTGGATGTGGCTTACTATCTTGACAATGGCCACAGCAGACCAACTGGTTCGCGCTAAGGGATTACACTGTTCGTGTGTATGATCCTCTCCGTCCTAGCTTTCTCAATCCCTCCGAGTCAGTCTTGAACAGAGAAGGTTACACACATTTCCCACAGACGGCTCACAGCCCTGAAATCTTGCATCGGTCCGTCCTCTCTGTCTATGGAAAAATAAAGAGATTCATGCTGGTGAGCGCCTTGAATCGTTGACCGATCTGCTCCAGACTGAAGCTGATGCTTACTTTGACAGCGTCTGGAATGCCAACTATCAGCCTGATAAGCACCGCTTTGAAGCCATAAGAGATATTCATCTTGAAGGTATTCGTGCTATGGTGACTGCTGGCACAGACTTCTGTATAAATGAAGTAAATTGGGTTGAAGCGTACATGGGACATAAATACACCTTCCCAGAGTTAGTCCAAGCTCCCCATCTTTTCGGCATAGGCATGCATGACAAGAAGCGTCAATTCGCCAAGTATTGCCTCCTGAAGCGTCAACAAAGACTCGGACCTGTTCTCAAGCTCCCAATTATTAGACATAAAATAGAACAATGTCTACGTCAAGAACTTCAGAGATTATCCCTCACCCCTCTTCGGTTTAATGCTCAAGCGTCCTCCAGTGGTACAGTTGGTGAACGGTGCTTAAATCTTGCTCCAAGCCACTGTGAAGAAAACTTCAATCTGATGGTAAAGATTCTATCTCCCGTATCTCTCTTTGATAAAATCTTCACTGCCAATCTCAGATCTTGGAACGGCTCTCAGTGATCAATTCATTCAAAGGATATCCGCTGCTCCCTTCCATTCGCAGTGAGGTACTCAATCACTATGAGTATGTTCTTTCTCTGCTTGAAAGGAATCAAGAGCTCGCTCAAGCCATTTATCCGTATCTTGAAGAGTACTATGCGGACTGTGTGCCTACACATCGACGTCCTGCATCTCTTCCCTCAGATTGCTTGATTGGATTTTCCAGAACTCACTGCACAGATTCACTATTCTCCATCGCTCAAGCGCCGTCCAAAGTTTTCCCAGATCATGTGCTGGATATCATTGGTCCAATGTACATCAGGGCCATTGATAGTCCTCTTCGCACATTTATCTCCGGTACTTGTATGTCCAGGACCAGACTCATTGAACTCTTGGATTCTACATCCACCTCTTATGCCGACTCAGCAAGCTGGAACTTCCAATTCACTGACTTTCGCCAGCCTGAGTCAACGCTTGAGGAAGCGCCTGCTGAGACATCTGAAGCGTCCAATCTGCAGATACCAGTATTCCTGACGCTCCTGAACATGCTACCATTGATAGTGCTGAAGATACTTCCCTGGATATTCGAGGTACTGTTTTGATCCAGCCTATCAAGTTCCTTTTGACTCTCTCAAACACTCATCACGGTTCAAGCGACCAGCTCCTCAAGCGGTTCAATCAGATGAGAGTCAAGCCTTCGGTCCCCTGCTTAAATCTGTTTTGGAGACAATTAGCGCTCAAGCTACTCAGAGTGAAGAATCTCTCCATTGGATTAAGGAAGACCTGGCAAAGATTGAAACTCACGTAATGAGCGCTCAGATTGCTCATATGCGTAGTTCAGCTCAAGCGGCAGTTGGTGAGTGCAAACAAGACTTTCAAGAAATGCAGGATGCTGCCCACGCAACCCAACTTGCCATGAAAGAAGACCTTGAAAAGCGCCTTACAACCCTTGAGATCTCTGTGAATGACGCCACCAGCGCTAAGCTTCTTGTTATGCAAGAACGCTTCGACAAGCGTCTGGATGACATCACAGATTCCTTATCTCAGATTGCTCATCAGGTAAGTGTACTCACAAACCACTTCCTAAAATCTGATGATGGCAATAAGGGGGAAGAGAAGAAGAAAGGAGAAAAGCGGAAAGCGTCCAGTTCAAAAGTTGAAGATCCTCCGTCTCCTAAGCGTCAAATGCCTCCTTCTAAGTCTGCGCTTAATCTCCCGTCTTGGATAACTGTTCTGAAACAAAGTTCATCCGGAGCGCCCAGTAGTACACTAAGGGAACCTCCTAGAGCGTTATATCCAAACCTACCAATTCCTACAAGAGCACTGCTTGAACAGTTTGACATTCCTCTTCAGAGAACATCCATTTCAAAACCTACAGATCCACAGATCTTAGCTGAAGAAAGAAATGCTGATTTTAGCCAAGTTTTTCGAATCTGCCTAAGGTACATTGGTATCGACCCAACTGACTGGGATAATCACTTTAAAGTATTCAAAAGAGACAACAAGAAGAAAACAAGCTTATCATCAACAAAGATCATGAAGCAATGATGATCTTGGAAGACAATCTGACTGAAGCTATCCGAGCTGAAATGTCCAAGCGATACAGAGTTAGACCAAGTCATTAAAGCTTTCTGATTTTACATTATCTATATTCTTGTCTCTTATATCTTTAAATATTCAGCTGTAAAAATGCTTGTAATTCTCGATAAATATGAAATGCATTTTTTCTTGCTGAAACATCTCGTTGAAGCGTAACTAACTTTAACTAACGTTTACTGATCAAAGCTAACTTTTACTTTTGGCTATCTAACTCTTGAACTATAAAAGAGTAAGTATTGCCATCATCAAAAGGGGGAAATTGTTAGGAATTTCATGTTAGAAGTTTTGATGATGACAATTAAGTTTTTGTTAGACCTCAAAAAAAAAAGTTGTAAGTTTATTTCGTAGAAAACTTGTATAGGCTTTGAAGCGTTAGACTTGTAATAGATTTATTAGGCTTCGTTATCTTACTTTAGAGAGTTAGGCAAAATAGTCTGGGCTGAGCGTCTGATGATTTCTGAGTGAGTTTATCAGTGGTAAAGTTCGAAGACTCAAGCGCCTGATCTCAGAAGATAGATACAGTCTCCAAGCGTCCACTTTGGCCAGCTATATCAAGCGTTACCTTATGGGACAGAAGTGATTTCACCTGAATTTACTTCTAAGTCCAGAGGAGTTTAATGCAAATATTCTCAAAGCATTAAATACCAACGGGTATTAATTTCAAATGCATTAAATGTTGATAAGAGCATTTAATATGATAAGCAATGTCAGACGTACGGAGAAGCCACCCTATTGGACTGTCAACTATCTCAGACTGCAGCACCAACTTTCGTGCAGCAGATTTTCAGGAAAAAGGACAAAAGCTGTTCACTCGCGAAAGTGAGAGACACGCGCCAGTGCATGTGTCAAACGGACACTTTCTCCAAGAATACCTATAAATAGGACTTCAACAACAAACAAAAAAAAAAGAGCAACAATTTTATCAAAGCCAAATTGCTGTTGCATTAAAATCTCATTCCTTAAACTCTCAGAAAAGCCAGAAACTTCAAGAAACATCCAAATTGCTTTTCTTATATTCCTGAGACAGTCAACAAATATCTCAAACATTCTTTTTGAAGAAACCAGATTCCTACTGAGATATTACCAAGTTGTTTGAACTTTATCAAAATCAAACAAACCTTTTAGAAAATCCCATCCAAGCCTCGCGATCTGTGTGAAGTCGAAGTTGGATACTTGCATCATTTCTGGGTGAAAGAAGCAAGAGGTTGAAGTGATTTGAAGCAGAAATCTGTGTGATCAAGGAGCTCAAGTCATCGACATCCATCTCTCCCTAATTTGTAGAAGATTCTGTGTGATTCTTTGAGAATCATTTTAGTGGATTGCCTCCAAGTGCAAAGGAGAAGAAGGACGTAGTTGGGATTACACCACCCAACGAACCTTACAAATATTGTGTTATTTACTTTTCAGTCATTTCATTCATCTATCATATCATTGCATAAGTAAAACACAATCAAAAGCTAAGCACCTAAGAAACATATTGTGACGCTAAAACTTTCAAAGAGAAGACTCCAAAATCATTCCGATGTGCTAACCCTGATTAAAAGAACTGAACGCTTAACCTACAAGGTCAAAGTATTCAATTCCTGAAGTCTAAGTTAACTTTATAAAACAGTCTTCATTAGACGCTTCACAAAGTCTCAAATATCTTATGTGAACGCTAAGGTGAAGCGTCACACTCTTCAAGCGCCTATCATTTCAAGCGTCCAAATACGTTTAATACGAAATCTTTTTTAAGTCGAAAAAGACTTAAAGGGTCTATTCAACCCCCCCCCCTTCTAGACCCTTTCGTATGCCACTTGGGACCAACAGAAATCAATGCAAAATTGAAGAGAATTTTGGAGCAAACGCAGCTTACAGCCAAGAAATATGCTGAAAGCATGAACATTGAAAAATTGGATCACAAAATATTACAAGTATCGGCTTTACAACAACTTGAACTTCAAAAAAAGAAGGTTGAGAAAAGCTACAACAAGAGAGTTAAAGAAAGACCCTTCGAGACGGGGGACTTAGTGTGGAAAATGATTTTACCGGAAGGTTCGAAATTTTTTATGGTAAATGGTCACCTAATTGGGAAGGGCCATGTTTAATTTCGAAAAGGTTATCGAGTAATTCATATAAGCTACATTATTTAAATGGAGTGGAATATAAGAGAGCTTTAAATGCGAAATATTTAAAGAAATACGTACCCACAATATGGGAAACACATAAACAACTCATACTCGAAAGATTACCGGGAACAACAAAAAATTTCTTAAATTGAAAAGTAATCAGTAATATTCGACGATTACATGACCAATCTAAGATTTGATAAACTTCAAAGAAGTAAACAAAATGTCTAAGGAAGACTCAAAAGCATCTCGTTCCAATAAAGCAGGTTTAACCACTTCTTCGAGCTCATGGTTTAACCGAGCAATTTGGCCGTTGAGAGCTGTCATATCCGCTTTAATTTGACTAGCCGAATTAACGAGTTGCTCTCTACGGGCCTGTAGAGTAGCTATCTGGGCATCCAAAGAAGCGATTTGGGCCAGATAATCGGCTTGAGTGCCCTCTAGAGTAACGGCTTGATCTTGGAGATGACTTATCTGCTGGTTATGGATAACTGATGTTCCCTCCTCGAAAGGATTAACACCTTGAGCCATTGAAGTGTGAAGGTTGGCGAGACTGGCCTCGAATACTTCGCGTGTCGATTGAAAAATGGGTAGCCACATCTCGGTTAGTCTCGAAGACGCCTCGTCAAGGTAAAAACACAACTTTTCTATCAAGATGGGGTCAGTCGGTCGAATCTTGATGTCATGGAGTACTTCACTAAAACCAACCTTGGAAAATTCCAAGGTATCTACATCATAAAACGATGAGATGGTGTCAGTCGAAATAAGATTAAGGCAGAAGAAAACATATAAGATAAAGTGAAGGATCTGCATTATACCTTCGGATGAAGAACCATGGGCCGCCACCATGCTCAAAGAAGAAGGGGCAGTTTCCTCGACGTTGATTTCAATCCCTGAGAATAATTGAGACATCATACGAATTAATTAGAATTAAAAGGATGTCTCTTATAAGGGATGATAAGAATAGTTTAAGATAATACCTTTTGGAGGAGGGGCAATTTCTGCCGCCAAACTCGAAGTGAGAGGGGCGGATGATAATTCAGTAACGGGCAGGGGGCCTTGGTCAGCAGTGACCATTTCGAGGTCCACAATAGTCCCTGAAATCAAAAGATTGATTGAAAAGATGGAGGAAAAGAGAGCTTTTCAAACCAACTTAAAAAAAACAAACCTTACCTTCGAGTGGGGGACCCGAAATCTGTTCCTCCGTGATTTCTTCAAGTTGAACTGATGAAGAGAGGATTGGCAAAGTACGGAAGCTGAAGTTTCCCATGCGATCAACCACGAGGTTACGCAGTATGCTCGGATCGACGAAAATGGAGCTCGAGATACCAAGGGACGAATAAGAAAACTTGAGTGAAGACGGTAGACTCGGGATGGTCGTAGTTACGCTGGGGGATGTCGAAGCAATCCTTAAAAGAAGACATAAGGATTTTAGAAAATCCAAATCCATGCAACTAAGTAAATCTGCATAACAACTAAGTTTACCTTGAAATCGAATTGTTGAAGGCCTAAGGGTAACGTCTAGTGAATGGTCCATGGTTTCCTCTCGAGAGGGAGAGATACAGGATTTTTCGAGAGGACTTGGTAGAAGAAATAAATGAAGTAATTAGAAGATCGAATACAGAAAATTGAAGAAATAGTTTAAAATTATTGAAGGCTTAAAGCTTTAGTTTCGATGGATTCCGCTGCAAAATCAGGATCCGCCACTTCTTGATAATCGAAAACCTCCGGAGGAGATTCAAAATGCGGTTTCCCCATTAAGGGTGTAGATGAGTCCTCAATCTCGGCTGCAGTAACGTCATCCGGCTGGATTGCACTAGATGCTCCAAAGAAGGGCATGTTAGGGGAGTCACCTCCACTCGAATCCCCAGCCGGAACTACAATATACAAAAATACTCGAACGCATAAGAAAGATAAAAATTTGAAGAAAATACAAATTCACAAGGAGTTTCGAAAAGATACTCAAACTCATAAAGAAGAGACTTACCATCAATGTCGGCAGGTCCTTGTAAACGAAGGCATTTTCGAACTTCGTCATTAAGAGCAAAAGGGTCTGCTTCTTCAACAGCTGCATCTTCGACCGGGATGCTCGGAGGTACAACTCGAGAAGCCCTAGGGGCCCGACGTTTTCGAGGCACAGGACCCGGAACCACGAGGTTTTCTGGTCAAAATTCGGCCCTAGTAGAAGAACCTACTGAGGGAACCACCTTGGCGTTGAAGGTAACCACCTCGGACGTTTGGGTGGGTTCCGAGGGGGAAGAAATTGGGTAGGAATAGACTGCTCGAATCTCCACCCGAAAGCCAGGGCATAAGGGATAATATAATCTAAGTCCTATTAAGACAAGAAAAAGGAAGAAATATTAAATGTGAAGCAAGTAAAATGATTGAAACATAAGAAATAAAGAGGATAAGGTGTTAATACCTGAGGTAACAGATGATTTGAGACTGAGGACAAATCAACCGTACCAGTGAGCAGTTGCCAGAATGCGGCGACTTGTTTCCAAAGAATACGTCTCGAGAAAAAATGACTCAAGACAGAATTCCAAAAGTCGAGAAAGCAATCATCCACTCGAAGGACCCTGCAAAAAGCAGGGATGAAGGAAAGACGCATCTTATAAGAGATTTTCTCTCGGATGATGTTCTATGCCTTGGCACGATTGGAGGTAGATGGATGATAAGGTCTCTCTGACCAGGGGCGGTTCAGAGTACCTAAAAAGGGTAAGGCAAAGCTTTGGCGTATGCCAAATTGCCTCAAGCAAAGCTAAAATGAAAAACATATACTTGATGAGGTTGAAAGCGAAATAAAAAGGAGGAACAATATTCGAAACAACGAATAAAAATTACCTGGGGATTATAGACTTCAACGCCTGATGAGTTATCAAACAAAAGAAGGTCTCGAGAGGACAGAATGGACCTCCAGTGGCCTTGATCATTTGTGCAGAGGTTAAGGGAATCGATGGACCTTAACCAAGAGGGTAGAGCAGCGTGGGCCCAGTGGTCTGCTTCCTGCCCGTGCCTCAATTCAAAAAAGGGGCACCATATCCCCGCGTGAATGGGATTGAAAATGGTACTCAAAATTAGAAGATATGACGCTCTTTCGAGAGGAACTAACAAGTTAATGGTGGCCTCCCCATAACAGACCCACGTCGAGACGGGCTTGAATTGATACCCTATGGTTTTCTTGGGGCCACGCTTGACCTCTGCTTGAATTTACTCTTCGAGGGCCCCCAATGATTTGATGTTGAGCAATTCCGGATAGTACAAGAAGGCCCAACATAACAACAGCCATAGGGGACATGACAATATCCATAGGGGACCAGATAACCTGCTAGCATTCGAAGGATCACGATGCAGTTGAAACATCATACGATAGAAATGCGCCAGCAAAAAGAGGTCTAATTCGAGTGGCCCAAAGGATGCAGCAACGTTGGCCGATAAGACAAGAAAGGTCTTGTTCATGGCGCAACTGGCGTTCATAAGCAGTCGGGAAAAGACAAAATTAAAGAATAGCACCTCCTCGACTGGAGTGATGGGATAGGCAGAGTTGACAAAGTGTTTGACTAAATTGGTATAGGCAATGTTCGAGCCTTTGCCTTTACCATTTATCCTCAGCCAGTGCTCGGCTGCTTCGAGCAATTGAGGAGCACCTTCCACTAGTTACCCGGTAGAAAGGTGGATATCACTTGGGGATAAGCCAGTAATGAGAGCAACGTCCTCCAATGTCACCGTTTGGAACCCTCGGGGCAGGACGAAGCAGTTGTAGGAAGTATGCCATGAATAGGCCAGGGTGTTTGAGATGACCTGCTCGAAAGGCAAAATAGGGTAACAGGCAATTCGAATAAACCCCAGGTTTCGATTCCCATCCCATTTCGTATGAAATTGGGCCAGTCGCTCGAACCATGGGAACGCGTCAACTGCGCCAATCCAGCCATTAATAGGCTTGCTTGAGTTATTCCAAGCAAATTCGACGGGCTTGGAAAGGAATAATGGGCTGCCGGCTCCCAAAGAGGGGAAAGTACCCAAAAGATTAGGGTTGCCCGAAGGAGAGGGCTTAAAGGCTTGAGGCTTGAAACGGGGGTCGAGAGCCAAGTGGGCAATCGATTCACCCTGACGCAAAGTAGCCCAAGAAGGGATTTCATGGGTACGTTTAAGGATAGACACCTTGGCGTCTCGATAGTGCGCTATGAAATCTTGGATGATGGCGTATAAAGCCTGGTCATCCTTGTAATTCAGGTGGGTCTCTTGAGAGACCAAATTGGAAAAGTCGTGAAGATCAAGATTATGGCGAGGGTCTGCCATTGATGAGATTTTGACAAAAGAAACGAAAGAGCTCGAGAAAGATAAGAATAAAGATAGCTTTCTTTTCTTTTGCTCTCAATAAACAGAAAAAGGTGAAAGTTTATGATAATAGCAAAAAAGGAAAGACTTGATACATATATATGAAACAAGCACCCGATCATGAAAAGGCTCGCCCTTTCTTTAAAGGGTAATGATGGGTTTGAGAAGCAACCGTTTACAGGGAAGGGACACGTCCACTAGCATTGATGGCAGCCGTCAAAATGCCAAGAGTCTCCTAAGAATAGATGGATCATTTAAGGAATAGACGTATCGGTTAACATCCACGAATTCGAAACGTGCATGCATAATAAAAATTAGGCGTGTCATTTAATACCCATGAATTTGAAACATTCATATGCATTAGGGGGGCATTTGTTTACACCTAAGCAAAAATTGGATTTGGGCCTATGTTCGAGTAAGGCCCAAGAAAGGGATAATCCCGACAAAATCAGATGGACCTGCAAATAATGAAGCCCAAAAATCTGAATGCTTGATTCGAAAAGAATATGGGCTAAATATAACGAAAGCCCAACAGTCATATAGGAAGAAAGATGAAAAGGAAAAGAGGTCAGATCATGAGTTGATCCAATATTAGGAAACAGGGGCCAAACGAAGAAACTTAAAGAGGAAGTTGGTAGCAGTTTCGGAAGAGGTGGATAACGTGGAAGTTGCAAGAAACCGGAGAGAAGGTGGGAGTATATATGCGTAAACAGAAAGAAAGAAAGAAGAGGGTATCATCGAACAACCAGACAAACTCTGCAAGATTTCTTTCTTTCAATAGTTTTAGCAATCTTAGGCGTAATTAGGCTTAGTTGAATTCTAGATTAAGTAGTGAGTAGTATAGATTAGCATGTTAGCATCTTTGTATCAGAGTATTTGTTTCTTATATCAAGAAGAATTCATCGAAGAATTCATGGAGGTATATTTCTGTTTAAACTTTTAAGTGTTGATTAATTGCTTGAATTTTAGTATATCTTCTTTGGTTATTGCGTGAATCGTATAACGAAATCAATTCAAGTCATAAACCACCTTTAGCATATATAAGCAGGGGTTATTAGATAATTCTAAGTTGTGATATATCAAGGGGCTTGGAACAACTACTCGAAATCCTTCCCTAGTCTAGTTTGTTTTTTTTTTGAAACACATACTTTGGCCAAAGTTTCCTTGAATCGATTCATTGGGCAAAACACAGGAAATGTCTAATTAGCTAAATCAGTGATGGAACGAGGCACGTTCTCTAAGAACACATGTGTACAAGCAAGTCTTTCAGGTCTTTGTCAATATCCTTGATCTTGACAGACCCTTTATCGAATTGGAACCTTTTAAGAATCACGACCTTGGAGACATATTCCATCATCGTCATTCTCGATGTCCGATGATGTCCCATAGTCATGTGTGATTCAAGAGACTTCGTTCTGAGCATAAAAAGACGGTTAAAGAACAAAGAATGCCATAGTAAAATTGACCTTAAAAATTGTCTCATAGAGTCTATTACACAATAATGGCGCCCATATAATTAGTGTGTCGGACATCTACTCTATCAATAAATTTAAGACCATGGTACATACATTGTTTTACACGTCAACAATGTCCATGAAACGAAACGGATACACTCGCTAAAGGAGTATACATCATACAAGGAAGTTTTGACAATCATAAACATTTTTATTTTTAAAAATTCTATGATTTAAGAATCACAGTCTTGGAATCAACGTTTTATGATCGTTATCCCCAATGAACTTTACTGCCCTAATCAATAAGCTAGGTAAATATCAAGTTAAAATCGATTCATGTATACTTATTGTTTACACCATAAAATAATTTGGGATGTCGAATTACAAAACCCAAATAGCCCAAATTGTAGGAACTCGAAAAGAAGAAAATCAGGTACACAAAAAGATAAGATAAAACCCATTAAATCCAGAAAATAGCGAAAACAGGGGCTGAATTGACAAAAGTCGAAGAATCGAATCTGAAAAATAAAATGAAGTCCAAAAAGCCAATAATCTGCATTCAAGGAAGACGCGTCAAGTTGAAGATTTTGAAAGAGACGGTTGGATACAGTTGACGGCAGTTCCCGAAAATGAGGAACGTGGGTTGAAGACGATTCCCAAAGACAAGATATATAGGAGCCGCAGAGAGAAGAAAAGGGAGACATCAAAAAATCATCAGACTTCTTTCTCTTAGCGTAAATTAGGAGTAGTTCATAGCATAATGTAGGAGTAGTAGTAGAATAGATGTAATAGTTTCTTATCGAAAACCATTTGGATGCGGCTGCGAAACATGTATCCATAATTATCTGTAATCATCACGATTGAAAACTTTCATGGAGGTGTAAATTATCGTTTATTCAGATTTAAGTATCGAATAGATAGTTTATGCACTGGACTTGAGTTTTCAATTTACCCTTTTGAATTCGAACATATTCAAGTATGGAAAGAATACATTTGATCGAAAGATTCTCACGTAGGTACAAAATTATCTTGCGTCAGATTTAAATATCAGAGAGATAGTTTTTACCTGGACTTGAGTTTTTCTTTTATTGTATTATTGTGTCATTCGAAGACGATAATCAGCACTCAAAATAATACATTCGATCGAAAGATTCTCACGTAGGTACAAAGTTATCTTGCGTCAGATTTAAATATCAGAGAGATAGTTTTTACCTGTACTTGAATTTTTTTTTATTGTATTATTGTGTCATTCGAAGACGATAAACATTTCAGTCAATTGCGGTCCTAACAACTAAGTTAAACAACACATCGAAGTGTTAAATTCTGAACCACCGTCTAGCGTATCGAATTCGAGCGCAAGGATTGAAAGATAATTCTAAGATAAGAATTATCGCGGGGCTCGGAACACGCAGTTGGATCCACCCTAATCTAGTTTGTTTGTTTTTTTACGAAACAAATAAATGGTTAAAGTATGGAAATAATACATTTGATCGAAAGATTCTCACGTAGGTACAAAGTTATCTTGCGTCACATTTAAATATCAGAGAGATAGTTTTTACCTGGACTTGAATTTTTCTTTTATTGTATTATTGTGTCATTCGAAGACGATAATCAACACCCAAAATAATACATTCGATCGAAAGATTCTCACGTAGGTACAAAGTTATCTTGTGTCAGATTTAAATATCAGAGAGATAGTTTTTACCTGTACTTGAATTTTTCTTTTATTGTATTATGGTGTCATTCGAAGACGATAAACATTTCAGTCAATTGCGGTCCTAACAACTAAGTTAAACAACACATCGAAGTGTTAAATTCTGAACCACCGTCTAGCGTATCGAATTCGAGCGCGGGGGTTGAAAGATAATTCTAAAATAAGAATTATCGCAGGATTCAAAACACGCAGTTGGATTCACCCTAATCTAGTTTGTTTTTTGTTTTACGAAACACTTATATTTTTTTATTTTTTGTTCTACATAAGATGACAGAGAGACAAATAACTTTATGAGTCCAAACAGAAGGTATCATCAAAAGTGCAACATTGATCAGAAACTGAAGTGACTGAACCATGGACGCTAAGTCTAACTCATCATTCAGCAGAATTAATGTCAGAATTAATGTAGACATTTGCTTAAACCACAGCAAAGATGAAAGTTTCAACACTCGTTCCCATAGTCTCGATAGAGTACTTTTTAATAAAGGGTGGAGGACGAATAAGCAGTGTAGTAACTACCACAAGCACGACAATGAAGTCCCTCTCTATTATGGAATAAGGTTAAGTGATAGATAATGCTCAACCATGATTCCGTTATCATACCAAATTGTCAATCAGACTGAAAAGTTCTTTCATTTCGGAAGTTATTACTTGAGAACTATTACTACAATCAAGTTCGAATTCACATGAAAAATAATGAGTCTGACTAACTAGACTACCAAATAGAGTACAAAAATGGACTATTAAGGAAATTTCATTGCAACTTGTACAAAAACATGTGAATATATGAATATTAATAAATTTCATCTATCTGGATGGCTGTCAAGAGCTAATATACATCCCAAAGCAATAATTGCTAAATTTTACAAGTTGAAGAGGATCACAGCCGTTGATCGACAAATACATCCAGCCGTCCAAGTCAATTTGGATATGCAAAAATTTCCCCCAAGTTAAACTTCCAAGCAACTAAAGGAATGAAGTCACACATCAATTCCAACGGAAACACAACACGCACCCACATGATCGGAAGGAGTAGATTTTGGATTTGCTTCCACTGAATTAACATTCAAGTGTTCAATTACCGATTATAAACGAAGTCGTCCAAGCAAAAAAAGAAAACAAAAACTCTAAAAATTCAAAACGGCGCCGCTTCGGTGGTTCGGCGGGACCACACTATAAGAAATAATTTATAATTTACATTAACTTGCCCAAACGAGGCCATTTAAAGGGTGTAAAGAAAAGAAAAGAAAAGACAAAAAAAGGACGACCAAAATAACATTGCAGCAACAGCATACAGCCTTATAAGAATATATATATATAAGAATACGGCTATATATATATATATATATATATATATATATATATATATATATAGTCTTACATTCAGGGATGGAGCCAGGAATTTTATTGAGATGGGGCGAGATTGTTGTAATATAACTATACACCCTTTTTTTTGCCCCCACGGTACGGTACGCTATATTTAAGGGGGAAAATATAACAAGGAACTAGATTAAATTGTAACTTTTGACATAATTTATATTCTTATATCTCTTTCGTTATAGCCAAAATTTTGAGGGGGGGGGGGGGGGGCAACTCATAGAAAAAGGAGAAAACGTACTATTTTTTTATTTTGAGGGATGGCGAAATTCAATTATCAAAAATTTTATAATGTAAAAAAAATAATTTTTCAAAATTAAGAAGACGAAGCGCACCCTTCAGCCCCTTGGCTCCATCCCTGATTACATTACACTAGTAAACAGAGGTGGGTACAATGACAGGGGTCGATTTGTAGGAAATCAATCAAAGGGGGCCATAATTTGAAAAGTATGTGGTTTGATGTATCAAATTCAATGCAATCAAGAAAACAGTAGTCTCTAGTACACTATGCCTGCATGCCATCTGCTACTATTAATAGCATCTCTATTAGTGTTTGACAATGGTATGGTGAAAGATATTATTCAACTTGGCTTAGATTTGGTCCTTTCAATATTTATATCTTCTCCAATTGGGCCATTGATTTTGATATTGGTGTACTTTGAATATCATTTAATGACACCCTCTTTTTTCTTTTTGCAATAAGTCCCTGCAATTATTTTTATTGGAGTGATTCAACCAAGCAAAAGATAGTAAAAAATTATCCGGTATTATGTAACTTCTTTTCCTTTTTTTTTGAAGGAATTTCTTTTCCTTTTTTAAAATATTGGCTTACTAGTGGGGCTAATTAGTAATTTGCAACAATTTCTTTGTCGTGATTGCTAAAAAAACAAATTTTGAGGGAATCGTTAATTATTTATTAAAATAGTTAGAAATTCCGACCTAGCCAGCATTAAGGTAATATTCTTTCTTTATTCCAGTGAGTCTTTTGCTGATCAAAGAAAATAAGGTTAATAACATCCACACCCCCTTATGTCAGGGCTAATTACAGATTCTCCCCTATATTCGATAATTAAACACTCATCTCACGATTAAAACGTTTATGTTCATTAGCGTTTGTTAGGATTACATTAGAGCTTCGTTAAAATGGTATGTGATATGACTAGAAAGCCCTTATAAGTAATATTATTGAATTGAATTAAATCTAAAATTCAAATTTTGAAAAAAGAAAAGAGAAAATATAAGTACAATAAATAAGTATTAAAATTATTGTTAATATATTAAATAATATCAAAAATATAAAAAAACATTTAGCAAATGTCACAACTATTATAAAATGGTAAGAATGTCTAAAAACTATTAAATGCATATTACATTTATTACTAAAATATTAAATAATATGTAAATAT
The DNA here is from genome assembly GCA_019426215.1 of Buddleja alternifolia. Classification (NCBI taxonomy): domain Eukaryota; kingdom Viridiplantae; phylum Streptophyta; class Magnoliopsida; order Lamiales; family Scrophulariaceae; genus Buddleja; species Buddleja alternifolia. The sequence continues at coordinate 25,886,216 of CM033393.1, read as the reverse complement.
ATATAAAAAACATATAACAATTGTTAAAATCATTTTAGAACATTAGAAATGTCTAAAAGAAATACAAAAACTAATATCAAATAAACAGTTTAAATTTTTGTTAAAATATTTAAGAAATGTTAATATAATCATAAATTATTTAAAATGTGTAAAAATTACAAAACAATTAAATAAATATTAAAACTATTAAATTTGATGAAAATTAATTTTTGTTGACAAAATAGACTAATATTAAACTTAAAATTTTAGATAGATTAAAGACGGGTGATAACGCCAAAGCAAGTCTCCTAATGCCATAGCAAAATGAATTCACTTGACGCGAATCACACAATTACCCTTCAACTAAGTATATTTAGAAAGAGGAAAAAAGAAGTTATGGGCCTAATTGGTTGGCATGTTCTATCCCCAAAAATCATTTTTTCCAGTAAAAATTTCTAAACAATGTGGTTGGATGGCAGTTACCAAATTTTCTTTCAAAAAATTTTTTGTCTAATTTTTGAAAAAATTCTTCCAAGAAAAAGAGAAAAAGTAATTTTAAACTATTCATGATTTGACAGTTTCTCATCGACTAAAAAGGTTTTATCCGGCTTTTCGCAACTCCGAATGAAAAATTAATCACATATTCTAATGCAAAATAACACAAGATGTAAACTAAGATCCATTTTGCCTATTTTTTGATGTCTATATAGATGAATTTGACTAAAATTCGTATATGAAATATTATATCTAAACACAAATTTTCACAACAAAAAACATATCACATCAACCATAATCATTACATGTTTTTCTCTAAAAAAAACTCATCCAAACACACTTTTACCACTACATTTTTTATCTCTAAAAACAATTTTTTTCCACTTGTATTGTGGAAAAAAAATTTTCGAGATGGATATGCCATCCAATTAAGCCCTATCTTTCTCCACTCTCTGATTTGCCGCCGCCTACACTACCACTCTAAAGTCCAAACTAAAAAGCCTCTTTCTGCAGTACTAACCATGCCTAAATCTAAAGATTTATGGGCCCGATGAGATGGACGTTTATTTCCAATTTCTCATTTTTTATAGATAAAGTAAGAAAAATTATTCTTAAGGAAATAGAGATACGAAAGAGGAAGTGTGTTTGGATGAGTTTTTTTTATAGAAAAAAGTGTAATGATTAAGTGTGATGTGATATGTTTTTTTTTGTAAGAAAAAAATCTTTTTTTGTGAGAAATTGGTATGGATGAGTTTTGTTTTTGTAAGAATATTTAACATATTTAAGCTAAATTTATCGATTAATGCATCCAAAAATATGCAAAATGGATTTTATTTCGTAGCTTACATCATTTCAAATAAAGATATGTAATTATTTTGATGATTATATCAAGATATTGGCGGATAAAGTACTTTTAATTATTGGATGAACTGTCTAATCATAAATAGTAAAATTCTGACTTTTGAGAAAAATTTGAGAGAAATGTCCATTTTTCAAAGAAATTTGAAATTTTTTTCTGAAAAATTGTGTGTAGTATTTCTTTGGGATATTTTTGGAAAATGTCAAATATATGCATTTTTGATGAAAAAAATCTCTGAGAAATCAAGAAATGGGAAACAGCATCCCATCCAATCGGGGCCTATGCTTTTCTTATGTGAATTAAAAGACATGAATAAGTCAAATAAACAACTGAATAGTGAAAATTCAAAAAAAAAATCTAATATAAAATATTCAAATACGAAATCACCCAAACCCAGTTTACTCATTCATTTCTACTATAATTTCACTCATTTATTGCATTTGTGAATGCCCGGTTCCTCACTAATTCTAGATTTTATTGATTCGGATAATTATTGAAAAAGCAGAGGGTGGTTGATGGTGAAAATGAGGAGCAATCGAGCATGTCGTATATCTGCCATCTGGGAGGGGGGAGGTTGGGCTTGATGAATTGAGATTATGAGATTTATTCTTCATGGATTGAATTGAACCCAACCCATGATTAGCTGATTTAATTAATTTCAGGGATAATTACACTAAGCATCCTAACGTATTTTGAAATTATAAAATATATTCCCTAATTCAATAAATTACATCTAACATCATGTTTCATGTATTGATGTAAAATCAAATGGAAAGTGTCAAAAGATGTAAATGCCCTTACAAAATACTTTTAAAAAAATATTGAAAAAACAAAAAAAAGAAAAACTGAATTACCATAGTACCCCCCTTCACATCCTTACATTTACTTCTAATAGTAATTTTAAAACAAAAATTTTAACTTAAAAGAAAAGTAATTATATATATATATATATGTATATACATATATGCAGTGGCGAATCTAGGAATTTAAATCAGTGGGGGCACCAGGGATAGAGCCAGTAATTTTACTGAGGGGTGAGATTGTTGTGATATAACTATATATTTTGTTTTTTTGCCAAATAGACGAAGGATTTAAGGGGGGTGCCCCCCCCCCCCCCCCGCCGCGGTACGATAGGCTATATTTATGAGGGAAAATATAATAAAAAACTAGGTTTAATTACAACTTTTGATATACTTTATACTCTTATTTCTCTTTCGTTATAGCCAGGATTTTGGGTTTTAGGGGGGGATGAACTCAAAATAAAGGGAGAAAACGTGATATTTTTCTATCTTTAGGGGGCAAAATTCAAATATAAAAAAATTTATAAGGTAAAAAAATAATTTTTCAAAATTGAGGAGGGGAGTGAGATGAAAATTGGAATTGAGGGAGAGCATTTAAAAATTTGAGTAGGGGCATTAATGTAATTTATAAATTAAAATAAAAAAAGGTATATATATAAAAAAAAAATTGAGTGGGGGCACTGCCCCCCTGGGTTGTACATAGATCCGCCCCTGCATATATGCGTGGGACTGTGTGTGTGTGACTGTGTGTGCGTGTGCTTGTAATTGTGTGTAGCTGTGCGTGAGTGTCTGTGTGTGTACTGTTGTGGGGATGGGGGTGGGTTGGAGAAGACGACTCTTCCCACCCCTTTTCCTTTTTCGTTTTTTTTATTTAATTTATAAGGTAATATATTATTTAAGTAATTTAGTTTAGAAATTAAGTTTATTAAAATATAATTATAAAATTATTTTGTAAATTTCATAAATTAATTTAAAATATATAGTTTTTAAATTATATAAACTTTATATAATCTAAACTATTATATAAACTCTTATATACAAATTTAAATAAAAGATTAAAATGATATTTTATACATAATTTCTTTAATGTAGTTTTAATAATTTCTAATTTATTTTATTTTCTTGAGAGAATTTTTTTATTATAAATAATTATTTTTATAGTTTTTATACACAATATTACATATAAAACCTATGCATTTACCAAATTTACAATTTACACCAAAAGAGTATATTTGTCCGAATATTATAGAATTTTCATGTCTAGAAAAGGACAGGGGCGTTTTCGGAAGTTCACCAAAAATTTTAGTAACCCTAACCGAAGGTGTTATTTGTTGGACGAAATGAAACGTTGGGATGTTAAATGTAATTTATTAAATTAGAGTTTTTTTTTGTAATTTCGAAATACCTAAGACGCTGAGTGTAATTATCCCTTAATTGTATTTGGGGTCTGAATTGTATTTGAGCTCTTATAAGTTATACTTAATTAATTGTATTTGGGGTCTTAATTAGCTGAACTCGGGAGGGCTCGGGTTTGAGATTTTTTCTTTTCCTTGTCAGTGAATCAGGAATATGACAATTTAAAAGTTTTGCTCCGTCATTATCACCAACCTAAATTAAATCTTAAAAAATTATAATGAAAGACATTCAAATTATTTAAGTATTACCGAATAAGAAAATAGGAAAAATTACTAAAACCTCCCTAAAATAAAGTTTTATATTTAAAAAATCGATGATAATATTTTTCAATCTCAAAAACCCACTCTATAAATTTTTCATTCAAAAAAACCCAAAATTTAAGATTAAGAACTTTTTGGACTAAACTACCTTTATTTACTAAGTTAAGAATTGATCAGTTGATCTTTTTTATCGATTTTTTTTGTTTTAAAATTTTCAAATTGAATAATACATTTTTTTTAGTATTAAAGATTTTTATATAATTATTTTTTATTTTACTATTGCTATTGTCTAAAATTATTTTTTTAATTTTTTTTAGAAGATTAAAAATGTGAAAATTTAAAATTTGAAATTATATTTAGTCAATATAAAATTTCTAAATAAATAAATCTCTATACAAAACTACATTTGATTGGATTTTTAGTCTAGAATGTTAAGTAAATTAAGTCCATAAATTTAGTAACCCTAAATCTTTGGTTTTTTGGAATGAAAAGTTGGTGGAATGGGTTTTGTGGAATGAAAAATATTTTCATGGGTTTTCTAAATATAAAAATTTATTTAAAGAGTTTTTTAGTAATTTTCTCAAAAAAATATTATAAATATCTAAAAATTAAAATATATTTGCCAAATTTAGATTTTAAACCATTTCTTAAATTTGACTAAAATTTAATATTTAATAGAATATTCTGATTTTTACATGCATCAATTAAATATTTAAAAAATAGAAATTTAATTTTTTAGAAAAAGGAAAGTAAGAAAGAAACCCAAGTTTCTTACCATCACCGAATTCCGTTAGGGAAATTTCTGCTGTCAAATTTTTTGCAATCGTGAAGGGGTGAGTAATTTTGAAATTAGAGGGGGAAATCTGTAATTAGGCCAGTTTTTAGGACGCATGGGTGCAATTAACCCTAAAAAATATTGATGTAGGACTCAAGTTTTAAGTCGCATTTATTTTTTTCGTTTATTTTCATTGAGCCAATTAATTTTGAGATAGTGAACTCAATAAAGTTTGAATAAATACAACATCTTTACATTTTTATTTATTCTTTTTTCTTTTTTTTTAACACACACATTTTTACATATTTTGATGTCTATAAAAGATATTGATGTAGGACCAGCTTTAAGGAAGCTAACTACGTGTAATGTGTAATGCATGCTGATGTTCATTACTAATTGACTTTTCATATAATCTCTAATTAGAGTAACTGATGAAAAGCGGTCTGATTCAAATGTTAAAGATAAAGGTTTATAATTACTTTTTACTTGATAAACTATTAATTAAATTCTTTATTTTACTATTTACTCCACTAATTCGCTCAAAAACAAAATAATAGATGCATTTTGTTTTCACATGCAAACATAGTGGCGGCATTAATATAAACAAATTTATCCGATATCGAGATCGTTGAACATGTTTCCATTACGAATCTCTTTATCAAAATCTATAAAGGCTAACTTAATTAAATACGAGCGGATGAACTAGCCATTCTCTTCATTATTTTTTTTATCTATATTTAATGAAAATAACTTATTAGTTATTTGCAAAAGAAAAACTAAATATTAATGGAAAATCATAATATCATGCATGTTATTTAACCACACTCATTTCATTTCAATAAATCTTAGAAGTATCAAAATATTCATCAAGTATTCACAGGTTAAGAGATGAAATCATGATTAGGAAAATATAGCTGATTACATATCACCATATTGACGATGGATAGCTGAATATGTCAGTTTGACATTCGCACATCATAGACGACTTTAAGTGGATGTGGAGTGCATAATTAAAGATTGTGTATAAGTATTATTCATTATCGAGATATATTTATAGAGGATTTGATCGGCTCATGGGTTCTTTCTCGCGGGCTTGTTCCATTATTGAACCTGACTAATTGTCTTCACTTACAAGGATATTAGTGTAATAGGTATAATTATTTTTTTAATCTGTTAACTTGACCTCCCTTCCGTTTTAGTCCTTTAAGTTGACGCATTGCAAAATTGGTCCGTTATCTTCTGATTTTTTGTAATTTAATCATTTTGTACTTATAAAATTAGTAAATTTAGTCCGTGCATAGTCCCCACAAATAAATCAGGCTCAACATGCTTCCGAAATAAAATTCGACTTTCATAAATTCATATCTTTGCTTGACCATCGTATCACCGGATATTTCAAATCCTCGTTTCTATGGGTTAGATCGTCTTCCGGATACCATTTTGAGGGGGGCTATACAATGGACTAAATTTACCAATTTTGTAAGCACAAAAGGACTAAAATTACAAAAAGTTCGAAGATAACAGACCAATTTTGTAATGCGTCAACTTAAAGGACTAAAACGCAAGAGAGACCAAGATAACGGATTAAAAAAATAATTTTCCCTCAATGTAATATGTATGTTTCACATAAGCGATTGCAGTTGAACAAATAAGTTACTAATAATAAAACCTAGCAAAAATGAAATTACCCTTTGTATTTTTCTTGGACATACATCAAAATTAATCATAAATCATTACTTCAGTAAAACCTATCAATATTAGAATACGGTACGTACTAAAATATTTACGATTAAACGGGAATTGCTCATCCATAATTATGTATCTATTTTCTATGAAGGTGAAAGTTTATAGGATGAGTTCCCCCATTGAGTGGAACCATCAAAAGGTAAAATACATTTTTCTTCCTTCACATTAAATAAATAATCTTATTGCATATTTGTGATTTCCATTCGGATGTATCCTAAATTTATGGCTAAATTATGGAGCATAAAATATCAAGAAGAAAGTTGGTCTCCAAAGTAGTAATAATGTCACCCAAGGTTGTAACAAGTTGTGGGAGGTTTTGGGTTCAATTATTGACTATTATAACTTGTGACTTTTCTTTTTTTATTTGGAGTTTTAAAAGATCTATGTGGCTTATGATTAAAAATTATCGGCCTGAAATTGTCGGGTTAGGATATTCCTACGTCTAGAATTAAAAAAAAGAAAAGAAAAAGTAGTAATAATGTCACCATCGACTTATTTATCTTTATTGTTTTAAAAAATGGATTTATATATCTTTATTAGTGTTAGTTGAAGTTTGAATTGGCAAAGGTTCGATCGTATAATTTGTAAAGGCATATAGAGGGAAAAATCTATAGAGGGGTCGGCTCGCATGTATATGTAGAGATGAAGCAGTGAGCCTGCCAGCACACATTTATTAAGCATAAAAATGCAATATTTTTTTGTGCTTCTTTTTCGGAATGGATATTTAGCAACATATATAGCCTAGAGAATTGCGGTAATAATTGTTCGGCTGTGTTTGGATTGAGAAATCTATGGCTTCTTTTTTATATTAATTCTTTTCCCCCCCCCCCCCCCCCCTCCCAAAAAAAATAACACATTGACAGATTGAACATATGAGCCCACGCCCTCTTTCTGCACTTTGAATTCCTCTATTGCAATTTGTATCGCCAAGTCTATAAAGAGTGATTTTTTTGGTAAGAAATTATATATATATAGGGATAATTATACTGGACATACTTCAGATATTATGAAATTACAAAAAATATCCCCTAATTCAATAAATTATATCTAACATCCATTCCGTTTTCGCCTAACATTGAACACGTTCCTTTAGGGTTCCGTTAAATTTTTAGTTGAACTTCCAAAAATACCCCTGACTGTTTCTGGACCAGAAGACCAAACTTTTCTCGGACAATTATACCCTTTTGGTGTTATTTGTAATATTTTATAAAAGTATAGGTGTTATATGTAATGTTGTGTATGTAAAGTATATAAATAATTATTTATAATTAAAAATTATTATCAACAAAATAAAAAAATTCTAAATTGTTAAAATTATAAAATAAAAAAATTATGTGTAAAATATCAACACACACATATATATAACTACATTTTTTAAAATTTAACTTTAATTTTAAAATTGGTATTAGAAGTAAATTTAGAGATGTAAAAGGGTAATATGGCAATTTAGCTTTTTTTTTCATTTTTCAGTATTTTTTTTTCTTTTTTTTAATATTCTGTAAGGGCAAATATGTCTTTTGACACTTTCCATTTATTTTTACATCAATACATGAAAACCTAGGATGTTAAATATAATTTATTAAATTAGGGGATATTTTTTGTAATTAGGTAATACCTCAGGACCCCAGTGTAATTATCCATATATATATATATAAGTTTAACTCAAATCATGATGAGATTACTATATTAATTAGTTCATTTACTATAAGACGTTGAGTCAAAAATATTGTCCAATTTGTGTGACTTATTCGATGTTCATAGATAAAGTACTAGAAATGAATTTATTCTTAATTGGAAATAGAGATACGAAAGAGGAAGTGTTTTAAACTAAACAATGAGAAACCAAGAAAAAGAAAATTTGGGTCTGATTGGATGGTCGTCTATTTTCAATTTCTCATTTTTCATAGATAGAAAGAAAGGAAATGAGATATGATGATTAAGTGTGATGTGATATGTTTTTTTTTGTAAGAAAAAAATCTTTTTTTGTGAGAAATTGGTATGGATGAGTTTTGTTTTTGTAAGAATATTTAACATATTTAAGTTAAATTCATCGATTAAGGCATCCAAAAATATGCAAAATGGATTTTATTTCGTAGCTTACATCATTTCAAATAAAGATATGTAATTATTTTGATGATTATATCAAGATATTGGCGGATAAAGTACTTTTAATTATTGGGTGAACTGTCTAATCATGAATAGTAAAATTCTGACTTTTGAGAAAAATTTGAGAGAAATGTCCATTTTTAAAAGAAATTTGAGATTTTTTTCTGAAAAATTATGTGTAGTATTTATTTGGGATATTTTTGAGAAATGTCAAACATATGCATTTTTGATGAAAAAAATCTCTGAAAAATCAAGAAATGGGAAACAGCATCCCATCCAATCGGGGCCGACCCATTCCTGAAATTAAAGGGAGCCGGGATGAAACAGTATTAAGTTTGTCCGTCCTTTCCTTTTCTCCTCACAAAATTTAGATTGTACTTTTCTTGCTACATTGACCAATAAATATCCATCCATCCATCTATCACTTCACCTTAACGTGCGCGCCCCCTTCCTCTACGCTACCAACTCCATCTCAACATTAATAACAAAATATTTAATTTACATATATATATATATGCAAATAATACTTGTTTTAAATTTATGGAAAAATTACACCCAAATAATAAATAAATATACAAACTTACATTTTTATAATTGAAATTACAAATATCTAACCCATTATAATTAAAAATTGCATTTAACCCCTGTGATCAGTTTTTTAATGATGTCGAACTTTAAAAAATGCCCCTATCCAAATGTTATTTAGGAAAAATTACACCAATCACCCCTCTTATTTTTGAAATTACACAAACCTCTCATGTTATAATACACTTCTTACAATCATCCCCTATGTATTGAAAAATTCTTACAATTTAACCCTTAAAAACCTTACAATTAGCTCCAAGCAGGGGATGTTGGTAATTTCAAAAATAAGAAGGGAGTTTTGGTAATTACACATTATAAGAAGGGGTATGACCCTAATAAAAATATTATTACAGTTTTTTTATTTTTTTTTAATAATTTAAGTGAATGGCAAAAATGTCATTTAGTATTGTTTGACCATTGACCGAGAGTTTCCAGGAGGTAAATGTAATTTTCAATTATAATGGGTTGGGTATTTGTAATTTCAATTATAAAAAGGTAAATTTGTGTAATTACCTACTATACCAGTGGGTGTTGCTGTAGTTTTTCCTAAATTTATTAGTCATTTCTTTTTAACCAACATGTCGTCTTACTATAAAACTTCATTCTCTTAGAATTATATCTTTTGGGAAAAAAGATTGGTTGATTCAAAATAGTAATTGGACAGCAACTTTCAACCACTAATAAAGTGGTAACAACGTAGTCGAAGGATCGGAAATTGATGGAATTAAGGCTCTCTATGATAATTTTTTTTAGGAACATTTTTATTTTTCGGATCACCAAAAAATGAAAATGCACACTCCAAACTAAATTTTACAAAAATGTTCAAATTTTAAATCCTACTACACATTTTCCTATATAACTACTCATCATTTCAATCACTTTATTCTTCCTCTTTAATAGTTAAATAATTCAACTATTCAACACATTTTTTTTCTTATTTTATCATAAATAAAATATTATTCTAATTTTTTCTTCTATTATCATTACATATATAACTAATTCAATCAACTTTATATCACATCTACACAATTCCCAAACATTTCTCAAAAACAGATCCAAACAAACAAAAAAAATTAATATTTTCATACGAATTTCTATAAAACACATTTTCCAATAAAAACTCAAAATTTATTTTTGAAAACAGAACCATACATAGCCCTATTTTGGAACGAGTTTTATATACAAAAGAATGAGAAATGAGATTTTTATTTTAATGGATTTAAAAATACAAGAACGAGATTGAAATGAAAAGGGGCAACAAAAGAATAGGAGACAAGTTTTCCTGTTATGGGGGTCTAAATTCTGGAAGAACAGAGGCCAATACTTTAGTTGGCCATTAATATATTTGAGTTGGGACCTAAACAAATAACGCTCACACCTAACATAGCATGAGACAATCCTACCCCTACCACTCCACACACACCCCTTACGCTTTAATGTATGCTAGTCGAGTTAGTACACTCAACATGCGTGCTTAATAAATTTAACAAAAATAAAAAAAATTATTCACCCCTTGCGCTTTTATATATACTAGTCGTGTTTGTGTGTGCTTATTAAATATTTTTTTTTTAATAAAAACTGATTTTTTAATATTTATCTAATATGTGAATTTTTGCTTGAATATGTTGTAAACATACATAGTTTTTTTATATTTTAATGTATAATATTTTATTAACTATAAATGTATAATCAATTAATATATTTAATGATATATATATCTGTATATATATGTGTGTGTATAAAAATATATGTATATAGTATATTAGGAAAAAAATTGGGCAATGGGCACCGATGGCAATGACACACGACGATAGCCTAGGAAGATGAGGGTTGGAGCTAGGAAGTTGGTAGTTTTGTCGACGGTTCAGGGTGGATCTACTAATAGGGGGGTGAAAATGGTAGATGTGCTAATTAATAGGAGCAACAGCGAAGATGTGCTAATAAGTAGGGGTGTTCATCTGTTTGGTTCGGTCTGAAATCGAACCGAAATTCCGGTTAACCGAAAACCAAAAAAGTTTAGTTCGATTTTTGACCACATCGAATTTTCGGAAAAAAAAAATTGATCAAATTTGAATTTTGATTCTCGCCTTTTTTTGTGTAAGGTTCAAAAAGATTAATATAAATTATGAAGTGGCCGAGAGAACTAATCAGCTATAGGAGAATGCAATTCAAATGACTTTTTTAAACTTTCACAAACAAAGGAAAACTAGATAGAAATAATTGAATTTTAAAAATGGCTAATTTAGCTCATTTTCTTGCTTTTCCTATAAGTTGTCACTAAGAAGAAACCCATTTTTGATAGTTTTTTGTCTATATTATACTATATAAAATAAGAATAAAAAAAATCAATTTTCTGTTAACTGAACCAAAAATCAAATTTTTCTAAAAAAGAAAAACGAAAAACCGAACCGAAATTTTTGGTTTGATTTTCAGTCGGATCGAGCGGTTTAACCAATCCGTGAATACCCCCACTAATAAGGGCAAGGGTGGTGAATCTCTGTGTAAAATAGGGGTGGGCAATGGTATCTGTGCATAGGGATGACAACCAATCCGGGCAGAGCGAGTACCTGCCCCATTTGGGGCGGTATAAGTCCAATTAAATAGGGTCGGGTTTGAGTTCGGGGTATCAAAATTTCGGACATGGACCCAGACTCGCCTCGTTTGTTAATATATTACTTTTTATTTTATATATCTAATTATTATTTAATATTTATAAGTATTAGTAAATTTGTAACCACAAAAAGTACTATGTCAAATATCAACTTGTTAGTTCAAAAAATAGTTTGATATAAACTTGAGAATAGAGATGACTTTATTTTTTGAAATTTGTACTTGTTTTAAACGTATTTACATTTAAGTACCGGATGACTTGTATTTGGATGTGTTTACATTAAATAATTGACTAGATGTTATTTAATTTATTTTGAATGCGTTTGTGAGAACAGGATAGACAAAAAAAGTCCACAAATATAAACTTGATGGGTCTGTCGGGTAGGACCCGAACTTGCCGGGGCGGGGGCGGGGGCGGGGGCGGGGTAATGACTGAGTCCGGGGCGAGTCTAGGTATTAAAAATTCTTAACAGGGCCGATATCGAGTCCTAAAATACTCTGCTCATACCTGTTAGGTTAATATCCTCAAATGCCACTAGAGGACTAGAGAATGTAAGGACATTATTAAACTGTAATTGTTTCTTATTCTACCAATAAAAAGGCAATTAGTTGTTTACCATTATATTGACATTTATATATTGTAATCATCCATAAGTCCATGAACACAAGAGTTAAATCTCTAAGGCACTAGAGGAGTTTGATACTTGTGTACTAAAATAGTCTTCAAGTCAATGATTCTCAATGGGCATTGAAAATCATGTATATTTGTATGATGTGAGTTTTGACGAGAAATGTGTCCGTCAATCACTAGGAAGTAGTGAAGAACTCGTATCATAGGTGCACTGATGGAGATAGTGGCACTCAGACATGACTCGCATCGATTCTGTCACATGGGTTTTTTACTCTTTGACAGTCAATGACAGAATTGATTAAATTGTAATAGGTGTGTCTGAACTTTAGACTTGAGGAATCTAGTTGAAGATATACTTGTGACATTAGGTTTGTCATTAGAGTAGTTAGACCCAATTCACCCTTTGGTGGGGTCAGCCTCGAACTGCAACTTAATGGGCAAGTAGTAGTTTTAACTGATATCCAAGATGGTATTCATTCCCTCAAAGGTGAACGAGGAATTATCCTATGCATTTATAAGTAAGTTAGATCTTAAAGTCTTTGGCCAAAGCATTTACTGATCTAAACTTATTATAAATATAGCATAGAGTCAAGTTAGTGAGTTTGACCTAAAACCATGACTCTCACTTGACTGGGATAAGGAAACGAAGAGTTTGTATTCACACGGTATTTATAATAGGAAAGGTAAAATGATTCAATCATTTCGTCTTATTTGTGATTCAATCATTTCGTCTTATTTGAGTTAAAATGTAGACCACTTGACTGGCTAGGTGGGACCCACATTCAATGGAATCCTCCCATTGCCAAATATAGATGAACCTAAAGAGTACGCTTAAAAAGAAAACATCGATAGAAAATATAAAATATTTCTTATGGTAATATTTTAAGTATTGGATACTTAAAATTAATTAAATAGAATTAATGATTTGAAGAAATATGTTAATTCATTTATAATTTAATTAATGTATTATTTCTAGAAGAAATCAAATTAATTAAATTCCTATCTATTATTTAATTAGATGAATTAATTGGATGAATTAATTAATTAAATAATAGATTGGACCGAGCTCAAATTGGTGCACCAAGAGTCCCAGCAAGACTGAGTAGGGGCAGCCACTAGAAGTCCTACATGGGCTAATTTGAGCCCAAGGTAATAATTTAAGTGATATAAATATATCACATTAGTTAATACCTAGGTCATAAGTTACAATTCACACTTGTGGCACAAGACAAAAATTCCTCCTCTCCCTCTCTCCCTAGCCGTCAGCCATAGTGCCAAGAAGAAAGAGATTTTTTCAATCAAGTTTTTCCGGCGAGACAATTTAGAGGCAACACTTTTGGACTGCTCGGATTATCAAGAATTCAACCAGATTATTTCACGAAGAAGTTGAAAGCTTGAGTTCCTCTAACCACTTCACTTCAACGGGTAAAGTGTCAACTTCCTTATCGTACATACATCTGATAAAACCCCGGGATTGATCCTGTTATGGAAAAATCCAAATAAATTTTTAAAATACCATTTTCGCCGCGTTCGGTTATTTTTTCCTTCGGTTATTTTTCCCCAACAATACCCGCACTATTGCCATCCTTATCTGTGCGTGAAATAGAGGAGGTCAGTGGTAAGTATTTGGGCAGCGACAACACTGCATGACGACGATTGGCTTGGTGATGGCGATGGTCTAGAATTTAGGTTTAGGGCGTGAGGGGCGGCAACAATTAGCTTTGCGAGTGCTGGGGAGGCTGGCCGCCTACAGAGACAGTAGATCTGTGACAGGCAGCGGCAACGAGGGTTGTTGGATGGTGGCATCGATGGCAGGTTGCAAGGAGTGGAGATGTCTCAGGGCCGTGGCTGTTGGAAATCGGCCAGTGGAGATATTAGTGGCGGCGTAGGGTATGGTGGCCTGAGTTTTGGATGGATGATGGGTGGTGAGAATGGAAGGTGGTGGGGTAAGTGTATTAGGACTAGGGTTTTGGGGAGATGATGAATTGAGGAAGGAGATGAAATTTAAAATACTAAAAGTAAATAAATTTTGAAAGTAAAAGAAAAAAGAAAATTATTAGGTAAATATCTTTAAAAGCAAGTAGATTTTGGTCTTTATAATGATGAATATAGGTCAAATATGTGTAGGGAATGGAGACAATATGCTTAATTTTTTATTTCACAAGAAGATAAATTGACTTTTGTTTTTTCAAATGAGTTTTTTTGCCATTTACAAATTTCACATGGAGGTTGGTTATATTTAACCCTATTATGAGAATTTTCACCTAGTTGAAGATCTAGTGGTGCTACCCAAAGACTTAAATGAATATCCATCGCTGTTAAGAACAACCGAGATCCAATGAGAATTTGCGTGTCCTCTGTTGTAGAGTATAAGAACTAGGAAGAGCCACTAACCAGACATCCGAATCCCTCTAGAATCATCTAGAGAACGACTATTGTTATACTCTAATGGGTCGCATAAATAGTAGTAACCCCTTACTTGTGAAGCTATGAGGAAAACCCTTGTTGGCTATGGATATGGGTCAATCGCATTATAAGAAGAAGGAAGGGTATAGTTCTAGGACTTAGACTTGCAACTGGTAATTAGATGTTCTTTCCTAGGGGCAGGAGCGGTAGTTGAAGGAATATTGCTTTGGCACATCTTGAAAGACTTTTTCGTTCATTGACACATCTTCTAGCCATTTAATATCTTGAACAGTGGGCTCTGTTCCTCAGGGATGGAATAAGATAAAGAATCCCCACAGCCAAGACAATAATCGTCAAATTGATTCGATTCTCTTCATCTTTGCTTATAAGTAAACTCCAGCTAAGAGTATTAGTCATAGGAGCTTTTACCCATGACATCAGCTGAAGAAGGGCTTAAAAGGTGATTTTTCATGCCTAGATCCCGTCCTCTATTGGGCAGTATAAGAACTAGAAAGAGCCACTACCCAGACACTCGAATCCCTCTAGAATCATCTAGAGAACGACTATTGTTATACTCTAATAGGTCGCATATATAGTAGTAACACCAGCAAGAGTTTCCTATGTTGTAGGAAGGGAGCTAAATGACCCTCAACTCCCACACCCCCAATTTAGGCAGCTCCCATATTGCTAACCATTTTTCCTCTTGATATCTTGCCTGCATTTGTATCCTGATTTGTATTTATTTCTATTCCGGTATCATTAGTCACAACCCTGGACTCTCATGTATCTTTTGGTTTGTAAGTAAACTCCAGCTAAGAGTACTGGTCATAGGAGCTTTTACCCATGACATCAGTTGAAGAGAGGCTTAAAAGGGGATTTTTCATGCCTAGCTCCCGTCCCCTGTTGTGGAGTATAAGAACTAGAAAGAGCCACTACCCAGAACACTCGAATCCCTTTAGAATCATCTAGAGAATGACTATTATGTTAGGATTATGACCTCAGATGCCATAGAGGATGGAATGATAGGACATCTATCTTGTAATTGACTTACTTCGATATTATTAATAAAGGTGTTGCTTAGTTTTTACTTAAATCTTATCTGCATCTATAAGTAGTGTAAAACATTTTGTCCGTGGTTTCAGTGTGATCCCTCTACTTCCTATGGGATAGGAAGAGTGGCACTAGAGAGATCGATCTTGATTACTAAAAATAAGTTCGCAAGTAAAGTGGAGTCTTTAATGGGCAAATAAAGACTTAGAACACTTGTACAATCTTATCTCTGACATGGGAGTGCCTGTCTGGTACCATGTGATGGTAGGAGATTAAGATAGTAGGCACATCAGTGGAACTATATGCTCGAACACGACTCGCATCGATTCTGTCACATGGGTTTTCACTCTGTGACTGTCAATGACAGAACTGATTATGCGTAATAGGTGTAAGAGAACCTTTGACCTGAAACATCATGCTGAAGATGCATTTGTGACGTCAAGTATTTCATTAGAGTAGTTAGACCTAATTCACCCGTTGGTGGGGTCGACCTCGAAATGCGGCTTGATGGGCAAATGGTAGTCTTAGCTGATATCTAAATGGGATTTGTTCTCTCATAAGTGAGTGAGCAAGTACCCTATGTGATTATAGATAAATAGAGATCAAAATCTTTGGCCAAAGCATAAAGAGACGATTGTGCTAGGCACTAAATCGGTCTCAATGATCTCGTATTATTATAATTAGTACATATGGTCAGTGAGTTTGACATAGCCATGACTCTCACTTGACTGGGGTACACGAACAAAGGGTTTATACTTACACGGCATTTACGATTGGAAGGTTGTCGAATGATCATATCATTCGTTTTCGTTTGGATTGCGAAGTGGGCCACGTGACTGGCTAAATGTTACTCATTTCCTTTGGTTTCCTCTCATTGCCAAACGAAACGATCCTAAAGAGTCGCGCTAAAGGATTGAGAAAGAAAAATGAAAAAGGAGTTTCTATTTTTCTTCTAGGAGTTTTAATTTATTAGATAAATTAAATTATTAATTATTCATTAGATGAAATAATTAATTATAAGGGTAAGATTAATTATTAATTAATTTCCTAGGAAAATATATTAATGAATTAATTTATCTAATTAATTTGGTTATTTAATAAATTTATTTATTTATTGGATATAATAAGTTATTAATTGAATAAGAAATTAATTAAAAACAAAACAAATCCCGGGCTTATAGAAGGCGTCCAAGAGGACGCCTACTTGGCCTCATTGGGCATCCATGAGATGCCCAATATACTAGGGCTCTTTTGTTTTGACTTGTTCAATAAGTCATGGGGTATATAAGGACTTTTTGACTTTGAACAAATACACAACTCTCTTAGAAAAAAAGAAGAAGAAAAGATTCCTCCCCTCTCTAATAACCCTAGCCGTCGCCCCCTTTAAAAAAAAGTGGAAATTTTTCGTTTGTTGATCCGTGCGTGACAATTTAGAGACGACGTATTTTCGTTGTTCGGATCAAGTTCAAGTTTTGAAGATCAAATCAAAGGATTGAAGATTTGGAAGCTTCAAGCTTTCGAATTGGAGGAAGAAGATTCTCCAATGACTTTGTTCTAACGAGTAAGTTTTATTTGTTAAGTTTATCGTGCAATTTGAATATGCGATCATTGAATTTAACTTTGGGTTTTTAAAATAATTTTTTTGAAATCCTTCTGTTGTGTTTATGTTATTTTGTGCGAAACCCAACATATTGTTATACTCTAATGGGTCGCATAAATAGTAGTAACCCCTTCCCCCCCCCCACGCTAGAATCTCTTTTGCAATCGGTTCTTACTCCAAGGAGATATATGATCTATAAAAAAAGTGTGCTATCGTAAGGTTCTTAGTCCTCTTTTTCCTAGTCTTTAGGACTCATTCTACTAGAAACCCTGTTCACAAGGAGATAGTAATCCCAGGCCTAAAGGAAGAAAGGTGAGGATAGAATAAGGCAACCTGCCACCATGTAAGCCCCTTTTCTCCTTGTCGGTCTAATTAGGCTTAAGTATTCTATCAGGCTTGACTAGATCTCCAAGAGTCGGCTACTTAGTACTATGTGAATTTCTATATGGAGGGACTTTTTCCCTTCTAAAGAAGATGTTAACCCAATAACAGTCCATATCTAATCAGAGCAACATAAACACTCCATATATGTTGATATCTCATAAGATAAGAGAGATACACTCTTTTTTTATCTTTTAAGAGTGTTATTTGTCTTTATCTCATAAGAGTGAAGTAATATGTATAGGCATTTTTCACTGGGCTTCTACCATGTCTCACCTACACTTCCCCCTGTCTATCTCTTCCTCTTTTATGTTGATAGTGACATCAGAGTTCATGACAGGGGAAATCATGTAAAGGAAAAGTGAAATGGTAGCTACTTCTTCCCTTTCCTTTCCGGTTAGTCATACAAGTTTGGTTAATAGAAATCCATTTTGGCCTTTGAGTTTGAAAAGGGTTCAGCTACATCTGCTCTAGCCGTGTTGCATAAGAAGGAAATTTAAATAAAATTATGGAGGGACAACTCAAAGTTTCCGGGCGGTATACCCTTCTTGATCTTATTCAACATTTTATCCAATTATAGGTCCTAAGTCTCATGTGGAACACGAAGCTATAGGTCACATTCTGATTTGAAGTCAAGGGCTCTGAGACTTCGCATAGTGAGAAAATGGTTGCGTGCAGCAAAAGGCCTGATATAGTCAGAGACGCACTCCTAGGGGCAGGAATAGGAAGGGTTTCTCGCTCAACCCGATCTTTATTCAGTGCCAAGACCTTTAGTTGAAAGATAAGCTGAAATTCAATACATTCGATTTCCTTCTTAAGCTTCTTTCTTCAGAGTGGTTGGAAAAAACTTCTATCTCTGGTCTTAGGTTTGATAGCTGCTTGGTCTCCCTTCCTTTCCTATTTGATTTGTTGTTTTTGCCTTTATTCAGTAAGGAGTGGACTTGTATATAGAGATAGCCATTTTCGAAATCCAGCGATCTTAGATACATCAAAAAAGCTATCTTGAGACTGATGAACTGCTTGAAGAATAGGATTTGAACTCCGACGGCGGCTTCTTTGAAGTAGTGTAGTGCTTACATTCCATCAGAGTATATAAGAACTTGTTAGGATTATGTCCTCCATGCCATAGAGGAATTAGATTAATAGGGCATTTACCTTTATGTTGTACAGATCTTATTCTTTAATAAAGGCATTATTTTGTTCATATCAATCTTGATGGCATTAATATAAGTATTGAACAAATAAGTTCAAGGTAATCAAGAGGGAGCTTCTACTCCTTAATGGTTAGAGGAGATGGACACTAGAAGTATTGGTTCCTTGTTTACTTAAACTAGAGTTCGCACGTCGATGAGTCTTAATTGGGCATTAAGACCAGACTTGTATGACACAAGTTTTGACAAGGAGTGTCAGTCGGTCACTTTGGATGGTGGGAGTTTGGTCATAGATATATCAATGGAATTGATATATTCAAACACGGCTCACCATAAATCAATCACATGGGTAATTACTCTTTGATCGTCAATGATTGAATTACTGGTCACGATAGTGTGCATGAGCCTTAGACTTGAGGATTCGTGGAGATTAGACTTGTGACACTGAACGAGTTATTAGAGTAGTTAGATCCATTTCACCCTTTGGTGGGATCAACCTCGAAGTGCGGTTCAGAAGGACAAGTGGCAATTATTCGGTGATTGCCAATAAGGGATTCACTGTCTCGGGTAGTAACGAGTTAACGTCCTGTGCGATCGTAGGTAGATGAAATTATAAGTCTTTGGCCAAATCAAGAGAACTAACTTATGTATAGTACATAAGGGTAGTTCAGTAATTTCATCTTACTATGATTCCTTGAAGCACAACATTGAGTCCTGTGAGTTTGATTTAATCCATGATTCTAACTCGATCGGGATGTTACAGTGAAGGGCTTATACTCACATGGTATCTGTGACCTAAAGGTTCGTATTGATCTATTCATTTCAATTGGGTTTCGATATGAGTCCACGTTACTGGCTTAGTGAGACTCACATCCTTGGTTTCCTCCCAATGCCAATTGAAACGAACCTAGAGAGTCGCGCTACAAAGGAATTGAGCAAAGAAGATTCTTTTGTTGTCAAATATATAAATTAGGTAATTTGCTATTTGATAAGAAAATTAATTTATTTGATTAATTGGATTAATGGAAATAAATTAATAATAAATAATTAGAAGTATTTATTATGAATGCATTAATTTATTTGATTAATTAGATTAAAGAAAATAAATTAATTATAGTAAAATAGACTTATTTATTATACTCATCCTTTTTATTAAATAATTAGATTATTTAATTTGGATGAGAATGAATTAATATTATATTTTAATTGGATTAAAATATATTGGACCTAATTAATAATTGGACTAAGTTGAAAGTCAACATTGCCCAATAAGGATTAGAGGGGGCGTGTATATGAGTGTGTAGGAAGAGTTGGATGGGCTCAAGGAGTTAGTTAATTCCAAGTCCATCACTCCTTATATATACCTAACACTAGTTCAGTCAAAACTTAACTCTCACATTAGACTTGACAATAAAGAAAGAAGAAGAGAAAAATCTCTCTCTCTCTCCTCCCATAGCAAGCCGTCGGCCATAGTGGTACATAGGGTGGTGGATTTTTTTTAAAATTCATTCAGGCATGATATCTAGAGGCAAAATTTTCGAATTGCTGCTACCCGAAAGATCAAGTCTTTAATCAAATCAAAAGGTTAGTGAAAAAGATGAAATTGGATTTCATCATCATGTAATTTTCAAAATTTATAAAATCATTAAAACCCAAAAGTGATCCGATTGTGAATCCAGATAAGTATTTACGTTTTCGCTGCGCATGAACCAAGATTCACAACAGAACTACTCTTGTTTTAAGAACGAGTTAATGGAGATGAAGACTTGACGAGCGGTATAGCCCTTTCTTACCCTCATTTCATCATCGTAGAGTCATTGGGCAAACAAAAGATCTTTTTCGAGACTAGCCCCTGAAAGGAGTTCGTTAGAGGAATTTATTGCAATGTGAATCTACACCCTAGACTAAGGAAAAGGAAAGTAATATCCCAAACCCCAAAGCTACAAACAAGAAAGCCAAGACTACAACTGCTGCCCAAGATAAGACTTTTTTGCGATGTGGCGTGCGAAACATGTTAACATGTTTTGATTAGTTAACATGTTGGTTAACCGTATTCTGAAACATGGAAAAAATCATTGGCTTATCAAATTCTCTATCGAGCCATGAAAAAAATTCAACAAAAGACAGAAAAAAATCCACTAACTGTTTTACGTTAAGCAAGTGAATTAGAATACGCCTGCAAAGCCACCTCTTGTTGTTCTCAAAAGATGGGTAGGGACTGATTTCAATGAGGAAAGGAACTGAACTAATAGACGAGAAGGAATAGAATATGGACAAATTCCCATTCAAGCATACTAAGATGTTCTGTAACTGCATAATTGACTGTATTCCATATATTTAGAAAATATGTGTTGATTATTCATTTCTTAGAGAAACTGATACCAATAGCTCAACCAATAGCTCATATTTGTTTGTTTGATTCTTTTTATTAGAATAGTATAACCCCCAGAATTTGATCCTCATCCTGATTTGTACTTATTTCTTTTCTGGTATCAATAGTCACAACCCTGGACTCTCGTGTGTCTTTCGATTTATAAGTAAACTCCAGCTAAGAGTATTGGTCATAGGAGCTTTTACCCATGACATCAGCTGAAGAGGGGCTTAAAAGGGGATTTTTCATGCCTAGCTCCCGTCCTTTGTTGTGGAATATAAGAACTAGGAAGAGCCACTACCCAGACACTTGAATCCCTCTAGAATCATCTAGAGAATGACTATTGTTATACTCTAACAGGTCGCATAAATAGTAGTAACCCCTGAAACTTATCCATTAATTGAGATAATTATAATTTCTGATATAAAAATGAAGTCTGGTCAGGAAAGAAGCGATAAGCTAATCCCATACGATTCGACATCAATTGTGTTGTGTATATCAAATGGTGAGGAAAATAAGATGCATATTGAATTTATTCTCATAAGAGAAGAGGGGAGCATTATTTCACAGTGTGACGTTTTTTTAAGCCTAGGGCCTGGCCTGGGGGTTGAGCCTAGTATAAATAATTCCCATCTTCCTCTCACTAGGGATTCTTTGCTTTGAGGTAGGATGGTTCAATCAACCAATGTATGGGTAGAATGAAAATGAAATTAGGAAATAGGGCAGGGTTACTACTATTTATGCGACCTATTAGAGTATAACAATAGTCGTTCTCTAGATGATTCTAAAGGGATTCGAATGTCTGGGTAGTGGCTTTTCCTAGTTCTTGTACTCCACAATAGAGGACGAGAGCTAGCCATGAAAAATCCCCTTTTAATTCCCTCTTCAATTGATGTCATGTGTAAAAGCTCCTATGACCAATACTCTTAACTGGAGTTTACTTATAAATCGAAAGATACACGAGAGTCCAAGGTTGTAAGGGGTTAGATTCTCAGACCTTTCAAATATTTTTTTAGCCTTCTTGGGAGGCGAGGCCCTAACCCCCAAAAGGGGTGTTTGGGGGAAGGTAGAGTGGGTATGAGGACTTCCTTCGATACAAATATCACATAATCTATCAGGGACTCTGTAAGAAAATCATATCTAATTCTTGAAGTTTGAATCATGATTTGTCACTGGGAAAGGTTCATTAGGTCTTTTCCCTGGGGCAGCCAATATCACATGCCCCTTTACTTAGTAGGGCTTGAAAGACTGGATAGTTTTCCTTTCCTGACCTATCCAGTATTTTCAATCCAAGCCGAAATAGGAAAAATTGGAAGCACCACTAGGCCCGGTCATCGATTGAACATCAGAAGGGTCCTCATTAATTGAAAAAAGTCTAGTCTCGCGCGCGTCTGAGCCTAAGCGTATTAGCTCTAGCTCTTCTGCTCTGTTGCTTGTTTTATTTCCTGCCTATTTCGCATACGTGTATGCCCGTAGGTGTGTGTTTATTGTCTAATAGTAAATAGCTAATTTTCTTCGCTTACTCATCTCTCTCCGGTGTATAGATCCCGTCCCTTTGGTACGTATCTATTGTATTCGAACGAAGAAACGGGGAAACGTCCGCTACGCTCCCGCGCCTCCTCGATGGTGTTAGCTCGACTTGTTGGTCCAGGCCCTAGCTACTAACCGTCCACTCTCTAGCTACTAACCGTCCACTCTTTACCCTGCCTAGCCGCTCCTTACCTCGTAGCTCTTTCTCTGCCCATGACATCAGCTGAAGAGGGGCTTAAAAGGGGATTTTTCATGCCTAGCTCCCGTCCTTTGTTGTGGAGTATAAGAACTAGGAAGAGCCAATACCCACACACTTGAATCCATCTAGAAGCATCTAGAGAACGACTATTGTTATACTCTAATGGGTCACATAAATAGTAGTACCCCCCCCCCCCCCGCCCCGCGGGGGTACTACTATTTATGCGACCCATTAGAGTATGGTCATTTGGCATTAACACCCCTTCATGTTTGGTATATTGACATGAACCTCCCATTTTCCAAGTTTCTCACTAAATTTACTTATAAAAGACTAAGGAACCCTTCAAATTTGGGGCAAATTTTTTTAAATTAAATAATTAGTTGGAGTATGAAAAAGTACCACTAGAGTACATAATTAATTGAAAATAATAATAATAAAGCATCTCAATTTAAAAAAACTTCTAGAAATATAGCTATAAAATTTCTAAACTTCAAATTAATTAAAAAATAATAATTTCATCGTGAATCATTTTATGATCCCAAAAGATATTACTTAAAAATATTAATTTGAACTCTCATAATTCAACTAATGCGAAATTTCTTGAAAAACTATGATACTATTCTGATTATGCTAATCTAATTTGTTACACCATTTGTCTTATTTTTATAAATGGCAATATTCAATAGAAAAAAATTAGTATTTATTTTTGTATTCTCATATTGTATTTAGTATAAATTCACATTCATGTTTAAGAATTTATGGTGATAATACGGGCGTTCCTTATTATTTAATTAAGACAAGCTTCTAGAAAGAAAGAATAAATATTTTTTTTGCTACTTTTAAGTTTTAAATAAAATATACTACTTTTAAATTAGCACCTTTACGGAAGAAGTTGTTGGATTTTATTATGAAGACGCATATTTGAATAAATAGAATTTGAAGTATATAAAGATTTGTCAGGTTCTTACTTCTGTATAAATGTTTTTTTAAAAAAAATAAGAAATTAGAAGTATTCGGGTTATGGAAAATGTTTGAATTATTTTGACATACTTAAGCAATAATATTTATAGATCACAAAAAGAATTCACGGTTTATGAAGATGATATTCTTTTAAGAGTTTAGAGTTATATTATTCTAACACTTTAAATTGTGGATGCCACAATATTTATTTTTTAATTATTATGTCATTTGAAGATATTTTGATAATTTTTCATTCTCCACCACATTATAGTAAAAGTTAACCTTTTCTAATTCAAAAGTGAAGGGTATTTTAGTCTTTAGTTATAAAATATAATGAAAAATGTGAAGGAGGGGAGGTCCATACCAATTTTTCAAATATGAGGGGTGTGAATGCCAAATGATTATAATTCAGGGAAGATCGATGCAATTATCCCTATATATATATTTCAAAATAAGACTTTATTTCGGGAAATTCTATCTCGGACCTGGTCTAGCCGAACCCTAGTATATTTTATTTTATATGTGATCAATCATATGACAAGCTAACTATCAAAAAAATCATATGACAAGTGTAATTTATTTTCCTGGTGAAATATATTTAGATTCGGTCAGACCGAATATAAACTAAAATTTTCCCTCTATTTCCTAAATTAAGTTATTTTACAAAAATTAATGATATGATACCACTTGTCCACTAAAGATTATAATAAATGTTCACTTTCCAAATCTGATCTAAAATTGTGTAATCCGGTTAAATTGAATTCACAAGGGAGGTTGTAACATTCGATAATTTCTTCTTCTTCCTTCTTCTTTGTGTGTTGGCGTTTGACAAAGAAAATCTTTTATATTTTCTCTCTCAACATCGTTTGAACATTTCATTCTTGCAACTTTTTGTAATAGTAACTCTCTATCTATCAATCTATCTATCTATCTAACCCCCCCACAAAAAAACACAACCAATTAGACCCGTTCAAAAAGCCTTTTTCCAACTCTCTGCTACTACCTTACCAGCACAACCACCCCCTTCACTTTTCTTCATCAAAATCTGTCTCTCTCTCTCTCTCTCTCTGTCAGTGTGGAAAACATGCTATACAACAGCATTTAATTATCCATCCATGTTTTAAGCTGATGATCTAATTCAAGACTCCCTCATCAAAAACTCTCTCAACTCTGAAGCTGCAAAATGACGAATAGTCGACGACGTTGCAAAACGCAAGTATTAGTGGTGATGGCTATGATGTACTTCATTCTGGTTCTTGGACACTGCAGCGCCTCTCGAACAACTACAAATGCATTCAAAATCAGACCAAAACCTGCAGATGATGATCAGAAATCACATGGCCATTTCTTCAATTTCATGCCCAAAAGACGATGGATACCAGCCTCTGGTCCCTCAAGAAAACACAACGATCTTGGCCTACAAAGCTGGAGATTTCCTTGAATTCAGTGCACACGCCCATGTCGAGTACTAGCTTAGCTAGTTCGCTTGTACATCTTGAAGATATATATATATATATATACATATCAAGATCACATTTATAATTAGTTTGTTTTTGGCTTTGCTTACATGGTTTGTTCTTAGCTCTGCTAGCTAGGTTAATTTTTATGATCATCTCATCTCATCTCTCATCATCCAAATACTAGCTACTTAATTTCTTTGATGATGAAGCTGGGGCTTGGCTTCATCTGATGAATTGATTATTTTGGCTTTTGCATCAGAACTAGCTAATTAGTTCATCCTCTAGCTTTTCTTTTTGACTTGTTTTTTTCAGAATTATTAATTTCCATGGAGATAACCCTTTTGTATGTATATGTATATGTATACTCGATCGATGTATGTAACAAAGGATTGTGATACATGCACAAATAGTTGTTGCTTACAACCCTTTATGTTTTCTCTGTTTTACTACTTTAATTTTTTGAATATTTTGAGATGTGGAATGATGACAATTACTGTATATGGGACGATCGATAATCATTCGGCCGGGTTTTTGTACAATGATATCTGTCATTTGACAGCTTCAATCAATAAACTGTATATACATATATAGCTTTCTATATAGTGCAGGTATGCAGACCATCTTATTTTGCAATTTGTGGGGTAATTCTATGTCAGATCGAGTCTAATGGTCCGAGAGTATAATTTGTATTTATATCTTTTACACATCTCCATACACAACACACCTTATTGTATGAAAGAGATAGTCATTAAGACCATTGAACTCGGTCTGACAAAGAATTTTCCCAGTTTGTGCACATAATGATACCTTTTCTTTTTAATTTTCAAGGAATTTTGTTCCGGTGCACGTAAATGTTCTGAATATTTGTACAATAATAAAATTATGCTCAACTTAGAAGAAATACGTACTGCTTTGTTTTTCAGACCAGGACCCGATTTTTATGTTTTATTTTTTTAACTCAATACTAGATTTGTACTAGACGTACTTTTGACGTGCAATTGGGAGGGACATCTTGACGTGAAAAATTAGAGTGTCATTAATTGGATTAGATGCAATACTATTATTGAGAAATTAATAGTGCATTTTTTTAAAGGAAAATTAAAAGCAGTGCATATATTAGGTATGGCACCAATGTTTGCGATTTGTTGTATTATAAATATATATAATTGGACAGGAGAATTTCTTTTAACGATTTTACTTGGAAAATTTAATTGCAGATTAGTAAGAAAGAAGTAAAGACAACATATTCGTTTGCTGAAAGGCGTTATCTAAAATCAAACCTTTTAGTATAATTTTTTTTTTAATTCTAGGGAAAAAAAAACCTTATACCATGTGCTCCAGGCAACCAATTAATAATTTCAATTGTTAATATGCTCGTTTCTTAAATTAATTATCACCCACTCAAAACACTAATTAATATCTTAATTAATTGTTTAGAGCACGTGGCTACACCCAAAAAAGGGCAACATATGAATAAAAATGAAAGCTTATACGTTTCCATTGGTAATTATAATAATTTCATGTATAATGATTTCAGGAAAAATGGGAATCTTAATTAGAGTTTACTATTTATCCTACATAATCATATTATTACAATGATAGAACCTGAAAAGCAAATAGGGTTATTGTGAATAGGCACTTATTATATGTACCAACTTGTGAGATCTCCATAAACTTTTCACTTTCGCAAGAATTCATTTCTCAAGTTTTATAAGTTTCTATTCATTGAGCAATATGTCTCACATATTGGACTAATAATTTTCAAACAAAACCAGTTTTTTATTTATCCAGATAAATTCCAATATACCGCCGTCGCTTAATAATTTCTTGAACCACGCCCATCAACTTTATAAGTAATAGATAAAATATTCTTTTATTTTTATTTTTATGAACAATAT
Source organism: Buddleja alternifolia (assembly GCA_019426215.1). Lineage (NCBI taxonomy): Eukaryota > Viridiplantae > Streptophyta > Magnoliopsida > Lamiales > Scrophulariaceae > Buddleja > Buddleja alternifolia. Next base: position 25,858,948 of record CM033393.1, on the reverse strand, counting down.
ATTATCATTGTAAAATAAGAACCATAGTACAAAACACACAAGATAAAATTACTTTTTTCAGGAAACGAAAATCGAAAATATTTTTCTGTCATCTCATCCAAAAAATATATACAATGTGACCACTAAGGTACTAATTATGGAGGGAACTAAGCTACGGGGCCAGAAATAAAAAGAAAAAGTTAATAATGTTTTGGTCGGTCCCTTTCAAATAGAAACGAAAACGAAATTTCAGGGAGGAAATAAAGAAAAAGAAGGGATGTGCATACGCCTTTGTGGCTGTAAGCCTCTTCGGGAAAAGATTAACCTATGTCCCACAGTTGCCCCCAGTGAAGATCATGTGGCAGCACAGATAAAATTAATAGATTGAATAATATAGTAATACATCTGTCACAGAATTACAAATTTCAAAGTCAATACGGTCATGGCTAACCACCAAAACAAAGAAAAATGATTAAGAAATTCTTTTACTATAGACAAGACAGATGTCTAAGAGGCTGTTTGTAAATTTATTTGAAGTATCTTAGTTTTATATTTTATTAATTATTTGTAGAGTTTACAAGACATTGAATTGATTTACAAAATAAGCTTAATATGTTGAATTAAATACTACCATGTGGCAGCTTTTACGATGCTACCAACGATATTAATGTAATTAAAATTGACAAAAGTCAAAAGTCTTCAGATTTTCGAAATTATGTTAGGAATTCTAACTTATTTTTTAGAAGTTTACAACCTCCTATAATTTTATTTTAAAGTTTATAAGTGTTAGTGTTAGATACGGACAAGTTAATAGGCTGCCAAATTTTCTAACACTTGTACAATATGGTTTTTTATAAACAATGAAGTGACACTTTATTATTTCACATTCTTTCTATGATGTATGATAAAATATCTTGGACCACACAGGGCACCGATTGGTCGTGAATTGATGTCTAACAACGTCGCAACGACTTCCTAAATGTTAATTATAGAAAGTAAGACCTATACAGGTTACGAACTTCATGAGAGTAGAATCCTTTCATCATTTTCCTATCCAAAGTCTAGGTTTTGGCGACGGTTAAAAACCCAATAACTTCAGAAACTATGATGTGTTGAAAATCTAATGATCCAGTCTTATTAAGCAGGAATCACCAATCCCTCTTATAAGACATTGCTTTGTGTTAGGAATTTCATGTTAGATGTTTTGATGATGACAATTAGGAATCTTGTTAGACCCCAAAGTTATGTACGCTTAAATTTTATAGATACATTGTATAAGCATTTGAACATTAGAAATGTATAGGCTTTATTTTACCTTTTACTTTTGACATTCTTAGATCAAGAAGTTAGTTAGATTAAAGCGTTTGATACTTTCTGAGTGAGCTTATCAAGACTGCGAAATCTGAAGACTCCAAGCGTCCAAGAAATCAATAGTGAATGAAGTTTGAAGAAGTTCACTCTAAGCGCCTGACATGTTCTGAGTGAGGTGTCAAGCAACTAAGACTGAAGTCTCAAGCGTCTATACTTCCAAGCGTCTAAACATTAAATAGTCCTCCAGATTATTTGTAACTTTCAGTTCATGAATGAAGCGTTTATCAAATGACAAACATTCTCCTGAAGCGTCAGATCGAAAGGAGTTTAATGCAAATATTCTCAGTGCATTAAATGCCAACGGGCATTTAATTCAAATTGTATTAAATGCTGATAAGAGCATTAAATGTGATAAGCACTTTCAAACGTACGGAGAAGCCACCCTATTGGACTGTCAACACTTCAAAGACTGCAACACCAACTTTTGTGCAGCAGATTTTCAGGAAAAAGGACAAAAGTTGTTCACTCGCGAAAGTGAGAGACAAGCGCCCTTGCATGTGTCAAACGGACACTTTTTTCAAGAATGCCTATAAATAGAACTTCAACAACAAGCCAAACAGAGAGAACAATATCAAGCCAAATTGCTGGTGCATTGAAGTCTCATTCCTTAAACTCTCAGAAAAGCCAGAAGACTCAAGAAAATATTTTCTCTGCTTTTCATCAAATCCTGAGACAGTCAACCCAATATCTCAAACATTCTTTTTGAAGAAACTACTCTACTACTGAGATATTCCAGTTGTTTGAATTTCATCAAAATCAAACAAACCCTTTTAGAAAAACCCCTATCCAAGCCTCGCGATCTATGTGAAGTCGAAGTTGGATACTTGCATTATTTCTGGGTGAAAGAAGTAAGGGGATTGAAGTGATTTGGAGCAGAAATTTGTGTGATCAAGGAGCTCAAGTCATCGACATCCATCTCTCCCTAATTTGTAGAAGATTCTGTGTGATTCTTTGATAATCATTTTAGTGGATTGCCTCCGAGTGCAAAGGATAAGAAGAACGTAGTTGGGATTACACCACCCAACGAACCTTACAAATATTGTGTCATTTACTTTTCAGTCAATTCTTTCATCTATCATATCATTGCATAAATTGATTAAGTACAACACAATCAAAAACTAAGCAACTAAGAAACCTCGTGTGACGCTAAAACTTTCAAAGAGAAGACTCCAAAAATCATTCCGCTGTGCTAACACTGATTAAAAGAACTGAACGCTTAACCTACTTGGTCAAAGTATTCAATTCTTGAAGTCTGAGTTAATTTTAAAAATTAGTCTTCATCGGACGCTTCGCCAAAGCGCCAACATTTTAAGTGAACGCTTAAATCAAGCGTTAGACACTTCAAGCGTCTATCTTTTCAAGCGTCCAAAAATCGTTTAATACGAAATCTTTTGAAGTCGAAATAGACTTCAGGGTCTATTCAACCCCCCCCCTTCTAGACCCTTTCGTATGCCACTTGGGACCAACACTTTGATCAAAATCCTTTAGCGATTATTCGATTTACGCAACAACATAGGAAATGCTAGGCCTAAAGCCCTGGATGAATCCTATATCTGATGTCACTGTTCCGTCATATTGCCAGATTATACAAAACATACGTCGTCGTATGACTCTCTAAGAGTGGACGTGTATATCAAAGTATAGTGGGCAATACACTTCCCATCCATGACGTCTCAGGTCGAAGGACAAAATTCACACTACGAAACTAAAGGACTCCAAATTCGACGTCGAACCAACGAGGTGTCATTGCGGGGTTGTTCAATCTCATACTCACCTAAGTATGAATCACAGTACATGAATTGACTCGGCGGGTCATTCTCTAAGGAAAAAGACACTCTCCCTTTTGAGAAAGATACATACATACAAGTCTTGACGAGACTGAGATATCCCTTATCTCATAGTATCTATAACTTGGAACAAGGATTAGGATTATGGCCCTTGAAAGTGTTCCATAATCTACGCAACTACTCCCCTAGCCTTATGTAATCCACGAGATCTTTATTTATACTATGAAAGTAATTACAATAAAGAAAATGCGAAATAGGGTTTAATATAATCAAAACAAGACTGTCATAGTGTTTAATATTAATTAAGATAAACCACAAATTGGCTCATGGGGCACTCAACACTATAATGTCAAATTGGCTTCTCGCCATTATCCTAAGTTAATGTCCGACATTGCATCCTCATATCCTTTAGGATCTAAATCAATTGGAGGATCCTCTGATTTGCTTTCTTGCAAATGGCCGACCCATCTCTCAGGGATGCGCGAGAACCTTTCGGATCTCCTCAGAGGTTGTGTACTTTCAGGTTGGTCTTCATTTCGTGCTTCTGTGGTATTAGGTGGAAGTGTTGGTGGTTCTCGAGACATCTCATTGCTTTGAGTTTCCTCAAGTTCTATGACCATTCCATTTCTATATAATAGAAACTCTTTCTCTAAGAAAGTCATGTTCCTTGTGGTATTAGGTGGAAGTGTTGGTGGTTCTCGAGGCATCTCATTACCTTGAGTTTCCTCAAGTTTTATGACCATTCCATTTCTATCTAATAGAAACTCTTTCTCTAAGAAAGTCATGTTCCTTGAAACAATGATCTTTTATTCCAAGGGGTCATAGAAATAATATCTAAGGGTTTCCTTTGGATATCCCACAAATTTACAGAAGATGGATCTTGCATCCAACTTATCTCCCACATGCTGCTTCACGTAAGAAGTGTACCCCCACACCCTGAGGTGTTTGTATGAGGGCGTCTTACCACACCACAACTCGTAGGAAACCTTAGGCATAGACTTGGAAGACAGCCTAGTCAATAGATAGGCCACAAATTCTAGTGCATAACCCCACATGGAGTTCGGAACTTCAGTGAAACTCTTTTAGATAATCAATAAACTCAGTGAAAAGATATTCACTTCCTCGATCCGATCAAAGAGAATTAATATTCTTTCCAGTCTAATTCTCTCCTCCATATATGAACTCTTTAAATTTCTCAAAAGATTCAGACTTGTATCTTATTAGATACACATAACCATACCGTGAGTAATCATCGGTGAATGTTATGAAGTAATTGAACCCTCCCTCGCACTTATGCTAAGGGGGCTGCACACATCAGTGTGGATTAGATCCAACAGTCCTTTGGCACATTCACCCTACCCCGAGAAAGGTAACTTGGTCATCTTTCCTCTAAGACATGATTCGCAACCAGTCAATTCATCCAAGTTTTGAACGTCTAGATGAGATGATAAGCTTCGAATTCTTTCTTTGGAAATGTGACCTAGTCTAGCATACCAAATGTGTGCATCGATTTGATTACCTAATTTGAGTTTGTTACTTTGTTGAATATGGGGATTAGAAATAGTGGGAAAAATAGTATAAAGTCATCTTCTAATTTTGATTCTAAGATAAAGGAAGATTCATAAAACAAAAGAAAACTTTTATTACGAATCTTAAAACAATATCCATATCGGTCCAAATAAGGAATAGAAATGATATTTCTTATTATCTCAGGAACAAAATAAATAGAATTTAAAGCTACTTTTCTATCTCCTAAAGCTAGGTAGACAATCCCCACGGCCTTTGGCAGCAACCATTGCTCCATTTTCCATTCTCAGGGTCATCTCTTATCTACTTAGTTCCTTGCTTCTTGTCATCACCTGCATATCATTGCAAAGGTGAATACTACACCTTGTGTCAAGTATCCAAGAAGCATTGTTAACAGACATTTTAACTTCAACAAAGAACATACCTTGAGCTTTTAAGGGCTCTTTACAGTTCCTTTTCCAGTGTCCAGGCTTGCTATAGTTGAAGCAATTAGCAGACTTAGCTTTCTTAACCTTTTTCACACCACCTGTGCTTTTCACCGTCTTGATCTTATTCTTCTTTTTCCTTTTCTTGGGTTTAGAGGAAGAATTCACAAGAATCACTAGTTTTTTCCTTCTTAATGGTGCTCTCAGTACAACTCAACATGTTTAACAACTCATTCAATGAGGCATTTAAGCTGTTCATATCGAAATTGATGACAAATCATAAGACTTTGGGAAAGATTGTAGAACCAAATCGATGCAGAGTTTCCCATCAAGCAGCACGTCCAAATCCTTCATCTTATGAATTAATCAGATAATTTTTAACACATTCTCATTCACAGAGGATCCCTCGCTCATTCTAACTCCAAACAATTACTTAGATATCAAATCTCTCTCTCTCTCTCTCTCTCCCCCTCCCCCCTCCCCAATACAGCTCCTCTAGGTGGATGACAATGTCCTTTGTGAGGTTCATCTTTTTATGTTGCTTTTGCAACTCATTTGACATTGACTTCATAATGATACAACGCGCTTAGATATTGTCATCTGCCTAGAGCTTAGCATACTCGTTATCTTCATTAGTGCTCTCAAGAGTTATCTCAGGCTGTGTTGCCGTTAGTATATATTCCTTTCTTTCAAATTAAAGGACAATTTTAAGGTTTATTAGCCAACCATTGAAATTTGGACCAGTCAGCTTGTTTGATTCAAGTATAGCTTAGAGAGGGTTTTTGGCCATTATGACTGATCTACAAAAATAATAAGCGAGGCAGACAATTAGCAAACTTTCTAAATAAAATCCTTATATAATTTGGTCTTTAATTGTACAAGTCTCCCACTATTTTTTCAAATTCCACCACCCTCCTGGTGAAATTCGAAAGAGACATCCATATCTTTTAGTGGGCGTGAGATCCCATGGTCAATTCATTGATCTACTACTCCCCAATTTTATGAGCCAGCAATAGACAAACAAATCCCACAGGGCATCTAAATGCTTAATAATGATCACAACCTACCTCGGATTCAATCCACCCCAATTTTATGAGCCCAGATTCAACCTTTGGCGGCGTTTATAATGTCATTACTTATGATGGAAGGCGAGGAATTAAAACTCCCATCTTTTATTCCTCATAAGCCTAATATTTTCTCGGGGGGGAATTAGACATTTGAATTGGTCTCATCAGATTACAATTATCTTGTTTAGCTTATCTATCATATGCATGCATTCTAAACACATAACATAATATACATGATAGATAAAACAAACATCCACAAAGCGAATAAATAAGGATGAACCTGTTGTGAATCTTGGTTCATGCGCAGCGGAAATGAAAACATATCCGAATTCACAATCGGATCACTTTGGATTTTAATGATTTTAACAAAAGACGAGAAAGATGAAATCTAATTTCATCAAATTACTAACCTTTGTGAAAAATCAAATTCTTGATCTACCGAATAGCAGCAATTGAATAACTCTTGCTTCTAGATATCACACCGGAAGATGCTTGAAGAATAATCCACCTCCTTTAGGTTCCAAGAGGACGACGGTTACTGGGGGGGGGGGGGGGAGAAAGTTTTTTCTCTTCTTCTTTCTTTGCTGTCAAGTCAATTGTGAGAGTATTAGGTTATTTAACCAGGTAGTTAGGTATATATAAGGAGTGATGGACTTAGAATTAATTTATTCCATGAGCCCATCAAACTTCTATATCACACGCCTAGCCTCATCCTATGTGGGCTAATTTGACTTTCAACTTACTTCAATTATTTATTAAGCTCAATATATTTTAATCTAATTAAAATATAATATTAATTAATAATCTTCTAAATTAAATAATCTAATAATTAATTTTGGATAGGATGACTATAATAAATACATCTAATTATTTATTAATAATTTATTTTCATTAATCTAATTAATTAAATAAATTAATTTGTTCATCAAATGACAAATTACCTAATTTATGTTTTTGACAACGAAAGAATTTTCTTCACTCAATTCCTTTGAAGCGCGACTCTCTAAGTTCGTCTCAATTAGCATTGGGAGCAAACCAAGGATGTGAGTGCCACCTAACCAGTCTTCTAGACTCACAGCGAAACCCAATTGAGATCAAATCTAATTGATCATACACGGACCTTTAGGTCACAGACACCCTGTGAGTATAAGCCCTTCACCGTAACATCCCGATCGAGTGAGAGTCATAGTTTGTGTCAAACTCACAGGACTCGATGTTGTGCTCAATAAATGATAGTAAGATGAAATTACTAAACTATCCTTGTGTACCATACACAAGTTAGTTTTCCTGCTTTGGCCAAAGACTTATAATTTCATTTAACTACGATCGCATAGGACGTTAACTGGTTTACTACTCGAGACAGTGATTCCCATATTGGCAATTGATAGAGTCGAGAATTACGTGTTTTATAGTCCTTCAGTTGTATGATTTTCATAGAATTAAGTATGATTTTATACCACATATGCGCGTAATATGCCTATTTTGAGTATCCAGGTATAAATCATAGCATTGGAGACAACAAGGATGAAAGCAGCAGAAACATGGAAATTCAGCGCAGAAAGTTGAAGAGTTTAACGTTCGAACGTGGATCATCGTAATGTTCGAACATTGAGAGAGTTTATGCCCGGATGTTGGAAGCTTTTACGCACGGACGCCAGGGACGCTAACGTTCGAACGTTAAAGTCGGCAGAATAGTTTTGGAAATTTCCAAATTCTACACTTACACAGACTCTTCTCAAACCACGCCTATAAATACAAGTGTTGCAGTAGGGTTAAAGGAGAGCGGTTTTTCGAGTCACTCTCCAGCAATATTCCATCTTTTTCATAGAGAGTTAGACTAGGGTTTTATCCTTCGTAATTCTCCATAGAAGTAGAGGAAGCTTGAAGGAAGAAGAAGATCTACACAGTCATAGGGAGTTTATATTCTTTGTTTCTTACTTTCATGAATATTTTAGTTGTTTTTCATATCATTATGAGTAGCTAAATTTGTAGACTAAGGTCATGCTTAGGCCGAATTATGATTTTTGAGCTATAAAAGTATTTCTCGTATGAATGATTTATATTGCTTTGTGTTATAATCTTGTTCACAATGCTTAGTGCGTCTGGCCAACATATTTAAGATCTAATGCTTCATTTATCTGTTCGGGAGAAAGTAAATTAAGGTGCAAGGGGGATTCATAACATCTTCTAAGTTAGTTGATGGTAGGGATATCTACATACTCTGGATGCTGTTAGCCGAGTTTATTTGGAGGGATAAATCTGAATAAATTTGGGAAAAATTCTAGTGTTTAATACATGCAGTAAAGATTGCTACAACCAATCTAGTGTAGGTTATCATGAGCGAGGGATCCGCATGATAATAATATTAAGGAATTTTCCACCTTAGCAATATTTATCTGAAATACGAGAATACTAATATCACGAGAATTGATTAATTTGTGTCGACGCATGTGTCTTATTGTTTTTATTCATTGATTTTCACATACTTTTAATTATCATTTCAATAGTTTATGATTTATTTTTCTTTAAGTTTACAATTGCTTGAGTTAATCTACTGTTTTTGCTATAACACAAATCTCTATGTGTTCGACATCCCGGACTTAATTTTCCACTCTATTACTACACACGACCAGTCCTCTTGCTGTTAAATACAGGATTGGGTTTTCGTGCATCAAGTTTTTAGCGCCGTTGCCGGGGATTTGTGTGTTTTAGTATAGCTATTGTAATTCAAGTTTTTCTTATTTTTAGTTTAAATTCTACCTTTGTTTTACCTTTTCGTTTGGTATCTTTTTTAGGTTTATGACTCGATCTCGTGACGGAGATCTTGAGGAATTTGATCCAAAAATTGAATGAACGATCCGAGCAAACCGACGAAGACGAGCCATGGTAGCTGAATTTCCAGATATGAATCTTTCGAAGAATCGGGAATGCCTCCAGAATATTCTACAAGCAATGCAGTCGGGTGTTAGGTATATGCCCTAGATGCCAATGAGGACAAATAGATTGTATAGGGTATCCAATTATGCTGTACGAACTTATCTTTATTAAGGCATTTATTCTTGTGTTCATATAAAACTTCATGACATTAATAAGTATTAAACAAATAGTCCATGTGTATCTAGATTGACTCTTCGCCCTTTATGGAATAAAGAAGTGGCACGGGAAGAGTCTGACACCTGATCACTTAAGAGGGTTCGCAAGTCAAGGAATCTTAATAGGGCATTAAGATTCGACTTGTATGACACTTGCTCTGACAAAGAGTGCCAGTCGAATAATATGGGATAGTGAGAACACGTGTCATAAATATACCAATGGAATTGGTATATTCGAACAAGGCTCGCAGTAATCCGATCACATGGGTATTTACTCAGTGACTGTCAATGATTGGATTACTGATCATAATAGTATGCATGAGCCTTAGACCTTAGGGGTCATGATCAATGCACTTGTACTGTTGAATCTGTTACTAGAGTAGTTAGGTCCAAATCACCCTTAGGTGGGGCCAACCTCGAAGTGCGATCTCAATGAGTCAAGTAGCACTTGTGAAGGGATCGCCAAGATGGGATTTATTGTCTTGATAGTAAACGAGAAAGTATCCTGTGCGATCATAGGCAAATGAAATTATAAGTCTTTGGCCAAAGCAATGAAACTAACTCATATAAGACATGGAGGGTAGTTTGGTAATTTCATTATGCTATGATTCAATGCACAATATCAAGTTTAGTGAGTTTGACATATACCATGACTCTCACTTGATCGGGATACGTCAATGAAGGGCTGATACACATATGGTATTTATGGTCTGAAAGTTCATGAGTGATTCGTTCATTTCGTACTCAATTGTGTTACGATGTGAGTCGACCGGACTGGCTAGGTGACACTCACATCCTCTGGTAATTCCTCCCATTGCCAATTGAGATGAACCTAAAGAGTCACGCTATAAGAAACGAACAAGATGTCTTTTTGTGTTAATCTTTTAGAAGGATAAAATTAATTGGACGGATTGATTTAATGGCAAATCAATAAATTAAATATTTAATTTAATTAGATTAAATTAAATTATTTAAGTAAATAATTAATTAAATGGAATTAATTAATAATATATATTTTGGATTTAAATAGGATTTAAATCAAATATATATTAATAGGTGGACTAAGTTGACCATGCCAACTAAAGCCCAACTTGACCGTCCATTGGAGCCCTAGGGGCGGCCACTAGGAGTCCCAAAAGGGTCTCCTACTTGTTGCATAAGTTAGTAGAGTTAAATAGATCTCAAACTGTGTAACAAGTAAATTATTTAAGTAAATAATTAATTAAATGGAATTAATTAATAATATATATTTTGGATTTAAATCGGATTTAAATCAAATATATATTAATAGGTGGACTAAGTTGACTATGCCAACTAAAGCCCAGCTTGACCGTCCATTGGAGCCCTAGAAACGGCCACTGGGAGTCCCAAAAGGGTCTCCTACTTGTTGCATAAGTTAGTAGAGTTAAATAGATCTCAAACTGTGTAACAAGTAACTTAACCCTAATTGCATAACACAAAAAGAAGGAAACTCCTACCCTACTCTCTCTCTCTAGCCATCCACCACCACCACAAGGAGAGATTTTCGGGGATCTTTGGAAGGCTCGTTTCGTGTGAATCTTTGGAGACAGGCATTTTGAGAGAGTTTCTGTTACGCGAATTCAAGAAAACAAAATCGAAAAGGTACTTAATTTCGTTTATGTTTGTAAAACCTTGAAAATCATCAAACTCACCTTTAATGTGATTCGACTCTAGGAATCCTCAATTCTTCTGCTGCATTTTTTCCTCAAAAGGAATCCTAACACCGGAAGCACCGGCTCAGTTACCATATGTTCGTGGTAATCAACCACTTAGGGTACACACTTTACTTGGTCCTGTTGTCATACCACCTTTTCACTCACCAAATTTTCACATTCCAGCACATCTTTTTAGTATGACACAAAACGACCCTTTTTATGGAGAAAACAGTGAGTCACCACATGATCACTTGGAAAACTTTGAAAACGTTTTGTTGACCTTGTAATTTAATCCTAGAGACCTAGATGCTATTCGACTTAGATTGTTTCACTTCACACTCAAAGATAAAGTCACTTCTTGGTATAAGTCCTTACCCTCACAGTCAATCACCACCTGGGGAGAGCTCGTTGAAGAATTTTTAAATAAATTTTTTCCACCTTCAAGAATCAATGAGCTTTGTAGTAACATTAAGGGGTTTAGGTAAACAAAGACCGAGTCATTGGCAAACGGGTGGGATAGGTATAAGGGAATGATTAGGAAGTGTCCGGACCACAATTTTACTCAAGACAAATTGGTACAACACTTTTACAATGGAGTAAGGTCTAGGATTAGACACCAACTCAATGCTGGAGTCGGGAGCGACTTGTTAGGTCTTGATAATAAATCTGTCTGGGAGAAAATAGAGCAATTATCTCGGGAGGATGAGTTATACACCGAGGAGAAAGATGAGATCACACCTGCACCAAAGAAGGTGGCAACAGTTAAAGAGGTTGGAGAAGGAGTTGAGCCAGAGACCACCAGAGAGGTCAACTATGTGAATCAACAAAGACCTCAAACTATTTTTGGAGGAGCCGAGAATTTCCCTCGAAAGCCGAATAGTCCACCATATGGAAATCCGGCGGCATACCAAGCACCTCGACCACCATTTCAGTCCAACAATAACCAACGACAAGTGCAATTTCAGTAGCAAGGTCAAGGGAGACCTATAAACACTGATGATAGGATTGATGCACACATTCGCAAGTCAGATGAATCTTTTAAAGAACTCCACTTGATGCTAAAAGATGTAGTTAGGGGAATGAAGGAGATGCAACATCACATAGGGTAACTTTCGAATAGCCTTTCAGGGAGAAACACGGGTACATTATCGAGTGATACTGAGAAAAACCCGAAGGAACAGTGCTTCGCAGTGACGCTCAGAAGTGGGAAGAAAGTGAAGAACGCGTACAACAAGCCTGAACGTGAATTGTGTAACATTCAAATGTCCTGTAAGAGGATACCCTGCTTCAGATGTTCAAACTTGAAGGAGTTAACGTTCGAACGTTGCATCCTCAACGTCCGAACGTGGACCCATCCAATGTTCGAACATCCAAGGCAGTGAATCCAGGCTGTAAGTCTACCGTTACTAACCCCTCCTCTTGTTGAAGTATGTTTTCCTTTTCCCTTAGCTCAGAAGATTAAAAAGAATGAACATGATAAGATTTTCCTTCGTATTCTTGAGAGTTTGAGAGAAGTGCACATTAACATCCCTGTTGTAGATGTTATTCTGCAGATGCCAAATTTCGCAAAACTTTTCAAAGAAATTCTATCAAACAAACAGAAATGGGAAGAAGTGGGTACTGTCTGCCTAACCAAAGCATGTTCAGCGGCTGTGATGAACAATATGCCAAAAAAATGCAAGGATCCGGGTAGTCTATCCATTCCATGCACTATTGGGGATATGAAGTTCGATAGAGTTCTTTGTGATTCCGAGGCTGGGCTCAATTTAATGCCTTATGCACTCTTTCAAAAGTTGGGCCTTAGGGAGACAAAAACCACTATTATGCGGTTGCAGCTCGCAGATAAATCTGTCAAGAATCCTATTGGGGTGATCAAAGATGTCATAGTTAAAGTCGACGAGTTCTACTTCCCAGTCGACTTTGTGGTTCTTAAAATGGAGGAAGATTTTGATGTCCCACTAATCCTAGGAAGACCATTCCTAGCCACAGGTAAAGCCACGCTAGACCTGGCGCATGGTAAGTTTACATTGATATAAGGGATAAGAAGGTAACTCTGAATGCTTATATAAGTTTTAAGCATGAATTTCCTGAGAATACTTGTTCTATACTAGATGCTTTTGATCCTTTTGAGGATGAAGTTTTGTAGGAACATTCGTCTGATGACCCGAGCAGTTAAGGAAGTGAAGAAGATACGAGTGCTGACGAGGTTGGAAACCTCGATATGATGGACCAAGTGGCGTCCACTACATCCACGGATTTGCAGCATGATGAACCAACTGATGGGAGATTGGACAAGGATACTAGTCCACTCCATGATTTGGCGACTTAGGTTGACTCTGCAAAGTCAAGCTAATGACTTTAAAGAAGTGTTTCTCGGGAGGCAACCCAAGCTGTTTTATTTTATTTTTGTCTTACTTTAGCTTTGTTTTGTTTCGCTTTGTTTGCTTTTTATTTTTGTGTCTTATTTTTGTGTGGAAAAGAGGTAGAATTCGGAAGAAATCTTCAAACAGCACGCCCGAACGTGAGGAGCATAATGTTCAAACGTGTGTTATGGGATGTCCGAACATGAGTAGTAGAATGTTTGAACGTGGGGTCCTGCGAGAAATCTTATTCACGTCAACAGCACGCCCGAACGTGCCATGTTTCCACTTTTGAACATGGATCCCGTCAGAAAAAAAAGCGGAGAAATCGTCACTTAGTGATTTAAAAGCCCATATCATTCAATACACCCTCTTCCCCAAGATACTCGCACCAAATATATCTTACCTTTCAAAATAAAACTCTGAATCATAACCCATCTATAAAACCCTTCCACAACATCAAAACCTTCCATCATTATCAATACCTATTCCATTTAAAATTCTTTTCACGAAAGGAACTTCTCTATATAAACCCATCTATCACAATCGTAAATACTCATACCTAATACAAACCCATTATATAATCTCACACAGAAATCGATTTCATAGCAGCTGTAGCTTAAGGGTTTATTATTTAACACGACATAAGAAGAGAAGAAGAAGAAGTGAACAGTATTCTGCGTAACCCATGCCTGAACGTGAGACCATCTAACGTTCGAACGCCAGTCTCTGGAAGTGAGGTATGTTTCTGCGTTACATCATTGTAAGTGATTGGCTTAATCCCTTCTTGATTCAATACTTGTGATAGCCGTGTTGGGCTTTTTATGGTGATATAGTGTATCGTGGTATTGGTTTTGGCTATTGTGGTTTGGTGATTGAGTTGAGCCGAGGTGAGATTTTAGTGAACGAGTTTAGGGGAAAAGTGGGCGTAGTGTTTATTCAATAGCGAGATTAAGCTCCGAAAATATGTGTCGAGGGGAGAGTTCGGGAGTGAACAAAGAAAAAGGTGTTAAACAAGAGGCAAACACTCCAAGAAAAGAGTGTACCATCAAACAATCTTGCAAGAGACTTAATGGATTTGAGCTTCACAAAGAAAGATCTATAGGAGTAAAGAAGATGTTCGTGCTCACCACAAGACAACACTTTTTCTTATCATACTTTGCTACTGCTCCGAGGATGATAATACGTGCTTGGGTGAAAGAGTTCTATGCTAGTAGTGCAAGCACGGAGTCGAGAGAAAATTTGCAAAATGGGGTATACAAGGTGATGGTGAGAGATAAGGAAGTGGATTTTTTGAAGGCTAAGATGAATGAATATATGAACCTTCCCGTGCCTTCTAAGTGTGCCTATGAGACATTGGTGGAGCAAGAGGAGTCTAATACCTTAGATTGGGAGATGGTCTTGAAAGAACTTGCAATAAAAGGAGCAACGTTTTGTGATAACAAAAGAGAGATACTACCCAGGATTTGAAACCGGAGGGGTTCTTTTGGTTCGAGTTCATTAGGTATTGTATTGTGCCTACTAGTAACGGATTTTTAGTTAACAAAGAGAGAGCCCTTCTTATTTATTGCATTATGACTTTGAAAAGGGTAGATTGGGCTCAAATCATCTTCGATACTTTATTGGTTCAAGTACGGAGGATGGGGAGTGAGATGGCTAATCCATGCCTTACCAAGAAGATTCCATTGATTTTCCCATCTTTGATTAGCACACTATGTCTCAAGCAAGGAGTGAGGAGGAAAAGTAATGAGGGATTTGAACGACCGGGAGTGGATACTACCTTTAGGGAGGAGAAGCAAGATAAGGCCCCGATGCTTAGATTCACCCGCGAGAGGGGTGAGAGTTCAAAAAAGGCCTCCATACGTATTTCCCATTCTACTATCGCACATGATCTTAAAGCGATGAGAAAAGAACAAAAAGGAATTAGGGCGACACAATCTACTATAATGGCGAACATGAGGATGATGGATCACTACCAAAGGGATTTGGCCCTTGCCATGGATCGTTCATTGGGGAGGCCTTATTTCCCATATCCACCGCTTCCCGCCTTTCACCGTTTGCCCGTTGTTGATGAGAGTGATGATGAGGATCCTGCCTCTGCCACAACGGGGGTGCGGCCTTGATTGCTTTGTATCCTACCTTTTTAGTTTTTTTTTCTTCTTTCTTTTCTTTTTTTTCTTTTTCGTTTTTCTTTTTCTTTTCGTTTTTTTTTTAGTTTTTTTTGTTAGGTTGTTTTTGTGTTGTTTGTTTGTGATGCATGCACTTTTGGCATGTATGTTTCTTGTGCTTGATGGTTAGTAGAGTGGAAGTTTAGATATGATGCACATTTGGGCCCCATGTTTGGAGATGCTTATTGTACTCGAGAGGAGGAGAAGCTATAGGAGGATGCATTGGAAGTTTAAGGATGTTTTTCAACATCCTTGGTTGTAAGTGTTCTTTTACCTTTGTGTATTGACACGCTAAAAGCTAACGTGCTATGATAGCAAGTGCACTAGTCGTGTGTAGTAATAAGTGTGGACGAAAAGTCCGGGTTGTCGAACCACGGAGACTTGAATTCTAGTTTATGATTTTATACAAAAAAACAACTACAATAAAAGTAACTTAAATGTAAAAACATGTACAATAAGAACAAGGTTATGCAAATGAATTAAAACCAATTATAAAGGGAGACTAAGGCACATGCTAGGTCCAAATTGATCAAATATACTTATAAAAGCTCTTGTTATATAATTACTCTTATATTGTTATGGTGAAAACTCCTAAGGTAGAGAATAACTGATGTCTCGCGTATAAACTCTTATACTTAGATCGTGATTTCCCAAATATCCCTATCCGGAAATCTAACCACTAAACATGCATTAATGTACTAGAGTTCACTCGATTTGAATCGAACGACTTCACCCGGGAATCTTCACCTATGTCTAGGGCAATTCCTCATTAGTTGCGGGCCATGATGTGAATTTCTTGCACCCTAAGTCATGATGTGAATTTCTTGCACCCTAAGTCAATTTTCTCCCGAAATATTAACCTAGGCATAAGATTCTAACATATAGTGATCAAGTATATGCAAGATAGACAAAAACACAATTCACATCACATAACAATATAAGAACAACCTCAACAATCATCTATTGTAAGCATATATCACAATTTGGCCTTACATGGCCCTAGTCTTACGAATTTAGTTCATAATTGAAAGCATAAAAGACATAAGAGGAATATTCATAGATATAAATGAAATGAAAAGCTCTTAAAAACTCCCTAAATGGTGAATGATGATGGATCTTTGACACGCTAAAACCTAACGTGCTTTTAATAGCAAGTGCACTAGTCGTGTGTAGTAATAAAAGTGGACAAAATAAGTCCGGGTTGTCGAACCACGGAGACTTGAATTTTAGTTTAAGATTCGTAATGAAGGTAAAGACAATTAAAGTAAAGCAAGAGAAAAACAATTAAGTAAACGAAAGATCAAAGGAGGGAACAAGCTATGAATTAAACCTCACGAATTGGTTAAAAAGACTAAGGCACATGCTATGACCAAATCCACTCGTTTATATATATGAGCTACTCTTCGAATTATTAGACTCCTATTGCTTTGGTGAAAACTCCTTAATTAATCATTACCCGATGTCTCGGCACATAACAATCCTATGATTGATTGACGGTTCTCTAAATATGTCTATCCGAGAATCTAATCAACAACCACGCATTAACGTTCTAGAGTTTCCCCGGATAAATCCGGCTAACCGCACCCGGAAATCTTTACCTATTTCTACGAGCAATTCCACATTAGTTTCGGATGATGTGTTGATTCATTTGAACCCTAACCTATCTTCTCTCGAATGACTAGATTAGGCACAATAGCAAGCATATGGAGATCAAGCATATGATTGTGATAAAAGCACAAAATCAACACACAAAGCAATTAGAAGAATTAATACGAAAATTAACTTCACATATATAGATTCATGAATTCGGCCTTCACATGGCCTTAGTTCTACAAGATTAGCTCATATTCAATAGCTCAAGAAGGTCTAAAACAATCATATACATAGTTATTAACATAAACATGTAATGAAATGCAAAAGAAACTCCCTAAGTCTTGAATGATGATGAATCCTTGCTTGTAGCTTCAATCTCTAGCTCAATCCCCCTTCTTTGCAATCTTCAAAATGATGAAGAATGGTGATGAATGATGATGGGTGAAGAGTAATGTCCAGCTCCTCCTCCTCCCAGGTGTGTTCGGTCCAGAGTGAAGAAAATGGCTTAAGAAGACAAGAAAATGATGGGCTCCCTAGTGTGTGTCTCCCTAGTGTGTCCTTCACTACTCTAAAGTGTGTAGTATAAAATTCCATAAAGTAGATCTACCAAGAAACACACTTATGACATCCCCTCAACACATGTGATGACCTCTTGGCTTTAAATGTTCCATTCCACCATCAAATGATGATCTTTTGGCTGAAAGGAATCAAAACTCGGGTGTGGTCACGCCTAGGCGTGGGCATGACAGCGCTCGGGCGCCGCTGACAGAATGCTGAAATTAAATGTAATGTGTCCTGTGCAGAAATCGTATTTCATTCATAACTCTCTCCAAGAAACTCCGATTTGGATGATTCAAGTCCTCATTTGAAGCTAACACATAGTTCTACAACATTGTAGAAGGGAACTTCATCCAATTCGGTCTCTAAACATACGGAAATAGCGCTCGAACGTGGAAAGTGATGCAGATACGGCGCCTAGGCGTGGATAGGACGGCGCCTAGGCGTGGTAAGCAGAATGTTGACGTTATTTGCATCTTGTCCGGCGCCTGGGCGTGGTCATACTGGCGCCTGGGCGTGGTCGACAGAAGCAAATTGTCCTGAACTTGTTTTATACGTCGTTTTTCGCCTCGTTTCTTCGTATGCTTTCATTTATCACCTGTAATCACTTAACAGCCCGATTAAACGCAAATGTGGCATGATTTAGGCAATAAATGAATCCATAGCATAAGTCTCATGGGCTTAAAAACACGTAAAAATGCCTCTTATCAATCTTGAAGTTGAGCCTTCAATCCCCAAGCTCTTTTCCTTCCTCTAGTTTTCCCCTCCAAGAGTGATGAAGAATGGTGATGAATGGTGGAGAAATCAGATTAGGGGCTGCCCCCCTCTCCTCCAAGAATCTGAAATTGATAGTGAATGATGAAGAGTATGGGTTCCCCCCTCCTTTTATAGCCAAAATTCCACTAAAGTATGCATTAAAAATTCCCATTAAAGTTTCCCAATGAGAATTCCACCTAAGGTGATGCTTAAAGTTTGGCTTTTAAGATTCCAACCAGCAATAAAATGCTGAACTTTCTGCCCTTAAGAATTCCACCAAGCATAACCATGTGAAAACATCAACAAAACACATGCATGCTGCCATTTTCTTGCTTTCCAGCGCAGTCTTAGTATTTTCCTCATAAACATCTCCACAGATATCCAAATTGGATGCTTCAAGTCCCCATGTTCAGATAAAACATAGATCTACAACTTTCCAGAAGGACATTGTGTCCAATTCGGTCGCTAAGTATACCTAAATTATGTTTCAACATGGAGGTTGTTTCTGATTTGGCGCCCATAAAGTAAATCTACCAAGAAACACACTTATGACAACCCCTCAACACATGTGCTGAATTATGGCCAAAAGTGATTCTTACCCATCATATAATGCTGGAATTTAGGCTGAAAATGAGTAACATTCGGACTATCCATGCCTAGGCATGACTAGGAGGGCGCTGGGGCGTATCCTGGCACATGTACTTCTCTGTTCGGCGCAACAATCGTATTTCCTTCACAATTATCTCTATAGACCTCCGATTTGGATTTTTCAAGTTCCCATTTGAAGCTAAGACATACATCTAAAACTTTGTAGAAGGAAACTTTGTCTAAGTCGGTCTCGAAATGTACGGAATTATCGCTCGAATGTGGTAGGAGATGCATAAACCGCCTAGGTGTTGAAAAACATGCTTGAACTTGTTTTGTAAATCGTTTTTCTTCCCTTTTCTTCATGTATTCTCATTTATTACCTGTATTCACTTAACACACCTATTAAATGCAAATGTGACATGATTTAAGCAATAAGTGAATCCAAATCATAAAAATTACGGTCTTAAAAACACGTAAAAACACCTCTTATCATGTATGCTTGTTATAACAACATTGGGGACAATGTTGGATTTGAGTTTGGGGGTATTAGAGTACTTATTTTGAACTATGATGATGCAATCTTAATTTTTAGCTTGAGTTTGGGGGAAAATATGTTTGCTATCATACTTATATGTTTCTTTGTTGAGAAATCAAGTATGAAAATTTTAGTCCTTCCAATTGATGCATTGAAATTGATTAACTTGAAAAATGACATGATTTCTGTAACATAATTTGAATTTAATGGACATATACATCTTTGAAATTGCTCGTGGAGACCCTAGACTATAATTAATTTTCTTAGATGATTCACAATGCACAATAAATTGAGGGTAGAGGAGCTGAGAGAAAAACCATCTTGAGACACTTAAGGATTTTTTCCCGGAAATATTAACTTAGATTTTTCATAAGGTTATAAGTTGAGTAGTTAATTTTGTATGCTAAATAATGAATAAAAATATTGAATTTTGGTATGACCAAAAGTAGTCAGGCTAATATGTATTGGAGGTGAAAGTTTCATGCCTATATACTATACTATTATGCTAATATGAGCTTTGCTCAAGCCAAAAAGAATTGAATTGTTTAAAAGATCTAGTTTTATTTCGTGGCCTTTGACACTCGAGTGATTCAATTCTTAGGAGTGTCTCTACACTTAATGCCCTAAAACTATCTAGTTTGGGAGTCATTGATCTAAAGCTTGTTACATGGGTGTCATAGAAAGCTTAAGGGAATAAAACATTGCACATGATCTAGCCTTAATGAAGTTAAATGGAAAGTTTCATATGAATTGAAAGTATGAATGTTTGAGTAATGGAATCTAAATGGCTATGAGATTGTCTATGATGCTTGTGCTTTTTGTTTGATCAAAAGTTGATAGATATGGGATTAATGTCCAAAAATTGGTAAGGATGTCTTTCTACTATAATACCTTAGATTTATTTTCACTACACCCTATGGAGTCTTTTCGAGTATTGGTGTCACACGAGCAAAAGCATTTAATATGTATATATAATTTTGAGCTTTAAAGGGATGATTTTATGCCATTGGTTCTTGTTAATTATATTGAGATGTATTGATTTGGTTAGGGATTAAAAATTTGTTGGATTTTGTGGGTATATCACTTGCAAACCCTCACGAGACTATAACTCGTCCTTTTTGGGAAACATTAAGGTTTAAAGGCTCGTTACACATGCTAAGTCTAATCGTCTACTCCACGAAAGAGAGTTTATCTTTATCTTTATTTGTTTTGTTTTTGTTTACCTTTGACTGTGTTGATGTCTATCATTGCTCGAGGACGATCAATGTATAAGTTTGGGAGAGTTGAAAGAGTCGAAAATTATGTGTTTTATAGTCCTTTAGTTGTATGACTTTTATAAAATTAAGTATGATTTTATACCACATATGCGCGTAATATGTCTATTTTGAGTATCCAGGTATAAATCATAGCATTGGAGACAACAAGGATGAAAGCAGCAGAAAGATGGAAATTCAGCGCAAAAAGTTGAAGAGTTTAACGTTTGAACGTGGGTCATCAGAACGTTTGAACGTTGAGAGAGTTTACGCACGGACGTTGGAAGCTGTGACTCACAGACGCCAAGGGTGCTAATGTTTGCAAGTTAAAGTCGGCAAAATAGTTTCGAAAATTTTCAAATTCTACACTTATACACTTACACGGACTCTTCTCAAACCACGCCTATAAATACAAGTGCTGCAGTAGGGCTAAAGGAGAGCGGTTTTCAGAGTCATTCTCCAGCAATATTCTGTCTTTTTTATAGAGAGTTAGACTAGGGTTTTATCCTTTGTAATTCTCCTTAGAAGTAGAGGAAGCTTGAAGGAAGAAGAAGATCTACACAGTCATAGGGAGTTTATATTCTTTGTTTCTTACTTTCATGAATATTTAGTTATTTTTCGTATCATTATGAGTAGCTAAATTTGTAGACTAAGGCCATGCTTAGACCGAATTATGATTTTTGAGTTATAAAAGTATTTCTCGTATGAATGATTTATATTGCTTTGTGTTATAATCTTGTTCTCAGTGCTTAGTGTGTCTGGCCAACATATTTAAGATCTAATGCTTAATTTATCTGTTCGGGAGAAAGTAAATTAAGGTGCAGGGGAGATTCATAACATTTTCTAAGTTAGTTGATGCTAAGGATAGCTACATACTCCGGATGTTGTTAGCCGAGTTTATTTGAAGGGATAAATCTGAATAAATTTGGGGGAAATTCTAGTGTTTAATGCATGCAGTAGAGATTGCTACAACTAATCTAGTGTAGGTTATCATGAGCGAAAGATCCGCGTGATAATAATATTCAGGAATTTTCCACCTTAGCAATATTTATCTGAAATACAAGAATACTAATGTAGCGAGAATTGATTAATTTGTGTCAACGCATGTGTCTTAGTTGTTTTTATTCATCGATTTTCACATACTTTTAATTATCGTTTCAATAGTTTATGATTTATTTTTCTTTAAGTTTACAATTGTTTGAGTTCATCTACTGTTTTCGCTATAGCACAAATCTCTGTGGGTTTGACATCCCGAACTTAATTGTCCACTCTATTACTACACACGATCAGTCCTCTTACTGTTAAATACACGATTGGGTTTTCATGCATCAGCAATCACCGAACAATTGCTACTTGTCTATTTGAACCGCACTTCGAGTTTGATCCCACCAAAGGGTGAATTGGATCTAATTACTCTAATAACACATTCAGTGTCACAAATACAATCTTCGTCAATCCTCAAGTCTAAGGCTCACTCACACTACTGTGACTAGTAATTCAATCATTGACAGTTACCGAATAATTACCCATGTGATTGAGTTATAGCGAGTCGTGTTTGAATATTACAATTATTGATATATCTATGAAACAAGCTCCCACCATTCCAAAGTGATCGTCTGATACTCCTTGTCAAAGCTTGCGTCATACAAGTCTGGTCATAATGCCCAATTAAGACTCTTCGACTTGTGAACTCTAGTTTAAGTAATCAAGGAACTGACACTTCTAGTGTCGATCTCCTCGAACCATGAGGAGTAGAAGCTCCCTCTTGATTACTCAGGACTTATTTGTTCAATACTTATATTAATGCCATCAAGATTGATATAAACAAAACTAATGCCTTTATTGATTTAATGAAAGTTTGTACAACATAAAAATAAATGGCCTAATAATCTAAATCATCTATGGCATGGAGGGCATAATCCTAACAATCTCCCACTTACACTTAATGCCAATCACTATGGTATCTAATACCCATCTTCTCAAGATACCGTTCTAGCACCGGTTGTGATAGTGGCTTGGTCAGTGGGTCAGCAACGTTCCTTCCTGAGTCTATTCTGTGCACGGCAATATCGCCTCTTCCAACGATCTCTCTAATGATGTGATATCTTTTATCAATGTGTTTGGATTAATTGTGAGACCTGGGTTCCTTGGCCTGTGCGATGGCTCCATTGTTGTCATAGTAAAGTGGCAACCGGGAGCTTCATGCTAGGAACCACTTGAAATTCAACTACAAACTTATTTATCCAAAAAGCCTCCTTGGCAACCTGAGGCAGCCACATACTCAACTTCGATGGTTGAATCAGCAGTTGTGCTTTGCTTAGAACTTTTCCAAGTTACTCCTCCACCATTTAAAGCAAATACAAGCCCCGAGGTGGATTTTCGGTCATTGACGTCTGACTCAAAGTCGGAGTCCGTATAACCTTCCACCTTTAGTTCCCCATTTCCATATGTCAAACACATATCCTTAGTTCTTCTCAAGTATTTAAGGATACACTTTACAGCGATCCAATGCTTTTCCCCTAGGTTAGCTTGAAACCTACTCACCACGCTCCCAGTATAGGCAATGTCCGGTCTCATGCACAACATAGCATACCTAAGACTTCTTATAGAAGATGCATAGGGGACTTCGTTGATTCTCTTTCGATCATCTTCACTTTAAGGACTCATCGATTTAGAGAAATGAAGTCCATGTCTCATAGGCAAGAGGCCTCTTTTAGAATCTTTCATTCCAAATCTTTTCAGAACCTTTTCTAGAGAGAGGGCTTGGGAGAGAGCCATCTTCCTATTCTCTCTATCCCTGTAGTGCAAATTCCAAGGATATAGGTCGCTTCTCCTAAATCTTTCATGGAGAACATGCTTAAGATCCTTACTTTGATCGAAGTCAATAAGCCTATATCATTTCCTATCAGTAGAACGTCGTCTACATATAATACTAGAAATAATATTTTACTCCCACTGATTTTCTTGTAAAAGCATAGTTTATCTTCGTTCTTGATGAAGCCATATTTCTGAACTTCCTCATCAAAACGAAGATTCTAGCTCTGCGATGCTTGTTTAAGTCCATAAATTGATCTATTCAATTTATGCACCTTATGAGAATCTTCATTGGACATGAAACCTTTGGGTTGTTCCATATAGATGTCCTCTTCGAGGAATCCATTCAAGAACACGATCTTCACTGACATTTGCCAGATTTTATATTCTAGATGTGTGGCTATTGCAAGCAGAATTTTGATGGATTTGATCATGGCTATGGGAGAGAAGGTTTTCTCATAGTCAATACCCTCTTTTTTACTATATCCCTTCACCACAAGCTTAGCTTTATAGGTATCTACTTGCAACCTATTGGTGCAGTACCCTTAGGGCGGTCTACCGATTCCAGACTTGGTTCAAATACATCTAATCTATCTCTGTCTCTATAGCCTCAAGCCATTTCGTAGAATCTATATCCTCCATTGCATGTTCAAAACTAGAGGGATCATCTCCATATTTTCCTTCCTCTACGGGATACAAATTATGCTCTCCCTATAGTAGATAACCATATCTCTCAGGCGGCTGCGATACTCTACTTGATCTACACGATGGTGGTTGCGTTTAGATAGGTTCATTTTAAGTCTCTTGAAAAGTGGTCTCTAAAGGGATTTCATTTTGTTCTTCTAGAACAATCTTTCTTCCAGCACCACCTTCTTGAATGAACTCGTCTTCGATAAAGTACGCATGTAGTGCCACAATGATTCTTTGATCATCGTGCAGGTAGAAGAGGTATCTCATAGAATCTTCTGAGAAACCAACGAATCAACCTTTTAAAGATCTATCTTCCAATTTCTCCACCTTTATCTTTTTTCGCATAGGCTGGACAACCCCATATTCTTATGTGTCTAAGACTTGGTATCTTTCCACTCCATATCTGATAAGGAGTTTTAGGAACAGAGCTAGATGAACACCTGTTCAAGATGTGGGCTGCTGTAAGCAATGCACGGCCCCCAAAATGATATAAAAAGGTCTATGTAGCTAAGCATTGATTGAACCATATCTAATAGTGTTCTATTTTGTCGTTCGGCTACCCCATTAAGTTGTGGAGTCCCAGGAGGAGTTAAATGTAATGTAATTCTATGTTCAATTAAGAACTCACCAAATTCGGCACTCATGTATTCTCCACCTCGATCATATCATAGTGTTTTGATACGTTTTCCAGTCTGGTTTTCAACCAAGGCCTTGAACTCTTTGAGGCATTCAATAGATTTAGACTTATGCCTTATTAAGTATACGAGACCATACCTAGAGTGGTCATCAGTAAATGTTATGAAGTATTGAAAACCTCCTCTAGCTATTTCACCGAAAGGCTCGCTAACGTCAGTATGTATTAAACCAAGGACTTCACTAGCTCATTCAAAATGCCCCGTGAAGGGTGACTTGGTCATTTTACCTTTGAGACAAGATTCGCAAGTGGGAAATGGGTCCGACACTAATGTTCTTATTTACCTCATTTCCTGGTGATTGTATTCACAATACATCAATTTTGGACATTTAAGTAGTACAAACCATTTAATAAAGATGCAGAGCCAACAAATTTATTTTTAAAACAAATATGGCAAACATTGTTCACAAAACAAAAATCATATCCAAGTCTAACAATAACAGGAATTGAACAAATATTTTTAAAGCCATTGGGCAAAACAAGGCAATCATCTAAAGTAATTAAATGTCCAGAAGATAAAACTAAAGAAGTGGATCCTATGTAAGTAGCTGCCACACTATGTCTGCTGCCGACATTGATCATCACTTCTTGCTCCTCGACCCTCCTTCTTCTTTCCAGATCTTGTTTCAAAACACAGACATGAGCACTAGCTCCAGAGTCTAGAATACATGAAGTGGAGAATACAGTCATAGAATAATTAGTTTCTAAAATATTAAGTTCCATACCTGTAGCAGTATCGGCCTTTAGCTTTGGGCAGTCACGCTTCCAGTGACCAGCCTCTTTGCAATAAAGGTAGATGTCTGTCTTCTTTGGTCCATGCCCTTTGTACTTTTGAACCTTAACAGCCTTACCTTTCCCTGTGTTTCCCTCAGCTTTCAATGTTCCCTTTCACTTCTTGCCTCTCTTTTTCTTGTAAGAGCTCGAAGTTCCTCTAGTGGAAGAGATGGTTATGCTAGAGTTATGCCCTCAAATTCCATAGAGGATAAAATTATCGGGCATTCTTTTGTAATTAAACATTTTGATTTAATAAATGGCATTTTTATGTTGTTTTCCTATAGCATTTGTAAGTTTTATAAACAACATTAAGCCCTTGATATTAAGGCGAATCTCATACTCCCTATGGGTTAGTGGGAACTTATGTCATAGACACATCAGTGGGACTGATAGGTCCAAACACGACTCACATCGGTTCTGTCTGTTGGGTTGGGTAATCCACGGGGTAGGTTAGCACAGCGGAATTTAAAAATTTAATAATCATATTCAAAACAGATTAATGGCCGGTTCAATCAAACTAATATAATGAAGAAAAACTAACTACGCGAAATACCTTTCGCGCTATTTCCCTCGTACAAGTTTTTGATCGATCAACCTGAACAAAAACCCGTCTCCTCGAATCCTTGAAAAGCCATCGGCCACTCTTTCAAAATCTGAGATCCGTTTTTGTTCCTTGTATCTTCAAGCGATCCAATCATCTCGCCTCTAAGATGTATCCACACCTCTGTATAGTTCCCAATATATATATATATATATATATATATATATATATGGTGCTAGCCTATATATTTATTTTAGATCCAATCTAAGCTTATATATTATGGTAGGAATATTGAGCGAAAGGTTAATCTCAACACATGAGCAAAACCATGTCAAGAAATAATAGGTAGGGGCGAGTTTTACTTGGAGAAAATAGAAGACAAAATTTCTCTCTTTTCTTCTCTATGGTGGACGAAAATTCTAGGGTAGAAAAAGTGTGTGTTTTTCTTAACACACATATTTATAGAGAGACTCCTAGGTTTAGTTTACTTGAAAGTCAAGATGAAATCAAATTTCTAATATTTGACTTTCATCTAATCCTAAGCAAACTCTATTAAGGAGTTTCCTAAAAACAAGGAACTTAGCTTACAAGCTAACTTATTCCTTTTTTCTCTCCTAAATATTTCCATGATTCCAACTTGATCAAGACTTGGAGAGGAATTAATCCTCTCCTCTTTTTCGTCCACCAAACACGCCCCCTCTTGCACTTGGAGTCCAAAAGTTTTATCTTACTTGATTTAATTTTTGACTCCTTATTTAATTAAATAGTCCAACCATTTAACTAAATATTACATAATAATTAAAGTCCAACCTTAATTATTATTACCCAATTATTTCTTTAATTTTATTTCATTTGACTTTCTTTACTAATTAAATGAAACTCTTGGACTCTACTAGGTCCATTAATTAATTAATCTTACTTGATTAATTAAATAGTCTAATTAATTGATCTTCCACCAATTAATTAATATTCCATTTTAGATAAGTCCTAGACTTTCCTAATTTCACCTCAACTTCCAAAGTTGATTAATCGTATCTTATAAGCAGGAACCTTAGGAATAAGTGTGTGACCCTTTAGGCTCGTTCATATTCTAGTAGTAAGTATACTTTCCAAAAGTGTCATTGTACCTTTTTATATTTAGAAAGTACTAGATTAAATCTTCCTTGATTTAATCCGACCATGAATTATTACACATAATAACATGGTACCTACAAATCGAGGTTACTGTCTAGCAACCGGCCTCGAAGACCTAGACACCAACGATATCAAGATACTCAACCTATCATAACCACGATCCTCGCACAAGGAAGATCCCTCTATCAAATTTTCCGGATTGGTGTTGCGAGTAATGGCTTAGTTGAAAGTCTTACGATCTAATCACTATGTCTCCTTCATTACATGATATCGATTCTTGCAATCCAAACGAAGAAACACTCCGCCTCTTTGGATTGCTATACTTTGGCCAAAGATTCCTTGAATCGATTTAATAAGCAAAACATAGGAAATGTCTGATTCGCTAAATCTGTGATGGATCTCATCTTGGCCTCTCATGTACCTCGACACATAATCATACTATACCCAAGATATCTCATATGACGATTCGCGAAGGAATCATGAGATAAGTCAAAGTATAATCAACTATGATCAAAGTAACCAATGGAACCTCAGGTTCATAAGGATTACTCTTATGCCTACGTGATTATAGGAAATTCCATATTCGATCAGGATAACCATTTTAGGAATTTTCGGCGGGGTTGTTCAATTCACTCATTATCCCAAATGAGAACCCTCGTGAACATCTATGCCTATGGAACGAGGCACGTTCTCCAAGAACAATGTACACAAGCAAGTCTTTCTGGTCTTTGTCAATATCCCTCATCTTGACAGATCCATTAACGACTTGGAACCTTTTATGAATCACGACCTTAGAGACATATTCCATCATCATCGTTCCCGATGTCTGATGATGTCCCATACTCATATGTGATTCAAGGGACTTCGTTCTAAGTATATAATAACAATTTAAGAACAAAGAATGCCATAATAAAATTGACTTTATTCATAAGAAAAATATTGTCTCATAGAGTTTATTATACAGAAAGTGGCGCCCAAAATTGGCGCGCTGGGCATCTACTCCAACACATTAGTGTTTAGAGTTAGCAATTGAGATGGTGATAAAACTAGAACTTAATTCGTGCTTTAACTCAATACCTAGGGAAGGGGAAAAGCCTATATTTACTTATATTGGTTAATTCTTACTTGATTCTTGCTTGTTAATTTTATTTTCATAGTAGGTTAATCCTATCATCTTCTTATTAATTGGAACTTGAGACACTTAGACATAATTTTCATTTAGTTCTTCATAAATTCGGCTAAGTCTCTATGGGAACGAGATTCGTACTTCGCTACATTTTATTACTTGTAGGGACGTACACTTGTGTTATTTTTGTCATAATTTTATATACATTAAATGACCAACAATCACAAAAGCACTGGCTCGAGTGTAAGTCATAAGTATACCACTCTAATTGCTGTTGGATAGGCATGAGGAAATCGTGGAGCCTAAGCAACTCAAGAACCACAAGTACCTTCTAATTGTTAGGATTATGCCCTCCATGTCATAGAGGAAATAGATTATGAGGGCATTTAGTTTTATGTTGTACGAACTTGCATTAAATCAATAAAGGCATTTGTTTTATTCATATCAATCTTGATGGCATTAATATAAGTATTGAACAAATAAGTCCTGAGTAATCAATAGGGAACTTCTACTCTTCATGTTTCGAGGAGATCGACACTAGAAGTGTCGGTTCCTTGATTGCTTAAACTAGAATTCGCAAGTCGAAGAGTCTTAATTGGGCATTATGACCAAACTTGTCTGACGCAAGCTTTGACAAGGAGTGTCAGTCGGTCACTTTGGATGGTGGGAGCTTGTGCCATAAATATATCAATGGAATTGATATATTCGAACATGACTCGCTGTAATTCAATCACAAGGGTAATTACTCGGTGACTGTCAATGATTAAGTTACTGCCCACAGTAGTGTGCATAAGCCTTAGACCTGAGGATTCACAAAGATTGTACTTGTGACACTGAATGTGTTATTAGAGTAGTTAGGTCCAATTCACCTTTTAGTGGGATCAACCTCGAAGTCCAGTTCAGATGGACAAGTAGCAATTATTCGGTGATTGCCAATATGGGATTCACAGTCTAAAGTAGTAAACAAATTAACGTCCTGTGGGATCATAGGCAAATGAAGTTATAAGTCTTTGGCCAAGTAGAAAAACTAACTTGTGTATGGTACGTAGGGGTAGTTTAGTAATTTCATCTTACTATGATTTATTGAGCACATCATCAAATCCTGTGAGTTTGACACATACCATGACTCTCACTCGATCGGGATGTTACAGTGAAGGGTTTATACTCACAGGGTGTCTGTGATCTAAAGGTTCGTATATGATCTATTAGACTTGATGTCAATTGGGTTTCGATGTGAGTCCACGAGACTGGTTAGGTGACACTCACATCCTTGGTTTCCTCCCAATGCCAATTGAGACGAACCTAGAGAGTCCTGCTTTAAAGGAATTGAGCGAAGAAAATTCTTTCATTGTCAAATACATAAACTAGATAATTTGTCAATTGATGAACAAATTAATTTATTTGATTGATTCGATGTATTTATTATAATCATCCTATCCTAAATTAATTATTGAATTATTTAATTTAGAAGATTATTAATTAATATTATATTTTAATTAGATTAAAATATATTGGGCTTAATTAATAATTGGATTAAGTTGAAAGTCTAGTAGCCCATATAGGATGGAGGTAGGCGCATGAAGAGGAGTTTGATGGGCTCATGGAATTAATTAATTCCAAGCCCATCACTCCTTATATATATCTACTACCTAGTTGAAAAATCTAAGACTCTCACAATTGACTTGACAACAAAGAAAGAAGAAGAGAAAAAACTCTCTCTCCCCTCCTTAGTAGCCGTTGACCTCTAGGAAGCCAAAGGTGGTGGATTTTTTTCTGCTACCGGTAGATCAGAATTTGATTCTTCACAAAGGTTAGTAATTTGATGTAATTATATTTCATCTTTCATTAAAATTATTAAAACCCAAAAGTGATCCGATTGTAAATTCGGATATGTTTTTCGTTTCCGCTACGATTGAACCAGAATTCACAACACTAATACCATAGAGGCGCAAGCTGCACCACTTCCAAAGAGACTTGGTATGATTTTGAGACAACCTTTAAGGTATATTCTCATGATGCAAGGCAACGAGGATAGTTCCTCATTGCATACGGATCAAAGAACTTCCAGGGAGCGATATCAGACATCGATTTAAGAAAATGGTTTAAAAATATGAAATTCGAAACGGACTACATATACTCCAATAAGGTATGAACCTTTTTGATAGATCCACTAGAGAGATTCATACCTATAGGTTGTAAGTGGATCTACAAGTGTAAGCTTGGAGCAGATGGAGACGTGAGTACGTATAAGGCTCACCTCGGTAAAAGGATATATTCAGAATCAAGGCATTGACTATGAGGAAATATTTTTGTCAGTTGCAATGCTTAAATTCATTCGGATACTTCTGGCCATAGTTGTCTATTCTTATTATTATGAGATATGACATATGGATATGAAGACCGCTTTTCTCAATGATAGCATTGCGGAGTAGATCTAATGAGGTAACTAGAGGGCTTCACATCAGAAAAATTGAGCACAATGTCAGGCCACAGGCCCACGGTTAGGGCCCTCAAGCGGGACATGACATAATGTGCTCCACTAGCAACTACTTCACATTCGTCCTTGATAGTGTTAGGTGTCTGGTGAGACATTTATTGGCTTGGCCTTAGCTTCTAAACATCTTGTCTTATACATTATATCAAACTGGTTTTGGCAATCATTCTTTTTATCTTTTAGATTGTCATTAGTTTGGATAAAGATAGATTGGATCACTTATGGCTATGGGAGCAGTCGGGCACAATAGGTGGCGACTGTGGAATGCTCTCGAGGGTTGTGATTCTAAATCCCCGTTCCAAGTCATAGAGACTACGAGATAATGGAAATTATGGTCTCGTCAAGACTTGTTTGTGTATGGCATATATGCATTTAATTTGTGTGCTTATTGAGTAAAGGTGGAAAATCACTGCAATTGAGGAAAAATGAAAGAAAATGCAGTATTTCAGTATGTTTAGATGCTGAATTGGAGGAATTATCCTTCTATAAAGTTATAAAGCTATGCCTTAGCTTCACGTGTGAACTTGAATCACCCAAATCAGAGGTCTGTGAAGAAAGTTATTAAGGAAACAAGATCGCTGCGCAGAAGAAAAATGTTACTATTTTTGACATTCGAACAGATTTTGGACGTTCGAACGTCGTGTCTGGCGAGAAACACAGCAGATTTTTGAAAAATTTCAATTCTAAGTCAAGTTGGAGTCTTCTCAGTTCTCTAGGGTTTGAGACACGAAATACACACAACATAAAGTTTTTTTTAGGGTAGTTCTTAGATTAGATTAGTTATGAAGATTTTCAAAAACCCTTGAAGGTGAAGAAATCAAGAAGCATGGAAGTGATGAAGATCGAAGTTCAACCATAAAAAATACGAGGGAGTTTCTTAGATTTAGATTTGTTTTTGTCTATCAATATGAATCTTTATTTAGGTTTTCATCTTTTATCTTTTATAATGAATTAGATTCTTCTAACTAAGGTCATCTTGAGGCTAAATTATGATATTTGAGTTATAAATTGTGTTTTTCATATTAATTCTATAATTGCTTTGTGTATTGATTTTGTGCTTTAGTTTTTTGCATATGTTTGATCACCGTATGTTTGTTACTTATGCATTCGAGAGAATATAGGTCAGGTTTCAAATAAATCATTACATATTCTGTAAACAATGAGGGGTTGCCCGTTAGTGACAAACGGTAGAGACTCCCAGATGCAGTTAGCCGGATTCTCCGGGGAAATTTTAGAACTTGAATACATGTTTGTTGGTTAGATTCTCGAATAGAAATATTTTGGGAACCGTCAATTAATCATAGGATTATTATTTCCGAGACATCAGCTAGTAATTGTCTAAGAAATTTCCACCAAAGCAATATTAATCTAATAATATGAGAACATGTTTATAATGAAAATTGATTAATTTGTGAAAATACATGTTTTTAGTTGCTCTCTTCCATAGTTATCTTGTTTTCGACATCTTGTTTCAATCATCTTGTCACCCATCGTTTTTTTGCTTTTAATATTTTATTTTCATATCTTGTTTTTGCATCGTTTTTAGTTTATGATATATGCTATTTTTTTACACACGATTCACCCCGTTTATCAATTTGATTTTGATTGTTTCGTTGATAATTTGATCACATATGATGCTTTGAACCCCGTTTTCTTTGCCTTGTTAAATTAGGTTAACAGTCGGGGCACAGAGCGAGAAACGAAGGCACAACGAAGCACTTTTGAAGAAAAACAGGGCAACGCCGCGGCGTTCAACCACAAACACCGCGGTGATGAGCTGCAGAAGTGAACGTCGTGGCGATCACCATCCAACACCGCGGCGATGGTGAGGCAGAATGCGAACGCCGCGGCGTTCAACCACCAACGCCACGACGTTCGAGGCGGCGGAAATGGTCTATAAATAGACCATTTAGGTTAAAACACAAGATAGACACTTCAGAGCAGCCAAACACCAAAAGGGAGGAGAGAAACACTTTGGAAAGAAGATTGAAAGTCATAACGTCTCCTTGAAACCCCGGATTCCCAAGACGACGGAGAATTCAACGAGGGATCAAAATCATCACGATTATTCGGGAATTTTTACATCTTTATTTCTTAACTTTGTCCAACTCTCTAATATGATTTTTATGATTCAGATCCGTACTTATGAGTTATGACATGAATATGAGCTAAATTTATTTGATTAAGGTCGTGGCTAGGCCGTTTATGTTATTTTGATTGTTCTTGCTTTGGTTTTTATTGGATTAATGTTGGTTTTAGTTATGTATTCAATAGTTGATCTCAATGCTTCACTTGTTTGATCACCAAGTGTTCGATAAAATGCCTAGGTTAGAGATCGAGAGATAATAACCTAGGGAAGATATAAACATTGAATACCCTATAGTTAAACCGACTAGAGATAGACTCGGTTTCTTTAGATGGCTTTCTATTCACGTGGGGAATTCCTAGACCTTAAATGCATCTTTGTTAAGACGGGTTTTCATATAGAGATATATAGGAAATCGTTAACTAAGGTAAGGTTGCTATGCCAAGAGATTGGGTAGTACGTACGTTAGGGAATTTCGCCTTGGCTAAATCCATCTAATAATCCATTAGAACCTTAATCACAATCGAAATACATAAATGGTTGAACCATGTGCCTTAATCGCTTCTCTCCATTGCTTTCTCCCTTTGTTTGGTTTGAAGTTGCCTTAGTTTATTTTCTTGTTTTGATAATTAGTTAAATCAACCTCTTATCGACCAATCTAACTTAGAAAAGAATAATACAGTAGTCTCGGTACTTAGATAGTAGTTGTCCCTGTGGAGACAATAAACCCGGACTTAACGTCCACTTTATTACTATATACGACGAGTACACTTGCTGTGCATACACGTAAGATTCTGTCGTGTCAGTTTATTTAAGTTACTTTGTTATCCTTTAGTTTTAGTTTAATCTTGCTTTCTTTAAATTTAATAAGTCTAAAATACAAGTCTTTGTGGGATCGACAATCCGGACTTATTGTCCACTTTATTACTACAGATGACCAGTACACTTGCTGTGCAAACACGTGAGAATTTCTCGTGTCATCCATCCAAGGTAGGATATCTGGAACTTTCCTATGTTGTTGCGTAACCTAAATGATCGAGAAAGTCTCTGGCCAGAGTAAAGTTTTCAAGAGGGCTTTGGTGGTCCCTACCTAGAAGACGATGTCATTAGAGTTCCAACACAGTAATAGCTTCTGAGTTAGAGTTTCGAATAGTACCCGGACTCTAGACTTAGATGGGAAAATGATGGAGGGATTCGACTTACGCGAAAATCGCAATCTGGATAAGTTTGATGTTCATCATTAATATTTAGGAAGTCATGACAACGTTGCTAGACATCGAGCCATGACCAATTAGTGGCTTGAATTAATTGGATGAGTTAATCCAAGGCCTAAATAATTGTTTGGCTAAATAATTAATTAAGACAATTGGAATCGTCTAGTCTTTGGGGATGAGACCTATTGCTAGCTTATTAATGCGTCTAAAGGGTCATACACTTAACTTAGTGTAGTACTTTGGTGGAATTAATTCTTTGTGAATTAATTAATTAGAATTAATTAAGTGGACCTAATTAATAAAAAACTTGTAATTTAATATGGTATATTAAATTGGGTTAAGACTATTTAATTAATTAGTAGTCTAATTAAGGGTTTGAATCTAAGAATGAAAGGAAGACTGCTAGGAATTCCATCCCTAGCAGTACACGCCTACTAAGGGGCGGCTACTGGGGATATAAACCCCCAGTGTATGCTGCCCACCCCGAGTATTAAAAAAAAAGGCATATTTTTCCTCTCTTCTTGTCTTCTTTGCTTTAGAGTCTATACAATAATATTCCTACCACTTTCTCTAGAAGCCATAATCAATAGTCTACAGTCTAGCACTGAAAGAGATCATCGAGAGTACGAGGTAGGATATGGATACCATTAGAGACACTTTGCAGAGTTATATGGTTGAAGCAGACAAAATCCTGAGGAGGATTCTTGGAGCAAAAACCATTGGCCCCGTTGAGGAAGAAGGAGACATTTTTACAGTTGTGGTTTCTCTGTCCATTAGAGATAGATCAACTAAGAGGTATCTCGTTGTGAGCAATACAACGAGATTGGTAAATTTCGCGATAAATTCATGATTTATGTTTTTCGCTAATTTGATGGTTCCATGTCTTTCCTAATCATTGTTTAGGTATTGTGCATAAATTCTAATTCTCTGTTTTCGCTGTGAGAACAATCCCGGGGATTAAATCACTGTATTCTAACACATTTAACTGTATACATTTAAAGTATATCATTAAATGCATAAAGGATTTGACTTTCATAACAAGCAACTGAAAGGAACCATTTTCATTGACGCTCCAAACTCTTTATAAAGAAAACTTATGGAGTGTTTGGAACCACTTCTTGATTAATAAGTCTATTTGTTGGATGTACTTTTTAAAATGGGCATTTCAGTAAGTATTTTTAGAAATGTAAAGGCTATGTTTGGTTATGTTTTGGGATGGTATTTTGGTGAGAATTATTGGTGAGAAATTTATGGGGACACGTGCGTGTGTTGATGAGATTGTGTTTGGTTTTATTTTGGGAATTGGTTTTTTGGTGAGATAATGTTTGATTTTATTTCCAGAGGGAACAAAAGTTACTGTAGCAGTCAAATCATGAAACTTTTGTCTGTTAGAGAGGAGAGAGAAGAGAGAAAATATTATGAGAGGAGTGTAGGGACAAAGTAGTTGTAGAAAGATGGAAAATAATTATTGTGTTTTTTTTGGACCAAAAAGTAGTGTATTTTTGACCAAATATTGTGTGAGTCAAACATTGTTTGGTGAGAATTTTGGACCAAACATGAGTTGAAAACATAACCAAACATATCCAAAGTGTTTGGTGAAAATGCACTTAAATGACTTCTTATAGAAGTGAAGGGAATAAGACACTAATATGCATTTTTCCAAAATGGACTTTTGGAGATGTGACTTATCCCAAAAGTTCTTTAGTAATTTAATTTTCATACAAGAAACACTATACAAATGAACTTGTATTTCCAAAAGTCCATTTGGAATTGCCTTCCAAACACTCCAAGCATTTCTATTTTCTACTGTACGCATGTAGATCTTAATGTTGAGAGCTTAAACTTGCTTTGTTCAAGCAATCAAAATTGAATTCAAAGTGTACTTTGTAAAATAGTTTTCATCGATGTTGTCAAGCAACGAGCTTTCCTCAAACATCGAAAAATTTGTAAAATGAATTTTTGTAAGTTGATAAAATTTCAAAGGTTTATTCAATCCCTCATCTAAACCTTATTCATATATCACTTGACACCAACACAAAAGTAAGCAGTTTGTCCTTCATAAAGTAAAAAAACAAAAATAAAAGAAAGTTCAGATAACTTTGTGACGTTATTTAATAGATTGATAAGTGAGATTGTTAGGTTTAACAATTACATTAATGCCTCTAGTAACAAGTCACTAAATATTGCGAATCATGTGGTGTCGTTTCAAGCTATTGGGGACCCGCCTCCTCCTCTCACGTTTGACTATGATTCTAAACTACTGCTGTCATAATTCTTTTATTGCCAATTTGATGTTCCTCAATCTGTTCCATGTTCCAAGGCCAAAAGTAGTGAATGATGCTAATATTAATTCAGTCTTGTATATGTAGAATGATAGAAGTCATTTTTACGTGTTTTTAAGCCCCTTTCCGTTTATGTTTTAGGTTCATTTATCGCTTGATTCTTTCCACAAGTGCATTTAATTCGTGCATTAAGTGATTTCAGACCTTAAATGGATACAATTGAAGAACGGGCTGAAAAACGACGTATAAAACAAGTTTAGACCAAGATGCTTCACACCTCCACGACCAAACAAGCAAGAAATAAGTTGGAGTTAGCCAAGATCATGTTTTAGTACCATTTCCGCACACCTGGGTGCCAAATCAGAAACAATCTCCACGTTGGAACGCCATTTGGATAAATTTAGAGACCGAATTTGATGAAGTGTCCTTCTACAACGTTTTAGATCTATGTCTTATCTTTACATGGGGACTTGAATCATCCAATTCGGAGGTCTGTGGAGACGTTTATGAATAAAGCACTATCCCTGCGCTAGAAAATACGAAAGTGGCAGCTCCCATTCTTAGTAGGTGGAAAACAAGAGAATGGTAGTTCACATTCTTGGTAGGAGGAAAGTAAGAGAATGGTAGGTGGAAAACAAGAGAATGGTAGTTCACATTCTTGGTAGGAGGAAAGTAAGAGAATGGTAGGTGGAAAACAAGAGAATGGTAGTTCACATTCTTGGTAAGAGGAAAGTAAGAGAATGGTAGTGGAAAACAAGAGAATGGTAGTTCACATTCTTGGTAGATGGAAAGCAAGAGAATGGTAGGTGGAAATAAAAGAGAATGGAAGCACATGTTCTTGGTTGGTGAATTCTTTTGGCTATAAAAAGAGGATTGGAGGCCATCCTACAAACACACTTAAAAACACATTCCCCATTGGGGGAGCCTAAACACATCCTATCATCATCTTCATCATCCTTAGATTAGTTACGAAGATTATCAAGAACCTTTGAAGGTGAAGAAATCAAGAAGCATGGAAGAGATGAAGATCGAAGTTCAACCATAAAAAATACGAGGGAGTTTCTTAGATTTAGATTTGTTTTTGTCTATGAATATGAATCTTAATTTAAGTTCCTATCTTTTATCTTTTATGATGAAATAGATTCTTCGAACTAAGGCCATGTTGAGGCTTAATTATGATAATTGAGATATAAATTGTGTTTTTCATATTAATTCTATTGTTGCTTTGTGTCTTGATCTTGTTTGAATGCATCATATGCTTAGCTACCATATGCATGATTTATTGCTTAAATTATTCGTTCGAGAGAAGGTAATTTAAGGTGCAAAGAGGATCATCACATAATCCGTAAAAAATAGGGAATTGCCCCTAGAGATAGGTAGAGATTCCCGGGTGCAATTAGCCGGATTAATCCGGGGAAATTCTAGAACTTGAATGCATGATTGTTGGTTAGATTCTCAGATAGACATATCTAGAGAACCATCAATTAATCGTAGGATTATTACAGCCGAGACATCGGGTAGTAATTATTTAAGGTTTTTCCCACCAAAGTAACATTTGTCTAATAATATGAGAACATGTTTTTAATGAAAATTGATTAATTTATGCCAACACATGTGTCTTAGTTGCTCTCTTCCATAGCTATCTTGATTTCGACATCTTGTTTCTTATATCTTACTTCCATAATATTTTAGTTAATTCTTGTTTTAGTTTAAGTTCTTCAATTGCTTTAAAATCATAAACTAAAATACAAGTCCTTGAGGTTCGACAACCCGGACTTTATTGTCCACTTTATTACTACACACGACCAGTCCACTTGCTGTTTAATACACGTAAGGATTTTTCGTGTCAAGTTTTTGGCGCCGTTGCCGGGGACTTGTTTAATTTTAGTTTTTGATTTTATTGCAAGTTTTAAGTATTTATTTTATTTTTATTAATTTTTTTATTACTATTATTGTTATTATTTTTTCTTACACTCTTAGCTCGCAATGGCTAGCAATTTTCCAGATATGACCCTTCCGGAGAATCAATTATGGCTGCAAAGCATCATTCAATTCGCAAAGGATAGCAATTTTCCTGATATGACACTACCGGAGAATCAATTATGGCTGTAAAGCGTCATTGAAGTGTGTTATGCACAAGGGTTCTTTCCACAACATTACCAAGAAAGAATTCCTACTCCGGAGGAACAACTTGATAACACCATTGGAGAGCTCCACCTTATGATGAAGGACGCACGGCGGGAAATGAAGGAGATGAATCATCAACTCAAGCAACTAACGAGTGACATATCTGAGAAAGTACCATGGGAATTGCTTGGTACCACTGAGATAGATCAAAAGGAGGAATTCAACACCGTGACGTTGAATGAAATGAAGTTGGAAAATTCGAAAGCAGTTTCCTCCAACGATGAGCATTCGACTCCTATCCTTTCTGAGGGTGTTGACATTTCTTTACCGTCTCCCCTAACCGCAAGTAAATCGGTAATCGATACCGATGATGGTAAGTTGTCAATGAATATAGAAGATGATATGGTTAATATCGATAACTATGAGGTTTTTGAACATCCACTTGACTTTGATTTGAATTTTCACGCTGATGCTTTTGATCCTTTTAGTGTTGAGCACTCTCAGGAAAAACGAACCAATCATCTTCTACATCCCTACATCGTGGATTTCATCTATGTGAAAGTGATGGGTGAAGAACGACGAGACATTATCTCTGACTTGGAAGAGAGCCCACAATACCATCCTAAGCATAGGCAAGAAAGGTAATAGAGGTATTGAGGGACCATAAAAAAACTCGTGAGTGGATGATTGCTTGGTCTCAACCTAGGGTATTTATCACACACGATGGACCAATCCTCAATACCAATATCCAAAGATTGAATCGATACCCGAGAGTGGAGTGGAGAACAAACAAAGCATTCATACATCATCCTCCTTGAGCCGACCCGATAAAGTCAAGCTAGTGACTTTAAAATAAGCGCTTCTTGGGAGGCAACCTAAGTTTGTAAGTTTTGTTTTCATTTTGCTTTTGTTTTTGTTTTGTTTACTTTGTTTCTTTATGTTGTGTTCTAGCATGCACTTTTAGCATGTATGCTTTCATATGCTTGATGGTTTGTTTGATAAGTATGTTGAGCATGTTATAGTAGCAATTTCCCGTTGTTTTGAGAGGCCTATTTTGATGAGATGAGTTTGATTTGGAACATATTTGTGATAAAGGATTGTTTTTCAACAATCCTTGATTATAAGTACTCTTATACCTTTTGCATGCGTTTATGTGAGACAACATTGGGGACAATGTTGAGTTTTAGTTTGGGGGTATATGTGGGTAGTACTTTGTGGTTTTAATACATTCATATGATCGATCACCATGTGTTTGCTATTTTTGCCATGTCATGTGTTCCTCGTTTAGCTCAAGTTTGGGGGAATTTGTATGCTATCATGTTTATATGTGTTTATGTTAAGAAAATCAAGCATGATTTTTTTTAGTCCTTCTAATTGATGCATTGAAATTGATTAACTTGGAAAAATGGCACTATTTCTTGAAATAAATTGAATTTAATGGAACATATATATCTTTGAAATTGCTCATGGAGACCCTAGATGAGAATGATTTCCTTAGATGATTCGCAATGCACATAAATCGAAGGTAGAGGAGTTGAGAGGATAACCATCTTGAGACACTTAAGGAGTTTTTCTCGGAAATATTAACTTAGATTTTTCATAAGGGTATAAGTTGAGTAGTAATTTTTTATGCTAAACAATGAATTAAAAAGGTTGAATTTTGGTATGACCAAAAGTGGTCAGGCTAATATGTACTGGAGGTGAAAAGTTCCATGCCTATATACTGTACTATTGTGCTAATTTGAGCTAAGCTCAAGCCAAAAAGAAGCGAATTGTTTAAAAGATTTAGTTTTATTTCGTGGCCTTTGACACTCGAGTGATTAAATCCTTAGGAGTGTCTTTACACTTAATGCCCCAAAACTATCTAGTTTGGGAGTCATTGATCTAAAACTTGTATATGGGTGCCATAGAAAGCCTAATGGAATAAAACATTGCACATGATCTAGCCTTAATGAAGTTAATTGGAAAGTTTCATATGAATTGAAAGTTTGAATGGTTGAGATAATTAGATTTAAATGGCTATGAGATTTTCTATGATTCTTATGCTTTGTGTTTGATCAAAAGTTGATAGATATGGGATTAATGTCCAAAATTTGGTAAGGATGCCTTTCGACTATAATACCTTAGATTTATTTTCACTACACCCTATGGAGCCTTTTCGAGTATTGGTGTCACATGAGCAAAAGTAGTTGATATGTATATATATTTGTGAGCTATAAAAGGATGATTTTGTGCCATTTATTCTTGTTAATTATGTTGAGATGTATTCATTTGGTTGGGATTGAAAGTTTGTTAGATTTTGTGGGTATATCTTCTGCAAACCCTCACGAGACTATAACTCGTCCTTTGAGGTACCTCAAAGGTTTAAAGGCTTGTTGCACATGCTAAGTGTAATCGTTTACTCCACGAAAGTGAGTTCGTTTGTTGTTTTTGTTTTCTCCTTTTGGTTGATGATGTTTTTCGTGTCTAGACCTTTTATTGCTCGAGGTCGAGAAATTGATAAGTGTGGGGGTGTTGATAAGAGGTGTTTTTACGTGTTTTTAAACCCCTTTGCATTTACGTTTTAGGTTCATTTATCGATTGATTTTGTCACTTGTGCGTTTAATTCGTGCATTAAGTGATTTCAGGCCTTAAGTAGATACATTCAAATAAAGGGTGGAAAAAGGACGTATAAAACAAGTTTAGGCCAAGATGCTTCACACCTCCACGACCAAACAAGCAAGAAATAAGTTGGAGTTAGCCAAGATCATGTTTTAATACCATTTCCGCACACCTGGGCGCCAAATCAGAAACAATCTCCACGCTGGAACGCCATTTGGATAAATTTAGAGACCGAATTTGATGAAGTGTCCTTCTACAAAGTTTTAGAGCTATGTCTTATCTTTACATGGGAACTTGAATCATCCAATTCGGAGGTCTGTGGAGAAGTTTATGAATAAAACACTATCCCTGCACTGGAAAACACGAAAGTGGCAGCTCCCATTCTTAGTAGGTGGAAAACAAGAGAATGGTAGTTCACATTCTTGGTAGGAGGAAAGTAAGAGAATGTTAGGTGGAAAACAAGAGAATGGTAGTTCACATTCTTGGTAGATGGAAAGCAAGAGAATGGTAGGTGGAAAGAAAAGAGAATGGAAGCACATGTTCTTGGTTGGTGAATTTTTTTGGCTATAAAAGGAGGATTGGAGGCCATCCTACAAACACACTTGAAAACACATTCCCCATTGGGGGAGCCTAAACACATCCTATCATCATCTTCATCATCCTTAGATTAGTTATGAAGATTATCAAGAACCTTTGAAGGTGAAGAAATCAAGAAGCATGGAAGAGATGAAGATCGAAGTTCAACCATCAAAAATACGAGGGAGTTTCTTAGATTTAGATTTGTTTTTGTCTATGAATATGAATCTTAATTTAAGTTCCTATCTTTTATCTTTTATGATGAAATAGATTCTTCGAACTAAGGCCATGTTGAGGCTAAATTATGATAATTGAGTTATAAATTGTGTTTTTCATATTAATTCTATTGTCGCTTTGTGTCTTGATCTTGTTTGAATGCATCATATGCTTAGCTACCATATGCATGATTTATTGCTTAAATTATTCGTTCGAGAGGAGGTAATTTAAGGTGCAAAGAGGATCATCACATAATCCGTAAAAAATAGGGAATTGCCCCTAGAGATAGGTAGAGATTCCCGGGTGCAGTTAGCCGGATTAATCCGGAGAAATTCTAGAACTTGAATGCATGATTGTTGGTTAGATTCTCGGATAGACATATTTTGAGAACCATCAATTAATCATAGGATTATTACAGCCGAGACATCGGGTAGTAATTATTTAAGGTTTTTCCCACCAAAGCAACATTCGTCTAATAATATGAGAACATGTTTATAGTGAAAATTGATTAATTTATGCCAACACATGTGTCTTAGTTGCTCTCTTCCATAGCTATCTTGATTTCGACATCTTGTTTCTTATATCTCACTTTCATAATATTTTAGTTAATTCTTGTTTTAGTTTAAGTTCTTCAATTGCTTTAAAATCATAAACTAAAATACAAGTCCTTGAGGTTCGACAACCCGGACTTTATTGTCCACTTTATTACTACACACGACCAATCCACTTGCTGTTTAATACACGTAAGGATTTTTCGTGTCAAGTTTTTGGCGCCGTTGTCGGGGACTTGTTTAATTTTAGTTTTTGATTTTATTGCAAGTTTTAAGTATTTATTTATTTTTATTAAATTTTTTTATTATTATTATTTTTATTTTTTTCTTAAACTCTTAGCTCGCAATGGCTAGAAATTTTCCAGATATGACCCTTCCGGAGAATCAATTATGGCTGCAAAGCGTCATTCAATTCGCAAAGGATAGCAATTTTCCTGATATGACACTACCGGAGAATCAATTATGGCTGCAAAGCGTCATTGAAGCGTGTTATGCACGAGGGTTCTTTCCACAACATTACCAAGAAAGAATTCGTACTCCGGAGGAACAACTTGATAACACCATTGGAGAGCTCCACTTTATGATGAAGGACGCACGGCGGGAAATGAAGGAGATGAATCATCAACTCAAGCAACTAACGAGCGACATATCTGAGAAAGTACCATGGGCATTGCTTGGTACCACTAAGATAGATCAAAAGGAGGAATTCAACACCATGATGTTGAATGAAATGAAGTTGGAAAATTCGAAAGCAGATTCCTCCAACGATGAGCATTCGACTCCTATCCTTTCTGAGGGTGTTGACATTTCTTTACTTTCTTCCCTAGCCACAGGTAAATCGGTATTTGATGCCGACGATGGTAAGTTGTTATTGAATGTAGGAGATGACATGGTTAATTTCGATAACTATGAGGTTTTTGAGCATCTAATTGATTTTGATTTGTCTTTACACATTGATGTTTTTGATCCTTTTAGTGTTGAGCACTTTCATGAAAAACGAGCCAATAATCTTCAACATCCATACATGATAGGAGTCATTTTTACGTGTTTTTAAGCCCCTTTCCGTTTATGTTTTAGGTTCATTTATCGCTTGATTCTTTCCACAAGTGCATTTAATTCGTGCATTAAGTGATTTCAGACCTTAAATGAATACAATTGAAGAACGGGCTGAAAAACGACGTATAAAACAAGTTTAGGCCAAGATGCTTCACACCTCCACGACCAAACAAGCAAGAAATAAGTTGGAGTTAGCCAAGATCATGTTTTAGTACCATTTCCGCACACCTGGGTGCCAAATCAGAAACAATCTCCACGTTGGAACGCCATTTGGATAAATTTAGAGACCGAATTTGATGAAGTGTTCTTATACAACGTTTTAGATCTATGTCTTATCTTTACATGGGGACTTGAATCATCCAATTCGGAGGTCTGTGGAGAAGTTTATGAATAAAACACTATCCCTGCGCTGGAAAATACGAAAGTGGCAGCTCCCATTCTTAGTAGGTGGAAAACAAGAGAATGGTAGTTCACATTCTTGGTAGGAGGAAAGTAAGAGAATGGTAGGTGGAAAACA
Organism: Buddleja alternifolia; assembly: GCA_019426215.1. NCBI lineage: Eukaryota > Viridiplantae > Streptophyta > Magnoliopsida > Lamiales > Scrophulariaceae > Buddleja > Buddleja alternifolia. The sequence goes on along the minus strand of CM033393.1, from coordinate 25,814,720 downwards.
AGAGAATGGTAGTTCACATTCTTGGTAGGAGGAAAGTAAGAGAATAGTAGGTGGAAAACAAGAGAATGGTAATTCACATTCTTGGTAGGAAGAAAGTAAGAGAATGGGAGGTGGAAAACAAGAGAATGGTAGTTCACATTCTTGGTAGATGGAAAGCAAGAGAATGGTAGGTGGAAATAAAAGAGAATGGAAGCACATGTTCTTGGTTGGTGAATTCTTTTGGCTATAAAAAGAGGATTGGAGGCCATCCTACAAACACACTTAAAAACACATTCCCCATTGGGGGAGCCTAAACACATCCTATCATCATTTTCATCATCCTTAATTAGTTACGAAGATTATCAAGAACCTTTGAAGGTGAAGAAATCAAGAAGCATGGAAGAGATGAAGATCGAAGTTCAACCATAAAAAATACGAGGGAGTTTCTTAGATTTAGATTTGTTTTTGTCTATGAATATGAATCTTAATTTAAGTTCCTATCTTTTATCTTTTATGATGAAATAGATTCTTCGAACTAAGGCCATGTTGAGGCTTAATTATGATAATTAATATATAAATTGTGTTTTCATATTAATTCTATTGTTGTTTTGTGTCTTGATCTTGTTTGAATGCATCATATGCTTAGCTACCATATGCATGATTTATTGCTTAAATTATTCGTTCGAGAGAAGGTAATTTAAGGTGCAAAGAGGATCATCACATAATCCGTAAAAAATAGGGAATTGCCCCTAGAGATAGGTAGAGATTCCCGGGTGCAATTAGCCGGATTAATCCGGGGAAATTCTAGAACTTGAATGCATGATTGTTGGTTAGATTCTCGGATAGACATATCTAGAGAACCATCAATTAATCGTAGGAATATTACAGCCGAGACATCGGATAGTAATTATTTAAGGTTTTTTCCACCAAAGCAACATTAGTCTAATAATATGAGAACATGTTTTTAATGAAAATTGATTAATTTATGCCAACACATGTGTCTTAGTTGCTCTCTTCCATAGCTATCTTGATTTCGACATCTTGTTTCTTATATCTTACTTCCATAATATTTTAGTTAATTCTTGTTTTAGTTTAAGTTCTTCAATTGCTTTAAAATCATAAACTAAAATACAAGTCCTTGAGGTTCGACAACCCGGACTTTATTGTCCACTTTATTACTACACACGACCAGTCCACTTGCTGTTTAATACACGTAAGGATTTTTCGTGTCATAGAACTTACGGGGGTTTAATAAGAATATATATAATTCCAAAGCAAGAAACATTCCACATGTATGGCTCAAACTGAAACTATATCTATCTTTATTCTCATCTATGTATGTTTCCTAACACTAGAAAGTGTAATTCAAACACACAGCCCAACTAATCACGTATTAAGTACAATTGCATATATTTTGAATGTCCTATTTTTCTTTGTTAGTTTACTACTTTTTTAAACCTAATTGGAATTTGTTATTTATGTGAGCATCGAGATTTGGATGGGTGTTAAAAATTGAAACAATTTATATCTTTACAATGTTGTCCAAGGATGTGTTGGTTGAACCTTAGCCACATTAAATCCTTATTCCGTTTTTTCATTATTGAATAAAACATTAATTACATCAGTATATATTCCATCCAAGTTATCAATAGTTAGTACAATATAATCATAAAATTCAACAATTTATGATGTATAATAAAGCACCATAATCGTGCCAATATAGAGAAGGCGAGCTCGTATGTCTGATTGGATTTGTACTCATAGAGTCTTGAAGTCTTAATTTTTTGCGATTCAATAGGATGTCATTGTTTATAGACAAGAAAATTATCATACACCATATCATTACATCAATTGAGATTATATATTTGAAAAATGAAATTATTTTAAAAAGTATACATTATTTATAAATATGTCAAATAGAGAATACAAATATTCAAATTGAGATAAGAAGATAATTGTTTAATGCGAGCTTTAAATCAAGTTGTAAGCGGCTTTAGTCACCTTAATTTAGTATTCTTTTATTAAGGAGAGATCGAATACTTTTTGCTGCACCAAAATATCGCCCATACCTTTATTTACAATCATCAATCTATAAATATTTCTGATGGGATTCGATATTTCAGGTATTCAATTTTGCCACTTAAAATAAAGTTCATTCGCATTTTCCGCTTAAACCTAGATCATATTTAGAGGGTGTTTGGTTAAACTTATCCAAAACATCTTATAAGCTCCTACATCTTATAAAATATTATAAGAGCTTATAAGATGTAATATCTTATAAAATGTTTAAAAAAAGTTGGGGTTGAGTTACTTTTTTTAAAACAGCTTATAAGACCCAAACATCTTATTTTTTGATTTTATAAGCTGTTTTTTTAAAAAAATTAACAAACAAATTTATAAAGGTTATAAGCTCTAAAACATCTTATAACATATTTAAAAGAGCTTATAAATTTAGCCAAATACGCTCTTAATATAACTTTGTAAGAGCTTAAATTGTCTGCCATCTTATATGGGACCCTATGGAGCTTCTATAGGCCATTTCTTAGATCTTTTAGCCCGAAGACCAGCATCCGAAACCATGCGTCATAATGATGTTTTTCTTCTTCTTGCTTACTTTACTATATTATTATTAAGGAAAAGAAGGAAAGACTATTTTTATCATTACTAGATATATCATTTCTTTTATTTTTTGTTGATTATATGTAATTATTATAACTATCTATTGATTTCACTTTACCTCCACGATTCTTTGTTTTCTATAATGTGCAGCATGATATACTTGATTTGAAGCATTTACAAACCAATCATGAAAAACTAGTATTGATTGGACATTATGCAATTAAGATACTATACTCAGTATTTGTAGTCTCATAATCTATTGATTAAAAGTTCAAACTAGTTATTAAAAACTTGGATACGAAAGTTTGGAACTATTATTATTATTATTATTATTATTATTATTATTATTATTATTGTTGTTGTTAACTATTATTATTAATTGTTATCATTATTGTTGTTGTAGCTGTTAGGGGTGTAACTTGAGCCGAGCCGGCTAGCGAGCAGCCTCGAAATGAGCCTTGCGGGCAGCCTCGAAATGAGCTTCCATTCGAACTCAAGCTCGAGCCAGATTTCCATCGTTCGACGGCTCGCGAGCTTTTGTATTTTTTAATATATTATATTTTAAAATATTATTTTCTATATTATTAATTATCTATAATCTATATCTATATCTATAATCTATAATCTATAACTATTCTAAAAGTGTGAATGTTAGTAGATGATTTACATTTCTTAACTTTTTTGTAGAGACTAAAATATCCTTATGGAAATATTATGCTAGGAAAAAGAGTGAGGTTTATAAAGTGAATAACTTAATGATAATATATTAAAAATTAATTTAATCTAGACCTTAGTAAATGAAGAATTAAAGTTGTTCAATGTATATACCACTCTAATAAATGAGTTATTTTGTTCTTTGAATAATAGGTAGTATCTAATATAATTTTTATTGGATATTTTATTTAGTATTTTTGTGAAAATGATAAATATTTTTTACATGGTAGTAAGTAATTTTCTAAATTAACACACATTTTTCCTACAATAAATAATTTTTATTTGTCTTAATTAGAAATATTAGTGAACTCTAAATGAATATATGACATGTTTTAGATATCGATGTGAATTCCATAATATAAGAAAATTTTGAATATAAAATTTGAAGAAGAAAAATACTGGATTGTTGGTCCACTTAATTATGATATTTCTTTAATTCATTAATTTTTAAATTTCATTAAAAATTTAGTAATCAAATGATGAATTTAATTTAGTATAAGGTAGTAGAGATATAAAAGAGCATAAAAGAATAAATATTTAAATTAAAAGATATCTCAAAATTATGAGAGTTCACAACTAACACACAATTGAAATAGAGAAGAAAATATATGAAGATAAATTTTTCAGCTCCATATGCCTCTTGCAAAAAGAAACAAATGAGAATTTCGATCTAATACATGAATTATTATGTTCATTGTATATAGATATTTTATTTGATTTATTTTTATTTGATATTTTATTTAGTATTATCATAAAAATGATAAATACTTTTTATATGGTAGAAAGTAACTTTCTAAATTACAACATATTTTTTCTACAATAAATATTTTTTATTTATTTAATTAGAAATATTAAATTCTTAAGTAAACCGAAAATCAATTATGTGACATGTTATAGATTTTGATGCGAATTCCGTAATATAACAGAATTTAAATATAAATTTGATGAAGACAAATATTGTATTGTTGGTCCACGTTATTATTTTATTTATTTATTTTTAAATTTTCATAAAAAAATTTAGTAAGCAATGACGAATTTCATTTAGTTACGGCAGTTGAGACAAGACCGTAAAACAATAAATATTTAAATTATAAGATATTTTAAAATTATAAGAGTTCACAGTTAACACATAATTGAAATAAAGAAGAAAGCATGAAGAGAAAGGATTTAGATCCATATGTCTCTTGCAAAATAAATAAAGGAGAATTTAAGGTAGAGTACAAGAAGAATTACCGTTGTTCGTTATATAGAGTTCTCTAATAAGTGAGTTACTTTTTTCTTGTATATATTCATTAGTTATATCTATCTAAATTTCTTTGTTGTGTATTTTATAGTATTTTCATAAAAATGAAAAATATAACTTTACATGGTGGTATGTATTTTTCTATATTTCATTACACATTTTCAAAAAATAAATAAATTGTATTTGTTTAATTAGCAACATTAGACTCTTAAATAATTCCTCAACGAGTTATATGACCTTTTGTAGATTTCGATGCATACTCTGCATCAATTCCGTTAGGAATTTCATGTTCGATGTTTTGATGATGACAAGATAGGATTTTATGTTAGACCCCAAAATGTAAGTTCATGCTTTCATAGAAATATTGTATAAGCGTTTGAAAATTTACTTATTTTGTTAGGCTTGTAATTTTTATCTTTATAGATTTTAGACTAAGTATTTAATACCAAGTCACTGATAGAATTCTGAGTGAGTTTATCAAGGATGAAGTTGAAGATCAGCGTCTGAAGTCAAAAGAAGATAAAGATTTGTTCTTAGTGTCTGTCAAATGCTAAAGGACTATTTTCAGGATTTATGATTCAAGCGCTCGGCTGTTTCAAGCGCTCGGCTGATTTAAGCGCTCGGCTGTTTCAAGCGCTCAGCTGATTCAAGCGCTCGGCTGATTCAAGAGCTCGGCTATTCCAAGCGCTAGGCTGTTTCAAGCGCTCGGCTGATTCAAGAGCTCGGCTGTTTCAAGCGCTCGGCTGTTTCAAGCGCTTAGCTGATTCAAGCGCTCAGCTGTTTCAACCGTCTGATTCAAGCGTCCAGCTTTCGGATTCACCTGAAGGATAAAACCCAAGTTATCAAGGACTTAAATGCAATCACCAACGGACATTTATTTCCAACAGGAAATAAATTCAAAACGCATTAAATGCTTGATAAGTGCATTAAATGTGACAAGATAGTATGACTTGTGGACAAACCACCTTTTTTTACTATACTGTCAACTTTTCAGAGTTCAAGTCTGCTCCTGTCCAATCGGAACCAGCAGAAATTAAGGAATGTCAGAAAGGGATTATTTGACGTGCTGCGTGAGAGACACGCGCCTGATTGTGTCCAACGGACAAATCACAAGAATCTCTATAAATAGTACCCTCCAGCAAAACCTTAGTGAGAGTACAGAGAGAGAAACTTTGCTGAAATAATTTGAGAGAAAAGCTTGCAAACTCCATAGCCAAAATCCATCAAGCTTCTTAAATACACTCCATAGACAGTCACCGATATCTCAAACATCTTCATAGAAGAACCCTACACTATTATTGAGATATCCCAAGTTGTTTGAACTTCCCAACATCAAACAAACCTGTTACAATAAACTCTCAACATCTTTCATCCGAGTGAGAAAGTTTGTTGACTTCACAAGCAGTATTTTTGAGTAAGAGAAGCTTGTTGAGGAAGGTCTTTATTGGAGCTGAAGTCTGTGTGATCAAGAAGCTCAAGGCCATCTTGGAGAAAATCTTTGTTGGAGCTGAAATCTGGGTGATCAAGGAGTTCGAGATCGTCTTTCCAGAAGCAGAGAATTGAAGTGGCTTATAGTAGAAATCTGTGTGACCAAGGAGCTTAAGTCATCCATATCCATCTCTTCCTGTTTTCTTATGTTGTAGAAGTCTTTGTGTGACTCTTCGATAATCAATCTAGTGGATTGCCTCCGAATGCAAAGGAGAAGAAGGACGTAGCTGGGATTACACCACCCAGTGAACCTTACAATATCTTGTGTCACTTACTGCTTTATTGCTTTACTTTATATTTGCATATCATATCTTTGAAAAGGCATTAAAACAGTTAAGCGACTATATTTGGAAAAAGAGAACGCTAAGCTTTTAAATCAGTCTTAAGCGCTTAACCAAGCGCTAAGCATTCTAAGCGTTTTAACCAAAAGCAACTACGGAAAACTTTGTGACGCTAAATACTTTCAAAGAAAAGACTATAAAATCAATTCCGCTGTGCTAACACTGATTAAAGAAGTGAACGCTTAAACCTATTTGGTTGTAGTATTCAAATCTTGAAATCTAAGTTAACTTTATAAAAACAGTCTTCATTAGACGCTCAGGTCAAGCGCCTACTTCTCAAGCATCCAACGAATTTTAATACGAAATTTTTGAAGTCGAAAAAAACTTTAAGGTCTATTCAACCCCCCCTCTAGACCCTTTCGTATGCCACTTGGGAACAACAATTGGTATCAGAGCGGTTGAAGTTGAAATTTTAAAACTTCCGAGCATAACTGCTTGTTTAGATCCAGTTTTAAAAATTTTAGTTGGTTTAAAAAATTTCATGGCATTTTCAAGAGTACCTAAGTTGACCGAGTCAAATTATGACTCATGGAAGGTCAAAGCATTTTCTTATCTTTGTGCTTGTGATGATGAAATGTGTGATATCATTTTAGATGGGCCAATTCAAATATTCAAAGTCATCGCTAGAGCGCCTGGAGCGACTGAAGCAAATCCGGATGGTTATGTTGAGAAGCCAAAGCATGAGTTGTCTGCTGATGAGCGTCGAAGAGCAAATTTGGATAATGTTGGACGGAACGCTCTATATACAGCCATTGGTGACAATGATAACTTATTCAATAAGGTCGAGTCGTGCTCTACGACTAAGGAAATTTGGGATAAGTTAGCCACAATATGTGAAGGTTCAGCACAGATGAGAGAGAACAAGCTCTCCATAGCCATGCAAAGATTTGAGAATTTTAAGATGTTGCCAAGCCAAGCGAGACGCTAGATCAAGTGGATGCGAGATTTACGTCGCTTATTACAGAGTTAGCGTCTTTGGATAAAGAGCTGACCAACAAGGAAATGGTCAAAAATATTTTTAGGAGTCTTCCAAGCAAATATTTGATAAAGACTGTAGCAACGAGAGAATCACAAATGTTGGACTTCATGATGCCAGAACATGTGTTCTCGGAGCTAAGGGCTTTTGAATTTGAATTGGGAGAAGTCAGCGACAACTCGTCTTCAGCGACTGATTCCAGAGCCTTAATCGCTACTACTAAAAACAAGGGAAAATCAGTCAGTGAGGCGGAAGCGACAAAATCGAGTGAGGAAAAGGAAATGGATTTATTGGTCAAGAAATTTGAGAAATTTCTAAGATATGAAAAGAGAAAATCCTGTTCTTCATTCCAGAATAAGGTATGAATGATTTAAACGCTTAATCATTATGCATCATATTTTCATTAGACATATAATGTAGGGGGAATTCACTTTAATATATTGTCTAAAAAGCGTTTTTCAAAAATGTTACAAGTTATCAAATTTAGGGGGAAATTTAAAATTGTACTTGAACATATCTGTAAGCGTCAATGATCAAAAAACTGTTTTCATATGCATTGATCATCAATGCTTGTTGTTATTTATGCGTAATATGTTGGACGCTCAAACATAAAAAGACTTTTATCTCAAGCGTCAACATAAAACAGTTACAACAAGTGGTATCTGTTAAGCGTTGAAGTTATCCCACTCAACACTTAATATAAAATTGTTTATAAAAATCATGCATAACCTTTTAAAAAGAGAACTTGAGGCAAACATAGTTGGATGTTGATTTACCATCAAGTGGTATCAACGGTGGTGGAAATCGCTAGAGAATTTTTCACTGTCCTTCCAGACGTGGATGCGATTGTGGAAATCGCTAGAGGATATTGTTTACACGGTCCTTCCAGACGTGGAAGCGACTGTGGACGTTGAGCGGTCGATAGAAGTGGCCGAGTTTTTCCCCACACCAACTTGTCCTCCCCCTCTAGCGAGTATCGCTTGAACTGCAGTCTTCTCTTGATGAAGCCAAAAAGGGGGAAGAAGAGAAAGAAAAGCAGTTTAAGGAGAAGAGAAAGAAAAGGCAAGTATTCATCATTTCAGTATAAATCATATACGCTTTCAATTCCATATACATGATTGAATGATTTATCGCTGAAACATCTTGTTAAAGCTAATCTAACATTAGCTAACTAATCTAACTTTCTAACGCTAACTTATATTATTTTTGGGCTTTTCTTTGAACTCTTAAACTATAAAAGAGTTATAAGAGTTAAGGTCTTGACATCATCAAAAAGGGGGAAATTGTTAGGAATTTCATGTTAGATGTTTTGATGATGACAAGATAGGATTTTATGTTAGACCCCAAAAATGTAAGTTCATTCTTTCATAGAAATATTGTATAAGCGTTTGAAAGTTTACTTATTTTGTTAGGCTTGTAATTTTTATCTTTATAGATTTTAGACTAAGTATTTAATACCAAGTCACTGATAGAATTCTGAGTGAGTCTATCAAGGATGAAGTTGAAGATCAGCGTCTGAAGTCAAGAGAAGATAAAGATTTGTTCTTAGCGTCTGTCAAATGCTAACGGACTATTTCCAGGATTTATGATTCAAGCGCTCGCCTGATTCAAGCGCTCGACTGTTTCAAGCGCTCGGCTGATTCAAGCGCTCGGCTGATTCAAGAGCTCGGCTGTTTCAAGCGCTCGGCTGATTCAAGCGCTCGGCTGTTTCAACCGTCCGACCGACTCAAGCGTCCAGCTTTCAGATTCACCTGAAGGATAAAACCCAAGTATCAAGGACTTAAATGCAATCACCAACGGACATTTATTTCCAACAGGAAATAAGTTCAAAACGCATTAAATGCTTGATAAGTGCATTAAATGTGACAAGATAGTATGACTTGTGGACAAACTTGTTAGGAATTTCATGTTAGAAGTTTTGATGATGACAATTAAGTTTTTGTTAGACCCCAAAAAAGTTGTAAGTTTATTTTCGTAGAAAACTTGTATAGGCTTTGAAGCGTTAGACTTGTAATAGATTTATTAGGCTTTGTTATCTTACTTTAGAGTGTTAGGCAAAATAGTCTTAGGCTGAGCGTCTGATGATTTCTGAGTGAGTTTATCAGTGGTAAAGTTCGAAGACTCAAGCGCCTGATCTCAGAAGATAGATACAGTCTCCAAGCGTCCACTTTGGCCAGCTATATCAAGCGTTACCTTATGGGACAGAAGTGATTTCACCTGAATTTACTTCTAAGTCCAGAAGGAGTTTAATGCAAATATTCTCAAAGCATTAAATACCAACGGGTATTAATTTCAAATGCATTAAATGTTGATAAGAGCATTTAATATGATAAGTAATGTCAGACGTACGGAGAAGCCACCCTATTGGACTGTCAACTATCTCAGACTGCAGCACCAACTTTCGTGCAGCAGATTTTCAGGAAAAAGGACAAAAGCTGTTCACTCGCGAAAGTGAGAGACACGCGCTAGTGCATGTGTCAAACGGACACTTTCTCCAAGAATACCTATAAATAGGGCTTCAACAACAAACAAACATAGAGAAACAATTTTATCAAAGCCAAATTGCTGTTGCATTAAAATCTCATTCCTTAAACTCTCAGAAAAGCCAGAAACTTCAAGAAACATCCTAATTGCTTTTCTTATATTCCTGAGACAGTCAACAAACATCTCAAACATTCTTTTTGAAGAAACCAGATTCCTACTGAGATATTACCAAGTTGTTTGAATTTCATCAAAATCAAACAAACCTTTTAGAAAATCCCATCCAAGCCTCGCGATCTGTGTGAAGTCGAAGTTGGATACTTGCATCATTTCTGGGTGAAAGAAGCAAGAGGGTTGAAGTGATTTGAAGCAGAAATCTGTGTGATCAAGGAGCTCAAGTCATCGACATCCATCTCTCCCTAATTTGTAGAAGATTCTGTGTGATTCTTTGAGAATCATTTTAGTGGATTGCCTCCAAGTGCAAAGGAGAAGAAGGACGTAGTTGGGATTACATCACCCAACGAACCTTACAAATATTGTGTTATTTACTTTTCAGTCATTTCATTCATCTATCATATCATTGCATAAGTAAAACACAATCAAAAGCTAAGCAACTAAGAAACATCTTGTGACGCTAAAACTTTCAAAGAGAAGACTCCAAAATCATTCCGCTGTGCTAACCCTGATTAAAAGAACTGAACGCTTAACCTACAAGGTCAAAGTATTCAATTCCTGAAGTCTAAGTTAACTTTATAAAACAGTCTTCATTAGACGCTTCACAAAGTCTCAAATATCTTATGTGAACGCTAAAGTGAAGCGTTAGACACTTCAAGCGCCTATCATTTCAAGCGTCCAAATACGTTTAATACGAAATCTTTTTGAAGTCGAAAAAGACTTAAGGGTCTATTCAACCCCCCCCCCCTTCTAGACCCTTTCGTATGCCACTTGGGACCAACAAGTGGTATCAGAGCGGTTAATTTTGAAATTTTAAAATTTCCAAGCATAACTGCTTGTTTAGATCCTTTTCTTTCAAAATCTAGTTGCTTTTTAAAGCTTAGATATGGCATTTGCTAAAGTTCCCAAATTGACAGAATCAAATTTTGACACATGGAAAGTCAAAGCATTTACGTATTTATGTTCATGCGATGATGACATGTGCGATATTATTTCAGATGGGCCAATCAAAATATACAAAGTTATCACAAGAGCGCCTGGAGCCACAGAAGAAACCCCTGATGGTTACGTTGAAAAACCAAAACAAGAATGGTCTCCAGATGAGCGTCGAAGAGCTAACTTGGACAATGTTGGTCGCAACGCTCTGTATACGGCTATTGGTGATAATGATAACTTATTCAATAAAATCAAATCTTGCAAAACGACTAAAGAAATATGGGATAAGCTGGCTACAATCTGTGGTGGTTCAGCTCAAATCAAAGAAAACAAACTTTCCATTGCTAAGGAAAAGTTTAACGGATTTAAGATGCTACCCAATGAAACGCTAGAGCAATTGGATATAAGATTCACAGCTCTTGTTACAGAACTTACGTCGTTGGGAATGGACTTACAGAATCGAGAAATGGTGGTTAAGATCTTTAGAAGTCTACCAAGTAAATTCTTGATGAAGACAACAGCTATGAGAGAATCAAACATGCTGGATCTCTTAACTCCAGAAGACGCCTTTTCAGAGCTAAAAGCTTTTGAGTTCGAGTTGAACTCTGCTAGTGACATTGTGAGTAATCCAGTGATTGAATCTGGAGCGCTCATTGCATCAATCAAAGGCAAATCGGGTAACAAAGGAAAGAATTCGGACATTAATGAGGAAGAAGAGTTGGCTTTGCTGAATAGATTCAGGAAGTTCTTGAGATATGAAAAGAAAGGAAAAGGTCCTAATAATCAAGGACAAAGTTCATATCAAGCGCCTTCTTCCCATACAACAACAGTTTCAAGCGCCTCAATATTCTGTTCCTTTACCTCAAGCGCCTGCTCAATATCAAGCGTCTACTCAAAGTCTCCCAGCTCCAGTGGTTTCAAAACCACACACTGCAAGGCTAACAAGTGAACAAAAAATGAAAACCAATCTTTGTTATAATTGCAGGAAACCGGGGCACTACCAGGTAAATTGTCCCTATCCAAATGTATCCAAGCCCTCAAGGCAGGATTACTTGGATAGAAACCAATTCAGGAGCAACCTTCGACAACAAGGTTTGCTTGCGGAATCAGAACCAGCATCAGCACCTGAAGATTTAGAATCATCAGACGAAAGTAGTGATGATGATGAGCCGATAGATGACTCAGCGCTCATATGTCTCATGGCCAGAGATGATGAAGCGTCCCCTGAGGTAATCAATGAATTATCAATTCCTCTTTCTTATGATGAATTACTTGACAAAGTCAAAGAATATTACAATGAATGTCAAGAAGCTGCCAAAATATATCAAAATGATCTCGCTATTATTTCATCACTCACAAACGATAAAGTAACGCTCAGAGCAGAGTTGCAAATTCAGCAACAGTGCATTGAGAAAAACCAATCGCTTGAGAGTGAAGTTATTCAATTGAAAGGTGATCTTGATATAATAGTCAAGAGAGAAGCTGATCTGATGGCTAGACTTGCCAAGTCAGAACAGCTCATCTCATCGTTGTCCAAAGCATCCAGAAAGCTCGACAATGTGACTGAAATAACAAGGTTGTTTGGAGAAAAGACCGGTTTAGGATGCAATGAATTCGGTAAACAACCAAACAAACCTAATGTTACGGCAAACAACAAAGGAAAGGGTGTTTTCTTTGTTGAGAAAGGTTCACAAGGTCAAACTCAAAATGAACCAAGGGACAATGGTAAGAGGCCAAATGAGAAAGTCAAAACTAACTCAGACAAGGGTAAGGCTAAAGCAAATGATCCACAAAGACAGACTCATCCAAACGCTCAAAAAGCTAAGGATAAATCTAGTCACTGTGAATCAAGCGCTAAGCGTCTAGCACCAAACGTGCAACCCAAGCCAGAGCCAAGGAAATACCAGCGTCGATATCCAAGACAGTCAAGATCATATTATCGATACTATGATAATTATGATTATGACTATTATTATAATCGTGGATATTATTATACATCCAAAAATTACACACAGCACAAGGTGAAACCCAAAAAGGCCAATATTCCTACTATGAAGACAAGGCAAATTTGGGTTCCTAAAGTTCTACTTAACACTAACAAGGATACTAATGTTGAAGGACCCAAGCAACAATGGGTACCTAAACAGAAATAGAACTTCCCTTTTGATTGCAGGTACCTAGAGCTAAAGTCAATACATCTGTTTGGTATTTTGATAGTGGATCGTCAAGGCACATGACAGGTTCCAAAGATCTTCTGATCAACTATCAAGCTGCCAATGGTCCTCAGGTTGTATTTGGTGATAACTCCAAAGGTAAAACCAAAGGTATAGGTACTGTGCATAGGGGGAACATCATGATAAGTGATGTTTATTTTGTTGAGGGTCTAAAGCACAATTTATTAAGCATAAGTCAATTCTGCGATAAAGGCTTTGAAGTCATATTCTCAAGTGACTATTGCTATATAAACGACGCTAAGACTAAATCTACTAAACTAAAAGGAAAAAGGAATAACAACGTATATTTGGTAGATTGGGGTTCAACACTTGATAACAACCCAACATGCTTTGTTGCTAAAAATGAATCTAAAATGGGTTGGTTATGGCATAGAAAAATGAATCACCTCAACTTTAAGACAATCTCTCAGCTTATAAGTCAAAATCTTGTAGAGGGATTGCCAAATGGACCATTTCATAAGGATCGCCTCTGTGACGCTTGTCAAATGGGTAAACAAGTTAAATCATCTTTCAAGAGAAAACCTCATCTATCTACTTCTAGAATACTTGAACTACTTCACATGGATTTGTTTGGACCTGTTCAAACAATCAGTGTAAGCGGTAAAAAGTATACTTTAGTGGTAGTAGACGATTTCTCTAGATTTACTTGGGTGGAATTTCTTTCATCCAAAGATGAAACATGTGACAAGTTAACAGCGCTTATTCGGCAACTTCAAACATTGAAAAATCTTAAGGTTGCAAGAATAAGAAGCGATCACGGTACTGAGTTTACTAACAAGGTTGTTGAGAAGTTTTGTGCAGAAAATGGAATACATCATGAGTATTCAGCTCCCAGAACTCCCCAACAAAATGGTGTTGCTGAGCGCCGGAACCGAACGCTTAAGGAAGCCGCTAGGACTATGTTAGCTGAATCCAAGCTTGCTCCTAGATTTTGGGCCGAAGCGATCAACACTGCTTGTTACACTCAAAATCGATGCATGATCAACAAACAGCATGGAAAAACTCCATATGAACTGTGGAAGGGACGTAAGCCAAATATTTCATACTTTCACGTCTTTGGTTCTAAATGTTTTATCCATAATAATGGATCCCAAAGCCTAAAGACTTTTGATCCTAAAGCGGATGAAGGAATCTTTCTAGGCTACGCCAAAAATGGAAAGAATTTTCGCATTCTCAATAAGATCAAATCGAAGGTTGAGGAATCTATTCATGTTGTGTTTGATGATGCTAACCAAGAGCCGAGTAAGGTAAATGTAAAAGATGTAGGAGTTGAAGATCTATGTCATCAAGCGTCCAAAATTACTATTGATGAAGATACTGACGATGATGATGAGATCTCAGTGCCTCCTCCTAAGAATACTCGTGAAATCAATCTAAATTATCATGTAAGAAATACGGATGATCATGAAGAGAATGATCATCAAGAGCAAAGAAGGAATCGTGAACTTGAAGCGCCAACGCAGGAGAATGGTCAAGCGAATGATTCTCAAGCGCCTGTTCATTCTCAAAACCCCTTCCAAACAGATAGACTATGGTTACGTGACCATCCACCTGAGCAAATCATTGGAGATATTGAAGCACCAGTTAGAACTAGAGCTACTACATTAAATGAGGCTATGTTCGCAAGCTTTCTATCTCAAATGGAACCTAAGAAAGTGGATGAAGCGTTAAGTGATCCAAGTTGGATTGAAGCTATGCAAGAAGAGCTCAATCAGTTTGAGCGAAATAAAGTTTGGATGCTAGTACCAAGACCAACTCATCAAGGAGTTATTGGAACTAGATGGGTATATAGAAACAAGATGGATGAGGACGGCATTGTTGTAAGAAACAAGGCCAGACTCGTAGCTCAAGGATACTGCCAAGAGGAGGGCATTGACTTTGATGAGACTTACGCTCCTGTTGCTCGTCTTGAAGCAATCCGCATGTTTCTAGCGTACGCAGCGTTTAACAAGTTTACAGTATTTCAAATGGACGTAAAGAGTGCCTTCCTGAATGGTAAACTCCAAGAAGAAGTGTATGTGGAGCAACCACCAGGATTCATCAACAATCATGGTAAGGGTATGGTTTACAAGCTAGAAAAAGCACTTTATGGGCTTAAGCAAGCACCTCGAGCATGGTATGACACTCTCTCTATCTTTCTTATTGGTAAAGGTTTTTCAAAAGGCAGCGTTGACACAACGTTATTTAAAATTACCAATGATGAAGATATTCTCTTAGTTCAAATTTACGTTGATGACATTATATTTGGTTCTACTAATAAGCGTCTGTGTGAGAAATTTTCGAAAATGATGCAAGAACAATTTGAAATGAGCATGATGGGTGAATTAACTTTCTTCTTAGGACTACAAGTTAAACAACTCCCTAATGGCATATTTATCAACCAAGCTAAATATACACGAGATATGATTAAGAAATTTGGTATGGAAAATGCATCATATTCAAAAATTCCAATGAGCCAAACGCTTAAGTTAGATAAAGATGAAAGTGGAAAGAAAGTTGATATCACTAATTATAGAGGTATCATAGGATCACTTCTTTATCTCACTGCCAGTAGACCTGATATTATGTTTTCGGTATGTATGTGTGCACGATTCCAAGCTGATCCTAAAGAGTCACACTTGACTGCTGCCAAGAAAATCCTTAAATACCTAAAAGGCACACAACATGTGGGCTTATGGTATCCCAGGGATTCTCCTTTTGAACTAATCGGTTACTCAGATGCAGATTTTGCAGGTTGCAAAATAGATCGTAAAAGCACTAGTGGTACTTGTCAATTCTTAGGTGATAGGTTAGTTTCATGGCATAGCAAGAAACAACAATCCATAGCTACCTCCACAGCCGAAGCTGAGTATGTAGCTGCAGGAAGTTGTTGTGCACAAGTTCTATGGATGAGGCAACAACTTAGAGATTACGGAACAATCTTAGGACCAACTCCCATTCATTGTGATAACCAAAGCGCTTTAGCCATGACTCAAAACCCTGTTCTTCATTCAAGAACCAAACACATTGACATTAGATACCATTTCCTTCGTGACCACGTTCAAAAGAAAGATATCTCCATGCACTTCATTGGAACTGACAAACAACTGGCAGATATCTTCACCAAAGCACTCAATGAACAACGTTTTCTCACTTTGAGAAGTGAACTAGGTATGATTGATTTAAACGCTTGATCATGAAGCATCATATTTTATTAGGCATATAATTTAGGGGGAATCCACTTAAGTTATATCTCACAATATTTTTTTAAAAAAAAAAAATATTTATACTTGATCATAACTGTAAGCGTCAATGATAAAAATTTTCAGATGCATAATCATCAACGCTCAGTTCTATGTTTGCATAAAATATTGAATGCTCAAAATATTGAAAAGACTTTTGACTTCAAGCGTCCATTTTATCAGCTAAGCGCTGAATAGTTTATCAACAATTTATAAAATATTTTCGTTACAAGCCATGCATAAAAATTTTCAAACTTCTTTCAAGGTCGTGGGTAGACTCAAAGGTCTATTTTGTACTCTACTCACACGCCTCTATCACATCAAACTGGCGGGTACTCAAATTTTTTAAAAATGACGGTTCAGAGATAGCACGTATTTGTGTACGTGTCAGTGTACAAACATGCGCGTGTGTTACACTCTGAAAATACCAAACGTTAATTTTTTTTAACTCGGATGTCAAATCTTTATATGTGAGAATTACCAAATGTAACTTCTCTATTTTACACAAAACTCGCGTCCGCAGTTAATAAATTTATGGCTAAGATTCAACAGTTATTACACGTGTTTAAATCCTACTAAGACTACATAACACAAGTTTCAAAACTCTTTACTGTGTCATTTAAAACACAAACTCTGCAGAAAAAGTAACTTACTTTCTACTCAAGCATATCTGCAAATCTCTCTTTATCTCTCTCTCAAAACAACAGAAAATCTCAGTCCATCTTCTTCTTTTAAAAAAAAAAAAAATGGCACCAAAGAAATCATCATCTACTTCTGCTGAAATTACCATCAAGGTAACTGAAGGTCTTGTTGTCGACTGGAAATTTCTATATGAACAAACTCAGATCAACCTGACGGACATAATGGACATGGTCGTCAAAGCTGGGCTCAAACCCTTCTTAACCCAATACTCTTATATGTTTCCCACTGAAGTTGAAACTTTCTGGAAGACTGCTACACTTTCAGAGGACAAGAAGTCCATCTCTTGTCAAATTCCCTTCTCCAAGAAGGAGTCTCCAAAGGAATTCATCCTATCTGCTTCCACCATTGCCAAGAACTTCAATTTGCCTAATGAGGGTGAGGCATTGGATTCTGTTACGTTGAAACAAATTAAGGAAGCATGGGCAATCATGAGTGCGTACGACGACGTTCCTTACACTCAGTACTTCGAGAAGAAAGACCTGGTGTCCAAATACCGGTTATTGGCTGATTTCTGCAGCAAGATCATAGAATGCCGCGTGGGAACCTTTGATAAGGTAAATCCTGTTCAATTTCAGATGATGGTTGCTATACTCTTCAACATCAAAATCAACTGGAGTGAGTACATCTTCGGACGGTTTCGGGACAGTCTAAGCGCTTCAAATAAGCCTTATGGACTCATCCTGAGTGACATCTTGTTTAAATCGAATTGTGTGTACTCGTCTGGACTTCCGTTGAATAAGTCCAAGTTGTTGGGAAAAAGGATTCTGACCAATATGTTCAATCCTCCAAAAGTTAGTGGTGCGGCTAGACCCCTATCTGAGC
Source organism: Buddleja alternifolia (assembly GCA_019426215.1). Lineage (NCBI taxonomy): Eukaryota > Viridiplantae > Streptophyta > Magnoliopsida > Lamiales > Scrophulariaceae > Buddleja > Buddleja alternifolia. The sequence continues at coordinate 25,796,790 of CM033393.1, read as the reverse complement.
GGCTGGAAGAACGCCAACTGCTTGCTCAAAAGGCGAGAGACCAGTGCCAGAGGAAGCTGTGAAGCGTCCAGCAGCAACGAAGAAGAGAGCCCCCAGAAAACCCAAAGTTAAAATTGCCGTCCCCTCTCAAAAGATTGATGAGGAAACTGATGAGGATGCCGAGGACAAGTTGCCTCTCAAAAGACGAAAGCTGGAAGGGATCATTAAGCAAATAGACTTTGAAGAACCAGCTGCTGATCCTCCCGCTCCTCCGGCTAAACTAGTTGAAGGAGTCAACATTAAGAAAATCTTTAAGCGTTCCAGGACTAGCAAGCGTCAAGCTACTCCTGAAGAGCCTGAGACAGTTGAGCCAAGCGCTCAAGTTGTCGTTGAGCCAAGCGCTCAAGATGTTGCTGTTGAGCCAAGCGCTCAAGTTGCCGTTGAGCCAAGCGCTCAAGTTGCCGTTGAGCCAAGCGCTCAAGTTGTGAGCCAAGCGCTCAAGATGTTGCTGTTGAGCCAAGCGCTCCAGAAACTGCTGTTGAGCTTAGTTCTCAGGGTAAGTTTATTTCTTCCCACAGCATTTCTATTCCTACATCTGTAGAAGATCCTGCTCTTATAGAGGATGGCTCTTGTTTTTCAGCTATAGTTCCAGCTGCTGCTGAAGTGTCCACAGATGTTCTGTTGGATGTTGACCTGACTGGAGTCGTAGCTATCGCTCAAGATGTTGCCGCTGAAGTAGCTGCAATTGAACCTGAGGAACCTGCTACTTTAACAGAGGCACGTTCAGAAGGTCAGAACGCTGCTGAAGACGTTACAGCTCCTCGTCACTTCTTTCAACTCGATCCGCTGAAGACAATTGATCATTCAATTAACTATATGCCCCCAGCGCTCGACGAAGATTTCATTCCTGCAGGATATAATATAGAAAGATATATTGCTGCAGAAGCTGACGCTGCAAGACTGATTGACTTTGACAGCGCAATCAAAGCAACCGTTCTAGACAGACCAGGAGACAGACCTCCTAGATGTGCCGTGGATGTGGCTTACTATCTTGACAATGGCCACAGCAGACCAACTGGGTTCGCGCTAAGGGATTACACTGTTCGTGTGTATGATCCTCTCCGTCCTAGCTTTCTCAATCCCTCAGAGTCAGTCTTGAACAGAGAAGGTTACACACATTTCCCACAGACGGCTCACAGCCCTGAAAATCTTGCATCGGTCCGTCCTCTTGTCTATGGAAAAATAAAGAGATTCATGCTGGTGAGCGCCTTGAATCGTTGACCGATCTGCTCCAGACTGAAGCTGATGCTTACTTTGACAGCGTCTGGAATGCCAACTATCAGCCTGATAAGCACCGCTTTGAAGCCATAAGAGATATTCATCTTGAAGGTATTCGTGCTATGGTGACTGCTGGCACAGACTTCTGTATAAATGAAGTAAATTGGGTTGAAGCGTACATGGGACATAAATACACCTTCCCAGAGTTAGTCCAAGCTCCCCATCTTTTCGGCATAGGCATGCATGACAAGAAGCGTCAATTCGCCAAGTATTGCCTCCTGAAGCGTCAACAAAGACTCGGACCTGTTCTCAAGCTCCCAATTATTAGACATCAAATAGAACAATGTCTACGTCAAGAACTTCAGAGATTATCCCTCACCCCTCTTCGGTTTAATGCTCAAGCGTCTTCCAGTGGTACAGTTGGTGAACGGTGCTTAAATCTTGCTCCAAGCCACTGTGAAGAAAACTTCAATCTGATGGTAAAGATTCTATCTCCCGTATCTCTCTTTGATAAAATCTTCACTGCCAATCTCAGATCTTGGAACGGCTCAGTGATCAATTCATTCAAAGGATATCCACTGCTCCCTTCCATTCGCAGTGAGGTACTCAATCACTATGAGTATGTTCTCTCTCTGCTTGAAAGGAATCAAGAGCTCGCTCAAGCCATTTATCCGTATCTTGAAGAGTACTATGCGGACTGTGTGCCTACACATCGACGTCCTGCATCTCTTCCCTCAGATTGCTTGATTGGATTTTCCAGAACTCACTGCACAGATTCACTATTCTCCATCGCTCAAGCGCCGTCCAAAGTTTTCCCAGATCATGTGCTGGATATCATTGGTCCAATGTACATCAGGGCCATTGATAGTCCTCTTCGCACATTTATCTCCGGTACTTGTATGTCCAGGACCAGACTCATTGAACTCTTGGATTCTACATCCACCTCTTATGCCGACTCAGCAAGCTGGAACTTCCAATTCACTGACTTTCGCCAACCTGAGTCAACGCTTGAGGAAGCGCCTGCTGAGACATCTGAAGCGTCCAAATCTGCAGATACCAGTATTCCTGACGCTCCTGAACATGCTACCATTGATAGTGCTGAAGATCCTTCCCTGGATATTCGAGGTACTGTTTTTGATCCAGCCTATCAAGTTCCTTTTGACTCTCTCAAACACTCATCACGGTTCAAGCGACCAGCTCCTCAAGCGGTTCAATCAGATGAGAGTCAAGCCTTCGGTCCCCTGCTTAAATCTGTTTTGGAGACAATTAGCGCTCAAGCTACTCAGAGTGAAGAATCTCTCCATTGGATTAAGGAAGACCTGGCAAAGATTGAAACTCACGTAATGAGCGCTCAGATTGCTCATATGCGTAGTTCAGCTCAAGCGGCAGTTGGTGAGTGCAAACAAGACTTTCAAGAAATGCAGGATGCTGCCCACGCAACCCAACTTGCCATGAAAGAAGAACTTGAAAAGCGCCTTGCAACCCTTGAGATCTCTGTGAATGACGCCACCAGCGCTAAGCTTCTTGTTATGCAGGAACGCTTCGACAAGCGTCTGGATGACATCACAGATTCCTTATCTCAGATTGCTCATCAGGTAAGTGTACTCACAAACCACTTCTTAAAATCTGATGATGGCAATAAGGGGGAAGAGAAGAAGAAAGGAGAAAAGCGGAAAGCGTCCAGTTCAAAAGTTGAAGATCCTCCGTCTCCTAAGCGTCACGTGCCTCCTTCTCAGTCTGCGCTTAATCTCCCGTCTTGGATAACTGCTCTGAAACAAAGTTCATCCGGAGCGCCCAGTAGTACGCTAAGGGAACCTCCTAGAGCGTTATATCCAAACCTACCAATTCCTACAAGAACACTGCTTGAACAGTTTGACATTCCTCTTCAGAGAACATCCATTTCAGAACCTACAGATCCACAGATCTTAGCTGAAGAAAGGAAGATGACTGATTTTGGCCAAGCTTTTCGAATCTGCCTAAGGTACATTGGTATCGACCCAACTGACTGGGATAATCATTTTACAATATTCAAGAAGAGACAACAAGAAGAAAACAAGCTTATCATCAACAAAGATCATGAAGCAATGATGATCTTGGAAGACAATCTGACTGAAGCTATCCGAGCTGAAATGTCCAAGCGATACAGAGTTAGACCAAGTCATTAAAGCTTTCTGATTTTACATTATCTATATTCTTGTCTCTTATATCTTTAAATATTCAGATGTAAAAATGCTTGTAATTCTCGATAAATATGAAATGCATTTTCTCTCTTGCTGAAACATCTCGTTGAAGCGTAACTAACTTTAACTAACGTCTACTGATCAAAGCTAACTTTTACTTTTGGCTGTCTAACTCTTGAACTATAAAAGAGTAAGTATTGCCATCATCAAAAAGGGGGAAATTGTTAGGAATTTCATGTTAGAAGTTTTGATGATGACAATTAAGTTTTTGTTAGACCCCAAAAAAGTTGTAAGTTTATTTTCGTAGAAAACTTGTATAGGCTTTGAAGCGTTAGATTTGTAATAGATTTATTAGGCTTTGTTATCTTACTTTAGAGTGTTAGGCAAAATAGTCTTAGGCTGAGCGTCTGATGATTTCTGAGTGAGTTTATCAGTGGTAAAGTTCGAAGACTCAAGCGCCTGATCTCAGAAGATAGATACAGTCTCCAAGCGTCCACTTTGGCCAGCTATATCAAGCGTTACCTTATGGGACAGAAGTGATTTCACCTGAATTTACTTCTAAGTCCAGAAGGAGTTTAATGCAAATATTCTCAAAGCATTAAATACCAACGGGTATTAATTTCAAATGCATTAAATGTTGATAAGAGCATTTAATATGATAAGTGATGTCAGACGTACGGAGAAGCCACCCTATTGGACTGTTAACTATCTCAGACTGCAGCACCAACTTTCGTGCAGCAGATTTTCAGGAAAAAGGACAAAAGCTGTTCACTCGCGAAAGTGAGAGACACGCGCCAGTGCATGTGTCAAACGGACACTTTCTCCAAGAATACCTATAAATAGGACTTCAACAACAAACAAACATAGAGAAACAATTTTATCAAAGCCAAATTGCTGTTGCATTAAAATCTCATTCCTTAAACTCTCAGAAAAGCCAGAAACTTCAAGAAACATCCTAATTGCTTTTCTTATATTCCTGAGACAGTCAACAAACATCTCAAACATTTTTTTGAAGAAACCAGATTCCTACTGAGATATTACTAAGTTGTTTGAACTTCATCAAAATCAAACAAACCTTTTAGAAAATCCCATCCAAGCCTCGCGATCTGTGTGAAGTCGAAGTTGGATACTTGCATCATTTCTGGGTGAAAGAAGCAAGAGGGTTGAAGTGATTTGAAGCAGAAATCTGTGTGATCAAGGAGCTCAAGTCATTGACATCCATCTCTCCCTAATTTGTAGAAGATTCTGTGTGATTCTTTGAGAATCATTTTAGTGGATTGCCTCCAAGTGCAAAGGAGAAGAAGGACGTAGTTGGGATTACATCACCCAACGAACCTTACAAATATTGTGTTATTTACTTTTCAGTCATTTCATTCATCTATCATATCATTGCATAAGTAAAACACAATCAAAAGCTAAGCAACTAAGAAACATCTTGTGACGCTAAAACTTTCAAAGAGAAGACTCCAAAATCATTCCGCTGTGCTAACCCTGATTAAAAGAACTGAACGCTTAACCTACAAGGTCAAAGTATTCAATTCCTGAAGTCTAAGTTAACTTTATAAAACAGTCTTCATTAGACGCTTCACAAAGTCTCAAATATCTTATGTGAACGCTAAAGTGAAGCGTTAGACACTTCAAGCGCCTATCATTTCAAGCGTCCAAATACGTTTAATACGAAATCTTTTTGAAGTCGAAAAAGACTTAAGGGTCTATTCAACCCCCCCCCCCCCCCTTCTAGACCCTTTCGTATGCCACTTGGGACCAACAAAACTACCTTTTTTGACTAGACTGTCAACTTTTCAGAGTTCAAGTCTGCTCCTATCCAATCGAAACCAGCAGAAATTAAGGAATGTCAGAAAGGGACTATTTGACGCGCTGCATGAGAGACACGCACCTGATTGTGTCCAACCGACAAATCCCAAGAATATCTATAAATAGTACCCTCCAGCAAAACCTAAGTGAGAGTACAGAGAGAGAAACTGTGCTGAAATAATTTGAGAGAAAAGCTTGCAAACTCCATAGCCAAAATCCATCAAGCTTCTCAAATACACTCCAAAGACAGTCACCGATATCTCAAACATCTTCATAGAAGAACCCTACACTATTATTGAGATATCCCAAGTTGTTTGAACTTCCCAACATCAAACAAACCTGTTACAATGAACTCTCAACATCTTTCATCTGAGTGAGAAAGTTTGTTGACTTCACAAGCAGTATTTTTGAGTAAGAGAAGTTTGTTGAGAAAGGTCTTTATTGGAGCTGAAGTCTTTGTGATCAAGAAGCTCAAGGCCATCTTGGAGAAGATCTTTGTTGGAGCTGAAATCTGTGTGATCAAGGAGTTCGAGATCGTCTTTCCAGAAGCAGAGAATTGAAGTGGCTTATAGTAGAAATCTGTGTGACCAAGGAGCTTAAGTCATCCATAGCCATCTCTTCCTATTTCCCTATGTTGTAGAAGTCTCTGTGTGACTCTTCGATAATCAATCTAGTGGATTGCCTCTGAGTGCAAAGGAGAAGAAGAACGTAGCTAGGATTACACCACCTAGTGAACCTTACAATATCTTGTGTCACTTACTGCTTTATTGCTTTACTTTATATTTGCATATCATATCTTTGAAAAGGCATTAAAACAGTTAAGCGACTATATTTGGAAAAAGAGAACGCTAAGCTTTCAAATCAGTCTTAAGTGCTAAGCATTCTAAGCGTTCAAAACGTTTTAACCAAAAGCAACTAAGGAAAACTTTGTGACGCTAAATAATTTCAAAGAGAAGACTATAAAATCAATTCCGTTGTGCTAACACTAATTAAAGAAGTGAACGCTTAAACCTATTTGGTTGTAGTATTCAAATCTTGAAATCTAAGTTAACTTTATAAAAACAGTCTTCATTAGACGCTCAGGTCAAGCGCCTACTTCTCAAGCGTCCAACGAATTTTAATACAAAATTTTTGAAGTCGAAAAAGACTTCAAGGTCTATTCAACCCCCCCCCCCCCCCTTCTAGACCCTTTCGTATGCCACTTGTGACCAACAAATTCCATAACATATGAAAATTTAAGATTAAAATATGATGGAAAAGATAGTGGGTTGTCAGTCCGGAATATGCTTTTATTCCTTTTCTTAGTTCATTAATTTCAAGTTTCAATTAAAAAATTTTGGTTAGAAAATGGCTAATTTAATTTGGTACATAACCACGTTAGTAGAGATAAGAGTATAAATAATAAGTATTAGAAAAGTATTCAAAACTATGAGAGTTCACTACAAACACATGACTGAGAAAGTGAAAAGGAATTATATGAATAGATAGAAACTTTTCACACTGTATATCTCTTGCAAAATGAACAAACAAAACTTTTATTTAGAACTTATATATTTAGTTTTTTAAGTTAATAATAAGGGTTCATAAAATTAATATTTTTATTTTTTATTTTACCTTTTGAAATAACAATAGTAACATTATCACTCATTTGTAGAACTAATATATATGATGTTTACAGTTTAGTAATTTCATATTAACTTGTACAAAAATCAATATTTTATTAATTAAGCATAAATGGACTAAACAGTTGAATCGATGATGATTTTTATAGAACTATAGACGAATAGAAAAATTTGTTCACAACTTAGAAGGACCAAATACGTTGCGTAGATATAAGAAAAATACATACTAAAGAAAAAAGTAACCTCCATAATTCTAAAATAGTATCCCATAATCCAATTGATAGAACCATAACTCCACCTGATGTGGTTCGATTTTACACCAAGAAAGTCGTGCTAATTAAAAACGCGACTTTATTTATATACGTATGAGAAATCTAACTTTTATGGAAGACGAATAATTTTGTGAAATGAATGTCAAACTTTTAATAAAAAATAGATAAAAGAAACACTTTAAATTTCCTTTTATTGATGCTTGAATCTTTCTCCAAAGAAAATGAAGAATATAAAAATAATATACTTTTTCTTGAATTGTGAATCTAAAATTACAAAGAATGGAATTTCTCCTATTTATAGGCCTTAATGGCCGAATTCTCCCCCCTTTTTTTCTAGGAGTGGGCGGCCACTTCTCCATTTTTGGGGGGGAGATGAACCCTTTTTGAGGGATATTAGGTATGATTGGATACGATTTGATTTTTATCCAATCTTATCCTTTCTCGAGCTATCCTTCTTGATTCGAGCCTTCCGCCATTTCCTCGAGCTATCTTTCTTGATCCGAGCCTTCCACCATTTCCTCGAGCTATCCTTCTTGAGCCATGCCTTCCCTTATTCCTTTCAGCTATCTTTCGGCTTCTTTATGACTTACTCAGCTATCCTTCTTGAATAAACAATCAATGCTCCGACTTTTAGGCTTTCTTTGAGCCCTCTTTCATGAAGCCTCCTGCGAACATTTGGGCTCTGTTAGAAAATTTCATGTTAGATGTTTTGATGATGACAAGATAGGATTTTATGTTAGACCCCAAAATATAATGTAAGTTTATGTTTCATACATCAATTGTATAAGCGTTTGAAAGTATGTAACTATGTTAGGCTTGTAATTTTTTATCTTTATAGATTTTAGACTAAGTATTAGATACCGAATAGCTAATAGAATTCTAGGTGAGTCTATTAGAGAAGAAGTTGAAGATCAGCGTCTGAAGTCAGAAGAAGATAAAGAATTATCCTTAGCGTCTGTCAACCGCTAAAGGACAATTTTAGGATTTATGAATCAAGCGCTCAAAGCACTCTAGCGATCAGAATCAGATTCACCTGAAATAATTTCTCAAGTCATGAAGGACTTAAATGCAATCATTCAACGGACATTTATTTCAAACGGGAAATAAATTCAAAACGCATTAAATGCCTGATAAGAGCATTAAATGTGATAAGTCAATATGACTTGTAGCCAAGCCACCTTTTGACAAGACTGTCAGAAGTTCAGAGTTTATAGCTGCTCCCGTCCAATCGGAACCAGCAGATTTTCAGGAATGTCAGAGAAAAGGTATACTCACGCGCCCCGTGAAAGGCACGCTCCTACATGTGTCCAACGGACATAATCCCAAGAAAAAACCTATAAATACCTTACCTCCATCAAACCCAAAAAAAAAAGAAAAAAAAAGACAGAACAGATACACAAAAGAATAGATACACAATACTCAAGATATACAAAAAAAAAAAAAAAAGCTTAGAAACTCCATAGCAAAATTCCTTCAAGCTTTTTACATACATTCCTTACAGTCACAAATATCTCGAACATCTTCCAAAAAAAAATTTAAATTCTTACTGAGATATTCTAAGTTGTTTGATCTTTCTAAAAACAAACAAACCCTTGTGATAAAACCCTGAACCTTTCATCTGAGTGAGAAAGTTGTTGATATCCCTTACAGGCAGTATTTCTGAGTGAGAGAAGCTTGTAAAAGACGATCTTCATTGGTGCTGACATCTGTGTGATCAAAGAGCCCAAGATCATTTTCACCTTTTTACTATCTTGTAGAAGATTCTGTGTGATTCTTTGATAATCATTTTAGTAAATTCACTCCAAGTGAAAAAGGAGAAGAAGGACGTAGCTGGGATTATATCACCTAGTGAGCCTTATATATCTTATGTTATTTACTTTTACTATTGTCTTGCTTTATATTATTTTTATTTATTCTGAAAAAGACAAGCTAAATCTGCCAAGCGATTATTTAACCAAAACGAACACTAAAGCTTTAAAATCATTTCCGCTGTGCTAACCCTGATTAAGTGATTAAAGCTTTTACCCTACTTTGGTAAATTGCCTAAATCAATAAATCTAAGTTATCTTTACTAAAGCGCCCGATCCAAGCGCTCAGTTTCCTAAGCGTTCTAATCTTTAAAAGTGATACGAAATTTTTGAAGTCGAAAAAGATTTCAGAGTCTATTCAACCCCCCCCCCCCCCCCCCCATTCTAAACCCTTTCGTATGCCACTTGGGACCATCAGGCTCCTTTTTATTTTTGGCTCACTGCTTCATCCTTCGTTTGAGCCCATCTTTTAATAAAGCCCAAGACTATGTCGTAATAATTTACGGGCATATCACCACCGAATATTAAAGTAAAAGGCGAAGGAAAAGAGTAGGGTAAGAGAGAAAAGGTAAAGCTTACAAGGAGTCAATAATTTACTATTTCAACTGCAAAATTAACTATAATATAATTAAATACCTTACCTATTGGTATCGAACATAGTTTTTTTGCATAATTTGAATGAAGATCCATATTTCTACAATTGTGTTAGACATAGAAGTGCAAGTAGTTGTTACATGGATAAAGAAATTGAAAGAATAATTGATAAACTAATTGTTTATTTTTTCCCGCTCTGTCTTATTATCACATATGACAAATAATTAAACTGCAAAAGCTTTGACACAAAATATTACAAGTTAAGAATTAATAGTTGTAGGTAATTTGACCGAATTATGTGATTTTGTCGAATTACATTAGATATAGATCATATATTATTAGTTACTCGATCTTAAGTTTGTATAATTTGATGATGTGTCCTGCAATAGTAAGATTGATATAAAACCTAAGTATCTATATTATTAAAAAGATTAAGTTAAAATTAAAATTAAAATATTAACTGATAAAATTAAATTAAGACTGTAAATTAGAATAATGTCGCCTTAGCATTTTATATTTTGTTATGGAGTACTATAAAATGAAAACATCCATAAATAGAATACATATATAAATATTAGTTTTTAACTTACTACTATCAAATTTATTTATTTATGTATTTTTAGAATTATCTTTATATTATAAATAGGATAAACATAATGATTCACGCACAACGTGCGTGCACTTTCTTAGTATTAATAAAAACAACAAAGAAACTCAAAATATAAGCAAAATTGAACCTAGGCTCGCGAGACAGTGCTCAGCTCGAGCTCGTGAGCTCGAGCCGAGCTGGTTTTTTGACCAATGAGCTTGAGCTCTCGAAACCAAGCTCGACGAGCTCGAGCTCGATTAGTAAAACTTGAACTGGAGCCTGGAAAAATCACCAGGCTCGACTCGAACTCGGCTCGTTACAACACTAGTTGTTGTTGACTAAGTAGATGAAATAATATTTACAGTTTCCACCTCCAAGAAACACGCATATAATTCATATTTATTTTCCATGCCTTTGAATGTGTGTATGTGGATTTTGTTGGTAAAATTGATAGATGTATGGTGCGGTGTTTATAAAGATATAGTTAGGTCAGGGCTAGAGTTTCAATTCTATGTTCTTAACACGATATTTTTTCGCTCATGGCAGTTACGGAAAATAACAATTGTGTTTCGAGATACAACAATTATGTCTTCGAGTTAGTAACAATACAAAACTAAAAGCCTATCTAGCAAACCACTGTTTGAACTATTAATTATAACAGACTAATGTATAATACTCTCAACTTTAAGAGTAAAAGAAAGAAGAAAATGAATCAATGGTTTTTTTATTTCGAAAGTGTGGGTAGGGGGTCAATTTATAGACAATAGAAGTTTGAGAGCCGAGAGGTGCAACTTTTCGGCAAATGCATACATGCCCCAAAAGTTGGAACTTTTAGGCGAAAAGACCCATGCTCGCAACTCTTCAGGACGCGCACTTTGGCCCTAAAACTTTTATTTTTTCGAAATGGTCCATGATCATACGTGGACAGGAGCACCACTTTCATATGATCACGGCCATTGATCATATGGTTGTGATTATTTGATCACATAGTTCACTAAAACTGTTGATCAAAAAATCCAACGGTCAAAATTATTTAAGAAGAAATAAATTAAATTAATCCCACATCAACTCCATATTTATAACACATTTAACGTGACTCACTTTAATCCTTAATTTCTCATTCATACGAAATCGAATTTCAGTAATTTAAAATGCTAAATTTATCTACTCAAAATGTAGATAAATTTAAGCTAATAAAATTTCGTATTTGAGATACAGATGCCACTTAAATTCGTAGTCAAAAGTGTGTAAAAACTCTTTATGCAACAAAACTTCCAACAATCCCCCACGTGAATGAAATTAATGCAAATGCAATGCATATACAGATGTGCAGACACTTAGAGCGTTCAGGCAAGAAACTATTGCAAGAATAAGTAGCTTGTGGTTATGAACTTTTCTTAGTGAATTATCATCGGATTTACTAGGCTTTCCAATGAAAACAATATCTTAAATTGGACAACAGTTTGTGTAAATCAAGACAATGGTATTCACACAATAGCCTATCTATAGTTTTAGTTCTCATTGTTGGGTCTATTTTTTCCATGAGACACGCTATTGGATTCATAAGTCTTTTTAATGTTGAAGCGGCTCTCGCTTCACACTTATAAAGGTAATATCCTATAAAGAGTATTCTGTTGTACTCCACTTTTTATGTCACACACTTTGACATAATAGGAATCATAATTAATAGTTAATACTCCACTTTTTATGTCACACACTTTGACATAATAGGAATCATAATTAATAGTTAATACTTAACTTTTGTTACACTCTATAGGTCGCACTTGTTTATCTTATGAATGGGTAGGAATAATTAGCTCCCAAATGCATTAGTTGAATTTTTATAACTTAGTTGTCCTATTGAACCCAGATCTTGGGATCTCCAGTTTTGAGACTGGAGGAAATAAACTAAGGTAGATCTAAGATATTTATTAAACATCATATTTTAGAATTGATTAGAGAAAGGATCTGTGGTGTAGCTATTTGTGATAAGAAGACCTCATTTTCTAAAGTAAGATCTTCGTAAGCAAGAAGCTTCATAATTTATCTTAATATGTATTTGTTAATTTAGTGTGTCATATAAATATATAGGGAGTTGTGAACCATGATAGAACTACTGCATCTAAAATTGAATAGTGGTTACATTAGAAAATTTCCTCATAGTAAGATTAGTCTAATATCCATGTGGATAGGAATTAATGTATCAAACTGAACAACTAGCTGGATCAATGTCCTAGTTATTTCATCTTATATAGATTTCACATTTGTAGTAACTATTCTCGTTAGTTCTCTAGTGAGTTAGGTCATTTTACCTCACTCAACTTAAGACTAATAACACATTGGTTGTAGTATTTGATGTTTAGCTTAGAAGTTCTTGACAATTTATTTTGTGAGTTTATAAGTTGCTTCATCAGAAAAATTACTAAACACTTTGTAAGAGCTTATAAACTTTTAAATAACTTATAAATTATTTTAAGGAGTTTATAAATTTAGTCAAACACTTTCTAACTTACTAATAGATTATTGTAAATTTTGAAGTTCACAATATAATTTTCATGATATAAGCAATTAGTGTATATACAATTACTAAATACTTTTTTTAATTAGTCATGAATATAATTAGCAAAGAAAATTTTCCTTGCTAGACTATTCCTTTTTTTGTTTTGCATTCTGCAATGAAAGTTTCCGATGCTAATAATAAGTTCCTTTTATTTATTTTTTTAAAATAATCAACAAGGAATTCTCTGCGAATTGTTTGGCCGGAAAACTCCCTCCAAAGTTTTTTCGAAATAAATATCTTAATCAAAGCCAGCTACGAATTTCAGTAAACGGAAAAATGGTCCCTAGACTCAACAATGAAAATTGGTTGCTAATTCTAATTTTCGAATTTCAAGGAGACCACAGAACTAATATTCCTTAATAAAATAGTTGCTAATCACCAACCAAATTTCTTCCTTGCTAATTTTATTGCTATTTAGATGTTTTTTGTTGTCTTTGGGTACGATATTAGAACTCACGTTCGCTGATGCTCATATGCTATTCTTTCCCAATACACTTATTCATTATTACTTGCATGATGTAGTGCACTTGCTAGGATTTTACAGCGTATCATACCGCATTTGTGAAAAAACAAATGGACATTTGTGTATAAATTATACTGCACTTTAGGGCTGGACATTGATTTTGAAAAATTGTCCGCACTGCTTTTGTCAATTTTCTACTCAAATCGCGATTGAATAATTAAGTCAAAACTGCACTGCCCTATATAGTTTGGTATCAAATTTGGTGTTTAAAACACCTCATCACACCGCCTACATATAATATTTATTATTATTAATAGTGTTTATTCATAATACTGCTTGATTTTTTTAGTTTAGTTTAATATTTAATCTTGAATTTGTATGATTATACCTTTTACATGATGAATAATATGACAACCAACGTGAGTACTTGAGACTTTTAAAAGTGATAATATTTTATGATTTTTTAGTGTTATATTTGTTTTTCAATGTTGAGAAGAAAAAAAAAGTATTATGAATTATATTTATAATATGCATTCTATTTATCACTCAAATATTTGTAATAGCAATGTAAGGTTAGATCATTTTTTGTTTATAACCTTAGTATTACTTTTATTATATCCTTTTGTAGATTTTAGTGCACAAAATTTAATAAACAAACAAGTACACCATATCATTTTTGTACTTTATCTACAAATTTCAAGTTCTACTCATTACAAGTTTATAATATTTGTTATATGTTTGTGTGTTTATTTGATATATTTATTTATAGTAAACTATGTATATATAATATTTATACTCAACGTAATATTGACACTTAAAGTAAAATCCGTCAACACCGAATTACACAAAATCGCATAATTAGTTTTGATTTACAAAGCTGTAATTCCAAGTATAGCTGGTGGTTGTGATTGCAATACAGTGGTTGCAATGGTGGTGGTGGCGGAGATGGCACCGCGGAAGGCAATGGTTTTGGCGGTTGTGGCCAAGCGATGGGGTAGTGTGACGGTGGGATAGTGGCGAGGGTGACTTGATGTTCTGGTGTTAAATTGAGGGTATTTTTATATTTGTGCATGAGGTAGGAGAACACACTCAAACGAGGAGTTAACCATATATGTAGATTTTTTTTATTTATTTTTGCTAAGTACCATACATATAGATTTAAAAATAGGAACTGATCTCTGATTCAAAAATGGAATTGGGGATACAATTTACCATTAAGTTGTTTGTTTGTTCGCATTGAATTTTTTTTCTTTTTTTCTTTTGGATATTGAAAAATGAGATTATACCAAAAATGTTTGAAATTTCATGTAAGAATACAGATAAGAGATAACAGAAAATGAACTGGCATCATATATACTTAATAATTTGCTACGGAAAAAGATAATAGTTTCCATGCTACCTTGATTGGACGACATTATGTTACGGTATAAAAAGACAAAGAAAAACCGATAAAATCACATTTAGATACTACCCTTATGAAATTCGAAAGGGTTAAGAATTCAAGATAATACGTAAGGACATCAACATTTTACTTTAAATATTGTCATTAGCACAATGAGTGTTTCACGAATTTACTTGAATAGAACTCCAACGAGTCGTATAATAAATCGCAAAGTTACTAATATCAGATTTACTATGAAATAATTAATATAGATTTGAAATAAGGGAGATGTTATCAAATTCCCATGGACAAACAATCCATAGGGTGAGTTAACGACTTCGCAAACACAAAAGCATGGTAGATTAAACTCTCGCCTTCATGTGCTTGCAAAATCTTCATCATCCAGCTAGCTCATAATAGATATCACGAACACAACACTCAAATCCTTCTGCAGCAGGACTTGGTACCACAGCATTGCTTGCCCTGCACTGAGAAATGGAGGATAGTGTTTTCCTCGACGTGTCTCACAGCCACACCAGCTCTACAACCTGACGAGGACCATGCTGAAAATAACATCTTTGTGACATCTTGAGAAAAACCATTATCACTAAGATCTAACAATTTTAAATTCCCAATCATCTTAATAGAAGCACTAAATTCTTGCATCAACTGGCTTTCTGTAACACAATTTCTCTTCTGTCCTTCCAAACCAGATAATATAGCTTCTGCCCCCACTTCATCATCTTCACTGTCAGCAACTTCAAGTTCATTCTCATTTGTGTTTGGGGCCCACATCTCTTGTGGTACCTTCAAAGAAGAGTCGTGCTGATTTAAATCTTTCTGCAAGGAACTTGAGCTTTCTCCCACCAATACAAAGCTGTCTGTTAAAGCTTGAATTTCACTTCGATTAACATTTTCAGACAGGTTGAGTTCTTCGAGAGAGCAATTCTCTGATAGTGCTTGAACCATGCGAATGATGCCAATAAGACCGAGTTCACATTTGCACACTACCAGAACTCTTAAACTACATTGAGGACTGCGAAGTAAAGACGCCAATTCACTGCAACCCTGTATTCACGTTTCAGTTTTAGCATCACTAAAACGATAATTAGACAAGTTTGTTATAAACTGTACAAAGAGAAATGGCAGTGCAACTGAAACAATCATACTTGGTAATCCAAATCCTAATGCTATCAATTCACCAGTATATATACTTGCTACACAAAAACAGTTCATACCTAAATCAATTCAATGCCATCAACATCCCTGGATTTGTAACTAAAAGAGATTATATTTTGTATGAATAACTCAGCAACTCCAATAGGTAAGTGCAACTTCTTTCTATTCCATTTTTTTTTTTGGGAAGGGTGCTTTCATACTTAATAGTAGATTTTTACCAATACTGACAAGGAATAAGTTCAAAAACGTTTAATTTCAAGAACTAAATAATCTACCACAACCTTTATATTTGATGACAGTTCTTGAATTTTTTCAAAAGCAACTCTACTCACGTCTTGAGAGCTTTACCGACTGCACGTATGTCACAATGCCAAAGGTCCTCACACCCAGAATTATGTTCTTAATACTCTAGTTTCATACGAAGCTAAGATACACTGAACTAACCTCCAAAAACTGGGACAGACATACAAGAGGAAATAACCAAGTGCCATCTAGAGAAAAATAGGACTTCTCTTTCTTGCAATTACATTGGGACTAGTCTAATATGTATGAATTGCGAGTACTTTGACATGGGCTAAGATTTTAAAAAGTAGATAAACATTGGCAATTGTCAAAATCCTTACAGAAACGTAGATGAGCAAGGTCAGACTGAACAAATAAAAGCAACAAGAGTAAAGGTTAGATTGGACATCACGCTATCATGAAATACTACTATGAGGAAACTACATCATACAATCTCTATTGGGAATCATTTAAATAAGTGCCACAAACAAGCAAGACAACCATCTAAAGCTTTATGTCCAGTACACCAACAAAAAAAAAAAAAACAAACCTCTTTCATGATTGGATTTCCACCAAGATTCAACTCAAGAATACCACTAATCAAAGATACTTCATTGCTGAGCCTAACAATGTAATCACATGTAAGTCCACAGAAGGATAGATCAAGTCTGACCAACTCCCGAGTGTCCTTGGATAATGGTTTAATTAACTGTACTGCACTTTCCTGAAAAACATCCTCAACAAGGTTAAAATTAAGCACAAAGCTCAAACATACAGAAAGTTCCACACATCAGCTGGCAAGATGGACGTACCATGATTTGAGGGTCCAATGGTTATTAAATATTTATCATGTTAGAATTGGATTAGCAAGAATTGATGGAAAACAAGGTAAAAGCAATGGGCTAGACAAGGATTGCATGATTTGGCCACTTCGAGCAGGAAGGTAGTTTTACATATTTATCTCTTATTGTCTAAAAGAGTCACATGAATGATTTTAAGTTAATAAACAAAACATAAGTGAACGAGGTTAAAATGAAACCATGATTCTATAAAAATATCATTCAGCAAAAGTTCTGGTGGATCGGAAACTATGTTTTAGGTGGTAGTATAGTGCCTAAAACCGGGCATATAAAGTAGATGAATGACTCACCGTTCCAATATTAGTATTTCCCAGGAGCAATCCCGACAAGCAACAGTCCTTGGCAAGTTGGCAAAGGCTATCAACCACAGGCTTGCTTAGTTTTATACCAGTTAGACCGAGCTCTTGAAACCTATTACAAGCAAAACAAAGTTTGATATATTATTAACGTTATGCGTTTTATTGCTACTCATGTAATGGCAAAGTAACAACATAAGTTGATAAAAATGTAGACCGGTTTAAAGTAGCAAGCTTGAGCAACAGATGAATTATGGCATTTCCTGATACAGGGTGATTTTGTCCTGTTCAACAAAGGAGAGTTCAGAATATGCTATTCTATAGACAGGTATGAACGCAGAGTTGCAATGACGACTTATTTTAAATTAGGAGGTACCTATATAAAGGTGTGTAAGTACAGATTCAGAATCCAGTGAATCAGCAACCCTTTGAATCGTTCTTGATGTAATGGTACAGTTCTCTATGTCCAAACAATAAAGAGCTGCAAAACAGATAGCTTCTCTGTAAAGAAACGGAGGGCATGTCACAATGTTTTACGCAGCCAAAAAGTCTTCTTCTAATTCAGTTCAAGTTTAAAAGGCAATTAATTAGGGACATTTGGCCCTAATGGTTTTCCTTTCCTCAAAAATAAAATGCGAACACGGGACGTATAATGATACAATCTTGAGGAAGGGAAAATCAAATTGACAAACAAGTTAAAAGGCTTAACCTTTGCAGGTTCGAAGGATAGTTGAAAGGTAAGATGCACAAGCATCAGTCAAACAGTTTCCAGAGATGTTGAGAAGTTCCAATCGAGCATAGAGTACTGGGCATTCACAAATCTGTCAATGAGAGCAGAAATATAAGGGGTTCATACAGAGATGTTCTATCCTCCACCACTTGTGGCAAAGTTATAGTTTGCCAAAATCATGAATCAGATACCAATGAAATAAATCCATGAAATATTGATTTTCTAAGCGCGCGCACACACATATATATATGGGATAATTACACTCACACCCCCTCAATGATGGGGTGATTACATAAACCTCCCCTCACTAATTGATAATTACAAACACACCCTCTCAGGGGGTCTATGTGTAAGGTTTACAGGAGGTGCAATTGTAAGAATTATTGCACACACAGGGGGTGCAATTGTAAGAAATCTTTACAGGAGGTGCAATTGTAAGAATTATTACACACAGAGGGGGTGCAATTGTAAGAAATCTTTAAAATGAGGGGGTCTATGTGTAAGGTTTACAGGAGGTGCAATTGTAAGAACTATTACACACACAGGGGGTGCAATTGTAAGAAATCTTTAAAATGAGGGTGTCTATGTGTAAGGTTTACAGGAGGTGCAATTAGACCCCCTCATTTTAAGGAGGTGCAATTGTAAGAATTATTACACACAGAGGGGGTGCAATTGTAAGAAATCTTTAAAATGAGGGGGTCTATGTGTAAGGTTTACAGGAGGTGCAATTGTAAGAACTATTACACACACAGGGGGTGCAATTGTAAGAAATCTTTAAAATGAGGGTGTCTATGTGTAAGGTTTACAGGAGGTGCAATTAGACCCCCTCATTTTAAAGATTTCTTACAATTGCACCCCCTGTGTGTGTAATAATTCTTACAATTGCACCTCCTGTAAAGATTTCTTACAATTGCACCCCCTGTGTGTGCAATAATTCTTACAATTGCACCTCCTGTAAACCTTACACATAAACCCCCTGAGAGGGTGTGTGTGTAATTATCAATTAGTGAGGGGAGGTTTGTGTAATCACCCCATCATTGAGGGGGTGTGAGTGTAATTATCCCTATATATATATATATATGTCTTCTTAATATATAATTAAATATTTATCATATATGTAAATATGTTATACATCTATATGTACACTTACTTGAATACAGATTACATATATATTTATTAAATTTATATGTAAATAAATCTATTTGCATGATAATATATGCATGTGCACAAATAATTATATTATATAAAGACACATACATATTTATATACATACTCAAATATAATGTCCTTATATATATATATATATATACACACACACACACACACATATATATAGTATGTATATATGTTAATTTAGTTCTTCTGTCATATAATTATACTTTATAAATATGAGTGTATGTGTATATAAATATGTGTTTTTACTGTTATCTATATTCCAAAACTTTTTTCTTTTACTTCTGAAAAAAAAAAAGTCCAATAATCGGTATAAAAGTGAAACATTTGCATAAATATAGACATACTGATAATGTTAGGCATAGATACTGAATGATGGAGTATATCCCCTGCTTCAAAATTATTATAGTTTTCTCTTTTGAAGAAGTTAGCACCAAAATATATTTGATTTTCATAAAAGTTTCAAGAACCCTGGTGGTAGATGTTCCGAATTGAGGGGGCTGTTTGGCCCGATTAATTATTTTGAAGGCTTCCACCTCTAATTAATATTTAATGTTAGAAAATGAAGTACAAAAACTGTAGTTAGTATATCAAGAAGTAATAATATTATTTTTTATACATAGTAACTTAGATGGTACAAAGTCTATGAATAATATTAATGCAAATTAAGGGAATTTTAGTAGGTCTTCACACGTGAATTTCATTCCTTACCATATGCGCATAAATCAAACATAAAAAGAAATTTGATCTATTTTTTTACCCTGTTACCTAGACACAACCTAAAACTACTATGTAATAAGATTATTATAAATCTGATTACCATATATCTGATTCCTAATTTGAATGCCATTCCCTAACAAACAAGAAGAGCCTAAGGGTTAAATGAATGTTTCAAATTAGAAAGTAGACAGGTTTGCTAATCACAAAGTTGCACATACTATGATGAGCCATCAACCACTTCCTTCCCTATTTCAATAAATGATAACAATGATGATGATGACTACATAATTCGGATTTTTTTCTGGAAATTGGATGCAGTGACTTATTCATGATATGGCAATGTACATGATAAATACTTCATCTTAATCATTGTTACTCTATATTATATTAAACAACGACAACGACGATAGTAGTGAAATTTAAATTTGCAACACCTGTTTAGCGATAAAAAATCCACAACCTGAAATAAAGCAGCTGGACCGAGTCGATTGTCGTGAAAATTTAGAACTAGACCACCATAACTTTGCCCTGATGACATGAACACCTGTTTAAGTTTCTCAATGGTTCCATTTCCTGAAAATTATTTTAACATCTTGAGTTCCTACTTTTAAAAAATGAAAAAGAGTGCCACTTGAAAAATATGCAAATACAAGATTCTTTCTGCAAAAACAGTGGAGTAAAGGACTGATCTTATTTACCTAATAGGTTATGAGAAAGGTCCAAGACAGCAAGTGTTTTGTGCAGTTGTAGAGCATTTAGTAATGGTGCTACTGATACATCCCGCAATTGACAATCAGACACAATAATTTCATCCTCTGATACCTGTTAAGAGTTAATTGATAAAATGATGAGTATATACCTTCATTCTTTGGTTTGTTTTAGAACAACCAAACTACGGAGACCATTTCACCCCAGCAGTATGTGGACCAGATTGACTTTTAAAAGCTTACCTCCAAGTTATACAATTTCCTCACAACTTCCAAATTTGGCGGTTCAGATAGTTCCTCACAGCACTCGATGTACAGTTTCATCACATGTTTTGGCACCATAACTGCTCAAAAGATAAAATTACCCGAGGTATGAACAAATTTTCCTGTAAAATACAAGTAGTTATATGGTTTCTATCTTACAAATTATTAGGAAAATTCATCACCGCATCAGCAAACATGTCACTTTCACCAATATAATCCATCTTTAAAGCAAAATGTATGCTGATGCCAAAGTTTATCTCTACAATGTATGCCGCCGTTTTGAATGAACATGCAGGTGGTTATTAGTGGAGTTGAGTACATAATCAAAACCCAAGACCTGATGTTCTAGAGAAGCACCATTGGCTTCATTATGATGTCATTTGCTCTGTTTTGTGCATTCAATTTGGTAGAAGCTCGGGATCGGGATAAGGTAGTTATATGTGCCGTACTCAAATCATGTCACACCAAAATGTATTAAGCCCTCTTCAATTATTAATTAGATCTGTGCTAGACAGCAGCGATAAAAGGTGACTCAAATATTCAGGTAGTGAATGAATTATGTCAACAAGAAGCAGCTCGTGCTAAGCAGACATGGTTCAAATGGAAGCACTTCTTTGTTTCACTAAAATGATGCTTAAAGCATGTTTGCAAAAACCTGGAAAAAAGCACTTTTGAGCTTTTTGTTGGATTTAAGCTGATCTTTGTTGTTTGGTTTCATTGCTTCTGGTTCTACTTCTCTAGAAAAAAGCTGAAAATAAGCAAAAACTAAAAGCATGTCCTTAGTTACTTCTATCAGCTTCTTCTATTTCTTCTTCTTTTTAGCAAGTTTTGCAAACAAATCCAACTTTAACTTTTCAGCCACTTTTACAACTATTTTCTAAAATTCAGCACTTCTTTAAAAGCATAAGTTTTTGAAAACAAGCTTTTAGAATGGTGTACTGGAAAGTACTTCAGATTTCTCGTCACCCAAGTAGCTCTAATATAGGTACAAAGTTTTCGAGATCTTGAGTGTATAATTCGTTAGAATGAAATTCTGATGTTCTTATGAGAGACCTGTATAATACCATTTCAAGCAAGAGGTATACAGAAGGATGCCAAATTCAGTAATAGCACAATTGGGAAAAGTGCAAAGCATGAAACTTTCCAACCAAGGAGCAATCTAAAACCAGTTGTGCATGGTTTTAAATTCTAAAGGCATGGTGAACATATCTGAATGACTTAGTCAAGTGTTTGGCAGCAATATTTAAGTTAAAGTTGAACCAAGACCTTCCCACATTTTCCAACTAAAACTTTTATTTTTTGTAAAAGACTGGCATTTAACTCAAGCTCCGCAGAAATGTGAAGGAATCAAAAGAGAACACAATCTTATATCTTATATCAAGAAATTTCATAGTTGTCTTACCATAAGAAGCACATCTTTAGTCATATGGTTCGGACAAACATTTTAGAATAAAAAGCATCTTGGCGCTTGTGAGGTCGCACAAAGATGATAAATGAAATGTAGTAAATGATACTATCACTAATTCACTATTATTATTCAAAGAGCTCTATGGAATTTACATGTGTAAAAAATCTGCTGTTAAAAAGATGAATAAAATGTACAGCAAGAAAGTTCCCAGCTCTTTGATGTACACACAGCAAGAACAGTGTTGTGTTACGCAAATGTGGTAGGTTTGACCTTTTCATATCATGATAAGAGTGCAGCATTTAGATGAAACATGTGTTCTGAATGCTTTATCAGACATGCGAACCTGTCAAGAGTATTGATCATGTCAAAGGTGTCATTGTTATCTTTTTGATTCTTGACATGTATGGTTTAGTTTTCAAGTCATCATTACTTTCTAGAAGCATGGATGTGATCTTCAATTCTGTTGTGCTCCAAACAAAACATTGGCTTTATGAAAAACTCAGACTAGCAGGTGGTGGAAACAAAAGATGGAGCACCAAAGGAATGAATGGGAAGAAATAAAGACACAGATATATAAGAAAAGCTTAATTTGGGTTTAAAGGTTACCGCCAACGGCAACCTCAATCCAGCCCTTCCCAGGTGCATGATCTCTTAAGTTATGAAGTGTTTCCACAGATTCAAGAATTCTCCCATCGTACTTCATATGCTTAATGACTGGAACCAATCCTGCTGCATGGAACAATGGGTATTAGTGGCTATGCATATCTTTATCAGTTCAGCCTAAAGAACAAAGTTTGTGAAGTAGAATTTGAGTGTACTCGAACTTGGGAAAAGTAAGTGGATGACTGAGATATTTTCAACATAGGATTACCAATGTTCCTTCTTCTTTCTTCAAATTGACATAGAAACTATGGATTTTTACATAACAAGTTACATGCAGTAGTTGAACAATGCACATTTCCATGAAAGACCAGGCCTGTTGTGCAGTTTTCCATTCAGTTGATTACGTGTTAAATACTTATATGCCAAGAGGCAGGGACAATGCACAGTCACAGAGCAATTGAGAACTCAATTAACAAAATCAAACGTGTTAATGACTGTCTAAAATAACCAATTGACATAAAAAAAAATATCCAAAGGCTGAGTGCTGATGGACATTGGACTGCTCGATATGATCTCAATACAGAACTCTCAAAATGTTTTACTATTGCACAAACTAAGTCATTCCTCACCCATAGTATCTCGCAGTCATGGAATCTAAATTTTTCAAACTTCCTGCCAAACCAAGGGTTGTCTAAATAACTCCATGAAATCCATGATTCATTCTTATAAGATATAAAACAAAGCGCTTTCCAGTCAGATGTGTCTTTGAAGGTTTCTACTTAAAACTTACAAAAAGATCTGCTATATAGTAATTATTATACAAAGAAATTTAGAGCAAATAAAACCTCACTATCTATGAGAATCCATGAAATCTTCTCTCAGAGAATGGTCCAGTCAGAATGTTAATGAATGTTTTACTTGCTAGTTTTGCCTTCGCGATGATATGATTCCATATTAAAAACATTGTATACAGACAATTCCCGCATACATTAAACCATGTGCATCGTAAATTACTATCAGCTTAATATACTGCATTTAATCACCCCAAAGGTGACTTAACATATAAGTTAAACCAAACTCAAGAAACACGAGCTGCTGCCTACCTCTTGATCTCTTCTCCCTCGAGAGTTGTAAATAGTACAAGCATGCCAGTTCAACTTTTATCTGTTCTATGCCGAGTTTACGACCAGCACTACACAAATCTAGGTCCATATGTACCAAGTCCGCATCAATTTTGAAAATGATATGTCGCTGCAACACACATAAAGTAACAAACACGTAAAATTCAAATTTTATGACAACATTTGATTCTTAACTAAAATAATCAACAGTAATAACCATCAATGGATCAAAAGTGGATATCAAAGATGTATACAGTTACAGATAGACAAAATTAAAGTAGTGTACAATATATATGCGCTCGTGTATGTCCGCACGTGGGCATGTAACCTATTGTGCTCTGGTACATGTCAATTTCATGCTTTTGAAAACTGTCGTGTCATGAGATACATAAAATATTTCAGAATTTGCCTATCTGGATTTTTGAAATTCCATCTACATTCATCAATTTAAATGTGTGAAAAAAGGCATAAGAAACTGCAACATGAACCATACCAAGCTTTCTTATCAAGAGTTGCTAATGCAAAATCTTAAGCTAACTAGAAAAATTTCAGATTTACAGTAGAAAAATGATAAAGATAATGAACACAGACTTTGGTGCTTTCTAATAAACTCACACAAGGCTCATACGAACAAGCATGCACATCTGCAGTGGAAATTTCGTTGTGAAATTGGTTGGAGGAGCCAACACAGATGCTGTTGTCATTTCCATGACTATTTGAAGTACCCACAGCTCCACATCTGCTTGTAACTCTGTAATCTTTGCTATCCTGTGCGCCTAATTTAGAACTGGATTTGTAGGAACAGTTGCTTTTCTCAAGGTTGACCGGAGTACAAGCACGGTCTGTACATCTTGAAGCCACAGGTGAAACATCCTATAAAAAAAAAGTACAATTTAAGATTTAATTCACACGGACAATAGTATGGACTTAGTTGTAAGATGCTGTCACCTGGACTTCATGCCCTGGACTACTGGCATATTTTCTTGTTGCTGCAGTGCAAAAGACTGGATTTAATGTTGTCCTTCAATAAAAGTGCTGAGAAAAGAATAAACACGAACAATAGCTCACATTCATCAGAAGTGGCAATGCCTTCTGCTGGGCACTTGCGAACCATTCTTTCGGAGGAACACGCCTCCTCATTTTCAGCTTCATCATCTGAAAGGATAACTCGGACACGCTTACGATTAACTGTCAAACTACCAGTGGATCTGGATATGCTAAGTGTAGGGGATCCACATGGTCCAGGAGAAGCATTTGGTACAACTCTCCAAGCAGTTCTCGGCTTTGACATTTTTTTGTTAGATCGAAGTAGGGATATCAAAGGTATGTTTTCATTCAATTCTTCATCAATATCATTCGATTTTGATCTCAAATTCAGTTCATATGTCTTTGGTGAAAAGCTACCGTCCGATTTATCACTCGTCGATAGGTTATCCAACTCTGTTCTAGTCTCAGAACAGCAGTCCCCTAAAAGATCCCGAGTCTCAAGCTGTCCATTTTTCATTTGCTTTAATTCGTCAATTAACAATTTTGTCCTCCTGCGAAGTCGCCAGAGGTTATTGAATACACAAACTTTAGCCCAAAAGAAATGTGGCATTCAGCAATGATTAAAGTTGCCAAACATATAGTAAAAATAATTGGCACTATGCAAATGAATTTCGTTTTCCAGGAAATATTTTTCATAATGAATCAGTGTTCAAAGGGATCAAGCTAGATTAAACAGCAGTTTACCTAGCTTCTTCAGCATCATCAAAGCGAATCATGTGGCTATAATGCATATTTTCCAGAGCAGACAGCTTCAAGGAACAGAGATTTCCCTTAACAGCAATCCTGTCACAAAGAATAACAGATTCACCAAAGACCAAATAGATCCTCTAGGCACAATCTTTAGTCATGGGTTCAGTTGGAAGATTGGAACCAGAAATGCTGCTTGCTTAGTCATGATACTAACAAGTAAAACTGTAAAAGCATATAGCACCTTTTTTTATCCAGAGAAAGTGAATAAGTTATCATCTGCAATAGCACAGCCAACACACAGAAAACGGTGCAAACTAACAAAAGCTAAAAGAGAGCAGTTGTGAATAGAAGATAGATGGTGGGGATATGGAAGTGCAAAGAGGGTGAAAATGAAAAAGAAGGAGGGAGGAGAAGAATTCAGTCTCCAGAACAACATAATAGATGTGAAACCAATTCATAAATACAATTGTCTGGAAAAATGCCAGCCGAAATAATAAATAGGAAAGTAAATCAGACACAATTTGCAATACACTTGATTTAAACAAGCAACATGTATCTACAGTGAATATACTTGCCTGTAACCCTCTTTAAAAGCATCTAAAGCACCTGCCAAATTACCACTGGCATCCAAAACATCTCCTATATTTATCTTTGCCAATGCTTGCCCCTGAAATTAAACAAGTGTCAACAAAAACTTACTACTGGGACACATTAAGAAATCAGGAAACCTAGTTTACTAGACAGTAACAATCATATAATTATGGAAGAACAATGATAGATTATCAACTTATTGCACTTGCTACTGAAATAACATATAACATAGGAAGCATAATAAGATTAATCACCTCCAAGTTGCCAATCGACTTAAAGGTTTCCCATGCCTTTCCGTACCATTTAAGGGCTTTACTAAATTTCCGGAGCTTCTGGTATGACTCCCCAACTACTAAAAAGGAGTCACTCAGCTTTTCTTTGTCACAAAGTTCATTTGCTATCCTCTTCTTCTTTTTCCCATATTCACGAAGCTAATCACAAATTCAAACATGAAATAATAGGTCAATAACTCGACAGAGAGAAAAGTACAAAAAGGAATCGTAAAGGATATTGAAAATCAATGCATGTATCCATCTTAGGAGTTCATATGCACTAACTTTAATCTTCTGCTAATTCTCCTTCAACCAAGACATAAGTTATATGAGAAATACAAAAGGATTCTGCTTCAAGTATATCTTACTGTGATCATACTCTTTTTTCTTGAAGAACAAGTTAGATGCGAAGCATATATAGAGAAAAGAATTAAGAACTATATGTGTGATATATACCTTCATCCATGCAAAGATGATCCTTGATTTCTCAACAAGGCAATCAAGGGATGCATTCTGTTTCAACAGACATTTCCTTTCACATTCTGTGCCTCTAGCCATTTCTGTGGTCCTTTCCAGCTTCTTATGTTTTTGCTCTTCTTTTTTCAGTTCATCGATCACTTTCATCGCTTCTCTCACAGTTTGAAGATTTTGATCAATTTGATCTGCTAACACATTCTCATCTTGCAATGATTTTGCCAGATCGAGCGCCTTTTGGTAAGATAATATGGCTTCATCGTATTTTTGATTTCTGTAATGCAGTTCACCAAGATTAACATAACCTTTTGCCTCTCCTTGACGGTGCCCAATTTTCCTGCAGATAAGGATATCCTTTTTTATGTGCTCATGAGCTTTTTCCCATTTCCTCAGCTCCAAGTAAACATTTCCAAGATTATGATGGAGCCTACTACGCGCATCATCATCCTCATTAATCTCTTCTTCATCACATATATCTAATCCTCTAGTAAGAATCTTCTCTGCTTCGTCCAAGTTATCAAGATCCATTTCCAGCATTCCAAGGTTATTATGAGCATCAATGTACTCCTTTATAAAAGAAATTCCCCCAAAAAGTGGATTCTCCTTGATAGTTCTTGCAAGTTTCATGGAAGATTTGAAATATTTCTTAGCATTTCGAACCGAGTTATGGTCATCATCAGACTTCATAAATATTTCATGGTAAGTTCGCCCAAGTTGAGTGTTGGCTCTTTGTTGCTCAATCAGGTCATTTTCATCCTTGGCAAGGTCTAAATGTTTTTTCTGCCATATACAAGCATATGGAAATTAAGGGGAACTCGAAAGAAGATTAAAGTAGGAGAGATTGAGGTGACTGGGGAACAATTAGGATCTTTTCACTCAATTTGGTTACCAGAAGAACAGACTGGAACTGCAAAGCCCAAATATTTGCAAAGATCAATTATCCTTTCCAGGAAAGATGCTAAAGATCAATTATATAAAAATGTCCACAGGACCCTAAATGTCTTTTGCAATGTAATTGCACAAGATACTTGGATGATTACTTCTCGGATTTGATCAAATTTTAAAAAAATTAATTGTCAACAAAATGGAAAAGTCGACATTTTCACCAGGCATCAGTAGATTTTCCTCTATTACTTTAGCAACATATAGTTGTGTCTCGAATGTAATGATAAGCACCAGAAAAAAAAAAAGATGTAATGATAAATAAAAGAATTTTCCAATGAACTTTCAAAAACCACGCTCTCACATACAGCTAATAAGCACGCGATCAGGCAGAACGGAATCCACCAATTTGCCCCCAGAAGAATTTATGCAGGACTTATAAGAATGATGATATTTTCAATCAGCCTATTATAGGAAACGAAAAAAAAAAAAAACCATATCAACTAGACACCTGCCTTTCTAAATTACAATGAAGCATGATTGAAGCAAATAAATTTCAAACCTAATCAAACAAAAAGCGAAATACAAACCTCCGAATAACAGAGTACAAACGTTAAAAAAGAATTGAAATTCCCATTTTGTCATTTACCTGATAAATTAGGGCTTCATTGTAGCGGTGTAAGCGAAGGTAGAGTTCGCCAAGGGACTGACACGTGGCTAACAGCTGCTTCTCTGGCAAGTACCTGATGGAAACCTCGTAGTCCTTGCGCAGCCACTGGAGAGCATCCACGTACTCGCCGTGGTTCTTAAGTATGTCGCCGATGACGTTTGCCCAACGAGCCTCCTCCTGCCGATTCCCCTCCGCCTCCGCAGCCTTGTAGGCCCTCTTCGCCGCACTCAGCTGCTGCTGTTGACTGGCCTCCTCTTTCCGCCGCATCTTTAGGAAGATCTCCGACGATCTTACTCTAAGTGCAGTGTTTTCTGCTTGGGAGTTGGCGGCGTTTTGAATTTGTTGGAAAGGTGTGAGCAAATCAAATTCCCGCCAAATATGGGTTTGCCACTTGCAAATGAAATTTATACCAAGCCAACTCACAAAAATAAAAAGAAAACATGAGGAAACATTTTTTTTTAGCAAATTGGAAAGAAATACCTAATTGAAGATGGAACTTTAGGATCAGACCCCCAGTCAAAATAAAGAACACTGCACCCCAAATATTAAATGGCTATTATGAGAGAAAAATACTAAAATATCCTCAACTAAGCATTAAATTACAATCCTGCACATTTCCCTCCACGTACAGCAACCGTCTTCTGTCTCTCCCGCCTTTCCCCTCTCTCCCTGCCCCTTTGTCTTCTGCTGTCAGTGTCTCTGCTCTCATTCTCTCTTCTTTGTGCCCTTTGCTCCCCACCACCATTTTCGACAATTACCATCTATTTTCAGAGAGTAGCAGGCTTGAGAATACATTTTCGGCGAAGCCATTTTAAACAATGCCATTTTCAGCCAGTTTTCGCCATTGTTTGTCTATCCAAAATAAGCTCCACCAGCGTGTTTTGCTCCACAACCACCTAGGTAATCAATTTTTTCTGTCAATTTGACATTTCGAGAAGATTCTAGAGTATATACTTGTTTTCTTAAGAATCATATGTTTTGTTCTAGGTTTTAGTACTTCTTAGCTTGTATGTAGATTATATGTATTTGATGACAAAATTATCATCACCATTAACACTACACTCTCACAAAACGATGTTAATACTCAAAATCATTAGGTTTGTTTCATGTCTACGCATCTTGAACCCTTTTTGGTTGATTTTTGAATAATTAACCACGAAGTGAACTGCGGTATTTAGTGCAACTAAATGGGGCATTTCCACCAACAATTGGTTAGTGTGAGTGGTTCGGCACTCTCAACCCTTAACCAAAGGTCAAGCGTTCGATTCCTTGTGGATGAAGTTCTACTTGTTGGTAGCAATTTACCCCTTTGTGGGCCGACCCGGTGCAAATAGGATTGCCCTGACTCAATGTGGTTAAGGGATACACGTGGTTTAGACCAAAAAAAAAAAAATAGGCTATTTTTGAATGGAATGGTTGAGTATTGTATTAGTAGATATGTAGTATTGAAAGTTGTGCAATATGTTTTTACTCATGTTGTGGTATGTTCAAGGTGCATTTTTGCATTATTTTTTGAATATAGTACTTTCTAACTTGTTTTTATGATGTTGAACTTCTTACAGTATAATGGCCTAATAGGCATATGCCCTAGATATCAATGAGGACAAATAGATTATATAGAGTATCCAATTATGTTGTATGAATTTACTTTAATAAAGGCATTTATTCTTGTGTTCATATAAAACTTCATGACATTAATGAGTATTGAACAAATAGTCCATGTGTATCTAGGTTGACTCTTCGCCCTTTATGGAATAAAGAAGTGGCACAGGAAGAGCCTGACACTTGATCACTTAAAAGGGTTCGCAAGTCAAAAAATTTTAATTGGGTATTAAGATTCGATTTATATGACACTTGCTATGACAAAAAGTGTCAGTCAAACACTATGGGATAGTGAGAACATGTGTCATAGATATACGAATGGAATTGATATATTTGAACCCGGCTCTCAATAATCCGATCACATGGGTATTTACTCAGTGACTGTTAATAATTGGATTACTGATCATAATAGTATGCGTGAGCCTTAGACTTGAGGGGTCATGATTGTTGGGAATCCTGTCGGCTAAAAAATAAAAACAGATCCGGATTCCCAACCCAAAATCAATTAGTGGCTTTCGTTGATTTTTAACAAGAAAAGGATGAATACGAAAAACTTACATTTTCGCGTATTCAACTTAGATCCTCGCGAATCTTCAATTTTCTCCAACGGTTCAATTGTACCGTCTCTAGATCATCACGTGGTGGAATTGACTCCGGAAATCTCCGACTCCATCTCCATAGGCGGCTAGCGAGAGAGAGAAAGAAGAAAAGTTTTTCTCTGTAATGTATTTTCTGGTGGAGGATTTCACGTTATGTGAATTGTTATGTTCTCTGACTTGTGTTGGAGGATTAAATAAATCCTCCAACTTAAGCCCACTAGTACACGCCTACAAGGATTCATTGGACAATTAATTGGGCTATGTTGACCCAGTCAACTTAGTCCAATTAATTTAATCAATTAATATTTAATCCAATTAAATACATATTGATTAAATGAATATTAATTAATTAAATAAATAATCATTTAATATTCGAGTTTAAATGTTTAATTAACCTAGTCAATTAAATATTCAAACTAATTAATTTAATTTACCATTGTTTAATCTAATTAAACAACCAATTAAATTAATTTATCCAATTAATTAATTCGTCCTTCCAAAGGACAAATTACCAAAACACCCCCAAATACAAGACTTGATTTCCCCGTCTATTCCTTTATAGCGCAACTCTATAGGTTTGTCTCGATTGGCAATGAGAGGATACCAAAGGATGTGGGTGACACCTAGCCAGCACCGTGGCCCCATATCGTAGCCCAATCGAGTACAAAATAACTATGTCAAACTCACAAGATTCGATGCTATGCTAAGAATCATAGTAATATGAGATTACTAACCACGAGTTAGTTCATCAGCTCTGGCCAGAGACTTTCAATCTCATTTACCTATGATCGCATAGGATACTTCTTCTTTACTTTCGAGATAGTGAATTCCTTCTTGGCACCTCACATGCTACTTGCCCATTGGAACACATTTTGAGGTCGGCCCCACCAACGGGTGAATTGGGCCTGACTACTCTAGTGACAGAATCCAACGTCACAAGCACACTGTGACCGTAACTCCTCGGGTCTAAGGCTCACACATACCTTCATAATCAGTAATCCAATCATTGACAGTCACTGAGTAAAAAACCAATGTGATGGGATTACTACAAGCCGTGTTCGAATACACTAATCTCATCAATGTATCTATGACATACACTCCCACTATCCCATAATGTTTGGCTGAGACTCCTTTGTCAAAGCATGTATCATACAAGTCCATACGAATCTCAATGCCCAATTGAGATTCTCCGACTTGCGAACCATTTAAGTGATCAAGTATCAAACCCTTCCAGTGCCCATCTCCTTAACTACTATAAGGAGCGTGAATGTTTGCCTTGACACACATGGACTAGTTGTTCATTTAAGACTTATAGATGCCATCAAGTGCCTTTATATTAATTAGAGGTTGCACAATATAAACTCATGCCTTATATTCTATCTCCTCATTGGCATCGAGGGCACATTCCCAACAATCTCCCACTCGCACTCAATGCCAATCGCTATGGTATTAAATACCATCTTCTAAAAGATGTCGCTCTCGCACCACCTATGATAATGGCCCGGTGAGTGGGTCAACCGTTTAATCGACTGAGCTTATTTTCTACAAGGCTACATCGCCCTTTCCAACGATCTCTTAAGAGATGTTGTATCTCTCATCATTTGTCTGGATTTGTGAGACCTAGGTTCCTTTCATATGTGTGAGCTTTATTTCATCATAGTAAAGTGACAATGCAAGCTCCACATTAGGGACCAATAGAAGTTCCACCATGAACTTCAAATCCAAAACAGTTTCCTTCGATAGCCTTCAAGACTCCAAGGCAATTTCATATTCATTCTCAGTAGTGGAGTATTTTACTTGGAACATTTCCAAGTTACTACTCCACAACTGAGGGTGAATACTAACCCAAAGTGGAATTTTAATCTTCTTTGTCAGACTCAAGGTCCGAGTAAGTATAAAATTTCCACTATCAGTTCTCCATAGGCATAGATGAAGGACATATCCTAAGTTCTTCTCAAGTAATTCATGATATATTCTGTATCTACCCATTGCTCTTCCTCACTAGGCAACTTCCTCAGATCTTTTATCCTAAATTGCTTTAGGATTTTGTTCTAAGTAAAGGGCTTGGGAAGGACCATTATCCTATTCGCTCTATTTTCATAGACGCAAATTATAAGGACAAAGATGGATTCTCCGAAGTCTTTCATGGAGAATATGCTCGATTTTTATGTCTTGAACTAGTCGATGAGCCCACATCATTTCTCATAAGTAGAGCATTCTCTACATATAGCACCATAGATGATATCTCGCTCCCACTGACCTTATTGCACACAAATGGTCTTCCTTTGTTTTGACGGTATCATAATTCCAAATTATGTCATCAAAGTAAAGATTTTAACTATGAGAGGTCCGCTTAAATCCATAAATTGATTCATATAGCATGTAAACCTTATGAGAATCGACCTCAAATGTGAAACCCTTGGGCTGTTCGAAATGGGTGTCTTTCTAGAGGAATCCATTTATGAATGAGTCTTCACATCTACTTGCCAGATTTTTCATAATATTGGTGTGTTGATATTAGAAATAAGATTCTAATGGATTTGATTGTAGTTGCGGCAAAGGGGCTTCCTCATAGTCAATGCCCTTATTTTGACTACACCTTTTCGCCATCAGCCTGGCCTTGCCATTCAAATCAATCTTTCTCTTGTAGATATATTCGCCGCTGACGGGTACAAAACTCTTGGGGCGATCTACTAGAGTCTAGGATTGATTCAAAACATCTAATCCATCTTCACTTTCATAACCTTGACACCTTCTCGTAGAGTCCATATCCACCATCGATTTGTCGTGGTAGAGGGATTGTATCCTTGGTTCTCCTCTGCTACATCATACATCTTATGCTTTCTTTGTAGCAGACAACCACTTCTCTCAGGCGGCTGAGATACTCTACCAGATCAATCGTTGGTGGTTGTGTTTTAATGGGCTTAGTTTGGTTCCTTGAATAGTAGTGTCCTAAGATGTTTTATTTTATTATTTTAGAATAATCTTTCCACCATCTCCAATTTCTCGAACGATCTTATCTTCAATATGACAGACCTCTAAGGCCATAATGAACCCCTGATCATCATGTAGGTAGAAATGTCCCACTGAATCTTTGGGATAACTAATAAAACGTCCTTTTAAGGGCCAAGCCTCCAGATTCTTTACCTTTATCTTTTCTACGTAGGTTGGGAATTCCCATACCGTCACGTGTTTAAGATCAGGCTTCCACTGGTGCCACATCTGATATGGTGCCTTAGGAATGAATTTGGAGGGACATCTATTCAAGATGAACCTACGAGTAGTGCAAGACTCACTATGAATTGGGTAATTCTATGTAGCTTACCATAGAATAAGTCATGTCTAACAATGTCTCATTCTTGCATACTACTACCCTATTCATTTGTAAAGTCGCTGGAAGTGTCAACTGTGAAACTATGTTACGTTCTTTTAGGAACGGGTCAAATTAGGAAATCATATACTTGACATTACAATCCAATTGTAGTGTCTTAATATGATACCATATATTCAACCATAGACGTCAGTACACACAAACTTTAGAACTTGAGTGGCCCTTTAATATGTTCCCTGTCAAGGGAGATTTGGTCATCTTGCCTATGAGATAAGATTCTTAAGTTTGGATAGGGATCCAATCCCAATGGGCTTGTACCCCCACGTTTCTCCTAGCTAGTGAATCTTATGCTCATAAGGCATGACCTAATCTTAGGTGCCAAACAATTCCTCTAGTTTGTTTCTAGCATACTACGTTCTCTAATTTATGTGTTCACAGTATACTAATTCTGAACTTTCAAATCGTGTTAACAATTTCAATAAGGATGTATTGTTCCTACACTTATTTCAAAAATAAATGCCATGAAAGTTATTATCAGACTTAAAGAAGCATCACTCCTTGAACAAGTAAAAAAAGATTAACTTTCTTAATGCCACTTGGTAAAACTAATCAATCATCCAAACGTGTTCAGAATTTCAAAAAGAACAGAGATGGATCATATGTGGATACACCCGACACCATGTCTGGTTCCAATATTGATCACCTCTTGTTTTTCCAGCTTTTGTACTTCTTTCTAATTCTTCAAACATGAGCACTATCTCTAGAATATAGAATACAAAAAGTTGAGAAAAGCGGTCATAGAACAGTTGTTTCCAAAACACATGGTTCATGTCCAATGCGCCTCATATTTAAGCCCTACTCATCGTCTCATTCTTAGACTTGAGTAATGGTTGCTTCAAGCATACAAATCAACAACTCTGAACTGAGAACCTTCCTCAGGTTTCTAAGTCTGTTGATTTGGTTAGGCCAGTACAGACAAAATTCTCGAGCATAACATTAAACAGGTTGATTTCCAAGAGAGATATAAAATAAATGCAGAAAATAAACAAGATTCAATTAGGATGTTTATATTGTACACAAGTAAAACGAGGACTTTAATTTTACTTGGCTTCCACTACATTTTTTGAAACATCGCACTCCCACTGTAATTTTCAAAAATGTCGTTGGATAGATTTCGTAGTGAGTATTGAGTTCTTCAAACAATTCAGTGGGCTGCAACCTAATCGATTTCTGGCCCATTGATTATTCAAAGTGGAGTCTTACACCAGTTTATCCAATAAATGATTCAATACCTTTCCCCATAATTCAAAAAGCCGCATCCTAACCGATTTCTAAGCCCGTGAATTGCCCGTGAATTACCCAAGTTCATCCCACTAACTCATTTAATCTAGCATTTGAATTTTACCTTGCAACCTAACCGGTTTCTAGGGGTGAAATATGCTTCGACTAAGGCATCCCATGCACTTAATAAAATTTTAAATTATTTTCAAATGCATAACCCCCATAACTGGAAAGCATTACACATTGGTTGTAATTTTAATTTCATTAAGCTTAGTGGAAGGAGAGGATGTCTCATATCCTTTACTAACTCAGTATTATTTAATTTGGGACAATTTTAAATATTTTAATCAAGGTCTCACAAAGCATATTAACTCCTAACGCGCTAACATGCATATAAAGCGTAGAAAAACCTATCAATTCTACTATTACAATTTTCATGGACTATTTAGACCGGCCCAAACCAATGGGCTAATCAACATATATATTTTAAGCATGCATTATAAAACATAAAACCTAAGTCCATGAAATGTGCATCTCATCACATATAACAAGCATTTAAACATAAAAGCACACATGCGATAAGAGCATAAAATAAATTTAATTTATTTTATTAATCAAATCCAATTTGATTATTACAAAACTAAATCCCATTTAATTTTGTCACTAAGACTAAATCCTATTTAATCAAAGTGAAAATTAAATCTAATTTAATTTTATGTGATCGAAAAATCTATATCATAATCAATTAAATCTAATTTTGTTAATAACAAAACTAAATTTAATTTAATTTTGATATGATGATTAAATCCGATTTATTCTTCGTGAAATTAAATCCAATTCAATTTCCATTAGAAGATTAAGACTAATTTAATCAAAGCGATATTAAATCTATCTGAAATTAATTCTTACTATATTTCAAAGGGAGGATTAAATCAACTTTAATCTAAGTGGAATTAAGTCCTACTTAATTTCCATGAAAAAGATTAAACCGATTTCAATCATTGTGAAAACGAGTCTCACTTAATTTCCATGAAAATGATTAAATCAATTTTGATCTTAGTGAAATTAAGTTCCACTCAATTTCTATGAAAAGATTAAATTAATTTTAATCAGTGTATCAAGTCACACTTAATTTCAATGGGAGTGATTAAATCAACTTTAATCTTAGTGAAATTAAATCCTACTCAATTTCAATGAAAGTTTAAATTAATTTCAATCAATGTGAAATTAAGTCCCACTTAATTTCTATGGACTCATGAATCATTGACTAAGTCCCACTTAATCAATTACAAAATTAAATCTCATTTAACTTTGATGGGCAAATTAAATAGATTCAAAATATCAACAAAACTAAATCTCATTTAATAAATTAAATCTTAATTTAATTTATGTAAATCAAATATATTTTAATTTGTATTAAATCCAATTTAAAAATAATTAAATTTAATTTAATTTACAAAGAGGGCTTTAATCTGATAAGGAAGGAAGAACCCAATTAAGAATTGGGTATCGGGTCTAACCCAATTATTAGTAGGTTGTTGGGTCCAACCCAAATTAATTCAATTGGGTACATTGAGCCAAGCCCAATGTAAATTAAACTCCAAAGGATAGTCAGCTGCCCAATGTGCATTGGGCCGCTCTTATTCGCTTTGGGCCAAGCCCAGCCAAATATCGATATGCGTTGGGCCAAGCCCAGCGATACACAGATATGAGCTGGGCTGAGCCCAGCTAATTGGTGATCTTTGCTGGGCCAAGCCCAACTCCAATTAAATTGATAAGTGTTGGGCCAAGCCCAACACACAATTTAATTATGTGCCCAACAACATAATCAAGTGATGAAGCTATTGTTGCCCTAACAACTTCATCTATCTCCTTGCGCCGTCAACCGCGGCAAAGAGGCACTTAATCAATCATATCGCCGGCCATTTTTTCACCCTCGGAGCTGCGCAAAATCTCGAGTTCTTCGACCTGTTTAAGAAGATCGAACTCGCGACTTCCACGACAATCTCCGGCTATGCCAACGCCGGTCCCAGTGGCGAACATCGATGCTTGTTGCACCGCTCCCAGCGGAGATGGCGTCGCTATCCACCCCATCCTATTCGGTGCAGTTGGGCGACTCGATTGCTGTATTCAAAACGTCGACATCGAAGCTCCAAGCTTCGTTTGCTGTGCGAAAAATCGACAGCAAACGCCATCCCTGGCTCCCGTCGGAATGTCCACAACGACGAACAGATTTGCGTCCAACAGCAGACCGTAGCAGCGCCGGCCTTTAATATGCAGATTTCTTTTTTTGAAGATTTGAGAAACAACCCAGATTTCAGAATACAAAATTCATCACTGATTTTACCCAGAAATCAACACATCAGATTTTCTAGCCCAAAACCGAAACTGACTTTCCGAAATTTTGAATCTTTAAAATTCCAGATTGTGAACAGAATATTATGAGCCCAAAATCAAAATTCAATTCACGAAAATTTTTCAGATTTAATAATATATCAGGATTTTGATTCGAACAAATATTCCAAAATAGTACAACATATTTTTGATCCATAATTTTATTGATTCAAAATCAACAGATACGAATTCAACACGGTATATCACATAAACATGAAGAACACGTAAATAAAATCAACGAAACTAACAAATTTGGCTATGATACCACTGTTGGGAATCCTGTTAGCATGCGCAGCGAAAAAATAAAAACAGATCCGGATTGCCAACCCAAGATCAATTCGTGGATTTTGTTGATTTTTAACAAGAAAATGATGAATATGAAATATTTACCTTTTCGTGTATTCAAATTTGATCCTCGCGAATCTTCAATCTTCTCCAACGGTTCAATTGTACCATCTCTAGATCATCACGCAGTGGAATCGACTCAAGGAAATCTCCGACTCCATCTCCATAGGCGGCTAACGAGAGAGAGAAGGAAGAAAAGTTTTTCTTTGTAATGTATTCAGGTGGAGGATTTCACGTTATGTGAATTGTTAATATTTAATCCAATTAAATACATATTGATTAAATGAATATTAATTAATTAAATAAATAATCATTTAATATCCGAGTTTAAATGTTTAATTAACATATTCAATTAAATATTCAAACTAATTAATTTAATTTACCATTGTTTAATGTAATTAAACAACCAATTAAATTAATTTGTCCAATTAATTATTTCGTCCTTCCAAAGGGCAAATTACCAAAACACCCTCCAAATACAAGACTTGATTTCTCTGTCTATTATTTTATAGCGCGGCTCTCTAGGTTCATCTCGATTGGCAATGGGAGGATACCAAAGGATGTGGGTGACGCCTAGCCAGCACCGTGGCCCCAAATCATAGCCCAATCGAGTACGAAATGACTATGTCATTATGAACCTCTAGATTATGAATACTGTATGAGTATAAGCCCTTCACTGACGTATCCTGATCGAGTAAGAGTCATGGAATATGTCAAACTCATAGGACTCGATACTATGCTAAGAATCATAGTAATATGAGACTAGTAAACACGAGTTAGTTCATTAGCTCTGGCCAGAGACTTCCAATCTCATTTACCTATGATCGCATAGGTACTTCTCATTAACTTTCGAGACAGTGAATTCCTTCTTGGCAATCACCTCACATGCTACTTGCCCATTGGAACGCATTTCGAGGTTGGCCCCACCAACAAGTGAATTGGACCTAACTACTCTAGTGACAGAATCCAACGTCGCAAGCACACTGTGACTATAACTCCTCAGGTCTAAGGCTCACGCATACCTTCATAATCAGTAATCCAATCATTGACAATCACTGAGTAAAAAATCCATGTGATCGGATTACTATGAGCCATGTTCGAATACACTAATCCCATTAATGTATCTATGATACAAACTTTCACTATCCCATAGTGTTCGACTGACACTCCTTTGTCAGATCATGTACCGTACAAGTCCATACGAATCTCAATGCCTAATTGAGATTCTCCGACTTGCGAACCATTTAAGTGACTAAGTATCAAACCCTTCCAGTGCCCATCTCCTTAACTACTATAAGGAGCGCAAAGGTTTGCCTTGACACACATGAACTAGCTATTCATTTAAGACTTATAGATGCCATCAAGAATTATACGAACAACATACTATTGCCTTTATATTAATTAGAGGTTGCACAATACAAACTCATGCCTTATATTCTAACGCCTCGTTGGCATCGGGGCACATTCCCTGTTGGGGAAAAATTACCAAACGCAACGGAAAACGAAATTTAAATTTTTTTTGAATTTTTCCCATGACAGGATCAATCCCGGGATTTTATCACACGTATGTATGATAAGGTAAAATAAACTTTACCCGTTGTAGCGAAGTGGTTGATAATTCCTACGATCTTGCATTCTTCAATTCTTCGCGAAATTACTCCGGCTGAAACTATGTCGATCCAAGCAGTCCAATTGTTCTGCCTCTAAATCGTCTCGCCGAAAAATAGTTGATGAAAAATTCTTCCTCCTTCTAGGCTTGAAGGCTGACGGCTAGTATGAGAGAGAGAGAGAGGAATTCTATTTCTTGTGGAGTTATGTAATGTAACTTATGACCTAAGTTTATAACTAAAGTGATATTTATATCACTTAAGTTATTACATTGGACTCCAATTAAGCCCATAAATACTCCTAGTGGCCGCCCCCTTCATTCCTTGGTGTGCCACTTGGTGCATCAATTTGAGCTTAGTGTAATTCTAGGATTTTATTAATTAACTTAATCCAATTAAATTATAGATCCCTTATTTAATTAATTCTATTTCTCCAAGAAATATTATATTAATTAAATCATAAATAAATTAACTTATTTCTTCAAATAATTAATTCTATTTATTTAATTTTAAGTATCCAATACTTCAATTATTACCACAAGAAATATTCCATTTTTCCATCAAATTTTCCTTTTTAAGCGTAACTCTTTGGTTCATCTAAATTTGGCAATGAGAGGATTCCATTGAATATTGGTTCCACCTAGCCAGTCAAGTGGTCTATGTTTTAACCCAAACAAGATAAAATGATTAGATCATTTCTACTTTTCCATTTGTAAATATCGTGTGAATACAAACTCTTCGTTTCATTATGCTAGGAAATTTCATGTTAGACGTTTTGATGATGACAATTAGGATTTTATGTTAGACCCCAAAATATATAAGTTTGATTTTATTTAGAAATCATGTATAAGATTTGAACCGTTAGATTTGTAATAGGCTTTATAGGTTTTGCTTTATTTTATTCTAGATTGTTAGGCTAAGTATTCTTAGGCTAAGCGTCTGATAATTTCTGAGTGAGCTTATCAGTAGTTAAGTTTTAAGAACTCAAGCGCCTGAAGTCTGAATGAAGATGAAGATTCCAAGCGTCCAAACAACAAGCTACATCAAGCGTTGTTTGTAGGACAGAAGTTATTCAAGGATGAATGAGCGTCCATCAGAGATTGATTTTACCTGAATTTATTTCTAAGTCTAGTAGGAGTTTAATACAAATATTCCCAGATCATTAATTGCCAACAGACATTTATTTCAAATGCATTAAATGCTGATAAGAGCATTAAATGTGATAAGCTCTTTCAGACGTATGGAGAAGCCACCCCATTGACTGTCAACTTTTGTAGACTGCAGCACCAACTTTTGTGCAGCAAATTTTCAGGAAAAAGGACAAAAGCAGTTCACTCGCGGAAGTGAGAGACACGCACCTGTGCATGTGTCAAATGGACACTTTTTTCAAGATTGCCTATAAATAGAACTTCAACAAGAAGTTAAAATAACAATCTTATTCCAAGCCAAATTGCTGTTGCATTGAAGTCTCATTCTTTAAATTCTCAGAAAAGCCAGAATATTCAAGCAAACATTCTCTTTGCTTTTCTTAAATTCCTGAGACAGTCAACCAATATCTCAAACATTCTTTTTTTTAAAGAAACCCACATTACTATTGAGATATTATCAAATTGTTTGAACTTTATCAAAATCAAACAAACCTTTAGAAAAACCCCATCCATGCCTCGCGATCTGTGTGAAGTCGAAGTTGGATACTTGCACTATTTCTGGGTAAAAGAAGCAAGGGGATAGAAGTGTCTTGGAGAAGAAATCTGTGTGATCAAGGAGCTCAAGTCAACAATATCCATCTCTCCCTAATTTATAGAAGATTCTGTGTGATTCTTTGAGAATCATTTTAGTGGATTGCCTCCAAGTGTTCAAGGAGAAGAAGGACGCAGTTGGGATTACACCACCCAAAGAACCTCACAAATATTGTGTTCTTTACTTTACAGTCAATTTCCATATTGTCATACTATTGCATAAATCTGTTAAGTAGAACTCAATCGAACGCTAAGCAACTAAAACACTTTATGTGACGCTAAAGCTTCAAAAGAAAAGACTCTAAAATCATTCCGATGTGCTAACATTGATCAAAGAACTGAATGCTTAAACCTACTTGGTTATAGTATTCAAATCTTGAAGTCTAAGTTAACTTTCTAAAAACAGTCTTCAATAGACGCTTAGTCAAGCGCCTACTTTTCAAGCGTCCAACTAATTTTAATACGAAATTTTTGAAGTCAAAAAAGACTTCAGGTTCTATTCAACCCCCCTTTCTAGACCCTTTCGTATGCCATTTGGGACCAACAAGTGGTATCAGAGCGGTTAAAGTTGAAATTTTAAAATTTCCAAGCATAACAGCTTGTTTAGATCCTTTTCAAATCTAGTTGCTTTTATTTTTTCAATGGCATTTTCTAAAGTTCCCAAGTTGGCCGAATCAAATTATGATTCCTGGAAGGTCAAAACTTTTACATATCTTTGCTCATGTGATGACGAAATGTGCGATATTATTTCAGATGGACCAATAAAAATTCTGAAGGTTATCACCAGAGCACCTGGAGTCACTGAAGAAACCCCAGATGGCTATGTTGAGAAACCAAAACAAGAATGGTCCATTGATGAGCGTCGAAGAGCAAATCTGGACAATGTTGGTCGAAATGCTTTATATACGGCTATTGGTGAGAATGACAACTTATTCAACAAAGTTAAATCGTTCAATACTACTAAGGAAATATGGGATAAGTTGGCTATAATTTGTGGTGGTTCAGCTCAGATCAAGGAGAATAAGCTTTCCATTGCCAAAGAAAAATTTAATAGTTTTAAGATATTACCCAATGAGACTTTAGAGCAATTGGACATAAGATTTACAGCTCTGGTTACAGAATTAACATCTTTGGGTATGGATTTACAAAACCGAGAAATGGTGGTTAAGATCTTTAGAAGTCTACCTAGTAGATTCTTGATGAAGACAACATCAATGAGAGAATCAAATATGTTGGATCTTCTAACTCCAGAAGATGCCTTTTCAGAGCTCAAAGCATTTGAGTTTGAGTTGAATTCAGCTAGCGATGTTGTAAGTAGTCCGGTAATTGAGTCTGGAGCGCTTATAGCATCAATCAAGGGTAAATTAGGTAACAAGGGAAAGGTTTCAGATATCAGTGAGGATGAGGAACTAGCGCTTCTAAATAGATTCAGAAAGTTCTTAAGATATGAAAAAAAAGGAAATAGTCCTAAGCATCAAGGACAGAGTTCATATCAAGCGCCTGCTCCAGTACAACAACAGTATTAAGCGCCTCAGTATTCTACACTTTCTCCTCCAGCGCCGATTCAGTACCAAGCGTCTAATTAATAGAACCTCTGACACGCTAAAAGCTAACGTGCTATGATAGCAAGTGCACTAGACGTATGTAGTAATAAGTGGACCAAAAGTCCGGGTTGTCGAACCACGGAAACTTGAATTTTAGTTTATGATTAATGAAAATGAACAAAAGTAGATTGCAATAAAACGAGTAAGCAATTAACGAACCAAAAAAGAAACGTACTATAGATTTAATCTCACGTATGATAAAATGACTAAGGCACATGCTACAACCGAATCTACTCGTCAATATATATGAGCTACTCTTCGAATTATTAGACTCCTATTGCTTTGGTGGAAACTCCTAAATTACTATTACCCGATGTCTCGGCACATAATAATCCTATGATTATTGACGGTTCTCTAAATATGTCTATCCGAGAATCTAATCAAAAATCACGCATTAACGTTCTAGAGCTTCCCCGAACGAATCCGGCTAACAACACCCGGAATCTTTACCTATTTCTAGGACAATCCCTCATTTGTTTCGGATGATGTGTTAATTCTCTTGCACCCTAATCTATTTTCTCTCGAACAACTAGATTAGGCAAGATAGCAAGCATATGGTGATCAAACACATGATTGGAATAAAAGCATAGAATTAACACACAAAGCAATAGGAGAATTAATACAAAGAGCAACTTCACATATATTGATTCATAAATTTGGCCTTCACATGGCCTTAGTTCTACAATATTAGCCTCTCATCAAAGCCTTAAGAAAATCTAATACAAACATATACATACTCATGGAAATAAACATGTAAATGCAAATAATTAAAACTCCCTCAATTGATTGATGATGGATCTTTGCTCTCTTGATCTTCAATCCTTAGCTCCTCTCTCTTTGTTCCCCTCCAAAAGTGATGAAGAAATGGTGATGAGTGAAAAGTGATGGCCAAAAATGCCTCTCTCTCTTTCCTCCTCCAAGATGTCTCGGTCCATTGCTCAAAAATGCCTTAAGAAGACCACCACAAATCAGCTCCTAGTGTGTGCCCCCCCTAGTGTGTCCTCCACTACTCTTAAAGTGAGTAGTATAAAATTCCCTAAAGTAGATCTAGTAAGAAACATACTTATGACATCCCTCTCATACATGTGATGACCTCTTGGCTTTAAATGTTCCATTCCCCCATCAAATGATGATCTTTTGGCTGAAAGGAATCAAATCTCGGATGTGGCCACGCCTAGGCGCGGGAATTATGGCGCTCGGGCGCCGTCAGCAGAATGTTGGGAGTATTTGCCTCTGTCTGGCGCAGTAATTGTATTTCCTTCATAACTCTCTCCACAAACTCCGATTTGGATGATTCAAGTCCTCATTTGAAGCTAACACATAGTTCTACAACTTTGTAGAAGGAAACTTCATCCAATTCGGTCTCTAAACATAAGAAAATAGCGCTCAACGTG
Organism: Buddleja alternifolia; assembly: GCA_019426215.1. Classification (NCBI taxonomy): domain Eukaryota; kingdom Viridiplantae; phylum Streptophyta; class Magnoliopsida; order Lamiales; family Scrophulariaceae; genus Buddleja; species Buddleja alternifolia. The sequence continues at coordinate 25,752,384 of CM033393.1, read as the reverse complement.
GAAACAAATGCAGATACGGCGCCCGGGCGTGGGCAAGATGGCGCCTAGGCGTAGGGGTGCGTAGCAATTTGGCCTAAACTTGTTTTATACGTCATTTTTCATCTCGTTCTTTGATTGTATCCATTTAAGACCTGAAATCACTTAATGCACGAATTAAACGCACATGTGGCAAGAATCAAGCGATAATGAACCTAAGACATAAACGCAAAGGGGCTTAAAAACACGTAAAAATGCCTCTTATCAACACCCCCACACTTATCAATTGATCGTCCTCGAGCAATAAGAGTTTTAAGATAAGGAAACATCATCAATCAAAGAGAGAAACAAAAAGAAAACTACCTAACTCACTTTCGTGGAGTAAACGGTTGCATTTAGCGAATGCAACAAGCCTTTGAACCTTTTAGTTACCTCAAAGGACGAGTTATAGTCTCGTGAGGGTTTGCAGACGATATACCCACAAAATCGAAAGATTTTCACCCCGATCACTCAACGTAAATTACAATGATTAATAGCACACAATGGTATGAATTCATCTGTTTAAGCTCATATTACAAATATATACACATCACACATTTGCTCATGTTACGCCTTAACATTGAAAAGATCATCCTAAGGGTGTAGTGTAATAAATCTCAAGTATTATAGTCAAGTGGCATTCTTACCACTTTTCAAACATTAACCCCATATTTATCACTTTTGATTATTCACATGGTACGAGATTGAATACAACTTCATAGCCACTTAAAAATTCATCACTTCATTCCACTTTCGGATTTATCTTATGCACTTTCAACTCGAAACATTAGAGGCTAGACCATGTGCAATGTTTGATCCTCTTAGGCTTTCTATGACACCCGTGTAACGAGTTTTAGGCCAATAACTCCTAAACCAGATGGCTTTAGGGTATCAAATGTGGAGACACTCCTAAGGGCTTAATCGCTCGAGTGTCAAAGGCCACAAAATCAAACTAGGTCCTTATTCACTTAACACTTGCATTGGCTTGAGCTTAGCTCAAATTAGCAAAATAGTACAGTATTCTAGGCATGGTGCTCTTCGCCCCCAGTATCTATTAAGCCTGACTTTTTCAGTCATACCAATGTTCAACCTCTTTTTATTATTATTAAACACACGAAGTTAACGTTCTCAACTCATAACACATGTGAAAATTCTAAGTTGATATTTCCGGGATCAAGCCTTTAAGTGTTTCAAAATGATTGCCCACTCAACTCCTCTACCTTCGATTTAGGTGCATATGTGAATCATCTTAAGGTTAATCTAGTCTAGTTAGGATCCCATAAGCAAGGAACGATGTGTATAGCCATTAAAAACCAAATTGATAGAGAAAACATACCATGTATTCAAATTAACCATACTCAATGCCTCAAGTGAAGGGTTGAAATTCTATCCAAAAAAAAAAAAAATTAAAATTGCACACATTTCACATGTAGAGGTACAGCACCCCCCAAACTTGGACCGAAATATGTAAAACATGAATCAACATGACTATAATGGATCTAGTATACCCCCCCACACTTATCATGAACATTGTCCCCAATGTTTGAAAAAGAGAAGGGCAAAGTACACGTCACCATAGGGAAGCTGAAAAGCAAACCCGAGTCCACTTAAGGCAATCAAGTCCACGGATGGCAATCACTGTGTCGATCACTACATAGGTAAACAAATGCTAGCCATACAGAGCATCAAACATTGGATAGAATAGAATAAAACAAAACGAGACAAACAAAAATGAGAAACATGCATGGAAAGAAAACATCAAGCATCCAAACATAAAACATAAAATATCCAACAACCCAACAAAAGATATCCAAAAAAAAAGAAACAACATGGAAATAAAACAAGATAAGCCTAATCGGTGGTGCCAAAACGGTCAATGTAATCCTCATCCGCTCCGCCGAGATCATCCAAATCAATCAACGGGCTACCCTCATCATTATGAGCCTCATCATCACCTCCTTCAGGAACGAGAGCACCTGACTCGTGCATATCTGCGGGCTGCTGAGGCGGGGGGTGCGGGTAAGGTGGAGGAGCAGAATAATCAAACGGCCCCCAACCGACAAACGCATCATGCTCTACAAAAGCTGACGGAAATAAGCACAAGTGTCGGACATGACCACCCTCATCTCATCTCGCAACTCATCCCTCAATTCATCCTTTAATTGTCTAATGGCGGCGGCATCCATAGGTGGAAACTGTGGGGAGCTAGTAGACCGGGATGAAGACGGGCGAGGCCTCTTGGAAGTAGCTGGTGGTGGAGGAGCCTGGGAGTCGTCATCTACCACGGTGAGATAAGAACCAGGAAGCTCAGTACGCTCCATAGGAAATGTGGGAACCTTAGCCGCCTTGCATAAAGCTGTGATCAGTGACGGGAGAATGATGGGAATCTTCCGAGTGGGACCTTCTCCCTTTTGCTTAGCCAATTCTTTGTTAATCAACGGCCCTAACTCATTCTTCAACTTCCTAAAGTGGTCCGTCAAAGACTTGTGGATTACCCGGGCAAAGTCCACAGCTTTCTTGGACATAATAGCGTAGATGAGGGTGGCCCGTTCCTTGTTTGCCTCTGATCGATTGGTACTCGGTATTAAATTGAATCGGATGAAGTCGAGCCAGAAAGCAGCCTCGGGTAATAGAGCCCTACGGGGGACATGAGCTTCTCCGGGTACCCATTCCCACCCCTCTCGGCCAATAACCCGCAAAATATCCGACAGGCTAACTCGGAGGCGCCCTGCATTGTAAAGAGTGGTGAACTCGCATGTCTGAGGGGTCGGGGTGCCTATGCTCTCCCTAATCTGTCTCAACTCATAATTGACATGTTTGCCCCGGACCAAAAGGGTAGTCCCCAGCCATCCTCGTGTCTCAATCTCATCATAAACCCCGGAGCTGAAGAATTCCAGGACCCAAGGAAGATGAATGGCCTCGGGCTTTTGACAGAAAAACTGTAAGCGATGAAACTGTATCAATTCGTGCACAGAGGGCTGTCCCCGGGTGGTTAAATAGTGCTCCTTAATAAGGGTGCGGGGGGTGCTCAAACTCTGACACATAATTTGGACTTGGGGGTTTTCAAAACGGTTATTATCGCGAGTCTCGGGCTCATTAGAGGAACCCTCACCCACTTTTTTCTTACCCTTGGACGGTCTGTTGGTAGTTCTCGTCATTTGCAACAACAATGATCAACTTCTCAACTACTCAAATCAACCCAAATGCAACCAACCAAATACAACAATCGTCAACGCCCAACAACACACCAAAATCAGAGAGCAACCCACAATCTAGCAGCAATCCACGGATTTAACCGATTCCTCAATTCTTTAAGCAATAATCCACAATTTAATCAACAAAATAGCATCCAATTTCAACAACAACAACCCAAAAATTCAATTTCAACCCACAAATTGATAACAATAGATCATCCAATTCAACAACAACAACCCTCAATTTTTTTTTTGATTACGATCCACAAATTCAATAGAAATCCTCAAAAAAAAAAAAATATTCAATCCACAATCGGACGAAGCCCCAAATAATCCTCAAAATATAATGTAAGGCACCTACTCGTCGTCTATGAATCGGAAATGGAAGAAGGGTAAAGCCAAAACTCACCTTTTTCCCCAAAATTTTCGCACCGAGTTGGATGTGAAGGAGGGGTCACTGTGCAGCGAGTGATGTTGATGGAAAGTGGTGGTGAAACACGGTGGAAATGGCCGAAAAAGGTGAGAGTGTCGCCGAAAATCGCTTGGGAGAGGAGTTGTGAAGAGTTTGTGAAGAATTTTGACCGTTTGACCCACAAATTTGTTTAAATCAGAAACGGGCGCCTAGGCGCGCGTGTTTGGGCGCCTAGGCGCGCGACACAACGTCCTGGAATTTTTTAACTGGTAATGCCCGCGCCTAGGCGGGCGTTGTTTCGGCGCTTGGGCGCCCCTTTCAGAATCGGGCGCCTAGGCGCCTGTTTTCTCGGCGCTTGGGCGCCCCGTTCGGAAATATTTTGTAAAGAATTTCATTTCCTGTTTCAAAAGGGAAGAGACAAAGCACTTAAAACACAAACTAACAAAGATGTAAGACTAGAAAATAAAGCAACAAACGGGATAATAAGGGAAAAAGAAAAGGAAACGGAAAGAAAACATGGGTTGCCTCCCAAGAAGCGCTAGTTTAGAGTCATTAGCTCGACTGAAAGCGAAGAATCACGAAGGGTCCGCGAGGATGAAGGACTCTTTGTCTCTTGGTCCATCCATCCCTAAGTAAGGTTTTAGACGTTGAGCGTTGACCAAGAAAGTATGTCCTTTATCTGTTGTAAGCTCAACGGCGCCGGATGGATAGACCTGGGAAATCAAAAATGGGCCCGACCATCGAGACTTAAGCTTCCCGGGGAAGAGTCGGAGTCGAGAGTTGTATAGCAACACCCGCTCTCCCTTGTGGAATTCCCGGGGGAGAATATGTTTGTCATGCCACATTTTGGTCCGCTCCTTATAGAGTTTTGCGTTCTCATAGGCAAGATGACGCCATTCTTCGAGCTCGTTGAGTTGTAGCAAACGTTGTGTACCTACACTTTGAGAGTCAAAATTTAGAAACTTAATGGCCCAATAAGCACGATGCTCGAGTTCAACGGGCAAGTGACATGTTTTGCCAAAAACAAGACGATACGGGGACATGCCAATTGGGGTTTTATAGGCGGTCCGATAAGCCCAAAGAGCATCATCCAATTTAAGGGACCAATCCTTTCTTGATGCGTTGACAGTTTTTTCTAAAATACGCTTAATCTCCCTATTCGAGACCTCCACTTGGCCACTAGTTTGTGGGTGGTATGGGGTCGAAATTTTATGCTTCACCCCGTACTTGGTCAATAAAAGTTCAAACTGCCTGTTGCAGAAGTGGGTGCCCCCGTCACTAATGATGGCTCGGGGAGTTCCAAATCGAGTAAAAATATGCTTCTTCAGAAAACGAGTGACAACCCGAGCATCATTAGTAGGCAAGGCCACGGCTTCCACCCATTTGGAGACATAGTCTACCGCAACAAGGATATATTTATTTGAACAAGAACTGGGGAAAGGGCCCATGAAATCCACACCCCATACATCAAACAACTCACACTCTAACATGCTATTTAAGGGCGTTTCATGATGTTTAGAGATGTTCCCCATTCGTTGACAGCGATCACAAGATTTGACATAATGATGTGCATCTTTAACAAGAGTAGGCCAGAAGAAACCTGATTGGAGGATCTTAGCTACCGTTTTGGAAGGCCCAAAATGGCCACCTACCGCCATATCATGACAATGAGATAGGATAGCATGCACGTCCGTTTCGGGTATGCAACGTCGAATTAAACCATCTGCACAAACTTTGAATAAAAAGGGTTCGTCCCAAAGATATTGCTTTACAGCAGATAGAAATTTCTTCTTTTGATGAAAAGTGATATCCGGGGGAAGACGGCCCGTAACAATGTAATTGGCAAAGTTAGCATACCAAGGTGAAATTTTTTTCAGAAATAGCAAGGTGGTGTTCATCCGGGAATTCCTCACGAATTGGTGTCTCATCTAATGGATCATTCACTAGCTCTAATCGTGAGAGGTGGTCGGCTACTACATTTTCGGTGCCTTTCTTGTCTTTTATCTCTAAATCAAATTCTTGGAGTAACAAAATCCACCTAAGAAGTCTTGGTTTAGCATCTTTCTTGGCAAGCAAATATTTTAAAGCCGAATGATCGGTGTAAACTATCACTTTGTTTAGCACGAGGTAAGAGTGGAATTTATCGAATGCAAAGACGATGGCGAGTAATTCTTTTTCCTTGTGGTGGCATAATTCAATTGTGCATCGTTTAAGAGTTTTACTAGCATAGTAAATGGTTTGAAATACCGTTTTCCTTCCTTTGGCCAAGGACCGCTCCAACCGCCGGCGGTGTCACTCGCATCACACATCAATTCGAATGGTAAGCTCCAATCGGGGGATGACATGATATAGGGGCGGAAACTAAGCGTTCCTTCAAATCAAGAAAGGCCTGCATACAAGAAGAATTGAAAATCAAAAGGTGCATCTTTAACAAGCAAATTAGACAACGGTTTCGCAATTTTAGAGAAATTCAAGATGATATAGCCTATAGAAACCAGCATGCCCGAGAAAACCTCCTAACAGCTTTTACCGATGTGGGCGGGGGAAGTTTTTCAATGACCTCAATCTTGGCTTGGTCCACTTCGATCCCTTTTAGAGAGATCTTGTGGCCAAGCACAATCCCCTCCCGGACCATTAAATGGCACATTTTTCCCCAATTCAAAACAAGGTGGTTTCTTCACAACGTTTAAGCACAACATTTAGATGAGCAAGACAAATATCAAAAGTTGTTCCGAAAACAGAAAAGTCATCCATAAAAATTTCAAGGAAATCTTCAACCATATCATGAAAAATAGCCATCATGCATCTTTGAAAAGTGGCCGGGGCATTACACAAGCCAAATGGCATCCTTCTATAAGCAAATGTGCCATAAGGACAAGTGAAAGTGGTTTTCTTGGTCCTCAAGATCTATGGCAATTTGATTATAGCCGGAGTAACCATCTAGAAAACAATAGAATCATGCCCCGGCTAATCGTTCAAGCATTTGGTCAATAAAGGGAGGGGAAAGATCCTTACGTGTGGCATCATTCAACTTACGGTACTCTATACATACGCCACCCACTAATTATACGAGTTGGGATAAGCTCATTATTCGCATTCTCAATTACCGTTATCCCCCTTTCTTAGGCACCACCTTGGGTAGGGCTCACCCACGCACTATCAGAAATAGGATAGATTTACCTGAGTCGAGCAGTTAGTAATCACTTCCTTCTTTATACCTCTTGATTTGTGGGTTGATCTCCTTTGGGGTTGGCGTGTAGGCTTGGTGGAGTCCTCCATAAGTATTTTGTGCATACATATCGCTGGACTAATGCCTTTGATGTCCGCAAGTTTCCACCAAAGCCCGTTGTGAGATCTCAACACCGTCATAATTGCTCTTCTTGTGATCCTGAAAGAGATGAGGAATGATCAATGGGAGTGTTTCGTCGTCGTTCAAACACATATTTAAGGTGGGGAGGGGAGGGGTTTGAGTTCGAGAGAGGGGGGTTTCTCTCAATAGATGGGCGAGGTGGTCCTGACAATGATCTATCAACTTTGATGAATCCTCCCGAATGAGAGGAAGATTTGTACTCCAAGCTTAGAACCTTTTCCACTAGATCATCTTTCTCCGAGTCCACTTGCATGGATTTCATAAGATTCTGTTCGAGAGAATTTTCAATTGTATTGTCCTGTAAATACTCAACAATCAAATGGTCAAATGTATCAATTCGATAACACGAGTCATGATCAATAGGATGTTTAAGGACTTTGTAAACATCAAAGGTAACTTTGTCATCGCCCACATTCAAGGTAAGCTTACCATTAGCAATGTCAATTACCGCCTTACCCGTGGCTAGGAATGGTCTCCCTAGGATTAATGGTACCTCCACATAATTCCATGTCGAGTACTACGAATCAACGGAAAATAAAACTTGTCGACTTGGACAATAACGTCTTCGATTATCCCCTTGGGCCTCTTGATCGATCGGTCGGCTAGTTGAAGGCTCATTGAGGTCGGCTTGGGATTTCCAAGGCCTAGCTTTTTAAACAGTGAGTATGGAAGAAGATTGATGCTGGCCCCGAGTCACATAACACCTTCTTGAATGATAGGGATCCAATTGTGCATGGGATTGTGAGACTCCTGGGATCTTGGAGCTTAGTTGGCAATTTATTGAGTAATACGGCGGAGCATTCTTCCGTGAGGCACACCGTCTCATTCTCTTCCCACTTCTGCTTGTTGGAGAGTATGTCCTTGAAGAACTTCACATAATTCGGCATTTGGAGAATGGCGTCAATAAACGGAATATTAATTCTCACTTCCCGAAGGATTGCCAAAATTCGAAGAAAGCTCGGATCCATCTCCTTTTTCTTCTTTTTGTGAGCATTTGGGAAGGGGGGACGAACTTCAATAGGGGGAGAAAGCGTTGGATTAGACGGACGAAAACCCACTGAAACAGTAGGCGGCGCCTGGGCGCGTATATCGGCGCCTAGGCGCAGATCTGTTGGCGCCTGGGCGTGCATTTCTGGGCGCTCGGGCGCGGGATGCAGAACATATGCATCTGACAGGTTTGTGGGTGGCGCCTGGGCGCGTATATTGGCGCCTAGGCGCGTATCTGTAGGCGCCTGGGCGTGCAGGTCGGGGCGCTCGGGCGCGGGAAACAGAGAATTTTGTCCAGAACAGGGTAGATCAGGCGCCTGGGCGTGCATGTCCGGGCGCGGATGTATTGGCAGTGTCATTCTCCAATTGTTTGCCACTTCTCAAGGCTATGGCATTGCATTGGGCATTCGGGTTCTTTTCCGTGTCGCTTGGGAGAGTCCCCGGGGCTCTACCGTTAACCGCATTAGAAAGTTGCCCTACTTGTGTTCGTAAATCCTTCATCTCCATACACATATCCTTTATCATACTCCCGAAGTTCGTTGAAAGATGTATCGGACTTTTTCATGTGAGCATCTAGTTTCTCATCGATTGTGGGAGGTCGCATTTGCACTTGACCTTGACCTTGTCCATTGAAATTGCCTTGCCTCGGGGGTGGTTATTGAAGGGTGGTCGTGAGCTTGATAGATCCCGTTGTGCGTTCTGTGCGGGGTTGGGCCTTTTTGGAAAATTCTCGGGTATATGAAAGTTCACCCGAGGTTTATTTTGATTCCCCACATAATTAACATTGCCAACCTCCGGTTCCAAGACTACTACTTCCTCTACTACTTCCTCAATACAAGCAACCTTTTTAGAGGGTGAGGCCTCTTCATCGTCGGGGTAAAGCTCGTCTTCTCGGGCCAACTGTTCGACTTTGTCCCATACACTTTGACAGTTAACCCAGGAGATCTCCTCCCGCACCCGCGTTGAGTCTATGCCGAATACGTGACCTAACCCCATCATAGAAATGGAGTAGTTGTTCATTCAACCCAAAATTATGATCGGGACATTTACGGAGCATGCCCTTATATCTAGCCCAAGCCTCGGCTAAAGATTCATTGCTCCTTTGCCTAAACCCTTTTATATTACTCCGTAGCTCATTGATTTTTGAGGGTGGAAAGAATTTATTTAAAAAGGCATCGACCAACTCACTCCATGTTGTAATAGATTGTGGAGGTAAGGATTTGTACCATGTTGTCGCCCTATCCTTCAATGAGAAATGGAAGACTCTTAGACGAATCGCATCAAGATCTCGTGGGTGATATTGAATGGTCACAAGAGCCTCATCTATGGTTTCCAAAAGCGTGTGGTGATTCGTGCGGTTCTCCATAGAAAGGATCTCCTTGCACCATATTAAAATGTGAGCCGGAATGTGGTAGTTTGGTGTGAAGAAATTAGGCACGACTACGGGCCCGGAATGGTATGGACCCTAGGTGGTAAGCTACCCCGAACCGACGGGAGTTGTGGAGGAGGTACCGCTTGCATGGCTTGTAGAACACCTTGTAACCACTCCCTAGTTTCCGGTGAGTTCATGTCCGGGAAATTTCCATTTGGTTTTGGTTGAGATTATTGGCCATTTCTCTTGCTCGCCTACTAGTCCTAAGAACTCGTTCAATTTCGGGCTCCAACTCGTATAGAGGCTTGTTTGAGGAGCGGTCATGCACCTCAAGAACCTAACAATTAAATACAAGAACAAAATTAGACTAATCACGAAAATAAAAGAAAATCAAGAATAAACGAAAACTAAGAATTATAAAATGTAAACGAAAATAAAAAAAAACTAAAAAAACAAGTCCCCGGCAACGGCGCCAAAACTTGACACGCTAAAAGCTAACGTGCTATGATAGCAAGTGCACTAGACGTATGTAGTAATAAGTGGACCAAAAGTCCGGGTTGTCGAACCACAAACTTGAATTTTAGTTTATGATTAATGAAAAATGAAACAAAAGTAATTGTGCAATAAAAAGAGAGTTAAGCAATTAAGAACCAAAGAGAAACGTACTATAGATTTAATCTCACGTATGATAAATGACTAAGGCACATGCTACAACCGAATCTACTCGTCAATATATATGACTCTTACTCTTCGAATTATTAGACTCCTATTGCTTTGGTGGAAACTCCTAATTACTATTACCCGATGTCTCGGCACATAATAATCCTATGATTAATTGACGGTTCTCTAAATATGTCTATCCGAGAATCTATCAAAAATCACGCATTAACGTTCTAGAGCTTCCCCGAACGAATCCGGCTAACAACACCCGGGAATCTTTACCTATTTCTAGGGCAATCCCTCATTTGTTTCGGATGATGTGTTAATTCTCTGCACCCTAATCTATTTTCTCTCGAACAACTAGATTAGGCAAGATAGCAAGCATATGGTGATCAAACACATGATTGGAATAAAGCATAGAATTAACACACAAAGCAATAGAGAATTAATACAAAGAGCAACTTCACATATATTGATTCATAAATTTGGCCTTCACATGGCCTTAGTTCTACAATATTAGCCTCTCATCAAAGCCTTAAGAAAATCTAATACAACATATACATACTCATGGAAATAAACATGTAAATGCAAAATAATTAAAACTCCCTCAATTGATTGATGATGGATCTTGCTCTCTGATCTTCAATCCTTAGCTCCTCTCTCTTTGTTCCCCTCCAAAAGTGATGAAGAAATGGTGTGAGTGAAAAGTGATGGCCAAAAATGCCTCTCTCTCTTCCTCCTCCCAAGATGTGCTCGGTCCAATTTGCTCAAAAATGCCTAAGAAGACCACCACCAAAATCAGCTCCTAGTGTGTCCCCTAGTGTGTCCTCCACTACTCTTAAAGTGAGTAGTATAAATTCCCTAAAGTAGATCTAGTAAGAAACATACTTATGACATCCCTCTCATACATGTGATGACCTCTTGGCTTTAAATGTTCCATTCCCCCATCAAATGATGATCTTTTGGCTGAAAGGAATCAAATCTCGGGTGGCCAGCCTAGGCGGGGAATTATGGCGCTCGGGCGCCGTCGCAGAATGTGGGAGTATTTGCCTCTGTCTGGCGCAGTATGTATTCCTTCATAACTCTCTCACAAAAACTCCGATTTGGATGATTCAAGTCCTCATTTGAAGCTAACACATAGTTCTACAACTTTGTAGAAGGAAACGTCATCCAATTCGGTCTCTAAACATAAGAAAATAGCGCTCAACCGTGGAAACAAATGCAGATACGGCGCCCGGGCGTGGGCAAGATGGCGCCTAGGCGTAGGGGTGCGTAGCAATTTGGCCTAAACTTGTTTTATACGTCATTTTTCATCCCGTTCTTTGATTGTATCCATTTAAGACCTGAAATCACTTAATGCACGAATTAAACACACATGTGGCAAGAATCAAGCGATAAATGAACCTAAGACATAAACGCAAAGGGGCTTAAAAACACGTAAAAATGCCTCTTATCAACCTCTCAACACCAGTGGTCTCAAAACCACACACTGCAAGGTTAACGAATGAACAAAAGATGAAAACTAATCTTTGTTACAATTGCAGAAAACCAGGGCACTACCAGGTAAATTGCCCGTATTCAAACGAATCTAAACCTTCAAGGCAGGATTACTTGGATAGAAATCAATTCAGAAGCAACCTTCGTCAACAAGGTTTGCTAGCGGAATCCGAACAAGTGTCCGCACTTGAAGATTTGGAGTCTTCAGAGGAAAGCAGTGATGATGATGAGCCAGTGGATGACTCAGCGCTTATTTGTCTCATGGCCAGAGATGATGAAGCGTCCCCTGAGGTACCTAGAGCTAAAGTTGATACATCTGTTTGGTACATCGATAGTGGGTCATCAAGGCACATGACAGGCTCCAAGGATCTTCTGATCAACTATCGAGTTGCCAATGGTCCTCAGGTTGTATTTGGTGACAACTCTAAAGGTAAAACCAAAGGTATAGGTACTGTGCATAGGGGAAACATCATGATAAGTGATGTTTATTTTGTTGAGGGTCTGAAGCATAATTTATTAAGCATAAGTCAATTTTGTGATAAAGGCTTTGAAGTCAAATTCTCAAGCGACTATTGCTATATAAATGACGCTAAGACAAAATTACTAAATTGAAAAGTAAAAGAACAAATAATGTGTATTTGGTAGATTGGGGTTCAACAATTGATAACAACCCAATATGTTTTGTTGCTAAAAGTGAATCTAGAACGGGTTGGTTATAGCATAGAAAAATGAATCACCTCAACTTTAAGACAATCTCTCAACTTATAAATCAAAATCTTGTAGAGGGATTACCAAATGGACCATTTCACAAGGATCGCCTTTGTGACGCTTGTCATATGGGAAAACAGGTTAAATCATCTTTCAAGAGAAAACCTCATCTATCTACCTATAGAATACTTGAACGACTTCATATGGATCTATTTGAACCTGTTCAAACGATCAGTGTGAGCAGTAAAAGGTATACTTTGGTGATAGTAGATGATTTCTCTTGATATACATGGCTTGAATTTCTTTCATCCAAAGATGAGACATGTGACAAGTTAACAACGCTTGTTCGGCAACTTCAAACATTGAAAAATCTCAAGGTTGCAAGAATAAGAAGCGATCATGGTACTGAGTTTACTAACAAGATTGTTGAGAAGTTTTGTGCAGAGAATGGAATACATCATGAGTATTCAGCTCCCAGAACTCCTCAAAAAAATGGTGTTGCTAAGCCCCAGAACAGAATGCTTAAAGAAGCCGCTAGGACTATGTTAGCAGAGTCCAAGCTTGCTCCTAGGTTTCGGGCCGAAGCGATCAACACTGCTTGTTACACTCAAAACCGGTGCATGATCAACAAACAGCATGAGAAAACTCCATATGAACTATGGAAGGGACGTAAGCCAAATGTTTCATACTTTCACGTCTTTGGTTCTAAATGTTTTATCCATAATAATGGATCCCAAAGCCTAAAGACATTTGATCCAAAAGAGGATGAGGGAATCTTTCTAGGCTACTTCAAGAATGGAAAGAATTTTCGCATCCTAAACAAGATCAAATCGAAGGTTGAGGAATCTATTCATGTTATTTTTGATGATGCTAATCAAGAACCGAGTAAGGTTAATGAGAATGATGTAGGAGTTGAAGATTTGTGTCATCAAGCGTCTAAGATTACCATTGAAGATGATAGTGATGATGATGATGAGATCTTAGTGCCACCTCCTAAGATTACTCGTGAGGTTACTTTGGATAATCATGTAAGATATGCTGACGATCATGAATGGAGTGATCATCAAGAGCAAAGGAGAGTCTGTGAACTTGAAGCGCCTACGCAAGAGGAGAATCAAGCGTCTGAGCATGTAAACCAAGCGCCTATTCAACCTCTTAACCCTTTCCAACCTGATAGACTATGGCTACGTGATCATCCACCTGATCAGATCATTGGAGATATTGAAGCACCTATTAGGACTAGGGCCGCTACATTTAATGAGGCCATGTTTCTCAAGCTTTCTATCTCAAATGGAACCTAAGAAAGTGGACGAAGTGTTATGTGATCCTAGTTGGATTGAAGCAATGCAAGAAGAGCTTAATTAGTTTGAGCGTAGTAACGTTTGGACTCTAGTACCAAGGCCAACTCACCAAGGAGTTATTGGAACTAGATGGGTATATAGAAACAAGATGGATGAGAATGACATTGTGATAAGAAACAAGGTCAGACTAGTGGCTCAATGTTATTGCCAAGAAGAAGGTATTGATTTTGATGAGACATATGCTCCTGTCGCTCGTCTTGAAGCAATCCACATGTTTCTAGCATATGCAGCGTTCAACAAGTTTACAGTTTATCAGATGGACGTGAAGAGTGCCTTCTTAAATGGTAAACTCCAAGAAGAAGTATATGTGGAGCAGCAACCACCAGGATTCATCAATAACCATGGTAAGGGTATGGTTTACAAGCTAAATAAAGCACTTTATGGGTTTAAGCAAGCACCCGAGCATGGTATGACACTCTCTCTATTTTCCTTATTGGTAAAGGTTTTTCAAAAGGCAGCGTTGATACAGCGTTATTTAAAATTACCAATGACAAAGATATCATCTTAGTTTAAATTTATGTTGATGATATTATATTTGGTTCTACTGATAAGTGTCTATGTGAGAAATTTTTGAAAATGATGCAACAATTTGAAATGAGCATGATGGGTAAATTAACTTTCTTCTTAGGATTACAAGTTAAACAACTCCCTAATGGCGTTTTTATAAACCAAGCTAAATATACAAGAGATATGATTAAGAAATTTGGTATGGAAAATGCATCATCTTCAAAAATTCCAATGAGCCAAACGCTTAAGTTAGATAAAGATGAAAGTGGGAAGAAGGTTGATATCACTAACTATAGAGGTATCATTGGATCACTTCTTTATCTTACTGCTAGTAGACCTGACATTATGTTTTTGGCATGCATGTGTGCACTCTTTCAAGTTGATCCTAAAGAGTCACACTTAATTGCTGTCAAGAAGATCCTTAAATACCTAAAAGGCACACAAAATGTGGGCTTATGGTATCCTAGGGATTCTCCTTTTGAACTAATTGGCTACTCAGATGCAGATTTTGCAGGATGCAAAATAGATCGAAAAAGTACTAGTGGTACATGTCAATTTCTAGGTGATAGGTTAGTCACATGGCCTAGTAAGAAACAACAATCGATAGCTACTTCTACAGCTGAAGCCAAGTATGTAGCTGCAGGAAGTTGTGCATAAGTGTTATGGATGAGGCAACAACTTAGAGATTATGGAATAATCCTAGATCCAACCCCCATTCATTGTGATAACCAAAGCGCCCTAGCTATGACTCAAAACCCTGTTCTTCATTCCAAAACCAAACATATTGACATTAGATGCCATTTTCTTTGAGACCATGTTCAAAAGAAAGATATCTCCATGCACTTTGTTGGAACTGACAAACAACTGGCATATATCTTCACCAAAGCACTCAACGAACAACGCTTTCTCACTTTGAGAAGTGAACTAGGTATGATTGATTTAAACGCTTAATCGTTATGCATCATATTT
Organism: Buddleja alternifolia; assembly: GCA_019426215.1. Taxonomy (NCBI): domain Eukaryota; kingdom Viridiplantae; phylum Streptophyta; class Magnoliopsida; order Lamiales; family Scrophulariaceae; genus Buddleja; species Buddleja alternifolia. The sequence goes on along the minus strand of CM033393.1, from coordinate 25,737,332 downwards.
TATTAGACATATAATTTAGGGGGAATCCACTTTATTTGTGTCTAAAAGATTTTTGAAAAGTTGTTACAAATTATCAAATTTAGGGGGAACCTTAAAATTGTACTTGAACATATCCGTAAGTGTCAATGATAAAAAACTTTCATATGCATAGATCATCAACGCTCAGTATTATTTGTGCATAATATGTTGGACGCTCAAACATAAAAAGGTTTTGATCTTAAGCGTCAACATCAATCTTACAAGTGGCATATGTTAAGCATTGAACTTATTCTAGTCAACACTTAATATAAAATTGTTTATAAAATTGATGCATAAATTTTACACGCTCCTTGAAGTAGTGGATAGACTCAAAAGTCTATTTTGGACTCTATTCACATGCTTCTATCACATCAAACTGGCGGGTAATCAAATGCTTTTCAAAATGATTGTTCAGAGTTAGCACGTGTCCGTATACGTGTCAGTGTATCATTAGACGCGTGCATTACACTCTAAAAATCCCAAACGTTTTAAAACTTTAACTCGGACGTCAAATCTTTATATATGGGAGTGACAAAATGTAACTTCTCTCTCTTGCCCAAAATTCGCGTCCGCAATTAAAAATATTCATGGCTGAGATTTAATAACTTTACACGTGTTTACATCTTATTGAGATGAGAGAACACAAGTTTCAAAATTATCCTTCTGTGTCATTTAAAACACAATTCTTGCAGAAGAACTATTCACTTTTACTCTCTGCAAAATTACTCAATCTCTCTCTCTGTCAAAGCAATCTCAGTTCATCTTTTTCACAAAATTCAAATGGCACCCAAGAAATCTACTGCTATTTCTGCTGAGCCCACCATCAAGGTCACTGAAGGCCTTGTTGTGGACTGGAACTTTCTGTATGAACAAACTCAGGTTGATTTGACAGAGATTATGGACTCTGTTTTCGAGTCAAGGCTGAAAACTTTCTTAACCAAATACTCCTATCTTTTTCCGACTGAAGTTGAATTCTTCTGGAGAAAGCCAAACTCTCAGAGGATAGGAAATCTATCTCTTGCCTCTTTTCTCTATCCAAGAAGGACTCTAAAGAATTTATCCTTTCTGCTGATTCCATTGCCCAGAACTTCAAGATACCTAATAAGGGTGGAGCTTTGGACTCTGTTACCACTGAACAGATTGAAGAAGCATGGACAAATATCAGTGCCTATGACAATGTCCCGTACAAACCTCACTTTGAGAAAAAGGACATCGTCTCCCGATACAGATTATTGGCTGATTTCTGCAGTAAATTCATTGAATGCAGAGTGGGTACTTTTGACAAAGTGAACCCAATGCAGTTCCAAATGATGACTGCTATACTCCTGAATATCAAAATCAATTGGAGTGAATATGTCTTCGACAGATTCAGAGACTTCCTGAGCGCCTTGAACAAACCATACGGCGTAATTCTCAGCCACCTACTATTTAGAGTAGAATGTGTTAGCTCTGTTGGGATTACTCTTCCCAAATCAAAGTTCTATGGGAACAGAATCATCAGCAATCTCTTCCACCCACCCAGAGTTGGAGGTGCTGCAAGACCTTTGTCTGAGCGTCAAGTGGTACGCTAAGCGTTAGACGAAGAAGCTGAGCGTCCAGCTCAAGAGGAAGCAATGAAGCATCCGGCTGCTACAAAGAAGAGGGCTCCCAGAAAGCCTAAGACTCAAGCTATTCCCTCTCCTCACAAGGACGTGAGGAAACAGATAAAGATGTGGAGGACAAGATTCCTCTTGTTAGGCTGAGGAAATTGGAAGGAATAATTAAACAGATTGACTTCGAGGTACCAATTGTTGCTCCTCCCGCCCAAACGCTGAAGCTTGTTGAAGAAGTCAACGTTAAGAAAATCTTCAAGCGTTCCAGGATAAGCAAGTGTCAAGCTGCTTCTGTTCCTGAAAAGCCTGAGATAGTCGAGCCAAGCGCTCAAGAAATTGCTGCTGAGTCGAGCTCTCGGGGTAAGTTTATTTCTTCCTGCAACATTTCTTTTCCTACATCTGTAGAAGATCCTGCTCTTATAGAGGATAGTTCTTGTGCTACAACTATTGTTCCAGCTGCTGCTGAAGCGTCAATCGATGTCCATCTGGATGTTGAGATGACAGACGTAGTGGCTATTGCTCAAGGTGTTGCCACAGAAGATGCTGCAATTGATGCTGAGGAACCTGCTATCAAAGAGGTTCATTCATTGACTCCTGTTCTGTTCATAATAGAGGCACACTCAGAAGGTCAAAGCATTGCCGAAGACGTTACAATACACAGACAGTTCTTCAAGCTGGACCCATTGAAGACAATTGATCACTCCATCAATTACATGCTTCCAGCACTTGAAGATGATTTTATCCCAACAGGCTCTAATGAAGAAAGATACATCAATGCTGAAAATGAGGTAGCCTCACTGATCGATATTGATAAGACCATCCGCGACACCTTATTTGACACAGAGCTGACTGAAGTAGAGAAGGCATACTATTTGGTCGTTCAGCTTGGTAAAATTCCTGGTCAAATCCCTGCATCTTTTGCCATCCAAGAAGAAAGGCAAGGTGGTCAGAATCCAAGGTCGGATATCGACTTAGGATATTATCGGGATATGGGGCACAACAAACCAACTGGTTTTGCCCCAAGATACTTCAACATAAGGGTCTATGAGCGTTTACCTGTTGAGTTTCTCAATCCAACAGAGGAAATTTTGAACAGAGAAGGCTATATTCACTTTCCTCATGTAGCCAACAGTGCAGAAAATAGGCGTTCAGCTCATCCTCTTCGTCTCTGGAAGAATAAAGAAGTTCATGCCGGTGAGCCTCCAGCGTCTCTAACCGATGTGATTCAAGCCGAAACTGATGCGTATTTTGATAACGTCTGGAACGCCAGCAATCAAACTGATAAATACCGCTTTGAATCCATCAAGGACATTCACCATGAAAGCATCCGAGCGTTGGTCAATGCAGGTGCTGACTAATGTATGAATGAGGTTACCTAGTGTGAAGCGTATGTTGGCCATCACTTCTCGTCTATTTGGCATAGACATGCATGACAAGAAGCGTCAGTTCGCCAAGTACTGCCTTAAGAAGTGTCAAGAGCGAGTTGGGCCTGTTGCTAAGCTACCCGTAGTTCGTCAACAGATAGAGTTGTTTCTTCGTCAAGCGCTGCACAGACTTTCCATCACTCCTCTCTAATTCAACGCTCAAGCGTCTACCAGTGGCAGCTCATCAGCGTTTTGCTTGAACTTCTCTCCGAGCCACTGTGATGACAATTTTAGATTGATGATGAAGATCATGACCCCCATTCCACTTTTTGACAAGATCTTCACTGAAAATCTACGGAAGCCCAACGGCTCGAGGATTCCCAACTTCCAAGGTTATCCACTACTACCATCTATCAGACAGGAAGTAAGCGACCATTATGCCTATGTTCTTTCTCTGCTTGAACGAAATCAGGGCATAGCTCAAGCGGTGTATCCGTATTTGGAAGAATACTACCTCATGTACGTGCCTGAAACTCACAAGTCCCAGCGTCTTCCTACTGATAGGATTATCGGATTTTCCTTGCATTAATGCCCAGACACTCTGTTTCTCATTCCAAAGCCGCAGTCAAGGATTTTTCCAAACCATGTATTGGACATCATGGGTCCAATGTATGTCCGTGGCAGAGACAGTCCTTTCCGCATCTTTATTCAAGGGACTTGCATCTCCCGCTCAAGACTGAACGAACTTCTGGAAGCTGCTTCCGACTCTTACTCAGATATAGACAGGTGGAACTTCCAATTCACTGACTTTCGCCAAGAGGAGTCAGCACTTGAGGAAGCGCCTGTGAAGTTAATTGAAGAGTCTGCTCCAGCGTCCACCTTAGAAGTTGCCAGTATTCCAGCGTCTGCTGAAGAACCTGTTCAAGCGTCTCCACCAGAGGATAATCCTAACGCTCTGAAACACGTTGATTATAATGTTGCTGAGGATCTCCAAATCGAAGCACGAGGCACAGTATTCAATCCAGCGCATCAAGTATCCTTTGACTCACTTAAGCATACATCCAGATTTAAGCGACCGGCTCCTCAAGCGGTTCCTTCGAATGTGAGTCAGACTTTTGGACCTTTGCTGAAATCAGTTTTGAAGGAGGTGAGAAATCATGCTACGCAAAATGAAGAAGCCCTCCACTGGATTAAAACTGATCCAGCCAAAATTGAGTCTCAGAATATGAGCGCTCAAGTCGCTCATATGAGAGGTGCTGCTCAAGCGGCAGTTGGTGAATGCAGAAAAGAATTTCAAGAACTGCATGATGCTACTATGGCAAACCAACTGGCCATGAAGGAGCACTTTGACAAGCTCTTTGATGACTTGTCGGCCTCTATTGGACAAATTGCTAGTCCAGTCATCCTACTCACCGAGCACTTACTGAAGGCTGATGATGACAATAAGGGGAAAGGACAGAGAAGAAGGGAGAAGCGGAAAACTTCTAGTTCAAGAGCTTCCAGGAAGAGGGGAGAAGTGGAAAACTTCTAGTTCAAGAGCTTCCAGCCCTCCACTCAAGCATCAAACTTTCTTTCAGATTTTTCCAGTACCTTCAAGAGCATTGCTTAAACAGTTTGATGTTCCATTCTCTCGACCGCCTATTCCAGAGCCTTCTGACCCGAAGATTATAGCTAAAGAGCAAAAGAAGTCAGACTTCAGCAGAGCATTCAGAGTATGCTTAAGGATGATTTGTATTGACCCAGTTGAATGGGATAAGCAATTTGTTGCTTATAAACAGAGACAGCAAGAAGAAAAGAAGACAGTGATTAATAAAGAACATGCCGCCATGATTAGGCTTGAAGAAAACATTTCTGAAGCAATCAAGGTTGAAGTAAATAGAAGACTTAACGCTCAAGAAGAAGACTAAGAGTTGCTGCTTACTTTGCATTATCTATATTCTTGTCTCTTATGTACTTTTTTGATTTAGTTGTAAAATGCTTGTACTCTCATTAATATATATAAAATGCATTGTTTAGCTGAAACATCTCGCTGAATCTTAACTAACTTTAACTAACCAAAGCTAACTTTTATTTGGGAACTTTTATTTTGGCTGTCTAACTCTTGAACTATAAAAGAGTAAGTATTGTCATCATCAAAAAGGAGGAAATTGTTAGAAAATTTCATGTTAGACGTTTTGATGATCACAATTAGGATTTTATGTTAGACCCCAAAATATGTAAGTTTGATTTTATTTAGAAATCATGTATAAGCTTTAAAGCATTAGATTTGTAATAGGCTTTATAGGCTTTGCTTTATTTTATTCTAGATTGTTAGGCTAAGTATTCTTAGGCTAAGCGTCTGATAATTTCTGAGTGAGCTTATCAGTAGTTAAGTTTTAAGAACTTAAGCGCCTGAAGTTTGAATGAAGCTGAAGATTCCAAGCATCCAAACAACAAGCTAAACAACAAGCTACATCAAGCGTTGTTTGTAGGACAGAGGTTATTCAAGGATGAATGAGCGTCCATCAGAGATTGATTTCACCTGAATTTATTTCTAAGTCCAGAAGGAGTTTAATACAAATATTCCCAAATCATTAATTGCCAACGGGCATTTATTTCAAATGCATTAAATGCTGATAAGAGCATTGAATGTGATAAGCTCTTTCGGACGTACGGAGAAGCCACCCCATTGACTGTCAACTTTTGCAGACTGAGAGGTGTTTTTACGTGTTTTTAAGACCGTAATTCTTATGATTTGGATTCACTTATTGCTTAAATCATGTCACATTTGCATTTAATAGGTGTGTTAAGTGAATACAGGTAATAAATGAGAATACATGAAGAAAAGGGAAGAAAAACAGAAAAAAGGACAAGTTCAAGCATTGTTCATCTCCTACCACATTCGCGATAATTCCGATGTGAGAGACACGTTGCCTGGAGGTGAGATAATTGTGAAGGAAATACGATGTGTACATGTGCAAACAGACACTTTTCCGAATCTCCTTTTCAGCAAATTCCAGATTGCCTTTTGGCCATATAACATGTACATAAGTGTGTTTCTTGGTAACTTTATGGGTGCAAATCAGAAACAACCTCAACGTAATTTAGGTATACGTAGCGACTGAATTGGACAAAATCCTTCTGGAAAGTTGTAGATCTGTTTTATCTTGGGGACTTGCATTGAAGTCTGAAGAAGAAAATCCACCACATATGCTTGGCTTAGACATGCTGGTTGGAATCAGCCAATTTAAGCATCACCTTAGGTGGAATTCTCATTGGGAACTTTAATGGGAATTCTTAATGCATACTTTAGTGGAATTTTGTCTATAAAAGGAGGGGGAACCCATACTCTTCATCATTCACTATCAATTTCAGATTCTTGGAGGAGAGGGGGGCAGCCTCTAATCTGATTTCTCCACCATTCATCACCATTCTTCATCACTCTTGGAGGGGAAAACTAGAGGAAGGAAAAGAGCTTGGGGATTGAAGGCTCAACTTCAAGAGGGAGTTTTTAAGAGCTTTTCATTTCATTATGTATGAATATTCCTCTTATGTCTTTTATGCTTTCAATTATGAACTAAATTCGTAAGACTAGGGCCATGTAAGGCCAAATTGTGATATATGCTTACAATAGATGATTGTTGAGGTTGTTCTTATATTGTTATGTGATGTGAATTTGTGTTTTTGTCTATCTTGCATATACTTGATCACTATATGTTAGTCTTATGCCTAGGTTACGGGAGAAAATTGACTTAGGGTGCAACAAATTCACATCATGACCCGCAACTAATGAGGAATTGCCCTAGACATAGGTAAAGATTCCCGGGTGAAGTTGTTCGATTCAAATCGAGTGAACTCTAGTACATTAATGCAAGTGGTTAATTTCCGGATAGGGATATTGGGAAATCACGATCTAAGTATAAGTTTATACGCGAGACATATTCATTATTTTCACCAAGAGTAATTCTGTTTATAAGTATATTTGATCAATTTGGACCTAGCATGTGCCTTAGTCTCCCTTTATAATTGGTTTTAATTCATTTGCATAACCTTTTCTCAAGTTAATTGTAAGTTCAAGTAGACTTTTCGTCCAACTCCATAGCCAAAAAATTTCCAAGCTTTTCATATACATTCCAGACAGTCTTAGATATCTCAAACATCTTCAAAGAAGAACCATACACTATTATTGAGATATCCTAAGTTGTTTGAACTTTCTAAAATCAAACAAACTCATGATCAAAACCCTCAACCTCATCTATTTATGTGAAGAAGTTGTTGACTCTACAAGCAGTATTTCCGAGTGAGAGAAGCTTGTTGGTGACGATCTTCATTAGTGCTGAAGTCTGTGTGATCAAGGAGCCCAAGATCACCATCCCCATCTCTATTTTGTAGAAGCCTCTGTGTGATCCTTCGACAATCAATTTAGTGGATTTCCTCCACGTGTTCAAGGAGAAGAAGGATGTAGCTGGGATTACATCACCCAGTGAACCTTACAAATTCTTGTGTTATTTACTGTCTTACTTTATATTCTATCATTTATCTTGAAAAAGACAAGTAAAACGGTTAAGCGATTATTTGACCATAACGAACGCTAAATCTTTAAAAATCATTCCCTCTGTGTTAACCCTGATTAAGCAATCTAAGCTTTACCCTACTTTGGTAAATTGCTAAAATAAGTCTAAGTTATTTTTACTGTAGCTCCTGACCTAGCGCTCAACTACCTAAGCGTTCAAATCTTTAAAAGCGACACGAATTTTTGAAGTCAAAAAAGACTTCAGGGTCTATTCAACCCCCTTCCCTTCTAGACCTTTTCGTATGCCACTTGGGACCACCAATAGATATCTCCAACAGGTAACAAGACTCCTAACCCTAATTGCATAACACAAAAAAAAAGCAAACACCTACCCTAATTATCTCTCTAGCCATCCACCACCACCACCACAAGGAGAGTTTTTCGGGGATTTTTGGAAGGCTCGTTTCGCGTGAAACTTTGGAGACAGGAATTCTGAGAGAGTTGTTGTTACGCGAATTCAAGAAAACGAATCGAAAAGGTATTTAATTTCATTTATTTTGTAAAACCTTGAAAATCATCAAACCCACATTAAAGTAATTCGACTCTAGGAATCTTCAATTCCTTCGCTGCATTTTTTGCTCAAAGGATTTCTAACAGTGGTATCAGAGCCGACATTAACGCGTTTGATGATTTTTTGCGTTTGAAATTATGTTGGCTAATTTGGAATTAAAAATTTGATTTTTACATGATTAATATTTGATATTAAAATCTGAATTTTGGAAAACTTTATCTCCTCGAAATCATTGCCCAAAAAGTACTGAGCGCCGCCGCAGCGCCACCGACGACGCCAACAGCGTCAGTGCCGCTTCTGTACGTGTTTTGAAAAAAAAAATAGGAAAAGGGGTGGCAGCGCTGTTCAGCACCTCCACCGTCGGGCGAAACAGGGGCGACATAAGCCCCCCAGTTTCGGTGCTGGGCTAAGCCCAACTGTTTGCGTGCCCAGCGCGCGCAAACAGCGCTGGGCCTAGCCCAACGTGTAAGTGTGTGTTCGAGAAGCTGGGCCGGGCCTAGTGAGCTGCTAGGCCTGGCCCAATGATTAATTATATATATATATATATATTTGTATATTTATTATATATATATATTAATAATTATTGGATTTGACCTAATAGACAAATTTGACCCCGATATCTCAATTCCTCCTTTTCCTAATAAAATTACTTTTTAAAAAAAATTAAATTAGGTTTAATAAGTTAAATTGGATTTGACTTTTATAATTTAATTAGATTTAATTATGTCATAAATTAATTGGAAATTAGTTTATGATTCAAGACGATTAAATGAATTGGATTTATTTTGGGTTGAGTTTGCTTTTTTCAAAATAATTAAGAATGTGTTAGACTTATTTCTTAAATAATAAATTGGATTTATTTATTTTTTAAATTGAAATTAAATTCACCTTTTTGTAATTTAATTAGATTTAATTAATTATGAATTCTTTTTCGATTTTAAAATAATGCCAACATAATTTTAAATAGTTTATTTACATGCTTTGATGTATGTTATGGTGGATGCATCATATGGACTTAGGGTTTTTACCACTTTGTATTATCTGGGTTGTAATGGGCAGGTTAGTGCCCCCCAATTTGCATTTTATTTTTGGTAGAATAATGTATAGGGTGCTTCTAAGTTACATAATTAGAAGTAGGACCTTTTTAGAGCTTGGAGCCCGGAGTTTATCAAGATTAGATTTGATATAGGCCCCTATCCCCCTGATTGGTCTATTGGCTTAGATCAATCTAGAATGTCCATGGAATGCATGATGATAGAATAACTAGATTTTTCTATTATTGCATGGCTCAATTTGACTTATTCCACATATGCGCGTAATAAATTAATGTACAAAGTGAGGCCTCATAAAAATTAACAAATTATCCCGAATTAAAATACTAAGTAAGAAAAGGATTCTGGATAACCTAGCTCTCCATCAAACTTTAAGAGATAGAATTATGAGTTGTGTATGGCATCGTCCCGACTAATGGGGGTTATGCAGTAATTCATAATTCAAATCTTTCTAAGTGCATTTGATGCCATCGGTCGAAGCAAATCTCATCCCATAAACCGTTACAGGTTGCAAGATGAGATTCAACTGTTAGATCCATAGGAGTTGATGGGAAAGTACTTAGATGGATCACCACCAATATTTGGTTACAGGCTGAGGTTAAGTGATCCATGAGCCAAAAGTAAGATTGAACCATCAGTTGGACTGATTGCGTGGAACGCCACTTCAAAAATTCCAATGAGCCATATATCAGTATAGATTGCAACTCATTAAAATTTTTGAAGAACTCAATCACTCACTACGAAATCTGTCCAACAAGATTTTTGTTCATTGCAGTGGGAGTGCAATGGTTTGAAAAATGTAGTGGGAGCCAAGTCAAATTAAAGTCCTAATTTTACTTGGGTACAACATAATCATCTAATAAAATCTTGGTTTATTTTCTGCATTCATATATCTCTCTCTCAAACATGGTTAATAACCCACTATCAGTTCTGCTTGAAAAGAATGTCCTCACTGGACCAAACTTTGCTGACTGGCTCATAAACCTAAGGATTGTCCTTAGCTTAGAGTCACAGGCCTATGTACTCGAGGCCAACCACCCTCCCATCCCTGGGGATGATGACGATGAGGACTCTCATGATAACTATAACATATGGATCGAGGATAATACCCGTGTTAAAGGTTACATGCTCGGCTCCATGAGCAATGATTTGCAGCGATCCCATGTGAACATGGATGATGCAAAGTCAATATTGCTGCATCTGAAGGAGCTGTGTGGAGAGCACAGTGGGACTGCTCGATATAACATAACGAGAGATTTCTTTGGAGCAAGAATGGGAGAAGGTGAAGATGTGGGAACCCACGTCTTAAAAATGATTTCCATGATCGAGAGATTGGAAGCTCTCGACTTCACCATGGATTTTCATCTTCAGACAGATCTCATTCTTCAGTCACTCCCCAAAACCTTTTCACAATTTATTGTGAACTTCAACATGAATGACATTGAGTGCACATTGGCTGGGCTGATGAACAAGCTCATAACTGCTCAGGGATAGATGAAGCCCAAAGGGAAGGAAGTTTCTTTAGCCGTTACCACTAGGGCATCCAAGCCCTTTAGAAAAAGGAAAGGCAAAGGCAAAGGCAAAAAGTAAATGGGAGTGTCAAAGGCATCGAGTGACACAGGGAAAGGCAAGGGGAAAGGGTTCAAGGAAAAAGGTCCAAAGAAGACAGACATATGTCTTCACTGCCGTGAGATGGGACACTGGAAACCTGACTATCCCAAGTTGAAAACAGACATTACTTCAGGTATAGAACTTAATGTTTTGGAAACAAATTGTTCTGTTACTATTTTTTCTACTTCCTGGATTCTAGACTCTGGGGCTAGTCCTAACATATGCGTTTTGAATTAGGATCCGGAAAGAAGTAAGAAGCTGGAGCATGGAGAAGTGATGATCAATGTTGACAGCAGTCATAGTGTAGCAGCCACGCACATTGGAACCACTTCTATTAGATTATTATCTGGACATCTATTATTGTTAGACGATTGCCTTGTTTTGCCCAATGGGTTGAAGAATATTGTTTCTATTCCTGTTTTGGTGAGGAAAGGTTATTTATTGTTGGTCCTAAGTGGCATACGAAATGGTCTAGAAGAGGAGTTGAATAGACCCTGAAGTCTTTTTCGACTTCAAAAAGGTTTAGTATTAAGAATGGTTTGGACGCTCGAAAATGTAGGCGCTTAACTGAGCGTCTACTTGAAGACTGTTTTAATAATATTAACTTAGACTCAAGATTTGAATACTATAATCAAGTAGGTTTAAGCGTTCAGTTCTTTAATCAGGGTTAGCACAGTGGAATGATTTTTAAGTCTTCCTTTTGAAGTGTTTTATCGTCACAAAGATTTTCCTTAGTTGCTTAGCTTTTTAATGATTTTATCAACGTGTTACTTAATCGATTATTCAATGATATGACTGTTAGAGTATATGCCCTCGAATGCCATAAAGAAGATAGATTTATAGGGCATAAACATTGTAACTAAACTATGGTTTTTCTATTAATATAAGGCAGTTGATTATTGGTTTCTTATAGGCATTTATAAGGTGTGAATAAACAACGTAAAGTCCTTGATGACAAGGCGAACCTTCTACCTCCTATGGGATAGGAGGAAAGGCACTAGAATAGTTTGACCCTTGACATCTAAAAGGGTTCGCAAGTCTAAGAAATATTGATTGGGCATCAATAGTGAATAAAGACTTGTATGATGTAAGTTTCGACAGAGAAAGTGCCAGTCGTACATTATGGAAATGGTAGTGGGAACTTATATCATAGACGTGTCAGTTGGACTGATATGTTCGAACACGGCTCGCATCAGTTCATCACATGGGTAATTCACTCATTGACAGTCAATGATGAAACTGATAAGTAGTGATAGGTACGTGTGAACCTATAACTTGATAAATCGAGTTGAAGATGTACTTGTGACATCAAGTCTGTCATTAGAGTAGTTAGATTCAAATCACCTGTTGGTGGAATCGACCTCGAAGTGCGACTTGATGGGCAAGTAGCATTGTTAACTGATTTGCAATATGGAATTTATTCTCTCATAAGTGAATGAGTAAAATATCCTATGCGATCATGAATAAGTGAGGATGAAAGTCTTTGGCCAAAGCATTTAAATACCTCGACTTATTATGAGCTTAGGCATATGGTCAAGTTATATGAGTTTGACTTTAAACCATGACTCTTACTTGACTGGGATATAAGAATAAAAGGTTTATACACGTACGGTATTCACGGCGTAAAGGTTTGGAATGATCCTATTCATTCGTTCTCAATTGGGTTACGATGTGAGCCACGAGACTGGCAAGGTGTCACTCACACCCCTTTGGATTCCTCCCAATTGCCTTTTGAGACGAACCTAAAGAGTCGCGCTTAAAGGAAGTGCAAAAGGAAAAACATGGAAAAAAGACTTGAGAGAAATTCACGGCATTGGATGCCGTAATTAATTAATTAATTATTGGATAATTTAATTAATTAATTAATTAAATTAATGAGTTAATTAATTTCTTGGAGAAATTAAATTATAAATTAATTAGGAATTGAATTAATTGGATTATCAATTTATTTATTGGATAAATAAATTATCCGATTAATTAATTAGCAATCAAGACGAAAGCCCGAAGGCTTCTGAGCCCACTAAGGGGCGGCCAAATAGACACCCAAATAGGGCTCTTGCATGCTAGTGTTTTTGTTTCATAATGATATAAATATATCACAAGGTGAAAAATAACACAAGGCAACTTTCATAACTTTCTCTCGAAGAAAAAGTCTCCCACCTCTCTCTCTAGCCATCTTTGACAAGGAAGAAAGGAGGAGTTTTTCGTTTTTGATTCCGGCGTGACGAATTAGAGATGTTGGCAAATTCGGCATTAGAGAAAAGGATCACGTTCAGAAATCAACATATGCGAGAACGGTAATTTTTCTATACACAATTAAACACGAGGATTAGAGATGATTCGGGCTTTGGGAATTAAATTTACTTTCCGCTGTGTTTTATTCGTATAATTCCCAACTGTGGTATCAGAGCCAATCTCTGAATTCTGTGTTTAATTGCTTATGTGATTGACTGTTTTTTTCGCGTTTTTGAGGCCTGCTTTGAACATGTTTTTCATATGAAAATATTCTGAATATCTCTGAAGTTTATTCATGAAAGTTGTAGTTTAATGAGTTTCGAATCTGGGCATATAAATTTTATGAGAATCGGAGAAGTATAACCCCAAGATGAGCGTGACGCAAAACGCGTGCGCAGTCTGCTCGATGTGCGCGCAGACAGCGCGTGTGCGCGCAATAGGCGGCCTTTTCGGCCTCCCATTGCTCACACAGCGTGCGCACTGCACACACTGGGTGGGCCCCCAATGCCGTGCCATTTCATAGCGCTGGTCAGAGGGGTTGGCCGGACGCCCAAGCACGATTAAACCGTGCACTGGGCGCACGGCATACACCGTGCCATGCGCCCAGCGCACGGACCTATTTCGGGTCGGGTTATATTTTTCTAAGGTCCAAAATTTAATTGAATAGGTGTTTGGGCTATTTTAGTTATCCGAGTGGGTCAAAAGGATGATGACCCGGATTTAATTAAAAAGGGGCCCAAATTGTTTTGATTAAAGTTGAGGATAATTCAATAAATTAGTTATTGGGCCTAATTAATTAATTTTGAATATGCCAATAGTTGGTAATTTAATTTTGATAAAATTAAACCCAATATAGTTTTTATTGATCTTTATTTGAATGAAATTATTAATTAATAACTTTTGGAGAATTTTATTTATTAAGTTATTTATTTAAATAAAGAGTTCTCATAAATAGGATTATTTTCATAGGAATCAACAAAATTTGGAATTTTATTGTGGAAATTAATTAAGTTGGACTAATTAATTTTTATTAATCACCAACATAAGTGCTTTATTTGTCGTGAGCATGTATTATGTGATGGTGACATATGTCTATGGGCTTAGGTTGCTTCTTTTGATTATGTATTTCTTTTGATGGGTTGTAAGGGCCGGTTTGAGCCCATTTTATTTTATTTCTAAATTTATGTATAGGTTTTAAATCACCTCTTGTAATAAATAGAAATAGAATAGGCCTTTCAAGATGGAAATCATGCAAAAGAAGAGGAGCTTGGAGCCCATGAAGATTACCTAGGCTTTTCTTTTTCAATTTTATGATGGCCCATTGGCTTGGGCCCTCTAGATAAAAGCCCATAGAGCTATTAGGGCTCAGCTCCCTTCTTCTTCCCAGATTCTGATTCACAAAAGGTATTAACTTCTGAATCATAATCGATGAAGAGGGAAAATTATAAAGCAATTAGTTTCAAACTATAAAGTTATTGACCTTTTGCTTGTATAGTTGTTAGGAAATTTCATGTTAGATGTTTTTGATGATGACAAGATAGGATTTAATGTTAGACCCCAAAAATACAATGTAAGTTTCCATTTTTCATAGAATGATGTATAAGCGTATGAAAGTTGTAATTTATTATAGGCTTGTAATTTTTATCTTTGTAGAATTTAGACTAAGTCTTAATGACTGAACCGCTAGTAGAATTTTAGGTGAGTCTATTAGAGAAGAAGTTGAAGACCAGCGTCTGAAGTCAACCGGAGATAAAGATTTTCTTCTTAGCGTCTGTCAAACGCTAAAAGATCTCATTTCAGGATTTATGGATCAAGCGCTCGAAATCCCTCAAGTGACTTATGCCAGAATCACCGGAAATAAATCCTCAAGTCATGAAGGACTTAAATGCAATCATTCAACGGGCATTTATTTCCAACGGGAATTAAATTCAAAATGCATTAAATGCCTGATAAGAGTATTAATTGTGATAAGCTAATGTGACTTGTGGACAAGCCACATTTTGACCAGACTGTCAGAAAATTCAAAATTTCAGCTGCTCCTGTCCAATCGGCTTCAGCGAACTTTTAGGAATGTCAGAGAAAAGGTATACTCACGCGCCCCATGAGAGGCACGCTCCTACATGTGTCCAACGGACAGATCCCAAGAAATTGCCTATAAATACCTTACCCCAGCAAACCCTAATTATAGAGACATACAATTGTTACAAGAGATAATTACGTACAGACACAAGAAAAACTTGCTGAGAAAAAGCTTAGAAACTCCATAGCCAAATCTTTCAAGCTTTTCATCTACATTCCAGACAGTCACAAATATCTCAAACATCTTCCAAAGAAGAAATTCAAATTCCAACTGAGATATTCCAAGTTGTTTGATCTTTTCAAAAACAAACAAAACCCTATTGACAAACCTCAACCTTTCATCTGAGTGAGAAAAATTGTTGAACCCTTTCAGGCAGTATTTCTGAGTGAGAGAAGCTTGAAGAAGACGATCTTCATTGGTGCTGAAGTCAGTGTGATCAAGGAGCCCAAGATCATTTTCACCCTTTACTATTGTGTAGAAGATTCTGTGTGACTTTTCAAAAATCATTCTAGTAAATTCCTCCAAGTGAAAAAGGAGAAGAAGGACGTAGCTGGGATTACACCACCCAGTGAACCTTATATATCTTGTGTTATTTACCTTATTATTCTTATTATTATTATTATTATTATTATTATTATTATTATTATTATTATTATTATTATTATTATTATTATTATTACATCATTTATCTTTGAAAGAGACAAGTTAAAGTGCAAAGCGATTAAATTAACTAAAAGAACGCTAAAACTCATTTCCGCTGTGCTAACCCTGATTAAGCGATCTAAGTGTTGCCCTACTTTGGTAAACTGTTAAAATCACTAAGTCTAAGTTAACTTTTTTCTGAAGCGTCTAACCCAAGCGCTCAGTTATCCAAAGCGTTCAAACCTTTATAGTGATACGAAATTTTTGAAGTCGAAAAGGACTTCAGGGTCTATTCAACCCCCCCTCCTTCTAGACCCTTTCGTATGCCACTTGGGGACCACCAATAGTCAAAAGGAAGGAATTGACTACCAAAAAACCTTCTCGCCAGTGGCTATGATCAAATCAATAAGGATTCTACTTGCAATAGCAGCACACCCAAATTATGAAATATGGCAAATGGATGTCAAAACTGCTTTCCTAAATGGATTCCTAGAAGAGGATATCTATATGGAACCGTCTAAAGGTTTTGAATCCGAGGAGCATATTCATAAGGTGTGTAAACTTGAGAGATCCATTTATGGACTCAAACAAGCGTCTTGTAGCTGGAATCTACGTTTTGATGAAGTTGTCAAAGGATTTGACTTCATAAAAAATGAAGATGAGCCTTGTGTTTGCAAGAAGGTTAGTGGGAGCAAGTTGACATTCCTAGTGTTATATGTATATGACATATTACTCATTAAACTCATATAACTTGATGTTGTACTCGGTAATCATAACAAGGAACTACCCTTGGTGACCATCACTAGTTTAGTTTATTTGCTTTGGCCAAAGACTTTGTAATTTCTATTGCTTATGATCGTACAGGTCACGTACTCGTTTATTGTCGGGACGGTGAATCCCATATTTGTTAGAATAGTGCCCTGCTAGCCAATCCTAGATCGGCATTATTTATCTATTCTTGTAATAAACAATTTCGTTTTACATTATATTAATAAAAGGCATTTCTTCATCTTATGTTTATATTGTTTATAAATGTATGATGAAGTCCCTAGAATTCACACATATTTATGGGACTTGATATCTCATTGGATGAATATCATAAAATAAATCTCTAGGTTGTGATTTCTAAATACCGTCCAAGTCATAGAATTATCAAGATGGGACATTGATAATTTGGATAGACTTGCGCATATGATACACACTCTTAATTAGAGATCAATGTCTCATTTTATAGACATTAGTGTAGTTGACACAAAAGCATATACGCGGGTGCTTGTTGAGAACAAGTTCTCTGATTATTTATATATATATATATCGAATTAGGAGTTTCTTAATTACGATAGTGCAAGATTAATTCTTTGACTTGAGTCATCACAGTAATCTTGTATATTGACTCATTGCACTTTGACTCCTGTGCCAGTTCTTTTACAAGGACACATATGAACTGGTGATTAGGTGTAGTGACTCGTATATGGAGGTCGGTGTTGACAACAAAGAATCCATCACTAGTCTAGATGAACAAATAAATTTTGTATAATATTTAAAGTGGTTTGACTAAGTTAGTCCCTGGCCAAGGCAAGTAAGTAATTAATTAAGAAATGAGTTTCTTGAATTAATTAATCACTTGTTAAACACAATTGAATTATTAATATTGAATTTACAAGGATCTCGACCAATAAGATTCCTCGATCCTTAATTCAATTGGGAAATTAGTTGGTGGAAGAATCTCACTTGCATGGAATGGCGAGTGAAAATGTTCACTTTGAATCGCCTACATCTAGGTCTTCAAGATAAGTAGCTAGAAACTTTTCTTTGATTTATGGGTATCTTATATTTAATGGAGATTAAATAATAAAAGGGTTAATTAACATTGTTTATTAATCGAGACAATTTAATTATCCAAATTAAATCATAAAGGTTATGAACCCATTACTAGTATGTTGGTGAACCTAAAGGGTCATACACAATACTCAGACAAATCCATTTCTTAGCTAAGAGAATTTAATTCAAAGTAGTTAAGTTAATATATTAATTAATTAAGACTTTTTATTTATTCAATAGTTGGATGAATATTTAATTAAGTCCAAAAGATGTTTGGTAAAAGTCTAGAAAACATTTAATTAATTGGGTAAGCCCCAATTAATTGGAAGAGGCTTTTAATTAATCTAGTACGGTGGAAATAATTATTTTATAGCCTTGGTCGAAAATTTGGTGGAAAAAAAATAATTAAAGGAGTTTAATTAATTTTCTTCTAGAAGGAAATAAGTTTTTTGGAGAGAAAGAAAACTAATTAAAATAGAAGAGTTCTATTTGGGAATTAATTAGTTTTCTATTCCTACATGAAAAATGTTTAATGTAGAAGAGTTCTACATGAGAAAGAATTGCAAGAACCTAGTTCTATAAATAGGACTAGTAGGGATTGAAAATCTAATGACTTTTGAAGCCAAAATTTTCATTCCTCTCACATAGAAAATCATTTCTCTCTCTCTTTTTCATATAGTGTTCTTGAGTTCTTGATTATTCATCAAGATCTTGAACTCAAGAATTCTTCCAAAAAATACTTAGAGAAGTAATTTTTTGCTTTTACCTTAATCCCACACTATTCCTTAGAGTTAGAATAAACGTTTATAGATCAACATAGCTAAAGATTATAAACGAGTGGGTATCCGAGGTGTAGATCAACTTTAGAGGAGAAACGTTTGGGTCTCTGAAATGAATAAATAATTCGGGCAAGGGAGAATTTTGGTGGAGGAATTCACAATCTTCATCAAAGAAAAGATCGAGTCGGTTAATTCAAGGAACGAGGAGCAAGCTAGGGAGCTTACGTTAAGGAAGAAGAAACTCTTCGATTTTTACGAAAAATCGAATAAGGTAAGATCTTCTTTATTTGAGTTTTAAATAACTAATGTAGATATGCGCAAGTATAGGATACGTGATAAGCTCGTAGGATTAATAAACTTGCATGTTTAAATCCTAGAAACTAAAAATTTAATTTCCGCTGTGCTTAGTCGGGCTATATGTATGTTTCCCAATAGTGGTATCAGAGCCTAAGGCTCACGCATCGTTATACATGATCCGTTTTATTTTAATCGTTACATGTGATGCACGTTTGAAATTATTAAAATCATGAATTTAATTGATTTGGGAATTTTCATAAAAAATATTTATTTTCAGTTTTTAAAGGCTGTTTATATCTGAAAATTAATTTTGTAATGAGATTACATAAAAATCGAATTGGTGAGGTGCTTGTATTAATTAATATTATATGGTGAGCTATATCCATAAAAGTGTTACTTGAATTTTTCCTTGTGTGAAAAGATTTCTCAAACATAATCTTTTGTATGTCAATGACGTGGCTAGTAATTTCCCATGCAATTGAAATTTACTTTCACATGCCAATCACATGTGTGCCCCCAATTTTTGCTTGGAGCAAAATCCAGCCATTTACTCGTGTACTAATTAATGGATGGACAACGTTTTTTTTAGAAAATTCGATGATGTCATGGGCAGCGGGTTGCCGTCCCATTTTTGGGTATTTTATTTTTCCTAAAATTTTAATTTTATTTAAAAGATGTTTTAGATTATTTACTTATTTTGGAAAAATCAAATTTTATTGAAAAACCACGAATTAATTTAATTTATGAAGACTATTCGGTAAATTAAGAATTTACATATGCTTTCATGAGTTGATATGCATGATGGAATTTTGAGGCCATTAGGGTTGTTCAAAGCATGTTTACTTTCCGTTATTTATTTATTCGCCTTGTCGGCGTTCGATCCTTCATGGCTCTAGATAGGACCGATTTAAATATATCCCAAAATATCCATGTTATATTTTATGTATGAGATGCATGATTTTATGATATGCATGATTCTATGTATAAGATGCATGTTTGTGTAAGATACATATTTTTAAGATTATGCTTATGATATGGTTTATTTCCTTTCATGTGTTGTTGGGCATGTTAGGATAGAGACTTAGATAAGATAATCGAAGCGTTGATGAGACCTTTCCTAATATACTAAAATTCCCTTACTTATTTTGATAAGTTTATAAAATCTTAATGATTTTAATTTTAATTTAATATGGGATAAAATTAAACGGGGTTTAATATTCCATGCCTACCATCAAAAGCAATAGCATGTCGGTGCTACTTATGTAGATTAGTCGACCATTGCAAGTGGGACTTTCTATAATGAGAAAGCCGTGATTATTACTAAGCATAGAGATGCACATGAGTAATTTATCTTCTAAGTTGACCATTGCAAGTGGAATTGTTTGGGTGAGTTATTTACATGTAGGTTTGATGGGTCTAACTTAACATAGGAGTAACATGGGGGGCGCATAAAATTGAGGTCCATATGAAACATAAGATAAAATAATTGAGGGTTACATAGAGATGTAATTGACAAGTGTTGTCTACCTATTTAATTATTATGTATGTGTCCATAAAATTGGGGTATGTAATAATTAAATTGGACTTCAATTCACTAAGAAAAATTATTTTTCTCGAATTCTTTAATGAGGGTTATTGAATTTGTATTAAATAATGGGAGGTAATTTATGATTAAAAGACCTTAAAATCATATCTACTCATAATATATTAAACATCCTCTTACTCTCCGTTTCACTTTAATTTGTAGATAACTAGATATGTAAAATGGCTAAAGACCCGCTTTCCACAATTCCTGACACAAACAAACTCACTGGACCCAACTATTCTGATTGGCTTAAAAACCTTAAGATAATGCTCAACTCTGAGAATAGAGCCTGTGTCTTGACTGATGCACCCCTCTTAACTCTGCCCGAGGTGCTGAGGAGGAGGAAATCAAAACCCATAAGAAATGGTTAAATGATGACATCCAAGCTAGGTGCACAATGCTTGCATCGATGTCGAATGAGTTGCAAAAGCAACATCAAAATATGGCAAGGGCTGCTGATATTTTCGAACACTTACAAGAGTTGTATGATGAAAAGTCTAAGAGGGAAAGGACTTAGTGTCTAAAGAGCTTTTCAGAGCTCGTATGACTGAGGGCCCAAATGTCCAAGAACATGTGCCAAAGATGATTGAGCTCATTGAGAAGCTCGCAAGTCTTGACATTGTTCTAGACAATGAACTCTCAATAGACTTAGTACTTCAATCCTTGCCTAGCTCATTCGACCAATTTGTGGTCAAATTTAACATGAACAATCTATAGGCAACCTTGCCTAACTTGTTAAGCATGTTAAGGACTGCAGAAGCCAAAAAGGACAAGCCAGTCCTACTTGTGAGTTTTGCCCATTCTAAGGCTAAGAGGCCAAAGAAAGGGAAAGGGAAGAGTTCCCAAAAGAACAAGAAGCCAAAAGCTAAAGGTGGGGTCAAGAAGGTTAAAGCCGATAAAGATAAGGGTGAGTGTTTGCACTGCGGTAAACCAGGGCATTGGAAGAGGAACTGCAAGGAGTAGCTTGTAACCCGAGGTGAGACCAAGGGTATGTTTTATGTTGAAGTTAACTTATCTATTAACGATACTTCTTGGGTATTAGATACCGGTTGTGCATCACACATTTGCAATAATTTGCAGGCAATGACAAGAAGTGGGATGCTCGGAAAGGATGAGATCGCTCTGAGCCTTAACAATGGAGCAAAATTTATTACCATAGCGATAGGGACGATCAAGCTGGCATTAGGCGACAACATTAGAATAGTTTTAAATAATTGTCTTTACGTTCTAGTATAATAAAGAACATTATCTCCATTCCTGTTTTAGATGGAGAGGGTTTTGAGTTTTTAATAAAAGATGGAAAGTATTCCATTATTAAAAATTGTTCTTTACTTTTTACTAGTACTTTGACGAATTGTTTATACACTGTTCAATCAATTAATTCTGTCTTTCACATTCAACATAGTAACAAAAGAAAACAAGATAACTTAAATAGTACACTAATGTGGCATGCTAGACTAGGACATATTTCCAAAGAAAGAATGCACAAATTGGCAAAGGAAGGTGCACTTGACCTTAAGGAAGAGGAAACCATGCTGACTTGTGAATCTTGTCTTAAAGGAAAAATGAACAAGTCACCATTTGTAGGGCAAGTGGAACGTGCCACTCATCCTTTGGATTTGATCCACTCGGATGTTTGTGGTCCTTTTAGTATAAGTACTAAAGGAAGGTGTACTTACTTCATTACTTTTACCGATGATTATTCACAGTATGGATATGTGTACCTTATGAAATACAAATCCAAAGCTTTTGAAAAGTTCAAAGAGTTTAGGAATGAAGTAGAAAAACAACTAAGTCATAGTATTAAGACTCTTCGATCTGATCATGGAGGAGAATACTTAAGTGACAAATTCCTTAGTTATCTTAAAGAGAATGGGATTCTCTCTTAGTGGACTCAGCCTGGAACACCACAATTGAATGGGGTGTTTGATGAAGGAATAGGACTTTATTGGATATGGGCCGTTCTATGATGAGTTTCACTGAAGTTCCTCCATCTTTCTGTGGTTATGCCTTAGACACTGCGGTTTATCTATTAAATAGATTGCCTTCCAAATCTGTGCCCAAAACACCTTATGAGTTATGGCGTGGTAAACCGGCCTCATACAAACATCTTCGAATATGGGGTTGTTCTGCCTATGTCAAAAGGCAAGTGGAAGATAAGTTCGAGTCTAAGTCTAGCTTATGTAAATTTGTGGGATACCCTAAAGAAACTATGGGGTACTACTTCTATTATCCGTCGGAACAAAAAGTGTTTGTTTCAAGGAATGCCTTTTTCTTAAAGAAGGAGTTTTTATTAGATAGAAATGGTGATATCATAGAACTTGAAGAAGTTCAAGAACCACAAATTATCTCACAAACTTTGGAAACACAAACACAAAAAAACACTGAAATATCTAACACACAACCTCCGAGAAGATCCGAAAGGATCCAAGGGCCACCTAAGAGGTATGGTCTATTACTAGAAAGTAATAAGGAGGAGCTTCAAGTGGATGAAGATCCAAGAAGCTCCAATGAAGCAATATGTGATATTGATTCAGGGAAGTGGCAAAGTGCCATGGAATTTGAAATGGACCTTGGTAGATCCACCAGAGGGTATAGTACCCATTGGTTGTAAGTGGATCTATAAGTGAAAGATTGGAGCAAATGGAGAGGTAGTGATCTATAAAGCTAGGCTAGTGGCAAAAGGTTACACTCAAAGAGAGGGTATTGACTATGAAGAAACCTTTTCGCCAGTAGCAATGCTTAAATCCATTAGGGTTCTACTTGGAATATCTGCTCATTATGATTATGAAATATGGCAGATGAATGTGAAAACTGCCTTCCTCAATGGAAACATAGAGGAAGAGATTTACATGGAACAACCAGAAGGTTTTGTATCTAGTGGGAGTGAGCAAAAGGTTTGCAAACTCCAAAAGTCCATTTATGGACTAAAGCAAGCATCCCGAAGTTGGAACATCTGTTTTAATGAAACTATAAGGATATATGGTTTTATTAAAAAAGAAGATGAACCATGTGTGTACAAGAAAGTCAGTGGAAGTGCAGTGACATTCTTAGTACTTTATGTTGATGATATTCTACTCATTGGGAATGAAGTAGGAATGATGCAATCGACTAAAGTATGGTTATCCACCAGATTCTCCATGAAAGACTTAGGAGATGCATCCTACATCTTAGGAATTAAAATCTATAGAGATAGATCCAGAAAGATGATAGGTTTGTCTCAATCAATGTACATAGACAAAATGCTAAAGAGGTTTAGCATGGAGGAATCAAAGAAATGATTATTTCCTATGAGTTATGGGATCCGGTATTCTCAATCCATGTGTCCTTTGACACCCCAGGAACGAGATAGGATAGCTCGCGTACCATATGCTTCTGCCGTAGGAAGTATTATGTATGCAATGTTAAGTACAAGGCCTGATGTGACTCATGCATTAAGTGTAGTGAGTCATTTTCAATCCGACCCAGGTGAGTTGCACTGGGTAGCTGTGAAAACAATCCTCAAGTACTTGAGAAAGACTAAGGAATTGTTTTTGATATACGGAGGTGGAGAATTGAAACTAGAAGGGTTCACTAACTTTAGTTTCCAATCTGAGGTGGATGATTAGAATTAATGTTGGGGTTTGTATTCACCCTCAATGGTGGAGCAGTAAGTGGAAAGAGTTCTAAATAGAAAACTACTGCGAATTCCACAACCGAGGCTGAATACAAAGCCGCATTTGATGCAGCAAAGGAAGCTGTTTAGATTAGGAACTTCATCCAAGGGTTGGGTGTAGTTCCTAGAATTGTCGATCTAGTACCTCTGTACTGTGACAATAATGGTGCCATTTCTCAAGCAAAGGATCTGAGGTCTCATCAAAGATCTAAACACATAGAGAGGCGATACCATCTGATCCGAGAGATTATTGGTAGAGCAAACGCATGAAAAGAGTCGACACAACAAAGAACATAGCAGATCCACTAACTAAGCCCTTGTCTCGTAATGTATTAGAAGGACATCTTGAGAAGATGGGTCTTAGATACCAAGGAGATTGGCTCTAGTGCAAGTGGGAGATTGCTAGAATAGTGAACTACGAGCCAGTCCTAGATAGGCTTTATTTATCTATTCTTGTAATAAACAATTTTATTTTACATTATATTAATAAAAGACATTTCTTCATCTTATGTTTATATTGTTTAAAACTGTGTGATGAAGTCCCTAGAATTCACACACAGCTATGGGATTTGATATCTCATTGGATGAATATCATAAAATAAGTCTCTAAAGTTGTGATTTCTAAAGACCGTCCAAGTCATAGAATTATCAAGATGAGACATTGATAATTCGGATAGACTTGCGCCTATGATGCACACTCTTAATTAGAGAATGTCTCATTTTATAGGCATTAGTGTAGTTGACACAAATGCACATACGCGGGTGCTTGTTGAGAACAAGTTCACTGATTATCCTGACTGAAACTTCCTAAATTGGAATTATTTATATATATGTTGAATTAGGAGTTTCTTAGCAATAGTGCAAAATTAATTCTTTGACTTGAGTCATCATAGTAATCTTGTATATTGACTCACTGCACTTTGACTCATGTGCCAATTCTTTTATAAGGACACATATGGACTAGTGATTGGGTGTAATGACTCGTATATGGAGGTTGGTGCTGACAACAAAGGATCTATCACTTGTTTAGATGAACAAGTGAATTTCCTGTAATATTTCAAGTGGTTTGACTAAGTTAGTCCTTGGCCAAGGCGAGTAAGAATTAATTAAGAAATGAGTTTCTTAAATTAATTAATCACTAGTTAAACACACTGGAATTATTAAGACTGAATTTACAAGGATCTTGACCAATAAGATGTTGGGAAAGTGCCCTCGATGCCAACGAGGAGATTAGAATAAAAGGCACTAGTTTATGTTGCACAAACCCTTAACTAATAGAAAAAATTTTAATATATTGTTCGTATAAGTCTTAATGGCATCTATAAGACTTAATTAGTTCATGTGTGTCAAGGAAAACCTTCGCACTCAATATAGTAATGAAGGAGATGCGCACTGGAAGGGTTTGGTACTTGATCACTTAAATGGTTTGCAAGTCGGAGAATCTCAATTGGGCATTGAGATTCGTTTGGACTTGTATGACACATGCTCTGACAGGGAGTGCCAGTCGAACACTATGGGATAGTGGGAGTTTATGTCATAGATACATTGATGGGATTAATGTATTCGAACATGGCTCGTAGTAATCCAATCACATGGGTTTTTACTCATTGACTGTCAATGATTGGATTACTGATTATGATAGTATGCGTGAGCCTTAGACCTGAGTAATCACGTTGAAAATGTGCTTGTGACGTCAAGTCTGTCATTAGAGTAGTTAGATCTAATTCACCCGTTGGTGGGGTCAACCTCAAAGTGCGGCTTGATGGGCAAGTAGCAGTCTTAACTGATTAGCAAGAAGGAATTCATTGTCTCGAAAGTAAACGAGAAGTATCCTATGCGATCATGGGTAAATGAGATTAAAGTCTCTGGCCAGAGCTCATGAACTAACTTGTGTTTGACACGGAGGGTAGTTCTGTAATCTCATATTACTATGATTCTTAGCATAGCATCGAGTCCTGTGAGTTTGACAGTCCATGGCTCTCACTCGATCGGGATACATCAGTGAAAGGCTTATACTCATACAGTATTCATAATCTAGAGGTTCGTAATGACGTAGTCATTTTGTACTCGGTTGGGCTACGATGTGGGGCTGCGGTGCTAGCTACGTGTCACCCACATCCTTTGGTATCCTCTCATTGCCAATGGAGATGAACCTAGAGAGTCGCGCTATAAAGGAATAGACTGGAAATCGAGTTTTGTATTTGGAGGGTATTTTGGAAATTTGTCCTATGGTAGGACGAAGTAATTAATTGGACGAACTAATTTAATTGATTGTTTAATTAGATTAAACAATGGTAAATTAAATTATTTAATTTGAATAGTTTATTAACTGGGTTAATTAAATATTTAAATTAGAATATTAATTTAATGAATATTTATTTAATTGGATTAAATGTAATATAATTAATTAAGTGGACTAAATTGACTGGGTCAATTTAGCCCACATGGGGCGTCCAACAGCCTAAGACGCGTGTCATGCACCGGCTTAAGTTGGAGGATTATTTAATCCTCCAACACAAGCCCTAGAGAGTTAATTAATTCACAATTCATTCAGTCAGTAAAAATACTGAAATCCTCCACCAAAATGCAAAACAAGAAAAAGATTCATATTATCTCTGCCTAACCGCCATGGGAGATGATGATAAAGATTTCCAAAAGTCTGTTCTTGCGTGATGATCTAGAGACAGGATGTTTAGATCGTTCAAGATTCGTGAGGATTAATAGAATTCGAAAAAGGTATGTTTTTCGCGTTCTTCGTTTTATGTTAAAATCAACGAAAAATCACAAATTGATCTTGGCTAATAGGATTCCGGATATGTTTTATTTTCCGCTGCGCATGATACCAGGATTCCCAACATAGGATTCCTCGATCCTTAATTCAATTGAAAAATTAGTTGATGGAAGAATCTCACTTGCATGAAATGCGCGATTGGAAAGGTTCACTTTGAATAGCCAACGTCTAGGTCTTCAAGATAAGTAGCTAGAAACTTTTCTTTGATTTATGGGCATCTTATATTTAATAGAGATTAAATAATACAATGGTTAATTAAAAGTATTTAATTATTCGAGATAATTTAATTGTCCAAATTAAATCATAAAGGTTATGAACCCATTACTAGTATGTTAGTGAACCTAAAAGGTCACACACAATACTCGGACAAATCCATTTCTTAGCTAAGAGAATTTAACTCAAAGTAGTTGAGTTAATATATTAATTACTTAAGACTTTTTATTTATTCAATAATTAGATGAATATTTAATTAAGTCCAAAAGATGTTTGGTAAAAGTTGAGAAAGCATTTAATTAATTGGGTAAGCCCAAATTAATTGGAAGAGACTTTTAATTAATTTAGTATGGTGGATTAATTATTAAAAGGTTTATTTTATAGCCTTGGTCGAAAATTTGGTGGAAGAAAAATAGTTAAAGAAGTTTAATTAATTTTCTTCTATAAAAAAATAAGATTTCTTGAAGAGAAAGAAAACTAATTAAAATAGAAGAGTTCTATTTGAGAATTAATTAGTCTTCTATTCCTACATGGAAAAGATTTAATGTAGAAGAGTTCTACATGGGAAAGAATTGCAAGAACCTAATTCTATAAATAGGACTAGTAGGGATTGAAAATTTAATGACTTTTGAAGCCAAAATTTTCATTCCTCTCGCATAGAAAATCGTTTCTCTCTCTCTTTTTCATATAGTGTTCTTGAGTTCTTGATTATTCATCAAGATCTTGAACTCAAGAATTTTTCCAAAAAATACTTAGAGAAGTAATTTTTTGCTTTCACCTTAATCTCATACACTATTCCTTAGAGTTAGAATAAACGTTTATAAATCAACGTAGCTAAAGATTATAAATGAGTGGGTATCCGGGGTGTGGATCAACTTTAGAGGAGAAACATTTGGGTCTCTGAAGTGAATCAAGAATCCGGGCAAGGGTGAATTTTGGTGGAGGAATTCACAATCTTCATCAAAAAAAAGATCGAGTTGGTTAATTCAAGGAATGAGGAGCAAGCTAGGGAGCTTACGTTAAGCAAGAAGAAACTCTTCGATTTTTACGAGAAATTGAATAATGTAAGATCTTCTTTATTTAAGTTGTAAATAACTAGTGTAGAATGTTGGGGAAATTAAACCAAACGAAGCGAAAAACATAATTTAAATTTTTTTTTCGGATTTTCCCGTAACAGGATCAATCCCGGTGTTTTATCACACGTATGAACGATAGGGTAAAACAAACTTTACCCATTGTAGCGAAGTGGTTGAAAAAACTCACGAGCCTGAATTCTTCAAGTTCTTCGCAAAATTACTCCAGCTGAAAATTTGATGATCCGAGTTGTCTAATTGTTCTGCCTCTAAATTGTCTCGCCGGAAAAACTTGATGAGAAATTTTTCCCCCTTTCTTTGGTGTAGACCGGCGGCTAGAGAGAGAGAGGGAGAGGAGTTCTTTTTGTTGTGGCTTAGTGAATTACAACTTATGACCTAGGTATTAACTAATATATTTATATCACTTAAGTTATTACCTTAGGCTCAAATTAGCTCATAAAGGGTGTGTAGTGGAGGCCCCTCTTAGACCTTTGGTGTACCAATTTGAGCTTAGTCTAATCTACTATTTAATTAATTAATTAAATCCAATTAAATAATAGATAATATATTTAATTTAATTAATTTTATTTCTCCAAAAAATAATATATTAATTAAACTATGAATGAATTAACTTATTTTCTCAAATAATTAATTTCGTTTAATTAATTTTAAGTATCCAATACTTAAAATATTACCACAAGAAATATTCTATTTTTCTATCAATTTTTCCTTTTTAAGCGTGACTCTTTAGGTTCATCTATATTTGGCAATGAGAGGATTTCATTGAATATAGGTCCCACCTAGCCAGTCAAGTGGTCCATATTTTAACCCAAATAAGATAAAACGATTAGATCATTTTTACCTTTCCAATTGTAAATAAACTCTTCGTTTCCTGATCCCTGTCAAGTGAGAGTCATGGTTTTTAGTCAAACTCACTGTCTTGACACTATGCTATATTTATAATAAGTTCAGATCAGTGAATACTTTGGCCAAAGACTTTAAGATCTAACTTACTTATAAATGCATAAGATAATTCCTCGTTCACCTTCGAGGGAATGAATCCCATCTTGGATATTAGTTAAGATTACTACTTGCCCAATAGGCTGCAGTTAGAGGTACCAACGGGTGAATTGGGCCTAACTACTCTAATGACGAACCTAACGTCACAAGTATATCTTCAACTCGATTTCTCAAGTCTAAAATTTAGATACACCTGTTACAACTTTATCAATTCTGTCATTGATTGTCAAAGAGTGAAAACCTATGTGACAGAATCGATGCGAGTCATGTCTGAGTGCCACTATCTCCATCAGTGCATCTATGATATGAGTTCTTCACTGCTTTCTAGTGATTGACGGGTACCTTTCTCGTCAAAACTCATATCATACAAGTCTTCATGATTTCCAATGCCCAATTGAAAATCTTTGACTTGCAGACTATTTTAGTACACAAGTATTAAACTCCTCTAATGCCTTAAAGAGTTAACTCTTGTGTTCATGGACTTATAGATGATTACAATATACAAATGCCAATATAATAGTAAACAACTAATAGCCTTTTATTGATCGAATTCAAAACAATTACAAATTAATAATGTCCTATCATTTACTAATCCTCTAGTGGCATTTGAGGACATTAACCTAACAATCTCCCACTTGTACTCAATGCCAATCACTATGGTATCTAATACCCATCTTTTCAAGATGTCGATCCAGCACTGCCTGTGTCAAAGGCTTGGTTAATGGGTCAGCGACGTTGTCTGCTGGATTTACTCTCTGAACAGCTATCTCGCCTCTTCCAACGATTTCCCTTATTATGTGATATCTTATCTCTATGTGCTTGGATTTGTTGTGAAACCTTGTTCCTTTGCTTGTGCAATAGCTCCGTTATTGTCACAATAAAGTGGCAATGACAGCTCTACACTAGGGACCACAAGAAGTTCTCCAAAAAACTTCCTAATCCAAACACCATCTTTACCAGCCTCTGAAGCTGCTATGTATTCTGCCTCACTGGTGGAATCAGTAGTTGTGCTTTGCTTGAAACTTTTCCAAGTTACCACTCCACCATTGAGCGTGAATGTAAACCCTGAAGTGGACTTACGATCATCTACATCAGATTGAAAATTGGAGTCAGTATATCCATACACCGTCAAATATCCATGTCCATATGTTAGGACCATATCCTTAGTTCTCTTCAGATACTTGAGGATATTTTTTACAGCAGTCCAATGTTCTCTTCCTGGGTTAGCCTGAAAATGACTTACCACGCTTACTGCGCAGGCTATGTCTGGCCGTGTCCATAACATAGCGTACATCAGACTACCCACTGCAGACGAGTAGGGCACCGTACTCATTTTTTTCCTATCTTTCTCACTTTGAGGAGATATAGACTTTGAAAGGTGCACCCCGTGTCTCATGGGCAAGAAACCTTTCTTAGAGTCTTCCATCCTAAATCTCTTTAGGAATTTCTCTAAGGGCTTGGGAAAGTCCTATCATTCTATTTGTTCTATCTCTATAGGTACGAATCCCTAGAATGTAGATCACTTTTCCCAAGTGTTTCATGGAGAATGTATTTGAAAGCCATCTCTTGACTGATGTGAGCATCCCTGCAACATTTCCTATGAGTAGAATATCATCCACATATAAGACAAGGAAAGTGATTTTACTCCCACTAACCTTCTTGTAAACACATGGTTCATCTTCGTTTTTGACAAAGTCAAATCCTTTGACTGCTTCGTCAAAACATAGGTTCCAACTCCTAGAGGCTTGCTTAAGTCCATCAATGGATCTCTTAAGTTTACACACCTTATGAATATCAGACTCAGATGCAAAGCCTTTAGGCTGCTCCATATAGATATCCTCTTCGAGGAATCCATTTAGGAAAGCCGTCTTTATATCCATCTGCCATATCTCATAGTCTAAGTGTGCAGCTATTGCGAGCCGAATTCGAATAGACTTGATCATTTCCACAGGTGAAAAGGTCTCTTGGTAGTCAATTCTTTCCTTTTGATTATAACCTTTTTCTACAACTCTTGCCTTCTATGTGTCAACTTTTCCATCTGGGCCTATCTTCCTCTTGTAAATTCACTTACACCCTATAGGTGCAATGCGCCGTCAGGACGATCTACAAGAGGCCGGACCTGGTTGGAATACATCGAGTCTATCTCTGCTTGCATAGTTTCTCGCCACTTTGTAGAGTCGATGTCCATCATTGCTTGATCATAAGTAGAAGGGTCGTCTCCATGGACTCCCACTGCTATAGTGTGGACACCCGGTTCCTCTTGTAGTAGGTACTCATACTACCTATTAGGTTAATGTGGTACTCTATCAGATCTATGCAATGTTAGTTGTGTTTCGTCAGGTTCAGTGTGTGTTTCTTGAATAGTAGTCTCCCTGGGTGTTTCATATTGTTCATTAAGAATAATCTTTCTACCTGCACCACCTTCTTGAATGAATTCATCTTCTAGAAAGTGTGCTTGCAGTGCAACAATGATCCTTTGATCATCTTGCATGTAGAAAAAGTATCCCATTGAATCCTCTGGGAAACTGGTAAAATGTCCTTTTAGGGACCTCGCTTCCAATTTCTCTACCTTTGTCGTCTTGATGTAGGTAGGGCATCCCCAAACCCTAATGACCTTAAGTTTTGGTTGTCTATTTCGTCATATCTCATATGGAGTCTTAGGAATGGACTTGGAAGGACATCTATTCAAGATATAAATAGTCGTAAGGAGTGCATGTTCCCACAAGAAGATGGGTAACTCAGTGTAGCTAATCATAGATCAAACCATATCCAAAAGCGTTCAATTTCTACGCTCTGCTACCCACATTTAGTTGTGGGATTGTTGGTGGTGTGAGTTGCAATATTATCCCATGTTCCTTGAGGAACTGATCAAACTCGTCACTCATATATTCACCTCCACGATCCGATCGTAGTGCTTTTGTGTGATGACCAGATTATTTTTCCACCAAAGTCTTAAATTCTTTGAACTTATCAAACGATTCAGACTTATTCATCATTAGATACACAAGACCACCTCGAATGGTCATCAGTGAAAGTAATAAAATAGTGAAAACCTCCACGAGCCATTTTTCCAAAAGGTCCGCAAACGTCGGTGTGCATAAGTCCTATTACTTCAGTAGCTCTTTCAAAAGTCCCGGTGAAGAGTCGGATAAGGATCCGATCCCAATGGGTCAATTAACCCATCTTTCTCCATCTTGTGTATCTTTCACTCTCCAGTATGGCCTAGTCTTAGATGCCACTTTAAGATTAGATTAGTACTTTGCCTACCACGCTTCTTTGAGAGAACATTTACAACACATTCATTTTGCATGTTTAAATAATAGAGGCCATTGACTAAAGTAGCAGTGCCAACAATATTATCATTCAATAAAATGTTGCAAGTACTGTCAATGAAATTAAAAACATAATTATTCCTAACCAACATATTGAAATAATGTTCTTAAGCCTGTTGGGCAAAAACAAAACATCCTCTAAATTTAAAACATGTCCAGATGATAAACGTAAAGAAGTTGATCCAATGCGAGAAGCCACGACACTCTGCCCGCTGCCAACACTGATCAGCACCTCTCCATGCTCCAGCTTTCTACTTTGTTGCAGATCCTAATTCATTACATAAACGTGAGCACTAGCTCCAGAATCAAGTATCCACGAAGTGGAAAATACAGTTATAGAAAAATTGGTTTCTAAAATAAAAAGTTCCATACCTATAGTCTTGCCTCGATTAGGACATTCCCTTCTCCAGTGGCCCAGCTCACCACAAAAGAGATACCTACTCCTTTCTTTAAGTATTTCCTTACGCTTCTTGTTCTTTCCTTTCTTGTTTCCTATTTCTCTTCGAGCCTTCATCTTAGCTCCAAAGAGCTCTTTCGATATCTCATATCGAGCACTGCGACGGTGCTCACCATAGAGCTCCACCAGGTGTGCCAAAATAGCCCTCGCCGAGATCATTTTGTCATGGGACCTCTGCAACTCATTTGTCATTGAGCCCATCATGTACCCACGAACCCGGATGTCGTCTTTGACCCACTTCTCATGAGCCGCGACTTCCTCCTCATTAGCACGTGTCCTTACGGGCGGGGCTGGGATATCAATATCCAATACATACCCCAGTGACTCCATATTGAGGACTATTCTCAAGTTTCGGATCCAGTTTACATAGTTTAGACCAGTCAAAGTGTTCTTTTCAAGCAGTATAGATAATGCATTGATAGTCATAGTGAGAGAGATAATAAGCAAATAATTGCAGAAAAGTAAAAAAACTTATTAGATTCAAATGTAATTGTTGTTTCAAGTTTAAATTAAGGACTTTCAAAATAAACTTGGCTCCCATTACATTTTTCGAAAATCCACACTCCCATTGTGGAATTCGGAAGTCATCGTTGGAAGACTTCGTAGTGGTGATTGATTTCTTTAACTAGATTAATAGGTTGCAACCTTTTGCTGGTATTTGGCCTAATCAATTCTATTAAAGTGATGTCCAACATCAACCCATCTATGGGATGATTCAATCCCTTTGTCCATTATTCATCAAATCTCAACCTTTTAACGATCTTATTGATTTATGAATAATTTAAGTTCAACCCACTGACTATCTATTAGTCTAACAATTGAACTTCACCTTGCAACCTTTTGCTGGTATTTGGGGTGAAATTTGTTTTTGACCAATGGTATTTCATACACTTAGAAAAAATTTAAAATATATTTCAATATAAATAAACCCCATTGCTTAGGGACGATATTATATATTAAATATCATTTTAATTTCTCCCAAGTTCAGTGGAGGATAGGATACCTAGTACCATTTACTAACTTAATATTTTTCAAAGTGGGAGAATTTAAATTATTTATTAGGTCTCACTTTGCACATTAATCCATTTTATATCATACATAAAAACATGGATTAAAATAAAAAATTAGCAATCCTAGAAAGCTAACAACACATGATTCATGGACTTTTATTCCTAGATTGAAACAAGCCAATGTTTCAATCAAAAATAAAAAGAAACTACACTAAAGCTTCCAAAGTTCCTTCTTGTATCTCCTCGGCTCGACTTGAATTTCTCCTTTAGGCCTATTCTATTTCTAACTATTACATTTCAATATATATGTCACCTATACAAAATTTATCTAGAAAGAAAATAAAATTAGGCTCAAAAAGGCCTTTACAATCCATCAAAAAAGAAATACAAATTTAAAAACGAGCCTACGTCCATGAATCATGTCTCCCATCACATAACATGTCAAACATGATATTTTTCACATAACACACGAAAATCATATATGGTAATTTCTAATTAAATTCCAAATTTAATTATTGTTTTTCATATTCTTGAGGACATCTATTTATTTAATTCTATTTGAAAATTCAATTTTAGTGAACTCCAATTAATTTTATATCAAAATCTAATTTTAATAAAAATTAATCTCTAAGTTCATCAAAAATTAATTTCGCAATAGATACAATCCAATTTAATTCAAAGTTCAACTTTAATTAACATTAGATTGGATGAAAATAAAATACTCTTATTAAATAATTAATATTATTTATCTCGTATTAAAATTCAATTTTAATCGAAATCAAATAATATATTTATATTTAATAAATGACCCGGGTCACCCATGGATCGACCCGGGTCGGGTTTGCAACCCATGTGTTTAAAAACACACGGGTGTGCGAGCCCAAAACAACTGATGGGTTGTGCTGTGCAGCCCATCGGCGCACGCAAGCCAGCGCCGTGAGCAGCCGACACGGCGACGGGTCGGTGCTGAAATTTGCAATTTTTATTTCCATCACATTAAAATTATATAAAATTCATCTTTGATTAATTTCTAATGAACGGAAAATAAATAAAATCCTCAAGAACACAAATAACGCGACATCCACATATCTAATCATGCATCGATAAAAAACTATAAATCATGCATCTTTATCACATATTTACACATAATTTACATACTTCGAACCCCGCAATTTGGCTCTGACACCACTGTTGGGGAAATTAAACCAAACGAAATGGAAAATGGAATTTAATTTTTTTTTTGGGATTTCCCCATAATAGGATCAATCCCGGGGTTTTATCACACGTATGTACGATAGGGTAAAACAAAGTTTGCCCGTTGTAGCGAAGTGGTTGAAAAAACTCACGAGCCTAAATTCTTCAAGTTCTTCGCGAAATTACTCCGGCTGAAAATTTGATGATCCGAGCAATCCAATTGTTCTGCCTCTAAATTGTCTCGCCGAAAAAATTTGATGAGAAAAATCTTCCCCTTTCTTTGGTGTAGACCGATGGCTATAGATAATATATTTAATTAATTTTATTTCTCCAAAAAATAATATATTAATTAAACTATAAATGAATTAACTTATTTCCTCAAATAATTAATTCCATTTAATTAATTTTAAGTATCCAATGCTTAAAATTTTACCACAAGAAATATTCTATTTTTCTATCAATTTTTCCTTTTTAAGCGTGACTCTTTAGGTTCATCTATATTTGACAATGGGAGGATTCCACTGAATATGGGTCTCACCTAGCCAGTCAAGTGGTCCATATTTTAACCAAAATAAGATGAAACGATTAGATCATTTTTACCTTTCCAATTGCAAATACCGTGTGAATATAAACTCTTCGTTTCCTTATTCCAGTCAAGTGAGAGTCAAGATTTTTAGTCAAACTCACTGTCTTGACACTATGCTATATTTATAATAAGTTTAGATCAGTGAATTCTTTGGCCAAAGACTTTAAGATCTAATTTACTTATAAATGCATAGGATAATTCCTCGTTCACCTTCGAGGGAACGAATCTCATTTTGGATATCAGTTAAGACTACTACTTGCCCATTATGCTGCAGTTCGAGGCTGACCCCACCAACGGGTGAATTGGGCCTAACTACTCTAATGATGAACTTAGTGTTACAAGTATATCTTCAACTCGATTCCGCAAGTCTAAAGTTCAGACACACCTATTACAACTCAATCAATTCTGTCATTGACTGTCAAAGAGTGAAAACTCATGTGACAGAATCGATGCGAGTCATGTCTAAGTGCCACTATCTCCGTCAATGCACCTATGATGTAAGTTCTTCACTACTTCCTAGTGATTGACGGACACCTTTTCGTCAAAACTCATATCATACAAGTTTTCATGATTTCCAATGCCCAATTAAAAACCTTTGACTTGCGGACTATTTTAGTACACAAGTATTAAACTTCTCTAGTGCCTTAGAGAGTTAACTCTTGTATTCATGGACATATAGATGATTACAATATATAAATTCTAATATAATAGTAAACAACTAATAGCCTTTTATTGATCGAATTCAAAACAATTATAAATTAATAATGTCCTATCATTTGCTATCCTCTAGTGGGATTGGAGGACATTAACCTAACATAGAGATGCATAAGCCTATGATACGGGGTAAGCTCGTAGGATTAATAAACTCGCATGTTTAAATCCTAGAAACTAGAAATTTAATTTTCGTTGTGCTTAGTCGGACTATATGTATGTTTCCCAACAATATTGGCAGTTATCTTACAATGTCGAATGCACCATATGGATCGAACTTTGAGGTCGACCCCACCAATCAGGTGATACGGGTCTAACTACTCTGATAACATATCCAATACTACTAGCACATCATAAATAACTCCTTAGGTCTAAAGCTCACACATACTGTCACAATCTTAATCCCAATCATTGACTGTCAAAGAGTAAATACCTATGTGGTTGGATTAATGCGAGTCGAGTTCAAATATGTTAATTCCATTAATCATATTCATGACACCAGCTCCCACTATCTAATCAGTGTACAACTGGCACTTCCTTGTGAAAGAAGGTGTCATACGAGTTGAATTTTAATGCCCAATTAAAATTTCTTAACTCGCGAACTCCCAGTTTAAGGGATTAAGTACTT
Organism: Buddleja alternifolia; assembly: GCA_019426215.1. Taxonomy (NCBI): domain Eukaryota; kingdom Viridiplantae; phylum Streptophyta; class Magnoliopsida; order Lamiales; family Scrophulariaceae; genus Buddleja; species Buddleja alternifolia. The sequence goes on along the minus strand of CM033393.1, from coordinate 25,700,523 downwards.
GACTATTCCAGTTCCTCCTCCTTTCCATAAGAGGTGGAAATTCTATCTTCAAATCTCATGGACTTATTTGTTCAATACATTTAAATGGCATTAGATTTTTATGAACACAAGGTATAGAACTACTTATTTTTTAAACTAACTGTTCTATGACCGTATTTTCTACTTCGTGGATTCTAGACTCAGAGGCTAGTGCCCACGTATGTTGTTTGGTTTAGGATTTGTAGAGAAGTAGAAAGCTGGGCCGAGAAGAAATGATGATCAAACTAGGCAGCGGGGAAAGCGTTGCAGCTACTAGGATTGGATCTACTTCTCTTTATTTGAATTCTGGACATTTATTGTTTTTAGATAATGTTTTAGTTTTGCCAAAGGGGCTTAAGAACATTGTATCTATTCCTATATTAGTTAAGATTGGATATACATTCCATTTTTCTAAATTAAATTGTTATTATGGAAATAAATTAGTTGGCAATGCTTGTTTAGTTAATGGTTTGTATTATTTGAATGTCCGTAATTCATCCAATGTGAATGTTGTAACACGTAAACGTGGTAGGTAAGAAGCTAACCTAAGACTCAAGTGGCATCTTAGACTAGGCCATGCCGGAGAGCACAAGATCCACAAAATGGAAAAAGATGGGCTATTAAGCTCACTGGGGTCGGATCCCATTCCAACATGTGAATCATGTCTCTTAGGCAAGATGGCTAGATCTCCCTTCACCGGGACTTTTGAAAGAGCCACTCAAGTCTTAGGGTTAGTGCATACCGACGTCTGCGGACCATTTGGAGAAATGGCTCGTGGAGGTTTCTACTACTTCATCATTTTCACAGACGATCATTCAAGATATGGTCTAGTGTATCTGATGAAGCAAGAGTTTGAATCCTTTGAAAGGTTCAAGGATTTCAAAGCCTTAGTAGAAAATCAAACTAGGCAAAATATAAAAACTCTACGATCGGATCGTGGAGGAGATTATATGAGTGCCGAATTTGATGAATTCCTTAGACAACAAGGAATAATGTTACAACTAACACCATCAACAACTCCTCAACTAATGGAGTAGCCGAGCGAAGGAACCGAACATTGTTGGACATGGTTCGTTCTATGCTTAGTTACACTGATTTACCCATTTTGTTGTGGGGACACCCGCTCCTTACTGCTGCTCATGTTTTGAACAAGATGTCCCTCCAAATCCGTTCCTAAAACTCCGCATGAGATGTGGAATAATAAGAAACTGAGACTTAATCACATTAAGATTTAGGGATGTCCCGCTTATGTCAAGAAGACTAAAGTGGAGAAATTGGAGACAAGATCCCTTATGGGACGTTTCATTGGTTATCCTGAGGATTCCATGGGATTCTTCTTTTACCTGCATGATGATCAGAGTATCATCGTGGCCCTACAAGCTCACTTCCTTGAAGATGAGTTCATCTTGGAAGGGGCAAAGGTAGAAAAATTGTTCTACAAGAACAAAATGAAACTCCCTCAGAGACATATGTCCAAGAACTAAGGCCTGAACTAATAGTAGCACAACCACCATGTAGATCTGGTAGAATACCACATGAACCTGAGAGGTATGGGTATCTACTGCAGGGGGAGCTAGAGCTTCACAATGCAGTACAAGAAGGTCATGAAGATGATCCTTGTACCTATGATCAAGCGATGGTGGATGTCGACGCTTCAAGATGGCGAGAAGCCATGGAAACAGAAATGGACTCTATGCAATCGAACCAAGTCTGGACTTTGGTAGATCGTCCTGAAGGTATCAAACATATAGGATGTAAATGGATCTACAAAAGAAAGATAGGTAGCGATGGCAAGGTTGACACCTTTAAATCAAGGCTCGTAGTGAAAGGGTATAGTCAAAGAGAAGGAATTGACTATCAAGAAACCTTTTCGCCCGTGGCCATGATAAAGTCCATACGAATACTGTTATCCATAACTGCATACTTAGATTATGAGATATGGCAGATGGAAGTCAAAATGGCTTTTCTGAATGGATTCCTCGAGGAGGATATCTATATAGAACAACCAAAGGGTTTTGTATCCGAGTCCGATATCCATAAAGCATGGAATCTCAATTTTGATGAAGTAGTAAAGGGATATGGCTATGTCAAGAACGAAGATGAACCCTGTGTCTATAAGAAGACTAGTGGGAGCAAACTCTCGATCTTAGTACTATATGTGGATGACATTCTGCTTATAGGAAATGACGTAGGAATGCTCACCACAGTCAAGAAATGGCTTTCGAGTACGTTTTCCATGAAAAACTTGGGAGAAGCGACATACATTCTAGGAATTCGTATCTACAAGGATAGAACGAATAGAATGATAGGTCTCTCTCAAGCCCTTTACTTAGAAAAGGTCCTAAAGAGGTTTAGGATGGACAATTCTAAGAAAGGATTTCTTCCCCTGAGGCATGGAGTACACTTGTCCAAATCTATGTGCCCTCAAAGTGAGGAAGATAGGCAGGAGATGAGTGATGTACCCTATGATTCTGCAGTAGGTAGCATGATGTATGCAATGCTGTTTACTAGACCCGACATTGCCTATGCTGTGAGTGTGGTGAGTCGATTTCAGGAAAACCCGGAAAAGGAACATTGGATAGCTGTGAAAAATATTCTGAAGTATCTGAGAAGAACTAAGGATATGATTCTCATCTATGGAGGTGGAGACCAGAAGATGGAAGGTTATTCTGATTCAGACTTTCAATCTGATGTTGATGATCGAAAATCCACTTCGGGGTTTGTTTTTACTCTCAATGGTGGAGAGGTGTCTTGGAAAAGTTCCAAGCAAAGCACAACCGCTGATTCCACCACTAAAGCAATGTAGTTGACCCGTTCACCAAACCACTACCTTAGGTTGTTTTGGACCGACACTTGGAAATGATGGGTATTAGATACCACAATGAGTGGCATTGAGTGCAAGTGGGAGATTGTTAGGATTATGCCCTCAGATGTCATAGAGGATAGTATGAATAGGGCATCTACCTTGTATTGAACTAAAATATTATTTATAGTAAAAGGCATCATTTAAGTTTTCACATAATTCTTATCGGCATCTATAAGTTGTGTAAAACATTTTTTTTGTCCATGTTTTCAGTGCGATCCCTCTACTTCCTATGGGATAGGAAGAGTGGCACTAGAGAGATCGATCTTGATTACTAAAACAAGTTTGCAAGTAATACGAAGTCTTTAATGGACAAATAAAGACTTCGAATACTTGTACAATCTTAGCTCCGACATGGGAGTGCCTGTCTAGTATCATGGGATGATAGGAGATTAAGATTGTAGGCACATCAGTGGAACTGATATGCGCAAACACGACTCGCATCGGTTCTGTCACATGGGTTTTCACTCTGTGACTGTCAATGACAGAACTGATTATGCGTAATAGGTATGTGTGAACCTTTGACCTGAAGTATCAGGCTGAAGATGCACTTGTGACGTCAAGTCTTTCACTAGAGTAGTTAGACCCAATTCAACCGTTGGTGGGGTCAACCTCGAAATACGGACTTGATGGGCAAGTGGTAGTCTTAGCAGATATCTAAGAGGGATTTGTTCTCTCATAAGTGAAAGAGAATGTACCCTATGTAATTATAGATAAATAGAGATCAAAGTCTTTGGCCAAAACAAACGAGACGATTGTTCTAGGCACCAAATCGATCTCAATGATATCGTATTATTATAATTTATACATATGGTCAAGTCCAATGAGTTTGACATAACCATGACTCTCACTTGACTGGGGAACGTGAATGAAGGGTTTATACATACACGGTACTTACGATTGAAAGGTTGTGGAATGATTCATGCATTCGTATTTCATTTGGGCTACGAAGTGGGCCACATGACTGGCTAAGTGTTACCCAATTCCTTTGGTTTCCTCTCATTGCCAAATGAAACGAACCTAAAGAGTCGCGCTAAAGAATTGATGAAGAAAATTGAAAAAGGGATTTTCTATTTTCTATTTTATTTTGGAGAGATTTAATTTATTGGATAAGTTAAATAATTAACTGCTTATTGGATAAGATAATTAATTATTGGATAAGATTAATTATTAATTAATTTCTTGGAGAAATTGACACGCTAGAACCTAACGTGCTTGGTAGCAAGTATACTAGTCGTGTAGTAATAAAAATGGACAAAATAAGTCTGGGTTGTCGAACCACGGAGACTTGGATTTTAGCTTGTGGTTTGCAAATAAATGTAAAGACAATTTAACGGAAAGTAAGAGTAAGACAAGTAAGTAAACGAAGAACAAAAATAAGAACGAGCAATATATTGAAACTCAAATGTGAAAATAGACTAAGGCACTTGCAGGACTTGGCTTGATCCTCATTCGCACCTAGACTCTCGTTGAATTATTAGACCTAGTTGCTATGGTGAAAACTCCTAAGGTAAAGAATAACCGATGTCTCGTGATAGACTCCTACACTTAAATGGCGGTTTCCTAAGTATGTCTACCTGGAAATCTAACCTCTAAGCATGCATTGAAGAACTAGAGTTTACTCGATTAGAATCGAACGACTTCACCAGGGAGTCTTTACCTATGTCTAGGGCAACTCCTATTTGGTTCGGTGATGTTATAAATCCCTTGCACCGTAGCTTAACTCTTTCTCAAGATGCTAAACTAGGCAATTTATAATACATATGGTGATCAATCACATGTAAGAAACATAAGCACAAATTCATAACACATAGCAACATAGGAATTAATTCAACGATTATCAATAACACGAATAATTCACAAATCAATTCTTACAAGGCCCTAGCCATATGAATTTAGCCCATAACTATCAATATAGAAGAATTCAACATGTTCATATCCATAAATGTAAACATAAAATGCAATGAACAATGAATAAACTCCCTATAAGGTTGAATGATGATGATTCTCTAATGGAGCTTCACTCCTTAGCTCTTATTCTCTTCTTGCCCTTTTAGATCAGTGAAATTATGGCCCAAAACTGAGAAGTATGCTCTCAATTCCCCAGCTTTCGAACCCTTGAAATGAATTGAAAAATCCAATTTATACATTCAGAATTCTGTTATCGCGGCGCCTAGGCGCACGTCGATCGGCGCCTAGGCGCCGCCTACGTGGCGTGTCTTTCTTGGGGCAGAAGTTCAGGGGCGTCCAGGCGTGCAGAAAGGAGGCGCCCAGGCGCGCGATGTGTGGCGCCTAGGCGTGCATCTCAGAAGCCAGATTTCTCTCTGTTGGGATTGCGCCTCGGCGCGGGTAAAGTGGCGCCTGGGCGTGGTTCTTAGAAGGCTGAGCTGAGCTGGTGAAGTGAGTCGTCTTTTGCCCTTTTCTTCGTCCATCGTCGCTTACTACCTGAATTCACTTCACACACATATTAAACGCACGAGTGGCATGAAATAAACTATATACGGGCCTAAATTATCATTAAAAAGGCCTAAAAATTTATGCAAAAACGACTCCTATAAGAAATATATTATCTAATTAATTTTATTATTTAATTAATATAATTATTTATTGGATAAAATAAATAATTAATTGAATAAGGAAATTAACAAAACAAGAGAATTCCGGACCCTATATGGGGCATCCATGAGGACTCCCATTAGGCTAGGTTAGATGATCAAATTGGTCTCTTTTGTTTTGTCTTGGTCAACAAGTCATTGAGTTATAAAAAGGCTCTCTTGACTTTAACCTAGAGATGTGAAGACATTACATGAATCACGTTGCCTCTAAATTATCATACACAAAAGTCGTCGCCCCTATAAAGAACAAGAAGGGAATTTTTCGTCATCAATTCGTGCATGATAATTTAGAGGCAACGTGATTCGTTGTTGGATTCATCTACAACTTCAAGAATTGAAGAACACGAGGGTTGAAGAATTCAAGAAGTTCATCAATCTAAAGTTTAAAAGAAGAATTGGATTCTCCTACCACCTCGCTTCAACGGGTAAGTCGGATTTACTCGTTAATGCATGTTTAAGATTCAATTATGCGAATTAGAGTACACTTTTGGGTTTTGATTTAAATTTTTGAAATCCTTCCGCTGCGTTTATGTGTTTTTACGTGTAACCCAACACCTAAGTCCAAAAGGAGTTTTAATGCAAATATTCTCAGATCATTAATTGCCAACGGGCATTTAATTCAAATACATTAGATGCTGATAAGAACATTAAATGTGATAAGCACTCTAGGACGTACGGAGAAGCCACCCTATTGGACTATCAACTATTCAGAGACTGCAGCACTAACTTTTGTGCAGCAGATTTTCAGGAAAAAGGAAAAAATTTATTCACTCGCGAAAGTGAGAGACACGCGCCTGTGCATGTGTCAAACTGACACTTTTTCCAAGAATGCCTATAAATAGGACTTCAACAACAAGCCAAAATAACCATCGAATTACAAGCCAAATTGCTGTTGCATTGAAGTCTCGAGTACTCAAACTCTCAGAAAAGCCAGAATATTCAAGCAAACATTCTCTCTGCTTTTCTTCAATTCCTGACACAGTCAACAAATATCTCAAACATTCTTTTCGAAGAAACGTACATTACTATTGAGATATTCCAAGTTGTTTGAAATTTTCTAAAATTAAACAAACCATTAGAAAACCCCCTATCCAAGCCTCGCGATCTGTGTGAAGTCGAAATTGGATACTTGCAATATTTCTGGGTGAAAAAAACAAGGTGATAGAAGTGTCTTGGAGCAGAAATCTGTGTGACCAAGGAGCTCAAGTCATCAATATCCATCTCTCCCTAATTTGTAGAAGATTCTGTGTGATTCTTTGAGAATCATTTTAGTGGATTGTCTCCGAGTGTTCAAGGAGAAAAATGACGTAGTAGGGATTACACCACCCAACGAACCTTTAAATTCTTTGCGTTCTTTACTTTACCGCATTTCTATTATTGTCATTGTTGGGAATTATATGAATAAAGCGCAGCGGAAAGTAAATTTAATTCCCAAAGCCCAAATCATCTCTAATCCTCGTGTTTAATTGTGTATAGAAAAATTACCGTTCTCGTGTATGTTGATTTCTGAACGTGATCCTCTTCTCTAACGCCGAATTTGCCAGCGTCTCTAATTCATCACGCTAGAATAAAAAATGAAAAACTCCTCCTTTCTTCGTTGTCAAAGACGGCTAGAGAGAGAGAGAGGTGGGAGACTTTTTCTTGGAGAGAAAGTTATGTAAGTTGCCTTGTGTTATTTCTCACCTTGTGATAAATTTATATCATTATGAATCAATAACACTAGCATGAAAGAGCCCTATTTGGGTGTCTATTTGGCCACCCCTTAGTGGGCTCGGAAGCCGTCGGGCTTTCGTCTTGCTTGCTAATTAATTAATCAGATAATTTATTTATCCAATAAATAAATTGATAATCCAATTAATTCAATTCCCAATTAATTTATAATTTAATTTCTCCAAGAAATTAATTAACTCATTAATTTAATTAATTAATTAAATTATCTAATAATTAATTAATTTAATTACGGCATCCAATGCCGTGAATTTCTCTGAAGTCTTTTTCCCATGTTTTTCCTTTTGCACTTCCTTTAAGCGCATGATAAGAGGCATTTTTACGTGTTTTTAAGCCCCTTTGCGTTTATGTCTTAGGTTCATTTATCGCTTGATTCTTAGAGGAGAGGGGGGCAGCCCCTAATCTGATTTCTCCACCATTCATCACCATTCTTCATCACTCTTGGAGGGGAAAACTAGAGGAAGGAAAAGAGCTTGGGGATTGAAGGCTCAACTTCAAGATCCATCATTATTCACTTTTGAGGGAGTTTTTATAGCTTTTCATTTCAATTATGTCTATGAACATGTGTATTAATTCATTTATGTTTTTCATATTATCCATTATGAACTAAATTCATAAGACTAGGGCCATGTAAGGCCAAATTGTGATATATGCTTATAATAGATGATTGTTGTGATTGTTCTTATATTGTTATGTGATGTGAATTTGTATTTTTACCTATCTTGCATATACTTGATCACTATATGTTAGAATCTTATGCCTAGGTTAATATTTCGGGAGAAAATTGACTTAGGGTGCAAGAAATTCACATCATGACCCGTAACTAATGAGGAATTGCTCTAGACATAGGTAAAGATTCCCGGGTGAAGTTGTTCGATTCAAATCGAGTGAACTCTAGTACGTTAATGCATGTTTAGTGGTTAGATTTCCGGATAGGAATATTTGAGAAATCACGATCTAAGCATAGGAGTTTATACGCGAGACATCGGTTATTCTCTACCCTCGGAGCTCTCACCATAACAATATAAGCGTAATCCTTCAACGAGAATCTTTATAAGTATAATTGATCAATTTGAACCTAGCATGTGCCTTAGTCTCCCTTTCTATTTTGTTTTAAATCATTTGTTCAACCTTGTTCTTATCTTACGCATTTCACACTCATTTTACCTTTATTGTTTTGATCTTTGTTGTTATATAATCTTAAACTAGAATTCAAGTCCTTGTGGTTCGACAATCCGGACTTCTCGTCCACTTTTATTACTACACACGACTAGTGCACTTGCTATTATAGCACGTTAGCTTTTAGCGTGTCAAGTTTTTGAATTCGTGCCACATGTGCGTTTAATTCGTGCATTAAGTGATTTCAGGTCTTAAATGGATACAATCAAAGAACGGGATGAAAAATGACGTATAAAACAAGTTTAGGCCAAATTGCTACGCACCCCTACGCCTAGGCGCCATCTTGCCCACGCCCGGGCGCCGTATCTACACCACTTTTCACGTTCGAGCGCTATTTCCGTATGTTTAGAGGCCGAATTGGATGAAGTTCCCTTCTACAATGTTGTAGAACTATGTGTTAGCTTCAAATGAGGACTTGAATCATCCAAATCGGAGTTTCGTGGAGAAAGTTATGAATGAAATACGATTGCTGCGCAGGATACATTGCATTTAATTTCAGCATTCTGAATCCCGCGCCCAAGCGCCGTAATGCCACGCCTAGGCGTGTCCACACCCGAATTGAGATTCTTTTCAGCCAAAAGATCATCATTTGATGGGGGAATGGAACATTTAAAGCCAAGAGGTCATCACATGTATGAGAGGGATGTCATAAGTATGTTTCTTAATAGATCTACTTTAGGGAATTTTATACTACTCACTTTAAGAGTAGTGGAGGACACACTAGGGGGGACACACATGAGGAGCTGATTTGTGGTGGTCTTCTTAAGGATTTTTTGAGCACAATTGACCGATACATTGGGGAGGAGGAGAGAGAGAGGCATTTTTTGGCCATCACTTTTCACTCATCATCATTCATCACCATTCTTCATCACTTTTGGAGGGGAACAAAGAGAGAGGAGCTAAGGATTGAAGATCAAGAGCAAAGATCCATCATCAATCAATTGAGGGAGTTTTAATTATTTGCATTTACATGTTTATTTCCATGAGTATGTATATGTTTGTATTAGATTTTCTTAAGGCTTTGATGAGAGGCTAATATTGTAGAACTAAGGCCATGTGAAGGCCAAATTTATGAATCAATATATGTGAAGTTGCTCTTTGTATTAATTCTCCTATTGCTTTGTGTGTTAATTCTATGCTTTTATTCCAATCATGTGTTTGATCACCATATGTTTGATCACCAATGAATCCCAAACTAGATAGTTTTAGGGTATTAAGTGTAGAGACACTCCTAAGGATTTAATCACTTGAGTATCAAAGGCCACGAAATAAAACTAGATCTTTTAAACAATTCACTTCTTTTGGCTTGAGCATAGCTCAAATTAGCATAATAGTACAGTATATAGGCATGAAACTTTTCACCTCCGGTACGTATTAGTCTGACCACTTTTGGTCATACCAAAATTCAACCTTTCCAATTCATTGTTAGCATATAAAATTACTACTCAACTTATAACCTTATGAGAAATCTAAGTTAATATTTCTGGGAATAATTCCTTAAGTGTCTCAAGATGGTTATCCTCTCAACTCCTCTACCTTCGATTTAAGTGCATTGTGAATCATCTAAGGAATCAATTCTAGTCTAAGGTCTCCACGAGCAATTTCAAAGATATATATATATATATTCCATTAAATTCAGATTATTTCAAGAATTCATGCCATTTTTTCAAGTCAATCAATTTCAATGCATCAATTGGAAGGACTAAAAATTTTTCATGCTTGATTTTCTCAACAAAGAAGCATATAAACATGATATCAAACAAATTTTCCCCAAATTCAAGTTAAAAATTAGGATTGCATTTTCAATATTCAAAATAGATACTCTTCTACCCCCAAACTTAAATCCAACATTGTCCCCAATGTTGTTACAACATGCATACACAAAGGTAAAAGAACACTTACAACCAAGGATATTGAAGAACATCCTTAAGCTTCCAATGCATCCTTACAAAGTTTCTCCTCTTATCGAGTAAAATAAGAATCTCTAAAGGTGGGGTCCAAATGTGCATCATATCTAACACTTCAACTTTTTAAACCATCAAGCATAAGAAAAACATACATGCCCAAAGTGCATGCTTGAACACAATAAAAAGAAACAAACTAAACAAAACAAAAACGAAAGCAAAAAGAAAAGAAAACTTACAAACTTGGGTTGCCTCCCAAGAAGCGCTAGTTTAGAGTCGGTAGCTCAACTTGAGATAAAGAATCGCTAAAGATCCTGGAGGGGAATGGTCACTTTATCCCTCGACCCGTCAATCCCTATGTAATGCTTTAATCTTTGGGCGTTTGTCATGAAGGTTCGTCCATTATCCGTTATAAGTTCAATGGCACCAGAAGCATACACACGAGATACAACAAATGGTCCCGACCATTTTGACTTGAGCTTCCGGGAAAAAGTCGAAGGCGAGAATTGTATAGTAAAACCTTGTCTCCTTCATGAAATTCTCGGGGAATAATACGCTTATCATGCCATGTTTTCGTTCTCTCCTTGTAAAGCTTGGCGTTCTCATACGCTTGATGGCGCCATTCCTCAAGTTCGTGTAATTGGAGTAATCGCTTGGTACCTACGAGTTGAGAATCAAAATTTAGAAATTTAATAGCCCAAAAAGCGCGATGTTCGAGCTCAACCGGTAAATGACATGCTTTTCCAAAGACAAGGCGATATGGGGACATGCCAATCGGAGTTTTAAACGCGGTTCTATATGCCCACAAGGCGTCATCTAGTTTAAGGGACCAATCTTTTCTAGATGCGTTAACCGTTTTTTCAAGAATGCGTTTAATCTCCCGATTCGACACCTCCACTTGACCACTTGTTTGAGGATGATATGGGGTTGAGATTTTATGTCGTACCCCGTACTTGTTCAGTACGTGCTCGAATTGTTTGTTACAAAAATGGGTGCCCCCGTCACAAACAATTGCTCTAGGAGTTCCAAAACGAGTGAAAATCCTTTTTTTTAAAAATCGAGTAACCACCCGAGCATCATTAGTTGGTAAAGCCTCAGCTTTGACCCATTTGGAGACATAGTCGACCGCAACAAGAATATACTTATTGGAACAAGAACTAGGGAAGGGTCCCATAAAATCAATACCCCATACATCAAATAGTTCACATTCAAGCATGTTATTCAATGGCATTTCGTGTCTTTTAGAGATGTTACCTGTTCGTTGACACCTATCACAAGATTGAACATACAAGAATGCATCTTTAGAAAGAGTAGGCCAAAAGAAACCTGATTGAAGCACTTTAGCCACTGTTTTAGAGGGTCCAAAGTGACCACCTACCGACATATCATGACAATGGGCGAGAATTGATGCTATTTCCTCCTCGGGGATACATCGTCGAATGAGGCCATCTGCACAAATCTTAAATAGATATGGTTCGTCCCACAAATATCGCTTCACATCAAATAAGAATTTCTTCTTTTGATGATAAGTGATATCCGGAGGAAGAACTCCCGTGACAAGATAATTTGCATAATTGGCATACCAAGGAGCATCATTATGAAGTATAGCATACAATTGCTCATCGGGAAACTCCTCACAAATAGGTTTATCAAACACGCACTCAGGCTTAGGAATCTCTATCCTAGACAAGTGGTCGGCAACAACATTTTCTACTCCTTTCTTATCCTTAATTTCTATGTCAAATTCTTGAAGAAGTAAAATCCACCTAATGAGTCTAGGTTTGGCATCCTTTTTGGCAAGCAAGTATTTTAATGCGGAGTGATCGGTGTACACAATTACTTTATTCAAAATGAGATAAGCATGGAACTTATCAAATGCAAATACTATGGCTAGTAATTCTTTTTCCGTGGTTGCGTAATTCATTTGTGCATCATTTAAAGTCTTACTAGCATAGTAGATGGTTTGAAATACCTTATCCTTCCTTTGGCCAAGGACCGCACCCACCGCGGTATCACTAGCATCACACATCAATTCGAAGGGCAAACTCCAATCGGGAGGTGCCATGATGGGAGCAGATATCAATAGCTCCTTAAGAGTTATGAAGGCCTGTAAACAAAGGGAATCAAAATTGAATGGTGCATCTTTGACAAGCCAGTTAGATAACGGCTTTGCAATTTTGGAAAAATTTTTGATAAATCGCCTATAGAAGCCTGCATGACCAAGAAAGCTCCTCACGGCTTTCACCGATGTAGGTGGAGGAAGCTTTTCTATTATCTCAATCTTGGCTTGGTCCACTTCAATCCCTTTTTGGGAGATTTTGTGACCTAGCACAATCCCTTCCCGGACCATAAAATGACATTTTTCTCAATTCAAAACAAGATTTGTTTCCTCACAGCGTTTTAGAACACGGTCCAAATGATCAAGACATGTGTTAAATGAGGTTCCAAAAACAGAAAAATCATCCATAAAAATCTCAAGGAATTCTTCAACCATGTCATGAAAGATCGCCATCATACATCGTTGAAATGTGGCCGGGGCATTGCATAATCCAAACGGCATCCGCCTATAAGCAAACGTGCCATAGGGACAAGTGAAAGTTGTTTTCTCTTGGTCCTCGGGGGCTATGGCAATTTGGTTATAGCCGGAATACCCATCTAGAAAACAATAAAAATCATGTCCAGCTAACCTTTCAATTGATCGTCAACACCCCCACACTTATCACTTGATTGTTAGCTTTCAACACCCCCACACTTATCAATTGATCGTCCTCGAGCAATAAGAGTTTTAAGATAAGGAAACATCATCAATCAAAGAGAGAAACAAAAATAAAACTACCTAACTCACTTTCGTGGAGTAAACGGTTGCATTTAGCGAATGCAACAAGCCTTTGAACCTTTTAGTTACCTCAAAGGACGAGTTATAGTCTCGTGAGGGTTTGCAGACGATATACCCACAAAATCGAAAGATTTTCAACCCCGATCACTCAACGTAAATTACAATGATTAATAGCACACAATGGTATGAATTCATCTGTTTAAGCTCATATTACAAATATATACACATCACACATTTGCTCATGTTACGCCTTAACATTGAAAAAATCATCCAAGTGGCATTCTTACCACTTTTCAAACATTAACCCCATATTTATCAACTTTTGATTATTCACATGGTACGAGAATTGAATACAACTTCATATCCACTTAAAAATTCATCACTTCATTCCACTTTCGGATTTATCTTATGCACTTTCAACTCGAAACATTAGAGGCTAGACCATGTGCAATGTTTGATCCTCTTAGGCTTTCTATGACACCCGTGTAACGAGCTTTAGGCCAATAACTCCTAAACCAGATGGCTTTAGGGTATCAAATGTGGAGACACTCCTAAGGGCTTAATCGCTCGAGTGTCAAAGGCCACAAAATCAAACTAGGTCCTTATTCACTTAACACTTGCACTGGCTTGAGCTTAGCTCAAATTAGCAAAATAGTACAGTATTCTAGGCATGGTGCTCTTCGCCCCCAGTATCTATTAAACCTGACTTTTTCAGTCATACCAATGTTCAACCTCTTTTTATTATTATTAAACACACGAAGTTAACGTTCTCAACTCATAACACATGTGAAAATTCTAAGTTGATATTTCCGGGATCAAGCCTTTAAGTGTTTCAAAATGATTGCCCACTCAACTCCTCTACCTTCGATTTAGGTGCATATGTGAATCATCTTAAGGTTAATCTAGTCTAGTTAGGATCCCATAAGCAAGTAACGATGTGTATAGCCATTAAAAACCAAATTGATAGAGAAAACATACCATGTATTCAAATTAACCATACTCAATGCCTCAAGTGAAGGGTTGAAATTCTATCCAAAAAAAAAATACTAATTAAAATTGCACACATTTCACATGTAGAGGTACAGCACCCCCCAAACTTGGACCGAAATATGTAAAACATGAATCAACATGACTATAATGGATCTAGTATACCCCCCACACTTATCATGAACATTGTCCCCAATGTTTGAAAAAAAGAAGGGCAAAGTACACGTCACCATGGGGAAGCTGAAAAGCAAACCCGAGTCCACTTAAGGCAATCAAGTCCACGGATGGCAATCACTGTGTCGATCACTACATAGGTAAACAAATGCTAGCCATACAGAGCATCAAACATTGGATAGAATAGAATAAAACAAAACGAGACAAACAAAAAATGAGAAACATGCATGGAAAGAAAACATCAAGCATCCAAACATAAAACATAAAATATCCAACAACCCAACAAAAGATATCCAAAAACAAAAAGAAACATGCATGGAAATAAAACAAGATAAGCCTAATCGGTGGTGCCAAAACGGTCAATGTAATCCTCATCCGCTCCGCCGAGATCATCCAAATCAATCAACGGGCTACCCTCATCATTATGAGCCTCATCATCACCTCCTTCAGGAACGAGAGCACCTGACTCGTGCATATCTGCGGGCTGCTGAGGCGGGGGTGCGGGTAAGGTGGAGGAGCAGAATAATCAAACGGCCCCCAACCGACAAACGCATCATGCTCTACAAAAAGCTGACGGAAATAAGCACAAGTGTCGGACATGACCACCCTCATCTCATCTCGCAACTCATCCCTCAATTCATCCTTTAATTGTCTAATGGCGGCGGCATCCATAGGTGGAAACTGTGGGGAGCTAGTAGACCGGGATGAAGACGGGCGAGGCCTCTTGGAAGTAGCTGGTGGTGGAGGAGCCTGGGAGTCGTCATCTACCACGGTGAGATAAGAACCAGGAAGCTCAGTACGCTCCATAGGAAATGTGGGAACCTTAGCCGCCTTGCATAAAGCTGTGATCAGTGACGGGAGAATGATGGGAATCTTCCGAGTGGGACCTTCTCCCTTTTGCTTAGCCAATTCTTTGTTAATCAACGGCCCTAACTCATTCTTCAACTTCCTAAAGTGGTCCGTCAAAGACTTGTGGATTACCCGGGCAAAGTCCACAGCTTTCTTGGACATAATAGCGTAGATGAGGGTGGCCCGTTCCTTGTTTGCCTCTGATCGATTGGTACTCGGTATTAAATTGAATCGGATGAAGTCGAGCCAGAAAGCAGCCTCGGGTAATAGAGCCCTACGGGGGACATGAGCTTCTCCGGGTACCCATTCCCACCCCTCTCGGCCAATAACCCGCAAAATATCCGACAGGCTAACTCGGAGGCGCCCTGCATTGTAAAGAGTGGTGAACTCGCATGTCTGAGGGGTCGGGGTGCCTATGCTCTCCCTAATCTGTCTCAACTCATAATTGACATGTTTGCCCCGGACCAAAAGGGTAGTCCCCAGCCATCCTCGTGTCTCAATCTCATCATAAACCCCGGAGCTGAAGAATTCCAGGACCCAAGGAAGATGAATGGCCTCGGGCTTTTGACAGAAAAACTGTAAGCGATGAAACTGTATCAATTCGTGCACAGAGGGCTGTCCCCGGGTGGTTAAATAGTGCTCCTTAATAAGGGTGCGGGGGGTGCTCAAACTCTGACACATAATTTGGACTTGGGGTTTTCAAAACGGGTATTATCGGGAGTCTCGGGCTCATTAGAGGAACCCTCACCCACTTTTTTCTTACCCTTGGACGGTCTGTTGGTAGTTCTCGTCATTTGCAACAACAATGATCAACTTCTCAACTACTCAAATCAACCCAAATGCAACCAACCCAATACAACAATCGTCAACGCCCAACAACACACCAAAATCAGAGAGCAACCCACAATCTAGCAACAATCCACGGATTTAACCGATTCCTCAATTCTTTAAGCAATAATCCACAATTTAATCAACAAAATAGCATCCAATTTCAACACAACAACCCACAAATTCAATTTCAACCCACAAATTGATAACAATAGATCATCCAATTCAACAACAACAACCCTCAAATTTTTTTTTTTTTTTACGATCCACAAATTCAATAGACGTCCTCAAAAAAATTCAATCCACAATCGGACGAAGCCCCAAATAATCCTCAAAATATAATGTAAGGCACCTACTCGTCGTCTATGAATCGGAAATGGAAGAAGGGTAAAGCCAAAACTCACCTTTTTTTTTCCGAGTTGGATGTGAAGGAGGAGTCCGGTGCAGCGAGTGATGTTGATGGAAAGTGGCGGTGAAACACGGTGGAGATGGCCGGAAAAGGTGAGAGTGTCGCCGGAAATCGCTTGGGAGAGGAGTTGTGAAGAGTTTGTGAAGAATTTTGACCGTTTGACCCACAAATTTGTTTAAATCAGAAACGGGCGCCTAGGCGCGCGTGTTTGGGCGCCTAGGCGCGCGACACAGCGTACCTGGAATTTTTTACTTGTAATGCCCGCGCCTAGGCGGGCGTTGTTTCGGCGCTTGGGCGCCCCTTTCAGAACCGGGCGCCTAGGCGCCTGTTTTCGGCGCTTGGCGCCCCTTTCAGAACCGGGCGCCTAGGCGCCTGTTTTCTCGGCGCTTGGGCGCCCCTTTCAGAACGGGCGCCTAGGCGCCTGTTTCTCGGCGCTTGGGCGCCCCTTTCAGAACGGGCGCCTAGGCGCCTGTTTTCTCGGCGCTTGGGCGCCCCTTTCAGAACCGGGCGCTAGGCGCCTGGTTTCTCGGCGCTTGGGCGCCCGTTCAGAAAAATTTTGTAAAGAATTTCATTTCCTGTTTCAAAAGGGAAGAGACAAAACACTTAAAACACAAACTAACAAAGATGTAAGACTAGAAAATAAAGCAACAAACGGGATAATAAGGGAAAAAGAAAAGGAAACGGAAAGAAAACATGGGTTGCCTCCCAAGAAGCGCTAGTTTAGAGTCATTAGCTCGACTGAAAGCGAAGAATCACGAAGGGTCCGCGAGGATGAAGGACTCTTTGTCTCTTGGTCCATCCATCCCTAAGTAAGGTTTTAGACGTTGAGCGTTGACCAAGAAAGTATGTCCTTTATCTGTTGTAAGCTCGACGGCGCCGGATGGATAGACCTGGGAAATCAAAAATGGGCCCGACCATCGAGACTTAAGCTTCCCGGGGAAGAGTCGGAGTCGAGAGTTGTATAGCAACACCCGCTCTCCCTTGTGGAATTCCCGGGGGAGAATATGTTTGTCATGCCACATTTTGGTCCGCTCCTTATAGAGTTTTGCGTTCTCATAGGCAAGATGACGCCATTCTTCGAGCTCGTTGAGTTGTAGCAAACGTTGTGTACCTACACTTTGAGAGTCAAAATTTAGAAACTTAATGGCCCAATAAGCACGATGCTCGAGTTCAACGGGCAAGTGACATGTTTTGCCAAAAACAAGACGATACGGGGACATGCCAATTGGGGTTTTATAGGCGGTCCGATAAGCCCAAAGAGCATCATCCAATTTAAGGGACCAATCCTTTCTTGATGCGTTGACAGTTTTTTCTAAAATACGCTTAATCTCCCTATTCGAGACCTCCACTTGGCCACTAGTTTGTGGGTGGTATGGGGTCGAAATTTTATGCTTCACCCCGTACTTGGTCAATAAAAGTTCAAACTGCCTGTTGCAGAAGTGGGTGCCCCCGTCACTAATGATGGCTCGGGGAGTTCCAAATCGAGTAAAAATATGCTTCTTCAGAAAACGAGTGACAACCCGAGCATCATTAGTAGGCAAGGCCACGGCTTCCACCCATTTGGAGACATAGTCTACCGCAACAAGGATATATTTATTTGAACAAGAACTGGGAAAAGGGCCCATGAAATCCACACCCCATACATCAAACAACTCACACTCTAACATGCTATTTAAGGGCGTTTCATGATGTTTAGAGATGTTCCCCATTCGTTGACAGCGATCACAAGATTTGACATAATGATGTGCATCTTTAACAAGAGTAGGCCAGAAGAAACCTGATTGGAGGATCTTAGCTACCGTTTTGGAAGGCCCAAAATGGCCACCTACCGCCATATCATGACAATGAGATAGGATAGCATGCACGTCCGTTTCGGGTATGCAACGTCGAATTAAACCATCTGCACAAACTTTGAATAAAAAGGGTTCGTCCCAAAGATATTGCTTTACATCAGATAGAAATTTCTTCTTTTGATGAAAAGTGATATCCGGGGGAAGACGGCCCGTAACAATGTAATTGGCAAAGTTAGCATACCAAGGTGAAATTTTTTCAGAAATAGCAAGGAGGTGTTCATCTGGGAATTCCTCACGAATTGGTGTCTCATCTAACGGATCATTCACTAGCTCTAATCGTGAGAGGTGGTCGGCTACTACATTTTCGGTGCCTTTCTTGTCTTTTATCTCTAAATCAAATTCTTGGAGTAACAAAATCCACCTAAGAAGTCTTGGTTTAGCATCTTTCTTGGCAAGCAAATATTTTAAAGCCGAATGATCGGTGTAAACTATCACTTTGTTTAGCACGAGGTAAGAGTGGAATTTATCGAATGCAAAGACTATGGCGAGTAATTCTTTTTCCGTGGTGGCATAATTCAATTGTGCATCGTTAAGAGTTTTACTAGCATAGTAAATGGTTCGAAATACCTTTTCCTTCCTTTGGCCAAGGACCGCTCCAACCGCGGTGTCACTCGCATCACACATCAATTCGAATGGTAAGCTCCAATCGGGGGATGACATGATAGGGGCGGAAACTAAGCGTTCCTTCAAATCAAGAAAGGCCTGCATACAAGAAGAATTGAAATCAAAAGGTGCATCTTTAACAAGCAAATTAGACAACGGTTTCGCAATTTTAGAGAAATTCAAGATGAATCGCCTATAGAAACCAGCATGCCCGAGAAAACTCCTAACAGCTTTTACCGATGTGGGCGGGGGAAGTTTTTCAATGACCTCAATCTTGGCTTGGTCCACTTCGATCCCTTTTTGAGAGATCTTGTGGCCAAGTACAATCCCCTCCCGGACCATTAAATGGCATTTTTCCCAATTCAAAACAAGGTTGGTTTCTTCACAACGTTTAAGCACAACATTTAGATGAGCAAGACAAATATCAAAAGTTGTTCCGAAAACAGAAAAGTCATCCATAAAAATTTCAAGGAAATCTTCAACCATATCATGAAAAATAGCCATCATGCATCTTTGAAAAGTGGCCGGGGCATTACACAAGCCAAATGGCATCCTTCTATAAGCAAATGTGCCATAAGGACAAGTGAAAGTGGTTTTCTCTTGGTCCTCAGGATCTATGGCAATTTGATTATAGCCGGAGTAACCATCTAGAAAACAATAGAAATCATGCCCGGCTAATCGTTCAAGCATTTGGTCAATAAAGGGGAGGGGGAAATGATCCTTACGTGTGGCATCATTCAACTTACGGTAATCTATACATACACGCCACCCACTAATTATACGAGTTGGGATAAGCTCATTATTCGCATTCTCAATTACCGTTATCCCCCCTTTCTTAGGCACCACTTGGGTAGGGCTCACCCACGCACTATCAGAAATAGGATAGATTATACCTGAGTCGAGCAGTTTAATCACTTCCTTCTTTACTACCTCTTGGATTTGTGGGTTTGATCTCCTTTGGGGTTGGCGTGTAGGCTTGGTGGAGTCCTCCATAAGTATTTTGTGCATACATATCGCTGGACTAATGCCTTTGATGTCCGCAAGTTTCCACCCAAAAGCCCGTTTGTGAGATCTCAACACCGTCATTAATTGCTCTTCTTGTGATCCTGAAAGAGATGAGGAAATGATCAATGGGAGTGTTTCGTCATCGTTCAAGTACACATATTTAAGGTGGGAGGGGAGGGGTTTGAGTTCGAGAGAGGGGGGTTCTTCAATAGATGGGCGAGGTGATCCTGACAATGATCTATCAACTTTGATGAATCCTCCCGAATGAGAGGAAGATTTGTACTCCAAGCTTAGAACCTTTTCCACTAGATCATCTTTCTCCGAGTCCACTTGCATGGATTTCATAAGATTCTGTTCGAGAGAATTTTCAATTGTATTGTCCTGTAAATACTCAACAATCAAATGGTCAAATGTATCAATTCGATAACACGAGTCATGATCAATAGGATGTTTAAGGACTTTGTAAACATCAAAGGTAACTTTGTCATCGCCCACATTCAAGGTAAGCTTACCATTAGCAATGTCAATTACCGCCTTACCCGTGGCTAGGAATGGTCTCCCTAGGATTAATGGTACCTCCACATCTTCTTCCATGTCGAGTACTACGAAATCAACGGGAAAATAAAACTTGTCGACTTGGACAATAACGTCTTCGATTATCCCCTTGGGCCTCTTGATCGATCGGTCGGCTAGTTGAAGGCTCATTGAGGTCGGCTTGGGATTTCCAAGGCCTAGCTTTTTAAACAGTGAGTATGGAAGAAGATTGATGCTGGCCCCCGAGTCACATAACACCTTCTTGAATGATAGGGATCCAATCGTGCATGGGATTGTGAGACTCCCGGGATCTTGGAGCTTAGTTGGCAATTTATTGAGTAATACGGCGGAGCATTCTTCCGTGAGGCACACCGTCTCATTCTCTTCCCACTTCTGCTTGTTGGAGAGTATGTCCTTGAAGAACTTCACATAATTCGGCATTTGGAGAATGGCGTCAATAAACGGAATATTAATTCTCACTTCCCGAAGGATTGCCAAAATTCGAAGAAAGCTCGGATCCATCTCCTTTTTCTTCTTTTTGTGAGCATTTGGGAAGGGGAGACGAACTTCGATAGGGGGAGAAAGCGTTGGATTAGACGGATGAAAACCCACTGAAACAGTAGGCGGCGCCTGGGCGCGTATATCGGCGCCTAGGCGCGGATCTGTTGGCGCCTGGGCGTGCATTTCTGGGCGCTCGGGCGCGGGATGCAGAACATATGCATCTGGCAGGTTTGTGGGTGGCGCCTGGGCGCGTATCTGTAGGCGCCTGGGCGTGCAGGTCGGGGCGCTCGGGCGCGGGAAACAGAGAATTTTGTCCAGAACAGGGTAGATCAGGCGCCTGGGCGTGCATGTCGGGGCGCTCGGGCGCGGATGTACTGGCAGTGTCATTCTCCAATTGTTTGCCACTTCTCAAGGCTATGGCATTGCATTGGGCCTTCGGGTTCTTTTCCGTGTCGCTTGGGAGAGTCCCCGGGGCTCTACCGTTAACCGCATTAGAAAGTTGCCCTACTTGTGTTCGCAAATCCTTCATCTCCATACACATATCCTTTATCATACCCCGAAGTTCGTTGAAAGATGTATCGGACTTTTTCATGTGAGCATCTAGTTTCTCATCGATTGTGGGAGGTCGCATTTGCACTTGACCTTGACCTTGTCCATTGAAATTGCCTTGCCTCGGGGGTGGGTTATTGAAGGGTGGTCGTGGAGCTTGATAGATCCCCGGTTGATAGATCCCCGGTTGTGCGTTCTGTGCGGGGTTGGGCCTTTTTGGAAAATTCTCGGGTATATGAAAGTTCACCCGAGGTTTATTTTGATTCCCCACATAATTAACATTGCCAACCTCCGGTTCCAAGACTACTACTTCCTCTACTACTTCCTCAATACAAGCAACCTTTTTAGAGGATGAGGCCTCTTCATCGTCGGGGTAAAGCTCGTCTTCTCGGGCCAACTGTTCGACTTTGTCCCATACACTTTGACAGTCTAACCCAAGGAGATCTCCTCCCGCACCCGCGTTGAGTCTATGCCGAATACGTGACCTAACCCCATCATAGAAATGGAGTACTTGTTCATTCAACCCAAAATTATGATCGGGACATTTACGGAGCATGCCCTTATATCTAGCCCAAGCCTCGGCTAAAGATTCATTGCTCCTTTGCCTAAACCCTTTTATATTACTCCGTAGCTCATTGATTTTTGAGGGTGGAAAGAATTTATTTAAAAAGGCATCGACCAACTCACTCCATGTTGTAATAGATTGTGGAGGTAAGGATTTGTACCATGTTGTCGCCCTATCCTTCAATGAGAAATGGAAGACTCTTAGACGAATCGCATCAAGATCTCGTGGGTGATATTGAATGGTCACAAGAGCCTCATCTATGGTTTCCAAATGAGCGTGTGGTGATTCGTGCGGTTCTCCATAGAAAGGATCTCCTTGCACCATATTAAAAATGTGAGCCGGAATGTGGTAGTTTGGTGTGAAGAAATTAGGCACGACTACGGGCCCCGGAATGGTATGGACCCTAGGTGGTAAGCTACCCCGAACCGACGGGAGTTGTGGAGGAGGTACCGCTTGCATGGCTTGTAGAACACCTTGTAACCACTCCCTAGTTTCCGGTGAGTTCATGTCCGGGAAATTTCCATTTGGGTTTTGGTTGAGATTATTGGCCATTTCTCTTGCTCGCCTACTAGTCCTAAGAACTCGTTCAATTTCGGGCTCCAACTCGTATAGAGGCTTGTTTGAGGAGCGGGTCATGCACCTCAAGAACCTAACAATTAAATACAAGAACAAAATTAGACTAATCACGAAAATAAAAGAAAATCAAGAAATAAACGAAAACTAAGAATTATAAAAAATGTAAACGAAAATAAAAAAAAAACTAAAATAAACAAGTCCCCGGCAACGGCGCCAAAACTTGACACGCTAAAAGCTAACGTGCTATGATAGCAAGTGCACTAGACGTGTGTAGTAATAAGTGGACAAAAAGTCCGGGTTGTCGAACCACAAGGACTTGAATTCTAGTTAATGATTTTCGATAAAAGATAAGACAATTAAAGTAAAGTGCAAGAAAAAGATTAAACAAACGAAGAACCAAAGAGAAACGTACTATAGATTTAATCTCACGTATGATAAAATGACTAAGGCACATGCTACAACCGAATCTACTCGTCAATATATATGAGCTACTCTTCGAATTATTAGACTCCTATTGCTTTGGTGGAAACTCCTAAATTAACTATTACCCGATGTCTCGGCACATAATAATCCTATGATTAATTGACGGTTCTCTAAATATGTCTATCCGAGAATCTAATCAAAAATCACGCATTAACGTTCTAGAGCTTCCCCGAACGAATCCGGCTAACAACACCCGGGAATCTTTACCTATTTCTAGGGCAATCCCTCATTTGTTTCGGATGATGTGTTAATTCTCTTGCACCCTAATCTATTTTCTCTCGAACAACTAGATTAGGCAAGATAGCAAGCATATGGTGATCAAACACATGATTGGAATAAAAGCATAGAATTAACACACAAAGCAATAGGAGAATTAATACAAAGAGCAACTTCACATATATTGATTCATAAATTTGGCCTTCACATGGCCTTAGTTCTACAATATTAGCCTCTCATCAAAGCCTTAAGAAAATCTAATACAAACATATACATACTCATGGAAATAAACATGTAAATGCAAATAATTAAAACTCCCTCAATTGATTGATGATGGATCTTTGCTCTTGATCTTCAATCCTTAGCTCCTCTCTCTTTGTTCCCCTCCAAAAGTGATGAAGAATGGTGATGAATGATGATGAGTGAAAAGTGATGGCCAAAATGCCTCTCTCTCTCCTCCTCCCCAATGTAACGGTCAATTGTGCTCAAAAATCCTTAAGAAGACCACCACAAATCAGCTCCTCATGTGTGTCCCCCCTAGTGTGTCCTCCACTACTCTTAAAGTGAGTAGTATAAAATTCCCTAAAGTAGATCTATTAAGAAACATACTTATGACATCCCTCTCATACATGTGATGACCTCTTGGCTTTAAATGTTCCATTCCCCCATCAAATGATGATCTTTTGGCTGAAAAGAATCTCAATTCGGGTGTGGACACGCCTAGGCGTGGCATTACGGCGCTTGGGCGCGGGATTCAGAATGCTGAAATTAAATGCAATGTATCCTGCGCAGTAATCGTATTTCATTCATAACTTTCTCCACGAAACTCCGATTTGGATGATTCAAGTCCTCATTTGAAGCTAACACATAGTTCTACAATATTGTAGAAGGGAACTTCATCCAATTCGGCCTCTAAACATACGGAAATAGCGCTCGAACGTGGAAAGTGGTGTAGATACGGCGCCCGGGCGTGGGCAAGATGGCGCCTAGGCGTAGGGGTGCGTAGCAATTTGGCCTAAACTTGTTTTATACGTCATTTTTCATCCCGTTCTTTGATTGTATCCATTTAAGACCTGAAATCACTTAATGCACGAATTAAACGCACATGTGGCAAGAATCAAGCGATAAATGAACCTAAGACATAAACGCAAAGGGGCTTAAAAACACGTAAAAATGCCTCTTATCAGTGCAACTCTTTAGGTTCGTCTCAAAAGGTAATTGGGAGGAATCCAAAGGGGTGTGAGTGACACCTAGCCAGTCTCGTGGCTCACACCATAACCCAATTGAGAATGAATGAATAGGATCATTCCAAACCTTTACGCCGTGAATACGTACGTGCATAAACCTTTTATTCTTATATCCCAGTCAACTAAGAGTCATGGTTTAGAGTCAAACTCATATAACTTGACCATATGCCTAAGCTCATAATAAGTCAAGGTATTTAAATGCTTTGGCCAAAGACTTTCATCCTCACTTATTCATGATCGCATAGGATATTTTACTCATTCACTTATGAGAGAATAAATTCCATATTGCAAATCAGTTAACAATGCTACTTGCCCATCAAGTCGCACTTCGAGGTCGATTCCACTAACAGGTGATTTGAATCTAAATACTCTAATGACAGACTTGATGTCACAAGTACATCTTCAACTCGATTTCTCAGGTCAGAGGTTCACACGTACCTATCAGTACTTATCAGTTTCATCATTGACTGTCAATGAGTGAATTACCCATGTGATGAACTGATGCGAGCCGTGTTCGAACATATCAGTCCAACTGACACGTCTATGATATAAGTTCCCACAACCATTTCCATAGTGTACGACTGGCACTTTATCTATCGAAACTTACATCATACAAGTCTTTATTCACTATTGATGCCCAATCAATATTTCTTAGACTTGCGAACCCTTGTAGATGTCAAGGGTCAAACCATTCTAGTGCCTTTCCTCCTATCCCATAGGAGGTAGAAGGTTCGCCTTGTCATCAAGGACTTTATGTTGTTTATTCACACCTTATAAATTCCTATAAGAAACCAACAATCAACTGCCTTATATTAATAGAAAAACCATAGTTTAGTTACAATGTTTATGCCCTATAAATCTATCCTTTTTATGGCATTCGAGGGTATATACTCTAACAATCTCCCACTTGCACTCAATGCCATTTGCTGTGGTATTTAATACCCATCTTTTCGAGATGTTTTTCCAGCACCGCCTGTGCCAATGGCTTGGTCAATAGATCAGCGACATTGTCGGCTGAGGCAATTTTTTGAACAACTATTTCACCTCATGCAACGATCTCTCTTATGATGTGATATCTCCTCTCTATGCGTTTGGATTTATTGTGAGACCTAGGTTCCTTCGCTTGCGCTATATCTCCGGTGTTGTCACAATAAAGTGGCAACGAGAGCTTTATGCTAGGAACCACTTGAAGTTCCTCAACGAACTTCCAAATCCAAAAAGCTTCTTTAGCTGCCTCCGAGGCAACTATGTATTCAGCCTCTATGGTGGAGTCTGCGGTTTTGCTTTGCTTGGAACTTTTCCAAGTCACCGTTCCACCATTTAGAGTAAATACAAATCCCGAGGTGGATTTCCGGTCATCAACATCAGATTGGAAATTCGAATCAGTGTACCCGTCCACCCTCAGGTCACCACTTCCATAGGTGAGAATCATATCCTTAGTTCTTTTCAGATACTTTAGGATATTCTTCACAGCTATCCAATGTTCCTTACCAGGGTTTGCTTGAAATCGACTAACAACGCTCACAACATAAGCAATGTCGGGTCTAGTACAGAGCATCGCGTACATCAAGCTGCCCACAGCAGACGCATAGGGTATAATGTTCATTTCTTTTCTATCTTCCTCACTTTGAGGACACATAGATTTCGAAAGATGTATCCCATGTCTCATTGGTAGGAACCCTTTCTTAGAATCTCCCATCCTATACCTTTTTAGAACCTTTTCTAAGTAAAGGGCTTGAGAAAGTCCTATCATTCTTTTGGTTCGATCTCTATAGATCTGAATCCCTAGAATATAGGTCGCTTCTCCCAAGTCTTTCATGGAGAATGTACTCGAAAGTCACTTCTTGGTTGTGGTGAGCATTCCGTACCATGGCTCTTACTTGATCGGGTCACGTCGGTGAAGAGCTTATACACATATAGTAGTCATAATCAAGGTTCGTGATGACAAGTTCATCTCGTATTCAATTGGGTTATGATTTGGTTCCACGGTGTTGGCTAGGTGACAACCTTATCCAGTGAAATCCTCCCATTGCCAATTGAATCGAGGCTATAGAGTCGCGCAATGTGAAGAAAAGGAATATTTTCATGTTAAAAGTATTTTGGTAAAATCACTATTGATCCCAAGTGACATACGAAAGGGTCTAGAAGAAAGGGGTTGAATAGACCTTGAAGTCGTTTTCGACTTCAAAAAATTTTGTATTCAAAATATTGTGAACGCTTGAAAAAGTAGGCGTTTGGCGTCTACCTGAAGACTGTTTTGATAAAGTTAACTTAGACTCAAGATTTGAATACTATAACCAATTAGGTTTAAGCGTTCAGTTCTTTAATCAATGTTAGCACAGGAATGATTTAAAATCTTCTCTTTAAAAGGTTTTAGTGTCACAAAGTTTTTTCTTAGTTGCTTTTAGTTTTGAATGATTTTACTTAATCGATTATGCAATGATGTGACAGTAATGAAATCGATGGTAAAGTAAAGAACACAATATTCGTAAGGTTCGTTGGGTTCCAGCTATGTCCTTCTTCTCCTTTATCACTTGGAGGCAATCCACTAAAATGATTCTCGAAGAATCACACAGAAACTTCTACAAAATAGGGGAGAGATGGATGTGAATGGCTTGAGCTCCTTGGTCACACAGATTTTTGCTCCAAGACACTTCTATCCTCTTGCTTCTTTCACCCAGGAATAAGGTAAGTATCCAACTTCGACTTTACTCAGATCGCGAGGCTGAACAAGGGTTTTGTCTAACGGTTTGTTTGATTTTTGGAAGTTCAAACAACTTGAAATATCTCAATAGTAGTGTAGGGTTCTTCCAAAAAATATGTTTGAGATATTGGTTGACTTTCTCAGGGATTGGAGAAAAGCAAAGAGAATGATTGATTTGAATATTCGAGCTTTTCTGAAAGTTTAAGTATTGAGGCTTCAATGCAACAGAGTTTTGGCTTGTAAGCTTGTCGTTTTTTTGGCTTATTTCTTGTAAAGTGTCCGTTGGACACATGGTCAAGTGCGTGAACAACTTTCGTCCTTTTTCCCTGAAATTCTGCTGTAAAAAGTTGGTGCCGCAGTCTTTGAAAATGGACAATCCAATGAGAAGACTTCTCCGTACGTCCTTGAGTGCTTATCACATTTAATGCTCTTATTAGCATTTAATGCATTTGAAATAAATGCACGTTGGACATTAATGCTCCGAGAATATTTGCATTAAACTCCTTTTGGACTTCGGAATAAATTCAGGTGAAATTTTGCCTTGGCTGAATCTTCACATCAACGCTTGAAGTAGCTTGACGCTTAGACACTTGCGATGCACAAAAACACAATCGTGTATTTAACAGCAAGAGAACTGATCCTGTGTAGTAATAGAGTGGACAATTAAGTCCAGAATGTCGAACCCATAGAGATTTGTATTATAGCAAAAATAGTAAATTAACTCAAGCAATTGTAAACTTAAAGAAAAATAAATCATAAACTCACAAAAACAACAATTAGAATATGTGAAAAACCAAGGAATAAAAACAACTAAGACACATGCATAGACACAAATTAATCAATTCTCATTATATTAGTATTCTCGTATTTCAGATAAATATTTCTAAGGTAGAAAATTCCTTAATATTATTATCACGCCGATCCCTCGCTCATGATAACTTACACTAGATTGGTTGTAGCAATCTCTATTGCATGCATTAAAACTAGAATTTTCCCCAAATTTATTCAGATTTATCCCTCCAAACAAACTCGGCTAACAGCATTCGGAGTATGTAGCTATCGCTAGCATCAACTAACTTAGAAGAGGTTATGAATCCCTCTTTCACCTTAATTCACTTTCTCCCGAATAGATAAATTAAGCATTAGATCTTAAATTTATTGGATAGACACACTAAGCATTGAGAACAAGATTATAACACAAAGCAATATAAATCATTCATACGAGAAATACTTTAATAACTCAAAAATCATAATTCGGCCTAAGCATGACCTTAGTCTACAAATTTAGCTACTCATAATGATATGAAAAACAACTAAAATATTCATGAAAGTAATAAACAATAACAAAAACTCCCTATGACTGTATAGATCTTCTTCTTCCTTCAATCTTCCTCTACTTCTATGGAGAATTACAAAAGATAAAACCCTAGTCTAACTCTCTATGGAAAAGACGGAATATCGTTGGAGAGGAACTCTGAAAAACGTTGCTCCCTAAACCTTACTGCATCACTTGTATTTATAGGCGAGGTTTGAGAAGAGTCCGTGTAAGTGTAGAATTTGGAAATTTCCAAAACTATTCCGCCGACTTCAATGTTCGAATGTTAGTATCCCTGGCATCCGTGCGAAACAGCTCTCCACGTTCGGGAGTAAACTCTCTCAACGTTCGGGCGTTAGACTTCCTCACGTTCGAACGATGGTTTCTTCGACCTTTTGCTCTGAAATTCCATCTTTCTGCTACTTTTATCCTTGTTGTCTCCAATGTTATGATTTATACCTGGATACTCAAAATAGACATATTACACGCCTATGTGATATAAAATCATACTTAATTCTATGAAAATAATACAACTAAAGGACTATAAAACATGTAATTCTCGACTCTATCGTCCTCGAGCAATGACAGACATCAACACAGTCAAAGGTAAACAAAACAAAACAAACAAACAAAGATAAAAATAAACTCTCTTTCGTGGAGTAGACAATTACACTTAGCATGTATAACAAGCCTTTAAACCATTAAGTTTCCCAAAAAGGACTAGTTATAGTCTCGTGAGGGTTTGCAAACGATATACCTACAAAATCTAACAAATTCCCAATCTCAATCAAATCAATACATGTCAACATAATTAACAAGAATGAATGGCACAAAATCATCCTTTTAAGCTCACAAGTATATATACATATCGAATACTTTTGCTCATGTGACACCAACACTCGAAAAGACTCCCTAGGGTGTAGTGAAAATAAATCTAAGGCATTATAGTCGAGAGCCATCCTTATCAATTTTTTGACATTATTCCCATATCTATCAACTTTTGATCAATCACAAAGCACAAGAATCATAGACAATCTCATAGCCATTTAAATTTCATTACTTCAAACATTCAAACTTTCAACTCATATGAAACTTTCCATTTAACTTCATCAAGGCTAGATCATGTGCAATGTTCTATTCCATTAGGCTTTCTATGGCACCCATGTAACAAGCTTTAGATCAATGACTCCCAAACTAGATAGTTTTAGGGAATTAATTGTAAAGACACTCCTAAGGATTTAATCACTCGAGTGTCAAATGCCACGAAATAAAACTAGATCCTTTATTCAATTAAACTTTCTTTTGTCTTGAGCTTAGCTTAAATTAGCATAATAGTACAGTATATAGGCATGGAACTTTGAAAATTAAAACCTTATGAAAAATCTAAGTTAATATTTCCGGGAAAAACTCCTTAAGTGTCTCAAGATGGTTATCCTCTCAACTTCTCTACCCTAGATTTATTGTGCAATGTGAATCATCTAAGAAATCAATCCTAGTCTAGGGTCTCCATGAGCAATTTCAAAGATATATATGTTCCATTAAATTCAAATTATTTCAAGAAATCATGCCATTTTTTTCAAGTTAATCAATTTCAATGCATCAATTGGAAGGACTAAAAATTTTCTTACTTGATTTTTCAACAAGGAAGCATTTAAACATGATATCATACAAACTTCCCCCAAACTCAAGCTAAAATTTAGGATTGCATTTCCAAAGTTCAAAATAATTACTCTTCTACCCCCAAACTCAAATCCAACATTGTCCCCAATGTTGTTATAACAAGCATACACAAAGGAAAAAGAACACTTACAACCAAGGATGTTGAAAAACATGCTTAAACTTTCAATGCATCCTCACAAAGCTTCTTCTCTTCTCGAGTAAAATAAGCATCTCTAATCATGGGGTCCAAATGTGAAACATATCTAACATTTCAACTCTTCAAACCATCAAGCATAAGAAATATGCATGCCAAAAGTGCATGCATCACAAGAAAACAACATAACATAAAAAACAAACTAACTAAAAACTTAAAAAAATCGAAAAGAAAAAGAAAAAAACTGAATAAAAAAGCAAAAAAGGATAGGATACAAAGCAACCAAGACCGTGCCCCATTCGGGGTGGATGCAGGATCCTCATCATCACTCTCATCAACAACGGGCAAATGGTGGAAAGTGGGAATGGGTGGATACGGGAAATAAGGCCTTCCCGACAAACGATCCATAGCAAAGGCTAGATCCCTTTGGTAGTGAGCCATCATCCTCATGTTCGCCATAATAGTGGACTGTGTCGCCCTAATTCCCTTTTGTTCTTTCCTCATCGCTTTAAGATCATGTGCGATAGTAGAAAGGGAAATAGGTGTGGAGGTCTTCTTCGAACTCTCGCCCCTCTCGCAGGTGAATCTAGGTATCGGGGCCTTATCTTTCTTCTCCTCCCTAAAGGCGATATCCACTCCCGATCTTTTGAATCCCTCATCACTTTCCCTCCTCACTCCTTGCTTGAGACATAGTGTTCTAATCAAAGATGGGAATATCAATGGAATCTTCTTAGTGAGGCATGGATCAGCCATCTCACTACCCATCATCCTTACTTGAACCAATAGAGTATCGAAGATGAATTGAGCCCAATCTACCCTTTTCAAAGTCATAATGCAATAAATAAGAAGGGCTCTCTCCTTGTTAACCGAAGACCGGTTACTAGTAGGCAAGATACAATACCTAATGAACTTGAACCAAAAGAACCCCTCCGGCTTCAAATCCTTAAGTAGTATCTCTTTTTTGTTGTCACAAAACGTTGCTCCTTCAATTGCAATTTATCTCAAGTCCATCTTCCAATCCAAGGTATTAGACTCCTCTTGCTCCACTAATGCCTCGTAGGCACACTTAGAAGGCACGGGAAGATTCATATACTCATTCATCTATGCCTTCGAAAAACCCACCTCTTTATCTATCACCATCACCTTGTATACTCCGTTTTGCAATTTTTTTCTTGACTCCGTGCTTGCACTACTAGCATAGAACTCTTTCACCCAAGCACGTATTATCATCCTCGGAGTAGTAGCAAAGTATGACAAGAATAAGTGTTACCTTATGGCGATCATGAACATCTTCTTTACTCCTATAGATCTTTCCTTGTGAAGCTCAAATCCACCAAGTCTCTTGCAAAATTGTCTGATAGTACCCTCTTTCCTTGGAGTGTTTACCTCTTGTTTAACAGCCTTGCCTTTGTTCACTCCCGAACTCTCCCCTCGATACAAATTTCCGGATCTTAATCTTGCCATTGAATAAACACTACGCCAACTTTTCCCCCTAACTCGTTCACTCCAACCGATCCTCCGTTCAATTCAATCACCAAACCACAATAGCCAATAACAATACCACAATACACAATATCACCAGAAAAAGGCCCACACGGCTATCACAAATATTCAATCAAGAAGGGATTAAGCTAATCACTTACAGTGCTGTAATGCAAAAATAGTCCTCAAGTCCAGAGACCAGCGATTGAACGTTAGATGGTCTCACGTTCGGGCGTGGGCCATGCAACGTACTGTTCACTTCTTCTCCTCTTCTTTTTTCGTGCTGTATACTAAACCCCTTGAGCTACAGCTGTTATGAAATCGATTTCTGTGAAAAATCATGTAATGGGCTTGTATTAGGTATGAATATTTATGGATTGTGATAGATGGGTTTATATAGAGAAATTCCTTTTGTGAAAAGAGTTTTATATGAAACAGGTATTGATAACTATGGAAGGTTTTGATGTTGTGGAAGGGTTTTATGGATGTGTTATGATTCAGAGTTTGATTTTGGAAGGTAAGATATATTTGGTGTGAGTATCTTGGGGAAGAGAGTGTTTTGAATGGTATGGGCTTTTAAATCAGTAAGTGACGCTTTCTCCGCTTTTTCCTTCTTTTCTGACGGGATCTACGTTCGAATGTGGAAACATGGCAGGTTCGGGTGTTCTGTTGTCGTGAACAAAATTTCTAGTAAAACGCCACGTGCGAACTTTGGATTCTTCATGTTCAGACGTCCCATGCCACACGTTTAAATGTTAAACTCATGTTTAGGCATGTTATCTGAAGAATTCTCTGCATTCTACCTCTTTTTTGCACAGAAACAAAACACAAGATCAAAACAAACAAAGCTAAAAATAAAACTAAACAAAATTAACAAAAATAAACAGCTCAGGTTGCCTCCCGAGAAGCGCTTCTTTAAAGTCATTAGCTTGACTTTGCAGAGTCGGCCTAAGTCGCCAGATCATGGAGTGGACTAGAATCCTTGTCCAATCACCCATCCATTGGTTTATCACGTTGCAATTTCGTGGGTGAAGTGACAGCCACTTGTTCCATCATGTCGAGGTTTCCAACCTTGACAGCACTCGTATCTCCCTCATTTTTTTAACTGCTCAGGTCATCCGACGAATGTTCTTGCAAAACTTTATCCTCAAAAGGATCAAAAGCATCTAGTATAGAGCAGGTATTCTCAAGAAATTCATGCTTAAAACTACAATAAGCATTCAAAGTTACCTTCTTATCCCCTATATTCAATATAAGCTTACCATGTGCCAGGTCTAGCATGGCTTTACCTGTGTCTAGGAATGATCTTCCTAGGATCAGTGGGACATGAGAATCTTCCTCCATTTCAAGAACCACAAGGTCGACTGGAAAGTAGAACTTGTCTATTTTAACTATGACATCTTCGATCACTCCAATGGGATTCTTGACAGATTTATCCGTGAGCTGCGACTGCATAGTAGTGCTTTTCATCTCTCCAAGGCCCAACTTCTGAAAGAGTGCATAAGGCATCAAATTGATAACATCCCCGCATTACAAAGAACTCTGTTGAACTTTATATCCCCAATAGTGCATGGAATGGACAAACTACCTGGATCCTTGCATTTTTTTGGCATATTGTTCATCACAGCCACTGAACAAGATTAAATTAGGCAGACAGTACCCACTTCTGTTTGTTTGATAGGATTTCCTTGAAAAGTTCCCAAAGTTTGGCATCTGCAAAATATCATCTACAACAGGAATGTTAATGCGCAATTCTCTCAAGCTCTCAAGAATGCGAAGGAAACTGTTATCATGTTCATTCTTTTTAATCTTCTGAGCTAAGGGCAAAGGAAAATGCACTTCAACAGGGGGAGGGGGATCAGTAGCAGTAGACTTACAACCTGGATTCACTACCTTGGACGTTTGAACGTTAGAGGTGTCCACATTCGGACATTGAGGATTCAACGTTCGAACGTTAACTCCTTCACGTTCGGATGTCTGAAGCGGGGTATCCTCTATCTCTGGAATGTTACAGGACGTTCGAATGTTGCATGATTCACGTTCGGCCATGCTGTACACGTTCTTCACTTACTTCCCACTTCTGAGCGTCACTGCGAAACACTGTTTCTTCAAGTTTTTCTCAGTGGTACTCGGTAATGTACCCGTATTTCTCCCTGAAAGGCAATTCGAAAGTTGCCCTATGTGATGTTGCATCTCCTTCATTCCCATAACGACATCTTTTAGCATCAAGTGGAGTTCTTTAAAAGATTCATCCAACTGGCGAATGTGTGCATCGAGCCTATCATCAGTGTTCAGAGGTCTCCCTTGACCTCGCTGAAATTGCATTTGTCGTTGGTTATTGTTGGACTAAAATGGTGGTCGAGGTGCTTGGTATGCTCCCGGATTTCCATATGGTGGATTATTTAGCTTTTGAGGTCTTTGCTGATTAACATAGTTGACCTCTATGGTGGTCTTTGGCTCAACTCCTTCTCCAACTTCTTTAATTGTTGCCACCTCTTTGGTGCAAGTGTGATCTCATCTTACTCCTCGGGGTATAACTCACCCTCTCGAGCTAATTGCTCTATTTTCTCCCAGACGGATTTATTATCAAGACCCAACAAGTCACCCCTGGCTATAGCATTGAGTCGGTGTCTAATCCTAGACCTTACTCCATTGTAAAAGTATTGTACCAATTCATCTTGACTAAAATTGTGGTCCGGACACTTCCTAATCATTCCTTTATACCTATCACACCCATCTTCTAACAACTCATTCTTTTTTTGCCTAAACCCTTTAATGTTACTACGAAGCTCGTTGATTCTTGAAGGTGGAAAAAATTTATTTAAAAATTCTACAACGAGCTCTCCCCAAGCTGTGATTGACTGTGAGGGTAAGGACTTATACCAAGAAGTGTCTTTATCTTTGAGTACCTAAGTCGAATAGCATCTAGGTCTCTAGGATTAAATTGCATGGTCAACAAAATGTTTTCAAAGTTTTCCAAGTGATCATGTGGTGACTCACTGTTTTTTTTTCCATAAAACATAAAAAGGGTCACTTTGTGCTATACTAAAGAGATGTGATGGAATGTGAAAATTTGGTGAGTGGAATGGTGGTATGACAACATGACTAGGTAAAGTGTGTACCCTAGGTGGTTGACTACCATGAACAGATGGTAATTGAGTCGGTGCTTCTGGATGCATTACTTGTATAATGTTTTGGAGCCATTCACGATTCTCCGGAAGATTCATATATGGAAATTCGGCTGCCATAGCTCGCCTTCGTCGCTTTGGTCGGATTGTTCGTTCGATTTCTGGATCAAATTCTTCAAGATCTCCATCACGAGATCGGGTCATAAACCTGAAAACAGATATCAAACGAAAAGGTAAAATAAAGATAGAATTTAAACTAAAAACAAGAAAAGCTTGAATTAAAATAGCTATCCTAAAACAGACAAATCCCCAGCAACGGCGCCAAAAAATTGATGCACGAGAATTCAATCATGTATTTAACAGCAAGAGGACTGATCGTGTGTAGTAATAGAGTGGACAATTAAGTCTGGGATGTCGAACCCACAGAGATTGGTGTTATAGCGAAAACAGTCAATTAACTCAAGCAATTGTAAACTTAAAGAAAAATAAATCATAAACTCACAAAAACAATAATTAAAATATGTGAAAAACCAAGGAATAAAAACAACTAAGACACATGCATCAACACAAATTGATCAATTCTCGTTATATTAGTATTCTCGTATTTCACATAAATATTGCTAAGGTGAAAATTTTCTTAATATTATTATCACGCGGATCTCTCCCTCGTGATAACCTACACTAGATTGGTTGTAGCAATCTCTACTGCATGCATTAAGAACTAGAATTTTCCCCAAATTTATTCAGATTTTTCCCTCCAAACAAACTCGGCTAACAGCATCCGGAGTATGTATTTATCCCTAGCATCAACTAACTTAGAAGACGTTATGAATCCCTTTTGCACCTTAATTCTCTTCCTTCTGAACAGATAAATTAAGCATTAGATCTTAAATATGTTGGCCAGACACACCAAGCATTGTGAACAAGATTATAACACAAAACAATATAAATCATTCATACGAGAAATACTTTAATAACTCAAAAATCATAATTCGGCCTAAGCATGGCCTTAGTCTACAAATTTAGCTACTCATAATGATATGAAAAACAACTAAAATATTCATGAAAGTAATAAACAATAACAAAAACTCCCTATGACTGTGTAGATCTTCTTTTTCCTTCAATCTTCCTTTATTTCTATGGAGAATTACAAAAGATAAAACTTTAGTCTAACTCTCTATGGAAAAGACAGAATCTTGTTGGAAAGGAACTCTGAAAAACGCTGCTCCCTAAACCTTACTGCATCACTTGTATTTATAGGCGAGGTTTAAGAAGAGTCCGTGTAAGTGTAAACTTTGGAATTTTCCAAAACTGTTCCGCCAACTTCAACGTTCAAAGTATCCCTGGCATTCGTGCATAACAGCTCTCCACGTTCGGGCGTAAACTCTCTCAACATACGGGCATGAGACTTCCTCACGTTCGAACGCTAGTTTCTTCAACTTTCTGCTCTGAAATTCCATCTTTCTGCTGCTTTTATCCTTGTTGTCTCCAATGTTATGATTTATACCTGGATACTCAAAATAGACATATTACACGCATATGTCGTATAAAATCATACTTAATTCTATGAAAATCATACAACTAAAGGACTGTAAAACACGTAATTCTCGACTCTATCAGCTTGCTAGAAATCTTCATCTTCATTTAGACTTCAGACGCTTAAATCTCCAGACCTAACTACTGATAAACTCAGAATAATATCAGATGCTCAGTCTAAGACTACTTAGCCTAACAGTCTAGAATAAAAACAAATAAAGCCTTACACAAATCTAACGCTCAAAGACTATACATATATTCTAATAAAATCAAACTTAAATATTTTGGGGTCTAACATAAATCCTAATTGTCATCATCAAAACATCTATGAAGAAATTTCCTAACAATTTCCCCCTTTTTGATGATGGCAATACTCACTCTTTTATAGTTCAAGAGTTAGACAGCCAAAATACAAAAGTTAGCTTTGACTAAGGTTAGATAAAGTTAGTTAAGTTTAGTTAAAGCTTAAACGAGATGTTTTAGCTGGAAATGCACTCTTTACATATATCAAGGTAAGTACAGGCGTTTGCAACTAAAAATAAAAGATACACAAAGACAAGAATCTAGATAATGAAATTTCTGAAGAAACTCTTAACGCTTGCGCTTCTTTGCTTTGCTGTATCTTCAGGATATTTCAGCCCTGATTGCTTCAGTTAGAAGATCGTCTAGTCTTTTCATCGCAGCATGGTCTGCATTGACGATGTTCTTCTTTTCTTTTTTATTTATTTTCTCGAAAGCAATCCAGCGCTTATCCCATTCTGCTGGATCAATGCCAATATGCCTTAGGCAAATCCTATACGCTTGGTTGGATTCTGGCATCTGCTTCTGTATAGTAATTTCTTTTGGATCAATTAGCTCTGGGAGAGGTGCTCATTCAATTGGAACATCGAATTGTTCAAGGTAGCTTGAGACGGCATTGGCAAATCAGCTCTTTGCGTAATTGGAGGAAACCCAAATCTACGACTTGCCGTTCCAACAGCAGCAACCCAAGAGGGGTAACAGGATTCAATGTTCAACGGAGGAGGATGTGGAGGGATCTGACTTTGAATATTCAGAGTAGGCACTGGCTGAAGTTCTTGACGCTTTGCAGAAGAACTAGAAGCTCTTGAATTCGGTGTTTTCCTCTTTTCCCCCTTATTGCCATCATCAGTACTGAGAATATGTTCTGCAAGAATACCGACCTGATGACCAATCTGTGACATAGACACTGCTAGATCATCAATGCGCTTGTCGAAGTGCTCTTTCATTTCAATCTGAGCTCCACGATTAGTGTCAGTGATTTCTTGAAATGCTTTAAGACTTTTGGTAACAGCAGCTTGAGCAGCTCCACGCATATGGACAATTTGAGTGTCCAAATTTTGTGATTCGATCTTCGCAAGGTCTTCTTTAATCCAATGGAGAGCATTTATGCTTTGTACAGCATGATCGCGTACTTCTTCTAATGCTTCTCGCAGAATTAGAGTAAACTCCTGACCACCAGCTTCACTTGGAATAACCGTTTGAGGAACCGATTTCAGTTTAAACTTGGAAGAGGTCTTTAAGAGTTCAAGGGAAGTCTAAGTTGCTGAATCAAATGCTTTGCCGTGCGCTTGATCTAAATTATCAACATACTCGGCAACCTCAGCAACTGTAGCGTCAAGCTTTGGCTCTGGTAGAGACGCTTCACGCTCAATCTCAGCGTCAGAAACACTTGCAACCTCTGCAATAACTGAAGTTTCAGCAAGAGCGGCCACAGCAGGCGCTTGAGGTTCTGTTTCTTTCTGGATGCTTGGAGCAACTAAGTCCACTTGAGCAACATCAACAATGGGCTTAACTGAGGGGACTTCTTCTGGTATAGGTACTTCTATAGGCGCTGGTAGCATGCGACAATAATGATCAAATTGAAAGTTCAATTTACTAAGCGCTATACCTGTATAGAAATATGTAGCACTGTCAAGAAGCTTGTAAATTCTATTTGTTGACAGACAAGTGCTAAAGATTAATATGCGGAGAGGACTGTCCAAGGCTCGAACCCACATGGGACCTAGGATGTCCAGCACATGATTTGGAAATAGCCTTGACTTTGCCAGAGGAATGCAGAAGAATGCATTGGCGCAGAAATGAGGAGAGAAGGCTATGATTCTGTTTATTGGGAGACGAGACGAAATGGTTCCCTTGACACAGAGTCTGAAGTACTCTTCAAGGTATGGATAAACGTCTTTAGCAATGCCTTGACTGCATTCTAGAAAGGATAACACTAAGGCGTAATGATCGCTCACTTCTTTGCGGATGGAGGGGGGTAATGGGTAACCCATGAATGGATTGAAAACTGAGTCATTATGTTTGCGAAGATTTGCTGTGAGTATCTGATCAAAACGCTTGACAAGAGTCATGATCTTGGTCAATTACAATTACCTTAAATTTTCATCACTAAAAATTGGAGAGAGAGTCAAATCTGACACTGATCGAGTGCCGCTGCTAAACGCTTTGCCGAAGAAGGTGAGAGAAGTTTCTGCATGCCTTTTGAGCACTGCTCGTAGAAAAGTCTCAGCCGAGTGTCAAGTCAGGAATTGGTCCTACTCGCATCGAACACTTCTGAAGGTAATACTTAGCAAACTGATGTTTCTTCTCATGCATGCCTATGCCAAAAAGATGCGGAGCGTTAACCAACTCCTGAAAGGAATATCTGTTGCCCACATAAGCTTCACACCAGGTCACTTCATTCATGCAAAAGTCAGCTCCAGCGTTGCATATGGCTTTTATACCCTCATGGTGAATATCTCTTATCGCCTCAAACCTATAGCAATCCACTTGGTAATTAGCGTTCCAGACGCTATTGAAGAAGTCATCGTCTTCCTCCTGAATGCAGTCCTTGATGGATGTTGCACGTTCACCAACATGGACGCTCTTGTTTTTCCATAGACGAAGTGGATTTTCTGAATTCTGATTTGCAACGCTGTGCACCACTTCTGGAAAATGAGAATAACCATCGCGATTCAAGATTTGCTCTGATGGATTGAGAACTCAACAAGGAGACGCTCATAAACCCTAATCTTATAGCTTCTTGAAGCAAATCCAGATGGCTTGTTGTGGCCCATATCCAAGAAATATGCCATCTCCACATTAGCTAGGTGAGTTCTTTGGCCTTGACGCTTCTCATATATGGCAACTGAAGCAGGCACTTGATCAATTTCCTCACCTTTGGCAACGGATAAATAATACGCACGCTCAACATCAGTCAACTCTGAGTTGTATATCATCGGACACAGTAGATGGTCACGCTCTACCATCATGGCAAGTTTATTCTCCACACCAATGTATTTGTCTTCATTGTAGCCTGCGGGAATGAAGTCTTCTTCAGCGGCTGGGGGTATGTAATTGATCTAATGATCAATGGTCTTCAACGGATCCAGCTTGAAGAAATGCCTAGGTTGTGTAGCTTCATCAGCAACACTCGCCTCATCCAAGTGTGCCTCTGCTGTAACCTACAAGATAAGTGGTGGTTGGACGCCTTCTGTAGTAGGTCTCTCAGCATCCACAGCAACACTCTGAGTTTCAGAGAGCGCCTCTGATGTAACTTCTTTGGCAATAGCACCACTTTCTCGAAGTTAACATCCTAACGGACATAAACTGGTGCTTCAACAACATCTGGAATAGGAGCTGTAGCACAAGATATATCCCCTATAAGAGTAGGATCTTCTAGAGATGTAGGAAAAAAAACGTTGTGGGAAGAAATAAACTTACCCTGAGAACTAGTCTCAATAGCAATTGTTTCTGGAACTTGAACGCTTGGTTCAATAGTCTCAGGCTCTGGTTGAACTGGAACTGATTACCCTCTAGGTCTCTTGAATATTTTCTTAGCATTTAACCCTTCTATAGGCTTGAGCGCTTTGGCAACAGAGTCAGGAATAGTTGGCTCTTCTTCAAAGTTAATCTTCTTAATTATTGAGACCAACTTCCGCCTCTTGATTAGTGGAATTTTATCTTCCACGTCCTCATCGGTTTCTTCTTTGTCATCACCATCCTTAGGAGGAGATCGAACTTTAACAACCTTAGGCTTTCTGGGAGCCCTCTTCTTTTGCTCAGCTGGACGCTTCACAGCTTCTTTTAGAGCAGGACGCTCAGCTTCTTCATCGGATGCTTCCCGCACAACTTGGCACTCAGATAAAGGCTTCGCTACTCCACCAACTTTCGGTGGGATGAGGATATTGGTCACGATCCTCTTCCCTAAAAATTTAGCCTTGGCCAAAGGTTGACCAGCAGAAGTAACGGAATGTGCTCTGTATAGCATATCACTCAGAACTACTCCATAGGGCTTGTTAATGGCGTCCAAACAATTCCTAAACCTTCTGAACACATACTCACTCAAGTTTACTTTGCTATCCATGAGTATGGCGGTCATCATCTGAAATTGGAGTGGGGTGACCTTGTTGAACGTTCCCACTCTGCACTCGATAAATTTACTGTAGAATCCGCCATCAAGCGGTACTTAGGCAGAATATCCTTCTTGTCGAAGTTGGGCTTGTATTCCGTGATGTCATAGTAACAAATCTTTGCCCAAGCTTTCTCAATCTGACTTGCGGAGATAGACTCCAAAGCCTCACCCTGATTTGGCAATTTGCAGGTCTTGGCTATGGACTCTGCTGATAGAATAAACGTCCGAACAAAAATTTTCTTCGGAAAGGAGAAAAAGCAAGATATAGAGTTCTTGTCTTGTGAAAGCTTTGCAGTTTTCCAGAATGCAGCAACTTCATCAGCGAAGTAGTATGAATATCTGGTGAGAAAGGTCTGCAGCTCGGCTTTGGCAACAAATTCCAGCATATCCCTCATCGGAATATCTGTCTGTTCTAATAAAAAATTCCAATCCACAACAAGGCCCTCAGTGACCTTGATGGTTTCGTCGGTAATGATGACGAATTTCTTTGGTGCCTTTGGAGTGTTTGAAAGAGTAGAGATTCAAAGAGGTTTTTGCTTGAGAGAGAGAGAAAGAGTATTTTGTAGAGAGTTTGTGTAAAAACTGAAAGTAATTTTCTGCAAATTTTGTTTTAAATGAGATAGTTGAAAATTATAGTTTCTCTCGTCAATATGATTTTGCCACGTTAAAAAATGAATCTCAGTCGTTTTTAACTTTAACTGCGGATATGAAATCCTGAAAAGTAAGTAAAGTTACATTTGGTAACTCCCATGTATAAAAATTTTCACGTCCGGAGTAAATTTTGAAAAACGTTTGGCATATTCAGAGTGTAACACACGCGCTCATGGTACACTGACACGTACACAAACTCGTACTTACTCTAAACCATCATTTTGAAAAGTTTTCGACTACTCGCCAGTTCAATGTGATAGGAGTGGGTGAATAGAGATCTAAACGAATATTTGAGTCTATTCATCATGTCACTGAATATTTTAAAATAATGCATGGTTTTATAAATACCTTTACTTAGTGTTGAAGGGAATAAATTCAACGTTTAATAATTTGTTCTGATAAACTTTGTTTGACGCTTGAGTTAAAGTCTTTTAAGTGTTGAGCGTCCAACTTAACATGCATAAATAGTGAGCGTTGATGATCTATGCAAATATAAAACATTTTTTATTATTGACGCTTACTGGCTTGTACAAGTACAATTTTAAAGTCCCCCCAATTTGATAACTTGTAACAACTTTTCAAAAACCTTTTAGACATAAATAAAGTGGATTCTCCCTAGTTTGTATGCCTAATAAAATATGATGCATAATGGTTAAGCATTTAAATCAATCATACCTAGTTCACTTCTTAAAGTGAGAAAGAGTTGTTCATTGAACGCTTTAGTGAATATATCTGCCAATTGTTTTTTACTTCCAATGAAATGCATGGAGATATCTTTCTTTTGAACATGGTCACAAAGAAAATGGTATCTAATGTCAATATGTTTGGTTCTAGAATGAAGAACAGGGCTTTAAGTAATGGCTAGGGCGCTTTGGTTATCACAATGAATGGGGTTGGACCTAGGATTATATCATAATCTCTAAGTTGTTGCCTCATCCATAAAATTTGTCCACAACAACTTCCTATAGCTACATACTCAGCTTCAGCTGTAGAGGTAGCTATCGATTGTTGTTTTTTACTATGCCATGAAACTAACCTATCACCTAGAAATTGACATATACCACTAGTACTCTATCGATCT
Source organism: Buddleja alternifolia (assembly GCA_019426215.1). NCBI lineage: Eukaryota > Viridiplantae > Streptophyta > Magnoliopsida > Lamiales > Scrophulariaceae > Buddleja > Buddleja alternifolia. The sequence continues at coordinate 25,657,877 of CM033393.1, read as the reverse complement.
ATTTTGCATCTTGTAAAATGTGCATCTGAGTAACCAATTAGTTCAAAAAGAGTCTCTTGGATACCATAAGCCCACATTTTGTGTGCCTTTTAGGTATTTCAGGATTCTCTTGGCAGCAATTAAGTGTGACTCTTTAGGATCAGCTTGAAAGCGTGCACACATGCATACCGGAAACATAATATCAGGTCTACTAGCAGTAAGATAAAGAAGTGATCCAATGATACCTCCATAGTTAGTGATATCAATCTTCTTCCTACTTCCATCTTTATCTAACTTAAGCGTTTGGCTCATTGGAATTTTCGAAGATGATGCATTTTCCATACCAAACGTCTTCATCATATCTCGTGTATATTTAGCTTGGTTAATAAATATACCATTAGGGAGTTGTTTAGCTTGTAATCCTAAGAAGAAAGTTAATTCACTCATCATGCTCATTTCAAATTGTTCTTGCATCATTTTTGAAAATTTCTCACACAGACGCTTATTAGTAGATCCGAAAATAATATCATCAACATATATTTGGACTAAGAGAATATCTTCATCATTGGTAATTTTGAATAACGTTGTATCAACGCTGCCTTTTGAAAAGCCTTTACCAATAAGGAAAATATAGAGAGTGTCATACCATACTCGAGGTGCTTGCTTAAGGCCGCAGAGCGCCTTATTTAGCTTGTAGACCTTACCTTTGCCATGGTTGTTGATGAATCCTGGAGGCTGCTCCACATAGACTTCTTCTTGGAGTTTACCATTCAGAAAAGTACTTTTCACATCCATTTGATACACTGTGAACTTGTTGAATGCTGCATATGCTAAAAACATGCGAACTGCTTCAATACGAGCGACAGGAGCATATGTCTCACCAAAATCAATACCCTCTTCTTGGCAATATCTTTGAGCGACAAGTCTGGCTTTGTTCCTTATAACAATACCATTCTCATCCATCTTGTTTCCATATACCTATCTAGTCCCAATAACTCCTTGGTGAGTTGGCCTTGGTACTAGCATCCAAACCTTACTTCGGACAAACTGATTAAGCTCTTCTTGCATGACTTCAATCCAACTAGGATCACTTAGCGCTTCATCTACTTCTTAGGTTCCATTTGAGATAGAAAACTCACGAACATGGCCTCATTGAATGTAGCGGCTCTAGTCCTCACAGGAGCTCCAATATCTCCATTAATTTGCTCTGTTGAGGAGTTCTAGGAGCTGAATACTCATGATGTATTCCATTCTCTGCACAAAACTTCTCAACAACCTTGTTAGTAAACACAGTACCGTGATCGCTTCTTATTCTTGCAACCTTAAGATTTTTCAAAGTTTGCAGTTGTCGAATAAGCGTTGTTAACTTGTCACATGTCTCATCTTTGAATGAAAGAAATTCCACCCAAGTAAATCGAGAAAAATCATCTACTATCACCAAAGTATACTTTTTGCCGCTCACACTGATCGTTTGAACAGGTCCAAACAAATCCATGTGAAGTAATTCAAGTATCCTACAGGTAGATAGACGAGGTTTTCTCTTGAAAGATGATTTAACTTGTTTGCCCATTTGACAAGCGTCACAATGGCGATCCTTATGAAAAGGTCCTTTAGGTAATCCCTCTACAAGATTTAGCATTATAAGCTTAGAAATTGTTTTAAAGTTGAGGTGATTCATTTTCCTATGCCATAACCAACCCGTTTTAGACTCATTTTTATCCACAAAGCATGTTGGGTTGTTATCAATTGTTGAACCCCAATATACCAAATAAATATTGTTTGTTATTTTTCCTTTCAATTTAGTAGATCCAGTCTTAGCTCCATTAATGTAGCAATAGTCACTTGAAATTTGACTTCAAAGCCTTTATCACAAAATTGACTTATGCTTAAAAGGTTATGCTTAAGACCCTCAACATAATATACATCACTTATCATGATGTTCCTCCTATGCATAGTACCTATACCTTTGGTTACCATTGGAGTTGTCACCAAATACAACCTGAGGACCATTGGCAGCACGAATGTTGATTAAGAGATCCTTGGAGTTTGTCATGTGCCTTGACGACCCACTATTGATGTACCAAACAAATGTATCGCTCTGGCTCTAGTTACCTGGATTCAAAGGGAAGTTCCAGTTTTTTTTAGGTAACCACTGTGACTTGGGTCCTTTTACATTAGTAGCGTTAGTCTGAATTAAAACTTTAGGAGCCCATATTTGCTTAGTTTTCATTGTGGGAGGATTAGCCTTTTTAGGTTTCACCTTGTGTTGTGTGTGCTTTTTGGGTGCATAATAATATCCTTGATTATAATGGTAATTATAATCCCAATCGTAATCATAATCATCATAGTATTGATAATATGACCTTGATCGTTGTGGATATTGACACTGGTATTTCCTTAGCGCTGGCTTGGGGTGCACCTTGGGCACTTGACGCTTAGCGTTTGATTCACAGTGGTAAGGTTTCTCCTTAGCCTCTTGAGCGTTTGGATAGACTTTTCTTTGTTCATCTTTCCCTCGCTTGAGTCAGCTTTGGCTTTCTCATTTGGCCTCGTACCATTGTCCTTTGGTTCAATAGGTGTTTAACTCTTTGAACCTTTCTCAACAAAGAATACACCATTTCCTTTGTTGTTTGCCGTAACATTGGATTTGTTTGGTTGTTTACCGAATTTATTGCATCCTAAACCGGTCTTTTCACCAAATAATCTTGTTACCTCAGTCACATTGTCTAGATTTCTTAATTCTTTAGACAATGATGAGATGAGTTACTCTGATTTAGCAAGTTTAGCAATCAGCTCAGCTTCTCTCTTAACTACCATGTGAAGATCACCTTTCAACTGAGTGATTTCAGTCTCAAGTGATTGGTTTTTCTCAATGAATTGTTGCTAAACTTACAACTCTGCCTTGAGCATCACGTTTTCACTTCTGAGTGTTGATATCTCATCAGAGTGATTTTGATATAGTTTGGTGGCATCTTGACAATCCTTATAATATTCTTTTACTTTGTCAAGCAATTCTTCATAAGAGAGAGGATAAGCTGGTTCAGTATTTACCTCAGATAGTGAGTCTGAAGACACTTCATCATCTCTGGCCATGAGATAGATTAGCACTGAATCATCCACTGGCTCATCATCATCACTACTCTCTTCTGAAGACTCCAAATCTTCAGGTGCGGATATTGGTTCTGATTCCGCTAGCAAACCTTGTTGACAAAGTTTGCTCCTGAATTGGTTTCCATCCAAGTAATCCTGTCTTGTGGGCTTAGATACGTTTGGATTAGGGCAATTTACCTGGTAGTGCCCTGGCTTCATGCGATCATAACAAAGATTAGTTTTCATCTTTTGTTCATTTGTTAACCTTGTAATTTGTGGTTTTGAGACCACTGGCACTGAGAGATTCTACGGAGAAGACGCTTGGTACTGAATTGGTGTTGAGGAAGGAGGGGCAGAATATTAAGGCGCTTGATACTATTGTTGAGCAGGAGGAGGCACTTGATAGGAATTTTGTCCGTGATGCTTTGGAGCCTTTCCTTTCTTCTCATATTTTAGAAACTTTTTGAACCTATTTAGCAATTCTAACTCCTCTTCATCACTAATTTCTGACACCTTTCCCTTACTCGATTTACCCTTAACTAACGCTATTAGTGTTCTAGATTCTATCACTGGACTACTACCTGCATCACTTGCTGAATTTAACTCGAACTCAAAAGCCTTGAGTTCTGAAAAAGCATCTTCTAGAGTTAGAAGATCCAACATATGTGATTCTCCCATAGCCGTTGTTTTCATCAAAAATCTGCTGGGTGGACTTCTGAAAATCTTAACCACCATTTCTCGATTTTGCAAATCCATGCCTAGAGACGTCAACACTGTAACGAGAGCAGTAAATCTTATATCCAATTGGTCTAGCGTCTCATTAGGCAACATCTTGAAACCGCTAAACCTTTCCTTGGCAATCGAAAGCATGTTTTCTTTGATCTGAGCTGACTCACCACATATTATAGCCAACTTGCCCCATATTTCCTTAGTCGTAGAGCACAACTTGACCTTATTGAACAAATTATCATTATCACCAATGGTTGTATATAGAGCGTTCCAACCAACATTATCCAAATTCGCTCTCCGACGCTCATCTGTAGACCACTCATGCTTTGGCTTTTCAACATAACCGTCAGGGGTCTCTTCTGTGGCTCCAGGTGCTCTAGTGGTGACTTTTAAGATTTGAATCGTCCCATCTGAAATGATATCACACATTTCATCATCACAAGAACCAAGATAAGTAAATGCTTTGACCTTCCATAAGTCATAATTTGACTCGGTCAATTTAGGTACTTTTGCAAATGCCATGAAAAAAATTTAAAGCAACTAAATTTTTAAAAGGATCTAATCAAGCAATTATGCTTGGAAATTTTTAGAATTTCAACTTCAACCGCTCTGATACCACTTGTTGGTCACAAGTGGTATACGAAAGGGTCTAGAAGGGGGGGTTGAATAGACCCTGAAGTCTTTTTTGATTTCAAAAAATTTTGTATTCAAAATAATGTGAACGCTTGAAAAAGTAGGCGCTTAGTTGAGTGTCTACCTGAAGACTGTTTTGATAAAGTTAACTTAGACTCAAGATTTGAATACTATACCAATTAGGTTTAAGTTGTTCATTTCTTTAATCAGTGTTAGCACATCAGAATGATTTAAAGTCTTCTCTTTGAAAGGTTTTAGTGTCACAAAGCTTTTTCTTAGTTTCTTTTAGTTTTGAATGATTTTACTTAACCGATTATGCAATGATGTGACAGTAATGAAATCTATGGTAAAGTAAAGAACACAATATTTGTAAGGTTCGTTGGATGATGTAATCCCAACTATGTCGTTCTTCTCCTTTATCACTTGGAGGCAATCCACTAAAATGATTCTCGAAAAATCACACAAAAACTTCTACAAAATAGGGGAGAGACGAATGTGAATGGCTTGAGCTCCTTGGTCACACACATTTCTGCTCCAAGACACTTCCATCCTCTTGCTTCTTTCACCCAGAAATAATGCACGTATCCAACTTCGACTTCACTCAAATCGCGAGGCTGGACAAGGGTTCTATCTAATGGTTTGTTTCAATTTTGGAAGTTCAAACAACTTGGAATTGTTGGGAAAAATAGCATAAAATCAAAAACGCAGCGGAAGAATAATAAGTTAAATCCCAATGGCTCATCTCTATTTCTCGTATTTAAATTGGGTTTTACAAAATTCATTACCGTTCTCGCGTATGTTGAAATCTGAACCAACTTTGCAATCCTTTTCTTGAACAGCAAATCCGTCGCTGTCTCTAAATTGCCACGCCGGAGTCAAAAACGAAAATCTCCTTCTTCTTCACCTTGATGGACGGCTAGAGTGAGAAAGAAAGGGAGGAAAGTTTGACTTGGAGAGAAAGTTTGTAAGTTAATTCTCTTGATCTTGTTATTTTGTTTCACTAAGTAGTATATATATACTACAATAGAAAGCAATAACCTAGGCTTCATAATAGTGGACGCCCACTTGTGGGCTTTTAAGCCTTCGGGCTTTGGTTATTAATTAATTAAATAATTAATATTATTTATCCAATAAATAAATTAATTAAATAATCAATTAAATTCATGTTAATATTATAATTAAATTCCCATGAGGAATTAATTAATTCATTAATTTAATTAATTAATAAAATCATCTAATGATTAATTAATTAATCTCGATATCCAATACCAAAAATTCTCTCAAGTCTTTTCCCTAGATTTTCTTTTTGCACTTCCTTTAAGCGCGACTCTTTAGGTTCATCTCAAAAGGCAATTGGGAGGAAAGCAAAAGGATGTGAGTAGCACCTAGCCAGTCACGTGGCTCACATCATATCCCAATTGAGAACGAATGAATAGGATCATTCCAAATCATATACACTGTGAATACCGTACGTGTATAAACCTTTTATTCTTGTAGCTTAGTCAAGTGAGAGTCATGGTTTTAGTCAAACTCACATGACTTGACCATATGCTTAGCTCATAATGAGTCGAGGTCATTTTATGCTTTGGCCAAAGACTTTTAACCTCACTCATTCATGACTGCATAGGATACTTAGCTCATTCACTTATGAGAGAATAAATCCCATTTTGCTAATCAGTTAACAATACTACTTGCCCATCAAGTCGCACTTCGAGGTCGATCCCACCAAAGGGTGATTTGGATCTAACTACTCTAATGACAGACTTGATGTCACAAGTACATCTTCAACTCGACTCCTCAGGTCTAAGGTTCATGCGTACCTATAACAACTTATCAGTTTCATCATTGACTGTCAGTGAGTGAATACCCATGTGATGAAACTGATGCGAGCCATGTTCGAACATATTAGTCCAACTTATATGTCCATGACATAAGTTCCCAATATCATTCCCATAGTGTTTGACTGACACTTTCTCTATTAAAACTTATATCATGCAAGTCCTTGTTCTGTATTGATGTCCAGTCAAATGCTTTCTTAGACTTGCGAACCCTATTTAGAGAATAAGGATCAAACCCTTCTAGTGACATTCTTCCTATCCCATAGGAAGTAGAAGGTTTTCCTTATACTCAAACACTTTACGTTGTTTATTAACACCTTACAAACGCTTATAAGAAAACAACAAGATAATGCCTTATATATAATAAAATGATATTGTTTAGTTACAAGTCGATGTCATATAAATCTATCCTCTTTAGGACATTTGAGGGCATACACTCTAATAGGAATATCTCAATAGTAGTGTGGGTTCTTCCGAAAAAAATGTTTGAGAAATTGGTTGACTATCTCAGGGATTGGAGAAAAGCAAAGAGAATGATTGATTTGAATATTCAAGCTTTTCTGAAAGTTTAAGGATTGAGACTTCAATGCAACAGAGTTTTGGCTTGTAAACTTGTTGTTTTTTTGGCTTGTTACTGAAGTCCTATTTATAGACTTTCTCAGGTAAAGTGTCCGTTGGACATATGGTCAAGCGCGTGTCTTTCACTCTCGCGCGTGAACAACTTTCGTCCTTTTTCCCTGAAATTCGGCTACAAAAAATTCGTGCCGCAGTCTCTGAAAATTGACAGTCCCATGAGAAGGCTTCTCCTTACGTCCTGAAGTGCTTATCACATTTAATGCTCTTATCAACATTTAATGCATTTGAAATAAATGTCCGTTGGACATTAATGCTCTTAGAATATTTGCATTAAACTCCTTTTGGACTTCGAAATAAATTCAGGTGAAATTTTGTCTTGATAGACGCTCATTCAACACTGAATGATCCTTAGTTGAATCTTCACATCAACGCTTGAAGTAGCTTGCGCTTAAACGCTTGCTAGAAATCTTCATCTTCATTCAAACTTCAGACGCTTGAATCTCCAGACCTAACTACTGATAAACTCACTCAGAATAATATCAGACGCTCAGTCTAAGACTACTTAGCCTAACAGTCTAGAATAAAAACAAATAAAACCTTACAGAAATTTAACGCTCAAAGCCTATACATATATTCTAATAAAATCAAACTTACATATTTTGGGGTCTAACATAAATCCTAATTGTCATCATCAAAATATCTAACAAGAAATTTCCTAACAATCACATTAGATGTGAATTGACTGACAAAATAGATGGCATGATTTAATTAAAGATATTTAATTGGATTAAATAAATTAATTAAATCATATTAATTCATAAGTTAAATTAATTGTAAATTAATTTATAAGTCGAATTAAATTAATTAGATTAAAGTAATTAATTAATTGTCAATTGGATCAGACTTGAATTTAATTAATTACACATGCGCTAAGATGGAATAAAGCCCGGAAGCCCATCTCCACTAGGCCTAGACCGAATCATAACAGTGGTATCAGAGCCAAAATTCGGGAAATTCATGATATTCATTGTATGTTTATGTGTTTTAATTGCTTTAATGTCATAAATATGTATTTACATATCGTATGTAATTTGGGTAATTTATGTTATGCATGCGAATCTGTAAAATTAAATTTTTTCTTGAGTTGAATTGGATTTACCGAGTAAAACGAGAAATTGAATAGGATTCATAATTTTTGGAAAAAATCACATGTTTTTGTTTTCGGGCGGCGCCTCGCCGCCAGAGCAGCGGCAAGGGACGGTGAAATCATAGCCTGCGCTGCTACAGCAACATCGCATTGCTGCTCAACCCGCTTCGGCTAGGATGGGGGTGGGTGTTGGGCTTAACCCAACACAATTAGGGTTGTGTTGGGCTAAGCCCAACACCAAGGAAATCAGCATTGGGCACGACCCAGCGCTTCGCTCAGCCCACGGATGATCCGCGCTGGGCTTGAATAGCGTTGGGCTTGGCCCAGCGCGGTTGACGTGTTGGGCCACACTTATTTTAAAATGTGTCGGGCCGAGCACAACTTTGTTTTTTAAATAAAATTTGGGTCGTGCCCAACAAAATTAATTATGTCAGGCCTGGCCCAATGATTTAATTGGATTACCCATTTGTCAATTAATTCATTATGTGGGTGTGACCCAATTGAAAGTTCAACCAATATATTCATCAATTGATTGACCCTAATCAAATAATTTTCGTTTCAACTTCTAAATTGGATTTATTGAATAAATTAAATTGGATTTAAGTTTATTCAAACTCTAAATTGGATTTAGTGAATAAATTAAATTGGATTTAAGTTTATTCCAAATTCTAAATTAGATTTAGTTAAATTATTTAAATTGGATTTAAATTTATTTTTAAATTTGGATCTATTGAAAAATTTAAATTGGACTTAAATTCTTCATAAGTTTTAAATTAATTGGTATGTGTTAAATTAGATTTATTAAATTGGATTTAAATACCAGCTTCCCTTTTTACATGATATTGCTATGTGTTTAGATTAAATTACCTATGTGAATTTATTTGATAATAGTCACACTTTAATTAGATTAAAGTAGTCTAACTAAATTGGATTTATTTTGATGAGATTAAATTGGATTTTAATCATATATTAAATTAGATTTGATATTGAATTAGATTTAATGATTAATTCACATATGTGTTTAAATTGTTTACATGCTCCTTATATATGTGATGGTGACACCGTGTATGGACTTAGGTTTATCTTTGCTGTCTTACCTGAGTTGTATTGGGCCGGAGTTTGAGCCCCGCAGATTGTATCTTCAATTCATAGAATTTTTGTATAGGTTATTTCTATGTATTTATTTTAGAGATAGGCCCAAAATGGCTGATCATGGTGGCACATGAAGTCTTGGAGAAGTATGAAGATTAGATCTTGTATAGGCAGAAACCCTTGTAATAGATAGAACCCCTCCCCAATCACTCATTGGCTCGAGATGATCTAGATAGTCCATACATGTGTGTTGTTAGAATTGCTAGGCTTATTCTTATGCATTTCCTTTAAAATTGCGCGATAAAGAAATTAATGTGCAAAGTGAGACCAACATCATTAATATTATCGAATGTTATAATTCTCCCATTGAAAAATACTGAGTAAGTAAAGGGGCATTGGATGTCCTAGCTCTTCATCAAACTTTAGAAGGTGGGTTCACTTCTAGTGCATGGCATTTTCCCGGAATAAGGGGGTTATGCTTCAAGACGTGGTACTCTATCTTCTCTAGTGCATTTGATGCCTTCATGTAGAAGCGAGTTTCGCTCTCTATATCGTTCAAGGTTGCTAGGCGGGATTAAATTATTAGACTGGAAGGAGTTGATGGGATAAATGACTCAGATGGATCACCACCTATATATCAAAAAGGTTTGTGGTTCAGTGATCCATGAGCTAAAGGAGATTGAATCATCGGTTAGACCGATTGATGTATGACATCACCTCAATGATCTAACAGGCCATATATCGTTCAAGGTTGCAACTTGTTCAGATCATTGAGGAACTCAATCACTCACTATGAAACCAATCCAACAAGGTTTCTGATTATTGCAGTGGGCGTGCAATATTTTGAGAAAAATAGTGGGAGTCAAGTAAAAATTGAAATCCTTGCTTTTACTTGAAAGTACATAATAACACATTTAATCATAAATCTTGGTATTTTTCTGCAGTTTATTTCCTACACAATGACTAACCCTTTGAAAGTATTGCTTGAGAAAAATGCCCTCACTGGACCAAACTACTCTGATTAGATTAGAGCATTGAGGACGGTCCTCAATGATGAATCACTTGAATATACACTAAAGATGGATCGACCACAAAGGCTTGGGGTCGATGAGGAAGAATATGTCATACTAGCGTACTCAGATTGGATCTCTAATGCAAGAAAAGTAAGGAATTATATGTTGAGCTCCATGTGCAGTGCATTGCAACAAACGCATGAGAACATGGATAGTCCTAGGTCAATTATGCTGCAATTGGAGGAACTGTTCGGGGAACAGGGCAAGTCCATTAGATACTTTGTATCAAAGGAGCTTTTCAACACAAAGATGAGAGAAAGAGATGACGTTGTTGATCATGTTTTGAACATGATATCCATGCTAGAAAAACTCCGTTCGATGGACTACTACATGGATTTTCACCTACATGTGGATCTCATTCTCCTGTCGCTCCCTAACTCATTATTTGCCTTTGTCATCAACTTTGATTTTGATGACATTGAAGGATTGTTGTCAGTGCTGATGGACAAGCTAGTCAAAGAACAAACACAAATAAGAAAAAGGTTTGGTGTTTTCACAGTTCCTATTCTGTCTTCTAAGAGAGGACCGAAGCAGATACACCCATTAGCTGGGCGCATTAAAGAACCAATCATATCCAAGGTGAAAAAGTCAAGAACTAAGCGCATGAGGGATGCAGACACCTGCCTCCACTGCATGGAATTGGGGCATTGGAAGTGTGAGTGTCCCAAGCTAAGATCTGAAAGCAAATCAGGTATAGAACTTAATGTTTTTTAAACGAATTGTTCTATGATGTTATTTTCTACTTCTTGGATTCTAGATTTCGGAGCTAGTGCTCATATTTTTGTTTAGAACCACGATCTGGAATAAAGTAGAAAGCTGGATGAGAAAGAAGTGATGATCAATGTTGGAAGCGGACACAGCATGGCTGCGACGCAAATTGGAATTACTTCTGTTACATTATTTTCTGGAAATCAAATAGTTTTAGATGATTGCCTAGTTTTGCCCAATGGGCTCAAGAATATTGTCTCTATTCCTGTATTGGTCAGGAAAGGAAATTTGTTTTCTTTCAAACATAATTCTTGTGATATTTATTTTGAAAATAAGTGTGTTGGCTCTACATCTTTAATTAATGGTTTATACTATTTGAATGTCCGAAATCACTATATGGTTAATACTATGACTAGAAAACGTAGCATGAGTGGAGTAAACCAAAAACTCATATGGCACCTTAGACTAGGACATGCCGGTGAATTTAAGATTCATGAGTTGGAAAAACCTGGGCTTATTGGCCCACTTGGGTCTGACCCATATCCTACTTGTGAATCATGTCTTAAAGGCAAGATGACTAGGTCACCATTCACTGGACATTTTGAAAGGGCAAATGAAGTTTTAGATTAATTCACACTAATGTTTGTGGGCCCCTCAAGGATGCGGCCCTTAGAGATTTTCAGTACTTTATAACCTTCACAGATGACCACTCTAGGTATGGTCTAATTTATCTGATGAAGTATAAGTACGAAACACTTGAATGGTTCAAGGAATTCAAAGCTTTAACTGAAAAACAAACTGGGCACAGTATTAAAACACTTAGATTTGATCGAGGTGACGAATACATGAGTGCCGAGTTTGATGAGTTCTTAAAAGAACAAGGCATAGTATTACAACTAACTCCTCCAGCAACTCCACAACTTAATGGGGTATCAGAAAGAAGGAATCGTACTCTGTTGGACATGATACGCTCCATGCTTAGCTACACTGATTTACCCTTTTTCTTGTGGGGGCATACTTTGCTTACAGCTGCGCATATTCTGAATAAATGTCCCTCGAAATTTGTTCCCACTACACTATATGAAATATGGAGCGGTAGGAAGCCTAGTCTCAAGTACATAAAGATATGGGGTTGCCCAACATATGTAAAGAGTACCAAGGTAAAACTAGAGGATAGATCCTTGAAAGGACGTTTTATCAGTTTTCCCGTAGATTCGATGGGATACCTCTTTTACCTGCAAAATGATCATAGGATCATCATGGCCTCGCAAGCCCATTTTCTTGAAGAGAATTCATTCAAGAAGGTAGTGTAGGTGGAAATATTGTTCTGGAAGAACAAGATAACGTTCCTTCGGAGACATTAGTTCAAGAATCAGAACCCAATTTGACACAACCATCGCAATGACAATCTAGCAGAGTATCTCAGCTGCCTGAGAGATATGGCTATCTGCATGATAAATCGAATCACGTCGGTGAAGAGTTTATACACATATGGTAGTCGTGATCAAGGTTCGTGATGACAAGTTCATCTCGTATTCAATTGGGTTATGATTTGGTTCCACGGTGTTGGCTAGGTGACAATCTTATCCTTTGGAATCCTCCCATTGCCAATTGAATCGAGCCTAGAGAGTCGCGCTATGTGAAGAAAATGAATATTTCCATGCTAAGAGTATTTTAATAAAATCACATTAGATGTGAATAAACTGACAAAATGGATGACATGATTTAATTAAAGATATTTAATTGGATTAAATAAATTAATTAAATCACATTAATTCATAAGTTAAATTAATTAGAAATTAATTTATAAGTTGAATTAAATTTATTAGATTAAAGTAATTTATTGTCAATTAGATTGGACTTCGATTTAATTAATTACACATGAGCTAAGATGGAACAAAGCCCAGAAGCCCATCTCCACTAGGCCTAGCGGCCATCCCCGCTCACTGTAAACTTAGGGGTTCTGCTTATGTGAATAAGTATTCAATCAGTGTCAGAACTTTACACACACAAGTCATTATTTCAAAATTTGATTGAGAGCCAAAAAAAACCTAGAGCAATAGGAAAAAACATTCCCTCCCTCTCTCTCCAACTAACATAACCGCCGCTGTCATTGTTGTCGGGAGGAGATCGGATCTTTTCTTGGAGAATTTTTCTTTCGCGTGATTATCTAGATGCAGAAGTCTAGGGCTACTGCTGATAATTCAGAATTTTGTTGTCAAGAGGTAATTCCATTACTCTTTATCATAATTCGCTCCTATTGTGTTTTTCACCAATAACATGAATATCCCCGAATTTGATTCTCGATGTGATTCGGATAAAAAAAAATTTATCCGCTAGATCGAATCACAACATAATCATGTGTATAAATATTTCAAAACTATAAACTCACTCACACAAAGTCAAGTGATCATTAATAGTAGTGCAGATACACATCGATTTTGTGAAAGACGTGTAACTCTATCGATTTCATGCATAATTTGCACAGCACATGATGTCTAATGCAACTTTATTATATTATAAATACATATATTCATGTGTAAAATACTTGTCCCAATATAATCAAGTGTGTCAATGGGTTTAGGGTTTGGGGTTTAGGGTATGGTTACTTACTTCCAATATAGGGAACATATTGATAATGTTAATTGGAAGTATAGGTAGTATTGTCAAACAGTGTTAAATGAAAGTATGTGTACTGTTAAATAAAAGTATTGAGACATTAAAGTGAACGTACTGATAATATTTATTCAAAGTATGTGTATGTTATATAGAAGTATTGAGACATTATATGGAACGTATTGATAATATTAATTGGAAGTATGGGTATAATGAATAGGTAATATTATCACCCAATGTTAAATGGAAGTATGGGTACTGTTAAATGGAAGTATTGAGACATTAAATGAAACATATTGATTATGTTAATTGGAAGTACGAGTATAATTAATAGGTAGTATTGTCACCCAGTGTTAATTGAAAGTATGGGTAATGATAAATGGAAGTATTGAGGCATTAAATAAAATGTATTGATTGTGTTAATTGGAAGTATGGGTATAATGAATAGGTAGTATTGTCACCCAGTGTTAAATGAAAGTATTGATACTGTTAAATGGAAGTATTGAGACATTAAAGTGAACGTATTGATAATGTTAGTTGGAAGTATGGGTACTGCTAAATAGAAGTATTGAGACATTAAATGGAACGTATTGATATTCTTAATTGGAAGTACGGGTAATATGAATAGATAGTGTTGTCACCCAGTGTTAATTGAAAGTATGGGTACTGTTAAATGGATTTATTGAGACCTTAAATTGAACGTATTGATAATGTTAATTGGAAGTATGGGTAATATGAATAGGTAGTATTATCACCTAGCGAAATTGGAAGTATGGGTAATATGAATAGGTAGTATTATCACCTAGTGAAATTGGAAGTATGGGTACTGTTAATGGAAGCATTGAGACATTAAATGAAACGTATTGATTATGTTAATTGGAAGTATGTGTACTATGATTAGGAAGTATTGTCCCCTAGTGTTAATTGGAAGCATGTTTACTGTTAATTGGAAGTATGGATACTGTTCATTAGAAGTACGGATACACTAAAGTGGACATATTTATTTTGTTAATTGGAAGTATGAGTATTGTTAATTGGTAGTATGTTTAATGTTAATTGGAAGTGTGGATACAGTACAGTGGTTTATTCTGTTAATTAGAAGTATGAGTACTATTAATTAGACGTAAGGGTACTGTTAATTGGATGTGTTCGTACATGTATGATGAGGTATTGTTTAAACTTCAATTTCTTAAATTACGGGTTCATTGCACTGGAAATAATACAATGCAATTGTTCAACAAAACTAACATCAGTGAATATGGAAACAAAACAAACTTGTTCAATACAAATATTGTAAGACAAAAACAATAAAAAATGTCAAGTGGCTAGGGCTCTGCCATTGTTGTAAGTGCAATGATTGCACCCTCTAAGACCACACAATTTACACTTTCTAGACCGAACATCATCACATTTTGATGGGATCCTCTTGTCCTTCTTCTACATCCGGGCTGAGCTCTTACCTCAGCTGCAAGAAGCACTTCCACTTCCTTCTAGCGCACGACATCCTTATCATAATTAGGAATGGGATTTAGTGTTGCACGGTTTGCCATCTTGTACTTCTCAACCGTATAATGCACACCACAAAATTTATACACATCGAGCCCCTTTGACTTCATACATGCAAAACATATTTGCATGGTATTCTATTCACTCTCCCTGACCTGCAACTATGAGTCCACTTTTTAAGATCCACAGCACATGTTTTGTTCTTGTCAATAACCTCATACATCATCTCGCTACACATGTTGAATCTCAAGCTACGGGATTCCATGTAGTTCTCTTTCAACCACTTCTCGTGCTTGAAGCAAAGCTTACCAGTCAATGTCTCCCCAATTTCTCTCCTCTCATGCATCATAGTCATGATTTGGGCACGCATATGATCAACCGTAGCTGCAACCGGCATAAACCATGTCGGTTTTACCCAATTGTTCCAGCATTCTACCTGGTTGTTGTTTAACTCCCCATCTATCACCAGGGAACAAGGCATTCACCTAGCATTGCGGCTTGCTTGAGTTTATGAAATCTGCTGCGAGTGGCAGAGACTGAATTATCATATCAATAATCTCTCTAAACTCATGTAGTGTTGGAGCATTTGTTGCTTTCTTGAAAACAAAACTCCAATATTTTTATTGTGAAAAGGGAACTTTATCATAACCTAAAATAGAGATTATAAGAATATTAATACTATACACAATTATTTATCAACCATTTCATGTTCAAACTCACAAGTAAAAATAAAGATCTTACCTACGTCTTGAAGTTGTCAACCAAGTGTCTCAAGCAATAAGAATGGTGGCTGCCATGAAAGAGCTTGGGTATAGCCTTAATAAGCCCACTATGTCGGTCAGAGAAGAAGGTGAAAGTTGAGAAGAGAAAGCCATGCCTCACATTGAATAATTTCCGTAAGTTCAAGCAGAACCATTCTCAATTAGTGTCATTTTCAGCATCTATAATGGCGTAAGCTATTATGAAAAGGTCGTCATTAGGATCCTTGATCACTGTGCTGAGCATGTATCCCTTAAACTTACTTCTCAAATGAGTTCCATCTAGAAAAATTAAAGGTCTGCACCCATTAAAAAACCAAACAGGCTGGCGTGGAAGCATATAAATAGTCACAAAAATCTGTTGTTAACTGGGTCAATCTCGTATTCAGTGGTACTGCCAGAATTATATTCTTTCACTGCGTTACAGTACCAACGCAACTTGTCATATGACAACTTTTCTACATCATGAATATCCCGTATTGCCATTTCTTTTACGACCCATGTCCTGTGGTAATTTAGATCCATCCCCAAGTTTCTAAGTATATCATTCTTCATGTTACAAGGCTAGTACATAGGCTCTACTCTCAACCTATCCTTGACAATATTAGAAACCCAGGATGAGTCAGCCCTGGGATGACCCCGAGTTCGAAGAATGGCTTCACCACAAGTGTGAAGCAAATTATGCAATGACACATATATCCTCCATCTGCAATTTTTCTCAATTTTATGTGGGCAATTTACAATGATTTTCCCTGCGTCATTCTTCACAAAATTGAAGTCGTGCCTAATTGCAACACAAAAGTTCTTCAGCTGCGTTCTGAAGTCATTAGCACCTTTAAATGTTTAACCCGCTCCATGGATGCAATTCCTCCACGCGTCTATGGAGTTGCCGGGTGCACTCAAAAAACCTCTTATACACAAGTCGTCCTCCTCCACGTCACTCCTAATGTGTATAACAAATTGGAAACAAAAACAGAGAGATGAATAACAAAATCGGATACATAGCATAAGTAATTGATTACGGTATATGAGACAAGTAAATAAAGTATTGTGCATAACAGAATGCAGTTTTACTTGTGTAGTATTCTTTTTGTTGATGTGATGTATGATAAGAACCCTTTTACAGTAATTAATTGAACTAAATGAAGTATTACCTAAACATGTGCCTGTTCTGCTCTCCACGTCTCGATGCTTCGTCTTTGCAGCATGCTACAATGTCAACCGTATTTGTTTTTGTTAGAGTTATGCCCTCAGATGCCATAAGAGGATAGAATTATAGGGCATTAGTTTGTATCTAAACATTCTTGTTTTAATAAAAGGCATTTGAGGTTGTTTCTTATAGGCATTTGTAAGGTTTAAACAAACAACAATTAGTCCTTGATATTAAGGCGAACGTTCTACTCCCTATGGGTTAGGGACAATGGCACTAGAAGTGTTTGATCTTTAATATCTAAATTGGTTCGCAAGTCAAAGAGAGTATTGACTGGACATCTTTACTAGATATAGACTTGTATGATGTAAGTTTTGACAGGGGAGTGCCAGTCGAACACTATGAGTATGATAGTGGGAACTTATATCATAGACACATCAGTTAGACTGGTGTGTTCCAACACGGCTCGCATCAGTTACGTCACATGGGTTTTCACTCAATGACAATCAATGACAAAACTGATAAGTTGTGATAGGTACGCGTGAACCTTAGACCTGAGTAAACACGTTGAAGATGTGCTTATGACATTAAGTTTGTCATTAGAGTAGTTAGATCCATTTCACCCGTTGGTGGGGTCGACCTCGAAGTGCGTCTTGATGGGCAAGTAGCAATCTTAACTGATTAGCTTAACTGATTAGCAATATGGGATTTATTCTCTCATAAGTGAATGAGTAAAATATCCTATGCCGTCATGAATGAGTGAGGTCAAAGACTTTGGCAAAAGCATTAGAGATACATATGTTGGACATAAAAGTATACTCAGTGACCTCGATTCATTATGAGCTGAGCATATAGTCAAGTCCAGTGAGTTTGACTAAACCATGACTCTCACTTGACTGGGATATATGAATAAAGGGTTTATACTCGTACGGTATTCACAGCGTGAAAGGTTTGGAATGATTCTATACATTCGATCTCAATTGAGCTACGATGTGGACCACGGGACTGGCTAAGTGGTATCCACATCCTTTTGGTTTCCTCCCAATTGCCTTTTGAGACGAACCTAAAGAGCCGCGCTTAAAGGAATTGTAAAGTAAAAATCATGGAATAAAACTTGAGAGAAATCTTTTGGTATTTGATATCGTGATTAATTAATTGATCATTAGATGATCTTATTAATTAAGTAAATAAGTTAATAAGTTAATTAATTTCCTAGTGAAATTAATTATGGAATTAACATGTGTAAGTTAGTTATTTAGTTGATATATTTATTGGATAAATTATATTAATTAAATAATTAATTAAACAAATACACAAATTGGACTAAGCCCGAGGGCATTAAAAAAGCCCAAGTTGGGCGTCCATATGGACGCCCGAGGCCTTTAGTTACTTAGGTTAATTATTCTAGTTGTAGTACAAATATACTACTTAGTGAATAATTAAACCCTAGCCTCACTTGTGACTTTCTCTTCAAGTTAGAACTCTCCACCTCTCTCTCATCTCTCTAGCCGTCCAAGAGGAGAAGAAAAGAAGAGATTTTTTTCTTTCAGATCCGACGTGGTGATTTAGAGGCAGTGACGTTATTGTTGCTCCAAAGAGAATCAAGTTGCTGGTTTAGAAGTTTTAATTACGCGAAAAAGGTACATATTTCTCAACATGATTTAAATATGTGAAATCAAAGATGAATCCACGTGGGTATTTTATTTCCGCTCCGTTTTTATGTTCATAACCCAACAGTGGTATCAGAGTCAATCTCTGATTTCCGTATTTAACCAAATACGTGATTTTATGTGTTTTTTGTGTTTTTGAAGCATGATGAATATGATGAGTTTTATGATATTTAAACCATGATTTTTCTGTTTTTTCTTGGATATTATTGCATGATGATATAGTAGAATTGAAAAATCGAATTGTGTGAGAAAACGGGGTCGAAAACCCTGAGGAATTACGCATTGCACACAACGTGCGCACACTGCGCCCAAAGCGCACAGTCAGGTGGCTCCGGCCAGGCCCCCTGCTGCTGTCGGAGCGCACGATCGGGCTCACATGGGCTCGGGTTTGAAAACTCGGGTCGGGTGGACTTGATTCCGGGTCTAATTTTTTATAAACGAGCTTTGGCCTATTTTAATTATCCGGGTGGGTCAAAAGGATGATGACCCGGATTTTAATTAAATAAGCCCAAATTGGTTTAATTAAATTATTAGACATTCAATAAATTGGTTTTGGGCCAAACTCGTTAAATTTAAATGGGTCAATGGATGGTGATTTAAGTTTGATGAAATCGAGCCCAATTAGATTTTATTGAATATTATTTATTTGAATAAAATAATTAATTTATTATTCTTGGAGAATTATAATTAGTTAATTTATTTAAATAATAAATTCTCACTAGATGGTTTATTATTCTAAAATTGAATAAAATTTGGAATTTTATTGCAAGAATTAATTAGTTGGACTAATTAATTATTATCTTAATCACCAACATAATTGCTTTATTTATCGCGGGCATATATTATGTGATGGTGACATTATTCATGGGCTTAGGTATTTCTTTTTGGATGTATTTTCTTTAATGGGTTGTAAGGGCCGGATTTGAGCCCAATAATTTTATTCTTAGAATTATTTATTGGATGTTCATATTCTTATGTAATAGATAAAATTAGAATAGGCCTTGAAGAAGAAGACGATCCAGTGCTTGGAGCCCAACAAGAAGAATAGTATAGTTTTCCTTCTTTTTTTCCTTTTGATGGCCCATTGGCTTGGGCCCTCTACAAAAGCCCATGAATATATGTGATGGTTTAATTGCTTACAATGCATGTTTCTTTAGATGTAAGAATGCATGTACAATCCAATCATGCGCTAAAAAATGATAATGTGCGAAGTGAGACATAATTAAATGTTTAGAACATTAATTCTCCCAAACGAAATAATACTAAGTTTTAAAAGGGGCGCTAGGCGTCCAATCCCTCCACTAAACTTGATGAAATCAAGAATTGAATCTGATACGTGGCATCTTTCCAGTAAGTGGGGGTCATATATTAAGACACAATTCTGAGATTTTCTGAAGTGCATTAGATGGCTTAATCGAGACATATTTCACCCCAAATATCGTTAAAGGGTTGCAAGGTGAAATTCAAATGTTATATTAAAAGGTGTTAGTGGAAATTAACTTAGATAGTCCACAAACCTATATATCGTTAAAGGGTTGCGGTCTTGATGGATTATGGGAAAAGAAGATTGGACCGTCTATTGGATAGATTGATGTTAGACATCACTTTAATTAAGTAATAGACCAAATATCGTTAAAGGGTTGCCATCCATTACATTGATTAAAGAAATCAATCTCCACTACGAAGTAACAAACAACAATCACTTTCGATTTTCACAGTGGGAGTGTGAATCTCGAAAAATGTAGTGGGAGCCAAGTCATAAATTGAAGTCCTTGATTTTCTGCAGTTATAAATTGTCTAATCTCTCTCAAAAACAAGAATTTCTCCCAAACCACAATCAAAACTGATGGAGAATACTATTCTTACTGGACCAAACTACATAGAATGGCTCAAAAAGTTAAGGATGGTCCTTGGCAGTGAATCCATAGACTATGTGTTGGAAGTTGGTCGTCCTCCCATCCCTAGAAGAGATGAAGGTGATGAAGTTCGCCTAGCTCGTTGGGACTAGTGTTGTGACAACCATAGAGCAAGGGTGTACATTTTAAGCTCCATGTGCATTGAGTTACAAAGATCCCATGAAAAGATGAATGATGTGAGGGATATAATCCTTCACTTGGATGAATTATTTGGGGAACGCGGTAAGACCACCAGATATTTTATATCAAGAGATCTCTTCCGAACAAAGATGACTGAAGGTGACGATGTTAGAGAGCATGTTTTCAAAATGATGACCATGATAGAAAAGCTTAAATCTTTGGATTTCTACATGGACCTACGTCTCCAAGTTGACCTCATCTTGCAGTCACTCCCTGATTCATTCTACTATTTCGTCATAAATTTTGACATGAATGACATTGAGGGTTCATTAGCTGGGCTACTGGAAAAACTCAAAGTTGCTCAAAAACTGATAAGGGCGGATCAGTGGAATAATCTCATTGATGTTACTGTTCCTAATTCATTAGATGGACAAAGGAACAATAATAACAATTTGAAAGTGGGAGCTTCCAAGGGATCTCACAACAAGATGCATAGAAAGAGGGACAAAAGGGCAAAATATGAGGACAAGGGCTTATGCTGTGGTGAAATAGGCCACTGGAGGAGAGACTGTCCAAATATGAACAAAGGAGCGAAAGTTAAGGAACTTTACGTTTTTGAAACTAATTGTTCTATTACCATTTTTTCCACTTCTTGGATTCTTGATTCAGGAGCTAACACTCATGTATGTTGTGTGAATCAGAACCTGGAACGAAGTAGGAAGCTGAGCCCTGATGAGGTCAAGATAAGAGTAGGCAGCGGACAAAGCATCGCAGCTACTGGAATTGGATCTACCTCATTACTTTTAAATTCTGGACATTTACTATTTCTGGATAATGTTTTGGTTTTGCCCAATGGGCTTAAAAACATTGTTTCAATTCCCATTTTAGTTAAGAATGGTTATACTTTCCATTTTATGGATAAACATTGCAACATTTATTATGGTAATAAATTAGTAGGCTTTGCTTCTTTAGTAAATGGTTTGTATTACCTCAATGTCCAAAATGAGTATTCTGTAAATACTATGCAAAGGAAACGTGGTAGGCAAGGAATTAACGAAAGATTGATTTGGCATCTTAGACTAGGTCATGCTGCCAAACACAAAATTCACAAAATGGAGAAAGATGGCCTTATAGGTCCATTGCGATTGGATCCCTATCCTACTTGTGAGTCTTGTCTCAAAGGCAAGATGGCTAGATCTCCCTTCACAGGGACCTTTCAAAGAGCCTCACAAATCTTAGGTTTAGTGCATACCAATGTTTGTGGACCATTTGGAGAAATGGCTCGTGGAGGTTTCCTTTACTTGATCACATTCACTGATGACCATTCAAGATATGATCTAGTGTACTTGATAAAGAATAAGTCTGAATCCATTGATAAATTCAAAGAATTCAAGACTTTAGTATAAAATCAAACTGGGCAACATATAAAAGCTCTTCGATCTGACCGAGGAGGAGAATATATGAGTACGGAGTTTGATGAATACCTTAAAGAGAATGGCATAATATTACAGCTCACACCTCCAACGACACCACAGTTGAATGGAGTAGCCGAACGAAGGAATCGAACTTTGTTGGACATGGTTCGTTCCATGCTCAGCTACACTGACTTACCCATTTCATTGTGGGGTCACGCGCTCCTTACAGCTGTACACATTTTAAATAGATGTCCCTCTAAGTCCGTTCCTAAGACACCATATGAGATATGAAAAAATAGGAAACCAAATCTTAATCACATTAGGATTTGGGGATGTCCTGCTTATGTCAAAAAGACTAAAGTAGACAAATTAGAGGCTAGATCCTTAAAAGGGCGTTTCGTTGGTTATCCTGAGGATTCCATGGGATACCTCTTTTACCTGCACGATTATCCAAGGATCATTATAGCTTTACAAGCTCACCTTCTTGAAGATGAGTTCATTCAAGAAGATGGAGCAGGTAGAAGAACAAGACGAAACTCCGGTGGATACATCTACATAGGAAGTAAGAACCGAACCATCTGTATCACAACCACAACCTCGAAGATCAAGTAGGGTACCTCAACCGCCTGAGAGGTACGGATATCTACTGCAGAGGGAGAAAAACCTCTTTTCTGTATTAGAGGAGGGTCAAGGAGATGAGCCTTCCACCTATGATCAAGTGATGGTGGATATGGATGTCGCGAGATGGCATGAAGCTATGAAAACAGAAATAGACTCGATGCATTCAAACCAAGTCTGGACACTTGTAGATCGGCCGGATGGTATTCTACCAATCGGGTGTAAATGGATTTACAAGAGAAAGATTGGTGTTGATGGAAAGGTTGACACCTACAAAGCCAGGCCAGTGGCAAAGGGATATAGTCAAAAAGAAGGAATTGACTATCAAGAAACCTTTTTACCAGTAGCAATGATCAAGTCTATAAGAATTCTACTTGCAATAGCAGCTCACCTAGATTATGACATATGGCAAATGGATGTCAAAACTATTTTTCTGAATGGGTTCCTAAAAGAGGATATCTATATGGAACAGCGTAAAG
Source organism: Buddleja alternifolia (assembly GCA_019426215.1). Taxonomy (NCBI): domain Eukaryota; kingdom Viridiplantae; phylum Streptophyta; class Magnoliopsida; order Lamiales; family Scrophulariaceae; genus Buddleja; species Buddleja alternifolia. The sequence goes on along the minus strand of CM033393.1, from coordinate 25,634,764 downwards.
GTTTTGTATCCGAATAAGGTATCCATAAGGTGTGCAAACTTGAAAGGTCCATTTATGAACTTAAACAAGCATCTCGTAGTTGGAATCTACGATTTGATGAAGCAATCAAAGGATTTGACTTTATCAAAAACGAAGATGAGCCATGTGTTTATAAGAAGGTTAGTGGGAGCAAGATATCATTCCTTGTGCTATATGTAGATGACATATTACTAATAGGAAATGATATAGGAATGCTCACCACTGTTAAAAAATGGCTTTCGAGTACTTTCTCCTGAAAGACTTGGGAGAAGCTACATACATTCTAGGCATTCGAATCTATAGAGATCGAACAAATAGAATGATAGGGCTCTCTCAAGCCCTTTACTTAGAAAAGGTCCTAAAGAGATTTAGGATGGAAGATTCTAAGAAAGGGTTTCTGCCAGTGAGTCACGGAATAAAACTCTCAAAGACTATGTGTCCTCAAAGTGAGGAAGATAGAGAAGAGATGAGCATTATTCGCTACGCATCAGCAGTGGGTAGCCTGATGTACGCAATGTTGTGTACACGACCTGACATTGCTTATGCAGTAAGCGTTGTTAGTCGATTTCAAGCAAACCCAGGTAAGGAACACTGGACAGCTGTGAAAAATATCCTGAAGTATCTAAAAAGAACTAAGGATATGATTCTCATCTATGGAAGTGGTGACCTAAGAGTGGATGGATACACTGACTCAGATTTCCAATCGGATGTCGATGACCGAAAATCCACATCGGGGTTCATATTCACCCTCAACGGTGGGGCGGTGTCTTGGAAAAGTTCCAAGCAAAGCACAACTGCAGATTCCACCACAGAGGCTAAATACGTGGATGCCTCTGAGGAAGCAAAAGAGGTTGTTTGGCTAAAGAAGTTTTTTGAAGAACTTCAAGTGGTTCCAAGCGCGGAGCTCCCGTTGCCACTTTATTGTGACAACAATGGAGCAATAGCGCAGGCAAAGGAACTAAGGTCTCACAACAAGTCCAAACACATTGAGAGAAGATATCATATCATAAGAGAGATCGTTGCCAGAGGAGACATATCTGTTCAGAAAATAGCCTCAGCAGACAACGTCGCTGACCCATTGACCAAGCCATTGTCATAGGCGGTGCTAGACAAACATATTGAAAAGATGGGTATCAAATACGATAGCAAATGGCATTGAGTGCAAGTGGGAGATTGTTAGAGTTATGCCCTCAGATGCCATAAGAGGATAGAATTATAGGGCATTAGTTTTGCATCTAAACATTCTTGTTTTAATAAAAGGCATTTGGTGTTGTTTCTTATAGGCATTTGTAAAGTTTAAACAAATAACAATTAGTCCTTGATATTAAGGCGAACGTTCTATCACAACTTATCAGTTTTGTCATTGACTGTCATTAAGTGAAAACCCATGTGACGTAACTGATGCGAGCCGTGTTCGAACACACCAGTCTAACTGATGTGTCTACGATATAAGTTCTCACTATCATACTCATAGTGTTCGACTGACACTCCCCCGTCAAAACTTACACCATACAAGTCTATATCCAGTAATGATGTCCAGTCAATACTCTCTTGATTTGCGAACCAATTTAGATATTAAAGATCAAACACTTCTAGTGCCATTCTCCCTACCTTAGACCTGAGTAAACACGTTGAAGATGTGCTTGTGACATTAAGTCTGTCATTAGAGTAGTTAGATCCATTTCACCCGTTGGTGGGGTTGACCTCGAAGTGCGGCTTGATGAGCAAGTAGCAATCTTAACTGATTAGCAATATGGGATTTATTCTCTCATAAGTGAATGAGTAAAATATCCTATGCCGTCATGAATGAGTGAGGTCAAAAAATTTGGCCAAAGCATTAGAAATACTTATGTTGGACATAAAAGTATACTCAGTGACCTCGATTCATTATGAACTGAGCATATAGTCAAGTCCAGTGAGTTTGACTAAACCATGACTCTCACTTGACTGGGATATATGAATAAAAGTTTTATACTCGTACGGTATTCACAGCGTGAAAGGTTTGGAATGATTCTATACATTTGATCTCAATTGGGCTAAGATGTGGACCACGGGACTAGCTAGGTGGTATCCACATCCTTTTGGTTTCCTCTCAATTGCCATTTGAGACGAACCTAAAGAGCCGCGCTTAAAAGAATTGTAAAGTGAAAATCATGGAATAAAACTTGAGAGAAATCTTCCGGTATTTGATATCGTGATTAATTAATTGATCATTAGATGATCTTATTAATTAAGTTAATAAGTTAATTAATTTCCTAGTGAAATTAATTATGGAATTAACATGTGTAAGTTAGTTATTTAATTGATATATTTATTGGATAAATTATATTAATTAAATAATTAATTAAACAAATACACAAATTGGACTAAGCCCGAGGGCATTAAAAACGCCCAAGTTGGGCGTCCACGAGGCCTTTAGTTACTTAGGTTAATTATTCCAGTTGTAGTATATATATACTACTTAGTGAATAATTAAACCTTAGCCTCACTTGTGACTTTCTCTTCAAGTTAGAACTCTCCACCTCTCTCTCATCTCTCTAGCCGTCCAAGAGGAGAAGAAAAGAAGGGATTTTTTCTTTCAGTTCTGGCGTGGTGATTTAGAGGCAGTGACGTTATTGTTGCTCCAAAAAGAATCAAGTTGCTGGTTCAGAAATTTTAATTACGCGAAAAAGGTACATATTTCTCAACATGATTTAAATATGTGAAATCAAAGATGAATCCACGTGGGTCTTTTATTTCCGCTGCGTTTTTATGTTCGTAACCCAACAGTTTTCATGGCCAAACACAGTCGCACCATATTCTTCAAGTCAAGGGCACCCGTCATAGTGACATGCCCATTGTATTGGGGAGCCTTGTATTTCAAATCGTACATTCTCGGAGCTACCACCATCCACTTGCTACTGCAACTCAGGTATATATCCATCAAACTCGTATTTTGATCAATGGTCATCACATGAAGCTCGGTTTTGTAGTGCAAAATTTCTAGATTACTCGAATGCTCATTGGTTGACATTTTTCCCAGTGGTGGCACGATGGTAGCGATTCTAATCGGCGGTAATTATACTGGTGGTAGTGGCCTCAATTTTTTGCTCGTTATTACTTTGTGGTTAGGGGTGGGGAACAATTTTAGTGGCGGTATCAAGGTGGTATCACGACGGACAAGGTGGCAAAGCAAATGAGATGGGCGTGAAAACATTTTTACAACTGTAAAATGGTAATTTGGGGCTGTAAAATGGTAACCTAAGGTTAAAAGAAAAAAGAATTAGGATAAAGGAAGGAAAAAGCCAATTGTCAGAGGCAAAATCGTCTTTTCAGGGTGGTGGGGGTTAAATCAAAACTTATACTTACAATAAGGGACTGCAATGTACTTAAACTTGGCTGGGGACTAATCCATAAATTGGATGCTTAAATGGGAATTTATCCCTAAATTTCGATTTTTTTTATAGGAAAATCTCTTTTTTTATATGATAAATGGTCAATAATTCACTTTTGGCACCATTGGTTTTTGGTTTAATTGATCTTATTTTTGGTACAAAAGTGTCTTAAAAGGGATAATTGCATAAAATCCCTCAGTGATAAACGAAACCTGTGTCAAACTCCTGTATGTTCAATTTTTTGCGTAGCGCCCCCTTGCGTTCCAATTAATTGTGCATGCTATCCCTTTTTTGGTTTTTTTACATCATAAATGTCAGTCCAAATATATTTTTGCCCTTTACATGTTTATAATAAATAAATAATTTAATTTGGATAGGATCTAAGACAATTATGATTAAAAAAAACATCAAAAAAAATCAAAAAAGGAAGAGTATGCAAAATTAATAAGAACAAGGGAGCGCTACGCAAAAAACTGAATACAAGAAAATTTGGCACAGATTTCGCATATCACAAAAGGATCTTATGCAATTATCCCGACTTAAAAAAGTGGGAAGGTGACAAAAAAAAGTTAGTCCGACGACAAGAAAAGTGAGAAGATTTAATCTTCTTTGCATCAAAAGTGAAATTCACTGGACCAATGGCACCAAAAATAAACTGATGACAATTTACATTGCCAAAAATGAGATTCTCCCAAAAATTATTATCACAACGGAATGACTAGTTCTCCATCTCTCCCTCTCCCTCTCCCTCTCCCATATATAAATACTAAAAGCAATTTTGCCCTGATTGCAGCTGCCGATGCCAGGCCATTAGGCATTGAGTTTATTCACGTCACCTACTTAAGTAAACATATATTTATAATTGTCAGATATGCACGTTATGACATAACAAAGTCGTTACAATAATTTTCACGTGGATTCCCTTCTCATGTAATAACTTCATTTAAACTTTTTAGAATAGAAAATTTAATAAGTGCTTTTAAAAATGTGAAGTGTTTGGTAAAAAATTCCAAAATTCACTAATATACACTTTTCCGAAATGGACTTTTGGAGATATCACTAAAAGTCCATTAATATTTAAATATCAAACAAGTAACAAATTTACAAATGGACTTCTATGTTTTTATCTTCAAAAATCCATTTGAAATGAGCTTCCAAACACTCCCGTAATATCATAAAACGAAATGAGTAAATCGTACGACAAACATCCATAAAAGCAAAAGAACTAAACAGAAAGTGAACCGATGGCAACACAATTTCATAGGTCTTAATATTTCTAGAAAACTGTTTCTTAAGCTCAAGAATCTAAAATGAAATACAATGTGGTTTCGCATCTGAGTTCTACAAAAATGCAGGTCCATTTAAGAAAAAGCATAAACAAAAATTTGGAAGGCAAGCCCCTTAGATAATTCCAATCTTGTTGGCAACATCTAAAGCATCATAGTCGGGCGTCAACCTAACATATGCCTTCTTAGTCCCATCCGGCCTGAAGAAAGTGAGCACAAGATTAAATGGGAGTAGACCACAACTCATGTGTAAGAAAGCACGTGTATTTCCTACCACAAGTTAATGGCAAGTGAAACTAAATATATGCATGAGCCAGAAAGATAATCAACCAAGAATTTCTTGCGATCTATAGCACTACTAAAATCAAATTCATTATCGTTGTCCCCCAGCATGCACAAAGGGAAAAGCAGCATTTGGTTACTCGAAAATAAATTTTCATACTAAATCAGAATTATACCAAAACAGCCATTGGGTAGAGTAGTTAATGAACAACCACGTGTACTAAATCCTACACAATTTAAAAAACAGATAAATGTTGTAAATATCAATCATTGATTAAAACTGAATTCTCAAACCAGAGGAAATATATTCAGGGTAATAGATACTTCATATTTTTCATGATAAAGAAAGAGTATTCTTCATTGTTGTTAAAAAATCAGAATGGAGCCATCATCTTATCGACGTGGTCTATTTATCTAAATTTTGTACACAAAAACAGCCTCCATAGAAAGACTTGTAATCAGAATTTACTCAGGACTCGTGACGATTCCATCATATTTGTGATTACTATTTCAAAAGATACGATCCATTTGGAACACTCAAACACAAGGAGGAAATATAGGTATCCTTAGCAATCAAGGTTTCACATTCAATGAACCAACATGGAGAACTAATAACTAGTACTGACAAAACTAATGTAGCGATTGCTGCAAGTAATGAAATACTTGTATACCTGATAAGTGTGTTGACCTTCTTGGTCTGAATGTCATACATTTTCTTGACGGCGTCCTTGATCTTTTTCTTGTCAGCACGAATGTCGACAATGAAAACAAGGGTGTTAGTGTCTTCAATTTTCTTCATGGCCGATTCGGTGGTGAGAGGGTACTTCAGAATCTGGTATTGATCAAGTTTGTTACGAGGGGGTGCACTAATGCGAGGGTACTTGGGATTTCTATCCTTCTTCAATGTCCTTGGTCGATGAAAAGTAACTTTAGTGCGTATTTTCTTAGACTTCTTCTTAAAGGTTCCAGATTTTACAGCCTTGGCAGTCTTCAAGGCCTGAGCCTTTGGGTCTGACTTCTTGGCTGGATCAACTACACCAACAAATAGAAGCAAAACTAAGCAACACACAGAGGCCAGGAAAGTATTTCTTAAATTGTGTAGCACTAGAACAAGCCAAACAGGCAATTGATATTACAATGTCCCATTCTACTCAAAAAACAATATATGATATAACCAAAACCAAAATCTCTGTGTGTTCAAACATGATCGTTGTATAATAGAATGCTAGCAAAGGTCATACAGACGCTTAAGTAGTCGCATAAAGTTGAGTGTGATATCAATTTAGCAATAAACCAAGAGATAGACCAATCAACAATAACAAAAAAAAATGGTACCTTAATGTGAAAAATTACACATAACTAGGTAAGCAATATTTATAATCCACAGCTATTAGTTACCAGCCATGCGTGTTATAGGGCGTTTACCATAACCCAGCACCAGAAATGGCATAATTCAGAAAAGATAGTTCAATCACCCCCAAAATAATCATATCTACTCTGATAAATAAACACAATTATATATTTCTTATACTAACAACTTTGAAGAAAGGTCCACGTAAAAACTGACATTAGTTAATCAGAGCAAATATATTTATTTTTCTTCATTTTCACCTCAATTCTTATGCTTCAGTAAAAGCGCAGAGTTTTTCAACCATTCTTTTGTGAAAAACGAAAGGCTCTAAATAAAACCATGTCCAGGAAGCCCGCTAACACTAAAGTGCAAGGAAATAAAAACCAGATTGATGTTCGAAAGATTTGTTCAATTAACCGCATTGATAGGTGAACTCGCAACTAAAATTATACTCACAAAACAACTTAATGGGAAATTATGGAGTAAAACCATACCTTTAGCTGGAGCCATTTCAACGGAATCAACCCCTAAACGTTTATGAAATCTCACCTGAAACAGATTATCAAATAATTAACCAAAATTTCATACAATACACTTTATACAATGAAAGAGAAACTGCGAGTTAGATGGAGAGGAGGAGAAAACCTGAGGAGTGAATTGCCGTTCTAGGGTTTCGGAGGCGGGGAAGTTGCGAATTCCTTATATCTCGAAGTTACGGACTTAATCAGGATTCGGTTGCCCCTTGGGCCGGTTCAATCCACTTGGGCCTTTTTAGTTTAAGTTTTTGAGTTAAAATTTTGAAAATTTATCGAAAATATGTGTACGGATATTCGTGCGAAAATAATAAAATGTGTTTGTGTGATGTGTTTAAAAATGTTAAAATTTGTAAAATGTGTCAAATTAAAAAATGATTGGTTGATTTTTGATAGAATAAATGAATCGAAAATTGAAAAGTTGAAAGAGAAAGAAAAAAATATTAATTGGAATAACTGACTCGTGTGAAATGATGAATTTAGTAATTGATAAGTATTTTATAAATGGAGAGTGAAGTCGAAAAAATGTAATTTAGTTAAAAACAGTTTGGCGTGTGGTTTTTCATAATTTTGTGAGTTAGAATATAAAAAAAAAAAAGAAATTCCAAAAAAATAAACAAACAATGCCTTAATTTTTCTCTAATGGGGTTGCCGAGCGTATATCTGAACATTTGTGAAGAAGAATTACCCTTTGTTTGGTAAGTGTTTTGCGGAAATAAATTTTAAGAAAATGCATTTTGTGGAAATGAATAAGGGAATGTACGGAGAGTGAAGTTATGCTTGTTGGGATACGGTGGCTAACCTCGTGGATTATGCACACCGTATATAGATAATTAAAATTTAAACTATGCACAACCCCTAAATATGGATTTGACAGACATGGTACCATCAAATTTTACGTGAAACTCTCGTAAGAGGTTTTTCGCGAGTTACCTTTTTGATGATTTCTATCAACAAAACCTTTTGCATTAACCTCTTATTTATAGAGAAAATGGTTGCTTCTACGTTCCAACTGTATAAAGCATCTCTAACAGTATCCACAACTTAGCTTGTACCCTTGATCTTTACTATAAGTGCTAGCTATGAGAATCGAACCTTTTGGCTTATGGAGAAAAATTGTGGAATATGTGTATAGGCTCTAATGAAGAGAGAGAAGAAGAAAGAAGATAAAAACAAGCCTGCAAGTGTGTAGGCGGCGCCGCACTTAGGCGTCTCTGCCAGGGTTTCCAAATCGTGGCAGTCTTCTTTTCTCTTTCTCAGTCCAAGCACATGTATAATTAATTAGCCCACTAATCAATTAATTGTTCTTGTACTTAATTTAATCCACCAAATTAAATTACAAGAACAAATAGTAATTAAGCACACTTAATTAATTTATTCATTTCCATTAACTAATTAGACCACTAATTAATTAGTCTTATTCTAATATAATATTTGAATATTAAATTAGAAGACTTTTATCAATTAAGACCACTTAATTAATATTTTTTTCTCAATTAATTAATTCATATTAATTATTCTCCATTAAATCACAAAGAATTAATTCCACCTATAGGTAATGCACTAAATTAAGTGTATGATCCCTTAGACTCATTAATAAGTTAGCAATAGGTCATATCCCCAAAAGGCTAGACAATCCTCACACTATCTTAATTAACTATTTAACAAAATAATTAATTACGGCTTGAATTAATTTTACCATATTAATTCAAGACACCTATTGGACATGGATCGATGTCTAACAATGTCACCATGACTTCCTAGATACTAATGATGAACAACAATCCTCTCTAGGTTACGCTCTTCATGTGAGTCGAATCTTTCCATCTTTTCCCATCTGTAATCTAGGGTTTTTTAGAATACTGTCATGTGAGCCAATCCTAGATAAGCTTTCTTTACCTATTCTTGTAATGAAAATTCCATTTTACATTATATTAAATAAAAGGTATTTTTTTTATCTCGTTTTTATATTATTTATAAATGTATGATGAAATCCCTAGAATTCACACATAGCTATGTGACTTGATATCTTATTAGATGGATATCATAAAACAAGTTGCCAAGGCTGTGATTTCTAAATACCGTTCAAGTCATAGAATTATCAAAATGAGACATTGATCATTCGGATAGACTTGCGCCTATGATGCACACTTTTAATTAGAGAATGTCTCTTTTTATAGACATTAGTATAGTTCACAAAAATGCACAAACGTCGGTGCTTGTTGATAACAAGTTCACTGCTTACACTAACTGATGTTAGGTATATGCCCCATATGCCAATGATGAAATAGGCTATATAGGAATTTCCTTTATGTTGTGAAAAACCTTATTTTTGGAATAAAGGCAAATTACTTCTTATTCACATAAATTTTAATGGCATCAATAAGTATTGAACATCTAATCCAAGATGATTGAGAGAAACCTTCTATTTCTTATGGAATAAGAAGAGGGACACTAGAAGTGTTGAGTTCTCAATTATTCAAATGGGTTCACAAGTCAAAGAGTCCTAATTGGGCATTAGGACTCGACTTGTATGACACAGGCTCTGACAAAGAGTGTCAGTCAGTCATTAGGTATTAGTGGGAGATTGTGTTGTAGATATGTCAATGGAATTGACATATTCGAATGTCGTAATCCAATCACATGGGTGTTTACTCTGTTGTCAATGAACTCGAGCTATTTAAAATCTTGAATGTGATACCATTGGTTGAATCATTGTATCTACCCCAGGCCATGCGCGTGTAGCAGAAAAAAGAGAACAAAAATTTAAGCGCATGAATCATGGGCTGTGATGGGTCAGGCTACATGGTCAAGTATAAAAACAAAAGATAAGAGACTATACGAGTTGAACTTTCTTTTACAAAGTTCAATACCATGAAAGCATGTAGACGTCTCTTTCGCGTATGTCATGCCCCTGGTGGGTCTTCTTCGTCTTTTGCTCATTTTCTCGAAACAAGTCTAGTTGTTCTTGATTTTTCTTGCCTAGTGTCACGAGCTCAATGCTAAACCTCTAGCGTTATCACATCTTGGTTGCACCCACGTCTTATTCATACGAATGCTGCAAATGAATAATACTTTTATAGCTTGTGGAGAAGATGGTAGGAGAAACACGTGTATGACTTTAATGTAGAGAGAGATTCAAGAGAAAAAGAGAAAACAAAAACGTCAAGAGTGCAAGTGAGAGGGGGTGCGTTAGTGTTAGGTGTTCGACTAGCTAGTTAGTGGCACTGCGAAACTTGTATACTTTTTGAATTGTCTTGTTTCTTGTATCAATAATAAACATATTTGATTCTGTCTATAATTCTACCTTTAGTAGTTGATAGAGACTCGATAATCATTATTGGCTATGAAAATGATGATGCACATGAGGTGGCGATTGTGGAACGTTGATAGGAGTGAGATTTACATGTTTTAAAGCTTCATATTTATGTTAGTTACATTGTTTTATGCATGATTTATGCCACATATGCTTGTAATTTGTGTGCTTATTGAGTAAAGGTGGAAAATCTTTGCAATTGAGGAAAACTGGACAGAAATTCAGAATTTTAGAGCATTTAGAGACGGAATTTGACAAATGTTTCTTCTACAAAGTTGTAGAGCTCTGTCTTAGCTTTACGTAACAACTTGAATCACCCACATCGGAGGTCTTTGGAGAACGTTATGAAGGAAACAAGATAGCTGCGCAGAAGGCAAAATGTTTTTGTTTCCAACGTACGGACGTTGGGTACTTCACGTTGGTTCTGACGGGAAAAATAGCAAATTTTTGGAAATTTCCAAATCTAATTCAAGTTGGTGTCTTCCCTTTCCACCCTTATATATATATTAGATCAATTCTCTAGGGTTGGGAGACGAAAATACACATAGAATAGAGCCTTAATGGGGTTTAGACTTAGTTTTTACATGTTCATGAAGATTTTCAAAGGCCCTTGAAGGTGAAGAAATCAAGAAGCATGGAAGAGATGAAAATCGAAGTTCAACCATCAAAAATACGAGGGAGTTTCTTAGATTTAGATTTATTTTTGTCTATGAATATGAATTTTAATTTAAGTTTCTATCTTTTATTTTTTATGATGAATTAGATTCTTCGAACTAAGGCCATGTTGAGGCTAAATTATGATATTTGAGTTATAAATTGTGTTTTTCATATTAATTCTATTGTTGATTTATGTATTGATTTTGTGCTTTAATTCCAATCATATGTTTGATCACCATATGCTTGCTAATTAGCCTAGTTTATTCATTCGAGAGAATATAAGTTAGGGTTCAAAAAAATCATTACATCATCAGAAAAACATGAGGAATTGCTCCTAGAGATAGGTATAGATTTCTGGGTGCAGTTAGCCAGATTTATCCGGGGAAATTCTAAAACGTGAATGCATGGTTAATGATTTGATTCTCGAATAGACGTATTTAGAGAACCGTCACTTAGTCATAGGATTATTATAGCCGAGACATCGGGTAGTAATTATTTAAGGTTTTTTCCACCAAAGCAACAGTAGTCTAATAATATGAGAACATGTTTATAATGAAAATTGATGAATTTACGCCAGCACATGTGTCTTAGTTGCTCTCTTCCATAGCTATCTTGATTTCGACATCTTGTTTCTTGTATCTTGCTTCCATAATATTTGAGTTAATTCTTGTTTTAGTTTATTTTATTGCTTTTAAAATCTTTAAATCTTTAGTTTTAGTTTAATTATTGCTTGCTTTAAATTCAAGAAGTCTAAAATACAAGTCTCTGTGGGATAATCCGGACTTAAAAATCCACTTTATTACTACACGCGACCAGTCCACTTGCTGTGCAAACACGTGAGGATTTCTCGTGTCATGTTTTTTGCACCGTTGCCGGGGACTTGTTTTTTTATAGTTTTTGTTTTTATTGCAAGTATTTAGTTTTGCTCTTTTTCTTCTTTCTTTCTTTGTTTTTGTTTTTAATTTTTATTTTTTTGTTGATTAATTTTAGGTACCAATGGCGAGATATCGTCTGTCCCCGACTCTGGAAGAACGAGAATGGGTTCGACAACTCATACACGACTTACAACTCACACTAGACGATTTGGATCAGCCGAAAAATATGAAATTGGTACGCAAAGCCATTGATGCTTTGTATGAAGGACCGATTAAGGAGGCTCTAATGATCGTTGAGAAAATAAAAAACGAGAGGATTTCTGTTAAGGTGTCAACACCTCAGCGTCGCACACCTAACGTTCAAGCATCCGAGACATTGGGAAATCTTCCGTTTCTGACCCCGGAGCAACAAGAATGGGTTCTAGGACTCATTCAGTCTATGCAACTCACTCTCGAGGATATGGATTGTCCGAAAAATGTGCAATTGGTGTGCGACGTCATTCAAGCTTTGCAACAAGCACCAAATGGTGGCATGACTTCGAGGAGTGGTGAGGAAACAGTGAGAGAAGATGAGGAATGGGAAAACGAATGGATCTCTGCCGAGCAGATTACACCTGAACGAGCGGCCGATAATGTAGCAGAGTTAGAAGCATTACTGTATGGCACGTTTGAATGTGTAGAACTAGAAACTCCCACTGCTGAGCCTTCCACTTCTATAGCTTCTCAACCGGTTGAAGATTCTCCACCCTTTGTCCTCTTCACATGTAAGGAGGTTAAAAGAACCATTAGTCTCTTCGAGTCCTACATCATGAACTCCAAGTTTTCCACTTCGATGGGTGAAGAAGAATGGTCATCTACTTATAACTTGGAGAATAGTCTAAATCATCACTCGGCGCAATGGGAAGAAAAAGTGATGGAAGTGGTGAAGGACTATGAGAAACTATTTGAGTGGATGATTGCTTGGTCACTACTCATCATATTTTCTACTAACACTGGGCCAAATTTCATCCTTACTTGGAGAATGAACAAGGCATTCATTCGGAAATTGCCTTGAAATGACTCGGTAAAGTCAAGCTAGTGACTTTAAAAGAGCGCTTCTTGGGAGGCAACCCAAGTTTTTAAGTTTTTCTTTCATCTTTTGTTTTTGTGTGTTTCTTGTTTTGCTTAGTTTTTAGGTTTCCTTTCTGTTTTGGTGTTTTCTTTGAACATGCACTTTTGGCATGCATTCCTTTATGCTTGATGCTTTGGTTTGTTTTGAGTATGTTGAGCATGATTAGTATCCGGTTCCCTTCCTTTTGGTTTGAGATGTTTGATTTTGATGATTTGAGCTGGAAAGACACACTTGTGGATGAAGGATTATTTTTCAACATCCTTGGTTGTGGGTCTACTTTTATACCCTTATTTCACGCTTTTATGTGAGACAACATTGAGGACAATGTTGAGTTTAAGTTTGGGGGTGTATGTGGGTAGTACTTTGTGCTTTTAATAGATTCATATGACGTGTGTTTGGGGAAATTTATATGCTATCATGTTTGGATGCTTTTATGTTGAGAAGATCGAGCATGAATTTTTTTTTTAGCCACCAATTAATGCAATGGAATGATTAACTTGAATTTGATGACATAATTTCTTGACTTATATTTGAATTTAATGGAAAATACACATATCTTTACTTTGCTCATGGGACCTTAGATTAGAGTAGATTCTCCTTAGATGAATCACAAATGCACGACAAGTCGAGGGTAGAGGAGTTAAGTGGATAATCATTCTGAAACACTTAAGGAATTTCTCCCGGAAATATTGACTTAGATTTTTCTTAGGGTCATGAGTTGAGTAGTTGCTTCATATGCCTAATGAATAATGAATAAGGTTGATGAAAATTGGTATGACTATAAAGTCAGGCTGATATGTATTGGAGGTGAAAAGCTACATGCCTATAAACTGTACTATTAAGCTAATTTGAGCTTTGCTCAAGCCAATTAAAGTTGAAAGTGAATGAAAGGTCTAGTTTTATTTTGTGGCCTTTGGCACTCGAGCGATTAAATCTGTAAGGAGTGTCTGGACACTTAATGCCCTAAAACTATCTAGTTTGGGAGTCATTGATCCAAAGCTCGATACATGGGTGTTATAGAAAGCCTAAGGGAATAGAACATTGCACATGACCTGGCCTTAATGAATTTAAATGGAAGTTTCATGTGAAGTTAAAGTTTAAATGGTTAAGTGGTGAAATGTAAGTGGTTATGAAGTTGTCTATGAGGCTTGTACTTTAGGATTGATCGAAGGTTAGTAGATATGGGAGAAAATCTGAAATTTGGTAAGGGTGCCACTTGACTATAATGCCGTAGACTTACAATCACTACACCCCTTGGAGGTTTATTCGAGTCAAGGTGTAACATGAGCAAGTTTGTGATATGTGTATACAATTGTGGAGCCTTAAAGGTCGATTTTGTGCCATTGTTTTCTTGTTGGTTAAGTTAATTTGTGTTGGTTGGGTGGGGCTGAAAATTTTATGATTTTGTGGGTAAATCATCTGCAAACCCTCACGAGACAAAACTCGTCCTCTTTTGGTAAAATTGAGGTTTAACGGCTTGTTGCACATGCTAAGTGCAATCGTTCACTCCACGAAAGTGAGTTTATCCTTTTGTTTTTGTTTTTGTTGTTGTGTTTATCTCTTTGGTTGTTGCTTCTTGATCTTATATCTAAGTCTTTTTATTGCTCGGGGACGATCAATGTTAAGTTTGGGGGTGTTGATAGGTGTGAGATTTACATGTTTTAAAGCCTCATATTTATGTTATTTACATTGGTTTATGCATGATTTATGCCACATATGCTTGTAATTTGTGTGCTTATTGAGTAAAGGTGGAAAATCGTTGCAATTGAGGAAAATTGGACGGAAATTCAGAATTTTAGAGCATTTAGAGACGGAATTTGACAAATGTTTCTTCTACAAAGTTGTAGAACTCTGTCGTAGTATGTGGCAACTTTAATCAACCAAATCGGAGGTCTGTGGAGAAAGTTATGAAGGAAACAAGATTGCTGCGCAGAAGGCAAAATGTTTCTGTTTCCAACGTACGGACATTGGGTACTTCACGTTTGGACGTTGGTTCTGACGGGAAAAATAGCAAATTTTTGGAAATTTCCAAATCTAATTCAAGTTGGAGTCTTCCCCTTCCACCCTTATATATATTAGATCAGTTCTCTAGGGTTGGGAGACGAAAAATATACATAGAATAGAGTCCTAATGGGGTTTAGACTTAGTTTTTACATATTCATGAAGATTTTCAAAAGCCCTTGAAGCAGGGGCGGATCTATAGGTAGGTAAGGGGGGCAGTGCCCCCACTGAATTTTTGTTTTAGCCTTAATATATATATATTTTCAAATTTTAATTATTTAATTACATTAGTCCCCCCCTGAAATTATTAAGTGCCACCCTCAAATTATTAAATGCCCCCCTCAATTTTGAAAATTTATTTTTTTACCTTATAAATTTTTTTATATTTGAATTTCGCCCCCCCAAAGTAAAAAAATATCACATTTTTTCCCTTTACTTTGAGTTCGCCCCCCCCCCCCAAACCCCAAAATTATGGCTATAACAAAAGAGGTATAAAAGTATAAATTATGTCAAAAGTTGTAATTGAACCTAATTAGTTATTATATTTCCCCTCATAAATATAGCGTACCGTACCGCGGGGGGCAAGCCCCCTGCACCCCTCGGTAAAATTGGTAGTGCCCCCACTAACTTCAGAATCTGGATCCGCCACTGCCTTGAAAGTGAAGAAATCAAGAAGCATAGAAGAGATGAAGATCGAAGTTCAACCATAAAAAATACGAGAGAGTTTCTTAGATTTAAATTTCTTTTTGTCTATGAATATGAATCTTAATTTAAGTTTCTATCTTTTATCTTTTATGATGAATTAGATTCTTCGAACTAAGGCCATGTTGAGGCTAAATTATGATATTTGAGTTATAAATTGTGTTTTATTAATTCTATTGTTGCTTTGTGTATTGATTTTGTGCTTTAATTCCAATCATATGTTTGATCACCATATGCTTGCTAATTAGCCTAGTTTATTCATTCGAGAGAATATAAGTTAGGGTTCAAAGAAATCATCACATCATCCGAAAAATATGAGGAATTGCTCCTAGAGATAGGTATAGATTTCCGGGTGCAGTTAGCCGGATTTATCAGGGGAAATTCTAAAACGTGAATGCATGGTTAATGATTTGATTCTCGGATAGACGTATTTAGAGAACCGTCACTTAGTCATAGGATTATTACAGCCGAGACATCGGGTAGTAATTATTTAAGGTTTTTTCCACCAAAGCAACAGTAGTCTAATAATATGAGAACATGTTTATAATGAAAATTGATTAATTTATGCCAGCACATGTGTCTTAGTTGCTCTCTTCCATAGCTATCTTGATTTCGACATCTTGTTTCTTGTATCTTGCTTCCATAATATTTGAGTTAATTCTTGTTTTAGTTTATTTTATTGCTTTTAAAATCTTTAAATCTTTAGTTTTAGTTTAATTATTGCTTGCTTTAAATTCAAGAAGTCTAAAATACAAGTCTCTGTGGGCTAATCCGGACTTAAAAATCCACTTTATTATTACACACGACCAGTCCACTTGCTGTGCAAACACGTGAGGATTTCTCGTGTCAAACGTTCTCCAAGATCGTGATCCTGAATAAAGTTTCAATCCATAGAAATTTGAGAAAAAGGGATATCATAATCTCGTCAAGGCTTGCTTGTGCAACATTCTCCTTTGAGAGTACATTGTTCCATCCGGGAAATTTCATGCTACCCACTTTGGGTACGTGCCCAAGTGGGTTTTAGACCGCTGGATCTACACATGATGATGTTATAAAGTGAAATGATCACCTCATCATGTATGATCTAACGGTTTAATACCCACTTGGACACGTACCCAAGTGGGTAGCATGGAATTAACCGTTCCATGGATATTGACTGTTGATCAGTGCATGCATAAAGGATTCACACTTGGAGGTGTGAGACTGAACACCCCGCATAATTCTATTTTGGTTCTGTGTTGAATTTGGAATCCTAAAGGTTACGTATCAAGACCTGGGTGTCGTGGGTGCTACTAGTGCAACCCACCGTACTTTTGAATTTTCATATTTAACTATTTGGATAATGATTGATAACAACTTTTATATACATTCGATAAAAGAAATATAAAATAATTACTTACGTGATACAATTGAGTTCAATGTAGCCATCTATGTGTGCATTTACTTGAATAACCTCAATGATTGTATTTTATTATATATAGATTTAATATATGAAATAAGTTTATATAAAAATGGAGTTCATAAAATTAAAAGGATCACTAATTGGGTAAATATGCTAAAATTAATCTAATTTGAGGGTGAATTCGCAAGTTAGAGTTTAGAAGATGCAAAATCCTAAAGAAGTGGTGTGATTGAAGGGGCAATAGTTGGAGTCTACAGAAATGCCACAAAATAAAAATTATTAGTAGTGTTTCGTGTTTTTAAACAAACTAGACTAGGGAAGGATTTCGAGTGGTCGATCCAAGCCCCGTGATAATTCGCAACTTAGAATTATCTAATAACCCCTGCCTATATGTGCTAATTGTGGTTTAAGTCTTGCAAATATTTTCGTGATGCAATGATCGCAATAAATTAAGAGATATACTAAAACTTAAGTAATTAATGAACACTTAAAGACTCAAGTAAAAATATGCATCCATGAATTCTCGGATGAATTCTTCTAGATACAAGAATAGAGTGCTTGATTACAACGCTGCTAACGAACTACTTTATGCTACTGACTAGTTACTCTAGAATTAAACTAAGCCTAATTACGTCTACGATTGTTACAAACTACTGAAAGAAAGAAATAAATTTTGAAGAGTCTGTCTAATTGTCTGTTATTCCTTTTTTTTTTCTGGCTTCCTATATCCCGACCGTGGGAACCCACGTTCTTCTTTTTCAGGAACTGCCTTCAACTGCTTTAAACCGTCTCTTTGAAAATCCTCAAATTGGCGTGTCTTCAATGCAGCTTATTGGATTTTGGGCTCCCTTCACTATTCAAATTCGACTGTTGGGCTTTTTCGGCCTATGTCTTGTTATCTCTTGACTTTAATGGACCTTGCCCCATTTATTTATGGGCCCATTTTTTCCTTTGCTGATCTCCTCGTATTTGGGTCTTTTGGGTTTTATAATTCGAAGAGCTATATTAATTTGTAGTGTGAACAAATGCCTCCCTAATACACATGTACGTTTTGAGTTCATGTGTATTAATGTACACATCCTTCATTGATGATAATTTCATACTCTGGTGGGTATGGAAGATCGTGCCCTTCATTAAAGTCACCTGGGCTTTTCGCCTTCCTCATGGATTAACAGTTGTGTCTTTTCATGATTGGACACTTAAACTCTCTATAGACACATCCTTTTTCAAGAGGCTCTTCATTTTTTGGCGGGTAAAAAATGTACGAGACTCTTCCTCTTCCCTTTAAGTAGTAGACGCGTCTTTTCGCGTTCGGATACTTAAACCCTATAAATATCCAATTGCCTTTCTCGGCCAACTTACAGTGCTATCAAATCTCTCCCCTTCACTTTTCGAGTAAGCCGTATTTTCAAGCTTTTCGAAAACTTCATCTTCTTCACAGTGCGAGTTCGAGTAAGCCGTATCTCAAGATTTTCGAAAAATTCATCTTCTTCACTCCTCCTCGAGTTCGTATCTTCTCCTCAAAAACTCTTCCAATGGCGAACTCTCACAACTTTTCTCGTTTGGTTGCTCGAGCAAACGTCTTGGATTGTGAAGACGCCCAAGACCTGTTTCAAATTATCAAGGATTTCGATGCTCACTATCGTGGTGAAAAAATATCTCTGCTCGGTTCTAGCCATATAGTCCCGCCATGGGTTTTCGATCGCCGTGACCAATCGCTTAACTATGTGGGTCTCGGTCCGCGATTTCAACCCGAAGCATTCGAGCCTTCTTCTGAGGGTAATCCCGATTTACTCGGACTTGGCCCGCTTTGGAGAACGACGCTCCTCTTTTTCAATGTATAGTGAGCGATAAGTTCGGTTGGATGAATAGGACCAAACCGACCAATGGATGGATTGGAGTCGTCGATGCCTATCCCTGGTTCGAGAGGTTGAGACAATTCCATAGTAAGTGGGAAGGAAATCGATTGATGGGGCTTATTTGAATAGCTTGCTACCCGATTCTCCCTTTCGAACAGGTGGTTACGGATGCCTTAGCTTACTCATGGCATCCCTCTTACAACTGTTTCGTCTTGCCCCGGGGTTTTCGGACGATCACTTTGGAGGACGTAGCCTTGATCACGGGCTTTTCTCCAACGGGTGCGACTCTTCCTACCGGCGAACCATTACCCAACACCCGGGCTCTCCTGGCGTCTACCGAAACCTGGCTGAGGCACCATGGCAAAAATAGAGGTGCTAACATCGCCTATACAACTCTGGTTAGGCACTTTATCAATTCTAATGACATGGTTACCTCTTTCGAAGAGGTACTATTTTTTAATTTCATTTTTCCCCATTGTTTATGAACGCCGGCTGTGTGGTAAACAAAACTTTTCTTAATTTATCTGCCAATATTCCTGTCACCATGGGACCCATCGAATTAGCCTCCTTGGTGTTGGCCCAATTCTATCTCATGATGTTCAATCTTCATCGCGACCCTTCGAATGCCAATAAATTAGCTGGCCCCCTCTGGTTACTAACATGCTGGATATTCCTTTATTACCCTGAGTTATTGCACATTAGGTCTATTCAAGACCTCAAAGACTCAATTCGAAATGAAGTACACAGGCCTTCGAAAAAGACCTCTGGTCCTCAATTTGAGCCCATTTCGAATTGGGCGTGCTATGGGGAAGTTTGTGTGAACTTGTTGATTCCCCTCAAGATAACTTCATATCTCATGGCCTTGGCTGCCATTTATAATCCCCTCTACGTCTCTACTTGGTGTCCTTTTTTTGAGATGAGGTACGACCAAGTAAGCACTCATTGGTCTCATGCTGCACTGCCCAACTAGATGAGGACAATTGACTCACTCAATCCTTCTACTGATGAACATCCATACTGGAGGTCTGTCCTATTCTCTCGAGACCTCCCTTTTGCTGATCACACCCTAGGAGTTGAAGTTCACAATCCACAGGTAAAATTTTTATATTTCGAATGCGTTAATGTTATTCGCTCACTTTCTTGCATCTTGTTTTGTAGCTTTGCTTGAGACAATTTGGTATAACCCAGTGTTTCGCATTACCGTTCCTGGGTACCATGAATCTCCCCTGATCCGACAGGCAATTTCACATATCAAACAGCTAACAGACTAAGGCTGAAGCCCTGATTCGAAACCAAGCCTCCTTCCAGATTCCCCTTTGTTTTGTACCAATTTTCTGTAGAGTCCTTTAAGTAGAAGCGTGCTTCGTGGACTTCTGGAATGCTATCTTGAGGCGTAGTTACTCGAGGAAAATTATTCGAAAGCAAATCACTGGTATTACCCGGCTTTGCGTTGGCATAGTGAACATGGCTCAACTCTCGAGCCTTTTATCGAACGAGGTAACTACATGTCTTCTTAAGTCTCTCTCATTTCGAATACCCTTTGTTTCTAATTGTCACCCTCCCACAGGATAACGATTACATCATCCCGTATGCTCTGACTTCGGGCTGAAGATTCGAACGGGATGATCCCCAAATTCAGGAAGTTGTCGCCCTATCTCAAGCCCTTCGAGCTTCATCCACTGCATCTGATCTCCCTGATATTCCAACTCCTGCTTCTGGTGCCATCACCATTCGGGAGCCCCCAGCTTCCACTCTTCGAGAAGAGGTCCCTCGAACATTTGGTGATAGTGAAGATGAAGAGGATGACATAAATCCATACGCTCTTCAACTAAGAAGTAGAAAACGTTCTCGATTGAAAGGGACTCTCGAAGCTTCAGGTAAATCCCTAATTTAGGATGACTTTTTATCTCATTGATTTACTTTTCGTTCGAAAAGCTGTTCATACTTGCATATTTTCTTTGCATAGGTTCTTCGAGTGGAGCTGCCGTTCTCAAAAATAGCACGTCAGTCACTGAGGCTGACATTATGGACACCTCTGAGACCAATCTTGAGGAGGATTCGCTCGAAATTTTACCTGGAACTCAACATGTGTTATCCGAGGGCAGTCTCGAAACGAGCAACCCCGAAGGTATACATTTCATTTTTATATTCCTTAGCCAAATTATTCCAAGGTTTCTTTTCGTAACAACGACATTGGTGCCTTTTTTGTTGCAGCCTCTCCTTCTGACACCTTGCCTTTCTCTCCCACTCCCGAAGTTTCACTTAGAGTGGATGCTGATCCAGAGGTTATCATCGGTACTACCCCTGGCACTTCGAGGGCTTCTATGTCAGGTACATGCGCTCGTGCGTTTACCTTTTTTGAGAGAAGTTTAATATCTGTATATATATTTATGAAAAATTCCTTCCAGGGTATTCCCTTCTTGAAAACTTAAGCATAGGGCCTTCCTTCTTTGAAAACGTAGGCATTCCTAGCTTGCCATCCTCAGTGAGGTTTTCTCTTGGCACTCCGACAGGAATTTCTACTATTATTGTGGATTCATCCATCCTCCATGGCATTGGCTTAAATCTTGCCCTTGGACCTCATCTTACCCTTGGCTCTTTGCTTGCTTCATCTTCAGTTCAGATAGAAGAGCTCGAGGATGTTCCTCCCCATACCAATCTTCCTGGATCGAATTTGGACCCTGGTCCTTCGAGCTCTATGGCTCTTGCTCCCCCGTCCGAAGGTTCGCGTCTATTGATCATACATATGATATTTCGTTATCTTCTTAAGTTTCTTGTTTAATTTCGCGGTTTCATCTTCAGGGAGTGCGGCTCCATTGACATTTTCTCAAGTTTCTCTACACAAAGCTCTTCATGACATCAGGCATAGGCTGACTGATTCCAGGTTGTTAGAAAAGCTCCGTTTCCTTCTTGATGAGGCGGATCCGAGGATGGCTGATCAGTGGTTGCCTATGTTTCGAACTGCACGCGAAGTGTTCGAAAACAGCCTTATCAAACTTCTTGCCTCCATCGATCAAGGCATGAATCCCTTCGAAGGAGAGGTGCCCCCTGGCTATGCCCAGCAAATGGATCAACTTCATGGTCAGGTGGCTGTTCTAGAGAATTCTCGAGTGGATCTTTTGGCTAGAATTGCAGTACTAGATGCTCAGATCGCTAATCTTGAACTCGAAAGGGATTGTTTGACTCACTTAGTTGACCAAGTCGACCGAGACCTATCAACCTTGAACGATCAGATAACCGGGTTGACTTACGAGCTCGAAGAAGTAGTCAAACCCGCTTTGCTTGAGAGAGACACCTTTGATTCTGCCCTGGATGTATTAGCCAGCTCTTCGTATTTCATTAAGTCTTAGATAAACTCGAATGATGTACCTTAATATTTCTTATTTTAATTGTAAGAAATTTTTGCTCGTTTTGGGTAGTCTTTTAAATATAATTGCTTCGTTTTCTTTCCATATACTTGGTGTGTATTTCTTTAAATATTTCGCATTTAAAGCTCTTCCATATTCATTCCCATTTAAATACTGAATTTTAAAGGAATTTCCTGATAACTTATTCGAAATTAAAAATGGTCCTCCCACTTAGGTGACCATTTTTCGTAAAAATGATCTTTCGACCCTTCAGGTAGAATCATTTTCCATACTAAGTCCCCAATCTCAAAGGATCTTGTCTTCACTTTTTTATTGTAACTTTTCTTGACCTTCTTCTTTTGGAGCTC
This sequence comes from Buddleja alternifolia, assembly GCA_019426215.1. Lineage (NCBI taxonomy): Eukaryota > Viridiplantae > Streptophyta > Magnoliopsida > Lamiales > Scrophulariaceae > Buddleja > Buddleja alternifolia. The sequence goes on along the minus strand of CM033393.1, from coordinate 25,612,282 downwards.
GATTTGTTTTAAAGCCATAATTTGCCATATTTCATGATCTAATTTTTCGATGTTCATATTTTCGATATATTCTTCCGCTGTAAGGTGCATTTGTTCGCAAACTCTTTTTGATTTGATACTGATTTCTATAGGAATCACAGCCTCATGGACATAGACCAGTTGAAATGGATATATTCCCAAACTATCTTTCCTGATTGTTCTCAAGGCCCATAATGCATCAATTAGCAGGTCGTGTCAATTTCTGGGGTTATTTCTTATCATTTTTGAAATGCAACCTTTAATCAACTTATTTGATGATTCAGCCTGCCCGTTCGCCTGGGCATAATAAGGTGTTGAGTTTAATAACTTGATTCCAAACTGATTTAGGAATTCAAGCATCTCGGTGCTGTTAAAAATTCTGTCCTGATCAACCGTTATAGATTCAGGGATCCCAAATCTAGTAATTATGTTTTCTTTAATGAACTCCATTACTTGCTTTGAATTGATGTTCTTGAAAGCCTTAGCCTCGATCCATTTCGTGAAATAAATTGTTGCTACCAAGATATAGCTATGTTTTTTAGAAGAGGCAGGTTTGATTTCACTACTGATATCCATGGCCCATCCTCAAAATGGCCAGGGTTTGATTATTGAATTCAATTCGGCTGCAGGATACCTTAATATTTTGCCGAACCTTTGACATTGCCTGCATCCCTCGGCATAATTTATACAATCTCTTAACACTGTTAGCCAATAGTATCCATATCTATGTATTAACCATCTCATTTTCTGTCCAGCTTGATGGGTCCCACATATTCCTTTGTGCGTTTCGGCCATGATGATCATGGCATCCTCTAGATCAAGACATTTTAATAAAACTCCCTGGGAGTCTTTTCTGTATAGTTCCTGTCCATCATAGAAATAATGATGCGCAGTCAATTTTAATTTATTCGAGAACCCTCCTTTTGCGGGGTTTTTAAGATATTCCACGATTTCGCACCTCCAATCATCTTTTTCTTTCATAATTTCTATCTTATTAATCGACATGTGCCTCTGTTCGAAAGGTAACACCGTTCTTGGTTTGAGCCGGATTGCTTATTCGAGCAAAATAGAGTCTAATTTGTATTCTGAAGCTAACTGAGCCAAATCGTTCACTATCTGATTACTGTCTCTTAGTAAATGAGTGACTTTGATGGTATTAAAATTGTTCATCAGTTCGTGTACTCGGGCAAAGGAGGCTACTGCCAATGGGCTTACACATTTAAATATTCCCTTCACTTGATTTATGATTAATTGGGAATCACCCCTTATCTCAACATTTCTAACATTCATCTCGAGTAAAACCTTCAAGCCTAAAATGAGAGCTTCGTATTCTGCTCTATTATTTGTACATTCACCCTCAATTTTTGCATATATTTTGGTGATTGCTTTGTTTGGAGATACTATGTATAGTCCAATCCCCACAATTTCCTATGTACTTGATCCATCGAAATGTAGGGTCCACGATACCAAGTCCATAAATTCAATTTCGAGGTTGCTCAGTGTATTGGTTTTCGAAGGATGATCAGCTAGGAAGTCAGCCAATGCCTGTCCTTTTATAGCCTTTTGAGGCACATAAATCAAATCGAACTGAAGTAAACTTAGACTCCACTTAGTTAGCCTTACCCTTACCAAAGGTTGATTCATCATGAATCTAATCACGTCCGTTGGGGATACTATTTCTATGATATATGCGGAGAAATAGTGTCTTAATTTAACAGATGCGAAATATAAACTAAGGCACCATTTTTCAATAGATGAATACCTTTTCTATACTTCGTTTAATAGCCCGCTTAAGTAAAAAATGGCTTGTTTGAATCCCCTATCGTTTTCTTATACTAAGAGACACCCAATTGAGCAATCTGCCGCTGATATGTACAGTCTTAGCCTCTTTCCTTTTCAAGGGTGAATTAAAACTGGCGGTTGAGTGAGGTATTGTTTTATTGCCTCAAAAGCTTCTTGCTGCTTTCTTCCCCAGATAAAATCCTCTCCTTCTCTTAATCGTAAAAGTGGGGAAAAGACCTCTGTCTTTCCTGCTAAGTTTGATATAAATCTTCGTAGAAAGTTCACCTGCCCCAAAAGTCGTTGTAACTCTTTCTTGTTCGTAGGGGGTTTTACTTCTAAAATTGCTTTGGACTTATTTCGATCTACCTCAATTCCTCGATTATGAATTAAGAAACCTAAAAAATTCCCGGCTTTCACTCCAAAAGCGCATTTCAAAGGGTTCATTTTAGATTAAAATGCCTTATTCGTTCAAAGGCCTCGATCAACGATTTAACATGTTCTTGATGCGTCTATTTTCTTTCGAAAGAGTATCCTTGGCTACGTCGGCAGTCGTCTTCCAAAAGCTATCCCTCGGCCTTCTCAATTAGAAGTTAGATCAAAGCTCTTCCACATATCATCAATGTAAATCTCCATTGATTTCCCTGTAAGATCATGAAACATATAGTTCATGGTCCTTTGATAAGTAGCCCCAGCGTTCTTTAGGCCAAGGGGCATCACTGTCCATTCAAAGCTACCTATGGCACCTGGACATCGAAATGCTGTCTTGTTCCTATCAGCCTCGACTATTTTCAACTGATAATAGCCCGAGTATCCATCCATAAAAGACAAATATTGAAATCGAGTTGCTGCATCAATTAAAATATCAGCCATTGGCATTGGATATTCATCTTTCAGCGTGGCTTTGTTTAAGTCCCTAAAATCAATGCACACCTGAACCTTGCCATTTTTCTTAATAACTGGCACCACATTAGCCAACCATTCTACGTATCTGGTTGGTCTAATGAACTTGGACTCTACCAATTTCTCGATCTCCTCTTTGATTGGACCTATTAAATCAGGCGAAAACCTTCTCGGAGCCTGAATTATTGGTCTAAATCCAGGTTTTATTGGTAATTACAGACATATCTATTCCTGGCATCTCGTGATGAGCCCAGGCAAAACAGTCTTTATAAGTATGTAGAACTTTGATCAATTCTTCCTTTTCACTCTGTTCTATTTTCGAACTAATGTACGTTATTCTTGGTTTTTCGGACGTGCCGAGATTAACTTCTTCCAAAGGATCTTGTACATCTTGCCTGATATCTTCATCAGGTTCCAGGATTCCTTCTTTGATTATATTTTCTGCTTTGTGATCTATTCGTCTAACAGAATCAGATGTAGGAGAATTCGAGCCATCATTTTCAAATAAACAATACGAATACGAGAGTAGATTCTACTATTTTCGATAACAAACTGTTTGGATAACAAACTGTTTGGACATAACCATAAAAAAATAAATTAATTATCACACTTCGCAGATTCTACTGAAGATTGCCCTATTTCGATTTGGGACATCTTTTCTCTTCCTTCCTCGAGTTGGATTTCCACTTCTTTTCGTTCTGCATCTTCCCCCATGGTCTTTTCGAGAGCCAGGACAGACCCTCCTTCCTGGTTTTTCACTTTGAACTTTTCGGTGCTGTACCTAGCATTCACAATTTGAGCATCAACAAAGTAAGAATTATTTTCAGCCTTAACTACTTCGAATTTTTTCCCATTCCAGCATATCAAAAGCTGATGTAATGTTGAGGGCAAACAATAGTTTTGATGAATCCAATCCCTTCCGAGCAGGGCGTTAAAGGACGAACTCATTTTTACCACAAAAAATGCGGAGTACGAAACCATAGATCCTACCTGACGTGGCAACACTCCTAATACTTTTGTGGCCTGTTCCGAAAACCCATATACTGCTACGTCGGCTGCTACTAAATATTTTGGAGATTTATTTAACATAGTTAAAGTATTTTTGGGTAAAACGTTAACGGTTGCACCATTATCTACTAAAACCCTGTCAATCTTAAACCCTTCGATTTCGGCCTATACATACAGTGGTTTCATGTGATTATTATTTATGGTTTCTTTCGAAAATAACAACTCAAGGAAATATTCATGTTCATTCTCTTTTTTCCTATTTGCATATTAAATGAACTCGAAATCGGGTGGATTACCTTCCTTTGGGGTTGTCAAAACCTCCAAAGCATTTTCCTCTTCATTTGCTTCTCCCGTCTTCGAGGCAAATTTTGCCAGGAGAACCGTTACCATGTTGCAGTCTTTTTCCTCTTCGAGACTTAAAGCCCTTCGAACAGAGTCTTGTCTTTCGTTTCTCTCGATTTCGCTCACCATACCATCTTCTGGTATACCGTCCAACAAAATGTCCAGATCGTCTCCAGACTCGAAATTTGCCAAGTCATCTTCTCCAGTTGTGGCTGTCTTATCTTGAAGGTTCGCGTCCTTCATTTGGTCACTTAGGTTGTCTATCTCCTTCTCGAGGTCCTCATAGCTCGACCCCTTAACTATCTTTGATTTCAAGATTCCTTTCGCCAAAGCCTCTTCCTCAATCCTTAAATTGGCAATTACTGCCTCCTGTTGCATCTCCATCGCAATAGCTGCTCTCGAATACGCCACTTGCTGGGCTATCGATTTAGCCCTGTTATTCTTGTTTGTCTCGAAATTCTCTCGATACTCACTCCCTCGAGAGTGATTATAAGGCAGTCCTCTGCCCCCTCGTCCTCGAAAGTGCCTTTGCGAAGGCATTAGGCCTGTTAATCTATTGCCAAATTCCTGTCTCGGCCTTTTGTTCCAATTTTCCATTCTCTGGTACGCAAGGACCCAATTGGGGTCGTTTTCAATCACTTGTAACCTCACCAATTCATAATGGAGGGTATCGGCGTAATGATTGCATAAGGCCTCTGCAACTTAGTTAAATTATTCACCACTCGAATAGGTGTCTCATACTTGGTCTCGAACCGGGGCGTTTCGAGCACCTGTTTGTAAGTCTTCTCTTCACTCTTCGAATTTTCCTTATGAGGTTCGATTTCCTCCTGCTTCTCCTTCAACTTTCCCTCTGGGTCAATCCCAGAATCCTCTTCTCTGTTGAGGAAAAAGTGATCAGACTCCTCTCGAGTTGTTTAGCAACAAAGAGCCTAAAAATATGACATTGATCCGTGGTGTGGAGGGTATTCATGTGCCACCTACACATTCCCTCGAGGCCTTCATCCTTGACCTTCGGGAAAGTCAATATTCCTTTGTCAATCAGTCTGTTAAACGTCCTTATAGCCACCTTAGTCTCGATAGTGACCTGCAAATCAGAACATTCAATAGTATTAATTTCAAGATTAAAAATAGGAAATGGGTCTTCATCTATGTTAGTTCTCTGAGTGTCAGGAAAAATAAAGTCTTTCGAATCTATCTTTTCCTAGATCAAATTTTGAAATTAAATGCAGTCATTTGTGTCGTGTGAGAATGCATTATGCCATTTACAATATGACTTTCCTTTTATTTCAGTTTTCGAAGGAATTCTATGTTTTCCTTTAAATTTTAACTTCTTGTTGGCAAGTAACCAGTCGAAGATTTGTGTTAGGAATTTCATTGTTAGATGTTTTGATGATGAAAAGATAGGATTTCATGTTAGACCCCAAAAAAATGTAAGTTTATACTTTCATAGAATACTTGTATAAGCGGTTGAAAGTTTATTAGTTTGTTAGGCTTATAGTTTTTATCTTTGTAGATTTTAGACTAAGTATTAGATACCGAGTCGCTAATAGAATTCTAGGTGAGTCTATTAGAGATGAAGTTGAAGATTAGCGTCTGAAGTCAAGTGAAGATGAAGATTAGTCTTAAGCGTCTGTCAAACGCTTAAGAGTCTATTTCAGGAGTTATGAATCAAGCGTTCAAGAGAATGTTCTCAGCGCCTAGCTAACACTAAAAGACTGTTCAAGGAGTGTTGATCCAAGCGCTCACTCACTCAAGCGATTCACCTGAACTACATCCTCAAGTCATCCAATCATTCAACGGATATTTATTTCCAACGGGAAATAAATTCAAATGCATTAAATACCTGATAAGTGCATTAAATGTGACAAGACAATATGACTTGTGGACAAGCCACCTTTTGACTGGACTGTCAGTTTTTCAAAGTTCAAACCTGCTCCTGTCCAATCGGAATCAGCAGAAATTAAGGAATGTCAGAAAAGGGACTATTTGAAGCTCTGCATGAGGTACACGCGCCTGACTTGCGTCCAACGGACAAATCCCGAGATTTTCTATAAATAGTACCCTTCAGCTATCTCTGTGTGTGCACATGTGAAAGACGTAAATGTGAAAGAGAGCTGAGAAATAATTTGAGAGAAAAGCTTGCAAACCCCAAAGCCAAAATTCTTCAAGTTTCTCAAATACATTCCAGACAGTCACCCGATATCTCAAACATCTTCCAAGAAGAACCCTACACTATTATTGAGATATCCCAGGTTGTTTGAACTTCCCAACATCAAACAAACCTGTTACAATAAACCCTCAACACCTTTCATCTGAGTGAGAAAGATTGTTGACTTCCACAAGCAGTATTTTTGAGTAAGAGAAGCTTGTTAAAGAAAGGTCTTTATTGGAGCTGAAGTCTGTGTGATCAAGGAGCTCAAGGCCATCTTGGAGAAGATCTCTATTGGAGCTGAAATCTGTGTGATCAAAGAGCTCGAGATCGTCTTTTCAGAAGCAGAGGATTGAAGTGGCTTGTAGCAGAAATCTGTGTGACCAAGGAGCTCAAGTCATCCACATCCATCTCTTCCACTGTTCCCTATTTTGTAGAAGTCTCTGTGTGACTCTTCGAGAATCAATCTAGTGGATTGCCTCCGAGTGCAAAGGAGAAGAAGGACGTAGCTGGGATTACACCACCCAGTGAACCTTACAATATTTTGTGTCACTTACTGCTTTATTGCTTTACTTTATATTTGCATATCATATCTTTAAAAAGGCATTAAAATAGTTAAGCAACTATTTCCAAAAGAGAATGCTAATCTTTCAAATCAGTCTTAAGCGCTTGACTAAGCGCTAAGCACTCTAAGCGTTCAAAACGTTTTAAAGAAAAGTAGCTAAGGAAAACTTTGTGACGCTAAAACCTTTCAAAGAGAAGACTTGTAAAATCATTCCGATGTGCTAACCCTGATCAAAGGATTGAACGCTTAAACCTGAGTAGTTATAGTATTCAAATCTTGAGTCTAAGTTAACTTTATCAAAAGAGTCTTCTAGTAAACGCTTAACCAAGCGTTTACATTTTCAAGCGTTCAAACTATTTTAGTACGAAACTTTGTGAAGTCGAAAAAGACTTCAGGGTCTATTCAACCCCCCTTTCTAGACCCTTTCGTATGCCACTTGGGACCACCAATTGGTATCAGAGCGGTTGAAGTTGAAGTTTTTTAAAATTTTCGAGCGTAACTGCTTGTTTAGATCCAATTTTTTTTTAAAAAAATTTAGTTGCTTTAAAAAAAATATTTCATGGCATTTTCAAAAGTTCCTAAGTTGACTGAGTCAAATTATGACTCATGGAAGGTCAAAGTTTTTGCTTATCTTTGTGCTTGTGATGATGAAATGTGTGATATCATTTCAGATGGACCGATTCGAATATTCAAAGTCATCATTAGAGCGCCTGGAGCAACTGAAGCGACTCCGGATGGTTATGTTGAGAAGCCAAAGCATGAGTGGTCAGCTGATGAGCGTCGAAGAGCAAATTTAGATAATGTTGGACGGAACGCTCTATATACAGCCATTGGAGACAATGATAACTTATTCAATAAGGTCAAGTCGTGCTCTACGACTAAGGAAATTTGGGATAAGTTAGCCACAATATGTGAAGGTTCAACAAAGATGAAAGAAAACAAGCTCTCCATAGCCATGCAAAGATTTGAGCAGTTTAAGATGATGCCAACCGAGAGGCTAGATCAATTGGATGTGAGATTTACGTCCCTTATTACAGAGTTGGCGTCTTTGCATAAGAAGTTGACCAACAAAGAAATGGTCAAAAAGATTTTTAGGAGTCTTCCAAGCAAATATCTGATAAAGACTGTAGCAATGAGAGAATCACAAATGTTGGACTTTATTACGCCAGAATATGTGTTCTCGGAGCTAAGGGCTTTTGAATTTGAATTGGGAGAAGTCAGCGACACCTCGTCTTCAGCGACTGATTCCGGAGCCTTAATCGCTACAACTAAAAACAAGGGAAAATCAGTCAGTGAGGTGGAAGCGACAAGATCAAATGAGGATTAGGAAATGGATTTATTGGTCAAGAAATTTGAAAAATTTCTAAGAAATGAAAAGAGAAAATCCTGTTCTTCATCCAAAACGAGGTATGAATGATTTAAACGCTTTAATCATTATGCATCATACTTTATTAGACATATAATGTAGGGGGAATTCACTTTATTATATTGTCTAAAAGCGTTTTTCAAAAGTGTTACAAGTTATCAAATTTAGGGGGAACTTTAAAATTGTACTTGTACACATGTGTAAGCGTCAATGATCAAAAACAATTTTCATATGCATAGATCATCAACGCTTAAAGTTATTTGTGCATGATATGTTAGACGCTCAAACATAAAAAGAATTTGATTTCAAGCGTTAACATAAATTTTACAACAAGTGGTATCATCAAATGATATATGTTAAGCGTTGAATATTCCCTTCAACACTTAATAAAAACATTTTATAAAATCATGCATAACCTTTTTTAAATGTCTTGAGAAGGCAGACATAGTTGGATGTTGATTTACCATCAAGTGGTATTAACCGTGGTGGAAATCGCTAGAGATTTTTCACTGTCCTTCCAGACGTGGAAGTGACTGTGAAAATCGATAAGAAAAATTTCTTTTTCTCACTGTCCGTCCAGACGTGGATGAGATTGTGGACGCTGAGCGGTCGATAGAAGTGGCCGAAAGATTATCCCCACACTAACTTGTCCTCCTTCCCAAACACTCAAAAGTCAATCTCCTTGAGTCGCATGCCAGCAGCACTTTCCCTACAACCAATCGCTTAAAGCAGATTTTGCAACCTTTCCTCTGATGATGCAAAGTTGATGATGCCAAGAAGGGGGAAATGGTAAGAAAAGCAGTTTAAGGGGGAAGTAAAAAGGGAAAAAGAAAGAAGACAAGGTATGAGTTTTCAGTATAAATCATTACGCTTTCAATTCCATATATATGAATGAATGATTTATCGCTAAAACACCTTGTTGAAGCTAATCTAAATTTAGCTAACTGATTTAACTTTCTAAACGCTAATATATATTATTTTGGGCTTTTCTTTGAACTCTTAATCTATAAAAGAGTTATAAGAGTTAAGGTCTTGACATCATCAAAAAGGGGGAAACTGTTAGGAATTTCATTGTTAGATGTTTTGATGATGACAAGATAGGATTTCATGTTAGACCCCAAAAGAATGTGAGTTTATACTTTCATAGAATACTTGTATAAGCGGTTGAAAGTTTATTAGTTTGTTAGGCTTGTAGTTTTTATCTTTGTAGATTTTAGACTAAGGATTAGATACCGAGTCGCTAATAGAATTCTAGGTGAGTCTATTAGAGATGAAGTTGAAGATCAGCGTCTGAAGTCAAGTGAATATGAAGATTAGTCTTAAGCATCTGTCAAACGCTTAAGAGTCTATTTCAGGAGTTATGAATCAAGTGTTCAAGAGAATGTTCTCAGCGCCTAGCTAACACTAAAAGACTGTTCAAGGAGTGTTGATCCAAGCGCTCATTCACTCAAGCGATTCACCTGAAATACATCCTCAAGTCATCCAATCATTCAACGGACATTTATTTCCAACGGGAAATAAATTCAAATGCATTAAATACCTGATAAGTGCATTAAATGTGACAAGGTAATATGACTTGTGGACAAGCCACCTTTTGATTGGACTGTCAGCTTTTCAAAGTTCAAACCTGCTCCTGTCCAATCGGAATCAGCAGAAATTAAGGAATGTTAGAAAAGGGACTATTTGAAGCTCTGCGTGAGGTACACGCGCCTGACTTGCGTCCAACGGACAAATCCCGAGATTTTCTATAAATAGTACCCTTCAGCTATCTCTGTGTGTGCACATGTGAAAGACGTAAATGTGAAAGAGAGATGAGAAATAATTTGAGAGAAAAGCTTGCAAACCCCATAGCCAAAATTTTTCAAGCTTCTCAAATACATTCCAGATTGTTAGGAAATTTCATGTTAGATGTTTTGATGATGACAAGATAGGATTTAATGTTAGACCCCAAAAATACAATGTAAGTTTCCATTTTTCATAGAATGATGTATAAGCGTTTGAAAGTTGTAATTTATTATAGGCTTGTAATTTTTATCTTTGTAGAATTTAGACTAAGTCTTAGTGACTGAATCGCTAGTAGAATTCTAGGTGAATCTATTAGAGAAGAAGTTGAAGACCAGCGTCTGAAGTCAACCAGAGATAAAGATTTTCTTCTTAGCGTCTGTCAAACGCTAAAAGATCTCATTTCAGGATTTATGGATCAAGCAATCGAAATCCCTCAAGCGACTTATCTCAGATTCACCTGAAATAAATCCTCAAGTCATGAAGGACTTAAATGCAATCATTCAACGTGCATTTATTTTCAACGGGAATTAAATTCAAATTGCATTAAATGTCTGATAAGAGCATTAATTGTGATAAGCTAATGTGACTTGTGGACAAGCCACCTTTTGACCAGGCTGTCAGAAAATTCAGAATTTCAGCTGCTCCCGTCCAATCGGCTTCAGTGAACTTTCAGAATGTCAGAGAAAAGGTATACTCACCCGCCCCGTGAGAGGCACGCTCCTACATGTGTCCAACGAACAGATCCCAAGAAATTGCCTATAAATACCTTACCCCAGCATACCCTAAACACATAGAGATATAATTTTTACAAGAGACAATTACGTACAGACACAAGAAAAACTTGCTGAGAAAAAGCTTAGAAACTCCATAGCCAAATCTTTCAAGCTTTTTATCTACATTCCAGACAGTCACAAATATCTCAAACATCTTCCAAAGAAGAAATTCAGATTCCAACTGAGATATTCCAAGTTGTTTGATCTTTTCAAAAACAAACAAAACCCTAGTGACAAACCTCAACCTTTCATCTGAGTGAGAAAAGTTGTTGAATCCTTTCAGGCAGTATTTCTGAGTGAGAGAAGCTTGAAGAAGATGATCTTCATTGGTGCTGAAGTCTGTGTGATCAAGGAGCCCAAGATCATTTTCACCCTTTACTATTGTGTAGAAGATTCTGTGTGACTCTTCGAAAATCATTCTAGTAAATTCCTCCAAGTGAAAAAGGAGAAGAAGGACGTAGCTGGGATTACACCACCTAGTGAACCTTATATATCTTGTGTCATTTACATTATTTGTCTTATTATTATTACATCATTTATCTTTGAAAGAGACAAGTTAAAGTGCAAAGCGATTAAATTAACTAAAAAATGCCAAAACTCAGTTCCGCTGTGCTAACCCTGATTAAGCGATCTAAGCGTTGCCCTACTTTGGTAAACTGCTAAAATCACTAAGTCTAAGTTAACTTTTTCTGAAGCGTCTGACCCAAGCGCTCAGTCATCCAAAGCGTTCAAACCTTTAAAGTGATACGAACTTTTTGAAGTCGAAAAAGACTTCAGGGTCTATTCAACCCCCCCTTCTAGACCCTTTAGTATGCCACTTGGGACCACCAAGTGGTATCAGAGCGGTTGAAGTAGAAACCTAAGCGTTTCCGAGCATAACTGCTTGTTCAGATCCATGTTTTACAATTAATAGCTTTTAAAAATCTCTCTTTAAAACATCTCATTATGGCTTTTAACAAAATGCCTAAGTTGGTAGAATCAAACTATGATTCTTGGAAACTAAGAGCATTCACATATTTATGTTCGTACGATAATGAAATGTGTGATGTGATTACAGATGGCCCCATTCAGATTATGAAAGTTGTAACTCGAGCCCCTGGAGCGACCGAGGCTACTCCAGATGGTTATGTCGAGAAACCTAAGATAGAATGGACGCAAGAGGATAGAAAAAGAGCTAATCTGGATAATGTTGGACGAAGTGCACTTTACTCAGCGTTAGGAGATAACGATGCATTGTTCAACAAGATCAAGCAATGTAAAACCTCCAAAGAAATATGGGATAAGTTGGCCATTGTGTGCGAAGGTTCGACACAAATAAAGGAGAACAAGCTCTCCATAGCCATGCAAAGATTCGAGCATTTCAAAATGCAGCCCAGTGAGACGCTAGAACAATTGGACGCAAGATTCACCTTGCTCATTACCGAGTTAGCGTCATTAGACAAAGAATTGACCAACAAGGAAATGGTCAATAAGATTTTCAGAAGTCTTCCAAGTAAATACTTGATCAAGACAGTTGCTATGAGAGAATCACAAACTTTGGAGACTCTTACTCCAGAACATGTGTTTTCAGAGTTAAAGGCATTCGAATTCGAGTTAGGTGAAGTCAGCGACACAACAACTTCAGCGACTGAATCAGGAGCTTTAATCGCTAAAATAAGGGTAAAGCGGTTAGTGAGGTTAAACCAGTGGAATCAAATGAAGAAAAGGAAATGACCTTATTAGTCAAGAAGTTTAAGAAATTTCTAAGATATGAAAAGAGAAATCCTATTGGACAAACTTCATTTCAAACTCCTCCCCCAGCACCAGCGCCTCAGTATCAAGCGCCAGTGTACTCAGCACCTCAACCAGTTGCGCCAGTTCCATATCAAGCGCCTCCATCGCCTACACAGAATCTCTCAGCGCCAGTTGGATCAAAGCGATTATCCATTGAACAAAAAATGAAAACTAATTTGTGTTATAATTGCAGGAAACCAGGGCACTACCAGGTAAATTGCCCTTATCCAAATGTGTTTAAGCCCACAAGGCAAGATTATGTGGATAGAAACCAACTCAGGAGCAACCTTCGCCAACAAGGTTTGCTAGCGGAATCTGAACCATTTCCCGCACCTGAAGAGAACTTGGAATCATCAGATGAAAGTAGTGATGATGAGCCTACAAGCGACTCAGCGTTGATCTGTCTCATGGCAAGAGAAGATGAAGCGTCTGACAAATCGCTACTAGAGGTAACCAATGAATTATCTCATCCTCTTTCTTATGATGAATTACTTGACAAGGTTAATGAATATTATAAAGATTGTCAAGAGGCCGCCAAAATATATCAAAATGATCTCGCTATTATCTCATCACTCACAAGAGATAAAGTAACGCTCAAAGCAGAGTTGAAAATTCAACAACAATGCATTGAGAAGAACCAATCACTTGAGAGTGAGATTATTCAATTGAAAAGCGATCTTGATATAATAGTCAAGAGAGAAGCTGATTTGATCGCTAGACTTGCCAAATCAGAGCAGCTCATCTCATCATTATCAAAAGCTTCTAGAAAGTTGGATAATGTGACTGAGGTAACTAGATTATATGGTGAAAAGACCGGTTTAGGATACAATAAATTCGGTAAACAACCAAATAAATCTAATGTTACGGCAAACAATAAAGAAAATGGTGTTCTCTTTGTTGAGAAAGGTTCACAAAGTCAAACGCTAAATGAACCTAGCGACAACGGTACGAGGCCCAATGAGAAAGCCAAAGCTGACTCAGGCAAGGGTAAGGCTAAAGCAAATGATTCACAAAAAGGGGTTCATCCAAATGCTCAAAAGGCTAAAGGTAAACCTGAACACTGTGAATCAAGCGCTAAGCGTTCAGCACCTAAAGTGCAACCCAAGTCAGCGCCAAGGAAATACCAGCGTCAATATCCAAGACAGTCAAGATCATATTATCGATACTATGATAATTATGATTATGACTATGATTATGATTATGATTACTATTATAATCGAGGATATTACTATACACCCAAAAAGCACACACAACACAAACCGAAACCCAAGAAGGCCAATCTTCTCGTAATGAAGATAAGGCAAATATGGGTTCCGAAAGTTTTAATTCAAACCAAAGCTACTAACGTTGAAGGACCCAAAACAACATGGGTACCTAAGAAGAATTAGAACTGCCCTTTAAATGCAAGTACTTAGAGCCAACACCGATACTTCAGTTTGGTACATCGATAGTGGGTCGTCAAGGCACATGACTGGCTCAAAGGATCTCTTGATCAACTATAATACAACCAATGGTCCTCAAGTTATATTCGGTGATAACTCCAAAGGTAAAACCAAAGGTATAGGTATCATGCATAGGGGGAACATCATGATCAGTGATGTATATTATGTTGAAGGTCTTAAGCAAAATTTGTTGAGCATTAGTCAATTTCGTGATAAAGGCTTTGATGTTAAATTTTCAAGCGACTTCTGCTATGTCAACGACGCTAAGACTAAGTCTACTAAATTAAGAGGAAAAAGAACAAATAATGTGTATTTAGTGGATTGGGATTCTACATTTGATAACAACCCCACATGCTTTATTGCTAAAAGTCAAAATGAATTGGGTTGGTTATGGCATAGAAAAATGAATCACCTCAACTTTAAGGCAATCTCTCAGTTAATATCGCTAAATCTTGTAGAGGGATTACCTAAGGGTTCCTTTCAAAAGAATCGATTATGTGATGCATGTCAAATGGGTAAACAAGTTAAATCATCTTTTAAGAAGAAACCATGCCTATCTACTTCTAGAATTCTTGAACTATTGCATTTAGATTTGTTTGGTCCTATTCAAATCATGAGTGTTAGTGGTAAAAAGTACTCGCTAGTAATTGTTGATGATTTCTCTCGCTATACATGGGTAGAATTTCTAGCGACCAAAGATGAAACTAGTGTCAAGCTCACAGCGCTAATCCGTCAATTGCAAAATTCAAAAGATCTAAAAGTGACGAGAATTAGAAGCGATAGAGGAACTGAATTTACTAACCAATTTGTTGAGAAGTTTTGTACAGATTTTGGAATACTTCATGAGTATTCTGCTCCTAGAACACCTCAACAAAATGTAGTTGCTGAGCGACGGAACAGAACGCTTAAAGAAGCCGCTAGGACAATACTTGCAGAGTCTAAGCTGCCTCAAAGGTTTTAGGCCGAAGCCATCAACACAGCTTGCTACACTCAGAATCGGTGTATGATCAACAAGCAACATGAGAAGAATCCATATGAGTTGTGGAAGGGACGTAAGCCTAACGTCTCATATTTTCATGTATTTGGTTCAAAATGTTTCATTCACAATAATGGATCCCATAGCCTAAAGACTTTTGATCCTAAAGCGGATGAAGGAATCTTTCTAGGCTATGCCAAGAATGGAAAAAGTTTTCGCATCCTAAATAAGAATCCATTCATGTTGTGTTTGATGATGTTAACCAAGAACCGAGTAAGGTTAATCCTGATGATGTAAGAATTGAAGATCTTGCCCAACAAGCGTCACAAATTAACCTCAATGTTGATAGTGATGATGAGATCTTTGTGTCTATTCCTAAGGTTACTCGTGAGGTTACAAATGATGGTAAAGTCAGAATCGTTGATGATCATGAAGAGAATAATCATCAAGAGCAAATTGGAACTGTGAATGATGAAGCGACTGCGCCAGAGACAAAAAGGGATCAAGCTATTGATGACCAAGAGTCTCTCAACCCTTTCCAACCAGACCATAAATGGCTTAGAGACCATCCACCAGAGCTAGTAATTGGAGATATGGAAGCACCTGTTAGAACTAGGTCAGCTACAATTAATGAGGCCATGTTCGCAAGTTTCTTATCTCAAATGGAACCAAAGAAAGTGGATGAAGCGCTCAGTGATTCAAGTTGGGTTGAAGCAATGCAAGAAGAGCTTAACCAATTTGAGAGAAGCAAGGTTTGGACGCTAGTACCAAGGCCAACTCATCAAGGAGTTATTGGGACTAGATGGGTTTTTAGGAACAAGATGGACGAAGATGGCATTGTTATAAGAAACAAAGCCAGACTAGTCGCTCAGGGTTATTGTCAAGAAGAGGGTATTGATTTTGATGAGACATACGCCCCAGTAGCCTGTCTTGAAGCGATTCGTATGTTCCTAGCGTTTGCCGCATTCAACAAATTCACGGTGTACCAAATGGACGTGAAGAGTGCATTCTTGAATGGTAAACTCCAAGAAGAAGTCTATGTGGAGCAACCTCCAGGATTCATCAACAACCATGGCAAAAGTATGGTCTATAAGCTGGATAAGGCACTCTATGGCCTTAAACAAGCACCAAGAGCATGGTATGACACTCTCTCTATCTTCCTTATAGGTAAAGGCTTTTCAAAAAGCAGCGTTGACACAATGTTATTTAAAATTACCCACAATGAAGATATTCTCTTAGTCCAAATTTATGTTGATGATATTATATTTGGTTCTACAAATAAGCGATTGTGTGAGAAATTTTCGAAAACGATGCAAGATCAATTTGAAATGAGTATGATGGGTGAATTAACTTTCTTCTTAGGATTACAAGTTAAACAACTCCCTAATGGAATATTTATAAACCAAGTTAAATATACAAAAGATATGATTAGGAAATTTGGTATGGAAAATGCATCATCTTCAAAAATTCCAATGAGCCAAACACTTAAGTTAGATAAAGATGAAAGTGGGAAGAAAATTGATATCACTAACTATAGAGGTATCATTGGATCACTTCTTTATCTTACCGCTAGTAGACCGGATATTATGTTTTCGGTATGCATGTGTGCACTCTTTCAAGCTGATCCTAGAGAATCACACTTAAATGCTGCTAAGAGAATCCTTAAATACCTAAAAGGCACACAAAATGTGGGCTTATGGTATCCACGGGACTCTCCTTTTGAACTAATTGGTTATTCAGACGCAGATTTTGCAGGATGCAAAATAGATAGGAAAAGTACTAGTGGTACATGTCAATTTCTAGGTGATAGACTAGTTTCGTGGCATAGTAAGAAACAACAATCCATAGCAACTTCTACCGTTGAGGCAGAATATGTAGCCGCTGGGAGCTGTTGTGCGCAAGTTCTTTGGATGAGGCAACAACTTAGAGACTATGGAATTATCCTAGGTCCTACCCCAATCCATTGTGATAACCAAAGCGTTTTAGCTATGACCCAAAATCCTGTCCTTCATTCTAGAACTAAACACATTGACATTAGATACCATTTCTTGCGTGACCATGTTCAAAAAAAAGATATCTCCATGCACTTCATTGGAACTGACAAACAATTGGCAGATATCTTCACCTAAGCGCTCAACGAACAACGCTTTCTCACTTTGAAAAATGAATTAGGTATGATTGATTTAAACGCTTAAATCATAAAGCATCATATTTAATAGGCATATAATTTAGAGGGAATCCACCTTATGTTTTTGTCTAAAGCGTTTTGACAAAATCTGAAATAAGTTATCAATTTTAGAGGGAACTTTAAAATTGTACTTATAACAATTTATAAGCGACTGTGATAAAAAATGATTTAAAATTATATGCATTAATCACTAGCGCTTACCTTTATGCATGATGAAGTCAATCTCTAAATAAAATTGTCATTTAAAAAAATTAAAGCGATTTACTTTATCACAAACATTACAAAATTAAATTTTGTTTTCCAAAAGTCTTAAGCGTTAAAGAAATTCCCACGATAACGCTAAGAAAATCATTTTAAAATCATGCATAGTTTTCATCGATACAAGGATAGCATGTGGATAAGTATAAAAGATTAGATTTGATGACTACCCACACATGTCTATCAAATCAAACTGACGGTTATTCACATTTATCTAAAACCGAGCCAGTTCAGGTCTGCACGAGTTTGATTATGTGTCAGTGTACTATCAGGCGCGTGTATTTCACGCTGAAAATTTCAAATCTTTTCAAACGTCTTTCAATTAATTTGGTAACTGCGGATCCCAAAATTTCGCTCTTTTTGGTAACTGATAAACTATTTTACCGCATTTTTTGCATTCGTATTTTCCTAAAACGTATCAGATTTAACTCCTTTCAAAATTCAAACTCTTTGACTGTCCACGTGTCAACATCGTAGCCATTAAAAAAAATTAATTTTTGCCTCTATTTAAACCCTTCAAGGTCTTTGCAGTCAGATTTTATCATTCTCACAAATTCTCTCTACTGTAAAAATCTTCATCTTTCTCAAGGCAAATATTTCTCTCTCTCAAAAAGCTTTCAAACTTTCAGCTATGGCACCCAAAGTTGCAAAATCTTCCAAAACATCCAAGTCTGCTACCGAAAAAACTTCCCGTGCTGAAAAACCAGTCACTGTTAACGCCGGATTTCTGGTTAACTGGGACTATCTGTTTGAAAACCAGAACTTTCCTCTTCGAACGATTCTTCCACTCGTTCAAGAATCTGGTTTGAGAGATATAATCATTACTATTTTCAACTACTTTGAAGATGAATCTCTCCACTTTTTCAACAATGCCCAGATTTTTGAAGACGGCAATTTTATATCTTGCGTCTTCCCCTTCGCTAAAGAGACTTTTGTTCTTACCCCTTCCTTAATTTCTTCATTATTAGTTCTACCCAATGATGGCTCTGAGGTGGAACACGTCAATCTCGGAGATGCTACAAAAGTCTGGGAATTGGTCAAGAAAGAAGATGTTGTTACTGCATACGAGCCGAACTTCAAGAAAAACGACATGAAGGGAGAATATGTTATTCTCGCAGATATATGCTCAAAGACGCTCGAATGCAGGAAAGGGACATTCGATAAAGTTACAAACCTACAGTACAAGATGATGGTGGCCATTCTGACCAAATTGAAGGTAAATTGGTCTCTCGACGTTTTTAATTGCTTCAAGGCAGCGATGGCCAAGTCGGTGAATCCCAAGCCTTATGGGATTGTGCTAAGTCGTATTCTTAGCGCTTGCGGTTATACAAACTCTTCTGGCAAGAAGATTCCAGCGACAAAATTCTACGGAAAGAAAATGATCTGTGAGCTGCAAAAGCCAAGGAAGATAGGTGGTGCAGCTGTTCCAAAAGAAGAGCGTGAGCGACTTCGTGCTTTAGGAGTTCTTCGTAGTGATGATGAAGATCAAGCGTCTTCCTCTTCATCATCATCCTCTTCATCCAAAGAAGAAGTGGTGGTTAAGCGACCTAAGAGAAAGATAGCTCTCAAAGTCGCTGAGCCATCCCAGCTAGCAAAGAAACAGAAGCCTGAACCCAAGAAGAAGAAGCCGGAGCCCAAAAAGAAGCAAAAGATCCCTTCTCCTTCTCCCTCTCCTAAATCTCCATCGCCTCCTCCAGCGTTTATCCTTTCCATTCCCGAGGAAGAGGAAGTAGTAGAAGAAGAAGTACCGCTTGCACGAAGACGTACTCCTCTTTCTATTCCCGCAGCCTCCTCTAGCGCTTCAGCAAAACCAGCGCTTAGAGAGTCAGTGAGCGTTCCTCCTTCTGACGCTGTTCCAGAAATAAGCTCAGATCCTCAAGCCGCTACTCAATCTGAGAGGTTTTCTAGTGTTCAGGGTAAGTATTTGCTAAGCAAACTAGTATATCCTTTCCTCGTTAGTTTCTAAGTCTCTAATGCTAGGATAAAAATTCTTTCAGCACAATGTCAAGCAGATCTTCAATATGTTCTCAACACCCTTGAAGAATTAGATATTCCCATTCGTGCTGATCCTATAACTTCCTTTCTCGACTTAGATCTAGAAGAAGTTGTTCTAGAGCCTGAGGAACCTATCCAAGGAACAGATCAAGCGACTGAAATAGTCGATGATATTCCTCAGGGTAAGCGATTTAGTCTTTTCTATCTTTCTACTTAGTAGAAATTTTTGCTAGCTTTCCTCAATCGCTTACATGTATCAGCTCAAGATGTACCTCCAGAGGCACCAATCGCTGATGCCCCTCTTTCATCCGAGATTCCAGTTGAAGTGGATGTGGATATGGCAACTGTTGTGGATATCGCTAAGGAAGCATCTCAAGCCCTTCCTGACGTTGAAACATCATCAGCCAGTAAAGCGACTTTAAACGCTAAGCGGTCGATAGAAGTGGCCCCCATCCCAACAGAAGCGATCTCCATTATTCCTACGCCAACGAGACCTCCTCCTCGTGTCATCAATTTCTTCCTGCGCGGATACACTCCAGATGTTGAATTTTATTATGTCGCCAGAGAACAAGACACTCAAATGCTTGCCGAGTTGGAAATACAATTTCAAACAACTCTCCATCGGCCCGATTTGTACAACTCTCTCAAATTTGAAATCTTCGAGCGTATTGCCAATCTAGGACTATATAACTTGGAGCGTCTTCAATCACGCTTTGAGTTTATTCGTCGTCCAGTTTTCAATAGAGCTGACTTTGATCTTCAGCGTTTCAATTCAAACGGTCGCTCGGACGAGTCCTATTATCCTCTGCGCTAACGCAAGATTGTTTTCAAGAACCCCCACATGGGTGATTGGAACAGAAATCCAGATGAGGAAGATCTCAACAAGATAGGCTATTCGGCTCTCCCCTCCGTTGTCAAGTCTCCCCAGAACGCTCTTTCTCCTAATCCACTTAAATTATGGAAAGGTAAAGGACCGCTTGTTGTGAGCACCCAAATCCGGTCAACTCGTGGATAGAAGATGAGGCTCGTGAATATCTAGCCAGATTATGGGTTGATGATTATGATGAAGAGATGGAACGTTTTGAGAAGTTCCTTGCCGCTAATAAAGAGCAAAAGAAAGAGGACAAACTTGGAAAACGTTGGATGATGAATACAGCCAGGTGGGCTGAAGAATTTGTTCTTCACTTCTACACCATTGAAGAACTGATCAGATATCCATTTTTGTTCGAATTTGGAATAGAGTACAGACGCCGAGGTTATGCAACCTTTTTGCTTCAACAGCGTCAGATTATTGCAAGGAATGTTAGCGCTTTACCACGATATAGACAACCAATCGAAATCTACATTCGGCAGCAACTTGCCTTATACAGCCAAGGTGGACGCTACGTTTTGCATCCTCGTGCTGGGTTTGTTCAACGAGTCTTTCCTGACCTAAATGAAGACGCTTCATCGAGTAAACAACCTCTTCTTCCAGGCCAGAGTCAGATTCATGTGGATGTGTCAAATGAACACGCTGAGTTCCACATAGCAATGAGAGCAGTGTTTGAAAATGCCCAAGCGCTGGACATCAGTTTCAATCACTTTTCCGGGTGTTACAATTTCCGAGGATATACTCTTAACCCCGTGCTCTTTAGTGAATCAAATATTCAAGTGGCCAAGATAATCTCGCTAATTAGGCCAGTGGACAAAGAAGCAGCTCAAGCGCTCATACCTTTGATTTTGGACTTCTTCAACTGTTATACTTCAGGGATTGCTTTACCAGAAGGTGTGCAACTTGCACTAAGTACCGAAGAACGCGAAGACGCTATATTCTTTATCCTGCAATCTAGCCTGATCAGTCCAAGGCATGTGATGGAAGCCCTCTGGGTCATTGGTCTTAGAGAACCTTCTCCCTCCATCGAAATTATAGAAGAAGAAAGTGCTCCTACTGAGGATGACGCTCAACTTCCAGATCCCTCAAGCGCCCCAGTGGTCGAGCCCCCAGCGATTGCAGATCCTATCATGGATCGAACGATTGAAGAAGTGCACGCTGAAATTGTTCAAGTTCCTGAAGAACCTTTTATCAGAGATAAATCCAAAGGTAAGGCTGCAGTTTCCAAATCTTACGGACTTCTCTCGTCCCCAGAGCGTCCTTCTTCTGATTCAGATTTTGAGAGCGATTCAGAAGACAGAGACTTCAGACAGGCCGTCCGGAACTCGCTTATCAACATTGAGGGTTCCTGCTCCAAGATCTTTGAGGTTGCTGATAGACATATCCGCATAGTGTCGGATACGCGGAGTCGTGATATTGGAAACGCTGCAAATAAAAGCACTATTGCTATCACGCAAAGCATATCACCCCTTATCGCTGAGCTCTCATCTGAATTCAACCGTCACTTAGCTCAGAGCGCCTTGCCCAATACTGAAAGACATGCTTCATCCGATGTCACCGCTCAGAGTGTCGCTCAACAAGTTGCTCTTCTCGTCGAAGAAGTTAGACTCTTGCGCCGAGATGTCGCTGAACTCAACAACTCTCTTGGTAATGTCAAGAAGGGGGAAGATAAAGAAAAGTCCAAAGCGCTTTCCAAGACAGATAATAAACAGTGGCGTTCATTGTTCGAAGAATTAGTAAGCATTAAGAAAATGTTATCCAAGAAAAGAAAGCCAAGGTATTATCTCGGAAAGTACGCGCTTCCAGAATTGGACCCCGAGTTCTTAGAAAGTATGGGATTTCCTGCTTATGTCGGACTGCTACAACGACCTATCAATTGGAGACCGTCAAATGATCGACAAAGAGATATCTATCATGACTTAATTCGTGAACTTGGTATTCCACCAAGGAACTAGATGGAAAGGTTGTTAGAACTAAATGAAAGCGCCAGACTTCGTAGACATGATTATGATGAAGTTCAACATACGACAATGATCGATATTGATCGTCTCTTGTTGGAACTAGCGTTAGAAGTTCTACAAGGCGAAGAAAGAGCAAAGCGACAGAAAAAGTGATTTATTTTATCCTTTTTTGTTTTATCTTTTTTTCCTTCAGTGTAAAACATGTATGCTTTAAATTCCTTCAATGTATGAATGTTTTAACGCTGAAACATCTTGTTGAAGCTAATCTAACTATAGCTAACTTTACTAACTTTTCAAACGCTAACTTATATTCCTTTGGGCCTTTTCTTTTAAGTAACTCTTAAATTATAAAAGAGTTATAAGAGTCTTGACATCATCAAAAAGGAGGAAATTGTTGGGAAATTTCATGTTAGATGTTTTGATGATGACAAGATAGGATTTAATGTTAGACCCCAAAAATACAATGTAAGTTTCCATTTTTCATAGAATGATGTATAAGCGTTTGAAAGTTGTAATTTATTATAGGCTTGTAATTTTTATCTTTGTAGAATTTAGACTAAGTCTTAGTGACTGAATCGCTAGTAGAATTCTAGGTGAGTCTATTAGAGAAGAAGTTGAAGACCAGCGTCTGAAGTCAACCGGAGATAAAGATTTTCTTCTTAGCGTCTGTCAAACGCTAAAAGATCTCATTTCAGGATTTATGGATCAAGCGCTCGAAATCCCTCAAGCGACTTACCTCAGATTCACCTGAAATAAATCCTCAAGTTATGAAGGACTTAAATGCAATCATTCAACGGACATTTATTTCCAACGGGAATTAAATTCAAAATGCATTAAATGCCTGACAAGAGTATTAATTGTGATAAGCTAATGTGACTTGTGGACAAGCCACCTTTTGACCAGACTATTAGAAAATTCAGAATTTGAAAGCTTAGCATTATCTTTGTATTTTGTGTCACTTACTGCTTTATTGCTTTACTTTATATTTGCATATCATATCTTTAAAAAGGCATTAAAACAGTTAAGAAACTATTTCCAAAAGAGGATGCTAAGCTTTCAAATCAGTCTTAAGCGCTTGACTAAGCGCTAAGCACTCTAAGCGTTTAAAACGTTTTAAAGAAAAGCAGCTAAGGAAAACTTTGTGACGCTAAAACCTTTCAAAGAGAAGACTTGTAAAATCATTCCGCTGTGCTAACCCTGATCAAAGGATTGAACGCTTAAACCTGATTGGTTATAGTATTCAAATTTTGAGTCTAAGTTAACTTTATCAAAAGAGTCTTCTAGTAAACGCTTAACCAAGTGTTTACATTTGCAAGCGTCCAAACTATTTTAGTACGAAACTTTGTGAAGTCAAAAAGGGTCTATTCAACCCCCCTTTTCTAGATCCTTTCGTATGCCACTTGGGACCACCAATTGGTATCAGAGCGCTTGAAGTTGAAATTTTTTAAAATTTCCGAGCATAACTGCTTGTTTAGATCCATTTTTTTAAAAAAAAAAACTTAGTTGCTTTAAAAAAATAATTCATGGCATTTTCAAAAGTTCCTAAGTTGACCGAGTCAAATTATGACTCATGGAGGTCAAAGTTTTTGGTTATCCTTGTGCTTGTGATGATGAAGTGTGTGATATCATTTCAGATGGACCGATTCGAATATTCAAAGTCATCACTAGAGCGCCTGGAGCAACTGAAGCGACTCCGGATGGTTATGTTGAGAAGCCAAAGCATGAGTGGTCAGCTGATGAGCGTCGAAGAGCAAATTTAGATAATGTTGGACGGAACGCTCTATATACAGCCATTGGAGACAATGATAACTTATTCAATAAGGTCAAGTCGTGCTCTACGACTAAGGAAATTTGGGATAAGTTATCCACAATATGTGAAGGTTCAACAAAGATGAAAGAAAACAAGCTCTCCATAGCTATGCAAAGATTTGAGCAGTTTAAGATGATGCCAAACGAGACGCTAGATCAATTGGATGTGAGATTTACGTCGCTTATTACAGAGTTGGCGTCTTTGCATAAGAAGTTGACCAACAAAGAAATGGTCAAAAAGATTTTTAGGAGTCTTCCAAGCAAATATCTGATAAAGACTGTAGCAATGAGAGAATCACAAATGTTGGACTTTATTACGCCAGAATATGTGTTCTCGGAGCTAAGGGCTTTTGAATTTGAATTGGGAGAAGTCAGCGACTGATTCCGGAGCCTTAATCGCTACAACCAAAAACAAGGGAAAATCAGTCAGTGAGGTGGAAGCGACAAGATCAAATGAGGATCAGGAAATGGATTTATTGGTCAAGAAATTTGAAAAATTTCTAAGAAATAAAAAGAGAAAATCCTGTTCTTCATCCAAAACGAGGTATGAATGATTTAAACGCTTTAATCATTATGCATCATACTTTATTAGACATATAATGTAGGGGAAATTCACTTTATTATATTGTTTAAAAGCGTTTTTCAAAAGTGTTACAAGTTATCAAATTTAGGGGGAACTTTAAAATTGTACTTGTACACATGTGTAAGCGTCAATGATCAAAAACAATTTTCATATGCATAGATCATCAATGCTTATAGTTATTTGTGCATGATATGTTAGATGCTCAAACATAAAAAAGAATTTGATTTCAAGCGTTAACATAAATTTTACAACAAGTGGTATCATCAAATGATATATGTTAAGCGTTGAATATTCCCTTCAACACTTAATAAAAACATTTTATAAAATCATGCATAACCTTTTTTAAACGTCTTGAGAAGGCAGACATAGTTGGATATTGATTTACCATCAAGTGGTATCAACTGTGGTGGAAATCGCTAGAGATTTTTCACTGTCCTTCCAGACGTGGAAGCGACTGTGAAAATCGATAAGAAAAATTTCTTTTTCTCACTGTCCGTTCAGACGTGGATGAGACTGTGGACGCTGAGCGGTCGATAGAAGTGGCCGAAAGATTATCCCCACACCAACTTGTCCTCCTCCCCAAACGCTCAAAAGTCAATCTCCTTGAGTCGCTTGCCAGCAGCACTTTCCCTACAACCAATCGCTTAAAGCAGATTCTGCAAACTTTCCTTTGATGATGCAAAGTTGATGATGCCAAGAAGGGGGGAAAAGATAAGAAAAGCAGTTTAAAGGGGAAGTAAAAAGGGGAAAAGAAAGAAGACAATGTATGAGTTTTCAGTATAAATCATTACGCTTTCAATTCCATATATATGAATGAATGATTTATCGCTGAAACACCTTGTTGAAGCTAATCTAAATTTAGCTAACTGATTTAACTTTCTAAACGCTAATATATATTATTTTGGGCTTTTCTTTGAACTCTTAATCTATAAAAGAGTTATAAGAGTTAAGGTTTTGACATCATCAAAAAGGGGGAAATTGTTAGGAATTTCATTGTTAGATGTTTTGATGATGACAAGATAGGATTTCATGTTAGACCCCAAAAGAATGTAAGTTTATACTTTCATAGAATACTTGTATAAGCGGTTGAAAGTTTATTAGTTTGTTAGGCTTGTAGTTTTTATCTTTGTAGATTTTAGACTAAGTATTAGATACCGAGTCGCTAATAGAATTCTAGGTGAGTCTATTAGAGATGAAGTTGAAGATCAGCGTCTGAAGTCAAGTGAAGATGAAGATTAGTCTTAAGCGTCTGTCAAACGCTTAAGAGTCTATTTCTGGAGTTATGAATCAAGCGTTCAAGAGAATGTTCTCAGCGCCTAGCTAACACTAAAAGACTGTTCAAGGAGTGTTGATCCAAGCGCTCATTCACTCAAGCGATTCACCTGAAATACATCCTCAAGTCATCCAATCATTCAACGGACATTTATTTCCAACGGGAAATAAATCCAAATGCATTAAATGCCTGATAAGTGCATTAAATGTGACAAGACAATATGACTTGTGGACAAGCCACCTTTTGACTGGACTGTCAGCTTTTCCAAGTTCAAACCTGCTCTTGTCCAATCGGAATCAGCAGAAATTAAGGAATGTTAGAAAAGGGACTATTTGAAGCTCTACGTGAGGTACATGCGCCTGACTTGCGTCCAACGGACAAATCCTGAGATTTTCTATAAATAGTACCCTTCAGCTATCTCTGTGTGTGCACATGTGAAAGACGTAAATGTGAAAGAGAGCTGAGAAATAATTTGAGAGAAAAGCTTGCAAACCCCATAGCCAAAATTCTTCAAACTTCTCAAATACATTACAGACAGTCACCCGATATCTCAAACATCTTCCAAGAAGAACCCTACACTATTATTGAGATATCCCAAGTTGTTTGAACTTCCCAACATCAAACAAACCTGTTACAATAAACCCTCAACACCTTTCATCTGAGTGAGAAAGATTGTTGACTTCCACAAGCAGTATTTTTGAGTAAGAGAAGCTTGTTGAAGAAAGGTCTTTATTGGAGCTGAAGTCTGTGTGATCAAGGAGCTCAAGGCCATCTTGGAGAAGATCTCGATTGGAGCTGAAATCTGTGTGATCAAGGAGCTCGAGATCGTCTTTCCAGAAGCAGAGGATTGAAGTGGCTTGTAGCAGAAATCTGTGTGACCAAGGAGCTCAAGTCATCTACATCCATCTCTTCCACTGTTCCTTATTTTGTAAAAGTCTCTGTGTGACTCTTCGAGAATCAATCTAGTGGATTGCCTCCAAGTGCAAAGGAGAAGAAGGACGTAGCTGGGATTACACCACCCAGTGAACCTTACAATATTTTGTATCACTTACTGCTTTATTACTTTACTTTATATTTGCATATCATATCTTTAAAAAGGCATTAAAACAGTTAAGCGACTATTTCCAAAAGAGAATGCTAAGCTTTCAAATCAGTCTTAAGCGCTTGACTAAGCGCTAAGCACTCTAAACGTTCAAAACGTTTTAAAGAAAAGCAGTTAAGGAAAACTTTGTGACGCTAAAACCTTTCAAAGAGAAGACTTGTAAAATCATTCCGTTGTGCTAACCTTGATCAAAGGATTGAACGCTTAAACCTGAGTAGTTATAGTATTCAAATCTTAAGTCTAAGTTAACTTTATCAAAAGAGTCTTCTAGTAAACGCTTAACCAAGCGTTTACATTTTCAAGCGTCCAAACTATTTTAGTACGAAACTTTGTGAAGTCGAAAAAGACTTCAGGGTCTATTCAACCCCCCCTTTCTAGACCTTTTCGTATGTCACTTGGGACCACCAATTTGTTAAGTTTTTGTTCCATCAAAAGTGTAATTTTTCTCTTTTTTCGTTTGTAATGACCCAGTCGCCATACAATCTTTCTGTTCGAGGGCTCCACATTGATAGGGAGGCCCTTTTACAAATTTTGCTAGGTCGACTTCATAGGCTTCTTCGAACACCCATGGGGTTCCTATTTCAAAGGCATTAAAGATTTGGTGTTTTCTATTATTTTCCTCCTTAAGCATATTTTCGTATCTTATAGAACTTTCGGCTAAACTTCTAAAATCAGCAAAAGGTATGCCATCGAATCTCAACCTATATTCGAAGGTCATGTTTTGTTGGGCTAACTGTACAAACTCAATTTCGGGCAAATTAAGATGACATTTAACCCTTGCTTTTTTAAAACGTGTTAGGAATTCTTCAATCGATTCCCCTACATTCTGTCTTATTTTAGCGAGGTCACTCATCGATATCCCCGGGTCTGTTAAAGCAAAATGGTTTTGAAATTGGAACTGCATCTCGTCCCAATTACTTATGGAATTAGGAGGCTTATATACCAATTAAAGGCAGATCCTATTAATGAACTAGGAAAAAGCCTTAGTTTGAGAAAATCTTGATCCGAGGCTTCTCGACATTGGCACGTAAACCTGGACAAATGTTCGAGAGCGGAAACATGGTCATCCCCAGAAAATAGGGTAAAATCAGGAATTTTATAATTTCGGGGAAAAGGGAAGTTTCTATCTATCCAATCAGGATAGGGCTTCTCTAGCATCAGTCGGTGGTTCTTCGAAAACCTGGTCCGTACATCCTCTCAATGATCATTTCAATCTGATTCTGAAGGAGATCAAGAAACTGTCCCCCAATATTTATTCCTATATGGGCATCGGGCACAGTCTACCCCCTGCATATGGTACTTGAATATTATTCGGGAACGTTGGAATTCCTTGACCCATTGATGGGTTCGAAAACCCATGGTTTCCAATAGGGAAAGGAGTGTTCGAAACTCCTTGATAAGATGGCATCTGACCCTGTCCCCCTGGGTATTGCCCTTGGGTATTTGTTGTTGGTATTTCGAAACTACTAAAGCGGTTATTAGTGTGGTAACTACCGGGTACTTGCCCATAACCGACCGATGGGATCGGGAAGTTTGGTCTCGAAGACTGTGGTTGAAACTGATTCGAATTCACGTTTTGAGGAAAACCCGGAGGAGGACGCACGTTTTGAACAAAAGGTTGTTGTTCCACTCCTGCTTGCCCCCCAGGCATAAAAGGGTTTACAAAATTATGTTCATTTACTGGGGATGTGTTCGATGTCTGGCCAACTTCGAAACGGCTACTCCTATTTCTAGCTTCTCGAGGGTAATCTAGTGGAGGTTCTCCTAAACTTATGTGTCTTGTTCGAATTATTAGTTCTACTGCTATCAATTGTGACACTTTTTCTATTAAGACGTTATGTTTTTCGATTAGTGGTTCCAATACATTAACGACATGGTTGTTCACCATCCTCGAAAAGACATCGCAGGTCTGGTTGAGTATCTCTCCTAACTCGGTTACCACTCGAGTAACCTCTCGAGCTAAGCCCTCTTGGGCATTCACGGCAATATCTTGCACTATTGTAGTAAATATTCGGGCAGATTCTTGAGCCAGTGCTCGGTACTAATCATTGAACTCTCTTCGTTGATCGTCTCGAGCACCTATTAAAGTCTGTTTCACGACTTTAACAAATTACTCATACATCTTATCTGCCCTAATCCTGTGTCGAGACACATGCTGTGTTTCAAGATCGTCATTCGGCTCTTCTCTAGAAAAATCTTCTGACATCTTAGAACAGATTTAGGGAAGTCAAATTCGACTAACTCCCACCGTGGTCGCCAAAAATTTGTTTCGTGTTTTTAAACAAATTAGACTAGGGAAGGATTTTGAGTGGTCGATCCAAGCCCCGTAATAATTCGCAACTTAGAATTATCTTATAATCTCTGCCTATATGTGCTAATGGTGGTTTAAGTCTTGCAAATATTTTCGTGATGCAATGCTCGCAATAAATTAAGAGATGTACTAAAACTCGAGTAATTAATGAACACTTAAAGACACAAGTAAAAATATACCTCCATGAATTCTCGGATGAATTCTTCTGGATACAGAAATAGAGTGCTTGATTACAACGTTGCTAACGAACTACTTTATGCTATTGACTAGTTACTCTAGAATCAAACTAAGCCTAATTACGTCTACGATTGCTACAAACTACTGAAAGAAAGAAAGAAATTTTGAAGAGTCTGTCTGATTGTCTGTTTTTCCTTCTCTCTTTTTCTGGCTGCCTATATCCCAGCCGTGGGAACCCACGTTCTTCTTTTTCGGGAAATGACTTCAACTGCTTTAAACCGTCTCTTTCAAAATCCTCAACTTGACGCGTCTTCAATGCAGCTTATTGGCTTTTGAGCTCCCTTCACTATTCAAATTCGATTGTTGGGCTTTTTTCGGCCCATGTCTTATTATCTCTCGACTTTAATGGACGTTACCCCATTTATTTGTGGTCCCACTTTTTCTTTGGTGATCGCCCCGTATTTGGGCCAAAATTATAATTCGAAGACCGATAGAGATTCCGAAGAGGACGTATGCGAATGGCTACGCCGAGTAAGAAAAGCAAATGGAAGAGCAGCAACTCGGCGGCGGAGTCTCCTCCTCCTCCCCCCAAGTATCCGGCCTGCATCCGCTTCACATCTCCTTCCTCCGTTTCCATCTCCATACACGCCAAACCCGGTTCCAAGCTCGCCACCATCACCGGTCGGTCATTTGATTTGATTTGATTTGATTTGATTTTCATCAATTTTAATCCTTCCTTCATAACTCTCTCTCTTTACATTTGTAACAATAACCTCCTAATCACTTATTTTTTTATTCAGATATGAATGACGAGGCCTTAGGAGTGCAGATTGATGCTCCCGCTAGAGACGGTGAAGCTAATGCCGCACTTCTTGATTTCATTAGCTCTGTACGTAATTCTCTTTTCCCTGTCTGTTACTCTGTTCATTTCAATTCAATGTTCATCTGTTAGTTTACCTTTTCTTAATTATCCTATAAATTACCAATTATAAATGGGTTCCCAAAAGTTAATGAATGTAACTTTTATTCTTTAGTTGATCCGGAATATATATATATATATACACACATGAAATGTGAATTTTTTGCAATCTTCATTTAGTACTTTGTCCGTAAACTGAGTAGAGAATGACCTGGCTCGTGTACATAGTGATTGAAGAACCTTCCTTATCTGTGTTTCCGCTTTAGGTCCTAATTTAAGTAGTGATAGGACAATATATTCCTTTAGTTATGAGTAGCCAGATAGTATCATAACCTCTTGGTTATAAAACAATTGATAAACTTGGAAGGATTTCTACAGTCAGCGCTGGCTCGCTACATTCTATTTCATGTTGCAAACTTCCACCTTACACGAAAATTTTACTTCAAAGTTTACGATTATCCAATAAAGATTGCTCCTTTTCAGTTATGATGCAAAAGAGTTTATGTTAAATACTTTAAGAATGTGAGAGAGGCATAATAGGTTTAATCAGTTAATATGTCATTCCATGAACAGAATGTCTCATCAATTGTATGTAATTGCATTTTAATTATAAACCCTGAATTATTATTATTATTATTCATCTTTTCTGCTTGATAGATTAACCTAGAAGAAGAATGGAGATAATCGGCAATCTTTGAAACGAATAATGATAAATTCACTGAAAATGCTTCCGTGGAAAATATATATATATATATATATATATATATCTATATGTTTCTTTGTGTTTCAAGTTCAATATTAATATCTTTATTTTCTTCTTAGAAGGCCACAAAGGTGTGATTAATGGTCAAAATTGTATCTTTTCTTGTGACCAGGTCATTGGGGTCAAAAGAAGGCAAGTTTCGATAGGTTCTGGCTCAAAATCAAGGGACAAGGTTGTCATAGTAGAGGAGGTAACTTTACAGAATGTATTTGATGCTCTAGATAAAGTTCTAAAGAGCAAGTGATGGATGTGTGGGACATGGAGTTATACATGTAAGGTATAGCACAAATTGTCATTTATGTTTCCTTTAATTTACTGTACAAAGTTATGATTGAGAAACTTCTTGTCTTTGCACCTTCTGGTTCTTTCAATGACCGCAAAAGTACAAATACAGAATTATACACTTTACCTGTTTCAGTCAGTCTGAAATATCAGGGTTCCTCTGTTCTTACTTGTGCTAACTGTTTTTTTCCTTGATAAATATTTAGTATAAGCTAAATAGTGACTAAGCGGAGTTGCAGACAGTCTTCAGTGATTATTTTCCTGGGAAAAGGAAACAAAAAACCACTAAACAACACAATAGTGTTAAAATATTCATCAAACAGCTAGTCTGACTTCAGTTTGTTCTATCATGCTCCGTGCAATGAAGTAGGTCCTTCATCATACCTTACTTACATAGAGATGAATAGCAGCTTACTGTACCTAAATACCCTGGAAATTTGATATGTCACTTATAACCAAAAACCATCATCTATTATATCGTATATCCAGTTTCTTTTGCGGCCATTTCTACCAAACCTGAAAGAAGAAGCCAACATCTTCATGCATGAGAATATGTGTGCACGAACGCAACCCTGCATGTTATGCATGAAGGAGGTGCACTGTGATATAAGATAAGTAAGTAGAACTGGTTTAGGTTGGTTCTAAGTAGAAATAACAGCAGAAGAACTGCATTAGTGATTGGTTTATTGTACTTTGATAAGAAAGTAATTACGGCACGTAACTAAACTGTTCAAAATCTGCCAAAATCTGTGAAATGTGAAAGTATGCCGTGAAATATTATTTCCAGAAGGGAAGCTCTTCTAAAGATGAAAAATGGAATTGTAGTTGTGTCTGAATAGGATTTATAGGGCTGTTTTTTAGTGATAAATAATAAACAAGAATACAAAATAGAAGAGAAGAGGCGAGAGTTGTGCTCAAGGGTTTAAGCAAATACAAAATACAATCTTGTTTTATTATAATTTACATACTAAGGCATAAACATTTAAATACATAATTAAAATCAATGTAGACAATAGATCATTATTATGCATACCTAGTAACTGCTAGAAACCAATACATAATAAGCACATGTTAAAATATTACCAACACCTTCCTGATTCAAACATGACAAGCTTCTCCCTCTTGAAGTGCTAACACATGTTTTCCGTCAGAAGTGATGGAGGATTAGATGTGTTTCTTTCTTCCATCCCATTTCACCATGGGTGTTGGTGAAAGACGTTGATTAGAAAAATAAGGATTTCAAGTATTTTTCGCCTATGTTTTCATCATCTGCTTCTTTATATATATATATATATATGTATATATATATGATCGGAGATTTTCCTTTTCAATGTGATTTAAGTCTTTATTGATAACATTTTTGATGTTAAAGATTTAAAAAATCGAATTTTTTTCCCAATGATTTACAAAAAAGCATATTCCATACAATAGTTGTTCTTATCTTTCCATTAAATCCTTGTACTTTCTGCATTTTGTTTTACTTTTATTTCAAAATTTTACTCTTCATTTTTCATAATAATATCCGTAGCTAGTTGAATGGTAACATTGCCTCATCTGAAATGTTTATTCTTTGCTTAGTTGTTTCTTCCTACTTGGCTTTTCCTTTCTCAGAAGAAGCAGATATATTTTCAGTGGTACCAATGTTATAAGACCGAGAGAAAGAAGGAAATTAAAGAACTGGTGGAAATTAAAGGAACTGGAAGTTTAAACTTTAAATTTCACTCTTAGTGTAACATAGACAAGCGAAACTTGTTATTTGTTTTTTGGCAAAAATTCTATGTTCAATCTTTCAACTCCATGATGAATAATAATGAAAGAGCATGGTGGAGAGTAGACAAAAATATTTATTGCTCTGAATTCATATAAACGTTACAAAACAGAAAAAGAAACTGGAATAAGAGAACTATAAGGAGCTCAGGAAAGAAGTAGGACTCGGAGGTACTGGGATATCTACAGTTCCCTCCAGCATAAGTAAAACTTTCTTCATTGATGGACGGAGCGATGACTCATATTGGATGCACCATATCCCAATCTTAACCATTCTTTCTAGTTTTCTTTTGTCAACCTCTTCATCACCCACAAGTTTCCCAATCTCCCCTGCCTCATAACAATTGTAAACCCATTCCTCAAGAATAGCCTCATCCTCAGAAAATCCCCAATCAACGCTTCTTCGACAACATATGATCTCTAATAGCACAATCCCAAAGCTATAAACATCTGCTTTGACTGTAACTGCCTGTTTCTGATGCCATTCTGGTGCAACATAACCCTTGGTCCCTCTTATCCCAGTATAGGTATTGGTCTGATCTTGTTTCAAGAGCTTTGCTAAACCAAAATCTGATATCTTTGCACACCCGTTTTTATCCATTAGTATGTTTTGAGGTTTTATATCACAATGGATGATCTGTGTCTCACACTCTTCATGCAAATAGAGGATGCCTCTTGCTATGTCTCGAGCAAGTTTAATTCTTTCCTCCCAGCTTGGTCTCTTTTCAGGTTTGAAGAGTATGTCTGCTAGTGATCCATTGCTCATATATTCAAACACCAAGAGCCTATTAGCCCCATCGAGGCAGTAACCAAGCAGTCGGACTAGATTACGATGATATGTCTTCCCAATTGTCTTCATCTCAGTTTGGAATTCCTTTTCTCCTTCTGAAATTTCCTTTTCTAGCCTCTTCACTGCCACCACCTTTTGGCTGTTCTGTAAGATTCCTTTATAAACAGTGCCAGATGCTCCTTTACCGAGCTCTTCTTTAAAATCGTTTGTTGCTTGGACAAGATCTTCAAAGGTAAATGCCTGTAGAGCAACATTCTCAACTACATGAGCTTCTCTATACGCAGTGATCTTCTTATAAGTCCGCTGTTTCCTGTGAACATAAGTCACAGAAATTGCCAAGACAAAAACAGCCACAACAATAAGTGAAATGCCAATAATTAGGATGTCTAAACGTGGCTCTTTCTTGATTTCCTTGACTGAATTCCCTGAAGCTATATTTGTTTCAGGTGTAGCTATACCCACCTTAACCAGAGCAACATTTGAATTACTCAGTGACCTTCTTCCATATCTTAGTGGAAGCTTTTGCTTTATGCACTGACGATTGTTAAAAAAGGCTGCTTCACAGTTACAGTCATCTTGACAGGCTTGTTTGCAATCTTCTTCAGTGGTTATGTCTAAGGTAGCATAGGAATTATCTTCCCATACTGTGTTTTCCACTGTTCTGATCTCATATTTCACACTAAAATCCTTTTCCCCACAACCTCCTGCCATTAAGGTTCGTGCGCAGCCGGCAGTCCAATTGCCCGAGTGAACAAAATCAAAACCTGGGAGGCATCTACAGTCTGCAATTTGATCCATCTGAATACAAAATCCATTAAGCCCACACAAACCTTTCGGGGTACATCTGTCATCTGTGGATGACCATCTAACGGTCCAGTTTCCTCCAAGATCCAAAGATCGAGAATATAGTCGGAAGATACCATCGACATCAATTCTCATGAGATATATAGTTCTTTCTATAGGGTACCCTCCATTGGTTATATTACTTATAATTGAAGTCCCATTGAACAAATAGAGATAACCATCATTTTCAAGATGGAGAGAAACATTATTGCCTGATCCCATGGTGTTCGATGCATAGTAAGCATGTGTTGCTGTATCTGGGGTATTGACAGGGTACTGCACAAGGTTGCCATCATCTTGCATCTTGAGCCTGAAAATCCCTTTGGCAAGATTAGTTTGTGAAGCACTGGAGACAAGCTCTTGACCTGGTGAGAGGTGTTGGCCAGGCAAAATGGCATCGGTCGGGTTATCAAAGCTCTGCCATGTAACTCTTGAATCAGAATCGTAGAGCACAAAGTTGCCATTGTCGAGCATCGAGGCTGATGCTATGATTTGTGAAGGATTAGCAACATCAATGTCTTGGCCTACTCCATTCTGCCGTAAAATGAGCCTTCCATCAGGAGTCAGCTGCAAAATGACGTTATTGGGAAAAATTGGGTTGTTCCTGTTGGCTATCCACACTGGAGTCTTTTCCGAGATTCCAGTAAGAAAGACGCCAAGAGCGTAGCCATGATTGTTTTGTGGGAAGAATCCAAAGGCGTATAGGCCGGAAGGAGACGACCATGATGAGTTGGTGGTGGGTGTTAGAGAAGAGCCCAGGCTTATATTTGAGTGTCTAATATTTTGTTGAGCTGTTACTACTGCTGGAATAATAAGGAGGAGAAAGAGCAGAATGGGAGCCATGGAATATGTTCTTTTACAGGTATTTTCTTTTAGGTTGTTGTGGATACTACTGAGTGGCAATTATTATTATAAAGTGGTAGTAGAGTTGATACATATTGACAGAGTCAATGTGAGCTGAGGGCCCTATTGTAACAGACCCCAAAATGTTGATGTTTTATAGTAATTTATTATTTTTGGAAGAGTAAAATGAAACTCACATAATATATTTAGAACAGCGTACACGTGTTCGGGAAGACCGTTCAATTCACTCCCATCTATTCAACTTAAAAACGCACAAGACTAGTCAAATAATATTATATATATATATGTGTGTGTGTGTGTGTGTGTTTTCCCCGTCAATTTCAATATATTAAAAAACTCTTATACTAATTCCTAATGAACTAAGTATATATGGTGCCAACTAGCAGAGGGAAACCAACAAGTCAATGTCAAGTCTTCTTTCTAGAGGAGACTTCCAAATGCGTACTGCTTTTACATTTTCCACAGTTGAACGGACCCTAAAATTCACACATTACAGGTATGTCGGACTAATAAGACTTGCACCTATCTTCATGGTTAACAATAACATATCACATTTCCCGAATTACACGGCCCTCCTTGGATGGCATGGTGCAGAGATATATTTATATAAAAAATGTATTTGTTTGACTTTTTCTAAAAATATCCTGAAAAAAAATATACATTCAATATTCCCCTCAAAAGCCTCAAATTTCCTTGGTAACGAGTTTGATTTGTATTAGAAAAATCAGGTTGTTTTACTATTCATGAATTATGATTAGATAATCCGCTCAACAACTAAAATACTTTTATTTGTCAACATCTTAACATAAGCATCAAAATAATCACATCTTTTTATTTGAAATGATCTAATATGCGAATTAAGATTCACTTTATATATTTTTGAATACCTAACCAATAAATTTAACTTAGATAAGTTTAGAATTTTCATGAAATAAAAACTTATGCATAGCAATTTCCACAAATTAACAATTGTTCTTACGAAAATGGTAAGAGCTTGAATTTCGTGCACTTTAGGTAGTAAAAGCGTGTATCCTGTGAACTTTAAGTGGAAAGATTCTATAGAAAAGTGTGAAAATATGCATGGTCTGATGAATTAATGATTTTACTCCTTTTATTTGTCCGCATAGTTTCTAAGTTATAACATACATATAATTAAGTTTTCTATTTTTATTATGTTATATTATTTATGTCTTATTAGATTTCAACCTTGAACCAAGAAATATGTTCCATAATCATTTTTCTTTGTACCATATTATAAAGTATTTGCATTGTCAAAATGGATTTACTGAAGAAATTTCCGAAGTAATTTATCTACTGAAATAACTAGACTGAAAAACAAGGAGATTGATTCTACACATTCTTGCTTATTATTTAAATATCCATAAAATTCCTAGCAAGTTATAGTATATTTTATCACACACATTCTCGAATCTTATAATGTTAAAAATCAAGTTCCGAATTAAATTTACAATATTCATCTATTCTTAATTAGGCCTACTGGATGAAGTGTTTACTAATAATGTATCAAACAAATATCTGTCGTATGAAGTTGTTAAAATATAGAAAACGAAATTACAATTACAACCGACAACTTATTTATTATTCTATTTTATTTAACACTAAAGCACCTAGAAATAATCTTTCATTTATCCCTTATAATTATAATATGCATAGGGCATAGGGTAATTAGTAAGAAAATAAAAGAATATATTAGAAATTCATAAGTGTGCAGAGTGATAAAGTTTAAATGACTACAACTTTCTTATACGAATTTTTAATATACACAAAATCTATGGTCGAAAAGTTGTTTTTTAGTGACTGGTATCAAATGAGAATGATGTCATATTGGCTATTGCCATTACACCCGCACTTTTTTTTTTTTTAATTATAACTGTGGTAATATATGAGTGGGTTAGAATCAAACACGACGTATAACGATTAATTACACTAAGTACACTAACTGCCCCCGCCCCCGCCCCCCGACTAATTGCCGTTAATCAAATGTAACAAAAATATAAAATGTCAACCTTACACTTAATTCTTTTAAAAAAAAAAAAATTGAAAAGGGTTACTTACATTAACACCCTTCTTATTTGTCTAAGTACATCAGTTTTATTGAATCGTGTAACAGACAGTTCCCTCTTTCTCTTATAATAGAACTTTACATTCACGCCCTACGACTAACTTTCGCTACTTTTTTTCTTTTTTTAAATCTTTTTTTATATTTTTCCATAATAATTTTTTAAATTTCTTTTATATAATAACCTTATATATATTTATTTTCTTTCAATTTTTTTAAATCTTATAATTGATTTCATATCTTTTTGGCAACTTACTAATTTAGATTTATCTGCATTGAATTATGATATTGCTCCTAAACTAAACCGAGACTCAGTATATGTTTTCATTTGTTAAAAAATAATCGAATTGGTAAATCGAATTTGCACTTTATTATCAAGATGCTAACAAATCGTTACGAGATCATTTATTTAAGACTAAATTGAAAATTACAATTACATCCTCTTTAATACGAAAAACTACAGTGATCCCCTCAAAGGCAAAATAGAAAACTTAAAAAATATTATTTGATTATGTCAGCAAATTCTATTAGTTTTTTGACGGAAGTGGGGCTATTGTAATGTTTTATTATAAGGGGGAATATCTATACATGCTTAAAATAAACGAATAATTAGTATAATTAACCCTTAACACTAAAACTTAATTATGCCCCCTTCTTGAGCTCTTCGTGGTCATTGGAGTCGTTAATAAATATTAAAGAAATTCCAAGAAACTTTTTGAGTGATTCAATTTGTGTAGAAATATAGGTAAATTAAATAAAACTACAAAATGGCAATGGCTGTCCACTTGTTACCATATGTTTTCAAAAAAAAAATTAAAAAAAAATTCACTTGTTACCATCATAATTTTCGTTATCTGGTTCGGAAGGTATATCGGTATATCACTGCAACTACACTGGACATTGATTTTGAAAAACCATCCGTACCGTGTCAAATTATACATTTTTTGTCGATATTTCACGTAGATTGCGATTCAGAATTTTAATCAGAATTGCACCGCCAATGTGGTTTGGTGTCAAAATTGAAATCGCACCTCCTATATATATATATATTACTTACTATTTTTTTAATTTGAACTTTTAATAATTTTTACTCGTAATAACACTTGATATTTGTAGTTTAATATAATAATGTTATTGAATTTTTATAGTTATATTTTTTACATGATTAATAATATGTTCAATCAGCACGTGGGCTTGAGACAGAGATAATATTTTATGATGTTTTAGCGTACATTTTTTTAAATAAAAACTTAAAGAGTTTTGGAAAAAAAAAGTATTATGGATTATATTTATGATGTTTGTTTTATTTAACTCTCACAATTATTTATAATAGCAATGTCGCGTTAGATCATCTATTATTTTATAACCTTAGAATTAATTTTGCAATATTTTTTTGGAGATTTTAGTGCAGAAATTTTGATTGAAAAAAAAAAACAAGTACACCATTTCATTTTTTGTACTATTATTTTATCTACAAATTTTCAGGTCTACTTCATGACAAACTAGTTTAAAATATTTTTTAAATATAAGGTATACTTATTTGATATGTTTATATATAGAAAAATATGCACATACTATATTTATAATAAATAAAACTGATATTTAAAGTGATAGAATAGACTAGTACTTTTTTCGTTTTAAACATATGATACTCTTATATAATAATATATAATTACGCTAGGGTTCCTTTTAATGATTCTTAGAGTTTGATTTTGATAAATATGTCCCTAACAATTATTTTCTTAGTTATGAATTATCATTTTCTTTCTTTTCGGCTAGACCAAAAATATGACAAGCAGCGTTTGTTTGCTTAGTTTTATAAAGAGGTAAATTACACCCAACCCTCCTGTGATCGACCTTATTATCACTCCACTCCCCTATGAAATTTTTTTTGTCAACTTACCCCCTTATCATTTCTAAAAAGATATCTACCGCCTCTCTTTAATATTTTTGCTTGTAAAATTATGTAAAGACCAATATACCCTTGCCTATTGAAAATATTTACACTAATATTAACTCTAATTTTTTTATATTATTTCTATTATTTTATATTTACCTTTTTATTTTTTATTTTTTTTATTTTCATCTTCTTCCCCCCAAATCCCTAATCCTAATACACCATTTCCTAATCTAACCAAAATTAATCCCCAAAATCAGCCCCCAATAAGGCACCATCATCCTAATCATCTTCCCCATCCCAATTTAAATTTATAATCATAAAAAGATATTAAAAAGATATACTAATAATATTATATATATATATATATTTATATATGTGTGTGTGTTCTTCAAATCTGCAAAGTTGCAGATTTGAAGAAATAATGTGGAGAGAGAGTGGAGGAAATGGATCTCCACCACAATAACATATTTCGCTCTCATGGAGAGGGGGAAAGAGAGAGATTTGGGGGGGAATCTTCAAATTTGCAAATCTGCAGACATGAAGAATTTGAAATTCTTCAAATCTGCAGATTTGCAGATTTGAAGAAGTGTTGGGCTTTGAGCGGCGATTACAGTGCTTGGGACGGCGATTTGCAGAAGTGGTGGCGGTGGTGCTTGTGGAAACGATTGAGACCAAATTTCATGGACGTCATCCTCGTCGGAGAATTTTAGGTCGACGAGGAAGGTGGTGGAGCCGTCGCCCGAGGTTTGCAAGAAGAGTAACTCGACCGGAGTTGATGGGGTTTTCACTTGCCATTGAAGCTTGGAGGTTGAAGGTGGTGGATTTGGAGGTTGTCGCTGGTGGATTGCAGCGGTGGTGTATATATATATATATATAAATATATATATATATATATAAATTATATAATATATACATATAAATAATATTATATATATATATAAATTATAAGTTTAAATATTATTTAAATGTGTAAATATATATAATATTAATACATTGTTAATAAATTTAAATTATAAAAATATATAAACTATTGATTTTAGTAGATCAGATCCAACAGTTGTAAGATTAAGGGCAAAACGGACTTTTATTGGCAAAAATCGGATAACCAGTCTCATGACAAGCGAGTGAGGTGCGTAAGGAATTATATTGCTTCTTTAATCAATTCATAGGGGGTAAGTTGACAAAAAAAATTTCATAGCGGGTGGAGTGATAATAAGATCGACCACAGGGGGGTTGGGTGTAATTTACCCTTTTATAAAGTAAGTTTCAAATTTTATTTTCTCCAATCCACATTAACAATTCGCAAAATCGTACCACAATCACCTCTAACTGCAACAACGTTTCAAGAATATCATCCGAACCTGATTATATATAAGCACAAGAAACAATATAAATAGTTCTAATGTAAAATGTTGATAATTAGTACTCAAGTTTTATTGTACT
Organism: Buddleja alternifolia; assembly: GCA_019426215.1. NCBI lineage: Eukaryota > Viridiplantae > Streptophyta > Magnoliopsida > Lamiales > Scrophulariaceae > Buddleja > Buddleja alternifolia. The sequence goes on along the minus strand of CM033393.1, from coordinate 25,571,224 downwards.
AGCAAAGAACATGTTTTTCATTATGGATGTATCAATCGCTTCATAAATCAAATTTATAACCATCGTTCTCGAAGTAGTGTTATATACAAATATTAACATAAAGTTCTCTATTATACACAAACCATCGACGTATATATTTATATATTTGCTTCCGAGGCTTAACAATAACACCTCAATTAGATTAGAGACGCTAAACGTCAAAATCATCAAAAACTTTCACGCTCAAAATATGTACATAAAAGAAACGGGCGGATATCATCGTAGAAATCACGAGCAATATCAAATGACCCATTCGTCACTGCAAACAAATGCTATTACCGAGTCTTGTTCAAGAATTACCTATTCCTGAGAAAGTTTATCTTGCTTCAGCAGTAACTCTTTCATTGCCCTATACCCACGAAGCTCTTCCAGAGCATCAGTTGTAGTCTTGGATGCAACGAGCACAGAGGAGGACGATTCAACATTTAAAGAAACTTCATTAGTGTTCGTCAGAGTCTCGAGCTTGGAATTATGTACAAGCTGTGTGGTAAGGGAGATGTCTTGGCGAAGAGGTGGTGCTTTCTTCAGCGTACGAACAAGAGCACCAACTGCAGCGTCTTGAGATTTCTTAACTGGCTCGTGAGGTGTCGACGCATTTCCAGGAAGAGCAATTGAACCTGGTCTGGTAACATCAACCAAAAGGGGTTGGCTAAATGTCAGATTTATGAAAATCAATACTAGGATAACAAAAAGAGTAAAGTCACACGTACACCTTTGCATAAACTCTTAAGTACGAAAAATGGCCCAACATTTGGGAAATTACCACAATTTCTAGTAAAAGTATATTATAATTTCACCCCATGTTAGTAAAAGAGCAGATTAGAACACCCCCTATTTTTCGAGTTGTTTAAAGTGTCTTGGTAATTTGCAAAACTTGAGAGAGCTCGTGCTAATCCAATAAGTCAGGAGGTGCGCATGTAATTATCCCCAACAAAAACTATGGACTAAACTATCAGCCTAAACTCTGAAGTCAACATTTGATTCATGTTTCAGCTCCTTTTGTTCAAGTTAAAGTTTTTCAAGTTAAAAGGCATCTCAAATTAGCATAGTAATTGCCTAGGGGTGCTCGCAGTGCGGTTTTGTGCTTTTCAAACCGAATTGCTAAGTGCGGTTTGGAGAAGATAGAATTTAAAATTGCGATTTTATAAATCAAAACCGACTATGCGGTTTTGTGCTGTTCAGTGCGAATTGGAGGTTTTTCAAGTGATTTTACTTTATAAAACTAAATAAACAAACAGTGTTTGTCATCTTTTTGTTAAACTAAATAAAAATAGAATGATAATTCATAACTAAGAAAACACTAGTCAAGTAAATACTTATCAGGATTAAACTCCACGAATCATTAAAAAGAACACTAGCATCATTACATATTATAATATAAGAGTATCATACGTTTAGAAGAAAAAAAATATACTAGTATATCATTTAAATATCGATTTTACACTAAGTACAAATATAATATGTACATTTTTTAATATATATATATATATATATATATATATATATCAAATAAATACACACTCATATATAAGAAAATATTTTAATCTAATTTATCATGAAAAATAGGATTTGAAAACTGTAGATAAACTAATAGTACAAGACTCATATACGGCAAATGGTTAAGATTATGGCTCCAGTGAAGCATTTCGATCACATCTAGATCTAGAATTCTAAGTATACACGTAAGCAACTGACAAAATGCTGTAAGACCCAAACCCTGCATTCAAAGTGTTAAGTGAGAGGTGCACCCGACAATTGATAAAACAAATGAACTAATGAAGCATAAGGTCAAGATAATAAATGCCGAAAAATGATTGTGGCAGATAAAACACATGGAGAAAAATATAAATAAAAACGTCTTATTTCATATATTCTCAGATATCAGCAAAAGGTCGAATGAAAGGTTAATTATAAAATACACTTAGGAAACTCTAAGGCCCCCACACGTTTGAAGTTAGAAATAACCAACTAGAAGTATAGGAATAAAACGTAGCCTGTTTACGAATATTGTCATCCAAAGGGTAGGGCCAGGTGTTGAACTATCAAATCCAGAAGTTGACCCAGAAGAAATATGGAAACAGTTGAACTGGTCAGGATTTAAAGCAAAAGAATTGCAATAAAACATCCATCTTTAATCAGCTGTTAAAACTTTAGTTAAATCTATAGCTTGCTAAAATTACAGAAATTCATAAACAAAAAGACTTTTGAAGTTAAAAAGAAATGCATGCAGGCTGTTTAGGTGATAATGCATGACTAGTAACAAAGTAATAAGTTAAGGAATTATGATAAATGCAAAGGAGTTTGAAGATGACAATGGAATAATATGCATTAAAATGGGATATTCAAGCAAGGGAAACTTGCAAGAAAAAGAAATTGGAAGAAAACAAGTCACGGGCCACGAAAATCAAGCAAATGACAAATTCATTCCTCTATTTCTCGAGAAGATCACATTGACTTGAGTGTTTTAAGTGATGGCATCCACTTTCTGTAGCATATCTTGCAGGTCGTCTTATCAATTTTAGTAACACTATTTATGCTCATCTCAATTTCCATCTTAAGCTTGATAGGAAACCAGAACAAATAGTAGAGAAGATAACAACTAAGAATGGAGCTACTGTCTATGTTTTTCAAAGAGCACTCAGTTATGCTTTTGAATCAAACACTGTACTGTGCAAGTCAGTCATTTAGGTTAGATAAACACTGAAATTTCTTGGGGAGATAGCAGAACTTCCAATCTGGCAACACTCAAAAGCAACTTCGACTGACTAGAAGCACAACATTTGATCATGCCAATAGAATACGTAGCCTTTTTCTTTCTCCATTATCAGAATTGATTGTAAAAATGTATGGATTAGCCTCTAAAAATCCAAGACTGCAGAGGAAAACGTTACCATAAATTAATTATATCACAAAATCAAACTCATCTAAAATCAAAACCAACAATTGCAATTAAACCAATTAGACTTTCAGAAAAATTTGGCATGAATATATGCATAGATTCTATCTGGCATTTACTCTCGAAAGAATTGGCTAATCAAGTTTTACAAGTTTATAAACCGTTATAACCTTCTATACACCTTTCAATATTCAATCTCCTCAGGCGGCAATTTATAAGCACCCTTCTACTGAAAACAGAAGATGAACCAAGATAAGATAATAATTCAACAACCAACTTCTTCAAATGGGTAATAATAAGTTCTCCAAGCACCTTCACTACCTGTCATCTTGGACAACAAGTAAAGTGTGGTGCATAAAGTTTCTAAAAGCATACAAAGCTGGACATATCACTGCCAATCTTGACTTCTGTCCATCTACACAAAGGTTTTCCACAGGACATGAAGAGTAAAAGCATTTTCATTTACTTGTTTTTGCATCCCTTTTACATGCGTACATATTTGTATTTTTTGCTTGGTTAAAACATTACATTTCAAATCCTAAATTGTATTAATTCACTCGAAGCAACAACTTGTTTTTCCCCACTTGGAAAGTTTCATATCACCGATATCTATGTAGGCTAATTTCATAATTGAAGGTGTACACGAAAGAACATGAGAACATAAAACGTGCAAAAGAAATATAATCCAAATACTGGTTAAACGACCAACTATTTTTCGAATTGGGAACATTAAAATTCATTCAAGAGAGTAGCATGATTACCTGGAACCTGGATCCATCATGTCATCATCATCTACAACGAATGGTCCAGAAAACTCAGAATCATCGTAATCGTCTTGGAAAGACAACCTACTCGAGCTTCTAGAATATGACTTTGATGGCGAGCTATTTGATGATGCTTTCACCATAGATATCTTTCCTGTCTCACCCTTGCTGAAAGGGAACAACTGCAACAAACAAGCCTACATATTAGAACTTTTTACGGGCCAAAAAGAAATTACATACACTATAATCGCAATGTATACCTTGTCAACCGTTGAACTGGCATGTGCATCTTGCTTAGAAATAGTGAGTCGAGTAGCTTTCATGGGAGGAGAAGGAAGCATCACTTGATTGTTGGGTAATGAAGAGATGCTAGAGAGCCTAGATGCAGGTATACTAACAGGAGCACTTTCAGATCGTAAAAGAGCCTTAGATATATGACTGCCAGGACTATAGGTGGGCGGTGATGGAGATGGTGATAGTGAAAACGTAGGTGAAGGCCAATACTCATCATAACTTGGATTTTTCATATGAGGTGGTTCATCATGTAAATGACGAGGTAAACCTGCTGGAGGAAGACGATGCAAATGTTGTTTTGTTATTGAGGCATGAGATTCAGAATATGTGGGTGAGGGTGACGGGTATACTGAAGGTGGTGATGCTCTATACAAATCATAACTCCAACTATGACGCCTACCAAATGGAGATGAAGACGGGGAACTTTGTGATACAGGACCAGATGGGAACCTTTTCAATGGTTCTGCCATTGGACTCCCAACATATTCTGGAATGAATTGTGGGGATATAGGGGTTGTAGGCTCAGAACTGACATCCAACACTGATGAACGATACAACACTGAGAGGCAAAGTCTACCACAAGAAGTGTCAACGGGAGTAAACACGAACCGTTGCATATCCGCTTCTTCTCTGTGGGTGAATGGCTCAACAAAAGACGAAACCCGGTGGCCAAGATTGTACAACCGAATCTGGGCCGAAGAAATGATATCGCGAAACAGCTTATAAGCAGGCAAAAGCCTAACGGTAGCATATAAAGACCTTAATAACAGTATAGACTTCTTGTACAATGCATGAGAGCTAGTACTAGACCTCTTACTCCCAGATGAACAACCCCCATTTCCACCACTCTTCTTACTCTCATACTGTAAAACCCATCTCTCAATTATCTTTTCACTCTTGCCCTCACAACCAAATTCATCATTGTCTGAGCCATAACAATAACGCTCTTTACCGGATAAATTCCGCGTAAGCCCTCTTTTCGAGGAGAAATTGAATGGGTCCCAATCATTTGGCTTCTGCACTAAAACCACATCAACTATCATGGGCTCGAGGTTACTCTGACGCCAAAAGTCTATGTTTTCTAAAGCAGCAGGACAATCCCTAAGAGCTAGATTAAACCACTTATCTCTCGGCCTAAAACTCGAGGACGAGGAGGACGACGAGGATGGGGATGGGGAGGATAAAACTTGCTCGCCGCTGTAATTACGCGATGAAACATAAGGGCACCGTGACTCCAGTATTATATGAAGGCTTTTAGCAAAAAATTCTGTAATAATCTGTTCCATCTTGGCAGGTTCTGATGAATGAGTGTTCCCATGATAAGAAGCCATGGATTCTCAAAAATATAAACTGAATTCGCAAACCCAAAAGCCAAAAAACAATTCTTCTATTCTCACTATGACCCAAAGCAACAAACCGTACCAAAATTTAAGCTAAATCACGAACTTCAAATCAAAGCAAGAGAAATACGCAGGGTATTGAACTGTTAAAACAAAATTCAAATTCACCTGGAAATTTAAAAGAAATTGAGAGCCCCAAATTGTAAAAGGGCAGTCGATGGATAAAGATTATACTGCTCAAGGAAAGAAGCAGAAGAGTAAGCTTCCGACTGTTTCAGAGTCCTTGCTCGCAAGGAATTCTAAAGGGTGTTTTCGTCAGCTATCTAAACGTGGTTTATATCCGTCCATACAAATAACATATATATATATATATATATATATAAACTTGTATATGATTTTGTGTACGCAAAAACTACTCAACTATATAAAGACCTTTCCTCGCTATCGGGATGATGAAGACTGCAGAGAGAAGAAGATGAAGAGGAGTGGAAGCCGAAGCAGTTTTCAGATAGAGAAAAGGAGAGGAATTTAGTTCATTTTTTTTTGATAAGAGAAATTAGTTTATTTTGGTTTCACTTTAATCCGATTTGGGTTGGAGAGAAAGGAGTGAGAATTACACTTTTGTCCCTCAACTCCAAATTTACCACTAAAATAGCTTTGGTCCCCATTTATTGCAATTGACAAAGAGACTTCTAAATGTTTCGATATTATACTTGGTTTTTGTCGTTAATTTTCCGTCAAAATCGTAATGGAATGGCCGCATTTGACCTCAAATTGGGAGAAATTGGTCAATTTTGATGCCGAAAACATCAATTTGCACAATCTTCCTTTATTTTTGTCAAATTACAAGAAAAAATCGTAATTAAGATCTATGAAATTGAAATTTTTCAAAAATTATGCCCCTATTGGATGCACGCTGTTTTCCATTTCTGGATTTCTCAGAGAATTTTTTTCATCAAAAATACATTTGTTTGGCATCTCTTAAAAATATCACAGAGAAATGCTTCACACAATTTCCCTAAGTAAAATCTCAAATTTCTTTGAAAAATGGATTTAGGTGGATATTTCTCTCAAATATTTCTCAGAAAGTCAGAATTTTATTATTCATGATGAGACAATTTACCCAATAAGTAAAAGTACGTTGTACGCCAATATCTTAATATAATCATCAAAATAAGCACATATCTTTATTTGAAATGATGTAAGCTACGGAATAACATCCACTTTGCATATTTTTTGATGCCTTAATCCATGATTTTAACTTAAATATGTTTAAATTTTCTTATAAAAACAAAGTTCATCCATACCAATTTCCCACAAAAAAATAATTTTTTTTACAAAAAAGACATATCACATCACACTTAATCATTACACTTTTTTCTATGAAAGAAACTCATCCAAACACACTTCCTCCATCAAATCTCTACTTCCTTAAAAATTATTTCTCTTACTTTATCCATGAAAAATGAGAAATGGGAAATAAACGTCCATCCAATCGGGCCCTTAGAGTTTACAAAAACTTTTAAGAAAATTTGGATTGGATTACAGTTCGAATGGTGTGTTCTTGGGAGAATTTAGTGAGTCAATTAGAGTTTTTGTTTAAATGTTGAAATGAAGTTAGGTTCCATCTATTTTCCTCAATTTGAGCTCATCCCGTTAGTATTTGGATGAAAAGTTAACGGCAAGGATAAACTTTGTTTAAAATTGGAATATTTAGGACTAAAATTGCCGAGTCTGATAAATGGAAGACCAAGGATGTTTTAGTGAAAAAGTTTAGGCCTTGTTTCTTTATGTTTTTCAGTTAGAATCTTGAAGATTTTTAGGGTAATGCGTACTATGAATATTAGTGTGAAAATAATGTGATGTGCGTTGTGTTTCTTTATGTTTTTTAAAATGGTTAGAATTTGTAAAATGTATCAAATAAAAAATAATTGGTTGATGTATGAGAGGCTAAATATAAATTAAAACTTGTAAAGTACGAAAGAAAAAGAGAAAAGTATTAGATGGAGTAAATAATTATTGATTGATGATTGCGTGAAATGATAAATGTAGTGATTCATATGTAATTATATATAGGGGTGTTCATCGGTCGGTTTTTGGACTGAACCGAACCAAAATTTCAAATTTCCAAAATTTTGAATCGAAAAAGTTTGGTTCGGTTCCGGTCGAAACAAACTTCTGGAAAGAAATCGAAAATTCTGGTCTTTTTTTATGTAACACCCAATGCCCACATCACAAAATCAGTTGAACCCATACAAAATCAGTCAAACCCATGCAAAATCAGTTAAACCCACACAAAGGAAATTGAAAAAGGAATATTACCTTAGGTAAAGAAAATTGAAGATGGTTGCGCCTTCGTGGTGGTTGGCACCCGGTGTCCGGCGGTGGAGTGATTGGGCAGCTTGTAGAGGCGAAGTGATTGGGCATAAGAAAAGAGAAGAAGAGAGTTGGATTAGATCTTACAGAAGTAAGAAAAGGTTATTTTCGCGCAGTATAGAGAGTTTTTTTCCTGTGCAGAACAGAAGTGAGAAGAGGGGTATTGAGCAAAATACACTCTTAGTTCTTTTCTCACCAAATTATAAAACATTAAAAAATAGATTTTATCAATTTAAAAAAAAACGGTTTTCGGTTACCGAACCTGAAAACCGAAGCTGATCCAAAATCCAATTTTTGCATTTAAAAAAAAGAAAAACATACCAAAACTTTTGGTTCGATTTTCAGTTTGGATCGAAATTTTGGTTCTCGGGTAGTTTAGCCAATCCATGAACACACCTAGTTATATAGTGAAAAGGAAAAGTGAAATTGAGAAAATGTGAGTTCGATAGAAAATAGTTTGTAGTGCTGTTTTTTAGGATTTTTGAGATTCAGGAAATAGGAAATGGAACTCAGAAACATAAACAAACAAGGCTTATTCTCCCAAGAAAAAAAGTGAAGCACATGAAAAATAAGTTGGAGTGCGAAGAGGAGATTGGGAGAAAGAGGGATTTGGCTTACTGCGGCATTGTAATCTTAGGGGCCTAGACCGCGCGGTGATGGTTAGGATTATGCCCTCCATGCCATCGAGGAGTTAGATTGTTTAGGGCTTTTAGCTTTATGTTGTACAAACTATCTTTAATTAATAAAAAACATTTGTTTTGTTCATATCAATCTTAATGACATTAATAAAGTATTGAACATATAAGTCCCGAGTGATCAAGAGGGAGCTTCTACTCCTTATGACTAGAATTCATACGTCAATTGATAGACAATCATACGTCGATTTTAAAAAATAATACGTCAATTGACTTGCATTCATATGTCAATATTATGTATTAATACGTCATATTAAGTGTACATATATGTCGATTGATAGACAATAATACGTCAATTGATAGACAATCATACGTCGATTTCAGAAAATAATATGTCAATTGACTTGCCTTCATATGTCAATATTATGAATTAATACGTCGACAAGGACTGCCTAAAAATTCCTTAAAATGACCAATTCCATGGATCGATCCACAAGGACCGCCATTAGACTATACATATGTACGTACGTCATTAGACTACATACATACGACATTAGACTATACACATACGTTGATAGATTGTACACGTACGTCATTTTATTAATAATACATCATCTTAAATGTTAACGTACGACCTTTATAATTATTAATACATCCTTTTAGTTGTAACAGTACATCATTTCATATGTAATAATACTTACCCCTAAACTCTAAACCCTAAACCTTAAACCCTAACCCCTAAACTCTAAACCTTAACCCCTAAATCCTAAATCCTAACCCCTAAACCCTAAATCCTAAACACTATGACATCACATACTCTAAAATTAAATGTTTCAAAATTCAATGTTCACAAATATCTAAGAAAATTATGCGTTTAATATAATTCAATGTACATTTTTCCACTAACTAGTATTGTTTTGTGTTTCCAAAACGCAATGTTCACATATGCTACTAGTAGTGATCACTTGACTTTTCGTGTGAGTTTGTAGTTTTGAGATACTCATACACATGATTATACTTAGGCATGTTATATATTTAATAATAATTATTTATAATGTCATGAACGTGCATTAAACAATATACTTGGAGCAAAATAGGCATTAAATAGATATACCAAACACTATGTATATCCACACTACTACTAGTTATCGCATGACTTTATGCATAAGAATTTACGGTTTTGAGATATTTAAACACTTGAGTATACATATTTAATATTGTTCATTTATGACGTATCTTTACCAATAATCTGATGTATCGTTACAAAATATATTATTACAACTAATATGATGAATATACAATTACATATTAGAATTGACTTATTATTACATATCAAATTTGATGTATGATTTACGTATAAATGTTGGGAATGTGCCCTCGATGCCAACGAGGAGTTTGAATACAAGGCACAAGTTTATATTGTGCAACCTCTAATTAATATAAAGGCAACAATATGTTGTTCGTATAATTCTTGATGGCATCTATAAAGTTTTAAATGAACAACTAGTCCATGTGTGTCAAGGCAAACCTTCGCATTCCTTAAGGAGATGGGCACTGGAAGGGTTTGGTACTTGATCACTTAAATAGTTCGCAAGTCAGAAAATCTCAATTGGGCATTAAGATTCGTATAGACTTGTATGACACATACTCTGACAAAGGAGTGCCAGTTGAACACCATGGGATAGTGGGAATTTGTGTCATAGATACATTAATGGGATTAATGTATTTTGAACACGGCTCGTAGTAATCCGATCACATGAGTTTTTACTCATTGACTGTCAATGATTGGATTACTGATTATGAAGGTATGCGTGAGCCTTAGACCTGAGGAGTTACTGTCACAGTGTGCTTGTGACGTTAGATTCTGTCACTACAGTAGTTAGGCCCAATTCACCTGTTGAAAGGTGGGGTCGACCTCGAAATGCATTCCAATGGGCAAGTAGCATGTGAGGTGCTTACTAAGAGGGAATTCACTGTCTTGAAAGTAAACGAGAAGTATCCTATGCGATCATAGGTAAATGAGATTGAAAGTCTCTGGCCAGAGCTGATGAACTAACTCTTGTTTAGTAATCTCATATTACTATAATTCTTAAGCATAGCATCAAGTCCTGTGAGTTTGACATATTCCATGACTCTCACTCGATCGGGATACTTCAATAAAGGGCTTATACTCATACGGTATTCATAATCTAGAGGTTCGTAATGACATAGTCATTTCGTACTCGATTGGGCTATGATGTGGGGCCACGGTGCTGGCTATAGGGGTGTAAGTTGAGCCGAGCCGGCGAGCCGGCTCGACTTGAGCCCAACTCGAGCTCGAGCTTTTATCGAGCTCGAGCCACATTCTCTCTTCCAAAAGCTCGCGAGCCCTTCTTCAATTTTTTTTAAATTTTTTTTTTATATATCTATATTATTGGTTTATTCACAGCTGTACACAACCTTATACATGTTATTATTATATATATATATATATATTAGTATTTTAATATATTATAATATTTATATATTAAAATTATATATATATATATTGGTTTATTCATTAGCTGTACACAGCTGTACACAATCACATTATGTTTATTATTATATATATTATAATATTTATATATTAAAGTAATAATTTAATTTAATAAAACTAAAAATAAAAAATCAACTAAACAAATCCAGTCAGCACTCTCATCTCTCATCTGGTAAAAAGAAAAAAAACGCAGCGCTCAAAGAAAGCCCCAAATACATCTGCAAAAATTGGATTTAATCCTCCACACGTCAACCGCCGCTAAATTGCCCATCGCCGTCGGAAAATCACTACACCCCCTCCAGCCTCTACCCCAACCCACGCCGACTCCGTCACCCACATGCGCAGTCGCGAACAACACGACCTGAAGCCACCACCGCCCCCGCGAGCTTCTTGACGGTAAATATTACGGCCTATATCTGGGTTTTATGGAGTAAACAACTCCATAAACAAAGCAGAAAGCCTGCTGCCAAAAAAAAAAAAAAAAAAGAGAGGCTCGCAAGCCGGTCTCGGCTGGAGCTCGAGTCGAGCTATTATTTGAGCTAACGAGCTCGAGCTCGAGCTTTCAAAATACGGCTCGATCGAGCTCAAGCTCAAATAATACAACTCGAGCTCGAGCTCGAGCTTGGCAAAATCGCCAGGCTCGGCTTGAGCTCGGCTCGTTTGCACCCCTAGCTGGCTAGGTGTCACTCACATCCTTTGGTATCCTCCCATTGCCAATTGAGACGAACCTAGAGAATCGCGCTATAAAGGAATAGACGGGGAAATCAATTCTTGTATTTGAAGGATGTTTTGGTAATTTGTCCTTTGGAAGGATGGATTAATTAATTGGACAAATTAATTTAACTGGTTGTTTAATTGGATTAAACAATGGTGAATTGAATTAATTAGTTTGAATATTTAATTGACTAGGTTAATTAAATATTTAAACTATAATATTAGTTAATTAATTAATTAACAAGAATATTGATTTAATCGATATATATTTAATTGGATTAAATATTAATTAATTAAATTAATTGGACTAAGTTGTCTGGGTCAACTTAGCCCGATTATTGTCCAAAAGGCCTAATAGGCGTGTACTGGTGGGCTTTAAGTTGGAGGATTTATTTAATCCTCCAACACAAGTCAGAGAACACAACAGTTCATATGACGTGAAATCCTCCACTAGAAATACATCAGAGAAAAATGTTTTCTTCTTTTCTACTCAATCTCGCCTAGCCGCCCACGGAGATTGGAGATTGAGATTACCCAGAGTCCGTTCCTGTGGGATGATCTAGAGACGGTACAATTGAACCGTTGGAGAAAATTAAAGATTCGCGAAGATTAAAGTTGAATAGGCGAAAAGGTAAGTTTTTTGTATTCATTTTTTTCGTGATTAAAATCGACAAAAGCCACGAATTGATCTTGGTTTCGAAATTCGGATATGTTTTTACGTTTTCGCTGCGCATGCCGAACAGGATTTCCAACAGTGGTATTAGAGCCAAATTTGTTGACTTCGTTGATTTATTTTTTAGTTCTTTGTGTTTATGTGGTATATCATGAATGAATCCGTAATTGTACAATTTTGAATCAATATTAATGGATCAAAAAATTTGTTACTGTTTTGGAATTTATTGGATTGGATCGAAAAATTCTAAAATTTATTAAATCTGGAAATTGAAATTTTTGACTTTCTAGTTTATATGAAATCTATGAATCGAGTATGGAATTTCTAAATTTGCAAATCGATTTGTATGTACAAATTTTTGGAATTTCTGAATCTGTAATTTCTGGAACTCGAATCTGGCTTGAAAATCTGATTTCAAGATTTATAATCATGTTTGGTTTATAAATCTGAATTTCAGTAAATTGCGAATTGAATCTGTATTTTGATTGAATGAATTTTTGGAAAATTGTTTGATGTTTTTGTGAAGAATCTGAATCGGGCCTGAATCAGTTTTGTTTTGGGTGTGGAATCTGAAATCTGAAATTCAAAGTTGTTGGGCTTGATGTTTCAGTTTCCGTCGGAGATGGTGTCGCGCAGATAGCTTCTCCGTTCGCCTCTTGGAGCGGCGATGGTGTCGCTGCTCGCGTCGCCGTGGAAGACGACGACGGAGACGGTGGTTTTGGGCGACGTAGACGACGTCACTTGTCGCCGCTGAAAGCAGCAATAAACCCCTTCGAAAATCGCGATAGAAACGCAGCTGAAATCACCGGATTTAGCCGTGGAAATCGCGGGGTTGGTCGTCTTAAACAGGTCGACGAACTCGCGCTTTCGTGCAGCTCCGGGGGTGAAAATGTCCGGTGACGTGACTGGTTGAGTGATACGGCTCGAGACCCTTCAGAAGACACTTCCGCTTTAGCGCCACGTCAGAACTTGAGGACGAGGAATATGCCCAGCAAACTCCAGGATTACGTGCTTTAGCTTAGGTTGAATTAGTCATGTTTCTTTTAATTTCCCTTACATTCAGTTTCCTAAATGTTTTGGAGCACTAAGCCATTATCCTAGTAAATAGGGCCACTAGTTGTTTGTTTTCTTCCGTGCAGTAGGATATTAGGGTAGATTAGTATTGTAATTTAGTTTTTTTTATGCGAATGACAATGAATCTTTCTTCCTAAAGTTTCTTTTCTTTCTCTCTTATTGTTCTTATAGTTCTTAAGGAGACCACCCATCTCGAACCGGGCCTCGCATTATTGGTGCTTTCATTGCCACCACAACCATGCCTCGTTGGAAACCCGCCGACGATCTCACCGCCATTCACGAAATTGTTAACAACCTCCAAACCACCACTGCAAGCCATGATGCCTCCATAGCCGAACTCATTCAAACCACCACCAACACACAATCTTCCATTCAAGAGTTATCTGCCACAACACAAACATCAATCGCATCACTCACCAAAACAATGAACGAACTCGTTTTATCAATTGCCCGTCTCCAAAAACAACCTGAACGTTCGACCCCCATTACACCAGAATCCTCATCTTCTGCCCAAACAGGTTCCATTCTCGGGCAGATCCCTCTTACCCACAATCCACAGCCACTCACAACATTTACACCCCGCCCAATCCGCCTTGACCTCAACCAATTCGATGGAACGGCCCCCCTCGACTGGTTAACACAAACAGAACGCTATTTAGCCCTTCATCACATCGCTGAGCACGACAAAATCGACTTAGTCTCCTTCTATTTTGTTGGTTCAGCCCTCACATGGTTCAATTGGATGCAACGTAACCGTCAAATCACCACCTGGTCCGCCTTCACTCGCGCTTTAGAGCTCCGTTTTGGTCCTTCCTCGTATACCAACCACGAAGCAGCCCTTTTAAAACTCACCCAAAAGACCACTGTTTCAGCATTCCAAAACGACTTCGAATCACTTTCAAACCGCGTCTATGGCCTTTCCGATTCCCATCTCCTTAATTGCTTCCTTTCGGGCTTAAAACCCGAAATTCAACGAGAATTACAAATCCTCAAACCAAACACAACTACAGATGCTATCGGGTTTGCTAAACTAATAGAGGAAAAACTCCAAGACCAACAACAAGATTCCAGTCAATGGTGCAACACACCAGTGCCTCCACCACATTCCCCATCACCCCTACTGCCACTTCCACCCAAACCAAATCTGAATCCCCAACCAAACACCACGCGTCCAGCACCCTTTCGGCGCCTTTCGCCACAAGAGCTCCAACTCCGGCGTGAGAAGGGTCTCTGTTTTTCATGTGACGAGAAATTCACCCCGGGCCACAAATGCAACTCCTCCAGTTTCATGCTACTTTGGGACGAGCCTGATGAACTCGACACAATTTCAAAATCGTACCCCTACAACCTTGAGGACAAGGTTCATTTTCAAGAGGGGAGGATTGATACGGCTCGAGACCCTTCAGCTTTAGCACCATGTCAGAACTTGAGGACGAGGAATATGCCTAGCAAACTCCAGGATTACGTGCTTTAGCTTAGGTTGAATTAGTCATGTTTCTTTTAATTTCCCTTACATTCAGTTTCCTAAATGGTTTGGAGCACTAAGCCATTATCCTAGTAAATAGGGCCACTAGTTGTTTGTTTTCTTCCGTGCAGTAGGATATTAGGGTAGATTAGTATTGTAATTTAGTTTTTCTTTTATGCGAATGACAATGAATCTTTCTTCCTAAAGTTTCTTTTCTTTCTCTCTTATTGTTCTTATAGTTCTTAAGGAGACCACCCATCTCGAACCGGGCCTCGCATCATTGAAGCGGCGGCGCTGGGCGGTCCAGCCATAACCGGCGAAATCGCCGGCGCCTCTTTGCTGACTTGACGGCGCTGGATGATGGAGGAAGAAGAAGGGCTGTGTTTGGGCTAGGGTTGTTTTGTATGTGTTGGGCTGAGCCCAACATATTAAATTATGTGTTGGGTTTGGTCCAATGCATAAATTAATTAATAGGTTGTTGGGCTTGGCCCAATCAAATTAATTAATCAAAAGCCCAAGGTAATTTTATTAATTAAAAAGAAGTTAGACTTGGCCCACTCAAATTAATTAAATAAATAGTCCAACCTAATTTTAATTAAAAGTGTTGGGCTTGCCCAGCAAGAATTAATTAATTGTTGGCCCAACACGAATTAATTCAATTAGATTTTGGGATTGGACTCAATTGTGATTGAATTATTAATTGGGTAAGACCCAAACCCAATTTTAACTAATTGGGTCAATCTTCTTCATGCCTTCTTTGTAAATTGAATTAAATTTAAATGTTGTTAAATTGGATTTAATATAAATTAAATTATATTTGATTTACATAAATTAAATTAAGATTTAATTTATTAAACGAAATAAAATTGGATTTAGTTTTGTTGATATTTTGAATCTATTTAATTTGCCCATCAAAGTTAAATTGGATTTAATTTTGTAATTGATTAAGTGGGACATAGTCAATGATTCGCAAGCTCATAGAAATTAAGTAGGACTTAATTTCACATTGATTGAAATTAATGTAATCTTTTATTGAAATTGAGTAGGACTTAATTTCACTAAAATTAAAGTTAATTTAATCATTCCCATTGAAATTAAGTTTGACTTGATATCACACTGATTGAAATTAATTTAATCTTTTCATAGAAATTGAGTGGAACTTAATTTCACTAAGATCAAAGTTGATTTAATCATTTTCCTGAAAATTATGTGAGACTCGTTTTCACAATGATTGAAATCGGTTTAATCTTTTTCATGGAAATTAAGTAGGACTTAATTCCACTTAGATTAAAGTTGATTTAATCCTCCCATTGAAATTAAGTAAGTATTAATTATAAATAGAATAAATTGGATTTAATCATAATATCAAAATTAAATTAAATTTAGTTTTCTTATAAACAAAATTAGATTTAATTGATTATTAAATGGGATTTAGTCTTAGTGACAAAATTAAATGAGATTTGATTTTGTAATAATCAAATTGGATTTGACTAACAAAATAAATAAAATTTATTTTTATGCTCTCATCGCATGTGTCCTTTTATGTTTAAATGCTTGTTATATGTGATGAGATGCATATTTCATGGACTTGAATTTATGTTTTATTATGCATGCTTAAAACATATAGGGTGATTAGCCCATTGGCTTGGGCCGATCTAAATAGTCCATAAAATGTGTAATAGTAGAATTACTAGGTTTTTCTACGCTTTATATGCATGTTAGCATGATATGAGTTAATATGCTTTGTGAGACCTTGTTGAAATATTTAAAATTCTCCCAGTTAAAATAATACCGAGTCAGCAAAGGATGTGAGACATCCACTCCCTCCACTAAGCTTTCTAAAATTAGAATTACTATAAATGTGTAATGCTTCCCAGTTATGGGGGTTATGCATTTAGAAATAATTTGAAATTTTATTAAGTGCATGGAATGCCTTAATCAAAGCATATTTCACCCCAGAAACCTGTTCGGTTGCAAGGTGAAATTCAAATGTTAGATTATAGGAGTTAGTGGGAATGAACTCGGGCAGTTCACGAGCTTAGAAACCTGTTCGGTTGCGGTTTGGTGAACTATGGGGAAAGGTATTGAATCATTTATTGAATAAATTGGTGTACGACATCACTTTGAATAATCAGTGGGCCAAAAATGGTTAGGTTGCAACCCACTGAATTGTTTGAAGAACTCAATACTCACTACGAAATCTATCCAACGAGATTTCCGAAAATTGCAGTGGGAGTGCAATATTTCGAAAAATGTAGTGGGAGCCAAGTAAAATTAAAGTCCTAGTTTTACTTGTGTACAATATAAACATACTAATTAAATCTTGTTTATTTTCTGCGTTTATCATATCTCTCTCTTGAAAATCAACCCGTTTAAAATTATGCTCGAAAATTTTGTCTGAACTGGCCTAACCAAATCAACAGACTTAAAAACTTGAGGAAGGTCCTCAGTTCAGAGTCGTTGACCTGTATGCTTGAAGCAAGCATTACTCAAGTCTACGAATGGGACGACGAGTAGGGCTTAAATATGAGGCGCACTGGACATATAACCATGTGTTTTGAAAACAACTGTTCTATGACCGATTTTCTCAACTTTTTGTATTCTACATTCTAGAGCTAGTGCTCATGATTGAAGAATTAGAAAGAAGTACAAAAGCTGGGGAAACAAGTGGTGATCAATATTGGAACCAGACATGGTGTCGGGTGTATCCAAATATAGTCCACCTCTGTTCTTTTATAATTTTGAACACGTTTGGATGATTGATTAGTTTTATCAAATGGCATTAAGAAAGTTATCATTTTCTGACTTGGTCAAGAAATGGTACTTCTTTAAGTTTGGTAATAACTTTCATGGCTTTATTTTGGAAATAAGTGTGGGAACAATACATTCTTACTAAAATTGTTAACACGATTTGAAAGTTTGGAATTAGTATATTGTGAACACAAACTAGAGAACGTAGTATGCTGGAAATAAATTGGAAGAATTGTTTGGCACCTAAGATTAGGCCATGCCTTACAAACATAAGATTCACTAGTTAGGAGAAACGTGGGGGTACAAGCCCATTGGGATTGGTGTTAGGTATTTGCCCTAGATGCCAATGAGGACAAATAGTTAGATTAGGGTATCTCATTATGTTGTACAAACTATTAAAATGATATTAATAAAGGCATCTGTATTTTGTTCATATAAATCTTTATGACATCTAAATAAGTATTGAACATATAGTCCATGTGAATAAAGGTTTGACTCTTTGCCCTTTATGGAATAAAGACGTGGCATGGGAAGAGTCTTACACCTTATCACTTAAAAGGGTTCGCAAGTCAAAAAATCTTAATTGGGCATTAAGATTCGACTTGTATGATACATGCTCTGACGATGAGTGCCAGTCGAACACTATAGGGCAGTGGGAGCAAGTATCATAGATATGTCAATGGAATTGACATATTCGAACACTGCTCGTAGTAATCTGATCACATGGGTATTTACTCAGTGACTGTCAATGATTGGATTACTGATCGTAATAGTATGCGTGAGCCTTAGGCCTGAGGGTTCATGATCAATGTGCTTGTATTATTGGATCTGTTACCAGAGTAGTTAGGCCCATATCACCCGTCGGTGGGGTCGACCTCGAAGTGCGATATCAATGAGACAAGTAGCAGTTGATCAGTGATCGCCAAGATGAGATTCACTGTCTCGATAGTAAACGAGAAAGTATCCTGTGCGATTATAGGCTAATGAAATTATAAGTCTTTGGCCAAAGCATAACAACTAACTCATGTGGGACATTGAGGGTAGTTTAGTAATTTCATTTTGCTATAATCTAATGCAC
Source organism: Buddleja alternifolia (assembly GCA_019426215.1). Classification (NCBI taxonomy): domain Eukaryota; kingdom Viridiplantae; phylum Streptophyta; class Magnoliopsida; order Lamiales; family Scrophulariaceae; genus Buddleja; species Buddleja alternifolia. The sequence goes on along the minus strand of CM033393.1, from coordinate 25,552,610 downwards.
AATATCTAGTTTAGTGAGTTTGACATTTTCCATGACTCTCACTTGATCGGGATACGTTAGTCAAAGGGCTTATACTCATACGACATTTATGATCAAGAGGTTCGTAAAATGATTCGTTCATTTCGTACTCAATTGGGTTACGATGTGAGTCCACGGGACTGGCTAGGTGACACTCACATCCTTAGGTAATTCCTCCCTTTGCCAATTGAGACGAACCTAAAGAGTCACGCTATAAGAAACAAGCGGGATGTATCTTTTTGTGTAAATCTTTTAGAAAGAATTAAATGGATTGATTGATTTAATTAGATTAAATCAATTAATTAAATATTTAATTTAATTGGATTAAATTAAATTATTTGATTAGTTCATTAATTAATTGGAATTAATTAATAGTATATATTATATTTAAATTGGATTTAAATTTAAATATATACAGATGGGCTAGAAATTAGACAAGTCAATTAAAAGCCCACCTAGTCCAAGGAACCCCTAGGAGGGGCGGCCACTTAGGGTTTTGGAGTAGCCTCCAACTTGTTCCACAAGCTAGTTGAGTTTAAATAGGACTCCTACAGTGAAACAAATCCTAAGTAAGAAAGTAACAAGATAACATTACACAACACAAAAAGAAAAGAACTCTCTCCCCTCTCTCCTCTCTAGCCGTCCACTATTGTAAAGAAGGAGGAGTCTCGGGATCTTTGGAAGGCTCGTTTCGCGTGAAGCTTTAGAGACAGGAGCCCTTGGAGGATTGCTGTTCTCTAGAATCAATAAACGAATCAAAAGGGTATGTTTATTCGTTCTAAATTTCGCGAAACCCATGAAAAATCATCAGATCTATTTTTATGATCTACCGGTAGGAATCCTCGAATCTTCCGCTGCAATTCTCTATTTTCCTGTACGGGATTCCTAACAATTGGATCCCTATCCAAACTAAATAATCTTATCTCATAGGCAAGATGATCAAATCTCCCTTCACAGGGAACATATTAAAGGGCCGCTCAAGTTCTAAAGTTTGTGCATACTGATGTCTATGGTTGAATATATGGTATCTTACTAAGACACTACAATTGGATTGTAATGTCAAGTGTATGATTTCCTAATTTGACCCGTTCCTAGAAGAACGTAACATAGTTTCACAGTTTATACTTCCAGTGACTCTACAAATGAATAGGGTAGTAGTATGCAAGAACGAGACATCGTTGGACATGACTCATTCTATGCTAAGCTACTTAGAATTACCCAATTCATAATGAGTCTTGCGCTACTCATAGGTTCATCTTGAATAGATATCCCTCCAAATTCATTCCTACGATACCATATCAAATGTGGCGCCAGTGGAAGCCTGATCTTAAACACGTGACGGTATGGGAATTCCCAACCTATGTAGAAAAGATAAAGGTAAAGAATCTGGAGGCTTGGTCCTTAAAAGGACATTTTGTTAGTTATCCCAAAGATTCAGAGGGAGAACTCTTTCTACTTACGAATGATTATTCTAAAAGAATAAAACAAAACATCTTAGGACACTACTATTCAAGGAACCAAACTAAGCCCATTAAAGCACAACCACCAACGACTGATATGGAAGAGTCTCTCAGCCGCCTAAGAGAAGTGGTTGTCTGCTACAAAGAAAGCATAGGATGAATGATGTAGCAGAGGAGAACCAAGGATACAATACCTCTACCATGACAAATCGATGGTGGATATGAACTCTATGAGAAGGTGTCAAGGTTATGAAAGTGGAGATGGATTAGATGAGTTTGAATCAATCCTGAACTCTAGTAGATCGCCCTAAGAGTTTTGAACTCATCAGAGGCGAGTACATCTACAAGAGAAAGATTGATTTAGAATCTTACTTTCGATAACAACACACCAATATTATGAAAATCTAGCACGTGAATGTGAAGACTCGTTCATAAATAGATTCCTCTAGAAGGACATCCATTTCGAATAGCCCAAGGGTTTCACATTTGAGGTTGGTGGTCCCAAGTGGCATACGAAAGGGTCTAGAAGGGGGGGGGTTGAATAGACCCTGAAGTTTTATCGACTTCAAAAATTTCGTATCACTTTAAAGGTTTGAACGCTTGGATAAATGAGCGCTTGGGTCAGACGCTTCAGGAAAGTTAACTTAGACTTAGTGATTTTAGCAGTTTACCAAAGTAGGGCAACGCTTAGATCGCTTAATCAGGGTTAGCACATCGGAAATGAGTTTTAGCGTTCTTTTAGTTAATTTAATCGCTATGCACTTTAACTTGTCTCTTTCAAAGATAAATGATGTAATATAATAATACGACAATAAAGATAGATGACACAAAATATGTAAGGTTCACTGGGTGGTGTAATCCCAGCTACGTCCTTCTTCTCCTTTTTCACTTGGAGGAATTTACTAGAATGATTTTCGAAGAATCACACAGAATCTTCTACAAGATAGTAAAGGGTGAAAATGATCTTGGGCTCCTTGATCACATAGACTTCAGCACCAATGAAGATCGTCTTCTTCAAGCTTCTCTCACTAAAAAATACTGCCTGAAAGGGTTCAACAACTTTTCTCACTCAGATGAAAGGTTGTGGTTTGTCACTAGGGTTTTGTTTGTTTTTGAAAAGATCAAACAACTTGGAATATCTCAGTTAGAATTTGGGTTTCTTCTTTGGAAGATGTTTGAGATATTTGTGACTGTCTGGAATGTAGATAAAAAGCTTGTAAGATTTGGCTATGGAGTTTCTAAGCTTTTTCCCAGAAAATGTACGTAAGATTTTTGGCAATAATTTCTCTTCTCTTTTTCGTACGTATCTTGTGTATCTTGTATTTTTAGGGTTTGCTGGGGTAAGGTATTTATAGGCAATTTCTTGGGATCTGTCCGTTGGACATATGTAGGAGCGTGCCTTTCACGCAGCACGTGAGTTTGCCTAAAGTCTGACATTCCTGAAAATTCGCTGAAGCCGATTGGACGGGAGCAGCTGAAACTCTGAAATTTCTGACAGTCTGGTCAAAAGGTGGCTTGTCCACAAGTCACATTAGCTTATCACATTTAATGCTCTTATCAAACATTTAATGCAATTTGAATTTATTTCCCGTTGGAAATAAATATCCGTTGAATGATTGCATTTAAATCCTTCATGACTTGAGGATTTATTTCAGGTGAATCTAACATAAGTCGCTTGAGAGATATTGAGCGCTTGATCCATAAATCCTAAATGAAGTCTTTTAGCATTTGACAGACGCTAACAAGAAAATCTTTATCTCTGGTTGACTTTAGACGCTGGTCTTCAACTTCTTCTCTAATAGACTCACCTAGAATTCGACTAGCAATTCAGTCACTAAGACTTGGTCTAAATTCTATAAAGATAAAACTTACAAGCCTAAAAAATAAATTACAACTTTCAAACGCTTATACGTCAATCTATGAAAAACGGAAACTTACATTGTATTTTTGGGGTCTAACATTAAATCATATCTTGTTATCATCAAAACATCTAACATGAAATTTTGTTAACAATTTCCCCGTTTTTGATGATGTCAAGACTTTTAACTCTTATAACTCTTTTATATTTTTAAGAGTTACTTTAAAAAGAAAAGGCCCAAAGGAATATAAGTTAGCGTTTGAAAAGTTAGTAAAGTTAGCTAAAGTTAGATTAGCTTCAACAAGATGTTTCAGCGTTAAAACATTCATTCATTGAAAGAATTAAAGCATAAATGTTTTACACTGAAAGAATATCATAAAAGGAATCCAGTCACTTTTTCTGTCGCTTCGCTCTATCTTCGCCTTGTAGAACTTCTAAATCTAAGTCCTTCTAGAGTCGATCGATGTCAATCATCGTTGTATGTTGAATTTCATCATAATCATGCCTACGAAGTCTGGCGCTTTCATTTAGCTCTAACAACATTTCCGTCCATTCCCTTGGTGGAATACCAAGTTCACGAATTAAATTATGATAGATATCTCTTTGTCGATCATTTGACGGTCTCCAATTGATAGGTCGTTGTAGCGGTCCGGCATATACAGGAAATCCCATACTTTCTAAGAACTCGGGGTCCAACTCTGGAAGCGCGTACTTTTCGAGATAATACCTTGGCTTTCTTTTCTTAGATAGCATTTTCTTAATGCTTACTAATTCTTCGAACATTGAACGCCAATGTTTATTAGCTGTCTTGGAAATCACTTTGGACTTTTCTTTATCTTCCCCCTTCTTGACATTATCAAGGGAGGTCTTGAGTTCAGCGACATCTCGGCGCAAGAGTCTAACTTCTTCGACGAGAAGAGCAACTTGTTGAGCGACACTCTGAGCGGCGGCATCGGATGAAGCGTGTCTTTCAGTATCGGCCAAAGCGCTTTGAGCTAAGTGACGGTTGAATTCAGATGAGAGCTCAGCGAAAAGAGGTGATATGCTCTTCATGATAGCAATAGTGCTTTTATTGGAAGCGTTTGCAATATCATGACTCCGCGTATCCGACACTATGCGGATATGTCTATCAGCAGCCTCAAAGATCTTGGAGCAGGAACCCTCAATGTTGGTAAGCGAGTTCCAGACTGCCTGTCTGAAGTCTCTGGCTTCTGAATCTCTCTTGGAATCTGAATCAGAAAAAGGACGCTCTGGGGACGGGAGAAGTCCGTAAGAACTTGAAACTGCAGCCTTACCTTTGGATTTATCGCTGATAAAAGGTTTTTCAGGCTTTTGAGCAATTTCAGCGTGCACTTCTTCAATCGCTTGATCCATGATAGGATTTGCAATCGCTAGGGGCTCGACTACCGGGGCGCTAGAAGAATCTGGCAAAGAAGCCTCAGGATGTTGAGCGACTTCCGCAGTAGGAGCAATGTCTTCTTCTATAATTTGGAGTGGGGGAGAAGGTTCTCTAATACCAATGACCCAGAGGGGGCCAAGGGCTTCCATCACATGCCTTGGACTGATCAGGCTAGATTGAGGAATAAAGAATATAGTGTCTTCACGTTCTTCGGTACTTAGTGCAAGTTGCACACCTTCCGGTAAAGCAATCCCTGAAGTATAACAGTTGAAGAAGTCCAAAATCAAAGGCATGAGCGCTTGAGCTGCTTCTTGGTCCACTGGCCTACTCAGCGAGATCATCTTGGCCACTTGAATATTTGATTCACTAAAGAGCATAGGGTGAAGAGTATATCCTCTGAAATTGTAACACCCGGAATAGTGATTGAAACTGATGTCCAGCGCTTGGGCATTTTCAAACACTACTCTCATTTCTCTGTGGAACTCAGCGAACTCAGCGTGTTCATTCGAAACATCCACACGAATTTGACTCTGGCCTGGAAGAAGTGGTCGTTTACTTGATGAAGCGTCTTCATTTGGGTCAGGAAAGACTCGTTGAACAAACCCTGCATGAGGATGCAAAACGTAGCGTCCGCCTTGGCTGTATAAGGCAAGTTTCTGGCGAATGTAGCTTTCGATTGGTTGTCTATATCGTGGCAAAGCGCTAACATTCCCTGCAATAATCTGACGTTGTTGAAGCAAAAAGGTTGCATAACCTCGGCGTCTATACTCTATCCCGAATTCGAACAAAAAGGGATATCTGATCAGTTCTTCAATGGTGTAAAAGTGAAGAACAAATTCTTCAGCCCACCTGGCTATATTCATCATCCAACGTTTTCCAAGTTTGTCTGCTTTCTTTTGCTCTTTATTAGCGGCAAGGAACTTCTCAAAATGGTCCGTCTCTTCATCATAATCATCAGCCCATAATCTGGCTAGATATTCACGAGCCTCATCTTCTATCCACGAGTTGACCGGATTTGGGCGCTCCGCAACAAGCGGTCCTTTACCTTTCCATAATTTAAGTGGATTAGGAGAGAGAGCGTTCTGGGGAGACTTGACAACGGAGGGGAGAGCCGAATAGCCTATCTTGTTGAGATCTTCCTCATCTGGATTTTTGTTCCAATCACCCATGTGGGGGTTCTTGAAAACAATCTTGCTTTGGCCCAGAGGATAATAGGACTCGTCCGAGCGACCATTTGAATTGAAACGCTGAAGATCAAAGTCAGCTCTGTTGAAAACTGGACGACGAATATACTCAAAGCGTGATTGAAGACGTTCCAAGTTATATAGTCCTAGATTGGCAATACGCTTAAAAATTTCAAACTTGTGAGAGTTGGACATATCAGGCCGATGGAGAGTTGTTTGAAATTATATTTCCAATTCGGCAAGCGTTTGAGAGTCTCGTTCTCTGGCGGCATAATAGAATTCAATATCTGGAGTATATCCGCGCGGGAAGAAGTCAATGACACGAGGAGGAGGTCCCGTTGGCGTGGGAACAATGGCAATTGCTTCTGTTGGGATGGGGGCCACTTCTATTGACCGCTCAGCGTTTAAAGTCGCTTCACTGGCTGATGATGGTTCAGCGTCAGGAAGGGCTTGAGATGCTTCCTTAGCGATATCCACAACAGTTTCCATATCCACATCTACTTCAACTGGAATCTCGGAGAGTGGAAGGACATCAGCGATTGGTGCCTCTTGAGGTACATCTTGAGCTGATACATGTAAGCGATTGAGAAAAGCAAGCGAAATTTCCACTAAGTAGAAATTTAGAAAAGAAAAGACTAAATTGCTTACCCTGAGGAATATCATCGACTATTTCAGTCGCTTGATCTATTTCTTAGACAGGTTCCTCGGGCTCCGGGACTACTTCTTCTGGATCTAAGTCAAGAAAAGAAGTTATAGGATCAACACGAATGGGAATATCTAATTCTTCAAGAGTGTTGAGAACATATTGAATATCTGCTTCACATTGCGTTGAAAGAGTTTTTATCCTAGCGCTAGAGACTTAGAAACTAACGAGGAAAGGATAGACTAATTTGCTTAGCAAATACTTACCCTGAACACTAGAAAGCCTCTCAGATTGAGTAGCGGCTTGAGGATCTGAGCTGATTTCGGGAACAACGTTATAGGGAGGAACACTCACTGACTCTCTAAGTGCTGGTGTCGCTGAAGCACCAGAAGATGCTGCGGAAGTAGAAAGAGGAGTACGTCTTCGTGCAAGCGGTACTTCTTCTTCTACTACTTCTCTTCCTCGGGAACGGAAAAGATAAACGCTGGAGGAAGCGATGGAGATTTAGGAGAGGGAGAAGGAGAAGGAATCTTTTGCTTCTTTTTGGGCTCCGGCTTCTTCTTCTTGGGTTCAGGCTTCTATTTCTTTGCTGGCTTGGATGGCTCAGCGACTTTGAGAACTATCTTTCTCTTAGGTCGCTTGACCACCACTTCTTCTTTGGACGAAGAGGATGATGATGAAGAGGAAGACACTTGATCTTCATCATCACTACGAACAACTCCTAAAGCACGAAGTTGCTCACGCTCGTCTTTTAGAACAGCTGCACCACCTATCTTTCTTGGCTTTTGCAGCTCACCGATCATTTTCTTTCCGTAGAATTTTGTCGCTGGAATCTTTTTGCCAAAAGATTTTGCATAACCGCAAGCGCTAAGAATACGACTTAACACAATCCCATAAGGCTTGGGATTCACCGACTTGGCCATCACTGCCTTAAAGCTATTAAAAACATAGAGAGACCTATTTACCTTTAATTTGGTCAGAATGGCCACCATCATCTTGTACTGAATGTTTGTAACTTTATCGAATGTCCCTTTTCTGCATTCGATCATCTTTGAGCATATATCCGTGAGAATAATGTATTCGCTCTTCATGTCGTTCTTCTTGAAGTTCGGCTCATACGCAGTATCAACATCTTCTTTCTTGACCAATTCCCAGACTTTTGTAGCATCTCCGAGAGTGACGTGTTCCACCTCAGTGCCATCATTGGGTAGAACCAACATCGAAGAAATCAAGGAAGGGGTGAGAACAAAAGTCTCTTTAGCAAAAGGGAAGATGCAGGATATGGAATTTCCATCTTCAGAAATCTGGGCATTGTTGAAAAAGTAGAGAGATTCGTCTTCAAAGTAGTTGAAAATCGTAGTGAACATATCTCTCAAACCAGATTCTTGAACGAGTGGAAGAACCGTTCGAAGAGGAAAGTTCTGGTTATCAAACAGGTAGTCCTAGTTAACCAGAAATCCGGCGTTAACTGTAACTTGTTTTTCAGCACGGGAAGTTTTTCCGGTAGCAAACTTGGATGATTTAGAAGATTTTGAAGCTTTGGGTGCCATTGCTGAAAGTTTGAAGCTTTTGAAAGAAAGAGAGAAGTTTTTGCCTTGAGAGAGATGAAGATTTTACAGCAGAGAGAATTTTTGGAAGTGGTAAAGTCTGACTGTAAAAGCTTTGAAGAATAGATATAGAGGCAAAAATAACTCTTTAGTTGCTTAGATGACCGCCACGTGTGACATCATTGAATTTTGAAAAATTGAAATATTTGAATCTGAGCCGTTTATGCATAAGTACGGATGTCAAAAGGTGCAGTAAAATAGGTTAACTGTTAAAATAAAGTGTTTTTGGAATCCGCAGTTACCCTCTTAATTGAAAGACGTTTGAAAAGTTTTAAAATTTTCAGCTTGAAATACACGCGCCTGATAGTACACTGACACGTACTTAGACTTGTGCAGTCACTGAACTGTCTAGGTTTAGATAGGAATCATTAACCGTTAGTTTGATTTGATAGGCACGTGTGGGTAGTTATCAAATCTAATCTTTTGGTCTTATCCACACGCTATCTTTTTAACAATGAAAACTATGCATGATTTTCTGAAAGAAAAATTTCTTAGCGTTAAATTGGGAATTTTCTTAACGCTGAAGACCTTTTATAAAATAAATTTAATCTGTTAAAGATCAATCGCTAGTTGAAACTTAAAATATTTTATTTTATAAGTGATCAGATTTTTATGCATAAATGTAAACGCTAATGATCAATGCATAGGATTTTTCAAAGTCATTTTGATCATAGTCGCTTACTTACTGAAGTAAATACAATTTTAAAGTTCCCCCTAAAATTGATAACTTATTTCAATTTTGAAAGACAGTTTAGACATAATCATAAAGTGGATTCCCCCTAAATTATATGCCTATTAAATATGATGCTTTATGATTTAAGCGTTTAAATCAATCATACCTAATTCACTTCTCAAAGTGAGAAAGCGTTGTTCGTTGAGCGCTTTGGTGAAGATATCTGCCAATTGTTTGTCAGTTCCAATGAAGTGCATGGAGATATCTTTCTTTTGAACATGGTCACGCAAGAAATGGTATCTAATGTCAATGTGTTTAGTTCTAGAATGAAGGACAGGATTTTGGGCCATAGCTAAAGCGCTTTGGTTATCACAATGGATTGGGGTAGGACCTAGGATTGTTCCATAATCTCTAAGTTGTTGCCTCATCCAAAGGATTTGTGCACAATAGCTCCCAGCGGCTACATATTCTGCTTCAGCGGTAGAAGTCGCTATGGATTGTTGTTTCTTACTATGCCACGAAACTAGTCTATCACCTAAAAATTGACATGTACCACTAGTACTTTTTCTATCTATTTTGCATCCTGCAAAATCTGCGTCTGAATAACCAATTAGTTTAAAAGGAGAGTCTCGCGGATACCATAAGCCCACATTTTGTGTGCCTTTTAGGTATTTAAAGATTCTCTTGGTAGCATTTAAGTGTGATTCTCTTGGATCAGCTTGAAAGCGTGCACACATGCATACCGAAAACATAATATCCGGTCTACTAGAGGTAAGATAAAAAAGTGATCCAATGATACCTCTATAGTTAGTGATATCAATTTTCTTCCCACTTTCATCTTTATCTAACTTAAGCGTTTGGCTCATTGGAATTTTTGAAGATGATGCATTTTCCATACCAAATTTCTTAATCCTATCTTTTGTATATTTAACTTAGTTTATAAATATTTCATCAGGGAGTTGTTTAACTTGTAATCCTAAGAAGAAAGTTAATTCACCCATCATGCTCATTTCAAATTGATCTTGCATCATTTTTGAAAATTTCTCACACAATCGCTTATTTGTAGAACCAAATGTAATATCATCAACATAAATTTGGACTAAGAGAATATCTACATTATGGGTAATTTTAAATAAAGTTGTGTCAACGCTGCCTTTTGAGAAGCCTTTACCTATAAGGAAGATAGAGAGATGTCATACCATGCTCTTGGTGCTTGTTTAGGGCCATAGAATGCCTTATCCAATTTGTAGACCATACTTTTGCCATGGTTGTTGATGAATCCTGGAGGTTGCTCCACATAAACTTCTTCTTGGAGTTTACCATTCAAGAAAGCACTCTTCATGTCCATTTGATACACTGTGAACTTGTTAAATGCGGCAAACGCTACGAACATACGAATCGCTTTAAGATGGGCTACAGGGGCATAAGTCTCATCAAAATCAATACCCACTTCTTGACAATAACCCTGAGTGACTAATCTGGCTTTGTTTCTTATAACAATGCCATCTTCGTCCATCTTGTTCCTAAAAACCCATCTAGTTCCAATAACTCCTTGATGAGTTGGCCTTGGTACTAGCGTCCAAACCTTGCTTCTCTCAAATTGGTTAAGCTCTTCTTGCATTGTTTCAACCCAACTTGAATCACTGAGCGCTTCATCCACTTTCTTTGGTTCCATTTGAGATAAGAAACTTGCGAACATGGCCTCATTAATTGTAGCTAATCTAGGTCTAACAGGTGCTTCCATATCTCCAATTACTAACTCTGGTGGATGGTCTCTAAGCCATTTACGGTCTGGTTGGAAAGGGTTGAGAGACTCTTGGTTATCAATCGGTTGATCCATATTTGTCTCTTGCGCAATAACTTCATCATTCACAGTTCCAATTTGCTCTTGATGATCATTCTCTTCATGATCATCAGCGATTCTGACTTTATCATCATTTGTAACCTCACGAGTACCTTAGGAATAGGCACAAAGATCTCATCATACTCATTATCACTATTATCATTGAGATTGATTTGTGACGCTTGTTGGGCAAGATCTTCAATTCCTACATCATCAGGATTAACCTTACTCGGTTCTTGGTTAGCATCATCAAACAAAACATGAATGGATTCTTCAACCTTCGATTTGATTTTATTTAGGATGCGAAAACTCTTTCCATTTTTGGCATAGCCTAGAAAGATTCCCTCATCCGCTTTAGGATCAAATGTCTTTAGGTTTTGGGATCCATTGTTATGAATAAAACATTTTGAACCAAATACATGAAAGTATGAAACGTTAGGCTTACGTCCCTTCCATAACTCATATGGAGTCTTCTCATGTTGCTTGTTGATCATACACCGGTTCTGAGTGTAGCAAGCGGTATTGATAGCTTCGGCCCAAAACCTTTGAGGCAGCTTAGACTCTGCAAGCATCGTCCTAGCGGCTTCTTTAAGCGTTCTGTTCCGTCGCTCGGCAACGCCATTCTGTTGAGGTGTTCTAGGAGCAGAATACTCATGAAGTATTCCAAGATCCTTACAAAATTTCTCAACAAATTGGTTAGTAAATTCAGTCCCTCGATCGCTTCTAATTCTTGTCACTTTTAGATCTTTATATGTTTGTAATTGACGAATTAAAGATGTGAGCTTGACACTAGTTTCATCATTGGTCGCTAGAAATTCTACCCATGTATAGCGAGAGAAATCATCAACTATTACTAGCGAGTACTTTTTACCACTAACACTCATGATTTGAATAGGACCAAACAAATCTAAATGCAATAGTTCAAGAACTCTAGAAGTAGATAGACATGGTTTCTTCTTAAAAGATGATTTAACTTGTTTACCCATTTGACATGCATCACATAAGCGATTCTTTTAAAAGGAACCCTTAGGTAATCCCTTTACAAGATTTAGCGATATTAACTGAGAGATTGCCTTAAAGTTGAAGTGATTCAATTTTCTATGCCATAACCAATCCAATTCATTTTGACTTTTAGCAACAAAGCATGTGGGGTTGTTATCAAATGTAGAATCCCAATCCACTAAATACACATTGTTTGTTCTTTTTCCTCTTAATTTAGTAGACTTAGTCTTAGTGTCGTTGACATAGCAGAAGTCGCTTGAAAATTTAACATCAAAGCCTTTATCATAAAATTGACTAATACTCAACAAATTATGCTTAAGACCCTCAACATAATATACATCAGTGATCATGATGTTACCCCTATGCATGATACCTATACCTTTGGTTTTACCTTTAGAGTTATCACCGAATATAACTTGAGGACCATTGGTAGCTCGATAGTTGACTAGGAGATCTTTTGATCCAGTCATGTGCCTTGATGACCCGCTATTGAAATACCAAACTGAAGTATCGGCGCTGGCTCTAGGTACCTGCATTCAAAGAGCAGTTCTAATTCTTCTTAGGTACCCATGTTGTTTTGGGTCCTTCAACGTTAGTAGCTTTGGTTTGAATTAAAACTTTCAGAACCCATATTTGCCTTGTCTTCATTATGGGAAGATTGGCCTTCTTGGGTTTCGGTTTGTGTTGTGTGTGCTTTTTAGGTGTATAGTAATATCCTCAATTATAATAGTAATCGTAATCATAGTCATAATCATAATCATCATAGTATCGATAATATGATCTTGACTGTTTTGGATATTGACGCTGGTATTTCCTTGGCGCTGGCTTGGGTTGCACTTTTGGTGTTGAATGCTTAGCACTTGATTCACAGTGTTCAGGCTTACCTTTAGCCTATTGAGCGTTTAGATGAACCCGTTTTTGTGAATCATTTGCTTTAGCCTTACCCTTGCCTGAGTTAGCTTTGAATTTCTCATTTGGCCTCTTACCGTTGTCGTTAGGTTCATTTAGCGTTTGACTTTGTGAACATTCCTCAACAAAGAAAACACCCTTTCCTTTGTTGTTTGCCGTAACATTAGATTTATTTGGTTGTTTACCGAATTTATTATATCCTAAACCGGTCTTTTCACCATATAATCTAGTTACCTCAGTTACATTATCCAACTTTCTAGAAGCTTTGATAATGATGAGATGAGCTGCTCTGATTTGGTAAGTCTAGCGATCAGATCAGCTTCTCTCTTGACTATTATATCAAGATCGTTTTTTAATTGAATAATCTCATTCTCAAGTGATTGGTTCTTCTCAATGCAATGTTGTTGAACTTTCAACTCTGCTGTGAGCGTTACTTTATCTCTTGTGAGTGATGAGATAATAGCGAGATCGTTTTGATATATTATGGCGGCCTCTTGACAATCTTTATAATATTCAATAACTTTATCAAGTAATTCATCATACGAAAGAGGATGAGATAATTCATTGGTTACCTCTGGTAGCAATTCATCAGACGCTTCATCATCTCTTTCCATGAGACAAATCAACGCTGAGTCACTTGTAGGCTCCTCATCACTACTTTCATCTGATGATTCCAAGTCCTCTTCAGGTGCGAAGAATGGTTCGGATTCCGCTAGCAAACCTTGTGGGCGAAGGTTGCTCCTGAATTGGTTTCTATCCACATAGTCTTGCCTTGTGGGCTTAGACACATTTGGATAAGGGCAATTTACCTGGTAGTGCCCTGGTTTCCTGCAATTATAACACAAATTAGTTTTTGGTGGTCCCAAGTGGCATACGAAAGGGTCTAGAAGGGGGGGGGGGTTGAATAGACCCTGAAGTCTTTTTCGACTTCACAAATTTTCGTATCACTTTAGAAATTTGAACACTTGGAAAGCTGAGCGCTTGGGTCAGACGCTTCAGAGTAGTTAACTTAGACTCAATGATTTCAGCAGTTTACCAAAGTAGGGCAACACTTAGATCGCTTAATCAGGGTTAGCACAGCGAAAATAATGTTTAGCGTTCTTTTAGTTAAGTTAATCGCTTTGCAATTTTATTTGTCTTTTTCAGAATAATATACTGTGATGAATATAAGACAATAAAATATAAATGACACAATAATTTGTAAGGTTCACTGGGTGATGTAATCCCAGCTACGTCCTTCTTCTCCTTTTTCACTTGGAGGAATTTACTATGATGATTATCAAAGAATCACACAGAAACTTCTACAAAATAGTAATGGATGAAAAAGATCTTGGGCTCCTTGATCACACAGACTTCTGCACTAATGAAGATCGTCTTCTTCAAGCTTCTCTCACTCTGAAATACTGCCTGAAAGGTTTCAACAACTTTTCTCACTCAGATGAAAGGTTGAGGTTTGTCACTAGGGTTTGTTTGTTTTAGAGAAGATCAAACAACTTGGAATATCTCAGTTGGAGTTTGAATTTCTTCTTTGGAAGATATTTGAGATATTTGTGACTGTCTGGAATGTAGATAGAAAGCTTGAAAGGTTTTGGCTATGGGGTTTCTAAGCTTTTTCTAGAAAGAATGTACGTAAGATTTTTAGCAATAATTTCTCGTATATTCTCGTTGTTATGTTTAGGGTTTTTTTGGAGTAAGGTATTTATAGGCAATTTCTTGGAATCTGTCCGTTGGACACATGTAGAAGCGTGCCTTTCACGTGGCGCGTGATCATACCTAAAGTCTGACATTTCTGAAAATTCGCTGAATCCGATTGGACGGGAGCAGCTAAAACTCTGAAATTTCTGACAGTCTGGTCAAAAGGTGGCTTGTCCACAAGTCACAGTAGCTTATCACATTTAATGCTCTTATCAAGCATTTAATGCAATTTGAATTTATTTCCCGTTGGAAATAAATGTCCGTTGAATGATTGCATTTAAGTCCTTCATGACTTGAGGATTTATTTCAGGTGAATCTTACATCCATCGCTTGAGACAAGTTGAGCGCTTGATCCATATATCCTGAAGTGGACTTTTAGCGTTTGACAGGCGCTAAGAAGAGAATCTTTATCTCTAGTTGACTTCAAACGCTGGTCTTCAACTTCTTCTCTAATAGACTCACCTAGAATTCTACTAGCGATTCAGTTACTAAGACTTAGTCTAAAATCTATGAAGATAAAAATTACAAGCCTAAACAAAATAGAAATAATAATTTACAAACTTTTAAATGCTTATACATCAATCTAGGAAAAACGGAAAGCTTACTTTTTTGGGTTCTAACATTGAATCCTATCTTATCGTCATCAAAACATCTAACATGAAATTTCCTAACAATTTCCCCCTTTTTGATAATGTCAAGACTTGTAACTCTTTTATAATTTAAGAGTTACTTAAAAACAAAAGGCCCAAAGGAATATAAGTCAGCGTTTGAAAAGTTAGTGAAGTTAGTTAAAGTTAGGTTGGCTTCAACAAGTTGTTTCAGCGATAAATCATTCATATATATTGAAAGAATAAAGCATACATGATTTATGCTGAAAAATAATAAGAAAGAAATAAAATACACAAAAAAAATTATTTCTTCTGTCGCTTTGCTCTTTCTTCGCCTTGCAGAACTTCTAATGCTAACTCTTTCAAGAGTCGATCAATGTCGATCATGGTTGTATGCTGGACTTCATCATAGTCATGCCTACGGAGTCTGGCGCTTTCATTTAGCTCTAACAACCTTTCCGTCCAATCCCTTGGTGGAATGCCAAGTTCACGAATCAGATCATAATATATATCTCTTTGACGGTCATTTGATGGTCTCCAATTTACAGGTCGTTGTAGCGGTCCAGCATAAGCATGAAATCCCATACTTTCTAAGAAGTCAGGGTCCAATTGAGGAAGAGCGTACTTTTTGAGATAATACCCTGGCTTTCTTTTCTTGGATAGCATTTTCTTAATGCTTACTAGTTCATCGAACATTGAACGCCAATGTTTATTATCCGTCTTGGAAATCGCTTTGGACTTTTCTTTACTTTCCCCCTTCTTGACTTCATCAAGGGAGTTCTTTAGATCAGCGACATCTCGGCGCAAAAGTCTAACTTCTTCGACTAGAAGAGCAATTTGCTGGGCGACACTCTGAGCGACGGCATCGGATGAAGCGTGTCTTTCAGCATCAGCCGAAGCGCTCTGAGCTAAGTGACGATTGAATTCAGAGGAGAGCTCAACGATAAGAGGGGACATGCTATTCATGATAGCAATAGTGCTTTTATTTGAAGCATTGGCAATGTCTCGGCTTCGTGTGTCAGACACTATGCGAATCTTTCTATCAGCAGCCTCAGAGATCTTGGAGCAGGAACCTTCGATGTGGGTAAGCGAGTTCTGTACTGCCGTTCTGAAATCTCGAGCCTCTAAATCACTGTCTGAATCTGAATCCGAAGAAAGACGCTCTGGGGACGGGAGAAGTCCGTAAGAACTTGAAACTGCAGCCTTGCCTTTGATCTTATCTCTGATGAGAGGTTCTACAGGCGCTTGAGCAATTCTAGCGTGCACTTCTTCAATTGCTTGATCCAAGATAGAATCTGCAATCGCTGGGGGCTCGACTACTGGGGCGCTAGAAGAATCTGGCAAGGAAGCCTCAGGATTTTGAGCAACTTCCGCAGTAGGAGCAGAGTCTTCTTCCATTGTTTGGATTTGGGGAGGAGAAGGTTCTCTAATGCCAATGACCCAAAGGGGGCCAAGGGCTTCCATTACATGCCGGGGACTGATCAGGCTGGATTGCGGTATAAAGAATATAGCGTCTTCGCGCTCTTCGGTACTTAGTGCAAGTTGCACACCTTCTGGTAAAGCAATCACTGATGTATATCTGTAGAAAAAGTCCAAAATCAACGGCATGAGCGCTTGAGCTGCGTCTTGGTCCACTGGCCTAATCAGCGAGATCATCTTGGCCACTTGAATGTTTGATTCAGTAAAGAGCACGGGGTGAAGAGTATATCCTCTGAAATTGTAACACCCAAAAAAGTGATTGAAACTACTGTCCAGCGCTTGGGCATTTTCAAACACTGCTCTCATGTCTCTGTGGAACTCAGCAAACTCAGCGTGTTCTGTTGAAACATTAACACGAATCTGACTCTGACCGGGAAGAATTGTCCGTTTACTTGACGAAGCGTCTTCGTTTAGGTCAGGAAAGATTCTTTGAACAAAGTCTGCACGAGGATGCAAGACGTAGCGTCCGCCCTGGCTGTATAAGGCGAGTTGCTGGCGAATGTAGCTTTCGATTGGTTGTCTGTATCGTGGCAAAGAGCTAACATTCCCTGCAATAATCTGACGCTGTTGAAGCAAAAAGGTTGCATATCCTCGGCGTCTGTATTCTATCCCAAACTTAAAAAGAAACGGGTATCTTATAAGTTCTTCGAGGGTATAGAAATGCAGAACAAATTCTTCAGCCCATCTGGCAGTATTTATCATCCATCGCTTGCCCAGCTTGATAGCTTTAGCTTGATCTTTTCTAGCGGCAAGAAATTTCTCAAAGTATTCCGTTTCTTCTTCATAATCCTCAGCCCATAATCTGGCTAGATATTTGCAAGCCTCATCTTCTATCCACGAGTTGACCGGATTTGGACGCTCAGCAACAATAGGTCCTTTTCCTTTCCATAACTTAAGTGGATTAGGAGATAAAGCGTTTTGAGGAGAGTTGACGACGGAAGGAAGAGCCGAATATTCTATCTTGTGGAGATCTGCCTCATCTGGATCTTTGTTCCAATCACCCATGTGGGGGGTTTTTGAAAACAATCTTGTTTTGGCGCAGAGGATAAAAGGACTCTTCTGAGCGACCGGTGAAATTGAATCGCTTCTCGTCAAATTCTGATCGGTTGAACGCTGGTCGACGAATATACTCAAGGCGTGAATGAAGACGCTCTAAACTGTACAGACCAAGATTGGCAAAACGTTCGAAGATCTCAAACTTGTGAGAGTCTGGCAGATCAGGCCGATGGAGAGTTGTTTGAAATTGGATTTCCAACTCGGCAAGCGTTTGAGTGTCACGTTCTCTGGCGGCATAATAAAATTCAATATCTGAAGAGTATCCGCGTGGGAAGAAATCAATGACACGAGGAGGAGGTCCTGTTGGCGTAGGAACAAAAGCAATAGCTTCTGTTGGGATAGGGGCCACTTCTATCGACCGCTCAGCGTTTAAAGTTGCTTCACTTGCTGATGAAGTTTCAGCGTCAGGAAGAACTTGTGATGCCTTTTTAGCGATATCCACAACAGTTGCCATGTCCACGTCTATTTCAACTGGAATCTCCGAGAGAGGAGGGGCATCGGCGATTGGTACATCTTGAGGGACATCTTGAGGTACATCTTGAGGTACATCTTTTTTTTTTTTTTTTGAAGATATAGTTTAGACATCATCATAAAGTGGATTCCCCCAAATTATATGCCTATTAAATATGATGCTTTATGATTTAAGCGTTTAAATCGATCATACCTAATTCACTTCTTAAAGTGAGAAAGCGTTGTTCGTTGAGCGTTTTGGTGAAGATATCTGCCAGTTGTTTGTCAGTTCCAATGAAATGCATGGAGATATCTTTCTTTTGAACATAGTCACGCAAGAAATGGTATCTAATGTCAATGTGTTTGGTTCTAGAATGAAGGACAAGATTTTGGGTCATAGCTAAAGCGCTTTGGTTATCACAATGGATTGGGGTAGGACCTAGGATTGTTCCATAATCTCTAAGTTGTTGCCTCATCCAAAGGATTTGTGCACAACAGCTTCCAGCAGCTACATATTCTGCCTCAGCGGTAGAAGTCGCTATAGATTGTTGTTTCTTACTATGCCACGAAACTAGTCTATCACCCAGAAATTGACATGTACCACTAGTACTTTTTTCTATCTATTTTGCATCCTGCAAAATCTGCGTCTGAATAACCAATTAGTTCAAAAGGAGAATCCTGTGGATACCATAAGCCCACATTTTGTGTGCCTTTTAGGTACTTAAGAATTTTCTTGGTAGCACTTAAGTGTGATTCTCTAGGATCAGATTGAAAACGTGCTCACATGCATACCGAAAACATAATATCAAGTCTACTAGCGGTAAGATAAAGAAGTGATCCAATAATACCCTTATAGTTAGTGATATCAATTTTCTTCCCACTTTCATCTTTATTTAACTTAAGCGTTTGGCTCATTGGAATTTTTGAAGATGATGCATTTTCCATACCAAATTTCTTAATCATATCTCTATTATACTTAGCTTGGTTTATAAATATTCCATTAGGGAGTTGCTTAACTTGTAATCCTAAAAAGAAAGTTAATTCACCCATCATGCTCATTTCAAATTGTTCTTGCATCATTTTCGAAAATTTCTCACACAATCGCTTATTAGTAGAACCAAATATAATATCATCAACATAGATTTGGACTAAGAGAATATCTTCATTATGGGTAATTTTAAATAACGTTGTGTCAACGCTGCCTTTTGAAAAGCCTTTACCTATAAGGAAGATAGAGAGAGTGTCATACCATGCTCTTGGTGCTTGTTTAAGGCCATAGAGTGCCTTATCCAGTTTGTAGACCATACTTTTGCCATGGTTGTTGATGAATCCTGGAGGTTGCTCCACATAGATTTCTTCTTGGAGTTTACCATTCAAGAATGCACTCTTCACGTCCATTTGATATACTGTGAACTTGTTGAATGCGGCAAACGCTAGGAACATTCTAATCGCTTCAAGACGGGCTACTGGGGCATATGTCTCATCAAAGTCAATACCCTCTTCTTGACAATAACCCTGAGCGACTAATCTAGCTTTGTTTCTTATAACAATGCCATCTTCATCCATTTTGTTCCTAAAAACCCATCTAGTTCCAATAACTCCTTGGTGAGTTGGTCTTGGTACTAGCGTCCAAACCTTGCTTCTCTAAAATTGGTTAAGCTCTTCTTGCATCGCTTCTTCCCAACTTGAATCACTAAGCGCTTCATCCACTTTCTTTGGTTCCATTTGAGATAGAAAGCTTGCGAACATGACCTCATTAATTGTAGCGGACCTAGTTCTAACAGGTGCTCCAATATCTCCAATTACTAGATCTGGTGGATGATCTCTAAGCTATTTTCGGTCTGGTTGGAATGAGTTGAGAGACTCTTGATTATCAATCGCTTGATTCTCATTTATCTCTTGCATAGACGCTACATCATTCATAGTTCCAATCTGCTCTTGATGATCATTCTCTTCATGATCATCAGCAATTCTGACATTATCATTATTGTTAACCTCACGAGTATCCTTAGGAAGAGGTACACGAATCTCATCATCTTCGTCATCACTATCATCACCAAGATTGATTTGTGATGCTTGTTGGGTGAGATCTTCAATTCCTACATCATCAGGATTAACCTTACTCGGTTCTTGGTTAGCATCATCAAACACAACATGAATGGATTCTTCAACCTTTGATTTGATCTTATTTAGGATGCGAAAGCTCTTTCCATTTTTGGCATATCCTAGAAAGATTCCCTCATCCGCTTTAGGATCAAATGTCTTAGGCTTTGGGATCTATTGTTATGAATGAAACATTTTGAACCAAAAACATGAAAATATGAAACGTTAGGCTTACGTCCCTTCCACAACTCATATGGAGTCTTCTCATGTTGCTTGTTGATCATACACCAGTTCTGAGTGTAGCAAGTGGTGATGATGGTTTCGGCCCAAAACCTTTGAGGCAGCTTGGATTCTGCTAGCATCGTCCTAGCGGCTTCTTTAAGCGTTCTGTTCCGTCGCTCAGCAACTCCATTTTGTTGAGGTGTTCTAGGAGCAGAATACTCATGGAGTATTCCAAAATCTGTACAAAACTTCTCAACAAATTGGTTAGTAAATTCAGTTCCTCTATCGCTTCTCATTCTCGTCACCCTTAGATCTTTCGAATTTTGCATTTGACGAATTAGTGCTGTGAGCTTGACACTAGTTTCATCTTTGGTCGCTAGAAATTCTACCCATGTATAGTGAGAGAAGTCATCAACTATTACTAGCGAGTACTTTTTACCACTAACACTCATGATTTGAATAGGGCCAAACAAATTTAGATGCAATAGTTCAAGAACTCTAGAACTAGATAGACATGGTTTCTTTTTAAAAGATGATTTAACTTGTTTACCCATTTGGCATGCATCACATAAGCGATTTTTCTGAAAGGAACCTTTAGGTAATCCCTCTACAAGATTTAGCGATATTAACTGAGAGATTGCCTTAAAGTTGAGATGATTCATTTTTCTATGCCATAACCAACCCAATTCATTTTGACTTTTAGCAACAAAGCATGTGGGGTTGTTATCAAAAGTAGAATCCCAATCCACTAAATACACATTGTTTGTTCTTTTTCCTCTTAATTTAGTAGACTTAGTCTTAGCGTCGTTGACATAGCAGAAGTCGCTTGAGAATTTAACATCAAAGCCTTTATCACAAAATTGACTAATGCTTAACAAATTATGCTTAAGACCCTCAACATAATATACATCACTGATCATGATGTTCCCCCTATGCATGATACCTATACCTTTAGTTTTACCTTTGGAGTTATCACCGAATATAACTTGAGGACCATTGGTAGCTCGATAGTTGACTAAGAGATCTTTTGATCCAGTCATGTGTCTGGATGACCCGCTATCGAAATACCAAACTGAAGTATCGGTGTTGGCTCTAGTTACCTGCATTAAGGATAGTTCTAATTCTTCTTAGGTACCCATGTTTTCTTGGGTCCTTCAACGTTAGTACCTTTGGTTTGAATTAAAACTTTAGGAACCCATATTTGCCTAGTTTTCATTGTGGGAATACTGACCTTTTTGGGTTTCACATTGTGTTGTGTGTGCTTTTTGGGTGTATAATAATATCCTCGATTATAATAATAGTCATAATCATAGTCATAGTCATAGTTATCATAGTATTGATAATATGACCTTGACCGTCTCGGATATTGACGCTGGTAATTCCTTGGCGCTGGCTTGGGTTTCACTTTTGGTGCTTGACGCTTAGCGCTTGATTCATAGTGGTTAGGTTTATCCTTAGCCTTTTGAGCATTTGGATGAATCTTCCTTTGTGAATCATTTGCCTTGGTCTTTCCTTTGCCTGAGTCAGCTTTGGCTTTCTCATTTGGCCTCGTACCTTTGTCGCTTGGTTCATTCAGCGTTTGACTTTGTGAACTTTCTTCAACAAAGCGAACACCCTTTCCTTTGTTGTTTGTCGTAACATTAGATTTATTTGGTTGTTTACCGAATTTATTGCATTCTAAACCGGTCTTTTCACCAAATAATTTAGTTACCTCAGTCACATTATCCAAATTTCTAGAAGCTTTAGATAATGATGAGACGAGCTGCTCTGATTTGGCAAGTCTAGCGATCAAATCAGCTTCTCTTTTGACTATTATATTAAGATCATTTTTTAATTGAATAATTTCACTCTCAAGTGATTGGTTCTTCTCAATGCACTGTTGCTGAACTCGCAACTCTGCTCTGAGCGTCACTTTATCTCTTGTGAGTGATGAGATAATATCGAGATCATTTTGATATATTTTGGTAGCATCTTGACATTCATTGTAGTATTCTTTGACTTTGTCAAGTAATTCATCATAAGAAAGAGGAATTGATAATTCATTGGTTACCTCTGGTAGCGAATCGTCAAACGCTTCATCGTCTCTTTCCATAAGACAAATCAACGCTGAGTCGCTTGTAGGCTCATCATCACTGCTTTCATCTGATGATTCCAAATCCTCTTCAGATGCGAAGAATGATTCAGATTCCGCTAGAAATCCCTGTTGGCGAAGGTTGCTCCTGAATTGGTTTCTATCCACATAGTCTTGCCTTGAGGGCTTTGACACATTTGGATAAGGGCAATTCACCTGGTAGTGCCCTGGTTTTCTGCAATTATAACACAAATTAGTTTTCATTTTCTGTTCAGTGGATAATCGCTTTGAGACTACTGGCGCTGAGAGATTTCGAGTAGGGGACGGAGGCGCTTGGTATGGAACTGGCGCTACTGGTTGAGGTGCAGAGTACACTGACGCTTGATACTGAGGCGCTGGAGTAGGGAGAAGAGTCTGAAATGACGTTTGTCCGATAGGATTTCTCTTCTTATATCTTAGAAATTTTTTGAATTTCTTGCCCAATAAAGCCATTTCCTTTTCTTCATTTGATTCCATAGTTTTAACCTCACTAACCGCTTTAGCCTTGCTTTTGGTTGTAGCGATTAAAGCTCCTGATTCAGTCGTTGAAGTCGATGTGTCGCTGACTTCACCCAATTCGAACTCAAATGCCTTTAACTCTGAAAAGACATGCTCTGGAGTAAGAGTCTCCAATGTCTGTGATTCTCTCATAGCAACAGTCTTAATTAGATATTTGCTTGGAAGGCTTCTGAAAATTTTGTTGACCATTTCCTTGTTGGTCAATTCCTTGTCTAATGATGCTAACTCTGTAACGAGCAAAGTAAACCTTGCGTCCAATTGTTCTAGCGTCTCATTGGGCTGCATCTTGAAATGCTCAAATCTTTGCATGGCTATGGAAAGCTTATTCTCCTTCATTTGTGCTGATCCTTCACACACTATAGCCAGCTTATCCCATATTTCTTTGGAAGTCTTACATTGCTTGATCTTGTTGAACAATGCATCGTTGTCTCCTAATTCTGAGTAAAGTGCACTTCGTCCAACATTATATAGATTTGCTCTTTTTCGATCCTCAGGCGTCCATTCTAACTTAGGTTTCTCGACATAACCATCTGGAGTGGCCTCGGTTGCTCTAGGGGCTCGAGTTACAACTTTCATAATCTGAATGGGACCACCTGTAATTACATCACACATTTCACTACCGCATGAGCACAAGTAAGCGAATGCTCTAAGTTTCCAAGAGTCATAATTTGACTCTACCAACTTAGGCATTTTGTTGAAAGCCATAATGAGATGTTTTTTTTTAAGAGAAAAATTAAAGCGACTAAGTAAAAAAAATGGATCTGAACAAGCAGTTATGCTCGGAAATGCTTAGGTTTCTAATTCAACCGCTCTGATACCACTTGGTGGTCCCAAGTGGCATACGGAAGGGTCTAGAAGGGGGGGTTGAATAGACCCTGAAGTCTTTTTCGACTTCCCAAATTTTCGTATCACTTTAGAAATTTGAACGCTTGGAAAGCTGAGCGCTTGGGTCAGACGCTTCAGAGTAGTTAACTTAGACTCAGTGACTTCAGCAGTTTACCAAAGTAGGGCAACGCTTAGATCGCTTAATCAGGGTTAGCACAGCGGAAATAATGTTTAGCGTTCTTTTAGTTAAGTTAATCGCTTTGCAATTTTATTTGTCTTTTTCAGAATAATATACTGTGATGAGTATAAGACAATAAAATATAAATGACACAATAATTTGTAAGGTTCACTGGGTGATGTAATCCCAGCTACCTCCTTCTTCTCCTTTTTCACTTGGAGGAATTTACTATGATGATTATCAAAGAATCACACAGAAACTTCTACAAAATAGTAATGGATGAAAAAGATCTTGGGCTCCTTGATCACACATACTTCAGCACCAATGAAGATCGTCTTCTTCAAGCTTCTCTCACTCAGAAATACTGCCTGAAAGGTTTCAACAACTTTTCTCACTCAGATGAAAGGTTGAGGTTTGTCACTAGGGTTTGTTTGTTTTAGAGAAGATCAAACAACTTGGAATATCTCAGTTGGAGTTTGAATTTCTTCTTTGGAAGATATTTGAGATATTTGTGACTGTCTGGAATGTAGATAGAAAGCTTGAAAGGTTTTGGCTATGGGGTTTCTGAACTTTTTCCAGAAAGAATGTACGTAAGATTTTTAGCAATAATTTCTCGTATATTCTCGTTGTTATGTTTAGGGTTTTCTGGAGTAAGGTATTTATAGGCAATTTCTTGGGATCTGTCCGTTGGACACATGTAGAAGCGTGCCTTTCACGTGGCGCGTGATCATACCTAAAGTCTGACATTTCTGAAAATTCGCTGAATCCGATTGGACGGGAGCAGCTAAAACTCTGAAATTTCTGACAGTCTGGTCAAAAGGTGGCTTGTCCACAAGTCACAGTAGCTTATCACATTTAATGCTCTTATCAAGCATTTAATGCAATTTGAATTTATTTCCCGTTGGAAATAAATGTCCGTTGAATGATTGCATTTAAGTCCTTCATGACTTGAGGATTTATTTTAGGTGAATCTTACATCCATCGCTTGAGACAAGTTGAGCGCTTGATCCATATATCTTGAAATGGTCTTTTAGCGTTTGACAGGCGCTAAGAAGAGAATCTTTATCTCAGGTTGACTTTAGACGCTGGTCTTCAACTTCTTCTCTAATAGACTCACCTAGAATTCTACTAGCGATTCAGTTACTAAGACTAAGTCTAAAATCTATGAAGATAAAAATTACAAGCCTAAACAAAATAGAAATAATAATTTACAAACTTTTAAACGCTTATACATCAATCTAGGAAAAACGGAAAACTTACATTTTTGGGTTCTAACATTGAATCCTATCTTGTCATCATCAAAACATCTAACATGAAATTTCCTAACAGTTTTCATTTTCTGTTCAGTGGATAATCGCTTTGATCCAACTGGCGCTGAGAGATTCTGAGTAGGCGATGGAGGCGCTTGATATGGAACTGGCGCTACTGGTTGAGGTGCGGAGTACACTTGCGCTTGATACTGAGGCGCTATTGCTGGGGGAGGAGTTTGAAATGAAGTTTGTCTAATAGGATTTCTCTTTTCATATCTTAGAAATTTCTTGAATTTCTTAACTAATAAGGCCATTTCCTTTTCTTCATTTGATTCCACTGGTTTAACCTCGCTAGCCACTTTACCCTTATTTTTGGTGGTAGCGATTAATGATCCTGATTCAGTCACTGAAGTTGTTGTGTCCCTGACTTCACCTAACTCGAATTCGAATGCCTTTAACTCTGAAAACACATGTTCTGGAGTAAGAGTCTCCAAAGTTTGTGATTCTCTCATAGCAACTATCTTGATCAAGTATTTACTTGGAAGACTTCTGAAAATCTTATTGACCATTTCCTTGTTGGTCAATTCTTTATCTAATGACGCTAACTCGGTAATGAGCAAAGTGAATCTTGCGTCCAATTGTTCTAGCGTCTCACTGGGCTGCATTTTGAAATGCACGAATCTTTACCTGGCTATGGAGAGCTTGTTCTCCTTCATTTGTGCTGATCCTTCGCACACAATGGCCAACTTACCCCATATTTCTTTGGAAGTCTTACATTGCTTGATCTTGTTGAACAATGCATCGTTATCTCCTAACGCTGAGTAAAGTGCACTTCGTCCGACATTATCCAGATTAGCTCTTTTTCTATCCTCTGGCATCCATTCTAACTTAGGTTTCTCGACATAACCATCTGGAGTAGCCTCGGTCGCTCCAGGGGCTCGAGTTACAACTTTCATAATCTGAATGGGGCCATCTGTAATCACATCACACATTTCATTATCGCACGAACATAAATATACGAATGCTCTAAGTTTCCAAGAATCATAATTTGATTTTAACTACTTAGGCATTTTGTTAAAAGCCATAATGAGATGTTTTAAAGAGAGATTTTAAAGCGATTAAGTTTCAAAAGGATGGATCTGAACAAGCAGTTATGCTCGGAAATGCTTAGGTTTTTAATTCAACTGCTCTGATACCACTTGGTGGTCCCAAGTGGCATACGAAAGGGTCTAGAAGGGGGGGGGATTGAATAGACCCTGAAGTCTTTTTCGACTTCAAAAATTTCGTATCACTTTAAAGGTTTGAACGCTTGGATAAATGAGCGCTTGGGTCAGACGCTTCAGGAAAGTTAACTTAGACTTAGTGATTTTAGCAGTTTACCAAAGTAGGGCAACGCTTAGATCGCTTAATCAGGGTTAGCACAGCGGAAATGAGTTTTAGCGTTCTTTTAGTTTATTTAATTGCTTTGCACTTTAACTTGTCTCTTTCAAAGATAAATGATGTAATAATAATAATAAGGTAATAAAGATAGATGACACAAAATATGTAAGGTTCACTGGGTGGTGTAATCCCAGCTACGTCCTTCTTCTCCTTTTTCACTTGGAGGAATTTACTAGAATGATTTTCGAAGAATCGCACAGAATCTTCTACAAGATGGTAAAGGGTGAAAATGATCTTGGGCTCCGTGATCACACAGATTTCAGCACTAATGAAGATCGTCTTCTTCAAGCTTCTCTCACTCAGAAATACTGCCTGAAAGGGTTCAACAACTTTTCTCACTCAGATGAAAGGTTGTGGTTTGTCGCTAGGGTTTTGTTTGTTTTTGAAAAGATCAAACAACTTGGAATATCTCAGTTAGAATTTGGGTTTCTTTTTTGGAAGATGTTTGAGATATTTGTGACTGTCTGGAATGTAGATAAAAATCTTGAAATATTTGGCTATGGAGTTTCTAAGTTTTTTCCCAAAAAATGTACGTAAGATTTTTGGCAATAATTTTTCTTCTCTTTTTCTTACGTATCTTGTGTCTTGTCTTTTTAGGGTTTGCTGGGGTAAGGTATTTATAGGCAATTTCTTGGGATCTGTCCGTTGGACACATGTAGGAGCGTGCCTTTCACGCAGCACGTGAGTTTGCCTAAAGTCTGACATTCCTGAAAATTCGCTGAAGCCGATTAGACGGGAGCAGCTAAAACTCTGAAATGTCTGACAGTCTGGTCAAAAGGTGGCTTGTCCACAAGTCACATTAGCTTATCACATTTAATGCTCTTATCAAGCATTTAATGCAATTTGAATTTATTTCCCATTGGAAATAAATGTCCGTTGAATGATTGCATTTAAGTCCTTCATGACTTGAAGATTTATTTCAGGTGAATCTAACATAAGTCGCTTGAGAGATATTGAGCGCTTGATCCATAAATCCTGAAATGAGGTCTTTTAGCGTTTGACAGATGCTAAGAAGAAAATCTTTATCTCTGGTT
Source organism: Buddleja alternifolia (assembly GCA_019426215.1). Lineage (NCBI taxonomy): Eukaryota > Viridiplantae > Streptophyta > Magnoliopsida > Lamiales > Scrophulariaceae > Buddleja > Buddleja alternifolia. The sequence goes on along the minus strand of CM033393.1, from coordinate 25,525,045 downwards.
GACTTCAGACGCTGGTCTTCAATTTCTTCTCTAATAGACTCACCTAGAATTCTACTAGCGATTCAGTCACTAAGACTTAGTCTAAATTCTATAAAGATAAAAATTACAAGCCTAAAAAATAAATTACAACTTTCAAACGCTTATACATCAATCTATAAAAAACGGAAACTTACATTGTATTTTTGGGGTCTACCATTAAATCCTATCTTGTCATCATCAAAACATCTAACATGAAATTTCCTAACAGAGATAGATTATCATATGGTCTACATGTTGTATGAATCTATTTATGGATTTAAGCGGACCTCTCGTAGTTAGAATCTTCACTTTGATAAAATAATTTGGAATTATGATATCATCTAAACGAAGAGAGACCATTTGTGTGCAATAAGGTCAGTGGGGGCGAGATATCATTTTATGAGAAATAATGTGGACTCATTGTCTATGTCAAGACATAAACATCGAGCATGTTCTCCATGAAAGACTTGGGAGAAGCCATCTTTATCCTTATAATTTGTATCTAAGAAAATAGGGCAAATAGGATAATGGGCCCTTCCCAAGCCCTTTGCTTAGAATAAATCCTAAAGCAATTTAGGAAGAAGATCTAAGAAAGGGCTCTTGCCTAGAGAGGAAGAGCAATGGGTAGACATAATATATATCATGAAGTACTTGAGAAGAACTTAGGATATATTCCTCGTCTATGCCCATGGAGAATAGATAGTGGAAGTTTTATACTTACTCGGACCTTGTGTCTGACAAAGGAGATTAAAATTCCACTTTGAGTTAATATTCACCCTCAATTGTGGAGTAATAACTTGGAAAGGTTCCAAGTAAAATACTCTACTACTGAGAATGAATATGAAATGCCTTGGAGTCTTGGAGGCTGTCGAAGGAAATTGTTTGGATCTGAAGTTCATGGTAGAACTTCTATTGGTCCCTAGCGCAGAGCTTGCATTGTCACTTTACTGTGATGAAATGAAGTTCACGTGCATGAAAGGAACCTAGGTCTCACAAATCCAAACAAATGGTGAGAGATACAACATCTCTTGAGAGATCGTTGGAAAGGGCGATATAGCCTTGTAGAAAATAAGCTCAACTGATTAAACGGATGACCCACTCATTCGGTATTGTCACAGGCGGTGGTAGAGCGACATCTTTAGAAGATGGGTATTTAATACCATAGCGATTGGCATTGAGTGTAAATGAGAGATTGTTCGGAATGTGCCCTCGATGCCAACGAGGAGTTACAATACAAGGCACAAGTTTATATTGTGCAACCTCTAATTAATATAAAGGCAACAATATGTTGTTCGTATAATTCTTGATGACATCTATAAAGTTTTAAATGAACAACTAGTCCATGTGTGTCAAGGCAAACCTTCGCATTCCTTAAGGAGATGGGCACTGGAAGGGTTTGGTACTTGATCACTTAAATAGTTCGCAAGTCAGAAAATCTCAATTGGGCATTGAGATTCGTATAGACTTGTATGACACATACTCTGACAAAGGAGTGCCAGTCGAACACTATGGGATAGTGGGAGTTTGTGTCATCGATACATTGATGGGATTAGTGTATTCGAACACGGATCGTAGTAATCCGATCACATGGGTTTTTACTCATTGACTGTCAATGATTGGATTACTGATTATGAAGGTATGCGTGAGCTTTAGACCTGAGGAGTTACGGTCACAGTGTGCTTGTGACGTTGGATTCTGTCACTAGAGTTGTTAGGCCCAATTCACCTGCTGAATGGTGGGGTCGACCTCAAAATGGGTTCCAATGGGCAAGTAGCATGTGAGGTGATTACCAAGAGGGAATTCACTGTTTCGAAAGTAAACGAGAAGTATCCTATGCGATCATAGGTAAATGAGATTGAAAGTCTCTGGCCAGAGCTGATGAACTAACTCATATTTAGTAATCTCATATTACTATGATTCTTAAGTATAACATCGAGTCTTGTGAGTTTGACATATTCCATGACTCTCACTCGATCGAGATACGTCAGTGAAGGGCTTATACTCATACGGTATTCATAATCTAGAGGTTCGTAATGACATAGTCATTTCGTACTCGATTGGGCTACGATGTGGGGCCACTGTGCTGGCTAGGCGCCACTCACATCCTTTGGTATCCTCCCATTGCCAATTGAGACGAACCGAGAGAGTCACGCTATAAAGGAATAGACGGGGAAATCAAGTCTTGTATTTGGAGGATGTTTTGGTAATTTGTCCTTTGGAAGGACGAATGAATTAATTGGACAAATTAATTTAATTGGTTGTTTAATTGGATCAAACAATGGTGAATTAAATTAATTAGTTTGAATATTTAATTGACTAGGTTAATTAAATATTTAAACTATAATATTAGTTAATTAATTAATTAACTAGAATATTGATTTAATCGATATATATTTAATTGGATTAAATGTTAATTGATTAAATTAATTGAACTAAGTTGATTGGGTCAACTTAGCTCGATTATTGTCCAAAAGGCCTAATAGGCGTGTAATGGTGGGCTTTAAGTTGGAGGATTTATTTAATCCTCCAACACAAGTCAGAGAACATAACAATTCACATAATGTGAAATCCTCCACCAGAAATACATCAGAGAAAAATGTTTTCTTCTTTTCCACTCAAGCTCGCCTAGCCGCCCACGGAGATTGGAGATGGAGATTTCCCGGAGTCCGTTCCTGCGTGATGATCTAGAGACGGTACAATTGAACCGTTGGAGAAGATTGAAGATTCGCGAAGATTAAAGTTGAATACGCGAAAAAGTAAGTTTTTCGTATTCATCTTTTTCATGATTAAAATCGACAAAAGCCACGAATTGATCTAGGTTTGGGAATCCGGATATGTTTTTATTATTCCGCTACGCATGCCCTAATAGGATTCCCAACAATAAATTGATGTATTCTTACATATCAATTGACGTATGCTTGCATATAAATTGACGTATTCTTACTTATCAATTGACGTATGGTTGCATATTAATTGATGTATGATTATATATCAATTGACGTATAGTTGCATATAAATTGACGTATGACTACATATGAATTGACGTATTCTTACATATCAAATGACGTATGATTATATATGAATGGACGTATTATTACATATCAAATGATGTATGGTTACATATAAATTTACGTATTATTACATATCATTTGACGTATAGTTACATATAAATTGACGTATGACTACATATAAATTGATGTATTCTTACATATCAATTGACGTATGGTTGTATATAAATTGGCGTATGATTACATATTAATTGACGTATAGTTGCATATAAATTGACGAATGACTACATATGAATTGACGTATTCTTACATATCAAATGACGTATGATTACATATAAATTGACATATGACTATATATCAATTGACGTATGATTACATATAAAATGTCGTATTATTATATATGAATGGACGTATTATTACATATCAATTGACGTATAATTGCATATAAATGGCCGTATGTCTACATATGAATTAACTTATTTTTACGTATCAATTGAAGTATGATTGCATATAAATTGACGTTTTCTTACATGTCAATTGATGTATGCTTGCATATCAAATGCTGTATTATTACATATGAATTAATGTATTATTACATATCAAATGCTGTATTATTACATATGAATTAATGTATTATTACATATCAAATGACGTATTATTATACATCAAATGATGTATTTTTAAATGACAATTGATGTATGTGTACATGTAAATTGACGTATGGTAACATACAAAATGAAGAATTATTGCATATTAATGACTTTATTTAATTTAAAGGATGTATTCTTACATATGAAATGGCATATTATTACATGACAATTGACGTATGTGTACATATAAACGATGTATTTTTACATAAAAAATGACGTATGGTAAAATACAAAATAAAGTATTATTACATATAAATGAATTTTTAGTTTATTTAAAGGACTTATTCTTACATATGAAATGACGTATTATTACACATCAAATGACATATTTTTATATGACAATTGGCGTATGTATACATGTAAATTGATGTATTTTTATCTATAAAACGACGTATGATAACATACAAAATGAAGTATTATTGCATATTAATGACATTATTTCATTTGAAGGACGTATTCTTACATATGAAATGACGTATTATTACATGACAATTGACGTATATGTACATGGAAATGATGTATTTTTACGTATAAAATGACGTATGGTAACAAACAAAATAAAATATTATTACATATAAATGACTTTTTATTTTATTTAAAGGACGTATTCTTACATATGAAATGACTTATTATTACACATCAAAAGACGTATTTTTACATGACAATTGACGTATGTGTGCATGTAAATTGACGTATCTGTATATATAAAACGACATATGGTAACATGCAAAATGAAGTATTATTGCATATTAATGACTTACATGACAATTGACGTATGTGTACATATAAACAACCTATTTTTACATATAAAACGATGTATTGTAACATACAAAATGAAGTATTATTACATAAATAAATGACTTTGTATTTCATTTAAAGGACGTATTCTTACTAGATATTTTTTGATAATGTGTCATACATTTTCAGAAAGCCCTATGTGTCTACTCTGAAATAAAAATAATAATTTATGATTCCGAGCATTGTACAATACGTTATGGACTTTCTCGTGGAGTCACGCAAAACTATCAATAAATTTTAGCTTATGTTTGAAGCAAAAATTATTTTTTACTAGATATTGTTTGATAATGTATCATACAGGTTTGCAAAGCCCTATGTGTCTATATGAAAGAAAAAAAACGGTTTATAATTTTGAGCATCGTATAATCTGTTATGGACTTTCTCGTGAAGTTGCGCAAAACTGTTGAAAATTTTAGCTTATGTTTGAAGGTAAACCTGTTTCATACTAGATCTTTATTAATAATGTGTCATATATTTTCAGAAGCTCTATGTGTCTATCATGAAATTAAAAAAGCGGTTTATGATTCCGAGCAACGTACAGTGTGTTATGGTATTTCTCGTGAAGTTGCGCAAAACTGTCGGCAAATTTTAGCTTATGTTTGAAGGAAAAACTGTTTCATACTATAGATTTCTTGGTAATGTATCAAACATTTTCAGAAAGGTCCATGTGTTCACTTTGAATGAAATTTTTTTTTGCTATGATTTAGACCATCGTACAGTGAGTTATGGACTTTCTCGTAAAGTTGCGCAAAACTGTCTATAAAACTTAACTTACTTTTGAAGATAAAATTCTTTCATATGGGATGTTTATTGATAATGTATCATATTATTTTCGAAAGCTCTATATGTCTATTCTCATATGAAAAAAACGGTTTATGATTTCGAGCATCCTACAGTGCGTTATGGACGTTTTCGTGAGGTCGCGCAAATCTGTCAACTTATCATATGAAAATACGTCAACTATGCACAAAAAATACGTCAATATCTCTAATCGATATTGTAATTGCTGTACATATGAAATTTGAAAAAATATATATATATTTTACTCGAAATATAGGCAATATGGATCTCGATTTGTTCATTTTATTGTGGAGAATAATACGGTGTCACCTTTGAACACATTTGATCGCCGAAAAAACATATGTAATTGAATTCTTGGTGAAGAAAAGAAAAAAAAGGAGAGATTTGAGGAAAAGATGATTAAAAAATTAATAAAGTGGGATGAGGGGACAGAAGAAAGCGTGAAGAGAGAGAGAGAGAGAGAGTATTTTGTGATTTTATATTTAATTGAGGGTATTTTTGTCTTTTCACACCAATTTGGGACTTAATCCAAATTTGTATTATGAACTAGGGAGTTGAAGGTTTAAAACATAGGTGGAGACTGATTTTAAACTTTTATTAGTGAGTGGGGATTTATCTCCAATTTGCTGTTTAATTAATCAAGTAGGATTAATTAATTAATGGACTAAGTAAAGTCCAAGCGTTTTATTTAATTAGTAGAGGAAGTCGAAAATTAAATAGAATTAAAGAAATAATTGGGTAATAATAATTAAGGCTGGACTTTAATTATTATGGAATATTTATTAAATGGTTTGACTATTTAATTAAATAAGGAGTAAAAAATTAAATCAAGTTGGATAAAAATTTTGGATTCCAAGAGTAAGTGAGGCGTTGGGTGGTGGACGAAATAGGGGAGGAATTTTATTTCCTCTCCAAGTCTTGATCAAGTTAGAACCAAGGAAATATTTAAGAGAGAGAAAAAGGAACAAGTTATCTTGCACGCTAAGTTCCTTATTTTTAAGAAACTCCTTAATAGAGTTTGATTAGGAATAGATGAAAGTAAAATCTTGGAGATTTTATTTCATCTTGACTTCCAATCAAACTAAACTTAGGAGTCTTTCTATAAATATGTGTGTTAAGAAAAACACACACACACTTTTTCTACATGAAATTTTCGTCCAACACAAGAAGAAAAAGAGAGAAATTTTGTCTTCTTATTTCCTCCATAAAACTCGCCCCTCACCTATTATTTCTTGACAAGGTTTTGTTCATGTGTTGAGATTAACCTTTCACATTTATTCCTACCTTCATATATAAGCTTAGATTAGATCTAAAATAACTATATAGGCTAGCACCACATATATAATCATTGAGAATTATATGGAGGTGTGGATACATCTTAGAGGCGAGATAATTGGGTCGCTTGAAGATACACGGATCAAATCGGAGCTCGGATTTTTCAAAGGGGGCCGACGGTTTTTTGAAGAATTGATTAAAGGGAGTATTTGTTCGGGTTGAAAAGATCAGAAACTTGTATGAGGGAAAAACTGGCCATGTAATCCTGTTTCAGGGTATTTTTATTAAACTTTTAAATTCCGGTGTGCTAACCTACCCCGGGGATTACCCAACCCAACAGAGACAGCCGACCTCGAGGGGTTTGGCCTCGAGACAGCCCTCAAGGCTCCCGGTCCCCTCGAGGTAGCTCGAGGCAACACTTTCGATATCCCCTTTCAAGGGGACGGCTCACTAGACCCCCCGGGTAGACGAAGTTCGCCACACGCCCATACATATTTCTACTCCCAGATATCTTGTGCAGCACACCCCGGAGTGGGGGGCAGTATGATGTACTCTACAAATGTTGTGGGCAATTTTACAAAATGGCTTGTAATTGAGCTGGGATGGCCCAAACGGGATATTCCGGGTCAAAGGGGTCAAAGTAAGCAATTAGGTCATAATATGTGGCTGAAAGTAATTACTTAAATAAAAATAATTACTTATTTTTATTTATTTATCACTAGGTGGGTCGCTTATGAGGCTTTCGATCCATAGTCCACCTTCAGCTCTATATATACCCCAAAGAGCCGATGAAAATTCATTATCTGTTCTCCCCACAAAAGATCGCTAGAGAGAAAACAGCTGGCATCTTTAGAGAGCTACACCACCATAGAACTACGAAAAAACTTAATCCCATCGAAGTAGGTACATAGGCAGCTTGTTCAGAGCGAGTGCAATCCAAATACAAACCTACCTAGTTCCTAGTCTGCCGTGTGTTGGGTCGGATTCCCTTCCCACATTGTCATCACGTGACACACACATTATCATCCCCATCTACAACGTTTAATCTGGTTTTTAAATAGGGTAGAGTTTAGTACACCTGATTGTTGATTAACTACTCTACCCAATGGCAATTTTTATCATAATTCTGAGTTAAGTATGAAAACTTATTTTTGAGTAACCAAGTTCTGCTTTTTCCCTTAATGTATGTCGGGGGTAAGACTAATGATTTTGCTTATGTTAGTATCATCAATTGTGAGAAAAAAAATTCTTTGTAAGTTATCTTTCTGGAATATATTTAGTCTCAGTTGCCATAGCATTGTGGTGGCAAAGACGCATTCTTTTTATTCTGGTCTCTACTACTATTGAATCTTGTTTTCACCTTTTTCAGGTCGGATGAGATTAAGAGGTTGTTTGGCTAAGTTTATAAGTTCATCTAAACATCTTATAAGATGTTTTAGAGCTTATAAGCTCTAGAAACTTGTTTGGTAAATTTTTTTTTTTAAAAAACAGCTTATAAAATTAAAAAATAAGATGTTTGGATCTTATAAACTGTTTTTAAAGAAGTAACACACCTCCACCTTTTTTTAAACATCTTATAAGATGTAACATCTTATAAACTCTTAAAACATCTTATAAAATGTAGGAGTTTATAAGATATTTTGGATAAGTTTAACCAAGCACCTAAGAAGGCATATGTGAGGGTGAAGCCCGACTATGATGCTTTGGACGTTGCCAACAAAATTGGGATTATCTAAGGGACTAGCCCTCCAAATTTCTGTTTATGCACCTGCATTTTTTTAAAATCAGATGCGCAATCATTTTTTCTTTCATTTTAGATATGCTTGAGCTGCTTTAGAAAGAGTTTCTCTAGTAATGCGAGACCTATTGGCTTGTTTGGTTTTATTTTGGGGTTTTTTTTGGTGAAAATTTTGGTGAAAAGGTTTATTGGAAGTTGTGTATTTTGATGAAAATGTGTTTGGTTTAGTGTTTGATTTTATTTTCAGAAGAGACAAAAGTTACTGTAGCAGTCAAATCATGTAAGTTTTTGTTTGAAAAATTGTGTTTATAATTAGTTAATGATTGAAAAATATAATATAATATAAGTTTTAAATGATTATATTGTAGTTGATGTAATTAGTAGGTATTCTAAAGTAGAGACAAATAGGGAGACAATAGCTAACAATTTTTTTGACCAAAAAAATCATTTTTGGTCAAAAAAATACAAAACAAACAAGTTTTGGCCAAAATTTTTGCCCAAAATAGGTTTGAAAACAAAACCAAACACAGCCATTATTTTTGTTGCCATTAGTGTTTCACTGTTTCTTTATAAGAAAAAGTTTCTACTAATCACTAAAGTTCAAAGTTCAAACTACAGAATTCAGAGGATGTCAGAAATGAATAATGGATCGACACCTATATTGAATACGGCGGATCTTACGTGGGAAATGGTGAGTGTAGCTAGGGACGCCGATGGTGTTAAGGAGAACAAAGGCGCAGAGAAGAGAGAAGCGATTTTCAGAATATAAACAAAGAAACAGGAAAATAAGGGGAAAATTGTGGAAAAGAAAGGAAGAAAATCTAAAAGAAAACAGTGAAGAATAAACAGAAAAGAAGAGGAAAAGAACCGAGTAAAAACAAATTCTGAGTAAAAAATAGTTAGTTATTGAGTTAATAACTAAATAAATTTTCAACTTATATTTTTGTGAATATTTATTTTGTTATTGTTATTTATATTAAATTAAACGTTTTTAGTCAAAAAATTTGTATTATTAAGAGATTATGTATTATAGCTTAAAAATCTCGCTTACTTGTTACATTTGTATGTTCCCAAGTGAAAGTATGTGCTCAAATGTATAGTTTTATTACGTACTGATGTGTATGTGTAACTAATGAATGGCCTATATTGGATGCAGACGAGAGACTTGAGAGTCTTATAAGACCCAAACTATCCTCTTCCTAGTGAGATGCTTATAAGGACAAACCCTAGCGGTTCTAGTCAAAGCAAAGAAGATCTATCATCCGGTGTGCAAGAAAACAAGAGCACGCCGCATCAAGTACTTATAAAGATAAAAATATAAACATTTAAATATGCATCTATATATTTGTATTATATTTATACATATCACTACAAATCTATTAATGTTAAAATACAATATAGTGGATAAAAATAAAATAAAAATTAAATTAGTGGCACGTCTTAGTTGGTCTTACCAAGAAGAAAAAGCAACTTATAACATTTTGAAAAATTTTCAGCAATATACTCCACAATCAATAAATATATATCTCATCAACCCTAATTTTCTCTAAACATCTTACATTCGGGGGTGTTTATTCAATCGGTTTAGTTTTTGTTCGGACCGAAAACTGAACTGTACAAAAAGGTTCATTTTTTGGTCAAATCAAACTTTCTAGAATTTTTTTTTTCTTTTTGTGTTGATTCTTTTGGCATGTTTTTGATGCAACGTTTACTTGTTATTTGGCGACTCGATAAGATGTATAGAAAATTTTATGTTTTTCAAATATAATAGTTTTGATGAATGTTGTAATAAAGGGGAAATGCACTTCTAAAGCATACTAGCAAAATCCACACGCTTTGCACGTGGGCTACTGTATATGCTTATTTTAATTTTTAGGTAAAATCGTATTTTTGGTCTTATAAGATAGGGTGTTGTGCATTTTCTCCTATTTTTTATTCGACTTTCACATCTAGTATCACCGGATAAAATTTTGAAGTACATTGAGTTCTCTCTATTAAGAAATGAATAAAAGTCGTTAGTCAACTTATTAAAGTTGCATAACTCTTCCTGAATTATGTCAAATATGCAACAAAAATAAAATAAAATTAATTACCCCAACCTCACTTTGTCTCCCCATATCCACCCACCCCTACCCCACCTAACCTGCTTCCCCAACCTAGTTCGCACACCGCGCTCCACTTGTCCCTTGTTTTCTCTCCACTGCCCTGCCACCACCATCTCACACCTTCACTACTTGTCTTCCCCCTTTTTCTCTCCCCAATTGCATTGCCACCACCATCTTTGACACCACTTCTCCCCTCTGACTCAATCTCTGAATTTAATTAATAAATAAGTCCCCCAATCTTATATGTCCTTTTCTTTTTAATTAATGAAGTTTTTGCTAGTATTAGAAAATTCAGGGGGTTCATGCAATTTTTAAAAGTTGACTAATAACACCCGTCCATTTTTTTAATATGGAGAACCCAATGTGCTTAAATTTTTTATCATATGAGATTAAACGTGAAAATCTCGTAATGATTGTGGATGAGTGGGCAACCCCTATCAAACGTGACTGATGTGTGTGGGTTTCACACCAATAATATTTATATTAATATATGGGATAATATGAGTATTATGATGAGATATAATATGAAATATAGTGCAATAAAGTAAATAACAAGAGATTTAATGTGGTTCAGTCCGAGAATTAGGCCTACGTCCATGGGAGAAATCAGCGTATCCTTTATTATTCTTCCACCGAGTTCTTATACAAGTTTTTGATGGATATGGTAAAATATATTAAGTCAACTAAGGCTTAATTACATATAATAATTGTTGGTCCCAAGTGGTATACGAAAGGGTTTAGAAGGGGAGGGGGGGTTTGAATAGACCCTGAAGTCTTTTTTGACTTCTAAAAATTCGTATCATTTTGAAGTATTTGAACACTCGGAAAGCTTTAAGCGCTGGGTGCGGCGCTTGAGAGATGATGACTTAAGCGCTAGTTTCAGGCGCTTGAGGAAAGTTAACTTAGACTCGGTGATTTCAACGCTTACCAAAGTAGGGCAGAGTTTAGTCACTAAATCAGGGTTAGCACAGCGGAAGTATTTTATAGCTTAGCGTTCAGTTTGTTAATCAAAAGTAGTCGCATAGGTGTTTTAAAACTTTATCAAAGTATATGCAATATGAATAGTAAAGCAATAAAACAGTAAATAGTTAAAGCAGTAAATGACACAAGATATTTGTAAGGTTCACTGGGTGATGTAATCCCAGCTACGTCCTTCTTCTCCTTTTATCAGGGAGGTTTTCCACTATGATGATTATCGAAGAGTCACACAGAGACTTCTACAAAATAGAGGGAGATTGGATATGATCTTGGAACTCCTTGGTCACACAGATTTCAACTCCAATAAAGACCTTCTATCCCCTTGCTTCTTCCACTCAGAAATAATGCAAGTTACGCTTGATCCCGGAACTCCTTGGTCACACAGATTTCAGCTCCAATAGAGATCTTCTTCCACAAGCTTCTTTTACACAAAAATATTGCTTGTAAATCAACAAGCTTTCTCACTCAGATGAAAGATGCTGAGGGTTTATATAACGGGTTTGTTTGTTTTGGGAAAGTTCAAACAATTTGAAGATATCTCAATAGTAGTGTAGGGTCTTCAAAAAGGGTTTGAGATATAGTTGACTGTTTCTGGAATATTTGTGAAAAGCTTATAAGGATATTTGGCTATGGATTTTGTAGGCTTTTCTTTCAACAGAGTTTGTATTCTTTTCTTGTGTCTTTTTGTATATACAAGAGATTGTGACTTTATTCACACTAATATATTCAGGTATATCTCTTGTATGTGTCACACTTGCTCTCTGTATAATTTTTTTGTTGAAAGGGCTATTTATAGGTTATTTGCGGTTTTTGTCCGTTGGACACGGTTGGGATCTTGTTTCCCTAAACATTCCATGAGTTCTGACATTCCTAACTTTGGGTATTTTTAATTAGTTAGGCATGTTCTTAGTTTCATAACTCTGACAGTCTTGGTCAAATAAATGGCTTGTCCATAAGTTGTAGTGCTTATATTTGAATAGCACTTATCCGACTTTTGATGCATCTTGTCTTATTTCCGTTTGGAAATAATTACCGTTGATTCATGCATTCTTAAGTCTTTAATAACTTGGACTTAAGTCTTCAGGTTACGCTTTGAGAACTGGACGCTTGAGCTTTTGGATGTTGGGCTTTTTGAAAGCAGTCTTCTATGTGCTAAACAGACGCTTGAAAAGAGTCAGTATCTTTGCCTGACTTTTAGACGCTTGACCTTTCACTTTATCTTTGATAGACTCACTCAGAATTCTATCATTGACTTAGTGTTAAGTACTTGGTCTAAAGTTCATAATAAATCTTGAGCGCTGGTTTCATAACCTGGGACAGTCTTTTAGCGCTTGACGGACGCTTGAGACTAATCTTTATCTTTACTGTTCCTTCAGACGCTTGATCTTCAACTTCATCACTTGGTAGACTCACACAGAACTCTTCTAGTGATTTAGTATCACATCCTTAGTCTAAAATCTATAAAGATAAAAATACAAGCCTAATAAAATAAACAAGCTTTCAGGCGCTTATACATTTGTTCTATGAAAGCTTTTATACTTACATTTCTTGGGGTCTAACATGAAATCCTAATTGTCATCATCAAAATATCTAACATGAAATTCCTAACAATAATAATTAGAAGACATAATCTTTTAGTCTTGGTGTCATTAATGCTGATTTATTCCCATATCATGGGCTTAATTGCAGCAAGTCTTCATTTAGAAAGGTCTTCAACTTAATTGATTCTTGTCTCTAGCCTTGCCTTATATAGAGATATCCTCCTCTGCAGGTCCAGATTGGTGGGTCATCCAGGTATCCCGGGTTGGGCTTATTTCCTTTTGGTGATAAGTTTCGACCATTTAAGCCTTGGGCTCTTCAGCTTGTCCTAATGTCCATTTTCCACCTACATCAATAGTTTCCCCAACTCTACAATGTGACTTGTCAAATTGTGAGAGTTGTAAAGAAAATATCATGTGGGTCAAGCTGACGCATCTGCAAAGCTGCAGGACTGCCCAAGCTACAGAGATAAGTGATCTGTATAATTGGACATCCTACCCAGGTAGATTCAAGAAACCCTAATCCTTGATTTGATTTGAAAAGACCCCGATGGTCGCACTTTTCCCACGCTTATGCAGTTATCACGTCGTGCCCTAGGAAGTTGGGCCGCCATCATCACTCCGTCAATTTGAGCCATCACAATTGTGTCTTAGAAGTTGCTGGGTGAGGACACGTGTTTGGCCCCTAATCACTCCCGTGCTTCCCTAGGTTAGGCAGTTACCTTTTATTACAAAATTTTCAAAAAAATTTATTGCAAAATTTTCAAAAATCCTTGTTTCCTTCTTTACCTTTCTCCTAATCCTTTTTAAGAGAATCCTTCGTCTTCCTTCTTTTTCCTTGCGATTCCATCTCCTCCGGCAGTTACTCCCCGATAGTTGCCCTTTTTTGGGTATTTTTTCCTCTTCTTAATCTCTTTTCTTTCTCTTTTTTCAGTTTTAGTTGATTGTGTTGTGTTGCTCTGCTACTCCTCCTATTTGTATCACCATGTCAAATAGCTTAGGTTTCGATTCTCAAAAATGGGAAGAACGCTTTAATCTTTTAGAGCATGAGTCCCTTGATGCTGCTGCTTCCTCCTTTGTAAGGGATTTACACAGTGCCCCTCCAGAAATTAGGGGTAAGAATTTTGTTAATGTTTCCTCGAAAACTCAATCCGATGGTCATCAAACCTCCGACCCTCCTTCGCCTAACCCTAGCGTAAATCCCGATCGGAGTCAGGATGGGCTGGGCTCAGATGATGAGAACCCAGATTAGCCTGACCCAGATGCACTAGGTTTCGAGGAACGAATTGCTTTAGATAAAAAGGAAAAAGCCCTTTTGGCCAAAAATGATCGATTTTGGGAAATCTTTAGGTCTAGGTTCACCACCCAGTAAGAATAGATAATCCGCCACGTTTATGACATTCTGGCTTCCTACCGTATTTTGGTTCCTTCGGGGGAGGATAGGCTCCATCGCCCTCCTGCCGGATTCACTTATTTTTATGTAGCCCATTTAGGCGCAGGTTTAAGTTTTCCTATTCCTTCCCTCTATATTTCCATAGCCAAAAAATATAGACTTCCTCTGAATCAGTTTGCCGCCAATGCTATTAGGATGATGGCTGGATTTGCTGTGTTTCTTAGCCACTGTGGCCATTTGCCTACTTCTGATTTCTTCTATTCCTTGTTCCTCCCTCGATCATCCTCTGGTGATGGAGGTGTGTTTTACTTGACTTCTCGGGGTGAAGCTACTTCTTCTCCATTTATCCCACCGTGGAGAAGCAATAGAAAAGGGACTACTTCTTCATTGCTTCTCCTGCCGGCGTTGAATGGAATTTCCGCCGTGAATTCCTGGCAAGGGTTGAAGGTTCCAATTCCTATCCCCTAAAAAATATGCCTGATATGTACAAACAACTCCTCACGTACCTGAATTGGCAAGGTCGTGATTTGGGAAAGTTAACTGATACTCTCCTTTTACATTATTTTGGTTTGAGTTCTATTGGATCAGATTTACTTGGTGAAACTATAGGTAGAGCATTTCCTGGTTGGCCAGTTGTTTTTGCATATTCCCATAGTATAATATACCCCCTGCTTATGTATTTTTATCTGATTTTGCAGAAGGTCTAATGGAAGATTCCCGGGCTAAGGAAACTGCGTGAGCTAAGGAGGCAATCCGTCATCAGAAGAAACCTGCTCCTATTGAGCAGCCAGACTTGCCTCCTCCTCCGCCAGGTGGTCCTGTGCCAAGGGGTCCTTTACCAGGTGGTCCTCTACCAGTGGTGCCCATCTCGATGGCTGGTACTGCTCCCAAGTATTCTCCCCTCTCGGGCCCAGCTGAATCTGTGATACCCGAGTTTTCTTTTTAGTCGACTAGTTACTATCTAAAGCATTAGGACATGATCTAGGAGCTTACACATAGGTTCAAGAGGGATATTATATTATACATCTTATGTAGATTAAAGGAATAGAACCAAAATTTAACTAGACACTAGGAGAGAAGTTGAATTAGTAAATTGCCCAAATACACCAATAATTAGTAAATTCCACTTTCATTTCACTTTAAAAAAAATAATAATAATAATAATAAATAAATAATAATAATAAAATATAATAAAAAAAATTTAATAAATAAAGGGGTAGGAAAGTGGGCTTGACCGGCCACCACCATCACACCATACATGTATATATATATATATATATATATATATATATATATATTATGCCTTAGTTCATTATTTTAGTTTACAAGCAAATACCTCTTCACTCTTCTTCTCCATTTTCATCATCTTCAACCCTCTTCATCCTTCCATTCAAGTTATATATAGATAGATACAAATTAGTACATTAGCTTCAACCTCAACCATCTTCACACTTGTGGGTAGCATTAAAGGTAACTTGTAATTCCTTGATCTTACATTAGTAGGTAATGGTAGAGGCTAAATTTGCTTTGAAAATGTTATTGCATGTGTATTAGAAGAGTAGATCTATGAGTTTTAAGCTTAAATTTACAATTTATAGTAACTAACCTAAAGGCTTGAATGAAGAAATCACACATGCATGACAATTGTAAGTTGGGTCTTTAAATCTTCCACTGATTTCGAAGAATTATATCGAAATGAGGAAATGTTATTTGAGTTCAAAACTTTTAATGTGTATGTTACTGCATATCGACAATATGTCTGGAATTTTGTGAGATTTTTGGAGTTGTAATGTGAATTATGGAAATTGTTAAGTATAGACTGCCAGAAGCCTTACGGGATTTCAAAATGTTTGTTTGAGACATCATTTGGGGTTCTTACAAACTTCATTTTGATTTCATTAAGGTAACTTGTTGTGAATGTTGGTATAGTTATTAGGACCTCATAGACTACCCCGGGTAGACTTTAGACGAGTTAGAAAATGAGCTTCTGATATAATTTCGCTTAGCAGGTGTTGTCGGTGAGACGAACGAGGACAACGCCGTATAAGCTTGGACGTAGCGTGAGTGCCTCTCAAAATTATAGTTATATGTCTTTTAAAACTGGAAGGAGCACGTCGTATATATATATCTATATACTTTCATCATGCTTTCAATACTTCCCATGAAAATGAATTTCAACACTTTCAAATCAAATCATGGACTCAATTTGCATTAACCATTTCTTGGCACGTTTCAAAGACATATCTTGCGAGAATAATTTTCCAGGCAGGTTTTGTGAAAATGATTTCAAGAAAACATTCTTTTAATGAAATTCTAAAAAATATATATATATATATATATATTCGCTCGATTCAATATTCCTTCATGAGCAAAAATGCTTCATTCAATCATTCGTGACATACATGATTGCATACTTGTTTCAAATGCATATTTTGCAAGCATGATTTCAAAATAAACATCGGTTTTAGGGATTCGTGGAAGTATTCCATCATTTGGTTCTTGTATCATGATCATTTGTCGTGATGGTGTTCTTGTGACATGTTTCATCTTGCGTGGTTGTGTTGGGCCCAAGGTCGGGCGATGGATAGGGCAGGGTTCGACCGGTCAAGCATGGGCTTGCGGTCTTAAACAGTTCCCGCTATCCACGTCCAGATCCATGCACCTAGGACGGAGTGCTCTGAGGGTGCATGGGTCATTTATCGTGTGGCATATTCCGGATATGACCAAATCGGGCATCGCGAGCCTGCGTGGGGAGGTATAAGGTGATGGCTGTTAAGCCGCGTGTTCAGGGGTGATAAGGAAGAAGCAGAGGGACCCAAAGTGCTATGGGTAAATCATCGGACGCGATGGTATTGCTAACATGGCCCCCTACTGCTTAAGCGTGACGTGTACGTGTTACTTAAACATGTTTTGTACATGATACTTGCATTGAGTCTTGGACGTGGTACTTACATTGACTGCACACTTTTAAAATGCATGTTTTCAAACTTAAATATCATGCCACCAATCATCCCAGCTTTATCGTGAACGAAATTGTTTTAAGCATGTTTCCATGACATTTGACACCCCTCACTGTGCATATACTAAGACCTTGTCTCATACTAGCTATTGCTTACTTGTTACCATGATCATAAATTGCTTATCTTAGTTAGGATTTCAATGATCCTTCGAAAATCAATAAAAACCATTTTAAGCAACTTACACACGAGCACTGGCACTCACTAAGCCTTTGCTTACGTATTTTCTTTTCCTTCCAGTCATGGGCAAGAGCGGGTGGAAATAGCTTGACATACCTTTCGGGGAACTTTTGTAATAGTTATTTTGACATCCATCGTTAGCAATTTTCTTGACATGTTAGACATGATCTATGATGTTTATATGTAGTATGGGTTTGTATTAGGCTAAACGATGATGATATTTTGCGTATTTGATTCCGCTGCTAGCCTTTATCCTTGAGAACGTATCGTTAAGTTATTATCGTGCCACCTTAAGGTCGGGCGTTACAGAGTGGTATCAGAGCTTGGTTGTTAAAGATAACACTAAGCGTAAACCAGGATAGGATCCTCGGTTTGGGATGGAACCCATCCGCAACGTGCTCGGTGACCTTTGAGCCACAAGAAAGGAATAATCAATTTTTGAAAAGTTCTGTGTGTGATTTGATTACTAGCATGACCCGTTGCTCATATTAAGTTTCCTTGTTCTTAAAACTTTTAGGTATGGCTCGTTTACCTTCATCCTCTAGTGGGTATCGCTATGTTGGTCGGCATAGGTCAGGTAGTGAGAGACGATCGGGGAGATATTTTACACAGATGATTTGTGCATTGAGGTCAGCCTCTCGACTTCGGGTCCAACTAATGAGTGCGAGGACTCAAGTGGCTAGCCTAAAGAGAGAGTTAACAAGGGCTCGAGATGAGGTAAAGACACATGAAGGACGGATAGACATATTGCAAGGGGAGACCATACCGACATATGAGGAGGAAGTTAGTGAATTACAGGATGTCAATGATTCATTGTTCCAACAAGTACAACAACAACAAGAGCATATTCAACTCCAAGGGGAAAACATAATTGAATTGCAAGGACATGTTGAGGAGCTACAATTTCAGCTACATGAAATTCAGCAATTAAGAGAGAATGAACACCAAACTTATATGGAAGAGAGAGAGGCGAATGCCCACCGACTTGCAAATATTAGAGAACCCCTCCTTGATGTTGCAGAACTTGTCCCAGGCATAGGTGTAGATCGAGGCAACCACGCCGGCGCACCGGCGCCAGTGGAGCAGGTGCAACAAGAGGAAGGTGAAGAAGACCCTGAGGAGGAATTTCAAGTTGGTGAGATGGACTTAGTCGATGAGGACGGGCTGGTAGGTGGGAATGATGTAGTGGATGGTGCCGAGGAGGAGAGTGATGTATCTACCATAGATGATATGTAGGATCCCTAGGGATGGTTAGCGTGACCTTTTGATCATTAACGTGGTAGTTAGGCTTATTAGGGCTAACTTTGTTCTTAGTGTGACCTTTTGAGGAAATGGATGTGTATATGGTCGATGACTTTTGAAAACAATGTTATGCCTAACAACTTCTTTTGGAAATGATATCTAGTTAATTAAGAAGTATATAAAGTTATTTATTTGTTATATGCCGAACCCTATCGAATCTTAGCTTCCTAGTTTTCTTTATATATGCCCTCGAATAATTTTTTTTGCTATATATGTACTAGTCTTAGAATGGCAGAGAGACGTGGCCGTGGACGACCTCGAAGAGTTATTCAGGATCATCATAGGGACGCGAACCGAGGGGAGCAACATGACTTCCGTCAAGAGGTACCATTGCCGCACGAAGTTCCTCGTGCAGGCCCACAAGCTGGGAGGATAACATGACTGCACAAGCTTTGCAACAGATACTATTATTTATGCAACAACAGGCTGCACAAGCTCAACCTCAAGGCCCTCAAGCGCCAGTGCAAGAGACTCATGATAGGGCACTGGAACGCTTCTTAAGATTCAACCCCCCTGAGTTTATGGGCGAACCTGATGATATTAAAGCGGAAGACTGGCTCGAGAAGATGGAAAGCATATTTACTGCACTAGACTACACTGAAGATCAACAAATTACGTTTGCGGTGTTTCGCTTGGTAGCTGCAGCCAGAAACTGGTGGAGGACTGTCCAAGAAAAATGGACCAGAAATGACACCCCAAGAACTTGGGTCAACTTCACACAGGAATTTAAGGACCAATACATACCACAAGTGGTTCGAGAGGCCAGAAGGGATGAGTTTTATCATCTTAAACAAGGAAGCCTGACTGTAGCCCAATATGAGTCTGAATTTCACCGGTTATCTAAGTATGCTCCAAATCTAGTGAGCACAGAAGAGGACAAATTGTACAAGTTTGTGAGGGGACTCAGAAATGATCTTCAAGATCGATTGTTGTCAATCGATCTAGACTCGTACATGGCAGCGGTAAAGGCAGCTGCTAGAATTGAAAAAGGGACTGAACGTCTTGGTCTCCACACTGGGCAGAGTAGTAAGTTTAGAGCGCCACCATCGAACGTAATGCATGGGCGAGAAAAGAAGTTTCAAAAAATTAATCACAGGAATGGTGGAGGAAATGGAAAAGCAAAGCCGGTAGAATCACACCGAAAACTCTGCACTTACTGTAACAAGGGACCCCATGATCCATCTCAATGCTGGCATAAATTGGGAAGGTGTCTCAGATGTGGGAGTGACCAACATAAGGCAAACCAATGTCCTTCTATAGCCCCACATGGGAATAATCGGGGCCCATTTCAAGGAGGAAATCAGACAGGAAACCAAGTTGGACCTGGGAGAAATGTCGGAAGACCTAAGGTTCACGCTCGAGCATTCGCTCTAGCAGGACAAGAGGTACCAGAAGATACAAATGTAGTGGAAGGTACGCTTCTTGTCTGTGGTTGTCAAGCTAAAGTCTTATTTGATCCTGGATCATCACATTCATTTGTTAACACTCATCACGCACCAAAATTGCATCAAAATTTTGAATTATTACCCTATTATGTAGAAGTCACAACACCCATGGGTAGTAGCGTTGTGACTGATTCGGTCGTCAAAGCTTGTGATGTCATCATTAGTGGGAGATCGTTTCTAGCAGATCTTATAATATTACCTATACAAGAGTATGATATTATTCTAGGAATGGATTGGTTGTCTTACCACCATGCACAGATGGATTGCCATACCAAGGTTGTTAGGCTTCGTGACTCTGGTAATCCAAATATAGAATTCACGGGAAGTGCAAGGACTACTATAGCACCAGTCATCTCGGCTTTCAGGGCACGAAAAGCCCTTTGGAAGGGAAGCCAGGCTTACTTAGCGTTCATGATTAACAAGCCAAATGATAAAGGGAATGTTAAAGAAGTACCTGTAGTGTCTGAATTCCTTGATGTATTTTCGGAAGCATTAACTTCCTTACCACCAGATAGGGAAATCGAGTTCTCTATTGAACTTTTACCCGGAACGGCCCCAATAGCTAAGAACCCATACCGGATGGCACCGATTGAACTTAAGGAGTTGAAAGATCAACTCCAAAAGTTGTTGGAGATTGGATTCATTAGACCTAGTACTTCGCCATGGGGAGCACCTGTGTTATTTGTGAAGAAGAAGGACGGATCATTAAGGTTATGTATCGATTATCGTGGGTTGAATAATGTAACAATAAAGAACAAGTACCCTCTTCCACGAATCGACGAGTTATTTGATCAACTTCAAGGAGCTAGAATATATTCGAAGCTCGATTTGCAGCAAGGATATTACCAACTAAAAATTCGTCTGGAGGATGTACCTAAGACTGCTTTTCAAACAAGATATGGACACTACAAGTTTGTAGTAATGCCATTTGGATTGACTAACGCCCCAGCAGCTTTCATGGATCTTATGCATAGGATATTCCACCCTTTTCTGGATCAATTTGTGGTGATATTTATAGATGACATCCTTGTCTATTCTAAGAGCGAAGATGATCATAAACGACACCTAAGGATGGTGTTGCAAACCTTGAGAGATAACAAGCTCTATGCAAAATTCAGCAAGTGTGAATTTTGGTTAGCTAAGGTTGCCTTCTTAGGTCATGTGATTTCAGGTAATGGAATTTGTGTCGACCCCTCGAAAATTGAATCGATTGTTGAATGGAAAAAGCCTGAGAATGCCATGGAAATAAGGAGTTTCTTAGGCTTGGCAGGGTACTATCGTAGATTTGTCAAGAATTTTTCGAAAATAGCTGGACCATTGACTCGATTGACTCAGAAGAAAACTAAGTTTGAATGGAATGAGAAATGTGAGTCTAGCTTCCAAGAATTAAAAAGAAGGCTCACAACAGCACCAGTATTAGTTCTCCCTGATGGAATTGATAACTTTGTGGTTTATAGTGATGCCTCGAAGGACGGACTTGGATGTGTGCTGATGCAAAATGGTAATGTGATTGCTTACGCATCACGGAAACTCAAACCCTACGAGCAAAACTACCCAACCCATGACCTAGAGTTAGTTGCCATTATCTTTGCGTTAAAGAAATGGAGACACTACCTATACGGAGCATCCTTCATAATTTATACTGACCACAAAAGCCTTAAGTATCTCTTCTCTCAAAAGGAGTTGAATTTGAGGCAACGAAGGTGGATGGAACTCCTTGAGGACTATAATTGTTCAATTCAATACCACCCTGGCAAAGCTAATGTGGTAGCAGATGCGTTAAGTCGTAAAGCGACCGTTGCAAGATTAATGGTTAAGGAATGGAGGATGTTAGAGGATATGAGCTTTTGGAATCCAAGGGAAGCTGGGTTACATATTAGGTGTTCTAATATCAGAGTAGAACCCGATATTCTTGGAAGGATCAAAATTTCACAAGAGAAAGATCTTAAGTTCAAGAGTTTAAGAGAGAAGATCCTTCATGGAGATAGACCTGAATTTAATATCGGAAAGGACGGTCTGATACGGTTTAAGAACCGAGTATGCGTACCAGATGATGCTAATGTGAAGAAGTTGGTTTTGGACGAAGCGCATCGCTCCAAATATACCATACATCCTGGAGGAAATAAAATGTACAAGGATTTGAAACAGCATTATTGGTGGGTTAATATGAAGAACCAAGTCGCAGAATATGTCGCAAGATGCTTGACCTGCCAACAAGTGAAAGCAGAACACCAACGACCTTCTGGACTTTTACAACCCTTGGAAATACCTGAATGGAAGTGGGAGCACATAACGATGGATTTTGTAACTGACTTGCCACGAACCCCGAGTAATCATGATTCTGTTTGGATAATTGTAGACAGACTTACAAAATCAGCTCATTTCTTACCAATGCGAAAGGTGGATCCTCTCAATAAGTTAGCCCGTTTATACATCAAAGAGATTGTGAGACTCCACGGTGTTCCAGTCAACATTGTCTCAGATAGAGACCCAAGATTCGTCTCGCGATTTTGGAAAAGCCTGCATGTAGAATTGGGAACTAAGCTTAGTTTTAGTACATCAGCTCACCCTCAGTCGGATGGACAATCTGAGCGCGTCATTCAAATACTAGAAGACATGTTGCGAGCGTGTGTTTTGGATTTTAAAGGAAATTGGGATCAATACCTAGCTTTAGCAGAATTTGCTTATAACAATAGCTATCAGGCCACAATTGGAATGGCACCATATGAAGCCTTATATGGGAGAAAGTGCAGGTCCCCAATTCATTGGGAAGTTGGAGATACATGGATTCCTAAGAGAAAAAATCAGGGACAAATAACGTTTCCACAATTGGAATTGGTACAAGAAGCTATAGATAAAATCCAAATTGTCCAGGAACGAATGAAAACTGCACAGAGTCGTCAGAAGAGTTACGCCGATCAAAGAAGAAAAGACTTAGAATTTTTCGTCGGAGATGAGGTTTTCTTGCGGCTATCTCCTCGGAAAGGCATCATTCAACATAAGAAAGGTGGAAAGTTAAGTCCTAGATTTGTTGGACCTTTCAAGATCTTGGAAAGAGTTGGAAAAGTAGCATATCGACTGGCACTCTCGCCAGCACTCTCTGGTTTGCACGATGTCTTCCACGTAAGCAGGTTAAAGAAATACCGACCTGATCCTGAACATGTACTCAAGGTGGATGCAATACCAATTCAGAACAAATTGACTTATGAAGAAAAACCGATAAAGATTGTGGACAAGAAAGTGCGTGAGCTGCGGACTAAAAGCATCCCAATGGTAAAGGTGTTATGGGAAAATCACGACAATCTAGAAGAGGCAACTTGGGAAACCGAGGATTACATGCGAAGACACTACCCGGAATTGTTCTCAGGTGAGAATTTGGGGACCAAATTCTTTTAAGGAGGGGAGAATGTGATACCCGAGTTTTCTTTTTAGTCGACTAGTTACTATCTAAAGCATTAGGACATGATCTAGGAGCTTACACATAGGTTCAAGAGGGATATTATATTATACATCTTATGTAGATTAAAGGAATAGAACCAAAATTTAACTAGACACTAGGAGAGAAGTTGAATTAGTAAATTGCCCAAATACACCAATAATTAGTAAATTCCACTTTCATTTCACTTTAAAAAAAAAAAAAATAATAAATAAATAATAATAATAAAATATAATAAAAAAAAATTTAATAAATAAAGGGGTAGGAAAGTGGGCTTGACCGGCCACCACCATCACACCATACATGTATATATATATATATATATATATATATTATGCCTTAGTTCATTATTTTAGTTTACAAGCAAATACCTCTTCACTCTTCTTCTCCATTTTCATCATCTTCAACCCTCTTCATCCTTCCATTCAAGTTATATATAGATAGATACAAATTAGTACATTAGCTTCAACCTCAACCATCTTCACACTTGTGGGTAGCATTAAAGGTAACTTGTAATTCCTTGATCTTACATTAGTAGGTAATGGTAGAGGCTAAATTTGCTTTGAAAATGTTATTGCATGTGTGTTAGAAGAGTAGATCTATGAGTTTTAAGCTTAAATTTACAATTTATAGTAACTAACCTAAAGGCTTGAATGAAGAAATCACACATGCATGACAATTGTAAGTTGGGTCTTTAAATCTGCCACTGATTTCGAAGAATTATATCGAAATGAGGAAATGTTATTTGAGTTCAAAACTTTTAATGTGTATGTTACTGCATGTCGAAAATATGTCTGGAATTTTGTGAGATTTTTGGAGTTGTAATGTGAATTATGGAAATTGTTAAGTATAGACTGCCAGAAGCCTTACGGGATTTCAAAATGTTTGTTTGAGACATCATTTGGGGTTCTTACAAACTTCATTTTGATTTCAAAATTTTACTGGGGATAATCATATGTATTGGGGTTGTTGTGTATAAAATTGGGGCTTATTTGATTAAATTAGGATTTTATATGAATTTTAAAGTAATCCTGCCCCAGTAAAACAATTGAACCCAATTTTACTTCGGTTTTGGGTAAAATAGCCACATTTTAAGTGACCATTTACCTTTGAAAAATTTATCTAAGGTCTTTTAACAAATTTAGAACATTTATGAAAAAACTTTACCCACAATTATTGAGTTTGTGATTTTTAACAATTCATACACTAAAACTGCACAAATCTGTTTTTATGCATCTTATCTACCTTTTGGGGAAGATTGAAATTAAGCCTAGTTTTCATTAAGGTAACTTGTTGTGAATGTTGGTATAGTTATTAGGACCTCATAGACTACCCCGGGTAGACTTTAGACGAGTTAGAAAATGAGCTTCTGATATAATTTCGCTTAGCAGGTGTTGTCGGTGAGACGAACGAGGACAACGCCGTATAAGCTTGGACGTAGCGTGAGTGCCTCTCAAAATTATAGTTATATGTCTTTTAAAACTGGAAGGAGCACGTCGTATATATATATATCTATATACTTTCATCATGCTTTCAATACTTCCCATGAAAATGAATTTCAACACTTTCAAATCAAATCATGGACTCAATTTGCATTAACCATTTCTTGGCACGTTTCAAAGACATATCTTGCGAGAATAATTTTCCAGGCAGGTTTTGTGAAAATGATTTCAAGAAAACATTCTTTTAATGAAATTCTAAAAAAAAAAAATATATATATATATATATATATTCGCTCGATTCAATATTCCTTCATGAGCAAAAATGCTTCATTCAATCATTCGTGACATACATGATTGCATACTTGTTTCAAATGCATATTTTGCAAGCATGATTTCAAAATAAACATCGGTTTTAGGGATTC
Organism: Buddleja alternifolia; assembly: GCA_019426215.1. Classification (NCBI taxonomy): domain Eukaryota; kingdom Viridiplantae; phylum Streptophyta; class Magnoliopsida; order Lamiales; family Scrophulariaceae; genus Buddleja; species Buddleja alternifolia. The sequence goes on along the minus strand of CM033393.1, from coordinate 25,499,499 downwards.
GTGGAAGTATTCCATCATTTGGTTCTTGTATCATGATCATTTGTCGTGATGGTGTTCTTGTGACATGTTTCATCTTGCGTGGTTGTGTTGGGCCCAAGGTCGGGCGATGGATAGGGCAGGGTTCGGCCGGTCAAGCATGGGCTTGCGGTCTTAAACAGTTCCCGCTATCCACGTCCAGATCCATGCACCTAGGACGGAGTGCTCTGAGGGTGCATGGGTCATTTATCGTGTGGCATATTCCGAATATGACCAAATCGGGCATCGCGAGCCTGTGTGGGGAGGTATAAGGTGATGGCTGTTAAGCCGCGTGTTCAGGGGTGATAAGGAAGAAGCTGAGGGACCCAAAGTGCTATGGGTAAATCATCGGACGCGATGGTATTGCTAACATGGCCCCCTACTGCTTAAGCGTGACGTGTACGTGTTACTTAAACATGTTTTGTACATGATACTTGCATTGAGTCTTGGACGTGGTACTTACATTGACTGCACACTTTTAAAATGCATGTTTTCAAACTTAAATATCATGCCACCAATCATCCCAGCTTTATCGTGAACGAAATTGTTTTAAGCATGTTTCCATGACATTTGACACCCCTCACTGTGCATATACTAAGACCTTGTCTCATACTAGCTATTGCTTACTTGTTACCATGATCATAAATTGCTTATCTTAGTTAGGATTTCAATGATCCTTCGAAAATCAATAAAAACCATTTTAAGCAACTTACACACGAGCACTGGCCCTCACTAAGCCTTTGCTTACGTATTTTCTTTTCCTTCCGGTCATGGGCAAGAGCGGGTGGAAATAGCTTGACATACCTTTCGGGGAACTTTTGTAATAGTTATTTTGACATCCATCGTTAGCAATTTTCTTGACATGTTAGACATGATCTATGATGTTTATATGTAGTATGGGTTTGTATTAGGCTAAACGATGATGATATTTTGCGTATTTGATTCCGCTGCTAGCCTTTATCCTTGAGAACGTATCGTTAAGTTATTATCGTGCCACCTTAAGGTCGGGCGTTACAGAATCGGCTTGCTTTTACAGTGATCCAGCCTTGGCCAGAGAGATAGCTTCTGGAAAAAGGGTGGCTAGCCATGATGTTCTACCAGATATGCCTTCTGCCAAATGTAGCAATACAGGCGCTCACCTGGGAGATGTTCTCTCGCACCTTCAATTCTCCACGCCTGATCCTTCTGCCTTGCGAACCCGCTCTCGGGCCCAAGATGTTCCACCTCAGTCAGCTCTGAAGAGCAAAGAACAATTTGATGTTGGATTTTTTACGAAACATGGTTAATTCCATCGACCGTCATCATCTGGACCACCTGCAACCCTCCGAGATTGTTGATGATGCTGTAGCCTTAGCCTCTAAGGTAAATTTGTTATGATGTTTCTTATGACTTGTGACTCCTTCCAGAATTTAATATTTTATTGTGCTATGTCTGTTTGTAGTTTTTTCTGCAGTGGTAGAGCCCTGGTGAACCTGAGTAGATCTAATGAGGTGAGAGAACTGTAGAGGAAACTTAGCAAAGTCTAAGATTAGCTAAAAAAGTCCTAAGGCTCCTGGGAAACCAAGGAGAAAAAGTTGCTCCAGGAGGCTCGATCCTGGGAGACTAGCTATCAGAAACTGGATGCTGAGAAGAAATTGATGGAGGCAGACCTGTAGGATCATCTTGCTCGCCAAGCTGCAGATCTGCAGAAAGCATTGGACAGAGCCCGCTAAAACTGGGCAGCTTTCTTCTATACTTCTGCTGAAGGAGAAACTTTTGCTAAGCAGGTCAGGGCCACGTTTGTGGCCTCTACTGAATTTGTAGACATGGTGGATGATAAAGCACTGGATTATTTTTATGAAGGGTTTGATGCTTGCACCTCCCAGTTCAAGGCTCAGAACTATCCTCCAGTTGGTAGCATAGTTTCGTTCCTGGATCACGATGCGGCCTTTGTTACTACTGTTTCAGATATTGCCCGTTCAAATCTGCCAAAAAATGCTCCCCCAGCCGATCTAGTGGTTCCACCCGTGATTGATCTAGTTGTTTCTCCCGGGGTTGACCAGCTTGCCCTTGTTGTAGCTGACCATCCTGACAATGCTGATGGTGCCCCACCTGACGTTGCTCCCCCACCTGCTGTTGGGCTAGACCCTCAGCATAGTTTACCAGCTTTCATTATAAAACTTATTGGTGCATTGTTGGGCATATGTAGCCCCCCTTGGCACTTTTAATTTCCTGCTTAGCATTTTGAATGGGCGTATGTAGCCCCCTTTTGGGCAACTTAGTTTTTCCCTTCCTGTCCTACCCAAGTTAGGGTAGGAACATCTGTTGTTCTCCCTTCCACCATCTGCCCAAGTTAGGGCCGATGTGTGCCTAGTATTTTCCCGCATTTATGAAATATTCTTAAGTATTGATCTCCCTCTCTTCATGCTTTTTTATATATGTTCCTCATAAAGTTTGCAGGTTATTGTATGACCATACTTATTTGTTCATACTCTGAATATTAGGACTTAGTTTTTGCATCATTCCTGCATAGTTAATGATTACAAACAAATACTAGTAACATCTCTCTACAGGGAGATCAGGTTTACCTTTTGATAGCAATTTGGGCGATTCATGATAAAAATGGTACGAAAAATGGATGAAATTAATAGTCATACCTTTAAGTCTTAACCCATGTTTGCTACTTAAGGTTCTCCCTGTGGACCAAATTCCAAATATTCTTTTCACAAATACACAGATTTGTTAGTTATCAAAAGACCTCATCCAGCCCGAGCTACGTCGCGGCCTAAAGCTCTGCCAGATAATTCTGCCATGCAATCATGGGGACTTGCATTCTATTTTCTGTCAATCGTGGAGATTTACCTTTCACTCCCTAGCAATCGTGGAGACTTGCCATTCACTACCTAGCAATTGTGGAGACTTGTCTTTTACTATATTTTTCACCTTCCTTGTTTTCCCTTCTTCTTCTTTCTGTTCCCACATATTTTCCTAGACGGGCTCACAGATGGCCAGCTTGCTACCGTCGGCATCCTTCCTTATTCCCTCTTTTCCCAATTTTTTCTCCTTATTTCATCCAGGAGTGGGAGAATTAGTCCCCTCTTCCAACCTTTTTGCTCCACAAAGCCTTGTATCTCCTTTGACCCCGGTCTTCCCATGTGAGTTGGTCCCAGAATTATTCCCGGAATAATTCCACACCAACCCACCCTTATATCCTCTTGGCATGGGGCCATCGGATTCGAAGCCGCAGGCCGCTTAACTTAACGAATCCCGGCTACCCACCCAGGTGGTGCATTTTAATTCCAACTACCTCCCTTTCCACCAACTCCCCTATCTTCTCAATTTCAACCACACAAATATACATATATACATGCTTAAAAAGAACCAATTTTCAGAATAAAGAAATATATTCTTACTAGAATTTCGGGCCTTTGCATCTGACCTTGCAAAACAATTCTCGACTTATTCCTAAAAAGATAAAGAAAATTAAAAATTCAAGGAAAACATTAGCACCTTTTTGGTGGTCCCTGCAGAATAAAAAATATTAGACATAATTTTTTTCCAGATTTTGTATGTTCCATGGACGAGGGAGCTATTTTCCCTTGCCATCCTCCAGCTCATAAGCTCCTCCTGCTAATACTTTGACCACTTTGTATGGTCCTTCCCAGTTGGGATCCAGCTTTTTCACGGTACGTACTGCATCTACCCTTTTTAACACCAGGTCGCCCACCTGCACAGCTTTAGCCTTCAATTCTGCTCCTTGCGCCCTTTGTATCCTTTGCTTGTATTGCTCGATCCTTAGGTATGTCTTTTCTCTATTTTCCTCGATCAGATCCAGCTCCTCCCTCAGCCTTTCTTTATTCTGTTCTGGATTAAAGTAACTAACACGGTGAGTCTGCACTTTTATCTCTGCAGGAATGACAACCTCAGCTCTATATACCAAGCTAAAGGGACTTTCTCCCGTAGTAGATTTAGGAGTAGTTCTATACGACCATAATACTGAATGCAGCTCCTCCACCCAATCTCCCCTGCTCCATCTAGCCTGGTTTTTAAACCTTGTCTATGATTCTATTAGTAACCTCCACTTGCCCATTTGTTCGGGGATGAGCTACCGAGCTAAAGCATTGTTGAATCCCCATTTCTTCGCACCAATTCCTCAGCTTTGCTCCACTAAATTGCCTTCCATTGTCGGCTATAATCTCCCTAGATATGCCAAATCGGCATACTATGTTCTTCCGTAGAAAGCGAATGACTTCGGCCTTCGTGATCCGGGCCAAGGCTTCCGCCTCTACCTACTTGCTGAAATAATACACCAATACTAATAAGAACTTCTTTTGGGCTTTTGCTATGGGGAAAGGTCCCACTATATCCATACCCCATCTAGCAAAAGGATATGGAACACTTATGGATAACATTGTTTCTATAGGTTGGTGTATAAGACTAGCGTGCACCTGACATTGCTCGCACCGCTTCACTAGCTCAGCCGCGTCTTCTTTTAAAGATGGCCAGAAGTATCCAGCTCTGAGTGTCTTTCCAGCAAGAGCAACTCCTCCGATATGGCTGCCACAACATCCTTCATGTATTTCCCTGAGTACCTAATTGCCATCCTCCATAGATATGCATCTTAAATGTGGTTGCACAAACGCCTTTTTGTATAGGACATCATCAATCATCGTAAATTTAGTAGCCCTGGCTAATAACCTTTGCTTACCATTTCGTTCTTCAGGGAGTGTTCCTTTCGTAAGATATTGAATTATCTCAGTTCTCCAGTCCTCCCCCTCGTCTATGTTCACGACTTCCTTATTATTGATTGATCCAGCCATATATTGAATGGTAATCTGTCGGGTCTTACAGTCAGTGACTGAGCTACCTAGTTTTGACAGGTAATCCGCCTTTGCGTTATCAGTCCGAGGTATCTGATGAATCTCCAGTTTGTCAAAATTTTGCGTAACATTTCTATAGTTTTTAAGTACTTCACCATTCTTTCTTCCCTAGCCTCGTATGTACCTTCCACCTGTTTTATGACAAGCTGCGAATCTGAGTATACTATCAGGTTCTTAGCTCCTCCTTTAAGTGCCACTTTTCATCCTATGATGAATGCCTCGTATTCCGCTTCATTATTGCTTGCTTTAAATTTAAATTTAATAACGTACTCCAATTGATCCCCATCAGGTGTTGTTAGCACTATCCCAACTCCACTTCCATTCATTGTAGCTGATCCATCCACATGGAGTAGCCATACTTTCTCCTTTCCTGCCTCCAGTTCCTTAGGTTTTGTCATTTCTGTGACGAAGTCCGCCAAGACCTGTGCTTTAATGGCCGTTCTGGCTGCATACTCTATCTCGAACTCTCCCAGCTCTACCGCCCATTTGACTAGTCTTCCCGATGTTCCAGCTTTTCCCAGGACAATGCTGAGTGGTTGGTTGGTTTTAACAACGATCTCATACTTCAGAAAGTATGGTTTGAGTCTCCTAGCCGTGATAACCAGCGCAAATGCCATTTCCTCGATCTCCGAGTACCTTGATTCGGTGTCACTGAGCACCTTGCTGATGTAATACATAGGTTTTTCAGTTTTTCCATCCTCGCGTATCAGCATTGTGCTAACAGCTCGATCAGCCATAGATATGTATAAAATTAAGGGTTCTCCTCATACAGGTTTGGTGAGTAAAGGGATTTGATTCAAATATTCCTTTAATTCCACAAAATCTTGTTGACACTCCTTTGTCCAATTGAAATTTTCTACTTTGCGCAAGATTTTGAAAACTGGGAGGCTCTTTTCCGCAGACCTAGAAATGAAATGACTCAGGGCCGTAATTCGTCCTGTCAGCTGCTGTACTTCGTTGACATTCCGAAGCTCCACCATATTTTGAATAGCCTTAATTTTTTCGGGATTGATTTCAATCCCCCTTTCGGTGACCATGTAACCTAAGAATTTTTCTCCCTTAATTCCGAACGTACATTTAGCTGGATTCAGCTTCATCCTATATTTCCTTAGTGTGTCAAAGGTTTGTTGCAGGCCTTGCACATGCATATTGGTAGTGCGGCTTTTTACCACCATGTCGTCCACATGTACCTCGATATTTTTCCCAATTTGATCTCGGAACATCATATTCACTAGCCTTTGATAAGTGGCTCCAGCATTTTTAAGGCCAAAGTGCATGACCACATAGTAGTATGTTCCAAAAGAGGTTATAAAGCTAAGCTTCCTCTGATCCTCTTCCTCCAGGGGTATCTGATGGTACCCGTTCTGTGCGTCCATGGTGCTGAGTAGTTCAAACCCAGCTTTGGAGTCTACTAGCTGGTCTATCCGTGGTAGTGGATAGTGATCCTTTGGACAAGCCTTGTTCAAATCACGAAAGTCGATGCACATTCTCCATTTCGATCCTCCTTTAGGTACTACGACTACATTAGATACCTATTCTGGAAATTAAATTTTCGCTATATGCTTAGCTTTAAGCAGCTTGTCCAACTCAGCCTTGACTATGGCATCTTTTTCAGGTCCGAAATGCCTCTTCTTTTGAATAACTGGCCTTGCATCCGTGTATACATTTAGATGGTGTTGTATAACCATCGGGTCAATCCCAACTACGTCGTTTGATGACCACGAAAATACATCTACATGACTCCTTAGTAGAGCCACCGATTCCTTCTGCAGCTCGGGGCTCAAGTGTGAGCCTATTCGAATTGTTTTCTCTGTCTCTCTAGGTATGAGTTCTATGCTCATGAGTTCTCCCATAGGTTCGATATAAGCGGAAACAATTCTTTTTTCAGCTTCGCCACCCTTGAGGCCAGCTTTATCAGGCTTGCATTTTTTATCCTCCATTTGCTTATCTTCGTGCTTTAAAGAGGCCACGTAGCTTTTCTTGGACTGGCACTGATCACCAGATACTTCTCCTACTCCATTGACTGTAGGGAATTTTATCTTCATGTGAGGAATTGAGATCACAGCCTCAAACAGGACCAAAGTAGCTTGTCCAAGTATCACATTATTTGCTGATGGCGTGTCCACGACTAAGAACTTGATTAACTTTGTTTGCTTATTGGATCCGACTCCCATCGATAAGGTAGGGTGATCTGTCCATCCGGCTGGACCACCTCCCCTGCAAATCCAAATAAAGATGTCTTTACCACTTCCAGCTTGGTATTTCCCAGGTTCATTTGCTGATATGCTTGATAGAATAGAATATCCACTGAGCTCCCGCTATCAATAAATATTCGTTGTACATCATAATTAGCTATCACAGCGGTAATAACCAAAGCGTCATTGTGTGGTGTGTGAACTATTTTAGCATCTTCTGGTCCGAATTCAATTTCTTTTCTTGGCCAAGTTTGGCTAACATTCATGAAAAAGGTAGGTGTCGTTTCCACCGTCCTTATCTGCCTCCGCATAGATCTCCTGGAATCATCCTCTGTCAACCCTCCTGAAATCATATGTACAGGTGCTCGATCCACGTTGTTCACCTCTCCAGAAGGTTGTCCCTGGTTTTCCAATACTTCTGGTTGCTTATTAATTTGTTGGGAAAAATTTCCTCTCCCTGCAGGGCCAGCTCTTCCAGCCCCTCTTCCTTGCCACCTTCCAGGCGCACCTCTGCCCCTTCCCCAGGTTCCTCCTCCTCGGAATGGGGCTGAGTTACCCCTACCGAACTGGTTGTTATTTTGTATAGAAAATTCTTTCATATATCCTAGCTTTGCCAGGCGCTGAATCTTTTCCTCTAGGGCTGGACAAGCGTCTGTATCGTGCCCACATTCCCTGTGATGGCGATAGTAAATGCGACAAGTTGGATTTTGGGGGCCTTTGTCAGCTCCTTCTGGCCACTGTACTCTATTCTTCTCCTCGACAGCCATTAGTTGCTCATTTTTTGTACCCCTTAAAGGTATGAATCCAGGTCTGGTTCGTATGCTTGGCCTAGGAAGTGGTACTGAGCCCCATCTAGCCCCTCCATCCTTATTGACTTTATTGCGATTATCTTCTTCAAGCTTGTCTTTCCTTTGCTGGTTTTGCTCTGCCTTCCTCATTAGCTGAGCGTCCTCCATATTAACATACTTTTCAGCATGGCTAGGCAATTCATCAAAGTCCAAGGCTGGTTTTTTAGTTAGGGATTTGAAAAAATCCCCATCCCTTAATCCTTGCGTAAAAGCACTAGATTTTAGGTCAGCCATGGCCGAATGTACTTCCAGGGTGGCAGTGTTAAAGCGCATAACGTACACCCGTACGGTTTCGTCTCCCCTTTGTTTTATATTAAAAAAACTCAACGGGGTTTTTCCATATTTTTTTCTACTAGCAAATTGATGAAGGAATTTGAAGCTAAAGTCTGTGAAGGACCCAATGACTCCTTCCGGTAATTGATTAAACCATGGTTGGGCTGATCTGGACAGAGTGGTCAGAAACACCCTACACTTGATTGCATCCGAATACCTATGCAGCAAGTCATAATTTCGAAACGTATAGAGATGTTCCTCTGGATCTGTGGTGCCATCATACAGTGCGATAGAGTGATTTTTGAAATCCTTTGGTAATTCCTCTCTCATGATAGAGTTTGTAAATGGAATTCCTCCATTCATTTGGATCTTCCCTCTGCCATCCTTTTCTCCATCTCTTCCATTCTTTTAGCCATAAGCTCTAGTTGATTCAGCTTATCTTTCGCCTTTTGCTTTATATCATGATCCCCGCAAAGGGATTGGGCGGATTCGTAATTGCTAGCTTCGTCCTCCATATTCTTTCTTTTTCCTGTCCAGCCATGTGGCTAGCGCACCTGGGAGCCCTCTTTTTCAGGTATTCCCTTATGCTCCTGGTGTATCTGGAACTGGGGTTCATTTTCGTGAACCTGTTCTTTCTGTATTCCAGGTTGAGCTATCCAACCTTCCCGCTCTTCCTCTTTCCCTAGATCCATACGGCGCATTTGGCGTCCTTCTGGAACTAGGAGTATCTTTCGCGGCTCATTTACATCCTTGGCTTCTCCATGGGCCAAGAATCTTGGCCCTTCTGGCCTTTTTCCCTAGTGTCCATTAGGGGAAATATCGTAATTACCCCTGATCTCCCGATTTCCAGCGTTTGGAGTTCCCAGCATAGGTGGAGACATCCCATCCTGACCTTTCTGCACATCCTGCAGATATGGTCTGTCTGGCCTTTTTCCGTGGTTTCCCTCGGAGGAAATTTCGTAATTACCGCCAATCTCCTTATTTCCAGTGTTCGGTGTCCTCAGCAAAGGTGGGAATATTACTCCCGGATTCACCTAGAAATCCTGCAAACCTGCCCTTTTGGATTGAAACGCAGCCGTGACAGCTTTGTCTACAAATCCTTGTATCTTACCAAAATCAGATCCAGGGTTACGGCGTTTGGGAGAGAAATGCTTTTCTCTCCATTCTGCATTCCTGAGGGGCTATCCCCCAAGGGTTCCTGCATTTCATCCGCCAAACACCTAGCCAGAATAGCTGGCATTTCTGGAGCATTCCGATCTGCACCATCAACATTTTCTGGTGATACTAGCCTTTTCTTTCCAGCATTCTCTCCCACATTCAGATTTTCCATCATATCCAATTCTTCCATCAAAACTTGTTACACACAAAATATATGAAAAAAGATTAAAATTACCTCACGCCTTTGACTCAGATTTTCCACAGACGGCGCCAATTGATGTGTGTGGGTTTCACACCAATAATATTTATATTAATATATCGGATAATATGAGTATTATGATGAGATATAATATGAAATATAGTGCAATAAAGTAAATAACAAGAGATTTAACGTGGTTCGGTTCGAGAATTAGACCTACGTCCACTGGAGAAATCAGCGTATCCTTTATTATTCTTCCACCGAGTTCTTATACAAGTTTTTGATGGACATGGTAAAATATAGTAAGTCAACTAAGCCTTAATTACATATAAGAATAATTAGAAGACATAATTTTTTAATCTTGGCGTCATTAATGCTGATTTATTCCATATCTTGAGCTTAATTGTAGCAAGTCTTCAGTTGGAAAGGTCTTCAACTTAATTGATTCTTGTCTTTAGCCTTACCTAATATAGAGATATCCTCCTCTGCAGGTCCAGGTTGGCGGGTCATCCAGGTATGCCGGGTTGGGCTTGTTTCCTTCTAGAAGAGTTTTGGCCCATGTTGGTGATAAATTTCGATCCATTAAGCCTTCGGCTCTTCAGCTTGGCCTAATGTCCATTTTCCACCTACATCAGAAAGAAAGAATTCAAGACAACGTTTCATTAAACTCAAGTTCAAAATGCGTAGAAGTTATTGATTTTTCATTTTTATCACTTGCAACTCAATTAAGATGTTGGCATTCATAATTAAGAATAAATTATTTAGAAAACATTGTGGTGGAATATAGGAATTTGCTTATTGCCATGTAAAATAGTATTTTTTATCTATTTTGAATAAGATCTTTTTTAATTTTCACAAAAAATGTTGAGAAAGACAAAACACTGAAAAAAATACTATATAACAAATATAACAAATAATACTATATATGACAAATACGGGGACTACTCAATTGTAATTTTTGTAACGGTAAAAAAGTTAGGTATGTAAGATAATTCAATCTAATGCCCATTTAATTTATTATTCAATCTCATTAATTATGTGAATCTTCAAGAATCATGTACACTATGTAAGAAAAGATAGTGAGACACCAATCTAAATTTATTTAAAATTGACCCCTATGTATTTTTGTAGATTGTTTAAAATAATTTCTCATTTTTCTCTCCAATTAACATATTCTTATTACAATGCTAGAGAGTATAGAAAAGACGAATTTATCGATAAATATAAATAAAAATACTAATTCCATGACTCTTTGTCATTTAATAAAAAGCCAAAAATGAATAGGTAAATTATCAACAGAATTCTCATTTGTTTGTTTTTGCAAGAGGTTAAATGGAATAATAAATTTCTTTCCCCTCATATTTTTTTTTCTTTTTTCAATTATGTGTTTTGTGAACTTTTATAATGTTAGAAATAGTTTTTGTTTATGATGGTATGTTCTTGTCTTTTCAGCTAAGTTTTTTAATTGAATTTTACGAGTCAAAGAAAGTAAAGCATGCAAAATGAGATACGTCACCAACAACCTAACATTTTTTCCCTTCAAGTTTGATTTTTAAATTTTCTCATTTTATAGAATTCATATGGAATACACATAGAAAATTGTAACAGATGATATAATTTATTTAAAGTCCATTGAAATTTTTTATGTTGCTCATTAGTCAAAAAAGAATTACATATTCTAGAAAATATTTGTGGTGAAGAAAGAAAATTATACTACTTATACATATCAAGCATTTTTACAAAAATGTGAAACAATATCTAATAAGAAAAAGTAGATACAAAATTAAACATGAATATTTACAATGAACACATTGACTCATTTATTATAGTAGTGCATACAATAAACTAAAATTAATTTTTTTAGAAGGATATATTAAATTAATTATTAATACAATAAATTTATTTACTTAATAAACTTCACTTTTTTTTTCTAGCATAATATGCACATAAGGAAATTTTAGTCTCTACAAAAAAGTTAAGAAGTGTAAATCATCCCCTAAAGTTCACACTTTTATAATAGCTATTATTATTATTATTATTATTATTATTATTATTATTATAATATATTAAATTAATTATTAATACAATAAATTTATTTACTTAATAAACCTCACTTGTTTTTCTAGCATAATATTCACATAAGTATATTTTAGTCTCTAAAAAAAAGATAAGAAGTGTAAATCATCCCCTAACATTCACACTTTTATAATAGTTATTATTATTATTATTAATATTATAGATATAGATTACATATTACATATTATAGATTATAGATTATAGATAGATTATATATTATAGATAATTTAAAACTTTTTATATCTCTAAAATGCACTTTTACACTCTTTTCATCTACGAAATGAAGGGGAAATAAAGGGAGAATAAATCCAATTACAACAAATCACTTTCATATCATATGGAATCTCACAACTATATACAACTTAGGAAAGAAGTAGGACTTGGAGGTATTGGGATGTCCACAGTTCCCTCCAGCATTAGCAGAACTTTCTTCATTGATGGACGCAGTGATGGCTCATCTTGGATGCACCATATCCCAATCTTAATCATTCTCTCTAGTTTTCTTTTGTCAACCTCTTCATCACCCACAAGTTTACCAATCTCCGCTGCCTCATAACAACTGTAAACCCATTCCTCAAGTATAGCTTCATCCTCACTAACTCTCCAATCAACGGTTCTTCGACAACATATGATCTCTAATAGCACAATCCCAAAGCTGTAAACATCTGCTTTCACTGTCACCGCCTGTTTCTGATGCCATTCTGGTGCAACGTAACCCTTTGTCCCTCTTATCCCGGTGTACGTATTGGTCTGATCTTGTTTCAAGAGCTTTGACAAACCGAAATCTGATATCTTTGCACACCCGTTTTCATCCATTAGTATGTTTTGAGGTTTTATATCACAATGTATGATCTGAGACTCGCACTCTTCGTGCAAATAGAGTATGCCTCTTGCTATATCTTTTGCTATTTGAACTCTGCCATCCCAGCTTGGTCGCTGACTTTGAAAGAGTACATCTGCAAGCGATCCGTTGCTCATGTATTCAAACACCAAAAGCCTATTAGTTCCATCAAGACAGTAACCTACTAAACGGACTAGATTACGATGATACGTCTTCCCAATAACCTTCATCTCAGTTTGGAATTCCTTTTCACCTTCTGCAAATTCCTTTTCTAGCCTCTTCACTGCCACTACCTTTTGGCTGTTCTGTAAGATCCCTTTGTAAACAGTGCCAGATGCTCCTCTACCGAGTTCCTCTTTAAATTCATTTGTTGCTTGGACAAGATCTGCATAGGTAAACGCCCGCAGAGAAACATCTTCAATCAGTCTAACATCTCCATACTCCGAAATCATCTTATAAGCCCCAGCACGCTTTCTATACACACAAATCCCAAAAATGATAAAAGCCAAGATAGCCAGAGCAAGTAGTGAAATGCTAATGATTAGGATGTCTAAACGAATCTCTTTAGTGACTCTTTCGCCTGGATTATTACCTGAGCCTCCTGTTGTTACAGGGACAGGTATACTAATTTTGACAAGAGCAATGTTTGAATCAGACGGTTGCCTTCTCCCATACCTTAAAGGAAGTTTTTGCTTCCTGCACTGTTGGTCTTTAAAAAAGGCTGCATCGCAGTTACAGTCGTCTAGACAAGCTTGTCTGCATTGTTCTACTATGATTGCATCCACAACATCATACGAATTGTCTTCCCAAACAACATTGTCCAATGTCCTGATCTCATAATTGACGCTTTGATCCATGTTCCTACAAACTTCAGTGGCAAAATTTCTAGAACAGCCAGCACTCCAGTTGCCCCGGTGAACGAAATCGAATCCCGGGAGACATATACAATCAGCAGCTTCATCCATTTGAGTACAAAACCCATTGAGCCCACATAAACCGCGCGCGGCACATCTGTCATTTGTGGATGACCATCTAACGGTCCAGTTTCCTTCGCGATCCATCGATCGAGAATAGAGTCGAAAGATACCATCCACATCAATTCTCATGAGATAAATAGTTCTTGCTACAGGGTACCCTCCCCTGGTTATATTCCCTATAAGCGAACTCCCATTGAACAAATAAAGATAACCATCATTTTCAAGATGGAGAGAAACATTATTGCCTGATCCCACTGTGCCCGTTGCGTAGTAAGCATTTGAAGCTGCTCTACCCTTGGCAGGGTACTGTACAAGGTTGCCATCCAATTGCATGGCGAGCATAAAAATCCCTCTGGTGAGATCAGTTTGTGAAGCACTGGAGTAAAGCTCTTGGTCTGGTGCGAGACGTTGGCCGGGCAAAAGGGTGTCGGTGGGGTGATCGAAGCTCTGCCATATGATTCTTGAATCAGAATTGTAGAGAACAAAGTTGCCATTGTCGAGCATCGAACCCCATGCAATAGGTTCAGAGGGATTAGCAACATATATGTCTCGGCCTTGGCCTTGGCCTTGGCCTTGGCGTAAAATGAGTCTTCCATCATTGGTTAGCACCAAATTAACGTCTTCAGAAACAACGGGATTGTTGTCCCTGTTGGCAATCCATGCTACTGTTCTTTCTGAGAAACCGGCGAAGAAAACGCCGACGGAATAGCCATTAATAGTATTGTTTTGTGGGAAGAATCCAAAGGCAAAAATCCTGGAAGGTGAAAGCCAAGATAAGTTGGCGTTGGGTGTTAATGTTGAGCCTAAGCTTATATTTGATGATCTGATTTGTTGGCCTATTGCACATGTACTCAACGCACAAAGGAAGAGTAAGCTCAACAAGAAACCACCCATTTTCTTATTCTTCTACTTCCTCTTTAAGTTTCTTCTTTTTAACTGATACAATAATAAGAATATGCATGTATGATTATTAATTAATATATAAATGAGAAGCCTTTTGTTTGATCAAAAAATAAAAATAAAAATAAAAATTGAGAGGCCTTTTGTTGACTGAATCCCACTCCTGTCTATTCAAGTCTTTAGGTATTATTAAAATTGTATTGTTAATGAAATTTAATAAAGCCTACTGAATGGTTAATTGGAATTATTGGATATGAGAAGTAGTATTTAAAAAATGGATGGCTGAAGGAATTTGCTAAGACAAGTCTTTGTCGTCTAATGAAAGTTCCACATATCTACTCTAGGGACGCGTCCCAGTGAACGTGTTTGACGGGAATTAACGTGTAGTTGTATTTTCTTGTGGAAAAAGGTCGTGGTGGGTGGCATAGTAACAAATTTCGTATTCCGGAATTATTGTGTTTCTCACCCAAGATGAAGTTTCATCGGTGATCACGCAAACATAATTCTGTGTAACCACTCCATATGATTTTATTAAATTCAAATGCCTTCTGCTGCTAATGTTGCTTGTTCGATATGTGTGGACTGTTAGATGAGGGTAGGGATCGGAGGCCATTTGTGGAATGTTTGTAGTTGGTGCTTGGATCACGTGTAGTCTATTCTAATGGGAGAAATACGGTATAAATCGGGAAAAATCATTTCATGAACCAAACTCGGAATATTAATCGGGATTTATTTGGAAATATTCCATGGATATATAACTTCAAAGTTTATGCTCGATTTTTTATTGACACAAAACTTGGAAAGCTAAAAATTTAGTTTATAAATTAATCTAAGTAATAAACTCGTTTAGTAGTAAGTAATTAAATGGTGTAGTTTTTCTAATCATTGTGATATAAAGTTAACTAATACTAATTCACATCCAAGCTTAAAATCAAACTCAGAAGGTAAGTGTTCATATATGGTGTTTAATACTAAATTGCCTTCTCACAAACCATGAAGTTATAAAATATCTATTCTGTTAGATCAATTGCCAAATAATGTCAATTATAGAATCTATAATATAGACTAATCATTAAAAACTAAATATCTAACTTAATGATGCTAAAAGAATACTATAAATGTTATGACATTGAAACAAAACAAGCTATATTAAAAAAAGCCAAAGCAATAAAAATTTAAAACAAAACTTCAAGTATCAATCATAGGAAAACAGGAATAATCATAAAAAATTAAATTAATAAAACTAATCAAATGTAAGTTGAAAATCATTAGGACTTTGTTCCACATCTCCACTTGAAGAAGAAGATGATGAAGCATCGTCATTCAGTTCCTCTCCATTGTTATAAAACTCATCCATATCAAATGCATTTATGTTCTTAAGAGATATAGGTATAGCGTCTCTTATTTCTTTGCTCTTCGAAATTTTCTTCATGTGCAAATTCATGCGCACAAACACCAAAGTGTGAAGGTTTTTGGTTCCAATCGATTTCTTTTCTTCGTATGAGCATCCTCTAATGCACTCCAATTTCCTTCACAAGCAGAAGCACTACATTGTTGACTAAGTATTTTGATGGCTAATTTTTGTAGTGTTGGAATTTCTGCTCCTAATAGCTCCCGCCATATTCCTGTGAAAACAATAACGTGATATCATTTAAAACATATCTAAAAAAATAAAATAAAAAGCCAAAAAAAAACTATTTTCTTTTTTCAAATAATATAGACATTGAAAATATAAAATCTTACTTGGATGTGCATCATTTAAACCATTGACTGCAAATTCAGTGAAAATACTAGATTTTCGGCTCACATATTGCAAGAGTTCAGTAGTTAAATTCTTTCGATCTTCAGCATTAGGCACCATTTTTTGGATAATTCTTTCAAGAGTTGGTTTTGTTTCCTTGTCCATCAAAACATGCTTAGAGTAATACAAACTTGGATTCAAAACAGCTGCAACGACATATAAGTCATTATACAAATTTCTATCCCACCAATTATTGATTATATTCCAGTAAGGCATAAAATTATCAACATTATTTTTGTAGTAAGCTTTGATAGATTCCTTTACTTTATTCAAGGAAGCATACCAATAGCCAATAGTTGAACCATCTCCATCAACCATTCTTAAAACTTTCACAAGTGGCTCAACAACATCTACTATTTCTTTTCCTCTTTGCCAAAAATCATTCCCCTGGATAATACTAGTCACGTCTTTAACATCTGTAGTATTAAAGTGAGACATACTCCTCCACTCATTGGAAGCAACCATATATCTTAAATTTTCTTCCTCTTTTAAAATTACTTGCAAGCAAATAAATTGTGTAGCAAATCGAGTCATACCTGGACACTTTAGTTCTCTTCCATTTGTGTGAGACCTCATCAAGTCCAAAACTTGTTGATACATATACATGAACTTAAAAAATTTTCCTACTTCTTCCAAAGTCAATTTTACAAGAGAGAGTTCATCAATATCTTCAAGAGCGAGATCCAAACAGTGTGTTGCACATGACTTCTTGACAATATGAGGATATTTTTGTTCAATCATATATCCCACAGCTATGTAGTTCGAGGCATTATCCGAGACGAATTGTACAACATTAGATGGTCCTATTTCTTCGATCCCAGAAGATATGAACTTGGATATATATTCAGAAGTTTTCCTCGATCCCACTGTACATTCTGACTTCAAGAAAATAATTCCCTTTGGACAAGCAACAAGCAAATTGATGTGAGGTCTTTTTTGCCCATCAGTCCATGTATCAGACGTTAATGTGCAACCACTTTCAACCCACGATGATTTAACTGAAATTACATACTCATTGGCTTCTTCTTTCAATTTTGCAAGTATTTTGTCCTAGCTGTCTCACTACTAGGAGGAACATAGCCTTTTCCATGCGCTGCAATTTTTGTACAAGCTGCCACAAATTCTTCACTCCTTAACACATTGAAAGGAATATTATTAATAATCATTGCCTTAACCAAAGCTTCATCAGCGTTTTCCTTTTTGTTCTTTTGTGTAATTGCAAAAATTATTTTCTGCTTCAGAGATCCTCCTTCTACCGGAGGGTGCAATTGTGTTATATGTGAAGATGCAGAGTTCATGTCTCTCCCGCCTAAAGTAGGCATTTCGTTTCTCTTCCTACTTTCGCCCCCGATTGCTTCTACAACCTTCTTTGCTAGTTCACATATGTCGTCACTAACAGCTGTGCAAGGCCTTACGTCATTGCATGTTATTTTAGAAAGATGGTATTTGATTCTAGTAATGCCTTCTTTGAATGTTGCTTGACAAATATTACAATGAATTCTCTCTCCTTCCTTAGTGGCGTACTCCCACATTTGATCCTTTTGTCTTGGCATCTTGATTTTTGGTAGCAATATGAACTAGAATGAAAGGAAAAATTAAGATTAACTTGTTTACATGAATGAGAAATTAACTAATTAGGAAGAAAATAAGTTGTGAAAAATGAAGAAGAGTACTTTGAAGTTTGAAATTCAATTGAGTTTCAATTTTGAGTTGTGAACAGTCAAGTTTCAAAGATTTTGTCAAATGAGCTATTTATTAGGTGATTAAGTAAGATTTGGATGATAATATCAAATGAATTGGCTTTTGAAAGTAGACATTTGACCGAGGGATATTGTTTCTGTTAATGGGGTATCTCTTAGTATTTTTTTTTTCATGGAATCCGTATCTCTTACTTATTCAAACTGGTGAGTTTTATTTTATCACATTTAAATAAGCCAAGTGCATAGTGGTTGCCATATATAGAGAATTATTTAGGAGTTGTGTGGAATCTTTAGAGATATATATATATATTTATATATATATATAATATAATCATATAATAATATAGATTTTAGGGAAAATTGCAGAAGACGTTCCTGTGATATGCGAAACCTGCGCCAAATCCCCTGTGTTAATTTTTTTGCGAATCACCCCCTTGTGTTATTCTTTATTCTGCATATTCCCCCCTTTTCTGATTTTTTTGGTGTTTTTTTCCATCATAAATGTTCTAGATCCGACCCAAATTAAATTATTTAACTCTTATAAACATGTTTGGGGCAAAAATGCATTTGGATTGACATTTATGATGGGAAAAAACACCAAAAAATATCAAAAAAGGGGGAATATGCAGAATAAAGAATAACACAAGGGGGTGATTCGCAAAAAAATTAACACAGGGGATTTGGAGCAGGTTTCGCATATTACAGGGGGGTCTTATGCAATTTTCCCTAGATTTTATCAAAAATAAAAAGATATATTAATATAATAATATAGCTTTGTGGGCCATTGTACTATTGCCTATTGCTAGGTAGCTTTTGACTTTTTATTTGCTTTTTCAAACACATTTATGTCATTGGAATTTGTGAGCTATAACATGTGAGTTTTTCAGCCATATATTTGCATGTTATGCTCCAAAACAAAACAAATTTTGCAATCTGCAGAGTGCAGTAGTCATTGTAACAAATTTCTGGCAATTTTTTAAGAACTTCGTGATATAAATGTAAAAATCGCGATAAATTGAAATTATCGGGTTTTTATAGGGTTTTTTTACTTTGCTTCACTAAATCGAGATAATATCGCGATAAATTCAAAATATCGGCAAATTTTGTTACAATGGTGGGTGGAATGTGTTACGTGTAGTCATGAACTTTAATTTCGTTTGAAAGTATTTTTTTTTGTTTATTTTCGAATCAAAAGTTCACTTTGCAGAATATCGATCGATATTTCGATTGAAACCCTCAAAATTTTCATCAAAATTCCAAACTTCTCGAAACTTAAAAATAATATTAGATTATTTCTTCAGAATATCCACCGAAATTTCAACAGAAACCCAAAATTTTCATCTCTTGAACTTTAAGAATAACATTAAATATCTAAATTTGATTTAAATATTTTATATTTAATTATAATATATAAAAATTAATTTTAGATATTCATATTCTATCTTTGGACCAAGCCTTATCACCTACGAAAGTGGAGGTAGGAGAGAGCTCACTTATAACTATTTTGATACTCATAGGAACTCCAGGTCATTTTGAATGATATTTATTATCAAAATTTTACGTGTTTTGCTTTAGTAAAATTTTCAAAATATTTAGTTACTAAATATTTTATATTTTCAAATTTTACGTGTTTGGCAGAAATATTTATTATTTTATATTTCTGCCACATATTTTGCTCATATTAACTAACAAAATTCATATATATACATCATATATACAATATTATTAATTTACAAAATGCATACACATTTAAAATTTTCAGTTATTTCTATAAATTTCCATGTTTTCTCTATAATTGAAACCGAAATTCACTAAAAAATAAGATATTAGTGACAAAATGTCAAGTGATAAAAAAATGGATAAGTTGAGAGGATAATCAATACAAAAGTTTTCTCATCTAAGATAATACTCATTCCATCTCAATTTCAAAGGTCTATTTTTGATGAAACTATTAAGTTTTTAAATGATATAAATGTAAAAAGTTTTAGAATTTAATATTATTAGTTGTTACTAATGTCAGATCAATTATTTTAAGTGGGTGGTTTAGAAGAAAAAAATCATTTTAAGAAATTGAACTTTCTTTTCGCACTCCTAAAAAATAAATAAGAAGTGAAAAAATATGATGTACATGCAATATCATAATTGATGTTCAAATCTAAACATATATTCGAAAAATACTGATAAGTTATTTTCTTATATAGAGGTATTTAGTAAATATTTTGTGTGAGATGTATAAAAGGACATAAGTGAACTGATAACATGCTTGCATAATTGAATTATCACTTGATATATTTAGAAGGTTATATGTGCTTGAAATTATAAAAAAAATAACAAATAAAAAAATGTATTTGATAATAAAGTCATATTGACTCAAATAAAGAAAAAGAAAATAAAGCCATAAATAATTTTAGAAAAAGTATGATGTATGCTGAAAAAGTATCATGGATGCAAGTATTCATATATAATATGACTAGAAATAATCACGTGCTACGCACGTGGTTCTTCAATAAGGAGCTAAATTGAAGCAAAGAGTTATGAAATATAAAATTATGTATATCAATAGTCTTTGTAGATATATTTCATTAGGGATACTTAAATTTGCAACCCATACTAATATGCGTATTTATATATACTTCCCCTCTTACAATCGAAATTAAAATTACCTTACCCACTAAATTATAGTTTACTACTTGATTTTTGAAATAAAGAATTTACACATACTTCCTATCTTATAATCACAGTTACATGAAAATCATTACGAATGCCATCATGACGAAAAGTAAATATTATAATTATCATTCGTTAATGATGTGGGTAAAATTTGTTAGTCAGATAATATCACGTTATTTACCACGTGGGGAGGAAATCCGGTCCAACACACGACAAACTAGGTTGGGGATTGTATTATGTATAGATTGCACTCGCTGTTATGCGAGCTGCCTACGTACCTGTAGTAACGGGATCAAGTCAGTTCATAGTTCTAGTGAGCTTGAAGAAAGGGAGACTCCGCTCTCCCAATCTCGAAATGAAGGGCCCTAATGATGCAATCCTCCCTGTGAGTTTGTGTACTTCATTTCGAGTGGCAGGTGGTGACATCTCTTGAATTGCTCTAGTTTTTTCAGTGTTAACCTCTATCCTCTTTTCCCTCACCATGTATCTAACGAACTTTTCACTCTGGACCCCAAAAGCACACTTGACTGGATTAAGCTTCATTTGATGTTGTCTCAGGACCCAAACGCTTCAACTAGGTCACTAATGCAGTTTTGAGCCTTGTGATTTTTTACTAGCATGTCATCCACGTAGACTTCCATATTTCGCCCCAACTAATTTTGATATATTTTATCCATTAATAGTTGATATGTGGCTCCGGGATTTTGAAGGCTAAAAGGCATCACTACGTAGCAATATATCCCGAAGGCGGTTATGAAGCTTATTTTCTTCTGGTCTTTCATCACTAAAGGTATTTGGTGGTACACTTGTACAACATCCACTAAGCTTAAAAGCTTATATCCAGATGTTGAGTTCACCAATTAATCTATCCTTGGCAAGGGGTAGAAATCCTTAGGGCATGCTTGAGATACCGAAAATCTATGCACGTCCTCCATTTGCCTCCGCTTTTTGGAACTAGATCTGCAAAAGCTATCCATTCAGGGAATTGGATTTCTCTTATAGGATCGGCCGCCGGGAGCTTATCTACTTCACCTTGTATAATTTTATCCTTTTCAGGCCCAAAATGTTGCCTTTTTTGTTTAACAGACCTAGCTGACGGAAGCACATTGACGTGGTGAACAACTATTGAGGGGTCGATGCCCACTATATCTTTAGCTGACCAGGCAAAGATATCTACATGCTCTCGCAGTAGGCGAGTCAAATAAGATAACAGCTCCTCGTCTAATTGAGATCTTACCTGAGCGACCTTACTCAAGTCACTCGGTATTAGTTCCACAGTTAGGGAATCCTCTACTTGTTTCACTCTGGGCAACGGTTGGATTACTTTTTCTTCTTCACTAATTGTCATGACTCCTTTTGCTTAGCATCTAACCTTTCAGGTTGATCAACATCCATGTTAGTTTTCCTTTCACCTGCTTTTATAGCTTCCACATAAGATCTCCTAAATACTTATTGATCCTCAGTTACATCACCGAACCCTTCTCCGAGAGACAACTTCACTTTCATATGATAAATGAAAATGACCGCCCGGAAGGCATTTAGTGTGGGCCTTCCTAGTATGACAGTTTACGCTGAAGGGGAGTTCACGACCAAGAACTTCATCATCTTCATTTTTCTCCATGGTTCAGTCCACAGGGAGAGAGGTAGTCGTATTTGGCCCAATGGTCGAACCGTTTCCCCAACAAAATTAAATAGAGCAGTGTCTGCTGTCTCTATCTTCACATCTCCTAAGTCCATCTGCTCGTATGCTAAGGCAAATAGTACATCTACAGAACTCCCGATGTCGATGAACACTCACTCAACATCATAGTTGGTGATCGTAGCTATGACCACCAGAGCATCGTGGTGAGAATGATGGAGATGCTGCCCGTCTGGAGGCCCGAACTGTATGAGTGGTTCCATGTGTTAGGATTATGCCCTCGATGCCAATGAGGAATTAGATTGTATAGGTCTTTTACCTTTATGTTGTACAAACTATTTCTATGGAATAAAAGGTAATTTATGTTTGTTCATATGAATCTTAATGGCATTAATAACTATTGAACATTTAAGTCCCAAGTAATCAAGAGAGATCTTCTACTCCTTAAGGAATTAAGGAGATGGATACTAGAAGTTTTAATTCCTTGATTACTTAAATAGGGTTCGCAAGTAGAAGAGTCATAATTGGGCATTATGACCAGGGTTGTATGACACAGGCTCTGACAAGGAATGTCAGCTGGTCACTATGTTATAGTGGGAGCTTGTGTCGTAGGTATGTCAATGGAATTGATTTATTCGAACAAGGCTCACCGTAATTCAATCAAATGGGTATTTACTCAATGAATGTCAATGATTAGATTACTAGTCATGATAGTGTACGTGAGCCTTATACTTGAGGAGTCACGAAGATTGTGCTTGTGACACTAGACTTTTTATTAGAGTAGATAGATCCAATTCACCCTTCGGTGGCATCGACCTCAAAGTACGATCTAAGTGGGCAAATAGCAATTGTTCAGTGACTGCCAATTTGGGATTCACTGTCTCGAGTAGTAAATGAGTTAACATCCTATGCGATTATAGGTAAATGAAATTATAAGTCTTTGGCCAAAGTAGGAAAACTAACCTTTGTGGAACACGAGGCATAGTTAGGTAATTTCATCTTACTATGATTTTATTAGGCATAGCATTGAGTCCTGTGAGTTTGACACATTCCATGACTCTCACTCGATCGGGATGTTACAGTGAAAGGCTTATACTCACATAGTGTCTGTGAACAAAAGGTTCGTATTGATCAAATTGTTTTAATCTCAATTGAGTTTCAATATGACTCCACGAGTTTGGCTAGGTGACACTCACATTCTTGGTTTCCTCCTATTGCCAATTGAGACGAATCTAGAGAGTTGCGCTTTCAAGGAATTAAACGAAGTAAGTCTCTAATTATCAGATAAGGCCATTCAGGTAATTTGTCATTTGATGAACAAATTAATTTATTTAATTAATTAGATTAATTAAAATAAATTAATAATAAATAATTAGATTGATTTAATATTTTTCTTTTAGCCTAAATTAATAATTGAATTAATTAATTTAGATAATTATTAATTAATATCATATATTAATTAGATTAATATATATTAGATTTAATTAATAAGTGGACTAAGTTGAAAGTCAATTTAGCCCACTAGGAAGTGAAATAGGCATGTATAATGATGATGGTGGGCTCAAGAAATTAATGCTAAGCCCATCATCTCATTTAAATACACAAAGCCTAAAGTAAAAACCTAAGTAATCTCTCATAACTAAAAAATACTCTTGCCCTTCCCTCTTAGCCATCGGCCTCCACAGAGCCAGAGGAAGAGGATTTTTCTTCAAGTTTTTTTTTGGCGTGATATCTAGAGGTAGGAAACCGGGATTAGTGCTACCTTGAAAACAAGAATTCAAATTATATAACAAGATTAGTAAATCGATGAAATTCGATTTCATCTTTTTATATAAAAAAGTATCAAACCCCAAAAGTGATCCAGCATGTGAATCCGAAAATGTTTTTCTTTCCACTGCGCATGAACCAGGATTCACAACAGTGGTATCAAAGCCAACTTTATGGTGTATAATAATTTTTTAGTTTTATTGTGCTGGAAATTTTATGTTTATTGTTAATTGATCATGAAAATTTATTAGATTATATTTTTCATGCGTAGATTTAATTTTTGGAATATTAAATCTGTGTTGTTAGATAATTACATGATTTAATTTTGAACTTAAATCAATTGTAAATATCAGATTTGAATTATTGCATGAATACAAAATTGGGGTTTTTGAAAATTACACGAAAAAGTCGACTCGAAGTCGCTAGCAGCCGCCACGTTTGATAGTTTGTGCGAGCGGACTGTTCACAACCCTAATGGGCTCGTGAACAGTCTGCATCATGTGGACTGTTGGAGCCACGTGGACCGCGTAGTGGTCCACACGCAGATAGGCCACGGAAATAATTTTTTTAATATTTGTGCTTTAACCCACGGGTCAACCTTTTGGGAAAAAATAATAAAAACACGGCGGAAACGATATAACGAAAATTTTACAGATTTTCCCAAAACAAGATCAACCCGGGGATTGAACATGCGTATGTATGATAAGGTTTTGGATACATTACCCGTTGTAGCGAAGTGGTTGGAGAAACTAAAGCTTTCTTTAACTTCTTGAAATCCTCAAGCTTTTCGCAAACTATTCCGAGGCTGACTGACTATTGATCTGAGCCATACAAAGGTGTTGCCTCTAAATTATCCCACCAGAAAACTTGAACGGAAAAAAACTTCTCCTTCTTGTCTGTGGAGGCCGACGGCTAGGGTAAGAGAGGAGAGGGAGATTCTTTTTCTTGTAGCTCAAGTGTCTAATGACTTGTGTTATCCCAAGGTTTAATTAAGTGATGTATTTATATCACTTAAGTTACAACTTTGGGCTTAAAAAACCCATGTTGGACGCCACTAGAGCCGCCTCACACGTCTCATGTGGTGCACCAATTTTAAGCTCAGTCTAATCTTTTATTTAATTAATTAATTCAATTAATTAATTAAACTAATTAAATAATAGATAGGATTATTGATTAATTTTTTTCTTTAAAAAATAATATATTAATTAATATGATAAATGAATTAACTTATTCCTCCAAATAATTAATTCCATTTAATTAATTTTTAGTATCCAATACTTAAAATATTGCTACAAGAAATACTTCATAAATTCATTCAATTTTTTCTTTTTAAGCGGGACTCTTTAGGTTCATCTTTATTTGGCAATGAGAGGATTCCATTAAATGTGGGTAACACCTAGCCAGTTAAGTGGCTCACATCCTATCCCAAATAAGATGATATGATTAGATCATTGTAAACCTTTCCTTATCATAATTCCCATGTGAATACAAACTCTTCGTTTCCATATCCCAGTCAAGTAAGAGTTATGGTACTGGTCAAACTCATAAACTTGACTCTATGCTATATGTATAACAAGTTTAGATCAGTGAGCTTTCTTATTTGATTATTTCTCAAATAGCTTGTGTGCTTTGGCTAAAGACTTTAGATATAACTTACTTATAGCTTGTGTGCTTTGGCTAAAGACTTTAGATATAACTTACTTATAAATGATTAGGACAATTTCTCGTTCACTTCTGAGGGAACAAATTCCATCTTGAATATCAGTTAATACTACTACTTGCCCATTAGGTTGCAGTTCGAGGTCGACCCCACCAAAGGATGAATTGAATCTAACTACTTTAATGATAAACCTAATGTCACAAGTATATCTTCAACTCAATTCCTTGTGTCTGAAGTTCAGACACACCTATTACAATTAATCAATTTAATCATTGACTGTCAAAGAGTGAAACCCATGTGACAGAATCAATGTGAGTCATGTCTGAGTGTTGTGACATCCATCAATGTACCTATGATATGAGTTCTTCACTACTTCCTAGTGATTGACGGGCACTTCTCTCGTCAAAACTCATATCATACAAGTTTTGATGATTTCCAATGCTCAATTGGGCATCCACGACTTGCAGACCAATTCAGTATACAAGTATTAAATTCATCTAGTGCCTTAGAGAGTTAACTCTTGTGTTCATGGACTTATAGATGATTACAATATACATAAATGCCAATAATAATGGAAACAACTAAAATGCCTTTATTGAAAATAGAATAACAATTACAATCTTATAATGTCCTTATTCTCTCTAATCCTCTAACAGCATTTGAGGACATAAACCTAACACAACCCGTGGGTCAACTGGGCCGACCCACTGGTCAACCCATGGATAGAGAGCCATTGGTCAACCTATTTTCAATAAAAATAAATACTATTTGATTTAAAATGGTTTTAAATTAAATTAGAATAAAATTAATTTGGAATTAATTTTATACTTAATTTTAAATTAGATTTAGAATTAAAATTTATTCTAGACAAATGAATTTATTTTGAAATTAATTATTTGTCAAATGAATTGAAAATTTATTTTTTGAATTTAAATTAGATTTAATGACAAGTAGGATTAAAGTGAATTAATTTAAAATTGAACTTAAATTAATTTTTTTTATTTACAAACCTCACTAAATTAAAATTAGATTTTAGTTTTTCTTTTTGAAAGAAATCCAACATAATATTTATCGCTCTTTTATTGCTTTGATGCTTGTATTCGTGGGATGCCTTCCATGAGCTAGGTTTTATCTTTGGATTTTGTTTTCTGGGTTGTATTGGGCCATTTTGTGTGCCTCCCAACTTGTATTTTATTATTTCATATATTTATGTATCGGTTGCAATTTTCTATGTGTTTATTAGAATACGGCCTTGTTTTGAAGAAGATCTGCTCGGAGCTGCAAAACCCGAAGTTACACATAGGTTAGATCTTATAGGCCCCCTATCCCGTGATTGAGCCATTAGTTTGACTCAATCTAGATAAGTCCATGGAAAGCATGTGTGGTAGAATTGCTAGGCATTTTCTGCTTCTTTTAATTATCCATGTATGCGCGTAATAAATGGCTAATGTGCAAAGTGAGACTATAGTATAAACGCAAAATCCTCCCACTTTTAAATTATGTGTGTATATATATCTATATATATGTGTATATATGTAAATCAATCCTTTTCACTAAAATATTAAATCATATTTAACTAAAAAAATGAGATATAAAATTACTTATGAGTAAATACAATGAACAACATGACTCATTTATTATAGTTTTACACACAATGAACAACATCAATGTTTTCAAAAGGCTAGATTAGATTAACTATAAATACAAGTAATTTATTCACAGGATACACATATTTAATACCTAAAGTGCACGAAATTCAAACTCTTGCCATTTTTGTAAGAACAGTTGTTCATTTGTGGAAATTGGTATGCATAAATTTTTATTTCATGAAAAATCTAAACATATCTAAGTTAAATTTATTGATTAGGCATCCAAAAATATAAAGTGGATCTTAATTCGAACATTGGATCATTTCAAATCAAAATATGTGATATTTTTATGTCAATGTTAAGATGTTGGTGAATAAAAGTCTTTTAGTTGTTGGCTGGATTATCTAATCATAATTCATGAATAGTAAAAAAAAATTATTATGCAAATCAAACTCATTACCAAGGAAATTTGAGGTTTCTGCGGGGAGTATTGAATGCATGTTTTTTTGGGATATTTTTAGAAAATCACTAACAAATACATTTTTGATATAAAAATATCTCTGCAAAAATGAAAAATAGGAAACGTCATGCCATCCAAGGAGGGCCGTGTAATTCGGGAAATGTGATATGTTATTGTTAGCCAAGAAGATAGGTGCAAGTCTTATAAGTCCGCCCTACTAATGTGTAAATTTTAGTGTCTGTTCATTTGTGCAAAAAGTAAAAGCAGTATGCATTTGGAAGTCTCCTCGAGAAAGAAGACTTGACATTGACTTGTTGGTCTCCCTCCGCTAGTTGGCACTATGAATTCTTAGTTTTGTAATATATTGAAATTGACGGGAGTATACACACACACACACATACATATATATATATATATATATATATATATATTATTTGACTAGTCTAGTCTTGTGCGTTTTTAAGGTTGAATAGATGGGAGTGAATTGAACGGTCTTCCCAAAAACTATGTTATGTGAGTTTCGTTCTACTGTTCCAAAAATATTAGATTACTATAAAGCATCAACCCTTGGGATCTGTTTCAACAATAGGGCCAGCTCACATTGACTCTAGAGTCAAGGTGACTAACACCATATCAATATGTATCAACTCTTACCACTTTATAATAATAATAATTGCCTCTCAGTAGTATCGGAAATTTAGTAAAAATAGACCCCAATTGTATATGCCTAATCAAATTTAAACGTCCATTGCAAAAGCTTAACAAAAATAGTCCTCCCTGGGACTCATGTGCTTGGAAAAGTCCAAATTACCTTTACTAAAATTAAAAAATAGATAATTGCAAGTTTTCTCCTTGCTTTATCAAGAAATTACTCAAGACCCCCCTATATTATTCAAAATCTTTTGCGTAGTCCCTATACTTTTAAATTATTTATCTTCAGTCCTCGAACTTTAAAAATAGTTTATTTTGGCCCCCAAAAAACAACAAAAATATCCAAAAATCTTGCGAGAAATATTATACATTTTTAAAAGAAAAGAGAATTTCAACCCGCTTTTATAAATCTGTATAAAACTCTACATTTGCACTCATAATTTATCTACATGCCTGTACCCACTCATATTTTAAACTCTTTTACTGATTGTCTTAATACTTTAGAAAACTTAAATTATAATAATCAAAAATTAATATTAGAATTACGAAACCAATTAATAATTAGAAGAGATAATTGGGTTAATACTTATTTTAACACACCTCCTAGATTAAGAGATCCCCAAAACTATATTAAATTCCTTTTAGTTTTGAATATATTAATAGCAGTCTTTTATTAAAATAGATCCTTCTAATTTTAAAAGATTAGATTATTTAGATCTTGAATATAGTTTAGCCGATAGATCCATAATCTCTTTAGATAAACATAAATTTTGTAGATTTGATTCAAGTTTAAAGAAAAATTTACATTCTGAACATAAACACTTAAATAGTTTATCCGATTTACTTAGATCTCTAGCAACTAACTTAGAAATAGAAAACACAAAGTTTTATAAAACCTTAGAATCATTAAAAGAAGCCGTTTTAATAAATAGAGAAATAATAAAAAGAGGTGAAAGTAATAATTTAGATTATATTAAACAACAGTCTGAGGAAACTTTTCAAATAGTTAAAAAATATAATAAATTTTTCCCTACTAAAGACGAAATAATAGAGTTAAAATATAGCTTGGTAAAACAATTAGAAATCGAAACAAAGAAAACTCTAAATCAAATAATAGAAAAAATAAATAAATTTGAAAGCCAAATTTTAGAGACTAGTAAAACTTTAAAGAATATAGAGCGAATAGTTAGTGGATGAACAATCTGGAAAATAGACTAGAATATAAAAGAGCCATTGAACTAGCAAATAAATATTTAGATACAGAAGAAGGATTTACTACCTATCAAGGAAATAGTAAAATATAAAACTTTGGAATATTCAATTCGCTTTAATTCTACAAATATTTGAAAAGCTAGGTAAGTTAGAAAATAAAATAGTAAGGTTAAGTACTAAGATAGACACGGTATCTCAAGTAATTAAAGGAGATCTACAAGATAGCTTAGAAGAAAAATTAGCAAATCTAGCACTAGACGAGTCTGAAAAACCTAAAAAAGAACCCGAAAAATATATATATTGGTAAAAATGTTGAGATCATTTAGTGGGACTAGTAGAACTATATGTGAATCAAGTAATAAAGAAAAAGAGAAAGGAAAAATAAGCAACATTTTCACTAAAAGAATATTTAGAGGATCGGGAAGCCAAAGCTCAACTAAAGGATTAGAATTAGAAGAAATAATAGACGTAGAAGAAAATCTGAATTTGTACAACAATAAAGGAATGGATATGTTAAACCTAAGACATTATATAAAGTAGGAAAAATGGATTTTAACACTCATTTAATTAAAAAAATTAGAGAAAAAGAAGTAAAAGTTAAGACAAATGTTGAAAATATAAGCTTAGTTAGTCTGGAATGTATAAAGCAATTAAAGCAGTTAAACCAAATAAATATATACTTAGGATTAATTATTGTAGGAATAAAAGGATTAACTAGATAAGGAACTGGTGGAAAGGTTTTAGTTTTATTATTAGATAAAAGTTAGTCTGATGCTGGGAGAGCAGTATATGCTAGTATGGAAATAGATATGAATAATAATGTAGGAATATTTTATGTAGCTCCTAATATGATGAAAAGTATTAAAGATATTAGTAAAATCACTATAGGATTACAAACCAGAGGATATGAAACATATGATGGTAATGATTTAGTAGTTTCTATAGCATTTTTAGGAAGAGTAACTAATAACAGTTTTCTTCGATATAAAATTAATATAGATGGAATAATAGATGGTTTAGCCTCAGTAGGAGTAAAAATGATTAAACCTTTAAATATAAATAACAGTGATTTAAATGGAGAAGAATGGGAACTAACCAAACACTTAGAATAAAATGAGACGATTAAAATTCCAGGAGAAAGAGTAACATATACAAATAGTACAGGTCAAACTTCTATTAGATTTTTTAACTACCAAACGCAAGATCCCAAAGAGAATTTAAAAGATCTAGAAGAAGAAACTGATAATGAAACAGAAACAAGCTATATGACTATTATAGAAGAAGAAGAAGTTAGAATAATTAGTAGATTTGCAAATTGGGAAATAGTATCAGACATAGAAAGCAAAGAAGGAAAAGAGGAAGAAAATATAGAGAAATGGATGAGGAAATAAGACAATTAGAAAGTCAACTTAAAAATGATTATAGACCAAAAAATATAAAAGAAATATTAACAAAGAATTTCAAAATAAATAATGTAAGAGAATTACTAGATGAAATGTACTTCGAAGCGATGAATTTAGATATAAATCTAGAATCAGCTGAAGAAAAATTTAAACAATATTATAATATTGATTTAGTGGATGATATATGCTCGGGAAAAGTAGAATTTGAGAAATTCTTTAAAAATAAGGAAAAGATTAGTAATGAAATAACTTTTATGGCAGATAGTCAAATTAGTACTAGTAATAATCCAGAAAAAAGAACTAGAGTAGAACCAGATTATAGTGAAATTCCAGCTAAAAATGTAGAACTAAGTGGAAGACCAGAATGGAAAAACCCAGTATATGAATATGGATCAACTTAACCAGGAAAATATATAGGTATCAGGCAACCCATAGGAAAAATCATGAGTGGAACAATGTTAGTAATTGAATTAGGAAGCCCGCAAATGTGGCCGGAAGAAGTAAATATATGGGAACAATGTGTAGTAAGACATTGGGAGATAAATAAAAAAACAGATATGGACATGTTTAACTTTTTAGAGACATGCTTAGGACCTACAGTTTTATCTATTTGGCAAAGTAAAAAGAAAAATGATCTCGGTAAAATATATAATACCTTTTAGTCAAAACTTTACAAAATTAATAGCAGAAGCTAATAAAGTCTTTGACGAAGAATTATGCAATAGGTATTTTAAAAAATTGCCATAAGATTTTGGAAAAAGAATACATGAAGAATGGATAAACAGCAATGGTAATCTTACAGGATTAGGTATAGGACCTAGAGTACAGTATACTTTCTTTAAGCTTCAAGAATGGTGTAAAGAAGAATTTATTAGAGAACAAATTAGAAAACAATCTTATGAGTTTTGTAAAAAAAGCTATATACACTCCACAACAATATGGACAAAGAAATTACTTTAAACCAAAACGAAAAATATTAAGAAAATCTAATAAACCAAAGTCTAGTTTTAGACAATATAGACAATGAAGAAAACCCTCTAATTATGTTAGAAAGCCATCAACTAGAAAATGCACTTGTTATATTTGTGGAGATCCTAAACATTTAGCTAACAGATGCCCAAAAAGGCAATTTAATATGGAAAGAGCAGCTGTAGCAGAACAACTAGATGAAGATGTAGTAAGTATAGATGGTAATGAAAGTGATAATGAGAGTATATATACTATAGTAAGTGAAGAAGGACCAGAAATTCCAAATATAATAGAATACACTTATATGAATAGTTTATGTGATCATAAATATATAAATGGAAAGGGAACTATGAGTATAGCATGTAGTATTTGTAGACTACATTCTGATATGCATTTAAGATATCAATGCAATGTATGTTTTGACGAAATTTGTTTTATTTGTGCCAAAGACGTATATAATATAGAAACAGATGTATCTCCTAAACCTAGCAAAAAATTAGAAACAATAGAAGTTTTAAGTCATAAAATAGAAAATTTAGACTTAAGAATACAATTAATAGAATTAAAATTAAAAAATAATGAAAATATAAGCAGTGATCAGACTAAAGGCAAAGGTGTAGTTATAGAAGAATTTGATGAACTTAACCAACAATTAGAAGAAACACATTTACAAAATACAAGTACCTTATACTAGTAGTTTAACACTTTTAGACTATCGTATATAGTGCAATCAAGAAAAATATATGAAACCAAAGCAATTTTAGATACAGGAAGCACAAAAAGCATGTTTAGTTCTAGTCTTGTACCAAAAGAATTTGAAGTACAATTAAGTTACACTGTTACCAGTAGAACTGCAGAAAATAGATTAATGAAAATAACAAAAGAATTAATTAACATAGGAATACAATTCAAAGATTTTTCAGGAAATTATAGTAGCAAATATACTTTAGGACAAGTATTTATAACACCTGATAACATAACAAGCCAAGAATTCCTTTTAGAATTAAATTTTATATGTGCATTAAATGGAAGTATATTAGTGGGAAAAAATTATATTGCTATTAGCAAACATAGTTATACATTCCCAACTAATACATATATTAAACAATCAGAGTTGACTGCGAAGCGTGGTGGACATGGTAGTAATAATTTAGATTTTTTCAAAGAATTAGAATAAAATAATAAAGAACTAGAGACCCTAGATGTCCTATTAGATGAAGAATTAGAAACCTCGAAAAAGGATTAGAAGTGTTAAACTTAGAAAATGAAAGAATTTTACACAAGTTAGAAAGGCTAGGATTTATAGGAGAAGACTTAGCAAAAAATAAAGTAGAATATACCTTTAAACTAAATATTTTAATCCCTGATATAATAATAAGAACAACAGTAATTGAATATACTCCTGAAGATATAAAAGAATTCAAAATGCAAATAAAAGAAATGATGGAAATAGGCATAATAAAAAGAAGTAGTAGCCCTCATAGGTCGGCAGCTTTTATAGTAAGAAATAATGCAGAAATAAACAGAGGAAAACCTAGAATAGTTTATAAGTACAAAAAACTTAATGATAATACAGAGGATGATGCTTATAGAATAGGGATAATTGCAGACACCCCCCTCACATATGGGGGTCATGTTAGGATTATACCCTCAGATGCCATAGAGGATAGAATATGTAAATCATCTATCTTGTATTGAACTAAATTATAATTAATAAAAAGGCATTACTTAGTTTTTCACTTAATTCTTATTTGGATCTATAAGTTGTGTAAAAACGCTTTGCCCTTGTTTTCAGTGCGATCCCTCTACTTCCTATGGGATAGGAGGAAAAGCACTAGAGAGATCGACCTTGATTACTAAAACTAGTTCACAAGTTATATGAAGTCTTTAATGGGCAAATAAAGACTTCGAATACTTGTACAATCTTAGCTCTGACATGGGAGTGCCTGTCTGGTATCATGGGATGGTAGGAGATTGAGATTGTAGGCACATCAGTGGAACTGATATGCTCGAACACGACTCGCATCGGTTCGGTCACATGGGTTTTCACTCTGTGAATGTCAATGACAGAACTGGTTATGCGTAATAGGTATATGTGAACCTTTGACCAGAAGTATCGGCTGAAGATGCACTTGTGACGTCAAGTCTTTCACTAGAGTAGTTAGACCCAATTCACCCATTGGTGGGGTCAACCTCGAAATGCGGACTTAATGGGCAAGTGGTAGTCTTATCAGATATCTAATATGGGATTTGTTCTCTCATAAGTGGATGAGAATGTACCTTATGTGATTATAGATAAATAGAGATCAAAGTCTTTGGCCAAAGCAAAAGGGATGATTGTTCTAGGTACTAAATTAATCTCAATGATCTCATATTATTATAATTAATACATATGGTCAAGTCCAGTGAGTTTGACATAACGATGTCTCTTACTTGACCGAGGAACATGAACAAGGGGTTTATACATATATGGTATTTACGATTGGAAGGTTGCGGAATGATCCTATCATTCGTTTTCGTTTGGGTAATGAAGTGGGCCACGTGACTGGCTAGGTGTTACCCACTTCCTTTGGTTTTCTCTAATTGCCAAATGAAACGTACCTAAAGAATCGCGCTAATGGATCGACAAAGAAAAATGAAAAAGGAATTTCTATTTTCTTCTGGGAGTTTTAATTTATTAAATAAATTAAATAATTAATTATTCATTAGATGAAATAATTAATTACAAGGATAAGATTCATTATTAAATAATTTCCGAGAGAAATATATTAATGAATTAATTTATCTAATTAATTTGATTATTTAATTTATTTATTTATTTATTGGATATAATAAATTATTAATTGAATAAGAAATTAACTAAAACAAAACAAATCCCGGGGGGCTAAAATAAGCGTCCAAGAGGACGCATATTAGGCCTCAAAGTGGGCATCCATGTGATGCCCTAATTTAGGGCTCTTTTGTTTTGACTTGTTCAATAACTTATGAGGTATATAAGAACTCTTTGACTTTGAACAAAAAGAAGAACTCTAATAACTCCTACAAAAGAAAGAAGAAAATATTCCTCCCCTCTCTAATACCCTAGCTGTCGCCCCTTTAGAGAAAGAAGTGAGATTTTTTATTTGTTGATCCGCGCGTAATAATTTAGAGACAACGTAATTTCGTTGTTCGGATCAAGTTCAAGATTTGAAGATTCAAATAAAGAATTGAAGATTTGGAAGCTTCAAGTTTCAAGTTTTTGGAGGAAGAAAAGTTCTTCATCAAATTCGTTATAATGGAGAATTTTAAAAAAATAATACAAAAATAAATAGAAATTAAGAAAATAATACACAAAAAATTAGAGTATAGAAAATAGCACATTCCGCGCCACGTCAGCGCGGTATACAAAAAACTTTTTTTTTTAAAAATTAACGGCCATTCCGCGCTCACGTGGCGCGGAATGGCCAAATTTTTTTTTTTTAAAATTAATCTCATTCCGCGCCACGTGAGCGCGGAATGGCAGTAAGGCCTTCGTGGCCCGAGACTACTTTTTCCTTTTTCCTTTTTCCTTTCTCCTTTCTTCTTTCTTCTTTCTTCTTTCTTCTTTCCTTCTTTCTTTCTTTCTTTTCATCTCTCTCGGTTTTTCTTCACCATCTTCACTTCTTCATCTTCACCATTTTCTTCAACTTAATTTTCATCATTCTCAACAATTCAAGGTAAGTTTTCTATATTGTTACTTTATAAAATATATAGAACCATTATATTTTTGAATTTTTGTGTAATTAATAAATTTAGGGTTTCAAAAATTGTATGGAATTTTTATGTAAATTTCGAATTTGATTTTAGTAATTTCGAATTTGCTTATGAATTTGCGTAATTTTTCGAATTTATTGTGTAATTTTGGATTTGGGCTTTAGGTGTAATTTTAAATTTTTGTTGAATTTTATCAATTTAGTGTTTTAATTTGTGTAATTTTTCGAATTTGAATTTGTTATGTATATTCGGATTTGGGCTTTAGGTGTAATTTCGAATTTTTGTTGAATTTTATCAATTTAGTGTTTTAATTTGTGTAATTTTTCGAATTTGAATTTGTTATGTATATTCGGATTTGGGCTTTAGGTGTAATTTTGAATTTTTGTTGAATTTTATCAATTTAGTGTTTTAGTTTATGGAATTTTGTTTTGTAATTGCGAATTTTTGTGAAATTGATCAATTTAGGAATTAAATTTTTGGAATTTTGCAATGTAATTTTGAATTTATGTTTTAGGTGTAATATCGAATTTTTGGGGAATTTATCAGTTTAGGTTTAAATTTGTGGAATTTTGTAGTGTAATTTTGAATTTAGGGTGTAGGTTTAATTTCGAATTGTTGTGGAATTCATCAATTGAGGTTAAAATTTGTGGAATTTTGTAGTTGAATTTTGAATTGTTGGTATAATTTTGATACTTTAGCTCTAATTTCGAATTGTTGGTATAATTTTGATTTAATTTGTTTATTTTTTAGCTTTAATTTTGAATTATCATGTTATTTTTAAATTGGTAGAAATATAAGGTTTAATTTTGAATTTTAAAATATAATGTCAAATTATTAGTTATAATATTAAATTTTTTATGTATACTTTAGGGTTTAGGAGGTATAATATCAATTTTAGGTGTAATTTTTAATTAGTACGTTCAATATCAAATTTTAGGTATAATCTTGAATTTTTAGGTATAGTCTTGAACTTTTAGGTATAATTTCAAATTATAGATGTGTAGATTAATTTTGTCACATAATTTTATTTTTTTGTGATGTATGTGTTTGAGTTTATGAAATATTAATTTATATTATTCTAATGAGCTCAAGTATCGTTTTAATTGAAAATAATTTGTTATTTTATTTCAATGTAGGATGGCGGAGGAGTTTATTGATCATATATATGGCCCGATAGACGTTAGTGTGTTGACCGGACAGTCAATTCATATGTTTGAACGGGTTGGTGAGTCCCCCGATTTCGTGTTCCGTGCTAGACGGGCGGACAGTTCATATTTTAAGAGTGCTTATGGAAGGACCCCACATAACCGAGTTTTGTTAAAATTGCAACACATGGGGTTATATCGGGTATATAAGTTAGGGCCATGGACAAATGATATGGGTCTTGTAACGGCACTAGTCGAGAGATGGCGACCGGAGACCAATACATTTCATTTCAGAACTGGAGAGGCTACGATTACTCTTCAGGATATTGCTATAATATTTGGTCTTCTAGTTGATGGTCGACCTCTAATAACGAATCGTGTTTTACATAGTTATGATGAGTGTGCAGCCTATATTTTGGAATATTTAGGGTTTCCAATGACTAGGCAGGATTTTGAAAAAAAAGGATTTCAACTAAAAATCGCAAAAATTGTCGCCCATGTGACCTCGGCTGCTGGCCAAATCACCCCCGAATCTCATGAAATGCAAGTCGATCAGATAGCCCGTTGTTGGGCACTTATATTGCTTGGCGTATTGTGTCCCAACAACACCGGAGATGTTGTCCCGGTGCTATGGTTGTCATTATTTGAAGATGTTAATGCAACAAACTCCTATAGCTGGGGAAGTGGTGTGTTGGCATGGTTATACCGAGGGCTAAGCAAAGCCTGCATCATAGATCAGAGAAATATAGATGCTTGTGTGCCATTGTTACAGGTGGGTATAGTCTTGATTATTTAAATATTGTTATGTTATTTTTTATGATAATTCGTGATTTTTAATTATGCGTACATATTCATTAACAGATATGGGCGTGGTCTAGAATTTTGGTTGTCAGACCCAGTAATGTTCCCCATCCGGTGACAGGAATTGATGAGCATGGTATTGCCCGAGTTCCTTATGGTGCACGGAATTTACTGATATTTTTATGAATTTTAATTAATTAACAAAAATTAATTAGGAAAAATCTTATTTTTGTACTAATTGCGTGATTGATGTTTAAAGGTGGTATCGCCCTGTTACAAATGACATTGTTGTCGCTCACAGTGTCAGATGGCCGAAGGACATGTGAGTAAAAAAAAAATTCATAACGTTTTTATATCTCTATTATATCCTTCTGTATAAAAAAAAATTTCATACGTTTTTCATACTTCAGTTTGTCTGGACTCCATACAATTTGAATGATGAAGACATCGACGAGTTGCCACCTGAATGCTTGGACGTTGTTGTGTGGAAAGCATCAGTTCCGATGATATTCTTTGACGTCGTGGAACATCATCGTCCTGAGCGTGTTTTGCGACAGTTTGGACTCCGACAAAATATTCCACACAATGTTGTCCCTGAGCGAAGAAGGGACCGTAGGGGGAGAAATATAAATTGGGCAAACGAAAATGATACATTTATTGCAATGTGGAATGATCGGGCCAATAGAACTGTGACTGGACAACCTATTCAAGGCAGAAATGACACAGAGCCGAGATACGACGAGTGGTATGATAGAATCACTCGGCGTTATATTTCACCCACCTTGACTAGGAGAACAGTGGGATATCAAACAGGGTCGGCCCCTCTATTGCAGAATGTGGTTAGTAAATATACTTATTGTTGTAATATAGCTGTTTTTTCTATGATTTTTTGTTTAACTCTTTTGTTTTATCTTGTCAGTATAATCGCATTCAAGGCCTGCAAACGACTATTGAAAAAGCCCCTCAAAGTAGCCACGGAGTTAGGAGGGTACTTGGACAGGTGCGATCGGGTCTCACCAGCCTCGCAAATCTGGTCACATGTGGACGTCATGGCGATGTAGCATCTGGTTCTCACAGTCATAGACGTGGAGGAGAAACCATGCTTCCACAAAGGAGAAGCTGGAGTACATTGGAAGACTCCGAAGGTATAGAAGATGATGACGATGAAGCTGGACCATTCTCAGCCCTGACTTCAGCACCTGTGAACCGAGCTGGACCATCCTCAGCCCTGACTTCAGCACCTGAGGACCGAACTGGACCATCCTCAGCCCCGACTTCAGCACCTGAGGACCGAACTGGACCATCCTCAGCCCCGACTTCAGCACCTGAGTATCGAGCCGGACCGTCCTGGTTTCCACCTGAGTATCGACCCGGACCTTCCTCGTTTCCACCTGAGTATCGACCCGGACCTTCCTCGTTTCCACCTGAGTACCGAGGCGGGCCTTCCTCCTATTTCGGGTTTCCACCTGAGTACCGAGGCGGGCCTTCCTCCTATTTCGGGTTTCCACCTGAGTACCGAGGCGGGCCTTCCTCCTATTCCGGATTTCCACCTGAGTACCGAGGCGGCCCTTCCACCTATTCCGGATTTCCACCTGGGTACCGAGGCGGGCCTTCCACCTATTTCGGATTTCCACCTGAGTTACGAGGCGGGCCTTCCTCCTATTCTGGGTTAGCACCTGAGTACCGAAGCGGGCCTTTCTCCTATTCCGGGTTTAATAACCAGTCGTATTTGCGTTCGTTCGTTGACTCAATTTTTAATGATCCCCCTCCCCAAACTTTGATTCAATCTTTACCAGTGGAACATCAACGAAATACATCGCCTGTTCCGTTCCCTTTGGATATGAGCAATGAAATGAATGAAGAAGTTACAGTAAGGCCAAGACGGTCTACTAGGACGGGACACTCGACAGTGTGGCACAGGGGGACATCTTGGCACAAGGCCACATGGGTAGTTTAGTTTCGTTTATGTTGAAGTCATTATTTTTTACCAAAATAAACCTGTTTTGTATATGTATTTGCGATGTCGTATTTGTGTATATGTTTTAAGAAGTTTATTCGTTAAAAAAACTGCTATTATTTATTTTCGTCTCGCCATATTTCTTTACTCGGGCATCGAAACGACCCAATTCTTGTTTCAAAAAGTCGCTTACGCTCAAATCTACATTGTTCATGTTCAAGTCGAAACCCGAAAATGCACGAAAAATGGAGAAAAATGAGTAGGAAAAAAATAAAAAGTGATTATTCCTTAAAAAAAAACTGCAATTATTTTTTTGCGTCTCGCCATATTTCTTTACTCGTGCATCGAAACGACCCAATTCTTGTTTCAAAAAGTCGCTTACGCTCAACTCTACATTGTTCATGTTCAAGTGGAAACCCGAAAACGCAGGAAAAATGGAGAAAAATGAGACGGAAAAAAATAAAAAGTGATTATTCCTTAAAAAAAAACTGCTATTATTTTTTTTCGTCTCGCCATATTTCTTTACTCGGGCATCGAAACGACCCAATTCTTGTTTCAAAAAGTCGCTTACGCTCAACTCTACATTGTTCATGTTCAAGTCGAAACCCGAAAACGCACGAAAAACGGAGAAAAATGAGTCGGAAAAAAATAAAAAGTGATTATTCCTTAACAAAAAACTGCTATAATTTTTTTTCGTTTCGCCATATTTCTTTACTCGGGCATCGAAACGACCCAATTCTTATTTCAAAAAGTCCCTTACGCTCAACTCTACATTGTTCATGTTCAAGTCGAAACCCGAAAACGCACGAAAAACGGAGAAAAATGAGTCGGAAATAAATAAAAAGTTATTATTCATTAACAAAAACCTGCTATTATTTTTTTTCGTCTCGCCATATTTCTTTACTCGGGCATCGAAACGACCCAATTCTTGTTTCAAAAAGTCGCTTACGCTCAACTCTACATTGTTCATGTTCAAGTCGAAACCCGAAAACGCACGAAAAATGGAGAAAAATGAGTCGGAAATAAATAAAAAGTGATTATTCCTTAACTAAAAACTGCTATTATTTTTTTGCGTCTCGCCATATTTCTTTACTCGGGCATCGAAAGGACCCAATTCTTATTTCAAAAAGTCCCTTACGCTCAACTCTACATTGTTCATGTTCAAGTGGAAACCCGAAAACGCACGAAAAATGGAGAAAAATGAGACGGAAAAAATAAAAAGTCATTATTCCTTAAAAAAAAACTGCTATTATTTTTTTTCGTCTCGCCATATTTCTTTACTCGGGCATCAAAACGACCCAATTCTTGTTTCAAAAAGTCTCTTACGCTCAACTCTACATTGTTCATGTTCAAGTCGAAACCCGAAAACGCACGAAAAACAGAGAAAAATGAGACGGAAAAAAATAAAAAGTCATTATTCCTTAAAAAAAAACTGCTATTATTTTTTTTCGTCTCGCCATATTTCTTTACTCGGGCATCGAAACGACCCAATTCTTGTTTCAAAAAGTCGCTTACGCTCAACTCTACATTGTTCATGTTCAAGTCGAAACCCGAAAACGCACGAAAAACGGAGAAAAATGAGTCGGAAAAAAATAAAAAGTGATTATTCCTTAACAAAAAACTGCTATAATTTTTTTTCGTTTCGCCATATTTCTTTACTCGGGCATCGAAACGACCCAATTCTTATTTCAAAAAGTCCCTTACGCTCAACTCTACATTGTTCATGTTCAAGTCGAAACCCGAAAACGCACGAAAAACGGAGAAAAATGAGTCGGAAATAAATAAAAAGTTATTATTCATTAACAAAAACCTGCTATTATTTTTTTTCGTCTCGCCATATTTCTTTACTCGGGCATCGAAACGACCCAATTCTTGTTTCAAAAAGTCGCTTACGCTCAACTCTACATTGTTCATGTTCAAGTCGAAACCCGAAAACGCACGAAAAATGGAGAAAAATGAGTCGGAAATAAATAAAAAGTGATTATTCCTTAACTAAAAACTGCTATTATTTTTTTGCGTCTCGCCATATTTCTTTACTCGGGCATCGAAAGGACCCAATTCTTATTTCAAAAAGTCCCTTACGCTCAACTCTACATTGTTCATGTTCAAGTGGAAACCCGAAAACGCACGAAAAATGGAGAAAAATGAGACGGAAAAAAATAATAAGTCATTATTCCTTAAAAAAAAACTGCTATTATTTTTTTTCGTCTCGCCATATTTCTTTGCTCGGGCATCAAAACGACCCAATTCTTGTTTCAAAAAGTCTCTTACGCTCAACTCTACATTGTTCATGTTCAAGTCGAAACCCGAAAACGCACGAAAAACAGAGAAAAATGAGACGGAAAAAAATAAAAAGTCATTATTCCTTAAAAAAAAACTGCTATTATTTTTTTTCGTCTCGCCATATTTCTTTACTCGGGCATCGAAACGACCCAATTCTTGTTTCAAAAAGTCGCTTACGCTCAAATCTACATTGTTCATGTTGAAGTCGAAATCCGAAAATGCACGAAAAACGGAGAAAAATGAGTCGGAAATAAATAAAAAGTGATTATTCCTTAACAAAAAACTGCTATTATTTTTTTTCGTCTCGCCATATTTCTTTACTCGGGCATCGAAACGACCCAATTCTTGTTTCAAAAAGTCGCTTACGCTCAAATCTACATTGTTCATGTTGAAGTCGAAATCCGAAAACGCACGAAAAACGGAGAAAAATGAGTCTGAAATAAATAAAAAGTGATTATTCCTTAACAAAAAACTGCTATTATTTTTTTTCGTCTCGCCATATTTCTTTACTCGGGCATCGAAACGACCCAATTCTTGTTTCAAAACGTCGCTTACGCTCAACTCTACATTGTTCATGTTCAAGTCGAAACCCGAAAACGCACGAAAAATGGAGAAAAATGAGTCGGAAAAAAATAAAAAGTGATTATTCCTTAAAAAAAAAGGCTATTATTTTTTTGCGTCTCGCCATATTTCTTTACTCGGGCATCGAAACGACCCAATTCTTGTTTCAAAAAGTCGCTTACGCTCAACTCTACATTGTTCATGTTCAAGTGGAAACCCGAAACCGCACGAAAAACGGAGAAAAATGAGACGGAAAAAAATAAAAAGTCATTATTCCTTTAAAAAAAACTGCTATTATTTTTTTTCGTCTCGTCATATTTCTTTACTCGGGCATCGAAACGACCCAATTCTTGTTTCAAAAAGTCTCTTACGCTCAACTCTACATTGTTCATGTTCAAGTCGAAACCCGAAAACCCACGAAAAACGGAGAAAAATGAGTCGGAAATAAATAAAAAGTGATTATTCCTTAACAAAAAACTGCTATTATTTTTTTTCGTCTCGCCATATTTCTTTACTCGGGCATCGAAACGACCCAATTCTTGTTTCAAAAAGTCGCTTACGCTCAACTCTACATTGTTCGTGTTCAAGTCAAAACCCGAAAACGCACGAAAAATGGAGAAAAATGAGTCGGAAAAAAATAAAAAGTGATTATTCCTTAAAAAAAAACTGCTATTATTTTTTTGCGTCTCGCCATATTTCTTTACTCGTGCATCGAAACGACCCAATTCTTGTTTCAAAAAGTCGCTTACGCTCAACTCTACATTGTTCATGTTCAAGTGGAAACCCGAAAACGCACGAAAAACGGAGAAAAATGAGACGGAAAAAAATAAAAAGTCATTATTCCTTAAAAAAAAACTGCTATTATTTTTTTTCGTCTCGCCATATTTCTTTACTCGGGCATCGAAACGACCCAATTCTTGTTTCAAAAAGTCGCTTACGCTCAACTCTACATTGTTCATGTTCAAGTGGAAACCCGAAAACGCACGAAAAACAGAGAAAAATGAGTCGGAAATAAATAAAAAGTGATTATTCCTTAACAAAAAACTGCTATTATTTTTTTTCGTCTCGCAATATTTCTTTACTCGGGCATCGAAACGACCCAATTCTTGTTTCAAAAAGTCTCTTACGCTCAACTCTACATTGTTCATGTTCAAGTCGAAACCCGAAAACGCACGAAAAACGGAGAAAAATGAGTCGGAAATAAATAAAAAGTGATTGTTCCTTAACAAAAAACTGCTATTATTTTTTTTCGTCTCGCCATATTTCTTTACTCGGGCATCGAAACGACCCAATTCTTGTTTCAAAAAGTCGCTTACGCTCAACTCTACATTGTTCATGTTCAAGTCGAAACCCGAAAACGCACGAAAAACGGAGAAAAATGAGTCGGAAATAAATAAAAAGTCATTATTCCTTAACAAAAAACTGCTATTATTTTTTTTCGTCTCGCCATATTTCTTTACTCGGGTATCGAAATGACCCAATTCTTGTTGTATGAAAAAGTTCACAACACCACCTACAATTTCTATGTTCAAGTCATACCCAAAAAATGCACAGAAACATGCCAAAATACGAGCATTTCAAAATCAATAAAAGAACATAGTTTTTTAATCAAACTTGCGTCTAATTGTCAACACCACGCTAAAAATAATCTGTGTCTAATCTGAGTCTAACTCGGGCCAGTCCATCTCATTGGGAATCCGAGTACTCCGCTGTCGACCCACAGTAGGTGGCTTCCTCAGATCGGGGTCATGGACCAACTCAAAATTGGGGGTGTCCCAATAATGTGATTCAGGAAACGGATAGAACCTCCCTTGATATGTTTTCAAATATTCATGGACGAGGTAATATTTTTCAACATACGAGGACGACATAATCTGTAATTTCTCACATAATTTAATAGCATGTGAGCACGGAAATCGATAAAGAGTCCATTTTCCACAAGAGCAGTATTTACCTTTGATGTCGACCATGTAAGTATGATTTCCGGACCCCATCTGTCGGGGAGTTTTAACTTGACTCGTGTAATCCAACCAAAAAAAAACTGTTGCTGTGTGGTTCGAGAATTTTCTTGCCCACTCATTGTACATTTTATATGCATATGTCGTCGGGGGCTGTTCCCTCATTGCCAAAGCCATTCGCACTCTATCACCAAAATATTCCACAATGCGATGAAATGTGCACTCAACAATTGCTGTTGGTGGAAGATGTCGAGTACCTTTCAACACATTGTTCAAGCTTTCTCCCATGTTCGTCGTCATAATGCCTTCCCGCATCCCTCCATCATATGCCAATGTCCATTTTTCTTGTGGGATACCTTTCAAATAATTCAACGCAGCTGGATCCTTATTACTAATAAGTTCCATTGCTTTGTCAAATTTTCGGACATTATGTGACATACCTGCTGCATAACAGAGTTCCTTCAAAGCTTTACTTTTGAAGTAAGAATTAAAGTTTGAACTCACATGTCGTAGGCAATATCTATGAGCTCCCAGGGGAGGGGTAAACGCGGACATATATCGAGTAGCATTTAATAAGCCCTTATGACGATCAGAAATAAGGCAAACACCTTCATCAGGAATCAAAAAATGTTTGCACACCAATTGCAAAAACCATAACCAAGACTCGTTGGACTCGTTATCAACGATGGCGAATGCT
Source organism: Buddleja alternifolia (assembly GCA_019426215.1). Classification (NCBI taxonomy): domain Eukaryota; kingdom Viridiplantae; phylum Streptophyta; class Magnoliopsida; order Lamiales; family Scrophulariaceae; genus Buddleja; species Buddleja alternifolia. Next base: position 25,454,503 of record CM033393.1, on the reverse strand, counting down.
AGAGGTAAAATGTTCTGATTTCCATCCAAAGTTGATGCGGCCAACAACTTAACCTTGTGTCGTGCGTACAAATGAGTCCCGTCAACACATATGACCCTTCGACAATATCGGAATCCATCTATACATGGCTTGAACGCCCAAAACAAATATTTCAGCATTTTTGGGTTTTGATCCTCATATTTGTGCCGCCATTCAACAACCGTACCCGGATTCCACTTCTGGATAGCTCCCAAAAGTTTAGGCAACCATGTAACTGAATCCTCCCACGTGCCGTATACAATCTCATTTGCACGTCGCAAACTGTACCAAGCTTTCCCATACGAAATTTCGAATTGCCATTTTTTTGACACCATTTGTGATACCCCTATTTTCAGCCTTGTGGACCCTTTCATATTTATTCGAACGATCAAGAAGAGATTAATACATGGGATAATTAGATTTCGTATTTATTCGATTTTAGCAATGTGTGTTCGACCAAAAGTATTTACTACTTGCTTATATAACTATTATTATATCTATATGTGAAATAGGTTAGTAGTATTTGCATCTCATTGTGGATTAGTTGATGCATTATATCATTTAAAGCACATATATATATATATATATAGATTTACCTTTATCAATTGTATATTGCTAATATTTAAAGGTGTCCATACCTACCTACATATATATAGGCACAAACACATGCACATATATACATATATATATATATATATATATATATATACGTACAACCACATGCTCTAATAGAGGGAGGAAGATTAGGAGGTGGCATGTTAAGCTAATCACATCTCATCTTGCCTAAAAACGTGGCCCATGGAGGATTATTCTCCATTTATTTTTCCACTACCTTTTTGACCATCACCTTCATATATACACTCAGCAAACTAGCTGGAGTTCAAAGCTCCTCAATATTCCTCTCACAAAATAGGAAGATTTCAAGAGCTGGAAAAGGGAAAAACGCAGGCTGCGCAGTGTTGGGAGATCTTCGATTTGTGGGCTCAAACAATATCCAAATTTAGTGTAATTGGTCTTAATTTCTTCCTAAGAGATAGAGGAAGAATACGGTGGTTTTGTTTTCTACATAGAAGTTCGTAATTGGTCACAAAGGTCGTCCAACCGTGACCCTTTTGCACAGAGACAAAATCTGCTGCTGGGTAAATTTTGGCAAGGTATGGGTTGGAAGTGGGTTAATTCATCTCTCTCAGTGTTAGGTATCAAATCCTCACATCTCTAGTGATATATTAAGCACATTTTATTGATGGGTTATTGACTTGATAGTTAGATTCTTGCATGCACGAGGTGATTGTGAAGGTTGGGTTGAAATTATGGCTGTATGTGTGAATAGGTGTAGGATCTGACTAAATTCTTGTATACCCATGGATATATTTGTATTTCAAGCTTCATTGAGTAATTGCATGTCAAATTTAATAAGTTTCTAAAAAGTATTTAGGACATGCATGAATGTTTTGTCATGAAAATAAAATGAGCTCAATTTCAGTTTTTGCATGTGTGTTCTACAATGTATTTGAAGTTCCAATTGAATGAAATTTGAAGCCAAACTATTTTCCAATAAAATTTGTTGTATTTATAGAAAAATCGTGGAGTTTGGAAATATTTGGAGTTTTGGTGAATTTTATAAAAAAATTGGCAAACCACTGCTGCCAGGGAATTACTTATTTACAGATATGCTTTGTTATAAGCTGAAAATTTTGTATCTACAGATTTTATTTGGCTTCCAAAATTTTTTTGATCCATTTTGTGTGTCTTGTGAGCATGTCCTATAAATGTTGGAGCTTTCTGATGAACAGGAGATTTTATACAAATTTTTGAAGTGTATCCTGCCTGTGTAAAAACAGCTTCTGCTTGGCTGGGTTTTGGAGGATGAAATAGCTACTTACAAATCTAGTTTACCTTTGAAACTTTTACCTGAACTTTTTCAGTAAGTCTTGGGTGTTTCTGAAAAATTTCAAAAGTAAAATCATGTTCTATGAATTTTAATAGATTTTAAACCAAAACCGCGCAGATTTATTTTCTTAGTGTTTTGTCAATCTTTGAATATAATGAAGTTAAGCATAGTTTGGGAGAATAATATTTCGTGCATGTTCATGTAGTTCATAGGACCGCATAGGATTTTTCGAGTAGATTATTAAGACGAGTGTTAGAGAATAGATTTCTAATATAATCCTTGGATTAACAGGTGGTGTTAGTAAACCGCTCGAGGACGACGCTGAATAACTTGGAAGTTAGTGTGAGTTGCCTCTCAAAATTATAGTTATATGTCTTTCAAAACTGGAAGGAATACGTCATATATATATATATATATGTATGTACTTTCAACATGCTTTGAATACTTGACATGAAAATGAGTTTCAACACTCTCAAATCAAATTCAGGACTCATTTTACATTCACCAATTCTTGGCACCAACTATTACCTGCATGAATGTTTTCAAACACGTATCTTGCAAAAGTAATTTTTCGGGCATGTTTTGTGAAAATGAATTCGAGGAAAACATTCTTTTAAGGAAATTCTGAAAAACTATTTGTTCGATTAAATATTTCATCGTGAACTAAAATGCTTCATTGCATCATTCGTGACATATGTGATTGCATACTTATTTCAGATGCATAATTTATACAAGAATGATTTCGAAATAAACATCGGTTTTTTGATTTTTGTGAAATTACTCCATCATTGGTCTTGTATCTTGATCATTTGCCGTGATGGTGTTCTTGTGACGTGTTGCATCTGACGTGGTTGTGTTGGGCCCAAGGTCGGGCGATGGATAGGGCAGGGTTTGGCCGGTCAAGCATGGGCTTGCGGTCTTAAACAGTTCCCGCTATTCACGTCCAGATCCATGCACCTAGGACGGAGTGCTCTGAGGGTGCATGGGTCATTTATCGTGTGGCATACTCCGGATATGACCAAATCGGGCATCGCGAGCCTGCGTGGGGAGGTATAAGGTGATGGCTTTTAAGCCGCGTGTTCAGGGGTGATAAGGAAGAAGCAGCGGGACCCAAAGTGCTGTGGGTAAATCATCGGACGCTATGGTATTGCTAACATGGCCCCCTACTGCTTAAGCGTGTCTTGTACGTGTTATATAAACATGTGTTGTACGTGTTACTTAAACATGTCTTGTACGTGATACTTGCATTGAACTACATGCTTTTTAAAATGCATGTTTTGAAACTTAAATATCATGCCACCAATCATTCCAACTTTATCATGAACGTAATTTTTTCCAAGCATGTTTTTAATGATATTTGACAAAACCTCATCGTGCATATACTAAGACCTTTGTCTCATACTAGCTATTGCTTAATTGTTACTATGCTCACAAATTGCTTTTCTTATTTAGGATTTCAATGATCCTTTGAAAATCAACAAAAACTATTATTGTTTTTCCCTCACTAATTTATCATTTGGGTCTAAAAACTATTTTGAGAAACTTGCACACAAGCACTGGCACTCACTAAGCCTTTGCTTACGTATTTTGTTTCATTCCTTCCTTCCAGTTGTAGGTGAGTTGAGCAGTGAGACTAGTTGGAGGATAACAGGAATAGACATAGACGATCCAAGAGGTAAAAACTGGTAGTTTTATTCAAGGATATTAAGTTACTTCGTGATGCGGATGATAGTTTCAGGAGTAGGACCCTAAGATACATTGATAAAAATTGGGTCCATGTTTGGAATTGGAACTACAGCTACGATAGACTTATGTATTCAAGTTGGGTTTTTTATGACCCAATCAACGGAGCGTGACACCATTAGTCTAATTAGACCGACCTTATATGACGGATCCTTCCTCACTTCTGGTAGAAGTTCATTTGCGATCATGTTTATGTCCAACTTGACGTGGTTATTGGAACAATTTTCAGCAAAACATGTGTGTGACCCTTCATACCTTGTAATTTTCCAGAAATTAGTATTCTTCAACAAACTTCCACGCAGTCTAAAAGGGCATCCATGTTTGCATTTTACGGCATACACTGTCGGCTTACTAATTGTCACCTTAAACTCGCGTCGTGCATGCTGCACGTGGTAGTTTTTCACTGCTGCTTGCAAGCTGAGTTTGTTGTCAAAAATTTGGCCCTTGCGAAGATTACCTTTCGCATGATCATAAATTATTCTCCGGGACAAACCTGCACTTTCTCGATGAAGTGAATCACCTTCTACTTCTGGATATGTGGCGGAGTAGAATGGGAGCACTTCATGAGGTCTTTCTTCAGCTCTTGCGGGAGGGAAATCTTCGTTTATTGGTACATTACTCTCATCATCTTCATCCTCATCCTCATCCTCATCCCTCATTGCATTGCTGACGTGTTCTTCCATCTCATCGTCTGTATGAATATGGATCGAACAGTCAGAATCATCACTGTCCTTGTCATTCCCAATATCATCATTCTCAATGTTATCACTAGAGCCAAAATTGGGATGCTCAAATTCATGATGACTTTGTGTAGACGGACCTGCAAACAAGGATAAATATGATGACAACATATCAAAATAAGACTAACAAGTCACGAATCAAAAGAATACAACCATTATGAAACTTATTAGCAGATTCATAATTACCTACTTGCATATCCAAATTCCTCGAATGGGGATTTATCAAATGAGAATATTGTGTAGACGGATCTGCAATTAAATATAAATATTATCACAAAATGTAAAAAAAAAAGAATAACAAGTCACGAATTAAAGGAATACAACCATTATGAAACTTATTAGTAGATTCATAATTACCTGCTTGCATATCAAAATTCCTCGAATGGGGATTTATCAAATGGGAATGTTGTGTAGACGGACCTGCAATTAAATATAAATATTATCACAAAATGTAAAGATAAGAATAATAACAAGTCACGAATCAAAGGAATTCAACCATTATGAAACTTATTAGAATATTCATAATTACCTGCTTGCATGTCAAAATTCCTCAAATTAGGATTTACGTAAGGAGAATTTTGTACAGTTTCAAAACGCCCAAACACATTACCCATTGTAGAAGCACCTAAAAATGCAAATCACAAAAAGTTAAATTGTTTTACATTCTGCAAATAAAAGAAAAATAATCTATACAAATATGAAATTTGGTAATAAATATGATGACACAATGTAAATATAAGAATAAATTACCTTGATGCAAATTGTGAATTGTAGAACTCCCCACACCACTTGAAAAAAATTCCTGAAACTCACGATTTTCCCACACATGTGATTGTGTCTGCGTATTTAAATCTGGAACCGTGGGCTGTGTAAAATACGACATGACTTGAGGTGGTTGTAATGACGTCACTTGGGTTAACGACGATCTGTATTGACCTTGATGTTGAATTGGTTCTTTCTCAATATAAAGCTCGACGAATTCATCAACAATATTACGATCCAAGAAATATGCTAAAGTCTGATCGTCTTTGATCTCCATTGTCCTCTCCCTCATCACATTTCTCTTTTCAAATTCAAATTTTAAAATTACTTTTAATGAAAAATGATTCGGATCAGTTCTTGTTCTCGCGTATAACTTCTCCAGCAATTTAGCGTATGTGATCGTACGACGTACTTTCATGTTAATGCTTGGACGAGTGCTATATCTCACTGAATTTGAGTCTTCAATAATTTCACCATTCGTGTATATTAAAACATTAACTGTGTTCGCCCTCGACATTTTCTATATAATATCAAAATTCAAACCATAAATTAACACTAAATTCAAAATAATACGTACAAACTATAGTTCAAAAAATGAAATTATATTTTTATATTAAACATGATATAACAAACTAACAATTATATCAAAGTTCAAACCATAAATGCTAAATTCAATATTATACATACAAAATATCACTAAAAATTCAAAATTATAAATACAAATTATACCTAAATATCCGAAATTACATACATATAAATTATATACTTAATCCAAAATTATACCTAAAATTTCTATCAAAGTTCAAACCAAAACATACCTAAAAACTAAATTCATCATACATACATACAAGGTATAACTAAAAATTCAAATTTGATGTACAAATTACACCTAAATATTTGAAATTATACATATAAATTCGAAATTACACTACAAAATTTCACAATTTTAAACCTAAATTGATAAATTCCATAAAAATTCAAAAATTAAACCTAAACCATAAATTCAAAATTATATTACAAAATTCCACAAGTTTAATTCCTAAATTGATCAATTTCAAACAAATTCGAAAAATTACACAACAAAATTCCACAAATTAAAACACTAAATTGATAAAATTCAACAAAATTTCGAAATTACACCTAAACCTCAAATCCCAAATTACACAATAAATTCGAAAAAATTACACAATAAAATTGCCCAAATTCATAAGCAAATTCGAAATTACACTACAAAAATACAAGAGAATTTTTAAACCCTAAATTCATTAATCATACAAAAATTTAAAAATATAATGGCTCTATATATTTTATATAGTAACAATATATAAAATTTACCTTGAATTGTTGAGAATGATTGAAAAATATTGAAGAAGATGAAGAAAATGGTGAAGTGAAGATGGAGGAAAAACCGAGAGTGAAAATGGAAAGAAAGGAGAGGGGAAGAAAGGAGAGAGGAAGGAAAGAAAGAAGGAAAAAAGAGAAAGCAAAAAAAAAAAAAAAAAATTCGCCTGCTTTTCCTGCCATTCCGCGCCACGTAGGCGCAGAATGGCAGTCATTCTGTGCCCACGTGGCGCGGAACGACTAAAAAAAACAAAAAAAAAAATTTTGGCCATTCCGCGCCACGTCAGCGCGGAATGTAATATTTACTGATACCCATTTTTTTGTGTATTATTTTCTTAATTTGGATTTATTTTTGTATTATTTTTTTAAAATTCTTGTTATAATGAGTAAGTTTTTATTCGTTAATTAATTGTTCAATTTGAATATGCGATCATTGAATTCAACTTTGGGTTTTAAAATAAATTTTTTGAAATTCTTCTGCTGCGTTTATGTTATATTTCGCGAAACCCAACAGTGGTATCAGAGTCAATCTCTGATTCGCATATTTAATTGAGTTTATGTGATTTATGATATGCATAATATGTGTTTTTGAAGCATGCAATTATGTGTTAATTAAATTTGCGTTTTTTTATGGTTTAAAGCATGAATTTTGATTTTTTTATATTTTTTGTATATCTGGGTTTATTCATGATGGGTGAAAAAATCAAAAACGAGGAAAAACGGGGCTCGAAGAGCCCTGAGAAAACTGCACGCTGCGCGCAGCTGGGGCCAGGCCGTGTGGCTTGGCCACCCCGACGGATCTTGTGTTTCGACACCCGATTCGTTGATTTGGGTCCGGGATCCGGGTAGGTAAATGGGCTACGTAATGGCTCGAAATTAAAATTTGGGTTTGGGTAAATTTAATTATTCGGGTGGGTCAAAAGGATGATGACCCGATATAATTTAATTAAGCACAACAAGAATTTTAATCAATCTCGACTTATTAATTAATTTGGGCTTAATTTAATCAATTCCAAATGGGCCATTGGATAGGTGATTTGGATTTAAATTAAAACTAGCCCAATAGAAATTAATAAAGTGTGCATGTTATTTCGAATTAATTAATTTGAGCTCAATTGAATTAAATTCAAGTAGACCAAAAGGATGGTAACTTGGGTTTGATGAAATCGAGCCCAATAAGATTAATTGGAATTAAATATTTAATTAGAATAATTAATTATTTTTCTTGGAGATTAATAATTAATTTATGGATTAAATATTATTAAAAATACTTGGATATTTTAATGTAGAATAAATTATTTTTGTTGGATGATTAATAATTAATTCTTTAATCAAATAAAATTTATTTCATTTAATGTTTGCTTTAAATCATAATAAAATAGAATTCCATATTTTACGTATTTGTTTAGTTGGACTAATTTTATTTTAATCAAAGGTAGATATACTTAATTTTGAATTTTGTATATCTAAGTCATCTAGTAGGACTACAATGATTTTAATTGAAATAAACAATATATAAAAGTTAAGAATTTATTAAAGGACTTTTTAGTTGGACTAAATTTTTAATAATCAACATAAGTGATTTAATATTGCGAGCATGTATTAAATGTTGTGAGCATGTATTAATTGATGCGAGCATGTCTTATGTGATTGAAACACCAATCATGGATTTAAGTTTATTTGTTTTCCCTTTATATTTTATGGGTTATCAAGTTTGAGACTATTTATTATATTCTTAGAAATAATGCATGAGTTGTTTTAGGAATTGAAATAGAATAGTTCAAAATTGATAAAGTCAAAAGGCCCATGAATGTTAAATAGGTTTTAATTTATGCCTTTTGTGATGGCCCATTGTCTCGGGCTCTCTAGCAAAAGTCCATGTTCGGGTGATGAATTTATTTATTTATATATTTAAATTTCATGAATATTTATATTGAAAGGCATGATTATTAATAGTATTTTTATGCACGATCAATATAAAATAAAAGCATTATATAAATTGAATAATGTGCAAAGTGAGACCAAAACTTTTGAATTCTCCCAAATAAATAATACCGAGTTAGAAATGGATGTTTGACATCCTCATCCTCTACTAAGCTTTCTAAAATTAAAATTACTATAAATGTGTAATGTTTCCCAGTTATGGGGGCTATGCATTTAGAAATAATTTAAAATTTTATTAAGTGCATGAAATGCCTTATTCGAAGCATATTTCACCCCAAAAACCTGTTCGGTTGCAAGGTAAAATTCAAATGTTAGATTATAGGAGTTAGTGGGAATGAACTCGGGTAGTTCACGAGCTTAGAAACCTGTTCGGTTGCGGTTTGGTGAACTATGGGGAAAGCTATTGAAATATTTATTGGATAAATTGATATTAGATATCACTTCAAATAATTAATGGGCCAGAAACCAGCTAGGTTGCAACCCATCTAATTAATTGAGGACCTCAATACCCACTGTAGAATTGATGCCAATGATGATTCCCAATTTTCACATGGGAGTGTGGGATTCAAATAATGCAGTGGGAGCCAAGATAAATTTTAAGTCCTTAATTTTTCTTGGTTAAGTCAAAACAAGTAATCTAATTAATCTGGTTTATTTCTGCAGTTATTTCTCATTTATCTCTCTCAAATATGACAAACCCACTTTCAATTCTGCTCGAAAAGAATACTCTTACTAGAGCCAACTATGTGGATTGGCTTAGAAATTTGAGGATTGTCCTCAATATGGAATCTTTGGGATACGTCTTGGAGGCTGATATCCCGGCGGCTCCTGCTAGAACACGTGCCAACGAGGAAGAGGTCCAAGCCAATAAAAAATGGGCTAAGGACGACCTCTGGGTGAGAGGATATATGGTGGGATCTATGACCAATGATCTTCAAAGGTCACATGATAAGATGCTGACTGCAAGAGCTATCCTAGCTCACCTGGTAGAGCTCTATGGTGAGCACAGTCGAACTGCTCGATATGAGATATCGAAAGAGCTCTTCGGAGCCAAGATGAAAGAAAGTGAGAAGGTTGGTGATCATGTACTCAAAATGATTTCGAGGATTGAGAGATTGGAAGCTCTCAAATTCACCATGAACGCCACCCTTTAAACTGACTTAATCTTGCAGTCTCTTCCTAATTCCTTCTCCCAATTTGTAGTTAAATTTAACTGCAATGAGATAGAGTGCAATTTAGCTGGGCTAATGAACAAATTGGTTACTGATCTCAAATGAAACCAAAGGGAAAGGAAAATGCCTTGGTTATTTTATTTGGACCTAAAAAGTCTGAGTCTAAGAACAAGAAGTAGTCTGGCGAACTTGGAGCTCAAGGGGGTGTTCAAAAGGGTAAGGGAAAGGCTCAAGGGTTTAATAAGAGCAAAGGGCCTAAGAAAACGGATAGATGTCTCGAGTGCGATGAGCTTGGCCACTGGAAGATGAACTGTCCCAAATTAGGCAAAGGCGCAAAAGGTATGGATCTCTTTATTTTTGAAACTAATTGTTCTATGACCATGTTTTCTACTTCGTGGATTCTGGACTCAGGGGCTAGTGCCCATGTTTGTTGTTTGGATCGGGATTTGCAGAGAAGTTGAAAGCTGGGCCGAGAAGAAGATATGATCAAAGTAGGCAGCGGGGAAAGCGTCGCGGCTACTAGGATTGAATCTACATCTCTTTATTTGAATTCTGGACATTTATTGTTATTAGTTGATGTTTTGGTTTTCCCAAGGGGCTTAAGAACATTGTTTCTATTCCTAACTTAGTTAAGATTGGATATACATTCCGTTTTTCTAAATTAAATTGCGACATTTATTATGAAAATAAATTAGTTAGCAATGTTTCTTTGGTTAATGGTTTGTATTATTTAAATGTTTGTAATTCATCTGATGTGAATATTGTAACTCGTAAACGTGGTAGGCAAGAAGCTAACCTAAGACTCAAGTGGCATCTTAAACTAGGCCATGCCGGAGAGCACAAGATCCACAAAATGGGAAAAGATGGGTTTTTAAGCTCACTGGGGTTGGATCCCTATCCAACATGTGAATCATGTCTCTTAGGCAAGATGGTTAGATCACCTTTCACTGGGACTTTTGAAAGAGCTACTCAAGTCTTAGGGTTAGTGCATACCGACGTCTACGGACCATTTGGAGAAATGGCTCGTGGGGGTTTCTACTACTTCATCACTTTCACAGACGATCATTTAAGATATGGTCTAGTGTATTTGATGAAGCAAAAGCCTGAATCATTTGAAAGGTTCAAAGAGTTCAAAGTTGTAATAGAAAATCAAACTGGGCAAAATATAAAAAATCTATGATCGGATCATGGAGGAGAATGTATGAGTGCCGAGTTTGATGAATTCCTTAGACAACAAGGAATAATGTTACAACTAACACCACCAGCAACTCTTCAACTAAATGGAGTAGCCGAGCGAAGGAACCGAACACTGTTGGACATGGTTCATTCCATGCGTAGTTACACTGATTTGCCCATTTCGTTGTGGGGACATACGCTCCTAACTGCTGCTTATATATTGAACAGGTTTCCTTCCAAGTTCGTTCCTAAAACACTGCATGAGATGTGGAGTAATAGGAAACCAAGTCTTAACCACATTAAGATTTGAGGATGCCCCGCTTGTTTAAAAAAGTCTAAGATGGAGAAATTGGAGACAAGATCCCTCATGGGACGTTTCATTGGTTATCCTGAGGATTCCATGGGATTCTTCTTTCACCTGCATGATGATCAGAGAATCATCGTGGCCCTACAAGCACACCTCCTTCAAGATGAGTTCATCTTGGAAGGGGGAAAAGGTGGGAAAATTGTTCTAGAAGAACAAAATGAAACTCCCTCAGAGACATCTGTCCAAGAACCGTAGCACAACCACCACGTAGATCTGGTAGAATACCACATAAACCTTAGAGGTATGGGTATCTACTGTAGGGGGATCCAGAGCTTCACACTGTAGTACAAGAAGGTCATGAATATGATCCTTGTACCTATGATCAAGCGATGGTGGATGTCGACGCTTCAAGATGGCGAGAATCCATGAAAACAGAGATGGACTCTATGCAATCGAACCAAGTCTGGACTTTGGTAGATCGTCCTGAAGGTATCAAACCTATAGGATGTAAGTGGCTCTACAAAAGAAAGATAGGTAGCGATGGAAAGGTTGACACCTTTAAAGTCAGGATCGTAGCAAAAGAGTATAGCCCAAGAGAAAGGATTGACTATCAAGAAAAATTTTCGCCCTTTGCCATGATAAAGTCCATCCGAATACTGTTATCCATAATTGCATACTTTGATTATGAGATATGGCAAATGGATGTCAAAACAGCTTTCTTGAATGGATTCCTCGAGAAGGATATCTATATGGAACAGCCAAAGGGCTTTGTATCCGAGTCCGATATCCATAAAGTATGTAAACTTGAGAGGTCCATATACGGTCTCAAGCAAGCATCTAGAAGCTGGAATCTTTGTTTTGATGAAGTAGTTAAGGGATAAGGCTACATCAAGAATGAAGATGAACCATGTGTCTACAAGAAGACTAGTGGGAGCAAACTCTCGTTCTTAGTACTATATGTGGATGACATTCTACTTATAGAAAATGACATAGGAATGCTCACCACAGTTAAGAAATGGCATTCGAGTACGTTTTCCATGAAAGACTTGGGAGAAGCGACATTCATTCTAGGAATTCGTATCTATAGAGATAGAATGAATAGAATGATAGGTCTCCCCCAAAACCTTTACTTAGAAAAGGTCCTAAAGAGTTTTAGGATGGACAATTCTAAGTAAGAGGTTTACTTCTGCAGTTGGTAGCCCAATGTATGCAATGATGTGTACTAGACCCGACATTGCCTATGCTGTAAGCGTGGTGAGTCGATTTCAGGCAAACTCGAGAAAAGAACATTGGATAGTTGTGAAGAACATCCTAAAGTATCTTAAAAGAACTATGGATATGATTCTCATCTATGGAGGTGGAGACCTGAAGATGGAAGGTTATTCTGATTCAGACTTTCAGTCTGATGTTGATGACCGACAATCAACTTCAGAGTTTGTTTTTACTCTCAATGGTGGAGCTGTGTCTCGGAAAAGTTCCAAACAAAGCACAACCGCTGATTCCACCATTGAAGCGGAGTATGTGGAAGCCTCAGAGACAGCCAAAGAAGTTGTTTGGATGAGAAAGTTTCTTAGAGAACTTGAATCGGTCCCTAGTGCTCAGCTCCCGTTACCACTTTATTGTGATAACAATGGAGCAATAGCACAAGCTAAGGAACCGAGGTCTCATAACAAGATCAAACACATTGAGAGAGGATCTCACATCATCAGGGAGATCATTGATGACTTTCAGTCTGATGTTGATGACCGAAAATCAACTTCAGGGTTTGTTTTTACTCTCAATGGTGGAGCGGTGTCTTGAAAAAGTTCTGTTGGTCCCAAGTGGCATACAAAAGGGTCTAGAAGGGGAGGGGGGTTGAATAGACCCTGAAGTCTTTTTCGACTTCAAAAGATTTCATACTAAAATGTTTTTTGGACGCTTGAAATGTAGACACTTGACAGAGCGTTTACTTTGAAATGTAGACGCTTAGGTTAAGCGTCTGATGAAGACTGATTTTTGGAGAGTTAACTTAGACTTCAAGACTTGAATACTTTAACCGAGTGGGCTTAAGCGTTCAGTTCTTTAATCAGTGTTAGCACAGCGGAATGATTTTTGTAGTCTTCTTTTAAAAGCTTTAGCGTCACAAGAAGTTTCTTAGTTGCTTAGCGTTTGATTGTGTTTTACTTAATCAGTTTATGATATGACAATATGAATGCTGAAAGTAAAGTAAAGAACAGTATTTGTAAGGTTCGTTGGGTGGTGTAATCCTAACTACGTCCTTCTTCTCCTCGAACACTTGGAGGCAATCCACTAAAATGATTCTCAAAGAATCACACAGAATCTTCTACAAATTAGGGAGAGATGGATGTCGATGACTTGAGCTCCTTGATCACACAAATATCTACTCCAAATCACTTCAATCCCCTTGCTTCTTTCACCCAGAAATATGGCAAGTATCCAACTTCGACTTCACACAGATCACAAGGCTTGGATAGGGGTTTTTCTAAAAGGTTTGTTTGATTTTGATAAAGTTCAAACAACTAGGAATATCTCAGTAGTAATGTGGGTTTCTCCGAAAAGAATGTTTGAGATATTGGGTTGACTATCTCAGGATTCGAAGAAAAGCAAAGAGAATATTTTCTTGAAAGTTTTGGCTTTTCTGAGATTGTATGGAATGAGACTTCAATGCAACAGCAATTCGACTTGATAATTGTTCTCTGTATTTGGCTTGTTGTTGAAGTCCTATTTATGGGCATTCTTGGAAAAAGTGTCCGTTTGACACATGCAAGGGCGCGTGTCTCTCACTTTCGCGAGTGAACAACTTTTGTCCTTTTTCCTGAAAATCTGCTGCACAAAAGTTGGTGCTGCAGTCTTTGAATAGTTGACAGTCCAATAGGGTGGCTTCTCCGTACGTCTAAAAGTGCTTATCACATTTAATGCTCTTATCAGCATTTAATGCATTTGAATTAAATGCCTGTTAGTATTTAATGCTTTGAGAATATTTGCATTAAAACTCCTTCTGGACTTAGAAATAAATTCAGGTGAAATCACTTCTGTCCTATAAGGTAACGCTTGATATAGCTGGTCAATTGGACGCTTGGAGACTTTATCTTCATTCAGAATTCAAGCGCTTGAGTCTTCAAACTATACTTCTGACAAACTCACCCAGAACATATCAGATGCTTAGTCTAAGACAGCTTAACCTAACAATCTAAAATAAGAATAAAGCAAAGCCTATTACAAATCTAACGCTTCAAAGTTGAAAAACAAACTTACATATTTTTGGGGTCTAACAAAGGTCCTAATTGTCATCATCAAAACATCTAACATGAAATTCCTTACAAGTTCCAAGCACAGCACAACCGCTAATTCCACCACTGAAGCGAAGTATGTGGCAGCCTTAGAGGCAGCCAAAGAAGCTGTTTGGATGAGAAAGTTTCTTGGAGAACTAGAATCAGTCCCTAGTGCTCAGCTCCCGTTACCACTTTATTGTGATAACAATGGAGAATTGGTGCAAGCCAAGGAACCGAGGTCTCATAACAAGTCCAAACACATTGAGAGAAGATTTCACATCATCAGGGAGATCGTTGGCAGAGGAGAGATAGCAGTGCAGAAAATAGCCTCAGCTGACAATGTAGCTGACCTGTTCACCAAGACACTAACTCAGGCTGTTTTGGACCGATACTTGGAAAGGATGGGTATAATATACCACAATGAGTGGCATTGAGTGCAAGTGGGAGATTGTTAGGATTATGCCCTCAAATGCCATAGAGGATAGAATATGTAAGGCATCTATCTTGTATTGAACTTAATTATAATTAATAAAAAGGCATTACTTAGTTTTTCACTTAATTCTTATCTGCATCTATAAGTTGTGTAGAAATACTTTGCCCTTGTTTTCAGTGCGATCCATCTATTTCCTATGAGATAGGAAGAAAGGCACTAGAGAGATCGACCTTGATTATTAAAACTAGTTCGCAAGTTAAATGAAGTCTTTAATGGGAAAATAAAGACTTTGAATACTTGTACAATCTTAGCTCTGACATGGGAATGCCTGTCTGGTATCATGGGATGATAGGAAATTGAGATTGTAGGCACATCAGTTGAACTGATATGCTCGAACACGACTCGCATCAGTTCTGTCACATGGGTTTTCGCTCTGTGACTGTCAATGACAGAACTGATTATGCGTAATAGGTATATGTAAACCTTTGACCTGAAGTATCAGGCTGAAGATGCACTTGTGACGTCAAGTCTTTCACTAGAGTAGTTAGACCCAATTCACCTGTTGGTGGGGTCAACCTCAAAATGCGGACTTGATGGGCAAGTGGTAGTCTTAGCAGATATCTAATATGGGATGTAGTCTTAGCAGATATCTAATATGGGATTTGTTCTCTTATAAGTGAATGAGAATGTATCTTATGTGATTATAGATAAATAGAGATCAAGTCTTTGGCCAAAGTAAAAGAGATGATTGTGCTAGGCACTAATTCAATCTCAATGATTTCGTATTATTACAATTAATACATATGGTCAAGTCTAGTGAGTTTGACATAACATGACTCTCACTTGACCGGGGAACATGAACAAAGGGTTTATACATATACGGTATTTACGATTGGAAGGTTATGGAATGATCCTAACATTCGTTTTCATTTGGGTTACGAAGTGGGTCACGTGACTGGCTAGATGTTACCCACTTCTTTTGTTTTTTTCTCATTGCCAAACGAAACAAACCCAAAGAGTCGAGCTAAAGGATCGACAAAGAAAAATGAAAAAGGAATTTCTATTTTCTTCTAGGATTTTTAATTTATTGGATAAATTAAATAATTAATTATTCATTAGATGAAATAATTAATTACAAGGATAAGATTAATTAATAATTAATTTCCTAGGGAAATATATTAATGAATTAATTTATCTAATTAATTTGACTATTTAATTAATTAATTTATTTATTGGATATAATAAATTATTAATTGAATAAGAAATTAATTAAAACAAAACAAATCCCGGGGGGCCTAAAAGTGGACATCCATGTGATGCCCTAATTTAGAGCTCTTTTGTTTTGACTTGTTCAATAAGTTATGAGGTATATAAGGACTCTTTGACTTTGAACAAGAAGAAGAACTCTAATAACTCCTAGAAAAGAAAGAAGAAAATATTTCTCCCCTCTCTAATACCTTAGCAGTCGCCCCTTTAGAGAAAGAAGTGTGACTTTTTGTTTGTTGATCCGCGCGTTAGAGACGACATAATTTCGTTGTTCGGAACAAGTTCAAGATTTAAAGATTCAAATAAAGAATTGAAGATTTGGAAGCTTCAATTTTCGAGTTTTTGGAGGAAGAAAAGTTCTTCATCAGATTCGTTATAACGAATAAGTTTTTATTCGTTAATTAATTGTTCAATTTGAATATGCGATCATTGAATTTAACTTTGGGTTTTAAAATAAAATTTTTGAAATCCTTCCGCTGCGTTTATGTTATATTTCATGAAACCCGACAGGCCATTGCACTTCACCCACTCATTTGTTGAAATGAGCACTTTACCCCCTCATTTATCATAAAATGTGTACTTACCCCCTTCGGGCGGCTTGGGCAGAAAAAATACAAAGGAATTTTTCGTGCATTGCTGCCTAGATTTGAATTTTCCTTTGTATTATTTTGCCCCAAACTGCCCGAAGGGGGTAAGTGCACATTTTATGATAAGTGGGGGGTAAAGTGCATTTTTCAATAAGTGAGGGGGTTAAGTGCAATGACCCCCATATGTGAGGGGGGTGTCTGCAATTATCCCTATAGAATACCTAATAAAGAAGAATTAATTAATTTAATACAAGATAAAAAGATTTTTTCAAAATTTGATTTAAAGAGCGGATATAATCAAATTAAAATGACAGAAGAAGACAAAAAATGAACAACATTTAGTTGTAGTGAAGGACATTTCGAGTGGAATGTTCTTTCTTTTAGTTTAAAAAATGCTCCAACAATATTTCAAAGATTTATTTTTTAGGATTAGAAATAGGAAACGAAAAAATCACCCTGCAACCTCATATAGCCCAAAAAATATTAGTTGATAACTTAAAACAAATACAAGTATTTCTAGGAATATTAAATTATGCTAGAAAATTTATTCCTAATTTAAGTAAATTAGTAGGACCATTATATAGAAAACAGGGAAATCAGGACAGAGAAATTTTAACGCTGAAGATACTCAGTTAGTGAGAAAAAAATAAAAGAAGCAGTAAAACAATTAGGACTGTTAGAACTACCCTTAGTAACTGATTATATTGTTATAGAAGTAGATAGTTCGTAAGAAGGATGAGGAGCTATATTAATAACAAAACCTAATAAGTATTTCCCCAAAACAACTGAAAAAATATCAGCTTATGCTAGTGGAAATTTTAATAAAGAAAGGAGTAATTGGACTAGTTTAGATTATGAAATAGCAGGAGTTATAAAAACCATAGATCATTTTAGAATTTATTTGAATAAACCATTTACTATAAGAACTCATTGTGAAGCTATGGTACGTTTTATGAAAAATGAATATTCTAGAATACAAAATAATCATAGATAGTTAAATTTTAGAAACAATATAGAAGGAAATGGATATAAAGTAGATTTTGAACATATAATAGGAAAAAATAATAGTATAGTTGATTTGTTGAGTAGACAATTAACTATAATTTTGGGAAACAGAGAATGGACTCACAAGAAGAAAGCAATCAATAGCCTAAACCTACATTCTCAACAGCTCTTACAAAACTAGCCCAAACAACTTATTTCAGACCCAATATCCCTCAGATGATCAACATTAGACCGTCTTTTTCAATTGAAACTCAGCATTTCAATCTAGCAATTCATAATACATACTTCAGAACTAAAATGTTTGGGAAAATTTCCTTTCCAGTTAAACATAATTTCAAGCCTCCTAGAGACACTCCCTATATTACTGAAGATTAAAGCATATTACTAACTGCTTTATGGGAAGCTCATAATTCAGGCAGTATACTAGAAGCACTCAACGCGTTGTGTTACTATTTTGAAAAAGAAAATAAAAAATTTCCAGCAAAGGAAGCATCAGTCTATCTTGTTATCAGAGAACAACCCGTCGGAGTTTTTGAAGAGTATCATCTAGCATTAGAAAGCATTCAGAAAGTTTCAAATGGATATATGGTACCCTTTAAGAAATTCTACGAAGCAATAGCAACAGGAAGAAGACTTTTAGGCCCAAATTTTTATATTCAGCCCAATGCCGAGAATGCAAAACCCAAAGTACTTTTATCAAGAAAGCAGCCTATAAGCCCAAATGTCGAACAACTCAAAAGTGATCTTGAAACCATCACCAAACAATTTAAAAACCTCAATATACTGTACCAAGAACTTTTAGCTCAGCACGAAGACCTCCAAACCTATATTTCAAGCCCAAAAGAGATAGAAGTCCCCAAACAAATCAAGGGTAAATGCTACCAATTCTTTTCTGTTCGAACTTTTTTTAACCCTTGTCAGACTGTTTTAGCCCTACCAGAAGAAATACAGGACCTAATCTGGCCTAAAGCAGAGAAAAGGTTTTATTCAAAAATGTTAAAAGCCGCCCAAGTAATTATTAAGCAGCAGATAGATGGAATAAAGCCCAAAATTCAACTTCTACAATGGAAAGGAGAGCTTATTCGCCAAGAAGGAACATTAAAATTCTACACACTTAAGTATTTTCACTGGCCAAGCATTCACATCGACGCCTCAGTATTCAGAGAAGGATGGATAGATGACATTTTTATTAGCTTACGATTACTCTTAGATTATGGTTTCGTATCAAGAATTTTTGGATCATATCCACACCAAGTCATACATTTAGGAAGATAGCTTTCAGAGATAGTTAATTTTCATTTTGATCAAGGAGCAGTTAATCTTTGATTTAATATAGCATCTTTTCCCTTTATATGGAACAAGTTAGGAGTAGAGATGGGACATTTATTTATATCAATTTCTGAAGATTATGAAAAATGGAAACCAATGTCAGGAAGTTTCTGGTCAGATCATGAAGAAGACATCAACCCCTTAGCAGATGAAGAAGAATTCAAGTTAACATTGGAAATTAGAAGAAAAGGGCAAAAACATTTATTAATGCCTAATTACGACCTAGTTTCAGGATTCAAACTTATTTTTCAAGCTCGTCATCAGAGCATATTTGTTCCAGAAGGAGTCAAAGTTCGATACCAAATTGCAACACTTGGGAAGAAGGCTATGGCAAGCTTCGAATATCAACACAAGTACAATCCAGATCTAGAAATCCGAGATGCATACTAAAGATAAAGCTTCAAATTCTCAGCAAAAATAGAAGAGCAATAATTCACCCAGACAAAAGCTATAAATGCACCAGCTTTACAAAGACAATAATTTTCAGCAGCAGCAACAACAATTCAGCATCCTCAAGCTTTAACACCAATAATGCAACAAACAAACGAAAAGCTACAACAACACTTAGACAAACAGCTTCAATAATGCATATTTTATGTACTTTTTCATTGTTCATTTTCGCCACCTGTGACATTTCTTTAAATAGGACACTGTTTGTCCATTTTTAAAATAATTGCAGGCCCTATATAGTTTTACCTACAACACTGTTTGGAATCCAATCTTGGATTTCATTGTAGTTTATTGTATTTCATATCCGAGGCCTATATAAGGACCTCATCCCTCATATTGTAAATTCGCCCCTTAACACTCTCCAACCCACACTTCTTGGTTGCTAGAGAGTCTCTCACATTTCTTGTAATAAATATCTTCTTTGTTTGCAAAAATTACTTGTAAGTTTTTACATGCTTTATAATTATGCATAGTGAGTAAACTAACCCCCCAGGGATGGGACTCCCCTATTATTTAAAAAATGTTATAATTCTCGCATGTTCAAAAAATATAAAAACATTAAAAAATCAAAAACACAAAATCATTAAATATGCTCAAAATGATGATGAACAGTAGTAACTTTCTACCCTTTCATCGTCTCAAAAATATGTTTCCGCTGTACAAATTCTTGTTTTCAATAATCCCTGATACTGTTTGGGGAAGATTTTGTTTACTTTCTCGAGGTATGCTGGTTGGGAGACAAAATGTGCGAGATAATTTCGCCCATTGTGCAAGCAATATGGTATCAGACCGGAAAGGATTATTATCGAAATTGACTCTGAGATTGTTTGGAAGTTAGTTGGACATGAATCTGTGTATGTGCATCCTCTTGGTGGTATCATAAGGGACTGTAGAAGTATTCTTAACATGCCTTGGACTTGTGAGTTATGGCATGTGGTCCGGGAAAGGAATCGGTGCGCTGATCGTTTAGCCAAAGTAGGACACTCGGTGTCACAAGCTAGAAAGATTTGGGAGTCTACTCCCGAGGAAGTTCTGGACGTTTTATTGGATGAGAATAGCTCTACTTAGTTGTATTGTTATGTAATTCAGTTATCTACCAAATAATAATAATAATAATAATAATAATAATATTATAAGAAACCCCCAAACAACCTCCCCGCCTCCCAAAACCCTAGAACGGCAGTTCACTCCTTCAGGTTTTCTCCTCCACTCCACTCCATCTAACTTTTAATTTTTCTCGCAGTTCCTCTTCATTATATATATATATATATATATATATATATATATAAAGTGTATTATATGAATATTAGGTTAATCATTTGTATAATTTGTTTCAGGTGAGATTTCATTTGATTCAGTCCGAAATGGCTCCATCTAAAGGTATGGTGGTTTTACTCCTTAATTTCCCATTGAGTTCTTTATTTGAGTATAATTCTCACTTATCAACTGGGGTTAATTCAACAACTCTTTCCAACATTGATCTCGTTTTTATTTCCATGAACGCTACCGTAAGCTTTTGCGGAAGCCAATAAGAATTTTGGTGAAAATGCAGAAAAAAAGTACAACTCTTTATGTGATGTCAATTAGATGATGCTCTATATATCTTGTCGACCTTTCCTCAAAAGTTATTTGGACAACAAATATATATAACTGGTGTGTATTTATCAGAGTAGATATGTTGATTTTAGTGGTGATTGAACTATTTTATCTTAGTTATGCCGATGCTGCTTTACCATGGTTGAACCAATGACGTTATAGTTACATAATAAATATAATTAACATACTAAAAATAACTTAAATAATGAAAAAGATAAAATACAATGTACGTTTAGACAATTTAGTTTTTTTCTAAGCATTTGACCAGTTCTGTCCATAACTCAACACAGTTTATATCTATATTATAGCCAAGCTGGCAGTCGGACAATGTCTACTCTGGGGATTCTATCCTTGTTCATAGAATCTTATGGCCTGGACTGTTGCACTGACTCAGGAATGGGTCACCTGGTTCAGTGGTTAACAGCTGGGTTTGCCGTGTTTGGAAAAATACACTGGTTCTAAGCCTCTTCCAGTTTTCAGAACCTTTGGCGGTTTTCAAAACACTGGTTGTAATATCCATTGTTTTTTGTGATTGCTCTCCGTTCTAGTGCTACATAATTTAAGAAATACTTTCCTTGCCTTTGTGCGTGTTCCTTAGTTTTGCTTCTATTGCTTGGTGTAGTTGATCCAGCCAAGAAGTCGGGCCCTAAGGTCCAGGCCTTGAAGACTGCCAAGGCTGTAAAATCTGGTTCTACAGCCTTTAAGAAGAAGTCTAAGAAGATACGCACTAAAGTTACTTTTCATCGACCAAGGACACTAAAGAAGGATAGGAATCCCAAGTACCCTCGTATTAGTGCACCCCCTCGCAACAAACTTGATCAATACCAGATACTGAAGTACCCTCTCACCACCGAATCGGCCATGAAGAAAATTGAAGACAATAACACCCTAGTTTTCATTGTTGACATTCGGGCTGACAAGAAAAAGATCAAAGAGGCTGTCAAGAAAATGTACGATATTCAAACCAAGAAGGTCAACACTCTTATCAGGTATACAAGTATTTCATTACGTGCAACTCTTGCTCTCTATTAGTTTTGTCAGCACCAGTTATCAGTTCTGTGTTGGCTGATTGAATGTAAAAAATATTCTTTTGATTGCCATGAGGTTACCTATGTTCCCCCTAGTATTTCAGTGTTCCGTATGGATCCTATATTTTGTATCCGTAATCACAAAAATGATCAAATCATCACCAGTCTTGAATATATTCTGGTTCTACTTCTTCTATGAAAGATGTTTGTATGTGCAAAACTTTAAGATAAATTGATGGACCACATCAATATGATCTTGTCTCCATTCTAATTTTTTGATAACAATGAAGAATGCTCTATTTTTCATCGTGAAGATTAAGCAGCTATCCATTCCCCTGGATATTTTTCCTCTGGTTTGAGAACTCAGTTTGTGTCAAATATTGATATTGACTATGTTTAATTTGTTTTTTGGCTGGTAGGATTTAGTACACTATCTTGATCATTAATTACTTACTACTCTACTCCATGGTGATTTTGGACATAATTCTTATATAGTATGAAACTTTAATGGAGTAACCAAATCCTAATTTCCCTTTGTGCATGCCGGTGGTAACAGACACTAATGAGTTTGATTATGTTAGTATTATAATTTACGAGATAAAATTCTTGAGAAGTTATCTTTCTGACACATGATGATTTCTGGTCTACCACTATTGAATCGTGTTCCTACTTTTTTCAGGCCGGATGGGACTAAGAAGGCATATGTTAGGTTGACGCCTGACTATGATGCTTTAGATGTTGCCAACAAAATTGGGATTATCTAAGGGACCGGCCTGCCAAATTTCTGTTTATGTTTTTTCTTAAGTGGACCTGCAATTTTTTTGTAGAACTCAGATGCACAACCACACTGTATTTCATTTTGGATTCTTGAGCTTCAGAAACAGTTTCTATAGTAATTTTAAGAACGATGATATTGTGTTGCCATTAGTCCACTTTCTGTTTTGTTGTTTTGCTTGTTTGGATGTTTATCCTTTCTTTACTATGTACTCATTCTCTTTTATGATATTAAAAAGGGCGTTTGGATGAGCTTATAAGCTCCTAAAAATATCATGTTTAGAAGCTTATGAGCTCCCTAAAAGTATTAGAAATTTTCCAAGAGGAGCTTTTAAATTCTTAATAAGATGTTGGGAGCTTATAAGGTTTTTAAAAATAAGTTGGGGATATTTAATTTTTAAAAGGGAAAATTACCCATATACTCTCACTTGTTGTGTGATTACCGAAAATTCCTTTTGGGGGGGGGGCTAAAAACTTTTGATATTTGTAATTTTGCTGCCCAAAATTTAAAAATATCAAGTTTACCCCCTTTTTTATTTATCTTCCCTCGAACCCCAAATTTCGACTTTGTCAATGCTCAACAGGTCTATTTGTAAGGTTTATATAGAGTAAAATTGTGAGAATTTTTAAATACAAGTGGTATAATTGTAAGAAATGATTTAATATGAAGGAGACTTTTTGTAATTTTTAATAAGTGAGAGATTTTTTGATAGTTACACAATAAGTGAGGGGGTTTGTGTGTAATTTTTCCTTTTTAAAATCCCAACTTATTTGTATACACACAACACACAATGCATGCATTTTACACATAATTTTATACATTGCCCGCATTTACACACACTACACATTTTACGCATATTTTGCGCACACATACTGCACATAATTTTAACAGGCACACAACTAACATTTACGCACAACAAAGAAATATTTACACACATAACACAAATTTATACACGCACACATACTTATCTTTATAAGACAGAATATCACATTATATTATAACCTTTAATTAGCACGATATTTGAATTCCAAAGTTTAGAAAAAATTGTGAATACCAAACACCCAAATATCTTATCGTAATATCTAAAACTATTTTGAAAATTCCAATAACTTATTTTATCCAAATACTTAAGAACTTATTTTAAAATAAGATTTAACATCTTATAAACTCCTAAAACATCTTATGTTTTAAATAAGTTTAGGCAAACACCCTTAAGAAATCTCTGAAAAGATTGAACCCTCAAATAAAAGTGGATTTGAGGATTCTTGGACAATTTTTTTCGGTTACAATTCCTGGACAAATACCTACTACAGTATCAATGTTAAAACCCTCAAATTGAGGTATTATTATGTCATTTGATTCTAATCAAATACTTGTCGTGTCAGGCCCCAATTTCGGGCCGCATAATGGCCATGTTTCTAAGTCCGATAGCTCGAAGACACGAAGCCCAGAGTTCAAAGCAATACTAATTCATAATTCAAAAATATCACTCTTTATTGAAAAATAGTTAAAATACAAGAATTCTCAAAATACGATCTTTAATAATAAACAATATCAAATACTATTTATTGAGTTCAAATAAACTAAAAGTTGCAAAACATGAGTTTTCACCATTCCCAAAAGTGTTCTTCGTCCTCTTCAGACTCGACTAAACTTTTTGCAAGAATTTAAAGTAGTGGTATGAGCGACAAATAGCCCAGTAAGTAGTCCTCACGTCTCCTACCGATCTAGCATGTTAACTATAAATATATATTGTAAAATAGTCTAAACGATGAATCGTTATTTCTTACAAAAATCAAAGTACTTTTTGAAAAGAAGAAATCCTTGGAAATATACATATAGCATATGATCAATTTCATAACCAAACAATAAACAACATCGCTTTGTCAAATATTCTTCAATATATCATTCAATCAAAGAATTATTCTAATGCTCATGAATTTCTTAGAACTCAGTCAATAACTTGATCAAGTCCTAGTTATTTATCCCTTTATCCCGCTATGTAGGCCAAAACTGCTATTAATTCGCCGCAGTAGGCTCAAAGGTTCAAACACTGCTATTAATTTATCGCAGGAGGCTCAAAGATTCAAAGCGTTGTATATTTAAAGCCTTACAAGAGGCCTAGAATTAAATTCCTTACCGACAGATACTAATAATTTTCAGAGCATACGAATCGTTCATATTTCAAAAGGGAAACTTTTAAGATAACACATTAACAATTTTGAAAACATAGATCATATGGTACACTTTTATATTCAAAACACAAACTAGCATGCTCAAGACCTATTTTTCATATCAAAATAACTTTATCAAAACAACTTGGATTGAAAAACAGTTTAAGAAAACAATAGAAGGAAGAACCACTTACAAGTTTGGAGATTGTCTTTACCAAAAATGTTCTTGAGTTTTTCTTCTACAGGAATCCCTAAGCCTAGATGAAGATTATGAGAATGTGTGTGTGTGTGTGTGTGAGAGAGAGAGAGAGAGAGGTGCAATTTTTGTGGGTAGGGGTTGGGGGGTATTTATAGGGGGTTCTAGGGTCCCAAATGGAGAGTCTGAGTAGGTTTTTAAGTCCTTAAGGGGTTAGGTTTGCTTGAATAGACTTAAATCTAATAAATGAGGTGGTTTTGGAGATATACCCATTAAAAGATACACCTATTTAATAAATCCGAAAATAAGATTTTAATTAGAAAATATGCAGATATATCAATATATATAGGTACTAAAATATTAATAACACATAACAAAAGGATCTTGGATAAGTTTCAAGTAGTTAGGGTTTACTTATTGTTAGGGTTTGATGGCATCCTAGATATTGAATAGCTATCAAGATTTGTTAGGATCATATTTATTTCTAATGTGAATTGCTAATAAATACTTTTCAAATATTTATATTGTTAAATATATGATTTAATTACTACCCCTTTTATTGTTATTCTTATTGACATAAAAGACCGGCTATTACATCCTCCTCTCCTTATAAGAAGTTTCGTCCTCGAAACTTAAGGAAACTCTAAATACCTTGGCCGTGAAGAGATGTGGGTAGCGGTTACGCATATTTTCCTCTAGATCCCATGTTGTTTCACGTTCGGTACATACGGGATTGACCTACGTCGCAAGACTTGCATCTTGTGATCCACAATGCGTATTGGAATTCCTCATAGCTTAAGTTCTCTTCGACTAGTAGTGGTTCTAATTCCAACACGTGATTCACCTTAGTCGTATATTTTCTCAGTTGAGATACATAAAATATGTTGTGGACTTTGGACAAGGTAGAGGATAGGGCAAGCCGATATGCTACATTTACCACTTTATTGAGAATTTCAAAGGGTCATATATATCGAGGGTTCAACTTCCCAATTTTCCCGAAATGTACGAATCCCCGGGTAGGGGATACCTTGAGGTACACTTTTTCTCCTACTTGAAATGTCAATGGCCTTTTTCTACTATCCGCCCAACTTTTCTGCAAATCTTGAGCTGCTTTCACTCGTTCTCAAATCTTGGAGACCTTTTCCAGAGTGATGTGAACTATTTCGGGTCCTGTGATCTTAGCCAACCTGATCTCAATATAATGGTGGCCTGCACTTCCTTCCATACAGCGCCTTATACGGGGCCATGTCAATACTACTATGGTAACTGTTATTTCTACGAAAATTCTATAAGAGTTAGATACTCAGCCCAACTTCCTTTAAAATTTAATATACAGACCCTCAACATATCTTCTATAGTTTGTATAGTCCTTTCGGATTGGCCGTTTGTTTGTAGGTGATAGGTCGTGCTCAAATCTATCTTAGTACCCATCGCATGTTGGAAACTTCTACAAAATTGTGATGTGAAGCGGGGGTCTCGATCTGACACAATGCTCGAAGGAATGCCATGTAATCTTACTATGTTGTCCATATACATAGAAACCAATTTATCTAGAGTGAAGGTTGTGCACATAGGTAGGAAGTGTGCAGACTTAGTCAGTTTATCTACAATTACGTAAATAGTGTCATACCCCTGCTGAGTCTTAGGCAACCCTATCACAAAATCCATGGTTATATTATCCCATTTCGACTCCGGAATTTCTATGGGATGTAGCAATCCTCTAGGCATTTGTGCTAGGCTTTAACCTGTTGGCATACTAGGCATTTAGCCAAAAATTTAGCCATGTCCTTCTTCATACCATCCCACCAGAAGCTCCCTTTCAAGTCTCTATACATCTTCGTGCTTCCTGGGTGTATTGAGAATCTTGAATTGTGGGCCTCCGTCAAATTTACCTTCTCAAAGTTTCATTGTTAGGGACACAATCTTTCTCTCATGCAGACACTTCCGTCTTCTCTATCTTGGAAGTTTGGTAAAAACCCTTCCTTTTCTTTCTCTTTATACCCCATTGTTTCATGATCTGCAGTTTGAGCTTGCCTGATTTTCTCTAATAGAGGTGGTCGGTTGCTTAAAGCAGCTAGGTCACTCTCGGTGGATTCCACCATTTCCAGTTCTAAGGAATCCATCTTTTTGACTAACATTGCGACAATACCATTGTTCGACTTTCTACTAAGGGCATCTGCCACGCGGTTTGCCTTTCCCGGGTGGTATTTGATGTCTCTAAGTCATAGTCTTTTAGCAGTTCTAGCCATCTCCTTTGTCGCATGTTCAACTCCTTTTGCTTGAACAGATATTTGAGGCTCTTGTGATTGGTATATATTTTATATTTTATTTTATATAAATATAGTGTCTCCATATAATTAGGGCAAAGATTAAGAAAACCAATTTTAATGCATGTTGTGAGTAATTATGCACATAAGGTTTCAGCTGCCTCGATACTTAAGCGATTACTTTCTAATTTGGCATTAGGACACACCCTAGTTCATTTTCTTTTATGCATCACCATATAAGACAAATCCGCATGTCCTTGATGATAAAGTCAATATAGGTGTAGATGTAAGCATTTGTTTTAACTACTCAAAACTTTTATCGTACCACGAGTTCCAATTGACTTTAGCTCTCTTTTGAGTCAACTTGGTTAGGGCAGGGAAAAGATTTGAGAATCATTCTACATTATTCTTGTAATATTCGTCTAGCCCTAAGAAACTTCTTACATCGATGACATTGGTCGGCTTGGACCATTCTACAATTTCTTAGATCTTCTTCGGGTTTATTGCTACTCCGTCCTGAGCTAAAATTCATACTTGCTGAATTTGGAGTATAGTTCTTTTTATCTTAATGTTCTCAATATGATCCTAAGGTTCTCTTTATGGTCTTTTTTACTTGTTGAGTATATCATCTATGAGTACCACAACAAACTTATCAAGTTGGGCTTTGTATATTGTGGTCCTAATCCATAAATGTTACTAGAGCATTTGTCAATTCAAAAGGCATTTTCAAAACTTCATAATTCCTATACCTCATCCTAAAAAATAGTTTTAGGTATGTTCTCGACCTTAACCTTTAGCTAATGGTATCTGGATCTAAGTCTATCTCAAAAAATACTTTGGCATCCTTTAGCTAGTCGAACAAATCATTGATTCTTGGTAAGGTATATCTTTTCTAATAGTGTTGTGAATCCTGTATTCATGCACATCGGAAATGATAAAAACAGATCCGAATTCATAATTGGATCACTTTTGGATTTTAATAATTTTTCCATCTAATTTTCAAAAAATAAGCATGAAGATGAAATCTAATTTCATCCTTTTTATTAACCTTTTGACTTCAATGAAAGTCTTGATCTTTCGGGTAGGAGCAATTTCAAACTCCTGTCACTAGATATCACGCCAGGAATGAGCTTCGAAGAAAAATCCTCTACCTTTAGACCTATTATGGTCGACAACTTACACTAGGGGAGGAGATAATATTTTTCTCTTCTTTCTTTGCTGTCAAGTCTAATTGTGAGAGTTGAGTTTTGACTGAACCAGTGATAGGTATTTATAAGGAGTGATGGGTTTGGCATT
The DNA here is from genome assembly GCA_019426215.1 of Buddleja alternifolia. Taxonomy (NCBI): domain Eukaryota; kingdom Viridiplantae; phylum Streptophyta; class Magnoliopsida; order Lamiales; family Scrophulariaceae; genus Buddleja; species Buddleja alternifolia. The sequence goes on along the minus strand of CM033393.1, from coordinate 25,425,735 downwards.
AACTAATTCCTTGAGCCCATCCAACTCCTCCAAAAACGCCATAGACACTCCTATCATCATCTTCATTGGGCTAAGTGACTTTTAACTTAGTCCAATTATTAATTAGGTCCGATACATCTTAATCCAATTAAAATATAATACTAATTAATATTCATCCAAATTAAATAATCTAATTATTTAATAAAAGGATGAGTATAATAAATAAGTCTATTTATTTATTATAATTAATTTATTTCCAATAATCAAATAAATGTATCTAATTATTATTATTAATTTATTTCCATTAATCCAATTTATCAAATAAATTAATTTGCTCATCAAATAGAAAATTACCTATTTTATGTATTTGACAATGAAAGAATTCTCTTTTCTCAATTCTCTTTAAGCGCGACTCTCTAGGTTCGTTTCAACTGACATTGGGAGGAAACCAAGGATGTGAGTGTCACTAATCCAGTCACGTGGACTCATATCGAAACCCAATTGAAATGAATGGATCAATACGAACTTTTAGGTCACAGATACCATTTGAGTATAAGCCCTTCACTGTAACATCCTGATCGAGTGAGAATCACGGAATATGTCAGACTCACAGGTCTCGATGCAGTGCTTTGGGGAATCATAGTAAGATAAAATTACTGAACTACCTTATGTACTATACACAAATTAGTTCTTGTGCTTTGGCCAAAGACTTATAATTTCATTTACCTACGATCGCACAGGACATTAACTCGTTACTACCTGAGACAGTGAATCCCCTATTGGCAATCACCGAACAATTGCTACTTGTCCTTCTGCATCGCACCTCGAGGTTGATCCCACCAAAGGGTGAAATGGATCTAACTACTCTAATAACTCGTTCAGTGTCACACGTCCAATCTTCATGAATCCTTAGGTCTAAGGCTCACGCACACTACCGCGACCAGTAATTCAATCATTGACTATCCAAGAGTAAATGCCCATGTGATTGAATTACGGTGAGCCGTGTTCGAATATGTCAATCCCATTGTCATATCTATGACCAAGCTCCCACCATCCAAAGTGACCGACTGACACTCCTTTTCAAAGCTTGCGTCACACAAGTCTGGTCATAATTCCCAATTAAGACTCGTCGACTTGCGAACTCTGGTTTAAGTAAACAAGAAACCGATACTTCTAGTGTCCATCTCCTCAGACCATTGAGGAGTATAATCTCCCTCTTGTTTACCTTGGACTTATTTGTTCAATACTTATATTAATGTCATCAAGATTGATATGAACAAAAACTATGCCTTTATTGATGAATAAGGGTTTGTACAACACAAATATAATGCCCTAATAATCTAATTCCTCTAGGGCATGGTGGGCATAATCCTAAAAATCTCCCAATTGCACTCAATGCCAATCGCTATGGTATCTAATACCCATTTTCTCAAGATGTCGTTCTAGCACCGCCTGTGATAGTGCCTTGGTCAGTGGGTCATCAACGTTATTTGTTGTACCTCGTTTTTTGGTGATTGTATTCACAATACATCTATTTTGGACATTCAAGTAATATAAACCATTTACTAAAGATGCAGAGCCAACAAATTATTTCTAAAATAAATATTACAAGCATTGTTCAAAAATCGAAAATCGTATCCAAGTCTAACTTGTACAGGAATAGAACAATTGGGCAAAACAAGGCAATCATCTAGAACTAGTAAATGTCCAGTAGATAAAGATAAAGAAGTGGATCCTATGTGAGTAGCTGCCACACTATGTTCGCTGCCTACATGGATCATCACTTCTTGCTCGTCGAGCCTCCTACTTCTTTCCAGATCCTGTTTCAAAACACAGACATGAGCGCTAGCTCCTGAGTCTAGAATCTATGAAGTGGAGAATATAGTCATAGAACAATTAGCTTCTAAAACATAGAGTTCCATACTTGCAGTAGTATCAACCTTTAGCTTTGGGCAGTCACGTTTCCAGTGACCGGCCTCTTTGTAGTAAAGGCAGATAGCTGTCTTCTTTAGCCCATGCCCCCTGTACTTCTTAGCGGACTTTCCTTTTCTTATGTTTCTCTTAGCCTTCAATGCTCCCTTCTTCTTCTTACCCCTCTTTCTCTTGTTAAAACTCGAAGTCCCTCCAAAGGTTGAGATGGCTAGAGCAGACTCCTTTCCCTTTGGCTTCATTTGGCCCTGGGCACTGATCAGTTTGTTCATTAGCCTAGCTAATGTACATTCAATCTCATTCATATTGAAGTTCACAATACTGGGAAAAAGAGATAGGGAGTGATAGTAGGATGAGATCATTTTGAAGGTGGAAATCCATGAAAAAATCGAGAACTTCCAATCTCTCAATCATTGAAATCATTTTGAGTAAATGATCTCCCACCTTCTCTCCTTCTCCCATCCTAGCTCTGAAGAGCTCTCTCGATATCTCATATCGAGCAACCCTACTGTGCTCTTCATAAAGCTCCTTGAGATGCATCATGATCGACCTCGAGTCATCCATGTTCTCGTGGGATTTTTTCAGTTCATTGTTCATGGAGCCGAGCATGCAACCCTTCACGCGAATGTCATCTTTACACCAAGTGTTATGTGCTTCATGTTCATTGTCCTCAGCTTCTTCAGCTAGAGCAACAGGTTTGTCAGCCTCGAGTACATAGCCAAGGGACTCTAAACTTAGGACAATCCTCAAATTTCTGAGCCAGTCAGTACAATTTGGTCCAGTGAAGACGTTTTTCTCAAGCAATGTTGAAAGAGGGTTGTTAACCATTTTGAGAGAGAAAATAAAATAACTGCAGAGAATAAAGAAAGATTCAATTAGGTCTTTATGCTGTACACCAAGTAAAATTAGACAGGACTTTGAATTTTCACTTGGCTCCCAGTATAATTTTTGAATCATTGCACTCCCATTGCAATATTCGGAAATCTCGTTGGAAAGTTTTCGTAGCGAGTGATTGGGTTCTTTAATAAAGTCGGTGAGTTGCAATCATTTAACGATATATGGCTCACTAATTTTATTAAAGTGGCGATCCTTGCCAGCATCGTCCAACATGCGACTCAATCATTAGTTTGGCTCATAGATCACGAGACTGCAACCCTTTAACGATATATAGGTTGTGATCTATCTGAGTTTGGGCCCATCAACTTCCAATCAATCTAACAATTGAATTCCACCTTGCAACCCTCTGTCGATATATGGGGTGGAATTTGTTTCGAGTGATGGCATCTAATGCACTTATAGATTTCAAATAAATGCCGCAATGCATAACCCCCACTTACTGGGAAGAAATTTTGCACATTGATATTTATTCAATTTATCCTAAGTTTGATGGAGAGTCGGAACATCCAATTCCCTTTTAATCTAAATTCAGTATCATTATCCAATGGAAGAATTTGGGATTAAATTGGTCTCACTTTGCACATTATCCATGTATAGCGCGCATACATGGATTACAAAAATAGAAAACGCATAGCAATTCTAGCACACATGCTTTCCATAGACTTATCTAGATTGAGTTAAGCCAATGGCTCAATTGAGGGTTAGGGGACCTATAAGATCTAACCTATGTCTAACTTCAAGGTCTTCCAGCTCCAAGCAGATTTTTTTCCAAAAAGGTTGAATTCTAATTACATAAATATAAATGCATCGTATACATTTTTCTATAAAAAATAAAATACAAACTGGGAGGTTTCAAAAGACCCGGTACAACCCATAAAACAAAACCCATAAAAAAATCTAGTCCATGGAAGACATCCCACAATATTAAACATCAAAAGATTAAAAGATAGCTAAAACATTGGAGTTCTTTCAAAAAGAATTAAATTAAAATCCAATTTTAATTAAATGTGATTTGAAAAATAATTGAATTAATTTAAATCCAATTTAAAAATTAATTCAACTCTAATCCTAGTTGACAATAAATCTAATTTAGTTTCAAAAAATCAATTCTAAATTGATTTGACAAAGAATTTTAATTCAAAATAAATTTCTTTGGACTAGGATTATTTTAATTTTCAATTAATTTAAAATTAGGCATGAAACAAATTTCTAAAATTATTTTATCCTTTAATAAATTTTAAAACAATTTTAAAATAAATATTTAATTTAATTTTAAAAATTGGGTTCACCCATGGGTTGACCCGTGGGTCAAACCTATGGGTTGAAACCGTGGTTTTACCTGCCGAGTTAAACCTAGCTTTATATTTTTAAAAAAAAAAATAGAATTACGGGGTCACGGAGTGACTCGATTGAACGGGTTGCCCTGCGACCCGCTGCTTTGAACACAGCGCCTGCTGTGCAGGCGCCTTGTAGGTGCACCGTCGTGAAGCGGACGCCGTTTCGAATTTTCCGAGCCAAATTCCAAGATTATTCAGACCACATATTCATGTTCATGCATAAATTCATATCAAATACAAAAACTTTAAATCACATTCAAAACATAAATCGTGAAATCAAATTTTTGGTTCAAATTTAACTTTCAAAAATAAATCTAACAACAAAAAATATAAATCCAATCATATTTTTCATCACATATTCATATCCAATATAAAAATTGATTCATATTCAAAACATAAATTACATAATCAAATTTATTGGTTCAGATTTAACTTTCAAAAAATAAATATAACCATGAAAAATATTAATCCAATTAAATTTTTTCATCACAAACATGAAATCCAACATATTAATACCAAAAATCATTAAAAGCCAAAAGTTGGCTCTGATACCACTATTGTGATTCCTGTATTCATGCGCAGCAAATACGATAAAAACAAATCTGGATTCACAATTGGATTACTTTTGATTTTAATAGTTCTTCCATGTAACTTTCGAAAAAAAAAGCATGAAGATGAAATCTAATTTCATCCTTTATACTAACCTTTTGATTTCGATCAAAGTCTTGATATTTCGGGTAGCAACAATTCCAAACTCCTACCTCTAGATATCACGCCGGAACGAGCTTTGAAGAAAAATCCTCCACCTTTAGACCTACTATGGCCGACGGCTTACACTAGGGGAGGAGAGAGCATTTTCCTCTTCTTTCTTTGCTATCAAGTCTAATTGTGAGAGTTGGGTTTTGACTGAACCAATGATTGGTATTTATAAGGAGTGATGAGCTTGGAACTAACTAATTCCTTGAGCCCACCCAACTCCGCAAAAAATGCCACATACACGCCTATCATCATCCTTATTGGGCTAAGTTGACTTTCAACTTAGTCCAATTATTAATTAGTCCGATACATTTTAATCCAATTAAAATATAATACTAATTAATATTCTTCCAAATTAAATAATCTAATTATTTAATAAAAGGATGAGCATAATAAATAAGTCTATTTATTTATTACAATTAATTTATTTCCATTAATTTAATTAATCAAATAAATTAATGTGTTCATAATAAATGCATCTAATTATTTATTATTAATTTATTTCCATTAATTCAATTAATCAAATAAATTAATTTACTCGTCAAATAGCAAATTACCTATTTTATGTATTTGACCATGAAAGAATTCTCTTTTCTCAATTCCTTTTAAGCGCGACTCTCTAGGTTTGTTTCAGTTGGCATTGGGAGGAAACCAAGGATGTGAGTTTTACTAAGCTAGTCATGTGGTCACGTGGACTCACATCGAAACCCCAATGAAACGAATGGATCAATACAAACCTTTAGGTCATAGATACCATGTGAGTATAAGCCCTTCACCGTAACATCCCAATCGAGTGAGAGTCATGGAATATGTCAAACACACAAGACTCGATGTTGTGCTTTAGGGAATCATAGTAAGATGAAATTACTGAACTACCCTTATGTATTATACACAAGTTAGTTCTCCTGCTTTAGCCAAAGACTTATTATTTCATTTATCTATGATCGCACAGGACGTTAACTCGTTACTAACTGAGACAGTGAATCCCCTATTGGCAATCACTAAACAAGTGCCACTTGTCCTTCTGAACCACACTTCGAGGTTGATCCCACCAAAGGGTGAAATGGATCTAACTACTCTAATAATTCGTTCAGTCTCACAACTCCAATCTTTGTGAATCCTTAGGTCTAAGGCTCACGCACACTACCGCGACCAGTAATTCAATCATTGACTATCCAAGAGTAAATGCCCATGTGATTGAATTACGGCGAGCCGTGTTCGAATATGTCAATTCCATTGACATATCTATGACCAAGCTCCCACCATCCAAAGTGACAGACTGACACTCCTTGTCAAAGCTTGTGTCAGACAAGTCTGGTCTTAATGCTCAATTAAGACTCGTCGACTTGCGAACTCTGGTTTATGTAAACAAGGAACCGGTACTTCTAGTGTCCATATCCTCAAACCATTGAGGAGTAGAAGCTCCCTCTCGATTAACTTGGACTTATTTGTTCAATAGTTATATTAATACCATCAAGATTGATATGAACAAAAACTATGCTTTTATTGATGAATAAGAGTTTGTACAACATAAATGTAATGCCCTAATAATCTAATTCCTCTGTGGCATGGAGGACATAATCCTAACATATAGTGAACTAGTTCAGCTCCCTATAATCGATGCATAACCACAAACTCTCATTTTTCTTCATCACATATAGCTTTGGGGCTCCCCATGGAGCTACACTAGGATGGATATGTCTTTTATCTATAAGTTCTTAATTCGAATCTTCAACTTCCTCAGGTCAGCTAGGGATATGCTATGAGACGCCCTGTATATATGAGTTAATCATGAAACTAAGTTGATTTCAAATTCTATCTCTCTCTCTCTCTCTCTCCCGCTATCCTAAAGTGGTAGTTTAGTACTTTGTTCTTTTCTAGAACTTGATCGAGGCTTTCGTGGAGTTTAACTAAGTGTTTGGTGACTTACTTTCCAAGATCAAATTGTTGGGTTTCGTTCGAAAAAGCATAAATGCAACGGAAGGGATTTAAAAAATTAAAACGAAAACCCAATTGGTACTCTAATTCGCATAATTGAATCTAAAAGCGTATAACGAATAAAACTTACTCGTTAATATGAATATGATGATGGAGAAAAACTTTTTCTTCTCCAAACTCGAAATATTGAAGCTTCCAAATCTTCAATCCTTTGGTTTGATTCTGCAAACTTGAACTTGATCCGAACAACGAAAATACGTCGTCTCTAAATCGTCACGCATGGATCAACAAACGAAAAATCCCCTTTTTTATTTCTCTATAGTCGACGGCTAGGTACAGAGGAGGGGAGGAATATTTTTCTTTCTTTTGAGAGTTATGAGAGTTGTGCATTCTTTTTTTTTTCTAAGTCAAAGAGTCCTCATATACCTCATGACTTATTGAACAAGTCAAAACAAAAGAGCCCTAATATGTGGCCTCTCAAAGACGCCACTTTGAGGCCTCATAGGCGTCCAATTGGACTCCTTATTTAGCCCCGGGATTTGTTTTGTTTATTTAATTTCTTATTTCAATTAATAATTTATTATATCCAATAAATAAATTAATTAATTAAATACCCAAATTAATTAGATAAATTATTCCTTAATAGTTTTCACAAGGAAATTAATTAATAATTAATCTTATCATTATAATTAATTATTTTATCTAATAAATAATTAATTATTTAATTTATCCAATAAATTAAAACTCCCAGAAGAAATAGTAGAAATTCCTTTTTCTTCATTTTTCTTTGCCAATCCTTTAGTGCGACTCTCTAGGTTCGTTTCGTTTGGCAATGAGAGGAAACCAAAGGAAGTGGGTAACACCTAGACAGTCACGTGGCCCACTTTGTAACGCAAACAAAAATGAATGATAGGATCATTCCGAAACCTTCCAATCGTAAATACCGTATATGTATAAACCCTTTGTTCACGTTCCCTGGTTAAGTGAGAGTCATGGTTATGTAAATCTCATTGGACTTGACCATATCTATAAATCATAATAAATACGAGATCATTGATATCGATTTAGTGCCAAGCACAATCGTCTCGTTTTCTTTGGCCAAAGACTTTGATCTTTATTTATCTATAATTACATAGGGTACATACTCATTCACTTATGAGAGAACAAATCCCATATTAGATATTTGTTAAGATTACCACTTGCCCACACCAAAGGGAAAATTGGGTCTAACTACTCTAGTGAAAGACTTGACGTCACAAGTGCATCTTCAGCCTGATACTTCAGGTCAAAGGTTCACATATACCTATTACACATAATCAGTTCCGTCATTAACAGTCACAGAGTGAAAACCCATGTGACAGAACCGATGCGAGTCGTGTTCGAACATATCAGTTCCACTGACGTGTCTACAATCTTAATCTCCTATCATCCCATGATACCAGACAGGCACTCCCATGTCGGAGCTAAGATTGTACAAGTATTCGAAGTCTTTATTTGTCCATTAAAGACTTCATATTACTTGCGAACTTATTTTAGTAATCAAGATTGATCTCTCTAGTGCCAATCTTCCTATCCCATAGGAAGTAGAGGGATCGCACTGAAAACATGGACAAAATATTTTACACAATTTATAGATGCAGATAAGAATTAAGTGAAAACTCAATAATGTCTTTTATTTAAGAAGAGTTTAAGTTCAATACAAGATATATGCCCTATACATTCTATCCTCTATGGCATCTGAGGGCATAATCCTAACAATCTCCCACTTGCACTCAATGCCACTCATTGTGGTATCTAATACCCATCCTTTACAGGTGCTGGTCCCACTACCACAAAAAAGTCCTATTACAGCGTACCTATGACAGCGGTTTTGAAAACTTCTGTCATAGGTGGTATTCAGTTCGGACCTATGACAGCGGTTCAAGCCAAAACGCTGTCATAGGTGTCAGAAAAAAAAAAATTTGAACGCAACTGTGGTTCGGCCAGAACCGCTGCCACAAATGCACATGTGCCAGCGGTTCGGCCGAACCGCTGGCACAAGGGCCGGGTTTTTTACAACCCGGCCCCCCCTCACTCTCATTCTCACTCTCACCCACACACACTCTCTCTCTCTCTCTCTCTCAACTCTCTCACCACCACCACCACCGTCCGCCGCCCCCCCCCCCTCTCTTTTTCTCTCTCTATCTCTAGATCTACCTCTCTCTCTCAGTTTCTCTCGATCTACTTCTCTCTCGCGCCGTCGATTGCCGCTCCTCCGCCGTCCGCCGCCGTCACTCCGGTAGTATCTCTCTCTCTCTCTCTCTCTTTCTCTCCTTCTCTTTCTAGATATATATATATATATATGTGCATATATATGTATATATTCTCTCTATATATAAAATTAACTCTATATATATATATATAGATAGTGCCGACCTCCGCCCCCGCCGACCTCCGCTGCCGCCGCCCGCCCGCCGCCGCCGCCCGCCTCCGCCCCTGCCGCCCACCTCCGCTTCCGCCGCCGTGGTCCATTTAGTTTTGGTATTTTCTTTTAGATAAATATAAATATATATATATACACACACACACACATAGAGTATGTATAGATGTATGTATATGTGGGTGTATGCATATATGGGTGTATGTATATATATTTGTGTATGTGTGCATGTATTTGTGTATATATGGGTGTATGTATATATATTTGTGTATGTGTGGGTGTATAAAAAATTTAAGGGAACTAGGAATTTGACTGAATTTAGTATTAATTCTAGTTAGTCGGGTGTTAATTCCGTTTGATTTGAGATTAAATTGTGGTTATTTGGTGGTTTAGGGTACATTGATCCAACTGGTGATCTATATTTATACTTAGTTGCTAAAAATATAATGTTTTATTTATAGTTTTATGTGATTTATGTGATCCGACTGGTGATCAATATTTGTAGTTGCTGAAAATATAATTAATTAAGATTGAAATTGGATTTTAGCGGATCGTAAGATCCGAATTTTGTTGGATTCAACCTACCCGGGTGAAGATTAAGTCGAGAACTTGGTAGTAATTTTTGCGTTGTTACTCTGCTGAATTTTTTTCTAGAATAATGGGAAATAAATTAAAATTAAAATTATTTAATTAATTTAACTATCAACTGATGATAAAATTGTTTAATTTGATTAATTCAGAATCAAAATCGATCGAAGTTGAATTTTAGCAGATCGTATGTCGGAACAGTATGAGAAAGGTGTGAAAGAGTTCATAAAGTTTGCGGTTGACCATGCACCAGATCGAACTAGGATCACTTGCCCGTGTTTACGTTGTTGTTTTGGAAAGAGAATTAGTCCACGTGAGTTGGAAGATCATTTGGTGTGTAATGGAATTGATAAAAGCTACAAATGTTGGACAAGACACGGTGAAAGCAGTGTCCCGTTGGATGATTTGGGTGGTACATCATATCCATCACAGGATTTCAACATGAATGATTATGAGCCTGATCGTTTGGAGGAGATGACAAATGTGATTGAGGAGGATTTGCGAAATTGTCCTAAAATGTTTGACAATTTGACAAGTGATTCAAAGACACCACTGTATAGTGGTAGTAAATTCACGAGATTGAAAATAGTTCTTAACCGATACAAGTTAAAAGCCAACAATGGGTGGAGTGATAAGAGTTTCATAGACTTGCTTGGTTTATTAAAAAGCATGCTACCTGAGGATAATGTGTTACCTAATCGTACTTATGAGGCTAAACGGATGTTAACCTCAATTGGCATGGGATATGAGAAGATACATGCCTGTCTCAATGATTGCGTATTATTTAGAATTGACTATGCATCATTGAAGGCCTGTCCAAAATGTGGCGCCTCACGGTACAAGAAGAATGGATCTACGCCTGTCAAAACCATGTGGTATTTGCCTATAATACCACGATTTAAGCGCATGTACAGTAGTAAAGAGTTAGCCAAGGACTTGACATGGCATGCTGATAGAAGGCTTGAAGAAAGGATTGAAGATGACAAGATTCGACATCCCTCAGATTCTCCTCAATGGAAAAAGATTGATGATGATTTCCCTGAATTTGGTGAAGAATCAAGAAACCTGCGCTTTGTATTGGCTACAGATGGCATGAACCCTCATGGCTTGCAAAGTAGCTCACATAGTACATGGCCGGTGATTTTGATGATCTACAACCTTCCCCCATCGCGATGCATGAAGCGAGAGCATATAATGATGCCTATACTCATTTCTGGGCCGAAACAACCTGGAAATGATATAGATGTCTACTTGGCCCCTTTAATTGAGGATTTGAAGGTGTTGTGGGACACCGGTGTTCAAGTATATGACGGGTTGAGAGAAGAAAATTTTAATCTCAGAGTCATGTTATTTGGAACAATCAATGATTTTCCGGCAAGAGCAAACCTCGAGGGATATGGTGTACATGGCCAATGTGGATGCCCCATATGTGTCAAGAGTACAGATCAATATCGATTGACACACTCCCAGAAACATGCATTCCAAGGGCATCGAAGATGGCTAAATCGGAACCATCGATATCGTCGGTGGAAGAAAGCTTTCAATGGGAATATAGAAGAAGGTCGAGCTCCTAAGTGCTTAACTGGTGAAGAAGTGTTTGAAAATGTAAGAAACTTGGAGGTTAAATTTGGAAAGACTTTTGCATGCGGCTTTGCAAAAATTGGGTGGAAAAAAAAGTCAATTTTCTTTGAGTTGCCGTATTGGACGTCTTTACATGTTAGACATTTTCTCGATATAATGCATATTGAGAAAAATGTATTTGATAGCGTCATTGGAACACTTCTAAATGTGCCCGGAAAGACAAAAGATGGCATAAAGGCACGGTTAGACTTGGTTGAAATGAAGATAAGAGGAAAATTGACACCAACAAATAAGGGGAAACGTACTTATTTGCCTCCAGCAGCTCACACTCTAGCCAGGAAAGAAAAAATTGCATTATGTGAGTTTCTTAATGGAGTGAAAGTTCCAGAAGGGTATTCTTCAAACATTAGCAGTCTTGTATCAATGAAGGATTTGAAGCTAAAGCACTTGAAGACTCACGATTGTCATGTAATCATGGATCATTTGCTACCAATTGCTATACGGGCCATTTTGCCAAAAAAGGTGAGAGACACGATAACTAAATTGTGTTTCTTCTTCAAAGCAATGTGGAGCAAGGTGTTTGATCCTGAGCAATTTCCTGCACTTCAAAAACAAATTGTCATCACTTTGTGTGGGCTTGAAATGTATTTTCCACCTGCTTTTTTTGATATAATGACTCATCTACCCATTCACTTGGTTAGAGAGACTCAACTATGTGGACCGGCTTTTATGAGATCTATGTATCCGGCTGAGCGTTATATGAAGGTATTGAAAGGCTACGTGAAAAATCGTAGTCGACTGGAAGGTTGCATTGTTGAACGGTACATAGTTGATGAAGCCATTACATTTTGCACAGAGTATCTGACAGATTCTAATGTTGCAGAGCTCCCAAAGTCTCATGTTGTGGGAGGGGGAACAGAAGGAGTCGGATTAATGGGAAAACAATTAGTTAGTGTTCATATTACACAAATGGATCAGGCACACCTATATGTGCTCCACAACACCGATGAGGTTGACCCATATGTTGAAGAGCATAAGAACCAACTTAGGAGATTCAATCCAATTAAAAATGAGAGTTGGATTTCAAGAGAGCATAATAAGAGTTTCATCGATTGGTTCCGAAAGCATTTTGAAGAAAAACAGAAAGAGAATCCACAACTTTCAGTTTCAGATAAATTGACACGGCTGTCGATGGGTCCGGACAGACTAGTATTTTGTTATTCAGGTTATCGTATAAATGGTCGCACATTCTATACAAAAGACCAAGACGAACGAAGTACAATGCAGAATAGTGGTGTGAGTCTTGTAGCTCAAGCAATGCATATCTCAAGTGCGAAAGATAATAATCCTATCTATGCCGATTTATCATATTACGGGGTGATTGAACGTATATGGGAGCTTGATTATAGTTGATTTCGGGTGCCTGTATTTGGGTGTAGGTGGGTTGACAATAAACATGGTGTCGATAATAGAGAAATAGGCTTCACTCGAGTAGACCTTGAAAGGGTGGGATACAAAGATGAACCTTTCATTTTAGCGTCACAAGCTAAACAAGTATTTTTTGTTACCGATCCTATTGATAAGAGATGGTCCATTGTTTTATCGGCAAACAAAAATACATGTATTGATGGTGATTATGAAGAAAGTGAAGATGATGGAGAAAACCCTATCTCATTAGGTGATTCACAATCAATTGATAGTGACGATGACTTGGATATAAGTGATGATGAATTGTATATGCGTCAAGATCACCAAGAGGGGATATGGATTAATCCGTCAGTTCGTCGCCGTACTAAAAAAAATGGTCGTACCGATGGGAAGCAAAAGACTGCTAAGCCAACGACAAAAAGAAAACGATGAAAGGTATTTGAATTTATTTCATAATTGTATGATAGACTTATTTCAATATTTATACTTAGTTGCTAGAAAATTTATATTCTTGAGATTTGCCAATTTTTGTGGAAAATTTAAGGGAAATAGGGGTTGATTGATTTTAAGGTTAATTTGGTTTAGCTGGGGGTTAATTATGTTTAATTGAGGATTAAATTTTGTTTATTTTGTGGTTTAGGATAATTTTGTTTATTTTGTGATTTATTACTTCTATTTGAAAATTATTATTGCCAAATGAATCTGCCAAATTTATATGAAGATAACTTCTGTATTTATTACGTCTATTTGAAAATTATTATTGCCAAATGAATCAGCCAAATTTATATGAATCTAACTTCTGTATTATTTGTCTTTTGTAGGTCGATGGCTTCAAATCCTGATGGTAGTTTTCCGACGATGATGTATATGGATCAGATAGCGGTCATGAGGAGGAGATACGGAGAAGTGTCTCTGCTATGAAAAAAGTTATCAATGCCAGAAGTAAAGGCATAAGGCTACCTGTAGGCTGGAATGACAGGGGTCATCCAGTTAACCCCAACAAATCAATATTTGTTGGGTATATAGGCGTGCAGGTTCGGCAGAAGGTGTCGATTGCCATGAGTAATTGGCGCAAAGTCCCGTCAGCAACAAAAAAAAACATTTGGGATGAGATGAAGGTAATTTGGATATTATCATATTTGTAAGTGTTAATGTATTATCATATTCTCTAAATTATAATTTTATATATACTTTATTGTTTGTTTTTTGTAGTTGGCGTTTGATATTGACGAAAGTCGACAAAAGTACGTACTAGCAGAAGCTGGGAGGCTAGCACGTAACTTCAGGAGCTACATAAGCAGAAAGTATGTGCGAGATGATGATGGAAACGTTAATGTCAACCCACCTCCACAATATGAGATATCCCAAGCCGATTGGGCGGCATTTTTAGAGGTTCGCTTAGGTGAACTTTGGCAGGTAGCTAGTCATTTTAATTTACAGTTTCATTTGTTGGTTATTGCGTTTATATTTAGCTAATAATTTGATAATGTAATAAACAGAAAATAAGCATGGACAATCAGGAAAGAGCAAAGAACCCTGAATATCCTTACCGGAAAGGGAGTCTTGGAGATGCTGTTGTGGAGCAAATGGAGGTATGTAGTTCATTTAGCAGTGAATCCTTACAATTTTTTTAATAATAATTCTGTGTTAATGCATACATATATTTTTTAATGAAAATATAGATAAATAAAAGAAGGGATGCGGGATCCGATTGTACAGATGTGACACGAGCACTCGTGTGGAGGGTTTCGCGTTCTGATCCGACAAATCAAATTGTTAACGAAAATGTTAGAAGAGTGGTGAATGAAATGGTGAGTTATTGGCAATTTTAGCTCTATTAATTGTTTTATTGAAATACTATTGAAAGCACAAGATGAGCACTAGCCATAGTGGAACTTACACGAGTCGAGATGACCTATTGGCTAAAGCTATTAAAAGGAAAGAGCATCCGGGTCGCGTTAGGGGTGTTGGCTTTGGGGTCTCACAAAGAGACTATTTTAAGGATCCAAAGCCTGCTTCAGAAAAGGAGATGGAAAACTTGAGAAACATAGTGAAAAACCTCTCCGAAACTATGGTTGCCATGCAACAACGAATTGATGTTTTGGAAGCCCCTAACTCGCGTCAGCCACATGAAGATGACGTGATTTCTTTGAAAGATAGCAGCCCAGAACCAGGTTATAAGATGCTTCCTGAGGTAAAAATTTGAACTTGTTTATTAATCATACAACTTGTGACTCTCTCTTTTCTGTAAATCATACAAAAATTTCTAATATAATGTTGTATATATATATATATATATATATATATATATACGTGTGTGTGTGTAGGGTATCACTTCATGTCAATTAGCACTTTCATCTCCATCATATCGTGTGGTGGCTAAAGGACAGCTATACAATCGATCAGAGACTGATAGAACACTTCACAACTGTCAATTAGCCACCAACAATGTGAAAGTGCGCATTGACACTGCAGTTGAGGCTAATACACTCCTGCCCGTCCCTCTCAATGATGAAATATTCTCCATTTCTCATGCTCTGGGTACCTTTGTTGCTTGGCCAGCGAGTCTTGTCATTGTCACTGCTGCACCGGTATGTAATTAATAGCTAGTCATTAATAAATTATAACAATTTGTTTGAGGTTACTAAATATACTTTGGTGTGTAACATTTATATTTTATTTTCTTGCTTAAACAGTCCAAATCATCTGGAAACCGTAAGTCAGGGACGTCGAAGCGGTCAGCTGTCAAAGGAAAATCTCAAGTGGTCGAGCCTGCAGGTGAAGTAGACATATGTGCAGATCTTCAACTAGATGGACTCCCTAATGACCTTGTATTTCTGGGAAAGTACACGAAGATGATGAAGATTGATGCCCTGATCAATATATATATATGGACGAAGCCATTATGAATTTTTCATTCCCAGAGTTCATTGGGAAGGAGGAGATCTATCACCTTCTGTGTAGAAAAGAAATAGGAGCCTCTATCATTACAACGTACATAAAGTAAGTTTTTTAATTATTTTATTACATCTAAACTACGATTATTTTCGTTACTCGAAATTCATTTTTTATGCTCAATTTAGGTGTTTGTGGTTTAACTACGTGATCCCCGAAGGAAAAGAAGCAAGTTTCGGGTTCCTTAGCCCACATTCCATAGTTGCTCAAACAGACCCGTCAGTTCAACAAGTGCAGTACATAGCACGTGCTATGATGCAGAGTACACAACAAAATAAGTTATTTCTTGCACCTTACAACACCGGGTGAGCTACTAAAGACTCGACTTTAATTTGTAAAACTAGCTACGCAAAACAAATTTTCAACTTATCTTTTGAATGCTTTGTAGGGGTCATTGGTTGTTGCTTGCAATTAATCCATTTAAAGAGATTGTTTACTATCTGGATTCTGTGCATGGTGAGCCGCAATACCGAGATGATATGATACTAAAATTCAATCAGTAAGTTTTTCATTCAATCAATGTATCCATTATATTTAATATCTTTTTAAATTGTATTTATTTCACATGATTTCTTGTTTTTAACATATTTTCTTGTTTTTTATATTTTTTTATAGAGCTGTGCACATATTTCGTGCAAACTGCAACAACCAATCTAACAAATCCAAAAACTCGGTCCGTAAATGGTTTACTATAAAGGTTAGCGTTTTCTAGGTTCATGAGATTATATATTCGTATAGAAGTTTGTCTTCTAATACAACGTAATTTTGATTGCTTTTGTAGTGCCCCCGGCAGACCAACGAGGTGGATTGTGGCTATTTCGTTATGAGATTCATGAAAGAGATTATTAGCCACGGACTATCTATAATCCCAACAGTGGTATACATAATCCTTATATATATATATATACTTAATTCTATTACTTTTGAAATTATTAAACCTTTGGTAGGTAATTGAAATGTTATTTCACTTTGCAATTAATCTCTATATATATACATATATCTTGCAGTACTTTAAGGATTGTCAATCCTTCTATACTGATGAGCAAATTGATGAAGTACGCTGTGAAGTTGCACGTTACATTTTCTTAGTAGCTCCTTAGAAATTAGGTAATGTAGTTTTTGTACATTGTGACTTGTTATAAATTGAGATTTGATTTATTGTATTTCGTAAGGTCATTAGTAATTTAATTAGTTGATTGTACATTTTGTTGGAGATTATAATATTTTATTGTTGGAGGAAAAAGATGGTAATATTGAAGTTTGGGGTGATGTTTGTTTATGTTGAATATGTTTTGTTGTTAGTTGAAATTTGTTGGTTGGATCATTGCATATTACTGTACAGGCACAATCATGACAGGGCAATAAATAATTAAAAAAAAACAGAAAAAAAGACAGCGGTTCTGGGAGAACCGCTGCCACAGGTCCTTTATTTATTTTTATTTTTTTGGTTTTTTCACAGCGGTGTTCAGGGAACCGTTGTCATAGGTGGACCTATTACAGCGGTTTTTTAACCGCTGTCAAAGGTCCACCCCTATAACAGCGGTACTTATGACAGCGGTTAAAACCGCTGTCATAGGTCATTTTTGTAGTAGTGTCCAAAACAGCCTGAGGTAGTGGTTTGGTGAACGGGTCAACTATATTGTCAGCTGAGGCTATTTTCTGCACTGCTATCTCTCCTTTGCCAATGATCTCCCTGATGATGTGAAATCTTATCTCAATATGTTTGGACTTGTTATGAGACCTCGGTTCCTCGGCTTGCGCTATCGCTCCATTGTTATCACAATAAAGTGGCAACGGGAGCTGAGCACTAGGGACCGTTCCAAGTTCTCCAAGAAACTTCCTCATCCAAACAGATTCTTTCGCTGCCTCTGAGGCTACTACATACTCTGATTCAATGGTGGAATCAGCGGTTGTGCTTTGCTTGGAGCTCTTCCAAGACACCGCTCCACCATTGAGAGTAAAAACAAACCCTGAAGTGGATTTTCGGTCATCAACATCAAACTAAAAGTCTGAATCAGAAGAACCTTCCATCTTTAGGTCTCCACCTCCATAGATGAGAATCATATCCTTAGTTCTTTTCAGATACTTTAGGATATTCTTCACAGCTATCCAATGTTCCTTTCCCGGGTTTGCATGAAATCGACTCACCACACTCACATCATAGGCAATGTCGGGTCTAGTACACAGCATTTGCATACATCAGGCTACCAATTGCAGAAGTATAAGGTACATTACTCATCTCTTGTCCATCTTCCTCACTTTGAGGACACATAGACTTGGATAAGTGTACACCATGCCTCATGGGAAGAAACCCTTTCTTAGAGTTGTCCATCCTAAACCTCTTTAGGACCTTTTGTAAGTAAAGGATTTGAGAGAGGCCTATCATTCTATTCGTTCTATCCCTGTAGATACGAATTCCTAGAATGTATGTGGCTTCTCCCAAGTCTTTCATGGAAAACGTACTCGAAAGCCATTTCTTGACAGTGGTGAGCATTTCTACGTCATTTCCTATAAGTAGAATGTCATCCACATATAGTACTAAGAATGAGAGTTTGCTCCCACTAGTCTTCTTGTAGACACATGGTTCATCTTCATTCTTGATGAAGCCATATCCCTTAACTTCTTCATCAAAATGGAGATTCCAGCTTCTAGATGCTTGCTTGAGACCGTAAATGGACCTCTCAAGTTTGCATACTTTATGGATATCGGGCTCGGACACAAAAACCTTTGGCTGTTCCATATAGATATCCTCTTCGAGGAATCCATTTAGAAAGGCCGTTTTGACATCCATTTGCCATATCTCATAATCTAAGTATGCAGTTATGGATAACAGAATTCGTATGGACTTTATCATAGCCACGGGCGAAAAGGTTTCTTGATAGTCAATTTCTTCTCTTTGACTATACCCTTTCGCTACGAGCCCAGCTTTAAAGGTGTCAACCTTACCATCGCTACCTATGTTTCTTTTGTAGATCCACTTACATCCTATAGGTTTTATACCTTCAGGACGATCTACCAAAGTCCAGACATGGTTCGATTGCATAGAGTCCATTTCTGTTTCCATGGCTTCTCGCCATCTTGAAGCGTTGACATCCACCATCGCTTGATCATAGGTACACGGATCATCTTCATGACCTTCTTGTACTACAATGTGAAGCTCTCGCTCCCCCTGCAGTAGATACCCATACCGCTCAGGTTCATGCGGCATTCTACCAGATCTACTTGGTGGTTGTGCTACTATGGGTTCAGGCTTCGGTTCTTGAACAGATGTATTTGAGGGAGTTTCATTTTGTTCTTCTAGAACAATTTTCCTACCTTTGCCCCTTTCCAAGATGAACTCATCCTCAAGGAAGTGAGCTTGTAGGGCCACGATGATTCTTTGATCATCATGCAGGTAAAAGAAGAATCTCATGGAATCTTCTGGATAACCAATGAAACGTCCCATTAGGGATCTTGCCTCCAATTTCTCCACTTTAGTCTTCTTGACATAAGCGGGGCATCCCCAAATCTTAATATGATTAAGACTCGGTTTCCTATTATTCCACATCTCACGCGGAGTTTTAGGAACGGATTTGGAGGAACATCTGTTCAAAACATGAGCAGTGGTAAGGAGCGCGTATCCCCACAACGAAATGGGTAAATCAGTGTAACTAAGCATGGAACGAACCATGTCCAACAGTGTTCGATTCCTTCACTCGGCTACTCCATTCATTTGAGGAGTTGCTGGTGGTGTTAGTTGTAATATTATTCCTTGTTGTCTTAGGAATTCATAAAACTCGGCACTCATATATTCTCCTCCACTATCCGATCGTGGAGTTTTTATATTTTGCCCAGTTTGATTTTCTACTAAGGCCTTGAACTCTTTGAATCTTTTAAAGGATTCAGACTTTTGCTTCATCAGATACACTAGACCAAATCATGAATGGTCGTCAGTGAAAGTGATGAAGTAGTAGAAACCTCCACAAGCCATTTCTCCAAATGGTCCGCTGACGTCGGTATGCACTAATTCTAAGACTTGCGTAGCCCTTTCAAAAGTCCTTGTGAAGAGAGATCTAGCCATCTTGCCTAAGAGACATGATTCGCATGTAGGAATAGGGTCCGACCCTAGTGAGCTTAAAAGCCCATCTTTTTCCATTTTGTGGATCTTGTGCTCTCCGGCATGGCCTAGTCTAAGATGCCACTTGCGTCTTAAGTTAGTTTCTTGCCTACCACGTTTACGTGTTACAACATTAACATCAGATGAATTACAAACATTTAAATAATACAAACCATTAACTAAACATTCATTGCCACCTAATTTATTTCCATAATAAATGTCGCAATTTAATTTAGAAAAACGGAATGTATATCCAATCTTAACTAAGATAGGAATAGATACAATGTTCTTAAGCCCCTTGGGAAAAACCAAAACATTATCTAAAAACAGTAAATGTCCAGAATTCAAATAAAGAGAAGTAGATCCGATCCTAGTAGCTGCGACGCTTTCCCCGCTGCCTACTTTGATCATCACTTCTTCTCGGCCCAGATTTCTACTTCTCTGTAGATCCTGATCCAAACAACAAACATGGGCACTAGCCCCTGAGTCCAGAATCCACGAAGTAGAAAATACGGTCATAGAACAGTTAGTTTCAAAAACAAATAGTTCCATACCTTGTGCGCCTTTGCCTAATTTGGGACAGTTTCTCTTCCAGTGGCCAAGCTCACCGCACTCGAGACATCTATCCATTTTCTTAGGTCCTTTGCTCTTACGGCCATGTCCTAACTCCTTTGAATTTCTTATGGATACTTTCTTTTGCCTTTTCCTCTTTCCATCACGTTGATCATCAAATGTATCATTCGTTAAATAGATAGAAGAATCCCTCTTCTTGTTCGTCCTAATACGACCTTGTTCGATTTCAAGCTTCTTAGTCAGCCCAGCTAATGAACAATCGATATCATTGATATCAAAGTTCATGACAAAGTAGTAGAAGGAGTCAAGGAGCGATTGTAAGATGAGATCAACTTGAAGATGAATATCCATATAGAAATGCAATGACCGAAGTCTTTCCATTAGGGTCATCATCGTGAGAACATGGTCTCCCACATTCTCTTCCTCTCTCATCCTCTCTTTGAAGAGTTCTTTTGATATAAAATATCTTACGGTCCTACCGTGCTCTCCAAACATTTCTTCCAGGTGAAGAATTATGTCCCTTGTATTGCTCATTGTGTCATGTGAACTTTGCAGCTCACT
The DNA here is from genome assembly GCA_019426215.1 of Buddleja alternifolia. Classification (NCBI taxonomy): domain Eukaryota; kingdom Viridiplantae; phylum Streptophyta; class Magnoliopsida; order Lamiales; family Scrophulariaceae; genus Buddleja; species Buddleja alternifolia. Next base: position 25,404,698 of record CM033393.1, on the reverse strand, counting down.
ACACATTGAGCAAAGAATGTATCCTCTAGCTTTATAATTGTCACAAGTCCAATTAAAGTGAGCCAGTTGAACCTCTTCATCCTCATTCCTCTCAGGAATTATAGGACGATTTGTTTCCAACACATATTCAATCGACTCTTCACTCAGGACAATCCTTAAGATCGCGAGCCATTGTGTATAGTTAGGACTAGTCAGAACATTTCTTTCGAGTAATTTTATAAGTGGGTTTGTCATATTTGAGAGAGATAAACCAGAAAATAACTGCAGAAATAAACCAGATTTATTAGATTACTTGTTTTGACTTAACCAAGAAAAATTAAGGACTTAAAATTTATCTTGGCTCCCACTGCATTTTTCGAATCTCACACTCCCATAGGAAAATCAGGAATCATCATTGGCATCTATTCCACAGCAAGTATTGAGGTCCTCAATTAATTAAATAGGTTGCAACTTAACCGGTTTCTGGCCCATTAATTATTTGAAGTGATATCTAATATCAATTTATCCAATAAATGTTTTAATACGTTTTCCCATAGTTCACCAAACCGCAACCCATTCGATTTCTAGGTTCGTGAACTACCTGAGTTTATCCCACTAACTCCTATAATCTAGCATTTGAATTTCACCTTGCAACCGAACAGGTTTCTGGGGTGAAATATGTTTCGATTAAGGCATTTGCATACACTTTATAAAATTTCAAATTTTTTCTATATGTATAACCCCTATAACTGGGAAGCATTACACATTTATAGTAATTCTAATTTTAGAAAGCTTAGTGGAGGGTGAGGATGTCAAACATCCTTTTCTAACTTGGTATAATTTATTTGGGAGAATTTAATTCGTCAAAAGATTTTGGTCTCACTTTGCACATTATCCAATTTATATAGCGCTTTATTCTATATTGATCATGCATAAAAATACTACTAATAATCATGTCTTTCAATATAAATAAACATAGAATTTAAATAAATGAATAAATAAATTCATCACTTGATCATGGACTTTTACTAGAGGGCCCGAGCCAATGGGCCATCACAAAAGACATATATTAAACCTATTAAACATTCATGGGCCTTTTGACTTTATCAACTTTGAACTATTTTATCTCAATTCCTAAAACAACTCATGCATTATTTCTAAGAATATAATAAATAGCTTCAAATTTGATAACCTATAAAATTAAAGGTAAAACATATAATCTTAAGTCCATGATTAGTGTTTTAATCACATAAGACATGCTTGCATCAATTAATACATGCTTGCAACATTTAATACATGCTCGCAATATTAAATCACTTATGTTGATTAAAATTTTAGTCCAAGTGTAAAGTCCTTTATAAAATTCCTTATGATTTCACATGTTCACTATTTCAATTAAAATCATTCTAGTCCAACTAGATGACTTAGATGTACGAAATTAAGAATTAAGTGCATCTACCTTTAATTAAAATAATATGAACACATAAAATATGGAATTCTATATTTTATTTTATTATGATTTAAAGCCATCAAAAATTGGAAATATTTTTATTTGGTCAAAGAATTAATTATTAATCTCTAAGAAAAATAATTTATATTCCTTATTCAAAATGAAGTAATTTCCAAGTCGAGGAAAAAATAATAATATTTAATCCATAAATCAATTATTAATCTCCAAGAAAAACAATTAATTAGTTCTAATTAAATATTATATTCCAATTAATCTCATTGGGCTCGATTTCATCAAACCCAAGTCACTATCCTTTTGGTCCACTTGGATTCAATTTAATTGGGCTCAAAATAATTAATTAGAACAACATTCACATTTATTAATTTCAAATCACCAATCTAATTGGCCCATGTAGATTTGATTAGATTAAGTCCAAATTAATTAACAAATTGAAATTGGATAATTGTCAATTGGGCTTGATTTAAATTATTCGGGTCATCATCCCTTTGATCCACCCAATTAATTAAAATCACCCAAAATTCAAAAATCAATTTCGATCCAAACATAGACTGTTTTAATACCCGAATCCATGACCCGGATCAACGAATTGGGCATCCAAACCCACGACCCAACGGGTCGTGACTAGGTAGGCCCGGGTGCGCTAAACAACGTGGGAACAGTGCGCGCAGCATTCTCGGGGCTTTCGAGCCCCGTTTTTCCTCGGTATTTTTCAATATCATCAAATATCCCCTGATTTACAATAACTAAAAATCAAAAAACTAGGCAAAAAACCATAAAACCCAGATTTAAGAAAAACATACAAACATGCTTCAAAAACATATAATATGCAATTCTTAAATCACGTAAACAAGATCAAATATGCAAATCAGAGAATGACTCTGATACCACTGTTGGGTTTCGTTCGAAAAGGCATAAACGCAGCGGAAGGGATTTCAAAAATTAAAACGAAAACCCAATTGGTACTCTAATTCGCATAATTGAATCTAGAAGCGTATAACGAATAAAACTTACTCGTTAATATGAATATGATGATGGAGAAAACTTTTTCTTCTCCAAACTCGAAATATTGAAGCTTCCAAATCTTCAATCCTTTGGTTTGATTCTTCAAACTTGAACTTGATCCGAACAACGAAAATACGTCGTCTCTAAATCGTCACGCACGGATCAACAAACGAAAAATCCCTTTTCTTCTTTCTCTATGGTCGACGGCTAGGTATAGAGGAGGGGAGGAATATTTTTCTTTCTTTTTGAGAGTTATGAGAGTTGTGTATTCTTCTTTCTTGTTTTAAGTCAAAGAGTCCTAATATGTGGCCTCTCAAAAACGCCACTTTGAGGCCTCATAGGCGTCCAATTGGACTCCTTATTTAGCCCCGAGATTTGTTTTGTTTAATTAATTTCTTATTTTAATTAATAATTTATTATATCCAATAAATAAATAAATTAATCAAATAACCAAATTAATTAGATAAATTGCTTCATTAATATATTTCACAAGGAAATTAATCAATAATTAATCTTGTCATTATAATTAATTATTTTATCTAATGAATAATTAATTATTTAATTTATCAAATAAATTAAAACTCCCAGAAGAAATCATAGAAATTCTTTTTTCTTCATTTTTCTTTGTCAATCCTTTAGCGCGACTCTTTAGGTTCGTTTCGTTTGGCAATGAGAGGAAACCAAAGAAATTGGGTAACACCTAGCCAGTCACGTAGTCCACTTCGTAACTCAAACAAAAATGAATGATAGGATCATTCCGAAACCTTCCAATCGTAAATACCGTATATATATAAACCCTTCGTTCACGTTTCCCGGTTAAGTGAGAGTCATGGTTATGTCAAACTCACTGGACTTGACCATATGTATAAATCATAATAAATACGAGATCATTGACATCGATTTAGTGCCAAGCACAATCGTCTCGTTTTCTTTGGCCAAAGACTTTGATCCTTATTTATCTATAATTACATAGGGTACATACTCATTCACTTATGAGAGAACAAATCCCATATTAGATATCTGTTACGATTACCACTTGCCCATCAAGTCCGCATTTCAAGGTTGACCCCACCAAAGGGTAAATTGGGTCTAACTACTCTAGTGAAAGACTTGACGTCACAAGTGCATCTTCAGCCTGATACTTCAGGTCAAAGGTTCAAATATACCTATTACGCATAATCAGTTCTGTCATTGACAGTCACAGAGTGAAAACCCATGTGACAGAACTGATGCGAGTCGTGTTCGAATATATCAGTTCCACTGACGTGTCTACAATCTTAATCTCCTATCATCCCATGATACCAGACAGGCACTCCCATGTCGGAGCTAAGATTGTACAAGTATTCGAAGTCTTTATTTGTCCATTAAAGACTTCATATTACTTGCGAACTTATTTTAGTAATCAAGATCGATCTCTCTAGTGCCAATCTTCCTATCCCATAGGAAGTAGAGGGATCGCACTGAAAACATGGACAAAACGTTTTACACAACTTATAGATGTAGATAAGAATTAAGTGAAAACTCAATAATGCCTTTTATTTAAGAAGAGTTTAAGTTCAATACAAGATATATGCCATATACATTCTATCCTCTATGACATCTGAGGGCATAATCCTAACACAAATGCTTCTAATAGTTGAGTTGTGGAAATCGATGTGGGGTTGAAGAAAGTCTTTATGGGTGGATACTCATGGTCTATGGTTTGGGCCCATATTCTGTAAGGATTTTTTTTTTTTTTACTAAACAAATTAATCAAGTCAAAAGGCAAAGTTCAACCTTGGTGGAGAAAGAATTCCTTCCTTTTTTTTTTTTTTGGTTTCTTAACATAAAGGAATTGGACTACTAAACTTTATGAGTTACAGACTTCATGTATATTTTTTAAACTTAACTAACATGAAACCTTCTGAAATAAGAAATATTTATTTATTTGAAATATTAGTTTCTCATTATTTAACTTTTACAAACTAACAGCGAAGTTGAAAAAAAAATACAAATTAAGTGCATGAATTAAGAAAATAGTGATACTGGTTTAATAGCAAAGTTCATCTTAAATGAATTAAATGAGAGTCATTTTGGTGTAATGAATTATCATTGGAAAATGTGATAGCAATGATTAATCTAGTTAAGATTGAAAATATATTTGTGAACTTTCAAAAGTTGTTTTTTTTAAAAAAAAACCGAGAAATATGTTAGAATTTAATCGTGTAAAAAAGTTGCAGCACTTGATCAAAAGTACTGAAATTCGTGAGTAATAATGTGACAATGAATAGAATTACTTAAAAGAAATTCGTGAGTAATAATGTGACAATGAATAGAATTACTTAAAAGTGGAGAGAGGTCACAAAAAAGTTTTTTTTTTTTCTTGTAGTTGGATAAAGGGTCGAGAAAAGAAAAGAATGGTGATGAGTGGTGGCCCTAATTTCTAAAGATATAACAACTAACTCCTTTTCAAAAGATGAGCGAAATTCAGAGGTCCTAAGTTCACGTAGCCATCCTAAGATTCAAATCAAAAACTGATCCGTACACGTAATGTTGCTTAGATTCCCTTAATTTTCTTTAAGTAATAACTAATAACAAAGCATATGATTTGTTTATTCTCATAAGTTCATGCAAACAACCACTTTAATCCTATATAAATTCCTAAAATCTTTGCTCCGCTACTTTTTTTTTCTCCATCCCGCACAAACTATTAACTTGGTAAAATAAAAAACGTGGCCCCTTCCAATTAATTTACAATGGTGTCCTAAACAGTTTCTTATTCACGGATGAGAATTACTAATTGTACTAAACACTAAAAAGGGACTAATTATTGGGTATCCTAATTGAATTTCTTAATCTATGGTTCTAAAATTCTTTTTTTTTTCCCAACTTTCTATGTATTAAACCTAATTCATCTAAACCACTATTTATGCTTATGGTTATAGAGCAAGTTTACCTTATCTTGAACCTATTAATTCGAAGATCAAATCCCTATGCTCTAATACCACTTTGTCGCGTCCCAATTTCTGGCCGCATGATGGCCATGTCTCTACACCCGATGGCTCGAAGACACGAAACCCAGAGTTCAAAACAATACAAATTCATAATTCAAAATATCTCTCTTTATTGAAAACTAGTTAAAATACATAGAATTCTCAAAATATGATCTTTAATAATAAACAATATCAAATACTATTTATTGAGTTCAAATAAACTAAAAGTTGCAAAACACGAGTCTTCACTATTCCCAAAAGTGTTCTTCGTCCTCTTCAGACTCGACTAAACTTTCTGCAAGAATTTAAAGTATTGGTATGAGCGACAAATAGCCCAATAAATAGTTCTCACATTTTCTACTGGTCTAGAGCATGTTAAGTACAAATATATATATTGTAAAATAGTCGAAAATGATGAATAGTTATTTCTTAGAAAAATCAAAATACTTTTTGAAAAAAAGAAATCCTTGAAAATATACATATAGCATATGATCAAATTCATAACCAAACAATAAACAACATTGCTTTGTCAAATATTCTTCAATATATCATTCAATTAAATAATTGTTCTAATGCTCATGAATTTTTTAGAATCCACTCAGTGACTTGATCAAGTCGTAGCTATTTATCGCGCTAGATAAGCCAAAATTGCTATTAATTCGCCGCATTATGCTCAAAGGTTCAAACCTAAGTCACATAATTTGCCTCCCACCCCTGCCGTACCGGCGCTCCGGTCGCGCTCCTGCGAACTGAGGTCGGGGTCGCCGCCCTTAGCCGCTTTAGTGTTTCTTAAGTCACACTCTACAACTCTTAAATCATGCTTTGTTGTTGTACCGGTCAGCTTGAACACATGTGTGGTGGAAAAGGTTGGAACTTGGGAGGTTTTCTTGCTTAGTTGCAGAGGTGCGGCAATGGCCGCTGAATGGATTCACCCATGAACAGTTCAAAAAGATGGGACTAAAAATGATAAAGATTGAAGAAGTGAAAGGAATAAACAAGAAGACTGAAAATAAAAGAAATAACAAAAGAAAAAGAAAAAAAATAATAAGAGTAGAGAAGATAAGAACGTATTGGGCTATGGCGGCTTGGAAGATGATAAAATGCTGGGTCTCATATGTAAATCCATTTACCCTAACTGAGGCTGTCCTTTTGGGTAATTGTAGCGTAGGTTGACTTTTTAGCCTTTTCTTCTAAACTCTTTCACGGTAATATATATATAGGGAAAATTACACTGGGTATCTTTGAGGTATTGCCTAATTACGGTTTACACCCCCTAATTTAAAATATTACATCTAACATCCTGTAGTTTTATATATTGATGTAAGGTTGTACGGATTAGTATAATTATGGGTGTTTTTTGTTATGCATGGTAAACAGTATGAGTGTATATGTTAGGATTAGTATAATTATGGTGTTATTTGTTAGGTTTAGAACTTCTTGAACTTACTGAATTTCTTGCATTTGTGTTTCTATTTGGTGTAATATGAGCATTTATGGTGTAATATGAGGATTAACTGAGAAACTTTATTAATTCATGAACATTAGAGGATTTTGCCCAACCTTACATCAATATATTAAACTACAGGATGTTAAATGTAATATTTTGAACTAGGGGGTGTAAACCGTAATTAGACAATACCTCAAGGGTACCCAATGTAATTTTTCCTATATATATATATATATATACACACACACACACAAAGACCAAATAATTATATATATATATATTTATTTATTTATTTGAAACCTGCAAGGACGAAGAAATCTAACTGGTGTAACACAAATGCAAGTAATAAAAGATATAGTAATAATTATATATGTATATAATTTTTTTTATTTTTTATATTTGACGCTTTAAGACGCTCCCACACTCATAAAATTTTCATTTTCGCTGCTCTCACCCTCCCACTTTATGTGACCTAGGTTCAAACACTGCTATTAATTCGTCGCAGGAGGCTCAAAGATTCAAAATACTGTATATTTAAAACCCCACAGGAGGGCCGAAATTAATTCCTTACCGACAAATATTAATAATTTTCAGAGCATACGAATCGTTCATATTTCAATGAGAAACTTTTATGATAACACATTAACAATTTCGAAAACATAGATCATATGATACAATTTTATATTCAAAACACTAACTAGCATGCTCAAGACCAATTTTTCATATCAAAATAAGTTTATCAAAACAACATGGATTGAAAAACAGTTTAAGAAAACAATAGAAGGAAGAACCACTTACAAGTTTGGAGATCGTCTTTAGCTAAAATGTTCTCGAGTTCTTCTTCTACCGGAATCCCTAAGCCTAGATGAAGATTATGAGAATGTGTGTGTGTGTGTGTGTGAGAGAGAGAGAGAGAGGTGCAATTTTCATGGGTAGGGGTTGGGGGTATTTATAGGGGGTTCTAGGGTCCCAAAGGGAGAGTTTGAGTAGGTTTCTAAGTCCTTAAGGGATTAGGTTTTCTTGGATAGGCTTAAATATAATAGATAAGTTGATTTTGGAGAGATATACCCATTAAAAGATACACCTATTTAATAAATCCGAAAATAAGAGTTTAATGAGAAAATATGTAGATATATCAATATATATTGGTACTAAAATATTAATAATACATAAAAAAAAAAGGATCTTGGATAAGTTTCAAGTAGTTAGGGTTTAATTATTGTTAGGGTTTGATGGCATCCTAGATATTGCGTAGCAATCAAGATTTGTTAGATCATATTTATTTCTAATGTGAGTTGATAATAAATACTTTTCAAATATTTATATTGTTAAATATATAATTTAATTACTTCATGATTTAATTACTGCCCTTTTTATTATTATTATTATTATTATTATTGACATAAAAGACTGGGTATTACATGTCTAATAAACAATTGAGTATAGAGGGGGCAAAATGGTTCAGGATCCATGGTTTCAACCCAATCCAAGTAGTATTGGGTTGGGTTGGTTCCTTGATTTTTTAGTCTTGAGTTGGGTTGGGTTGGTTCTTAATGGGTTCCATTGGGTTGGGTTAAATTTGGTTCCATCTTGGATTTAAGTTGGTTTCCACTTAGTTCCACCTTGGATCAAAGTTGGGTCTACCTTGGGTCCAATCCAATCTTTACCAAAGTTTATAGTTATGTATGAAATGTGGTGGGGATTATGAAGAAATAGTTTTGACACGAGTTTAATTCATAAATTGCGTATTTAAAACACAAAAGCAGTGTCTTCTACTATACTACTGCTGCTATATATGATAATCTATTATCCAAAAGAAAGAATTGAGAATTCATTTAATGCCCATCAAAGAATTTAAGAATCCATTTTTAATTCCTGCAATTTTGAGCTTTTCTGGTTCGGATTAATAATAACATTTTGTTTGGTGAGAATATATATATATATATATATAATTTCAGGAAGTTTATAATAACACTCCACATTATGATAAAGCCACCCAACTTTTATTTTAAATCAATAAACGGACAAGAACGACCCTAGTCTACTAAAAGTAATTCTTATAATTTTATATATAAATTAAAATATAGTTTTCTCCTATGACAGGGTGTAAGAAAATAATTTCTAATTAAAATATAGTATAAGTGTTGCATTTAATAATCCAAAATTCTAAAATTTAAAGAGATGGATAATTATTATATAAAACAAGATACATTGATATGCTAAATTCCATTTGTCTTTCTGGAATCAAATATTGAAATAAGAATTATCTTATATGAGCAATAACATCTGTAATGATCTATCATAATTTGATAATTTGAGTAGGATGGAGTGATAGGACGTTAACAAAGGAACGAGAATTGAGATGTGTAAATAATTAAAATAATATTATTAATTAAATTATAGTGGAAAGAAAGAAAAAACAAGATTGATGATTAAAGAATTCTTAGGTGCAATGGTCAGTTGCCAGAAATTGAATCTATTGGTTTACTTCACCTATGATCAGTTCACTTCGCCAATTTTGATTCTCAACAGAAACCATTTGGCTGTTGGTTTTGTTTGGTTCTATTGTGGATCCATTATGGTTCCTTTTATAGGATCTAGTAAAAATCAAACCCAATCCAATTTGGAACCAATCCATATTAAACCCATAGTTTCAAACCCATAATAAAACCAACCCATCTTGAAACCGGTCCAATTGGACCCGATCCAAAACCGATCTGATTCACCTATTTGCCACCTCTAATTGAATATCATTAAATAATAAAAAATTTAGTGATCGATAACATTGGACGTTGTTCAATTCAAATAAATTGTAATATCTTCATTGAATTAAAAGTTTACCCTTTAGTATGTTTTTAGAAGCTACTCAAGACCTATTGGTCTAATTGTATCAACCTCCCACTTTATGTGAAAGGTTTTGAGTTTGAATTTAAGCTGCCACAAATTGTGGCTCTCCCCTCTATTATAAAGCTAAATATAGTCTTTAATCTTTATACTCCGTAATTATGACCATCAACTTAAATTTATCAAACTAGATATATAGATTATCTGTTCGTATTTAATTTTAAAAGAAGTACGACTTTAAAAGCTTTTTTTTTTTCTCCTTTCTTAGCTACAAGTGGTCCAAACTCCTCCTCCCACTTATTTTTGTGGTAAACTTCTGAGTTTTTGAAGAATGAAGCAGGGCTCTGTTCCAAAAAAAGAAAAAAAGAGGAATGAATCAGGGCACGTGATTTCATGCCAATCGTCCGTACGGCCGGCAAGTACAGCTATGACTAGCTACATAGTGGTCCTTTTCTTTTTTGATAAGTAGCCACTAGCGTCTAGCAACATAGTTATCCGACACTTAATATATGCCCATTTTTTTTATTTTTTTTGAACAGGTAATGTATGCCCCTTTGTTGTCACTTTTCACTTTCTTGAGTCTTCTTTCCACCGCCACTATCATGGATCTTTGTCACCAAAAAAAAAAAAAAAAAAAAAAAACCTATCATGGATCTTAATTCCATTATTGACTATCCATTGCAACTTTTCCATATGTAAAAGTACCATGGATTTCAACATTCTAATGATTTCATGCTTTGGATATTTTTATATATACTTTTTGAAACAATGATTTATGGTGAGTGGTTCCACATTATTACTTTTAAATGAGATTGCAGTTTTGGAAATAAAATTATAATTTTATGTATGAGAAATAATTTGTACTCATTGCAAAAATAGATATAAAATATTGGTTCAATTCCTGACAACCTTCTTGGTATTTCAATTTGAATCGCATAAGTGATTAGTGTACCACTAATATTGCTATATTTAGTTCTCCTCTTGGCATTCAAATGAAGTCTAGTTCTACTTATAAAATTATAAAATTGAGATCTCAAAATATTAAAAGTTTTTGGTTCTATTCTTACCTACAACATGTGAGTTATTTTCTATTTTGATAATAGTTAGACAATATTCTACGTTTATCATGAAATTGATTCATTATCTTTTTTAATATCATATTAGATATGATTTTATTTTGATGACACCTTTAAATTCAAGGAGGTGTAAGATAATTTTATGGTGGATCGAGAACATTGCACCCGATCCACTATCCATTATATATTCACAAGTGGTGGGGTGCCTTTCACAAGGTGGGTGAGTATGAAAATCACACCAACACTTGTGCATTTGTGATTGATAGAGAATCAGGAGTAATACTTTTGGTCCATCATAAATTTTTCTAGGAGTTGTACTCGTGTATGATAGAGCCATATCATACACGAGTACTTACAATCGGGTTGAATTGCTCATGAAATGACAAGTTTATCCTAGATTGCTGATAAGGTAAACTCTTTTATATGTTTTGGGCGGCAACTTGGCAAGTAAAGTAGTATCCAAAAGTGGAGTGTGAGTGGTGGTACTTTTTCAGAATTAGCTAATATATATATGTAGTATTTAATTAGTGAAACTGGGTTATGAAGGTAGGTGGGGGTGGTGGTCTTTTCAAAAGTGGCGTGTTTTTGATGGGCGAAAAGCAATTAAATGTGGAATATCCGTTCCACACTCGATCGATCTCTAGATTGTGCAATAAACTGTTGTTGATGGAGAAGAGGAGAGAATTAAGCAAAAGTATTTCAAAGTCCACCTACTCCAATGTTTAGATAGGAATGTGCAGATATATATATTGCAATATGGAAGTGGGACCCATATATATATATATTAATACTTTAATTTTTAATCATAAATATTTGAGGCTCATCCCATGTGATATTTGATAATGTCAAGGGACACATGTTGGAGCAACTCAATCTGGTTGAATTTTAATTTCTATAATGCATTCTGTGTCCTTGAAAACACTGTAAATGCACTGATGCATGAACCAGCTAAATAAGATGAATAGCAAAAATAATATTAGAAAAAAAAGGATTATTTAATTATAATATACGTACGCATAACCCTAGTCTTTTTTTCTTCCTGATCTTATATATCCTATTAGTTATGGCTATGTTGAGAAAATGCATTTCTAAGCCCACATGTTTCTCTTCAAGTAGTTAAGCTTATATACAATTTAACAAAATCATTTTAGCTAGATTGGGAAAATTATACAAACCCCTCACTTATTGTGTAATCATCAAAACTCCTCCTCACTTTTTATATAATTACCAAAACCCCTTTCTAGGGGTCTATTTGTAAGATTAACATGGGTAAAGTTATAAGAAATTGTTAAACAAGCATAGAGAGTCATTGTAAAAAATCTGTAACATGAGGGTGTATGTGGAAGGGGTCTATTTGTAAGATATGGGTCAATAGAGTCATTGGTAACATGAGGGTGTATGTGGGTAATATTCAATAAGTGGGGGAGTTTTGGTCATTACACAATAAGTGAGGGGTATGTGTGTAATCTTCCCTTTTAATTAGACATAAGTGTTTATTAATACTTATGACTAAATATTTTATATCAGGATGATGTTTCCATGATCTATTTGGAAATAAGTATACGATCTTGAAATCATAATGATTCTGCGGTCTAAAAAGTTAAATGATCATGATCATGATCGGATCATTTATTTTTTTGGAAGAAATCCACTTTCAGTCTCTTGCTCCTACTGCAAAATGGAAAAATTACCTAGTCTGGTTATTGAAGATATTCCCACCTCATGGCTATATAGAGAATAGCACGTGCATCCATGCATCACATTAAATTAATCAATCACTAATTAATCACCAAGATTCGTATTTTTTTTCTTTGATCAAGCACCAATATATATATATATATTTATTTGGTTTCATCAAACACCAATATTATTATTAGGTTAGTGATAGTGCCAGACCAATTACAGCAATATTCTCAAAGTTGGATAATATTACCCTCAAGTCAATTACTCTCCTCCTAGTCAATTTCCTTCTCTGCTTCGCCATTCTTATACTATTCGGAGCTCTCTGTCATGATCTTTCAATTGATGATTCTCCAAAAGATTTTATAATCTGAACATATTTAATCATGTTTATGAGCGACATTTTACTATTTCTTAACTGAATAATCTATTTCTTCCTTTGGAATTTCTGCAGGTCACAGATGCAAACAAACTCAATAATTAAACGGAATCTAGATATATGGGTTTTTTATTTGATTAATATAAAAAAAAAATTCTCAAAATAATATAGTTTTAAAATCATTATTTTTTTAATGTAAGACGGCATTTGAAATGCCGTCTTCATGTGAATTTAATTTTTTTTTTTCTGAACTTCAAGACGACATTTAAAATGTCGTCTTCAATTCTTTATTTTTTTTAATATATGAACAGTGAAGGCGACATTTTAAATGTCGTCTTCACTGTTCATCCGATTTTTTATTATTATTCATAAACAGTGAAAAATGTCGTCTTCACTGTTCATATATTAAAAAAAATAAAGAATTGAAGAAGACATTTTAAATGTCGTCTTCAACTTTTTTTTTTTTTAAATTTCGAAAATTGTTAGTTAGGGTTAGGGATTTTTTTCTTAATTACTATAATTTTTTCTACCATTTTTCTATAATGTCGTATTCACTTTTGACTGCCATTTTTACAATTATATTAATGAAAATATTAACTATTCATCTTTTGTTTTATCTTGAAGGCGACATGCCCTGTTCATAAATATTTAAAAATGAATATTGACAATTTTAATTTTTTTTTTGGGAATCCTAACTCCATCTATAAATTCACCTACAGAATGTTTTCACTCTCACTTTTGGAAAGTTTTCTCATTCTCTCAAATTGAAGAAAGTTTTACTCGTTCATATTTTTCTTCAACTTTCTTTCAGCTACTTGAGAAGAATTCATATCCGGATACTTTTTGAAGTTCAAATTATCAGGTAAAAAATAAATTTACATATTATTATTATTTGTAAACTTTATTTAGTTATTTATGTTAATGGTTTTGTTTGTATTAATTGTAGATTGTACGCATTGTGCTTTGAAAAAAATAATTCATATTTGGAGTCAAATTTATGGATTACAGGTAAATAATATGCTATATTTGATTTAATTATAAGTCTTATTTATGTTTATATTTATGTTTTGGAACTTATTTCAGATTGCATACGCATTGTGTATATATTTATGTTTTGGAAGTTATTTCAGATTTTTAGAGAAAGTAAGGAATGCCTGATGAAGTATTTTGAATAGAATTCTGTGTTGTATGATGTTAAGGATGAGTAACTAATTAATAGCCGTGATATTGACCTGAAATCGTTTATTTGTTCTTATCTAAGTATTAATATAATTGTGTGTGGCAAGGAAATCAATATTTTATGCCCATTAAATTACAAAATATGTGGATGATAATTTGATAAGTTAGTGGTCCCTTGAACTAATTTTTCGAGTTTATTTATTTTTTGAAGATATGTCGAACCTCAACAAAATTGATGTTATGGTGTACTCGGGAGGTCAAATACTACAAGAGTCAAATTCTATCACATATAGCATTCCTCCAGTTGGGTATATGAGACTACTACGTTCGACAAACTTTACTGATTTACTGGCGAGATTGTATATGCAAACTCGAATAGATATTGATCGATTTTCGCTGAAAGTATTTGCTAAATATTCATGCGAGTATCGATCTGTGATAAAAAAATCCATTTTGGAGATAACCGATGATGAAAGCCTAAGATTTTTCATGGATCCTGATGGTGAGATTAATAGCTTACATGTCTATATTGAAAAAGATGAAAGGTACAATAATATTGTTCCGGATATGCCTTTGTCCCAAGAGTGGGGCACATACGCGTCTCTTTTAACACAAGAGATGCCCGTTAACCAAGAGCTTGACCATTACATGTCGCTTTTAACATAACCTGCTATACCTGACCTGCCAGCGGTGACACAAGGAATGGAAAGTTTTGGGTTGCATGACTATTGTGTAGGTGCCTCTACATCATCACATGAAATTGGGGGCAATTGGCAACACAATTCTGAATCGCAGAGTTATAGAGAGCCTGATAATGCTGAATTTGCCCATGAGCCACAACAAGAATGTTTTAATGATTCAGAATTGAGTGATTCAGAGCCAGATGAAATTGATTACCCTATTCCACCTGATGATGAGGGAGATGTCAATGTCAATGTCATGTTGGAGACATTGTCACAGCCTGGCGTAAGAACATCACCGCAACATCAAGAGCCCATTAATGATCCAATACCTCTGTCAGTTAATGTGGACATGTTATATCCAGTCACACCGTTCTACTCCAGAACATATCCAGAGGTAGAAGCAGACTCTATTGATATCCAAGCTGCATCAAAGGGTAAGTTTTATGATTTTAGAAAAGGAAATCTCGACTTACACATGGTCTTCAAAGACAAGAAACATCTCATTTGTGCTGTGAAAGATTACTCAGTGCGACATGCGAAGCGCGAGTATGTCATGGAGTTGAGTAACCCGACACTATGGAGAGTGAAATGCAAACACAAAAACTCAACAGTTAAATGCAGATGGGCCCTCCGAGCAATATACAAAGAAAATATTCGATGCTTCAAGATCACAAAGTATTATGGGTCTCATACATGTCTCTTGGATTTAGTGTCTAGCAATCACTGTAACTTGGACAAAAATTTGGTTGCTACCCTTTTGGAAAATATTGTTCGCACTGATCCGGCATACAAGATCGCCAACGTCATTACAATGGTGAATGATCAATTCGGGTTTGATATTCCATATGCTAAGGCTTGGTACAGCTTGAAACGTGCACGCGAAGTTGTTTATGGGACTTGGGAGGAATCAGTAAGAAAATTGCCTAAGTTTTTGGGAGCTGTCATAAAATGGAACCCGGGCACTGTCGTTGAATGGGATAACTATGATACAAGATATGATCGAAAAAAGGTCATCAAATATGTCTTTTGGGCATTCAAGCCGTGTATAGATGTATTTCGACACTGTCGCAAAGTCATATGCATAGACGGAACGCATCTATACACAAAATACAAGCATAAGATGTTGATCGCGACATCCATGGACGCAAATAAGCAGATATTTCCTCTTGCTTTCGCCATTGTGGATGATGAAACACTTGCATCTTGGAAATGGTTTTTAGAGAATTTGAGCAAACATTTTGTACAAGGGGTTGAAGAATGCATTTGTCTTATTTCTGATCGTCATACTGGAATCCTCTCAGCAGTTGAAAACATACCTGAATTTTGCCCTCCTAGAGTAGTCCATCGCTATTGCCTGCGGCACGTATGTTCAAACTTTAATAGTCAGTTCAGAAATAAGGTCTTAAAGAACCTATGTTGGGTAGCTGGTTCATCGACTCAAATAAGAAAGTTTGAAAATGCCATGGATCAGATTAAATCACATGATAGAGTTGCTCATCAGTATTTAAATGCGATTGACAAAGAAAAATGGACTTTTGTTTATGATGGAGGATGGCGGTGTGGCATTATGACAACCAACATGGCTGAAAGTATAAATAATGTATTCAAAGGTGCTCGTCGTCTTCATGTCACAGCTATTGCAGAGATAACATTTTTTCGTTCCATAGAGCATTTCAAATTGCAATTTGTCGGGGGTCGGGAGATGCTTGAGAAGGGACTCCCTTGGACAAGCTATGCGCATAAGATGTACACACGTTGGTCTGAGAGCACCACTAATAATGCAGTACAAACATTTAATTATCATGAGCAATCTGCTAACGTTTTCACACGTCCGATGAGAGGACGAAATGGGAATAGGTACGTTGTGAATCTTAGGAAAATGGAGTGTGATTGTGGCAAATGGAGTGAATTTGGAATACCTTGCTCACATGTTCAATCTGTATGTAAGAGATGGGATGTAGAAGCAGCAAACTATGTGAAGCCGTATTATGAGATTCATCCATATTTAGCAACGTATAGAGGGATCTACACGCCATTGCCAGGGGAACACTATTGGGATACCCCCCCTTTTGAGTTGTTCCATAAGGAAACTCTACGTGTCAGTCGTCGTGTAGGTAGAGATCGAACAACTAGAATACATAATGAAATGGATTGGGCAGATCGTTGATCTCATATGTGCTTGTATTTTGTGTCAGCTAGTTTTCGTTGATTGTAAGAAAATTTTCATAATAAATAAATAATTTTAGTTATGAATTTTAGTTTAGAAAGTAGAATTTTAGGGTTTATGTTTGAATTTTGAACTTTTAGATATAATTTCGAATTTAGTATTAAGTTTCTACCCAGCAGATGAAAGAAAAGCCGAAAATAAGACATGTTAACTATATCAGACATAGATATATTAACTATATTATATATATAAAAAAAGACGTACAAAACATAGACATATTAACAATATTAAACAAATTAACACCAATCTAGTTAATTTCTTCATCAGACATCTCAGTATCTGATCGATACTGAGGACCTACACTGAGCTCCCACCTAGCTCTTGCTTCTTGCACATAACCAGATAATACATACTCTCTAGATATTTCTTGGAAATTAAGACGCGTCATACGCATAGCCATCCTATTATTCTCTTCACGTATCCTATTGAGGGCCAGTGTCTTTTCATGGTTTGTTACCCGAGGCATGATTATAGCTCTCCGTCTAGGGCAACGAATATGATGTTCACGACAATCAGTAACAAGCCCATCTTGTTCTTGGACACGAAACCTCCATTCATCTTCCATTCTTTGTAAATACTCTTCTGAATATCTTTGATTTGGATTTAATGAGTAATAGTGATCATCATCCAACTGCCAACTACGCCCCATAGCGCGAAAAATATCACCAGGAGTATAGTGCAATTTCGGAGCTCTAAAGGCTCCATTTGTGTAATGTTTATTTGATTTACAACCATTTGCTCTTTACATATATAGCTGCCAAAGCCCTCATGAATCATCAAATTCATCACGTGAGTAGGTAACAAAATTATGACAATGAAGGGTCGCAATCCATGAACAGTTACAGAAATGAATAAAAAAAAAAGACATGTGATGTCAATTTGTTCACAGGCAGACAATATCTTGGAGACATGTGATGGTTTTGACTAATCAAACCGATCACGTGAATGATTAGTAACCAATTCATAAATGTATAAATCACCAGCACAAAGTCATCATTGTTTTTTTTTTATTCTGAGATTGAATTGAAAATGGGAGAGAATCCAAACTTTAGAGATACATGGTTATTACGAGAAAGAAACGATCAATACGAAGCACTTCGTTTTGAAGACCCAGTTGAGTATTATTGTGGACTCAGGAGGGAATGGGCTCATCGAATTATTGAATCTGAGGAGTTGGTCAATGATCTTCTCACACTTGGCGTTCGAATTCCACGACGTCGATCAATACTGATGCCGAGAAACAATGTCAAAAATTGCAGACAGGCTGTTTCAAGAATTAGAATAGAAAACAACAGAATGCTTTTATGTCGTTCTCGATATCACACGCTTCAACTAGCAGAAGAACTTGCGTTTGCAAGAGGCCAAAGACTCACACGTCGTGAAATTTGTAATGTTTTGACTCATCCCCAATACAGGTCAAACTATTACATGTCGAATGAGGATAAATAAATTTAATTTATTTTTGACTTATCATGTGTTAACATTTGAGTTTTTTTAGGGTAAAAGTTACTACCCAAATGTGTGTTCTTTTACATATTGTATTTTTCCACCAGAATGTCGAAATGAATCAGTTCTCGTATCGTAAAAATTTTTGTGAGTCAATCTATATTTTTTATTTTCAATTCAAACCCCAAAAATCTACAAAAAAGTCCGAAAAATCATCTCGAAATCACGAAAAAATCCAACGTATCACAATATATATTAATTATTTTTAAAAAAGTGGAAAATTGGACTGACGGGGCACTTGGCTTTAAAGCCAACTACCCCGGTATCAGCGGCTTTATTAAAGCCACTGACGCGGTGTCAGCGGCTTTATTAAAGCCACTGACACCGCGTCAGCTGCTGTGAATAAGCCGTTGACACGTGTCAGCGGCAGTACAATTAAAAAAAACGGTATTTTTTTGCTGACAAGTCAAAATTAATTAAGTGGTGGACGAGTCAAATTTTATCTGACAATGCATGTGATATATTTGACAAAACTAGTGTATTGAACTATTATTTAATCGAGCATGCTCTTTCATTTTCATTTCATTCTATTGCCTTCTATCATTGTGTCTAACTTGCCGGTAAGTGGTTTTAAAATTTTTTTTACTTAAAATTTTCATTATCTTCTTCTATTACTATTATATATATTAGGTTTAGATTTTAAATATTCTGCATTTACAATAATACATTTTACATTAGTATTATTTAATGAAATGTTAATTATTTATTAACATGTGATTTTAAATATATTTCAGAATTTTGTTTAGATTTTGAGGAGTTGTTGAGATACGAGTAATTAAGGTAATCATTTCTTCTTTAATCTTACCAATTTTGTTTTTTTATATTTATCAAAATTGAAGACTATGTAGTCTTAAATTTAAAAAAAAATGGAAATAGAAGGCGACTGATAAGAGCCGTTTTTACGTGTTTTGAAGTCCGTTTTGTTTATGGTTTAGGTTCATTTATCGCTTGACTCTTGCCACATTTGCGTTTAATCTGTGTGTGGAGTGATTTCAGGTTGTAAATGGATGCAAACGGAGAAAGGGCGGAAAAACGACGTATTAAACAAGTTCATGCCAAGATGCTTCGCAGCATGGCGCCCAAGCGCGAGATTCACCACGCCTAGGCGCCAGACAATTATATCAGGACATGCTTCGCAGACCGGCGCCCCAGCGGGATATTCACTACGCCTAGGCACCGACCAGTGAAGTTTCGCAGCACGGCGCCCAAGCGTGAAAGATCCCGCGCCTAGGCGCCAGACGATTACTGAAGACAAAAGCTGCGCAGACGCACGCCCAGGGGCCAAACATTCCGCGCCTAGGCTTGAGCCCTCCCACGCCCGAGTGCCAGAAATCACGCCTGGGCATCTCCCTTACTTTTCCCCCAAGACAACAGTGCCACGTCGGCCGCGCCTGGGCGTCGTCGTAACCGTTTTTGGAACCTATTTATGGAAATTTTTAGCACTGAATGGGGGTTCGAAATCTGGGAGTTGGGAGGCCATTTTCTGGGATTTAAGCCATCTTTTCATCACTCTAAGAAGGGGAGGCAGGGAGATTGAAGCTACAAGCAAGGATTCATCATCATTTAAGCCTTAGGGAGTTTTACTTGCATTTCATTTACATGTTTATGTTAATAACTATGTATATGTTTGTTCTAGATCTTCTTGACTTATTGATGATGAGCTGATTTTGTGGAACTAAGGCCATGTGAAGGCCTAATTTACAAATCAATATATGTGAAGTTAATTTTCGTATTAATTCTCCTGTTGCTTTGTGTGTTGATTTTGTGCTTTTATCACAATCATGTGCTTGATCACCATATGCTTGCTATCTTGCCTAATCTAGTCATTCGAGAGAAGATAGATTAGGGTTCAAAGGAATCAACACATCATCCGAAACAAATGTGGAATTGCCCCTAGAAATAGGTAGAGATTTCCGGGTGCTGTTAGCCGGGTTTATCAGGAGAAGCTCTAGAACTTTAATGCGTGGCTATTGATTAGAATCTCGAATAGACATATTTAGAGAACAGTCAATTAATCATAGGATTATTATGTGCCGAGACATCGGGTAATAGTTAATTAAGGAGTTTCCACCAAAACAATAGGAGTCTAATAATTCGAAGAGTAGCTCACGTATATTGATGAGTAGATTAGGTTGTAGCATGTGGCTTAGTCATTTTATCACTCTTGAGATTTAATCTATAGTCCATTTCTCTTTTGTTCTTCGCTTGCTTACTTGATTTATTGCAATTTACTTTTGTCCATTTTCATTAATCATAAACTAAAATACCTAGTCCTTGTGGTTCGACAACCCGGACTTTTAGTCCACTTTTATTACTATCACGACTAGTGCACTTGCTACCAAAGCACGTTAGCTTCTAGCGTGTCAAGTTTTAGGCGCCGTTGTCGGGGACTTGGTTTATTTTAGTTTTTGATTTTATTGTACATACTTGGTTTTGCTTTGATTTATTTCATTTTGTTTTTTTTTCCAATGCCAAAGCGTGATGAGTTTAACATTCAAGCGTTTGAAATAGTAGCAGAATTGGAAAGGTTACTATATAGCACACTTGAGCTTTCTGATAGCCACACCGGAGCGTTCGAGGTAGAAACTTCTAGCACCGAGCCTTCCAATCCTACACCTTCTCAACCGGTTGAAGTTCCTTTACCATCTCCCCTAATCACAAGTAAATTGGTACTCGATACCAATAAGGGTAAGTTGTCATTGAATATAGAAGATGACATGGTTAATGTTGATAGCTATGAGGTTTTTGAGCATCCACTTGATTTTGATTTGTATTTATACATTGATGCTTTTGATCCTTTTAGTGTTGAGCACTTTCAGGAAAAACGAACCAATCATCTTCTACATCCCTACATTGTGGACTCCGCATATGTCAACGTGATGGGTGAAGAAAAACAAGATATTGTCTGTAGCTTGGAGAAAAGTCCACACCATCACCTGACGCATGGGGAAGAAAGAGTAATTGAGGTGTTGAGGGACCATACAAAAATTCTCGAGTGGATGATTGCTTGGTCCCTACTCAAGCTACTTTTCACAAACATCGGGCCAAGTTTCATTCTTGATTGGAGAGTGAACAAAGCATTCATACGTCATCCTCCTTGAGCCGACTCGGTAAAGTCAAGCTAAGGACTTTAAAAGAGCTCTTCTTGGGAGGCAACCTAAGTTTGTAAGTTTTCTTTTCTTCTTGCTTTCGTTTTTGTCATGTTTAGTTTTGTTTCTTTATCTTATGTTCAAGCATGCACTTTTGGCATGCTTTTCGTTAAGTCTTGATGGTTTGTATTGTGAGTACATGACACGTAGTAGAAGACTTTTGCTTTGGAGAATTTTTCTTTGCGGATTTGAGCTTGGAGCGGATTTCATGTGATTAAGGGTTGCTTTTCAGCACCCTTGTTGTAAGTACTCTCGTTTACTCCCCTTTTGAGTATGTATGATTGCGTCAACATTGAGGGCAATGTTGAGTTTAAGTGTGGGGGGGAAGGTATCTATATGTCGTGTAATCTTATTTTTAGCTCAAGTTTGGGGGAACCGTTGCTATTGCATGTGTTGTGCTCTAATTTTTTGAGGAAGATCATGCATACTAAAATTTTTGTTCTAGGATATTAGCTTGCCAATTGGTGCAATTAGACTTGAGAACTCGAGACAATGGCATGATATCTTGTATATTTATATTAATGGTCTAAAATGAAAAATTACACATCTTGATTATGCTCATTTCAACCTTAGTTGAGAGTCAATCTTCCTTAGATGATACACGTTGCACATAAGTCAAAGGTAGAGGGATTGAAAAGGGTTTCCCATCCCGAGACATGTGAGGAGCACCCGCGGATATATTAACCTAGATTTTTCATGTTGTTTTGAGATGATTAGTTGCTTAGGGGTTCATAATTGTGTTAGTTGAATGAATGATTGAGATAAGATTGGTATAACCTCGGAAATTCGGTCAGGCCAACGAGTATTGGAGGTCATCAAAGCACCATTGCCTATATACTATACTCGTTGAGCTAATTTGAGCTTTGCTCAAGCCAATCGGGAATGAGTTGAATAAAAGACCTCGTTCTATTTCGTGGCCTTTGCCACTCGGGTGATTAAGTTCGTAGGAGTGTCTTAACACTTAGCACCCTAAAACCCTCTGGTTTGGGATTTGTTGACCCAAAGCCCGTTACATGGGTGGCAAAGAAGATCTAAAGGGGTAGAACATCGCACGAGGCCTTATGTCGTTATAAGATTAAATCGTTCAAAGCGTGAAATGTCAATGTAAAGTGAATGGAAGTGAGCACAATTTAACCTTAAAGGTTCCTATGATTCGATGAGCTTTATGATCTATCGAAAGTTGGTACATATGGGGAATGTTTCCGAGCATGGTAGGGATGCCTTTTGATCATAATGTCCTAGATCTTATCCCACTACACCATTTAAAAATTGGTTCAAATCTAGGTGTTGAATGAGCATTGTCTTCATTTGTGTACATATTTTTGAGCTTTATTGTCACTTGATTCGTGTCATTGCATCATAGTTCTTATTTCAAGTTGTCTCGGTTGGTTTGAGCATAACATCCTTCAATTTTGTTGGTATATCGTACGCAAACCCTCACGAGACTATAACTCGTCCTTTGAGGTAACTCAAGGGTTCAAAGGCTTGTTGCATTTGCTAAATGCAACCGTGTACTCCATGAAAGTGAGTTAGGTAGTTCCTTTTCTTTCTTTTTGTCCCTTCCGCGTTTGATGATGTTTTCTTATCTTATTGTTTTTATTGCTCGAGGACGAGCAATTGATAAGTGTGTGTGTGTGTGTGTGGGGGGGGGGGGGGTTGATAAGAGCCATTTTTACGTGTTTTGAAGTCCATTTTGTTTATGGTTTAGGTTCATTTATCGCTTGACTCTTGCCACATTTGCGTTTAATCCGTGTGTGGAGTGATCTCAGGTTGTAAATGGATGCAAACGGAGAAAGGGCGGAAAAACGACGTATTAAATAAGTTCATGCCAAGATGCTTTGCAGCATGGCGCCCAAGCGCGAGATTCACCACGCCTAGGCGCCAGACAATTACATCAGGACATGCTTCGCAGACCGGCGCCCCAGCGGGATATTCACTACGCCTAGGCGCCGGCCAGTGAAGTTTCGCAGCACAGCGCCCAAGCGTGAAAGATCCCGCGCCTAGGCGCCAGACGATTACTGAAGACAAAAGCTGCGCAGACGCACGCCCAGGGGCCAAACATTCCGCGCCTAGGCTTGAGCTCTCCTGCGCCCGAACGCCAGAAATCACACCTGGGCATCTCCCTTACTTTTTCCCCAAGACAACAGTGCCACGTCGGCCGCGCCTGGGCGCCGTCGTAACCGTTTTTGGAACCTATTTATGGAAATTTTCAGCACTGAATGGGGGTTCAAAATCTGGGAGTTCGGAAGCCATTTTCTGGGATTTGAGCCATCTTTTCATCACTCTAAGAAGGGGAAGCAGGGAGATTGAAGCTACAAGCAAGGATTCATCATCATTTAAGCCTTAGGGAGTTTTACTTGCATTTCATTTACATGTTTATGTTAATAACTATGTATATGTTTGTTCTAGATCTTCTTGACTTATTGATGATGAGCTGATTTTGTGGAACTAAGGCCATGTGAAGGCCTAATTTACAAATCAATATATGTGAAGTTAATTTTCGTATTAATTCTCCTGTTGCTTTGTGTGTTGATTTTGTGCTTTTATCACAATCATGTGCTTGATCACCATATGCTTGCTATCTTGCCTAATCTAGTCATTCGAGAGAAGATAGATTAGGGTTCAAAGGAATCAACACATCATCCGAAACAAATGTGGAATTGCCCCTAGAAATAGGTAGAGATTTCCGGGTGCTGTTAGCCGGGTTTATCCGGGGAAGCTCTAGAACTTTAATGCGTGGCTATTGATTAGATTCTCGGATAGACATATTTAGAGAACCGTCAATTAATCATAGGATTATTATGTGCCGAGACATCGGGTAATAGTTAATTAAGGAGTTTCCACCAAAACAATAGGAGTTTAATAATTCGAAGAGTAGCTCACGTATATTGATGAGTAGATTAGGTTGTAGCATGTGCCTTAGTCATTTTATCACTCTTGAGATTTAATCTATAGTCCGTTTCTCTTTTGTTCTTCGCTTACATACTCGATTTATTGCAATTTACTTTTGTCCATTTTCATTAATCATAAACTAAAATACCTAGTCCTTGTGGTTCGACAACCCGGACTTTTAGTCCACTTTTATTACTATCACGACTAGTGCACTTGCTACCAAAGCACGTTAGCTTCTAGCGTGTCAGCAACATTTAAAATGTCGTCTTCTATTTCGTTTTTTTTAAATTCGAAAATAGCAGACGATATTTAAAATGTCGTCTTCTATTTCAGTTTTTTTAATTCGAAAATAGAAGACGACATTTAAAATGTCATCTTCTATTTCGATTTTTTTAATTTGAAATAGAAGACGACATTTTAAATGTCGTCTTCTATTTCGATTTTTTTTAATTCGGATGTTTTTTTAAAAATATTTCTTTAAATTTCAATTCTTCAATCCCAATATTAGTTATTATTCTAATATATTAACGTATTAATATTTCTGTTATATTTAAATGTAGGATGGATGCTTCATTGATATATGGACTAGTTGATACTAGTGTATTACGAGATCAATGTAATCATAGATCTCAAGATGTGCTCAATCAAGATGTAGAAAAGAAAGATTTACTCCTTCGAGTGAGACGAGGAGATAATTTGTTTTGGCAGCAAGTTGTGAATGACGAACCCCATACTCGCGTACTCTCTATGTTACACCAGATGGGATTCTATGGTGTATACTCGTTTGGGTGGTTTAGCCATGACGTGGCCTTGATCACCGCGCTAGTTGAGAGATGGCGTAGTGAAACTCATACTTTTCATCTTTAAGTAGGAGAAGCGACTATTACTTTACAAGATGTCGCTATTATTTGGGGTCTCCCACTCGACGGTAAGGCTACTACTAGTAAAGATAAAGTAAGGTCACTACCTGAATGGCAGGAGTTATGTTATAATCTTTTAGGCTTATGGATTGAACAAGAAGATTTAATAGGGTACCGTATTAAGATAAGAGTCTTAGTCAACCATTTGGAAACTTCCACAATTACGGATGATAGTACACATTTACAAGTAGAAAAAGTTGCACGCACATGTGCATTGTTGCTTTTGGGTGGTGTTATGTGTCCGGACACCACAGGGGATTGTGTTCCACTTTTGTGGGTGACTAAATTGAAACATGTTTCTCAAGTTCACCACTATAGTTGGGGTAGTTCTGTCTTGGCACACTTATACCGGGAGTTATGCAGAGCATGTCAGAGAGGACAATTAAATATCGGTGGTCCATTGCAGTTGTTGCAGGTTAATCAACATTTGAAATTAATGCACTATTGTTGATTGTTGTTTTGTTTATTATAATAATTTATTTATATAACCTCTTGCAGATTTGGGCACGGTCAAGAATATCGGTTCTGAGACCCAATATCACGAATCGTAGGATTGACATGGTTCCCGTGACAAATGTGCATAATGAAGTAATACTTCCAATTCCTCCATATGGCGCAAGATAGTGTATTGTGTTTCAAAGTCTTTTATAGAAATGAATTTTAAGAGAATAAATTTACCAAAAAACAAAATAAAAGAATCTAGGAGAATAGATGTTATATCATAACAAAAATAACTTGTTTGTGGTCTCAGGTGGAATTGTGAGTTCACATACGTAGATACGTTTCATAATGCCTTAGGACCAATTAGAGAAGCCCTTGATCTTATGTTGTTGAGTCAGGTAAGCAAGATAATTTGATATGCATAATATTATGAAACGTCCATCTTAGTATTACATTTTTAAGTATGTTTCTCTTGTTGCAGTTTGATTGGCAGCCATATAACATGAGTGACACGGAAATCCAATTTTTGCCACGTGAATGTCTTGAACTGAGAGTGTGGAAATCATCTTGTCCATTGATATTCTACGCCCTCATTGAGGGGCATTATCCCGAACGAGTTTTACGGCAGTTTGGACAACGACAAGGGATTCCTCGTGAGCCTCAATTTAATAATTTCTACTTGCATACAATCGACCACAGGGGACGTGTAAACCGGAACTGGGAGACATTCCACAGGGACTACATTACAATGTGGAATGATCGATTTGTCCGGTCGGTGTGGGGAGACAATATCATTGACGAATGCACTACAGAAGGTAGATATGACGAGTGGTATGATAAAATTACACGTCGTTATATATCACCTACTATGCATGTCGTCCAGTCGGGATTCCAACCGGGGGAGGCACCATTGTGGGAAATTGTGGTACGTAAAGAGAAAAGTTACTTATAATTTGCGAGCTTAAGTTTCTATAAATCAATTAGTTCTTCTTATTTACTACATTCTATACCATTTCAGGCTGGTCAGATGTGAGCTATGGCGATTGGATGTGATCATAGGCTTCATGACATAGATGGATTGAACTCATTGGTGGACCAACATAGATCCATAGCTATCAACGTCCATACAATCGCCACACGCCGACAGTCAACAGATGTTTTGACGAACGACCAAACAGAGGCACCAGAGGTTGGGCAAAGAAGAAGAACAAGAAGGAGAACTCGTAGCATGAGGTCCCGTGGTTCTGAAGATGGAGTAGGTCCATCAACATCCAATCATAGACCTGATCATACATTTTCTGTTAGTGCTCCAGAGTCATATCATGTCCCTGATCAGCTATTTACTGGCGGTGCTTCAACTTCTTATAGCATCCCTCAGTATTTGTCTTCTGGAATAGCTATTCCAGATCCATTTACATCAGCACCCCTTGTATCGGCATGTGGAAATATTCAGGAAGATTGTTACGTACCTCAGCCACTACAACAAAACGATCAATTTCCATATACTCCATTGGTGGCACATGGAGAATTTTTATCTGGACAGGTGGATATGTCTTTTCTAGACCTCGGGCTTGCACCTGCATTTGCGCCTTCACGCCCAGTATTCAACGCTTCTCCCATCCCATGGCCGGTATTGAGTACGGCATATCGTGATTGCGGAGAGTCAAGTGGGACAACTGCATCAACTCGTCATGAGATTAATTTGAATGATAGTAGTACTTGTGACGATGAAGAAACACAACCTTCTGAGATGCAACGTCACTATTATGATTCCCGTGCTCATGAAGATGAGCAAATAGTTAGAGATCGTAGAAATAGGTGACCACGTCCTTGTGGTACTGGGGGACATTTTTAGATAATCATGATTTTCATTTTCAATAAACCACTTAAATGATATTTTTGTTATTTGTAAAATAAAATATAAAATTAGAATTAGAACTTTTTTGAAATTTAAAGTCAATTGTTACAATTATCAACAAGGTAGAAAAATGAAAATTATCAACGATGAAAAATGAACAAGGTTGAAAATTTTCATTTTAGCCCTAACGTACCCTAACAATTTCCGAAAAAAAAAAAGAAAATTGCAAATTTTCTTTTTAGTCGGCTTTTGAAAATAATTTTAACCCTAACCGGTTGAAAATTTTCATTTTAGTCATTGCTTCATAATTTTTAAAATTTTTTTTTAACTGAAGACGACATTTAAAATGTCGTCTTCAATTTAATTTTTTTTAAAATTATGAACAGTGAAGACAACATTTAAAATATCGTCTTCACTGTTTGAAATTAAAAATTATTTTTAAATTTAATGAACAGTGAAGACAACATTTTAAATGTCGTCTTCACTGTTCATAATTTAAAAAAAATTTAAATTGAAGACGACATTTAAAATGTCGTCTTCTAATTTTCATTAAAAAAAAGAGAAAATTCGATGAAGACGGCATTTCAAATGCCATCTTATATTATAAAAATAATGATTTTAAAATTATATCATTTTGAGATTTTTTTTTTTGTATTAATCAAATAAAAAACCCCTAGATATATATCTCACTCACTCCCATCAAAATTATAATAAATTGCTGCATGAAAATGCATATCAACTTACAATGGGCAAATATAATGCTCCTGTTGAACAGAAAACTTCAAAACAAAATAAGGAAAGAAAATTGTTGGTCCCAAGTGGCATACGAAAATGTCTTGAGGGGGTTAAATAGACTCTGAAGTCTTTTTCGACTTCAAAAATTTTCGTATTCAAAATGTTGTGGACGCTTGAAAATGTAGGCGCTTGGCTGAGTGTCTACTTGAAGATTGTTTTGATAAAGTTAATTTAGACTCAAGATTTAAATACTATCACCAATTAGGTTTAAGCGTTCAGTTCTTTAATTAGGGTTAGAACAACGGAATGATTTTAGGTTGTGTTCAGATTGATGGATTTGAACATGGGGATTTCAAATCCCCTGCTCAAATCCATTCTTTGCTGTTTGGTCCCAATTTTAAATGAATGGATTTCAAATCCATTTTAGGGCTGAGTGTATTTGAAGCCCATTTTCTAATGGATTTCAAATCCGCTTCCATATCCTGTCATTTGAAATCCACTCCAACTAAAATCAACGCACTTTTTACACACATTTACACACACATCGAACTTTTTACACACACACTACACTTTTTTTACACACACTGCACATATTTTCACACACACTACACACTTTTTATACATACTGTACACTTTTTACATACACTGCACACATTTTACACACAATGCACACTTTTTACATACACTGCACATATTTTCACATACACTGCACATTTTTTACACACACTGCATATTTTTTTACACACACTGCACACTTTTTACAGACACTGCACAGATTTTACCCACAATGCACACTTTTTACACACACTGCCCACAATTTCACACACACTCCATACTTTTTACATACATTACACACATTTTACACACACTGCACATACTGCAAACTTTTTACACACACTACATATTTTTTACACATAATGCACACTTTTTCCACACACTGCACATTTCACATACACTTCATACTTTTGACACACACAACACATTTTTTTACACACATTGCAAACTTTTTACAGACACTGCACATTTTTTACACACACTGCAACTTTTTAACGCACACTGCACACTTTTTACATACACAACACACTTTTTACACACACTGCACATATTTTTCACACACACAACATATTTTTTACACACATTACATACTTTTTACACATAAAGCACACTTTTTACACACAATGCACTTATTTTCACACACACTATTTACACACACTGCACATTTTTTACACATAATGCACACTTTTTACACCCACTGCATACAATTTCACACACACTACACACTTTTTACACACACTGCATATTTTTTACACACACTATACGCTTTTTTACACACATTGCACACATTTTACACACAATGCACACGTTTTACACACACTGACCACATTTTCACACACTCCATACTTTTTACACACACTGCACACTATTTACACACACTGCAAACTTTTTACACACACTACATATTTTTTAAACATAATGCACACTTTTTACACACACTGCACATTTTCACACGCACTCCATACTTTTTACACATACTACACACTTTTTACACACACTACACACTTTTTTACATACACTGCACACTTTTTACAGACACTGCATATATTTTACACATAATGCACATTTTTTACACACATTGCATACAATTTCACACACACTATACACTTTTTACACGCACTGTACACATTTTACACACAATGCACATTTTTTACACACATTGCCCATATTTTCACACACACTCCATACTTTTTACACACAATACATACTTTTACACACACTACACATATTTTCACACACACTGCACACTTTTTACACATACTGCACACTTTTTACACACACTGCTCACATTTTCATACACACACCATACTTTTTACACACAATACACACATTTTCACACACACGATACACTTTTTACGCACATTGCTCATTTTTCACACACTTTTTGCACATACTGCACATATTTTACACATAATGCACACTTTTTAAACACACTGCACACAATTTCACACACACTACACACTTTTTACACACATTGCATAGTTTTTACACAAAATGCACACTTTTTACATACACTGCACACATTTTCACACACACTTTTTACACATTCTGCACATTTTTTAGTGTAGTTTGTGTAAAATGGATGTAGTGTGTATAAAAAGTGTGCATTTTGTGTAGATGTGTGTTGTGTGCATAAAAAGTGTGCATTGTGTGTAAATGTGTAAAATGTATGTAGTGTGTATAAAAAGTGTGCATTTTGTGTAGATGTGTGTTGTGTTCGTAAAAAGTGTGCATTGTGTGTAAATGTGTGTTGTATGTGTAAAAGTGTGCAGTTTGTGTAAATTGTGTGCAAAATGTATGTAGTGTTTGTAAATATGTGTACTGTGTGTAAAAAATATGTATTGTGTGTGTTAATGTATTTAGTGTGTATAAAAGTATGTAATATGTGTAAAAAGATTATTGTGTGCATAAAAAGTGTGCAGTGTGTGTGTAAATGTGTTTAGTTTGTGTAAAATGTGTGCAATATGTGTAAAAAGTGTGTTGTGCATGTAAAAGTGTGCAGTGTGTGTAAAAAATATGTAGCATGTGTGTAAAAAATCTGTAATGTGCGTAAAAATGTGCATGTGTGTAAAAAGTGTGCAGTGTGTGTAAAATATATGTAGTATGTATAAATATGTGCAGTGTGTGCACAAAATATGTAGTGTGTGTCTTAATATTTTTAGTATGTGTAAACAATGTGTAATGCGTGTGAAAAGTGTGTTGTGTGCATAAAAAGTGTGCAATGTGTGTGTAAATGTGTGTAGTTTGTGTAAAAAGTGTGCACTGTGTCTAAAAAATGTGTTGTGCATGTAAGAAGTGTGCAGTGTGTGTAAAATATGTGTAGTATGTGCAAAAAAATGTAGTGTGTGTAAAAAGTGTGTTGTGCGTGTAAGAAGTGTGCACTGTGTGTAAATATGTGTATTGTGTGTAAAATATATGTAAAAAATATGCAAAGTGTGTAAAAAGTGTGTTGTGCATAAAGAAGTGTGCAATTTGTGTAAATGTGTAAAAAGTGTGCAGTGTGTGTAAAACATACATAGTGTGTGTAAAAAATATGTAGTGTATGTGTAAAAAGTGTGTTGTACGTGAAAAAAGTGTGCAGTATGTGTAAATATGTGTAGTGTGTGTAAAATGTATGTAAAAAATATACAGTGTGTAAAAAATATGTTGTGCATATAAGAAGTGTGCAGTGTGTGTAAATGTGTGTGAAGTATGCATAAAAAGTGTACAATGTGTGTAAAAAATATGTATTATGTGTGTATAAAGTGTGTTGTGCATGTAAGAAGTGTGCAGTGTGTGTAAAATGTATGTAAAAAATATGTAGTGCGTAGTGTGTGTAAAATGTATGTAAAAAATATGCAGTGTGTTGTGTGTATAAAAAGTGTGTAGTGTGTGTAAATGTGTGTAGCGTGTGTAAAATATGTATAAACAAAGTGTAGTGTGTGTAAAAAATGTGTAATGTGTGTAGAAAGTGTGTTGTGCGAGTAAAAAGTGTCCAATGTGTGTAAATATGTGTAGCGTGTGTAAAATATATGTAAAAAATATGCAGTGTGTGTACAAAATGTGTTTTGCATATAAGAAGTGTGCAGTGTGTGTAAAATATGTGCAAAAAGTGTGTAGTCAGTGTAAACAATGTGTAGTGTGTGTGTAAGATATATGTAAATGTGTGTAGTGTGTGTAAATGTATGTAGTGTGTGTAAAATAAATGTAAAAAATATACAGTGAGTGTAAAAATTGTGTTGTGCATATAAGAAGTGTGCAGTGTGTGTAAATGTGTATATTGTATGTAAAATATGTGCAAAAAGTGTGCAGTGTGTATAAAAAATGTGTAGTGTATGTAAAAAGCGTCTTATGCATGTAAGAAGTGTGCAGTGTGTAAATGTGTGTAGTGTGTGTAAAATATATGTAAAAAATATGCAGTGTGTGTAAAAAGTGTGTTGTGTTTATAAGAAGTGTGCAGTGTATGTAAATGTGTGTAGTGTGTGTAAAATATGTGTAAAAGGTGTGCAGTGTGTGTAAAAAGTGTGTTGTGCGTGTACGAAATGTGCAGTGTGTGTAAAAGTGTGTTGTGTGTATAAAAAGTGTGCAGTGTGTGTAAAATATGTGCAATTGTGTGTAGTGTAATGTAAAAATCAAATAAAATATTGAAGAATTTCAAATGTTCTAAGATTTATAGCCAAATTATGAATTTGAAGTCCATTGATCTGAAAATCCTTTTATAAATCTATAAATAGACAAACAAGGTATTTCTAATGGTGTGGATTTCAAATCCAAGGGGTTTGAAATCCATTCATTTCAAATCCCTTGCCAAATCCAAATCCATCAATCCAAACACAACCTTAAGTCTTCTCTTTTGAAAGGTTTTTAGCGTCACAATGTTTTTCTTAGTTGCTTTTAGTTTTGAATGATTTTGTCAATGTGTTTACTTAACCGATTATGCAATGATATGATAATAATGAAATCGACGGTAAAGTAAAAAAAACAATATTTGTAAGGTTCGTTAGGTGGTGTAATCCCAACTACGTCCTTCTTATTTATCACTCAGAGGCAATCCACTAAAATGATTCTTGAAGAATCACAAAAAAACTTCTACAAAATAGGGGAGAGATGGATTTGAATGACTTGAGCTCCTTGGTCACACAGATTTCAGCTCCAAGACACTTTGATCCTCTTGCTTCTTTCACCCAGAAATAATGCAAGTATCCAACTTCGATTTCACTCAGATCGCGAGGCTGGACAAATTGTCTAACGGTTTGTTTGATTTTTGAAAGTTCAAACAACTTGGAATATCTCAATAGTAGTGTAGGGTTCTTCTGAAAAAAATGTTTGAGATATTGGTTGGCTGTCTCAGGGATTGAAGAAAAGCAAAGAGAATGTTTGACTTGAATATTTGAGCTTTTCTAAAAGTTTAAGGATTGAGACTTCAATGCAACAGAGTTTTGGCTTGTAAGCTTGTTGTTTTTTTGGCTTGCTGCTGAAGTCCTATTTGTAGACTTTCTCGGGTAAAGTGTCCGTTGGACATATGGTCAAGCGCATGACTTTCACTCTCGCGCGTGAACAACTTTCGTCTTTTTCCCTGAAATTCTGCTGCAAAAAGTTGGTGCCGTAGACTTGTTAAGTTGACAGTCCAATAGGAAGGCTTCTTCGTACGTCCTGCAGTGCTTATCACATTTAATGCTCTTATCAGTATTTAATGCATTTGAAATAAATGCCTATTGGACATTAATGCTCCGAGAATATTTGCATTAAACTCCTTCTGGACTTCGGAATAAATTCAAGTAAAATCTTGTCTTGATAGGCGCTCATTCAACACTGAATGATCTTCAGCTAAATCTTTACATCAACGCTTGAATTAACTTGATGCTTAGGGGTTGCTAGAAATCTTCATCTTTATTCAGACTTCAGACGCTTGAATCTTCAGACCTAACTACTGATAAACTCGCTCAGAATAATATCAGACGCTCAGTCTAAGACTACTTAGCCTAACATTCTAGAATAAAAACAAATAAAGCCTTATACAAATCTAACGCTCAAAGCCTATACATGTATTCTAATAAAACCAAATTTACATATTTTGGGGTTTAACATAAATCCTAATTGTCATCATCAAAATATCTAACAAGAAATTTCCTAACAATTTCCCCATTTTTGATGATGACCATACCTACTCTTTTATAGTTCAAGAGTTAGACAGCCAAAATACAAAAGTTAACTTTGAATAAGGTTAGATAAAGTTAGTTAAGTTTAGTTAAAGCCTCAACGAGATATTTTAGCTGGAAATGCACTTTATATATATCAATGTAAGTACAAGCATTTAAAACTAAAAATAAAAGATATAGAAGAGACAAGAATATAGATAATTTTCTGGAAAGGTCTCTTAATGCTTGCGCTTCTTGGTTAAGATGTATCATCTGGCTATTTCAGCTCTGATTGCTTCAGTTAAAAGATTGTCTAGAGCTTTCATCGCAACATAGTCAGTATTGACGATGCTCTTCTTTTCTTCTTTACTTCTTTTCTCGAAAGCAATCCAGCGCTTATCCCATTCTGCTGGATCAATGACAATATGCCTTAGGCAAATTTTGTACGCTTGGTTGAAATCTGGTATCTGCTTCTCCATAGCAATTAATTTCAGATCAATTGGTTTTGGGAGAGGTGCTCGTTCAATCGGAACGTCGAATTGTTCAAGTTACGCTTGAGATGGCACTGGCATATCAGCTCTTTGCGTAATTGGAGGAAACCCAGATCTGCGACTAGGCGCTCCAACAGTAGCAACCCAAGTAGGGTAACGGGATTCATAATTAAGCGGAGAAGGAGGAGGAGGAATTTGACTTTGAATACTTTGAGTAGGCACTGGCTGAAGTTCTTGACGCTTTACAGATGAACAGGTAGCTCTTGAACTCGGCGCTTTCCTCTTTTCCCCCTTATTGCCTCAGTCTTTTGAATAT
Organism: Buddleja alternifolia; assembly: GCA_019426215.1. Lineage (NCBI taxonomy): Eukaryota > Viridiplantae > Streptophyta > Magnoliopsida > Lamiales > Scrophulariaceae > Buddleja > Buddleja alternifolia. The sequence goes on along the minus strand of CM033393.1, from coordinate 25,369,779 downwards.
GTTCTGCTAGAATACCGAGCTAATGAGCAATCTGAGAAATAGACGTTGCTAGATCATCAGAGCACTTGTCGAAGTGCTTTTTTATTTCAATCTGAACTGCATGATTAGCGTTAGCGATTTCCTGAAACACATTAAGACTTTCGGCAACAGCAGATTGAGCAGCTCCGCCCATATGGACAATTTGAGTGTCCAAACTTTGTGATTCGATCTTGGCAAGGTCTTCTTAAATCCAATGGAGAGCATTTGCGCTTTGTACAGCATGATCACGCACTTCTTCTAATGCTACTCGTAGGATTGGAGTAAACTCTTGAGCACCAGCTTCACTTAGAATAACCGTTTGAGGAACCGATTTCAGTTTAAACTTAGAAGTGGTCTTCAAGGATTCAAGGGAAGGTTGAGTTGCTGAATCATACGCTTTGCCTTGTGCTTGTCCCAAATTATCAACATACTCGGCTACCTCAGCAATTATGGCGTCAAGCTTTGACTCTGGTAGAGATGCTTCAACAGTCGTGGGTGAACACTTGATCTCAACTTCAGAAACACTTGCAACCTCTGGAATAACTGAAGTTCAGCAGGAGCGGCCACAACAAGCTCTTGAGGTTCTGTTTCCGTCTGGACTCTTGGAGCAACTAAGTCCACTTGAGCAATATCGTCAATGAGCTCAATTGAGGGGACTTCTGGTGGTATAGGTACTTCCACAGGCGCTAGTAGCATGTGGCAATAATAGTCAAATTGAAATTTTAATTTACCGAGTGCTGTACCTGTTAGAGTATATGCCCTCGAATGCCATAAAGATGATAGATTTATAGGGCATAAACATTGTAACTAAACTATGGTTTTTCTATTAATATAAGGCAGTTGATTATTGTTTTCTTATAGGCATTTATAAGGTGTGAATAAACAACGTAAAGTCCTTGATGACAAGGCGAACCTTCTACCTCCTATGGGATAGGAGGAAAGGCACTAGCATGGTTTGACCCTTGACATCTAAAAGGGTTCGCAAGTCTAAGAAATATTGATTGGGCATCAATAGTGAATAAAGACTTGTATGATGTAAGTTTCGACAGAGAAAGTCCCAGTCGTACACTATGGAAATGGTAGTGGGAACTTATATCATAGACGTGTCAGTTGGACTGATATGTTCGAACACGACTCGCATCAGTTCAACACATGGGTATTCACTCATTGACAGTCAATGATGAAACTGATAAGTAGTGATAAGTACGTGTGAACCTCTGACCTGAGAAATCGAGTTGAAGATGTACTTGTGACATCAAGTCTGTCATTAGAGTAGTTAGATTCAAATCACCTGCTGGTGGAATCGACCTCGAAGTGCGACTTGATGGGCAAGTAGCATTATTAACTGATTTGCAATATGGAATTTATTCTCTCATAAGTGAATGAGTAAAATATCCTATGCGATCATGAATAAGTGAGGATGAAAGTCTTTGGCCAAAGCATTTAAATACCTCGACTTATTATGAGCTTAGGCATATGGTCAAGTTATATGAGTTTGACTTTAAACCATGACTCTTACTTGACTGGGATATAAGAATAAAAGGTTTATACACGTACGGTATTCACGGCGTAAAGGTTTGGAATGATCCTATTCATTCGTTCTCAATTGGGTTACGGTGTGAGCCACGAGACTGGCTAGGTGTCACTCACACCCCTTTGGATTCCTCCCAATTGCCTTTTGAGATGAACCTAAAGAGTCGCGCTTAAAGGAAGTGCAAAAGGAAAAACATGGGAAAAAGACTTGAGAGAAATTCACGGCATTGGATGCCGTAATCAATTAATTAATTATTGGATAATTTAATTAATTAATTAAATTAATGAGTTAATTAATTTCTTGGAGAAATTGAATTATAAATTAATTAGGAATTGAATTAATTGGATTATCAATTTATTTATTGGATAAATAAATTATCCGATTAATTAATTAGCAAGCAAGACGAAAGCCCGAAGGCTTCCGAGCCCACTAAGGGACGGCATGCTAGTGTTATTATTTCATAATGATATAAATATATCACAAGGTGAAAAATAACACAAGGCAACTTACATAACTTTCTCTCCAAGAAAAAGTCTTCCACCTCTCTCTCTCTAGCCGTCTTTGACAAGGAAGAAAGGAGGAGTTTTTTTGTTTTTGATTCCGACATGACGAATTAGATACGTTGGCAAATTCGGTGTTAGAGAAAAGGATCACATTCAGAAATCAACATACACGCGAGAACGGTAATTTTTCTATACACAATTAAATACGAGGATTAGAGATGATTCGGGCTTTGGGAATTAAATTTACTTTCCGCTGCATTTTATTCATATAATTCCCAACAGTACCTGTATGGAAATCAGTGGCACTGTCAAGAAACTCGTAGAGACGACGCATTAACAAGAAAGTGCCTTGAATGACTGTGCGGAGGGGACTCTCCACGACCCTAACCCACATTGGACCTAGGATTTCCAGCACCTGGTTTGGAAATAGCCTTGACTGCTTGAGGAATTAGAAAGAGTTCGTATGTGTGATAAGTCAGAGAGAAGGCTATGAGTCGATTTGTCGGAAGACGAGGAGGATTGGTGTTTGCAACATAGAGTCTTTAATACTCTTCCAAATACGGATAAACGGCCTGAGCTATGCCCTGATTTTTTTCCAGCAAAGAAATGACATATGAGTAGTGGTCGCTTAGCTCTTTTCTGATGGAGGGGAGTAATGGGTAACCCCTGAATGAATTGACGTTGAGCCGTTTATTTTTCATAGATTTTCAGTGAAGATGTGATCGAAATGCTTCACTGGAGCCATAATCTTAACCATCTTTGGTATATTCTCATCACAAAGGCTAGAAGAGATAGTCAAATCAGACACTGATCGAGTGCCGCTGCTGGACGCTTTGACGAAGAAGGTGAGAGGAGTTTCTGCAAGCCTTTTGAGCGTTGCTCGCAGAAAGGTCTTAGCAGGTTGTCTGACACTTGGAAAGTCAGCAATTGGTCCTACTCGCGTCGAACGCTTCTGAAGGCAATACTTAGCAAACTGACGTTTCTTGTCATGCATGCCTATGCCAAATAGATATAGAGTGTTAACCAACTCTTGAAAAAAATATCTGTTGCCCACGTACGCTTCATACCAAGTCATTTCATTCATGCAAAATTTAGCTCCAACGTTGCGTATGACCTTTATACCCTCATGGTGAATATCTCTTATAACCTCAAATCGATAGTGGTCCACTTGGTAATTAGCATTCCAGACGCTATTGAAGAAGTCATCGGCTTTCTCTTGAATGCAGTCTTGATGGACGCTGCACGTTCACCAACATGGACGCTCTTGTTTTTCCATAGACGAAGTGGATTTTCTGAATTCTGATTTGCAACTCTGTGCACCACTTATGGAAAATGAGAATAATCGTCTCGGTTCAAGATTTCCTCTGATGGATTGAGGAACTCAACAGGTAAAAGCTCATAGACTCTAATTTTATAATTTCTTGGAGCAAATCCAGATGGCTTGTTGTGCCCCATATCCAAGAAATATGCCAACTTCACATCTGGTAGGTGAGTTCTTTAGCCTTGGCGCTTCTCATATATGGCAACTGAAGCAGGCACTTGATCAATTTCCTGACTGCTGGCAATGGCAAAATAATACTCACGCTTAACATCAGCTAACTTTGAGCTGTATATCATCTGACAGAGTAAATGGTCACGTTCTACCATTATGGCAATGTCATTCTCCGTAATGATGTATATGTCTTCATTATATCCTGCGGGAATAAAGTCTTCTTCATGCGCTGGTGGCATATAATTGATCGAATGATCAATGGTCTTCAAAGGATCCAGCTGAAGAAATGCCTCGGTTGTGTAGTGTCTTCAGCAATACTCGCCTCATCCAAGTGCGCCTCTGCTATAACCTTTGAGATGAGTGGTGGTTGGACCACTTCTGTAGTAAGTCTCTCAGCATCCACAGCGACTCTCTGAGTTTCAGAGAGTGCCTTTGCTGCAACTTCTTTGGCATCAACTGGTGCTTCAACAACATCTGTAATGAGAGCTGTAGCACAAGATATATCCTCTATAAGAGTAGGATCTTCTACAGATGTAGGAAAAAAATGCTGCGGGAAGAAATAAACTTACCTAGAGAACTAGTCTCAACAGCAATTGTTTCTGGAACTTGAATGCTTGATTCAATAGTCTCAGGCTCTTTTGGAACATGAACCGATTGACGCTTGCCTGAGCCTCTGAGTGTCTTCAATATTCTCTTAACATTGACCCTTTCAATAGGCTTAAACGCTTTGGCAGGAGCATCAGGGATAGTTGGCTCTTATTCAAAATTGATCTGTTTAATTATTGAGACCAACTTCAGCCTCTTGATTAGTGGAATCTTATCTTCCACGTCCTCATCCGTTTCTTCATCATCATCATCATCCTTGGGAGGAGATGGAACTTTAGAAGCCTTGGGCTTTCTGGGAGCCCTCTTCTTTTGCTTAGTTGGACGCTTCACAGCTTCTTATGGAGCAGGACGCTCAACTTCTTCATCTGACGCTTCACGCACTACTTGGTCCTCAGATAAAGGCCTTGCCGCTCCACCAATGTTAGGAAATTTCATGTTAGATGTTTTGATGATGACAAGAATATGATTTTATGTTAGACCCCAAAAGAATGTAAGTTTATGCTTTCATAGAACATTTGTATAAGCGTTTGAAAATTTGTTATTTTGTTAGGCTTGTAATTTTTATCTTTATAGATTTTAGACTTTTGGACTAAGTATTAGATGCCGAGTCGCTGATAGAATTCTAGGTGAGTCTATCAAAGATGAAGTTGAAGATCAGCGTCTGAAGTCAAGTGAAGATGAAGATTTGTTCTTAGCGTCTGTCAAATGCTAAAGGACTGTATAAGAATTTATGAATCAAGAGCTCAAGCTACTCAAGCGATCAAAGGATCAGATTCACCTGAAATAAATTCTCAAGTCATGGAGGACTTAAATGCAATCATCAACGGACATTTATTTTCAACGAAAAATAAATTCAAAACGCATTATATGCCTGACAAGTGCATTAAATGTGATAAGCTATTATGACTTGTGGACAAGCCACCTTTTGACTAAACTGTCAGAATTCAGAGTTCAAAGTGTGCTCTTGTCCAATCGGAACTAACAGAATTTCAGGAATATTAGAAAACGAACTGTTTAACCCGCTGCATGAGAGACATGCTCCTTCATGTGTCCAACGGACAAATCCCAAGAAATCTCTATAAATAGTACCCTTCAGCAAACCTTTACTAAGACTGAGATTACACACTTTCATGCACAAGAAAAGGTCGAAACTTTGCTGAAACTATTTGAGAGAAAAACTTACAAACTCCATAGCTAAAAATCCTCAAAGCTTTTCATATACATTCCAAAGACAGTCAAAGATATCTCAAACCTCTTCATAGAAGAACCCTACACTATTATTGAGATATTCCAAGTTGTTTGAACTTTTCAAAAATCAAACAATCGCTAGACAAAACCCTCGTCCAGCCTCGCAATTTGTGTGAAGTCGAAGTTGGATACTTGCATTATTTCTGGGTGAAAGAAGCAAGAGGATAGAAGTGTCTTGTAGAAGAAATCTGTGTGACTAAGGAGCTGAAGTCATCCATATCCATCTCTTCCTATTTTGTAGAAGTTTCTGTGTGACTCTTCGTGAATCATTTTAGTGGATTGCCTCCAAGTGTTCAAAGGAGAAGAAGGACGTAGTTGGGATTACACCACCCAACGAACGTTTCAAACCTTGTTCCTTTACTTTACTTGCATTTTATCTCTATCATATTATTGCATAATTGACTAAGAGTACACTTTGGTAAAACGATTAAAAACTCTAAGCAACTAAAACTTTTGAGTGACGCTGAATCTTTCAAAGAGAAAATCTACAAATCATTCCACTGTGCTAACATTGATTGAAGAGCTGAACGCTTAACCCTATCTGGTTATAGTATTCAAATCTTAAGTCTAAGTTAACCTTTTAAGACAACCTTCAATGTAAACGCTCAGCCAAGCGTCTACATTTTCAAGCTTCCAAAAATCATTTTAATATGAAATTTTTGATGTCGAAAAAGGCTTCAGGGTCTATTCAACCCCCCCTTCTAGAACCTTTCATATGCCGCTTGGGACCAACAACCAACTTTCGGTGGGTTGAGAAGATTGGTCACGATCCTCTTCCCAAAAACTTAGCCTTGGCCAAAGGTTGGCCAGCTGAATTAACGCAATATACTCTATATAGCAGATCACTTAGAACTACTCCATAGGGCTTGTTGACGGTGTCTAAACAATCCCTAAATCTTCTGAACACATACTCACTCCAGATAACTTTGATATCCATGAGTATGGCGCTCATCATCTGAAATTGCAGTGGGGTGACCTTGTTGTATGTTCCCACTCTGCATTCAATAAATTTACTGCAGAAATCTGATAACAAACGGTACTTAGGCAGAATATCTTTCTTATCGAAGTTGGTCTTATATTCCCTGATGTCATAGTAATGAATCTTTGCCCAAGCTTCCTCAATCAGACTTGCAGAGATAAACACCAAAGTCTCACCTTGATTCGGCAAATTGAAGTTCTTGGCTATGGACTCTGCGGATAGAATAAAATCCCGAATAAAAATTTTCTTTGGGAAGGAGAAGGAGCAAGAAAGAGAGTTCTTGTCCTCTGAAAGCTTTGCAGTTCTCTAAAACGCAACAACTTCATCAGCAAAGTAGTAGGAATATCTGGTGAGAAAGGTCTGCAGCCCGGCTTTGGCAACAGATTCCAGCATATCCCTCATCGAAATATTGATCGTTCAAATATTTCCAGCCCACCACGAGGCCCTCAATGACCTTGATGGTATCTTCAGTAACGTTGACGGATTTCTTAGGTGCCATTTGATTGTTTGAAAGAGTAGAGATTCAAGGAATTTTTGTTTTGAGAGAGAGAGAGTTTTTGCAAAGAGTTTGTAATAAGTAATGTAATTTTTCCGAAAATATTGTTTTTAAATGATACAGTTGAAAATTACGATTTCTATCTTCAATATGATTTTGCCACGTGTAAAATTGATGAATCTCAGCCGTTTTTAGGTTTAACTGCGAACATGAAATCCCCAAAAATAAGTAAAGTTACATTTGGTAACTCCCATATATAAAATTTTTCACGTCCGGAGTAATTTTTGAAAAACGTTTGGCATTTTCAAAGTGTAACATACGCCCTCATAGTACACTGACACGTACACAAACACGTACTGACTCTGAACCGTCATTTTGAAAAGTTTTTGATTACCCGCTAGTTTGATGTGATAGGAGCACATGAATCGAGATCAAAATAAATTCTATGAGTCTATCTATCACGTCACTAAATATTTTAAAATAATGCATGATTTTTATAAATACCTTTACTTAATGTTGAAGGAAATAAATTCAACACTTAATAAATTTATTCGATAAACTTTGTGTTGACGCTTGAGTTAAAGTCTTTTATTTTTGAGCGTCCAACTTATCATGCACAGATAGTGAGCGTTGATGATCTATGCAAATAAAATTTTTTTTGATCATTGACGCTTACTGAGCTTGTACAAGTACGATTTTAAGGTTCCCCCTAAATTTGATAACTTGTAAAAACTTTTCAAAATAAAACTTTTTAGACATAAATAAAGTGGATTTTCCCTAAATTGTATGCCTAACAAAGTATGATGCATAGTGATTAAACATTTAAATCAATCATACCTAGTTTACTTCTTAAAGTGAGAAAGCGGCGTTCATTGAGCTCTTTGGTGAAAATATCTACCAATTGTTTTTCTGTACTAATAAATTGCATGGAGATATCTTTCTTTTAAACATGGTCATGAAGGAAATGGTATCCAATGTCAATATGTTTGGTTCTGGAATGAAAAACAGGGTTTTGAGTCATGACTAGGGCGTTTTGGTTATCACAATGAATGGGGGTTGGACCTAGGATTATACTATAATCTCAAAGTTGTTGCCTCATCCATAAAATTTGTGCACAACAATTTCCTCCAGCTACATACTCGGCTTCAACTATAAAAGTAGCTATCGATCGTTATTTCTTACTATGCAATGAAACTAACCTATCACCTAGAAATTGACATGTGCCACTAGTACTCTTTCGATATATTTTGCAACCTGCAAAATCTGCATCTGAGTAACCAATTAGTTCAAAAGGAGAGTCCCTTGGATACCATAAGTCCACATGTTGTGTGCCTTTTCGGTATTTAAGGATTCTCTTGGCAGCAATTAAGTGTGACTCTTTAGGATCGGCTTAAAAGTGTGCACACATGCATACCAAAAATATAGTATCAGGTCTACTAGCAGTAAGATAAAGAAATGATCGAATGATACCTCTATAATTAGTGATATCGACCTTCTTCCCGCTTTCATCTTTATCCAACTTAAGCGTTTGACTCATTGGAATTTTAGAAGATAATGCATTTTCCATGCATAATTTCTTAATCATATCTCGTGTATATTTAGCTTGGTTAATAAATATGCCATTAGGGAGTTGTTTAACTTGTAATCCTAATAAGAAAGTTAATTCACCCATCATGCTAATTTCAAATTGTTCTTGCATCATTTTTAAAAATTTCTCACACAGACGCTTATTAGTAGATCCAAAAATAATATCATCAACATATATTTGGACTAAGAGAATATCTTCATCATTGGAAATTTTGAATAACATTGTATCAACGTTGTCTTTTGAAAAGCCTTTACCATTAAGAAAAATAGAGAGAGTGTCATACCATGCTGGAGGTGCTTGTTTAAGGACATAGAGCGCCTTATCTAGCTTGTAAACCATACTCTTGCCATGGTTGTTGTTGAATCCTGGAGGCTGCTCCACATAAACTTCTTCTTGGAGTTTACCATTCAGGAAAACACTCTTCACGTCCATTTGATACACTGTGAACTTTTTGAACGTTGCATATGCTAGAAACATGCGAATTGCTTCAAGACGGGCGACGGGAGCATATGTCTCATCAAAATCAATACCCTCTTCTTGGAAATATCCTTGAGCGACAAGTCTGGCTTTGTTCCGTATAAAAATACCATTCTCATCCATCTTGTTTCTATAAACCCATCTAGTCCCAATAACTCCTTGGTAAGTTGGCCTTGGTACTAACGTCCAAACCTTACTATGCTCAAATGGATTCAGCTCTTCTTGCATGGCTTCAATCCAACTAGGACCATTTAGCGCTTCATCCACTTTCTTAGGTTCCATTTGAGATAAGAAACTCGCGAACATGGCCTCATTGAACGTAGCGGCTCTAGTCCTCACAAGAGCTCCAATATCTCCAATAATTTGCTCTGGTGGATGATCACGTAGCCATAGTCTATTTGGTTGGAACGGGTCAAAGGTTGTTGCGGCACTTGATCTTGCATTACATTCTCATTAACCTCTTGCACAGGCGCTTCAAGTTCACAAGTTCTATTTTGCTCTTGAAGATCATTCTCTTCATGATCATCATCAAATCTTACAATATTAAAATCTCACGAGTATCCTTAGGAGGGGACACAAAGATCTCATCATCGTCGTCACTTTATTCATCAATAATCAATTTTGACGCTTGATGACACAAATCTTCAATTCCCATATCATTAGCATTAACCTTACTCGGCTATTGATTAGCATCAACAAAAACAACATGAATAGATTCCTCAACCTTCGATTTGATCTTATTGAGGATGCGGAAATTCTTTTCATTATTCGCATAGCCTAGAAAGATTTCCTTATCCGCTTTAGCATCAAATGTCTTTAGGCTTTGGGATCCATTATTATGAATAAAGCATTTTGAACCAAAGACACGAAAATATAAAACATTTGGCTCACAATCCTTCTGTAATTCATACGGTGTTTTACCATGATGTTTGTTGATCATGCAACGATTCTGAGTATAACACGCAGTGTTGATTGCTTCGGCCCAAAACCTTGGACCGAACTTTGGACTTTGCTGACATCATCCTAGGGGCTTCCTTTAGCGTCCTTTTCCGATGCTCAGCAACACCATTCTGTTGAGAAGTTCTAGGAGCTGAATACCGATGATGTATTCCATTTTCAACACAAAACTTCTCAACAACCTTGTTAGTAAACTCAGTACCGTGATTGCTCCTTATTCTTGCAACCTTAAGATTTTTTAAAGTTCGAAGTTGCTGAATAAGTGTTGTGAGCTTGTCACATGTTTTATTTTCAAATGAAAAAAATTTCTCCCCAGTAAATTGAGAGAAATCATCTACTATCACCAAATTATACTTTTTACCGCTCACACTAATTGTTTGAACAGGTCCAAACAGATCCATGTGAAGTAGTTCAAGTATCCTAGAGGTAGACAAACAAGGTTTTCTCTTGAAAGATGATTTAAGTTTTTTGCCCATTTGACAAGCGTCGCAAAGACGATCCTTATGAAAAGCCCCTTTAGGTAACCCATCTACAAGATTTAGCATTATAAGCTGAGAGATTGTTTTAAAGTTGAGGTGATTCATTTTTCTATGCCATAACCAACCCATTTTAGGTTCAGTTTTAGCCATGAAGCATGTTGGGTTGTTATCAATTGTTGAACCCCGATTTACCAAATAATTATTGTTTGTTCTTTTACCTTTCAATTTAGTAGATCCAGTCTTAGCATCATTAATATAGCAATAGTCACTTGAAAATTTCACTTCAAAACCTTTAACACAAAATTGACTTATGCTTAAAAGAATATGCTTAAGACCCATAACATAATATACATCACTTATCATGATATTTCCCCTATGCACAGTACCTATACCTTTGGTTTTACCTTTGGAGTTATCACTAAATACAACCTGAGGACCATTGGTAGCTCCGTAGTTGATCAAGAGATCCTTTGAGCCTGTCATGTGCTGACACGAAAAATCCTTACGTGTATTAAACAGCAAGTGGACTGGTCGTGTGTAGTAATAAAGTGGACTTTAAGTCCGAGTTATCGATCCCACAGAGACAAGATTATTTAAAGCTAGGAATTTAAAAGCAATTAAAATTGAATTAAAAGATTGTGATTAATTTACAATAAAAATGTGAAAACGAGACTTAGCAAATAGATTTAGATTCTTATGAGATAAAACAACTAAGGCACATGCTTCAACCAAATTTACTTGTTAATATAAATATGAACTATTCTTCGTATTATTAGATTACTATTGCTTTGGTGGGAATTCCTTAATTAATTACTACCCGATGTCTCGGCTGTAATAATCTTATGATAAATTGACAGTTCTCTAAATATGTCTATCCGAGGATTTAATCAATAATCATGCATTCAAGTTCTAGAATTTCCCCGAATAAATCCGGCTAACTGCACCCGGGAATCTCTACCTATCTCTAGGGGCAATTCCCTATTTTTTTACGGATGATGTGATGATTTCTTTGAACCCTAACTTATATTCTTTCAAACTATTAAGTTAGGCAATATGACAAACATATGGCGATCAAACATATGCAAGTAATTACGCACAAAATCAAAACACAAAACAATTGTAGAATTAATACGAATAATAATATCATATATATATACTCATAACTTTGGCCTTCACATGGCCCTAGTTAAGGGAAAATTAGTTCATAATTGAAATTGGGAAAACAATAAAAACATAGAATTACTCATAGATAAAGATGAATATCAAACTAAGAAACTCCCTATTTTGGATTGATGATCGATTCTTGATTGGAAGCTTGAATCCCCCTTTTTCCTCTTCTTAGCTCTTCAAGTATGATGATAGGATGACTCAAAACCAAGAGAATGCTCCCCCAAACCCCTGAATTTTCGTCCTCACACTCTCAAAGGATGATTTTTTGATGTCTTCAAGTGAGCTCCCTACTCCCCTTTAAATACCCAAAAATCCACCTACCAAGAATTTGAGCTACCCTTCTCTTTCTTTCCTCCTACCAAGAATTTTCACCTACCATTCTCTTGTTTTTCTCCTACCAAGAATTTCCACCTACCAAGAATTTGCACCTACCATTCTCTTGTTTTCCACCTAACAAGAACATGAGCTGCCACTTTCGTGTTTTCCAGCGCAGGGATAGTGTTTTATTCATAAACGTCTGCACAGATCTCCGAATTGGATGATTTAAGTTGCCATGTAAAGATAAGACATAGATCTAAACCTTTGTAGAAGAACACTTTATCCAATTCTGTCTCTAAAAATATCAAAATGGCGTTCCAACGTGGAGGTTGTTTCTGATTTGGCACCCAGGTGTGCGAAAATGGTACTAAAACATGATTTTGGCTAACTCCAGCTTATTTCTTGCTTGTTTGGTTGTAGAGGTGTGAAACATCTTGGCCTAAAATTGTTTTATACGTCATTTTTCCACCCTTTCTTCGATTGTATCCACTTAAGGCCTGAAATCACTTAATGCATGAATTAAACGCACAAGTGACAAAATCAATCGATAAATGAGCCTAAAACATAAATGCAAAGGGGCTTAAAAACACGTAAAAATGCCTCTTATCAACACCCCCACACTTATCAATTGCTCGACCTCGAGCAATAAAAGGTCTAGGCACGAAAAACATCATCAACCAAAAGGTGAAAACAAAAACAACAAACGAACTCACTTTCGTAGAGTAAACGATTGCACTTAGCATGTGCAACAAGCCTTTAAACCTTTGAGTTACCTCAATGGACGAGTTATAGTCTCGTGAGGGTTTGCAGAAGATATACCCACAAAATCTAACAAACTTTCAATCCCAACCAAATGAATACATCTCAACATAATTAACAAGAATAAATGGCACAAAATTCCTTTTATAGCTCACAAATATATATACATATCAACTACTTTTGCTCATGTGACACCAATACTCGAAAAGACTCCATAGGGTGTAGTGAAAATAAATCTAAGGTATTATAGTCGCAAGGCATCCTTACCAAATTTTGGACATTAATCCCATATCTATCAACTTTTGATCAAACACAAAGCATAAGAATCATAGAAAATCTCATAGCCATTTAAATTTCATTATCTCAACCATTCAAACTTTCAATTCATATGAAACTTTCCAAGTAACTTCATTAAGGCTAGATCATGTGCAATGGTTTATTCCATTAGGCTTTCTATGACACCCATATAACAAGCTTTAGATCAATGACTCCCAAACTAGATAGTTTTGGGGCATTAAGTGTAAAGACACTCCTAAGGATTTAATCACTCGAGTGTCAAAGGTCACGAAATAAAACTAGATCTTTTAAACAATTCGCTTCTTTTTGGTTTGAGCTTAGCTCAAATTAGCATAATAGTACAGTATATAGGCATGAAACTTTTCACCTCCAGTACATATTAGCCTGACCACTTGTGGTCATACCAAACTTCAACCTTTTTAATGCATTGTTTAGCATAAAAAAAATACTACTCAACTTATAACTTTATGAAAAATCTAAGTTAATTTTTCCGGGAAAAAATCCTTAAGTGTCTCAAGATGGTTATCCTCTCAACTCCTCTACCCTCGATTTATTGTGCAATGTGAATCATCTAAGAAATCAATCCTAGTCTAGGGTCTCCATGAGCAATTTCAAAGATATATATGTTCCATTAAATTCAAATTATTTCAAGAAATCATGCCATTTTTTTTTCAAGTTAATCAATTTTAATGCATCAATTGGAAAGATAAAAAAAAACAATTTATACTTGATTTTCTCAACAAAGAAGTATTTAAACATGATATCATACAAACTTTCCCCCAAACTCAAGCTAAAAATTAGCATTGCATTTTCAATGTTCAAAATAAGCACTCTTCTACCCCCAAACTCAAATCCAACATTGTCCTCAATGTTGTTACAACAAGTATACGTAACGGTAAAAGAACACTTACAACCAAGGATGTTGAAAAACATCCTTTAACTTCGAATGCATCGTTACAAAGCTTCTTCTCCTTTCGAGTAAAATAAGCATCTCTAAACATGGGGTCCAAATGTCTATCATATCTAACACTTCAACTTTTCAAACCATCAAGCATAAGAAAACATACATGCCAAAAGTGCATGTTTGAACATAAACAAAAACAAACAAACTAAACAAACAAAAATAAAAGGAAAAAAAAAACTTACAAACTTGGATTGCCTCCCAAGAAGCGCTTGTTTATAGTCCATAGCTCGACTATTCAGGATCGACTTAAGTCGATGGTTCTCGGAGCTTGACAGATAATGTGTCTGCGCTCCAGTCAGTGCCCGAGTAGTGTTTCAGCCTATGTCCATTGGTTAAAAATACTTGTCCATCCTCAGTGATAAGCTCCACAGCTCCGGAAGAATACACTCGGGTGACTCGAAAGGGTCCCGACCAATGTGATTTGAGCTTGCCTGGGAAGAGCTTGAGTCTAGAGTTGTACATAAGAACTTTCTCACCTTCCTCGAATTACCGGGGTAGAATATGCTTGTCGTGCCACTTCTTGGTCCGTTCTTTGTACAGTTTTGCATTCTCGTATGCTTCATGTCTCCACTCCTCGAGCTCATTCAGTTGAAGCAACCTCTTATTACCTATAACACTTGTATCGAAATTCAGGAATTTGATAGCCCAATAAGCACGATGTTCAAGTTCGACAGGTAAATGACAAGCTTTTCCAAATACAAGACGATATGGGGACATGCCAATAGGGGTTTTAAAAGCAGTACGGTAAGCCCACAATGCATCATCTAATTTCAGAGACCAATCAGTTCGATGGCTATTTACCGTTTTTTCTAAAATCCGTTTAATTTCCCTATTAGACACTTCGACTTGCCCACTAGTTTGAGGGTGGTAAGGGGTCGAGATTTTATGCTTAACACCATATTTGTTCAACAAGTTTTCAAATTGCTTGTTACGAAAATGTGTGCCTCCATCACTTATAATTGCTCTCGGGGTTCCAAATCGTGCAAAAATATGTTTTCTCAGAAATCTAAGAACAACCCTAGTATCATTAGTTTGCAAAGCCTCAGCTTCGACCCATTTAGACACATAATCAACAGCGACTAGAATATACCTATTGGAACAAGAACTAGGGAAAGGTCCCATAAAATCTATACCCCACACATCAAATAATTCACATTCAAGCACATTATTCATAGGCATTTCATGTCGTCTAGAGATATTACCTACTCTTTGGCATCTATCACATTTTTGAACATAAGCGTGTGCATCTTTAAATAAAGTAGGCCAGAAAAAACCTGATTGCAGAACCTTGGCAGCAGTCTTGGATGGGCCAAAGTGGCCACCTATCACCATGTCATGGCAATGAGCCAAGACGGAGGTCATTTCTTCCTCGGGTACACAACGCCTGATAATTCCCTCGACACCAATTTTAAACAAGTAGGGCTCTTCCCACAGATAGTGCCTAACATCTTTCAAAAACTTCTTTCTTTGGTGAAATGTCAAATCAGGGGGTAAAATTCCAGCAACTATATAGTTAGCATAATCAGCATACCAGGGGATTGAAATAGAAGAAAGAGTAAAAAGCTGCTCATCGGGGAATTCATCTCCTATTGGGGTCTCATCCATTTTCTTATCCACTAATTCTAGTCTAGATAGGTGATCAGCTACTACATTTTCAGATCCTTTTTTATCTTTTATTTCTAAGTCAAACTCTTGTAGTAATAAGATCCACCTGAGTAGTCTAGGTTTTGCGTCTTTTTTAGCAAGCAAGTATTTCAAGGCCGAGTGATCAGTGTATACTATTATTTTGTTAAGCACAAGATAGGAGTGAAATTTGTCAAAAGCAAAAATGACAGCTAAAAGCTCTTTTTCAGTCGTAGCATAGTTGAGTTGGGCCTCATTTAAGGTACGACTAGCATAGTAAATAGTATGAAAGATTTTACCCTTCCTTTGACCTAGTACGGCTCCAACGGCAATGTCGCTCGCATCGCACATCAACTCGAATGGTAGGCTCCAATCTGGGGCGGACATCACAGGTGATGAGATTAATTTCTCCTTCAGGGTGAGGAAGGCCTGCATGCATGCATCATTAAAGTCAAACACTGCATTTTTCATGGTCAAGTTAGATAGGGGTTTAGCAATTTTAGAAAAATTTGAAATAAAACGCCTGTAAAACCCGGCATGTCCCAAAAAGCTTCTCACGGCTTTGACCGTGGTGGGTGGTGGAAGATTAGCTATCACTTCAATTTTCGCTCTATCCACCTCAATCTCCTTGTGGGAGATCTTATGACCCAGAACAATTCCTTCTTGTACCATGAAATGACACTTTTCCCAATTTAAGACTAGATCAGTCTCCTCACACCTCTGCAAAACTAAGGTTAGATTGTGCAAACATCTATCATATGTAGAGCCAAAAACAGAAAAATCATCCATGAAGATTTCAAGAAATTGCTCGACCATGTCATGAAATATAGCCATCATGCATCTTTGAAAAGTAGCAGGTGCATTCCATAAGCCAAAAGGCATACGCCTATAAGCAAAAGTGCCGTAAGGACAAGTGAAAGTAGTTTTCTCTTGATCCTCGGGTGTAATAGCAATTTGGTTATAGCCGGAGTACCCATCCAAAAAATAATAATATTCATGCCCGGCTAATCTTTCTAACATTTGATCGATAAAGGGGAGGGGAAAGTGGTCTTTTCGGGTATATTCATTCAATTTACGGTAGTCTATGCAAACCCTAAAACCAATGACAATTCTAGATTGAATTAACTCATTATTGTCATTACGAACTACTGTCGTACCTCCTTTCTTGGGCACTACCTGCGTTGGACTTACCCATGGACTATCAGAGATAGGGAAGATAATGCCGGCATCGAGTAACTTGATTACCTCTTTCTTCACCACTTCTTGAATTTGAGGATTAGACCTCCTTTGTGGTTGTATAGTGGGCCCTGAGCTTTTTTCCATTAAAATCTTATGCATGCAGATGGCTGGGCTGATCCCCTTGATATCAGCAATCTTCCATCCAAAGGCTTTTTTTGTGATCTCTCAACACCTCCAGTAAGCTTGCTTCTTGTTGATCTGTAAGAGAAGAAGAAATGATGAGTGGCAAGGTTTCATCGTCATTTAAATAAACATATTTAAGATGAGAGGGTAGAGTTTTTAGGTCAAGAGTTGGTGGCTCTTCAATAGATGGTTTGGAGTGGCTAAACAGTGGGCTATCCAACTTCTCAAATTTCTTCGTGGGGTATTGTGCACGCCTCTCTAAGCTATGAACAACTTCCAGTTGTTTATCACTGGCCGACTCAACATCCGTGGAGTTCATTATGCATACCTTAAGTGGATCATCAGAGATGTTTTCCTGAAAGTGCTCAATAATCAAAGGATCAAAAGCATCTATTCTTAAACAGGACGCATCATCACCAACATGCTTCATAACCTTGTATACGTCAAAAGTAACTCTCTCCTCACCCACATTCAAAGTTAACTTACCATTGGCTATGTCGATCATAGCTTTACCTGTGGCTAGGAAGGGTCTTCCTAGGATGAGAGGAACTTCAACATCTTCTTCCATCTCCAGAACCACGAAGTCCACCGGGAAGTAAAACTTGTCAACTTGCACGATGACATCCTCTATGATTCCCTTCGGGTGTTTGATTGATCGATCTGCAAGTTGGAGGCTCATCGAGGTTGGCTTTGGATTCCCCAAACCCAATTTCTGGAACAACGAGTAAGGAAGAAGATTTATGCTGGCGCCCGAATCACATAGCACTCGGTCGAATTTGAGTTGCCCAATAGTGCAAGGAATTGTGAGGCTCCCTGGATCCTTGAGTTTCTGTGGCAACTTGTTCAACACCACTGCTGAGCATGCTTCAGTCAAGCACACCGTTCCATTGCCTTCCCACTTCTGCTTATTGGATAGAATATCCTTGAAGAACTTGATGTAATTAGGCATCTGCAAAATCGCATCAATAAAAGGAATATTAATTCGAACTTCTCGAAGAATTTCTAAAATCCTAAGAAAACTCTTATCCATATCTTTCTTATTCTTTTTATGTGCTAGGGGGAAAGGGAGACGTATTTCAATAGGATTAGACAAAGAAGGAGTCAAAGTTTCAGAAGATGCCCTGTCTGCCTGTGAAGTACGGACTTGATCCTGCCCCAAGTACGTACTTGAGCTGTGTGAAGTACTTACTTGGTTCTGGTCAAGTACGTACTTGGGACACAGATTTGAATTTTCAAGTTTATCAAAAGTTTGAACATTGTCCTCTTCAAATGCGGACTTGGACTGCTTGGGAGGTGCACTTTTCAATTCTTTGCCACTTCTCAGAGCGATGGCATGCATTGCTCTTTTGGGTTTTTCTCTGCACTCGGCAGTGTCCCGGGTGCTCTTCCACCTGCATCAACCGATAATTGTGCAAATTGGTGCTGCATCTCTTTCATTCCCGTCATAACACCCTGTAACATCAATCGAAGCTCTGCGAATGATTCGTCTGATTTTTGCATGTGAGCCGCCAATTTTTCTTCGACAGTCGAAGGTCTTGGAACTTGACCTTGTGGCTTAAAATTTCCAGGCCTTTGAGTTTGGTTGTTGTAAAACGGAGGCCTCGGTGCTTGGTAGATGCCTTGTGAATTTTGTGCGGGATTTGGTCTTTTCGGAAAATTCTCGGGTATGTGGAAGCTCAATTGAGGCTTGTTTGAATTTCCGACATAGTTCACATCACTAATGGTTGGCTCTGCCTCTAGATTAACATTTTGTTCTACCTCTTGAGCAACAACAACCTTTTGGGATTGTAGAGGAAACTCATCGTCATCTTCAGGGTACAGTTCATCATCCCGTGCCATCTGATCTAGTTTAGCCCACACTGTTCTGCTATCGAGACCCAAAAGATCACCGCCTGCTCCTGCATTAAGTCTGTGACGAATCCGAGACCGGACTCCATTAAAGAAATGTAGCACTCGCTCGTCTCTTGAATAGTTGTGATCGGGGCACTTTCGAAGCAGACTCTTGTATCTTGCCCATGCTGATGCTAACGATTCATCCCATTTTTGCTTAAAACCCTTGATCTCGCTTCTTAACTCGTTAATCCTTGATGGAGGGAAGATCTTGTTGAGAAACTCTTCGACTAACTCTTCCCACGTCTCAATGGATTGTGGGGGCAACGACTTGTACCACAAAGTCCCTTTATCCTTAAGCGAAAAATGGAATAATCGGAGGCGGATGGCATCAAGATCTCTTGGGTGGAATTGCATGGTAGATAACACATTCTCGAAGTGCTCTAGATGGTCATGAGGTGACTCTTTCGGATCACCATAAAATTGTTCAGCCTGAACCATGCTAAACATGTGAGGTGGAATGTGGAAGTTCGGCGTGGCAAAATTGGAGACCACAACAGGCCCCGGCGTAGTGTGTACACGGGCTGGCTGATTACCACGAACAGATGGAGATGGTGCTGGTAGTGCCGGTTGCATAGCTTGGAACAGATTTTGCAACCATTCTCTATTCTCGGGCAGATTCATATCAGGGAAGTTGCCAGCCATAACTCGATTTCTCTGGTTTGCACGAAGCGTACGCTCGATCTCAGGGTCAAATTCCTCTAAAGCCTCTCCTGAGGCTCGAGTCATTCACCAAAAGATCAACCTGTTTGAAACAAAGAAGCAAACCAACAGAAATTTAAAGATAGAAAATAACAGTAAGAATAATAGAAAATAATAAAACGACAAAAGAAATTAAAGCTAAAAATTGCAATAAAATCCGAAACTAAAATAAATCAAGTCCCTGGCAACGGCGCCAAAAACTTGATACGAAAAATCCTTACGTGTATTAAATAGCAAGTGGACAGGTCGTGTGTAGTAATAAAGTGGACTTTAAGTCCGAGTTATCGATCCCACAGAGACAAGATTATTTAAAGCTAGGAATTTAAAAGCAATTAAAATTGAATTAAAAGATTGTGATTAATTTACAATAAAAATGTGAAAACGAGACTTAGCAAATAGATTTAGATTCTTATGAGATAAAACAACTAAGGCACATGCTTCAACCAAATTTACTTGTTAATATAAATATGAACTATTCTTCGTATTATTAGATTATTATTGCTTTGGTGAAAATTCCTTAATTAATTACTACCCGATGTCTCGGCTGTAATAATCCTATGATAAATTGACAGTTCTCTAAATATGTCTATTCGAGAATTTAATCAATAATCATGCATTCAAGTTCTAGAATTTCCCCGAATAAATCCGGCTAACTGCACCCGAAAATCTCTACCTATCTCTAGGGGCAATTCCCTATTTTTTTACGGATGATGTGATGATTTCTTTGAACCCTAACTTATATTCTTTCAAACTATTAAGTTAGGCAATATGACAAACATATGGCGATCAAACATATGCAAGTAATTACGCACAAAATCAAAACACAAAGCAATTGTAGAATTAATACGAAGAATAATATCATATATATATACTCATAACTTTGGCCTTCACATGGCCCTAGTTAAGGGAAAATTAGTTCATAATTGAAATTGGGAAAACAATAAAAACATAGAATTACTCATAGATAAAGATGAATATCAAACTAAGAAACTCCCTATTTTGGATTGATGACCGATTCTTGATTGGAAGCTTGAATCCCTCCTTTTCCTCTTCTTAGCTCTTCAAGTATGATGATAGGATGACTCAAAACCAAGAGAATGCTCCCCCAAACCCCTGAATTTTCGTCCTCACACTCTCAAAGGATGATTTTTTGATGTCTTCAAGTGAGCTCCCTACTCCCCTTTAAATACCCAAAAATCCACCTACCAAGAATTTGAGCTACCCTTCTCTTTCTTTCCTCTTACCAAGAATTTGCACCTACCATTCTCTTGTTTTCCATCTAACAAGAACATGAGCTGCCACTTTCGTGTTTTCCAGCGCAGGGATAGTGTTTTATTCATAAACGTCTCCACAGATCTCCGAATTGGATGCTTCAAGTTGCCATGTAAAGATAAGACATAGATCTAAACCTTTGTAGAAGAACACTTTATCCAATTATGTCTCTAAAAATATCAAAATGGCGTTCCAACGTGGAGGTTGTTTCTGATTTGGCACCCAAGTGTGCGAAAATGGTACTAAAACATGATTTTGGCTAACTCCAGCTTATTTCTTGTTTGTTTGGTTGTAGAGGTGTGAAACATCTTGGCCTAAACTTGTTTTATACGTCATTTTTCCACCCTTTCTTCGATTGTATCCACTTAAGGCCTGAAATCACTTAATGCACGAATTAAACGCACAAGTGACAAAATCAATCGATAAATGAACCTAAAACATAAATGCAAAGGGGCTTAAAAACACGTAAAAACGCCTCTTATCATGTGCCTTGACGACCCACTATCGATGTACCAAATAGATGTATCGGCTCTGACTCTAGGTACATGCATTCAAAGGGCAGTTCTAGCTCTTTTTATGTACCCATTGTGATTTGGGTCCATTCATATTAGTAGCGTTAGTCTAAATTAGATCTTTAGGAACCCATATTTTCTTAGCCTTCATTGCGGGAGGATTAGCCTTTTTGGGTTTCACTTTGTGTTGTGTGTACTTCTTGGGTTTATAATAATATCCTGGATTATAATAGTAATCATAATCCCAATCGTAATCATAATCATCATAGTATTGATAATATGACCTTTGTCATTGTAGATAGTGACATTGGTATTTCCTTGGCACTGGCTTAGGGTGCACCTTGGGTGCTTGACGCTTAGCGTTTGATTCACACTGGTAAGCTTTCTCCTTAGCCTTTTGAACATTTGGATAAACCTTTCTTTGTGAATCATTCACTTTCGTCTTTCCCTTGCCTGAGTCAGCTTTGGCTTTCTCATTTGGCCTCGTACCATTGTCCTTTGGTTCAATAGGTGTTTTACTCTTTGAACCTTTCTCAACAAAAAACACACCCTTTTTTTTGTTATTTTCCATAACATTGGATTTGTTTGGTTGTTCCTAAACCGGTCTTTTCACCAAATAATCTTGTTGCCTCAGTCACATTGTGTAGCTTTCTCGATGCTTTAGACAATGATAAGACGAGCTGCTCTGATTTAGCAAGTCTAGCAATCAGCTCAGCTTCTCTCTTGACTACCATATCAAAATCACCTGTCAACTGAGTGATTTCAGTTTTAAGTGATAAGTTCTTCCCAATGCATTGTTTCTGAACTTGCAACTCTGCCTTGAGAGTCACATTTTCACCTTTGAGCCTTGATATCTCATCAGAGTGATTTTGATATAGTCTGGCAGCATCCTGACAATCTTTATAATATTCTTTTACTTTGTCAAGCAATTCTCATAAGAGAGAGGATAAGCTAATTCATTATTTACCTCAGATAGTGAACCTGAAGATGCTTCGTCATCTCTGGCCATGAGACAAAATAGCGCTGAATCATCCACTGGCTTATCATCATCACTGCTCTCTTCTGAAGACTCCAAATCTTCAGGTGCGGATGCTGGTTCTGATTCCGCTAGCAAACCTTGTTGATGAAGTTTTCTCCTGAATTGTTTACTATCCAAGTAATCCTGCCTTGTGGGCTTGGATACGTTTGGATAAGGGCAATTTACCTGATAGTTCCCTAACTTTCTGCAATTATAACAAAGATTAGTTTTCATCTTTTGTTCATTTGTTAACCTTGCAGTTTGTGGTTTTGAGACCACTGGTGCTGAGAGATTCTGGGGAGAAGACGCTTGGTACTAAATCGGCGCTGAGGGAGGAGGGGCAGAATATTGAGGTGCTTGATACTGTTGTTGAGCGGGAGGAGGCGCTTGATAGGAATTTTTTCCTTGATGCTTTGGTGCTTTTCCTTTCTTTTCATATTTCAGAAACTTTCTGAGCCTATTTAGCAACGCTAACTCCTCTTCATCACTAATTTCTGACAACTTGCACTTATTACCTGATTTACCCTTAACTGATGCTATTAGCGCTCCAGACTCTATCACTGGACTAACTGCATCACTCGCTGAATTCAACTCAAAATCAACAGCCTTGAGTTCTGAAAAAGCATCTTCGGGAGTTAGAAGATCCAATATATTCGATTCTCTCATAGCCGTCGTTTTCATAAAAAATCTACTGGGAAGACTTCTGAAAATCTTAACCACCATTTTCCAATTTTTTAAATCCATGCCTAGAGACGTCAACTCTATAACAAGAGCAGTAAATCTTATATTCAATTGTTCTAGCGTCTCATTGGGCAACATCTTGAAACCGTTAAACATTTCCCATGCAATCAAAAGCTTGTTTTCTTTGATCTGAGCTGACCCACCACAGATTATAGCCAACTTGTCTCATATTTCTTTAGTCATAGAGCACGACTTGATCTTAGCCTTCCGACCGACATTATCCAAATTTGCTCTCCGATGCTCATCTGTAGACCACTCATGCTTCGAATTTTCAACATAACCGTCAGGGGTTTCTTCTGTGGCTCCAGGCGCTCTAGTGATGACCTTTAAAATTTGAATCGGCCCATCTAAAATGATATCACACATTTCATCATCACAAGAACAAAGATAAGTAAATGCTTTGACCTTCCAAGAGTTATAATTTGACTCGGTCAATTTAGGTACTTTAGCGAATGCCATGAAAGAAATTTAAAGCAACTACATTTTAAAAAGGATCTAAACAAGCAATTATGCTTAGAAATTTTAAAATTTTCAACTTCAACCGCTCTGATACCACTTGTTAGTCCCAAGTAGCATACAAAAGGGTCTAGAAGCAGGGGATGGGGTGGGGTGAATAGATCCTGAAGTTTTTTTCGACTTAAAAAATTTTCGTATTAAAAATGTTGCGTACGCTTGGAAAAGTAGGCGCTTGGCTGAACGTCTACTTGAAGACTGTTTTGATAAAGTGAACTTAGACTCAAAATTTGAATACTATAACAAATTAGGTTTAAGCGTTCAGTTCTTTAATCAGGGTTAGCACAACGGAATGATTTTAAGTCTTCTCTTTTGAAAGGTTTTAGCGTCACAATATTTTTCTTAGTTGCTTTTAGTTTTGAATGATTTTGTCAATGTGTTTACTTAACGGATTATGCAATGATATGATAATAAGAAAATCAACGGTAAGGTAAAGAACACAATATTTGTAAGATTTGTTTGGTGGTATAATCCCAACTACGTCCTTCTTCTCCTTTATCACTCGGAGGCAATCCACTAAAATGATTCTCAAAACATCACACAGAGACTTATACAAAATAGGGGAGAGATGGATTTGAATGACTTGAGCTCCTAGGTCACACAGATTTCAACTCCAAGACACTTTGATCCTCTTGCTTCTTTCACCCGAAAATAATGTAGGTATCCAACTTCGACTTCACTCAGATCGAGAGGCTGGACAAGGGTTTTGTCTAACGGTTTATTTGATTTTTGAAAGTTCAAACCACTTGGAATATCTTAATAGTAGTGTAGGGTTCTTCTGATAAAGATGTTTGAGATATTGATTAACTGTCTCAGGGATTGAAGAAAAGCAAAGAGAATGTTTGATTAGAATATTCGAGCTTTTCTGAAAGTTTAAGGATTGAGACTTCAATGCAACAGAGTTTTGGCTTGTAAGCTTGTTGATTTTTTGGTTTGTTGATGAAGTCCTATTTATAGACTTTCTTGGGTAAAGTGTCCGTTGGACACATGGTCAAGCACATGACTTTCACTCTCGCGCGTGAACAACTTTTGTCCTTTTTCCTGAAATTCTGCTGCAAAAAGTTGGTGCCGCAGACTTGTAAAGTTGACAGTCCATTAGAAAGGCTTCTCTGTACGTTTTGAAGTGCTTATCACATTTAATGCTCGTATCAGCATTTAATGCATTTGAAATAAATGCCTGTTGGACATTAATGCTCCGAAAATATTTGCATTAAACTCCTTCTGGACTTCGGAATAAATTAAGGTGAAATCTTGTCTTGATAGACACTCATTCAACACTGAATGATCCTTAGTTGAATCTTTACATCAACGCTTGAATTAGCTTGATGCTTAGAGGCTTGCTAGAAATCTTCATCTTTATTCAGACTTTAGACGCATGAATCTTCAGACCTAACTACTGAGAAACTCGCTCAGAATAATATCAGACGCTCAGTTTAAGACTATTTAGCCTAACATTATAGAATAAAAAAAAATAAATCCTTATACAAATCTAACGCTCAAAGCCTATACATATATTCTAATAAAATCAAACTTACATATTTTGGGGTCTAACATAAATCCTAATTGTTATCATCAAAACATCTTACAAGAAATTTCCTAGCAAAAATAAAATAGATCTGGTAGATTATTCTTTTTGAAAGATGTGATGTTTTTTGTTGGTAGAAATCTCGTTCAGTGTTCTAGGAAAAAACAGTAACGAATTTGAGTAAAAAGGGGATTTTGCAAAAAGAGTCCAAAATTGCACAAGGCCTTGTAAATTGCACAAGGTATTGGAAAGGTAGTCCCCTATGGGACCCATGTGCATGGAAAGGTCCAATTTACCCTTAATAAAATTGAAAGAGAGATAATTGCAAGTTTTTTCCTTGCTTTATCAAAAAATTGCTCAAAGCCCCTTATACTATTCAAAATTTTGTGCGAAGTCCCTATGTTTTCAAATATTTTATCTTTAGTCCTCAAACTTTAGAAATGGTTTATTTTGGTCCCAAAAAACAACAAAAACATCAAAAAATCTTGAGAGAAATATTATACATTTTTAAAGAAAAGGGAATCCCAACCCGTTTTTATAAATCTGCATAAAACTTTTATTGCACTCATAATTTATTTACATGCCTGTACCGATAATATTTTGAACTCTTTATTGATTGTCTTAATACTTTAGAAAACTTAGATTATAATAATCAAGAATTAATACTAGAATTACGAAACCAATTAATAATTAGGAGAGATAATTGGGTTAATACTTATTTTAACACACCACCTATAGCACGAGATCACCAAAGCTATATTAAATTTCTTTTAGTTTTAAATATATTAATAGCAACATTTTATTAAAATAGATCCTTCTAATTTTAATAGATTAGAATATTTAGATCTAGAATATAGTTTAGCCGATAGAACTATAATCTCTTTAGATAAACATAAATTTATTTGTAGATTTGATTCAAGTTTTAAACATAATTTACATTTAGAAAACAAACACTTAAATAGTTTAACAGATTTACTTATATCTCTAGCGTCAAATTTAGAGGTAGAAAACACAAAGTTTTATAAAACCTTAGAATCATTAAAAGGAGCAGTTTTAATAAATAGAGAAATAAAAAAAAAGAGGTGAAAGTAATAATTTACATTATATTAAGCAACAGTCTGAGGAAATTTTGAAAATTGTTAAAAAAATATAATAAGTTTTTCCCTACTAAAGACGAAATAATAGAGTTAAAATATAGTTTGGAAAGTAATAAGCTAAAACAAATAAAACACGAAACTAAGAAAACTCTAAGTCAATTAATAGAAAAAATAAATAAAGTTGAAGCTCAAAATTTAGAAAATAGTAAAACTTTAAAAAAATATAGAAGGAATAGTTAGCGGATGAATAGTATAGAAAACAGATTAGAATATAAAAAAGCCATTGAACTAGCAAAGAAATACCTATATACGGAAGAAGGATTACTACTTATCAAGGAACTAGTAATTCAGATATATTATATCCTAAACTTTGGAATATTCAAATTCGCTTTAATTTTACAAATATTTGAAAGGCAAGACAAATTAGAAAATAAACTAAAAAAATTAAGCACTAAAATAGAGACAATATCTCAAGTGATTAAAGGAGATTTATAAGATAGTATAGAAGAAAGATTAGCAAATCTAGCACTAGATGAGTCTGAAAAACGTAAGAAGGAACCTAAATATATATATATATATATATATATATATATTGGTAAAAAATGTTGAGATCATTTGGTGGTACTAGTAGAACTATAATTGAATCAAGTAGTAAAGAAAAAGAGAAAGGAAAAATAAGTAACACTTTTACTAAAAGAATGTTTAGAGGATCACGAAGTCAAAGCTCAGCTAGAGAAGTAGAGTTGGAAGAGATAATAGATGTAGAAGAAAATCTTAATTTGTATAATAACAAAGGAATAGATAAATTAAAACCTAAAAACTTATACAAAGTAGGAAAAATGGATTTTAACACACATTTAATTAAGAAATTTAGAGAAAAAGAAGTAAAAGTTACGACAAATGCTGAAAATATAAGTTTAGTTAGCCCGGAATGTATAAAGCAATTAAAATAGTTAAAGCAAAAGTATATACATTTAGGATTAATTATTATAGAAATAAAATGATTAACCAGAAAAGGAACCAGTGGAAAGGTTTTAGTTTTATTATTAGATAAAAGTTGGTCTGATGCTAGGAGAGCAGTATTTGCTAGTATGGAAATAGACATGACTAATAATGTAGGAATATTTTATGTAGCTCCCAATATGATGAAATGTATTAAAAATATTAATAAAATTACTATAGGATTACAAACTAGAGGATATGAAACTTATGATGGAAATAACTTAGTTGTTTCTATAGCAATTTCAGGAAGAGTAACTAATAATAGTTTTCCTCAATATAAAATTAATATAGATGGAATAATAGATGGTTTAGCCTCAGTAGGAGTAAAAATGATTAAGCCTTTAAATATAGATAATAATGATTTAAATGGAGAAGAATGAGAATTAACCAAACACCTAGAAGAAAATGAGACGGTTAAAATTCCAGGAGAAAGTGTAATGTATACGAATAGTAAAGGTCAAACTTCTATTAGATTTTTTAATTACCAAAAGCAAGATCCCAAAGAAAATTTAGAAGATTTAGAAGAAGAAACTGATAATGAAACAGAAACAAACTATATGAATATTATAGAAGAAGAAGAAGAAGTTAGAATAACTAGTAGATTTGCAAATTGGGAAATAATATCTGACATAGAAAGGAAAGAAGATGAAGAGGAAGAAAATATAGAAGAAATAGAAGAAGAGATTAGACAATTAGAAAGTCAGTTTAAAAATGATTATATACCAAAAAATATGGAAGAATATTGAGAAAGAATTTTGAGATAAATAATTTAAGTGAATTAGTAGATGAAATGTATTTTGAAGCAATGAATTTAGATATAAATTTAGAATCAGCTGAAGATGAATTTAAACCATATTATAATATTGATTTAGTTGATGATATATGTTCAGGAAAAGTAGAATTTAAAAAATTCTTTAAAGAAAAAAGTAGCAATGAAATAGTTTTTATGGCAGATAGCCAAACAAGTACTAGTAGTAAAATAGGAAAAAGAACTAGAGTAGAACCAGATTATAGTGAAGTTCCAACCAAAAATGTAGAAATGAGTGGTAGATCAGAATGGAAAAGCCTAACATATGAATATGGATCAGCCCAGCCTAATAAATATGTAGGAGCAAGACAACCCATAGGAAAAATCATGAGTGGAAATATGTTAGTAATTGAATTAGGAAGTCCACAAATGTGGCCAGAAAAAGTAAATATATGGGAACAATGTTTAGTAAGACATTGGGAAATAAATAAAAAGGCAGATATGGATATGTTTAACTTTTTAAAAACATGTTTATGACCTACAACATTATCTATCTGGCAAAGTAAGAAGAAAATGTTGGTCCCAAGTGGCATACGAAAGGGTCGAGAAGGGAGGGGGGGGGTTGAATAGGCCCTGAAGTCTTTTTCGACTTCAAAAAGTTTCGTATTAAAAAGGTTTTGGACGCTTGAAATGTAGACGCTTGACTGAGCGTTTACATGAAATATAGACGCTTAGGCTAAGCGTCTGATGAAGACTATTTTTAGAAAGTTAACTTAGACTTCAAGATTTGAATACTTTAACCAAGTAGGTTTAAGCGTTCAGTTCTTTAATCAGTGTTAGCATAGCGGAATAATTTTAGAGTCTTCTCTTTTGGAAATCTTTAGCGTCACACATTGTTTCTTAGTTGCTTAGCGTTTGATTGTATTTTACTTAATCAATTTATGCAATGATATGATAGATAAGAGAATTGACTGTAAAGTAAAAGACACAATATTTGTAAGGTTCGCTGGGTGGTGTAATCCCAACTACGTCCTTCTTCTCCTTGAACACTTGGAGGCAATCCACTAAAATGATTCTCAAAGAATCACACAGAATCTTCTACAAATTAGGGCGAGATAGATGTCAATGACTTGAACTCCTTGATCACACAGATTTCTGCTCCAAATCACTTCAACCCCTTGCTTCTTTCACCCAGAAATAATGCAAGTATCCAACTTCGACTTCACACAGATCGCGAGGCTTGGATGGGGTTTTCTAAACGGTTTGTTTGATTTTGATGAAGTTCAAACAACTGGAAATATCTCAATAGTAATGTAGTTTCTTCGAAAAAAATGTTTGAGATATTGGTTGATTGTCTTAGGAATTGAAGAAAAGCAAAGAGAATGTTTTCTTGAATATTCTGGCTTTTCTGAAAGTTAAGGAATGAGACTTCAATGCAACAGCAATTTGGCTTAGAAATTGATTGTATATGTGGCTTGTTGTTGAACTCCTATTTATAGGCATTCTTGGAGAAAGTGTCCGTTTGACACATGCACAGGCACGTGTCTCTCACTTCCACGAGTGAACAACTTTTGTCCTTTTTCCTGAAAATCTGCTGCACAAAAGTTGGTGCTGCAGTCTATGAATAGTTGACAGTCCAATAGCGTGGCTTCTCTGTACGTCTGAAAGTGCTTATCACATTTAATGCTCTTATCAGCATTAAATACATTTGAATTAAATGCCCGTTGGCACTTAATGGGTTGAGAATATTTGCATTACACTCCTTCCGGACTTAGAAATAGATTCAGGTGAAATCAGTCAATGATGGACGCTTATCCATCCTTGAATCACTTCTGTCCTATAAGGTGACGCTTGATATAGCTTGTCATTTGGACGCTTGGAGACTTTATCTTCATTCAGACTTCAGGCGCTTGAGTCTTCAAACTTTACCACTGATGAACTCACTCAGAAATTATCAGACGCTCAGCCTAAGACTACTTAGCCTAACAATCTAGAATAAAAACAAAACAAAGCCTATAAAGCCTATTACAAATCTAACGCTTCAAAGCTTATACATGATTTCTACTAAAATCAAACTTACATATTTTGGGGTCTAACATAAAGTCCTAATTGTCATCATCAAAACATCTAACATGAAATTCCTAACAGAAAAAGAATCCTAATAGAAGCAATGAAATAAAAGCCTTAGGAAACAATCCTTATAATTTTACTAGTTTTATTAGAACGTTAATAATAGGAATAGATCCAGGAAGAGAAAACATATTCATACAAGATACGACACTTAGAACCTAGAACAACTCACTATAATCGATATGAAATATATTATACCTTTTAGTCAGGATTTTACATGATTAATAGGAGAAGCTAATAAAGCATATGATGAAGAGTTGTGTAATAGATATTTTACGAAATTACCACAAGATTTAGGAAAAAAGAATACATGAAGAATGGATAAAAAATAATGGTTAAATTCCATCGAAATCTTTCAATAACATTGTGTAGAAACGTAAGTATCTCCAACCGAGCAAACTCTTTTCCCAGGCACATACGAGGTCCCCCACCAAATGGAATGTATGAATATGGAGTTGCTCCCGTTCCTTCAAATCTCGATGGATCAAACTTCTTGTAGTCTTGAAAGAAGCTAGAATCTGCATGCATCACTGCTGTGTTCAAATAGAACCAATATACTTTCTTTAAACTTCAGGAATGGTGTAAAGAAGAATTTATTAGAGAACAAATTAGAAAACAATCTTATAAATTTTGTAGAAAAGCTATATACACTCCACAACAATATGGACAGAAGAATTACTTTAAGCCAAAATGAAAAATATTAAGGAAATCAAATAAACCAAAATCTAGTTTTAGACAATATAGACAAGGAAGAAAACCCCCTAATTATGTTAAAAATCCATCAACTAGGAAATGCACTTGTTATATTTGTGGAGATCCTAAACATTTAGCTAATAGATGTCCGAAAAGACAATTTAATATGGAAAGGGCAGCCATAGCAGAACAATTAGATGAAGTTGTAGTAAGTATAGATGGTAATGAAAGTGATAATGAAAGCATATTTAGTATAGTAAGTGAAGAAGGACCAGAAATTCTAAATATAATAGAATATACCTATATGAATAGTTCATGTGAACATAAATATACAAATGGAAAAGGAACTATGAGTATAGCCTGTAGTATTTGTAGATTATATCCTGATATGCATTTAAGATATCAGTGCATTATATGTTTTGACGAAATTTGTTT
Source organism: Buddleja alternifolia (assembly GCA_019426215.1). Taxonomy (NCBI): domain Eukaryota; kingdom Viridiplantae; phylum Streptophyta; class Magnoliopsida; order Lamiales; family Scrophulariaceae; genus Buddleja; species Buddleja alternifolia. Next base: position 25,338,631 of record CM033393.1, on the reverse strand, counting down.
TATTAATTGCTAAAGATGCATATAATATAGAAACAGATGTATTTCCTAAACCTAGTAAAAACTAGAGACGATAGAAATTCTAAGTCATAAAGTAGAAAATTTGACTTAAGAATACAAGTATTAGAATTAAAATTAAAAAATAATGAAAACATAAGCGGTAATCAAAATAAAGGAAAAGGTGTAGTTATAGAAGAAATTGATGAACCTAACCAACAATTAGAAGAAACCCATTTACAAAAACAACATTTTTTTTTTATCTTCATGAACTTTATTCAAGTAACTCAACATAATACCAACTAAAAAAGCCTTCTCCTGAATCTCCTCTTAGGTTTTATGTGGGTGAAGACAGATTGGAAGTCCTTTCTCCGGTGTGGGCATGGGGTCACATGTGATTTTCTCACCTGGAACCATGAACCCCAAATACAGGTACCCTATACTAGTAGTTTAATACTTTTAGATTGTCGAATATGGTGTAGTCAAGAAAAATATATTGAAACTAAAGCCATTTTAGATACAGGAAGTACAAAAAGCATGCTTAGCTCTAGTCTTGTTCCAAAAGAATTTGAAGCACAATTAAGTTATATCGTTACTAGTAGAACTGCAGAAAATAGATTAATGAGAATAATAAAAGAGTTAATTAACATAGGAATACAATTTAAAGATTTTTCAGGAAATTATAGTAGCAAATATACCTTAGGACAAGTACTTATAGCACCAGATAACATAAACAATCACGAATTCCTTTTAGGGTTAAACTTTATTTGTGCATTAAATGGAAGTATATTAGTCGGAAAAAATTATATTATTATTAGAAAACATAATTATACATTTCCAACAAATAGATATAATAAACAATCAGAGTTGACTGCGAAGCGTGGTGGACATGGTAATAATGATTTAGATTTTTTCAAAGAATTAGAACAAAATAATATAGAATCTGAAACCATAGACATCCTATTAGATGAAGAAATAAGAGATATAGGAAAAAGATTAGAAGTTTTAAACCTAGAAAATGAAAGAATTCTGCATAAATTAGAAATGTTAGGATTTATAGGAGATGATTTAGCCAAAAACAAAGTAAACTATAATTTTAAGCTAAACATCTTAAACCCTGATATAGTAATAAGAACAGCAACAATAGAATATACTCCTGAAGATATAAAAGAATTCAAAACACAAATAAAAGAAATGTTAGAAATTGGTATTATAAGAAGAAGTGATAGCCCTCATAGATCGGCAACGTTTATAGTAAGAAATAATGCAGAAATAAAAAGAGGAAAACCTAGAATAGTATATAATTATAAGAGACTTAATGATAATACAGAAGATGATACTTGTAGAATACCTAATAAAGATGAGTTAATTAATCTAATACAAAATAAAAAGATATTTTCAAAATTTGATCTAAAAAGCGGATATAATCAAATTAAAATGGTAGAAGAAGATAAAAAATGGACAGCATTCAGCTGTAGTGAAGGACATTTTGAGTGAAATGTTCTATCTTTTGGTCTAAAAAATGCTCAAGCAATATTTCAAAAATTTATGGATAGTATATTTAAACATTTAGATTTCTATTTAGTATATATAGATGGCATTTTAGTAGCTTTTGAAAATATTAAACAACATCAAAATCATTTAAAACAAGTGTTTAATTTAATAGAAGAAAATGGAATAGTAGTGTCTAAAAAGAAAATGGAACTTTTTAAAAGAAAAGTAAGCTTTTTAGGTTTGAAAATAGGAAATGGACAGATTAAATTACAACCTCATGTAGCTCAAAAGATTTTAGATTTCCCAGATAAATTAGAAAACTTAAAACAAATACAAACTTTTTTAGGAATTTTGAATTACTCTAGAAAATTCATTTCTAAACTTATTAAATTAGTCGGACCATTATATAGGAAAATCGAAAAATCAGGTCAAAGACATTTTAATTTGGAAGATATTAACCTAGTCAGAAAAATTAAGGAAATTGTTAAAGACCTAAAACTTTTAGAATTACCTTTAAGTAATGATTATGTCATAATAGAAGTAGATAGCTCTAAAGAAGGATGTGGAGCAATATTAAAATGTAAACCTCATAAATTTTCTCCAAAAAGTGAAGAAAAAACTATCATCTTATTCCACTGGTAACTTTAATAAAACAGGAAGTAACTGGACCAGTCTAGATTATGAATAGCAGGAATAGTTAAAGCAATAGACCATTTTAGACTATATTTAAAGAAACCTTTTACAATTAGAACAAATTGTGAAGCTGTGGTTAGATTCATAAAAAATGAAAATTCTAGAAAACAAAATAATAAAAGATGGTTAAATTTTAGAAAAACAATAGAAGGTAATGGATATAAAGTAGAATTTGAACATATTAAAGGATCCAACAATAGTATAGCAGATTTATTAAGCAGACAATTAACTCTAATTTTGGGTAACAGATCATGGCTTCCAACGACCAAGACAACCAACAAACACAACCTCCTTCTATAGCTCTAATACTATTCAACCAAATAGTCTGAAGACCAGCTTTCAGGCCTAACTTTCAGCACAATATTCAGAATAGACCATCCTTTGCAATTGAAACACAATTCTTTAATCTAGCCACTCAGAATGTTTTTAAAACTTTTGGCAAAATAGCACTTCCAATTAGACATGCTTTTAGACCCCCAAAAGATACTCCCTATATTATAGAAGATCAAAGCATTCTACTAAATGCATTATGGGAAGTCAATTCACCATCCAACAAATTATCAGTTTTAAACACACTCTGCTACTATTTCGAGAAAGAAAACAAAAAATTTCCAGCAGAAGAAGCAGCGGTATATCTAGTTATTAGAGGACAGCCAGTTGAAATTTTTATTGACTATCAAATGGCGTTACAAAGCTTTCAAAAGGTAGCTCATCTGTCCACGAATAAGGTTCCCTTCTTTTATTCAAGATAGCTTTTATTCAATTAGGGCGATTGTAACATGACTTGACATCGGTAGAATGCTACCTCCAATAGGACACTTGGAACCATTTAAACAATTTCATGAAGCAATAGCAGCAGCGAAGATACTTTTAAGCCCCAACTTTTACATTCAGCCCAATGCCGAAAATACAAAGCCCAAATTACTTTCAAAAGGAAAACAGCCTATAAGCTCAGATGTAGAATCACTCGAAGAAGATCTTGAAACTATAACCATTCGAATTAGTCCAGCATCAAAATTTAACAGCCTATTTAACAAACCCAAGACAAATAGATGTCCCCAAAACAGTCAAGGATAAATGCTACCAATTCTTATCAGTCCAAACCTTTTATTATCCCTGTCACACAATTTTAGCCTTACCAGAAGTAACACAACCCATAATTTGGCAGAAAGCAGAAGATAGTTTTTATGCAAGAATGCTAAAAGTGGCTCAAATCCTCATCACTCAGCAAATAGAAGGAATAAAACCCTTAACACATTTATTGCAATGGAAAGAAGAGCCTATTCGCCATGAGGGAACGTTAAAATTTTATACAGTCAAGTATTTTTCATGGCCTAATGTTCACATAGACACTTCACTCTTCAGAGAAGGATGGATAGATGATCAGTTTATCAGCATACAACAACCACTAAGCTACGGCTTTGTGGGAAAAATATTTGTGTCAGATCCAGAACAAGTAACACATTTAGGCTGGCAAATTTTAGAAACAGTCAATTTTCCATTCAGCTAAAGAGCTTTCAATCTCCATTTAGACGTATCATCATTACCTTCAATTTGGAACACTACCGGAGTAGAAATGGGTCATTCCTTCATAACAGTAAATGAAAATTATGAAAGTTGGGAACCAGCTAAATCAGAAATGTTCAGACTATGCCATGTAGTATCAAATCCCTTAGCAGACGCAGAAGAACTCAAGCTAGCTTTGGAAATAAGAAGAAAGACATAGCGACCATATATGAGACCAAATATGGACTTATCACCAGATTCTCAGCTAATTTTTCAAGCACCTCATCAGAGTATTTTTATTCTAACAAGCGCTAGATGTAGATTCAGTGTTACAACATTAGGAAAGAAAGTAACACCTAGCTTGGAATATCAGCCCAAGTATAATCCAGATCTAGAAGGAATAGAAGGATCAAGCCGAGACACATACTAGAAGACAAAGTTTCAGCAAAATAATTCATCTCCCGGACAAAGACCTAATTGCATCAGCAAGGACAATAATTTGAAGCAGTATTAAAAGCAGCAAAATTTCAAGGTATGGAGCAACAGTAAAGGGTCAATAATTCAGCAAACAAACGAAAAGCTACAGCAAAACTCAGACCACTAGCTTAAATTATGCATGTTTCTTGTACATATTTATTGTTCACGTTATGCCACCTATGTACCTTTTTACTGTTTAATCACTATTTGTACTGTGTGTAATAATGGCAGCTGTGGATGCCAAAGTTTTCTTCATTTTGTTGTAATATTTTTCAGATCTGAGGCCTATAAAAGGACCTCTCCTCTCATTGTAAAATGTTGCCCCTTAACATTCTCCAATCCACACTTCTTGGTTGCTAGAGAATCTCTCCTCATTTATTGTAATGAAATATCTACTTTGTGTGCAAAAATCTATTGTAAGTTTTTATGCTTTACTAATATGCATAGCAAGTAGTTTACCCCTAGGGGCGGGATTCCCCTTCTATTTAAAAAATGTTATAATTCTCTCATGTTTAAAAAACACAAAAACATTGAAAAACCAAAAACACAAAAATATTAAAAATGCTAAAAATGATGATGAACAGTAGTAATATTCTACTCTTTTATCGTCCCAAACATATGTTTCTGTTGTACAAATTATTGTTTTCAATAATATCTGATATTGCTTTGGGAAGATTTTGTTTACCTTCTCGGGGTTACCGATTGGGAAACAAAATGTGCGGGATAATTCCACCAAGTGTGCAAGCAATCTGGTATCAGAGCTTGAGTATTCTGAGTATGCTCTGTGGGCGCAGTTTAATCTGATCTTCCATATCAGAAAAGTTTTCTCGAGTTATTTATCAAAGCAAGGTTACTGAGTTTAAAATTTTAAAATGAATTAAGTTTATATTTTAAATTTCAAAAGAGTAAGACAGGTACTTCATTTCTTTCCAACATAAGTTTTCGTTGATGAAGCAATCGGATTCTCGAAACAACCCTCTTACTTGAGAATGATAAAATATGAATTTTAATTCATTATCTAAAAAGTGAACAGTAATCCTATTTAATTTTTGTAATTAATTTGTTAATAACTTTTAATTTATGTAATTACTTTAATTAATGACATTTTTCATATATTCTGGACTAAATAAACCAAATGTAAATATTAAAGGACAAAAGGTGCTATTCTTAAGAATAAGGGACTTGGTTTGAAAATCTTTAAAAGTGTAACCGTATAAAGAGACTAATAAAGGTGTTACTATTTAGGGATAATTTGGACATTTTTCACCTATTTAGCCGCAAAAAATGAAAGAAAAAGAAAGTCAAACATAGCAGGCCTTAATTTGCAAAGCCTATGCAATTCTGTACCCAGGAAAAAAGATCTGGTGCCCGATAGGTTATTGATCATGGGATTTGATTGCTAATCTGAAGAAGAAGAAGAACGATATTTGGTTTTAATGTTAAATAATAAATCTATGTATATATATTTTTTTGAAGTTTCAATACACAAAAAACAAGAAGGAAATCTGTGGTGTTTGCGGCTGAAATGGAGCCAGTATTTGACGGGGATAAGAAGAGAAGAAGATATTGACCAGGGGCTAATATTGTACAATTACTCAAAATGCTCTGACATTAGGAGAATAGCTCTGGTGTTATCAGCAGCCTTATTATTAAGTATACTATTACAACATTTATCATTTCATGCGTGTAATTGTTAACTAGTGTAATCCAACCTGCACAATTCACAAAGAGATAGGGCCCAAACTCCATATTGGTACTATATATATTCAAAAACAATAATAAAGCAAATCTTAATTAATCTTGTAATCTTAAATAGTAACTCTACATTAATTAGAAGATAACAATCAATCAAACTTCGATCATCAAATAAGAAGATAAAGAAATGCATAATACCACTTTTTACTTTTTGGCAGCCATATACAGCAAGTTGTAGTGATTGATATATCTTTAATATCACTTAGCCAAAAAAGAAAGATATATCAATAATATCTACATTCTTTTTTTTTAGATAATATCTACATTCTACATGTACTAGGAATGTACTTTTCATGTGACTTTTTGTGAGATAAACAGATTCATGAAAACAACCCTTCTTAACATTATAAGGCTTCAAATAATAGTTTATATTTGCACAGAATATTAGAAGATCTAATAAAAATATTACTATAAATGAAACTTTTGTACTATAAATTAAACCATAATATTTAATATGAATCCGATGTATCTACTTGATTAGACAATATCAATCAGACAAACATGTAAATTGTAACTAATCACTTCTAGATATGTCTAATGAATAAACAAAAGATCACAGATCCGCTTGGGACCATTTTTTATTTTTATTTTAAAAATTTTAGGGTAAATCTCTCTTCACCTATTATAATAAACACTTTATACCCTAAACACAGTTAATTAATTATGAATGAACAAAATGGTATAATAAAACACCAATAGAGATGGGAAGTAATCTAGAAAAAGATGAATTATAATGATAAAAAGTTCACCAGATTCCCAAAGAAACAGTAAAGAAGTCATTCAGATTGGACGGTTGTACATTATAAAATTGTTTGAAAAATATGAGAAAATTTGATAAGGATTTTAGTGAGTAAACAGTCTCAACTCATATATTCTCACATGAATAATACATTGCAAACAATCAAATTCACCTCAATGAAAAATAATTAGTTTGCAAAAAATTGATTGATAACATCGAACTTGTCATGACTGGTACATACAATAATATTTGTTTTGGTACGATAATAATGATTTACAAATTTAATAGCGACAAGAGTTATGCCTAAAATATCGTTGATGACTTGTAAAATTTAATAGCGACAACATGAAAAATAATCAAAAAAATCATTATAACATTTTTTGTTGTCTGTACAGTAGTTATTAATTTTCAATAATTGCATCCTTTTACATAATTTTTTGTTACCATTAAACTTGATAAAACTATTATTCGGGCAAACAAAATCTTTTGTCACTTATATAAATAATGATGCTTTTAATACTATAACTTGGCATCTCTTATCATTATATATTTTTTATTTTTTCCTTTTAGTTGTTTTGTACTTGATTAGTAACATATATTTTTTGTACAATAACAAATCTATGTTTTAAATAGACGCCCTTGTTATGTATAAATCTGAAAACTTTGGAGTAAGTTACGTATATGTGATGGTATAAATCAACAATTACTACAACATAAAATGTGAAAAGTGAATAAGATAACCAAAAAAGTACTTATCGACGTGTAATAAAGGGGAAAATTAAGTTCAAGGATAGACGATGGCGCTAATAAGTTGCCAACCTTTTTAACCTTTCCACCTATATTTCTTCAGTGCAAATCATACAATTAACTTTGAACTTTGAAACGAAAGAAGAAAAAAGAATTATATATATATATATATATATAGCTTATTTTTCCACCACATTGGAAAAATTCAATGACCCCTAGACAACGGGTTGTTTGGTAAAAGGGACCGATTTGCACATATGTGAAGTTAAAAGGATGGTTATGTTTTGTAGGGTGAAAAGATCGAAATAGCCCTGTTAATATTTGGTTAAAAGACGTAAATAACCCCTCTTAAAGAAGCGCGTTTTTTCTCAAGAGAAACGCTACTTCGTTGTTTTTTTATTTAAAAATAAATAAATGCTTGTAATTACTATTTCATTCTTCCTTTTATAAAACTTAGAAGTGGAGGAACTTCCAACTTAACGCGCCATTATCGAGAGAGAAGAGTGAACTGCACAAAGGGAAGAAAAGGAGTGAGAAGAGCTAAAGAACAGGAGTAAATCACATCGATTTAGTTTGATTTTGTTTCGCCCAGCCTTACTCGTCAATTTTCCAAAGGTGATTTCTAGTTTTGAAGCATATTTCGCACTTTACGATTTTTGCTTATTTTTTTTTAATTTTTTTGTTTTAATCAGACATTGCAGTGAATGGCTCCTCCCCGTCGTCTAGATTTTGGAATGGTCCCTCATGAGTCCGAGTCATCATCTTCATCGACTCCCCCTGTAAGTAAAATTCTGTGAATAAACCCTAATATTTATAAGTATTTATATTTTGTGTTGTTTGATAAAATAATAGAAATGTGAACTACATAGTCGAAATTTGATTAGATAGTCTTATATTAACTAGTTTATAAAAATGAAAGTTTTCCTGTTTTTGTGCATAAATAGTGATTTTAAGTATAGTGGCTTCATGTGAATTAGTATTTCAACATTGGCTTCATGTGATCCAGCATCTTATTTATTAAATGACAACTAATATATATTTCACAAATTGTAATCCCTTTATTAATTCTTTTTAAGTATACTGGCTTCATTCTGACGGATGAATTTAGGTAATTTTAGAAGAAGCTATTTTTAGAACCTTACATTACATTAAAGTATGACAACAAGTTCAACAGTTTTGAATAACGTTGTATTATTTTTGTGTCAGGTCCACACTCTTTGTTTGTCTCTTAGAAATTGTAATTTCAAGGGGAAATTTCTACGTACTACAAATGACAGAAGAATTCAAATTTATTGAGACTTGTTTGAGTGACCATTCGAATGGGATGACTTGTTTGAGGGATTCTCAGTTTGGGCCTTTTTTCGACACAACTCCTAACATGGAGATGATTTTAACTCCTTTGTGGATGCTGCTAAGCCCCAAAGTGAAGTCTGAAAACAAATCCGAGGTTTGTTGTGTGTTGAATGGCATCCCTATTAGATACTCTATGATGGAGCATGCCATTTTGACTGGCTTGAACTGTGATGAGTATCCTGAAGCAACCATCCCTTTGCCAGCTCATAATTTTAGTACAAGACATGTTGGAAAGAAAATCATAGTTGGAGGTAGCAAAAAAGCACTTGCACAGTTTGTGATCCCTATCCCTGACGAAGGTGTGCCTCCCAATGATAATGATAGTAGCATTCTAGCGAGTGTTAGGCATGGAGCCCGAAGGAACATTGAAGACGAAAAGTTAAAGCTTGCTTTGTTGTGCTCAGTATTTTTTTTTGGGTAATGATAATGTAAAGATAGATTCCAAACTGATTCATATTGTTGAGGATCTAGAGTTTGCAATAACCTATCCCTGGGGTCGGCGGTCTTATTCTTTTTTGATTGAATCCGTGACAAGTTTGGACATGCCACAGAAAAAGCTAGCTCAAAGCCCACAGTGAAAATGTTTTAGATTCATTATTTATCTGGTGGTAATGAAATACTTTTCTGTAATGCTACGTTGCTTTCTTGTAAATGGTCTTTTTTATATTTGGAAATATATAATTTGACGATTACTTTTGTTCATTTTGTTAGCTTCTTCCTTTTGAGTGCATCCCCGCACTCTCTCCTAATATTGGTTATTTGAGGGAGAATGTGAATTCCATTTTGCCTAAAATTTGCAAGTGGTCTACCAAACTGAAACACAAGAAACAATATCCCAATTTTGAGGAGGTGCTGAGATTGGTCGTAGACACGAAGGTTGGTATTTAACTGTTTTGCAATGTGAACCCTGTGAAATGAATTTTATGTTTTGAAAAAATTATTTTTCTGTTATAATTATTGTATTTCACTGATGTTTATCACTGAATACTAGCTTTTGTATTACAGTATTAGTGACTCAAATTTATAAAAGTTGTCTTTTTTGTTGTCAAATCCGTCCTTGTAGAATACTTATAAAAAATCCTTAATGTAGATGGAACTCCCCATCATCTAAAAATGCACGCAGTTTCGTATTACACTGATTTATAGAATACTTGGATACTGGCTTCAGTATGTATTCCAGTAAGGAGCAAACTGGTAATATGCATAATTGATTTTCTCCCTCTAATTTAGTATATATTATTTGCTTTCTAGGATATTTTAAGCATAATGCAGCCAACTGTGGAGGAAATGTCTTCAACACACATGTTTAAGTTTGCTGCTTATAATGTCCCCAACTCCTACGGAAGGATCCAACTACCAAATGTTGGACTGCTATACTTGAGAAGGGCGGTCGTATTATATTTGACGATCTGTACCTAGAAGATGTGAATGTTAAACGTTCTTTTCTTGGATATGAAATAGGAGACATTAGTGTTCCTCCTCCGCAAATCGAACCATGCGTCTCACCAGCCATTCTGCCCGAGAGCGTTCATACTTTTTCGTCCATCCCACAAAAGGAAAGTGCCCCCTAGTAATTCATCAGAACCTAACAATGAGGTTCTTAGAGTACTCGGTGAAATATTGGAAAAAATATCTGCAGTTGAAAATGCTTGTCATTTGATGGATTCAAATGTAAATGCAAGGTTATCCTGTGTAGAAAGTAGGTTAGAAAAATTGGAGAGATTTAAGAGGGATAATTTTGCCGCTGATTTACAACCATTTCATGCTTCACCGGCCAGTGAACCAGTTAGGGATCATGATGATGTTGGTGTGCGTACAGATGAAGGCGATGTTGCAGATGGCGATGTTGCGGTAGCTCTTATGGAGTTGAATAAAGACGAGGACATGGTAGAGGTGCCTCTCGATGTTGACGATAAGTGTCCAAAGACGGACATTAAGGAGTATCCAAGGAGGGAGCGAAAAATATCCCATAATTTGCAATCCCCATACACTAAGTTTTATGCAACTAAGAGGAAAGTAAGATAATGAATTTGTATGTTATGAATTGTTATTTTTTTGTTGATATATTTATTTTTGCTTTAGATGCATATTGTTTTATTATTTCAGGCAACAAAGATAGTTATAGACCCCCTCTAAAGCCAATTGATAAATGATGATTTTTTAAACGAAGATGGGCAGGGGAAATTGGGCAATGATTTGGAGAGTAATGTAGCTGAAGGTATCACCTTTTCTGATGAGAAAGTTGTGTTTAAAGAAGTGAAGATCGAAAAGGAAGATGATGTGGATAATAAAAGGAAGGTGCCTGATGAAAAGACTGAGGAAATTGTGCCGAAGAAAGTGAAGATGGAGAAGGATGACGATGATTCCAATTATTATTTTTTTGTTTCTCACCACAGCTGAGAAGCAACTGATTTCTAAACACTTGTTCCGTTCTCTCAGCAAATCCAAAGTAGAAAAACCCCTGGTAAAGCATCACTCATCTGGTCTTAGTATTTCTACTGGAGAATTTCAATGTTTGAAGCCTACCGGATGGCTTAATGATTTAGTGATTAATGTTTACCTCGTGTTAATGAAAGAAAGAGAGTTGAGGGAGGCAACAAAATATCTGAAATGCCATTATTTTAGTTGTTTCTTTTTCCCTCTATTGAGAGCTAGTGTTTTTAAATCGGCGAGAAAATGGACTAATTCTAGAAATTGTCGACTGTATTATTCTCTGCTTGAGTGTGATAAAATCTTTTTCCCTATCCACAATGAGGACCATTGGACTTTTTCTATCATCAGCCCGAATGACAAAAAAATGGAGTATGTTGATTCCCTTGGTTATGGTTCTGATGGGGTTCATGTTCAAGTTTTTGGTGAATTGGATGAGTACCTCAAATTGTACGCTAAAACCTTTGATGAGAAAGATATTGATTTGTCTGATTGGATGCACTAACTCATCAGTGGCAATCCAAAGCAGGAAAATACTCATGACTGTGGTGTGTTCATGCTTAAATCCATCGACTTTTATTGTAGCAGAGGACACGTTAGACGTGCAAAAGATTTTAAACAGGAGAAAATGCCATACTTTAGGCAGAAGATTATCTTGGAAATTCTGAATATGCATGTTGTATGATTGTTGGTAGAGAAAAGGCTGAATCTGCTTGTAGTATTGATTGTATTTTTGAAAAAATTTGAAATGTTAGCGATATGTAACATGTAATGTAATTGTGCCCAGGATGATTTTTGAGTAATAAATAATTGTCAACTCTTACCTCTTGTATCTTCACCAATTTTGTATTTTCCTAACCACTTGTATTTTCATTATTTTAGAGGAAATTGAGTAACAAATGTTAATGCAAGACAAACCTTTACCTTTACCCAAAAAAAAAACCACAATTCCATTTCGTAAACCTAAAACAAATTGAAAATGTAGCGTTAATACTGGCAAAATGAGAAAACAATATTTCATAAACCAAAAAAAAAAATTAAAAAAATTGCATAAACAATACTCGAATACAGGATCCCCAGTATCCTGTTTCATTTGTAATTCTGGGTTACCGGATCCACTAGTATCCTGTTCCGTATGAGGGTTTCAAAAGTTATCGAATATTCGGATACAGGATTCCCCAGTATCCGGTTTCATATTAGGGTTATACCTTTCTTCCCAATTTATGTAAATACACAGACACAGGGTGACCCTCGTATCCTGTTCCCAATTCCATCTCGTAAAACTAAAACAAAGCAAATTGAAAATGTAGCGTGAATACATTGACGTGGAAAAACGAGAAAATTCTATTTCGTAAATCTAAAAAAAATTAAAAAAAATTGCAGTGTTAATACTCGAATACAGGATCCCCAGTATCTGTTCCGTGTGAGAGTTTCAAAAGTTATAGAATATTCGGATACAGGGTCTCCCCAGTATCTGGTTTCGTATGAGGGTTATACATTTCTTCCCAATTTATGTAAATACACAGACACAGGGTCACCCCTGTATCCGGGTTTTATTTGAGGGTTAGACGAATTAAAAATACATACTGGCAGTCCGTCCTGGCATACTGGCTATCCCTGAATCCAGTATACTATCGAATTATTGAATACAGGTGACAGGACCTTTAAGTATCCAGTATTCTATCGAATTATTAAATACTGGTAACATGATCTTTTAGTAGCCAGTATTTTATCGAATATTGAATACTGGTAACAGGACCTTTAAGTATCCAGTATTCAAACCTTTTTTTTTTTTTGATTGTATGATTTGTTATAATTTTTTATTGTAATTCAAAATGTCCCAATTCCATTCCAAACCCTTAAAAAATATTTTTTTCAACCCTCAAAAATCATATCCAACATTCTTTTGTTCTATATTAAATTAATGTTTGCACTTTATGTTTTTAAAGTTATTTTTTATTTTTATTCTTTAATATCAAACATAATTTTGAATGAATGCTGCGATACAGGGATCCAGTATTGAGTATTTAAAAAGAATTGTGTATATATTTAAAAAAATGGTAAAACCGAACAAAAATCATATACAATAATCTTTTGTTCACAAATAAAACAAAAACCCCATAACATCTACAATTGATATGTGCTTCTCTTGATCTTCCTCATAAATTCGCATCCCAGTATCTTTGCATCCCAGTATCCTGTTATCTCTTATCCCAGTATATCTGCATCCAAATATCCAGAAAGACACGACAATATATAGAATAGTTACTCCACCCTTTTCAGGGATTCAGTATGTCAATGTTCACAAATTAAAAAAAAATATATGTTAGTATTCATAAAATCATTAAAATAATTAAAAATATCATGCGCAACACATATTAATATAATAACAAAAAAAATATCTGGCAACATTACAAAACCAAAAAAAAGAAAATCGTTGTGCATCATAAACAAACACACTAAAACCCATAATTGTTTAGGGAAAAAAAAAACAGCCATCATCAACGTTAAAACTTGGAATTCTCCAGCCCCAACGTCCGCATGCTCCACAGTCCATGCCTTTGCAATCCGTATGTACCTTTCGTGATCGTCCAAGTAAACTTGCAGCGCTTCATTTGATCCTGGATGTGGAGCATCCAAATATGGTTCTGCCATCAACTGGAGGATTCTTTGAAGCACCTAGAAAAAAAATATACATTATGTGTTGAATGGATACATTATTGGATTTTATAGTTACATATATATAATATATTATATATTGGTAGCAGTAATACCTGCGGGATTGTAAGAGCCGGTTGCCATCGTTCTCGAAGAATATCAAGTTCGATGCCACCTGCGATGGATATGTTCGGATGATAAACCTTTGTCCGGAAATTGACTTTATCAAACAACAAAAACAAAAGATTCATTAGCATGATATGATCATACAAGTTTTATAATATTGCATTTATTTAATGAAAACTTGTTCAAGGAATAAGCCTACAATCGATGGAGTCAACGGGTAGTTAGGCCCAAAATGAATCAATAACTTAAAGAAGTGATCGGCATACGGGCTGTTGATTGGGCCCAACATCCGGGCCTCCCAACTGTAGTCATCGTACACTGGCCCTGTCGAAAAATACGACAGAAACAATTTAATTGAACAAGGATGAAGTCATGAAACCGAGGATCGAACAACCAGAAACACAAAATCTGACCCGAACGCCTACCCGGTTTTGGCCAATTTTTTTTTTTTTTTTTAATCTTTCCTTCCTCAATCCTATGAATCCGTATGAATCCAGCCTGTGTAACTCCCTTTTCAGCCACAATAAAGACACATCTTCTACTATTATTTACACACAATAAATAAATAAATACATCTTTTCGTTTGAGTATCAATTCATTAAAAATACCTCCAACACAAGATATAATCCATATATTGAAAATATCAAAATCACAAAACAATCTCCTTTTCTATCATCTAAGTATCCCTGTATACAATATGTGTAACTCCTATTTCAGCACAATAAAGACTCATCTTCTCCTATTATTTATAGCACAATAAATGATGAATTAAGAAATTGTGAATTACCTCCAACACAAATTACAATAACATCCTCGTAGAGAATGTCCAAACTCGTCACGGTTTCAATTAGAAAAGCTTTGACCTATCATCCTGAACAGTCACTCGGGCTCATTGCCTAACACTCGTTATACTACTATCACTCGGGCTGGGAGGCACAATAGTAGTATTACGAGTGATAGTAGTATAATGAGTGTTAAGCAAACAGCCCGAATGACTGTTCTTGATGACTGGTTGAAAAATATTGTTCCTGCAAAAGAAAAATAATGTTCAAAGTAACACATGGACCAAACATTGAAAGATAATTAAAACATATGAGACAAACTATTGTTTATATTTTATAACCACAAATAAAACAATTGTTTAGAAGGTGGATGAATCTTTCACACGTCTTTTGTGGCTTTTCCTTCTCCGCCCAACAGATTGGTAGCAATTTTTTCGAATCGCTCCACGCTTTTCTTTGCACAGAGGAGGTTCAACAATAATTGCCTCTATTTCAGCGGGGATGATCCAGTCAGAGTCACTAGGGAGGGGGATATAGTTTGTAATAAGCTAATACCCAATTATCTTTCCAATAACATTTAGAGACTAATTCATGCAAGCCATCATCATCCCCATTAAATTCTGCAACCGCGTGCGCACACTGGCATGATCAATATCAAAAACACCGCAACTATACTTTTTCGCTTGCAAGTCAATGGAGAATGTTTTATCATCACACTCAACAAGGTATTCACCTGTACACTCATTTAAGACGCGTGTTTTAAATAAAATTGAATCTTTCCTCCTTGCATGCATCGTTCTCTCCACTTCAGGAGTGAGTTTTTGTGAAAAGGATTCCGCTACCGCGTCATTACGGTGCTTGTTGAACCACTTACTAACTAACTTCACAATCTCATCCAATAGAACAATTATTGGATATGATCTTACATGAGTCAGGACGACATTAATTGACTCCACTCCATTCGTTGTCATAATATTGTATCGTGAACCTCTGGAGTAACAACGCGCCCAATGCTCTTTCACAGCAAGTGTTTCTTTAAGATATTGATGGTACCTAGGATTTGATTCAGGCTGCGTTTGTTGGAGGTCAGTAAACAACTTTTTGAATTTGGGCACAGTATATGCTTCAGCGCAAACCCACAAACTTCGCCACAATGCTATCCTTTTGCTTAGTGCCTCTACCAGCAGAAACATTGTTCTTGAGATTTTGAGCTATATGATACGTATAGTAGCCATGTGAAGACCTTGGGAAAACTGTATGAACAACAATTTTAATAAATGTGTGTCTATAAAAAATGATTACCAAATCGCCACGATCGGAATTAGATTCCGCAATCTGTCCAAGAATTAAATCCAACTTTCATCGCATTCTTTATTAACCACAGGAAACACAAGTGGATACTGATGTTTATTGTCGTCTTCTGTAGTACAAACAAGTAGTACACCCTTGGTCTTCAAATGTGTGCTGTCAATAACAAGCACTTTCCTCATGGCTGCAAATCCTTCTATGCAGGCTCCCAAAGCAAAGAACAAAGACTGGAAAACAATATTCGCATCTTTACATAAATGAGTTACTGTACCTGGATTGACCTTCTCCAACATATACAAATATTTAGGAAGAGTCCCATAACTAGCCTCTGGACCACCCCTGCTACTATTTATCGCAATGTTTCTACCACACCTAGCTTTGTAGTAAGAAACACCAATGCCCCCCTTATTCATAATATCCTCTATCACCCTAGGGGGTGGTGAATCTAACTGACATACAAACATATCTTTCAAAGCTCCAGCAACCATGTTTGAAGTGGACTTATTTACCAATGTAGAGGTGCATGTATGGGTGCTATAATGAGATTTTGATGTTAAAACTTTTGACTTTCCAGTAATTGACGCACGAATTCTCCACTGACAATCTTGGACTTTACACTTATATGCCAAGATATCTTTACATGACTTGGATACAATAATATCGAAACAATTCTTGGTCGCAAATTTGTAAACCAATTCTTTTAGTTCTTCCTTGCTAGCAAATTCCTAACCAAGCACAAGATCTAGACCGTCATCAAAGCAATATTTTTCAGGACTCTCATTAGGAATAGCATCATCGACGAAATATGATCGGAGGATGGGAGTAGAGTGAACTTTATAGGAAGATGGAGTGGTTGCAGCAAGACTTGAGTTCACATTTTCAACAATTGGAGTACAAAGGGGAGTGGGCTTAAAAGGAGTGGTTACAGCAAGAATTGAGTTCAGATTTTTGACACTACTAGGAGTACAAAGGGGATTGGGTTTACAAGGAGTGGGAGTAGAGGCTTTCGACATGGGCGGGGACGTGGGCTTATTTAAAACAACATCAGACCGACCGGGGGCAGATTTATAATCATCCACTCTATCATTTTCAAAATTTATTTTCTCCTCCTCCTTCTTCTCCTCTTTCTCAACATTTTTAAAAAAAGAAACTCGACATACAGAAGGCTTCCTTTTTTCGATAATGGACATGAGTCCAGAAAATAACACTTTACGTCATCATCAATCAGCATATATGCGGGGGTGCGAACGTTACAAGAGGATGGGATATAACTCAATATAATTTCATAATGCTTCCATTTAAAAGGAACCGATTCAAACACGCAATGTAAAAATTCAGAATGTGTCATTGACTTTCCATCAACTCCGGGTAGTGCAAAACTCCGCATTTCATAACCATTGTTTGACAACAATTCCCATTCTGGAGGTCTACAGTCTCCCTCTATTACCTTCCACTCACCATCGTACATATAGTAGATCACTAATCCACACATTTTACTTCAAAAATAAAGAACAGAGTTAAAAAAGTGGTTGTTAAACACTAGTATATAGTCATCCTAAAACAATAGAAAAGGGAGAAAAACCACAGTATGTTTACCTCTTGTTAAAAGAAGTTAAATACAAATTTTTATAAAGTCTAATATATATAAGAATATCTATATAAACTTCAAGTGATATAAGACATAAAAAAGAACAAAATTTGTGCTTTGAAATAACAATAGGGAAACTTATGCTTTCTTTGCTTATTTTGCAATTTCTTAGCTGGTGAAAAAAGGTCGGAAATAGAAAAATTAAATTATTTTCTTGAAGTTTTGCATACAATTAAATTCCAACTTAACTAAAACCAATAAAATTTAACAACCTATTTCCTGAACAAATAATTGTTCAATTTACATCCAATGAATGACTATTCAATCAGCTGAATACAAAAAAAGTAAAATTACACACACCCCTTAGTATTATGATCTTCAATTTCCTCTAAACAGGAACAATCAACACTACTTTCTCAAAAGACCTTAGACGACATCAAGTTCTAAACTAAGTTCAAGTAAAACGAATTTTAAGCAAAACAAACTGTTGATAATTTAGGGTACGTAACGGGCAAGATCAAAAGTTTGAGCAAAATAACAGTTTTGTTCTTTAAACAGGACAACAAACTTTATCTATCAATTTGTGGATCGAACGATGTAACGTGCAAGAATTGGGGAAGAACGGGATTTGGGTTCTAGGTTTTGGTGGGGAAGATTAGGACAAGAAAATGAACCTTCCAATTTGTGGATATAATGATGTAACGTGCAAGAATTGGGGAAGAACGGGCGATTTGGGTTCTAAGGTCTGGTGGGGAAGAACACATTTGGGGTGTACCTTCCAATTTGTGGATCGAATGATGTAACATGCAAGAACGGAACCCGATGTACCTTCCAATTTTCGGATCAAACGATGTAACGTGCAAGAATTGGGGAAGAATGGAATTTGGGTTCTAGGTTTCGTGGGGAAGAACAAATTTGGGGAAGAACAAAATTAGAGATTTGGGCTGGGAGATTTCCTCTTTTCCCGATTTGGTATGGGTTAGGGGTTGGTGAGTAATTGTGTTATTCTAAAGGTTATTTTGGGTATTAATTATAAGCTGAGTTTTTTTTTAATTGCAAAATATAAGGGTAAACTAGACATTTCAAGTTTAAGTTAAATGAGAGAGGCATAGGTTTGTATAGTGTATTTGGATGGAGCATATATATCTATCCATTGTGCATTTTAATCCATTTGAACTAATTTTTCCCCTAGACAACAATCTGGGGGCCATACAACAGTTTATAAAGTTATATATAGGACATCCCATGTGGCAACCTTCATACTTCAATCATCATAAAATTCTTCTCCATAAAATCATTATTATGTGAGGTTGGGAAATTTCATGTTACCCATTTATGTGGCATATGCCTTGTTTACCATTCATCCTAAGAAGTTAGAGAGGGATTTTCTACTAACAGAATGAAAATGCGCACGAATTTGATCTTTACCATTGTGGAACAAATATGAGAAAGTAAATTGGATTTATATGTACAGGATGATAATATAAATTGAATAATGATGTTATATGTATTATGTAATCGAACAATATTCCACAACCCTACCCTAAGGCCTTTATTACATAACTATGCAATACTTCATGTTACATGTATAAATCTCTAACGAATGTATACACGAGTGGTTAGGATTTGAAGAAAGAAAAAGTTGTGATGTGGAGAAAAAATTGAACATTACATCTTTGTATCCTACCTACTGCAAAAATCTACAGCTTTTTGGAGAAAAATCCCTAATTCAATGTTCAACTTTCAGATCAGTCCTCACCACCAATTTAGAAGTATGCACTCCCTAGTTGTAAATGCATTTTAGGAATTACTCCGTATCCACCTAAAAAGACAAATATGCCCCTTAGTAATTGGATTTCCCCACCCACCTGTGTCTTCTACTCCGACTTCATTTTCCCATTTCCCCACCCACCTCCGAATTCAATTGGGCTGCTGAAATCACACTCCTCCTCAATCTCCTTCATAAATTCACCCAATCTCCCTCATAAGTTCATCCCCAAACCCTTTCGTACCGGCAAATCGCAAGGTCCACCGATCCCTAAAAATTCGTTTAAACATC
This sequence comes from Buddleja alternifolia, assembly GCA_019426215.1. Classification (NCBI taxonomy): domain Eukaryota; kingdom Viridiplantae; phylum Streptophyta; class Magnoliopsida; order Lamiales; family Scrophulariaceae; genus Buddleja; species Buddleja alternifolia. Next base: position 25,318,922 of record CM033393.1, on the reverse strand, counting down.
CGCTAAACCACCGTATGTTGCGCCCCCGCACTGCCGCATCACCTCTGATCCCCTCGATGGAAGTTGGGGTAGTCATCGACGAAGACAACCACGAAAATAACAGCGATTTGCTACCATCACCAGAAGTGTCGCCGGCGGAAATTAGTTCAAGCAGAGAGGAATGTCTTTTAGGGAATGTCAAATTCAACATGAGTTGCACGTTTTGTCCATCGGAGAGAGTATGACCTTGGGTGGATTGTACGATAATCTTACAAGAAGGTGGGTGGCGATTAATCGCAAATCGGTGGTTGTGAAGTACATCTCTCCCCGGTACACACTACTACAAAAATACACTATTACAGCGCACCTATTACAATGGTTCCCAAGAAACCGTTGTAAAAGGGTAATTTGGTTTTGACCTATTACTGCGGTTCACCTGAGCCGCTGTAAAAAAAAAAACCAAAAAAAAAATAAAAAACAAAAAATCGAGACCTATTACAGCGATTCGGGATGACCGCTGTAATAGGTTCGACTAGTTACAGCGGTTCGGTTGAACCGCTGTAACACATAAAATAAAAAAAAATTAAAATGAGGACAATTTTAAGCTAGGGTCGTCCGCCCCTCATCACTTTCATTCTTTTTCTCTCTTTTTCACTCTCTCTACTATCTCTAACTCACCCCCCCCACCACCACCACCACAGCTCGGATCCGCCGCTGCCGCCGCCGCCGATCTCTCTCTCTCTCTCTACCCTCTCTCTCTCTCTCACTCACCACAACCACTACCCACCACCATCACCACCACCACCACCACCACCGCTGCCGTCGTCGTCTCCGCCACACTTCGCCGCCGTCCGCCACTCTCCGCTGGTTGTACGTCTCTCTCTCTCTCTCTCCCTCTCTCTCTTTCTCTCTATATATATGTATATATTCTCTCTCTATATATATATATATAGCGTTGTCCCGCTGCCGCCACCTCCACCACCACAATTTGGGTAATTAATTTTTTTTATATATATATATATATGTTATAACTTATTATATATATATAAATATAAATATATATAATTAATTAATTATTATCAAATTCATTATACTAATTAATAACGTGTAAAACATAAGATAATATTGTATTGTTGCATAAATGTATTCTTTATGTCACGTATTTCACACATTTTATGTTACGTATTAGTCTACGTACTCTAGATTACGTATTTATATGCATGTGTTTACCTTAATACGCACAATCCCACATACATACATCAAACGTATATCGTATGTACACCCAATCAATATACTTATATGTGCATCACGTCATGCCACATTGTACACACACATATATAGAGTTTGTGCTATGTGTCTCGGGTTTGTGCTATGTGTCTGTATTTGTGCAGATTTGAGATAACTTTTTTAGATAAATATGAGAAAAAATTTGTGGTATAAGTAATTCATGAGATTTGCCTATTTTTGTGAAAATATTTATACTTAGTACGTTGTTGAATATATGATGCTTTATTAGTAGTTTTATGTGATTTATGTGATCCAACTGGTGATCAATATTTGTACTTGCTGAAAATATGATACTTTATGTGATTCAACTGGTGGTCAATATTTACAAAATGATGCTTTAGTTTTAGTTTTATGTGATTTATGTGATCCAACTGGTGATCAATATTTGTAGTTACTTGAAATATGATGCTTTATGTGATCCAACTGGTGATCAATATTTTCGTATAGTGAGATCGACATTTTGGGTTTGTTGTGGGTGAAAGATTAGAATGTTGGGTTTGTTGTGGTTGAAAGATACGAATTTTGTTGGTTGCAAGTTTGAGGAAAGATTAAGTCGAGAACTTGGTAGAAATTTTTGCGTTGTTACTCTGCCGAATTTTTTCTAGGATAATGGAAAATAAATTAAAATTAAAATAATTTAATTAATTCAACTCAACTGATGTTAAAATTATTTAATTTAATTAATTTAGATTGAAATTAAGAATCAAGATGAATCAAAGTTGGATTTTAGCGGATCGTAAGATCCGACTTTTGTTGGTTGCAACCCACCCGGGTGAAGATTAAGTCGAGAACTTGGTAGAAATTTTTACGTTGTTACTCTGCTGAATTTTTTCTAGAATAATGGGAAATAAATTAAAATGAAAACTATTTAATTTAACTCAACTATCAACTGATGTTAAAATTGTTTAATTTAATTAATTCAGAATCAAAATGGATCGAAGTTGGATTTTAGCGGATCGTATGTCGGAACAATATGAGAAAGGGGTGAAAGAGTTCATAGAGTTTGCGATTGAGCATGCAGTAGATTGAACTAGGATCACTTGCCCGTGTATACGTTCTTGTTTTGGAAAGAGAATTAGTGCACGTGAGTTGGAAGATCATTTGGTGTGGAATGAAATTGATAAAAGCTACACACGTTGGACAAGACGCGGTGAAAGCAGTGTCACATCAGATGATTTGGGCGGTACATCATATCCATCATAGGATTTCAAAATGAATGACTATGAGCCTGATCGTTTGGAGGAGATGAGAAATGTGATTGAGGAGGATTTGCGAAATTGTCCTAAAATGTTTGACAATTTGACAAGTGATTCAAAGACATTACTGTATAGTGGTAGTAAATTCACAAGATTGAAAGCAGTCTTAAACCTATATAAGTTAAAAGCCAACAATGGGTGGAGTAATAAGAGTTTCACAGACTTACTTGGTCTATTAAAAAGCATTTTACCTGAGGATAATGTGTTACCAAATCGTACTTATGAGGCTAAACAGATGTTAACCTCAATTGGCATGGGATATGAGAGGATACATGTCTGTCTCAATGATTGCATATTGTTTAGAACTGACTATGCATCATTGAAGGCCTGTCCGAAATGTGGCGCCTCACGGTACAAGAAGAATGGATTTGCTCCTGTCAAAACCATGTGGTATTTGCCCATAATACCATGATTTAAGCCCATGTACAGTAGTAAAGAGTTAGCCAAGGACTTGACATGGCATGCTGATAGAAGGCTTGAAGAAAGGATTGAAGATGACAAGATTCGACACCCCTCAGATTCTCCTCAATGGAAAAAGATTGATGAGGATTTCCCTGAATTTGGTGAAGAATCAAGAAACATGCGCCTTGTCTTGGCTACAGATGGCATGAACCCTCATGGCTTGCAAAGTAGCTCACATAGTACCTGGCCGGTGATTTTGATGATCTACAACCTTCCCCCATCTCGATGCATGAAGCGAGAGCATATAATGATGCCTATACTCATTTCTGGGCCGAAACAACCTGGAAATGATATAGATGTCTACTTGGCTCTTTTAATTGAGGATTTGAAGGTGTTGCGGGAGACCGGTATTCAAGTATATGACGGGTTCAGAGAAGAAAATTTTAATCTCAGAGTCATGTTATTTGGAACAATCAATGATTTTCCGGCAAGAGCAAACCTCGAGGGATATGGTGTACATGGTCAATGTGGATGCCCCGTATGTGTTAAGAGTACAGATCAATATCAATTGACACACTCTCAGAAATATGCATTCCAAGGGCATCGGAGATGGCTAAATCGGAACCATCGATATCGTCGGTGGAAGAAAGCTTTCAATGGGAATATAGAAGAAGGTCGAGCTCCTAAGTGCTTGACTGGTGAAGAAGTGTTTGAGAATGTAAAAGACTTGGAGGTCAAATTTGGAAAGACTTTTGCAGGTGGCCTTGCAAAAATTGGGTGGAAAAAAAGGTCAATTTTCTTTGAGTTACCGTATTGGACGTCCTTACATGTCAGACATTTTCTTGATATTATGCATATTGAGAAAAATGTATTTGATAGTGTCATTGGTACACTTTTAAATGTGCTCGGAAAGACAAAAGTTGGCGTAAAGGCAAGGTTAGACTTGGTTGAAATAAAGATAAGAGGAAAATTGGCACCAACAAAGAAGGGGAAACGTACTTATTTGCCTCCAGCAGCTCACACTCTATCCAAGAAAGAAAAAATTACATTGTGTGAGTTTCTTAATGGAGTGAAAGTTCCAGAAGGGTATTCTTAATATATTAGCAGTCTTGTGTCAATGAAGGACTTGAAGCTAAAACACATAAAGACTCACGATTGTCATGTAATCATGGATCATTTGCTACCAATTGCTATATGGGCCATTTTGCCAAAAAAGGTGAGACACGATAACTAGATCGTGTTTCTTCTTCAAAGCAATGTGGAGCAAGATGTTTGATCCAATTTTCTGCACTTCAAAAACAAATTGTCATCAGTTTGTGTGAGCTTGAGATGTATTTTCCACCTGTCTTTTCGATATAATGACTCACCTACCTATTCACTTGGTTAGAGAGACACAACTATGTGGACCGGCTTTTTGAGATCTATGTATCCGGTTGAGCGTTATATGAAGGTATTGAAAGGCTATGTGAAAAATCGTAGTCAACCAGAAGGTTGCATTGTTGAACGGTACATAGTTGATGAAGCCATTACATTTTGCACAGAGTATCTGGTACATTCTAATGTTGCAGAGCTTCCAAAGTCTCATGTTGTGGGACGGAGAACAGAAGGAAAAAGCGTAATTGGAAAATAATTAGTTAGTGTTCCTATTACACAAAGGGAGCAGACACACCTATATGTGCTCCACAACACCGATGAAGTTGACCCATATGTTGAAGAGCATAAGAATCAACTTAGGAGATTCAATCCAATTAAAAATGAGAGCTGGATTTGAAGAGAGCATAACAAGAGTTTCATCGATTGGTTCCGAAAGCATATTGAAGAGAAACAAAAAGAGAATCCAGTTTCAGTTTCAGATATTAATTGACAAAGTTGTCGATGGGTCCGGACATACTAGTATTTTGTTATTCAGGTTATCATATAAATGGTCGCACATTCTTTACAAAAGACCAAGATGAACGAAGTACAATGCAGAATAGTGGGGTGAGTCTTCTAGCTCAAGCAATGCATATCTCAAGTGCGAAAGATAATAACCCTATCTATGCCGATTCATCATATTATGGGGTGATTGAACGTATATGGGAGCTGGATTATAGTTGGTTTCGGGTGCCTGTATTTGGGTGTAGGTGGGTTGACAATAAAAATGGTGTCGAAAATATTGAAATAAGCTTCACTCGAGTAGACCTTGAAAGGGTGGGATACAAAGATGAACCTTTCATTTTGGCATCACAAGCGAAGCAAGTGTTTTTTGTCACCGATCCTATTGACGAGAGAGTACTAGCCATAGTGGAAACAAGAAGAGTCGAAATGATGTATTGGTTAAAGCTCTTAAAAAGAAGGAGCATCCGGGTCGCGTTAGGGGTGTTGGCTTTGGGGTCTCACAAAGAGATTACTTTACGGATCTAAAGCCTTCTAAAGAAATGGAGATGGAAAGCTTGAGAAATATGGTTCAGAACCTCTCCCAAACGACGTTTGCCATGCAACACCGGATTAATGATTTGGAAATGCCTAAATCGGGTCAGCCACATGAAGATGAGGTGATTTCTTTGAAAGATAGCTGCCCAAAACCAGTTAAGATGCTTCCTGAGATAATGATTTGAACTTGTTTATTGATCATGTAACTTGCAACTCTCTATTTATGTAAATCACACAAAACTTTCTAATACAATGTTGTGTATATATATATATATATGTAGGTTATCGCGCCATGTCAATTAGGACTTTCATCACCGTCATATCGTGTGGTGGCTAAAGGACAGATGTACAATCGAGTGAAGGATAGAATACTTTACAACCGTCCATTACCTACCAACCTTGTGAAAGTGCAAATTGACATTGCAGTTGAGGCGGATACACCCCTGCCCGTCCCTCTCAATGATGAAGTGCTCACCATTTCTAGTGCTTTGGGTACCTATGTTGCTTGGCCAACTAGTCTTGTCATTGTCACTGATGCACCGATATGTAATTAATAGCTAGTCTTTAATAAATTATAACAATTGTTTAAGGTTACTAAATATACTTTGGTGTGTAACATTTATGTTTTATTTTCTTTGCTTAAACAGTCTCTTGGATCATCTAAATCATCTGGAAACCAGAAATTAGGGATGTCAAAGCACTCAGCTGTCAAACCTCCAGTGGCCAAGCCTGCACGTGAAGGTAACAAATGTGCAGACCTTGTACTAACTAGACTCCCTAATGATCTCATATTTCTTGGAAAGTACATGAAGATGATGTCTATTATTGCCCAGATCACTATAGACATCGAGGAAAATATTATGAATTTTGCATTCCCAGAGTATATTGGGAGGGAGGAGATCTGTCACCTTTTGCGTCAAGAACAGATAGGAGCCTTTCTCATTACAGTGTACATAAAGTAAGTTTTTTAATTATTTTATTGCATCTAAACTATGATTATTTTCGTTACTCGAAATTCATTTTTTATGCTCAATTTAGGTGTTTGTGGGTTAAGTACGTGATCCCCAAAGGGAAAGAAACAAATTTCAGGTTCCTTAGCCCATATTCCATATCTGCGGGAACAAGCAAGCATACTGAACAAGTGCAGTACATAGCAGGTGCTATGGTACAAAGTGCACAAATGAATAAATTATTTCTTGCACCTTACAACACCAGGTGAGCTACTAAAGACTCAACTTTAATTTTTGAAACTAGTTACGCAAAACAAATTTTGAACTTATCTTTTGAATGTTTTTTAGGGGACATTGGTTGTTACTTGTGATTAATCCATTTCAAGAGGTCGTTTACTATCTGGATTCTTTGCATGGTGAGCCGGATTACTGAGACAAGATGACACAAAAAATCAATCAATAAGTTTTTCAGTCAATCAATGTATCCATTATATTTGATATTTTTTTAAAGTGTATATATCTTCCCAGATTTCACATAATTGCCCGTAAGTTAGATAATTTTTTTTGTTTTTTGTATTTTTTCACAGGGTTGTGCACATATTTCATGCAAATCGCAACAACAAGAAATCCAAAAATAAGACCTGTCAATGGATTAAAATAAAGCTTAGCGTTTTCTACTTTCAAGAGATTAATTATTCGTATAGAAGTTAGTGTTTAAATATAACTTTGATTACTTCTGTAGTGCCCTCGGCAGACAAACGAGGTGGATTGTGGCTATTTCGTTATGAGATTCATGAAGGAGGTTATTAGCCACAGATATTCTATAATCCCAACAACGATATGTATAATTCTAATTAATACTTAATTTCTTTCCCTTTTGAAGTTATTAAGCCTTTGGTAGGTAACTGAAATGTCATTTGTTTGCAATGTCTATATATATCTTGCAGTACTTTCATGATTCTCAATCCTTCTATACTTAAGAGCAAATTGATGAAGTACGCTGCGAAGTGGCACAATACATTTTGTTAGCAGCTCCTTAGAAATTAGGTAATGTATTTTTTGTACATTGTGATTTGATTTGTTGTATTTAAATTGTGAGTAATTTAATTAGTTGATTGTAAATTAACACGTGATCTCATTTGGTAGAGGAAAGAATTGGTTATCTTAATGAAGTTTTGGGTTTTTGTTGAATTTGTTTTACTGTGCAGAGATCTGGTTTGTTTTGGTTTATTGAATATATACTGTACAGGAAGGTTCCAAACTAGTAAGGTGCGGGTGGAAAAAAAATTACCTATTACAGCGGTTCACATCAGAACCGCTGTAATAGGATTTTGCAAATAAAAAAATAAAATAAAAATCGAACCCTATTACAGCGGTTCTGGACGTAATCGCTGTAATATGGAACCTATTACAGCGGTTTTTAACCGCTGTAATAGGTCTAAGCCTATTACAGCGGTTATAACTGCTGTAATAGGTAAAAAAAACCGCTATAATTGGCGTTTTCTGTAGTAGCGACAAACTTTACGTAGCTGTGGATGACGAGGAGGACTTCAACAATATGCGTCAACTACACAAAGTCCTAGACGTGGACGCGGTGGATATGTCCGTGTTTCGCAAAATATCACCGGTGCCAAGGAGGTGCTTCCATTAGGTAGTTTACATACACATTTTGATGCCTTAACATACTGTATTTGTCGCCTTGGACATAGATCATGCTCAAGTTAGACATACTTCATGTTGACATTAGCAATACTTAGTGTACACAATAAAATTACTTTATGTTCTCTTTACAAATACTTCACTTTACACATACGTCATGATCTCTTTAAAAATACTTCATTTTCTTATTAACAGTACTTCCTCTTCCTTCAAAATTACTAACTTCATTTGTGCTTACACATACTCCATGGTCGCTGTAACAATACTACATTGTGCTTTAAACATACTTCATTATCACTGTAACGATACTGCGTTTTGTGCTCATGATTGTTGTAACTGTACTTTCTAAATGTAGTTGTTCTCATGTGTTTATGGTAGTTAAAAAATGTCCTAAATGTAGTTGTTCTTTATGTAGGGACCTATTGCAGTATAGAACCTTATACTGGCTTTTCTAGTGGAGATTGCAAGTGCCGCTTTTGAATGCACTCTCCAATTGGAAAAGCTAATATAGTAATTTTATATCCCACAAGGCCTATACGTGAGGACACTTGTAGTTTGACGCCTTTTAACTTCTAAGACACAGGAAAAAACGTGATCTAACATATGTTTTATCTCCTTTTTATTGAAGTATGTCCTTCACACACATTTTAAATGGTGCCTAAATGTAGTTCTTCACGTAGGGACCTAGTGTGGTATTGAACCATTACACTGGCTTTTCCCATGGAATCTGCAAGTGCTTCTTTTGAATACAGACTCTATGCGAAAAAGCCAGTATAGCGATTTTATATCCCACAAGGCCCATATGTGATGACACTTGTAGTTTGACACCTTTTAACTCTTAAGACAACAACACTAACGTTTTAACATTTTTTTATCTTTTAGTGTTTTGTTTACTTGTATTTGATATTATTACCTTTTTTATCCCACTAATACCTTGTATTTATTTTTTATTTTCTTGAGCACGACACAGAGGATGAGATCGGAAAATTGAGTGACGGGTTGATATATGTTATTTTTACACTAGTTTTCCCCCCGTTTATCGACTTAGTTTTGATTATCTCCTTGATAATTTGATCACATATGATGCTTTGATCCTTGTCTTCTCATATTTTATAGAATAACATAACATTTGGAGGAAAAGAACAAGGATTGAAGGTAAATCATGCATAAAGATACAAACTGTCTGCGCAGTGATAGAGTTTACTGAATAGAGTTCTCTACCCATGTCCAAATTACACACTTGATTTACCAATGGAAAGATAAGAGGCAAAGGTACATTTCTTATGTTGAAGACAAAGATCAGATATGTAGGGAAGGAGGTGAAAACGTCATCGGAAGAGACGTCTTACGATGGAGTTTTCTCATTCAGTGACTTGTGAGACAATTTTGTCATCTTTAACGTTTTATTTCGGCCCTAGTGTCTTCTGGAGAGTTGTAGATCTTTGTTTTAGGATTCTACAGCAACTTGAATCAGTGAATTCTGACATCGATAGAGAAAGTTATGCGAAGTTTACCAAAACTGGCTGGAGCAGCAGGGGACGAACGCCGAGGCGTTCATCCACGAACGCCGCGGCGTTCACATGCAGTAGCCAACGCCGAGGCGTTCAACAAGCGAACGCCGCGGCGTTCGAGGCAGCGGGTTGGTCTATAAATACCCCCTTTAGCCATTTTTTACCCAAAAACTCACCTTGGATATCAGCAACCACACGAAAATAGAGAGAGAGGGAGCTTAGAAGAGAAGATTGAAGGTCAAAACATGGAGAATTCAACAAGGAATCCACATCTCTACAAGAATTAGGGAGTTTTTACATATTTGTTTCTTGAATTTGTTCAAATCTCCTATGACTTGTATGATTTATATTTGCACTTTTGACATGAATATGAGCTAAACTTGTTTGATTGAGGCCATGGATAGGCCATTTATGTTATTTTGATTGTTGATTTGTTGGTGTTTATTGGATTAATTTTGGTTTTAGCTATGTATTTAATATTTGATCTCAATGCTACATTTGCTTGATCACCAAGTGTTTGATAAAATGCCTAGGTTAGAGATCGAGAGATAATAACCTAGGGAAGATATAAACATTGAATACCCTATAGTTAAACCGACTAGAGATAGACTCGGTTTCTTTAGGTGGCTTTCCATTCACGTGGGGAATTCCTAGACCTTAAATGCATCCTCGTTAATCGGGTTTTCATATAGAGATATATAGGAAATCGTTACCAAGGGTAGGGTTGCTATGCCAAGAGATTGGGTAGTACGTACGTTAGGGAATTTCGCCTTAGCTAAATCAATCTAATAATCCAATAGAACCTAAATCACAATCGAAATGCATAATTGGTTGAACCATGTGCCTTGATCGCTTCTCTCTATTGTTTCCTCCCTTTATTTGGTGTGACGTTGCCTTAGTTTATTTTCTTGTTTTGATAATTAGTTAAATCAACCTCTTATCAACCGATTTAACTTAGAAAAGAATAATACAGTAGTCTTGGTACTTAGATTATAGTTGTCCCTGCGGATACGATAATCCCGGACTTAGAAATCCACTTTACTACTTACGCGACCTAGTTCTCTTGCTAGGATTTTGTCGTGTCACGGGTTGGGCGAATTGAGAAGATATCATAAAGGGTTTCTTGCTAAGCCCTAAATCTGTTCTTGCTTTTTGGACATTTCTGGGGAAATTTGTTTTGAAACTCTTTTTTTGAGATGTTAGTCTTGTCTTTGTTGAATGATAATGATTTGTATATTTATTATGAATATGTCGACATGTTTTGTAGTATTTATTGATTTGGTTTTGTGGTATATACTGTTAAATTCATATTTTTATGTATACATACGTCAATTGATATGTAGCCATACGTCAATTATTATGTACACACACGTCGATTGATATGTATCCATAAGTCAATTGATATGTAAGCATACGTCAATTGATGTGTATGTTAGACTTATGCCCTCAAATGCCATAGAGAATAGAATATGTAGGGCATCTATCTTGTATTGAACTTAAATCATAATTTATAAAAGGCATTACTTAGTTTTTCACTTAATTTTTATCTGCATCTATAAGTTGTGTAAAAACGCTTTGCCCTTGTTTTTCAGTGCGATCCCTCTACTTCCTATGGGATAGGAAGATAGGCACTAGAGAAATCGACCTTGATTACTAAAACTAGTTCGCAAGTTATATGAAATCTTTAATGGGCAAATAAAGACTTCGAATACTTGTACAATCTTAGCTCTGACATGGGGAGATTGAGATTGTAGGCACGTCAGTGGAACTGATATGCTCGAACATGACTCACATCGCTTCTATCACATAGGTTTTCACTCTGTGACTGTCAATGATAGAACTGATTATGCGTAATAGGTATGTGTGAACCTTTGACCTGAAGTATCAGGCTGAAGATGCACTTGTGACGTCAAGTCTTTCACTTGAGTAGTTAGACCCAATTCACCCGTTGGTGGGGTCGACCTCGAAATGCGGACTTGATGGGCAAGTGGTAGTCTTAGCAGATACATAATATGAGATTTGTTTTCTAATAAGTGAATGAGAATGTACCCTATGTGATTATAGATAAATAGAGATCAAAGTCTTTGGACAAAGCAAAAGTGATGATTGTGCTAGGCACTAAATCAATCTCAATGATCTTGTATTATTATAATTAATACATATGGTCAAGTCCAGTGAGTTTGACAAAACCATGACTCTCACTTGACCGGGGAACATGAACAAAGGGCTTAAACATATACGAAATTTACCATTGGAAAGGTTGCAGAATGATCCTATCATTCATTTTCGTTTGGGTTACGAAGTGGGCCACGTGACTGGCTAGGTGTTACCCACTTTCTTTGGTTTCCTCTCATTGACAAACGAAACGAACCTAAAGAGTCACGCTAAAGGATCTACAAAGAAAAATGAAAAAAGAATTTCTATTTTCTTCTAGGAGTTTTAATTTATTGGATAAATTAAATAATTAATTATTCATTAGATGAAATAATTAATTATATGGATAAGATTAATTATTAATTAATTTCTGAGCGAAATATATTGATGAATTAATTTATCTAATTAATTAGATTATTTGATTAATTTGGATATAAAAAATTATTAATTAAAATAAGAAATTAATTAAACAAAACAAATCTTGGGCTTCTAAAAGGCGTCCAAAGTGGACGCTTAATAGGCCTAAGTGGGCGTCCATGTGATGCCCTAATTTAGGGCTTTTTTGTTTTGGCTTGTTCAATAAGTCATGAGGTATATGAGGACTTTTTGACTTTGAACAAGTAAGAGAAGATCATAACTCTCCTAGAAAGAATGAAGAAAAATATTCCTCCCATCTCTAATAACCCTAGCCGCTGCCCTTTAGAGAAGAAAAGGGAATTTTTGATTGTTGATTTGTGTGTGACAATTTAGAGACGACGTACTTTCGTTGTTCGGATCAAGTTCAAGTTTTGAAGATCAAATCAAAGGATTGAAGATTTAAAACCTTCAAGGTTTCGAATTTGGAGGAAGAAGAAAGATTCTCCAACAACTTCGTTTTAATGAGTAAGTTTTATTCGTTATGTTTATCGTGCAATTTGAATATGCAATCATTGAATTCAACTTTGGGTTTTAAAATAAAATTATTTGAAATCCTTTCGCTGCATTTATGTTATTTATCGCGAAACCCAATAGTGTAGCCATACATCAATTGGTATGTTAGCATACGTCAGATGACATGTAGACATAGATTAATTGAGTTGTATACATACGTAAATTGATGTGTACCAATACCTCATTTCAATTGTGACAATACATCCTTGAAATGAACTAAAAAGTCACTTATATGTAATAATATTTTATTTTATACGTCACAATACGTCATTTTGATGCAGAAATACGTCATTTTACATGTAAACATATGTCAGTTGATGTGTCCCAAGACGTCATTAACTGTATTTATATGCCATTGACCTATACGTCAATTGGTATGTTAGAATACGTCAAATGATACGTAGACATACATCGATTGGTATATATACATACGTCAATTGATATGTATACATACGTCAATTGATATGTAGCCATACGTCAATTAGTATGTTAACATATGTCAGATGATATGTAAACATACGTCAAATGAGTTATATACATACGTCAATTGATATATATCCATACGTCAATTGATATGTATACATACGTCAATTGATATGTTGCTATACGTCAATTGATATGTATACATACGTCAATTGATATATAGCCATACGTCAATTGCTATGTAGCCATACGTCAATTGGTATGTTCGCATACATCAGATGATATGTAAACATACGTCAATTGAGCTGTATACATACGCCAATTGATATGTATACATAAGTCAATTGATATATAGTCATATGTCAATTGATATGTATACACACGTCAATTGATATGTGGCCATACATCAATTGATATGTATCTATACATCAATTGATATGTATACGTACGCCAATTGATATGTATACATACATTAATTGATATGTATATATACGTCAATTGGTATGTTAGCATACGTTCGATGATATGTAAACATACGTCAATTGATATGTAGCCATACGTCAATTGGTATGTTAGCATACGTCAGATGATACGTAGCCATACGTCAATTTATATGTATAAATACGTCAATTGATATGTATCCATACGTCAATTGATATGTAACCATACGTTAATTGGTATATTAGCATATGTCAGATGATATGTAACCATACATCAATTAAGTTGTATCGTACGTCAATTGATATGTATACATACGTCAATTGATATTACCCATACATCATTAATGTGTAATTATACGTCATTGGTGTGTACCTATACGTCATTTCAATAAAGTCACTTATATGTAATAATACTTCAATTGATATGTCACAATACGTCGATTGGAACTAAAGTTATTATTTCAACGTAAACATACGTCATTTTAATGTAAACATACGTCCGTTGAAGTAAGTCATATTTCATTGTATTATACAAATATAGGTCAATTTACATGTAAACATACATCAATTAATGTAAACCCTAAACCCCAAACCCAAACGCAAAACCAAACCATAAACCCTAATCCCTAAACCCTAAACGCCAAAGCATTATTTTTTTGGGAAAATTGCATAACATACCCCTGTGAAACATGAAATCTGCACGAAAGCCATCTGTGTTAAAAAAATAGCCTAGTATACCCCTCTGTTATCTTGTAGTTTGCACACTCTCCTTTTCCGTTAATGTTGACTAACAGTGTTAGTTTTTTGTGTTGTATTACCGTTATACCCCTAATGTTAATAAATATTATTTTATTCTCATTTAATCTAAGCCTTTGGATCATTGTTCTTAACCTTTGGATCAAACAAATAAAGAAAATTACATAAAATTATGAAAAAAATCATCAAAACTTCACAATTAATTACAAAAATTTCTGAAAAATAAAGAAAATTACATAAAAATTCAGGAAAAAATTCTGAAAAATTTAGGAAAAATTCTGAAACACCTACCAGTAATCTTAAATCAATAACCCCACCATTTTTTTCCAGTAAAATCTTCTTCTTCTTTTTCGAACTGCGACAAAAATCCAGAATTTTTTTTGTACAATTTTTACATTATGTTGCCGAGATGATAATGACGACAAGGGCTGCCCGTGGGAAGGTGCAATTGTGTACAAAGGGAATGCCGACGTTTCGCTTTTGGAGTACTGCACTACTCTTGAGAGGTTAGGGTGTGGAAGCTATCATCTGATGTGTCGAGAATTAGGGCTTCGGAATTGGGTTTGCGCATTGTGAAATCCATGAAAGATTTCCTTAATGGGACGCCGGTTTTGGTTTCGGTTGATGTTACTAGAAGGAAACAGAGTCTGAGGCTTGATGGAATCATTAGGACTGTCATTTCTCTTAATTGCTACAGGTATGTATATAGGTATGTATATATATATAATTTGAATGTGTGGATTTTATTTGGTTAATTGGATTGAATTTGCCATGCTTCTGCGCGTGAGATGTGTTATCCTGTTTGTGAGATATTTAGCTGTAATCGAATTGTGTTAATGAAGGTGCTGTTTTTGTTTTGCTCTTTGTGGGAATTTCTATTGTGGGAATTTCTATTGATGTGGTTTGAATATATATGTTATTTATAAGCAGTTTGAATAAAGGGGGGAAGAAGGGATTTGATCAACAAATTCTACCATCGCTTCTGCAAGCATTACCTCTAAAAGGTGGGGAAAAGAAAAAAGGTGGGTGGTGGCGGGAGGGGGGAGATGGCTGGGTGGTTCATGGAGAAGATGAAGAAACAAAGGTGGGAAAAAGAGAAAAGGAAAATAGAAAAGGAAAAAAGATAATGAAAAAGGGGTATTTTAGTCAATTTTCATCCATTTTAACCTGTAAAAAACCCTAAAATACATCCCACTTCGCACAAACCGTGAGTGAATGCTACCTTCCGTTAGTTTCTAACGGACAGGGGTTTTTGTGCAGGGTTTTCGATAACAGAGGGGTATATTAGGCTATTTTTTTAACACAGGTGGATTTCGTGCAAATTTCATATTTCACAAGGGTATGTTATACAATTTTCCCTATTTTTTTAAAGGACTGATTGTATATATTTGTAATATTTTAAAGTTGTATTATACAATTTATTGGAGAAATAGGAGTTGAATCGATAAAAGAACATATCTTTCACAAACAGAATGTGTGTAAACACTACCACTAGTGATCACATGTGTAAATTGTGTGAGTTTATAGTTTTGAAATACTCATTCACATGCTTATACTTGGGTATGTTATATATATTTTTAATGTCCTGGAGGTGCATTAAACAACATACTTGGAGCAAGAATGCATTAATCGACGTATGGCTACATATCATTGACGTATGTATACATATCATTTGACGTATGCTAACATACAAATTGACGTGTGGCTACATATTAATTGACGTATGTATACATATCAATTGACGTATGGATACATATTCATCGATGTATAACTAAATATCAATTGACGTATGTATACATATCATTTGACATATGCTAACATACAAATTGACGTATGGCTACATATCAATTGACGTATGTATACATATCATCTGACGTATGCTAACATACAAATTGACATATGGCTACATATCAATTGACGTATGTATACATATCAATTGACATATGGATGGATATCAATTGACGCATGGATACATATCAATAGATGTATGTATACATAACAATTAACGTATATATGTATACATAACAATTAACGTATATATGCATACCAATTGACGTATGATTATATTTTATTATGTTAAATGACGTACAGATACAATAAAAATGATGTATTGTTCATATAATAAAAAATGTACCATACAAATCATCCATAACATCATTAACATCAATCAAATAAATCAACTATTTAATCGTTAATGGCAATCAATCGCCTTTTTCAACTATGCCCTTTATCTTAGAATGACTGTGGCCATACATGCCCGAAAATAATCTAACCCAATAGTCTCGTGATACGACCAAAATTCCTCAGTATCTATGGCAAAAACACTCTTCCCACATGCACACAAAAACCCCACAATCCACCCCCTTCTTGTTGGCGGCAATCCTTCCTTTTTTTCCACGGTTCCTTTGTCAATATGATAACCCAACTCGTTTTTCAGATAACTCGAGAAAAATTTAGCCTGCAAAAAAGGAATTTAACATTTTTAATTTTTTTTAAATAATCTCATTTAAAATGAAATGTAAACAAACTCACAATGAATTTTGTTGCTGCTGATTTCTCCGAGTTCCAGACAGAATTTATGTGTATGATCTTTTTCTCCTACGTATCAACAACTAGGAGTGTCCAATGAAATTCGTCGACAATTAGGATCATGATATATCGACACGTGTTCATGACGTCCAGTGTCAGCTTCTGTATAGATTTGGCTGAATGTCCAATCAAGTTATTAGCAACACCTACATACTGATCTTGATGGACGGACGTGCTTAGTTTGCGATGTTTCAGAAGGACTTCAGTCTATTAAGTGTTAATTTGTTAGTTTTTACAATCTAACAAAATTCTGACACGTACGATTATTCTACATTGATACCTAAAAATAAGAGGGAGAATAGAAGACACAATGCCCAATAGTCATTGAAAAGACATTGTTACATAGAATGTGCACGTAGCAATCCACCAAAGACGAGGATAGTGCCTCCCCGAACAATAGATCACAAAACTCTTTGTGACGAAGATCAAATACAGGTGCATCCCAAATAGGCACACTGCAAATTGAGATTTATCATTATTAGTAGACAAATCAATTAAAAAAAAGAGTAATATTGTTGGTCCCAAGTGGTATACGAAAGGGTCTAGAAGGGGGGGGGGGGGTTGAATAGACCTTGAAGACTTTTTCGACTTCTTAAAAATTCGTATCACTTTGAAGTATTTGAACGCTTGACAAGTTTAAGCGCTGGATGTGACGCTTGAGAAACGTTAACTTAGACTCGGTGATTTCAACGCTTACCAAAGTAGGGCAGAGTTTAGTCACTAAATCAGAGTTAGCACAGCGGAAGTATTTTATAGCTTAGCGTTCAGTTAACTGATTGAAAGTAGTTGCTTAGTTGTTTTAAGACTTTATCAGAATGTATGCAGTATGAATAGTAAAGCAGTAAAACAATGAATGCTTAAAGTGGTAAATGACACAAGATATTTGTAAGGTTCACTGGGTGATGTAATCCCAGCTACGTCCTTCTTCTCCTTTTATCAGGGAGGTTTTTCCACTATGATGATTATCGAAGAGTCACACAGAGACTTCTACAAGATAGAGGGAGATTGGATATGATCTTGGAACTCCTTGGTCACACAGATTTCAGCTCCACTAAAGATCTTCTATCCCCTTGCTTCTTTCACTCAGAAATGGTGCAAGTTACTCTTGATCTCGGAACTCCTTGGTCACGCAGATTTCAGCTCCAATAGAGATCAACTTCAACAAGCTTCTTTTACACAAAAATATTGCTTGCAAGTCAACCAGCTTTCTCACTCAGATGAAAGGTGTTGATGGTTTTGGTCACGGGTTTGTTTGTTTTTTTTTTGGAAAGTTCAAACAACTTGGGGATATCTCAATGGTAGTATAGGTTCTTCTTAACAAGAGATTTGAGATATGGGTGACTGTCTCTGGAATATTTGTGAAAAGCTTATATGGATATTTGGCTATGATTTTTAGTAAGCTTTTCTTTCAACAAGGTCGGTATTTTTGTGTGTGTCACTTTTTCATCATGTTACTTGTTTGTTGAAAGAGCTATTTATAAGGTATTGGTGGTTTTTTGTCCGTTTGACTCGGTTGGAGTCTCGTTTCCCTAAACATTCCTTGAGTTCAGACATTTCTAACTTTGGGTATATTTAATTGGTTAGGCATGGTCTTGGTTTCATAAATCTGACAGTCTAGGTCAAAGATATGGCTTGCCCATAAGTTATAGTGCTTATATTTTAATAGCACTTATCCGACTTTTAATGCATCTTGTCTTATTTCCGTTGGAAATAATTCGTCCGTTTGATTCATGCATTCTTTTAAGTCTTTGGATGGTTTTTTGGGTCTGAATTCTTTTTCAGGTTACGTTCTTTGTAGGTTGTGTTGGTTTAACTCTTTTGGACGCTTGCTGAAGAGAATAGTTATTCTCGTGTATCAAACAGACGCTTGGACTGATCCTGAATTTCAGACGCTTACTCTTCAATCTTGTCTTGATAGTCTCACTGAGAATTCCGTCATTTCACTTGATGTTGAGTATTCGGCCTGAGTTATCCATTCGTAGTTTGAGCACTGGGATAATCCCTAAAGCGTTTGACGGACGCTTCAAGATATCTTTATCCATTGTAGCTTTAGACGCTTGATCTTCACCTTCATCACTTGGTAGACTCACCCAGAATTTTCCTAAGTGTTTTAGTGTCACATACTTAGTCTAAGGAATTCTACAAAGATGAATACTATAAGCCTAAGATAAATAAGCTTTCAGGTACTTATACATAACATTCTATGAAAGCTTTTACACTTTTCGGAGTCTAACAGAAAGTCCTATTTGTCATCATCAAAACATCTAATATGAAATTCCTAACAAATATATTTAGTATTTGTACTCCAGCATGTCTCCAAAAATATAAGCATCAATGATCCGACGATCATCGTCACTTAGGTCGGCCCACCCCTTGTAGTCCATCCTCCCTTTGTACTGCTCAAGGGTATTCTTACTGTCAACTTCATGAGATGATATATCATTGTCGTCGATTTCAATTGGAATCTGTACATACATGTTGTAGTCTCAGATGTAGTATGTTTTCGTGTTAAATGCAGTAAATATTTGCATAAATGAAGTATGTTTTCCTAATGAATGCAGTATACAAAGTCGTGTTTAATTTAGTATGGTTTCCTTATAAATGATGTACGAAATCGGACTAGTCGAAGTATGAGTTCTTACTCATTGACGTATGGAGTACACTATTTGTAGTATGTAAATTCATGTTCTACCCCGATAGTGATTTGTCACAAGTAAGCAAGCCTAATATAGAAAGTATTAATTCTTACTTCTTAGTAAGACCAATTTGTTTAATAATGCATGCAGTATATCATTGGTTTACTTCACACCCGGTACGTTGATGTGTCTTCAAGTCACCAACATCTTCTTCACATTTCTTTTCCTCTTTCTCTGTCTCTTCCCCTTCAGCCATCCTTTTCTCTTCCTCACTCTCTGTCTCTCTCTGCGTCTTCATATCTCTCTTTCTTTTTCTCTCTCTCTGCCTCTTCTTTCTCGTCTTCATTCTCTTTCATCACACCAGATTTGCCAACATTCTCCTCCTCTGTTTTTCTTTTCTTCAACTAAATAAGGGTGTCAATTAGGGCATCATCATCTAAGTCATTGTCCTCAGTCATGATTTTTCTTGCCTTATGTAAAAGAACCCTTTTGCCCAGTCGTTCAATTAC
The DNA here is from genome assembly GCA_019426215.1 of Buddleja alternifolia. Taxonomy (NCBI): domain Eukaryota; kingdom Viridiplantae; phylum Streptophyta; class Magnoliopsida; order Lamiales; family Scrophulariaceae; genus Buddleja; species Buddleja alternifolia. Next base: position 25,299,029 of record CM033393.1, on the reverse strand, counting down.
CTTTTTTACTTGCTTCTTGTTTCAAAGCCGAAATATGATCAACATCAACTGGTGCTTCAATTGACTTTATAAATTTTTTCTCATCTTTGAAAGTATACATCTCAATAATCTAGTAAGAACATAAAAATTCAAACTTGCAATGAATTTTTAAGGGAGATTAAACATTGTAAACACATCAGTTACCTCATCTAGAGTAAGTGCTCTAAATTATCACTTGGTAGCATCAATGTCGTTGGAGATGATGGTCCTCCCCCATTTAAAAAGCCGTGGGACGGATCGCACCATAGGTTGAGTCCCCATGGAGGGCACATGCTCATTAACCCAAGCCTAGAATGGAGAATGAATATTTAGATCTACGCAATTTAATACAGTTTCCAGACAACATACTTTATTTAACTGCAATGCAGAATTAATACAACTTACCATAAGCCCAATTGTACATCCATTGATGTATTTCATTTGCCCCGATTTTCATCAATGGATGTACAATTAATGTTCTTGATGCAACAATTTCCCGTTAAAATATTTACTTAATATTTTGGACTCCACCAAATTCATTTCCAAGTCAACATGCTGACCTAACTCATGGAGCCCCATCACAATGGAGAATTCGGACTCGAGGAATGGAACTTCAATGTCATTACCAAAAACAAATGCCTTACTCTCCAAACGGAATGTCTGCAATAGTGCCCCAACTCGAGCTAAGCTATGGGACATATTCAGAATTTTCATGTATGAGAAGAACGCAGTCTCCTTTATTGCTTCTCGGTGCTTTTCTGACATCAATCAAACTAATTCTTCCATCACTTTACGGAATGTATTCGGGTGGCACCGTGACAAGACATCGTACTCCTTCCTACGATGTTTTTCCGCCATTTAGACCCGGCAATGATCAACTAACATAAATAATTAGGGTAAATGAATAGACAAAGCTGAAATTCAGAAATTATTAGCAACAAAAAACTGAAATTAACTTAATTTGATTCACCTACACTCACAAATCCAAAATTAGAGGTGGAAATCGAATACCCAGGTGGTGGTGGTGTGAGCGACGACGGTGGTGTAAGGCTTTCAATTGAAAAATTAGAAATTTAGGGGACAAAGTTCGGCGAAAATCGAATACCCAGGCGACGGCAGCAATAGAGGAAGAAACTGAAGCAAGGCGGAAATCAATTTTGGGAGAGATTTCTGGCTGGAATTTGAGAAGACAGTGAAGAAAGAGGCACCACGTTGAGAAGAAGAGAACACACAGGTTGAAGGCGGGAAGAAACTGATACCGATACACTTATAGGATCACGTAATTTTTGTTCAAGTTAAGGGCATTTTTGTCTTTTCACAGAGGTTAGGGAGCTAAGACAAATTTCAATTAAGAACTAGGGAGTATAGAGTTGTAAATTAGGAGTAGGGACAGATTTTTAACTTTGAATAGGGTTTAGGGATTTTTCACCAATTTTTCCAAAAACTATGTTAGACTGAGTCCAATAATCCTAGTGTCTATCTCTCTCATAAGTAAATTATATTGTGTGCGGTCTCTACATACACTTGTATGAAAGAGATAGACACAAAATATACACTTGGACCATTAGACTCGATCTGTCATAAAATTACTCCTAATGATTCATGTGTACAAATATCACATATTTGCACATATAATAAAAAGTATTACACGATTATGCAATATATGATTTGGACCAATTTTAAATAGTATTCAAATGAATAACTTCCCATATCTCCTGAGTAAATATTAATACATTATTAAATACATCTTTGCATCCTATCCAGTGGAAAAATCTATGCTCGATCGAGTCCAATGGTCCTAAGGTCTATCTCTCTCACACAATAAAGTGTATTGTGTGCGATCCCCACAGACACTTATGTGAAAGAGATAGACACAGATAGACACACTTGTGTGAAAGAAATAGACACTTGAACCATTGAACTCGGTCTATCATAAAATTACTCCTAACTATTCATGTGTACAATGATCACATATTTGTACATAAAATAGAAAGTATTACACAATTATGTAATATATGATTTGGACTGATTTTAAATAGTATTCAAACGAATAGCTTCCCATATCTCCTGTGTAAATATTAATACACTATTAAATAGAAAAAAGTTGACCCTAAAAAAAGTTGACCCACCCTTGAACCCTTTTCCTCTATAAATGGCCTCATTAACAACCAGCTCCAAAAGGAAAAAAATCTTCACCTACCAAAGAATTCACACAAACAACATGGCTACAACCACTTCTGTTTCTTCATTCTCAAATATCATCATTCAAGATTTCTCGGACAATTTCCATTTAAGAAGATTGTTATTGCACACCCCTTTGTACAACTCTCCACCTCTAGCATCTCCCCCATCATCACAACCAAGGGAAAACACAACTTTTGATGCAAATGTTGTGATGGTACTATCAGTCCTATTATGCGCCTTAATTTGCTCACTTGGTCTAAATTCCATCATAAGATGTGCCCTAAGATGCTCAACCTTCGTAGCATCTGATTTAGGCGAGGCAAATTCATCGGCTCGCCTGGCCAATACAGGTGTCAAGAAAAAGGCACTCAAGACTTTCCCCACAATAAGCTTTGCAACTGATCCTAAGCTGCCAGGATTGGACACTGAGTGTGTCATTTGCCTGTCCGATTTCATAACCGGTGAACGAGTTAGGATTCTGCCTAAGTGCAACCATGGTTTCCACGTCCGCTGCATCGATAAATGGCTTAATTCACACTCATCCTGTCCAACTTGTAGGCATTGCCTCATTGAAACTTGCCATAAAATAGTTGGATGTAGCCAGGTTGCTAGCACATCGGCACCGGTATGTCCACTACCAAACCAAGACGTTGTCATAAGGATTGAACCTTTACAACCAGAAGGTTGGATAAGAAATCATCAAACATAGCTAGCAAAACACTCACTATACTAATAGATTGTATCATATTGTAGATAGGATTAAATTAAGCATCTTTTCTTTTTCCATTTTGGGTAAACTACAATTGTGGCTAGCTAGTGGTTCTAGGTGGAAAGTGGCAACATTTTGCACTAGGTACTACTGCAATGGTTTAGGTGTAGAGATGAGTTGATATTAACAAGCAATATTGATAGCCAAAGCATCCAAGTCACTTTAGATAAAAGCGTTTATTAAAATATATGATTATATATAGATATTATATAGATATATACATATATATAACTATATGTTCATATATATATAATCATGTATTTATATATAAATGTTATATATGTAAATTGTATACAAATATACACACAAATTGATTATATATAATATATTATCTTATATGATGAAATATAATAATTATATATAATATTTTTATTGCTTGAGAAAAGACATATGGAGAGTAAATTAAAAATATTTTGTATGTTTTAATTTTAAATTCATTGAAAATAAGAATAAAAAACCCTAACAAAATAAGGGGCAAAATTATACTTTTGGTCCCATAAAAAATAAGGTATACACTGTTGGTGCCAAAGTTCACGGGACTTGCATATTGAGTCTCACATGATCACTTTTTGCTGCGCATTTAGTCACCGCCGTGAAAAAGTTGATGAAGGTCGTTAGTCAACTTTAGTCAAATTTTGAGAGTTGTATAAGACCGCATAAATTATGTAAAAGTTGCAAACTCTCCCCTTTGGTTCTGAATATATTTTACGAATAAAAGTTCAAAAAATAATTAAAAAATTTGGAAAATTATAACTCTTTTCAGAAAATTAATTTGTTTTAAAAAATCAAAAATAAATTAGAACAATTCCGAAATCTTTCGATGAATTTTGCTATCGATATGGCTGAGGTGATTTTTTTTTTTAATATTTCATTAAATTCTGAAATGTGACAGAGAAAAATTAAGTCTTAAAAAACTTAAAAAAAAAAACAAAGGAAAAGTTTTTTTTTTCTTTAACAAGTTATGTTAAATATAAGAAATGAGTATCAACTAGCCTACATCTGAATTGGTTCACCAAATTGACCTGAAAGGCGCCAGCATTTAAGGTGGCGCCTTCACTTTTTTTTTTTTTTTCTTAATTTATGTTTTAGCTATTTCAAGATGCTTCATCTTGAAATATACTTTTGGTTTTTTTGTTAATTTAATTTTCTTTCTTACTGTTGACAATTCATTCTTTACAAAAATGATCGGACCAAATTTTAATTTCATTAAAATAACATGACTTTTTTCACTTTCTTAATAATTAATAATGAAAATTGGTAGTGTAGGATATGATAACGCGGATACGATAAGAAATGAATACAATAATTTGAATTTTTCAAAGTTTAGGATACGGCGTGAATATGAATATTAATATAGGTTTTGTCTTATTTAATCATAAAAAATTACAAAATATTAATACAAGTATCTTGTCCCCAATTATCTCACATGCATCAATTTACTATCGTGTCCCCCCTCCCCCCACCCACCCCGTATGTGATTATAATTCGATTTTGATATGTAAAAATTGCCCATCGTGCAAGTAGGAGATTATTAGGGTTATACCCTCAATTGCCATAGAGCATAGTTATTATAGGACGTATTTATTGTAATGAAACACTCTTTATTAATTGAAGGCATTTTATGTGTTTTTATAGCCATTTGTAAGTTATTAAACAACATTAAGTCTGTTAGGAATTTCATGTTAGATGTTTTGATGATGACAAGATAGGATTTTATGTTAGACCCCAAAAGAATGTAAGTTTGTACTTTCATGGAATATATGTATAAGCGTTTGAAAGTTGATTATTTTGTTAGGCTTGTAATTTTTATCTTTGTAGATTTTAGACTTAGGATTACATACTAAGTCGCTGATAGAATTCTAGGTGAGTCTATCAAAGATGAAGTTGAAGATTCAAGCGTCTGAAGTCAAGAGAAGATGAAGATTTGTTCCAAGCGTCTGTCAAACACTAAAGAACTGTTTCAGGATTTGTGAATCTAGCGCTCAGCTATTTCAAGCGCTTAGCGATTTCAAGCGCTCAGCTGATTTCAAGTGTCTGACTCAAGCGTCCGAGCGACTCAAACGTCCAGCTTTCAGATTCACCTGAAGGATAAAACCCAAGTTATCAAGGACTTAAATGCAATCACCAACGGTCATTTATTTCTAATGGGAAATAAATTCAAAATGCATTAAATGCTTGATAAGTGCATTAAATGTAACAAGACAGTATGACTTATGGACAAGCCACCTTTTGACTAGACTGTTAGCTTTTCAGAGTTTAAGTCTGCTCCTGTCCAATCGGAACCAGCAGGACTATTTGACGCGCTACGTGAGAGACACGCTCCTAATTGTGTCCAACGGACAAATCCCAAGAATCTCTATAAATAGTACCCTCCAGCAAAATCTTAGAGAGTGAAAAAAGGCGTAAATGTGAAAGAGAGCTGAGAACTAATTTGGGAGAAAAGCTTGCAAACCCCATAGTCAAAATCCTTCAAGCTTCTCAAATACATTCCAGACAGTCACCAGATATCTCAAACCTCTTCCAAAGAAGAAACCTAAATTCGTACTGAGATATCCAAAGTTGTTTGAACTTCCCAACATCAAACAAACCTTTTACAATAAACCCTCAACACCTTTCATCTGAGTGAGAAAGATTGTTGACTTCCACAAGCAGTATTTTTGAGTAAGAGAAGCTTGTTGAAGAAAGGTCTTTATTGGAGCTGAAGTCTGTGTGATCAAGGAGCTCAAGGCCATCTTGGAGAAGATCTTTATTGGAGCTGAAATCTGTGTGATCAAGGAGCTCGAGATCGTCTTTCTAGAAACAGAGGATTGAAGTGGCTTGTAGCAGAAATCTGTGTGACCAAGGAGCTCAAGTCATCCATATCCATCTCTTCCTTTGTCCCTAAATTGTAGAAGATTCTGTGTGATTCTTTGAGAATCATTTTAGTGGATTGCCTCCAAGTGATCAAGGAGAAAAAGGACGTAGTTGGGATTACATCACCCAACGAACCTTACAAATATTGTGTCATTTACTTTACAATCAATTTTCTTATTATCATCTCATTGCATAAATTGATTAAGTAAAAGACAATCAAACGCTAAGCAACTAAGAAACAACTTGTGACGCTAAAGATTTCCAAAAGAGAAGACTCTAAAATTATTCCGTTGTGCTAACACTGATTAAAAAACTGAACGCTTAAACCTACTTGGTTAAAGTATTCAAATCTTGAAGTCTAAGTTAACTTTCTAAAAACAGTCTTCATCAGACGCTTTGCCTAAGCGTCTATATTTCAAGTAAACGCTCAGTCAAGCATCTACATTTCAAGCGTCCTAAACCATTTTAATACGAAATATTTTTGAAGTCGAAAAAGACTTCAGGGTCTATTCAACCCCCACCCCTTCTAGACCCTTTCGTATGCCACTTGAGACCAACGAAGTCCTTGGTTTTAAGGAAAATCTTCTACTCCCTATGGATTAGGAAGATGTGCACTAGAAGAGTTTGGTACTTAATGATTAAACTAATTCGCAAGTCGTACAGAGTTTTGACTGGACATCAAAACTGGATAAGACTTGTATGACATAAGCTTTGACATAGAAGGACAAGTTGAACTAGTTGAACACTATTGGTTGGTGGGCGATTTTTCTCATAGACACAACAGTGAAACTGATTGGTTCGAACACGACTCGCATCGGTTCTGTCATATGGGTTTCACTCTATGACAGTCAATGACAGAATTGATTCGTTGTGTTAGGTAAGCGTGAACCTTAGACCAGAGAAATTATGTTGAAGATGTGCTTGTGACATCAAGTTCGTCATTAGAGTAGTTAGATCCAATTCACCTGTCGGTGGGGTTGACCTCAAAGTGCAACTTGATGGGCAAGCAGCAGTCTTAACTGATTTGCAAGATGAAATTTATTCTCTCATAAGTGAATGAGCATATATCCTATGCCGTCATGAATGAGTGAGGTCAAAAGTCTTTGGCCAAAGCATTTGAGCTACTCGTGTCGGACACAAGAGTATACTTGGTGACCTCGACTCATTATGATTTATGCATATGGTCAAGTATTGTGAGTTTGACTAAACCATTGCTCTCACTTGACTGAGATATTAGAATAAAAGCTTATACTCGTATGGTATTCACAGCGGGAAAGGTTTGGAATGATCTTATTCATTCGTTCTCAATTAGGTTACGATGTGGACCACATGACTGGCTAGGTGTTATCCACATTCTTTGGTTTCCTCTCAATTGCCTTTTGAGACGAACCTAAAGAGTCGCGGAATTGCAAAGTAAAATTTGTTTTAGACTTGAACGGCTTATTCGGTATTTGATATCGTCATTAAATAATTAATTAATCATTGGATTATCTAATTAATTAATTCATTATATTAATATGTTACTTAGTTTCTATGAGAAATTAATTATTGAATTATTATATTTATTTATTTATTTATTGGATAAATAATAAATATTAAATAATTAAATAAAATAAGAACCAAGTAGGTGGACTAGCCCGAAGGCTAGTACACGCCTACATGGGAGTCCATAGTGGACGCTTGGGGCTTGGTTTTATGGGCTTATTATTTTCTTGTGTAGTATAAATACTACTTGGTGGAAATAATTTACCCTAGCCTCTCATTATTACTTAGCCGCTAAGTCAAAATACTCCAACCCCTCTCTCTCTCTCTAGCCGTCCATATGGAGGAAGGAGGAATTTTCACTTTGAATTCTGGCGTGGTGATTTAGAGGCGGTTACCTATTTGCTGCTCAGATAAGAAAAATCAAAGCAGGCTCATATTCGAAGAAACGAAGTTTTTTTCTTTAAATAATTCACAACAACGGGTATGTAATTCTCTTTTATAGTTTGAATATGAGAAATCAGAGATGACCACCGTAGAAATTTTTATTTCCACTGCGTTTTATTATCCTTTTCCAATAGTGGAATCAAAGCAAATCTCTGATTTACATATTTAACCATTGTTGTGAATTACATGTTTATATTTCATGTTTATGAAGCATGTTAAATATGAAGTTTGCATTATGGTTTAAGGCTTGGAATTTTTCTGCATTTTTGGGTATTATTGCATATGTGATTCATGAATTGAAAAAAAAAGAAAAATGAGAAAAATTGATAGGACTGCGCGCACGCGGCCCACATGGTCGTGCGCTGGGAGCACGACTACCCAGCCTGACGGGCCCTGCGCCCTGGCCGTTGGCATCGGGTTCTAACTCAACCAGAAACGGATTAGGTCCTTTTGCACACGGGTCTAATTATTAAATTTTGGATTTTTGGATTATTTTGATTATCCGAGTGGGTTAAAAGGATGATGACCCGATTTTAATTAAATTAAGCCCAAATTGGTTCAATTAAGAATTAGAATTTCAACGAATTTGTTTTGGGCCAAAATTATTAAATCTAAGTGGGCCAAATGGTGGTGACTTTGGTTTGATGAAATCGAGCCCAACTAGTATTTATTGAAATATTAAATATTTAAATTATAATTAACTAATTATTTTTCTTGGATAATTATAATCAATTTTTTATTTAAATATTAATTTTTCTCGCAAGGTAGCTTTAGATTACAATATTGAATAAAATTTAGTATTTTATATATTTAATGCTTTAGTTGGACTAATTATTTTTAATTAAAGGCAGATGGATAATTTGAAATTTTAAATGTTTAAGTCAATTGGTTAGACTAATTGATTTTGATTAAAAATAGGGGTAAAGACAATAATCCACCCGAACTTTGCGTGTTTTTACACTTTTTTATCTGAACAATTTTTTGTTACATTTTTTTATCTCACTCCATGAGTTTTACACTTTCCTATCTATTAACATATTCTGGCGGAATATTCCACTGGAGTGAAGTTAAAACATACTTTTTTTTTTACACTTTTTTATCCAAACTATTTTTTTTTACAGTTTCTTTATCCAAACTTTGTCTTTTTTACACTTTTTTATCCAACTCCATTAGATGTGCAGTAACTCCGATGGAATATTCTGCTAGACTATGTGAATAGATAGAAAAGAGTAAAACCCGTGGAGTGGAGATAAAAAAGTGCAACGAAAAATAATTTTGATAAAAAAGTTTAAAAACAAGCAAAGTTCGGGTGGGTTATTGTCTTTACCCCTTAAAAATACTAAATATATGAAATTTGGAATTTTATGAGGAATTAATTAGTTGGCTAATTAATTTTAATTAGTCACCAACATATTGCTTTATTTTATGCGAGCATATATTATGTGATGGTGATAATATTCATGGGCATAGGTTTCTTTTTGGATGTATTTCTATTTGATGAATTGTAAGGGCCGATTTTGAGCCCGTTGTTTTTCCCCCTATATATTATGTATAGGTTGTTTTTTCCTCATGTAATAGCTAGAATTAGATTAGGCCTTGAAGAAGAAGAAGATGATTCAAAAGGAAGGAGCTTGGAGCCCAAGAAAACTAGTATAGTTTTTTTTTTGATGGCCCATTGGCTTGGGCTCTCTAGAAATGCCCATGAGTATGTGTGTTGTTTAGTTTAAGAAATGCTTGACATGCTACATTAGATGTATGTTTCATGTATTATGTACAAAGTGAGACCTAATTCAACGTCCACAACTCAATGCTCCCAAAATTAAATTATACTAAGTTAGTAAAGGGCGCTGGGCGTCCTCTCCCTCCATTGAGCTTCATAAAATTAGAATTATGTCTGATATGTGGCATCGTCCCAGTAAGTGGGGGTCATGTATTTGGATATGATTTTGAAATTTTATAAAGTGTATTAGATGCCTTAATCGAAATATATTTTACCCCAAATATCATTAAAGGGTTGTGAGGTGAAATTCAAATGTTAGCTTAAAAGGTGTTAGTGGAAATGAACTTAGATAATCCACGAACCTATATATCGTTAAAGGGTTGCAGTTTTAGTGGATTATGGGAATAGAAGATTGAATCATCTATTAGATAGATTGATGATAGACATCACTTTAATAGATTATTGGACTATATATCGTTAAAATATTTCCATCCACTGAATAAATTAAAGAAATCTATCACCACTACGAAATAATGAACAATGATCACTTCCCACTTCTACAGTGGGAGTGTAGATCTCGAAAAATGTAGTGGGAGCCAAATTTAAACTTAAATCCTTGCTTTAACTTGATAGTTTAATTACAAATATCTAATTTAATCTGGTTTGTTTTCTGCAGTTATTTTCTGTTATATCTCTCTCGAACAAAATGACTCTCAAACCACTATCAAACTTACTCAAGAATACCATTCTTACTGGGTCCAATTACATAGAATGCCTCATAAAATTAAGGATGATCCTTATTAGTGAATCCATTGAATATGTGTTGGATATTGGTCGTGCCCCCGTCCCTAATAGAGATGAGGACGATAAGGTCTGCATGGCTCGCTGGGATTGGTGCTGTGACAACCATAGAGCAAGAGTGTACATCTTAAGCTCCATGTGCATTGAATTATAGAGGTCTCATGAGAAGATGGATAATTCAAGGGATATCATCCTCCATCTGGATGAATTGTTTGGGGAGCGCGGTAGGACCGCTAGATATTTTATATCAAGAGAGCTCTTCAGAATTAAAATGAATGAAAGTGAGGATGTGGGAAAACATGTTCTCAAAATGATGACCATGATAGAAAAACTGAAGTCTTTGGATTTCTACATGGATCTTCATCTCCAAGTTGACCTCATCTTACAATCACTCCTAAATTCCTTCTACTATTTTGTCATAAACCTTGATATGAATGATATTGAGAATTAATTAGCTGGGCTAATGGATAAACTCAAAATTGCTCAAAGTTAAATAAGGTCGGATAATAGGAAGGATCCATTTGCTTTCACTGTTCCTAATTCATTGGATGAACAAAGAAACAAGGAAAGAAATTACCAAGTGGGAGCATCGAGGAGAACTCAAAATAATATGCAGCGAAGGAGAACTAAAAGGGCAAAGTATGCAGATAAGTGCCTTTACTCGGTGAGCTGGGCCACTGGAGAAGGAACTGTCCAAATATGAACTAAGGTGCGCTAGGTATAGAACTTTATATTTTTGAAATTGATTGTTATATGACCATTTTTTTCCACTTCTTGGATTCTTGATTCAGGGGATAATACTCATGTATGTTGTAGGAATCAGGATTTGGAATGAAGTAAGAAACTGGGCCTTGATGAGGTGCAGATCAAAGTAGGCAGCATGCAGAGCGTCGCAGCTACAGGAATTGGATCTACCTCTTTACTTTTACTTTCTGGACATTTATTATTTTTGGATAATGTTTTAGTTTGGCCCAAGGGGCTTAAGAACATTGTTTCCATTCCTGTTTTAGCTAAACATGGTTATACTTTCCATTTAATTGATAAGCATTGCAACATTTATTATGGTAATAAATTTGTAGGCTCTGCTACTTTAATAAATGGTTTGTATTACCTTAATGTCCAAAATGAGTGTGTTGTTAATACTGTGATTAGAAAACGTGGTAGGCAAGAAACTAGCCAAAGACTTATATGGCATCTTAGACTAGGCCATGCTGGTGAACACAAGATTCACAAAATGGTAAAAGATGGGCTAATAGGCCCATTGGGATTGGATCCTTATCCTACTTGTGAATCCTATCTCAAGGGCAAGATGGCTACACCACCCTTCACCGAGACTCTTGAAAGAGCCACATAAGTCTTAGGCGTAGTGAATACCGATGTTTGTGGGCCCTTTAGTGAAATGGCTCATGGAGGTTTCCACTACTTCCTCACATTCACTGATGACTATTCTCGGTATGGTCCAGTGTATTTGATGAGGAATAAGTCTGAATCCATTGAAAGATTCAAAGAATTCAAAGCTTTAATGGAAAAAGAAACTAGGCAACATATAAAGGTTCTCTGGTCAGACTGATGAGGAGAATATATGAGTGCAAAGTTTGATGAGTACCTTAGAGAAAATAGCATAGTACTACAACTCACACCTCCAGTGATAACGCAGTTAAACGGGGTAGCTGAACGAAGGAACCATACCTTGTTGGACATAGTCATTCCATGCTTAACTACACAAACTTACCTATTTCACTATGGCTCATGCGCTTTTTACTGTTGTACACGTCTTAAACATATGTCCCTCCAAATCCATTTCTAAGACTCCATATGAGATATGCAGAAAAAGGAGACCAAGTCTTAACCATGTTAAGATTTGGGGATGTCCTTGTAGAGAAGGCAATTTTGTGTCTAATTAAATGATGACAAGTGTAAAATATTACGTTGATTATCAATTTAAGTCTTTTATATATATTTTGGGATTTATCAAATTTAATTCCAAAATTAAATAATTGATTTAATTGATATTTTAATATTTATTTTATTGGCAAATCAAATAGCTCCACATATCAAATTGAGGTGTTCCAGCCAATTAAATTATATCTTGCAGTAAAGAAGTCAACGTCCAATCACACTGCGACAAGTGGATATGTTGGCCAATCAAATGGTTCCAAAGTAATTGATATTTATCTCTTTAAATTAATATAGATATTAAAGAGATAATATCTATTAAATTTATCCTCATCAAATACTAGCCAATCAAATGGCTCAAAAGTAATTGACCTTAATCTCTTAATAAATACAAATATTAAAGAGATAATTATCAAAGGTGTTTAAAGAATTTTTGGCTTCTCCATCCTACACCTATAAACAGGGGTCTTGGGAGGTCTTAATCAACACACACAAATTCAATTGAAGCTAGGGAAGACAAGAGAAGTTCCCAAATTCTCTCTACAAGTTCTTCAAATTCAAGAAGACGTTCAAGGCAAACTTCAAGGTGTTCTTGGCGAAATTCATCAAGTTATATCGTTTAATCCGAGATTAAGGTGCTAAACCTTCGCATAAACATAATAAAAGTCCAAATCAAGTTGAAGGAAGATCAAAGCGATGAGTCGACCTAAAAGCCTTCAACTTTCCCCAAATCATTTACATCATTTGATCCAAGATTAAGCTATTGAGCCTTATATTAACGTTATAAACATTCAAATCCACATTGGAGAAGATCAAAGAAGCGACTTTTGCTCTAATATTCAAATCAAAGTTCTTGAAGGAAGAATCTGAGGATTAGATTAGGGATTGTACTCCAATTCATTATTTTAATCAATATTAATTCATTTGTCACCATTTTTTGTGTTTTTGTTTACAGACATAAAAATTAGTTGTGTACAGTCCTGCTTAGAGCTTAGTTCTTCATCTCTAGATTTTTCTAGCTTCTCTTGTGATTCTTGAAGACTTTCTTCTATAGAACTTCTTCTTGAAGATTAGTTGTAAAAGATTATCTTCCATAGATATTTCTTTTAGTAACTCTTCCTATCTTCCACCTTTCACTACATAGACTCCATTTCCTTAGAGCATATATCTAGCCAATCTTTTGCTTAAGGTATGAACTTATTTGAGGTGTGTCCTTGTAGAGGCTTCTTTCTTTAGGAGTTTATGGTGGTTTGATTCGAATCCCTCCATGTTAAGGTGAGGTTCGAAAATGAGAGCCAAAGTTTTTTTGGTTTGGTTTTCCTTGTGTTGTGGTTATACACCCTCACTTTAATAAAACCTCATATCTTGTAATCGGTTTAAAACCCCTTTACTCGTATTAGTTTTTGTTGTGCATTACTTCGACCCCCTAGCTTGGGATGTCTTTATATATGTGTTCTACATACTTTATTTCTTCCGTTGCGCCGGCATCGCTTGTGGGGGCATACCGATCCTTACAATAACAACCCCACATTCTTTATTGCTAAAAATCAAAATGAATTGGGTTGGTTATGGCATAGAAAAATGAATCACCTCAACTTTAAGGCAATCTCTCAGTTAATATCGCTAAATCTTGTAGAGGGATTACCTAAGGGTTCCTTTCAAAAGAATCGCTTATGTGATGCATGTCAAATGGGTAAACAAGTTAAATCATCTTTTAAGAAGAAACCATGTCCATCTACTTCTAGAGTCCTTGAACTATTGCATCTAGATTTGTTTGGTCCTATTCAAATCATGAGTGTTAGTGGTAAAAAGTACTCGCTAGTAATAGTCGATGATTTCTCTCGCTATACATGGGTAGAATTTCTAGCGACCAAAGATGAAACTAGTGTCAAGCTCACAACGCTAATCCGTCAATTGCAAAATTCAAAAGATCTAAAAGTGACGAGATTTAGAAGCGATAGAGGAACTAAATTTACTAGCCAAATTGTTGAGAAGTTTTGTACAGATTTTGGAATACTTCATGAGTATTCTGCCCCTAGAACACCTCAACAAAATGGAGTTGCTGAGCGACAGAACAGAACGCTTAAAGAAGCCGCTAGGACAATGCTTGCAGAGTCTAAGCTACCTCAAAGGTTTTGGGCCGAAGCCATCAACACAGCTTGCTACACTCAGAACCGGTGTATGATCAACAAGCAACATGAGAAGACTCCATATGAGTTGTGGAAGGGACGTAAGCCTAACATCTCATATTTTCATGTATTTGGTTCAAAATGTTTCATTCATAATAATGGATCCCACAGCCTAAAGACTTTTGATCCTAAAACTGATGAGGGAATCTTTCTAGGCTATGCCAAGAATGGAAAGAATTTTCGCATCCTAAATAAGATCAAATCGAAGGTTGAAGAATTTATTCATGTTGTGTTTGATGATGCTAACTAAGAACCGAGTAAGGTTAATCCTGATGATGTAGGAATTGAAGATCTTGCCCAACAAGCGTCACAAATTAACCTCAATGATAACAGTGATGATGACGCTGATGATGAGATCTTTGTGTCTATTCCTAAGGTTACTCGTGAGGTTACAAATAATGGTAAAGTGAGAATCGCTGATGATCATGAAGAGAATGAGCATCAAGAGTAAACTGGAACTGTGAATGATGAAGCGACTGCGGCAGAGACCAATAGGGATCAAGCGACTGTTGACCAAGAGTCTCTCAACCCTTTCCAACCAGACCGTAAATGGCTTAGAGACCATCCACCAGAGTTAGCAATTGGAGATATGGAAGCACCTGTTAGAACTAGGTCAGCTACAATTAATGAGGCCATGTTCGCAAGTTTCTTATCTCAAATGGAACCAAAGAAAGTGGATGAAGCGCTTAATGATTCAAGTTAGGTTGAAGCGATGCAAGAAGAGCTTAACCAATTTGAGAGAAGCAAGGTTTGGGCGCTAGTACCAATGCCAACTCATTAAGGAGTTATTGGAACTAGATGGGTTTTTAGGAACAAGATGGACGAAGATGGCATTGTTATAAGAAACAAAGCCAGACTAGTCGCTCAGGGTTATTGTCAAGAAAAGGGAATTGATTTTGATGAAACATACGCCCCAGTAGCCCGTCTTGAAGCGGTTCGTATGTTCCTAGCGTTTGCCGCATTCAACAAATTCACGGTGTATCAAATGGACGTGAAGAGTGCATTCTTGAATGGTAAACTCCAAGAAGAAGTCTATGTGGAGCAACCTCCAGGATTCATCAACAACCATGGCAAAAGTATGGTCTATAAACTGGATAAGGCACTCTATGGCCTTAAACAAGCACCAAGAGCATGGTATGACACTCTCTCTATCTTCCTTATAGGTAAAGGCTTTTCAAAAGGCAGTGTTGACACAACGTTATTTAAAATTACCCATAATGAAGATATTCTCTTAGTCCAAATTTATGTTGATGATATTATATTCGGTTCTACAAATAAGCGATTGTGTGAGAAATTTTCGAAAATGATGCAAGATCAATTTGAAATGAGTATGATGGGTGAATTAACTTTCTTCTTAGGATTACAAGTTAAACAACTCCCTAATGGAATATTTATAAACCAAGTTAAATATACAAAAGACATGATTAAGAAATTTGGTATGAAAAATGCATCATCTTCAAAGATTCCAATGAGCCAAATGCTCAAGTTAGATAAAGATGAAAGTGGAAAGAAAATTGATATCACTAACTATAGAGGTATCATTGGATCACTTCTTTATCTTATCGCTAGTAGACCGGATATTATGTTTTCGGTATGCATGTGTGCACGCTTTCAAGCTGATCCTAGAGAATCACACTTAAATGCTGCCAAGAGAATCCTTAAATACCTAAAAGGCACACAAAATGTGGGCTTATGGTATCCACGGGACTCTCCTTTTGAACTAATTGGTTATTCAGACGCAGATTTTGCAGGATGCAAAATAGATAGGAAAAGTACTAGTGGTACATGTCAATTTCTAGGTGATAGACTAGTTTCGTGGCATAGTAAGAAACAATAATCCATAGAGACTTCTACCGCTGAGGTAGAATATGTAGCCGCTGGGAGTTGTTGTGCGCAAATTCTTTGGATGAGGCAACAACTTAGAGGCTATGGAATTATCCTAGGTCCTACCCCAATCCATTGTGATAACCAAAGCGCTTTAGCTATGACCCAAAATCCTGTCCTTCATTCTAGAACTAAACACATTGACAATAGATACCATTTCTTGCGTGACCATGTTCAAAAGAAAGATATCTCCATGCACTTCATTGGAACTGACAAACAATTGGCAGATATCTTCACCAAAGCGCTCAACGAACAACGCTTTCTCACTTTGAGAAGTGAATTAGGTATGATTGATTTAAACGTTTAAATCATAAAGCCTCATATTTAAATAGGCATACAATTTAGGGGGAATCCACCTTATGTTTATGTCTAAAGCGTTTTGACAAAATCTGGAATAAGTTATCAATTTTAGGGGGAACTTTAAAATTGTACTTATAACAATTTATAAGTTACTGTGATCAAAAATGATTTAAAATTATATGCATTAATCACTAGCGCTTATCTTTATGCATGACGAACTCAATCTTTAAATAAAATTGTCATTTCTAAATTCAAGCGATTGACTTTACCACAAACTTTACAAAATTATATTCTGTTCTCCAAAAGTCTTAAGCGTTAAAAAAATCCCCATGATAACGCTAAGAAAATTGTTTTAAAATCATGCATAGTTTTCATCGATAAAAGGATCGCGTGTGAATAAGTACAAAAGATTAGATTTGATAACTACCCACACGTGTCTATCAAATCAAACTGACGGTTATTGACATATATCTAAAACCAAGACAGTTCAGGTCTGCCCGAGTCTGATTACGTGTCAGTGTACTATCAGGCGCGTGCATTTCACGTTGAAAATTTCAAATCTTTTCAAACGTTTTTCAATAAATTTGGTAACTGCGGATCCCAAAATTTCGCACTTTTTGGTAACTGATAAACTATTTTACCGCACTTTTTGCATCCGTATTTTCCTAAAAACGTATCAGATTTGACTCCTTTCAAAATTCAAACTCTTTGACTGTCCACGTGTCAACATCGTAGCCATTGAAATGATAATTTTTGCCTCTATTTAAACCCTTCAAGGTCTTTACAGTCAGATTTTATCACTTTCACAAATTCTCTCTGCTGTAAAAATCTTCATCTTTCTCAAGACAAATATTCCTCTCTCTCTCAAAAAGCTTTCAAACTTTCAGCAATGGCACCCAAAGTTGCAAAATCTTCCAAATCATCCAAGTCTGCTACCGGAAAAACTTCCCGTGCTGAAAAACCAGTCACTGTTAACTCCGAATTTCTGGTTAACTGGGACTATCTGTTTGAAAACCAGAACTTTCCTCTTCGAACGATTCTTCCACTCGTTCAAGATTCTGGTTTGAGAGATATGATCACTACTATTTTCAACTACTTTGAAGATGAATCTCTCCACTTTTTCAATAATGCCCAGATTTCTGAAGACGACAATTCCATATCCTACGTCTTCCCCTTCGCCAAAGAGACTTTTGTTCTTACTCCTTCCTTGATTTCTTCATTGTTGGTTTTACCCAATGATGGCTCTGAGGTGGAACACGTCAATCTCGGAGATGCTACAAAAGTCAGGGAATTGGTCAAGAAAGACGATGTCGTTACTGCATACGAGCCGAACTTCAAGAAGAACGACATGGAAGGAGAATATGTTATTCTAGCAGACATATGCTCCAAGATGATCGAATGCAAGAAAGGAACATTCGATAAAGTTACAAACCTCCAGTACAAGATGATGGTGGCCATTCTGACCAAATTGAAGGTAAATTAGTCTCTCTACGTTTTTAATCGCTTCAAGGCAGCGATGGCCAAGTCGGTGAATCCCAAGCCTTATGGGATTGTGCTAAGTCGTATTCTTAGCGCTTGCGGTTATACAAACTTCGGGCAAGAAGATTCCAGCGACAAAATTCTACGGAAAGAAAATGATCTGTGAGCTGCAAAAGCCAAGGAAGCTAGGTGGTGCAGCTGTTCCAAGAGAAGAGCGTGAGCGACTTCGTGCTCTCGGAGTTGTTCATAGTGCTGATGAAGATCAAGTGTCTTCCTCTTCATCATCATCCTCTTCATCCGAAAAAGAAGTGGTGGTCAAGCGACCTAAGAGAAAGATAGCTCTCAAAGTCGCTGAGCCATCCAAGCCAGCAAAGAAACAGAAGCCTGAAACCAAGAAGAAGAAGACGGAGCCTAAAAAGAATCAGAAGATCCCTTCTCCTTCTCCCTCTCCTAAATCTCCATCGCCTCCTCCAGTGTTTATCTTTTCCGTTCCCGAGGAAGAGGAATTCGTAGAAGAAGAAGTACCGCTTGCACGAAGACGTACTCCTCTTTCTACTCCCGCAGCCTCCTCTAGCGCTCCAGCGAAACCAGCACCTAGAGGGTCAGTGAGCGTTCCTCCTTCTGACGCTGTTCCAGAAATCAGCTCAGATCCTCAAGCCGCTACTCAATCTGAGAGGCTTCCTAGTTTTCAGGGTAAGTATTTGCTAAGCAAATTAGTATATCCTTTCCTCGTTAGTTTCTAAGTCTCTAACGCTAGGATAAGAATTCTTTCAGCACAATGTCAAGCAGATATTCAATATGTTCTCAACACTCTTGACAAATTAGATATTCCCATTCATGCTGATCTTATCACTTCTTTTCTCGACTTAGATCCAGAAGAAGTTGTTCCAGAGCCTGAGGAACCTGTCCTAGAAACAGATCAAGTGACTGAAATAGTCGATGATATTCCTCAGGGTAATCGATTTAGTCTTTTCTATCTTTCTACTTAGTGGAAATTTTTGCTTGCTTTTCTCAATCGCTTACATGAATCAGCTCAAGATGTACCTCCAGAGGCACCAATCGCTGATGCCCCTCTTTCATCCGAGATTCCAGTTGAAGTGGATGTGTATATGGCAACTGTTGTGGATATCGCTAAGGAAGTATCTCAAGCCCTTCCTGACGCTGAAACATCATCAGCCAGTGAAGCGACTTTAAATGCTGAGCGGTCGATAGAAGTGGCCCCCATCCCAACAGAAGCGATTTCCATTATTCCTACGCCAACGGGACCTCCTCCTCGTGTCATCAATTTCTTCCCGCGGGGATACACTCCAGATGTTGAATTTTACTATGCCGCCAGAGAATGAGACACTCAAACGCTTGCCGAGTTGGAAATACAATTTCAAACAACTCTCCATCGGCCCGATTTGTCCAACTCTCTCAAATTTGAAATCTTCGAGCGTATTGCCGATCTAGGACTATATAACTTGGAGTGTCTTCACTCTCGCCTTGAGTATATTCGTCGTCCAGTTTTCAACAGAGCTGATCTTGATCTTCAGCGTTTCAATTCAAACGGTCACTCGGACGAGTCCTTTTATCCTCAGCGCCAAAACAAGATTTTTTCAAGAACCCCCATATGGGTGATTGGAACAAGGATCCAGATGAAGAAGATCTCAATAAGATAGGCTATTCAGCTCTCCCCTCCGTCGTCAAATCTCCCCAGAACGCTCTCTCTCCGAATCCGGTCAATTCGTGGATAGAAGATGAGGCCCGGGAATATCTCGCCAGATTATGGGCTGATGATTATGATGAAGAGACGGAACGCTTTGAGAAGTTCCTTGCTGCTACCAAAGAGCAAAAGAAAGCGGACAAACTTGGAAAATGGTGGATGATGAATACAGCCAGGTGGGCTGAAGAATTTGTTCTTCATTTCTACACCATTGAAGAACTGATCAGATATCCTTTTTTGTTCAATTTCGGAATAGAGTACAGACACCGAGGTTATGCAACCTTTTTGCTTCAACAGCGTCAGAGCATTGCAGGGAATGTTAGCGCTTTGCCACGATATCGACAACCAATCGAAAGCTACATTCGCCAGCAACTTGCCTTATACAGCCAAGGTGGACGCTACGTTTTGCATCCTCGTGCTGGGTTTGTTCAATGAGTCTTTCCTGACCTAAATGAAGATGCTTCATCGAGTAAACAACCTCTTCTTCTAGGCCAGAGTCAGATTCGTGTGGAAGTTTCAACTGAACATGCTGAGTTCGCTGAGTTCCACAAATCAATGAGAGTAGTGTTTGACAATGCCCAAGCGCTGGACATCAGTTTCAATCACTTTTTCGGGTGTCACAATTTTTGAGGCTATACTCTTCACCCCGTGCTCTTTAGTGAATCCAATATTCAAGTGGCCAAGATAATCTTGCTAATTAGGCCAGTGGACCAAGAAGCAGCTCAAGCGCTCATGCCTTTGATTTTGGACTTCTTCAACTATTATACTTCAGGGATTGCTTTACCGAAAGGTGTGCAACTTGCACTAAGTACCGAAGAGCGCGAAGACGCTATATTCTTTATCCCGTAATCTAGCCTGATCAGTCCAAGGCATGTGATGGAAGCCCTTGGCCCCTTCTGGGTCATTGGTCTTAGAGAACCTTCTCCATCCATCGAAATTATGGAAGAAGAAAGTGCTCCTACTGAGGATGCCGCTCCACTTCCAGATTCCTCCAGCCCCCAGTGGTTGAGCCCCCAGCGATTGCCGATCCTATCATGGATAGAGCGATTGAAGAAGTGCATGCCGAAATTGCTCAAGCGCCTGAAGAACCTTTTATCAGAGATAAATCCAAAGGTAAGGCTGTAGTTTCCTCATCCCCTGAGCGTCCTTCTTCCGATTCAGATTCTGAGAGCGATTCAAAAGCCAGAGATTTCAGACAGGTAGTCCGGAACTCGTTAAGCAACATTGAGGGTTCCTGCTCCAAGATCTTTGAGGCTGCTGATAGGCATATCCGTATAGTGTCGGATACGTGGACTTGTGATATTGGCAACGCTGCAAATAAAAGCACTATTGCTATCATGCAAAGCATATCACCTCTTGTCGCTGAGCTCTCATCTGAATTCAACCGTCACTTAGCTCAGAGCGCCCTGGCCGATACTGAAAGACAAGCTTCATCCGATGCCACCGCTCAGAGTGTCGCTCAACAAGTTGCTCTTCTCATCGAAGAAGTTAGACTCTTGCGCCGCGATGTCGTTGAACTCAAGAACTCCCTTGATAATGTCAAGAAGGGGGAAGATAAAGAAAAGTCCAAAGCAATTTCCAAGACAGATAACAAACAGTGGCGTTCATTGTTCGAAGAATTAGTAAGCATTAAGAAAATGCTATCCAGAATTGGACCCCGAGTTCTTAGAAAGCATGGGATTTCCTGCTTATGCCGGACCGCTACAACGACCTATCAATTGGAGACCGTCAAACGATCGACAAAGAGATATCTATCATGACTTAATTCGTGAACTTGGTATTCCACCAAGGGACTGGACGGAAAGGTTGTTAGAACTAAATGAAAGCGCCAGACTTCGTAGACATGATTATGATGAAGTTCAACATACGACAATGATCGATGTTGATTGTCTCTTGTTGGAACTAGCGCTAGAAGTTCTACAAGGCGAAGCAAGAGTGAAGCGACAGAAAAAGTGATTGGTTTCCCTTTTTATGTTTCCTTTTTTTTTATGTTTTATCCATTTTACTTTTATCTTTTATCTATGATTCAGTGTAAAACATGTATGCTTTAAATTCTCTTAATGAATGAATGTTTTAACGCTAAAACATCTTGTTGAAGCTAATTTTAGCTAACTTTACTAACTTTTCAAACGCTAACTTATATTCCTTTGGGCCTTTTCTTTTAAGTAACTCTTAAATTATAAAAGAGTTATAAGAGTCTTGACATCATCAAAAAGGGGGAAATTGTTAGGAAATTTCATGTTAGATGTTTTGATTATGACAAGATAGGATTCAATGTTAGACCCCAAAAATACGATGTAAGTTTTCGTTTTTCATAGAATGATGTATAAGCGTTTGAAAGTTGTAATTCATTATAGGCTTGAAATTTTTATCTTTGTAGAATTTAGACTAAGTCTTAGCGATTGAATCGCTAGTAGAATTCTAGGTGAGTCTATTAGAAAAGAAGTTGAAGACCAGCGTCTGAAGTCAACCGGAGATAAAGATTTTTCTACTTAGCGTCTGTCAAACGCTAAAAGATCTCATTTCCGGATTAATGGATCAGCGCTCAAAATCCCTCAAGCGACTTATGTCAGATTCACCTGAAATAAATTCTCAAGTCATGAAGGACTTAAATGCAATCATTCAACGGGCATTTATTTCCAACGTGAATTAAATTCAAAATGCATTAAATGCCTGATAAGAGCATTAAATGTCATAAGCCAATGTGACTTGTGGACAAGCCACCTTTTGACCAGACTGTCAGGAAAATTCAGAATTTCAGCTGCTCCCGTCCAATCGGTTTCAGCGAATTTTCAGGAATGTCAGAGAAAAGGTATACTCACGCGCCCCGTGAGAGGCACGCTCCTACCTGTGTCCAACGGACAGATCCCAAGAAATTGCCTATAAATACCTTACCCCAGCAAACCCTAAAAACATACAAGATACGTACGAAAAAGAGAAGAGAAACTATTGCCAAAAATCTTACTCACATTTTCTGAGAAAAAGCTTAGAAACTCCATAGCCAAATCTTTCAAGCTTTTTATCTACATTCCAACAGTAAAAAATATCTCAAACATCTTCCAAATAAGAAACTCAAATTTCAATTGAGATATTCCAAGTTGTTTGATCTTTTCAAAAACAAACAAAACCTTAGTGACAAACCTCAACCTTTCATCTGAGTGAGAAAAGTTGATTGAACCCTTTCAGGCAGTATTTCTGAGTGAGAGAAGCTTGAAGAAGATGATCTTCATTGGTGCTGAAGTCTGTGTGATCAAGGAGCCCAAGATCATTTTCACCCTTTTTACTATTGTGTAGAAGATTCTGTGTGACTCTTCGAAAATCATTCTAGTAAATTCCTCCAAGTGAAAAAGGAGAAGAAGGACGTAGCTGGGATTACACCACCCAGTAAACCTTATATATCTTGTGTCATTTATTTTATTTGTCTTATTATTATTTTTCTATTACATCATTTATCTTTGAAAGAGACAAGTTAAAGTGCAAAGCGATTAAGTTGACTAAAAGAACGCTAAAACTCATTTCCGCTGTGCTGACCCTGATTAAGTGATCTAAGCGTTGCCCTACTTTGGTAAACTGCTAAAATCACTAAGTCTAAGTTAACTTTTCTGAAGGGTCTGACGCAAGCGCTCAGTCATCCAAAGCGTTCAAACTTTTAAAGTGATGAAATTTTTTAAGTCGAAAAAGACTTTAGGGTCTATTCAACCCCCCCCCCCTCTCTAGACCCTTTCGTATCCCACTTGGGACCACCAACATCAAAACTGGATACGAGTTGTATGACGTAAGCTTTGACATGGAAGTGTCAGTTGAACACTATGGGTTAGTGGGAGCTTTTTATCATAGACAGATCAATGAAACTGATGGGTTCGAACATGACTCACATCGGTTCTGTCACATGGGTTTCACTCTATGACAGTCAATGACAAAACTGATTAGTTGTGATAGGTGCGTGTGAACCTTAGATCTGAGAAATCACATTGAAGATGTTCTTGAGATATCAAGTTCGTCACTAGAGTAGTTAAATCCAATTCACCCGTCGATGGGGTCGACCTCAAAGTACAACTTGATGGGCAAGCAACAGTCTTATCTGATTTGCAAGATGAAATTTATACTCTCATAAGTGAATGAGCATATATCCTATGCCGTCATGAGTGAGTGAGGTCAAAAGTCTTTGGCCAAAGCATTGGAGTTACTCATATTGGACACAAGAGTATATTTGGTGACCTCGACTCATTATGATTTATGCATATGGTCAAGTATTGTGAGTTTGAATAAATCGTGGCTCTCACTCTACTAGGGTATTAGAACAAAGGGTTTATATTCGTACGATATTCATAGCGGAAAAGGTTTGGAATGATCCTATTCATTCGTTCTCATTTGGGTTAAGATGTTGGCCACGTGACTGGCTAGGTGTTACCAACACCCACATCCTTTGGTTTCATCTCAATTACCTTTTGAGACTAATCTAAAAAGTCGCGCTTAAAGGATTTGCAAAGGGAAATTTATTTTGGACTTGAAGGGTATTTTCGGTATTTGATATCGTCTTTAAATAATTAATTAGTCATTGGATGATCTAATTAATTAATTATATTAATATGTTAATTAATTTCTTTGAGAAATTAATTATTGAATTAATATATTTATTTATTTATTGGAATAATAATAAATATTAAATAATTAAATAAAATAAAAACTAAGTAGGTGGACTAACCCGAAGGCTAGTACACGCCTATATGGGCATCCATAGTGGACGCCCAGAGCTTGGTTTTGTGGGCTTATTATTTTCTTGTGTAGTATAAATACTACTTGGTGGAAATAATTTACCCTGACCTCTCATTATTACTTAGCCACCAAGTCAAAATAGTCCAACCTCTCTCTCTCTCTCTAGCCATCCATCAAGGAGGAAGAAGGAGGGATTTTCACTTTGAATTCCGGTGTGGTGATTTAGAGGCGGTAAACTATTTACTGTTCGGATCAGAAAAATCAAAGCAGGCTCAAATTCGAAAAAATAATTTTTTTTCTTCAAATAATATGAAAAATCAGAGATGACCACCGTAGGAATTTTTATTCCATTGTGTTTTATTATCGTTTCCCAACAGATATAAAATTTATGTAATTTGCTTCCGCTGCGCATGCACGAAAACGTGTAAGATCATTGGGTTAGTCCAACAATGGTGTTAGAGTTAATGTCGAATTACATATTATTGTTTATGTGCGTTTAATTCGTTTATTCGGCCTGTAAATTAAGTATGCATGTTTTTAATTATTTTTCTGTTTGATCGATTTTTATGAAAAATCTGAAATTGTTGTTGATTTATGAAAAATAAATTTAAGCCTGAAATTATGTGTGTAAGGCTATGTTTTGATTATCTGATAAATCTATGACAATCGAACTACGAGAAATAACATGGGAGTTATTCGCGTTCAATTGTACAGATGGAATTGCCAAAAAATCACGATAGTAGCATCGAAGAGGCGTTGCCGCCAATTGCTGTCGAATAAACAGCAATACGTACGACGTGTGCTTGCGTGTAACGCACACACTTAGCATGTTTTAGATGCGCTGTTTGCTTTTCGTTAACGGCCAGTGATGATGATGACGAGTTGAATTGCAAACCTTAATTTATTTAGGGCTTAATTTTTGGAAACTTGAGAATTCAAGTAATTTTTGCAAATTTTTGGGAAAATATGCAAATAAAGAAAAAATTATTTTTTCTTGGATTTATGGAAAATAGAAAAATTAAATATTTTCAATAAAAATTCTAGAATAATTGAAATTGTTTATTTTAATTATTTTATAAAATTAAGTATTTTGGAAATTAAATTGATCCGTAGAATTTGAATTAAATAGATTGCATTAATTAAAGACGGTAAATTTATTATGTGGATTTAGATTTTATAGCATGATCTATATGTCTTATGTGAGCTATGTGCAAAAGCATGTTTTAAATTCAGTATGAGCATGCAATGTTTATGTTGGGATTTTTTGTTTCTTCGTGTTTTGTTGCATGATCACATTAAATCAAAGATAACTAAAATTGGTGAGACCTTGCATGTGAAATAAACCCTCGTTTAAATTATATTAAATCCTTTAACAGAAGAATTAATTCATTTAATTAATTTGGGCCTTCCATTGAATTGAACAGTGTGTTTGAGTAGAGAAATCGAACCTTCATGGATATAGTTTGATCCATGATGAGCTCCACAGACTTGCCTCCATCGTTTTGGAGTTATGCCCTAGAAACTACAACACATATATTGAATAGATTACCTTCTAAGAGTGTGCCAAAAGTGTCATATGACTTATGGCACAACAAACCACCCTCTTACAAGTACCTTAGGGTATGGGCCTGTGTTTCTTATGTTTAGTTGATGGGCGATAAGTTGGATCCTTGATCCACTTTGTCTAAGTTCATGGGGAATCTAAAAGAGTCTTTTGGATACTACTTCTACAGTCTCTCAAAACAGAAAATGTTCGTTTTGAGAAATGCTACCTTCCTCGAGAAGGAACCTTGATAGAAAAGGAAATAGCGATTGTAAAACTTGAAGCAGTTCGAGAGCCACAAACTTCCCCACAATCGACAGTTGAGGAAGAAAGGTTGGAAACTGTAAGTACACTTGTTCCTCCTGTTAACCGTCCGTAACAACACGGAATCGAACAAATAATATAGTGAAAGTAAGATCGTCTCCACAGGGAAGGTTATCAAGTACCAAACAAAGTTTATCTTATTATTTAGACTATCGATTATCAAAGATTTGAGATTTTAATTAATTAAAAGCAGAAATTTATAAAAACAGAATTAATTATAAATAATAAACACAAATATAATTAAAACGAACAATCAATTAACGAAAAGCCTAGGGATTAAGATTTCATCAAGGTATTTCTATGGATTATTAACTTTCAATGGATTATCATTCTTGTTTAAATTGAAGACCCAATTTCCTTAATTACATGAATACTCTCCCGAGATCTTCATGAGTACCCACCTAAATTAATTAACGTCACTCCCATGATCAAAAACTAATTTAGATGAATCCATTAAGTTCTATGAATATTGTTTAACTAGTCTCATGCAAAATTACCAATATCCCTATTAAGCAATTTACACATGTCTATTAAATCTGAACCAATAAACTAATTCACCTCCCGGTACTTGTGTTTGTTAGGTCTCATATTTTACATATTTTCATTATAATTTACCCCACATTTATCTTTATTTTATGCCTTGTTGTTAGTCTTTTCCTTTATTTTTAGCTTAATTTACGTATTTTGATTTCTAAGTCGTTTCAATGCTTTTGTAGGCATAAAAACGATGATTTTGATGAGTTGAAGGAGTATTTATTACGAGAATAATGAAAGTTATCCAAGAGGATGTGAAGAAATGCATTAGAAAGGCCAAACGAGAATGTTTCGTTGAAGAAAAATGAAGAGATAAAATTCTGCACAGGCAGATTGCACAGTTGTGCAGATATTCTGCACAGCTGTGCAGCTGTGGATTTTTATATTTTTTTGGGCCGATTTTATGACTTGGATAGGCATAATTTATGTATCTAAGACTCCTTTTTAGTAAAAAAAAAAGTGGCAAAAACGTTTTATAGGCTAGAGGAGGTGGAAGAGGCATAATTCATTCTTGAAAAAAAAGTAGATCTTGAAGACTTTTAGAGAGAGAAAATAGATGTTAGAGAGTTCTTGGAGAAGAGTTCTTGGAGAGGAAAGCTTCATCTTCTCAAGTTGTATTCTTCCAATCCTCCATTGTTGAACATGAGTAATTTTATGTTTATGCAATTTATTTCTTGTTTTTCTTTAATTATGCATAGCTAAATTATTTTCTAGGGTTTAAGATGTAGTCTTGTGTATTGATTTGGATTATTGATGATTTATGGATGTGATTTCTTGTTTGGTTTATCTATTGATGAGTGTTTAATGCTTGTAATTGCTTGATCACCAATTGCATGATTTAAGATAAATTAAGAAGTACCGGGAGGTGAATTAGTTTATTGGTTCAGATTTAATAGACATGTGTAAATTGCTTAATAGGGATATTGGTAATTTTGCATGAGACTAGTTAAACAATATTCATAGAACTTAATGGATTCATCTAAATTAGTTTTTGATCATGGGAGTGACGTTAATTAATTTAGGTGGGTACTCATGAAGATCTCGTGAGACTATTCATGTAATTAAGGAAATTGGGTCTTCAATTTAAACAAGAATGATAATCCATTGAAAGTCAATGATCCATAGTAATACCTTGATGAAATCTTAATCCCTAGGCTTTTCGTTAATTGATTGTTCGTTTTAATTATATTTGTGTTTATTATTTATAATTAATTCTGTTTTTATAAATTTCTGCTTTTAATTAATTAAAATCTCAAATCTTTGATAATCGATAGTCTAAATAATAAGATAAACTTTGTTTGGTACTTGATAACCTTCCCTGTGGAGACGATCTTACTTTCACTATATTATTTGTTCGATTCCATGTTGTTACGGACGGTTAACAAATTGGCGCCGTTGCCGGGGAAGGCAACAAATAGTCAATATCAATAAAAAGTTGATTCTTATTAGTTTAGACATTTTTCTTTATTTATTTATTTTTGTTTTGGATTTTTATTTGTTTGAACTTTGATACTTGATATTATTGTTTCAGAATGGCTGAGGAGCAGAGAACTCTCCGAGATTAAGCTACACCAACATATCAGAACTTAACCTCCAGCATAGCGGTACCAACTGTTCAGGCCAACACCTTTGAGTTGAAGCCGGCTATCATTCAGATGCTCCAACACACTGCATTTGAGGGAGATATTGAGAGGGAGGATCCTCATTCCCATCTAGGGAATTTCTTGGAAATCTGCAGTACTTTCAAGATGAATGGCGTTACTGAGGATGCCATAAGACTGCGACTCTTCCCATTCTCCCTGTCTAAAAGAGCTAAAGAGTGGTTGAAAAATCAGCTGGCAAATAAGTTCACCACTTGGGCTGATTTGTCGACTGCGTTTCTGACGAAGTATTTTCCCTCAGCCAAGACTGCCCAGTTAAGTAATGCAATCACAGGATTTATGCAAACTGATAGTGAAACCCTCTATCAAGCATGGGAAAGGTACAAAGAGTTACTCAGAAAATGCCCACATCACGGTATTCCTAGTTGGATGCTTGTGCAGACTTTCTACAATGGTTTGTCGCATAGTATCCGGATGAATATCGATGCAGCTGCAGGAGGGAGTTTTATGGCAAAGAATCCGGATGATGCATTGGCTCTTATGGACGAGATGGCCTCCAATACATATCAGTGGGCGAGTGATAGTCGGGGTACTAAGAAAACACCGGGCATACACAATGTAGATAACATTACATTGCTTAATGCTAACATAGAAGCACTTGTCAAGCACATGGAGGGACTCAAGGGAAATGTTAGTGCAGTATCTCAGCCTACTTCAGCTTGTGATATTTGTGGGGCACCTCATATGGCAACTGATTGCCCACTCATCGAGCAAGCTAACTATTTATCCTATCAGAATAAGCAGCAAGACAATCCATTTTTGAACACCTACAATTCGGGTTGGCGAAATCACCCGAACTTTTCTTAGGGAGGCCAAGGGAACCAAGGAGCTCAAGCAAATCCTCTTAGACAACAATTTCCTCCAGGTTTCCAACAGCAGGGTCCTCAGAATTTTCAACAACCAAATTAGCAGGGACCACCACCTCGAGAACCACAAGCTTGGGAATCAGCCATTGAAAAGCTCGCTAATGGAACAACAAAACGGTTTGAGAATCTGGAAGCAAAAATTGATCCGGTAGTGGGAGCAACGAAGAATCTGGAATTACAAATTGGACAATTGGCAAGTTCTATGAATTCGAGGTCAAAGGGTACATTGCCTAGCCAAACAGAGGAGAATCCGAGAGGACAGTGTAATGCAGTGACTCTGATAAACGAAAATATAATTGAAGAATTTGAGCCACATGCTGTACACAGAGATGAATTTGTGACGAAAGATAATTCAATCTTTGAATCTTCAGACAAGGTTGCGCCAGAAAAGGTTATCCCGAAGCCATATGTGAAACCATATCTTCCTCCAATTCCATTTTCCCAAAGGTTGCAACAGAAGAGGTTGGACAAGCAGCAAGAGAAATTTGTGAGAAGATGCCCGAAGCCATATGGACAAACACTTAGACTGTTGAACCGCAACATTCCGTATACAGATGCTCGGGCTCAGATGCCTATTTGTGAGACGTTTCTCACAGAGCTGTTGAGCAATAGAAAGAAATTAGAAGACGTGGAAACAATCTCCTTGAAAGAAGAATGCAGCGCCGTAATCCAACGAAACAGTCCTCCAAAGCTAAAGGATCCAGGGAGTTTTTCACTTCCTTGCACTATTGAAAAATTTCACTTTGATAAAGCACTTTGTGATTTAGGAGCGAGTGTTAGTCTAATGCCTTATTCAATTTGCAGGAAATTAGGCTTTCAAAAGCTTAAAAACACAAAGATGTCACTTCAATTGGCGGATGGGAGCATAAAACGCCCCATGGGAATATTAGAAAATGTTTTTGTGAAAGTGGACAAGTTCTACATCCCATGTGACTTCGTGGTGCTTGAGATGGATGAAGATTCAAAAACACCAATCATCCTTGGAAGACCATTTCTTGCAACCGCAGGAACCGTTATCGACGTGCGTGCTGGAAAGCTAGCGTTGAACATCGGAGAGGAGAAGGTGGAGTTCAACTTAAATAAAGTGATGAAATCTCCGCCTTTTGAAGAAAAATGTTATTCAGTGGATGTGATTGAAGAGACCATCAATGACGAAACTTCTCAAGGTAAAAGAGATCCATTAGAGTCGTATCGCGAAATATCTTCTAGACCTAAGGTAAAACTTAAATCTCTTCCACCATATCTCAGGTACATTCTTTTTGGAAATAATACGTTTCTATCTGTTATTGTAAATGCTATAATTGGTACACCTGAAATGGACCGATGGTTAACTGATTTACAATGGAAGAAAGACGGAATAGGTTGGAATATATCTGATATGAAAAGGATTAATCGTGCTTTGTATTTTTCAGGCGATGATATTCCTCGAGGAAAAGCAATTTCCCTCGCCCAAACTCAACAATAATTTTGTCTAAGTCAAGCTAATGACTTTAAACAAGCGCTGCTTGGGAGGCAACCCAAGAGTTTTCGATTCTTTTTGTCATTTCGTTTTTCTTTTCTTCTTTTTGCTTCATTTGAATTTCAATATTTTATGTTTGGAATTTTTATTTTATTTTATTTTATTTTTATTTTTCGGTGCTCAAATGCTTTACTAATGCAAGCTATTCTTGTAGAAGGTAAAAAAAAAATGAAAAACGAGGTGCTTGGGGCATTATACATTGTAAATCAGGTGCACAATTGTGCTAATTTTAGCACCACTGTGCACAATTTTCGCACTTAGAAAATTTTTAAGGTGCACAGTTGTGCAATTTTCTTGCACAATTGTGCAGAATTTTCGCACTTTTACACTCTGAAAAAAAAAATTCAAATTTTGAATTTTGGGTCAAAATCCCCAAAATTCAGTCAAACATCCCAAAAATCAGTCAACCACATACATTTCAGCCAAAAGCATCTCTCTTTCAATCTCTCTCTCTCTCTCTCGGTCATCTCCCATTCTCCAGCCAACCTCCACGCCTCGCCGCTGCTCGTCGTCGTCCACCTCACAAGTCGTCGCCTCCATCGCCGCTCACAGCCACCACACCTCCCGTCGAGTTAAGCCACCATCATCACCACGTCGAACCAAATCCGTTCGCCGCTCAATCTCGTCACGCCACTACACCACGCCGCTGCTCCGCGTTCAACCACTACGCCGCCGTCAAACCACCGGAGCCGCCTCACTTCCGTCGTCTTCGCCGCAGTGAGCCGCCGCTGCTCACTCCCACACTTCAGCCATCGACAACCGCTTGCCACATTTCACCACACCGCCGTTCGACCACCGTCGCGGGTTATTAAATAATCCGCCGCTTCCGG
This sequence comes from Buddleja alternifolia, assembly GCA_019426215.1. Taxonomy (NCBI): domain Eukaryota; kingdom Viridiplantae; phylum Streptophyta; class Magnoliopsida; order Lamiales; family Scrophulariaceae; genus Buddleja; species Buddleja alternifolia. Next base: position 25,267,309 of record CM033393.1, on the reverse strand, counting down.
TCGCAACCCATACAGATCCACCTCCCTTCCGTAGAGTTTCGCCGTCATCACCGCCAAGAACCAGAACGGCGTCACTTTTCTCTTCTCCAGCCAGCCGCAGCTCCACCGCGTCACAGCTGCACAACGCCGACCTCCACCACAACCGCACCACCGCTGCTAAAACGCCTTCGCCCAGAGTTTCCACCGTCGGTTTGAGGTACGGCCGAATCTCCACCGCCGTCTCGGATCCACAACTCAACTCGCTTTACTCCCATCGCCGGTTGTCTTCTCCGAGCAGTTCAGCCGCTGTCGTCTGACACCCTCACAACCGCGACCAATCTTCTTCTACTAGGTATACTACGTACTACACCCGATCACTAAGGCCACTACCAGCTCCCGGGCCATCACTCACATTCATAGGGGAGTATTTCTTTCACTATTCTTTTAATTACATTTTGCTTCCGTTCTTGATTATCGGTTTCACTTGATTACATTGAGGACAATGTGATATTTTAAGTGTGGGGTGATTGATTGCATGTTGTGAGGTTGTGATTGCGTATATTGAATTGCTCAAGTGTGGGGTGTTTGTTGTTAAATTGGTGAAAGGATCGGACATATTACATGGTTTTTTGTTGAGTATTGCGTGTATTGAATTGCTCAAGTGTGGGGTAATGTGGTTAAGTGGTGAAAGAATTGGGCATACGTCAATTTTTGCTGAGTTGTTGCTGAAAATTGGTTGACTTGTTCATAATATTTGTGTTCCCATATTTGAGCTCTTGACTATATAAACATATGAATTTGATTTCTGTACATGAATACTCTTTTTATTAAGTTTGATCACTGAGTCTGAAATTTGTAAACTTTTTATGCATCTTTACACACTACACACGAGTTTTAGTAGAGGGAATTGATCGGGGAGATAAAAGCAATTACATATTTCATTGATATTGGAGGAAAGTTTAAAAAAAAAAAGAAACAAATCGAGAAAATAGAAAAAGAAATAAGGAAAGAAAAGGTTGATTCAGTGGCTATTGAATGCTAAAATCACCCAGTTCGTTTCTAGCCTTTGTCACTCGAGTGATTAAGTCCGTTGGGGTGTCTTGACACCTAGTGCCTTAAAACCAACTGGTTTGAGAGTCATTGGCCCAAAACTCGTTACAAGGGTGACATAGAAAGCTTGACTAGCGAAACATTGCACGGGTTGATAAATTGTGAATGAAGGAGAGGGAAAAGATGAAATATGATAGATGTTGTGTTTTTGCTTGAAATATCCGAAATGTTCCCTTGCTAGAATTCATAAATCAAGCACGAATGGATGTATATGAAATTGAACTTGTTTGGATTAGTGTGATGACTTGAGAGTAAAGATGTTCAAATGTGGAAAAATATTGATTCTATGTGTTTATTGGTTATTGTGATGATTGTGGGGAGTCATAGATGTTGTGACTAGTTGCTGATTTGATGCACGGTGAGACAGATAGACGATTGTCATGAATTTTGTGGGTATATTCTCTGCGAACCCTCACGAGACAAAACTCGTCCACTAGGGGTAACCTAGGGGTTTAACGGCTTGTTGCACATGCTAAGTGCAATCGTGTTCCCTACGAAAGTGGTGTTATCTTTAGTTTAGTTTTTTTTTGTTTTTGTTTTGTTTAGATTTACTCGAGGAGGAGTAAAGGTTAAGTGTGGGGTGTTTGTTAGGTCTCATATTTTACATATTTTCATTATAATTTACCTCACATTTATCTTTATTTTATGCCTTGTTGTTAGTCTTTTCCTTTATTTTTAGCCTAATTTACGTATTTTGATTTCTAAGTCGTTTCAATGCTTTTGTAGGCATAAAAGCGATGATTTTGATGAGTTGAAGGAGTATTTATTACGAGAATAATGAAAGTTATCCAAGAGGATGTGAAGAAATGCATTAGAAAGGCCAAACGATAATGTTTCGTTGAAGAAAAATGAAGAGATAAAATTCTGCACAGGCAAATTGCACAGTTGTGCAGATATTCAGCTGTGCAGCTGTGGATTGTTATCTCTTCATTTTTCTTCAACGAAACATTCTCGTTTGGCCTTTCTAATGCATTTCTTCACATCCTCTTGGATAACTTTCATTATTCTCGTAATAAATACTCCTTCAACTCATCAAAATCATCGTTTTTATGCCTATAAAAGCATTGAAACGACTTAGAAATCAAAATACGTAAATTAGGCTAAAAATAAAGGAAAAGACTAACAACAAGGCATAAAATAAAGATAAATGTGAGGTAAATTATAATGAAAATATGTAAAATATGAGACCTAACACCTCCTCCAAGGAGACCTGTGAGGGTCTCGAGACAACCTGAGTGGTATGGTATCTTGCTGAAAAGTGACAAGGACAAAATCCCCATGGATTCTGATCTAAAGACATATGGGGAGGCGACGTCCAACGTCAATTTGTGAAGGTGGCTAGAAGCCATGAAATCCGAAATGGATTCCGCACACTCCAACAAGGTGTCGACCTTGGTGGACCTACCCAATGGAGTTTGGCCCATTGGATGTAAGTGGGTCTATAAGCGAAAGCTTGGAGCTGATGGTTAGGTAATTTCTCACAAGGCTCGCTTGGTGGCAAAACGTTATACCCAAAGGCAAGGAATTAACTATGAGGAAAGTTTTTCTCCTGTAGTGATGCTGAAGTCCATTAGAATTCTTCTATCCACATTGATGCACGAAAACCCAATCATGTATTTAACAACAAAAGGACTGATTGTGTTTAATCATAGAGTGGACAATTAAGTGCGGGATGTTGAACCCATAGAGATTTTTGTTATAGAGAAAACAATAAATTAACTCAAGCAACTGTAAACTTAAAGATAAATAAATCATAAACTGTCAAGACAATAATTAAAAGTATGTGAAAATCAATAAATAAAAACCACTAAGACACATGACATGAACAAGATCTCTCGCAGAACCCCACGTTTGAACGTTCTACTCCTCACACGTTCAGACGTCCCATGCCACACGTTCGAACGTTCTACTCCTCACGTTCGGACGTGCTGTCTAAATATTTCTTTTGAATTCTACCTCTTTACTGCACAAAAATAAAACACAAGATCAAAAACAAACAAGTCAAAAACAAAACAAAGCTAAATAAGACAAAAAAAAATAGCTCGGGTTGTCTCTCGAGAAGCGCTTCTTTAAAGTCATTAGCTTGACTTTGCAGAGTTGGCCTATGTCGTCGGATCATGCAGTGGATTAGAACTTTTGTCCAAACTCCCATCAATTGGTTCATCATGTTGCAATTCCATGGATGTAGTGACAGCCACTTGGTCCATCGTATCAAAATTTCCAACCTCGTCAGTACTGGTATCTCCCTCATATTCTTGACTGCTCGGGTCATCAGACTAATGTTCCTGCAAAACTTCATCCTCAAAAGGATCGAAAGCATCTAGTATAGAACAAGTATTGTCAGAAAATTCATGCTTAAAACTTCTATAAACATTCAAAGTTACTTTCTTATCCCCTATATTCAATGTAAGCTTACCATGCGCCAGGTCTAGCGTGGCTTTACCTGTGGCTAGGAATGGTCTTCCTAGGATCAGTGGGACATCAGAATCTTCTTCCATTTCAAGAACCACAAAGTCGACTTTAACTATGACATCTTCGATCACTCCAATGGGATTCTTGACAGATTTATCTGCGAGCTGCACCCGCATAATTGTGGTTTTGGTCTCTCCAAGGCCTAACTTCTAAAAGAGTGCATAAGGCATCTAGTTGATCCCAACCCCAGAATCACAAAGAATTCTATAGAACTTCATATCCCCAATAGTGCATGGAATGGATAAACTACACGGATCCTTGCATTTCTCTGGCATTTTGTTCATCACAGCCGCTGAACATTCTTTGGTTAGGCAGACAATACCCACTTCTTCCCGCTTCTGTTTGTTTCATAGAATTTCCTTAAAAAGTTTCACGAAGTTTGGAATCTACAAGATAACATCTGCAACAGGAACGTTAATGCGCACTTCTCTCAAACTCTCAAGAATACGAAGGAAACTCTTATCATGTTCATTCTTTATAATCTTCTGAGCTAAGGGAAAGGGAAAACATACTTCAACAGGGGGAGGGGGTTCAATAACAGTAGACTTCAACTTGGATTCACTTCTTTGGACGTTCGAACGTTAGACGGGTCCACGTTCAGACGTTGAGGATGCAACGTTCGAATGTTAACTCCTTTACATTCGGACGTTTGAAGCAGGAAATCTGCTGCCTCTGGAATATTACATGATGTTCTAATGTCACATGATTCACGTTCGGGCATGCTGTGTGCGTTCTTCATTTTCTTCCCACTTTTGAGAGTTACTGGGAAGCACTGCTCCTTCGGGTTTTTCTCAGTATCACTCGGTAATGTACCCGTGTTTCTCCCTAAAAGGCTATTCGAAAGTTGTCCTATGTGATGTTGCATCTCCTTCATTCCTGTAACGACATCATTTAGCATCAAGTGGAGTTCTCTAAAATATTCATCCGACTTGCGAATTTGTGCATTGAGCCTATCATCAATGTTCATAGATCTTCCTTGACCTTGCTACTGAAATTGCACTTGTCGTTGGTATTTGTTGGGCTAAAACGGTGATCGAGGTGCTCGGTATGCTCCAAGATTTCCATATGGTGGATTAGTTCGATTTTGAGGGAAATTCTCGGCTCTTCCAAAAATAGCTTGAGCTCTGTGCTGATTCACATAGTTGATCTCTGTTGTGGCCTCTGGCTTAACTCTTTCTCCAACCTCTTTAACCGCTGCCACCTTCTTTGATGCCGGTGTGATCTCATTTTCCTCCCCAGGGTATAACTCATCCTCCCGAGCTAACTGCTCTATTTTCTCCTAGATAGATTTATTATCAAGACCCAACAAGTCGCCTCCGGCTCCAGCATTGAGTCGGTGTCTAATCCTAGACCTTATTCCATTGTAAAAGTGTTTTACCAATTCATCTTGAGTAAAATTATGATCAGAACACTTCCTAATCATTCCTTTATACCTATCCTACCCATTTTCTAACGACTCATTCTTTCTTTGCCTAAACCCTTTAATATTGCTACGAAGCTCATTGATTCATGAAGGTAGGAAAAATTTATTTAAAAAATTTTCGACGAGCACTCCTCAAGTGGTGATTGACTGTGAGGGTAAAGACTTATACCAAAAAGTGGGTTTATCTTTGAGTGTAAAGTGAAACAACCTAATTCGGATAACATCTAGGTCTCTGAGATTAAATTGCATGGTTAACAAAACATTTTCAAAGTTTTCCAAGTGATCATGTGGTGACTCACTATTTTCTCCATAAAAAGGATCACTTTGTGCCATACTAAAAAGATGTGATGGGATGTGAAAATTTGGTGAGTGAAAAGGTGGTATGACAACAGGACCAGGTAAAGAGTGTACCCTAGGTGGTTGACTACCACGAATAGATGGTAACTGAGCCGGTGTTGCCAGCTGCATTGCGTGTAGAATATTTTTGAGCCATTCACAATGATCCAGAAGATTCATGTCTGGAAATTCGGCTGCCATGGCTGGCCTTCCTCGATTTGCTCGGATCGTTCATTCGATTTCTAGATCAAACTCCTCAAGATCTCCATCACAAGATCGAGTCATAAACCTGAAAACGATATCAAACGAAAAGGTAAAATAGAGATATAATTTAAACTAAAAACACGAAAAAGCTTGAATTAAAATAGCTATGCTAAAACAGACAAATTTCTAGCAACGGCGCCAAAAACTTGATGCACGAAAACCAAATCGTGTATTTAACAGCAAGAGGACTGATCGTGTGTAGTAATAGAGTAGACAATTAAGTCCGGGATATCGAACCCACGGAGATTTGTGTTATAGCGAAAACAGTAAATTAACTCAAGCAATTGTAAACTTAAAGATAAATAAATCATAAACTATCAACACAATATTAAAAGTATGTGAAAATCAATGAATAAAAATAACTAAGACACATGCGTCGACACAAATTAATCAATTCTCGTTATATAGTATTCTCGTGTTTCAGATAATTATTGGTAAGGTGGAAAATTTCTTAATATTATTATCACGCGGATCCCTCGCTCATGATAACCTATACTAGATTTGTTGTAGCAATCTCTACTATATGCATTAGACACTGGAATTTTCCCCAAATTTATTCAGATTTATCCCTCCAAATAAACTCAGCTAACAACGTCCGGAGTATGTAGCTATCCCTAGCATCAACTAACTTAGAAGGTCTTATTAATCCCTCTTGCACCTTAATTCACTTTCTCCCGAACAGATTTATTAAACATTAGATCTTAAATATGTTGGCCAGACACACTAAGCATTTGTTAGAGTTATGCCCTCAAATGCCATAAGAGGATAGAATTATAGGGCACTAGTTTGTATCAAAACATTCTTGTTTTAATAAAAGGCTTTTGATGTTGTTTCTTATAGGTATTTGTAAGGTTTAAATAAACAACAATTGGTCCTTGATATTAAGGCGAACATTCTACTGCCTATGGGTTAGGGAGAATGGCACTGGAAGTGTTTTATCCTTAATATCTAAATTGGTTCGCAAGTCGAGAGAGTATTGACTGGACATCATTACTGGACATAGATTTGTATGATATAAGTTTTGATAGGGAAGTTCCAGTTGAACACTATGAATATGTCAGTGGGAACTTGTATCATAGACACATCAGTTAGACTGGTGTGTTCAAACTCGGCTCGCATCAGTTATGTCACATGGGTTTTCACTCATTGACAGTCAATGACAAAACTGATAAGTTGTGATAGGTACGCGTGAACCTTAGACCTGAGTAATCACGTTGAAGATTTGTTTGTGACATCAAAGTCTTTCATTAGAGTAGTTAGATCCAATTCACCCGTTGGTGGGGTCAACCTCGAAGTGCGGCTTGATGGGCAAGTAGCAATCTTAATTGATTAGCAATATGGGATTTATTCTCTCATAAGTGAATGAGCTAAATATCCTATGCCGTCATGAATGAGTGAGGTCAAAGACTTTGACCAAAGCATTGGAGATACTTATGTTGGACATGATAGTATACTCAATGACCCCGATTCATTATGAGCTGAGCATATAGTCAAGTCCAATGAGTTTGACTAAACCATGACTCTCACTTGACTAGGATATATGAATAAAGGCTTTATACTCGTACGGTATTCACAGCGTGAAAGGTTTGGAATGATTCAATACATTCGTTCTCAATTAGGCTACGATGTGGACCACAAGACTGGTTAGGTGGTATCCACATCCTTTTGGTTTCCTCCCAATTGACTTTTGGGACGAACGTAAAGAGCCACGCTTAAAGGAATTATAAATTAAAAATCATGGAATAAAACTTGAGAGAGATCTTTCGGTATTTGATATCGTAATTAAGTCATTGATAATTAGATGATCTTCTTAATCAAGTGAATGTGTTATTTAATTTCCTTGTGAAATTAATTTTGGAATTAACATGTGTTAGTTAGTTATTTAATTGATAATTATTGGATAAATAATATTAATTAAATAAATACACAAAATGGACTAAGCTCGGAGGGTATTTTAGTTAACTAGGTTAATTTTTCTAGTTGTAGTATAAATATACTGATAGGATTCGTTTTTACGTGTTTTTAAGCCCCTTTCCGTTTATGTTTTAGGTTCATTTATCGCTTGATTCTTTCCACATGTGCATTTAATTCGTGCATTAAGTGATTTCAGACCTTAAATGGATACAATCGAAGAACGGGCTGAAAAACGACTTATAAAACAAGTTTAGGCCAAGATGCTTCACACCTCCACGACCAAACAAGCAAGAAATAAGTTGGAGTTAGCCAAGATCATGTTTTAGTACCATTTCCGCACACCTGGGTGCCAAATCAGAAACAATATCCACGTTGGAACGCCATTTGGATAAATTTAGAGACCGAATTTGGTGACGTGTCCTTCTACAAAGTTTTAGATCTATGTCTTATCTTTACATGGGGACTTGAATCATCCAATTCGGAGGTCTGTGGAGAGGTTTATGAATAAAACACTATCCCTGCGCTGGAAAATACGAAAGTGGCAGCTCCCATTCTTAGTAGGTGGAAAACAAGAGAATGGTAGTTCACATTCTTGGTAGGAGGAAAGTAAGAGAATGGTAGGTGGAAAACAAGAGAATGGTAGTCCACATTCTTGGTAGGAGGAAAGTAAGAGAATGGTAGGTGGAAAACAAGAGAATGGTAGTTCACATTCTTGGTAGATGGAAAGCAAGAGAATGGTAGGTGGAAATAAAAGAGAATGGAAGCACATGTTCTTGGTTGGTGAATTCTTTTGGCTATAAAAGGAGGATTGGAGGCCATCCTACAAACACACTTGAAAACACATTCCCCATTGGGGGAGCCTAAACACATCCTATCATCATCTTCATCATTCTTAGATTATTTATGAATATTATCAAGAACCTCTGAAGGTGAAGAAATCAAGAAGCATGGAAGAGATGAAGATCGAAGTTCAACCATAAAAAATACGAGGGAGTTTCTTAGATTTAGATTTGTTTTTGTCTATGAATATGAATCTTAATTTAAGTTCCTATCTTTTATCTTTTATGATGAAATAGATTCTTCGAACTAAGGCCATGTTGAGGCTAAATTATGATAATTGAGTTATAAATTGTGTTTTTCATATTAATTCTATTGTTGTTCTGTGTCTTGATCTTGTTTGAATGCATCATATGCTTAGCTACCATATGCATGATTTATTGCTTAAATTATTCGTTCGAGAGAAGGTAATTTAAGGTGCAAAGAGGATCATCACATAATCCGTAAAAAATAGGGAATTGCCCCTAGAGATAGGTAGAGATTCCCGGGTGCAGTTAGCCGGATTAATCCGGGGAAATTCTAGAACTTGAATGCATGATTGTTGGTTAGATTCTCGGATAGACATATCTAGAGAACCATCAATTAATCATAGGATTATTACAGCCGAGAAATCGGGTAGTAATTATTTAAGGTTTTTTCCACCAAAGCAACATTAGTCTAATAATATGAGAACATGTTTATAATGAAAATTGATTAATTTATGCCAACACATGTGTCTTAGTTGCTCTTTTCCATAGCTATCTTGATTTCGACATTTTGTTTCTTATATCTTACTTCCATAATATTTTAGTTAATTCTTGTTTTAATTTAAGTTCTTCAATTGCTTTAAAATCATAAACTAAAATACAAGTCCTTGAGGTTCGACAACCCGGACTTTATTGTCCACTTTATTACTACACACGACCAGTCCACTTGCTGTTTAATACACGTAAGGATTTTTCGTGTCAAGTTTTTGGCGCCGTTGCCGGGGACTTGTTTAATTTTAGTTTTTGATTTTATTGCAAGTTTTAAGTATTTATTTGATTTTTATTAATTTATTATTATTATTATTATTATTTCTTACACTCTTAGTTCGCAATGGCTAGCAATTTTCCAGATATGACCCTTCCGGAGAATCAATTATGGCTGCAAAGCGTCATTCAATTCGTAAAGGATAGCAATTTTCCTGATATGACACTACCGGAGAATCAATTATGGTTGCAAAGCGTCATTGAAGCGTGTTATGCACAAGGGTTCTTTCCACGACATTACCAAGAAAGAATTCCTACTCTGGAGGAACAACTTGATAACACCATTGGAGAGCTCCACTTTATGATGAAGGACGCACGGCGGGAAATGAAGGAGATGAATCATCAACTCAAGCAACTAACGAGCGACATATCTGAGAAAGTACCATGGGCATTGCTTGGTACCACTGAGATAGATCAAAAGGAGGAATTCAACACCGTGATGTTGAATGAAATGAAGTTGGAAAATTCGAAAGCAGATTCCTCCAACGATGAGTATTCGACTCCTATCCTTTCTGAGGGTGTTGACATTTCTTTACTTTCTTCCCTAGCCACAGGTAAATCAGTATTTGATGCCGACGATGGTAAGTTGTTATTGAATGTAGGAGATGACATGGTTAATTTCGATAACTATGAGGTTTTTGAGCATCTAATTGATTTTGATTTGTCTTTACATATTGATGTTTTTGATCCTTTTAGTGTTGTGCACTTTCATAAAAAACGAGCCAATAATCTTCTACATCCATACATGATGGAGCTGAAATATGTCAAGGTGATTGGTAAAGAAAAACGAGATATTATCTCTAGCTTGGAGAAAAATCTGCACCACCATCCGGAGCATGAGGAAGAAAAGGTAATAGAGGTATTGAGGGACCATGAAAAAACTCATGAGTGGATGATTGCTTGGTCTAACCCTAGCATATGTAGCACAAATAATTGATCAATCTTCACTACAAAGGGCAAAAGGTTGAAGCGATACCCAATAGTGGATTGGAGAACGAATAAGGCATTCATACATAAACCGCCTTGAGCCAATCTCTTACATAAAGTCAAGCTAGTGACTTTAAAAGAGCGCTTCTTGGGAGGTAACCCAAGCTTTGTGAGTTTTCTTTTTTCTTTTTTTTTTTTTGCTTTCTTTTTTTGTTTTTGCTTTTCGTTTTATTTGTTTTGTCTAACCATGCATTTTTGGCATGTGTTTTAATATGCTTGATGGTTTGTTTGATAAGTATGTTGAACATGTTAGTAGCAATTTCCCGTTGTTTTGAGAGGTCTATTTTGATGAGATGGGTCTGATTTGGAACATATTTGTGATGAAGGATTGTTTTTCACCAATCCTTGATTGTAAGTACTCTTATACCTTTTGCATGCGTTTATGTGAGACAACATTGGGGACAATGTTGAGTTTAAGTTTGGGGGTATATGTGGGTAGTACTTTGTGGTTTTAATACATTCATATGATTGATCACCATGTGTTTGCTATTTTTGTCATGTCATGTGTACCTCGTTTAGCTCAAGTTTGGGGGAATTTGTATGCTATCATGTTTATATGTGCTTATGTTGAGAAAATCAAGCATGGTTTTTTTTTTTTTTTTAGTCCTTCCAATTGATGCATTTAAATTGATTAACTTTAAAAAATGGCATGATTTTTTGAAATAATTTGAATTTAAATGAACATATATATCTTTGAAATTGCTCATGGAGACCCTAGACTAGGATTGATTTCTTAGATGATTCACATTGCACAATAAATCGAAGGTAGAGGAGTTGAGAGGATAACCATCTTGAGACACTTAAAGAGTTTTTTCGGGAAAAATTAACTTAGATTTTTCATAAGGTTATAAGTTAAGTAGTAATTTTTTTATGCTAAACAATGAATTAAAAAGGTTGAAGTTTGGTATGACCACAAGTGGTCAGGTTAATATGTACTGGAGGTGAAAAGTTCCATGCCTATATACTGTACTATTATGCTAATTTGAGCTAAGCTCAAGCCAAAAAGAAGCGAATTGTTTAAAAGATCTAGTTTTATTTCGTGGCCTTTGACACTCGAGTGATTAAATCCTTAGGAGTGTCTTTACACTTAATGCCCCAAAACTATCTAGTTTGGGAGTCATTGATCTAAAGTTTGTTACATGGGTGCCATAGAAAGCCTAATGGAATAAAACATGGCACATGATCTAGCCTTAATGAAGTTAATTGGAAAGTTTCATATGAATTGAAAGTTTGAATGTTTGAGATAATGAAATTCAAATGGCTATGAGATTTTCTATGATTCTTATGCTTTGTGTTTGATCATAAAGTTGATAGATATGGGATTAATGTCCAAAATTTGGTAAGGATGCCTCTCGACTATAATACCTTAGATTTATTTTCACTACACCCTATGGAGTCTTTTCCAATATTGGTGTCACATGAGCAAAAGTAGTTGATATGTATATATATTTGTGAGCTGTAAAAGGATGATTTTGTGCCATTTATTCTTGTTAATTATGTTGAGATGTATTCATTTGGTTGGAATTGAAAGTTTGTTAGATTTTGTGGGTATATCGTCTGCAAACCCTCACGAGACTATAACTCGTCCTTTGAGGTAACTCAAAGGTTTAAAGGCTTGTTGCACATGCTAAGTGCAATCGTTTACTCCACGAAAGTGAGTTCGTTAGTTGTTTTTGTTTCCTCCTTTTGGTTGATGATATTTTTCGTACCCTAGACCTTTTATTGCTCGAGGTCGAGCAATTGATAAGTTTGGGGGAGTTGATAGGAGTCGTTTTTACGTGTTTTTAAGCCCCTTTCCGTTTATGTTTTAGGTTCATTTATCGCTTGATTCTTTCCACATGTGCATTTAATTCGTGCATTAAGTGATTTCAGACCTTAAATGGATACAATCGAAGAACGGGCTGAAAAATGACTTATAAAACAAGTTTAGGCCAAGATGCTTCACAACTCCACGACCAAACAAGCAAGAAATAAGTTGGAGTTAGCCAAGATCATGTTTTAGTACCATTTCCGCACACCTGGGTGCCAAATCAGAAACAATATCCACGTTGGAACGCCATTTGGATAAATTTAGAGACCGAATTTGGTGACGTGTCCTTCTACAAAGTTTTAGATCTATGTCTTATCTTTACATGGGGACTTGAATCATCCAATTCGGAGGTCTGTGGAGAGGTTTATGAATAAAACACTATCCCTGCGCTGGAAAATACGAAAGTGGCAGCTCCCATTCTTAGTAGGTGGAAAACAAGAGAATGGTAGTTCACATTCTTGGTAGGAGGAAAGTAAGAGAATGGTAGGTGGAAAACAAGAGAATGGTAGTCCACATTCTTGGTAGGAGGAAAGTAAGAGAATGGTAGGTGGAAAACAAGAGAATGGTAGTTCACATTCTTGGTAGATGGAAAGCAAGAGAATGGTAGGTGGAAATAAAAGAGAATGGAAGCACATGTTCTTGGTTGGTGAATTCTTTTGGCTATAAAAGGAGGATTGGAGGCTATCCTACAAACACACTTGAAAACACATTCCCCATTGGGGGAGCCTAAACACATCCTATCATCATCTTCATCATTCTTAGATTATTTATGAATATTATCAAGAACCTCTGAAGGTGAAGAAATCAAGAAGCATGGAAGAGATGAAGATCGAAGTTCAACCATCAAAAATACGAGGGAGTTTCTTAGATTTAGATTTGTTTTTGTCTATGAATATGAATCTTAATTTAAGTTCCTATCTTTTATCTTTTATGATGAAATAGATTCTTCGAACTAAGGCCATGTTGAGGCTAAATTATGATAATTGAGTTATAAATTGTGTTTTTCATATTAATTCTATTGTTGTTCTGTGTCTTGATCTTGTTTGAATGCATCATATGCTTAGCTACCATATGCATGATTTATTGCTTAAATCATTCGTTCGAGAGAAGGTAATTTAAGGTGCAAAGAGGATCATCACATAATCCGTAAAAAATAGGGAATTGCCCCTAGAGATAGGTAGAGATTCCCGGGTGCAGTTAGCCGGATTAATCCAGGGAAATTCTAGAACTTGAATGCATGATTGTTGGTTAGATTCTCGGATAGACATATCTAGAGAACCATCAATTAATCATAGGATTATTACAGCCGAGAAATCGGGTAGTAATTATTTAAGGTTTTTTCCTTAATCTAATAATATGAGAACATGTTTATAATGAAAATTGATTAATTTATGCCAACACATGTGTCTTAGTTGCTCTTTTCCATAGCTATCTTGATTTCGACATTTTGTTTCTTATATCTTACTTCCATAATATTTTAGTTAATTCTTGTTTTAATTTAAGTTCTTCAATTGCTTTAAAATCATAAACTAAAATACAAGTCCTTGAGGTTCGACAACCCGGACTTTATTGTCGACTTTATTACTACACACGACCAGTCCACTTGCTGTTTAATACACGTAAGGATTTTTCGTGTCATATACTACTTAGTGAACAATTAAACCTAAGCCTCAGTTTTGACTTTCTCTCCAAGAAAAACTCTCCACCTCTCTCTCATCTCTCTAGCCGTTCAAGAGGAGAAGAAAGAAGGGATTTTTGCTTTCGATAGTGGCGAGGTGATTTAGAGGTAGTGACGTTATTGCTGCTCCAAAAAGAATCAAGAAGCTGGTTCAGAAATTTTAATTACGCGAAAAGGGTACATATTTCTCAACATGATTTGAATATGTGAAATCAATGATGAATCCACTGTGGGTATTTTATTTCTGCTGCGTTTTTATGTACAAACCCGACCGCATTGAGAACAAGATTATAACACAAAGCAATATAAATCATTCATACGAGAAATACTTTTATAACTCAAAAACTCCCTATGACTGTGTAGAAAATCTCCTTCTTCCTTCAAGCTTCTTATATTTCTATGGAGAATTACAAAGGATCAAACCATAGTCTAACTCTTTTTCTTTATATGTGAAGACAAAATATTGCTGGAGAAGAAATCTGAGAAACGCTCTTCAAAACCCTATTGTACCAACCAGAAGGGTTGGCGAGGGTTGGCGTAGTGGCTTGTCCACCACTACACTCCTGAGTGGGGAGCGTGTTCAACTCCCCCAGTGACAAATCCTCTCAGGTCAGCCGCAGGCTCAGTACCGCAAAGCAGGATTAGTTCCATACCCAATGTGGTGTGGAGAAACCCGTGGGAAACGAAAAAAAAAACCATACTGCACCACTTTGTATTTATAGGCGTGGTTTGAGAAGAGTCAGTGTAAGTGTAGAGTTTGAAAATTTCCAAAACTATTCTGCTGACATCAACGTTCAAACGTTAGGCTTCCTGGCATCCATGGGTAACTTATCTCAATGTTCGGGCTTAACACTTCTTCACATTAGCACGTTCGAACGTTAACTCTTCGACTTTCTGCTATGAGATTTCATCTTACTGCTTCTTTCATCCTTTTTGTCTCCAATGCTATGATTTATACCTGGATACGTAAAATAGACATATTACACGTATATGTGGTATAAAATCATACTTAACTCTATGAAAATCATAGAACTAAAGGATTATAAAAAACGTAATTCTCGACTCTATCACATATCTGCCTATTATGATTATGAGATCTGCTAGATGGATGTGAAGACCGCTTTCCTTAATGGGAACATTGAGAAAGAGATCTATATGGATCAATCGGAAGTGTTCACATTTAGTGGGAGCGAACATGTAGTATGTAAACTCCAGAGATCTATTTATGGACTCAAGAAAGCTTCCCGAAGCTGAAACCTGCATTTTGACAAAGCCATAAAAGGATATGGTTTTATCAAAACTGTTGTAGAAGTGTGTGTATACAAGAAGGTCAGTGGGAGGGCTATAACATTCCTAGTGTTGTATGTGGATGACATCCTGCTTATTGGAAATGATATACGAATGTTGCAAACAACAAAAGCGTGGTTGTCTACACAAATCTCCATGAAGGATATGGGAGAAGAATTCTATGTTCTCGGAATGAAGATCCACCAAGATAGAGAAAATAGGTTGCTGAGACTCTCCCAATCCTCGCAAATAGATAAAGTGCTAAAAAGATTCAGCATAGAGGATTCCTTCCAGCCAGACATGGTGTTCATTTTTTCAAGTCTATGTCCAGAAGCTGGAGGAAAGAGAATGAATGGAAGGCATACCCTATGCTTCAGTAATAGGGAGCATTATGTATGCTATGCTATTTACACGACCTGATGTAGCTTATGCACTTAGTATGACAAGTAGATATCAGGCAAATTCGGGTGAAGAGAATTGGACCGTCATGATGGTCATCTTGAAGTACTTGAGGTGTACTCAAGATTTCTTCTTAATGTTCGGCGGAGGAGAATTGGATTTGGAATGTTACATTGACTTGAGTTTTCAGTTAGATGTAGATGACGCTTGGACATATGTTTGTACTCAATGGTGGAGCGAAAAGTTCAAAGAGCTCCAAGCAGGAGACGACAGTTGACTCCACCATCAAGGCTGAGTACACTGTGACTGCGGCTGCTGGAGCTTCAAAAGAAGCTATTTGGATGAAGAGCTTCATCCATGAGTTGGATTTCGTATCCTCCATTGCTAATCCAGTGTGTGTATACTGTGATAACAATGGGGCAATAGCACAAACTAAAGAGCCAAGGTCTCACTAGCGTTCTAAGCATATACTAAGGTGATATCATCTGATTAGAGAGATCATTGATAGAGGCGATGTTTGCCTCTCAGTGATCTAAGAATTGATCCCAGCAAGTGTTATGAGTGCTTAGTACTATAGAGAAGATGGGCATTTATCCTTCCTGATATCACAGGCAAATTGATGAATCGACTGAGCGGATCACATAGAAGACTCATTCACCAAACCCTTAAGCTAGAGAATGTTCACAGTACATCTAGATAGGATGGGACTTAGATACATGGGCAAATGGCTATAGGGCAAGTGGGAGATTGTTAGTGTTAGGTGCCCGACTAGATGTTAGGTGTATGCTTTCAATGCCAATGAGGAATTAGATTGAATAGAGCTTTGATAAGTTATTTGTACAAACAATTTTATATTTTTTTTATAGAATAAAGGTTTTGATTTTGTTCATATAAATCTAATGGCATTTAAATCTGTTGAACAAATAAGCCCATGAGATTTGAAGATAGACTTTCCATCTCTTATGGTTGAGCGGAGGCACTGGAAGAGTCAAGTACTTAATCTCTTAAAACATAGTTCGCGAGTTAAAGAATTTTAATTGGGCGTTGAAATTCAACTCATATGACACCTGCTTTGACAAGAAAGTGCCAATCGAACACTAATTAGATAGTGGGAGTTGGTGTCATGAATATAGTTAATGGAATTAACATATTTGAACTCGACTCGCATTAATCAGATCATATGGGTATTTACTCTTTAACAGTCAATGATTGGGATTACGATTGCAATAGTATGTGTAAATTATAAGTATGTGACCTGTACGATCATAAGTCTGGATAAAGAATCTAAGTTAATATTTCCGGGAAAAATTCCTTAAGTGTCTCAAGAGGGTTATCCTCTTAACTCCTCTACTCTTGATTTATGTGCATTGTGAATCATCTAAGGAAATCAATTCTAATCTATGGTCTCCACGAGCAATTTCAAAGATATATATGTTCCATTAAACTCAAATTATTTCAAGAAATCATGCCATTTTTCCAAATTAATCAATTTCAATGTGTCAATTAGAAGGACTAAAAATTTTCACACTTGATTTCCTCAACAAAGAAGCATATAAATATGATAGCAAACAAACCATTCCCAAAACTTAAGCTAAAAATTAGGCTTGCATCATCAAAGTTCAAAATTAAGTAATTTTCTACCCCGAAACTCAAATCCAATCCCAATGTTGATAACAAGCATACACAAAGGTAAAAGAACACTTACAACCAAGGATGTTGAAAAACATCCTTAAACTTCTAATTCCTCCTCGTATAGCTCCTCTCAAGTAAAAATAAGTATTTCCAATCATGGGGTCCAAATGTGCATTATATCTAAACTTCAACTTTACTAATCATCAAGCCTAAGGAAATATACATGCCAAAAAAACTAGCTAAAAACTAAAAGGGAAAACCGAAAAGAAAAAGAAAAACAACAAAAAAGAAAAAAAAACTAAAAAGGTAGTATACAAAGTAATCATGACTGCACCCCCGTCGGGATGGATGTGGGATCTTCATCATCATCGATGGTGTCATCATCACTCTCCTCAACAATTGGCAAACGATGAAAGGCGAGAATCGGTGGATATAAAAAATAAGGCCTCCCCGACTAACGAACCATGGCAAGGGCTAAATCCCTTTGATAGTGGGCCATCATTCTCATGTTTGCCATTATAGTGGATTGTGTCGCCCTAATTCTCTTTTGTTCTTTCCTCATCGATTTAAGATCATGTGTGATAGTAGAAACAGAAATAGGTGTGGAAGTCTTCTTCGAACTCTCGCCCCTCTCGCGGGTGAATCTAGGCATCAGGCCCTTATCTTGCTTCTCTTCCCAAAAGGCAATATCCACTCCCGGTCTTTCGAATCCCTCATCACTTTTCCTCCTCACTCCTTGCTTGAGACATAGTGTGCTATCAAAGATGAGAATATCAATGGAATCTTCTTGGTAAGGCATGGATTAACCATCTCACTCCCCATCCTCCTTACTTGAACTAAAAAAGTATCGAAGATGAGTTGAGCCCAATCTACCCTCTTCAAAGTCATAATGCAATAAATAAGAAGGGCTCTCTCTTTGTTAACTGAAGACCAGTTACTAGTAGGCAAAATACAATACCTAATGAACTCGACCCTAAAGAACCCCTCTGGTTTCAAATCCCTAGGTTGTATCTCTCTTTTGTTATCCCAAAACGTTGCTCCTTCTATTGCAATTTCTTTCAAGACCATCTTCCAAACCAAGGTATTAGACTCCATTTTCTCTACCAATGTCTCATAGGCACACTTAGAAGGCACGGGAAGGTTCATATACTCATTCAATTTTGCCTTCGAAAAATCCAATTTCTTATCTCTCACTATCACCTTGTATACCCCGTTTTGCAGATTTTCTCTTGAACCCGTGCTTGCACTACTAGCATAGAGCTCTTTCACCCAAGCACGTACTATCATCCTCAGAGTAGTTGCAAAGTATGATAAGAATAAGTGTTGTTTTGTGGCGAGCACGAACATCTCTTTACTCCTATAGATCTCTCTTTGTGTAGCTCGAATCCATCAAGTCTCTTGCAAAAAATTTTGATAGTACCCTCTTTCCTTGGAGTGTTTTTCTCTTGTTTAACACCTTTTCCCATGTTCACCCCCAAACTCTCCCCTTAACACATATTTCCAGATCTCAATCTTGCCATTGAATAAACACTACTCCAACTTTTCCCCCAAACTCATCCACTACAATCGCTCCTCGGCTCAACTCAATCACCACACCACAATAGCAAATATCAATAACACAATACACAATATCACCACAAAAAGCCCCACACGGCTACCACAAGTATTGAATCAAGAAGGGATTAAGCCAATCCCTTAAAATGCTGTAACGCAGAAACAAAGCTCACATCCAGAGACCGACGTTCGAAAGTTAGATGGTTTCACATTCGGGTGCAGGCCATGCAAAGTACTGTTCACTTCTTCTTTTTCATTTCTTTTGTCGTGCTGAATAATAAACACTTAAGCTACAACTGCTGTAAAATCGATTTATGTGTGAGATTATGTAATGGTTTTGTATTAGGTATGAGTATTTGGGGGTTGTGATAGATGGGTTTATATAGAGAAATTCCTTTCATGAAAAGAATTTTATATGGACTAGGTATTGATAATGATGGAAGGTTTTGATGTTGTGGAAGGGTTTTATGGATAGGTTATGATTCAAAGTTTGATTTTAGAAGGTAAAATATATTTGGCACGAGT
Organism: Buddleja alternifolia; assembly: GCA_019426215.1. Taxonomy (NCBI): domain Eukaryota; kingdom Viridiplantae; phylum Streptophyta; class Magnoliopsida; order Lamiales; family Scrophulariaceae; genus Buddleja; species Buddleja alternifolia. The sequence goes on along the minus strand of CM033393.1, from coordinate 25,248,092 downwards.
ATCATGGGGAAGAGGGTGTTTCGAATGTTACAGGCTTTTAAATCAGTAAGTTACACTTTCTCCACTTTTTCTCTTTCTTTTCTGAAGGGATCCATGTTCGAACGTGGGAATAAGGCACGTTCTGGCGTACTGTTGACATGAATAAGATCTCCCATAAAACCCCACGTTCGAATGTTCTACTCCTAATGTTCGGACGTCCTATACTACACCTTCGAACGTTGAGCTCCTCACGTTCGGGCGTGCTATCTGAAGATTTCTTCCGAATTCTACCTCTTTTCTGCACAAAAAGAAAGGACAAAATCAAAATCAAACAAAGCGAAACAAAACAAAGCTAAAAAAATAAAAAACAGCTCTGGTTGCCTCCCGAGAAGCACTTCTTTAAAGTCATTAGCTTGACTTTGCAGAGTCGGCCTACGTCGCCAGATCTTGGAGTGGACTAGAATCCTTGTCCAATCTCCCATCAGTTGGTTCATCATGTTGCAATTTCGTGGATGTAGTGACAGCCACTTGGTCCATCGTATCGAGGTTTCCAACCTCGTCAGCACTTTTATATATCTTCTTCTTCACTTCCTTGACTGCTCGGATCATCAGACGAATGTTCTTGCAACACTTCATCCTTAAAAGGATCGAAAGCATCTAATATAGAACAAGTATTCTCAGGAAAGTCCTGCTTAAAACTTCTATAAGCATTCAGTGTTACCTTTTTATCCCCTATATTCAATGTAAGCTTACCATGCGCCAAGTCCAGCATGGCTTTAACTGTGGCTAGGAATGGTCTTCCTAGGATTAGTGGGACATCAAAATCTTCCTCCATTTCAAGAACCACAAAGTCGATTGGAAAGTAGAACTTGTCGACTTTAACTATAACATCTTCAGTCACCCCAATAGGATGCTAGACAGATTTATCCACGATATGCAACCGCATAGTAGTGGTTTTTGTCTCTCCAAGGCCTAACTTCTGAAAGAGTGCATTAGGGATCAAGTTGATCCCGGCCCTGGGATCACAAAGAACTCTGTCGAACCTCATATCCCCAAGCGTGGAATGGATAGACTACCCGGATCCTTGCATTTTTTTGGCATATTGTTCATCACAGCCGCTGAACATGCTTCGGTTAGGCAGACAGTACCCACTTCTATTTGTTTGAGAATTTTCTTGAAAAGTTTTGCGAAGTTTGGCATCTACAAGATAGCATCTACATCAGGAATGTTAATGCGCACTTCTCTAAAACTCTCAAGAATGCAAAGGAAACTCTTATCATGTTAATTCTTTTTAGTCTTTTGAGCTAAGGGAAAGAGAAAATGTACTTCAACAGGGGGAGGGGGGTCAGTAAGAGTAGACTTACAACTTAGATTCATTACCTTAGACGTTCGAACGTTAGATGGGTCCACATTCAGACTTTGAGGATCTAACGTTCGAAGGTTGACTCCTTCGCGTTAGATGGGTCCACATTCATTGCCTCTGGAACACAAGACGTTCGAACATTACAAGATTCACTTTTGGGCGTGCTGTACGCGTTCTTCACTTCCTTCCCACTTCTCGGCGTTATTGCGAAGCATTTTTCCTTTGGGTTTTTCTCAGTATCACTCGGTAATATACCCGTGCTTCTCCCTGAAAGGTTATTCTAAAGTTGTCCTATGTGATGTTGCATCTCCTTCATTCCCGCAACGATATCTTTTAACATTAAGTGGAGTTCTTTAAAAGATTCATCCGTCTTGCGAATGTGTGCATCGAGCCTATCATCAATGTTCATAGGTCTTCCTTGACCTGGTTGCTGAAATTGCACTTGTCGCTGGTTGTTGTTGGACTTAAATGGTGGTCGAGGTGCTTGGTATGCTCTGGGATTTCCATATGGTGGATTATTTGGCTTTCTTGGAAAATTCTCAGCTCCTCCAAAAATAGCTTGAGGTATGTGTTGATTCACATAGTTGACCTCTGTCGTGGCCTCCGGCTCAACTCCTTCTCCAACCTCTTTAACTGTTGCCACCTTCTTTGGTGCAGTTGTGATCTCATCTTTCTCCTCAGGGTATAACTCATCCTCCCGAGCTAATTACTCTATTTTCTCCCAGACAGATTTATTATCAAGACCCAACAAGTCACCCCGCCTCCCGCATTGGGTCGGCGTCTAATCCCAGACCTTACTCCATTGTAAAAGTGTTGTACCACTTCATCTTGATTAAAATTTTGGTCCGGATACTTCCTAATCATTCCTTTATACCTATCCCACCCATTTTCTAACGACTCAGTCTTTCTTTGCCTAAACCCTTTAATATTACTACGAAGCTCATTGATTCTTGAAAGTGGGAAAAATTTATTTAAAAATTCTTCAACGAGCTCTCCCCAAGTGGTGATTGATTATGAGGGTAAGCACTTATACCAAGAAGTGGCTTTATCTTTGAGTGTGAAGTGAAACAACCTAAGTCGAATAGTATCTAGGTCTCTGGGATTAAATTGCATGGTCAACAAAATGTTTTCAAAGTCTTCCAAGTGATCATGTGGTGACTCCCTGTTTTCTCCATAAAAAGGGTCTTTTTGTGCCATTCCAAAAAGATGTGCTGGAATGTGAAAATTTGGTGAGTGAAAAGGTGGTATGATTACAGGACCAGGTAAAGTGTGTACCCTAGGTGGTTGACTACCACGAACAGATGGTAACTGGAAAAAAAAAGTTGCATTGCTTGTAGAATATTTTGGAGTCATTCGTGATTCTCTGTAAGATTCATCTCTGCGAATTCGGCTGCCATGGCTCTTCTTCGTCCGTTTGCTCAGATCGTTCGTTCGATTTCTGGATCAAATTCTTCAAGATATCCATCATGAGATCGGGTCATAAACCTGAAAAAATATCAAACGAAAAGGTAAAACAAAGGTAAAATTTAAACTAAAATCAAGAAAAGCTTGAATTAAAATAGCTATGCTAAAACAGACAAATCCCCGGCAACAGCGCCAAAAACTTGATGCGCGAAAACCCAATTGTGTATTTAATAGCAAAAGGACTGATCCGGTTTAGTAATAGAGTGGACAATTAAGTCCGGGATGTTAAACCCACAGAGATTTCTGTTATAGCAAAAACAATAAATTAACTAAAGCAATTGTAAACTTAAAGAAAAATAAATCATAAATTATTAAGAACAATAATTAAAAGTATGTGAAAATGAATGAATAAAAACAACTAAGACACATGCGTCGACACAAATTAATCAAATCTCGCTATATTAGTACTCTCGTATTTTATATTAATATTGCTAAGGTGGAGAATTCCTTAATATTATTATCACGCGGATCCCTTGCTCATGATAACCTATACTAGATTGGTTGTAGCAATCTCTACTGCATGCATTAAACACTAGAATTTTCCCTAGATTTATTCAGATTTATCGGCTACCAGCATCGGGAGTATGTAACTATCCCTAGCATCAACTAACTTAGAAGATGTTGTGAATCCCTCTTGCACCTTAATTTACTTTCTCCCGAACAGATAAATTAAGCATTAGATCTTAAATATGTTGTCCAGACACACTAAGCATTGAGAACATGATTATACACAAAGCAATATAAATCATTCATACGAAAAATACTTTTATAACTCAAAAATTATAATTCGGCCTAAGCATGGCCTTAGTCTACAAATTTAGCTACTCATAATGATATGAAAAACAACTAAAGTATTCATGAAAGTAATAAACAAATAATAAAAGCTTCCCATGACTGTGTAGAAAATCTTCTTCTTCCTTCAAGCTTCCTCTACTTCTATGGAGAATTACAAAGTATAAAACCCAAGTCTAACTCTCTATGAAAAAGACGGAATATTGCTGGAGAAGAACTCTAAAAACTCTACTCTTTAACCCTACTGCATCACTTTATATTTATAGGCGTGGTTTGAGATGAGTCCGTGTAAGTGTAGAATTTGGAAATTTCCAAAACTGTTCTGCTGACTTCAACGTTCGAACATTAGTATCCCTGGTGTCCATGCGTAACATCTTCCAACGTTCAGGCGTAAACTCTCTCAACGTTCAAACGTCCTGGTGTTCCACATTCAAATGCTAAACTCTTCGACTTTCTGCTCTGAAATTCCATCTTTCTGCTACTTTCATCATTTTTGTCTCCAATGCTATGATTTATACCTGGATACTCAAAATAGACATATTACACGCATATGTGGTATAAAATCATACTTAATTATATGAAAATCATATAAATAAAGGACTATAAAACAGGTAATTCTTGACTCTATCAAGGAGCAATGCCAACTTTGTATGGACGAGTCTTTTTGTACTTTTTCCAGTTGCGTAAAGGCTTCTCATGTCCCAAAACGGCTATAAATCCTACAAAAATAATATGTGAGCTAAAATTCACTTTTATAAATGTAAAATAAAATTGCAAAGTGTTAAAAATGAACTCTAGAGATGGGGAATTTTTAATTGATGGCTTCCGAATATATATGATTGTCCCAAACTCCCCTAGCCTTGGGAGTGAAAACTTTAGTGGTGATATCTTCTAGTGATTTTTGTATCTTTGGTTCTCCTCATTCTCAACCGTAGTATCACTTGAGTTCTTAGTATATAGCTCGAATGGGCCAATAGAGTTGAAAACCTTGGCTTCAACCTCTTCCATTCTATCTCTCTGATGATTGATGCACTTTTGAAGAATTCGAGAGAAATGGTTGTAGGTGGTGTTTGGTTCTTGAAGATTGCTAATGTCTCTTCCAGGCCACGTGATGGAGTGAATTTTAGTGCCTTTGGGCTGAATTGAGGGTGCTCCAATGATGTTGTATCTGTTTCACTACACATTGATTTTGAAAGTAGTGCTTGTGTAGCAATAAGGTGCAAACATTGTGGTGAAGATTAAAAGCTTGTTCAACCTCTATATCTGGAGCCTCATCATTATCTTTTATGCTAGTCTGCGTAATATCTGGTGATCTCACTTCTAATAAATTGGAAAGTTGGTTCAGCTGTGCTTGTACGTTCACCATAGATGCTTTGATATTTTGAGATGGCTCATCATTTGTCTTCATCCATTGGATCATCAACTCTTCAAAACTTGGGATCATATAGTGTTGCTGATAACCCCCTTGGCTTTGAAAGTTTATCGATTGAAATTGTCCTTGCATCATAAAGGGGAGACTATCTTGTTGCAGATATACAGATGAAGCTCTCATATCATAATAACTCAATGGAAAGTTTGGATGATTGCTCCACCCTTGTTGGCAACAATCGCTATGATGAACACCTCCACACCACGAACAAACCACTTTACCGTTATCGGCACCTTCATCCCATCCTTGTTATGACCAATAAAAGTCATAGTTGCCCATCTATTCAAGAATAAAAGTAAATAAAAACTAAAACGACTTAACCTTAGAGAAGATAAGTGAATTACAATATCAAATAACACAATTGTCCCCAGGAACGGCGCCAAAAATTTGACACGTGTTTATCCTAGCAAGTGTACTAGGCCGTGCAATGTAATAAAGTGGACAATGAGCCCGATATGTATCGTCTCCACAAGGACAACTGAATTTGATTCTCATAATTGCTATGTTATCCAGCTCTAAGTTAAATCAATTTATAAGATGAGAGATGATTATACTATGAAAATAAACTAAGAATAAGTATATGAAAAACAAGGTAATATATCAAATGGAAAGAGATGATTAGGTTATGATCCTACTATGTTCTATGTTGTGCTCATAAACTCTAAATTACCCGGATTATTAGAACGATCTTGTTATGGCAAAACCCCCTAAGGTATTCATTACTCAATCTCTTGAAATAATGAGCCTATACTAGTTAAAATCTCCATATATCTCTATAGCAAAGATAGAATTAACTAACATGCATTAAGGTTGAAAGGGATTCCTTGCTTACGAAGATCCTACAATCAATCGGTTCATCTTGCCACAAAGAGCCACACAACGCAATTGAATCTATCTCTAGTCAATTGTTACGTTGTAATGTTTGATTTTATGATCTACCTTTATGTATCTCCTCTCGGTCTCAAGACAAAGCATTATATCAAACACATGGTGATCAAGAATATGCAAGCATTAAGCATAAAAATCAAACATGTAGCAAGAATGTAATGAATCCGGAAACTAAGAATTCAGTAAACACAAAACATCACAAAGTATTTACATAACCCAATCAAATAAGTACTTAGTTCATAATTGTAACAAAGAGAAATCCAAAATCCCTAAAAGACATAGCTAAGAACTATTCTAAAAGGGGGTATTGAAAAACTCCCTATCACAAGAAGTGAATCCAAGTTTTGATGATAATAATTGACTCTTCAAGCTTCCTTGGAACTTTGGGTGGCTTCCTTGGGTCTTGGAGAGCAAGAAAAGCCCTTTTGGTAGGTGAAAAGTCCATCTCCAAGTACAAAATCGGCGGATATAAAAGTAGGGATCCAAAAAAGTGCGCGGTCTTATTTTCACTTAAAAATCGCCTGCATTTCCGGACCGCGGTCCTATTTTATCATTTTCGTACTTGTCATATTTTGATCGTAAACATCTCTACGCATGTCGGATTGAAGTGAGTCAAATTGCTACGTGAAGTTAACACAAAGATCTACAATGTTGGAGAAGAAACATAGTTTGATTCGGAATCAAAGAGGACGAAAATCTCATTTATCTATGAACATTGTGTAAAATCTTTCGTCAGCTATCTTCTTTTGTTTCTTTTGTCAATTCCAAGCTCAATTTAGATGTCTTTTCTCGTCTTTCATGCATAAATCAAGTTTTATCCTACAAAAAGACAATATCAATTAAAGCATTATGAGGAATAAAAATTTATCAAAGCACTGATCGAATCATAGTAAAATGGGCGTAAACAATGTAAAATATGGACTTATCAACTACCCCCCAACTAGGCTTTGATCGTCTCTATCAAAAAATGGCGAATATGTGATCATAAGTTCATATTTTACAACTTAGTTTGGGATCTTAAAAGGGTTCATGTCTCAACAATCAAGCAAGTATTATACCCTCGAAAATGATTATGAAAGGTTACACGATACTTAGAACAGTCAAAATATGAAAATCTCAAAGAATCTTCGACTCCATCCGTAAATTATGAACTCCCATATCTATTTTCATGCCAAGAGCACACTTTAAACAAGATTATGCAAACTTCTTAGATAATAAATACATTAAAACACTCCAAAACTTGTTAACCTATCGTTGTGCATAAAATGTGAAAGTCAGAATTAAAAGGTCTTTTTGGCTTGTAACGTAAGGCTAGGTAATGGCTTGGACGGGGATATATGGAAAAAGTGACTAAACTAAAGAGAGCATACACGTCAATATCATCGAGCTAAACACTCATTTAGCAACCGAAAAAATCTCTACATCTCGTCACTTATCACTTTCAGATTTCTTTTTCCTTTCAAGCTCACAACTCCCAAAACTTGTTTCTTTTGATACCAGGGGAGAATAAAGATTCCAAAGCCAATCAATTCACACTGAAGCTAAGTTCATATTCGTGTCGAGAGCTCACATTTTCTTTTTAAAAAAGATCTCTCGACTCTTTAGCCAACTTTTAAAATTTCATATCATCCCTTTATCTCACATAAAATCTAAACCTCAAATTTTTCTCAACATTACAACAAACACACCTTTTAACCCACTAAGCCATGAGATTCGATACCCAAGACGAAGAGTATACCCAAATAAAAGCCAAATGATATGAAGTTTGATGCTCTCTTAATTGGGAAATAGACTTTGTTTTACTTTTAGGCTAGAGGGTGGTTGGTGTGGCTTATGAAAGAAAGGCGAATGGTGGTTTCTAGTGTGCTTAGCACACTCCATTCTTATCAATACGGCTCAAAGCAAGGTCTAAAGATTATGTAATATAGTAAAGGCCAAATGTAAGGCTAGAGACAATGAAACATGCCCTAAATCATTTTATGACTTCGCAAAATCAATACACACTTCAAAGTCAACAAAATTAAGATTTCAATGCGTCAAATCCTCAAAAATTCGCATAAGCATGGCTAAAAAGGCTTTCAAGGCATAAAATACGACATGTTGATCACAGACAAGGGAATTCATCTTAGACAAAGTAGAGACACTCAAACGAATCATGCTCCAAGCGAAGATATAACAAAATAGGAATTTGAAAGCAACAAAGTTTTACTTGCTAATGTCAAAACATTTACTACCAAATTTATTATTATTATTATTATTTTTAAGATAATGGCTATCTGCACGATATACAACATTATTTGTATGTTGTTGCAGACGAGAGCCATGGAGATGATCCCTCTGACTATGATGAAGCATCGACGGATATAGATTCCTCAAAGTGGCTTGAGGCTATGAAAAAAAAGATTGATTCGATGTATTCAAACGAAATCTGGACTCTTACTGATCTACCAAATGGTGTAAGGCCAATTGGATGCAAATGGATCTATAAGAGAAATATTGGTCCATATGGAAAGTTGGATACCAATAAGGCCAGGCTGGTGGCGAAAGGGTATAGTCAAAAGAAGGGTATGGACTATGAGGAAACCTTTTCGCTAGTGGCAATGAGTAAATCTATTAGAATTCTGCTAGACATAGCTGCAAACTTGGATTATGAAATCTGGAAAATGGATGTGAAGATCGCATTTCTACATGGATACCTCGAGGAGGACATTTACATGCAACAGCTTCATATCCGAAGCAGATTCTCATAAAGTTTGCAAACTCAATAGATCCATTTATGGACTAAAGCAAGCCTCTCGTAGCTGGAATCTACGGTTCGATGAAGAAGCAAGGAAATATGGCTTCATCAAGAATGAAGATGAACCATGTGTCTACAAAATTGTCAGTGGGAACAAGTTGACATTCCTAGTACTATATGTAGATAACATACTACTTATAGGGAATGCCATAGGCTAATTGACGTCAGTCAAGACATGGCTCTCAAACACATTCTCCATGAAAGATTTGGGAGAAGCTACCTACATTCTGGGAATTCACATATATAGAGATAGAGCGAATAAAATGATAGGACTCTCCCAAGCGCTCTACCTAGAGAAAGTCCTTAAGAGATATGAGATGCATATCTCTAAGGGAGGACTTTTGCCCATGAGACATGATATTCATCTTTCCAAATCTATGAGTCCTAAAATGGACAAGGATAGAATGGATCTAAGGAATACGCCCTATGCATCGACAGTAGGAAGTCTCATGTACGCGATGTCGTGCACGAGACCAGATCTAGCATATGCTGTGAGCATGGTTAGTAGGTTTTAAGAAAACCCGGGAGAGCAACATTGGACAACAGTGAAGTGTATCTTAAAGTACTTGAGAAGAACTAAAGATATGCTATTGATATATGGAAATAGAGAATTGAAGGTGGATGGTTACTCTGATGCAGATTTTCAATCTGATCCTGATGACCTCAAATCTACCTCTGGGTACATATTCACGCTCAATGGTGGAGCAGTGTCTTGGAAAAGTTGCAAGCAAAGCACAACTGCTGATTCCACAACCGAGGCAGAATATGTGGTCGCCTCTGAGGCAGCCAAAGAAGCTATTTGGATGAGAAAGTTCATAGTTGAACTTCAAGTGGTTCCTAGTATGGAAATGTCGTTGCCACTATGGTGTGACAACGATGGAGCAATTGCGCAGGCTAAAGAACCAAAGTCTCATAACAAATCTAAAGACGTGGCGAGGAAATCATATAATACGAGAAATCGATGTAAGAGGCGATATCTCTATGCTGGAAATAGCCTCAGCAGACAAGGTGGCTGACCCACTCACCAAGTGATTATCACAGGCAGTGCTAGATTAACATCTTGAGAAGATGGGCATCAAATACCATAGCGATTGGCGTTGAGTTCAAGTGGGAGATTGTTAGGTGTATGTCCTCAATGTCAATGACGAATTAGATTGAGTAGGGATTTGATAAGTTATTTGTACAAACAATTTTATATTTCTATTTATATAATAAAGGTTTTGAGATCAACCTCGAAGTATGATTCACATAGTGCATTCGACATTGTAAGATAACTGCCAATATGGGATTCACCGTCTCGACAGTACATGAGTATGTGACCTGTGCGATCATAAATAATTGAAATTATAAAGTCTTTGGCCAAATCATATAAACTAACTAGTGATGGTCACTGAGGGTAGTTTGATAATTTCAGATTATTATGATTACCGAGTACAGCATCAAGTTCTATGAGTTTGACGTACCATGACTTTTACTTGATCGGGTCACGTTGGTGAAAAGTTTATACGCATATGGTAGTTGTAATCAAGATTCGTGATGACATGATCATCTCGTCTTCAATTGGGTTACAATTTGGTTCCTCGGTGCTGGCTAGGTAACAATCTTATCCATTGGAATCCTCCCACTGCTGATTGAATTGAGCCTAGAGAGTCGCGCTATATGAAGAAAATGAATGTTTTTCCATGCTAAGGGTATTTTGGTAAAATCACATTAGATGTGATTGACTAACAAAATGGATGGCAAGATTTAATTAAAGACAGTTAATTGGATTAAATTAGTTAATTAAATCATATTAATTTATAAGTTAAATTAATTGGAAATTAGTTTATAACTTGAATTAAATTAATTGGATTAAAGTAATTAGTTAAAAGTCAATTGGATTGGATTTGAATTTAATTAATTACACATGGGCTAAGATCGAACAAAGCCTGGAAGCCCATTCCACTAAAGCCTAGCGGCTGCCCCTCTCTTATTGTACCTAGGGGTTTTGTTTACTTGGTATAAGTTGTTAATCAATGTCAGAACGCTACACAAGTCACAATTCTGAATCTGACTTTGAGCCAAAGAAAAATAGAGCAATAGGAAAGACAAAATTCCCTCTCTCTCTCTCTCTCTCCATCTAGCCGTTGCCATTGTTGCTGAGGAGAAGATCAGAGCTTTCTTGGAGATTATTCTTCCGCGTGGTAATCTAGAGGCAGGAGCCTGGGGCTGCTGCTGATTATTTGAATTTTGTCGTCAAGAGGTAATTTGATTATTTTCTTTCGTATATTTCTTATTGCGAAATTATATCATAAAACCCCAAATTCGATTTCTAAAGTGATTCAGATAAAAAAAAATTATCCGCTAGACCGAATCACAACACTAGCAAATTAGAAGTGCAGCCAAACCTGTAATAACACTTGAGTACAATCTTTTTTATATATCAAATCTCTTATTTATATGGAATTTGTCTTTATCTATAAATATATGTGTAGTTGATAGAGTCCCGAGGATCACCGATTGGCTAAAGAACAGTCGCGCACAAGTAGGCGGCGACTGTGGAATGTTCTCAAGGACCGTGATTCTAAACTAATTCCAAGCCATAGAGTAATGAGGAAAAGGGAGATCATATTCTCATAAAGGCTTGCTCATACTGCATCCTGTAATGGGTGCGCCTTGTTCCATGGGCATTGATGACTGAACAAACCCACAGGATTTCATGTTAGTTCTGTATCGAAATTGGAATCCTAAGGGTTATGTAGTTGAGGTAATCCTTAAGACTTGAGATGCCATGGCTGCGATGAGTTCGACCCACTGCACTTTGCTCTTATTCTTGATTCCAAATCACGAGAATCACATCGAAAGAGGGATCCATCCATGGTATAGATACTAGGAGATTTTCTATGTTGTTACTTGACATAGATGGCCAGTGAAAAAAATCTCTGGCCAGAGTACCGAAGTCATTAAGAAGTAGTGATTCTTCTTAGATGACTAAGGTCACTATGTTCACAACACAGCCATAGTTATCTGAGTTACTGGAGATTCAACTGTACCCAAACTTTAGACTCAGATCAGGAACATGATGGAAGGAGTGGCTCATATGAAGATTGTAACCTGGAGTAGCCCTTCATGATGTTGCTTGAGAATGAATCATGATCGATGGGAGCCTTGAGTCGTGTTTTGTGATAAAACTCACGGCTTTAATTAATTGTCTGTGTGATAATTACTTAAGCTAAAGAGAAAGGTCTCATTGCTAGCATGTAAGTGAACCTAAGGGGTCACACATGTAACTCATATCTAGGAAATCTTTCTACACAAGAAAGATATTTATATATATATATATATATATATATATAGGAGTTAGATACATGGAAGGAACTCCAACAAGTAAAGGCGTTTGACAAAGGTCAAACTCTCATGTGAGATAGGAGAGAGAAGGGCGGCCATATGCCTATAAATAAGGCTAGGAGCCGCCTCCCCCTTTATGCAATTAGTCTTGGAATTTTTTCTTGTGTAGAAAAAATTTCACAAGAAAAAATTATTTCCTCTCATCTTCTCTCTCACAAAAGCCTATACACTTATTTCTCCCTAATTCTCCATTAGCCAAATTAATATAGTTTTAGCTAGAACTAAAATATATTAGGAGTTTCAAGAAATACTTAGGATCTGGATAAATTTAGAGGCACTACATTTGGAGTGCTTAAGCGATTTATCCAGAGAGATGAGGAAGAGCTTGAAGGTGAAGAAAATACAAAGGTTGTGGAATCTGGACGAGGTAGTTAAAGACACAACTTGAAAAAAGCATAATGACTATACAACCCCCATTTGTATGTGATTAAATATAATTCAATTTTGATATGTAAAAATTTCCCATCATATGCATTGATATAAAATTTATGTAATTTGCTTCGCATTATTCATTATTTTGAGGAATTTGATTACTTCTCTAAAAATTAAGCAATCTTTCCAAACACAATAATATGATATCAGATAATCAGATTCTCAATTTAGATTCAATTATCTGACAAACAAATGGTACCTCCGTACACTATTACACCATTTATCTTTTTATGTGTGCCATTTGTATCTAGTGCAATCCAACCCGCACAATTCACAAAGAGATAGGTCCGAACTCTAAGTTGCACAATATTAATTACTCTAGATCTTGTAAATCTTAAACAGTAACTATACATTAATTTGAAGATAACAATGAAAATTAGATCATCAAATAAGAAGATAAAGTGCATAATACCACTTTTTACTTTTTGGCAGCCATATACAGTTAGTTGTAGTAATATATCTATGACTATAATATCTACACGTACGAGTAATGTACTTTTCATGTGACTTTTGGGAGACAATAGGTTTTCATGAAAACAACCGTTCTTAACATTATAAGGCTTCAAATAATATTTTATATTAGCACATAATATTAGAAGATCTAATAATATTATTACTCTATATGAAACTTTAGTAATTAGTATTACAAAAAACCAGAAGAATTAATATGAATCCGCTGAATCTACTTGTAGAATTTAGACTTCAATCAGACAAACATTAAAGTTGCAACTAATCACTTCATTTATGTCTTAAAATAAACAAGATGAATTATAATAGATCCGCTTGGGACCATTTCCTCACATAAGTTGCTTAGCGATAATGCCAGATCACATAAGTTGCTTAGCGATAATGCCAGAACAATTCCCCTCTTGCTAGAGCAAATTTACTTAATAGACAATTTTACCCTTTTTGTCAGATTTTCAACTCTTCTGAAGGGATGTTAATTATTCAGCTAGCAAAAGAAAAAAAGTACAACAAAACACCAATAGACATGGGAAGTAATCTAGAAAAATAGATGAATTATATTGATAAAAAATTTATCAGAATCCCAATGAAACATTAAAACATCAATGAGACTCGAAAGAAATTGTACACTATAAAATTGTTCGGAAAATATGAGAAGTTTCCCTAAGGATTTTATTGACTAAATGGTCAGAACTCGTATATGTTCTCACATGAATACGTTGCAAATAATCAAATTCACCGCAATGAAAAATAATTAGTTTGCCAAAAGTAGATTGATAAAATCAAATTGTCACGAGTGAGTACATATGCTAATATTTAATTCGTCACAATAATGATTTATAAATTTAATTGTGACAAGAGTTATATCTAAAATTATCATTGCTAATTGGTACAAACTTAACAGTTGCAACACAAAAATAATCAAAAAATTATTATAGTAAGTTTTATTGTCACTGTACACATGTTATTAATTTTCATTATTGTGACTTCGTAAATAATTTTTGTTCAATTAAACTTGAAAAAATTATTATTCTGACAAAAAAAAATCTCTTATCATCACTTGTATAAGTAGTGACAATGTTAATACTTTAACTTGACAACTCTTTGTCATTTATATATTGTTATTCTTTTTCCTTTTAGTTGTTTTATATTTGTATTCAAGAAATAATTAGTACAATAACTAATCTATGTTTTAAATAGGCGCCCTCATTATGTGTTACGCCAAAAACTTTGGACTAGTTATCATATAAAAAATGGTATCGTTATAGGTTTGCAGTAAGGTACGTACATGTGCTAGCACAAATCAACAGTTAATGCAACATAAAATGTGAAAAGTGAATAACATAACGAAAAAAGTAATCATCTCGACGTGTAATAAAGGGGAAAATCAAGTTTAAACATAATGGTATCGCCAACCTTTTTACTTCTCCGCCTATATTTTTTCAGTGTTGTGCCAATGTAAATGGACAAATAACTTTGTACTTTGAACAAGAAAATAGGGCAAAATTCAATTTGCCCCCTCTATTATAAACACTCCATCAAATACCCTTCCTCTACCCCTAAAATTTTCAAATATCCCCCTCTACTACATAAAATACATCAAACACCCCCCTTAAATATATTGATGGACAAAAATACCCTTGATTTAAAATGATAAATCACTTAAAACCCATCTAATACAATCAATCTAGCACTTTGCCCAAGAAATTTGAAGGTTTTAGGGGTAGAGGGCAATATTTAATGGGTCTCTATGGTGGAGGGGAGCAAAATAAATTTTTTGCCCAAGAAAATATAAGAAATATATATATATATATATATATATATATATATATATCTTATTATTTTTCTACCACATTGGAAAACTACAATGACCCTAATCAAGATTAAGGGACCCAAAAAGCATTTTGTAAAGTGATATATATGGGACATCCCATGTGGCAACCTGTGCTGCGTAGAAAGTGGGTCGGGCCCTCGTTTGATTGGACAACCCATTATAATACAAAAGGTTCCTTAGTGGAGGATCCAAATGTAGGGAGATCAATATATTAATTCAATTGAGAACCTTCATACTTCAATCTTCAGAATATTCTTCTCCATAAAATCATTATTATGTTGAGGTTGGAAAATTTCATATTACCCAATTTTGTAATATTGAAAGTGAATTTTTGAGTTGTTGGATGTCTTGACGGACAAGTAGTTCCTAAGAAGTTAGTGAGGGATCTTCAATTAACATAACGAAAATACATATCAATTAGATTTTGATCTTTGTGGAGCGAATATGAAAGGGAAGCGAATTAGATTTCAATGTAAATGATGATATTATAAATTAAATAATGATTTCATCATACGTAATCAAACAATAATTCATAAGTTAACCCTAAGTACTTTATTAAATCACTGTGTAACACTTCCTATTACATGCCCAAATATTTGATAAATGTATACATTTCTGTTAGGAAGTGTAGAGAGAAAAAGTATCAGTAAAAGGCATATTGCACCTTATAAAATAGGGTTTTTGGCCCATCATTTAAAAGAAAAACACACACTTTGCTCATTCACTTCCATGGTTTTTGGCAACTTGCACCCCATCAAAGTATCACACTTTACGGGGTGCAATATGCATTTTACTCGAATAAGTAGCGACCAGGAGAAAAAATGCCAATTATTTTTTTGTTTCTTAATCACTTATTACACATATATATGTAAAATAAATAGAAAATTTCACACAATTATCACTATTACAAAAATACACTATTACAACGCATCTATTACAGCGATTTTGATAAAATCGCTGAACGGAGGTACCTATTGCAGCGGTTCCCAATGAACCGCTGTAATAGGGTATCGCGGTCTTGACCTATTACAGCGGTTCAAAAATAAACCGTTGTAATAGGACGCACCTATTACAGCGGTTCGTCTCTGAACCGCTGTAATAGGTGGTCCAGGGACCTAAACTTATTACAGCGGTTCGGAGTGAACCGCTGTCATAAGTCCGACCTATTAAAGTGGTTCCGCCGGAAAAAAAATTTTAAAAATAAAAAACAGGCCTATTACAGCGGTTCGGACAGAACCGCTGTAATAGGCAGCAGATATTTTCAAAAAAAATAAAATCCGCCTATTACAATGGTTCTTATGTGAACCGCTGTAATAGGTTGAAATCAAAAATTTAAAACCCCCCTTGTAGATCATCCCGCTTCTCTCTCTCTCTTAGTCTCTCTCTTTCTACTCTCGAGCTCTCTCTACCCTCTCGAGCTCTCTCTCTACCCTTTCTCTCTCTATAGCACCGCCGCCGCAGCCACCACCACCGTATAGCACCACCGCCGCCTCCACCACCACCACCACCGTATGTGTGGGTGTATGTATGTATATTTGTGTATGTGTGGGTGTATGTATATTTGTGTATGTGTGGGTGAGTGTATGTATATTTGTGTACATGTGAGTGTATGTATATTTGTGTACATGTGGGTGTATGTATATTTGTGTATGTGTGGGTGTATGTATATTTATGTATATGTGGGTGTTGTATATTTGTGTATTTGCGAAAATACGAAAAAAAAAAATTGCTGTGTCGGAATGACACGAAATTCGCACGGTCATAGCGAAACGGCATGTTGAATTACAAACGTACGAATTTCGTGTCATTCCGACACAGCAAAATTACAAACAAGAAAGTAAAATAAAAATAAAAATAAGTTCTATTACAGCGGTTAAAGGTAAAAAAAAATCGCACATTTTTTGTAGTTGTGTATATAACCTATGATATGGACTGATTTTAAATAGTATCTAAATTAGTAGGTCCCATATCTCTTGGTAGAGTAAATGTTAAATATATTATTAAATATCACAAAAGTTGGGATGTTGTGCCACCCTTGAAACTTTTTCCTCTATAAATCGCCTCATTAACAACAAGCTCCAAAAGGAAAAATTTTCAACTACCAAAGAATTCACACAAGCAACATGACTACAACCACTTCCATTTCTTCATTCTCAAATATCATCATTCAAGATTTCTTGGAGAATTTCCATTCAAGGAGATTGTTACTACACGCCCCTTTGTACAACTCTCCACCTCTAGCATCTCCCCCGTCATCACAACCAAGGGAAAATACAACTTTTGATGCAAATGTTGTGATGGTACTATCAGTCCTATTGTGTGCCTTAATTTGCTCACTTGGTCTAAATTCCATCATAAGATGTGCCCTAAGGTGCTCAACCTTCGTAGCGTCCGATTCAAGCGACACCAGTTCATCGGCTCGCCTGGCCAATACAGGTGTCAAGAAAAAGGCTCTCAAGACTTTCCCGACAATAAGCTATGCAACTGATCTTAAGCTGCCAGGATTGGACACTGAGTGTGTCATTTGCCTGTCCGATTTCATAACTGGTGAGCGAGTTAGGGTCCTCCCTAAGTGCAATCATGGGTTCCACGTCCGATGCATCGATAAATGGCTTAATTCACACTCATCTTGCCCTACCTGCAGACATTGCCTCATTGAAACTTGCCATAAAATAATTGGATGTAGCCAAGTTGCTAGCACATCGATACCCGTACATCCACTACCAAATCAAGAAGTTGTTGTAAGGATTGAACCTCTACAATCAGAAGGTTTGATAAGAAATCATCAAACTTAATTAGCTAGCAAAATTCTCGGATCTATACAAATAGATTGTATCATATATAAGGTAGGAATAGATTAAGCTTCTTCTTCTCTTTTTTTCTTTTCTTTTTTTTCATTTTGGGAACAATTGTGGCTAGATAGTGGTTTTAGGTGGAAAGTGGTAACATTTTGCACTAGGTACTACTGCAAATGGTATAACTGTGTATAAGTTTCTCTTTTCAGCTTTAGTTGTTGAGTTGATAAAAACAAGCACTATTGATAGCCATAGCACCAAAGTCATATCACAACATTAGAATGGTATTAAGAATACCAAATAATTAATTAGTGTTCTAATAAACCCTCAACAAGTTTGGAAACATACAAGATATATATTTTCCAATTAGAATGAAATGCTAAATGGAGAAGCAAGTGAATCTTATTTGCTCCTAAACAAGTTGTCTGAGTCGACATTCGCCTGCTGCAAAGTATAAGGGCCAAATTAGAAACCCACTAAAATTTCAATAGCCAGTGTTTTACTAAAGGTTTGGAGAGAGACATTTATATCTAATGATTTCAATATTTTTCAAATCAGCATTACAACACTACAATAATCAATTCAAGCTCTCCTTATGCTTTTATATTATTATTGTTTGGGTCATTAATATTTTTACTTTCAGATTAATCTATGAATTATTTATGTTAAAACGAAAGCATTCTGATTTCTTTAGCTTTTGTGTGGACAATAATACAAAGGGCAAGAGCCTGCACTAGCAGAACCCACCCACACTCACAAAAAAATAAATAAAGCAATTCATAAATTGGTTGACTTAAAAAGGAAATTTAAAAACTCAGGAAAATGATTATATACACTCTTTATATTTCATGCACAACCTTAAACTGGATACAAGAATGAAAGAGAGAACAAAGATGTTCAATCAAATGGAGCCCTAGCGGAATGGAGTCTGAGAGTGAAAGCACCATATGTTATCACAAGTCAATTCTATAAATTATCTATAAAGATATGTACATACATACATATGTGTACATATATATATATATATATATATATATGATGTATCAAATATTATTATTTAGGCCCATGATATTAACATAAAGGCTTAAGGCCCAATACAAGCCAAAACCCATTATAATGGCAAAGATCTGCGCTAAGTAACAGTAATGGGTCGGGTCGTTCTTTGACCCGACCCCACCATCTAGGTCATCTACCGTTCAATGGTGGCACCTATCATTATCTTACAGATGCCCACCAATCAGCCATACAGGGTGTATGTGCTATAAATACCTGCTCATAACATTTATTGAGGGTTGTAATCTCGAGAATATTCTCTCTAGCTTTAGCCTCGTATCTCCAGAGTAACGAGCCTATAGACGGAGAAGCACGTTCCTTTACATATAAATTTGGAGGTTGGAATCGTCTACCGAGTGCGACCCTGGCAACATTATCCACTATAAAACTACGTTGACTTGATCCTAATTAGGTACATAGGCAGCTCAATTACTATTGGGTGCAGTCTATAATCAACATCACCATACTCATATCACGGCTCGAGTCCTTCCAGACTGACGAGGTTCAAATCCCTCGGATTTGAGTTAGATTAGTTGGCATTGTCTGTGGGAAATTACTTTGAAGTTGCTGAGACTTATCTGGTTCAGGCTGAAGAGGAGTTGGTGAATCAAGGTGTTGGTGATCCACATATTGAGGGAGAAATGAGTGCAGTTATAACGATGACGAAGGAAGAGTTGGATAGGAGGATAAAGGAGTATGCAAAGGAGGAGATGCAGAAGCATCTTACTCGTACCCCTACAACACCTAACTTAGGAGAGGCACGTCCAGATCCCCCTGCAAGACGAAGTTTATTTCGTAGAGAGGGAGACAGGGGCGGAGAGCAACAAGCAGAGTCGTTGGAGGATGACCAAGTAGTAAGTGTCCAAAGAGGACTTGGGGATGAGAGAGGCAAGGCCCGTATGTTTGACTTGCTGCCGAGGCACGACATGCGGTGCACTATGAAGAAGATAGGTGCAGGAGAGCTGATCGAGTTACGAATATAGAATCAGTAATACGTCCAGTATTGCCGAGGCAGACTTCCACGCCGATGGCTTGCAATTCTCCTTTTGTGACGGAGATCATGAGAGAAGTCCCAAATAGCCTCTTTAGAATGCCAGACATTATCAAATTTGATGGCACGGGTGACCCGAGACCCCATATTACTGTCTTTGCAGGGACAAACGGATGCGATCAATGCTAGAATTTACATCACTACCCTCATAGGTCGGGCACAGGATTGGTTTATGAGTCTTGCACACGGCTCCATAGGGTCGTACAGGCAGTTGAAACACAAGTTTGAAAATCACTTTACTAGTAATAAGAAGACAAAAAAATCAATCTCTGTGATAATGGGACTGAAACAAGGCTCAACCGAGTCGTTGCATGAATTTATACACCGCTTCAATTAAGAAGCCATGGACCTTCTTGAACTAAATAACGAGTTGATGCTGAGTTTCTTAATGAGAGGCTTAAAGAAAGGCAATTTTAATGATGCGCTCTCTCGTCGCCCTCCACGATCCCACGAGGAATTGATGGACTTGGCGGGGAAATACAATAATGAAGAAGAAATGAATGAGTTAAAAGACTCAGAAAACTTGCAAACCATGAATGACCCAAGAGGCCGTAAAGAAAAACTTGAGAATGATTGATACGAGTTTACGAGATCACGAAGAGATCGTGATCGACCCCGTAGGATGAAATATGAACATTATATGCCCTTAAATTCGACTCATACCAGAATTCTGGTAACAACTCTACGGACGAGTCAAGTCTAAAGGCCCAGACCATTAAAAAAAGCGGTCCAAAAAAGAACATGCACAAATATTATCAATTCCACAAAGACCACGGACATGACGCAAAAGAATGCTTTCAATTGAAGAATGAGATAGAATGACTTATCAAGTCGGGTGTGCTGAACGACTTTATTGATCGCACTCTGGCGGAAGTAAGAGCCCCCGAGGCTAACTGCAAAATAGAGGTCAGACGATCACGCAGTCGATCCCGTGAACGATCCCATGAGCCATCAAATGAAAGGGCTCGTCAAACTTGTAATGAAGAGTGGCCCAGAAATGATAACTATCGTCGTGATTATGAATGCCCAAGAGGCAATGATTATCGTCGTAATGATGATCCTCGTAATAACGAGCGAAGAGGAGAAGTGCAAGAAGCACCCAAAGATGGCAATCGTCGTGAAATTCACTTGATAGCTGGGGGACCCACTAATGGAGATTCCTCGAATGCAAGAAAGAGGCATGCAAGAGAGGGTCATTCGAGTTATTATCGTGGTGAGCTAGCTCGGGTACTTTAACTTACACAAGGGATAAATAAAAGAGATGAAGCAATCAATTTTGACAACAGTGATTACGAGGGGATGAATGGCCCTCACAATGATCCTATGGTAGTTTCAATGGATGTAGCCAACTTCGTAGCACAAAAGGTTTTGGTGGATACGTGGAGTTCAGCGGATATTATCTTTTGGGAGATTTTGAAGAAAATGGAGCTTGATAGCACGCGACTGCGATCTGTAAGCATTCCCTTGGTGGGTTTACAGGATCGCAAATTATGCCTAACGGATTGATTGATTTAGATGTATCTTTCGGAGCCGGGTCGAAGTAAAAAACGAGTCGAGTTACCTTTTTGGTTGTGGATGTTCCCTTCGCATACAATATGATTGTGGGGAGACCTATGTTGAACTTATCTGGGGCCATCATCTCAACCCCACATCTGAAGATGAAAACAAATAATGGTGCTGGGAAAGTGCGCAGAAATCAACTCGAGGCTCGTCAGTGCTACACGAAGAAGCATGAAGCAAGTAGAGTCAAGGTGTTAGACAAAGAGGCGAAGACTCTGATGGAAAATGTGGACAAAAAATAGAAATGGGTCAATACACAAGTCGGATCTATGACTCAGATAGGAGAAGAGATGGATCCGGAGATGGAAATGAAGCTGGTGAACTTTTTGAGGAGAACTCGGATATGTTTGCATGGAAGGCTGCTGACTTTAAAGGTATCGACCCTTCTGTTTGTTAGAGTATATGCCCTCAAATGCCATAAAGATGATAGATTTATAGGGCATTAACTTGTAACTAATCAATATCTTTTTATAATATATAAGGCATTATCTTGTTGTTTTCTTATAGGCATTTGTAAGGTGTTAATAAACAACGTAAAGTCCTTGAGAATAAGGCAAATCTTGTACTTCCTATGGGATAGGAAGAATGACACTAGAAGGGTTTGATCCTTATTCTCTAAATAGGGTTCGTAAGTGTAAGAAAGTATTTGACTGGACATCAATGCAGAACAAGGACTTCCATGATATAAGTTTTGACAGAGAAAATGCCAGTTGAACACTATGGAAATGATAGTGGGAACTTATGTCATGGACATATAAGTTGGACTAATTTGTTCGAACACGGCTCGCATTAGTTTCATCACATGGGTATTCACTCACTGACAGTCAATGATGAAACTGATAAGTTGTGATAGGTACGCGTGAACCTTAGACCTGAGGAATCGAGTTGAAGATGTACTTGTGACATCAAGTCTGTCATTAGAGTAGTTAGATCCAAATCACCCTTTGGTGGGATCGACCTCGAAGTGCGACTTGATGGGCAAGTAGCATTGTTAACTGATTAGCAAAATGGGATTTATTCTCTCATAAGTGAATGAGCTAAATATCCTATGCAGTCATGAATGAGTGAGGTTAAAAGTCTTTGGCCAAAGCATAAAATGGCCTCGACTCATTATGAGCTAAGCATATGGTCAAGTCATGTGAGTTTGACTAAAACCATGACTCTCACTTGACTGGGATATAAGAATAAAAGGTTTATACTCGTACGGTATTCACAGGGTATATGGGTTGGAATGATCCTATTCATTCGTTCTCAATTAGGATAATATGTGAGCCACGTGACTGGCTAGGTGTTACTCACATCCTTTTGGTTTCCTCCCAATTACCTTTTGCGACGAACCTAAAGAGTCGCGCTTAAAGGAAGTGCGAAAAGAAAATCATGGAAAAACTTGAGAGAATTTTCGGTATTGGATATCGAGATTAATTAATTAATCATTAGATGATTTTATTAATTAATTAAGTTAATGAATTAATTAATTCCTTACAGGAATTTAATTATAATATTAACATGGATTTAATTGATTATTTAATTAATTTATTTATTGGATAAATAATATTAATTATTTAATTAATTAAATAAGCTCAATAGGGCTAAAGCCCGATGGCTAAAGGCCACATAGTGGGCGTCCACGAGGGGGTGAAATTAGCATAGGTTATTGTTTCATTGTAGTATTAATATACTACTTAGAGAAAAATTAACCTAGGTCATCAACTTACAAACTTTCTCTCCAATTCAAACTCTTCTCCCTTTCTCTCTCACACTAGCCTTCCATCAAAGGTGAAGAAGAAGGAGATTTTTGTTTTTGACTCCGGCATGGCAATTTAGAGGCAGCGACGGATTTGCTGTTCTAGAAAGGATTGTACAGCTGGTTCAGATTTCAACATACGCGAGAACGGTAATTAATTTCGTTAAACCCAATTTAAATACGAGAAATAGAGATGAGCCATTGGGATTTTAACTTTTATTCTTCCGCTGCATTTATGATTTTATGCCATTAATTTCCCAACAGTGGTATCAAAGCCAATCTCTGATTTCTATATTTAATTGATTACGTGATTATGTGTTTTTTGCATTTTTTTTGGAGCATGTTTTGAATATGTTTTTCGTGATGATAATCCATGATTTTTCTGCGTTTAATTCATGTATGTTGTATTATGATGACTTGTGAATTGAAAAATCTAATTTGTTTGAGAATCGGGTCTGAAAAACCCCGCGACGAGCGTGACGAGGACGACGTGCGCAATCTGCGCGCTAGGCGCGCAGACAGCGCACAATGTGCGCACAGCAGGTGGCCCTCGATGTCGTGCGCCAGGCGCACGGCGTCGTGTCATGGGGCCTGGCCACGCGGCCAGGCCACGCGGCCAGGCCACGCAGTGTGCTGGGCACGTGGGCACGTCGTGCGCCCGGCGCACGTGGGCCCAGTTACGTGGGCCCGCGTCCATGACCCGTGTCCTAACGGGTCGGGTTATTTTTTCTCGGGTCCAATTTTTAAATTAATGGGTTTTGGGCTATTTTAATTATCCGGGTGGGGTCAAAAAGATGATGACCCAGATTTAATTAAATAAGCCCAAAAATTTAAAAATATGGACTCTTCAATAAATTAGTTTTGGGCCTAATTAATAAAATTAAATATGCCAATGGTTGGTAATTTAATTTTATGAAATTAAAACCAAATTTTTTTTATTGAATAATATTAATTTAAATGAAATAATTAATTAATAGTTCTTGGAGAATTTTTTGATTAAGTTATTTATTTAAATTAGAGATTCTCACTAAATGGTTTATTTTCATGATTATCAATAAAATTTGGAATTTTATTGAGAGAATTAATTAGTTGGACTAATTATTCATTAAAATAATTACCAACGTAATTGTTTTATTTTACGTGAGCATGTATTATATGATGGTGACATTGTCCATGGGCTTAGGTTATTTCTTTTGATTGTATTTCCTTTTATGGGTTGTAAGGGCCGGAAATTGAGCCCGTTTATTTTATTTCTAGAATTATGTATAGTTTGTTTAATAATCTCATGTAATAGATAGAAATAGAATAGGTCTTTCAAAAGAAGATCAATACAAAAGAAGAGGAACTTGGAGCCCACGAAGAATAGCTAGGCTTATTTTTCCTTTTAATGATGGCCCATTGGCTTGGGCTCTCTAGAAAAAGCACATGGACATATGTGTTGGTTTATTGCTTTCGATGCATGTTCATTAGTTATATGAAGCATGTATGTTATCAATATGCGCTATATAAATTGGATAATGTGCAAAGTGAGACTTAGATAAATGTTTAGAACATGAATTCTCTCAATTAAAAATTATACTAAGTTAGTAAGGGGTGCTAGGCATCCTTTCCCTCCAATAAACTTAATGAAATTAAGTATTAAACCTTGTACATGGCATCTTCCCAGTAAGTGGGGGTCATATATTAAGATTTAATTCTAAAATTTTATTAAGTGCATTAGATGCCTTAATCGAGACATATTTCACCCCAAATATCGTTAAAGGGTTGCAAGGTGAAATTCAAATGTTAGATTTGAGGAGTTAGTGGGAGTAAACTTAGATAATCCACAAGGCTTATAAATCGTTAAAGGGTTGCGATTTTGGTGGATTATGGGAAAAAAAGATTGAACCATCTATTGGATAGATTGATGTTGGACATCACTTTAATTAAAATAATGGACCAAATATCGTTAAAGGGTTGCCATCCATTAGATTAATTAAAGAACTCAATGCCCACCATGAAGTACAATGCAACGATCACTTCCGTTTTTCACAGTGGGAGTGTGAATCTTGAAAAATGTAGTAGGAGCCAAGTTATAAGTCGAAGTCCTTGATTTTAAACTTGGTTTTACTTTAGTTACACAAGTCTAATAAAGTCTGGCTTATTTTCTGCAGCTATTTTGATTTATCTCTCTCAAATTATAAATGACTATCAACCTACTTTCCGTTTTACTCGAAAAGAACATCCTTACCGGAACCAACTACGTGGATTGACTAAGGAACTTGAGAATATTTCTCAACATGAAGTTCTTGGGATACAAGTTGGACATAGACATCCCTGCTCCTCCTACCAGAACACGTGCCAACGAGGAAGAAGTCCAAGCACATGAAAAATGGGTAAAGGACAACGTCCGAGTTCGTGGGTACATTCTCGGCTCAATGACAAACGAGCTTTAGAGGTCCCACGAGAAGATGACCACAACAAGGGCTATCTTGGCACACTTGGTCGAGCTCTTTGGTGAGCACAATCGTACTGCTAGATATGACATATCTAAAGAGCTCTTCGGGGCCAAAATGAGAGAAGGTGAGAAAGTTGGGGATCATGTCCTCAAGATGATCTCGAGGATCGAGAGATTGGAGGCTCTCGATTTTATAATGAACCCACATCTTCAAACTGATCTCATTTTGCAGTCTCTTCCTGATTCTTTTTCCCAATTTGTCATGAACTTCAATTGCAATGAGATTGAATGCAACTTAGCTGGGCTA
Organism: Buddleja alternifolia; assembly: GCA_019426215.1. Taxonomy (NCBI): domain Eukaryota; kingdom Viridiplantae; phylum Streptophyta; class Magnoliopsida; order Lamiales; family Scrophulariaceae; genus Buddleja; species Buddleja alternifolia. The sequence continues at coordinate 25,222,315 of CM033393.1, read as the reverse complement.
ATGAATAAATTAAACACTGCACAATCTCAATTGAAGGCCAAGGGAAAGGAAACTGCAATGGTTATCTCTTCTGGGCCCAAACGGGCAAAGAATAAGAAGAAGAAAGCCAAGAAGCAGAGTGGCGAGCTTGGAGCTCAAGGTGGTGTCGATAAAGGAAAAGGGAAAGCTCCTGTGAATCGCAAGTGTAAGGGGCCACAAAAGAGAGACAGATGCCTACACTGCGGTGAGCTGGGTCCCTGGAAGGGGAACTGTTCAAACATGGGGCCAGGCGCACAAGGTATAGAACTTTATGTTCATGAAATTTATTGTTCTATGACCGTCTTCTCAACATCTTGGATTCTAGATTCTAGAGCAAGTGCTCACATTTGTTGTATGAATCAGGATTTGGTGCGAGGAAGGAAGCTGGACAGTGATGAGGTGAAGATAAAAGTAAGCAGCGGGCATAGCATCGCAGCTACTGGAATTGGATCTACCTCATTGCTTTTAAATTCTGGACATATACTATTTCTGGATAATGTTTTAGTTTTGCCCAATGGGCTTAAAAACATTGTTTCTATTCCCGTTTTAGTTAAAATTGGTTATACTTTCCGTTTTATTGATGAACGATGCAACATTTATTATGGTAATAAATGAGTAGGATTTGCTTCTTTAATAAATGGATTGTATTACCTTAATGTCCAGAATGAGTGTTCTGTAAATACTGTACAAAGGAAACGTAGTAGTCTTGGAGTAAACCAAAGATTGATTTGGCATCTAAGACTAGGCCATGCCGGCGAACATAAAATTCGCAAAATGGAGAAAGATGGACTAATTGGTCCATTGGGATTGGATCCCTATCCTACTTGTGAATCTTGTCTCAAAGGCAAGATGGCTAGATCCCCCTTCACAGGGACTTTTGAAAGAGCCTCACAAATCTTAGGCTTAGTGCACACTGATGTTTGTGGTCCATTTGGAGAAATGTCACGAGGAGGTTTCCTTTGCTTCATCACCTTCACTGATGGCCATTCAAGATATGGTCTAGTGTACATCATGAGGCATAAGTTTGAATCCATTGAAAAGTTCAAGGAATTCAAGGCTTTAGTGGAAAATCAAACTTGTCAACATATAAAAACCCTTTGATCACATCGAGGAGGAGAATGTATGAGCGACGAGTTTGATGTATACCTCAGAGAGAATGGTGTAGTAATACAGCTCACACCTCCAGCGACACCACAGTTAAATGGTGTAACAGAGCGAAGGAATCGAACCTTGTTGGACATGGTTTGCTCCATGCTCAGCTACACTGACTTACCCATTTCACTGTGGGGTCATGCGCTGCTTATAGCTGTACACATTTTAAATAGATGTCCGTCCAAGTCCGTTCCTATGACTCCCTATGAGATATGGAGGAATAGGAAACCAAGTCTTAATCACATCAAGATTTGGGGATGTCCGGCTTATGTCAAAAAGACCAAAGTGGACAAGTTGGAGGCTAGATGCTTGAAGGGACGTTTCGTTAGATATCCTGAGGATTCAATGGGATACCTCTTTTACCTGCACTATGATCAAAGGATCATTGTAGCTTTACAAGCTCACTTTCTTAAAGATGAGTTCATTCAAGAAGGAGGAGCGGGTAGAAAGATTGTTCTAGAAGAACAAAATGAGACTCCAGTGGATACATCTACACAGGAAGTGAGAACCGAACCTTCTGTAACACAACCACAACCGTGAAGATCAAGTAGAGTACCTCAACCTCCTGAGAGGTACGGATATCTAGTACAGAGGGAGCTGGATCTTTATTCTGTATTAGAGGAGAATCATGGAGATGATCCGTCCACTTTTGATCAAGCAATGGTGGATGTGGATGCTACTAGATGGCGTGAAGCTATGCAAATTGAGATCGATTCGATGCATGCAAACCAAGTCTGGAAACTTGTGGACCAACCTGAAGGGGTAAATGTTGGGTTTCATTCGAAAAAGCATAAACGCATCGGAAGAGATTTCAAAAATTAAAACGAAAACTCAATTGGTACTCTAATTCGCATAATTGAATCTAAAAGCGTATAACCAATAAAACTTACTCGTTAATATGAATATGATGATGGAGAAAAACTTCTTCTTCTCCAAACTCGAAATATTGAAGCTTCCAAATCTTCAATCCTTTGGTTTGATTCTTCAAACTTGAACTTGATCCGAACAACGAAAATACGTCGTCTCTAAATCGTCACGCACGGATCAACAAACGAAAAATCCCCTTTCTTCTTTCTCTATGATTGACGGCTAGGTATAGAGGAGGGGAGGAATATTTTTCGTTCTTTTAAGAGTTATGAGAGTTGTGTATTCTCTTCTTACTTGTTTTAAGTCAAAGAGTCCTTATATACCTCATGACTTATTGAACAAGTCAAAATAAAAGAGCCCTAATATGTGGCCTCTCAAAGACACTACATTGAGGCCTAGTAGGTGTCCAATTGGACTCCTTATATAGCCCCATGATTTGTTTTGTTTAATTAATTTCTTATTTCAATTAATAATTTATTGTATCCAATAAATAAATAAATTAATTAAATAACCAAATTAATTAGATAAATTAATTCATTAATATATCTCACAAGGAAAGAAATAAATAATTAATCTTATCATTATAATTAATTATTTTATCTAATGAATAATTAATTATTGAATTTATCCAATAAATTAAAACTCCCAGAAGAAATAATAGAAATTCTTTTTTCTTTATTTTTCTTTGTCAATCCTTTAGCAATATTCTTTAGGTTCATTTCGTTTGGCAATGAGAGGAAACCAAAGGAAGTGGGTAACACCTAGCCAGTCACGTGGACCACTTCGTAATCCAAACGAAAACGAATGATAGGATCATTCCGAAACTTTCCAAACGTAAATACCGTATATGTATAAACCCTTTGTTCACGTTCCCCGGTCAAGTGAGAGTCATGGTTACGTCAAACTCACTGGACTTGACCGTATGTATAAATCATAATAAATACGAGATCATTGAGATCGATTTAGTTCCAAGCACAATCGTCTCGTTTGCTTTGGCCAAAGACTTTGATCTCTGTTTATCTGTAATTACATAGGGTACATACTCATTCACTTATGAGAGAACAAATCTCCTATTAGATATTTGCTAAGATTACCACTTACCCATCAAATCCGCATTTCGAGGTTAACCCCACCAAAGGGTGAATTGGGTCTAACTACTCTAGTGAAAGACTTGACGTCACAAGTGCATCTTCAGCCTGATACTTCAGGTCAAAGGTTCACATATACCTATTATGCATAATCAGTTCCGTCATTGACAGTCACAGAGTGAAAACCCATGTGACAGAACCGATGCGAGTTGTGTTCGAACATATCAGTTCCACTGACGTGTCTACAATCTTAATCTCCTATCATCCCATGATACCAGACAGGCACTCCCATGTCGGAGCTAAGATTGTACAAGTATTTGAAGTCTTTATTTGTCCATTAAAGACTTCATATTACTTGTGAACTTATTTTAGTAATCAAGATCGATCTCTCTAGTGTCAATCTTCCTATCCCATAGGGAGTAGAGTGATCGCACTGAAAACATGGACAAAACGTTTTACACAACTTATAGATGCATATAAGAATTAAGTGAAAAGTCAATAATGCATTTTATTTAAGAAGAGTTTCAGTTCAATAGAAGATATATGCCCTATACATTCTATCCTCTATGGCATCCGAGGGCATATTCCTAACAATCTCCCACTTGCACTCAATGTCACTCATTGTGGTATGTAATACCCATCCTTTCCAGGTGTCGGTCCAAAACAGCCTGAGGTAGTGATTTAGTGAACGGGTCAGCTATATTGTCAACTGAGGCTATTTTCTGCATTGCTATCTCTCCTTTGCCAACGATCTCCCTGATGATGTGAAATCTTCTCTCAATATGTTTGGACTTTTTATGAGGCCTCGGTTTCTTGGCTTGCGTTATCGCTCCATTGTTATCACAATAAAGTGGCAACGGGTGCTGAGCACTAGGGACCGTTCCAAGTTCTCCAAGAAACTTCCTCATTCAAACAGATTCTTTCGCTGTCTTTGAGGCTGCTACATACTCTGCTTCAGTGGTGGAATCAGTGGTTGTGCTTTGCTTGGAGCTCTTTCGAGACACCGCTCCACCATTGAGAGTAAAAACAAACCCTGAAGTGGATTTCGGTCATCAACATCAGACTGAAAGTTTGAATTAGAATAACCTTCCATCTTCAGGTCTCCACCTCCATAGATGAGAATCATATCCTTAGTTCTTTTTAGATACTTTAGGATATTCTTCACGGCTATCCAATGTTCCTTTCCCGGGTTTGCCTGAAATCGACTCACCACACTCACAACATAGGCAATGTCGAGTCTAGTACACAGCATTGCATACATCAGGCTACTAACCGCAGAAGCATAGGGTACATTACTCATCTCTTGTCTATCTTCCTCACTTTGAGGACACATAGACTTGGATAAGTGTACTCCATGCCTCATGGGAAGAAACCCTTTCTTAGAGTTGTCCATCCTAAACCTCTTTAGGACCTTTTCTAAGTAAAGGGCTTGAGAGAGGCCTATCATTCTATTTGTTCTATCCCTGTAGATACGAATTCCTAGAATGTATGTGGCTTTTCCCAAGTATTTCATGGAAAACATACTCGAAAGCCATTTCTTGACAATGGTGAGCATTCCTACGTCATTTCCTATAAGTAGAATGTCATCCACATGTAGTACTAAGAATGAGAGTTTGCTCCCACTAGTCTTCTTGTAGACACATGGTTCATCTTCGTTCTTGATGAAGCCATATCCCTTAACTTCTTCATCAAAACAGAGATTCCATCTTCTAGATGCTTGCTTGAGACCGTAAATGGACCTCTCAAGTTTACATACTTTATGGATATCGGACTCAGACACAAAACCCTTTGGCTGTTCCATATAGATATCCTCCTCGAGGAATCCATTTAGAAAGGCCATTTTGACATCCATTTGCCATATCTCCTAATCTAAGTATGCAACTATGGATAACAGAACTCGTATGGACTTTATCATAGCCACGGGGTGAAAAGGTTTCTTGATAGTCAATTCCTTCTCTTTGACTATACCCTTTCGCTACGAGCCTTGCTTTAAAGGTGTCAACCTTGCCATCGCTACCTATCTTTCTTTTGTAGATCCACTTACATCCTATAGGTTTATACCTTCAGGACGATCTACCAAAGTCCAGACATGGTTCGATTGCGTAGAGATCATTTCTGTTTCCATGGCTTCTCGCCATCGTGAAGCGTTGGCATCCACCATCGCTTGATCATAGGTACAAGGATCATCTTCATGACCTTCTTGTACTACAGTGTGAAGCTCTCTCTCCCCCTACAGTAGATACCCATACCTCTCAAGTTCATGCGGTATTCTACCAGATCTACGTGGTGGTTGTGCTACTATGGGTTCAGGCCTCAGTTCTTGAACAGATGTATTTGAGGGAGTTTTATTTTGTTCTTCTAGAACAATTTTCCTACCTTTGTCCCCTTCTAAGATGTACTCATCCTCAAGGAAGTGAGCTTGTAGGGCTACGATGATTCTTTGATCATCATGCAGGTAAAAGAAGAATCCCATGGAATCTTCAGGATAACCAATGAAACGTCCCATTAGGGATCTTGCCTCCAATTTCTCCACTTTAGTCTTCTTGACATAAGCGGGGCATCCCCAAATCTTAATATGATTAAAATTCTGTTTCCTATTATTCCACATCTCATGCGGAGTTTTAGGAATGGATTTGGAGGAACATCTGTTCAAAACATGAGCAGCGGTAAAGAGCGCGTATCCCCACAATGAAATGGGTAAATCAGTGTAACTAAGTATGGAATGAACCATGTCCAACAATGTTCGATTCGTTCGCTCGGCTACTCCATTCAGTTGAGGATTTGTTGGTGGCATTAGTTGTAACATTATTCCTTGTTGTCTTAGGAATTCATCAAACTCGGCACTCATATATTCTCCTCCACGATCCGATCATAGAGTTTTTATATTTTGCCCAGTTTGATTTTCTACTAAGGCCTTGAACTCTTTGAATCTTTCAAAGGATTCAGACTTTTGCTTCATCAGATACACTAGACCAAATCTTAAATGGTCGTCAGTGAAAGTGATGAAGTAGTAGAAACATCCACGAGCCATTTCTCCAAATGGTCCGCAGACGTCGATATGCACTAATCCTAAGACTTGCGTAGCTCTTTCAAAAGTCCCTGTGAAGGGGGATCTAGCCATCTTGCCTAAGAGACATGATTCACATGTAGGAATAGGGTCCGACCCTAGTGAGCTTAAAAGCCCATCTTTTTCCATTTTGTGGATCTTGTGCTCTCCGACATGGCCTAGTCTAAGATGCCACTTGAGTCTTAAGTTAGTTTCTTGCCTACCACGTTTACGTGTTACAACATTAACATCAGATGAATTACGGACATTTAAATAATACAAACCATTAACTAAACATGCATTGCCAACTAATTTATTTCCATAATAAATGTCGCAATTTAATTTAGAAAAACGAAATGTATATCCAATCTTAACTAAGATAGGAATAGATGCAATGTTCTTAAGCCCCTTGAGCAAAACCAAAACATTATCTAAAAACAGTAAATGTCCAGAATTCAAATAAAGAGAAGTAGATCTGATCCCAGTAGCTGCGACGCTTTCCCCGTTGCCGACTTTGATCATCACTTCTTCTCAGCCCAGCTTTCTACTTCTCTGTAGATCCTGATCCAAACAACAAACATGGGCACTAGCCCTTGAGTCCAGAATCCACGAAGTAGAAAATACAGTTATAGAATAGTTAGTTTCAAAAACTAATAGTTTCATACCTTGTGCGCCTTTGCCTAATTTGGGACAGTTTCTCTTCTAGTGGCTAAGCTCACCGCACTCGAGACATCTATCCATTTTCTTAGGTCCTTTGCTCTTGTAAAACCCTTGAGCCTTTCCCTTACCCTTCTTGGTACCCCCTTGAGCTCCAAGCTCGCCAGACATTTTCTTGTTGTTCTTCTTCTTAGACTTTTTGGGTTCAGAAGAGATAACCAAGGCAGTTTCCTTTCATTTGAGATTGTGCAGTAACCAACTTGTTCATTAGCCCAGCTAAATTGCACTCTATCTCATTGCAGTTAAAGTTAACCACAAATTGGGAGTAGGAATCAGGAAGAGACTGCAAGATTAAGTCAGTTTGAAGGGTGGCATTCATGGTGAATTCGAGAGCTTCCAATTTCTCGATCCTCGAAATCATTTTGAGGACATGATCACCAACCTTCTCACTTTCTTTCATCTTGGCTTCGAAGAGCTCTTTCGATATCTCATATCGTGCAGTTCGACTATGCTTTCCATAGAGCTCTACCAGGTGAGCTAGAATAGCTCTTGCAGTGGGCATCTTATCATGTGACCTTTGAAGATCATTAGTCATAGATCCCACCATGTATCCTCTCACCTGGAGGTCGTCCTTAACCCATTTTTCATGGGCTTGGACCTCTTCCTTGTTGGCACGAGTTCTAACAAGAGCCTCCGGGGTATCAACCTCTAAAACGTATCCCAGTGATTCCATATTGAGGACAATCCTCAAATTTCTAAACTAGTCCACATAATTGAGTCCAGTCAGAGTATTCTTTTTGAGTAGAATTGAAAGTGGGTTTGTCATATTTGAGAGAGATAAACGAGAAAATGACTACAGAAATAAATCAGATTTATTAGATTACTTGTTTTGACTTAACCAAGAAAAATTAAGGACTTAAAAATTTATCTTGGCTCCCACTGCATTTTTTGAATTCCACACTCCCATGTGAAAATCGGGAATCATCATTGGCATCGATTCCACAGCAGGTATTGAGGTCCTCAATTAATTAAATAGGTTGCAACCTAACCGGTTTCTGGCCAATTAATTATTTGAAGTGATATCTAATATCAATTTGTCCAATAAATGTTTCAATACGTTTCTCCATAGTTCACCAAACCGCAACCCATTTGATTTCTAGGTTCGTGAACTACTCGAGTTTATCCCACTAACTCCTATAATCTAGCATTTGAATTTCTCCTTGCAACCGAACATGTTTCTGGGGTGAAATATGTTTCGATTAAGACATTTGCATGCACTTTATAAAATTTCAAATTCTTTCTAAATGTATAACCCCCATAACTGGGAAGCATTACATATTTATAGTAATTCTAATTTTAGAAGGCTTAGTGGAGGGTGAGGATGTCAAACATCCTTTTCTAACTCGGTATAATTTATTTGGGGGAATTTAATTCGTCAAAAGATTTTGGTCTCACTTTGCACAATATTCAATTTATATAGCTCTTTATTCTATATTGATCATGCATAAAAATACTACTAATAATCATGCCTTTCAATATAAATAAACATAAAATTTAAATAAATGAAAAAATAAATTCATCACTTGATCATGGATTTTTACTAGAGGGTCCGAGCCAATGGGCCATCACAAAAGACATAGATTAAACCTATTAAACATTCATGGGCCTTTTGACTTTATCAACTTTGAACTATTTTATCTTGATTCCTAAAACAACTCATGCATTATTTCTAAGAATATAATAAATAACTTCAAATTTGATAACCCATAAAATTAAAGGTAAAACATATAATCCTAAGTCCATGATTAGTATTTTAATCACATAAGACATGCTCGCAATATTAAATCACTTATGTTGATTATTAAAATTTTAGTCCAACTAAAAAGTCCTTTATAAAATTCCTTATGATTTCACATATTCACTATTTCAATTAAAATCATTCTAGTCCAACTAGATGACTTAGATGTACGAAATTAAGAATTAAGTGCATCTACCTTTAATTAAAATAATATGAACACATAAAATATGGAATTCTATATTTTATTTTATTATGATTTAAAGCCATCAAAAATTGAAAATACTTTTATTTGATCAAAGAATTAATTATTAATCTCTAAAAAAAATAATTTATATTCCTTATTCAAAATGAAGTAATTTCCAAGTCGAGGAAAAAATAATAATATTTAATCCATAAATTAATTATTAATCTCCAAGAAAAATAATTAATTAGTTCGAATTAAATATTATATTTCAATTAATTTCATTGGGCTCGATTTCATCAAACCCAAGTCACCATCCTTTTGGTCCACTTGGATTTAATTTAATTGGGCTAAAATAATTAATTAGAATAACATTCACGTTTATTAATTTCTTATTGGGCTAAATTTAATTTAAGTCCAAATCACCAATCTAATTGGCCCATTTAGATTTAATTAGATTAAGTCCAAACTAATTAACAAATCAAAATTAGATAATTTTTAATTGGGCTTGATTTAAATTATTCGGGTCATCATCCTTTTGATCCACCCAATTAATTAAAATCACCCAAAATTCAAAAATCAATTTTGACCCAAACATAGCCCGTTTTACGACCCGAATCCATGACCCAGACCAACGAATTGGGTATCCAAACCCACAACCCGTCAGGCCACTGTAACTATCCGATGGGCCGTGACTGGGCAGGGCCGGGCCGAATGGGCTGGCAGCTCTAAATAGCGAGCGAACAGCGCACGTAGCTGTGTGCGCAATGCTCAAGCGTAAACAGTGCGCCCGCGCTGCTGCGCGCTTTTTTCTCGGGGCTTTCGAGCCCCATTTTTCCTTGGTATTTTTCGATTTTCAATATCATCAAATATCCCCAGATTTACAATACTAAAAATCAAAAAACTAGGCAAAAAACCAGAAAACACAGATTTAAGAAAAACATACAAACATGCTTCAAAAACACATAACATGCAATTCTTAAATCACGTAAACAAGATCAAATATGCAAATCAGAGATTGGCTCTGATAACACTGTTGGGTTTCATTCTAAAAAGCATAAACACAATGGAAGGGATTTCAAAAATTAAAATGAAAACTCAATTGGTACTCTAATTCGCATAATTGAATCTAAAAGCGTATAACGAATAAAACTTACTCGTCAATATGAATATGATGATGGAGAAAAACTTATTCTTCTCCAAACTCGAAATATTGAAGCTTCCAAATCTTCAATTCTTTGTTTTGATTCTTCAAATTGAACTTGATCGGAACAACAAAAATACGTCGTCTCTAAATCGTCACGCACGGATCAACAAACGAAAAATCCCCTTTCTTCTTTCTCTATGGTCGATGGCTAGGCATAGAGGAGGGGAGGAATATTTTTCTTTCTTTTGAGAGTTATGAGAGTTGTGTATTCTCTTCTTACTTGTTCTAAGTCAAAGAGTCCTTATATACCTCATGACTTATTGAACAAGTCAAAACAAAAGAGCCCTAATATGTGGCCTCTCAAAGTCGCCACATTGAAGCCTAGTAGGCGTCCAATTGGAATCCTTATTTAGCCCCGAGATTTGTTTTGTTTAATTAATTTCTTATTTCAATTAATAATTTATTGTATCCAATAAATTAATTAATTAATTAAATAACCAAATTAATTAGATAAATTAATTCATTAATATATTTCACAAGGAAATAAATTAATAATTAATCTTATCATTATAATTAATTATTTCATCTAATGAATAATTAATTATTTAATTTATCCAATAAATTAAAACTCCCAGAAGAAATAATAGAAATTCTTTTTTCTCCATATTTCTTTGTCAATCCTTTAGCGCGACTCTTTAGATTCGTTTCGTTTGGCAATAAGAGGAAACCAAAGGAAGTGGATAACACCTAGCCAGTCACGTGGCCCACTTCGTAACCTAAACGAAAACGAATGATAGGATCAGTCCGAAACCTTCCAAACGTAAATACTGTATATGTGTAAACCCTTTGTTCACGTTCCCCGGTCAAGTGAGAGTCATGGTTATGTCAAACTCACTGGACTTGACCATAGGTATAAATCATAATAAATACGAGATCATTGAGATCGATTTAGTGCCAAGCACAATCGTCTCGTTTGCTTTGGTCAAAGACTTTGATCTCTATTTATCTATAATTACATAGGGTATATACTCATTCACTTATGAGAGAACAAATCCCATATTAGATATTTGCTAAGATTACCACTTGCCCATCAAGTCCGCATTTCGAGGTTGACCCCACCAAAGGGTGAATTGGGTCTCACTACTCTAGTGAAAGACTTGACGTCACAGGTGCATCTTCAGCCTGATACTTTAGGTCAAAGGTTCACATATACCTATTACGCATAATCAGTTCCATCATTGACAGTCACAGAGTGAAAACCCATGTGACAGAACCGATGCAAGTAGTGTTCAAACATATCAGTTCCACTGACGTGTTTACAATCATAATCTCCTATTATCCCATGATACTAGAAAGACACCCCATGTCGGAGCTAAAATTGTACAAGTATTTGAAGTCTTTATTTTTCCATTAAAGACTTCATATTACTTGCGAACTTATTTTAGTAATCAAGATCGATCTCTCTAGTGCCAATCTTTCTATCCCATAGGAAGTAGAGGGATCGCACTGAAAACATGGACAAAATGTTTTACACAACTTATAGATGCAGATAACAATTAAGTGAAAACTCAGTAATGTCTTTTATTTAATAAGAGTTTAAGTTCAATACAAGATATATGCCCTATACATTCTATCCTCTATGGCATCTGAGGGCATAATCCTAACAGTAAAATCAATCGGGTGCAAATGGATCTACAAGAGAAAGATTGGTGTTGATGGCAAGGTTGACACCTACAAATCCAGGCTAGTGGTGAAAGGGTATAGTCAAAAAGAAGGAATTGACTACCAAGAAACCTTTTCGCCAGTGGCTATGATCAAATCAATAAGGATTCTACTTGCAATAGCTGCACACCTAGACTTTGAAATATGGTAAATGGATGTCAAAACTGCTTTCCTAAATGGATTCCTAGAAGAGGATATCTATATGGAACAGCCAAAAGGTTTTGTATCCGAGGAGCATACTCATAAGGTGTGTAAACATGAGAGATCTCAAGCAAGCATCTCGTAGCTGGAATCTACGTTTTGATGAGGCTGTCAAAGGATTTGAATTCATCAAAAAGGAAGACGAGCCATGTGTTTACAAGAAGGTTAGTGGGAGCAAGATAACATTCCTTGTGTTATATGTAGATGACATATTACTCATAAGGAATGATATAGGAATGCTCACCACTGTAAAGAAGTGGCTTTCGAGTACTTTCTCCATGAAAGACTTGGGAGAGGCAACTTACATTCTAGGGATTCGAATCTACAGAGATCGAACAAATAGAATGATAGGGCTCTCTCAAGCCCTTTACTTAGAAAAGGTCCTAAAAAGATATAGGATAGAGGATTCTAAGAAAGAGTTCCTACCGATGAGACATGGGATACATCCCTCAAAATCTATGTGTCCTCAAAGTGAGGAAGATAGAAAAGAAATGAGCATTGGACCCTATGCATCAGTAGTGGGTAGCCTGATGTACACAATGTTGTGTACTAGACCTGACATTGCTTACTCAGTAAGCGTTGTTAGTCGATTTCAAGCAAACCCAGGCAAGGAACATTGGATAGCTGTGAAGAATATCCTAAAGTACCTGAAGAGAACCAAGGATATGATTCTCATCTATGGGAGTGGTAGCCTGAGAGTGGACGGGTACACTGATTCGGATTTTCAATCTGATGTCGATGACCGAAAATCCACCTCAGGATTCGTATTCACCCTCAATGGTGGGGCAGTAACTTGGAAAAGTTCCAAGAAAAGCACAACCACGAATTCCACTACAGAGGCTGAATACATAGCTACCTCTGAGGCAGCTAAAGAGGCTGTTTGGATAAGGAAGTTAATAGAAGAACTTCAAGTGGTTCCTAGCATAAAGCTCTCGTTGCCACTTTATTATGACAACACCGGAGCAATAGCGCAAGCAAAGGAACCTAGGTCTCACAACAAGTCCAAACACATCGAGAAGAGATATCACATCATACGAGAGATCGTTGCACGAGGAGAAATATCTGTTTAGAAAATAGTCTCAGCTGACAATGTCTCTGATCCATTGACCAAGCCATTGGCACAGGCGGTGCTAGAAAAACATCTCGAAGGGATGGGTATTAAATACCATAGCAAATGACATTGAGTGCATGTGGGAGATTGTTAGAGTGTATGCCCTCAAATGCCATAAAGAGGATAGATTTATAGGGCATTAACTTGTAACTAAACAATATCTTTTTATAATATAAAAGGCATTATCTTGTTGTTTTCTTATAGGCATTTGTAAGGTGTTAATAAACAACGTAAAGTCCTTGAGAATAAGGCAAACCTTGTACTTCCTATGGGATAGGAAGAATGGCACTAGAAGGGTTTGATCCTTATTCTCTAAATAGGGTTCGTAAGTGTAAGAAAGTATTTGATTGGACATCAATACAGAACAAGGACTTGCATGATATAAGTTTTGACAGAGAAAGTGCCAGTCGAACACTATGGGAATGATAGTGGGAACTTATGTCATGGACATATAAGTTGGACTAATATGTTCGAACACGGCTCGCATCAGTTTCATCACATGGGTATTCACTCACTAACAGTCAATGATGAAACTAATAAGTTGTGATAGGTACACGTGAACCTTAGACCTGAGGAATCGAGTTGAAGATGTACTTGTGGCATCAAGCCTGTCGTTAGAGTAGTTAGATCCAAATCACCCTTTGGTGGGATCATCCTCGAAGTGCGACTTGATGGGCAAGTAGCATTGTTAACTGATTAGCAAAATGTGATTTATTCTCTCATAAGTGAATGAGCTAAATATCCTATGCAGTCATGAATGAGCGAGGTTAAAAGTTTTTGGAAAGCATAAAATGACCTTGACTCATTATGAGCTAAGCATATGGTCAAGTCATGTGAGTTTGATTAAAACCATCACTCTCACTTGACTAAGATATAAGAATAAAAAGTTTATACTCATACAGTATTCACAACGTATATGCTTTGGAATGATCATATTCATTCGTTCTCAATTGGGATACGATGTGAGCCACGTGACTGGCTAGGTGTTACTCACATCCTTTTGATTTCCTCCCAATTGCCTTTTGAGACGAACCTAAAGAGTCGCGCTTAAAGGAAGTGCAAAAAGAAAATCATGGAAAAAGAGTTGAGAGAATTTTCGGTATTGGATATTGAGATTAATTAATTAATCATTCGATGATTTTATTAATTAATTAAGTTAATGAATTAATTAATTCCTTAGAGGAATTTAATTATAATATTAACATGGATTTAATTGATTATTTAATTAATCTATTTATTGGATAAATAATATTAATTATTTAATTAATTAAATAAGCTTAATAGGGCTAAAGCCCGATGGCTAAAGGCCACATAGTGGGATGAGGGGGTGAAATTAGCCTAGGTTATTGTTTCATTTTAGTATTAATATACTACTTAGAGAAAAATTAACCTAGGTCATCAACTTACAAACTTTCTCTCCAAGTCAAACTCTCCTCTCTTTCTCTCTCGCACTAGCCGTCCATCAAAGGTGAAGAAGAAGGAGATTTTCGTTTTTGACTTTGGCATGACAATTTAGAGACAGCGACGAATTTGCTGTTCAAGAAAGGTTTGGAAAGCTGGTTCAGATTTCAACATACGCGAGAACGGTAATTAATTTCGTTAAACCCAATTTAAATACGAGAAATAGAGATAAGCCACTGGGATTTTAACTTTTATTCTTCCGCTGCATTTTTGATTTTACGCCATTAATTTCCCAACACTATCATCATTCATCATCCGAATGTTGATCCAAAGGCAAAGCCTATCAGACAAAAAGAAGGAATTTTGGTCCAGATTGGGACATGATAATTGAAGAAGAAGTTAAGAAACTTCTAGATGTAGGATATGTAAATGAGTTCCAATTTACGGATTGGCTCGCTAATGTAGCCCTTGTACCCAAAACAGGAGGAAAGTGGCGATTGTGTACTGATTTCACTGATTTGAATAAAGTTTGTCCCCGTGACCCTTATCCCTTGCCTCGTATAGATTTACTCGTAAACTCTACTGCAGGTTGTGCACTATTGAGCATGATGGATGGCTATCAAGGCTTCTATCAAATAATGATGGCAGAAGAAGATCGAGACAAGACTGGATTCGTTACGGCGAGCGGTCTACTGTTACAATGTGATGCCTTTCGGATTGAGAAATTCGGGGGCAACATACCAAAGACTCGTCAATATGATGTTTGAGGAAGAGATCGGAAGGACGATGGAAGTGTATGTTGACGACATGCTTGTAAAGAGTCTGAACGAGAATGACCATTTCACACATCTAAAAAAATCATTCGCGATCATGAAAGAATATGGCATGAAATTAAACCCACATAAGTGTACCTTCGGTGTATGAGGCGGAAAATTCCGAGGATATATGGTAACCCAACGAGGAAGTGAAGCTAATCCTGAAAAAATTGAGGCAATCTTGGGCATGCAATCCCCAACGAGTGTAAAGGATGTACAAAAATTAACGGGGAGAATGTCAAGTTTGAACTATTTCATCTCATGATCTGCATATAAGGGCTTGCACTTCTTCAAAATTCTGAGGAATGTGAAATGCTTTAAATGGACGGAGGAATGTGAGAAAGCTTTTCACGAATTGAAAACTTACCTATCGTCTCCGCCACTATTGACCAAACCAGTATTGGGAGAACAATTGATCCTATACTTAGCGATCTCTTCAGTAGCTCTTAGTGCCGTACTCGTTTGGGAAGTCGAGGGAGATCATCGTCCGATTTACTATGTCAGCAAATTAATGCAAGAAGCTGATTTGAATTACTTGGAAATTGAAAAATGGGCACTTGCATTAATGACTGCAGCACGAAAGCTCAGACTGTACTTTCAATCTCATCATGTGATCGTTCTAACTAATCAACCATTGAAACAAGTACTGGTAAAACCAGATGTTTTGGGTTGTCTTGTAAAATGGGCAAGTGAATTGGGAGAGTTCAGCATTGAATACAAAAGTCGTACCTCGACAAAATCTCTGGTGATGGCAGATTTTCTGATGGAAATGACAACCAACTCGCAGATGGTAGCCTCGGTGTCGTCCTGAGAAACAACTCCATGGTCTTTCCATGTGGATGGTTCTTCAATGACGAGACGAGGAGGAATTAGCATTTGGTTACGCTCTTCGGAGGGAAATGATCTAGAATTCGCAGTGAAATTAAACTTTGATGTGATGAACAACGAAGCAGAATATGAAGCATTAATTGTAGGGCTAAGAATCGCAAAAACCCTAGAAATAAGAAAGATGAAAGTGTTTACCGATTCACAATTGGTAGCACTGCAAGTTTCGGGAGCCTATGAGGCAAAAGAAAAGACCATGGTAAAATACTTACAAATAACGAAGCAACTGATGGTAGGATTCGATGAGATAGGATTGTGTCAAATACCGAGAGCTGAAAATCAAAGAGCGGATGCACTATCTAAAGTTGCAAATGAAATTGTGGGATCCACGAGTCGTACGGTGTCGCTACTCATATTGGAACTCTCTGAATTGGAACCTTCAGCTGTGGTTGTGCCTCTTGAAGAAGATACAAGTTGGAAGCGATTCATTGTAGAATATCTTTTGGAAGGAACTCTGCCAGAAGACAAACTTAAAGCTCGGAGATTAACTGGAAGAGCAGCTCGTTTTACTATCTTAAATGATGAGTTGTACAAAAGGTCAAATGTTGGACCTTTGCTTCATTGCTTAGCTCCAGTTGAAGTATATTATGTCTTAAGAGAAATACACGAAGGGAGTTGTGGAAATCACTCTATAGGACGATCACTGTCACAAAAGGTTACATGACAAGGGTATTTCTGGCCGACGCTCGTCAAGGACTCACAAGAATTTGTCAAGCGATGTAGACAATGCCAACTGCATTCTAATGAAATCCACCAGCCGGGAAAACCCATGGAAGTGATAAAAATTGCATACCCATTTGATCAGTGGGGTATTGATATACTAGGTTGATAGTTATCTAAATCTCATCAATAGGTTCGTTCCATGGAATGAATCAAAATACTTACTCAGTTTATACTCGTATTCATTTTCAGGTCAGTTCCCTCCAACTCAAAATCAAAAGAAGTTCATTGTTGTGGCCGTGGAACACTTTACGAAGTGGATTGAAGCTGAAGTTGTGGCTCGTATCACGGAGAAAGTTTTCATTGACTTCATTTGGAAGAATATTATCTGCAGGTTAATGAACCTAAAAAGATTAAATATAATATATACTATGTTGAAAATCATGACACTCAGTTGGAAGAATATTATCTGCAGATTTGGCATCCCAAGAATTCCGATTTCTGATAATGGAACTCAATTCAATGGGAAGACTATTATATTATGGTGCAATGAATTGAAAATTCAGCAAAATTTTACATCTGTGGGACATCTACAAGCAAATGGACTGACTGAAGTTTCAAATCAGATACTATTTGCAGCACTTGAAAACTAGACTCGATGGTATGAGGTCAGTTTGGGCGGAAGTGTAATATCCCACACTGAGAAATTAAAAGGAAGTGAAATGGTTCATAAATAGAACCCTAGGATTCAAGTGTAACAAGGGATATCCATTTTGGGCCTTGGTTCAAATGCCCAACTCAAGGTTACGCTCACTGGATTCAAGGAGATTTCTGTGGTCCAACTGGCTCGTGGGCGCGGGGCGTAACAAATGGTATCAGAGCTGTCCACCAGACGAAATATCGGGAGCTAAGTGCTACACGTTGCGGGAGCCACCTCTTGAGGCTGCGACACAAAAGTGCTACGCGCGTGGGAGCCACCTCTTAAGCCCGTGGGAGCCACCGCTAGTGTCCCGACGCCTGGTGACTAGTCTTGGAATGAGTCACGCTGCGACGAGGACGTCGCTCCTCGAAGGAGGGGTGATTGTAATATCCCACATCGGGAAATTGAAAGGAAGTGAAATGGTTTATAAAGAGAAACCTAGGATTCAAGTGTAACAATGGATATCCATTTTGGGCTGTAGTTCAAATGCCCAACTCAAGGTTACACTCAGTGGATTTGAAGGGAAATCTATAGTCCAACGGGCTCGTGGGCCCGGGGCATGACAAGAAGAGTTACCTTGAGTTCTCTGGGCATATCGAACAACCCCGAGATCGTCCACAGGAGAGACTCCATTTTGCCTCATATATGGATCCGAGGCAGTAATTACAGCAGAAGTAGGAATGATGACTTACAGGGTATCAAGTTACAACCTGGAAAACAATCAGCAGTATCGTGAATTTGAACTCGATGTGGTGGAAGAGGAGAGAGAATGAGCCTATCCAGGCATACTAAGGCAAAAAAAATACCATAGCGAGAGCATATAACAAACTTGTGAAAGCAAAAGGTTTTCAAGTGGGGGATTTGGTGCTGGAAAGAGTTGAAGTTTCAAAACATGTGAAGAAATTAGAAGCTAATAGGGAGGGTCCTTATAAGGTCACAGAGATAATGAAAGGGATGACATATAGACTACAAGATCTGCAAGGGAAAGATCTACCCCGTCCATGGCATATTGATAATTTGAGAAAATTTTATGCATGATTGTATAATATTTATGAGGACGAGATCAGTGTTGAATTCATATGAAATTTTTGTGAATATATTGTTTATGAGGACGAGGCCAGTGTTGAATTCATATGGCGTTTTTTGTGTATGAATATATTGCTTATGAGGACAAGGCTAGTACAATTTGCTCTTATAAACAAACTGTAAATGAGCTGGAACTTGCTCTTAAAAAAGACAGTTGATGTGCACATAGAAAGAAAGCACTAAAATTCAAGTCTCGAACAATTCAAAAAGATAATAACATAAAAACAAAATAACAGAATAAAATACATAACAAAATATTGTTCGAAACATGGCAAGACATTATCCAAAAACAACTGAGAGACATAGTCTAATCCTCTACATCAAGGTAGTCATTCGGCTCTTCCCCCTGGCCACTTAAACGAGTTCCTCCTTGTGTAGATGATAAAGGTGGGATCGCGGGAGGAGCGAACCCTGGCATCAGGTCTCGGAACTCAAGGTAATCGATTGGAGTGATGTCTGGATCATCAACAGAGAAAGAGTCGCGAAGCAACTTCTGCTTATCACAATCAGTCAAGGAGCTCATGCCAAAATCTTTATTAAAGGCGTCCAGTCGTAGAACATAGTCTATGCACTTGTAAAAACCATCTTTATTATTCTTGAAGGCTTAGAACACATGATTCTACCAAAGACAGTAAAGTTTGTAAAATCTCGAGCCCCACCAAAATGAGCATCAGCTAAGGAATTGACATACTCTTGAGAAGAGATGAACTCTTCTTTCCCATTTGACTTTCCAGACTCGTATGCCTAAGTTTTTTCCTTCTAAAGTTGTTCGATACGAGTAAGATAGTAGTTAGCATCTGTCTTCAGATGAGCTATCTCCTCATTCAAAGCTTTGGCGGAAGCATAGTTATTCTCCCTCTCAGTCTTCAACAATTGGTTTGTAGTGAGCGCAATTCATCTTTCAAGCAGGTGAAAGTTGCCCTCTCATTTGCTGTCTGTGCAATGTACTCAGCCGAACAAGCTTGAGAAGCGTTCTTATCCTCTTTGAGCGCTGCTGAACAAAGGGCTAGATCGTGCTCGCACAAGGCAACTTGCAAACAAAAAAGAATAAAAGATTAGATTTAGGATCACACAGTTGATAAAAAATTAAATTATTGAATGCACGAGTCCAACCTTCATCAAATGGGCGGCACAATTCTTTTCAACAAAAGCGTACGACTGCTTCATGAGAATTGCTTTATCTCTAGGAAGAAGCATATTCTTGTACATCTTGTACGCCACACTCATTCTCTGTGGGCCAGCTAACACTGAAATATCAGGATAAATTCGCCAATCCAGAAAGACCGACTCTGCCTTGGGATTCTCATCGCAACGATTAACCACATTGAATTTTTTAAAATCTCTTACATTGAGCCTCTCAAGTCGGTTCACCAAGTTGACCATATCAGGTCGTGTACCTGGAAGAGTTCTGTCTTCCTCTGAAACCGACTCTCTGGGCTGCTTTGCCCAACTAGGCTCGCCATGAGGTGGTTGTTGAAGCTAATGGCAGCAGAGAAAGAGACTTCAGGATGCTTTGCACTTGTGCTGTCCTCGACGTCTATGTGCTCGTTGATAGACAAGGTCGTCTTGATAGCTTCAGTCTTATTACCGGCAGAAACAATTCTGATACTCTTTGGGGTCGTCCCAAAGGAAGCACCTTTACTCGGCTGCCCGGATGACTAAACCATGGGCGGCTTTCCTTGAGAATCTGTGGGAGTGGGGGACCCAGACTCTTCCTCCTCACGAAAAGCCTTGATGCGAGCGCAACTGGGAGTCATTTCTATAAAGTAAAATGACAAACTGTTAGAATCTTTTTACAAAAACAGATAAAGGAGTCTATACTTTAACAAAACAAGTTATCTTACCTAGGTTGGGAACACCGAGGATAGGGGCAGAGCTTAATCCGCATGTTACGAGTACAGAATCGTTCAAAAGCATAGAGACATTGTAGGGAGCCTCTACTAACTCGGCTAAAAAACCTTGACCCCAATTTGGATTTCCTATATCTACGAAAAGAGGCTTTATACGCCATTGACTAAGCAACAACCAACTTTCAACTTGGGGAGGGGGGGGGGAATGAATATATATATTTGTCTTTCCATACACCGAACGAATCACCAGTTTCTTTTTGAAACTTTGCATCCTGTTTCGGAGAAAAGAAGAAAAAACCTTTGGTGCTTGGGGTCCTATTTCTATTGAAAAAGAACATACGGTGAAAGTTATCTAGATTAACATCCTTTTTGAAGGCCTTCATCAATATTTGGAAGAGAATTATCTACTCATAAGAATTAGGTAATAATTGGGTTGGACATAATCCATAAGTTAAAAGTATTTCATTTATAAATGGGTGCAAAGGGAACCTAACCCCAGAAATTAAATAGACCATGTGAAAGGTACGAAAACCTATCGGCGGTCTATGAATACGATCTGAGGAGGTGGGAAATTGATTTTGTACGATGAGGGAATCTAATATCGAACCCTAAGCTCATTCTCTCTAGACGACTTAACCTTGGATATGTCTTCCAACCAAGTTATATGAGAGTTAACATTTACCCCTCCCTCTAAATCCTCTAAAGGCTTAGGCTCTCCACTGCCATCCCCTTCGCCTCCATGAGACGACTCTGGAACACCCCCTTCCCCCTCTTTTCAGTGAGATGATTATGGGGATGCATTACCAGTATTATGTTGTTCTATTAAATGATCTAAGTCATCTTTCTGTACAGGCCTAATATCAGAACTATCTGAGGAATCTGATATTTCATCATTATTGACACTGGCTTGAGATCTAGTACGAGCCACAATAAGAAAATAAAAATTGAAAATCACAAAAAACTAAAAATGCCTATAAGATGATTGGGGGATAGAGACGACGATCTATGTAGATATGAACTCGTACGAAGACCCTAATTCTCTCTGAGACATTGAAATTCTCTTTCTAAATATTTCTCTCTCTAGAATGTAAGATGAAAGTAAAAAGTGAATTATGTGGCCTATTTATAATGGAAGAGTTGAAGAAATGCGACGGTCGAGATTAAGAGGTAAAAAATGAACTCAACGGTTCAGATCATGTGATAGAAGACAAGTCAGTAAGTAACTGTTGCCACATTCATTTACTAACGGACGCGTGTCTCTTTATGGGACGTCAGTTACAAAACGACGCCATAAAAAGATGTGACTCATTATGATAAAAATGGCGTGATTAATAGTAACTCAAATGACATGATGATGATTGAAATGACATGATTATTCATTATGAGAAATAAAGCAACTACAACTTGAAACAGAACAATTATTAAATTGAGATGGTTCATATTATTATGACCCAGTTAATGAGTACGACTATAACTATGACTACTTCATCAGAATGAAATCTGAGTTGTTTCTCACCATCTCTCATAGTTAAGAAGTGGGGGACTTAATGATGTATCAATATTATTATTTAGGCCCATGATATTATCATAAAGGCTTAAGGCCTAAAACCCATTATAATGGCAAAGATCTGCGCTAGGTAACAGTAATGGGTCGGGTCGTTCCTTCACCCAACCCCACCATCTAAGTCATCTACCGTTTAATGGTGCCACCTGTCATTATCTTACAGATGTCCACCAACCATCCATACAGAGTGTATGTGCTATAAATACTCCCTCATGACATTTATTGAGGGTTGTGATCTCGAGAATATTCTCTCTAGCTTTAGGCTCATATCTCTAGAGTAACGAGCCTATAGAGTGAGAAGTACGTTCCTTACATATATATTTGGGGGTTAGAATCGTCTACAGAGTGCGACCCTGGCAACATTCTCCACTATAGCACTATGTTGACTTGATCCTAATTAGGTACGTAGGTAGCTCAATTACTATTGGGTGCAGTCTATAATCAACATCACCATACTCGTATCACGGTTCACGTCCTTCAAGACTAACGAGGTTCAAGTCCCGCGGATTTGAGTTAGATCAATATATATATATATATATGTATGTATGTTGGTTGCACTAAGAAGCTATGTAAGAAGATAACTAAAGGGTGGGTTTTGTTTTAATAGTAACTATCACGTGAACCTATGTTAATAT
The DNA here is from genome assembly GCA_019426215.1 of Buddleja alternifolia. Lineage (NCBI taxonomy): Eukaryota > Viridiplantae > Streptophyta > Magnoliopsida > Lamiales > Scrophulariaceae > Buddleja > Buddleja alternifolia. The sequence goes on along the minus strand of CM033393.1, from coordinate 25,199,731 downwards.
TTTCAGGCAATACATAGACAAAGAAAAAGGCACTTGACGGAAATTAACACACATATTTGATATAATAACACTTATCGAATTTAGATCTTTACTTGGTCGTTTCACAGCCTTTTTTACACGATTTTGATACCCCAAAAAACATCTGCAATCTCAATCAAACTGAGAGAGATGCTTTCCACAATCCAAGTGCTTCAAATGGTGAATCTCCAATGCCAAAGTTGCACTAAAATGACACTTCTATGCCTTTGCATTTTACCCCATACTTTGGCTGCGAATTTTTTCTCTTTCTAAGTCCTTCATTTCTTATTTTATTTTATAACTAATTAGGAGATAATAATAGAGAAGTTTGGGGTGGTTTCTTCCTATAAAAACCACTCCCTCCATTTCCATATTTCAAATGAATATGGGTAGGGTCAAGCCCTCATGGACGACCCATGACCCATATCTTAGTTCCAACATCTCCCACTCACACATGAGGCCTAGACATACATATGGTGTAACTATAAAGACATATTCACAATTTCATACAAGCAAATTAATCATGTGACCAGCGAATATATATGATGAGCTTTGACCTATACACCGGGTAAGGATATATAGCAACTCAATATCGAATAATATGAGGACAACATCTCGCTATACCCCGACTTCTTTTTACTACCACAATCAATGTATCTCTTATCCCTTAAACAATAATCAAGAGCATACTTGACTTGTAATCAATTCTATGCATTCATCATTATGTTAAAACACTAAGTTTGACATAATTGACTGGCCTGTGAATACAAGATACATGTCAGACAAAGATTCTCTTCTTTTCCCACTAGAATCTCTTAACTATATTATAACTGCTTTCCTAGACATATACCGCATTGCTGAATCATTCATGACTATTGGTAATACACTAAAGTAGCAATACTAAAATAAAGTTTTAAGAAACAGTTGAAAGTCATAAGGGTATAAATTAGGTTACATAAATCTTTGAGTCTCACACAATGAGAAAGCAGGGATTTTTTTCATTACTTCAACGGTCATATAAGCACACGTGATATGAAACACGTGCTACAATGTGTTTCTTCCTAGTTGCCAGCATATGTCATGTTTCAAATCAAATATACTGTATAGATCTTAGTTCAAGTGTATTTCAACACTTAACTTGAGTTTTCTTCTTGTTCATCCTCTATCAATAACAATCTTAAGAAAACTCACATCTGGCTATGGATGGTGGAAATCCATTTCGATTACATAAATTCATTACGGTAATCTCATCTTGATTATCAATCAAGGCCATATCATCTCTACGTGTGATTTCGTGTCTTACAAATAAAAAATGTCTCATCTCTGCATATTACTCAATGTCAGAGGTGATTGCTCAGGTGAGAGAGCCAATCTCAACTTATCAGACATACTTTTAAACATCGAGTGCATATCATTACAAGCATGCTTAGAAAGCACATCACTCAAATTTCAAATATTTATGGGCATAAATCTCTATGAACATCCTTTAGTTCAAAAGAAGATCACATTCTACACAATTCTAGAAATCTAACTTAGCCAACAAATACATCTCTAGGTCAAGGATAAGCAATAACATTAGTCACTTCTAAATGCATAGACAGTTATTGTAACACCACTCATTGGTTTACAATGAAATCTTACAAAATTATATTTTGTGTCTATGTTCGATTTTACAACAATAGGTCAATAATAAGACCTCATATGTAAGCATTAATTGGTTGTTTATCACGATACATCTACATATATATAATCACAACTCCCACATAACTACTTACAACTCCTACTTGTTGTAAAACAAATTCAACCAAACATTATCCCACACTGCAAATATATATGCTACAAATTATATTTTATTTGTGCACAATGTTACACAAGTTTGCTTCTTGTTACATCAAGAGGTAACACTATAATAGAAGCAAATTCAGAGGCAGGCTTACACTTATCCAAATCCCCTCCTTAAATTCAAATATGTGTATTCTTTCGACAAGTTTGCTCCATACTAAGGAAATCATCTGCAGTGTTTACCAGCTATAGTCCAATACATCATATTAGAATTGGAAAACACCTTATGACCCATGGCATAACAAATATTGGAGCAAGTACAAGTCACATTGCACTTCAAGATCCAAAAAACAAACAACTATTGAAATATGGTGGTCTAGACATTTCTATTTGGACTTTCTGGACACATTTCGAGGATACAACTTTATAATATGGGAGTGGTGATGAGCTTATAAGTATTCATTATGAAATCATACTATAGAAAACTCTAACATGGATCTCGGCACTGAGCAAGATTCATTTTTAACGATTTATATGGATTAAACATCAAATCAAATACTTTACTCATCATGTCCTCTACTTCATAAGTTAAAGGAAATCCATTCTCAATGGTTTAATGTACTCCTTCTCATCTAGGCTAATAAGACATTACCAATAAAGAGATAAAAATTTCAAGTTTCATATTGGACTTACGAACAACAAAATAATGGTCTACATCTATGAAGATGAAAACACACGCATAAGATCACATATTCATAAAATCTTATACACCATTATTTTGATGACAAGTTCTGGCCGCAAAAGTTATAAGTTAACAAACTTTACTCATTGAGCTTTGTCCTCCCTACAATCCTCAAGGCATTCCTATGTATATCTTTTCAATTACATCTTTATCAAAAAATGTAGTCTCGTGTCCCTGTAGAAATAATTCTAAAATTCACATGTCCATAATTACCAAGGAAAACATAATATACTAAAAATATCACCACCAGCAGATAAGTTTGTCTCAAGATAATATATATATATATGTTTGTATGTATGTATAACTCATTCGCCACTTAGTGAGCTTTGCACCTCCAAATCGAAATATCAACATTATAGTAGATTTTGAGAACACATAAGTTCTCAATATTCTCAAGTTAATGTTGAATTTGTTGTGAATCTTGGTTCATGCATAGCAGAAACTATAAAATATATCCGGATTCACAATCGGATCACTTTTGGGTTTTAATGATTTTACATATTTCGAAAATAACAAGATGATGAAATCTAATTTTATCTTTTTCATTAACCTTTTGATTCGATTAAAGACTTGATTTTTTGGGTAGCAGCAATTCTAAACTCCTGCCTCTAGATATCACGCCGGAACGAACTTTGAAGAAAAATCCACCACCTTTTGCACCACTGTGGCCGACAACTTCTTTAGGGAAGGAGAGAGATTTTTCTCTTCTTCTTTCTTTACTGTCAAGTCTAATGTGAGAATTGGGTTTTGACTGAACTAGTGTTAGGTATATATAAGGAGTGATGGGCTTGGAATTAACTAATTCCTTGAGCCCATCCAACTCACACTCACACGCCTATCCTCATCCTATAGGGCTAAGTCGACTTTCAACTTAGTCCAATTATTAAGTAGGTCCATCATATTTTAATCCAATTAAAATACATTCTAATTAATAATCATCTAAATTAAATAATCTAACTATTTAATAAAATGATGAATATAATAAATAAGTCTATTTATTTATTTATTATAATTTTTTATTTTCATTAATCTAATTAATTAAATAAATTAATTCGTTCATAATAAATACATCTAATTATTTATTATTAATTTTTTTTCCATTAATCCAATTAATCAAATAAATTAATTTGCTCATCAAATAGCAAATTACTGTTAGGATCAGTATGCCCCCACAAGCGATGCCGGCGCAACGGAAGAAATAAAGTATATAAAACACATATATATCAGCATCCCAAGCTAGGGGGTCAAAGTAATGCACAACAAAAACTAATACGAGTAAAGGGGTTTTAAACCGATTACAAGATTTGGGGTTTTATTAAAGTGAGGGTGTAAAACCACAACACAAGGAAAACCACACCAAAAACTTTGGCTCTCATTTTCGAATCCTCACCTCAACATGGAGGGGTTCGAATCAAACCACCATAAGCTCCTAAAGAAAGAAGCCTCTACAAGGACACACCTCAAGTAAGTTCATACCTTAAGCAAAAGATTGGCTAGATATATGCTCTAAGGAAATGGAGTCTACGTAGTGAAAGGTGGAAGACAAGAAGAGTTACTAAAAGAAATATCTATGGAAGATAATCTTTTACAACTAATCTTCAAGAAGAAGTTCTATAGAAGAAAGTCTTCAAGAATCACAAGAGAAGCTAGAAAAATCTAGAGATGAAGAACTAAGCTCTAAGTTTTTTTTTCTTTTTAAGTTTTCATCAAGTTTTAAATGAGAGCAAGAACACCTCCTTTTATAGCCACCAATTTTCGGCCATATGGTGTTAGGTGGAGGAGAAGACTTGTTTTTCTTCACCTACCACCTCATTCTCACCTAACATTCCATTCTCAACTACCACCACATGTGTAAGAGAATATTTTTCATTTTCTTCTTCATTTAAAAAACATTACAAGTCAAACTTTGACTGGCTTTGAATTTCACTCTTGTGACTTCATTTAATTAAGTCCAACTTAATTAAAATGACTCCCAAGTCTTCCAAGACTTGTTAATTAAATAATCTTCATGATTAATTAATAGTAAAATTAGTAGTTTAAATATATTCCCGGATAATAATAATTTCCGTTAATGATTAATCTCTAAGATTAATTAATAGAAAAATTATTTTCCCAAGCCTACTAATTAAAATGTCTTCCACTTAATTAATTAATCTCATTAATCAATTTCACTTTAATCCTAAACCGGATTAATATTCACATAGCAATTGAACTTTCTTGAGTAAGTGTGTAACCCCATTGTAGGTTCATTCATGTACTAGTAGTAGGAACACAACCCCGTTGTGCCTTTGCAATTTTCATTGCTAGATTTAATTACTCCAAGTATTTTAATCCGACCAAGAATTAATTACCGATTAATTCATGGTTCCTACAAATCAAGGTTAGTACTAGCCACGCGCCAAGAAGACCTAGCCATGAACGATTATTAGGTGACCTTTCCGCATTACGATTTTCGCATAAGTAAAATCCTTCCATCAAATATCCCGATCGAATCTAGGACTTGGATATCAGTCGAAATCCCAGTAACTCGATTCTATGTATATCGATCTAAGTGACATTGACCAATTTATCAATCAAGCGAGGAAACACTGCTCCTCCTTATTGATACTACTCCGGCCGGAGGTTCCCATGGTCAATACACTGTGAAGTACATAGGATATGCGCCGATGCTAATGATCAGTGACGGATTCTTTCTTGGCACTCACGCGCTTCCGTACATAACCAGACTGGACCCAATATGCCCCACTTTATGACTCACCTGGAATCGTGTGACAAATCTAAGTACAGTGGGCGATGCATGGGACGAACAATGGTGCCTCAAGTCATGAGGACCAATCTTATGCCTACGTAACCGAGGAGATTCCAAATTCGACATTGACTCCAATATGGAATCTCGGCGGGGTTGTTCAGTTTACTCGATCCCAACAAGAACCCACATACATGCACTCATGTACACCGTATCAGTATCCATGGAATAGGATACACTCTCCAAGAGTGTGCATTGTACGTGCAAGTCTTTATGAGTCATTGATATCCCTATCTCAATGATTCAATGACTTGGAACATCTTTAAGACCACAACCTTAGAGACGTATTCCATGATTGGCATCCCCGATACCAAACACATCTCATAGCTTAAGAGTGATCTAGGGGACTTTATCTAATTGCATAGAATGATAAGATAAAGAAGAAAATGCCATTTATTAAATTACTTGACAAGATACAATATAAGACTGTTTAAAGAGTCGGCTACTACGCCCTACAAATGGCGCACCGGGCACCTAACTCTTTCAATTACCTAATTTAAATATTTGACATTGAAAGAATTTCTTCGCTCAATTCTTTGTAAGTGCGACTCTCTGGGTTCGTTTCAATTGGCATTGGGAGGAAACCAAGGATGTGAGTGTCACTAAGACAGTCACATGGACTCACATCGAAACCCAATTGAAATGAATAGATCGATATGAACCTTTAGGTCATAGATACCATGTGAGTATAAGCTCTTCACAGTAACATTCCGATCGAGTGAGAGTCATAGATTATGTCAAACTCACAGGACTTGATGTTGTTCTTTAGGGAATCATAGTAAGATGAAATTACTGAACTACCCTTATGTACTATACATAAGTTAGTTCTCCTGCTTTGGCTAAAGACTTAGGCTATGTTTGTTTCTATTTTGGAGGTTGTATTTGGTGAAACATTTTATTGGGAGTTGTGTATTTTGGTGAAAATGTGTTTTTTTGGTTTTGAATAATTAGTATTTTAATATATTTTTGCAAGAATGTGTTTGGATTAGCCATTTTCAAGTAATATTTGGGGGGGGGGGGGGTCGATGAGAATGTGTTTTGTTTTGTTTTGAGAGAGAACAAAAATCATTGTAGCAGTCAAATCATGTAAGCTTTTGTCTGAAAAAGTTTATAAATAATTAGTTATTGATAAAAAATATATTATAATATAAGTTTTAAATGATTGTGATATATATGAATGTGTATATGTGTGTATATATATATATAATAGTGTATTTTATTATGTAGTGTATACATAATGTTGGTCCCAAGTGGCATACGAAAGGGTCTAGAGGGGGGGGGGGTTTGAATAGACCCTGAAGTCTTTTTCAACTTTAAAAATTCGTATTAAAATTCAATTTGGACGCTTGGGAATGTAGGTGTGGTGGTCCCAAGTGGCATACGAAAAGGTCTAGAAGGGGAGCGGGGTTAAATAGACCCTGAAGTCTTTTTCGACTTCAAAAATTCGTATCACTTTTAAAGATTAGAACGCTTAGAAAGCTGAGCGCTAGGGTCAGACGCTTCAGTAAAGATAACTTAGAGTTACTGATTTCAGCAATTTATCAAAGTAGGGTAACGCTTAGATCGCTTAATAAGGGTTAGCACATCGGAAATGATTTTAAAGCTTTAGCGTTCGTTTTGGTTAAATAGTCGCTTAGCAGAATGACTTATCTTTTTCAAAATAGATAGAATAATATAAAACAAGACAATAATAAAATTAAATGACACAAGATATATAAGGTTCACTGAGTGATGTAATCCCAGCTACGCCTTTCTTCTCCTTTTTTCACTTGGAGGGAATTTACTAAGATGATTATCAAAGAATCACACAGAATCTTCTACAAGATAGTAAATAGGTGAAAATGATCTCGGGCTCCTTGATCACACAGATGTCAGCACCAATGAAGATCTTCTTCTACAAGCTTCTCTCACTCAGAAATACTGCCTGTAAGGGGTTTCAACAACTTTCTCACTCAGATGAAAGGTTGAGGGTTTTATCACAAGGGTTTGTTTGTTTTTGGAAAGATCAAACAACTTGGAATATCTCAGTAAGAGTTTAGGTTTCTTCTTTGGAAGATGTTTGAGATATTTTTGACTGTATAGAATGTATGTAAAAAGCTTGAAAGATTTTGGCTATGGAGTTTCTAAGCTTTTTCTTCAGCAAATTTTTCTTGTGCATGTACGTATATATCTCGCTGTGTTTCTATATCTATATCTATTTTAGGGTTTGCTGGAAGTAATGTATTTATAGGCTATTTTTGGGATTTGTCCATTGGACACATGTGAAAGCGTGCCTTTCACGCGGCGCGTGATTATACCTTTTCTCTGACATTCTTGAATTCCTGCTGGTTCTGATTGGACGGGAGCAGCTATAAACTCTGAATTTCGGACAGTCTAGTCAAAAGGTGGCTTGTCCACATGTCAAATCGGCTTATCACATTTAATGCTCTTATCAGGCATTTAATGCATTTGAATTTATTTTCCGTTGGAAATAAATATCCATTGAATGATTGCATTTAAATCCTTCATGACTTGAGAATTTATTTCAGGTGAATCTGATACTGATCGCTAGAGTGCTTTGAGTGCTTGATCCATGAATCCTGAAATAGTCCTTTAGCGTTTGACTTCATCTCTAATAGGCTCACCTAGAATTCTATTAGCGATTCGGTATCTAATACTGAGTCTAAAATCTACGAAGATAAAAATTACAAGCCTAACAAAATTACATTCTTTCAAACGCTTATATTTTGGGGTCTAACATGAAATCCTATCTTGTCATCATCAAAACATCTAACATGAAATTTCCTAACAATTTCCCCCTTTTTGATGATGTCAAGACTTTAACTCTTATAACTCTTTTATAAATTAAGAGTTTAAAGAAAAGCCAAAAAATAATTATAAGTTAGCGTTTGGAAAGTTAGTAAAGTTAGCTAATGTTAGATTAGACTCAACAAGGTGTTTCAGCGATAAATCATTCATTCATATAGAAAGATAAGCATACATGATTTATACTGAATATAAGAAAAAAAATTTAAAAATATTTCACCCATTCATCTTTTCTGTAGCTTTATGCTTTTTTCCTTTTGATAGATCTCATTTGCTAAGTCTATGAGGAGTCGATCAACGTCTATCATGGTGGTATGTTGGAGTTCATCATAGTCATGCCTTCACTGTCTGGCACTTTCATTCAGTTCTTTCAGCCTATCGACCCATTCCCTTGGAGGAATACCAAGTTCACGAATTAAGTCGTAATAGATGTCTTGTCTTCTATCGTTGGATGGTTTCCAGTTGATAGGTCGTCTAAGCGGTCTGGCATAAGGATGAAATCCCATACTTTCCAAAAAATCAATATCCAAGTCTGGGAGCAAGTACCTTCCTAGATAATATCTTGACTTTCTCTTTTTAGTTAGCATCTTCTTTATGCTCACTATTTCTTCAAACATTGATCGCCAGTGTTTACTATCTATTTTAGATATTGCCTTGGGATTTTCTTTATCTTCCCCCTTCTTGACATCTGCAAAGGAGTTCTTTAAGTCAGCGATGTCCCTTCGGAGAAGCTTGACTTCATCTATCAAAAGAGCAATCTGTTCAGCGATACTCTGAGAGATAAGGTTGGAGGAATTGTGACGCTCAGTATCAGCTGAAGCAATCTGCGCAAGCGACCGGTTGAAATCGTCTGAAAGCTCTTTGATGAGAGGAGCGATAGATTTCATCATGGAGATTGTAAACGTGTTGGCATTTCGCATATCAGCTTTGAGAACTGTTTCTACTTGATTGAGCGTGGAAGTACTTCGCTCTTCCAATCGAGAACAAGAACCCTTTATATCGCTGAGAGAATGTTGAACTGCTTTTCTGAAAGCTTTAGGTTCTGGATCACTGTCAGAGTCTGAATATGATGAATCAGAAGACGAACGCTCAGGTCCGTGAGAGATTGAGACTGCTGGAGCTTTGCCTTTATATTTGTCTCTAATAATAGGCTGTGCGACTAAGTCAGCATGAACCTCTTCTATCGCTGAGTCGAGCGTTTGAGTTGCGGAGTCAATTTGAACAACTTGTTCCTCAAGTGGAACCTCGACTGCTAGAGCGCTGGGGACAATGTCTTGCATATCAGTGTCTGTGGGTTGAGCAGCTTCCACAGTAGGAGTTTGTTCCTCTTCGATTTCAACGTCAATTTGAGGCGCTAGACTTTCAACAGGTATGACCCAGAGTGGGCCCATTGCTTCCATTACGTGTCGTGGACTAATCAGGTTTGTCTGCAGGATAAAGAATATAGCATTTTCGCGTTCTTCATTACTTAGTGCAAGTTGCACTTCTTCTGGCAGATCAACTTCTGGAGTATAAGAGTCGTAGAAGTCCAAAATAAATGGCATCAGCACTTGAGCTGCTTCTTGGTCCACTGGCCTGATCAGCAATATCATCTTGGCCACTTGAATGTTCTATTCACAAAAGAGCACAGGGTAAAGATTGTATCCTTGGAAGTCGCTCAGCCCTGAATAGTGGTTGAAAGTGATATCCAACGCTTGTGCATTTTCTATCACTGCTCTTCTGTCTCTGTGGAGTTCAGCAAACTCAATGTGCTCATTTGTAACATCGACACGAATTGCACTTTGTCTTAGGAGAAGCGGTTGTTTATTGGTGGAGGCTTCTTCGTTCAAATCTGGAAATATGCGCTGAACAAACGCTTGACGGGGGTGAAACACATAGCGTCCGCCTTGACTGAATAAGGCTAGCTGATGGCGAATGTAGCTTCTGATGGATTGCCTGTAAGTTGGAAGATCGCTAACATTTCCAGCAATATGCTAACGCTGATGAAGTAAAAAGGTAGCAAATCCTTGGCGTCTGTATGTAGGGAATTATACGAATAAAACGCAGTGGAAAGTAAATTTAATTCCCAAAACCCAAATCATCTCTAATCCTCGTGTTTAATTGTGTATAGAAAAATTACCATTCTCGCGTATGTTGATTTCTGAACGTGATCCTTTTTTCTAATGCTGAATTTGCCAACATCTCTAATTCGTCACGCCGGAATAAAAAACGAAAACTCCTCCATTCTTCCTTGTTAAAGACGGCTAGAGAGAGAGAGAGAGAGGTGGGAGACTTTTTCTTGGAGAGAAAGTTATGTAAGTTTCCTTGTGTTATTTTTCACCTTGTGATATATTTATATCATTATGAAACAATAACACTAGCATGCAAGAGCCCTATTTGGGCGTCTATTTGGCGGCCCTTTAGTGGGCTGGGAAGCCTTCGGGCTTTCGTCTTGCTTGCTAATTAATTAATCGGATAATTTATTTATCCAATAAATAAATTGATAACCCAATTAATTCAATTCCTAATTAATTTATAATTCAATTTCTCTAAGAAATTAATTAACTCAGTAATTTAATTAATTAATTAAATTGTCCAATAATTAATTAATTAATTACAGCATCCAATGCCATGAATTTCTCTCAAGTCTTTTTCCCATGTTTTTCCTTTTGCACTTCCTTTAAGCGTGACTCTTTAGGTTCGTCTCAAAAGGCAATTGGGAGGACTCCAAAGGGGTGTGAGTGACACCTAGCCAGTTTCGTGGCTCACACCGTAACCCAATTGAGAACGAATGAATAGGATCATTCCAAACCTTTACGCCATGAATACCGTACGTGTATACACCCTTTATTCTTATATCCCAGTCAAGTAAGAGTCATGGTTTAAAGTCAAACTCATATAACTTGACCATATGCCTAAGCTCATAATAAGTAGAGGTATTTAAATGCTTTGGCCAAAGACTTTCATCCTCACTTATTCATGATCGCATAGGATATTTTACTCATTCACTTATGAGAGAATAAATTCCATATTGCAAATCAGTTAACAATGTTACTTGCCCATCAAGTCGCACTTCGAGGTTGATTCCACCAACAGGTGATTTGAATCTAACTACTCTAATGACAGACTTGATGTCACAGGTACATCTTCAACTCAATTTCTCAGGTCAGAGATTCACACGTACCTATCACTACTTATCAGTTTCATCATTGACTATCAATGAGTGAAGACCCATGTGATGAACTGATGCGAGCCGTGTTCGAACATATCAGTCCAACTGACACTTCTATAATATGTTCGAACACGGCTCGCATCAGTTCATCACATGGGTATTCACTCATTGACAGTCAATGATGAAACTGATAAGTAGTGATAGGTACGTGTGAACCTCTGACCTGAGAAATCGAGTTGAAGATGTACCTGTGACATCATGTCTGTCATTAGAGTAGTTAGATTCAAATCACCTGTTGGTGGAATCAACCTCGAAGTGCGACTTGATGGGCAAGTAGCATTGTTAAATGATTTGCAATATGGAATTTATTCTCTCATAAGTGAATGAGTAAAATATCCTATGCGATCATGAATAAGTGAGGATGAAAGTCTTTGGCCAAAGCATTTAAATACCTCGACTTATTATGAGCTTAGGCATATGGTCAAGTTATATGAGTTTGACTTTAAACCATGACTCTTACTTGACTGGGATATAAGAATAAAAGGTTTATGCACGTACGGTATTCACGGCGTAAAGGTTTGAAATGATCCTATTCATTCATTCTCAATTGGGTTACGGTGTGAGCCACAAGACTGGCTAGGTGTCACTCACACCCCTTTGGATTCCTCCCAATTGCCTTTTGAGACGAACCTAAAGAGTCGCGCTTAAAGGAAGTGCAAAAGGAAAAATATGGGAAAAAGACTTGAGAGAAATTCACAGCTGGATGCCGTAATTAATTAATTAATTAATTAGTGGATAATTTAATTAATTAATTAAATTAGTGAGTTAATTAATTTCTTGGAGAAATTGAATTCTAAATTAATTAGGAATTGAATTAATTGGATTATCAATTTATTTATTGGATAAATAAATTATCCGATTAATTAATTAGCAAGCAAGATGAAAGCCCGAAGGCTTTCGAGCCCACTAAGGGGCGGCCAAAAAGGGCTCTTGCATGCTAGTGTTATTGTTTCATAATGATATAAATATATCACAAAATGAAAAATAACACAAGGCAACTAACATAACTTTCTCTCCAAGAAAAAGTCTCCCACCTCTCTCTGTCTCTCTAGCTGTGTTTGACAAGGAAGAAAGGAGGAGTTTTTCGTTTTTGATTCCAACGTGACGAATTAGAGACGTTGGCAAATTCGGCGTGTTTTTCATATGAAAATATTCTGAATCTCGCTGCAGCTTCTTCATGAAAGTTGTATTTTAATGAGTTACAAATCTGGGCATATAAATTTTATGAGACTCAGAGAAGTATAACCCCGAGACGAGCGTGACGCAAAAAGCGTGCGCTGTCTGCGTGCTGTGCGCGTAATAGGAGGCCTTTTCGGCCTCCCGTTGCGCACACAGCGTGCCCACTGCGCACACTGGGTGGGCTCCTGATACCGTTCCATTTCACTGCGCCAGTAGGAGGGGCTGGCCGGACGCCCAAGCACGATTAAACTGTGTGTTGGGCGCACGACATTCACCGTGCCATGCGCCCAGCGCATGGACCTATTTCGGGGCCCGGGTTTTCGTGAGTCGGGCCCTAATGGGTCGGGTTATATTTTGCTAAGGTCCAAATTTTAATTGAATAGGTGTTTGGGCTATTTTAGTTATCCGGGTGGGTCAAAAAGATGATGATCCGGATTTAATTAAAAAGGGGCCCAAATTGTTTTGATTAAAATTGTGAATAATTCAATAAATTAGTTATTGGGCCTAATCAATTAATTTTGAATATGCCAATGGTTGGTAATTTAATTTTGATAACATTAAGCCCAATATAGTTTTTATTGATCTTTATTTGAATGAAATAATTAATTAATAAACTCTTGGAGAATTTTATGTATTAAGTTATTTATTTAAATAAAGAATTCTCATAAATAGGATTATTTTCATATGAATCAATAAAATTTGGAATTTTATTGTGGAAATTAATTAAGTTGGACTCATTAATTTTTATTAATCACCAACATAAGTGCTTTATTTATCGCGAGCATGTATTATGTGATGGTGACATATGTCTATGGGCTTAGGTTACTTCTTTTGATCATGTATTTCTTTTGATGGGTTGTAAGGGCCGGTTTAAGCCCATTTTATTTTATTTCTAGATTTATGTATAAGTTTTAAATTACCTCTTGTAATAAATAGAAATAGAATAGGCCTTTCAAGATGGAGATCACGCAAAAAAAGAGGAGCTTGGAGCCCACGAAGATTAACTAGGCTTTTCTTTTTCAATTTTATGATGGCCCATTGGCTTGAGCCATCTAGATAAAAGCCCATAGACTTGTGTGTTGTATTATTTATTGCTTTCGATGCATGTTCATTAGTTGTATGAAGCATGTGTGTTATCATTATGCGCTATATAAATTGGTAAATGTGCAAAGTGAGACGAAATAAATGTTTTGAACATGAATTCTCCCAAACAAAAATAATACTAAGTTAGTAAGGGGTGCTAGGCATCCTTTCCCTCCACTAAACTTAATAAGATCAAGGATTAAATCCATATGTGGCATCTTCCCAGTAAGTGGGGGTCATATATTAAGATTTAATTCTAGAATTTTATTAAGTGCATTAGATGTCGTAATCGAGACATATTTCACCCCAAATATCGTTAAAGGGTTGCAAGGTGAAATTCAAATGTTAGATTATGAGGAGTTAGTAGGAATGAACTTAGATAGTCCACATTACCAATAAATCGTTAAAGGGTTGCGGTTTTTGTGGATTATGGGATAAATATGATTGAACCGTCTATTTGATACATTGATGTTCGACATCACTTTAATTAAGTAATGGACCAAATATCGTTAAAGGGTTGCCATCCATTATATTAATTAAAGAACTCAATTCCCACCACAAAGTTTTCATCAACGATCGCTTCCGTCTTTTCACAGTGGGAGTGTGAAATTTCAAAAAATGTAGTGGGAGCCAAGTTATAAGTCGAAGTCCTTGATTTTAAACTTGGTCTTAGTTTATCCAATATTCTAATTAAGTCTGGTTTATTTTCTGTAGTTATTTGTTTTATCTCTCTCGTTTTTCAAAAATGACAATCAACCCACTTTCCGTATTACTCGAAAAGAATATCCTTACCAGGACCCAACTACGTGGATTGGCTAAGGAATTTGAGAATAGTTCTCAATATGAAGTCTCTAGGATACATGTTGGACACTGATATCCCTGCTCCACCTGCCAGAACACGTGCCAATGAATAAGAAGTCCAAGCTCATGAGAAATGGGTAAAGGACAACGTCCGAGTGCGTGGGTACATTCTTGGCTCTATGACGAATGAGCTACAGAGGTCCCACGACAAGATGATCACATCGAGGGATATCTTGGAGCACTTGGTCGAGCTCTATGGTGAGCACAGTAGGACTGCTAGATATGAAATATCCAAAGAGCTCTTCGGAGCCAAAATGAGAAAAGGGGAGAAGGTTGGGGATCATGTCCTCAAAATGATATCGAGGATCGAGAGATTGAAGCTCTCGATTTTACAATGAACCTGCAACTTCAGACCAATCTTATCTTGCAGTCCCTTCTTGACTCTTTTTCCCAATTCGTCATGAACTTCAATTGCAATGAGATTGAATGCAACTTAGCTGGGCTAATGAACAAATTAAACACTGCACAATCTTAATTGAAGCCCAAGGGAAAAGAGACTGCTTTGGTTATCACTTCTAGGCCCAAATGGACGAAGAATAAGAAGAGAAAAACCAAGAAGCAGGCTGACGAGCTTGGAGCTCAGGGTGGTGTCGATAAAGGAAAAGGGAAAGCTCCTGTGATTCAAAAGCGAAAGGGGCCACAAAAGACAGACAGATTCCTACACTGCGGTGAGCTGGGCCACTGGAGAAGAAGCTGTCCGAATATGGGGCCTGTCGCACAAGATATGGAACTTTATGCTCATGAAACATATTATTCCATGACCGTCTTCTCTACATCTTGGATTCTTGACTCTGGAGCTAGTGCTTAAATATGTTGTATGAATCAGGATCTGATGCGAGGAAGGAAGCTGGACAACGATGAGGTGAAGATCAGAGTAGGCAGCGGGCAAAGCGTCGCGGCTACTGCAATAGGATCTACCTCGTTGTTTTTAAATTCTGGACATGTACTATTACGGGATAATGTTTTGGTTTTGCCTAAAGGGCTTAAAAACATTGTTTCTATTCCCGTTTTAGTTAAGAATGGTTACACTTTCCATTTTATTGATGAACGATACAACATTTATTATGGTAATAAATTTGTAGGCTTTGCTTCTTTGATAAATGGATTGTATTACCTTAGTGTCCAGAATGAGTATGCAGTGAATACTATACAAAGGAAATGTAGTAGGCTTGAAATAAACCAACGATTGATATGGCACCTTCGACTAGGCCATGTTGGCAAACAAAAGATTAGCAAAATGGAAAAAGATGGGCTAATTGGCCCACTGGGATTGGATCCCTATCCTACTTGTGAATCTTGTCTCAAAGGCAAGATGGCTAGATCTCCCTTCACAAGGAGCTTTGAAAGGGCCTCACAAATATTAGGTTTAGTGCATACTGACGTTTGTGGTCCATTTGGAGAAATGGCCAGAGGAGGTTTCCTTTACTTTATCACCTTCACTGACGACCATTCTCGATATGGTCTAGTGTACCTGATGAAGGATAAGTCTGAATCCATTGACAAGTTCAAGGAATTCAAGGCTTTAGTGGAAAATCAAACAAGTCAACGTATAAAAACTCTTCGATCTGATTGAGGAGGAGAATATATGTGCGACGAGTTTGACTTATACCTCAGAGAGAATGGTATAGTATTGCAACTCACCCCTCCAGTGACTCCACAGTTAAATGGAGTAGCAGAGCGACGGAATCGAACCTTATTGGACATGGTTCGCTCCATGCTTAGCTACACTGATTTACCCATTTCACTGTGGGGTCACGCGCTACTTACAGCTGCACACATTTTAAATAGATGTCCGTCCAAGTCCGTTCCTCTGACTCCCTGTGAAATGTGGAGAAATAGGAAGCCAAGTCTTAACCACATAAAGATTTGGGGATGTCCGGCTGTTAGGAATTTCATGTTAGAAGTTTTGATGATGACAATTAGGACTTTTTGTTAGACCCCAAAAATATGTAAGTTTTATTTTGGTAGAAAAATTTGTATAAGCTTTGAAGCGTTAGATTTGTAATAGGCTTATTAGGTTTTACTTTATTTTATTTTAGATTGTTAGGCAACGTAGTCTTGGGCTGAACGTCTGATAATTTCTGAGTGAGTTTATCAGTGGTAAAGTTCGAAGACTCAAGCGCCTGATCTCTGAAAGAAGATACAGTCTCCAAGCGTTCAATTGACCAGCTACATCAAGCGTTACCTTATGGGACAGAAATGATTTCACCTGAATTTATTTCTAAGTCCAGAAGGAGTTTAATGCAAATATTCTCAAAGCATTAAGTACCAACGGGTATTTAATTCAAATGCATTAAATGCTGATAAGAGCATTAAATGTGATAAGCACTTTCAGACGTACGGAGAAGCCACCCTATTGGATTGTCAACTATCTCAGACTGCAGCACCAACTTTTGTGCAGCAGATTTTCAGGAAAAAGGACAAAAGTTGTTCACTCGCGAAAGTGAGAGACACGCGCCAGTGCATGTGTCAAACGGACACTTTCTCCAAGAATGCCTATAAATAGAACTTCAACAACAAACCAAAAAAAAAAGAGAACAATTATCAAGTCGAATTGTTGTTGCATTGAAGTCTCATTCCTTAAATTCTCAGAAAAGCCAGAATATTCAAGAAAACATTTCACTTGTTTTTCTTCAAATCCTGAAACAGTCAACAAATATCTCAAACATTCTTTTCGAAGAAACCACTTTCCTACTGAGATATTCCCAAGTTGTTTGAACTTCATCAAAATCAAACAAACCTTTTTAGAAAACCCCATCCAAGCCTCGCGATCTGTGTGAAGTCGAAGTTGGATACTTGCATTATTTCTGGGTGAAAGAAGCAAGGGTATTAAAGTGCTTTGGAGCAGAAATCTGTGTGATCAAGGAGCTCAAGTCATCGACATCCATCTCTCCCTAATTTGTAGAAGATTCTGTGTGATTCTTTGAGAATCATTTTAGTGGACTGCCTCCGAGTGCAAAGGAGAAGAAGGACGTAATTGGGATTACACCACCCAACGAACCTTACAAACTTTGTGTCATTTACTTTTCAGTTAATTCCTTCATCTATCATAGCATTGCATAAGTAAAACACAATCAAAAGCTAAGCAACAAAGAACCTCTTGTGACGCTAAAACTTTCAAAGAGAAGACTCCAAAAATCATTCTGCTGTGCTAACATTGATTAAAAGAACTGAACGCTTAACCTACTTGGTCAAAGTACTCAATTCTTGAAGTCTGAGTTAACTTTATAAAATAGCCTTCATCAGACGCTTCGCCAAAGCTCCAATATTTTAAGTGAACGCTTAAGTCAAGTGTTAGACACTTCAAGCGTCTACCTTTTTCAAGCGTCCAAAAACCTTTTGATACGAAATCTTTTCAAGTCGAAAAAGACTTCAGGGTCTATTCAACCCCCCCCCCTTCTAGACCCTTTCGTATGCCACTTGGGACCAACGCCGGCTTATGTTAAAAAGACTAAAGTGGACAAGTTGGAGGCTAGGTCCTTAAAGGGGCGTTTCATTGGATATCCTGAAGATTCTATGGGATACCTCTTTTACCTGCACAATGATCAAAGGATCATTGTAGCCTTACAAGCCCACTTTCTTGAAGATGAGTTCATTCAAGAAGGAGGAGCGGGTAGAAAGATTGTTCTAGAAGACCAAAATGAATCCCCACTGGATACATCTACACAGGAAGTGAGAACCGAACCTTCTGTAACACAACCACAACCATGACGATCGAATAAAGTATCTCAACCACCTGAGAGGTACGGATATCTATTGCAGAGGGAGTTGGATCTCCATTCTGTGTTAGAGGAGGATCATGGAGATGATCCCTCCACTTTTGATCAAGCGATGGTGGATGTGGATGCTGCTAGATGGCGTGAAGCTATGCAAACTGAGATCGATTCTATGCATGCGAACCAAGTTTAGAAACTTGTAGACCAACCTAAAGGGGTAAAACCAATTGGGTGTAAATGGATCTACAAAAGAAAGATTGGTGTTGATGGCAAAGTAGACACCTACAAAGCCAGACTAGTGGCGAAAGGGTATAGTCAAAAAGAAGGAATTGACTACCAAGAAACCTTCTCGCCAGTGGCTATGATCAAATCAATAAAGATTCTACTTGCAATAGCAGCACACCTAGATTATGAAATATGGCAAATGGATGTCAAAATTGCTTTCCTAAATGGATTCCTAGAAGAGGATATCTATATGGAACAGCCTAAAGGTTTTGGATTCGAGGAGCATATTCATAAGGTGTGTAAACTTGAGAGATCCATTTATGGACTCAAACAAGCGTCTCATAGCTGGAATTTACGTTTTGATGAGGTTGTCAAAGGATTTGACTTCATCAAAAATGAAGACGAGCCCTGTGTTTACAAGAAGGTCAGTGGGAGCACGTTGACTTTCCTAGTGTTATATGTAGATGACATCTTACTCATTGGAAATGACATAGGAATGCTCACCACAACCAAGAAGTGGCTTTCGAATACATTCTCCATGAAAGACTTGGGAGAAGCGACCTATATTCTTGGGATTCGGATCTATAGAGATCGAACTAAAAGAATGATAGGACTTTCTCAAGCCCTTTACTTAGAAAAGGTCCTTAAAAGGTATAGGATGGAAGATTCTAAGAAAGGGTTCCTACCAATGAGACATGGGATACATCTTTCAAAATCTATGTGTCCTCAAAGTGAGGAAGATAGAAAAGAAATGAACATTATGCCCTATGCGTCTGCTATAAGCAGCTTGATGTACGCGATGCTCTGTACTAGACCCGATATTGCTTATGCTGTGAGCGTTGTTAGTCGATTTTAAGCAAACCCTGGTAAGGAACATTGGATAGCTGTGAAGAATATCCTAAAGTATCTGAAAAGAACTAAGGATATGATTCTCACCTATGGAAGTGGTGACCTGAGGGTGGACGGGTACACTGATTCAGATTTCCAATCTGATGTTAATGACCTGAAATCCACCTCGGGATTTGTATTTACTCTAAATGGTGGAGCGGTGACTTGGAAAAGTTCCAAGCAAAGCACAACCGCAGACTCCACCACAGAGGCTGAATACATAGCTGCCTCGGAGACAGCTAAAGAAGCTGTTTGGATTAGGAAGTTCGTTGAGGAACTTCAAGTGGTTCCTAGCATAAAGCTCTCGTTGCCACTTTATTATGACAACACCGGAGCTATAGCGCAAGCGAAGGAACCTAGGTCTCACAATAAATCCAAACACATAGAGAGGAGATATCACATCATAAGAGAGATCGTTGCACGAGATGAAACAGCTGTTCAAAAAATAGCCTCAGCCGACAATGTCGCTGATCCATTGACCAAGCCATTGGCACAGACGGTGCTGGAAAACATCTCGAAAAGATGGGTATTAAATACCACAGCAAATGGCATTGAGTGCAAGTGGGAGATTGTTAGAGTATATGCCCTCGAATGCCATAAAGAGGATAGATTTATAGGGCATAAACATTGTAACTAAACTATGGTTTTTCTATTAATATAAGGCAGTTGATTGTTGTTTTCTTATAGGCATTTATAAGGTGTGAATAAACAACGTAAAGTCCTTGATGACAAGGCGAACCTTGTACCTCCTATGGGATAGGAGGAGAGGCACTAGAATGGTTTGACCCTTGACATTTAAAAGGGTTCGCAAGTCAAAGAAATATTGATTGGGCATCAATAGTGAATAAAGACTTGTATGATGTAAGTTTTGACAGAGAAAGTGCCAGTTGTACACTATGGAAATGGTAGTGGGAACTTATATCATAGACGTGTCAATTGGACTGATATATTCGAACACGGCTTGCATCAGTTCATCACATGTGTATTCACTCATTGACAGTCAATGATGAAACTGATAAGTAGTGATAGGTACGTGTGAACCTCTGACCTGAGAAATTGAGTTGAAGATATACTTGTGACATCAAGTCTGTCATTAGAGTAGTTAGATTCAAATCACCTGTTGGTGGAATCGACCTCGAAGTGCGACTTGATGGGCAAGTAGCATTGTTAACTGATTTGCAATATGGAATTTATTCTCTCATAAGTGAATGAGTAAAATATCCTATGCGATCATGACTCTTACTTGACTGGGATATAAGAATAAAAGGTTTATACATGTACGGTATTCATGGCGTAAAGGTTTGGAATGATCCAATTCATTTGTTTTCAATTGGCATATGGTCAAGTTATATGAGTTTGACTTTAAACCATGACTCTTACTTGACTGGGATATAAGAATAAAAGGTTTATACAGGTACGGTATTCATAGCGTAAAGGTTTGGAATGATCCAATTCATTCATTTTCAATTGGGTTACGGTGTGAGCCACGAGATTGACTACGTGTCACTCACACCCCTTTAGATTCCTCCCAATTGCCTTTTGAGACGAACCTAAAGAGTCGCGCTTAAAGGAAGTGCAAAAGGAAAAACATGGGAAAAAGACTTGAGAGAAATTCACAGCATTGGATGCCGTAATTAATTAATTAATTAATTATTAGATAATTTAATTAATTAATTAAATTAGTGAGTTAATTAATTTCTTGGAGAAATTGAATTATAAATTAATTAGGAATTGAATTAATCGGATTATCAATTTATTTATTGGATAAATAAATTATCCGATTAATTAATTAGCAAGCAAGACGAAAGCTCGAAGGCTTCCGAGCCCACTAAGGGGGGGGGGGGCAAATAGACGCCCAAATAGGGCTCTTGCATGCTAGTGTTATTGTGTCATAATGATATAAATATATCACAAGGTGAAAAATAACACAAGGCAACTAACATAACTTTCTCTCCAAGAAAAAGTCTCCCACCTCTCTCTCTCTCTCTCTCTAGCCGTCTTTGACAAGGAAGAAAGGAGGAGTTTTTCATTTTTGATTTCGGGGTGACGAATTAGAGACGTTGGCAAATTCAGCGTTAGAGAAAAGGATCACGTTCAGAAATCAACATACGCGAGAACGGTAATTTTTCTATACACAATTAAACACGAGGATTAGAGATGATTCGAGCTTTGGGAATTAAATTTACTTTCCGCTTTGTTTTATTCGTATAACTCCCAACAGTTCCCACTACCATTTCCATAGTGTATGACTGGCACTTTCTCTGTCGAAACTTACATCATACAAGTCTTTATTCACTATTGATGCCCAATCAATATTTCTTAGACTTGCGAACCCTTTTAGATGTCAAGGGTCAAACCATTCTAGTGTCTTTCCTCCTATCCCATAGGAGGTAGAAGGTTCGCCTTGTCATCAAGGAATTTACGTTGTTTATTCACACCTTATAAATGCCTATAAGAAAACAACAATCTACTGCCTTATATTAATAGAAAAATCTTAGTTTAGTTACAATGTTTATGCCGTATAAATCTATCCTCTTTATGGCATTCGAGGGCATATACTTTAACACTGTATTCTATTCCAAATTAAAAAAGAAATGAATATCTCACGAGTTCTTCAAGGGTATAGAAGTGTAACACAAACTCTTCAGCCCATCTGGCTGTATCCATCATCCATCGCTTACCAAGTTTGTCAGCTTTCTTCTGATCTTTTCTGGCAGCAAGGAATTTCTCAAAGCGTTCAGTTTCTTCATCATAGTCCTCAGCCCATAATCTTGCAAGGTATTCTCGGGCTTCCTTCTATCCACGAGTTGATAGGATTGGGACGCTTAGCAACTACTGGTCCTTTTCTTTCCACAATCTGAGAGGTTTGGGGATAGAGCGTTTTGAGGAGAATGAACTACTTTGGGGAAAGCGGAGTATCCAATCCTTTTGAGGATTTCTTCGTCTGGATTCTTTGACCAATCACCCATATGAGGATTCTTGATGACGACTTTATTCTGGCGCAAAGGATAAAAGGACTCTTCAGAATGACCAATGAAGTTAAAACGCTTCTCGTCAAATTCAGTCATGTTGAACGCTGGTCGACGAATATAATCAAGTCGAGATTGGAGTAGCTCAAGATTGTAAAGATCTAGATCGGTGAATCGATCAAAGAATTTAAACTTGTCTGATTTGCAGAGATCAGTCCTATGGAGAGTATTTTGAAAATTGATCTCTATTTCGACTAACTGCCTGGTGTCAAGCTCTCTAGCAGCATAGTAGAACTCAACATCTGCATTGTATCCGCGAGGAAAAAAGTCTATGACACGAGGAGGAGATCCGGTTGGAGTGGGAACAAAGGCAATAGATTCTGTTAGGATAGGGGCCACTTCTATCGACCGCTCAGCATGCTCAGTCACTTCATTGACTGGTGATGTGTCAGCGTCAGGAAGGACATGGGCTACTTTCTTAGCGATATCCACAACTGCTTCCATATCCACATCCAATTCAACAGGAATCTCAGAAGGTGAAGGTGCATCAGTGTCTGGTGCATCTTGAGCTGATACATGTAAGCGTTTGAGAAAAGCAAGCAAAATTTCTACTAAGTAGAAATTAAAATAAGATACTACAACGCTTACCTTGAGGACTATCATCGACTTTGTAAGTCGCTTGATCTGTTTCAATAGTTGGTACAGTTTCCTCAGGCTCTGGGACCTCTTCATCAGGATCTAAATCGAGAAAAGAAGTGAGGGGATCAGCACGAATAGGTATATTCAAAGTCTCAAGAGTGTTAAGAGCATTTTGAATATCCGCATCAACTTCAGCTGAAAAAGGTTTTATCCTAGCGTTAGAAAGGAAACCTAACAAGGAAAGGAAAAACTACTTTGTTTTTCACAAGTATTTACCCTGAAAACGAGCAGCCTTCTCAGAAAGAGTAGTGGCTCTAGGCTCAGGAAAAAATTTAGGAACAGCATCTGAAGACGGAGGAAGAACACTCGTTGAGTCTTTAAGCGCTGGCTCGACTGGAGCGCTTGTTGATGCAGTTGTAGTAGATGAAGGAGTACGCCTGCATGCTAGCGGTACTTCTTCTTCTTTTACTTCTTCTTCTTCGTTTACATTGAAGATAAATGCTGGAGGGGGAGAGGGTGATTTAGGAGAATGAGAGGGAGAGTTCTGTTTCTTCTTGGGCTCCGACTTCTGCTTCTGCTTCTTTGCTGGTTTTGATGGCTTAGCTACTTTCAAGGTGATTTTTCGTTTGGGTCGCTTAACCACCACCTCTTCTTCCGATGAAGATGATGATGAAGACGAAGACGCTTGTTCTTCATCATCACTTCAAACAACTCCTTCGGCAAGAAGTCGTTCACGCTCGTCTTTGGGAACCACTGCTCCACCGCGCTTCCTTGGCCTTAGCAGCTCGCTAATCATTTTCTTTCCATAAAACTTTAGCGCAGGTATTTTCTTTCCAGTGGAATTGGTGTAACCGCTAGCGCTAAGAATTCTACTTAAGACAATCCCGTAAGGCTTGGGATTTACTGACTTGGCCATCGCTTGCTTGAAGCGATTGAACACATAAAGTGACCAATTTATCTTCAGTTTGGTCAGAATGGCTACCATCATCTTGTACTGGAGATTGGAAACTTTATCGAGGCTTCCCTTTCTGCATTCGATCATCTTGGCGCATATATCTGCAAGAATGACATACTCGCCCTTCATATCACTTTTCTTGAAGTTGGGTTTGTAGGAAGCCGCAACTTCATCTTTCTTGATCAATGCCCATACCTTTGTAGCATCACCTAGAGTGACATTTTCTACTTCAGCACCATCACTTGGCAAATTTAGAAGAGAAAAAATCAGAGAGGGGTGAGGACGAAGGTCTCACGAGCGAAGGGAAAGACGCAGGAAATGGAGTTTTCGTCGTCGGAGATTTTTGCGTTTTTGAAGAAAAAGAGGGTTTCTTCCTCAAAGAAGTTGAAAATGGCAGTTATCGTACCGCGTAAACCAGATTCCTGAACAAGAGGAAGAATAGTTCGAAGAGGGAAATTCTGGTTATCGAAGAGATAGACCCAGTTAACAAGAAAACTGGCGTTAACAGTGACTGGTTTCTTTGATTTGGAAGATTTTCCGGCAGCAAACTTTGATGATTTGGGTGCCATTGATGAAAGATTAAAGCTTTGGTAGAGGAGAGAAAAGATAAGCTTTGTGCCTTAGAGAGAGAACTTTTATAGTAGATAGATTTGGGAGTGATAAAGTATTACTGTAAAGGTTGTGAAGGGTTTAAATAGGAGGCAAAAATAACTCCTTAACTGGTAGATAAATGACACGTGTTCAGAAGTTAATTTTGAAAATAGCAAAAAGTAAATCTGACCCGCTTACTCATAAAGTCGGATGTCAAAAAGTGCGGTAAAATGAGTAACTACTGTGGAATATAATGGTTTGAAATCCGCGGTTACTTTTTCAAAAACGTTTGAATAAATTTGAAATTTTCAGCGTGAAATACACGCGCCTGATAGTACACTGACACGTACTCAGACTGGTGCAGTTACTGAACCGCCTAGTTTTTAGATAGGAATCATTAACCTTCAGTTGGATGTGATAAGCACGTGTGGGCAGTTGTCAAATCTTTTGGACTTATCCACACACGCTACTTTCAGCGATGAAAACTATGCTCTTGGAACTTGTTTAAGGCCATAGAGTGCCTTATCCAATTTGTAGACCATACTTTTGCCATGGTTGTTGATGAATCCTGGAGGTTGCTCCACATAGACTTTTTATTGGAGTTTACCATTCAAGAATGCACTCTTCACGTCCTTTTGGTATACTGTGAACTTGTTGAATGAAGCAAATGCTAGGAACGTCCTAATCGCTTCAAGACGGGCTACTGGGGCATACGTTTCATCAAAATCAATACCTTTGGTGACTGAGCGCTTTGTTTCTTATAACAATGCCATCTTCATCCATCTTGTTTCTAAAAACCCATCTAGTTCCAATAACTCCTTGGTGAGTTGGTCTTGGTAATAGCATCCAAACCTTGCTTCTCTCAAATTGGTTAAGCTCTTCTTGCATCGCTTCTACCCAACTTGAATCACTGAGCGCTTCATCCACTTTCTTTGGTTCCATTTGAGATAAGAAACTTGCGAACATGGCCTCATTGATTGTAGCAGACTTAGTTCTAACAGGTGCTTCAAAATCTCCAATTACTAACTCTGGTGGATGGTCTCTAAGCCATTTACGATCTGGTTGGAACGGGTTGAGAGATTCTTGATTGTCAGTCGCTTGACCCTCATTTGTCTCTGGCGCAATCGCTGCATCATTCACAGTTCCATTTTGCTCTTGATGATCATTCTCTTCATAACCATCAACGATTCTGATAATATCATCATTTGTAACCTCACGAGTGACTATAGGAATAGGTACGAAGATCTCATCATCCTTGTCATCACTGTCATCACCAAGATTGATTTGTGACGCTTGTTGGGTAAGATCTTCAATTCCTACATCATCAGGAATAACCTTACTCAGTTCTTGGTTAGCATCATCAAACACAACATGAATGGATTCTTCAACCTTCGATTTGATCTAATTTAAGATGCGAAAACTCTTTCCATTTTTGGCATAGCCTAGAAAGATTCCCTCATCCGCTTTAGGATCAAATGTCTTTAGACTTTGGGATCCATTGTTATGAATGAAACATTTTGAACCAAATACATGAAAATATGAAACGTTAGGCTTACGTCCCTTCTACAACTCATATGGAGTCTTCTCATGTTGCTTGTTGATCATACACCGGTTCTGAGTGTAGCAAGCGGTATTGATAGCTTCGGCCCAAAACCTTTGAGGCAGCTTAGACTCTGCAAGCATCGTCCTGGCGGCTTCTTTAAGTGTTCTGTTTCGTCGCTCGGCAACTCCATTCCATTGAGGTGTTCTAGGAGCAGAATACTCATGAAGTATTCCAAAATCTATACAAAACTTCTCAACAAATTTGTTAGTAAATTCAGTTCCTCTATCGCTTCTGATTCTTCACTTTTAAATCTTTATAAGTTTGCAATTGACGACTTAGCGATGTGAGCTTGACACTAGTTTCATCTTTGGTCGCTAGGAATTCTACCCATGTATAGCGAGAGAAGTCATCACCTATTAATAGCGAGTACTTTTTACCACTAACGCTCTTGATTTGAATATGACCAAATAAATCTAGATGCAATAGTTCAAGAACTCTAGAAGTAGATAGGCATGGTTTCTTCTTAAAAGATGATTGAACTTGTTTACCCATTTGACATGCATCACATAAGCGATTCTTTTGAAAGGAACCCTTAAGTAATCCCTCTACAAAATTTAGCGATATTAACTGAGAGTTTGCTTTAAAGTTGAGGTGATTCATTTTTCGATGCCATAACCAACCCAATTCATTTTGACTTTTAGCAATAAAGCATGTGGGGTTGTTATCAATTGTAGAATCCCAATCCACTAAATAAACATTATTTGTTCTTTTTCCTCTTAATTTAGTAGACGTAGTCTTAGCGTCGTTAACATAGCATTAGTCGCTTGAAAATTTTACTTCAAAGCCTTTATCACAAAATTGACTAATGCTTAACAAATTATGCTTAAGACCCTCAACATAATATACATCACTGATCATGATGTTCCCCCTATGCATGATACCTATGCCTTTGGTTTTACCTTTGGAGTTATCACTGAATATAACCTGAGAACCGTTGGTTGCACGATAATTGACCAAGAGATCCTTTGATCCAGTCATATGCCTTGATGACCCACTATCGAAGTACCAAACATAAGTATCAGTGTTGGCTCTAGGTACCTGCATTAAAGGATAGTTCTAATTCTTCTTAGGTACCCATGTTGTCTTGGGTCCTTCATTGTTAGTGACTTTGGTTTGAATTTAAACTTTAGGAACCCATATTTGCCTAGTCTACATTGTAGGAATACTGGCCTTCTTGGGTTTCGCATTGTGTTATGTGTGCTTTTTGGGCGTATAGTAATATCCTTGATTATAATAGTAATCATAATCATAGTCATAATCATAGTTATCATAGTAGCGATAATATGATCTAGATCGTTGTGGATATTGACGCTGGTATTTCCTTGGCACTGGCTTAGGGTGCACTTTTAGTGCTAAACGCTTAGCGCTTGATTCACAGTGGTCAGGTTTATCCTTAGCCTTTTAAGCGTTTGGATGAACCTGTCTTTGTGAATCGTTTGTTTTGGCCTTTCCCTTGCATGAGTTAGCTTTGGCCTTCTCATTTGGCCTCGTACCATTGTCGCTTGGTTCATCTAGTGTTTTTCCTTGTGAACCTTTCTCAACAAAGAAAACACCCTTTCCTTTGTTTTTCGCCGTAACCTTAGACGCTTTTGATTTTTGACCAAATTTATCACACCCTAAACCGGTCCTTTCACCAAAAAGTTTGGTTACATTAGTCACATTATCTAAGTTTCTTGATGCTTTGGATAATGATGAGACGAGTTGCTCTGATTTGATAAGTCTAGCGATCAGATCAGCTTCTCTCTTGACTATTATATCAAGATCGCTTTTCAATTGAGTAATCTCACTCTCAAGCGATTGGTTCTTCTCAATGCATTGTTGCTGAACTTTCAACTCTGCTTTGAGCGTTACTTTATCTCTTGTGAGTGATGAGATAATAGCGAGATCATTTTGATATATTTTGGCGGCATCTTGACAATCTTTATAATATTCATTGACTTTGTCAAGTAATTCATCATACGAAAGAGGATGAGATAATTCAGTGGTTACCTCTGGTAGCGAGTCGTCAGACGCTTCATCATCTCTTGCCATAAGACAAATCAACACTGAGTCACTTGTTGGTTCATCATCACTACTTTCATCTGATGATTCCAAATCCTCTTCAGGTGCGGAGAATGGTTCAGATTTCGCTAGCAAACCTTGTTGACGAAGGTTGCTCCTGAATTGGTTTCTATCCGCATAGTCTTGCCTTGTGGGCTTAGACACATTTGGATAAGGGCAATTTACCTGGTAGTGCCCTGGTTTCCTGCAATTATAACATAAATTAGTTTTCATTTTCTATTCAGTGGTTAATCACTTGGAAATGACTGGTGTTGAGAGATTCTAAGTAGGAGTTGTAGGCACTTGGTAAGGAACTGGCGCTACTAGTTGAAGTGTTGAGTACATTGGCGCTTGATACTGAGTCGTTGGTGCAGGGGGAGGGGTTTGAAATGAAGTTTGTCCAATAGGATTTCTCTTTTCATATCTTAGAAATTTCTTGACCAATAAAGCCATCTCTTTTTCTTCATTGGATTCTGTTGATTTCTCCTCACTAATCGCTTTACCTTTGCTTTTGGTGGTAGCGATTAATGCTCCTGATTCAGTCGCTGAAGTTGATGTGCCGCTGACTTCACCCAATTAAAATTCAAATGCCTTTAATTCTGAGAAGACATGTTCTGGAGTAAGGGTCTCCAATGTATGAGATTCTCTCATAGCAACAGTCTTAATCAAATACTTGCTCGGAAGACTTCTAAAAATCTTATTGACCATTTCCTTGTTGGTCAATTCTCTATCCAATGGCGCTAACTCTGTAATGAGCATAGTAAACCTTGCATCCAACATTATCTAGATTTGACTGTATGGAATGTATGTAAAAAGCTTGAAAGATTTTGGCTATGGAGTTTCTAAACTTTTTCTTCAGCAAATTTTTCTTGTGCATGTACGTATATATCTCTCTGTGTTTCTATATCTATATCTATTTTAGGGCTTGCTGGAAGTAAGGTATTTATAGGCAATTCTTGGGATTTGTCCGTTGGACACATGGGAAAGCGTGCCTTTCACGCGGCTCATGATTATACCTTTTCTCTGACATTCCTGAATTCCTGCTGGTTTCGATTGGACGGGAGCAGCTATAAACTCTGAATTTCTGACAGTCTAGTCAAAAGGTGGCTTGTCCACAAGTCAAATTGGCTTATGACATTTAATGCTCTTATCAGACATTTAATGCATTTGAATTTATTTCCTGTTGGAAATAAATGTCCGTTGAAGGATTGCATTTAAGTCCTTCATGACTTGAGAATTTATTTCAGGTGAATCTAATACTGATCGCTAGAGTGCTTTGAGCGCTTGATGCATGAATCCTTAAAGCCTTTTAGCGTTTGACAGACGCTAAGGATAAATCTTCATCTTCTTCTGACTTCAGACGCTGATCTTCAACTTCATCTCTAATAGGCTCACCTAGAATTCTATTAGCGATTCGATATCTAATACTGAGTCTAAAATCTACAAAGATAAAAATTACAAGCCTAACAAAATTATATTCTTTCAAACACTTATACAATTGATCTATGAAACATAAACTTACATTATATTTTAGGGTCTAACATAAAATCCTACCTTGTCATCATCAAAACATCTAACATGAAATTTCCTAACAAGGCGCTTGGCTGAGCGTCTACTTGAAGACTGTTTAATAAAGTTAACTTAGACTCGACTATAACAAAGTAGGTTTAGGGGTTCAGTTCTTTAATCAGAGTTAGCACAGCAGAATGATTTTAAGTCTTCCTTTTCAAAAGGCTTTAGCGTCACAAAGGTTTTCCTTAGTTGCTTAGCTTTGAATGATTTTATCAATGTGTTTACATAACTGATTTATGCAATGATATGACAGTAGTAAAATGATAGTAAAGAACACAAAGTGTGAAAGGTTCGTTGGGTGGTGTAATCCCGACTATGTCCTTCTTCTCCTAGAACACAAAGGGTGAAAGGTTCGTTGGGTGGTGTAATCCCGACTATGTCCTTCTTCTCCTAGAACACTCAGAGTCTAATCCACTAGAATGATTCTCGAAGAATCACACAGAATCTTCTGCACAATAGGGAGAGATGGATGTGAATGAATTGAGCTCCTTGGTCACATAGATTTCTACTACAAGACACTTCTATCTTCTTGCTTCTTTCACCCAGAAATAATGCAAGTATCCAGCTTCGACTTCACACAGATCGCGAGGCTTGGATGGGGTTTTTCTAACGGTTTTTTTGACTTTTGGAAAGTTCAAACGCCTTGGAATATCTCAATAGTAATGAAGGTTCTTCTTGAAAAGATATTTGAGATATTGGTTGACTATTTCAGGGATTGAAGAAAAGCAAAGAGAATGTTTGCTTGAATATTCTGGCTTTTCTTAAAGTTTGAAAATGGAGACTTCAATGCAACAGAGTTATAACTTGTAAGCTTGTGGTTGTATGTACCATGTTTTTGACTTGTTGCTGAAGTCCTATTTGTATACTTTCTTGGGTAAAGTGTCCATTGGACACATGCACAAGCACGTGTCTCTCACTTCGCGAGTGAACAACTTTTATTTTTTTTCCCTAAAATCCTGCTGCAAAAAGTTAGTGCGGCAGTCTTTGAAAAGTTGACAGTACAATGGGGTGGCTTCTCCATACGTCCTAGAGTGTTTTTCACATTTAATGCTCTTATCAACATTTAATGCATTTGAAATAAATGCCCGTTGGCAATTAATGAAATGAGAATATTTGCATTAAACTCCTTCTGGACTTAGAAATAAGTTTAGGTGAAATCTTGTCTTTGATAGACGCTCAATCACTACTGAATTATTTCTGTCCTCAATCAATGCTTGGATGCTCTGAACTTCATCTTCATTCAGTCTTCAGACGCTTGAATCTTCAGACCTAACTACTGATAAACTCACTCAGAATTCTATCAGATGCTTAGTCTAAGACTATTTAGCCAAACAGAGTAAAATGAAAATAAATAAAGCCTATTACAAATCTAATGCTCAAAGCCTATACAAGATTTCTAATAAAATCAAACTTACATATTTTGGGATCTAACATAAAATTCGAATTGTCATCATCAAAACATCTAACGAGAAATTTCCTAACAATTTCCCCCTTTCTTATGATGGCAATACTTACTTTGTTATAGTTCAAGAGTTAGACAGCCAAAATGCAAAAGTTAGCTTTGGTTAGATAAAGTTAGTTAAGGTTAGTTAAAGCCACAACGAGATATTCTAGCTGAAAATGCAATTCATTATATTTCAAGGTAAGTACAGGCATTTTACAACTAAAATATCAAAAATAATAAAGAGATAAGAATATAGATAATGCAAAGCAAAGACTCTCAATGTTCTGATTAAGCAGTGTATCTAGTAATCATCTCGGATTTGATCCCTTGAGAGAGATTTTCTTCAAGAATAATCATTGTTGCATGAACTTTGTCAATGACCTCATCCTTATGAGTTTGTCTCTTCTAATAAGTTACATAGCGCCTATCCCATTCAACTGGGTCGATGCCAATGTGCCTCAGACATATCCTGAACGCTTGATTGAAGTATGTCTTCCTATTCTCTTTCGCTATAATCTTCGGATCAGTAGGCTCTGGAAGAGGCGCTTATTCAATAGGTACGTCAAACTATTCAAGCCTCGCTTGAGAAGGCTTTGGCAAATCAGCATAGAACGCTATTAGAGGAATCCCTGACATTCTGCTGGGTGCTCCAGAAGCAGCTACCCAAGATGGGTATGCT
Source organism: Buddleja alternifolia (assembly GCA_019426215.1). Taxonomy (NCBI): domain Eukaryota; kingdom Viridiplantae; phylum Streptophyta; class Magnoliopsida; order Lamiales; family Scrophulariaceae; genus Buddleja; species Buddleja alternifolia. The sequence continues at coordinate 25,167,923 of CM033393.1, read as the reverse complement.
TTGAGGCTATCAGCTACCACAACTTGAGCCGCTCTGCACATATGGATGATTTGAGTATCCATATTTTATGATTCAATCTTGGCTAAGTCGGTCTTGATCTAATGTAGAGCTTCAGCATTTGACTCACTTGATCTCGGACTTCTTCACTAACTTCTTCAACAGAGGACCAAACGCTTGACCCATATCAGAAGAAACTGCTTAAGGAGCCGGTTGCTTGAATTTAGATGTGGTCTTTAGTGAGTCAAGGGATGGTTGATGAGCTGGATCAAAAATTGTGCCTTGTACTTCAATTGGAACATCAGCATCATCAGAAGTTTAAGCGTTAGGAATAACCTCTGGAAAAGATTCTTGTTCTAGTTCCTCTGCACGCTCTGCAATACTTGACGCTTCAGGTGCATACTCTGGTTCAGACGCTTCAATAAGCTGCACAGGTACTGCCTTAGATGCTGATGACTTTTGATGAAAGTCAGTAAACTGAAATTTCAGCCTGGCTAAAGGGATGCTAGCATAGAAGTCTGAAGCACCATCAAGTAATTCATACACTCGACGAAGTGGGAGACACGAACCTTGAATGAATGTGCGAAGTGGACTATCCTTGGCTACGCTCTGGAAATCAGAAATAACATATCCGGGCAGTAATGCAAGGAAAAGGCAGGAATCAGATATGTTGGAAGACGTTGATAGCGTTGAGATTCAGACACATAAATTCTGTAGTATGCCTTGATTGTATTCCAGCAACGATAGCACATAAGAGTAGTGTTCGCTCACTTCTTGTCTAATTGATGGGAGTAGTGGATCTCCCTGAAAAGAGTGAATCCTTGAGCCATTGGGTTTGTCCAGATTGTCTGTGAAGATTTTGTCGAAATGAGGAAGAGGAGAAATGATCTTGATAATCTCCCTCAGATTTTCTTCACAATGGCTCGGAGTAAGTGTGAGATCTAAAATTAGTTTTGAGCCACTGCTGGACGCTTAGCCACAAAAGTGAAGAGGAGTCTCTGCAAGCCGATGTAACGCTTGACGCAGAAACCTCTCAACTGGCTGTCTGACGCTCGGTAATTGATCGATTGGTCCCACCCTCTGTTGATGCTTTTGAAGGCAATACTTGGCAAACAGACGCTTCTTGTCATGCATGCCTATGCCAAAAAGATGAGGGGTGCTAACCAATTCTTGAAAATTATATCTGTTACCCATGTACGATTCAACCCAGTTGGCTTCATTTAGACAATAATTTGCACCAGCATTGCAGATAGCCTTGATTCCTTCGTGGTGAATGTCTCTTATTGATTCAAATCTATGCTTGTCCATTTGATGGCTGGCATTCCATACACTATTGAAATAATCATCAGCTTCTTCCTATATCAGATCGGTAAGAGATGCTGGACGCTCACAAATAAAAAGGACTCTTGTTCTTCCATAAACGAAGTGGGTTATTTGATCGTTTATTTGCAACACTATGCACCACTTCTGGAAAATGAAAGTAGCCTTCTCCATTCAATAGTTCTTCAGAGGGATTGACAAACTCCACCTGTAGACACTCGTACACTCTGATCTTGTAGTTTCTTGGAGCAAAGCCTGTAGGATTGCTATGTCCTATTTCTAAAAAGTACGCTAGGTCTATATCGGCGCTAGGAGTTCTTGCCTCTGGATTCTTCTCATGAATCAAGATTGATGCCGGAATCTGCTTCACCGGTGCATCATTGGCAATGGCCAGATAATATTCACGCTCAATGTCTATCAAATCTGAGCTGAATAACATCTCACAGATAGAGTGATAACACTCTATCAACATGGCCACTTCATTTTCTGCAACTATGTAGCGTTCTTTATTGTATCCGGCGAGAATGAAGTCTTCTTCAAGAGCTGGTGGCATATAGTTGATCGAATGATCAATAGTCTTCATAGAATCTTGCTTGAAGAATTACCTCGGTTTTGTAACGTCCTCAGCGATGCTCTGACCTTCTGAGCGTGCCTTTATCATAATCGCTGAAGTAAGTGATGGTTGGACCCCTTTTGTATTAGGTTCCTCAGCATCCACTACAACGCTTGTTGCAATGTCTTTGGCAATGGCCACCACTTCTTCTAAATCAACATTCAGATGGACATCGATTGGTGCTTCAACAACATCTATAATAAGAGCTGTAGCACAAGAACTATCCTCTATAGGAGCAGGATCTTCTACAGATGAAGGAATAGGAACGTTGTGGGAAGAAATAAACTTACCCTGAGTGCTTGTCTCAACAGCAGCAGTTCTTTGAGCACTTGGCTCAACAATCTCAGGCTCTTGAGCAACAGAAGCAGACGGACGCTTCACTGTTCCTCTAGATCAGTTGAAAATCTTCTTCACGCTCACCCCTTCTATCGACTTAAGCATTTGGACTGGAGGGACAGCTGGTTCTTTTTTAAAACTGATTTTCTTAATGATTATCTCCAGCTTTAGTCTCTTGATTAACAAAATCTTCTCCTCCACATCCTCATCCGTCTCGAACAACTATAGCCTTGGGCTTTCTGGGATTCCTCTATTAGGAATGTGCCCTCATATGAAAAAGAGGAATTAGATTAAGTAGGGCACTTAGTTGTATTATACACCTAATCATAAAGGTGTTATCTTTTGTTCATGTAAACCTTCATGAAATTTAAAAGTAATGAATGAATAATTAGTCCATGTGTCTCAAGGCAAGTCTTCCACTCCTTATGGGATGAGGAGAAGGGCACTGGAAGGACTTGGTACTTGAACACTCAAAAGGGTTCGCAAGTCAAAGAATCTTAATTAGGCAATAAGATTCAAATAGACTTGTATAACATATGATCTGACAAACAGTGCTAGTCGAACATTATGGGATAGTGGGAGTTTGTGTCATAGATAAATTAATGGAATTCATGTATCCGAACACGGCTTGTAGTAATCCAATCACATGGGTTTTTACTCAGTGACTGTCAATGATTGGATTACGGACTTTGATAGTATGCGTGAGCCTTTGACTTGAGGATTCACTATCACGATGTGCTTGTGACGTTCGATCTGTTGCTAAAGTAGTGAGGCCCAATTCACCCGTTGGTGGGGCCGACCTCGAAATGCGATCCCAATGGCCAAGTAGCAGTTGTGAAGTGATTGCCAAGAATGGATTCACTGTCTCGAAAGTAAACGAGTAGATACCCTATGCGATCATAGGTAACTGAAATGGAAAGTCTTTAGCCAAATTAATAGAACTGACTCGTGTGGGACACAGAGGGCAGTTGTGTCATTTCATGTTACTATGATTCATAGCACAGCATCAACTTATGTGAGTTTGACATATTCCAAGACTCTCACTCGATCGGGGTACATCAGTGAAGGGCTTATACTCATATGAAAATCATAGTCAAGAGGTTCATAGTAACATAGTCATTTCGTACTTGGTTGGGCTACGATGTAGGGCCACGGGGCTGGATAGGTGTCACCCACATCCTTTGTTATCCTCCCATTGCCAATCAAGATGAACCTAGAGAGTCGCGCTAACAGGAATGAGCAGGAAATCACTTTGTGTACTTGGAGGGGCATTTTGGTAATTTGTCATTAGATGGACAAATGAATTGAGTGGACGAATTAATTTAATTAGTTGTTTAAATTGGATTAAAACAATGGAATATTAAATTATTTAATTAGTTTGAATATTTATTTAACTGGGTTAAATAAATTTGGCTGAATTAAATATTAATTTAATCACATACATATTTAATTGGAATAAATTTGAAATGTAATTAAATTAAAGTGGACTAAGTTGACTGAGCCAACTTAGACCACTTGGGTGTCCACATGGGCCTATGAGGCGTGTAACCTAGGTCTAAGTAGGAGGATTCTATTTAAATCCTCCAACACTTAGACATAAGTTAAGAGATTATTAATTGCCACCAAAATTACACAGTAGAGTAGAGAGAAAATATTCTCTCCCTCTTCTTATCTTCTAGCCGCCATTTGGAGATGGAGGAGGTAGATTTGTGGTGAATTCCACACGTGATAATCTAGAGGCAGAAGTCCCGAGGAGTGCTGCTGTAGACGATAGATCAAGAAACGAAACAAGCTACAACGTGGTTATTCCCGTTTTCGTATTTCATGTTTTGTTTCAATTTTTTTCCGCTGCGTTCTTCGTGTATCAATTCCCAACACCCTCTTCTTCTGAACAACCGGACACTTCATGGCTTCTTCTTGAGCAGGACGCTCAGCTTCTTCATTGGACGCTCCGCTCATAGTTGGGCTCTTAGACAGAGGTGTAGCTGCACCACCAATACGGGGAGGGTTGAGGAGATTCTTCACTATCCTCTTCTCTAGCAACTTGGCTTTAGCTAGCGGCAGTCCGGAAGAATGAACACATTCGGCTCTAAATAGTAAATCACTTAGAATAATCCTATAGGGTTTGTTTGTTGCGCTCAAACAATCCCTAAACCTTCCAAAAACATACTCACTCCAATTGATCTTGATATCTAGGAATATGGCAGTCATCATCTGGAATTGTTGTGGGTTGACCTTGTCAAAAGTTCCCACCCTGCACTCTATAATCTTGCAACAAAAATCAGCACAAAGTCTGTACTTTGGAACGGTTTCTTTCTTCTCAAAATATGGCTTATATGTTGCATTATCATACGCACGCATCTACGACCATGTATCTTCGATCCGTTCGGTAGTAACAGATTCCAATGCCTTACCCTGATTTGGCAGTTTGAAGTTCTTAGCAATGGAGACAGCAGATAGAGCGAATTTCTTGGGAGTCCTTCTTGGAAAAAGAGAAGAGGCAAGAGATAGAGGTCTTGTCCTCTGAGAGTTTAGCAGATCTCTAGAAGGTATCAACTTCAGGAGCAAATAGGTATGAATACTTGGTCAAGAATGTCTGGAGCCCAGCCTTGGCAACAGAGTCCATCATCTCAGTCATATTGATTTCAGTCTGCTCATACAAGTACTTTCAGTCAACAACAAGGCCTTCTGTGACCTTGATGGTATCCTCAGTGACATTAACGGACTTCTTTAGTGCCATTGAAATTCTTTTGAGAAGATTGAAAGCAAGAAAGCAGAGATTCTTTTGAGAGCGAGAAAGAGTAATTTTGCAGAGAGCTTGTGTGAGAAGTGAGTAATTTTTTGCAAGCATTTTGTTTTAAATGACACAGTTGAAAATTTCGAAAATTGTGTCCATCTCGTCTCATTAAGATTTTGACACGTGTACAAGTAATGAATCTCAGCCTTTACTGGTTTTAACAGCAGACGCGAGTTCTTTGCAAGAGAGAGAAGTTACGTTGGATAACTCCCATATATAAATATTTGGCGCACGAGTAAAAATTTAAAAACGTTTGGCATTTTCAAAGTGTGATGCACGCGTTTATGATACACTGACACGTATCTAAACACGTACTAACCTTGAATCGTCATTTTGAAATGTTTTTAATTTACCCGCCAGTTTGATGTGATAGGAGCGTGTGGATAAAGGTCAAAACAAACTTTTGAGTCTATCCATCACGTCACTAGTCATTTAAAAACTTATGCAAGAATTTTGTAAAAAGTTTATATTAAGTGTTGAAGGGAATAAGTTCAACGCTTAACGTATACCACTTTTTATATCCGAATGTTACCACACCGCCGCCTTGTGCGACGGCGACACCGGCGAAGTACATGGTTGATGTCGCACAACAGCTTTGTGTGCGACAAAAGCAAATCGGAAATCTGCTTGGATTTCCATGGACGGAAATTGTAGCAGGTTTCGACAGACGGGCGATATCAACACCATAGAAATCGAGTTGCCGTCCTCCGCTGAGAACGGCTCTGGTTTCACTGCTGAGAACGGGCTATATCAACACTATATTTAATCCTAGAGGGCCAGGTGATTTAATATATTGGGCTTGGCCCAATTGAATATTGAATTAATTCTTTGCGTTGGGCGCAATTACATGTTGCTGGGCTACCTAATATTGAATAATGGGCCAGCGGGCTCATTAAACAAAGTTGGGATAGCCCAGGGAGTTTATGGGCATATGCCCAGCACAACAGTGTGCAATTAGGACTGGGCTTGACCAAGAGATTGTGTAAAAGGGAACTAGGCATTGGCTGCCCATCAAACAAATAATATGAATTGGTTTTGATCCAATGCATTTTGTCTACTCTCTTGGATTAATTCAGGGCCGCTTTCGAGTAAAAATCTTCGTTTTAATTAAATTGGATTTTATTGTGTTGATTAAATTTGATTTAATCCACATAAAAATATTAAATTAGATTTAATGATTCGATTAAATTAAATTTAATCAATACATCAAAATTAAATTAGATTTAATTTTGTTGTAATTAAATTAGATTTAATTGTTTGATTAAATTGGCTTTAATCTGTTACAATTAAATTTGATTTAAATTATTTAAATTAAATTGGATTTAACTTACATAAATTGGATTTGAGTATAGTAAATTGAATTTAATATTGTCATTAAATTAAATTAGATTTAATTTTACTTTGATTAAATTAGATTTAATCTTCATGTTAAAATTAAGTTAGACTTAGTTTTGCTTTGATTAAATTGGACTTAATCTTTCCATCAAAATCAAATTAGATTTAATTTTGCTATAATTAAACTAGATTTAATTACTTGATTAAATTAGATTTATTCTTTTCATCAATATTAAAATTAAATTTACTAAAATTAAATTGGATTTAATTATATGATTGAATTGGATTCAAAATTACCCATCATAATAAGATATGATTTAATTTTTCTTTGATTAAATTATATTTAATCTTCGCATCAGAATTGAATTAGATTTAATTTGGTAATAATTAAATGGATTTAATTATTAATAAATTAGATTTATATTATCATCATATATATGTTTATATCTCGTTATGTGCTTGTTTTATGTGATGGGTGACACTGTCCATGGACCTAGGGCTTATTTTTGTCTTATCTGGGTTGTATTGGGCCGGTTGAAGCCTCCAGTTTTTATCTTTAATTTATACTTAGATTTTAGTATAGGCTTTTATTTATATTTATTAGAGATAGGCCCAGAGGAGCTTGGTGGACCAACTTGGAGCTTGGAGCCGGAATTAGATTCCTGTATAGGTGGAATCTTTATGTAATAGATAGGTCCCTCCCCTTTTGATTGGCCCATTGGCTTGGGCTAATCTAGATAAGTCCATGGATAAGCGTGTTGGTAGTACTTCTAGGATTTACTACGCTTTATATTTGATATATCTGTGCTAAACTTACCAATGTGCAAAGTGAGACCCTTTTCATAATATTCAAATTCTCCCAAAATTTAAATACTGAGTAAGTAAAGGACATTTGATATCCTGGCTCTCCATCAAACTTTAGAGAAACGAGGTCATGTCTGGTGTGTGGTGTCGTCCCGGAATAAGGGGTTATGCATTACGACATGATTCCTGATTCTCTTTAGTGCATTAGATGCCTTCGGTCAAAGCAAATTTTGCCCCATATATCGAAAAAGGTTGCAAGGCAAAATTCAATTGTTAGATTGATAGGAGTTGATGGGTATTGACTCAGATGGATCACCACTTATATATCGAAAAAGGTTGCGGTCAAGTGATCCATGAGCCAAAGTAAGATTGAACCATCAGATGGACTGGTTGGCGTGGAACGCCACTTCAAAAATTCAATGAGCCATATATCGAAAAAGGTTGCAACTCATTGGAATCATTGAAGAACTCAATCACTCGCTACGAAATTTGTCCAACGAGATTTCTAATTATTGCAGTGGGAGTGCAGTGATTCGAAAAACGTAGTGGGAGCCAAGTAAAAATTAAAAGTCCTAATTTTGCTTGGGTATAATGACAATGAACTAGTTGAATCTGGAATTTTTTCTGCATTTCTTTATCTCTCTTATTAGAATATCAACCCGTTATGTTTTGTTCAAGGAATATTGTGCTTACTGGACAAAACTCATCAAATGGCTGAGAAGTTAGAGGATAGTCCTTGGTTTAAAGTCTTTGATATATGTGCTTGAAGCAAGCATTCCTCGTGTCCAAAGAAGGACGACGAGTGGGGCTCTTTTATGAGATGCACCGGGTATAGAACTTTAGGTTTTAGAAACTAATGTTCTATGACCACTTATCTTCATTTTTAATATTCTGTATTCCAGAGCTAGTGCTCATGATTAAAGTAAGGAATCAGAATATAGAAAGTAGTAGAAAGCTGGAAGGACGAGATGTGATCAATGTTGGAACCAGACATAGTGTCATGGTTATCCATATAGGATCCACCTCCATTGTATTAAAAATTCTAGACATGTAGTAGTTTTGGATGATTGTTTGGTTTACCCAATGGAAGTAAGAACATAATCTTTAGTCTTGACCTGGTCAAGAGAAGATGCTTCTTTAAGTTTGGTAATAACTTAAATTTATTTTAGAAATAAATGTGGGGACAATACATCCTTACTAAATTATTTACAATAATTGAATGTCCGGAATGAGTGTATCGTGAACACCCTGACTGAAGTAAGTAGTATGCTTGGAGCAAACCAAATATTGTATGGTGCCTAAGATTAGGTCATGCCTTGGGAGTATAAGATACATATGTTAGGAGAAACATGGGAGTACATGCCCATTGGGATCAGATCCCTATCCAAACGTAAGCATCTTATCACATGGGCAAAATGACTCCCTTCATCGGGAAATATTGAAAGGGCCACTCAAATTTTAAAAGGTTTAGTGCATACTAACGTACACAGTGGCAAACATGGCATCATAGAAAGACACTACTATTGGATCATAGTGCAAGTATATGAATGCCCTGTTCAACACGTTCTTAAGAGAACATGACATGGTTTCATGGCTAACACTTCCAGCAATAACAAAGTTGAATAGGGTAATAGTAAGTAAGAACTGAACAATGTTGGACATGATTTATTCTACGCTTAGCTGCATAGGATTACCCAAATTCAACGTCGATTATGCGTTGCTCATAGGTAAATCTTGAATAGATGTCCCTCCAAGATTCTTCTCTAGAGACATCATATGAGATATGGTGCAATAGGAAGCCTAGCCTTAAAACACATTAGGATATGGAGATGCCCTACCTATGTGAAAAGGGACAGAGGTAGAGAAACTGGAGGCTAAGTCCTTGAAAGGACATTTTGTTGGTTATCCCGAGGATTCTATGGGATACCTCTTTTACCTAGTTGATGACCAGAGGATCGTCATATCCTTAGAGGATTTCTTTCTATAAATTCGATTAAGAAAGTGGAGATGGTAGAAAGATTGTTCTTCAAGAATAAAATGAAAGTACTTTGAGAACTACTACTCAAGAAACACAAAACAAGCCCATTATGACACAACCACCAACGATTTGGTCAGGTAGAGTGTCTCAACTGCCTGAGAGATATGGTTATCTGCTGCAAGGTAAGCATAGTGTATATGTTGTAGTATAAGAAAACCATGGATATGATCCCTCTACCTATGACCAAACGATGGTGTATGGACTCTACGAGATGGTGTGAAGTTATGGACGAGGATATGAATTTGATTTCTTCGAACCAAGTCTAGACTCTGGTAGATCGCCTCGAAGGTATTGTATCTGTTAGATACAAGTGGATCTACAAGAGAAAGATTGGTACGAATTGCGAGGTCAGACTAATGGTAAAAGGGTATAGTCAAAGGAGGCCATTGACTATGAGGAAGCCCCTTTTGACCCTAGTCATGGTCAAATCCATAAGAATCCTGCTTGCCATAGCAACACACCTAGACTGTGAAATCTGTAAGATGGATAGGAAGACCACATTCCTTAGTAGATTCCTCGAGGAGCACTTCTATGAAGAATGGCCCAAGGGTTTTATATCCAAAGCTAATTTCATAAAATCTGCTAGTTAAACAAGTCCATTGATGGACTGAAGCAGACCTCTCGTATATGAAATCTTTGCTTTGATGACATAGTTAAGAACTATGGGAATGTCAAAAACAAAGATGAACCAAGTGTCTACTAGAAGACCAGTGGGAGCTACATATCATTTCTGGTTCTATATATAGACAATGTTCTACTTATAGCAAATGATGTAGGCTTATTGACTTCGGTCAATACATAATTCTCGAGAACATTCTCCATGAAAGACTTGGGAAATATCACTCGTATCCTTGGAATTCGTCTTTATAGGGATAGAGCGAATAGAATGATAGAACTTTCCCAAGCCCTTTACTTAGAAAATATCCTAAAATCATTTAGGATGGAAGATCTGAGAAAGGGCTCTTGCCTTTGAGACAGAGGGTTCATCTCCCTAAAAATTGACGAATCCTCATAGTGAGGAAGGCCGAAAGGAGATGAATATGAAAACCTATGCCTCAGCAGAGGGTAGCCTTGTGTACACAAGACAGTGTACATAACCGGACAAAGCTTATGCTATGAGCGTAATAATTGGGTTCAAGCTAACTTGGGCAAAGAGCGTAGGATAGTCGAGAACTAGTATCCTATAGTACTTGAGAAGAACTAAGGATATGCTTCTCTTCTACAACAATGGGGAACTAAGGATGGACAATTACATGTCTGACATGGATGACTGAAAGTCCACATCTAGGTTTATACTCACCCTCAACCGTGGAACAGAGGCTTGGAAAGGTTTCAAGCAAAGTACCACCACTGCTTCTACTATTGAGAGTGATTATAAGGCTGCCTCAGAGGTTGCCAAGGAGATTGTTTGGATCTTAAAGTTCATGGAGGAACATCAAATGGTTCTTAGCCTGGGGCTCTCGTTGTCACTGTGACAACAAAAGAGCTGTAGCGCAGAGTAAGGGAACCAAGGTCTCGCAATGAGTCCAAACACATTAAGAGAGAGTATCACATGATTGGAGAAATCGTTGGAAAAAGGCTATATAGCCGTGCAGAAAATAGCCGCAGCCAAAACATGGCTAGCCCATCTCTTCTGGAGATGGGTATTAGATACCATGGAAATTGACATTGAGTGCAAGTGGGAGATTGTTAGGAATGTGCCCTCATATGCCAATGAGAAATTAGATTAAGTAAGGCACTTAGTTGTATTATACACCTAATCATAAAGGCGTTATCTTTTGTTCATGTAAACCTTCATGGCATTTATAAGTAATGAACGAATATTTAGTCCATGTGTCTCAAGGTAAATCTTCCACTCCTTATGGGATGAGAATAAGGGCACTTGAAGGACTTGGTACTTGAACACTCAAAAGGGTTCGCAAGTCAAAGAATCTTAATTGGGCATTAAGATTCAAATAAACTTGTATAACACATGATCTGACAAACAGTGCTAATCGAACACTATGGGATAGTGGGAGTTTGTGTCATAGATACAATAATGGAATTAATGTATTCGAACACGGCTCGCAGTAATCCGATCACATGGGTTTTTACTCATCGACTGTCAATGATTGGATTACTAACTATGATAGTATACGTGAGCTTTTAACTTGAGGATTCACAATCACGATGTGCTTGTGAAGTTTGATCTGTTCCTAGAGTAGTTAGGCCCAATTCATCCGTTGGTGGGGCCGACCTCAAAGTGCCATCCCGATGGGCAAGTAGTAGCTGTGAAGTGATTGCCAAGAAGGGATTCACTGTCTCGAAGTAAACGAGTAGATACCCTATGCGATCATAGGTAACAGAAATGGAAAGTCTTTAGCCAAAGCAATAGAACTGACTCGTGTGGGACACAGAGGGCAGTTGTGTCATTTCATGTTACTATGATTCATAGCATAGCATCGAGTTATGTGAGTTTAACATATTCCATGACTCTCACTTGATCGGAGTACATCAGTGAAAGGCTTATACTCATATGGAAATCATAGTCAAGAGGTTCGTAGTGACATACTCATTTCGTACTTGGTTGGGCTACGATGTGGGGCCACGGGGCTGGCTAGGTGTCACCCACATCCTTTGGTATCCTCCCATTGCCAATCAAGACGAACCTAGAGAATCGCGCTAACAGGAATGAGCGGGAAATCACTTTGTGACTTGGAGAGGCATTTTGGTAATTTGTCATTAGATGGAAAAATGAATTGAGTGGACGAATTAATTTAATTAGTTGTTTAAATTGGATTAAAATAATGGAACATTAAATTAATTAATTAGTTTGAATATTTATTTAACTGGGTTAAATAAATTTGGCTGAATTAAATATTAATTTAATCACATACATATTTAATTGGATTAAACATGAAATGTAATTAAATTAAAGTGGACTAAGTTGACTGGGTTAACTTTGCCCACTTAGGTGTCCACATGGGCCTATTAGGCGTGTAACCTAGGTCTAAGTAGGAGGATTCTATATAAATCCTTCAACACTTAAACTTAGGTTAGGAGATTATTAGTTGCCACCCAAATTACACAGTAGAGTAGAGAGAAAATATTTTCTCCCTCTTCTTATCTTCTAGCCGCCACTTAGAGATGGAGGAGGTAGATTTCCGGTGAATTCCGCACGTGATTATCTAGAGGTAGAAGTCCCGGGGATTGCTGTTGTAGACGGTAGATCAAGAAATGAAACACGCTACAACGAGATTATTCATGTTTTTGTATTTCTTGTTTTGTTTAAAATCAACGATACCCAAATTGATCCATGGCTTCGGGAAATAAAATTTTATTCTGTTGCGTTTTTCGTGTGTCGATTCCCAACACCCTCTTCTTCTGAACAACTGGACGCTTCATGGCTTCTTCTTGAGCAGGACGCTCAGCTTCTTCATTGGACGCTCCACACATAGCTGGGCTCTTAGACAGAGGTGTAGCAGCACCACCAATACGGGGAGGGTTGAGGAGATTATTCACTATCCTCTTCTCTAGCAACTTGGCTTTAGCTAGCGGCAGTCCGGAAGAATGAACACATTCGGCTCTAAATAGTAAATCACTTAGAATAATCCCATAGGGTTTGTTTGTTGCACTCAAACAATCCCTAAACCTGCCAAAGACATACTCACTCCAATTGATCTTGATATCTATTATGGCAGTCATCATCTGGAATTGCTGTGGGTTGACCTTGTCTAAAGTTCTTACCCTACACTCTATAATCTTGCTACAGAAATCAGCAAGAAGTCTGTACTTTAGAACGATGTCTTTCTTCTCAAAACATGGCTTGTATGCTGCATTATCATACGCACGCATCTTCGACCATGCTTCTTCGATCTGTTCGGCAGTAACAGATTCCAATGCCTTACCCTGAATTGGCAATTTGAAGTTCTTGGCAATGGAAGCCGCAAATATAGCGAATTTCTTGGGAGTCCTTCTTGGAAAAAGAGAAGAGGCAAGAGATAGAGGTCTTGTCCTCTGAGAGTTTAGCAGATCTCCAGAAGGTATCAACTTCAGAAGCAAATAGGTATGAATACTTGGTCAAGAACGTCTGGAGCCCAGCCTTGGCAACAGAGTCCATCATCTCAGTCATATTAATTTCAGTCTGCTCATACAAGTATTTCCAGTGACATTAACGCACTTCTTTGGTGCCATTGAAATTTTTTGAGAAGATAGAAAGCAAGAAAGCAGAGATTCTTTTGAGAGCGAGAAAGTGTAATTTTGCAGAGAGGTTGTGTGAGAAGTGAGTAATTTTCTACAAGCATTTTATTTTAAATGACACAGTTGAAAATTTTGAAAATTGTGTCCTTCTCGTCTCATTAAGATTTTGACGCGTGTAAAATTAAAGAATCTCTGCCTTTACTGGTTTTAACTGCAGACGCGAGTTCTTTGCAAGAGAGAGAAGTTATATTTGGTAACTCCCATAATCAAATATTTGACGCCCGAGTAAAAATTCAAAAACGTTTAGCATTTTCAGAGTGTGATGCACGCGGTTATGATACACTGATTTTGAAATGTTTTTAATTTACCCGCCAGTTTGATGTGATAGGAGAGTGTGGATAAAGGTCAAAATAAACTTTTGAGTCTATCCATCACGTCACTAGTCATTTAAAAACTTATGCATGAATTTTATAAAAAGTTTATATTAAGTGTTGAAGGGAATAAGTTCAACGCTTAACGTATACCATTTGCTATATCTGTTGTAAGATTTATGTTGCTTGAAATTAAATTCTTTTTATGTTTCAGCGTCCAACATATCATGCACAAATAATTCTTTTTCATTTTTCTATGTTGATCCTTTAGCGCAACTCTTTAGGTTCGTTTCGTTTGGCAATGAGAGCAATCCAAAGAAAGTGGGTAACACCTAGCCAGTCACGTGGCCCACTTTGTAACCCAAACAAAAATGAATGATAAGATCATTCCGAAACCTTCCAATTCTACCGTATATGTATAAACCCTTTGTTCATGTTTCCCAGTCAGGTGAGAGTCATGGCTATGTCAAAATCACTGGACTTGACCATATGTATTAATTATAATAATACGAGATCATTGAGATTGATTTAGTGCCTAGCACAATCATCTCTTTTGTTTTGGCCAAAGACTTTGATCTCTATTTATCTATAATCACATAGGGTAAATTCTCATTCACTTATGAGAGAACAAATCCCATATAAGATATCTGCTAAGACTACCACTTGCCCATCAAGTCCGCATTTCGAGGTCAACCCCACCAACGGGTGAATTGGGCCAACTACTTTTGTGAAAGACTTGACGCCACAAGTGCATCTTCAGCCTGATACTTCAGGTCAAAGGTTCACATATACGTATTACGCATAATCAGTTCTTTCATTAACAGTCACAGAGTGAAAACCTATGTTATAGAACCGATGTGATTCGTGTTCGAGCATATCAGTTCCACTGATGTGCCTACAATCTCAATCTCCTACCATCCCCAGATACCAGACAGGCACTCCCTTGTCAAAGCTAAGATTGTACAAGTATTCGTAGTCTTTATTTGCCCATTAAAGACTTCATATAACTTGCGAACTAGTTTTAGTAATCAAGGTCGATCTCTCTAGTGCCTTTCTTCCTATCCCATAGGAAATAGAGGGATCGCACTGAAAACAAGAGCAAAGCGTTTTACACAACTTATAGATGCAGATAAGACTAGGTGAAAAACTAAGTAATGCCTTTTATAAATTATAAGTTAAGTTCAATACAAGATAGATGCCCTACATATTCTATCCTCTATGGCATCTGAGGACATGATCTTAACAATCTCCCACTTGCACTCAATGCCACTCATTGTGGTATCTTATACCCATCATTTCCAAGTGCCGGTCCAAAAATACCTGAGGTAGTGGTTTGGTGAATGGGTCAGCTACATTGTCAGCTGAGGCTAATTTCTGAACTGCTATCTCTCCTCTGCCAACGATCTCTCTGATGATATAAAATCTTCTCTCAATGTGTTTGGACTTGTTATGAGACCTCAGTTCCTTGGCTTGCGTTATTGCTCCATTGTTATCACAATAAAATGGTAACGGGAGCTGAGCACTAGGGACCGAATCAAGTTCTCCAAGAAACTTTCTCATCCAAACAACTTCTTTGGCTACCACATACTCTACTCCAGTGGTGGAATCAGCGGTTTTGCTTTGCTTGGAACTTTTTCAAGACACCGCTCCACTATTGAGAGTAAAAACAAACACTAAAGTTGATTTTCGGTTATCAATATCAGACTGAAAGTCTGAATCAGAATAAACTTCCATCTTCAGGTCTCCACCTCCATAGATGAGAATCATATCCTGAGTTCTTTTAAGATACTTTAGGATATTCTTCACGGCTATCCAATGTTCCTTTCCTGGGTTTGCCTAAAATTGACTCACCACGCTTACAACATAGGCAATGTTGGGTCTAGTACACAACATTGCATACATCGGGCTACCAACTACAAAAGCATAGGGTACATTACACATCTCCTGTCTATCTTCTTCACTTTGAGGACACATAGACTTGGATAAGTGTACTCTATGTCTTAGAATTATCCATCCTAAACCTCTTTAGTACCTTTTCTAAGTAAAGGGCTAGGGAGAGACCTATCATTCTATTCATTCTATCTCTGTAAATACGAATTCCTAGAATGTATGTTGCTTCTCCCAAGTCTTTCATGGAAAACGTACTCGAAAGCCATTTCTTGACTGTGGTGAGCATTCCTACTTCATTTTTTTATAAGTAGAATGTCATCCACATATAGTAATAAGAACGAGAGTTTGCTCCCACTAGTCTTCTTGTAGACACAGGGTTCATCTTCGTTCTTGATGTAGCCATATCCCTTTACTACTTCATCAAAATGAAGATTCCAACTTCTAGATGCTTGCATGAGACCATATATGGACCTCTCTGTTAGAGTTAGTGCCCGACGCACCAATTATTGGGCGCCATTCTTTGTAATATTAACTCTAGAATTGAACAATCGTTTTCATATAAATAAAGTCAATCTCTTTTATATGTGTGGCATGTCTTTATTCTTAAATTAGTTTTTACTTTAGCTTAGAATAAAGTCCCGAAGTATCACACATAGCTATGGGACATCATTGCACATTGGGTGTGGCGATGATGGAATATGTCTCGAAGGCTGTGATCTTTAAACATTGATCCAAGTCGTGAAAGGGTTCATCGAGATAAAGGGATATCGATGCAACCCAAAAGACTTGCTCATATGATGCATACTCTGGGAGAAGTGTATCTCGTTCCATAGATACTGGCACAGTCAAAGCCAATGCATATATGAGGGTTGCCATTGTGGTGATGGGCGAACTGAACAACCCCATGGAATTTCCTAAAATGGATTCCCAGTCGAATGTGGAACTTCCAGTGGTCTTGTAGTATAAGAGTAATCCTTATGGACCTAAGATTCCATTGGATGTCTTATGCGTAACCGCGCATATTCTTGATTTGTTACATGATCACTTTAGATGATCGAATATGGGCAAACTCAGACATGCACGTCTTACGTAGTAAGGCACGTGAGAATCAAAAGGAATATATCTCTGACATTAGCCAGTCGGTTAATCTCCTATGGCTACATAGTGAATCGACTTAAGGAATCTTCAGCCGAAGTATGATATCTAAAGAGGCATAGGGTTTCCTCGTTTAGATATTCGAAGTAGATTTCACATAACGTGGGAAACATAGTATTAAATTAATAGAGCTTCGACCTTAGCCACTTCTCTAGATTCAATCGGGAGATTAGATAGAGGGATCTTACTTATGCGAGGATCAAAATCGCAAAAGGCATATCTTTACTTTTCGTTTTATCTAGGTCTTCGGAACCCTATGCTAGGTGGGAAACCGCAATTTGTAAGGGCCGAGAATTAGCTTGGTGACTGATTCGAGGCTTGATTAAATCAAAGGATTGATTTAATCTGGTACTTTCCATTTTAGGAAAGTACACTAGCACTGTGGGAATGTGTACTTACTACTAGATAGAAACGAGCCTAAGGGGTCACACAATAACTCGAGAGAGTCACTGCTTGAATAGATGTAATTAATCAATTTCGAGAAAATTGAGGGAATTAGGAAAGTGTAGTACTTTCCTAATATGGAATATAAATTAATTGAAGGATTCAATTAATTTTACTCTTTTAATTAATCTTGTGGAATTAATTAAATTAATGGACCTGGTAGAGTCCAAGTATTTTATTTAATTGGGTGGAGCCCTAGTTAAATAAATAAATGTTAGAATTAGTTGGTTGGATTTAATTTGACTTGTATTTAATTGATGGGTTGAACTTATAATAAAATTGAGAAGTCAAAATTAAATCCTAAAATCCAATTGACCTGTGTTGACCGATTTTTATGAGAAAAATAAGGGAGGGGCATTTATTTTTTTTATGTGGTGGAGGAGGAAAAGAGTTTCCCCTCCTCCAAGTCTTCATAGAATAAGAATTACTAGAAAGTTTGGGAGAAAGGAAGTTTCCTTTTCCTAATTGGACTCTAGGTAATCTTCACCTATAAATAAGAGATGAAGAAGACTAAAAGAATAATGAAATATAGCTGAAAAATCTGCCCCCCTCACTAAACCTAAAAATCGGCCACCTCTCTCCTTTTTCCAACAAGACGTCGTTCCATTCATGTGTTGAATTAAACGACTTAGAAATATTCCTACCCTTCACATAATCAAGCTTAAGTTAAGCTTAGAATCGTTTTGTTGTCTAGCACGCAAGGCAAGATGTTGGTGACTTGCACGAGGTGTGGATACATCTTAGAGGTGCGACGCTTGGAGCACTCTAAACCGGGAGATACGAAAGGACGATGGGCAATTGCTCACCCAAGGGAAATTGTGTGGATTTGCACCACAGGGTTGCTGAGATCCAAAGTACGAGGTTTTCGAAAGGTATAATTTTCCTTACCTCCTTATCAAGTTCGATCGAACCAATTCTATATTCCTGTTTTCTGGTGGTTGTACGTTTACCTTTTGTAAAATTTTAATTTCCGCTACCACGAGCCACCCGAGGGAATGAGTCAACCCAACACTCTCAAGTTTACATACTTCATGGATATCGGTCTTGGATACAAAACCCTTTGGCTATTCCATATAGATATCCTCCTCGAGGAATCCGTTTAGGAAAGCTGTTTTGATATCCATTTGCCATATCTCATAAGCTAAGTATGCAGCTATGGATAACAGTATTCGGATGGATTTTATCATGGCCACGGGCGAAAAGGTTTCTTGATAGTCAATTCCTTTTCTTTGACTATACCCTTTCGCTACGAGCCTGGCTTTAAAGGTGTCAACCTTGCCATCGCTACCTATCTTTCTTTTGTAGATCCACTTACATCCTATAGGTTTGATACCTTCAGGACAATCTACCAAAGTCCAGACTTGGTTCGATTGCATAGAATCCATTTCTGTTTCCATAGCTTCTTGCCATCTTAAAGCATCGACATCCACCATTGCTTGATCATAGGTACAAGGATCATCTTCATGACCTTCTTGTTATACAGTGTGAAGCTCTGGCTCCCTCTGCAGTAGATACCCATACCTCTCAGGTTCATGTGGTATTCTACCAGATCTAAGTAGTGGTTATGCTACTATTGACTCAGGCCTTGGTTCTTGGACAGATGTCTGTGAAGGAGTTTCATTTTGTTCATCTAGAACAATATTCCTACCTTTTCCCCCTTCCAAGATGAACTCATCTTCAAGAAAGTGAGCTTGTAGGGCCATGATGATTCTCTGATCATCATGTAGGTAAAAGAAAAATCCCATGAAATCTTCAGGATAACTAATGAAACGTCACATGTGGGGATCTTTTCTCCAATTTCTCCTCTTTAGTCTTTTTGACATAAGTGGGACATCCCCAAATCTTAATGTGGTTAATACTTGGTTTCCTATCACTCCACATCTCATGCGGAGTTTTAGGAACGGATTTGGAGGGGCATATGTTCAATATATAAGCAGCATCTAGGAGCGCGTGTCCCTACAATGTAATGGGTAAATCAGTGTAACTAAGCATGGAACGAACCATGTCCAACAATGTTCGGTTCCTTTGCTCGGCTACTCCATTTAGTTGAGGAGTTGCTGGTGGTGTTAGTTATAACATTATTCCTTGTTGTCTAAGAAATTGATCAAACTCGGCACTCATATATTCTCCTCAACGATCCGATCGTAGAGTTTTTATATTTTGCCCAGTTTGATTTTCTACTAAGGCTTTGAACTCTTTGAACTTTTCAAAGGATTCAGACTTTTGCTTCATCAGATACACTAGATCATAACTTGAATGGTCGTTTGTGAAAGTGATGAAGTAGTAGAAACCCCCACGAGCCATTTCTCCAAATGGTCCGCAGACATCAGTACGCACTAACCCTAAGACTTGAGTAGCTCTTTCAAAAGTCCCGGTGAAGGGTGATCTAGCCATCTTGCCAAGGAGACATGATTCACATGTTGGATAGGGATCCGACCTTAGTGAGCTTAAAAGCCCATCTTTTTCCATTTTGTGGATCTTGTGCTCTCCGGCATGGCTTAGTCTAAGATGCCACTTGAGTCGTAGGTTATGTTCTTGCCTACCACGTTTACGAGTTACAACATTCACATTAGATGAATTACGGACATTTAAATAATACAAACCATTAATTAAAGAAGCATTGCCAACTAATTTACTTTCATAATAAATGTCGCAATTTAATTTAGAAAAATGGAATGTATATCTGATAAGTCCATATTTTACAGTATTTTATGCCCCATTGTAATATGATTTGATCGTTGCTTTGATCATTTTTTATCCCTCATAATGCTTTGATTGGTATATATTTTGTTTTGTAGGATAAAAGTTGATTTACGCATGAAAGATGAGAAAAGAGATCCAAATTGAGCTTGAAATTGAAGAAAGAAACAAAAGAAGATAGTTGACGAATGATTTTACACAATGCTCATATATAAATGAGGTTTTCGTCCTCTTACAGGACGAATCATACTAAGGTTTCTTCTTCAATATTGTAGATCTATTTCTTAGCTTCGCGTAGCAACTTGAATCAACTTAATCCGACATTTGTAGAGAGAGTTATTATCAAAATACGAAAGCTGTGAATTCTGCGTCAGAGGACCGCGGTCGGATAAGAGTTTGTGCCGCGGTCCAATTCTCCCGAACCCTAAAATTAAGTCCGCCATTTTCTCCCTTTATAACACACTTTTCTCTTGGAAAACACCTAGACATGCTCTAAAACACCAAGGGGGAGCCATGGGAAGTCCTAAGGAAGCTTGAAGAGCCATCATCATCCTCATCATCATCATTTTCATCATCAAAGCTTGGATTCACACTTTATAATAGGGAGTAATTCAACTCTTTCTCTTGATTAGTATTTCAATTATGTCTTGTAGAGTTGTTGAATCACTTGTTGTTGTAAGTATGAGCTAAGTATTTTTGTGATTGGGTTATGTGAATACTTTGTGATGTTTTGTGTTTAATGAATCATTAATTTTCGGATTTATTACATTCTTGTTACATGTTTGATTTTGTACTTAATGCTTGCATATGCTTGATCACCATGTGTTTGATAAAATGCTTTGTCTTGAGACCGAGAGGAGATAGATAAAGGGAGATCGAAAAATCAAACATCATAACGTAACAATTTACTAGAGATAGAATCGATTGCGTTGTGTGGCTTTTTGTGATAAGATGACCCGATTGAATGTAGGATCTTCGTAAACAAGGAATTCCTTTGAACCTAAATGCATGTTAGTTAATTCAATCTTCACTATAGAGATATAGGAAGTTGTTAACTAGTATAGGCTTGTTATTTCAAGAGATTGAATAATAAATACATTAGGGGGTTTCGCCATAACAAGAACGTTCTAAGAATCCGGATAATTGAGAGTTCATGAACATAGAATAGAACATAGTAGGATCATAACCCAATCACCTCTTTCCATTCGATTTATTATCTTGTTTATCACATAGTTGTCTTTGATTATTTTCATAGTATAATCAACCATCATCTTATAATTTGATTTAGCTTAGAGTTAGATAATATAGCAATTACGAGCATTGAATCCAATTGTCCCTGTGGAGACGATACACCCCGGGCTAAATAGTCCACTTTATTACTTTGCACGACCTAGTATACTTGCTAGGAATTCGCGTGTCAAGTTTTTGGCGCTGTTGCCGGGGACAATTGCGTTATTTGATATTGTAATTCACTTATCTTCTCTAAGACTAAGTTGCTGTTTTTGTGTTTCAAGTTGCTGTTTTTGTGTTTTTAGTTGCTGTTTTTGTGTTTCAAGCTGCCGTTTTTGTGTTTTTAGTTGCTGGTTTTGTGTTTTAAG
Source organism: Buddleja alternifolia (assembly GCA_019426215.1). Taxonomy (NCBI): domain Eukaryota; kingdom Viridiplantae; phylum Streptophyta; class Magnoliopsida; order Lamiales; family Scrophulariaceae; genus Buddleja; species Buddleja alternifolia. The sequence continues at coordinate 25,146,346 of CM033393.1, read as the reverse complement.
TTGCTGTTTTTGTGTTTTTAGTTGCTGGTTTTGTGTTTTAAGTTGCTGTTTTTGTGTTTTTAGTTGCTGTTTTTGTGTTGTAAGTTGCTATTTTTGTGTTTCAAGATGCTGTTTTTGTTTTTTTAGTTGTTGGTTTTGTGTTTTAAGTTGCTGTTTTTGTTTTTTTTTAAGTTGCTGTTTTTGTTTTTTTTAGTTGTTGTTTTGTTATGTTTTTATTTATTTATTTTATTCTTGAATAGATGAGCATTAATGACTTTTATTGGTCAAAACAAGGATGGGATGAAGGTGCCGAATACGGGAGTCGAGTGCAAGATTTATGTTCGTGGTGTGGAGACGCTCATCATAGCGATTATTGTCAACACGGATGGAGAAGTCAGCAAGACTTGCCATTGAGTTATTATGTTATGAGAGATTCACAAGCATACCTGCAACAAGATAGGTCCCCCTTTCTAATGCAGGGAGAATTTGAATCGGCTAACTTTCAGAACCATGGGGATTATCAACAACAATGTGATAGGGACCCAAGTTTTGAGGAGTTGATGATCCAATGGATGAAGTCGAATGATGAGCGGTCTCAAAATCTCGAAGCATCTATAATGGAATTACGAACACAACTCAACCAACTTTCCAACTTATTGGCAGAGAGATCATCAGACACTTCTCAGAGTGGCACAGAGGAGAATGATGAGGTATCTGATACAAAAGTTGAACAAGTTGTTGATTCGACACCACATTGTCTACAACCCATTGCTACACCAGCACTACCTTCAGAATCTATGTGTGGTGAAGTAGATACAACATCACTGGAGCACCTTCAATTCAGCATAGGGATCCCAAAATCCACTCCATCAAATGACCAAGAAAAAGCATTAGAAATATTCAAGAATCCAACGCCACCTACCATCATATCTCTTGATTTCTTAAGAATGTGCATCAATAACCAGAGAGCTAGAGTGGTGGAGGTTGAAGACAAAGTTTACAACTTTAGTGGCCTGTTCGAGGCATACACTAAGAACCCAAGTGATACTACGGTTGAGAATGAGGAGATCCGAAGATATACAAGTCACTGGGATATATCACCACTAAAGTTGTCAGAATCAAGGCTCAGGGAGTTAGGCCTGGCCACATACTTATTAAAACCATCAATGGAAAACTCCCCATCTTTAAAATTCACTTTTAGTTATTTACAATTTTATTACATTTTTATAAAAGTGAATCTGAGCTCATATCTTAGTTTTTCAGGATTTGTGAATGTGATGGGAAATGAGAAGCCTTTACGCAATTGGAAAAAGCACAAAAAGGCTCATCTATACAAAGTTGGCATTGCTCCTTATGATCCACCATGAGCAGTGCAAGGGAGTCGAGCTACCGACTTTAAACAAGCGCTTCGTGGGAGGCAACCCACGTTTTACATGCTTTCTTTCATTTCCATTTTTTTTTGTTTCATTTGTTTTAAGTGTTCTAAGTTGTTTTGATGATGCTTTTTGTCTCTTCTTGTTTTTCTAACTTCACAGATGGTTAGGCTTTATTGTCAGACTCTTCGCCTTGTTGCTCTTTCACTTTTTGGACATCACTTAGCTTCAAACATCAGGGACGTCTTTCCTTCCTTTACTTTACATTTGTATGTCCGCTCATTGGGGACAATGTGCTAGATTAGTTGGGGGGTGGGGTAGACGTCCTAATTTTATTGTGATGTGGTGATATGGTGTAACTTGTACTCATTTGTTAAGTTTCATGCTTGATTTGGGATTAGAAAACTGTGATAGTCAATGATTTCATATTCATGATTTGTTATACTTTTGCTTGGAGCATGATTCGTTTGAGTGTCTCTACTTCATCTAAGATGAAATCATTTGTCGTATTTTATATGTGAAAGCCTTTTTAGCCATGCCTATGTGAATTGTTGAGGATTTGCATTGAGCGTTCAATTTTGTCAACTTTGAAATGTGTGTTGAGTGTGCGAAGTCATGAAATGATTTAGGCCATCTTTCATTTTCTTTAACCTTACAATTGGCCTTCACGATATTGCATAATCTCTAGACCTTATTTTGAGCTGTATTGATAAGAATGGAGTGTGTTTAGCACACTAAAAACCACCATTCGATTTTCTTTCGCAAGCCACTCCAACCACCCTTTAGCCTAAAAGAAAGAAAAACAAAGTCTATTTCCCAAGTAAGAGAGCATATAACTTCATATCATTTGGCTTTAATTTGGGTTTACGCTTTATTTTGGGTGTCGAATCTCATGGATTAATGGGTTAAAAGGTGTGTTTGTTCTTGATGATTTTGAAAATTTTTGAGGTCTTGAGTTTATGTGAAATAAAGAGAGGAAAAAGAAATGTTGTAAGTTGGCTAAAGAGTCGAGACATTGGAAGTTACCGAAAAATATATTATGTGAGCTCTCTCTCGACTTGGCTACGAACTGAGCTTCAATGTGATTTATTTGGTTTGAGAATCATTTTTCCACCCCTAGCATCAAAAGAAACAAATTTTGAGGTTATGAGTTCAAGGGGAAAAGAAATCAAAAAGCTATAAGTGGCGAGATGTGGAGATTTATTCGGTTGATAAGTGAGTGTTTAGCTCGATGATATTGAGTTGTATGCTTTCTTGAGTTTAGTCATTTTATCCATATATTCCCATCCAGGCCACTACCTAGCCTTACGTTACAAGCCAAAAAGACCTTTTGATCTTGACTTTCACATTTCATGCACACCGATAGGTTAACAAGTTTTGAAGTGTTTTAATGTTTTTATTATCTAATGAGTTTGCATAATCTTGTTTAAAGTGTGCTCTTGGCATAAAAATGGATATGGAGTTCATGATTTTGAGATGGAATCGAAGATGTTTTGGAGGCTTTCAAATTGTTGAGTGTTCTAAGTAAAGTGTAACTTGTCATAATCATTTTCGAGGGTTTAATTCGTGTACGTGCTTGATTATTGCGACATAAAACTTTTCAAGATCCCAAAGCAAGTTGTAAAATCTGAACTTATGAGTACTTGTTCGCCATTTATTGATCGAGACGATCATAGCCTAGTTGGGGGGTAGTTGATAAGTCCATATTTTACAGTATTTTATGCCCCATTGTAATATGATTTGATCGTTGCTTTGATCATTTTTTATCCCTCATAATGCTTTGATTGGTATATATTTTGTTTTGTAGGATAAAAGTTGATTTACGCATGAAAGATGAGAAAAGAGATCCAAATTGAGCTTGAAATTGAAGAAAGAAACAAAAGAAGATAGTTGACGAAAGATTTTACACAATGCTCATATATAAATGAGGTTTTCGTCCTCTTACAGGACGAATCATACTAAGGTTTCTTCTTCAATATTGTAGATCTATTTCTTAGCTTCGCGTAGCAACTTGAATCAACTCAATCCGACATTTGTAGAGAGCGTTATGATCAAAATACGAAAGCTGTGAATTCTGCGTCAGAGGACCGCGGTCGGATAAGAGTTTTTGCCGCGGTCCAATTCTCCCGAACCCTAAAATTAAGTCCGCCATTTTCTCCCTTTATAACACACTTTTCTCTTGGAAAACACCTAGACATGCTCTAAAACACCAAGGGGGAGCCATGGGAAGTCCTAAGGAAGCTTGAAGAGCCATCATCATCCTCATCATCATCATTTTCATCATCAAAGCTTGGATTCACACTTTATAATAGGGAGTAATTCAACTCTTTCTCTTGATTAGTATTTCAATTATGTCTTGTAGAGTTGTTGAATCACTTGTTGTTGTAAGTATGAGCTAAGTATTTTTGTGATTGGGTTATGTGAATACTTTGTGATGTTTTGTGTTTAATGAATCATTAATTTTCGGATTTATTACATTCTTGTTACATGTTTGACTTTGTACTTAATGCTTGCATATGCTTGATCACCATGTGTTTGATAAAATGCTTTGTCTTGAGACCGAGAGGAGATAGATAAAGGGAGATCGAAAAATCAAACATCATAACGTAACAATTTACTAGAGATAGAATCGATTGCGTTGTGTGGCTTTTTGTGATAAGATGACCCTATTGAATGTAGGATCTTCGTAAACAAGGAATTCCTTTGAACCTAAATGCATGTTAGTTAATTCAATCTTCACTATAGAGATATAGGAAGTTGTTAACTAGTATAGGCTTGTTATTTCAAGAGATTGAATAATAAATACATTAGGGGGTTTCGCCATAACAAGAACGTTCTAAGAATCCGGATAATTGAGAGTTCATGAACATAGAATAGAACATAGTAGGATCATAACCCAATCACCTCTTTCCATTCGATTTATTATCTTGTTTATCACATAGTTGTCTTTGATTATTTTCATAGTATAATCAACCATCATCTTATAATTTGATTTAGCTTAGAGTTAGATAATATAGCAATTACGAGCATTGAATCCAATTGTCCCTGTGGAGACGATACACCCCGGGCTAAATAGTCCACTTTATTACTTTGCACGACCTAGTATACTTGCCCACTTTGATCATCACTTCCCACTGCCGTGACGCTTTCCCCACTGCCCACTTTGATCATCACTTCTTCTCGGCCCAGTTTTCAAATTCTCTGCAGATCCTGATCCAAACAACAAACATGGGCACTAGCCCTTGAGTCCAGAATCCACGAAGTAGAAAAGATGGTCATAGAATAGTTAGTTTCAGAAACAAAGAGTTCTATACCTTTTGCGCCTTTGCCTAATTTGGGACAGTTCCTCTTCCAGTGGCCAAGCTCACCGCACTCGAGACATCTATCCATTTTCTTAGGCCCTTTGCTCTTATAAAACCCTTGAGCCTTTCCCTTACGCTTTTGAACACCCTCTTGAGCTCCAAGATCGCCAGACTATTTCTTGTTCTTCATCTTCTTAGACTTAGACTTTTTAGGTCCAGAAGAGATGACCAAGGCAGTTTCCTTTCCCTTTGGTTTCATTTGAGATTGTGCAGCTAAATTGCACTCTCTCTTATTTCAGTTAAAGTTAACTACAAATTGGGAGAAGGAATCAGAAAGAGACTGCAAGATTAAGTCAGTTTGAAGGGTGGCATTCATGGTGAATTCGAGAGCTTCCAATTTCTCAATCCTCGAAATCATTTTGAGGACATAATCACCAACCTTCTCACTTTCTTTCATCTTGTTTCGAAGAGCTCTTTCAATATCTCATATCGAGCAGTTCGATTATGCACACCATAGAGCTCTACTAGGTGAGCTAGGATAACTCATGCAGTGGGCATCTTATCATGTGACCTTTGAAGATCATTGGTCACAGATCCCACCATGTATCCTCTCACCCGGAGGTCGTCCTTAACCTATTTTTCATAGCCTTGGACCTCTTCCTCGTTGGCACATGTTTCGGCAGGAGCCACCAGGATATCAGCCTCCAAGACGTATCCCAGAGATTCCATATTGAGGACAATCCTCAGATTTCTAAGCCAGTCCACATAGTTGGGTCCAATAAGAATATTCTTTTCGAGCAGAATTGAAAGTGGGTTTGTCATATTTGAGAGAGATAAACGAGAAAATAACTGCAGAAAATAACAAGATTTAATTAGATTACTTGTTTTGACTTAACCAAGAAAAATTAAGGACTTCAAATTTATGTTGGCTCCCACTGCGTTTTTCGAATCCCACACTCCCATGTGAAAATCGAGAATCATCATTGGCATCGATTCCATAGCGGGTATTGAGGTCCTCAATTAATTAGATGGGTTGCGACCTATCCGATTTCTGGCCCATTAATTATTTAAAGTGATATCTTATATAAATTTATCCAATAAACATTTCAACAGCTTTCCCCATAGTTCACCAAACCACAACCGAATAGATTTCTAAGCTCGTGAACTACCCAAGTTCATTCCCACTAACTCCTATAATCTAACATTTGAATTTCACCTTGCAACCGAACAGGTTTCTAGGGTGAAATATGCTTCGATTAAGGCATTTCATGCACTTGATAAAATTTCAAATTATTTCTAAATGCATAACCCCCATAATTGGGAAGCATTACACATTTATAGTAATTTTAATTTTAGAAAGCTTAGTGGAGGGTGAGGATGTCAAACTTCCTTTTCTAACTCGGTATTATTTATTTGGGAGAATTTAATATTGTCAAAAGTTTTGGTCTCACTTTGCACATTATTCAATTTATATAGCGCTTTTATTTTTTCTATATTGATCATTCATAAAAATACTACTAATAATCATGTCTTTCAATATAAATATTCATGGAATTTAAATAAATAAATTCATCACTAGATCATGGACTTTTACTAGAGGGCCTGAGCCAATGGACCATCACAAAAAGGCATAAATTAAAACATTCATGGGCCTTTTGACTTTATAATTTTTGAACTATTCTATTTAATTCCTTAACAACTCCTGCATTATTTCTAAGAATATATTAAATAGCCTCAAACTTGATAACCCATAAAATATAAAGGTAAAACAAATAAACCTACATCCATGATCGGTGTTTTAATCACATAAGACATGCTTGTATCATTTAATACATGCTCGCAATATTAAATCACTCATGTTGATTATTAAAATAATAGTCCATCTAAAAAGTCCTTTAGTAAATTCCCAACTTTTATATATTGTTTATTTCAATTAAAATCATTCTAGTCCTACTAGATGACTTAGATATACAACTTCAAAATTAAGTATATCTACCTTTAATTAAAATAAAATTAGTTCAACTAAATAAATACGTAAATTATTAAACCATAAAAATGTAGATTTAATTAACACATAATCGCATGCTTCAAAAACACATATTATGCATATCATAAATCATATAAACTCAATTAAATATGCGAATCAAAGATTGACTTTGATACCACTATTGGGTTTCGCGACAAATAACATAAACGCAGTGGAAAGATTTCAAAAAATTTATTTTAAAACTCAAAGTTGAATTCAATGATCGCATATTCAAATTGAACAATAAGTTACGGAATAAAAACTTACTCATTATTCGAATTTGATGAAGAACTTTTCTTCGTCTAAAAACTTGAAACTTGAAGCTTCCAAATCTTCAATTCTTTATTTGAATCTTCAAATCTTGAACCTTGATCCGAACAACGAAATTATATCGTCTCTAAATAATCACGCGTGGATCAACAAACGAAAATTCGACTTCCTTCTCTAAGAGGGCGATGGCTAGAGTATTAGAGAGGGGAGGAATATTTTCTTCTTTTTTTCTAGAAGTTATGAGAGTTATGATATTCTATTACTTGTTCAAACTCAAAGAGTCCTTAAATACTTCATGACTTTTTGAACAAATCAAAACAAAAGAGCCCTAAACTAGGGCATCACTTGGACGCCTATTTAGACCTATTAGGCATCCACTTTGGACGCCTTCTAGAAGCCCATAATTTGTTTTGTTTAATTAATTTCTTATTTCAATTAATAATTTATTGTATCTAATAAATAAATAAATTAATTAAATAATCAAACTAATTAGATAAATTAATTCATTAATGTATTTCCCTAGGAAATTAATTAATAATTAATCTTATCCATATAATTAATTATTTCATCTAATGAATAATTAATTATTTAATTTATCCAATAACTAAAACTCCTAGAAGAAAATATAAATTCCTTTTTCATTTTTCTTTGTCGATCCTTCAGCGCGACTCTTTAGGTTCGTTTTGTTTGGCAATGAGAGGAAACCAAAGGAAGTGGGTAACATCTAGCCAGTCACGTGGCCCACTTCGTAACTTAAACGAAAACGAATGATAGGATCATTCCGAAACCTTCCAATCGTAAATATTGTATATGTATAAACCCTTTGTTCATGTTCCCTAGTCAAGTGAGAGTCATGGCTATGTCAAACTCACACTTGACCATATGTATTAATTATAATAATACGAGATTATTGAGATTGATTTAGTGCCTAGCACAATCGTCTCTTTTGCTTTGGCCAAAGACTTTGATCTCTATTTATCTATAATCACATAAGCTACATTCTCATTCACTTCTGAGAGAACAAATCCCATATTAGATATCTGCTAAGACTACCACTTGCCCATCAAGTCCGCATTTTGAGGTCGCCCCCACCAATGGGTGAATTGGGTCTAACTACTCTAGTGAAAGACTTGACGTCACAAGTGCATCTTCAGCCTGATACTTCTGGTCAAAGGTTCACATATACCTATTACGCATAATCAGTTCTATCATTGACAGTCACAGAGTGAAAACCCATGTGATAGAACCTATGATGCACGGACACACCGAAAATTCACCCCGTGCAGTGCCGGACACACGGCGGACACAGACACGGAACGGACATGGCAAAAGTGTGTCCAGAATTTAAAATAAATAAATAAAATTTGGACACGGCACGAACATGTTCAGGACACTTCGGGGCTGATTTTTTGCATTTTTTATGTATTTTTAATATAAATGTATTTATATATATATATGTAATTATACATAAATGGAGCTTTATAGTTTACAGAAACATTATAATTAATAAGTTGTTATTTTGTGTAAAAATAGGTTGCACATATATAAATAGTGAATATATATAGGTTGTTATTAATACGTTGTTGAATTGTTGATTATTGTCTAATAGGTGCTTAATTACTCATAAGTTTATAACATATTATATATATATATATAATATGGACAGATGTGTCCGAGCCGTGTCCGTGTCCTAATTTTTTAAGAATTGATGTGTCCAGTGTCCGTGTCGTAATTTTTTAAGAATTGACGTATCCAGTGTCCGTGTCGTGCAGTGTCCGTGTCGGTGCAACATAGGATAGAACCGATGCGAGCTGTGTTCGAGCATATCAGTTCCACTGATGTGCCTATAATCTTAATCTCGTACCATCCCATGATACCAGACAGGCACTCCCATGTCAGAGCTAACATTGTACAAGTATTCAGAGTCTTTTTTTTTTCCATTAAAAACTTCATACATTTTGCGAACTGGTTTTAGTAATCAACGTCGATCTCTCTAGTGTATTTCTTCTTATCCTATAGAAAATAGAGGGATCGCACTGAAAATAAGGGCAAAGCATTTTACACAACTTATAGATGCAGATAAGAAATAAGTGAAAAACTAAGTAATGACTTTTATAAATTATAATTTAAGTTCAATACAAGATAGATGCCCTACATATTCTATCCTCTATGGCATCTGAGGGCATAATCCTAACAGTTACCTCAGTCACATTGTCTAGCTTTCTTGATGCTTTAGACAATGATGAGGCTAGCTGCTCTGATTTAGTAAGTCTGGCAATCAGCTCAGCTTCTCTCTTGACTATTATATCAAGATCACTTTTCAAATTAGTTATCTCACTCTCAAGTGATTTATTCTTCTCAATTCATTGTTGCTTAACTTGCAACTCTGCCTTGAGCGTAACATTATGACTTTTGAGCAATGAAATAATATCGAAGTGGTTTTGATACAATTTGGCGGCATCTTGACAATCGTTATAATATTCTTTTACTTTATCAAGTAATTCTTCATAGGAAAGAGGATAAGATAATTCAGTGTTTACCTCAGGGGACACTTCTTCATCTCTGTCCATGAGACAAATAAGCACTGAGTCATCCACTGGCTCATCATCATCACTACTCTCCTCTGATGACTCCAAATCTTCAGGTGCGGACGTTAGTTCTGCTTCCGCTAGCAAACCTTGTTGTCGAAGGTTGCTCCTGAATTGGTATCTATCCAAGTAATCCTGCCTTGAAGGCTTAGATACGTTTGGATAAGGGCAATTTACCTGGTAGTGCCCTGGTTTCCCGCAATTATAACAAAGATTAGTTTTCATCTTTTGTTCATTTGTTAACCTTGCAGTTTGTGATTTTGAGACCACTGCCGCTGAGAGATCTTATTGAGAAGACGCTTGGTACTAAATCGGCGTTGAGGTAGAAGGTGTCGAATACTGAGGCGCTTGATGCTGTTGTTGAATTGGAGTAGGCACTTGATACAAACTTTGTCTTTGATGCTTAAGACCTTTCCATTTCTTTTCATATCTCAAAAACTTTCTAAATCTGTTCAGAAATGCAAGTTCCTCATCCTCACTAATATTCGATACTTTTCCCTTGTTACCTGATTTACCCTTGATTGATGCTATTAGCACTCCAGACTCAATTACTGGATTGCTCACAACTTCACTTACTGAATTCAACTCGAACTCAAACGCTTTGAGCTCGAAAAAGGCATCTTATAGAGTTAGAAGATCCAACATGTTTGATTCTTTCATTGCTGTTGTCTTCATAAAAAATCTTCTGGGAAGACTTCTGAAAATCTTAACCACCATTTCTCTGTTTTGCAAACCCATGCCTAAAGTTGTTAGTTCCATCACAAGTGATGTAAATCTTATGTCCAATTGCTCTAGCGTCTCATTGGGCAACATCTTAAAACCGTTAAATCGTTCCTTGGCAATTGAAAGCTTGTTCTCCTTGATTTGTGCTGAACCACCACATATAGTAGCTAACTTATCCTATACCTCCTTAGTCGTATTACATGACTTGACCTTGTTGAATAAGTTGTCGTTATCACCGGTGGATGTATATAGAGCGTTCCGTCCAACATTATCTAGATAAGCTCTCCGACGCTCATCTGTGGACCACTCATGCTTAGGCTTCTCAACATAACCGTCCGGAGTCTCTTCAGTGGCTCCAGGCGCTGTAGTGATGACCTTGGATAATTGAATCGGCCCATCTGAAATGATATCGCACATTTCATCATCACATGAACATAAATAGGTAAAAGCTTCGACCTTCCATGAGTCAAAGTTTGACTAGATCAACTTAGGAACTTAGCTAATGCCATATTTTTTTTTAAAGCAACTTAAAATTTAGAAGAAGATCCAAACAAGCAGTTTTGCTTGAAATTTTAAAAATTTCAACTTCAACCGCTCTAATACCACTTGTTGGTCCCAAGTGGCATACGAAAGGGTCTAGAAGGGGAGGTTGAATAAACCTTGAAATCTTTTTCAACTTCAAAAATTCGTATTAAAATTTGATTTGGACGCTTGAGAATGTAGGCGCTTGGCTGAGCATCTACTTGAAGACTATTTGATAAAGTTAACTTAGACTCAAGATTTGAATACTACAACCAAGTAGGCTTAAACGTTCAGTTCCTTAATCAGGGTTAGCACATCGTAATGAGTTTAAGTCTTCCTTGCTTAATGGCTTTAGCGTCACAAAGTCTTTCCTTAGTTGCTTAGCTTTGAATGATTTTCTCAATGTGTTTACATAATCGATTTATGCAATGATATGACAACAGTAAAATGACGGCAAAGTAAAGAACACAAAGTTTGAAAGGTTTGTTAGGTGGTGTAATCCCAACTACATTCTTCTTCTCCTAGTGCACTCAGAGGCAATCCACTAAAATAATTCTCGAAGGATCACACAGAATCTTCTACACAATAGGGAGAGATGGATGTGAATGACTTGAGCTCCTTGGTGACATAGATTTCTGCTACAAGACACTTCTATCATCTTAATTCTTTCACCCAGAAATAATGCAAGTATCCAACTTCAACTTCACACAGATCGCGAGGTTTGGATAGGGTTTTTCTAACGGTTTGTTTGATTTTTTGGAAGTTCAAACAACTTGGAATATCTCAATAGTAATAAAGGTTCTTCTTGAAAAAATATTTGAGATATTGGTTGATTGTCTCAGGGATTGAAGAAAAGCAAAGAGAATGTTTGCTTAAATGTTCTGGCTTTTCTGAATGTTTAAGGATTGAGACTTCAATGCAACAGAGTTTTGTCCTGTAAGCTTGTGGTTGTATGTACCATGTTTTTGGCTTGTTGCTGAAGTCCTATTTATAGACTTCCTTGGGTAAAGTGTCTGTTGGACACATGCACAAGCAGGTGTCTCTCACTTTCGCGAGTGAACAACTTTTGTCCTTTTTCCCTGAAATTCGGCCGCAAAAAGATTGTACGACAGTCTTTGAAAGGTTGACATTCCAATGGGGTGGCTTCTCTGTACGTCCTGGAGTTCTTATCAACATTTAATGCATTTGAAATAAATGCCCGTTGGCAATTAATAAACTAAGAATATTTGCATTAAACTCTTTCTGGACTTAGAAATAAATTCAAGTGAAATCTTATCTTTGATAGACGCTCAATCACTACTGAATGATTTCTGTCCTCAGTCAATGCTTGGACGCTTGGAACTTCATCTTCATTTAGTCTTCAGACGCTTGAATCTTCAAACCTAACTACTGATAAACTCACTCAGAATTCTATCAGACGCTTAGTCTAAGACTACTTAGCCTAACAGACTCAAATGAAAATAAATAAAGCCTATTACAAATCTAACGCTCAAAGCCTATACATGATTTCTAATAAAATCAAACTTACATATTTTGGGGTCTAACATAAAATCCTAATTGTCATCATCAAAACATCTAACAAGAAATTTTCTAACAATTTTCCATGTTTTGATGATGGCAATACTTACTCTTTTATAGTTCAAGAGTTAGACAGCCAAAATGCAAAAGTTAGCTTCGGTTAGATAAAGTTAGTTAAGGTTAGTTAAAGCCTCAACGAGATGTTTTAGCTAAAAATGCACTTCATTATATTTCAAGGCATTTTACAACTAAAATATCAAAATAATAAAGAGACAAGAATACAGATAATGCAAAGCAAAGACTCTCAATGTTCTGATTAAGTAGTGTATCTATTAATCATCTCAGATTTGATCGCTTCAGAGAGATTTTCTTCAAGAGTAATCATTGTTGCATGATCTTTGTCAATGACCTCATCCTTATGAGTCTGTCTCTTCTTATAAGCTACATAGCGCTTATCCCATTCACCAGGGTCGATGCCAATGTGTCTCAGACATATCCTGAATGCTTGATTGAAGTCTGTATTCTTCTTGTCTTTAGCTATAATCTTCGTATCAGTAGTCTCTAGAAGAGGCGCTCATTCAATAGGTACGTCAAACTATTCAAGCCTCGCTTGAGAAGGCACTGGCAGATCAGCATAGAACGCTATTGGAAGAAACCCTGATGTTCTGCTAGGCGCTCCAGAAGCAGCTACCGAAGATGGGTATCTTTGTTCTATATCTAGTGAAGGAAGAGGAGGGAGTATTTCTTGACGCTTTGGCGGCAGAGGAGGATCCCGAGCTCTTGAATTTGATGTTTTCCTCTTCTCCCCTTAACTCTTTTCCTGCCCCTTATTACCATCATCAGACTTCATAAAATGTTCTGTTAGAAGACTGACTTAACTTCCAATTTGAGCCATTGAGGCTGCAAGATCATCGATACACTTGTCAAAATGCTCTTTCATAGCAATCTGATTCGCCCTAGTAGCGTCATTCATCTCCTGGAACGCTTTGAGGCTATCAGCTACCACAGCCTGAGCCGCTTCGTGCATATGGATGATTTGAGTATCCATATTTTATGATTCAATCTTAGCTAAGTCGGTCTTGATCCAAAGTAGAGCTTCAGCATTCTGACTCACTTGATCTCAGACTTCTTCAATAACTTCTTTCAACAGAGGACCAATCGCTTGACCTATATCCGAAGGAACTGCTTGAGGAGCCGATCACTTGAATCTAGATGTGGTCTTTAGTGAGTCAACGGATGGTTGATGAGCTAGATCAAAAATTGTGCCTTGTACTTCAATTGGAACATCAGCATCATCAAGAACATAAGCGTCAGGAATAACCTCTAGAAGAGACGCTTGTTCTGGTTCCTCTGCACACTCTGGAATACTTGGCTCTTCAGGTGCAGACTCTGGTTCAGATGCTTCAATAAGCTATACAGGTACTTCCTCAGATGCTGACGACTCTTGATGAAAGTTAGTAAATAGGAAGTTCAACCTGGACAAAGAGATGCTAGCACATAAGTCTGAAGCACCATCAAGTAATTCATACACTCGACGAAGTGGGAGACACGAACCTTGAATGAATGTGCAGAGTGGACTATCCTTGGCCTTAACATACTTAGGACCCATGATATTCAGCACATGGTTCAGAAAAATCCTTGACTGTGCTCTGGGAATTAGAAATGACATATCCGGGCAGCAATGCAAGGAAATGGCAAGAATCTGATCTGTTGGAAGACATTGATAGCGTTGAGATTCAGGCATATAAATTCTGTAGTATTCTTCCAAATACGGATAAACTGCTTGAGCGATGCCCTGATTGCGTTCTAGCAACGATAGCACATAAGAGTAGTGTTCGCTCACTTCTTGTCTGATTGATGTGAGTAGTGGATATCCCTGAAAAGAGTGAATCCTTAAGCTGTTGGGTTTGTCCAGATTCTCTGTGAAGATTTTGTCGAAATGAGGAATTGGAAACATAATCTTGATCATCTGCCTCAGATTTGCTTCACAATGGCTCAGAGTAAGTGTTGTTAGAGTTTATGCCCGGTGCACCAATTTAGGGCTCCATTGTATGTAATAATAACTCTAGATGAATGATCTTTTTCATATAAATAAAGTTAATCTTTTGGCATTCTTTATTCGTGTATATATTGTGCATCGGGAATGGCAATGATGAAATATGCCTCCAAGGCTGTGATCCTTAAAACATATATTCCAAGTTGTGAATGGGCCCGTCGAGATGAAGGGATATCGGTGAGACCCAAAATACTTGCTTATACGATTCATACTCTTGATAGAGTGTATCTCGTTCCATAGATATTGCCACGGTGAAAGCCTATGCATATATGAGGGTTCGTATTGTGGGAATAGGTATACTGAACAACCCCATGGAAGTTCCTTTAAATGGAATCCCAGTCGAATCTGGAACTTCCAGTGATCTTGTAGTATAAGAGTAATCCTTAGAACCTGAGGTTCCATTAGATGTCCTGTACACAATTGAACATGTCTTAGTTTGTTACATGATTACATAGATGATCGCAAATGGACAAAATCAGGCATGGGCTAATTGTGTATGAAGGCACGTGAGAATCAAGATGGGATCTATCTCTAACATTAAACTTATCAGTGAATCTCCTATGTTTACATAGTGAATTGACTTTAGGAATCTTCGGCCGAAGTATGATATCTAAAGAGGCGTAGGGTTTCCTCGTTTAGATAGTCGAAGTCAATCTCACCATATTTGGGAAACATATTTATTGAATTAATAGAGCTTCGACCTTAGCCACTGCTCTAGATTCAATCGGGAGATTAGATGGAGCACTAAAACCGGGGGTACGATAGATGGACGATTTTCTCCAAGGAATTCTGTGGAATTGCACCACAGGGTTGAAAAGATCAAATTGGTTGCTGCAATAATTTAATCGAAAAGGTAAAAATTCTCGCAACCTTCTTTATAGCATAATCGAGCTCACCATTATTCCTTTCAGGTGGTTGTACGTTTAAATTTTAAATTCCGCTGCCACGAGCCACTCGGGGAATAGAACCCAACCCAACAATGGTATCAGAGCCATGGTTGGCTCGATTAGCTATATAATGTGTTAAGCATGTTTATTTATGCGTATGTAAATTGGTTCATGTTAACAATATGTCTGTCGTTTAGAATAATTAATTTTTCGATTGGGATATATTTGATTGTTGTAATGTTTTTTGTAAAAAATGATTTTGGTTTTGAAAAATTCAATTGAAAAGAATGAATCTTGGGCGTGGGTGGATTTATTTGGATGATGAAGTATGATTTTGGAATCACCGGTGGTAGGGCGTCGCGAGATGATCGGGCTGAAGGCTCAATTATCTAGTGATTATACCTGGCCCGAGGTGGGATCAAATTAGTCCATCATTGACTGAACGAATCACTCATGGATGAAAAGGGGAGAAATCCCGTACAGCAACAGGTGCAGGCGTCAGCAAAATCAGATCGGAAAAAAAAATTCTCAATTTTGATGCCATAAGGTCGGGTAACCCAAGAACCTGACCCCAGTTGATTGTTTAAAACTTATAATTTTTGAAAAGGGTTTTGGAAATTTGAAATCGATATTATCCTGATGAAATTTGCAATTTTGTTTAGACGACAGATGGGTAAATTTTGTATATTGCATATATATATGTTTATTGCTTGGCATTCTTATGTGATGGGGATGAACCACGAGCCTAGTCTATGTTTTTAGTTTTCATTGTATGGAATATTCTAGAGTTGTAAAAATAGCCGGTTTGGCTTTCACTTTTATGTCAAGTTCATTAGTAGTAGATGATAGACTGTATAATCAAAGACGGAGCGAGAAGACGAAGCCAAGACTTGAAAACTTGTATGCTGTGGTGGAATCCATTGTAATAGTCTAGTTGTTTTTTACTTTCTAGAATGTTTTGGCCCAGTTTGGCTCAGTGGGTTAGTAGGTTAGGGCTCGAGGTGGTTCATCCTCGATTTACCGCTTTATGGGATGTTTATTTATCTTCCCGATACGATATGTGATGTGTTGTGAAATGCATGCATAGGATAGATAACTAAACAAGATAATTATAATACTGATGAGACCTATATGTATGCAATGTAATTCCCTCCTTGAAATATATTAGGCTAATGTGAGAATAGAATTGGAGTTCTATTTCCATTCCTTCCATCATAAGTAATTACCATGTGATAAGCCGCTGAAGTTCAAATCCATTTGCTTAGAAAATGGGGTGGGTTGAACCTAATAAAGGCTGTGAGCATTACTAGGCATATGATGCCTCGTGGGATCATTGGTTTCAATACTTAGCTCAGAAAATGGGGGTAATGGAATTGATGATTGACCATGGGATATTTGATGGGTTGAGCCTAACATCGACTACCATGTGTTAGCTCAGAAAATGGGGCACATGCGAAAGATGAGGAAAAAGATCTTGAGAACTATCAAGGAAGCTAGAAGGCCCGGTATGGCTACTATTCGAACTAGTCATATGTTAGCTCAGAAAATGGGGCTGATGATGAAGTTTGGATAGATCTCAAGCCCACTAAAGAATTAACTATTCTTCTAATCACACCAAGAGGGTGGTGGGATTTGAAAAATAGTGGGAGACTTGTACAATTAAAGACCAAATTGTATAAGAACTTTATTTGAAAATCCGTTACTATCGTCTGCCTCGTGCATTTTGTAGATAACACGATATGTCTAATCCATTCAAAACCTCGAAACAAACAAACTAACCGGTCCCAACTTTGAAGATTGGTTTCGTAACCTTAAGATTATCCTTTTGTCTGAGAAAAGGAGGTATGTCCTTGATATACCAGTGCAAGAAAAGCCGGAAGAGGATTCATCTGATGATGAGAAATTCCAGTACCTGCAATGGAAGGATGATGACATGCAAGTGCGATGCCTCATGTTGGCCTCAATGAGCAATGAATTGCAAAGGCAACACGAGATGATCTAGAACTCTGCATCAATTTTTCTCCATTTGCAAGAGTTGTATGGTACTAAATCTAGGAGAGAGAGATTTGCAATCTCAAGGGAGCTTTTTAGGGCTCGCATGACTGATGGGTCTGATGTAAGTACGCACGTGCTCAAGATGATAGAGCTGATTGAAAATTTGGCTAATCTTGGTGTGGTGCTTAGTGACGAGCTATCTATGGACTTGGTCCTACAGTCACTCCCTAGTTCTTATGACCAATTTGTGGTCCTTCAACATGAATCAACTTGAAGCTAAGCTTCCTGAGTTATTGAACATGCTGAAGACGGCTGGAAGCACTATAAAGAGAGACAAGCAGGTGCTTCTTATGAATTCATCTTCTAAACCTAAGAGAGGGAACAAGAAGAAGAACAAGACTAAGAAACTAAAAGGCAAAGGAGGAATTAAGAAGGGTAAGAAAGCTAAGTCCAATAAGTGCTTCAAATGTGGGAAGACTGGGCACTGGCAAAGGAACTGCAAAGAGCCACAGGCTCAAGGTACGTTCTTTGTTGAAGTTAACTTTTCAGTTAACGATTCTTCTTCGATTCTAGACACTGGATGTGGAGTTCATATCCGCTATAACATGCAGGAGATGACAAGGATCAAGGAGCTAAGTAGAGGAGATATGACCCTGCGGATGGGAAATGGAGCACGGGTTGCTGCCAAAGTCGTGGGGACGATCTACTTAGGGATAGGAGATAGAAATTTAGTATTAAATTCTATTTATTTTGTTCCTAAAATAATAAGAAACATTATCTCGATTCCGGTTTTGGATCGAGAGGGTTATTGTTTTGAGATTCGTAATAAAACTTTGTTTTTATCTTATGAATCGTCTCTTATTATGGAATCAAAATTGCAAGATAGAGTTTATACTGTTTTCCCAACAATTTCTAATCTCAATATTCAACAAAGAAATAAACGTAAACGAGATAATCAAACAAACGCACTAATGTAGCATGAGAGACTAGGTCATATCTCCAAAGAAAGAATTTGAAGCTTGGCAACTCATTTAGGTCTCCAAAACTTAGATGAATTGACAACTTTCGAATCGTGTCTCAAAGGGAAAATGACCAAGTTGCCATTTTCGGGTAAAGCGGAACAAGCCACAAGTCCATTGGATTTGATCCATACGGATGTGTGCGACCCTATGAGCATAAATGCTCGAGGAGGGTTTACCTACTTCATAACCTTTACCGATGATCACTCTTGGTATGGTTACGTATATCTGATGAGAAATAAATCTGAATCCTTTGAGAAATTAAAGGAGTTTAGATATGAGGTAGAGAAGCAACTTAGAAAAAGTATTAAAACTCTTCGATCTGATCGGGGAGGAGAATACTTGTCTTCTGAGTTCATTGATTATCTTAAAGATAATGGGATTCTCTCACAGTGGATTCCACCCAGCACGACTCAACATAACGGGGTAGCCGAACGAAGGAATTGAATATTATTGGATATGGTTCGATCCATGATGAGATTCATTGAAGTTCCTAAGTCCATGTGGAGATATGCGCTTGAAACGGAAACACATTTTTTTGAATAGGGGCGTCGTCCAAGGCTGTGTCCAAGACCCCATATGAAACTTGATGTGGAAAGTCACCCTTGTATGCTCACTTGAGAATATGGGGGTGCCCCGCTTATGTAAAGCATTTAGTGGGAGACAAATTGGATCCCAAATCCTCTTTGTGTTATTTTGGGGTATCCAAAGGAAACTATTGGATACTACTTCTACAACCCTATGGAACAAAAAGTGATTGTTTCAAGAAATGCTAATTTCCTAGAAAAAGGATTCCTTTTGGATAGGAAAGGCGAGGCTGTAGAACTTGATGAGATGAATCAAAGAGATTCGAATCAAGAAGTACAAAATAACCCACCCGACACCAATGAAGCTGATTCTGATACACCTACTGAGAACACACAACCCTTAAGGAGATCTGAAAGAGTTCCAAATGCACCTAAAAGATGGCTTGGCCTGTTGGAAGAAAATAATTCAAATGATCATCCTTTACACTCTGATCCAAAGAGTTATAAGGAAGCAATGTCTAACATTGATTTGGGAAAACGACTAGAAGCCATGAAGTCTGAAATGGACTCCATGGACTCCAACAAGGTATGGACCTTGGTGGATCCACTAGAGGGCGTGAAACCCATTGGTTGTAAGTGGGTCTATAAGCGGAAGCTTGGAGTCGATGGAGAGGTGGCAACCTATAAAGCACGCCTCGTTGCAAAAGGATTCACTCAGAGGCAAGGCATTGACTATGAGGAAACTTTCTCGCCAGTGGCGATGCTAAAATCCATTAGGATTCTGCTTGCTATATCTACATTTCTCGATTTTGAGATCTGGCAGATGGATGTAAAGACTGCATTCCTCAATGGAGAGATTGAGGAAGAGATATACATGTAATAGCCAGATGGCTTTACATCCGAAATGAGATTTAAGATGGAAGAATCCAAGAGAGGATTCTTGCCAATGGGACATGGGATTACACTTTCCAAGTCGATGTCTCCTAAGACTAGATAAGAAAGAGTAAGAATATCCCAAATACCTTATGCCTGGCTATAGGTAGCATAATGTATGCGATGATATGCACAGGACCCGATGTGGCTTACGCATTGAGTGTGTGCAGCCATTATCAGGCTGATCCCAGTGAGAAGCACTGAAACGCAGCGAAAGCGATCCTTAAGTACCTTAATAGGACTAAGGACATGTTTTTGATATACGGACATGGAAAATTAGAGTTAGAGGGATACACCGATTCGAGTTTCCAAACAGATGTGGACGACTCGAAGTCGGTCTCGGGATTTGTGTATCTGCTCAATGGAGGAGCAGTCAGCTGGAAAAGTTCCAAGCAAGCAACTGTGGCGGACTCCACCACTGAAGTAGAATATATCGCAGCTTCAGTGGCTACGAAGGAAGGTGTTTGGATAAGGAACTTCATCCAATAAATAGGTGTAGTTCCATCCGTTGTAGACACAGTACCTTTGTACTATGACAACAACGGGGCTATTGCGCAAGCAAAGGAGCCAAGGTCCCATCAGAAATCCAAGCACATATAGAGACGATACCACTTGATCAGGGAGATCATTGGGAGAGGTGACGTTCGAGTGGAATGTGTGGACTCGGCAGACAATGTGGCGGACCCTCTCACTAAACCCTTAAGCCAAAAAGTATTTGAAGGACATATAGGGAGAATGGGCTTCAAGTACATGGGCAATTGGCACTAGGGCAAGTGGGAGATTTTTAGAGTTTATGCCTGGCGCACCAATTTTGGGCGCCATTCTGTGTAATAATAACTCTAGATGAACGATCGTTTTCATATAAATAAAGTTAATATTTTGGCATTCTTTATTCGTGCATATATGTTGGTCTTAACTTAGAATAAAGTCCCGAAGGATCACACATAGCTATGGGACATCAGTGCGCATCGGGAATCGCAATGATGGAATATGTCTCCAAGGCTGTGATCCTTAAAACATATGTTCCAAGTCGTGAATGGGCTCGTCGAGATGAAGGGATATCGGTGAGACCCAAAAGACTTACTTATATGATGCATACTCTTGATAGAGTGTATCTCGTTCCATTGATATTGGCACGGTGAAAGCCTATGCATATATGAGGGATCCTACTGTGGGAATAGGTATACTGAACAACCCCATGGAAGTTTCATTAAATGGAATCGCAATCGAATCTGGAACTTCCAGTGGTCTTGTAGTATAAGAGTAATCCTTGGAACCTGAGGTTCCATTGGATGTCTTTTACACAATTGAACATGTCTTGGTTTGTTACATGATTACTTAGATGATCGCAAATGGGCAAAATCAGACATGGGCTAATTGTGTATGAAGTCACGTGAGAATCAAGATGGGATCTATCTCTGACATTAGACTTGTCAGTGAATCTCCTATGTTTACATAGTGAATCAACTTAGGAATCTTCAGCCGAAGTATGATATCTAAAGAGGCGTAGGGTTTCCTCGTTGAGATAGTCGAAGTCAATCTCACCGTATTTGGGAAACATAGTTATTAAATTAATAGAGCTTCGACCTTAGCCACTACTCCAGATTCAATCAGGAGATTAGATGGAGGGATCTTAATTATACGAGGATCATGATCATGAAAGGCGTATCTTTATCTTCGTCTTTATCCAGGTCTTCGTGGCCCGTTGCTAGACAGTAACCACGATTTGTAAGTGCCAAGAATTAATGTGGTGATTAATTCGAGGCTTGATTGAATCAAAGAAATGGTTTAATCTAGTACTTTCTATTTTAGGAAAGTACACTAGCACTTTGGGAAAATGTACTTACTACTAGATAGTAGACAAGCCTAAGGGGTCACAACTTAACTCTTGAGAGTCACTGCTTAAATGATGTGATTAATCAATTTGAGGAAATTGAGGAAATTAGGAAAGTGTAGTCCTTTCCTAATGTGGAATATGAATTAATTGAGGTGATTCAATTAATTCAACTATTTTAATTAATCTTGTAGAACTAATTAAATTAATGGACCTAGTAGAGTTCAAGTATTTTATTTAGTTGGACTTGGCTCAAGTTTAATAAATAAGTAAATTGGAATGAGTAAATATAATTAAACGGGTTTTAATTATATAGGAATATTTAATTGATAGGTTTTAGCCCATAATTAAATATGGAGCCAAGAATTAATTCTTGGACTCCAATAAAAGAGGGTGGCCGATTTTAAAGCCCAAAAGGATGAGGGGGTCGAATTCTTGGTGAAGAAGAAAAGGGTTTTCCTTCTTCTCCAAGTCTTGCAGTTGAATCAGGACTCTAGGGCTCCTATTCTATGTATATGTGATTGCAAGACAAAAAACCCTAAACTTCCATAAAGAGGAAAAATTTGAAACCCCAGTTCAAAATTAAGACAGAATTTTCTTGTCGTCCTTAAGCCCAAAAATTGCCCCTCCCTTATTCCAACACGACATCGTTTTGTTCATGTGTTGAACTTAGCGATTCATATATTCCATCCCTTCACATAATCAAGCCTAGGTTTTAGACTTAGATCTATTTCGTTGGCTAGCATCAATAACCAAGTAGGTGGTGACTTGAATGAGGTGTGGATACATCTTAGAGGTGCGACGTTTGGAGCACTAAAATCGGGGATACGATAGACAGACGATTTCCTCCAAGGAACCGTGTGGAATTGCACCACAGGGTTGAAAAGATCAAATTGGTTGCTGCAAGAATTTAATCGAAAAGGTAAATATTCTCGCAACCTTCTTTATAGCATAATCGAGCACACCATTATTCCTGTTTCGGGTGGTTGTACGTTTAAATTTTAAATTCCGCTGCTACGAGCCACCCGGGGAATGGAACCCAACCCAGCAAGTGTCAGATCTGAAATTGGTTTTAAGCCACTGTTGGACGCTTGACCACAAAAGTAAAGAGGAGTCTCTGCATGCCGATGTAACGCTTGATGCAAAAACCTCCCAACTGATTGTCTGAAGCTCGGTAATTGATCGATTGGTCCTACCCTCTGTTGACGCTTCTGAAGGCAATACTTGGCAAACTGACACTTCTTGTCATGCATGCCTTTGCCAAAAGGATGAGGGCGCTAACCAATTCTTGAAAATTATATCTGTTACTTATGTACGCTTCAACCTAGTTGGCTTCATTTAGACAATAATCTGCTCCTGCATTTCAGATAGCCTTAATTCCTTCGTGGTGAATGTCTCATATTGATTCAAATCTATGCTTGTCCGTATGATAGCTGGCATTCCATACACCATTGAAATAATCATCAGATTCTTCCTGTATCAGATCGGTAAGAGAAGCTGGATGCTCACCAACAAAAGGTCTCTTGTTCTTCCATAAACGAAGTGGGTTATTTGATCGTTTATTTGCAGCACTGTGCACCACTTCTGGAAAATGAGAATAGCGTTCTTTATTCAATAGTTCTTCAGAGGGATTGAGAAACTCCACCGATAAACGCTCATAGACTCTGATCCTGTAGTTTCTTGGAGCAAAGCCTGAAGGTTTGTTATGTACCATATCTAAAAAGTACGCTAGGTCTATATCAGCGCTAGGAGTTCTCGCCTCTGGCTTCTTCTCATAAAGCAAGATTGATGCTGGAATCTGCTTCATCGGTTCATCATTGGCAATGGCCAGATAAAGTGATCACGCTCAATGTCTGTCAAATCTGAGTTGAATAACATCTCACAGATAAAGAGATCACGCTCTATCAACGTGGCTACTTCATTCTCCGTAACTATGTAGCATTCTCCATTGTATCCGGTGATAATGAAGTCTTCTTCAAGAGCTGGTGGCATATAGTTGGTTGAATGATCAATAGTTTTCACAGAATCCAGCGTGAAGAATTGCCTCAGTTTTGTAGTGTCCTCAGCAACACTCTGACCTTCTGAGCATGCCTCTGTCATAACCGCTGAAGTAAGTGATGGTTGGACCCCTTCTGTATTAGGTTCCTCTGCATCCACTACAACGCCTATTGCAATATCTTTGGGTATGGCCACTACTTCTTCTAAATCAACATCCAGGTGGACATCGATTGGTGCTTCAACAACATCCGTAATAAGAGCTGTAGCACGAGAACTATCATCTATAAGAGCAGGATCTTCTACAGATGTAGGAATAGGAATGCTGCAAGATAAAATAAACTTACCCTGAGAGCTTGTCTCAACAGCAGCAGTTCCTTGAGCGCTTGGCTCAACAATCTCAGGGTCTTGAAGAGCGGAAGCAGACGGATGCTTCACTGTTCCTCTGGGTCGCTTGAAGATCTTCTTCACGTTCACACCTTCTATTGGCTTATGCGTTTGGACTGGAAGGACAACTGGTTCTTCTTCAAAATTGATTTTCTTAATGATTGTCTCTAGCTTCCGTCTCTTGATTAACAAAATCTTGTCCTCCACATCCTCATCCGTCTCTTCCTCATCGGCAGCAGGAGGAGGTGGAATGACTATAGCCTTGGGCTTTCTGGGAGCCCTCTTCTTCTGAACAACCGGACGCTTCTCGGCTTTTCTTGAGCAGGACACTCAGCTTCTTCATCGGACGCTCTGCACACAGCTTGGCGCTCAGACAGAGGTCTATCAGCACCACCAATAAGGGGAGGGTTGAAGAGATTCTTCACTGTCCTCTTCCCTAGCAACTTTGCTTTAGCCAGTGGCAGTCCGGAAGAATGAACACATTCGGCTCTAAATAGTAAACCACTTTGAATATTCACATAGGGTTTGTTCGTTGCGCTCAAGCAATCCCTAAACCTGCCAAAGACATACTCACTCTAATTGATCTTGATATATAGGAATATAGCAATCATCATCTGGAATTGTTGTGGATTGATCTTGTCAAAAGTTCCCACCCTGCACTCTATAATCTTGCTACAGAAATCAGCAAGAAGTCTGTACTTTGGAACGGTGTCTTTCTTCTCAAAATATGTCTTGTATGTTGTATTATCATACGCATGCATCTTCGACCACGTTTCTT
This sequence comes from Buddleja alternifolia, assembly GCA_019426215.1. Lineage (NCBI taxonomy): Eukaryota > Viridiplantae > Streptophyta > Magnoliopsida > Lamiales > Scrophulariaceae > Buddleja > Buddleja alternifolia. Next base: position 25,121,634 of record CM033393.1, on the reverse strand, counting down.
CGATCTGTTCGACAGTCACAAATTCCAATGCCTCACCCTGATTTGGCAGTTTGAAGTTCTTGGCAATGGAGGCAGCAGATAGAGCGAATTCCTTGGGAGAGTCATTCTTGGAAAAAGAGAAGAGGCAAGAGATGGAGGTCTTGTCCTCTGAGAGTTTAGCAGATCTCCAGAAAGTATCAACTTCAGGAGAAAATAGGTATGAGTACTTGGTCAAGAACGTCTGGAGCCCAGCTTTGGCAACAAAGTCCATCATCTCAGTCATATTGATTTCAGTCTGCTCATACAAGTACTTCCAGTCAACAACAAGGCCTTCAGTGACCTTGATGGTATCCTCAGTGACATTAACGAACTTCTTTGGTGCTATTGAAATTCTTTTGAGAAGATAGAAAGCAAGAAAGCAGAGAGTTTTTTTTAGAGAGAAAAAGAGTAATTTTGAAGAGAGCTTGTGTGAGAAGTGAGTAATTTTCTGCAAGTATTTTTTTTTAAGTGACACAACTGAAAATTTTGAAAATTGTGTCCTTCTCGTCACACTAAGATTTTGACACGTGTAAAAGTAATGAATCTCAGCCTTTACTGGTTTTAACTGCGAACTCGAGTTCTTTGCAAGAGAGAGAAGTTAGATTTGGTAACTCCCATATATAAATATTTGACGTCCGAGTAAAAATTTAAAAACGTTTGGCATTTTCAGAGTGTGATGCACGCGCTTATGATACACTGACACGTATCAAAACATGTACTAACCCTGAACCGTTATTTTGAAAAGTTTTTAATTTACTCGCCAGTTTGATGTGATAGGAGCGTGTGGATAAAGGTTAAAATAAACTTTTGAGTCTATCCATCACGTCAATAGTCATTTAAAAACTTATGCATAAATTTTATAAAAAGTTTATATAAAGTGTTCAAGGAAATAAGTTCAATGCTTAACATAGACCACTTGTTATATCTGTTGTAAGATTTATGTTGACACTTGAAATTAAATTTTTTTTTATGTTTGAGCGTCCAACATATCATGCACAAATAATGATCTATGCATATGAAAATAGTTTTGATCATTGACTTTTGCAGATGTGTACAAGCAAAATTTTAAAGTTCCCCCTAAATTTGATAATTTGTAACACTATTTCAAAAATCTTTTAGACATAAATAAAGTGGATTCCTCCTAAATTATATGTCAAATGAAAGTATGATCCATAATGATTACGCGTTTAAATCAATCATACCTAATTCACTTCTTAAAGTGAGAAAACGTTGTTCGTTGAACGCTTTGATGAAGATATCTGCCAATTGTTTGTCAATTCCAATAAAGTTCATGGAGATATATTTCTTTTGAACGTGGTCATGAAGAAAATGGTATCTAATGTCAATATGTTTAGTTCTAGAATGAAGAACAGGGTTTTCAGTCATGGCTAGGGCGCTTTGGTTATCACAATGAATAGGGGTTGGACCTAGGATTATACTATAATCTCTAAGTTGTTGCCTCATCCATAAGATCTGTGCACAACAACTTTCTACAGCTACATACTCTGCTTCAGCTATAGAGGTAGCTCTGGATTGTTGTTTTCTTACTATGCCATGAAACTAATCTATCACCTAGAAATTGAGATGTACCACTAGTACTCTTCCGATCAATTTTGCATCCTACAAAATCTGCATCTGAGTAACCAATTAGTTCATAAGGAGAGTCCCTTGGATACCATAAGCCCACATTTAGTGTGTCTTTTAGGTATTTCACGATTCTCTTGGCCGCAATTAAGTGTGACTCCTTAGTATCAGCTTGAAAATGTGCACACATGCATACCGAGAACATAATATCAGGTCTACTAGCAGTAAGATAAAGAAGTAATCCAATGATACCTCTGTAATTAGTGATATCAACCTTCTTCTCACTTTCATCTTTATCTAACTTAAGCATTTGGCTCATTGGAATTTTTGAAGATGATGCATTTTCCATACCAAATTTCTTAATCATATCTTGTGTATATTTAGCTTGGTTAATAAATATGCCATTAGGGATTTGTTGATCTTGTAATCCTAAGAAGAAAGTTAATTCACCCATCATGCTCATTTCAAATTGTTCTTGCATCGTTTTCGAAAATTTCTCGCACAGACGCTTGTTAGTAGATCCAAATATAATATCATCAACATATATTTGCACTAAGAGAATATTTTTGTCATTGGTATTCTTGAATAACGTTGTATCAACGTTGCCTTTTGAAAAACCTTTACCAATAAGGAAAATAGAGAGAGTGTCATACCATGCTCGGGGTGCTTGCTTAAGCCTATAAAGTGCTTTATCTAGCTTGTAGACCATACCCTTACCATAGTTATTGATGAATCCTGGTGGTTGCTCCACATAAACTTCTTCTTGGAGTTTACAATTCAGGAAAGCACTCTTCACGTCCATCTAATATACTGTAAACTTGTTGAATGCAGCATACACTAGAAACATGCGGATTGCTTCAAAATGGGCGACAGGAGCATATGTCTTATCAAAATCAATACTCTCTTCTTGGCAATATCCTTGAGCGACAAGTCTAGCTTTTTATCTTATCACAGTGCCATTCTCATCCATCTTGTTTCTATAAACCTATCTAGTTCCAATAACTCGATGGTGAGTTGGCCTTGGTACTAGCGTCCAAACCTTACTACGCTCAAACGGATTAAGGTCTTCTTGCATGGCCTCAATCCAACTTGGATCGCTTAACGCTTCATCCACTTTCTTGGGTTCCATTTGAGATAGGAAGCTTGGGAACATGGCCTCATTGAATGTAGCAGCTCTAGTCCTAATAGGCTCTCCAATATCTCCAATAATCTGCTCTGGTGGATGATCACGTAGCCACAGTCTATGTAGCTTGAATGGGTTAAGAGGTTGATCAGACGCTTGGTTCACTTGCACAGGCGCTTGACTATCCTCTTGCGTAGGCGCTTCAAGTTCACAAATCCTATTGTTCTCTTGATGATCATTTTCTTTATGATCATCAGCATATCTATCATGATTATCCATAACCTCATGAGGATTCTTAGGAGGGGACACCAAGATCTCATCATCGTCGTCACTTTCATCAATAATAATCATAGACGCTTGTTGACACAAATCTTCAACTCCTACGTCATTAGCGATAACCTTACTCGGTTCTTGGTTAGCATCATCTAAAACAACATGAATAGATTCCTCAACTTTCGATTTGATCTTATTAAGGATGCGAAAATTCTTTCCATTTTTGGTGTAGCCTAGAAAGATTCCCTCATCTGCTTTAGCATCAAATGTTTTTATGGCTTTGGGATCCATTAAACATTTTGAACCAAAGATGTGAAAATATGAAACATTTTTCTTATGTCCCTTCCATAGTTCATCTGGAGTTTTCCCACGCTCTTTGTTGATCACACAACAATTTTGAGTGTAACAAGCTGTGTTGATCGTTTCGGCCCAAAACCTAGGAGCAAGCTTGGACTCTGATAACATTGTCCTAGCGTCTTCCTTGAGCGTTCTATTCCAACGCTCAGCAACACCATTCTATTGGGAGTTCTAGGAGCTGAATACTAATGATGTATTCCATTTTTTGTACAAAATTTCTCAAAGCGTTGTAAGCTTATCACATGTTGCATCTTTGAATGAAAGAAATTCCACCCAAGTAAATCAAGAGAAATCATCTACTATCACCAAAGCATACTTTTTAAAGCTCACACTGATCGTTTGAACGGGAACAAACAGATCCACGTGAAGTAGTTCAAGTATTCTAGAGATAGATAGACAAGGCTTTCTCTTGAAAGATGATTTGAATTGTTTGCCCATTTGACAAGCATCACAAAGGCGTTCCTTTTTAAATGGTCCTTTAGGTAATCCGTCTACAAGATTTAGCAATATAAGCTGAGCGATTGTCTTAAAGTTGAGGTGATTCATTTTTTTATGTCATAACCAACCCGTTCTAGATTCACTTTTAGCCATGAAGCATGTAGGGTTGTTATCTATTGTTGATCCCTAATCTACCAAATACACATTGTTTGTTCTATTGCCTTTCAGTTTAGTAGACTTAGTCTTAGCGTCGTTAATATAGCAACAGTCACTTGAAAATTTGACTTCAAAGCCTTTATCGCAAAATTGACTTATGCTCAACAAATTATGCTTAAGACCCTCAACATAATAAACATCACTTATCATGACATTCCCCCTATGCATAGTACATATACCTTTGGTTTTACCTTTGGAGTTGTCACCAAATACAACCTAAGGACCATTGGTAGCTCGATAGTTGATCAAGAGATCCTTGGAGCCTGTTATGTGCCTTGACAACCCACTATCGATGTACCAAACAGATGTATCAACTCTAACTCTAGGTACCTACAATCAAAAGGGCAGTTCTAATTCTTTTTAGGTATCCATTGTAACTTGGGTCCTTTTACATTAGTAGCGTTAGTCTGGATTAAAACTTTCGGAACCCATATTTGCCTGGTCTTTGTTACGGGAGGACTGTCCTTCTTGGGTTTCGGTTTGTGTTGTGTGTGCTTCTTAGGTGTATAATAATATCTTCGATTATAATAGTAATCATAGTCATAATCATAATCATCATAGTATCGATAATATAATCTTGACCTCTGTGGATATTGACGCTGGTATTTCCTTGGCGCTGGCACTTTTGGCGTTTGACGCTTAGCACTTGATTCACTTGTAGAAGGTTTATCCTTGACCTTTTGATCGTTTGGATGAACCTTTCATTGTCAATCAGATGCTTTTGTCTTTCCCTTGCCTGAGTCAGTCTTGACTTTCTCATTTGGCCTCGTACCATTGTGTCTCGGTTCAACAAGTGTTTGACTCTTTGAACATTTCTCAACAAATAATACACCCTTTCCTTTGTTGTTCGCCATAACATTAGATTTATTTGCTTGTTTACCAAATTTATTACATCTTAAATCGGTCTTTTCACCAAATAGTCTTGTTAACTCAGTCACATTGTCTAGCTTTCTTGACGCTTTAGAGAATGATGAGATGAGCTACTCTTATTTAGCAAGTCTAGCAATCAACTCAGCTTCTCTCTTGACTATTATATCAAGATCACTTTTCAAATTAGTTATCTCACTCTCAAGTGATTTATTCTTCTCAATGCATTGTTGCTGAACTTGCAACTCTGCCTTGAGCGTCACATTATCACTTTTGAGCGATGAAATGATATCGAAGTGATTTTGATACAATTTGGTGGCATCTTGACAATCGTTATAATATTCTTTTACTTTGTCAAGTAATACTTCATAGGAAAAAGGATAAGATAATTCAGTGTTTACCTCAGGGGACGCTTCTTCATCTCTGACCATGAGATAAATAAGCGCTGAGTCATCCAATGGCTCATCATCATCACTACTCTCCTCTGAAAACTCAAAATCTTCAGGTGCGGAAGCTGGTTCTAATTCCACTAGCAAACCTTGTTGTCGAAGGTTACTCCTGAATTGGTTTCTATCCAAGTAATCCTGCCTTGAGGGCATAGATACGTTTGGATAAGGACAATTTTCCTGGTAGTGCCCTGGTTTCCTACAATTATAACACAGATTAGTTTTCATCTTTTGTTCATTTGTTAATCTTGCAGTTTGTGATTTTGAGACCACTGGCACTGAGAGATCTTGCTGAGAATACGCTTGGTACCGAATCAGCGCTGAGGGAAAAGGTGCAGAATATGAGGCGCTTGATACTGTTGTTGAATTGGAGTAGGCACTTGATATGAACTTTGTCCTTGATGCTTAGGACCTTTTCCTTTCTTTTCATATCTCAAAACCTTTCTGAATCTATTGAGAAGCGCTAGTTCCTCATCCTCACTAATATCCGATACTATTCCCTTGTTACCCGATTTACCCTTGATTGATGCTATTAGCGCTCCAGACTCAATCACTGGATTGCTCACAGCATCACTTGCTGAATTCAACTCCAACTCAAATGCTTTGAGCTCTGAAAAGGCATTTTTCGGAGTTAGAAGATCTAACATGTTTGATTCTCTCAATGCTGTTGTCTTCATCAAAAATCTATTGGGAAGACTTCTGAAAATCTTAACCACCATTTCTCTGTTTTGCAAATCCATGCCTAAAGATGTTAGTTTCATCACAAGAGCTGTAAATCTTATGTCCAATTCCTCTAACGTCTCATTGGGCAACATCTTAAAACCGTTAAATCATTCCTTGGCAATTGAATGCTTGTTCTCCTTGATTAGTAGCTAACTTAGCCCTTATCTCCTTAGTCGTATATATGACTTGACCTTGTTGAATAAGTTATTGTTATCACCGATGGCTGTATATAGAGCATTCCGTCCAACATTATCTAGATTAGCTCTCCGACGCTCATCTGTGGACCACTCATGCTTAGGCTTCTCAACATAACCATCCGGAGTCTCTTCATTGGCCCATCTGAAATGATATCGCACATTATATCATCGCATGAACACTAATAGGTAAAAGCTTTGACCTTCCATGAGTCATAGTTTGACTCAGTCAACTTAGGAACTTTAGCGAATGCCATGAAATTTTTTAAAGCAACTTAAAATTTAAAAGAGGATCTAAACAAGCAGTTATGCTTGGAAATCTTAAAAATTTCAACTTCAACCGCTCTGATACCACTTCTTGGTCCAAAGTGGCATACGAAAGGGTCTAGAAGGAAGGGGGTTGAATAGACCCTGAAGTCTTTTTCAACTTCAAAAATTCATATTAAAATTCCATTTGGAGGCTTGAGAATGTAGGCTCTTGGCTAAGCGTCTACTTGAAGACTGTTTGATAAAGTTAACTTAAACTCAAGATTTGAATACTATAACCAAGTAGATTTAAGCGTTCAGTTCTTTAATCAGGGTTAGCACAACAGAATGATTTTAAGTTTTCCTTTTTTTATAGGCTTTATCGTCACAAAGTTTTTCTTTAGTTGCTTAGCGTTGAATGATTTTATCAATGTGTTTACTTAACCGAATTATGCAATGATATGACAGTAGTAAAATGACGGTAAAGTAAAGAATACAACTTCTTCTCCTAGAACACTCAGAGGCAATCCACTAAAGTGATTCTCGAAGAATCACACAAAATCTTCTACACAATAGGGAGAGATGGATGTGAATGACTTGAGCTCCTTGGTCACACAAATTTCTGCTACAAGACACTTCTATCCTCTTGCTTCTTTCACCCAGAAATAATTCAAGTATCCAACTTCGACTTCACACAGATCGCGAGGCTTGGATGGGGTTTGCTAACGGTTTGTTTGATTTTTGGGAAGTCCAAACAACTTGGAATTTCTCAATAGTGATAAAGGTTCTTCTTGAAAACATATTTGAGATATTGGTTGACTGTCTCAAGGATTGAAGAAATGCAAAGAGAATGTTTGCTTGAATATTCTGGCTTTTCTGAATGTTTAAGGATTGAGACTTCAATGCAATAGAGTTTTGGCATGTAAGCTTATGGTTGTATGTACCATGTTTTTGGTTTGTTGCTGAAGTCCTATTTATAGACTTTCTTGGGTAAAGTTTCCGTTGGACACATGCACAGGCGCGTGTCTCTCACTTTTGCGAGTGAGCAACTTTTGTCCCTTTTCCCTGAAATCCTACTGCAAAAAAGGTAGTGCGGCAGTCTTTGAAAAGTTGACAGTCCAATGGAGTGGCTTCTCCGTATGTCCTGGAGTGCTTATCACATTTAATGCTCTTATCAGCATTTAATACATTTAAAATAAATGTCTTTGGCAATTAATGAACTGAGAATATTTGCATTAAACCCTTTCTGGACTTAGAAATAAATTCTTGTGAAATCTTGTCTTTGATAGACGCTCAATCACTACTGAATGATTTCTGTCCTCAATCAATGGTTGGACGCTTGGAACTTCATCTTCATTCAATCTTCAGACGCTTGAATTTTCAGACCTAACTACTGATAAACTCACTAGAATTCTATCAGACGTTTAGTCTAAGACTACTTAGCCTAACAGACTAAAATGAAAATAAATAAAGCTTATTACAAATCTAACTCTCAAAGCCTATACATGATTTCTAATAAAATTAAACTTACATATTTTGGGGTCTAACATAAAATCCTAATTTGCATCATCAAAACATCTAACAAGAAATTTCCTAAGACATAATATATACATATATTATGTAAATATAATAAACGTATATATATATATATAAAGTATAATATACATGTATATAATTTAAAATATAATATATTATTTTTACCCCTAAATTATAATGTACGTATGTATAACTGTAGATATTATACATAATACATCTGAAAATAGTATACCTATTTCTGCGTGTATAAATATATATATATATTACATAATACATCTGAAAATGGTATACCTATTTGTGTGTGTGTGTGTGTGTATTCATGTAGTGTATAAGTAAAATATGATATATTATTTTTACCCTTAAATTATAATGAATGTATTTATAACTGTAGATATTACACATAATACATCTGAAAGTAGTATATCTATTTGTGTGTGTATATATATATTCATGTAGTGTATACGTAACATATATATGAGTATAATTTATTTATGTAGTTAAATTATGTATTTTAAACATAATATATACATATCTTATGTTTTATAAAAATACAATACAATACAATACAAAACAAAACAATACCATATAATACCATACAATACAATACAACACAAAAGAAAAACAAAAAAATAATTTAGAAAACATCAAATAACTTCATAAGTGAAAAGCCATCCACCCGCCATCAACGTTGAACTCGCGACCAAGCAGTGCTAGATTCACCTGTATTTGATGATCCACTAGGACGCCGTTAACTGTGCACGCGTTCATCTAAATTTCCACCTATGTTAACATTATTAACACTATTTGAGGCAGTTATTGATCCAGTGTATGAATTTTGTTCGAACGGTTCTTGGGCATTCATCATATTTTGAGACCATGAAAAATGTGTTGATTGGTCCGAATCAGATATGACCACAACATCAACATCTCGTTCATCAGATGTTGTGACGTCCTCATCCACATCAATGTATTCATATTCATCTTCTGGAAAACTAGGGTCCCTGAAAACCTCTCGCAAAAGATCCCACCTTTTCTCTCCAGTAACAAAGTATCACCATGCATTAGGAATTTTCTATACAAAGATTTTAAAAGATAATTATTACAAGCTAAATTATATATTGTAGCACTTAAATATTTCTAATGAATAAAACAACATTAAATTTACAGTGCTCAATTCCCCGCAGATTGAATATGGTACAGTCATGGTGTTGGTGAAGTGATGGTGCTTCACACGTGGATGAGCCATCATCCTCGAGAAGATTTTGTGGCTTTCCCTTAGCTCATAGTATTTCATCTTTACACTATCATAACTATATGGGCAACGAAAGAATCGTTCCAGCTTTCTTATCAAATCAGGAGGTTTCATCATTGCATTAAAATCATCTACTAATGACTGAGGGCAATTTGTGTCTATCATTATATTCATGAACCTCTCCTCAACCTCTGTATTCCATTGGTCTGGAGGACGGGGCATAGCAGTCGCACGTGTTCTTGGTGCCATCACTACACAATTGTCAAAAAGATGTTGACAATATGTATGGAAAAGACAAAAGTAGTAGTTTTAAATTGACAGTAAATATATAAAACATGTCTACTCCATAACATTTGATAATCACCCAGAATTAAATATTGCACATTACAATAGGTAATCCAAATGAAACAAAATAAGCATTAGGCATTATAAAGTAGTGACCCATGTCCCTCCACATCCAGTCAGCAATATTATCCCTAAAGATCGACTGCATCTGGATCTCTTTTAGTGTAGGGTCGCTGTAGTGTTGTGTAACATCAGCTTCATCTTCCAGTTGTGCCTCGGTCATATTGAATATTTCATCATCTCTACTGTGCTTCCTTATGAAGTTACGCAGTACACAACATGCTATGACCAATTATGTTTAACGCCTAACCAAGTAGTTTGGCATGCCCCATTAAATGATAGGGAAACATTTTTTCAATATCCCAAATGACCGCTCAATCGCATTCCTTAGTTTTGAATGCCCGTGATTGAAAACCTCTTTTTTCTGTGTCAGAAGTCGGCCCTGGCCTCTAAACTCGGTGATGTGATATAGATCTTGTCTGTATGGAGCTAGAAAACAACCATAATTTCTGTATCCAGCATCAACAAGGTAGTATTCCCCTAATTTGATATATCTAAGTTAATAGCGACTTATATTATGTAAATATAATATTATAATGCTAATACCCACGTTATGTATTACTGTCGTGTCTAACCCGGGGGAGGGAATGGAAATGACTGGTTAGTTTTTATTGCATTCATAATCACACGTGGATCATTACCACTTCCTTCCCAATCAGCATACACATAGGTGAACATCAGATCAAAGTCACAAATGGCAAGCACATTTTGTGACACAAGCCCCCTCCTTGATCTGTATGAATTCTGTCTACTTCGTGGTACCCACGCGGGAATTATGGTCCCTTCAAGAGCTCCGATACAATCCTAGTAACTTACGTATATATTAATTTACTCGCATTCATGAATATTTTAAGTTTGACTAACCTTGTAGGACGAATGAAGTACTATGTGCAGATATGACTATATTCTAACCGTGAAGTATGGATGCAATAGAGAATTGTGCAGAACTTGAAGGGACACTTCATTAAAATTTGGAGGCGAAATAACATATGGGGCCATGTTCACCAGGGCCTCTAACACACGCCTTATGTGACGATTAATAGTCTCCGGCGAGTGCTGAAAATGCTCCATACTGTTTCTGTGACGATGATGCATCCTAACTGTTCGCATGAACAACATTAGTTCTTCATACACTGACACTATAGCACTATTACCATATGTAAGGAGTCCTCTACTAGTAAGTTCGTTACAAAGTGCCATGAAAGTTGGTTTATTCATGGTCACTTGGTCATAAAATCGTTCTTCATCACCATTTAGTATCTCTTCTACCCAATCCACACCTTGCAACGTAGAATTGTGACGAGATCTCTGTTCCTTACACATTTCAGGACCCAATATTTGGGTCAAGAAAAAATAATCTGCTTGTCCATCCGATATGTCACTACCAGGAGTGCCAAGACTACCTCCACTGCTTCCTAAGTCATTCTCCGGTATAAATTCAAATGTACTCGCCATACTCCTTTAACATACTAAATTGTTAAAATTGTATAATCATATCCCAAACTTTTACAAAAAAAAATAGATAACATGTTTTCAAAAGACACACAATCATACCACCAAAATCATAATTATAAGTTGTGCATGTGAACAAGCAATAAAGATAACACATATCAGGTGGAAAAACATGGTATAACAAAAATAACAAACATACTAAAATAAAAATAAAAGTAGTTCAGAATGTTAGTACATAACCAAAAAAAAAAGGGAACTATGGGGTAGGGAAACCAACTCAATAGTTCATAGTGTCATATCATGGTAATGATTCAACCCACATCCTTCGCCTTTCCTTGTTCATTTTAAGAAACAAATTACGTTTGTGGCACTGACGAAAGCAGTAACAACTTTCACATATTGTAACGCACTAATCCCTATCATACTGTCCAGTGCCTCTACACATTCGTCATAAGATTGTTGCGCTGTAGGACAAACCCTAATTGGCTTGGCATTTTGCATCTCTTTCCAATCGTCTAGTGCTTAGAAAAACCTAGTCTGGTTTACACATTTTGCTTTCCTGTTGGTTTACGCTTACTATTTGGGCCCGAACCCAACATTTCCTTAGTCGAAATAGGTGCACCACATGTACTTGTCCCCCTCCGCCCGAGTTGCAACCCATAGATGCATCCTCAGAAACATCATGCCGTCGCACCCTACTACGGCTAGAACTTCCACGTGTTTCTGTATCCTCATTTCATCCTCAAGAGCACGTTGAGTGGAAGATCTGGCCATAGACCCCGTAGCTACAGTAATCCTAAACATCTCGGTGCACAGATCATAACCCGGTAATCCCGCCTCTATGATCCTTTCTCCATCTTTAAGTGACTATTTTAAAGTAAAAAAGACAGTTAATTTTCTATAATAGTAATATGTTACTATAAAGATAACAAAATTTTATTATCAAACAATATTTAAAAAAATGAGTTACAATTACCGTAGCCAATGAGGCAAGAACATCTTCTGGACTTGTAATAGTGTGTCGCTCAGAATCCCATCCGAGACCCGTATGTGTAGTCATCCAACCGTGAAAGACTTTCCATACTATTTTACACCTATTCCATTTTCCCTAAAGTTGCGAAGGGGTATATGGATAGAAAGGTGGAACTGCTTGATTAAGGCTATCACAAATTTTTCCCCACACATAAGGAGAAAAACTACATGACAGGAGTTGGCCCTAAACAAACTGTTCATAGCATAACTCAAGGAAGATTTTCTCACATGGAGCATTCCGTTTTGTTATATTAGCCCTATTTCTCTTTGTTTTAGTATCACGTGCATCTTTATTTTTTCCCTTACCCCTTGGCATCTACTAAGACGTGAAAAATAAATGCAAAAGTTAAATAGCAAGTAAATACTACACAAGGAACTCTTTAAAAAATAATTTATCAACTACTTTTTAGAAAAAGTTCAAAAAATAAAAATAATTTAAAAATGACCATAACATTAGTGGAACATGTAAGTTAAGCTACATCATCCACCGAATCACACAATTATCTTACAAAGTACTTGAATACCAATACAAAATGTTATTTGTGTCATATAACATGAACTATACATGAACTATCTGTATCATATAAACACAAAATAATTCTATCAACTAACTATAACATGAACTATCTGTATCATATAAATAAAACACAGTATTTTTTTTAGCATAAACAAAATGCTTTAATGTTATCTAAATATTTGACGGTTGCGTAGAATAAACACAATTAGTTTGTCATTATCCTCTATATGCAAACCATCTTCTTAATATATTATCACTCATTAATTGACCACTTCATCAAATTACAGTGGTCAAACATAGAAACTGTTAGAAAAATGTCAAACTGAAAATTCTACAGTGAAGACGTGTGTATGACTAAGCTACATGAATTGAGAAACATTGAAATGCTAACCACCAAAAGAGCAAAATGTGTGTAAGAATTAAATTTTCACTAGTAACCAGCAATTTTTACTCCTATCACCAAAAATAACCATATCAATTGCACCAAATTAACTGAACCAGCCATACGTAATCCTCACAATTTCTGTTAACGATAAAAGACACATGATATCTACTAAACTGAAACCACAACAGCCACATAAATATACATCGTGAATATGACAACATGGACCTAAACTAAACTCAAACTACATAGCACTCAATTAGCATACCTTTCTTGTGTTAGTTGAAAGGGGCTGAGGGGTACTCGAACCATAAGAAGAGCCACAAGATTTGGCCGTGGTGCTAGTATGGCTGTGAAGGGAAGTGATTTTAGTTAGAACTATCGTAAGAGTAGTGTGTTCAAAGGAGTGCACACTATAGGTATATATAGAGAAAGATACATGCACTACTTAAATAAAAATGACAGTCACAAACAGTATTCAACAATAATACACTGAAAAAAGCCTGATACACTACTCTACTAAAAATGACAGTCATAAACAGTATTCAACAATAATACACTGAAAAAAGCCTGATACACTACTCTACTAAAAATTACAATCATAAATAATATTCAACAATAATACACTAAAAAATCTTGAAAGGGTGGGGACATGGTCCAAGGGTATTCAGTATACGACAGAAAAGCAGATTACAAGTTGGGGATAAGGCAAATAATGCAATGGGTTCTGTCACATGGGCAAAAATTTTATAGATAAAATTTCACAAATACAAAAATTAAAGTAAAATTTAATAGATTAAAAATTCACACGCAAAAAAATTCACAACAAGTTTAGCAGAGAAAAATTTCAAGAAATTTTACAAAAATTATAAAAATTTGAAAGAATACACGACAAAATTCATAGATCCGTAATTTTGCAAAAAAAGATGAACACGGATCGATGATTTCAAAACCCAGAACTGATTTTTGTATTGGTTGGTTCAAACGACCAATTTACTGTGCTCATTCCAAGTAAACCTATTTATAAATAAAATATTTGTTGGATGGTTAAATGTTAATGGACATTGGAATAGGTCACAACTTCAAAAATCTATTCTAGAGAAATGTCAATTATCACGCAAAGAAGAAGAAGAAGAAGAAGAAGATTCACTAATGAGATAAAAGAAATTGAGAGTTCTACCTAAAATCAGTAAACTAAGGTAAATTATGAGAAAAAAGAATGAAGCAGACCGATTTGCAAAGGGGTGACCATGGTGACGCGATTTTTCTGAGGTGTGTCAGTGGTTGCGCCTTTTTGCAGAGGGGGCGCCATTTTTGCAGAAATGTGGTGGTCGGTGGCGCGAGTTGCAGAGGGATGGCGATGGTGGCCCGAATTTCACAGATCGGTGGTGATGGTGGCATGATTTTTGTAGATGGGGTGGTAGGGAGAAGGGAAGCCATGGCAGACCGCTTTGAGAGAGAGAGAGAGAGAGAGAGAGAGAGAGAGAGAGAAGGCATATCTTTGTTAGAAAAAAAAGAAGAGAATTGTATTTCTCTCTACCCTAAATAGCCGACAATTTATTTTGGGCTATTTGACCAAAGCCCATTATAGGTTATTTGGCCAAACATGGATCATAATGTTTGGTCAAATAACCCACATTCAAATTTATTTTGGGCTGAATTTTGGTAAAAAATCCAGCCAAAAATAGAAACAAACATAGCCTTATAATTTCATTTACATACGATCACACAGGACGTTAACTCGTTACTACTCGAAACAGTGAATTCCCTATTGGCAATCACCGAACAATTGCCACTTGTTCTTCTGAACTGCACTTCGAGATTGATCCCACCAAAGGGTGAAATGGATCTAACTACTCTAATAACCCGTTCAGTGTCACAAGTCCAATCTTCGTGAATCCTCAGTTCTAAGGCTCACGCACACTATCGCGACCATTATTCCAATCATTGATGATCAAAAAGTATTACCCATGTGATTGAATTATGACGATCCGTGTTCGAATATATCAATTGCATTGATATATCTATGACCAAGATCCCACCATCCAAAGTGACCGACTGACACTCCTTGTTAAAGTTTGTGTCATACAAGTCTGGTCTTAATGCTCAATTAAAACTTGTCAACTTACGAACTCTAGTTTAAGTAAACAAGGAACCGATACTTCTAGAGTCCATCTCCTCTAACCATTGAGGAGTAGAATCTCCCTCTTGATTACCTTGGACTTATTTGTTCAATACCTATATTAATGTCATCAAGATTGATATAAACAAAACAATGCCTTTATTAAAGAATAAGAGTTTGTACAACATAAAGGTAAATGCCCTATTAATCTAATTCCTATATGGCATGGAGGGCATATTCGTAACAAAACTAGAATTAAACTTGGTTTGATTATATACAATTGGGTGACTGGAACATACCCATAACACTATATCTAATAGAAACTATGCAACTCCAGTCTTCAAACCATGTGAAAACCGAAATACCACATTTTGGTTAAGACCTTCCCACAAGGGCAATTGTTGTCACACAGGCAACTATCCCCTCCTCAGCAATTATCACGAGTTATTGGTGGCACAAATGTTTATAGATTTCATAAGTTCTATAAATACACTTTCATTGCATTAATTCAATATTCTGAGATAATATAACAAGACGGAGTCCTACTATGTTGGACTCTATCTAATCTTCCGGAGAATATTTTGTGCTTGCACAAAATTTTGATTCAACTAACTTGATCACTATAATAAATTTTCTCCCACTCAAATTTGGGAACAAGATTCTCATAAGTGATTTACAAGGCAAATAGCCACTATCTGAATCAGTAAATTTAAGCAAATGTCACAAAATTATGATTCGAATTTTGCATGATCACTTTGGTAAATGTGCTCCCACTCAAATTTGAGAACCAGTTCTCTTAAGTGATCTATAAGGCACAAATCTAATATACGAATCATTAAACCTGACTAGAGGTTTAGCAATTTGAAGATTTTTCATCCCTAAAAAACTTCTTCGGACATTCTGTGATTTACTAATTTTTTCACCTATCATTTTTATTTAGAACACATACACCTTAGATCATTCCAATGTCTTCTAGACATAGATACTTTGTCTCATTGATTTTACTTTTCAAACTTGTTTGAAAAGATCATCAACTAAGATTCTCTCCATAATCTCCAAGTAACATTCTAGCGTTTCAGATTATGAGAAATCGAACAGACAATATCAAGGTATATGAAGGATTAATGGATACAAGGTTTATTTCCCAATCTTCACATTAATTAAATCACAAAAGTTTAACCGAATTAACTACAATGAAAGATCAACTTATTAGCCTCAGAATTGCCACGTACGACTTACTACAAGTTGACAACCAACCATGAAAGATATAGTCAGAGAGTTTCTCTTACTAGCTTAGTGTCTTAGTTCATTGTGACTTAACCAAGTATGCAAAAAAAAAAATCATACATAGTTGTTCACATTAGTTAATGAACACATATTGATTATGATCGAATAATCAATGCACATTGGTCACAATTCACCCGCAAACCATTGAAGAAAAAAGATCTAGCACCACTATGTGTATCTATTATATAGATACTAACCAAGACAAAAACTCAAATCCAGGAGTAATACATCTTAGGAGAACAATTCAGAAGATCGGCTTCCAATGATCTTTTTAGAATTTCAAACACTTTTTGATTTCACGATACCATAAACCTAAATCCGCATAGGACAAGATTTAGTATCTTAGTGCTTAATGTGTAAAATGCACTATATAAGCGTCTATGAGTGCTATGTTTTTAACTCAGTGCATACATGAGTAAAATTGACCAACCGTATGTCAATTGTTTCAAATCATGGTATACACGAGTAAAATGACAAATCGTATATCAATTTAGCACTTTTACCTTTAGTCCACTTCTTTTCACATTAGTGGTTAAGTCTGTTCTCCCTAGATTCATGCTATGTCTCTTTCACAACTTTCCCTTTGTTCTAATCTCATTTACTGTAAGAGTCTCAAACTCTATTTAAAACTGATTAGCCACAAAGTCCTAAGTCATTATCATAGAAGCAATAAGCCTCTTATGTACAAAATACAAAATGGCTAACACCGACTATGAAAGTCTCTTGACAAATGAAAGACTTGACCTTTAGATGCCTTCATTATTAGAAAGAGGTTGTACAAAACTTGAACTCATCACTTCCCATAAGAGAAGTCGTTGTTTGTTGACTTTAATTTATAATATTATTTGGCATTACCCTGAAAAAGCAACTCATTGTTCTCTTATTTAGGGTATGCTTCTAATTATCAAATACTAAAGTCAACAACACCAATTCAATTCAATTTTATGGATGTATTACTCATTTGGTCCACTTATAGATTAATAGTATAATTTCTCATTCGCATATGAGATAATATATCATAAATATCACAAAGACATCATAAGAAGTGGGAATGGCTTTTCACTTATGCTAAACTCATTGATCTTTTATATTGAGTAGGAAGACTCACTCTAAGTCTTATATGACTTTGTTATTGCCCTCTAGAGCATCTAATTCAATTTTACATATTCCAAAATATTATGACACGACGTGTCATAATTTCTACTAATTCGTACTCATCTAGTACTATTCTAAAATCTCAATACTCATGAGATTTTGGTTTCCATGGTCATACTAGAGATATCATACATGCCCATCTATACAACATTGATTTTGTTAGGTGCATGCCCGCAATGCCTATGAGGAATTAGATAGAGTAGTGCTTTGATAAGTTATTTGTACAAATATTTTATCATTTCTAATTATAGAATAAAGGTTTTGATTTTGTTCATATAAATCTAATGGCATTTAAATGTATTGAACAAATACGTCCATGATATTTGAAGATAGACTTTCCACCTCTTATGAAAAAGAGAAGGCACTGGAAGAGTCAAGTACTTAATCTCTTAAACCGGGAGTTCGCGAGTTAAGGAATATTAATTGGGCATTAATATTCAACTCGTATGACACCTTCATTGACAAGGAAGTGCCAGTGGTACACTGATTAGATAGTAGGAGTTGGTGTCATGAATATAATTAATGGAATTAACATATTTGAACTCGACTCACATTAGTCCAATCACATGGGTATTTACTCTTTGACAGTCAATGATGGGATTAAGATTGCGATAGTATGTGTGAGCTTTAGACCTGAGGAGTTATTTATGATGTGCTTGTAGTATTGGATATGTTGTCAGAGTAGTTAGACCTGTATCACCTGATAGGTGGAATCGACCTCGAAGTACGATCCACATGGTGCATTCAACATTATAAGATAACTGTCAATATGGGATTCACCATCTCGATAGTAAATGAGTATGTGACCTGTACGATCATAAGCAATAGAAATTACAAAGTCTTTGGCCAAAGCAAATAAACTGAACTAGTGATGGTCACTAAGGGTAGTATGGTAGTTTCACATTGTTATGATTACTAAGTACAACATCAAGTTATATGAGTTTGACGTACCATGGTTTTTACATGATTGGGTCACGTCAGTGAAGAGTTTATACACATATGGTAGTCATAATTAAGGTTTGTGATGACATGTGAAAGAGTTAGGTGCCCGGTGCGCCATTTGTAGGGCGTGTTAGCTAACTCTTTAAACCGTCTTATATTGTATCTTGTCAAGTTATTTAATAAAAGTCATATTCATCTTTATCTTAGCATTTTATGCAATTAGTTAAAGTCTCTTAGATCAATCGTAAGCTATGAAATGTGTTTGATATCGGGGATGCCAATCATGGAATACGTCTCTAAGGTGGTGGTCTTATAGATGTTCCAAGTCATAGAATCGTTGAGATAGGGATATCAATGACTCGTAAAGACTTGCACCTGCATTGCGCACTCTTGGAGAGTGTATCCATTTTGATACGGTGTACATCAGTGCATGTACGTGGGTTCTCGTTGGGATCGAGTAAAACGAACAACCCTGCCGAGATTCCATATTGGAGTCAATGTCGAATTTGGAATCTCCTCGGTTATGTAGGTGTAAGATTGGTCCTCATGACGTGAGGCACCATTGGTCATCTCGTGCATCACCCACTGTAGTTAGATTTGTCACGCGATTCCAGTCGAGTCATAAAGTGGGGCATATTGGGTCCAGCCTGGTTATGTACGGAGGTGCGTGAGTGCCAAGAGAGAATTTGTCACTGATCATTAACATCGGTACATATCCAATGTAATTCACAGTGTATTGACCATGGGAACCTCCGGCCGAAGTTGTATCAATAAGGGGGGAGTGTTTCCTCGCTTGATTGATAAATTGGTCAATATCACTTAGATAGATATACATAGAATCGAGTTACTGGGATTTCGACTGACATCCAAGTCCTAGATTTGATCGGGATATTTGATGGAAGGATTTTACTTATGAGAGAATCGTAAAAGGTCACCTAATAATCGTTCATGGCTAGGTCTTCTTGGCGCGTGGCTAGTACTAACCTTGATTTGTAGGAGCCATGAATTAATCGGTAATTAATTCTTGGTCGGATTAAAATACTTGGAGTATTTAAATCTAGCAATGGAAATTTCAAGGGCACAAGGGGTTGTGTTCCTACTACTAGTACATGAACGAACCTACAATGGGGTTATACACTCGCTCAAGAAAGTTCTATTGCTATGTGAATATTAATCCGGTTCAGGATTAAAGTGAAATTGATTAATGAGATTAATTGATTAAGTGGAAGACATTTTAATTAGTAGGCTTGGGAAAATAATTATTCTATTAATTATTCTTGGAGATTAATTATTAGCGAAAATTTATTTCAGCTACTAATTGTACTATTAAGTAATCATGAGAATTATTTAATTAAAAAGTCTTGGAAGACGTGGGAGCCATTTTAATTAAGTTGGACATAATTAAATGAAGTCACAAGATTAAAATTTAAAACTTGTCAAAGTTGATAGTGATATTTTTGAAAAGAAGAATAAAATAGAAACTACTTTTCTTACACATGCAGTGATAGATGGGAGTTGCCAAAATGAGAAAAAACAAGTCTTCTCCTCTCTCTATCTCTATATGACCAAAATTTGGGGCTATAATAAGAGGGTTTCTTGCTCATCTTCCATTCTTGATGAAAACTAAAAGGAAAGAAAGCTTTGAGCTTAGTACTTCCTCCCTAGAGTTTTCTTCTTAGCTTCTCTTGTGCTTCTTGAAAACTTTCTTCCATAGAACTTCTTCTTGAAGATTAGTTATAGAAGATTATCTTCCATAGATACTTCTGTTAGAGTATATGCCCTCGAGTGCCATAAAGAGGATAGATTTATAGGGCATAAATATTGTAACTAAACTATGATTTTTCTATTAATATAAGACAGTTGATTGTTGTTTTCTTATAGGCATTTATAAGGTGTGAATAAACAATGTAAAGTCCTTGATGACAAGGCGAACCTTCTACCTCCTATGGGATAGGTGGAAAGGAACTAGAATGATTTGACCCTTCACATCTAAAAGGGTTCGCAAGTCTAAGAAATATTGATTGGGCATCAATAGTGAATAAAGACTTGTATGATGTAAGTTTCGACAGAGAAAGTGTCAGTCGTACACTATGGAAATGGTAGTGGGAACTTATATCATAGACGTGTCAGTTGGATTGATATGTTCCAACACGGCTCGCATCAGTTCATCACATGGGTATTCACTCATTGGCAGTCAATGATGAAACTGATAAGTAGTGATAGGTACGTGTGAACCTCTGACCTGAGAAATCGAGTTGAAGATGTACTTGTGACATCAAGTCTGTCATTAGAGTAGTTAGATTCAAATCACCTGTTGGTGGAATCGACCTCGAAGTGCGACTTGATGGGCAAGTAGCATTGTTAACTGATTTGCAATATGGAATTTATTCTCTCAGAAGTGAATGAGTAAAATATCCTATGCGATCATGAATAAGTGAGGATGAAAGTCTTTGGCCAAAGCATTTAAATACCTCGACTTATTATGAGCTTAGGCATATGGTCAAGTTATATGAGTTTGACTTTAAACCATGACTCTTACTTGACTAGGATATAAGAATAAAAGGTTTATACATGTACGGTATTCACGGCGTAAAGGTTTAGAATGATCCTATTCATTCATTCTCAATTGGGTTACGGTGTGAGCCACGAGACTGGCTGGGTGTCACTCACACCCCTTTGGATTCCTCCCAATTGCCTTTTGAGACGAACCTAAAGAGTCGCGCTTAAAGGAAGTGCAAAAGGAAAAACATGGGAAAAAGACTTGAGAGAAATTCACGGCATTGGATGCCGTAATTAATTAATTAATTAATTATTGGATAATTTAATTAATTAATTCAATTAATGAGTTAATTAATTTCTTGGAGAAATTGAATTATAAATTAATTAGGAATTGAATTAATTGAATTATCAATTTATTTATTGGATAAATAAATTATCCGATTAATTAATTAGCAAGCAAGACGAAAGCCCGAAGTCTTCCGACCCCACTAAGGGGCGGCCAAATAGACGCCCAAATAGGGCTCTTGCATGCTAGAGTTATTATTTCATACACAAGGTGAAAAATAACACAAGGCAACTTACATAACTTTCTCTCCAAGAAAAAATCTCCCACCTCTCTCTCTCTCTAGCCGTCTTTGACAAGGAAGAAAGGAGGAGTTTTTCGTTTTTGATTCTGGCGTGACGAATTACAGACGTTGGCAAATTCGGCGTTAGAGAAAAGGATCACGTTCAGAAATCAACATACGCGAGAACGGTAATTTTTCTATACACAATTAAACACGAGGATTAGAGATGATTCGGGCTTTGAGAATTAAATTTACTTTCCACTATGTTTTATTCGTATAATTCCCAACAGTGGTATCAGAGCCAATCTCTGAATTATGTGTTTAATTGCTTACGTGATTGACTGTTTTTTCGCCTTTTTGAGGTCTGCTTTGAACGTGTTTTTCATATGAAAATATTCTGAATCTCGCTGCAGTTTCTTCATGAACGTTGTATTTTAATGAGTTGAGAATCTGGGCATATAAATTTTATGAGAATCGAAGAAGTATAACCCTGAGACGAGCGCGACACAAAAAGCATGCACAGTCTGCGCGCAATAGAAGGCCTTTTCGGCCTCCCGTTGCGCACACAGCGTGCGCACTGCGCACACTAGGTGGGCCCCCAATGCAGTGCCATTTCACGGCGCCGGTCAGAGGGGCTGGCCGGATAGCACAATTAAACCGTGCGCTGGGCGGAAGGCATACAGCGTGTCATGCGCCCAGCGCACGGACCTGTTTTGGGGCCCGGGTTTTCGTGACTCGGGCCCTAATGGGTCGG
This sequence comes from Buddleja alternifolia, assembly GCA_019426215.1. Lineage (NCBI taxonomy): Eukaryota > Viridiplantae > Streptophyta > Magnoliopsida > Lamiales > Scrophulariaceae > Buddleja > Buddleja alternifolia. Next base: position 25,099,248 of record CM033393.1, on the reverse strand, counting down.
GTTATATTTTCCTAAGGTCCAAATTTTAATTGAATAGGTGTTTGGGCTATTTTAGTTATCCGGGTGGGTCAAAAGGATGATGACCCGGATTTAATTAAAAAGGAGCTCAAATTGTTTTGATTAAAATTATGGATAATTCAATAAATTAGTTATTGGGCCTAATTCATTAATTTTGAATATGCCAATGGTTGGTAATTTAATTTTGATAAAATTAAGCCCAACATAGTTTTTATTGATCTTTATTTGAATGAAATAATTAATTAATAAACTTTTGGAGAATTTTATTTATTAAGTTATTTATTTAAATAAAGAATTCTCATAAATAGGATTATTTTCATATGAATCAATAAAATTTGGAATTTTATTGTGGAAATTAATTCAGTTGGACTAATTAATTTTTATTAATCACCAACATAAGTGCTTTATTTATCACGAGCATGTATTATGTGATGGTGACATATGTCTTTGGGCTTAGGTTGCTTCTTTTGATTATGTATTTCTTTTGATAGGTTGTAAGGGCCAGTTTGAGCCCATTTTATTTTATTTCTAGATTTATGTATAGGTTTTAAATTATCTCTTGTAATAAATAGAAATAGAATAAGCCTTTCAAGATGGAGATCATGCAAAAGAAGAGGAGTTTGGAGCCCACGAAGATTAGATAGGCTTTTCTTTTTCAATTTTATGATGGCCCATTGGATTGGGCCCTCTAGATAAAAGCCCATAGACTTGTGTGTTGTATTATTGATTTCGATGCATGTTCATTAGTTGTATGAAGCATGTGTGTTATCAATATGTGCTATATAAATTGGTAAATGTGCAAAGTGAGACGAAATAAATGTTTTGAACATGAATTCTCCCAAACAAAAATAATACTAAGTTAGTAAGGGATGCTAGGCATCCTTTCCCTCCACTAAACTTAATAAGATCAAGGATTAAATCCATATGTGGCATCTTCCCAGTAAGTGGGTTTCATATATTAAGATTTAATTCTAGAATTTTATTAAGTGCATTGGATGCCTCAATCGAGACATATTTCACCCCAAATATCGTTAAAGGGTTGCAAGGTGAAATTCAAATGTTAGATTATGAGGAGTTAGTGGGAATGAACTTAGATAGTCCACTTTACCAATAAATCGTTAAAGGGTTGCGGTATTTGTGGATTATGGGATAAATATGATTGAACCGTCTATTTGATAGATTGATGTTTGACATCACTTTAATTAAGTAATGGACCAAATATCGTTAAAGGGTTGTCATCCATTATATTAATTAAAGAACTCAATCCCCACCACGAAGTTTTCATCAGCGATCGCTTCCGTCATTTCACAGTGGGAGTGTGGAATTTCGAAATATGTAGTGGGAGCCAAGTTATAAGTCGAAGTTCTTGATTTTAAACTTGTTCTTAGTTTAGTCCAATATTCTAATTAAATTTGGTTTATTTTCTGCAGTTATTTGTTTTATCTCTCTCGTTTTTCAAAAATGACAATCAACCCACTTTCCGTATTACTCGAAAAGAATATCCTTACCGGACCCAACTACGTGGATTGGCTAAGGAATTTGAGAATAGTTCTCAATATGGAGTCTCTAGGATACGTGTTGGACACTGATATCCCTGCTCCACCTGCCAGAACACGTGCCAATGAAGAAGAAGTCCAAGCTCATGAAAAATGGGTAAAGGACGACATCCGAGTGCGTGGGTACATTCTTGGCTCTATGACGAATGAGCTATAGAGGTCCCACGAAAATATGACCACGGCGAGGGCTATCTTGGCGCACTTGGTCGAGCTCTATGCTGAGCACAGTAGGACTGCTAGATATGAAATATCTAAAGAGCTCTTCGGAGCCAAAATGAGAGAAGGGGAGAAGGTTGGGGATCATGTCCTCAAAATGATATCGAGGATCGAGAGATTGGAAGCTCTCGATTTTACAATGAACCCGCAACTTCAGACCAATCTTATCTTGCAGTCCCTTCCTGACTCTTTTCGTCATGAACTTCAATTGCAATGAGATTGAATGCAACTTAGCTGGGCTAATGAACAAATTAAACACTGCACAATCTCAATTGAAGCCCAAGGGAAAAGAGACTGCTTTGGTTATCACTTCTGGGCCCAAACAGGCGAAGAATAAGAAGAGAAAAACCAAGAAACAGGCTGGCGAGCTTGGAGCTCAGGGTGGTGTCGATAAAGGAAAAGGGAAAGCTCCTGTGATTTGCAAGTGAAAGGGGCCACAAAAGACAGACAGATGCCTACACTGCGGTGAGCTGGGCCACTAGAGAAGGAATTGTCCGAATATGGGGCCTGGCGCACAAGGTATGGAACTTTATGTTCATGAAACTTATTGTTCTATGACCGTCTTCTCTATATCTTGGATTCTTGACTCTGGAGCTAGTGCTCACATATGTTGTATGAATCAGGATCTGATGGAGGAAGGAAGCTGGACAACGATGAGGTGAAGATCAGAGTAGGCAGCGGACAAAGCGTCGCGGCTACTGCAATAGGATCTACCTCGTTGTTTTTAAATTCTGGACATGTAATATTACTGGATAATGTTTTGGTTTTGCCTAATGGGCTTAAAAACATTGCTTTCATTCGAGAAGGAGGTGCAGGTAGAAAGATTGTTCTGGAAGAACAAGATAACATCCCTTCAAAGACGTCAGTTCAAGAATCAAAACGCAGTTTGACACAACCATCGCAGCGACGATCTAGCAGAGTATCTCAGCTGCCTGAGAGATATGGCTATCTGCACAATACATAGCATCATCTGTATGCTTTATAGAAGGAAGCCATGGAGATGATCCCTCTGAGTACGATGAAGCAGCGATGGATATAGATTCCTCAAAGTGGCTTGAGGCTATGAAAGCAGAGATTGATTTGATGTATTCGAACCAAGTCAGAACTCTTACTGATCTACCAAATGGAGTAAGACCAATCGAATGCAAATGGATCTATAAAAGAAAAATTGGTCTGGATGGCAAGGTGGATACCTATAAGGCCAGGCTGGTGGCGAAAAGGTTATAATCAAAAGGAGGACATTAACTATGAGGAAACCTTCTCGCCAGTAGCCATGACCAAATCTATTAGAATTCTGCTAGCCATAGCTGCAAACTTAGACTATGAAATCTGGCGAATGGATGTGAAGACCTCATTCTCAAATGGTTACCTCGAGGAGGACATTTATGTGCAACAGCCCAGGAGCTTCATATACGAAGCAGATTCTCATTAATTTTGCAAACTCAATAGGTCCATCTATGGACTGAGCAAGCCTCTCGGAGCTGGAATCTAAGGTTCAATGAAGAAGCAAAGAAATATGGCTTCATCAAGAATGAAGACGAACTATGTGTCTGCAAAATGGTCAGTGGGAGCAAGTTGACATTCCTAGTTCTACACGTATATGACATACTACTTATAGGGAATGACATAGGCTTATTGATATCCGTCAAGACTCTCAAGCACGTTCTCCATGAAAGACTTGGGAGAAGCGACCTACATTCTCAGAATTCGCCTATATAGAAATAGAGTGAATAAAATGATTGGTTTCTCCCAAGATCTCTACCTAGAGAAAGTCCTTAAGAGATATGAAATGCATAACTCGAAGGGAGGACTTTTGCCCATGAGACATGGCATTAATCTTTCCAAATCTATGAGTCCTAAAATGGACAAGGATAGAATGGAAATGAGGAATACATCCTATGATTCCGCAGTAGGAAGTCTCATGTACGCGATGTAATTAGGCACATGATGTGATCATGGTCAGTAGGTTTCAAGCAAACCCGGGGGAGCCTCACTAGATAGCAGTGAAGTGAAGGTGAAGAATTGAAGGTGGATGGCCAATTCAGATTTTTAATCTGATTCGGATGACCTCAAGTGCACTTTTGGGTACATATTCACACTCAATGGTAGAGCAGTGTCTTGGAAAATTTCCAAGCAAAGCACAACTGCTGATTCCACAATAAAGGCAGAATATATGGCAACCTCTAAGGCAGCAAAAGAAGTTGTTTGGATGAGAGAGTTCATAGCTGAACTTCAAGTAGTTCCTAGCGCGGAAATGTCGTTGCCACAATGGTGTGACAACAACGGAGCAATTGCACAAGCTAAAGAACCAAGGTCTCACAACAAATCTAAACACGTGATAAGGAAATATCATATAATACGAGAAATCGTTGGAAGAGGCGATATCGCGGTGCAGAAAATAGCCTCAGCAGAAAATGTAGCTGACCCACTCACCAAGTCATTATCACAGGCGGTGCTAGATAAACATCTTGAGAAGATGGACATCAAATATCATAGCGATTGGAGTTGAGTGCAAGTGAGAGATTGTTAGGTGTACGCCCTCAACGCCTGTGTGGGATTAGATCCAGTAGGGTGATAAGTTATTTGTACAAACATTTTATCATTTCTATTTAAAGAATAAATATCTTGATTTTGTTCATATAAATCTAAGGGCATTTAAATGTATTAAACAAATAAGTCCATTAGATTTGAAGATAGACTTGCCACCTCTTATGGAAAAGAGGAGGCATTGGAAGAGTCAAGTACTTAATCTCTTAAACCAGGAGTTCACGAGTTAAGGAATATTAATTGGGCATTAATATTCAACTCGTATGACACCTTCTTTGACATGGAAATGCCAATCATACACTGATTAGATAGTGGGAGTTGGTGTCATGAATATGATTAATGGAATTAATATATTTGAACTCGACTCGCATTAATCCAATCACATGAATATTTACTCTTTGACAGTCAATGATTGTGATTAAAATTACGATAGTATATCTGAGCTTTAGACCTAAGGAGTTATTTATGTTGTGCTTGTAGTATTGGATATGTTATCAAAGTAGTTAAACCCGACCTGATAGGTGGGGTCGCCCTCAAAGTACGATCCACATGGTGCATTCGACATTATAAGATAACTGGCAATATGGGATTCACCATCTTGATAGTAAACGAATATGTGACCTGTATGATCATAAGCAATAGAATTTACAAAGTCTTTGGCCAAAGCAAATAAACTAAACTAGTGATGGTCACTAAGGATAGTTTGGTAATTTCTCATTGTTATGATTACTAAGTACATCATCAAGTTATATGAGTTTGCTCTTACTTGATCGGGTCACGTCGGTGAAGAGTTTATACACATATGGTAGTCGTAATCAAGGTTCGTGATGACATGTTCATCTCGTCAATTGGGTTACGATTTGGTTCCACGGTGTTGGCTAGGTGACAACCTTATCATTTGGAATCCTCCCGTTGCCAATTGAATCGAGCCTAGAGAGTCACGCTATGTGAAGAAAAGGATTATTTCCATGCTAAAGGTATTTTGGTAAAATCACATTAGATTTGAATTGACTCACGAAAATGGATGGCATGATTTAATTAAAGGTATTTAATTAGATTAAATAAATTAATTAAATCTTGTTAATTCATATGTTAAATTAATTGGAAATTAATTTATAAGTTGAATTAAATTAATTAAATTAATTTTACTTAGATTAAAGTAATTAATTAATTGTTAATTGGATTGGACTTGAATTTAATTAATTACACATGGGCTAAGTTGGAATAAAGCCTAGAAGCCCATCTGCTTAAGGCCTAGCGGCTGCCCCCTCTCTATATACCTAAGGGGTTCTGCTTATGTCTATAAGTATTCAGTCAGTGTCAGAACTCTACACACACAAGTCATTATTTTAGAATCTGACTAAGAGCCAAAAAGAAACCTAGAGCAATAGGAAAGAAAATTCCCTCCCTCTCTCTCCATCTAGCAGCCACTGCCATAGCTGCCGAGAGGAGATCGGAGCTTTTCTCAAAGAATTTTTCTTCCGCGTGATTATCTGGAGGCCGGAGTCAGGGGCTGCTGCTGATAATTCAAGATTTAATTGACAAGAGGTAATTTGATTACTCTCTGTCATTATTCGATACTATTGTGTGTATCATCCATATCATGAATATCCCCGGATTTGATTCTCGGGTGTGATTTGGATTAAAAATTTTATCCGCTAGACCGAATCACAACAGATTTCGTACTAAGCAAAATTAAAAATTATGACAATTCACCATAATGTATAGACTCGAAAGGTCACGTAGTGCCAGTCATCATCCATGTCAAAATGTTCATTATCACAATTTAATTTCCAAATACAAAATCTCATAAAGTTCTAGGTAAGTATCATTTGAATTAACCATAGAACTGTTAGGTATATGACCTCAATGCCAATGGAGAAATTAGATTGAGAAGGGCATTTTAGTTATATTGTACAAACCGCTATATTCTATTTATAGAATAAGGCAATTGGTTTTGTTCATGTAAATCTATTTGACATTTAAGTGTGTTGAACAAATAAGTCCTTGAGATTTGAAGATAGACTTTCCATCTCTTATGGGTAAGAGGGGGCGCTAGAAGAGTGAAGTACTTAATCTCTTAAAATGATAGTTCACGAGTTAAGGAATTTTAATTGGGCATTAAAATTCAACTCGTATGACACCTGCTTTAACAAGAAAGTGTCAGTCGAACACTAATTAGATAGTGGGAGCTGGTGTCATGAATATAGTTAATGAAATTAACATGTTTGAACTCGACTCGCATTAATCCGATCACATGGATTTTTACTCTTTGACAGTCAACAGTTGGGATTAAGATTGCGATAGTATGTGTAGACTTTAGACATGAGGAGTTATTTACAGTGTGCTTGTAGTATTGGATATGTTATCAGAGTAGTTAGACCCGTATCACCTGATAGGTGGGATCGACCTCGAAGTACAATTCAACTACTGCATTCGACATTGTAAAATAACTGCCAATACGGGATTCACCATCTCGATAGTAAACGAGTATGTGACCTGTGCGATCATAAGTAATTGAAATTATAAGTCTATGGCCAAAGCATAGAAACTAGATCATGATGGTCACTAAAGGTAGTTTGGTAATTTCACATTATTATGATTCCAAAGTACAGTATCAAGTTCTTTGAGTTTGACGTACAATGGCCCTTAGGTCGCGTCGGTGAAGAGTCTATACGCATATGGTAATCATAATCGAAAGGTTCGTAATGATGATGATGCCATCTCATATTCGATTGGGCTACGATATGATTCCACGGGGTTGGTTAGGTGACACCATATCCTTTGGTATGCTCCCATTGCCAATCGAATCGAGCCTAGAGAGTCGTGCTATATAGAAAAGACGGGACGTCTTGTTATTTACATAGTAAATGGTATTTTTGTAATTTCTCTAAGAGTGAAAGGATGGACTAACTTGATTAAGTTATTTAATTGAATTAAATAATATTTAATTAAGTTATTAATTCATAAGTTAAATTAATTGAGAATTAATTTATTAGTTGAATTAATTAATTGGATTAAGTAATTAAATAATATCCAATTGGATTGGACTGGGAATCAATTAATTATATATGGGTTGAGATGAACTTAGCCCAGTAAGCCCATTCAACAGGCACGGTCAGCCGGCCCACTTAGTTGTAGGAGAGTTGGATTTTATTTAAAGAACTCCAACACTTAAACTAATTCATAACGTGTGATTTGGAATCAGCCCTTACACAGTAATTAGACAAGACAGAAAATCCCCTCCCCTCTCTCTAACCTAGCCACCACCTTCACCTGTCAGAGAGGAGCTCAGAGTTTTTGAAGGTCTTTTCTGCGTGATATCTAAAGGTAGGATTTATGGGGATTGCTACTCTCATCAAATCGATTCATGCTTCAAGAGGTAAATTGTTTATCTCCTTTTTACTGTCAAGAAATCAACAATGAATCGAATTGATTCATGGTTTGGGAATTATTTTTATCCGCTGTGTTTTTACTCGAACAATTCCCAACAAGAACTCCCACTTAATTTTATGATAAAAAAACATATCAATTATCATGATATATAAGGGAAAACACATCTTATCATACGCATGTAAGTCGTCAAAAGTTCAAAATCATAAAGAAAACAAAATATACATTTCATAAACATATGCACATGAGTTACAAATCAACAACTTTTCAAAGCAAAGAACATATATACATGTGATTCACTAATATCACGAGCTCTAATACTTTCTATACATACGAGAAACCATATTAACCATCCCAATTGAGAGCATGTCTCTAGGAGCAAATTTCAAAAGACGAAGAGGACCATTATTCTGTTAGGTGTATGCCCTCAATGCCTATGAAGAATTAGATTGTGTAGGGTTTAGATAAGTTATTTGTACAAAATGTTTGATATTTCTATTTATAGAATAAAGGTTTTGATGTTGTTCATTGTATTGAACAAATTAGTCCAAGAGATTTCAAGATAGACTTTGCACCTCTTATGGACAAGAGGAGGCACTGGAACAATCTAGTACTTAATCTCTAAAACTGGGAGTTCGTGAGTTAATGAATATTAATTGGGCATTAATATTCAACCCATATGACACCTTCTTTGACAAGGAAGTGCTAGTCGTACACTGATTAGATAGTGGGAGCTGATGTCATGAATATGATTAATGAAATTAACATATTTGAACTCGACTTGCATTAATCCGATCACATGAGTATTTACTCTTTGACAGTCAATGATTGGGATTAAGGTTGCCATAGTATGTGTGAACTTTAAACCTGAGGAGTCATTTATAACATGCTTGTAGTATTGAATATGTTATCAGAGTAGTTAGACCTGTACCACCTGATAGGTAGGATCGACCTCGAAGTACGATCCAATAGTGCATTCGATGTTATAAGATAACTTGCCAAAACGGGATTCACCGTCTCGATAGTAAACGAGTATGTGACTTGTACGATCGTAAGTAATTGAAATTATAAGTCTTTGGCCAAAGCATATAAGCTATCTTGTGATTGTCACTGAGGGTAGTTTGATAATTTCACATTATTATGATTCTTAGTACAGTATCAAGTTATATATGAGTTTGACTAAACCATGACTCTTACTTGATCGGGTCACGTCGGCGAAGAGTTTATACACATATGATATTCGTAGTCAGGTTCGTGATGGCATGATCATCTCGTTTCCAATTGGGTTACGATTTGGTTCCATGGTGTTGGCTAGGTGACACTCTTATCCTTTGGAATCCTCCCATTGCCAATTGAATCAAGCCTAAAGAGTCGCGCTATGTGAAGAAAAGAAATATTTCCTTAAGCTAAGGGTATTTTGGTAAAATGACATTTGATGTGAATTGTCTGACAAAATAGATGGCATGATTTAATTAAAGATATTTAATTTGATTAAATTAATTAATTAAATCATATTAATTCTTAAGCTAAATTAATTGGAAATTAATTTATAAGTTGAATTTTATTAATTGGATTAATGTAATTAATGAATTACCAATTTGATTGGACTTGAATTTAATTAATTACACATGGGCTAAGTGAAAACAAAAAGCCCAAAGCCCATCTGAAATAGGCCAAATCGGGCGGCCCTCACTGAGTAACCCTGGGGGTGTCTTTTACTTGGTATAAGTATTCAGTCAGTGTCAGAACTCAAAACCAAAATAAACCTAGAGCATTAGGAAAGAAAAATCCCTCCCTCTACATCCGTCTAGTCTTCTGCAATAGTTGCCGAGGAGGAGGTCGAGCTTTTCTTGGAGAATTTTTCTTCCGCGTGATTATCTAAAAGCAGGAGTCCGGGGCTGCTGTTGATAATTCAAGATTCAATAGACAAAAAAAAGGTAATTCAATTACTCTTGTCAATTCTCGTTAATTGATCTAAATTCTAATATCATGAATATCCCTGAATCGAATTCTCGGGTGTGATTCGGATTAAAAATTGTCCGCTAGACCGAATCACAACAGTGTTATCGGAGCTAAAATTCAGGAATATCATGATATTCGTTGTATGTTTATTTGTTTTAATTGTTGTAATATCATAAACATGTATTTACATATGTATGTAAATTCGGGTAATTTATTTTATGCATGCTTATTTGCAAAATTAATTTTTCATGAGTTGAATTGGATTTACTGCGTAAAACGAAAAAATTGAATTGGATTCCTGAGTTTAATAAAAAATTGGATTTTGAAAAAGTCGTGCAGCCCGGAGCGGCGACCCGCCACCGCCGGAGCAGCAGCGGGCGACGACAACTAGTGTTGGGCTTTAGCCCAACACATTAGGGTTGTGTTGGGCAAAAGCCCAACACCCCAACGGTGACAGCACTGGGCTTAGCCCAGCTCATAAATATGTGATGAAAACTTATGTCATTGTTAACTAATTTCTAATGTATAAGAATAAAATATACAAAGTTATTGACTCTAAATAAAAATAGACAAAAATCAAGTAGAATGAAGGTATTGAGAAAATGTTTATCACAAAAATTAAATATTAAGTTCAACCAGTTGTTAATACTATCAACATAGTGAGTATTCATATTAGGAATTATGTCCAAAATTAGAGTTTGATATGTATTTTTTACGTGTATTTACTTATTAATCATATAATAGAGACACTTAAAAAAAGCATATATTACTTCGATAAACTTTTTCAAAGAATTGCTTATATAAGCTACTATAACTTTTTTTTTAAAATTAAAAATTAGTTTTTCTACACATGATAATTGTTATTTACTTATCTATTAAAACTAAAATAAATTTGAATTTTATGACAAGTATTATCAAATAATTTTTGCTTTAATGATAATTCGGCCCCCCAAATGATAATTTGGATCCGCCCTTGTGTATTGTGCGTGACATGACAACTATACACACTTATAAAAAAGAGATAGATATAAATACACATTCGGACCATTGAACTCAATTTGACATATAAATATAAATACACAATCGGAGCATTGGACTCAATTTGATATAAAATTATTCATAAACACAAATTATTATTTATATATTATCCAAAAAGCAAGCCCCTGAATCCACGTGTTATATAGGGGAGAGAGTGCAGTAGAGAATGAAAAGTAGTGAGAGAGCAGGTGCTACTGCGACACCTGATCCATCCAATCGTTTTTCCCTCGCTTTTTTCCCTCCTTCCTTTCGTTACTTTACTTCAGCTGAAAATAGAGGGAAAAATCGAAACTCACCCCGCCCTCCCTAAATACCATACCATTTTTAATGTTACACAATAAATATTACTTTAATATAATAAATAAAAAATATATATAATGTAAAATTTTTATTGAGAGGCCTACAATAAGTAAAATAAAATAAAATAATATAGTAGTAGTAGTAGTCCCAATCCCAACAAAACAAAACCCCTCTGGTTTCTATTCTGACTCCTCAGCTCTCTCTCGATCGCTCGCTCCAAAGAAATACCCTCCCCCTCCTCTTCTTCTTCTTCCTAACTGTGATTATTTATTTTATTATGTCTGATCGGGCTGCTGAAATTGAACAGAACTATCCGTTAAATAAATAGTCAAAATTAGGGTTTTCGTGTTTTTTTGTGGTGATATATATATATATATATATATATATATATATAAGAAGAAATAAGGAGATGGGGCATCATCGACCGACGACTAGGAGTAAGAATAAGAGGAGTAAGCCTGACGACAATGCCTCCGCCGACACCACCTCTCAAATTTTTAGGTATTTTATTCTCTATTTTTCACTATCTTATATTTTGAATTTTGCGGCTTATTTTCATTTTTAATAATTGTTATTTATGTCCCGAACGAGATCGCCTGAGGAAATGACATAAATTTACAAGCATTTTGGCCGGAAATATTATGAAAAAAGAAAATTTGTATCTGGGTTTTAGTTTACATAATAATAATAATAATAATATGAAACATGAATTACTTTTGAGATTTTTCCTGAACTTCCTTTTCTTTTAATTTTAACGAAAATGCTAGTTCAAAACTTAGAATTTTCTCTTCCCTTTCTTAAACTTCTTTTGGAGGTTGCATTAACTTCAGATACTGTTATTAGATGGATTTTGTAATTTGTTTGATAGCTTACTGATTAAGAAAGTAAATGGACTCCTCGATACACAACTTTCTTTGCAGTTGAATACTTACCTTGCTAAAACTGAAGAATCCAGTTAATTTTGGTCATTATGGACTTCTCTATTCTTAAAATGAATTTGTATTTGGAATGTAGGAAGATTCTTTCAAATAGAGAGGTAACTGAAGATGATGTAAATCAGCTATACATGATATGGAAGCCTGTGTGTCAAGGGTGTCGAGTAAACACGAAGGACAATCCCAATTGCTTTTGTGGCCTGATCCCACCTCCCAATGGAAGTCGGAAATCCGGCTTGTGGCAGAAGACCTCTGAAATTGTAAATTCGCTTGGTCCCGACCCGTCTCACGAACTCCGTGAATCCTCCAATACTCCGGCAGGCCTCACAAATCTTGGTGCGACTTGCTATGCCAACAGCATACTGCAATGTTTGTACATGAACAAATCATTCAGGGAAGGCGTTTTCTCTGTTGAACCTGAAGTTTTGGATAGGGAGCCCGTTTTGAATAACCTTGTAAGACTCTTTGCACAGCTGCATTCCAGTAAGATGGCCTTTGTGGATTCAGCACCATTTATCCAGACCTTGGAACTAGACAATGGTGTTCAGCAAGATAGCCATGAATTTCTCACCTTGCTCTTTTCTTTGCTTGAGCGATGCTTGAGCCAGTCCAAAGTTCCCAAGGCCAGAACAATTGTACAAGACCTTTTCCGAGGAGGCGTCTCACATGTGACTAGGTAAGGTGTGCTGCGATTGTGTTTATACTCAAATGATGTCGAGATCTTCTTCTTGAACTTGCATGTATAGGTGCAGATGGTGTTATAAGTTAAAGTTTGATTGTTTTCTCTCATATGCATGACCTATAGACTTGTCAAGTCTAACAACTGAATTATGAAGGAAAAATTGTTGGCTAGTGGTTACACCAAGGTTATATTGGAAGAATTGAAATATTTTAAATTTAGGATGTAAATTTGCAGTGACTTAAAATTTGGAGGTTACAAAGGCAAGCTTGTGTAAGAGAAAAGCAAAACAAGAGAATTTGATTAATAGTTCCATTTAAGTACTGATGGAATTCTACACTCTCGTAAGATCTGAGACTAAGTCATAATATTGGTTCATCTTGAAGTTTCATTGTGGAGTTGGGGACCACCCTTTATGACTTAGACATGCGAAGTCACACTTATTTACAGTCCAGATTCAGCACACTCTGAAATACAGCTGACATCACTTGAAATGTGTGACACGAACTTTCTTGGCTAATTATATTCATTAAATTAGTATGTGCTAGCGGCCAAACATTGTAACTTTTTTATCCATGTTCTCCCGTCTTTGCATTCTGTTCTTTTAAGTGCAACAGGGAAAAGTATGCAAAAATATGCAGATCTTTCAACACGGGATAGTCATTTTCACAACTAATGTAGATCATGTAACATTTCTTATATTAGTCTTTACTATCCATTGCTCTTTATTTGCATTCAATGTCTTATGGCTTCCATGAATCTTCACTGGTTTGTGTTCGATATCAGTATCTCTTTTATTATGTTATTCTTTATTTATTCAAGTGAATATTGTTAAGTAATGGAGTTTATTCGTATTGGTATTTTAATCCAATCAACTGTATAATTGCTAAGGGTTAATGACTTGTTACCCCCTGTTTCTCTATGTCTATTGCTATTTGTGAGCAAGTATGCCTGTCATGTTTGTTTGATTTTTTTATTTTCTTGCTTTTGTGAAATGACATGACACTGCCTTTCCTTCTTTCTCTTTTAAACCGTACAGGTGTTCAAAATGTGGGAATGAGTCTGAAGCTTCATCAAAAATTGAAGATTTCTATGAACTGGAATTAAATGTTAAAGGTTTGGAGAGTCTGGATGAGAGTTTAGATGATTACTTTAGCATAGAGGAGCTTCATGGAGACAATCAATATCATTGTGATGCATGTGCCACACGAGCTGACGCTACCCGTAGCATTAAGTTGCGTTCGCTGCCAGCCGTCCTGAATTTTCAGCTTAAGCGTTGTGTTTTCCTTCCTAATGTAATTGCTTTATATTCTCATACCGACTGTTTCTTTCCATAATTTCCTGAAAGTCCTACCATTTTTTCACCTTCAGTTTGTTGATTCATTATTTGTGATGCAATGTTTAATCGTGACCTTGCTAATTTTTTTCTGCTGGAAACATATGTATAGCTCTCTTGGTAGAGCGACAATGCAGTTTAAGAAATGTTGATGTGCAACGTTTGTAATGCCTTTTCTAGTCAATCACTTGCTTGCGTTTCAGTGCTTTCTCATACACAAGCATTCGAATTTTTGTTGTCATCTGGTGTGAACTGCTTTGTATAGTTTCATGGTCTTTTTTCATTTTCTCTTGAACTTCTGTACAGATTGAGATGTCATTTTAGCTTAGTATACTTCTATAAGGTTTAGTTTTCTCGTTTCACATTCATAAGATGTGAATATATTGTTCTGTTTTTTAGTTGGTTTGATATTAAGAATATCCATGTCAATGAGAGTGCTCCTCGAACCTCCTCTTAGCTACTCAATATGAGTTTGCTCAAAAAGTGATTCTCATTTTTCTCTATTAAGTGACATTATATTTATTTACATTTCTCTTCTCTCGACTATATTATGCGTTACTTTGTTTATATTTGCAGACGACCACAAAGAAAAAGATAACTTCAGCGTTTTGTTTTCCTGGAGAACTTAACATGGAACGGAGATTATCCGAGTGTTCTCAATTGGATTTGATATATGACTTGGCAGCTGTGTTGATACACAAGGGTTCTGCTGTCAACAGTGGCCACTATACAGCCCATATAAAGGATGAGAACACTGGCGAGTGGTGGGAATTTGATGATGAACATGTCTCGAACTTGGGCCAAAAGCCTTTTGGGCCTACGTCATCAGTTTCTGTTGCTAAAGCTGCGCAAAACGAGCCAGTGGATTGCTCATCTTCTGCAAAACAAGTGACTGCTCTTGTGGATGGGAATCATGCCGATGAAAAAAAGCTGCAATCTTCAGATTCAAATGGTGTTCATCATGTACAAACATTTTCATCCACTGATGCATATATGCTAATGTATGTTCTTAGGCGTACAAAGATTGATGGCGAGGACACTGCAGCACGGTCCGGTGAACGCAAAATGGAAATAGATGGTTCTGTAATTTCACAACAAATTGATAATTCTCTTCCATTTCATCTCTCGGAAGAAGTACATGCATTGAACTCAGTATATCTTGATTCTTGTGAACAATACAAGTCAAAGAAGGAATTCCAGCTAAGTTGCATTATGAAGCGGCGACAGGAGGTGCGGTCGATCCTTACTGAAGCTCCAGTTGTATCACTTGAGAAGCCATATTTCTGGATTTCTACTGAATGGCTTCGACAGTGGGCAGACAGTGTCACTCCGTTGTAAGTTGGAATGTTCTTTTTCCTTACTGTTGTAAGTATTTAGTTTGCTCATTGGGTTTGGAAACATTTTTCTTGATCCGCTTTTCATCTTTTCCTGAAATGCCCTCTCATGTTTGAGGTCCACAGTTTTGAGTATATTTTTCAATTCACCTCAAACATCCTTGAATTTGTTTAACTAGATATTGTTTTAATTGATGTTATTAACACTGAAATGGTGGAGGGGAGCATAGACACAACTTAGTTGCAATCAAATCCATAGGAAGGTTTAAGGATCAGTAAAGTTATAAAAGGATAAAATGCTTAATTGTCTGAAATTTCAGTTTCATGATACATCACCTTATTCAACATATAGTATAGATAGCAGTCACAGGACCACCTCCTGAGACAAAATAGTGCCTCTTTTACTCGTTTCTATGGGAAAAATGCTGATAATACAAGTAATTTGGTGCAGGGCTATTGACAACACCTCTATACGGTGCTTGCATGGCAAAGTGCCAGTTTCAAGGACAAACTACATGAAGCGGTTGTCAGTTGAAGCTTGGACGACCTTATTTTCTAAGGTATCATTCCATGCGGTTCCTTATGCATGATATGTTACGAAGTATGAGATACCCTATTCTAGTTATAAGCTTTCAGGTCCTGCGATAAATTCTCAGATCCTCTTTTGCACCACAGCCTTTTTACCTGGATATTGTTCCCTCTCAGGGTTCTGACTGCCTATTTACTTGAACTAACATTCTTCAATTTTTTTAAAATCTTTGCTTTTATTCTTCTTCTTTCCATTTGTTACCTTTGAGAGTAACCTGTTTTATTGCTTATGTCATCTAATTCACTCTGTTAAAGATTTCATGTCAGTGTAGTTTTCGGGTAATCTGCCTTGAACCTTTGATTTTCATTCATTCGGATTTTCTTTATATTTTGAAATTTTTTCATCATACGCCTTGCAGCAGTGGTCTATCCATTTCTGAGACCGAATTAAAAAAGAGCAGGTTTTCATGATCCAAATCAATGAGAAATAATGAAGATAATGAAATGTCTGTTGGTCCTGATGCATCAACAAACAATTTCATGCATTAGGACCATGCTTTGATTAGGTCAAAGAACTAAGGTACTAATAGGAATCTTTAGAGGGCATTTCGCTTAGTTTATATGCTCCTAATAAAAACATCTCATAAATTATCAAAAAAGACATACAAAATATTTAGAGGGTTTTTGCCGGTAATGGAGCTAGGCCACAATTATTCAAAATTCTATTTTTAGTATGCAATTATGTAAAACTTCAAAATTTTGCTAATACACTCTTTCTTGCAGTCAAAACATATATTTTATCCACCCAATCTGTGTTCTCAGCTAATTTTTCACTCAATTTAGGTCGTTTTTCCATCCATTTTTCCTCTTTCCCGTATCCTAAATATAATTTCTATTTCTTTTTGTTTTTCCAAATTCGATTTCTGTGAAGCTAATTTCATTGAGGGAATATAATGAGTGTAGATATTTTTTATTTGAATGGTTAGAGCTCACTTGTATTTTCATAGCATAGATTTCAGATATTTACGTTTTGTTTTTATTTAATGCTATATTTAGAACTACATTTTATTATATTAGTTATGAAATATGTCAAATATTATTTATAGGTATTTTATTATTACGGATACTATATTTACATTGCCTTAAAGCATTAATAGCTTGTTCACTTGAAGCAAAAATCAACAAGAAAACAATTTTAATGTGAAAATTGCATAGTAAAATATTGATATTTTCTATCGGCCCAATCCTCCATGTCCCCAATCAAAATTTCTGTTCCGACTTGTTGGGTTTCCTAGCCGATAATAGTGGTGAGAATATCAGAGTTCATAAGTTCTGGGGATTTGCATTTAAATTGCATGGAATCTCTGAAAAAAGTTGCACTTCCTTGCAAATTACCTATAAGAGAATGATATGTCTGGTATTATATTCCCCCACCAATTACAACCACAGTATTAAGGTTTAGAAAGTACTGGTTTTTGAAGAGTGGTTTGATGCTAAACTATAACTAGTTGAATGAATTCTTTTTCTACAAACTTATATGACATTTGCATTTGAGTAGAATAAATACACTGAATCGTGTATAGCAATCTGGATCAATTTCTAATGATTAGATCTATAATATCTTGCATAAGATTCTCTTACATAGATGATAGGTATTTATTGACATTGTAAAATCAAGAACGAAATATACGTGTGTTAACATCAAGTCCATGTTGACTTTGTTGCTTGGGAGAGACTTTTGGGTTACACTCGAAATTCAAGGATTCTGGGCTAGTTCGACCTACTTATTGTTTTGGTGGAATAGCAAGCAATTTCCTCTGAGGAATGGTGACGAAGGGTCTGGGTACCAGAGGTCAATAATTGTTGTGGACCTGTCCAGTGCCAGCTATATTGTGATGGAAGGTACCCATAATCCTCGCTTCAATCCTTGACCAGCTCAAACCACAACATGATGTCTTTGAGCCAAAGCATTATTTTACATTGATTGTGGAGCAAAACGAAATGTCAAAAATCTTCAATTTCGACTTGATGATGTGATTAACAAGTCCAATAGATTGAAATGAGGCAGATAATACAGTATCAATCATGATCCTTTAAATTGGTGTTAGCAGAATTAAGCACTGACCTTCCCCCACCCCCCGCCCCACCCCACTCCCAAAAATTGAAAAAAAAAAGGAAAAAAAAAAAAGGGAAGAAACAAAGAAAAGAAAAGGAAAAAGAATGATGTGCTAAATTAGATACCACAAGTGACCAGGGCAGTTGTGCAAAACCTGACAATTATAAGCTTGTCTTTAGTTTTAAATGGTTCCTTCATCTCACTGTATGCAATATAGAAAAATAAACTCAATTACTTCTAGAAGCACTAGAAAATTCTTCATTTGTGTCCTTCTAAGCTATGACTTCTTGAAGAAAATGGCATCATCATCCATTCGCTTTACAATTTCCAATATTCTCGTCCTACTTGTTTGTATTGTGTCAACTATTTGTTTCTGATAATTTTTATGTGATTCATGTAACAAGTATGGTGGGGGTCCGACATTGGCCAATGGTGACCACTGCATCGATTGCATATTTGAGATGGGTCGAAATATGGTGCGTGCGAGTACGTACAGGGATCAGAGATCATTGATGAAAGAACTTGCTGAGACGGCGCTTTCCGGGGAGCCTTTAGATGGCAAGTTGTACTATATATCTAAGTCATGGTAGGACATGTTAAAGATTTTGTCTCTCCACCTTCATCCTGATATTGTTGTCTTTGCATGATCATCTACTGTTTGTACTTTTGAGATGTGGAGCTGTGAGTTGAGGCCCTTTTATCTTATGTGGGGTTTCACATAAATCTTTATGTTTGAAAAAGATGCATCAAGAGCCATGAATATAACTTATTGTCAGTTGTGTCTACAACGGGTTTATTTTAAAAATAAGAAAGGGAAAGTTGGACAAAGTACCAAAGTATTCAGCCACAAAATGAATCTCAATTATTATTGAGAACGGAGAATAAAATGGTTGAACAATACTAAGCTATGAACCTCAAACAAAGAGCTAAATCATGATTGCAAGCGACTAGGTCAGGGATTGTTTATGCCAAACCAAGAATCCCTTGAATTTGTTGGAATCAACACTAAAAGGTGTGAAAGATGGCTTGCAAATTGAGTTCTTCTTGGGTGTTCTCTTATTGGCTGGGATCTCAGGCACATTCCTAGAATCGCTTCTTTCCATTTTTTCAGGTGTTTTCATTTTATCAGCACTCCTCTAGGCATCATCGTTTCATATGTCTGTAACTCTTTCGGTGTTATTGAATGTGTGTTGCTGTTGAAAAATCCAAAACTAGAATTTGTTAATTGCAAGTATTATCCGTGTACTTGGTAGGTTGCAGCAGTGGCTACGCAGGAAAAACATAGACTTGCCGTGCGATGCTGATTCTGGACCGACAGCTTCAATTAGGTGTCCCCACGGTGAACTTATGCCTGAACTAGCATCTGGTGCTAAACGATTGTTGGTGCCTGAGAGTCTCTGGAATTTTATACATGAAACTGCTATGGCAGTGAAGCCAGATGACTATGTGGGCTGTTCAACTTTCTCTGCAGACTCTGAACCATGTGCTTTATGCAGTGTTGAACTTAGAGAAGCTGCTTTCTCAGAAGACAGTTTAAGGTTATTTGAGAATATTTCCTTATATGAAAATTTTGCATTTTTATGTGGCTTACTTGGTGCTTGTGCTGCAGAGAGTTCAAGTCGAAGCAACGGCAGAATCATGAAAAATTAGCCACGAATAAAAATATAGCTCTTTATCCGGATGCCAACTACTATTTATTGCCCTCATCTTGGTTGTCAAAATGGAGAAGCTACATTCATGCTGGTGGGAAAAATGCTTCTTCTTCAGAACTTGATACTCTGAACACTGTTGTTGACATGCTGCTCTGCGAAAAGGTTATCCTTGCCACTTTTTGGTGATTTATGTTACAATTTATCCTTCCAAGTCTGATGAATATTTTCTTTGTTGTTAATTAAGCTTTGTTTTCTCTTCTCTGCTTACTGTCTTTAAATTTTTAAAGGCTCTTGATGGAATGATTCTTTGGGATCATTCAAGAGTTGATTTTAACATGGTCGTGCAGAGTAGTTTTGTGTTGTTGCCTTGCTGGTAGATCATATAAATGATTTAAGTTTGGTAATGGATTGTTGACCAGTTCGTTTCTGTTTTGATTATCTGGAGGATGTACCCTGATGCATGGATTTCCTAACTGTCTCTTTATTGGAATCAGCATTGTAAACTTCTTGAGAGACCTCCTGAACTTATCTGGAAGCGCGATCTTATCATCCAAAAGTCAGCTGCTGTAAGTCTGCTCTGCAATTTCTCGAGCTTCGGCCCCATCAATCCCAATTCCTCCCCTAATCACCGTCATTTCTTATCCTACTGACAATACATGAATATAGCTCACTAAGATAACTGAATCTCTTTTAGGATTGCTAATTTTACTTTTATATCATGCACTGTCAAATCTTTCTTATCGCCCAAGTTGCAGACGCCTGCTTGGATACTCTAATGTCATATTTCTGTTTTTCAATTTTATCTTCTAGACAGATGGACTAGTACTCATTGCTGAAGATGATTGGAAATTATTCTGTGAAGAATGGGGTGGTATGGAATCCAAATGTGTTTCTGCCAGAATCGAGATTGGTAACTTTGCCAAAGATGATCTAGCTGGATCAACGGAGGAGATGGCAATTTCTGAGGAGCATATAAATTTGAGCGATGAATTGAATACGGACCTGTCTAGAAGGCCTATTGTTAAGACTTGTCCTCAGGTAATTTTGGAGTTTCAGTCTTCCTTATTCATATAAGGTCAAATTATTTGATTTCTAGTCCCTGCTAAAGTTTCTAGCTCTACTCTTGTGTATTATACCGGATGATGCACACATGTTTAGATAGATGCAATATTGTAAGGTGAATGGATGCGCCTCCCTGGTGCTTATTGAACGAAAATTACATGTAAATAATAGATATGTTGTGTAGTTGTTTTTGTCTGCAGAATCTAATCCTTATTGTTTAATCGTGTCCTAATTATTTCAAGGTTGATAACTTGGCAAGACAAAGTCAGTTTTACATAAAGATTAGATTTGAGTATGTGTTATAAAAATTATTTTCTGAACACTCTTTCTACTACAATTTCTTAATGATGTCCTAAAGTATGATAAAAATTAATATTAGATTCATGTGTGCAATGGTGTGAAAATGAAAGATATCATAGTGAGATATGGATGAGAAGATCAACAACACCCACACTGTTGTTTCCTGATAGCTATGCATGGTTTTTCTTATGACATATAAGTCAATGTTTCATGTTGTTTTAGTGGCTTCAAAAAGTAGCTTCCTCTGGCCTCCTATCTGGGACACCCTTCTTTCATCCACTCAGTTTTGCTTATTTCCTGCTGCTTAGGTTTGTGAAGAATGCATTGGTGAACGGGAAAGTTCTGAATTGGTTAGAAAACTTAATTATGCCAATGAGGATATATGTGTGTGTTTAATTCGGGGCAAGCAACCTCCAAAATCAATCTTAGAAGCATCTGGGAGCATTTCAGATCCAAGTCGCCGAACTTCCAAGCGATCAAGGAAGGCAACGTATGGAAACTCCGTAAATTTGAATGTTTCTGGATCTACATCCATTTACCAGCTGAAGATGATGATATGGGAATCCTTTGGTGTACGTTCTCTACTAACTTCTGTTATTATTTACCATGTTACTTTTCTTGTCTTGCCTTGGATGTTTGCATTCACAGGTCTTACGCTTGCATGTGTTGATAGCTATTGTTGATTGAAATTAAGTATTTAACTGTAATGGGAAGTTGGATTAGTAAGTAGCGATGTTGAAAAAGGATAGGCCGAAATAAATGTTTTATTCATTAGCTCAGATTCACAACTTAAAATGATGCCAGTTTCTTGGGGTGCAAAGTTGTTTGAGCAAAAGTGCAGAGAAACATCTAACCAAATTATGGCAACTTATCCCGCACTTGTTGTCATGGCTAAATAACTATTCATAGCTTGGGGGTGGGGGATGGGATTAGAAGGTCAACATGTTGAACAATCATTTGTTTCTTATGTGGTTGACTAATAGTAAGATGAAAATCTTCTAGGTTCTAATCTTTAGCAATTTGTTGCATTTGCACTTTTCTTTGATTTAGCCCTTGCTTCACATTTGATGTGTTTGCCGTTTAATAGAAGTGGTACTAAACAGACATTATGTCGAAGGAATTGATTTTTCGGGTTTGTCTACATGCTTTTGAAGTCTTAGTACAAGCAGATGCCAAGTAATGCTTATTTAGGGTGCTAAACGGAGGTCAGCTTTTGAAAGGGAACAAATACTGTGAGTAGTGTAAGGGTTGCCAAACAGGAGCGGAAATGTCGATATGTGCCGTTGAAATCTGCTTAACACAAGGATTTCAAAACTGTGAGGCGCCACAGACCCGTTTACATGTGGTAAGGAAAACAAGTGGAATATGAAGTTGCCATAGTTTATTGCACATTCTCACACGTCATTGTTAGGCTATAATGTGCATTGAAGTTGAATCAGCTTAAGAGTTCAAGAAGAAAGGCTTGATCAGGTTTCTTACATATGGGAAGATGAGCTTGTAGATCTATCTTCTGTGATGGTCATATCATGAAAAAAGACCGAGTTAACAAGAAACGGGTCACACGACTTGGAGGGCTTTTGTTTGAAAAACTCCATTGTAGTGCATATAAAGGATTAGTTAGAAGGGTATCATGGGAAGATAAGATTGAATTAGTGGTTTCACTTGATCATAGCAATATTTTTTGTTTTGTTAAACGTCTATTTGTGGCTTGATGATTTGTAGGAAGGTTCTTATAGCTTAAATTATGCTCTTCATCGATGCCGTCCTGTTTGTGGAGGTTATAAGTTTTTAAGAGTCGTTAGTAGATATCCCAACCAAGGTTCAGTTCAGCTGAAGTGATACTTCAACTCTGAGGCCCACCTTTTTGTTCAATCCCAAAAAAATGTTTGGATGATTGCGCAAGATGATAGTGAGTCTGAGCAATCAATTTGGTAAAAGACACTATGGTCTTTGGTAAAAAATATTAATTTGGAGTGGTCTTGTGAGACTTATGAGTTGCAATAGTTTTTCTAGGTGATATTTAATGGAAAATGCGCCGGGGAAAGTGTGTATCTGGTGCTGTTTCGATCTATAATGACGTGAAGTTATCTACTATTCCTTCGTGAAGTGGAGAATTAGCAATTATATATATCGAGAGAGTGATGGTGGAATACTTAGCCAGTAGAGTGAGTAAATGTTTGGAAGGGGACTAAATCAAAGCTGACTTTTCCATATTATGCTGTGTGTTTGACTAGTTTTTGGTTTACTCAATCATTTCTTGTTTCAATCATTTTGGGAGTCGAGTGATTTGCTTTCAAATGATGCCTTGTCATTTTTGAGTCTGTGCACAGATAAATAGTTAATCAATTTTCGGGAACTGGGTGGTACACTTATGTGATAACATTCTTCTCTGGAACCACTCCTCAACAAAGCTTTTTTTAAAGCATATCACGATCAGATAATAGGATCCTTTTTCAGTTTGCCTTGCCAAAGTCATGCTCAATGTTAAACCATCACGATCGATATCTTTTCTTAAATTACCTCATTTCATGTAATGTTAGTCGACCTTGCCCTTCTGATCACAATTTCTGTGGTTAACTAATCACTACTCCGGTAATCTATCATTGATGTGCTATGTGTTAACAGAGAAATAGATGAGTTTCAACTCTTACCTCGCTTGTTCAATCACAAACCTCTAGTAAAATTGTTGTATCAGCCATTAAAAAGGAAAAAGAAATAGCTCACCAAATGCATAGCTTGAGCATATTATCTATATATCTAAGTTCTTTTTCTGGAGTTGTTTTCTGGTCTTGTGAAGCCTTGTTACTTGAAGGCCTGCGAATCGCTTCTCAAGAACAGGTTTGCAAAATAATATTTGATTAGTTCATATTCAAAAAGTTCATCTACACTAGAGGCCGCTACTTTCCTTTTGTTTGGCATAATAAAATATTATCCCAAGAAACTTCATAATTCCTTTCTTCTCCTCACACGAGTATCTGTGGGAGTCCTCTTAAAATATGAAGTACGATTTCTTGAATCTCCTCAAACATCTTACTGACCTAAGATCTCGACACCAAGCTTTATCCTAGAATGTTTTGGTTTATATTCTAAGCTATGCATTTGATTTTATTGGTCTCCTAGCTATGCATTTAGTTTCATTAAGTGTATATGAGAGGTTAAGGCGTACGCAAAATCATGCCTCTTATCATCGATTTTTTTTTTTTTTTTTATGATAGTATTCTACTCAAAACTCTATTTCTGGGGAAGGACAAAAATATAAGTTTGGATGATTAAGCGAAGTTTATTTGACGTTTTGCTTCATTGATATTCCTAATGCAATATGTCATGCTTCTTGTCATCGTAAATGCATGATTGATCGGTTTGACAGAACCAAGCAATCATGGCAACTAAAACTGTTTTTGCCTTGTGGTTGATCACTCTCTTTGTTACGAGAAAAAGGAAAAAATGTAACAGATTTTATCAACTGTTTGAAGTACTATGTCCAAATCTTTGTTACGAGAAAAAGGAAAAAATGTAACAGATTTTATCAAAAACTGTTTGAAGTACTATGTCCAAATCTTTGCAAACAGCAAAAGAAAACACTAACGATCCAAACAGCACCCAAGTGTCTGATACATGATTTTATTTTTCCTTGGTAGGTTGTTAAGGAAAATCAGATACTCCACAAGGGTTCCAAAGTAATCAATGAGGAAACAGCTAGTCTTGCTGATGCGAATATTTTTCCTGGAGACATCCTGTGGGTAACTGATTCAAAGATTCATGAGAATCGTGATATTGCTGGTAAGTCTAATATTATCATGATCTTCATTCATAATGCACTGCACTAAAATGTCTTTATTTCATTTAGCTGGTTCCTTCTTAGTAAATTAAGAATGATGATTTTACTAACTTACGCAGGGTGAGATGCTATTAAATTGTAATCAGTACGTAAATTTGACCGCCATTTGTGTTCGGTCCTTTGTAATGTATTACCTGCTCTGTCCTGTATGAACCAGAGAAAAGAAATGGTTGCCACTGTAGTGATTATGAAATGCTTTACATCAAAAGAGAAACAAGTTTGTGGCCCACAAGATTCATGGAAAAAGGAACTATCTATTCTGATTTCTATGTTGAAAAAGCTATTAGAAATAAGTGAAAATGGTTCTTAGTTTCTCTTTCATAACTATTATCAATAAGATTTTGATATGACTGCTATTTGGTATCTCACATTAAAATGCAGTGTAGTAAATTAATGCATCTGATCGATAGATCTCAATATGTATCATAAGAATGAGTAGAAGTTAATTGTTTCACTTTTTATATCTAATTGGGCTATTTAGTCAAGCCTTGAAGAGCTAATCATGGAAGTTTAGATATATGTTATGCTTGATGCTGCATGTTGCTAGCCTCTGATAATGTGTGTGAGGGGTTTCTTTTCTTGTTTTCAGTTTCTTTCTCCCCCTTCCTATGAGTTTTCATGTTTTTGTTCATTTTCTTTTATTCCTTTCTTCCCTTTACCTTCTTTTAGGGTGCCAGTTAAAAGGTAGCTTGTTATCAGATGCAGCTTTAAGCCATATAAAAATTGTTGTCAGATGCCCATCAAAAAATTTCTGGATTGATAATTTCTTTCCCCATTTTCTTTACATTGTTAACATGGCTAGTGACTACGAATCTGTTTCTGAATCTTTAGTTTATATCTATTTTTACCTCGAATAATTTTTGAGAACTTGTATAATTTGCTTATCTGTAGATGAGCTTTCAGACCCAAATTTGGAGGAACAAAAGGAAGAAGAGGGTTTTCGTGGTACACTTCTCACATCAACTGTTTCATCTCAGACAATCCCCGAAGCATGTTTAAACTAATGAAGATATGGTTGTATGTTCCTTCGGATGTTGATGGGTAGAATCATAAAGAACATTTTTACCATCATTTTGAAGGTGAGACTCGTACAGTTTTTACAATAAGTTTGATATCTTCATCTACTTGTCTACTACATGTTTTATTTGTTTTTTATTGAGTGTATCTGTCCCGAAATGAAAGACCAAAACTGTTGTTTTCAAAACCTCTACGAGGAAAACATTGTGTTCTGCCAATTTGCTACTGCATGTTGTGTTTCGTTTTATGTTTACATGGTCAAGATAAGCTTTAGAACATAGATAATTATTTTTGAATAGTTCATATGGAGACCATTTAACAGCCTGATATCGAGTTGGTATCTGAAAGTAAACAAACATTGACATCACCTTACATTTCCGTGTGCATTATGTGAGCAAATACCATGTGTAATCAAACAAAATGAAAAATGTATTTTGTTGTATCTTGATGTAGTTGGATAGATTGGGAGCCCTTTAATGTTATATTGCTGTTTGCGAGTAACGAATTGAGAATCTTTTTGACATGGATGTACTAATACCTAGTGATTTTCAATGACTGAAAACAGTGCAGACTTTAATGTGGTATATACAGCAATCTGTTTGAGTTATTACTCTTTCGTTTGGTTTTGACATACTGTTTGTTCAGCTGTGATTTTGATTGCGGGCGTGGAGGCGTTTTGTTCATCTTGTACATACGAACAAAGTGTCACTGTCTCTGTCACGAGGTTGCTGTTTTGCTTTTTAGTCTCTTATCATGAGGTTGCTGTTTTGATTTTTATTTTGGTGGTCCTGTGGCTGCCTGTCTATGGCCAATTTTGTATACATATTTAATATTTTGTATGTTTGAACTCATGAAATTGAGTTTATTATTAAACCAAGATGGGGAGTACAGTGTTCATTAGTTATTAAATTTGGAGATAAAATGAGAAGATACACTTCTGTATCATGTTTGGTAGATACAATTACGAGCATGGAAACTGCTAGAATCGAACAGAACCAAAGTTTAGATTTGTCGAAAATCTAAGCCAAACTGTTCTGTTCTGTTCAGTTCGAAGATGAAGTAAATTTGGCTGGTTCGGTTCATTTTATGTTAAATAGAAATTTCCTCCAGAATTTTAAAATAAAAAATAGCAACTTTTTTACCAAAGTGGAGGCATCAGGAATTGAATGAATGATATTTCTATGAAAGAATAATCGGCTGAATATAATATGTAGAAGTCCTTTCTGTTGTAGTCGTAATAAGGTAGCAGTAGGGGGAATGTTAGGTTCCAAAATATGAGTGTGAAACTAACACTCCCAAGAATACGTAAAAGGAAGAAGAAAGACTTTATTGCAATTTTTTATTATTTCATTCAAGAAAATATTGGAATTAAATACATGAACTGGAAAGCCTAGGAATAAGGAAACTAGCTAATCACGTCATCCACCAACTTAATCCACTACTTCTGATACACGAATTTGACTTAATCAAAATACAATTGAAATCGCATGTTGAATTAAAATTAAACTTAGACTCTACATATTATAATCTCTAGCCCCGCCTAGTTGCTCGGTCTTTCTTTTGGGTTGCACTGCTGCAATTGGGCCAGTAGGCATATTAATACTCCCCTCCCCAAATAGAGCTTTGTCCTCAAGGCCCGATCGGAAAGAATTTTCGTCTGGGTTGTCAATAGGCCCACTTGACTGGAATGGTGGTTGAGTTAATTCTGTGTAAACATTAGAGAGGGCTTCAAAATTCACCTAACCTAATTCTTCATTTTCAGTGTTTGCCCATTTCACTAACGCTTGAATTTCCTTTTGTCTCTTTCTGAAAATCTTTTGCGTGTCTGAAATAGCCTCTTGAAAGTCGAAAGGAATTGAGTTCCTCCCAAGTAGATGCCTTTGTTGTTGCGTCGTTCCACTGAACCAAACATATGGATATATAGGTTTCCCTTTTTTTCAGATTCGATTTTTGCAGAAAAGCAGCTGGTGGTCTCCATGGTTCTTCACTATCAAGCTTCCTGTCGTGTAATTATCTTGAATGGTCTATAAATCGATGGGACAGTTTGAGAGGGGAATGGTTTTAAGTGAACATTTGCCAGTAAGCTTTCGATTTCAAAAATAAAGAATCTCTCGGCAAAAATTCAGAAATTCCTTTTCCATCTTCGGCATGTTTGTTTGTTTTTGATTTAAATTTCTGGTCGTTTGATGGTTGTCTTCGAGTTGAAGTTAAGTATGGAAGGTGGTTAGTAATTTAGGTTGTTTAGGGACAAAGGGTGGTGGATATTCTAGGTTAAGATATGAAAATTAAGGGATGTTGGTTACGGCTGTTGGTGAAATGGTGGGATAGAGATTTGGGTTAGTAGTTGGATTCATTTGTTGATGAAATTGTGGCACTGTTGTCGACAATTTTGAGGCTTGGTTCTGGAATTTGGCTGAGGCTTGAGATTTGAGGGTGTTAATGGGTGCGTATCTTTGATCAATCCATGCACGATCTTCATCAAGTTTGAGTCACTTGGGCCGGTGGGGAGATTGTGGGAGGTGGTGGGGCTGCTGTTTGTGGTAATATATTGGATATGTGCTGCATCAAGGATTCATGGTGTTTTGTGTCTTCGGCGTAGTGTTTTTTGTTCTCGATTTTGTGCTGTTTTGCGGCGGCGGCCACGGCTTCAATACGGGTATGCAAAGTTTGAAGGCTGGTGTTTAAAGTACCGATTTGGTCGTTAAGTGAAGTAGGATCAGAATCACATCATGGAGACATGGTTCAAGAATGAAAGCACCAATTGTGGTTCCAAAATATGAGTGTGGAACCAACACTCCCAAGAATACATAAAAGGAAGAAGAAAGACTTTACTTCAAGGAAAATATTGGAATTAAATACATGAACTGAAAAGCCTAGGAATAAGGAAAGCAGTTAGTCACGTCTCCCCACCAACTTAATCCACTACTTCCACTACAAGAATTTGACTTAATCAAAATATAATTGAAATCACATGCTGAACTAAAATTAAACTTAAGACTCTACATAATATAATCTCTAGCCCAGTCCAGTTGCTCGATCTTTCTTTTGGGCCGCACTGCTGCAATTGGGCCAGGAGGCATATCAATACTCCCCTCCCCAAATAGGGCCTTGTCCTCGACGCTCGATATGAAAGAATTTTCGTCTGGGTTGTCAATTGGCCCACTTGACTAGAATGACGGCTGAGTTAATTCTGTGTAAACATCAGAGAGGGCTTCAAAATCCACATAGCCTAATTCTTCACTTTCAGTGTTTGCCCATTTCACTAATGCTTGAATTTCCTTTTGTCCCTTTTTAAAAATCTTTTGTGTGTCTGAAATAGCCTCTTGAAAGTTGAAAGGAATTGAGTTCCTCCCAAGCAGATGCCTTTCTTGTTGCGTCTTTCCACCGAACCGAACATATGGATATATTCCCTAGTGCTTGAATTTCCTTTTGTCGCTTTTTGAAAATCTTTTGTGTGTCTGAAATAGCCTCTTGAAAGTTGAAAGGAATTGGGTTCCTCCCAAGCAAATTCCTTTCTTATTGCGTCTTTCCACCAAACCAAACATATGGATATATTCCCTTTTTTCGAGATTCGATTTTGCAGAATAGTGGCTGGTGGTCTTTATGGTTCTTCACTATCAAGCTTCCCGATTCACGTAATTATCTTGAACGGTCTATTAAATCGATGGGACAGTTTGAAAGAGGAATAGTTTTGAGTGAACATTTGCCAGTAAACTTTCGATTTGAATAATATGGAATCTCTAGTTAGAATCCCATTTTCATCTTTGGCTCGTTTGTCTATTTTTGATTTAAATTTCCGGTCGTTTGATGGTTGTCTTTGAGTTCAAGTTGAGTATGGAAGGTGGTCTGTAATTTAGTTGTTTAGGGACAAAGGGTGGTGGATATTCTAGGTTAAGATATTAAAATTGAGGGATGTTGGTTACTGTTGTTGGTGAATTGGTGGGATAAAGATTAGGATTAGTAGTTGGATTCATTTGTTGATAAAAGTGTGGCACTATTGTCGACAGTTTTGAGGCTTGGTTCTGGACTTTGGCTGAGACTTTCTACTCGGACACTACAGTGGAAGTGTGTTGAATCAAGAACAGACAGTAAACGTTGCGATTTGAGGGTGTTAATGGGTGCGTATCTTTGATCAAACCATGCACGATTTTCATCAAGTTTTTGAGTCATTTGGGCCGGTGGGGAGATTATGGGAGATGGTGGGGCTGCTGTCTGTTGTAATATATTGGATATGAGCTGCATCAGGGATTCATGGTGTTTTGTCTTCGGCATAGCATTTTTTGTTCTCAATTTTGTGCCGTGTTGCGGCGGCGGCTAAGGCTTCAATACAGGTTTGCAAAGCTTGAAGGCTGGTGTTTAAAGTACGGATTTGGTCGTTAAGTGAAGTAGGATCAAAATCACGGCATGGAGGCATGGTTCAAGAATGAAAGTACCAATTGTGGTTCCAAAATATGAGTGTGGAATCAACACTACAAGAATACAGGAAAGAAAGAAGAAAGACTTTACTGCAATTTTCGATAATTTCAATCAAGGAAAATATTGGAATTAAATACATGAATCGAAAAGCCTAAGAATAAGGATAGCAGTTAATCACGTATACCACCAACTTAATCCACTACTTCCACTACAAGAATTTGACATAATCAAGATACAATTGAAATCACAAGATGAATTAAAATTAAACATAGACTTTACACAATATAATCTCTAGCCCGGCCCAGTTGCTCGATCTTTCTTTTGGGCCGTGCTGCAATTGGGCCGGAGGCATATCAGTACTCCCATCCCCAAATAGGGCCTTGTCCTCAAGGCCCGATATGAAAGAATTTTCGTCTGGGTTGTCAATACGCCCACTTTACTGGAATGGATGCTGAGTTAATTCTGTGTAAGCATCAGAAAGGGGTTCAAAATCCACCTAACCTAATGCTTCGTTTTCAGTATTTGCCCATTTCACTAATGCTTGAATTTCCTTTTGTCCCTTTCTATAAATCTTTTGTGTGTTTGAAATAGCCTCTTGAAAGTTGAAAGGAATTGAGTTCGTCCCAAGTAGATGCCTTTGTTGTTGTGTCGTTCCACCGAACCAAACATATCGATATGTAGCTTTCCCTTTTTTTGAGATTCGATTTTGCAGAATAGCGGCTGGTGGTCTCCATGGTTCTTCACTATAAAGCTTCCCGATTCGCGTAATTATCTTGAACGATCTATAAAATCAATTGGACAGTTTGAGAGAAGAACGTTTTTGAGTGAACATTTGCCAGTAATCTTTCGATTATAAAAATATAGAATCTCCCGGCTGAAATTCCTTTTCCATCTTTAGCTTGTTAGTCTGTTTTTATTTGACTTTCAAGTGGTTTGATGGTTGTCTTTGAGTTGAAGTTGAGTATGGAAGGTGGCCTGCAATTTAGGTTGTTTAGGGACAAAGGGTTGTGGATATTCTAGGTTAAGATATGAAAATTGATGGATGTTGGTTATGGCTGTTGGTGAATTGTTGGGATAAAGATTTTTCACTATAAAGCTTCCCGATTCGCGTCATTATCCTGAACGATCTATAAAATCGATGGGACAGTTTGAGAGAAGAACGTTTTTGAGTGAACACTTTCCAGTAATCTTTCGATTTCAAAAATATAGAATCTCCCTGCAGAAATTCCTTTTCCATCTTCGGCTTCTTAGTCTGTTTTTATTTGAATTTCTGGTTGTTTGATGGTTGTCTTTGAGTTGAAGTTGGGTATGGACGGTGGCCTGTAATTTAGGTTGTTTAGGGACAAAGGGTGGTGGATATTCTTGGTTAAGATATGGAAATTGATGGATGTTAGTTACGGTTATTGGTGAATTGTTGGGATAAAGATTTAGTTTAGTAGTTGGATTCATTTGTTGATAAAGTTGTGGCACTGTTGTCGGCAGATTTGAGGTTTGGTTCTAGAATTTGGCTGAGACTTGAGATTTAAGGGTGTTAATGGCTGCGTATTTTTTATCAAACCATGGACTATGTTCATCAAGTTTTAGAGTCACTTGGGCTTGTGGGGAGATTGTGGGAGGTGGTGGGGCTGCTGTTTGTGGTAATATGTTGGAGAGGAGCTGCATCAGGGTTTCATGGCATTTTGTGTCTTCGGCATAGCGTTTTTTGTTCTCTATTTCAAGCTGTTTTGCGGCGGCGGCTATGTCTTCTGATAGGAGTCGTGTTTGCATAAGTTTTTAGGCCCTTTTTAATGACAATTTAGGCTCGTATACGGTTTATTTCGTGCCACTCGTGCGTTTAATATGTGTGTGAAGTGACTTCAGGTAGTAAGCGACGATGGACGAAGAAAAGGGCAAAAAGACGACTCATTTACCCAACTTTGCTCAAGGCTTCGCACTGAGGCGCCTAGGCGCCATTCTTCTCGCGCCCGGGCGCGACCCAGCAACAGCAATCAAAGCTTCGCACTTCCGCGCCTAGGCGCCTGAACAGCCACGCCTAGGCGCCACACATCGCGCGCCTGGGCGCCCCATTTGCCGCGCCTGGGCGACCTGGAACTTTTGCCCCAAGAAAGACACTCCACATAGGCGGCGCCTAGGCGCCGATCAACGCGCGCCCAGGCGCCGCGATAACAGAATTTTGGAACTATAAATAGGATTTTTCAATTCATTTGGTGGGGGGGGGGGGGGGGGAATCTGGGAGATTAGGGGCGATTTGCTGGGTTTTGGGCCATTCTTCATCAACTCTAAGAGGCTAAGAAGGAGATCTAGCTTGGGATACATCATCAATCAAGCAATATAGGGAGTTTTCATATGTTTTTCATTACATACTTGTCTATGATTATGTATATGACTACATTAGGATCTTCTATGTTATTGATTTTGAGCTAAATTTGTGAGACTAAGGCCATGTGAAGGCCAATTTATGAGTCAATATATGTGAAGTTACTTCTTGTATTAATTCTCCTATTGCTTTGTGTGTTAATTCTATGCTTTTATGCCAATCATGTGTTTGATCACCATATGCTTGCTATCTTGCCTAATCTAGTTGTTCGAGAGAAGATAGATTAGGGTGCAAGGGAATTAACACATCACCCGAAACAAATGAGGGATTGCTCCTAGAAATAGGTAAAGATTCCCGGGTGTTGTTAGCCGGATTTATTCGGGGAAGCTCTAGAACATTAATGCGTGATTCTTGATTAGATTTTCGGATAGACATATTTAGATAACCGTCAACTAATCATAGGATTATTATGAGCCGAGACATCGGGTAATAATTAATTTAGGAGTTTCCACCAAAGCAATAGGAGTCTAATAATTCAAGGAGTAACCCATATAAATTGACGAGTAGATTTGGTTGTAGCATGTGCCTTGGTCATTTTATCATACGTGAAGTTTAATCCATAGCTTGTTCCCTCCTTTGGTCCTTCGTTTACTTAGTTGTTTTAGTCCCGCTTTACTTTAAGTGTCTTTTACCCTTTTGAAAATCAGAAACTAAAAATTCAAGTCTCCGTGGTTCGACAACCCGGACTTATTTTTTGTCCACTTTTATTACTACCACGACTAGTACTCTTGCTATCCAAAGCACGTTAGCTTCTAGCGTGTCATCTTCAATACGAGTTTGCAAAGATTGAAGGCTGGTGTTTAAAGTACGGTGTTGGTCGTTAAGTGAAGTAGGATCAGAATCATGGCAAGGAGGCATGGTTCAAGAATGAAAGCACCAATTGTTAGGTTTCAAAATATGACTGTGGAACAAACACTCCCAAGAATCCGTAAAAGGAAGAAGAAAGACTTTACTGCAATTTTCGATAATTTCATTCAAGCAATATAATGGAATTAAATACATGAACTGGAAAGCCGAGGAATAAGGAAAGCAGTTAATCACGTGTACCACCACCTTAATCCACTACTTCCACTACCCGATTTTACATAATCAAAATACAATTGAAATCACATGTTGAATTAAAATTAAACTTAGACTCTACATAATATAATCTCTAGCCCAACCCAGTTGCTCGATCTTTCTTTTGGGCCGCACTGCTGCAATTGGGCCAGGAGGCATATCAATACTTCCCTTTCCCAAATAGGGCGTTGTCCTCGAGGCCCGATACGAAAGAATTTTTGTCTAGGTTGTCAATTGACCCACTTGACTGGAATGGAGGTTGAGTTTGTTCTGTGTAAACATTAGAGAGGGCTTAAAAATCCACATAACCTAATTGTTCATTTTCAAAGTTTGCGCATTTCACTAATGCTTGAATTTCCTTTTGTCCCTTTTTGAAAATCTTTTGCGTCTCTGAAATAGCATCTTGAAAGTTGAAAGCAATTGAGTTCCTCCCAAGCAGATGCCTTTCTTGTTGCGTGTTTCCACCGAACCAAACATATGGATATATTCCCTTTTTTTGAGATTCGATTTTGCAGAATAGCAGCGGGTGGTCTCCATGGTTCTTCACTATCAAGCTTCCCGATTCACGTAATTATCTTGAACGGTCTATTAAATTGATGGGACAGTTTGAGAGAGGAACGGTTTTGAGTGAACATTTGCCTGTAAACTTTCTATTTCAATAATATGGAATCTCTCGTCAGAAATTCTTTTTTCATCTTTGGGTTGTTTGTCTGTTTTTGATTTAAATTTCTGGTTGTTTGATGGTTGTCTTTGAGTTCAAGTGGAGTATGGAAGGTGGTCTGTAATTTAGGTTGTTTAGGGACAAAGGGTGGTGGATATTCTAGGTTAAGATATTAAAATTGAGGGATGTTGGTTACGGTTGTTGGTGAATTGGTGTGATAAAGATTAGGGTTAATAGTTGGATTCATTTGTTGAAAAAATTGTGGCACTGTTGTCGACAGTTTTGTGGCTTGGTTCTAGACTTTGGCTGAGACTTGAGATTTGAGGGTGTTAATGGGTGCGTATCTTTGATCAAACCATGCACGATCTTCATCAAGTTTTTGAGTCACTTGGGCTGGTGGGGAGATTGTGGGAGGTGGTGGGGCTGCTGTCTGTTGTAATATGTTGGATATGTGCTGCATCAGGGATTCATGGTGTTTTGTGTCTTCGGCATAGCATTTTTTGTTCTCGATTTTGTGCCGTTTTGCGGCGACGGCCATGGCTTCAATACGGGTTTGCAAAGCTTGAAGGCTGGTGTTTAAAGTATGAATTTGGTTGTTAAGTGAAGTAGGATCAGAATCACGGCATGGAGGCATGGTTCAAGAATGAAAGCACCAATTGTGGTTCCAAAATATGAGTGTGGAATCAACACTCCCGAGAATACGTGAAAGAAAGAATAAAGACTTTACCGCAATTTTCGATAATTTCAGTCAAGGAAAATATTGGAATTAAATACATGAATTGAAAAGCCTAAGAATAAGGAAAGCAGTTAATCACGTCTACCATCAACTTAATCCACTAATTTTCACTACAAGAATTTGACTTAATCAAAACACAATTGAAATCACATGCTGAATTAAAATTTAACTTAGACTCTACATAATATAATCTCTAGCCCAGCCCAGTTGCTCGATCTTTCTTTTGGGCCGCACTGCAGCAATTGCGCCAGGAGGCATATAAATACTTCCATCCCCAAATAGGGCCTTGTGCTCATGGCCCGATATGAAAGAATTTTCGTCTGGGTTGTCAAGACGCCTACTTTACTGGAATGGATGCTGAGTTAATTCTATGTAAGCATCAGAGAGGGGTAACCTAATTCTTCGTTTTCAGTGTTTGCCCATTTCACTAATGCTTAAATTTCCTTTTGTCCCTTTCTATAAATCTTTTACGTGTCTGAAATGGCCTCTTGAATGTTGAAAGGAATTGAGTTCCTCTAAAGCAGATGCCTTTGTTGTTGTGTCGTTCCACCGAACCAAACATATCGATATGTAGCTTTCCCTTTTTTTGAAATTCGAGTTTGCAGAAGAGCGGTTGGTGGTCTCCATGGTTCTTCACTATCAAGCTTGCCGATTCGCGTAATTATCTTGAACGATCTATAAAATCGATGGGACAGTTTGAGAGAAGATCGTTCTTGAGTGAACATATGCCAGTAATCTTTCGATTTCAAAAATATAAAATCTCCCGGCTTAAATTCCTTTTCCATCTTCGGCTTGTTAGTCTATTTTTATTTGAATTTCTTGTTGTTTGATGGTTGTCTTTGATTTGAAGTTGAGTATGGAAGGTGGCCTGCAATTTAGGTTGTTTAGGGACAAATGGTGGTGGATATTCTAGGTTAAGATATGGAAATTGATGGATGTTGGTTACGGTTGTTGATGTATTGTTGGGATAAAGATTTAGTTTAGTAGTTGGATTCATTTGTTGATAAAGTTGTGGCACTGTTATCGACAGTTTTGAGGCTTGTTTTTGGAATTTGGCTGAGACCTGAGATTTAAGGGTGTTAATGGCTGCGTATTTTTGATCAAACCATGGACGATGTTCATCAAGTTTTAGAGTCACTTGGGCCTGTGTGGAGATTGTGGAAGGTGGTGGGGCTGCTGTTTGTGGTAATATGTTGGATTGGAGTTGCATCAGGGATTCATGGATTTTTTGTGTCTTTGGCATACCGTTTTTTGTTCTCGATTTCATGCTGTTTTGCGGCGGCGGCTATGTCTTCAATACGGGTTTGCAAAGCTTGAAGGCTGGTGTTTAAAGTACGGTGTTGGTCATTAAGTGAAGTAGCATCAGAATCATGCCATGGAGGCATGGTTCAAGAATGAAAGCACCAATTGTTAGGTTCCAAAATATGAGTGTGACACCAACACTCCCAAGAATACGTAAAAGGAAGAAAAAAGACTTTACTGCAATTTTCTATAATTTCATTCAAGGAATATAATGGAATTAAATACATGAATTGGAAAGCCTAGGAATAAGGAAAGCAGTTAATCATGTCTACCACCACCTTAATCCACTACTTCCACTACAAGAATTTGACATAATCAAAATACAATTGAAATCACATGTTGAATTAAAATTAAACTTAGACTCTACATAATATAATCTCTAGCCCAACCCAGTTGCTCGATCTTTGTTTTGGGCTGCACTACTGCAATTGGGCCAGGAGGCATATCAATACTCCCCTCCCCAAATAGGGCCTTGTCCTCAAAGCCCGATATGAAAGAATTTTCGCCTGGGTTGTCAATAGGCCCACTCGACTGGAATGGTTGCTGAGTTAATTCTGTTTAAGCATCAGAGATGGCTTCAAAATCCACCTAGCCTAATTCTTCATTTTCAGTGTTTGCCTATTTCGCTAATGCTTGAATTTTCTTTTGTCCCTTTATGATAATCTTTTGCGTGTCTAATATAGCCTCTTGAAAATTGAAAGGAAATGACTTCCTTCCAAGCAGATGCCTTTGCTGTTACGTCATTCCACTGAACCAAACATACAGATATATAGATTTCCCTTTTTTCCAGATTCGATTTTGTAGAATAGTAGTTGGTGTCTCCATGGTTCTTAACTATCAAGCTTACTGATTTGCGTAATTATCTTGAACGGTCTATAAAATGGATGGGACAATTTGAGAGAGGAACGGTTTTGAGTGAACATTTTCCAGTAAGTTTTCGATTTCAAAAATATAGAATCTCTCGACTGAAATTCCTTTTCCACCTTCGGTTTGTTTGTCTATTTTTTATTTGAATTTCTAGTCCTTTGATGGTTGTCTTTGAGTTAAAGTTTGGAAGGTAGGTTGTAATTTAGGTTATTTAGGGACAAAGGGTGGTGGATATTCTAGGTTAAGATATTGAAATTGCGGGATGTGGTCACGGTTGTTGGTGAATTGGTGGGACATAGATTTGAGTTAGTAGTTGGATTCAATTGTTGATAAAATTGTGGCACTGTTGTCGACAGTTTTGAGGCTTGGTTCTGAAATTTGTCTGAGACTTGAGATTTGTGGGTGTTAATGGCTGTATATCTTTGATCAAACCATGCACGATCTTCATCAAGTTTTTGAGTCACTTGGGCCGGTGGGGAGATTGTGGGAGGTGGTGGGGCTGCTATTTGTGGTAATATGTTGGATAGGAGCTGCATTAGGGATTCATGGAGTTTAGTGTCTTCAGAATAGCATTTTTTGTTCTCGATTTCGTGCCGTTTTGTGGCGGCGGCTATGGCTTCAATACGGGTTTGCAAAACTTGAAGGCTGGTGTTTAAACTCATAGAACTCGATGTTATGCTAAGAATCATGGAATATGTCAAACTCATAGAATATGTCAAACTTATAGAACTCGATGCTATGCTAAGAATCATAGTAATGTGAGATTTCTAAACAAGAGTTAGTTCATCAGCTTTGGCTAGAGAGACTTCTAATCTCGTTTACCTTTGATCGCATAGGATACTTCTCGTTTACTTTCTAGACAGTGAATTCCTTCTTGGCAATCACCTCACATGCTACTTGCCCATTAGAACGCATTTCGAGGTCAACCCCACCTTTCAACGGGTGAATTGGGCCTAACTACTCTGATGGCAGAATCCAACGTCATAAGCACACTGTGACCGTAACTCCTCAGGTTTAAGGCTCACGCATACCTTCATAATCAGTAATCCAATCATTGACAGTCACTGAGTAAAAACCCATGTGATCGGATTACTACGAGCTGTGCTCGAATACACTAATCCCATTAATGTATCTATGACACAAACTCCCACTATCCCATAGTGTTCGACTGACACTCCTTTGTCAAAGCATGTGTCCATTTGAATCTCAATGTCCAATTGAGATTCTCCGACTTGCGAACCATTTAAGTGATCAAGTATCAAACCCTTCCAGTGCCCATCTCCTTAATTACTATAAGGAGTGCGAAGGTTTTCCCTGACACACATGGACTAGTTGTTCATTTAAGACTTTTAGATGCCATCAAGAATTATACGAACAACATCTTTTGCCTTTATATTAATTAGAGGTTGCACAATAAAAACTCATGCCTTATATTCTAACTCCTCGTTGGCATTGAGGGCACATTTGCAACACTAACTTGCTCTCAACGACATATGTTGGGGTTGAAAATGCTTTTTACCCTTTTCTAAATTTGTTGAGAATATCAGAGCATAACAATACATATATGCTGCTAGTAACATTAGAAAATGTGGGATATGACGTATTTGAATTTGAATATCTACCTATGTCAACTTGCTCCTAAATGCTTTATAAGTGAATGGTCTTTATTAGTTAAAATTTGTAGCATATTTCATGTAGTAATGTTGTTGGTAGCTAGAGGAAAAAAAGGGGCAAGTCTGGAACAATTGTGTATGCCATTTTCACTTTATAAAATTGCAAAAATATAGCGATAATAGCCACCTCTCCCATATTTCTCTCTCAAAATCCTAACAATATTTATTCTTTTCTTCTTGGTCGATGATTGTTTGGTTTGGTGAATCAATAGTCTTCATCACTACTGATATCACTACTATCGTCGGCAGACTGGGTTGGATCACACTCCTTCAAGTTGTGTATGCCAACTTCAAATCTGATGAGACGAAGATGGATCTAACGAAATAGAGATGGATCTGACGAGATGAAGATGGGCGATACATTAGATTTTATATAGCTTTTTAGATATTTTGTTTAATATCTTGTTTTATCTCTTGAATAAGAGTTTCGTTTCTCTTGAATAAAAGTGTGGTCTTTTGCATAAGAGTTTTATTGTGCTCGTTTGTTAGTTCTTAAGATCTATTATCTTGAAGAAACTTGAAATTAGATGCATCAATTGTTATTACTATATCGTTAGAGACAGTTTAAGTTGTATTGTTCTTGACGTTGTAAACTTTTTATTGAATGAAATAAAATGACTGCTATTTTCTATAAAAATTTTTTTGCAAGAATATATACTAAACTTAGAAACGGTGATATTTTCAGTTAGTTAAATAAGTAATTAATGAATAGTTAATTCTGTGTAGCTCATAGTGGCGACTATGGTTGTGTTTAATTGT
Organism: Buddleja alternifolia; assembly: GCA_019426215.1. NCBI lineage: Eukaryota > Viridiplantae > Streptophyta > Magnoliopsida > Lamiales > Scrophulariaceae > Buddleja > Buddleja alternifolia. The sequence goes on along the minus strand of CM033393.1, from coordinate 25,059,571 downwards.
TGGACTTGGAGTTATAATGCTTTAAATAGATGGAACACTTACGCCGAATTTTGGAAACAATATTGAATTCAATTCTTCTTTATGTCTTGTATTTCTTTTTCTAAAAAAATAAATTTGCAAGAATATATACTAAACTTAGAAACGGTGATATTTTCAGTTAGTTAAATAAGTAATTAATGAATAGTTAATTCTGTGTAGCTCATAGTGGCGACTATGGTTGTGTTTAATTGTTGGACTTGGAGTTATAATGCTTTAAATAGATGAAACACTTACTCTGAATTTTGGAAATAATATTGAATTCAATTCTTCTTTATGTCTTGTATTTCTTTTAGTTTAACTACTGAACTCCAGGAAAAAAGATATGTGAGAAGCAAAATGGAGTATTAGAAACAAATGGATGTGATTGTGATTGTGATGGTGTTAGAGGAATTGTGCATAAGTATGGGAAATCGGAAAGAATAAAAACTTATGGGAGATCCATCTCCTTCACTATATCACACTCCAAAAGGTAACTCACTGTTACTATTCCAATTGCAAATCCATATGGAGTTTATATGGCCTTGGGCTCTTCCACCTCAATAGCTAGCTTTTGGGGTTAGGTTCTCCTAAGGTCATATTAATTGATATCAGATCCATCCACGACCCCTCCCAGTTGCAATCGTGGAGTGGGTGGTGATGCTGGCATAGCAGTGTTCGCCCGGGGTTAGGAGTTAGCGCAAAGCCAATTCGTGACTCGAATGGTGACGTCGGAATTCACTAGCTCACAGCCAGCCCGCGTGGGCACCGGGCCTGCGGAGCGTGGTGATTGTTACGATCCCAATTGCAAATCCATGTGGGGTTTATATGGCTTTCGGCTCTTCCACCTCATTAGCTAGCTTTTGGGGTTGAGTTCTCCTAAGGTCATATCACTCACAATTTACTACAGTGAGACCTATTAGGTTTTATATTTCACATATTTTGACCATGTTTATAGTTTTATTTGGTCCTTAGTAGGTGACCTTTTCTTTATTTCTAGCCTTGGTTATGTATTTTGGTTTCTAAATCGTTTCATTAAACCCTAAATCTGTTCTAAGGTAAAGACTTGGGAGGAAAAGAAATGAAGTTACTTTGAAGAGAAGAAGATTATTTCTTGAATCCTTGCTAATCAAGACAGGAGTGTTCATCTTTACATCTTCTCAATATTATATTTCTCTATTCCTCCATTGTTGAACATGAATTTCTTACTTTTATGCATTTAATTTCTGTTTTTTCTTTAATTATGCATAGCTAATTTATTTTCTAGGATTTAAGATATAATATTGGGAGGGTTTATGAATTGTTGGTATTATTTGAATTTTCTCTTGCTTGGTTTAATATATCATTAAGTGCTTAATGCTTGTAGTTCTTGTCCACCAATTACATGATTAAAGGTGATTTAAGAAGAATCGGGAGGTGAATTAAATTACTAGTTCAAATTTGATAGACATGTTAAAATTGCTTATAGGAATATTAGGAATTTTGCGTGAGGCTAGTTAAACGATTTTCATATAATTTAATGGATTCATATAGATTAGTTGTTGATAATAAGAGTGACGGGAACGAATCTAGTTTGATACTCATGGAGATCTCGGGAGCTAGAGTATTGTTAACAGTTTGTAACAACACAGAATCGAACAAATAATATAATAGTAAGTAAGATCGTCTTCACATGGAAGGTTTCCAAGTACCAAACTAAGCTCATCTGATTATCTAGACAATCGATTATCAGGGATTGAGATTTTAAGCTAATAAAAGCAGAATAATCAACTAATTAAGGGTGAATTAATTAAAACTATAAATCAAATAACGAAAAGAATAGGGAATAAGATTTTGTCAAGGTATTTTTATGTTTTTATGACTTTCAATGGGTTGTCATTCTTGTCTAAGTGAAAGACCTAATTTTCCTTAATTACATGTCAATTCTCCAGGAATCTCGATGAATACCCAACTAAATTAATTCTCGTCACCCCCATGACGAACTAGAAATAATTTGCATTAAAGTAAAAATGCTCATGTTCAACAATTGAGGAATAAAGAAAATACAATTGGAGAAGATGAAAAGATGGAAAATACAAGAACACTCCCTATCTTGATTGGCAAGGATTCAATAAATCCTCTTCCTATCTTCAAGGTGACTTCATTTCTTTTCCTCCAAGTCTTCTAACACAGGAATAACTTTCAAATCTCTCTCCTTGCCTCCAAAACATTTTTCAAGGTTTCTTAGATTATAAGGAGTCTTAGATACAGCTTAGGCACAACTAAAACATAAAAAAGGAGCCCATAAAAATTGTAAAATCCGCGATTGCACATTTATATAGATATTTGTGCATGAGATTTCACAACTATGCAAAACTACTTGTGCCTGATTTTTTCTCTAACTTTTCTTCAACAAAATGCTCTCGTATGGCCTTTCTCTTGCATTTCTTTAAGCTTTCTTGGTTGCTCTTCATGGATTTCGTATGCAACTCCCTTTTTTCTCATTAAATCACTTTTTCTTTGCCTACAAAAGCATTGAAACGACTTAGAAATTAAAATATGCAAATTAGGTTAAAAATAAAGGAAAAAATTAACTACGAGGCATAAAATAAAGATAAAAACATGGTAAAACTTGGTAAAAATATGTCAAATATGAAACCTAACAAATACCTCACACTTAACCTTTAGTTGTCCTCGAGTAAATCTCAAGAAAACAAAACAAGGGAAACAAGCAACAAAATAACATCACTTTCAAAGAGAACACGATTGCACTTAGCATGTGCAAGACAAACCGTTTAGCCCCTAGGTTAACCCTAGTGGATGAGTTTTGTCTCGTGAGGGTTTGCAGAGAATATACCCCCAAGATTCATGATATGTATCTATTTCTTTTATCGTTCACCAATTCAGCAACAAGTCACAACATTTAATCATCCCCACAATTATCACACATAAACCAATATAAACACACGAGCCACTATTTTCCACAACATGAACACTTTCACTCAACTCATCCCACTAATCTCAATCAAGATCAATTAAATATGCATCTATACGTGAAAAAATGAATTCTAGTAAGGGCATATTTAAACTATTTCACGCAAAAACAAACTTTTTTCACATTTCATCCTCATTTATTTTTATTCATTAAAAAATTATCAACCCGTGCAATTTCTCATTTTATTAGATTTTCTATGGCACCAATGTAACGAGCTTTAGGTGAATGACTCTCAAACCAGTTGATTTTGATGCGATTCGTCTAAGAGTCTTCCATTTCTCATTAAAGGATAGGGCGACAACATGGTACAAATCCTTGCCTCCACAATCTATTACGACATGGGGTGAGTTGGTCGATGTTTTTTTAAATAAATTCTTTCCACCCTCCAAAATCAATGAGCTCCGGAGTAATATAAAAGAGTTTAGGCAAATGAGCAATGAGTCTTTAGCCGAGGCTTGGGCTAGATATAAGGGCATGCTCCGAAAATGCCCCGATCATAATTTTGGGTTGAATGAACAAGTACTTCATTTCTATGATGGGGTTCGGTCACGTATTCGGAATAGACTCAACGCGGGTGCGGGAGGAGATCTCCTTGGGTTAGACTGTCAAAGTGTATGGGACAAAATAGAACAGTTGGCCCGAGAAGACGAGCTTTACCCCGACGATGAAGAGGCCTCGTCCTCTAAAAAGGTTGCTTGTATTGAGGAAGTAGTTGAGGGAGTGGTAGCCTTGGAACCGGAGGTTGGCAACGTCAATTATGTGGGGAATCACAATCAACCTCAGGTGAACTTTTATGTACCTGAGAATTTTCCAAAAAGACCCAACCCCGCACAAAACGCACAACCGGGGACCTATCAAGCTCCACGACCACCTTTCAACAACCCACCCCCGAGGCAAGGCAACTTCAATGGACAAGGTCAAGGTCAAGTGCAAATGCGACCTCTCACAACCGATGAGAGACTCGATGCTCACATGAAGAAGTCCGATACGTCGTTCAACGAACTTCGGGGTATGATGAAGGACATGTTTATGGAACTAAAGGACTTGCGAACCCAAGTGGGTCAAATTTCCAATGAGGTGAATGGTAGAGCCCCGGGGACTCTACCAAGTGACACGGAGAAAAACCCGAAGGCTCAATGCAATGCCATAACCTTGAGAAGTGGAAAACAATTAGAGAGTGAAACTGCCAGTAGTCCCGCGCCTGAGCGCCCCATGTTGCACGCCCAGGCGGCAGATCTCCCCTGCTCTGAACAGGAGTTTCACAGTACCACGCCTAGGCGCCCATCAGACGGCGCCCAGGCGCCGCCTTCACCTCTGCAGGACGAATCACTTCGCAGTACCGTGCCCGAGCGCCCTATGATGCACGCCCAGGCGCCTACAGATCCGCGCCCAGGCGTCGCCTCCTGTTTCAGTCGGTTTTCATCCTTCCAATCCAACGCATTCTCCCCCTATCGAAGTTCGTCTCCCCTTACCAAACACTCACAAAAAAAAGTAAAAGGAGATGGATCCGAGCTTTCTTCGAATTTTGGCAATCCTTCGGGAGGTGAGGATTAATATTCCGTTTATTGACGCCATTCTCCAAATGCCAAATTATGTGAAGTACTTCAAAGACATACTATCTAACAAACAGAAGTGGGAGGAAAAGGAGACGGTGTGTCTCACTGAGGAATGTTCGGCCGTCTTGCTCAATAAATTGCCAACTAAACTCAAAGATCCCGGGAGTCTCGCAATACCGTGCACTATTAGCCATCTCAAGTTCGACAAAGTTCTTTGTGATTCGGGAGCAAGTATCAACCTTCTTCCCTACTCTATTTTTAAGAAGCTAGGCCTTAGAGATCTTACGCCAACATCCATGTCCGTGCAATTGGCGGATCGCTCTATCAAGAAACCAAAGGGCATTATCGAGGATGTCATTGTACAAGTTTTTTGGGGCATTATCGAGGATGTTATTGTACAAGTTGACAAGTTCTTCTATCCGGTCGACTTCGTGGTTCTCGAAATGGATAGTGAAATTGATGTCCCCTTGATTCTAGGAAGACCCTTCCTAGCCACTAGCAACGCAAAGCTCGACATGGGAAAGGGTGGGTTGACATTGAAGGTGGGTGATAAAAAGGTGATATTTGATGTTTGTCATGACATGCAACCGCCTATGGCTGATCTTACTTGTTTATATGTCGATGCTATTCACCTTTTGTTTGATGAGCAATGCACACTTGGTAAGACTAAGAGCACTCTTACGGTGGAGGATGAGGTACCCACTGAGCAACAAGGCAAGGTGAGAAAAGATGATTTTTGCATGAAGTACATTCCACCACATCTACGTGTTCGTGAAATTGATAAGACAAATCCAACACAAAGGGCTTATTGCAAAACACCGCAATATGAGTGGAGGCAAGTGGGACATAAGAAGAAAAGGAGGAATGGCAAGGATATTGTTGTTCTAAATGGGCCACCTATTTGAACCTTAAAGCACAAAAGTCAAGCTAATGACTATAAACAAGCGCTTCTTGGGAGGTAACCCAAGTTTGTAAGTTTTCTTTTCTTTTTGCTTTCGTTTTTGTCTTGTTTAGTTTGTTTCTTTATGTTATGTTCAAGCATGCACTTTTGGCATGCTTCTATTTGAGTCTTGATGGTTTGTATTGTGAGTACATAACATGTAGTAGCCGAGTTTTGCATTGGAGATCTTTCATTGTGGATTTGAGCTTGGAGTGGATCTCACGTGATTAAGGGTTGCTTTTTAGCACCCTTGTTGTAAGTACTCTCGTTTACCCCCTTTTTGAGTGTGTATGATTGAGTCAACATTGAGGACAATGTTGAGTTTAAGTATGGGGTGGTGGTGGTATGAGTAGCGCTTATTAATCTTATGTGTCATGTGATCTTGTTTTTAGCTCAAGTTTGGGGGAATCGTTACTATTGCATGTGTTTTGTACTAATTTTTGTGAGAATTCAAGCATAACATTTTTTTTTGGATAGAATTTCAACCCTTCACTTGAGGCATTGAGCATGGTTAATTTGAATACATGGTATGTTTTCTCTATCAATTTGGTTTTTAATGGCTATACACATCGTTTCCTTGCTTGTGGGACCCTAAACGTGATTAGATTGTCTTTAAGATGATTCACATATGCACATAAGTCGAGGGTAGAGGAGTTGAGTGGAAAACCATTTTGAAACACTTAAAGGCTTGATCCTGAAAATATCAACTTAGAATTTTCACATGTGTTATGAGTTGAGAATGTTAACTTCGTATGCTTAATAATAATAAAAAGAGGTTGAACATTGGTATGACTGCAAAAGTCAGGCTTAATAGATACTGGGGGCGAAGAGCACCATGCCTAGAATACTGTACTATTATGCTAATTTGAGCTAAGCTCAAGCCAATGCCAGTGTTAAGTGAATAAGGACCTAGTTCGGTTTTGTGGCCTTTGACACTCGAGCGATTAAGCCCTTAGGAGTGTCTCTACACTTGATACCCTAAAGCCGTCTGGTTTGGGAGTTATTGGCGTAAAGCTCGTTACAAGGGTGTCATAGAAAGCCTAAGAGGATCGAACATTGCACATGGTCTAGCCTCTAATGTTTCGAGTTGAAAGTGCATAAGTTAAAGTCGAAAGTGGAATGAAGTGATGAATTTTTAAGTGGCTATGAAGTTGTATTCAATTCTCGTACCACGTGACTAATCAAAACTTGATAAATATGGGGTTAATGCATGAAAAGTGGTAAGAATGCCACTCGACTATAATACTTGAGGTTTTACTACACTACACCCTTAGGAAGATCTTTTCGATGTTAAGGCGTAACATGAGTAAGTGTGTGACATGTATATATTTGTAATTTGAGCTTAAACAGATGAATTCATACCATTGTGTGCTATTAATCATTGTAATTTACGTTGAGTGATCGGGGTTGAAAATCTTTCGATTTTGTGGGTATTTTGATGAGATGTATGGCCCAGTAGCCCGTCTTGAAGCGATTAGAATGTTTAACTTTTTTCTTAGGATTTCAAGTTAAAGAACTCCCTAGTGGCATATTTATAAACCAAGCTAAAAACACACGTGATATGATTAAGAAATTTGGTATGGAAAATGCATCATCTTCCAAAATTCCAATGAGCCAAACGCTTAGGTTAGATAAAGATGAAAGTGGAAAGAAAATTGATATCACTAACTATAGAGGTATCATTGGATCACTTCTTTATCTTATCGCTAGTAGACCCGATATTATGTTTTAGGTATGTATGTGTGCACGCTTTCAAGCTGATCCTAGAGAATCACACTTAAATGCTACCAAGAGAATCCTTAAATACCTAAAAGGCACACAAAATGTGGGCCTATGGTATCTAAGGGACTCTCCTTTTGAATTAATTGGTTATTCAGACGCAGATTTTGCAGGATGCAAAATAGATAGAAAAAGCACTAGTGGTACATGTCAATTTCTTGGTGATAGACTAATTTCGTGGCATAGTAAGAAACAACAATCCATAGCGACTTCTACCATTGAAGCAGAGTACGTAGCCGCTGGGAGCTGTTGTGCACAAATCCTTTGGATGAGGCAAGAACTTAGAGATTATGGAACAATCCTAAATCCTACCCCAATCCATTGTGATAACCAAAGCGCTTTAGCTATGACCCAAAATCCTGTTCTTCATTCTAGAACTAAACACATTGACATTCGATACCATTTCTTGCGTGACCATGTTCAAAAGAAGGATATCTCCATGCACTTCATTGGAATTGACAAACAATTGACAGATATCTTCCCCAAAGCGCTCAACGAACAACGCTTTCTCACTTTAAGAAGTGAATTAGGTATGATTGATTTAAACGCTTAAATCATAGAGCATCATATTTTATAGGCATATAATTTAGGGGGAATCCACTTTATGATTATGTCTAAATCATTTTTCAAATTGAAATAAGTTATTAATTTTAGGGGGAACTTTAAAATTATACTTATCTCAATTCATGACTATGATCAAAAATGATTTTGACAATTTATGCATTGATCCCTAGCGCTTATCTATTTTGTATGACAAAATTAATCTCTAATAAATGAAAATATCTTTTATAAATCCAAGCAGTTGATTTTATCTTTAACTTTAAGAAATTAAATTTTGTTCTTAAAAGACTTCAGCGTTAAAAAGATTCCCACTTTAACGCTAAGTAAATTTCTCTGAAAATAATGCATCATTTTCATCGCTGAAAGTAGCGTGTGGATAAGTCCAAAAGATTAGATTTGACAACTGCCCACACGTGCTTATCACATCAAACTGACGGTTAATGATTCCTATCTAAAAACTAGGCGATTCAGTAACTGCACCAGTCTGAGTACGTGTCAGTGTACTATTAGGCGAGAGTATTTCACACTGAAAATTTTAAATTTATTCAAACGTTTTTGAAAAAGTAACTGCGGATTTCAAACCATTATATTCCACAGTAGTTACCCATTTTACCGCACTTTTTGAGATCCGTCTCTATGAATAAACGACTCAGATTTACTTTTTGTTATTTTAAAAATTAACTTTTGAACACGTGTCATTTATTTACCAGTTGAGGAGTTATTTTTAACTTCTATTTAAACCCTTCACAACCTTTACAGTAAACCTTTATCACTTCCAAAGTCTTCTACTGTAAAAGTTCTCTCTAAGGTAAAAAGATTATTTTTTCTCTCCTCTATCCAAGCTTTTTCCAGTTCATCAATGGCACCTAAATCTTCAAAATCTGCTGTCGGAAAATCTTCCAAATCTGAGAAACCAGTCACTATTAACTCCGATTTTCTTGTTAACTGAGACTATCTTTTCGATAACTAGAACTTCCCTCTACGGACTGTTCTTCCACTTATCCAAGAGTCTGGTTTACGCGACATGATAACTGCTGTTTTCAACTTCTTTGAGGAAGATGTTAGGATTATGCCCTCAGATGCCATAGAGGATAGAATGTATAGGGCATATATCTTGTATTGAACTTAAACTCTTCTTAAATAAAAGGCATTATTAAGTTTTCACGTAATTCTTATCTGCATCTATAAGTTCTGTAAAACGTTTTGTCCATGTTTTCAGTCTGATCCCTCTACTTCCTATGGGATAGGAAGATTGGCACTAGAGAGATTGATCTTGATTACTAAAATAAGTTCGCAAGTAATATGAAGTCTTTAATGGAGAAATAAAGACTTCGAATACTTGTACAATCTTAGCTCCGACATGGGAGTGCCTGTCTGGTATCATGGGATGATAGGAGATTAAGATTGTAGACACGTCAGTGGAACTGATATGTTCGAACATGACTCGCATCGGTTCTGTCACATGGGTTTTCACTCTGTGACTGTCAATGACGGAACTGATTATGCGTAATAGGTATATGCGAACCTTTTACCTGAAGTATCAGGCTGAAGATGCACTTGTGACGTCAAGTCTTTCACTAGAGTAGTTAGACCCAATTCACCCCCTGGTGGGGTCAACCTCAAAATGCGGAATTGATGGGCAAGTGGTAATCTTAGCAGATATCTAATATGGGATGTGTTCTCTCATAAGTGAATGAGTATGTACCCTATGTAATTAATTTATCTAATTAATTTGGTTATTTAATTAATTAATTTATTTATTGGATACAATAAATTATTAATTGAAAAAAGAAATTAATTAAACAAAACAAATCCCGGGGCTAAATAAGGAGTCCAATTAGACGCCTACTAGGCCTCAAAGTGGCATCTTTGAGAGGCCACATATTAGGGCTCTTTTGTTTTGACTTGTTCAATAAGTCATGAGGTATATAAGGACTCTTTGGCTTAGAACAAAGAGAACACACAACTCTCCTAACTCTCAAAAGAAAGAAAAATATTCCTCCCCTCCTCTATACCTAGCCGTCGACCATAGAGAAAGAAGAAAGGGGATTTTTCGTTTGTTGATCCGTGCGTGACAATTTAGAGACGAAGTATTTTCGTTGTTCGGATCAAATTCAAGTTTGAAGATTCAAACCAAAGGATTGAAGATTCGGAAGCTTCAATATTTCGAGTTTGGAGAAGAAGAAGTTTTTCTCCATCATCATATTCATATTAACGAGTAAGTTTTATTCGTTATACGCTTTTGGATTCAATTATGCGAATTAGAGTACCAATTGGGTTTTCGTTTTTATTTTTTGAAATCCCTTCCGCTGCATTTATGCTTTTTCGAACAAAATCCAACAGTGGTATCAAAGCCAATCTCTGATTTGCATATTTGATCTTGTTTACGTGATTTAAGAGTTGCATGTTATGTGTTTTTGAAGCATGTTTGTATGTTTTTTTTAAATCTGCGTTTTATGATTTTTTGCCTAGTTTTTTGATTTTTGGTTATTGTAAATCTGGGGATATTTGATGATATTGAAAATTGAAAAATACCGAGGAAAAACGGGGCTCGAAAGCCCCGAGAAAAACGCGCGCAGGAGCGCCCGTTAACAGTGCGCGCACAGCTGCGAGTGCTGTTCGTGCGCTGTTTAGCTCAACCGGGCTGTTCGGCCCTGCCTTGCCCAGTCACGACATCGGGTCGTGATCGTGGCCCGACGGATCATGGGTTTGGATACCCAATTCGTTGATCCGGGTTATGGATTCGGGTGGTAAAACAGGCTATGTTTGGGTCGAAATTGATTTTGAATTTCGGGTGATTTTAATTAATTGGGTGGATCAAAAGGATGATGACCCGAATAATTTAAATCGAGCCCCATTGAAAATTATGCAATTTCTATTTGTTAATTAGTTTTGACTTAATCTAATTAAATCTAAATGGGCCAATTAGATTGGTGATTTGGACTTAAATTGAATTTAGCCCAATATGAAAATAATAAACGTGAATGTTGTTCTAATTAATTATTTTGAGCCCAATTAAATTGAATTCAAGTGGACCAAAAGGTTGGTGACTTGGGTTTGATGAAATCGAGCCCAATGAGATTAATTGGAATATAATATTTAATTAGAACTAATTAATTATTTTTTTTGGAGATTAATAATTGATTTATGGATTAAATATTATTATTTTTTCCTCGACTTGGAAATTACTTCATTTTGAATAAGGAATATAAATTATTTTTCTTAGAGATCAATAATTAATTCTTTGATCAAATAAAAGTATTTTTAATTTTTGATGGCTTTAAATCATAATAAAATAAAATATAGAATTCCATATTTAATGTGTTCATATTATTTTAATTAAAGGTAGATGCACTTAATTCTTAATTTCGTACATCTTAGTCATAAGGAATTGAAATAGTGAATATGTGAAATCATAAGGAATTTTATAAAGGATGATGGTCCCAAGTGGCATACGAAAGGGTCTAGAAGGGAGGGGGGGGGGGGTTGAATAGACCCTTAAGTCTTTTTAGACTTCAAAAATTTCGTGTTACTTTTCAAAGATCTGAACGCTTGGAAGGTTGAGCGCTTGGGTCAGGCGCTTCAGTAAAGATAACTTAGACTTAGTGAGTTTAGCAATTTACCAAAGTAAGGTAACGCTTAGATCACTTAATCAGGGTTAGCACAACGGAAATGATTTTTAGGGGTTCTTTTAGATAATTTAATCGCTTTGCAATTTTACTTGTCTTTTAGAATAATGTAATATGACAGATATAAGACAGTAAAATATAAATGACACAATAATTTGTAAGGTTCACTGGGTGATGTAATCTCAGCTACGTCCTTCTTCTCCTTTTTCACTTGGAGGAAATTACTAAGATGATTATCAAAAAATCACACAGAATCTTCTACAAGATAGTAAAGAATGAAAATGATCTCGGGCTCCTTGATCACACAGATTTCAGCATCAATGAAGATCGTCTTCTACAAGTTTCTCTCACTCAAAAATACTGTCTGTAATGAGTTTCAACAACTTTTCTCACTCAGATGAAAGGTTGAGGTTTTTGTCAAAAGGGTTTGTTTGTATTTGGGAAGATCAAACAACTTGGAATATCTCAATGGGAATTTAGGTTTTTTCTTTGGTAGATGTTTGAGATATTTGTGACTGTCTGGAATGTAGATAAAAAAGCTTGAAGAAATTTTGGCTATGGAGTTTTCTAAGCTTTTTCTTGTGTACGTAATTTTCTCTTGTAAATGTTTTGTACCGTACTTTTTAGGGTCTGCTGAAGGTAAGGTATTTATACACAATTCTTGGGATCTGTCCGTTGGACACATGTAGGAGTGTGCCTTTCACGCAGCGCGTGATTCTACCTAAAGCCTGACATTCCTAAAAAACTGCTGGCACCGATTGGATGGTAGCAGCTATAAACTCTGAAGTTCTGACAGTCTGGTAAAAAAGGTGGCTTGTTCACAGGTCACAGTAGCTTATCACATTTAATGCTCTTATTAGGCATTTAATGCATTTGAATTTATTTCCCGTTGGAAATAAATGTCCGTTGAATGATTGCATTTAAGTCTTTCGTGACTTGAGGATTTATTTTAGGTGAATTTGTCATTAGTCGCTTAAGTGCTTTGAGCGCTTGATCCATAAATCCTGAAAGAGGTCCTTTAGCGTTTGACGGACGCTAAGAAACAAATCTTCATCTCTGGTTGACTTCAAACGCTGATTTTCAACTTCTTCTCTAATAGACTCACCTAGAATTCTATTAGCGATTCAGTGTCTAATACTTAGTCTAAAACCTACAAAGATAAAAATTACAAGCCTAAACAAAATTACAAACTTTCAAACGCTTAAACAATGATCTATGGAAAACATAAACTTACATTTTATTTGGGGTCTAACACTGAATCCTATCTTGTCATCATCAAAACATCTAACATGAAATTTCCTAACAAAGGACTTTTTAGTTGGACTAAAATTCTAATAATCAACATAAGTGATTTAATATTGCGAGCATGTATTAAATGTTGCGAGCATGTATTAATTGATGAGAACATGTCTTATGTGATTAAAACACTAATCATGGACTTAGGATTATATGTTTTACCTTTAATTTTATGGGTTATCAAATTTGAAGCTATTTATTATATTTTTAGAAATACTGCATGAGTTGTTTTAGGAATCGAGATAAAATAGTTCAAAGTTGATAAAGTCAAAAGGCCCATGAATGTTTAATAGGTTTAATCTATGCCTTTTGTGATGACCCATTGGCTCGGGCCCTCTAGTAAAAGTCCATGACCAAGTGATAAATTTATTTATTCATTTATTTAAATTCTATGTTTATTTATATTGAAAGGCATGATTATTAGTAGTATTTTTATGCATGATCCATATAGAATAAAGCGCTATATAAATTGAATAATGTGCAAAGTGAGACCAAAATCTTTTGACGAATTAAATTCTCTCAAATAAATTATACCGAGTTAGAAAAGGATGTTTGACATCCTCACCCTCCACTAAGCTTTCTAAAATTAGAATTACTATAAATGTGTAATGCTTCCCAGTTATGGGGGTTATACATTTAGAAATAATTTGAAATTTTATAGAGTGCACGCAAATGCCTTAATCGAAACATATTTCACCCCAGAAACCTGTTCGGTTGCAAGGTGAAATTAAAATGCTAGATTATAGGAGTTAGTGGGATAAACTCGGGTAGTTCATGAACCTAGAAATCGAATGGGTTGCGGTTTGGTGAACTATGGGAAAACGTATTGAAACATTTATTGGATAAATTGACATTAGATATCACTTCAAATAATTAATGGGCCAGAAACCGGTTAGGTTGCAACCTATTTAATTAATTGAGGACCTCAATACCTGCTGTGGAATCGATGCCAATGATGATTCCCGATTTTCACATGGGAGCGTGGGATTCGAAAAATGCAGTGGGAGCCAATATAAATTTTAAGTCCTTAATTTTTCTTGGTTAAGTCAAAACAAGTAATCTAATAAATCTGGATTATTTCTATAGTCATTTTCTTGTTTATCTCTCTCAAATATGACAAACCCACTTTCAATTCTACTCGAAAAGAATACTCTGACTGGACCCAATTATGTGGACTAGCTTAGAAATTTGAGGATTGTCCTCAATATGGAATCACTGGGATACGTCTTGGAGGCTGATATCACGGCGGCTCCTGCTAGAATTCATGCCAATGAGGAAGAGGTCCAAGCCCATGAAAAATGGGTTAAGGACGACCTCCAGGTGAGAGGATACATGGTGGGATCTATGATTAATGATCTTCAAAGGTCACATGATAAGATGCCCATTACAAAAGTTATCCTAGCTCACTTGGTAGAGCTCTATGGAGAGCATAGTCAAACTGCACGATATGAGATATCTAAAGAGCTCTTCGGAGCCAAGATGAAAGAAAGTGAGAAGGTTGGTGATCATGTCCTCAAAATGATTTTGAGGATCGAGAAATTAGAAGCTCTCGAATTCACTATGAATGCCACCCTTCAAACTGACTTAATCTTACAGTCTCTTCCTGATTCCTTCTCCCAATTTGTGGTTAACTTTAACTGTAATGAGATTGAGTGCAATTTAGCTGGGCTAATGAACAAGTTGGTTACTGCACAATCTCAAATGAAACCAAAGGGAAAGGAAACTACCTTGGTCATCTCTTCTGGACCCAAAAAGTCTAAGAAGAAGAAGAACAAAGAAAAGTCTGGTGAGCTTGGAGCTCAAGGGAGTACCAAGAAGGGTAAGGGAAAGGCTCAAGGGTTTTACAAGAGCAAAGGACCTGAGAAAATGGATAGATGTCTCGAGTGCGGTGAGCTTGACCACTAGAAGAGAAACTATCCCAAATTAGGCAAAGGCGCACAAGGTATGGAACTATTAGTTTTTGAAACTAATTGTTCTATGACCGTATTGTCCACTTCGTGGATCCTGGACTCAGGGGCTAGTGCCCATGTTTGTTGTTTGGATCAGGATCTACAGAGAAGTAGAAAGCTGGGCCGAGAAGAAGTGATGATCAAAGTAGGCAGTGGGGAAAGCGTCGCAGCTACTAGGATCGGATCTACTTCTCTTTATTTGAATTCTGGACATTTACTGTTTTTAGATAATATTTTGGTTTTGCCCAAGGGGCTTAGGAACATTGTATCTATTCCTATCTTAGTTAAGATTGGATATACATTCCGTTTTTCTAAATTACATTGCGACATTTATTATGGAAATAAATTAGTTGGCAATGCATGTTTAGCTAATGGTTTGTATTATTTAAATGTCCGTAATTCATCTGATGTTAATGTTGTAACACGTAAACGTGGTAGGCAAGAAACTAACTTAAGACTCAAGTGGCATTTAGACTAGGCCATGCCGGAGAGCACAAGATCCACAAAATGGAAAAAGATGGGCTTTTAAGCTCACTATGGTCGGACCCTATTCCTACTTGTAAATCATGTCTCTTAGGCAAGATGGCTAGATCTCCCTTCACAGGGACTTTCGAAAGGGCTACGCAAGTCTTAGGATTAGTGCATACCGACGTCTGCGGACCATTTGGAGAAATGGCTCGTGGAGGTTTCTACTACTTCATCACTTTCACTGAAGACCATTCAAAATTTGGTCTAGTGTATCTGATGAAGCAAAAGTCTGAATCTTTTGAAAGATTCAGAGAGTTCAAGGCCTTAGTAGAAAATCAAACTGGGCAAAATATAAAAACTCTACGATCGGATCGTGGAGGAGAATATATGAGTGCCGAGTTTGATGAATTCCTAAGACAACAAGGAATAATGTTACAACTAACACCACCAGCAACTCCTCAACTGAATGGAGTAGCCGAGAGAAGGAATCGAACACTGTTGGACATGGTTCGTTCCATGCATAGTTACACTGATTTACCCATTTCGTTGTGGGGATATGCGCTCCTTACCGCTGCTCATGTTTTGAACAGATGTTCCTCCAAATCCGTTCCTAAAACTCCGCATGAGATGTGGGGATGCCCTGCTTATGTCAAGAAGACTAAAGTGGAGAAATTGGAGGCAAGATCCCTAATGGGACATTTCATTGGTTATCCTGAAGATTCCATGAGATTCTTCTTTTACCTGCATGATGATCAAAAAATCATCGTGGCCCTACAAGCTCACTTCCTTGAGGATGAGTTCATCTTGGAAGGGGGCATAGGTAGGAAAATTGTTCTAGAAGAACAAAATGAAACTCCCTCAAATACATCTGTTCAAGAACCGAGGCCTGAACCCATAGTAGCACAACCACCACGTAGATCTGGTAGAATACCGCATGAACCTGAGAGGTATGGGTATCTATTGTAGGGGGAGCGAGAGCTTCACACTGTAGTACAAGATGGTCATGAAGATGATCCTTGTACCTATGATCAAGCAATGGTGGATGTCGACGCTTCAAGATGATGAGAAGCCATGGAAACAGAAATGGATTCTATGCAATCGAACCATGTGTAGACTTTGGTAGATCGTCCTGAAGGTATAAAACCTATAGGATGTAAGTGGATCTACAAAAGAAAGATAGGTAGCGATGGGGAGGTTGACACCTTTAAAGTCAGGCTCGTAGCAAAAGGGTATAGTCAAAGACAAGGAATTCACTATCAAGAAACCTTTTCGCCCGTGGCTATGATAAAGTCCATACGAATTCTGTAATCCATAGCTGCATACTTAGATTATGAGATATGTCAGATGGATGTCAAAACGGCCTTTCTAAATGGATTCCTCGAGGAGGATATCTATATGGAACAGCCAAAGGGTTTTATGTCCGAGTCCGATATCCATAAAGTATGTAAACTTGAGAGGTCCATTTACGGTCTCAAGTAAGCATCTAGAAGCTGGAATCTCCGTTTTGATGAAGAAGTTAAGGGATATGGCTTCATCAAGAATGAAGATGAATCTTGTGTCTACAAGAAGACTAGTGGGAGCAAACTCTCGTTTTTAGTGCTATATGTGGATGACATTCTACTTATAGGAAATGATGTAGGAATTCTCACCACTGTCAAGAAAAGGCTTTCGAGTACGTTTTCCATGAAAGACTTGGGAGAAGCCACATACATTCTAGGAATTTATATCTACAGGGATAGAACGAATAGAATGATAGGCCTCTCTCAAGCCCTTTACTTAGAAAAGGTCCTAAAGAGGTTTAGGATAGACAACTCTAAGAAAGGATTTTTTCCCATGAGGTATGGAGTACACTTATCCAAGTCTATGTGTCCTCAAAGTGAGGAAGATAGACAAGAGATGAGTAATGTACCCTATGCTTCTGCAGTTGGTAGCCTGATGTATGCAATGCTGTGTACTAGACCCGACATTACCTATGCTATGAGCGTGTGAGTCGATTTCAGGCAAACCCGGGAAAGGAACATTGGGTAGCTGAGAAGAATATCCTAAAGTATTTGAAAAGAACTAAGGATATGATTCTCATCTATTGAGGTGGAGACCTGAAGATGGAAGGTTATTCTGATTCAGACTTTTAGTCTGATGTTGATGACCGAAAATCCACTTCAAGGTTTGTTTTTACTCTTAATGGTGGAACGGTGTCTTGGAAGAGCTCCAAGCAAAGCACAACCGCTGATTCCACCACTGAAGCAGAGTATGTAGCAGCCTCAGAGGCAGCGAAAGAATCTGTTTGGATGAGGAAGTTTCTTGGAGAACTTGGAACGGTCCCTAGTGATCAGCTCCCGTTGCCACTTTATTGTGATAACAATGGAGCGACAACGCAAGCCAAGGAACTGAGGTCTCATAACAAGTCCAAACATATTGAGAGAAGATTTCACATCATTAGGGAGATCGTTGGCAGAGGAGAGATACCAGTGTAGAAAATAGCCTCAGCTGACAATATAGCTGACACGTTCACCAAACCACTACCTCAGGCTGTTTTGGACCAACACCTGGAAATGAGGGGTATTAGATACCACAATAAGTGGCATTGAGTGCAAGTGGGAGATTGTTAGGATTACGCCCTCAAATTCCATAGAGGATAGAATGTATAGGTTGTATTGAACTTAAACTCTTCTTAAATAAAAGGCATTATTGAGTTTTCACTTAATTCTTATCTGCATCTATAAGTTGTGTAAAACATTTTGTCCATGTTTTCAGTGCGATCCCTCTACTTCCTGTGGGATAGGAAGATTGGCACTAGATGAAATAATTAATTATAATGATAAGATTAATTATTAATTAATTTCCTTGAGAAATATATTAATGAATTTATTTATTTAATTAATTTGGTTATTTAATTAATTAATTTATTTATTGGATACAATAAATTATTAATTGAAATAAGAAATTAATTAAACAAAACAAATCCCGGGGCTAAATAAGGAGTCCAATTGGACGCCTACTAGGCCTCAAAGTGGTGTCTTTGAGAGGCCACATATTAGGGCTCTTTTGTTTTGACTTGTTCAATAAGTCTAGAGGTATATAAGGACTCTTTGACTTAAAACAAAGAGAATACACAACTCTCAAAAGAAAGAAAAATATTCCTCCCCTCCTCTATACCTAGCCGTCGACCATAGAGAAAGAAGAAAGGGGATTTTTCGTTTGTTGATCCGTGAGTGACAATTTAGAGACGACGTATTTTCGTTGTTCGGATCAAATTCAAGTTTGAAGAATCAAACCAAAGGATTGAAGATTTGGAAGCTTCAATATTTTGAGTTTGGAGAAGAAGAAGTTTTTCTCCATCATCATATTCATATTAACGAGAAAGTTTTATTCGTTATACGCTTTTAGATTCAATTATGCGAATTAGAGTACCAATTGAGTTTTTGTTTTTATTTTTTGAAATCCCTTCCGCTGCGTTTATGCTTTTTTGAACGAAATCCAACAGAAGAAACTCTATTCTTCTTCAAGAACGCAAAAATCTCCGACGACGGAAACTCCATTTCCTATATCTTTTCTTTTGCTCGTGAGACCTTCGTCCTCACCCCTTCTCTGATTTCACCTCTCCTAAACTTGCCAAATGATGGTGCCGAAGTGGAAAATGTCACCCTTGGTGATGCTACAAAGGTATGGACATTGATCAAGAAAGATGAAGTTGAGGCTGTCTACGAACCCAACTTTAAGAAAAATGATATGAAGGGCGAGTATGTCATTCTTGTTGACATATGCGCCAAGATGATCGAATGCAGAAAGGGAGGCTTCGATAAGGTTTCAAACCTCCAGTACAGGATGATGGTAGCCATTCTGACCAAGCTGAAGATAAATTGGTCACTTTATGTTTTTAATCGCTTCCAGCAAGCGTTGGCCAAGTCGGTAAATCCCAAGCCTTACGGGATTTTTTTAAGTCATATTCTTAGCGCTAGCAGTTTCACAAATTCCGATGGAAAGAAAATACTAGCACTAAAGTTTTATGGAAAGAAAATGATTAATGAGCTGCTAAGGCCAAGAAAATGTGGTGGAGCAGCGGTTCCCAAAGAAGAGCGTGAGCGACTTCTTGCTGAAGGAGTTGTTCGAAGTGATGATGAAGAGCAAGCGTCTTCATCTTCATCATCGTTTAAAGAAGAAGTGGTGGTTAAGCGACCAAAACGAAAAATCATCTTGAAAGTCGCTGAGCCATCAAAACCAGCAAAGAAGCAGAAGCAGAAGCCAGAGCCCAAAAAGAAAAAAAAGTCTCCTTCTCCTTCTCCTAAATCACCCTCTCCCCAATCTATCTTTATGATCTCTCTAGAAGAGGAAGAAGAGATCGAAGAAGTACCGCTTGCCCGAAGGCGTACTCCTCTCTCCACTCCAGCTGCATCAACAAGAGCTCCAGTTAAGCCAGCGCTTGAAGACTCATCGAGTGCTCCTCCTCCTTGTTTAGACGCTGTTCCTAAATCTTCTCCTGAGCCTAGAGCCACTACTCTTTCTGAGAAGGCTGCTCGTTTTCAGGGTAAGTACTTGTGAAAAACAAAGTAGTTTATCCTTTCCTCGTTAGGTTTCCTTTTCTAACGCCAGGATAAAACCTTTTTCAGCCGAAGTTGACGCGGATATTCAAAATGCTCTTAACACTCTTGAGACTTTGAATATACCTATTTCTGCTGATCCCCTCACTTCTTTTCTCAATTTAGAGCCTGAGGAAACTGTACCAACTATTGAAACAGATCAAGCGACTGACAAAGTCGATGATAGTCCTCAGGGTAAGCGTTGTAGTATCTTATTGGTAATTTCTACTTCGTAGAAATTTTGCTTGCTTTTCTCAAACGCTTACATGTATCAGCTCAAGATGCACCTCCATCTTCAGAGGTTCCCATTGAAGTAGATGTTGACCTGGCAACTGTTGTGGATATAGCTAAAGAAGTAGCTCAAGTCCTTGCTGACGCTGAAACATCTCTAGTTAGTGAAGCGACTCTCCATGCCGAGCAGTCGATAGAAGTGGCCCCTATCCCAACTAAGTCAATTGCCTTTGTTCCTACTCCAACTGGTTCCCCTCCTCGTGTCGTCGATTTCTTTCCTCGCGGATATTCTGCCGACGTTGAATTTTACTACGCCGCTAGAGAATGAGACACTCAGACCCTTGTTGAATCAGAAATTAGCTTTCAAAACACTCTCCATAGGCCTGATGTTTCCAACTCTACTAATTTTGAATTCGTCGAGCGATTCGCCGATCTAGGTCTCTAGAATCTTGAGCGATTCCAATCCAGAATTGAGTATATTCGTCGACCAGTGTTCAACATGACTGAATTTGACGAAAAACGTTTTAACTACATTGGTCATTCCGAAGTGTCCTTTTATCTTTTGCGCCAGAATAAAGTCGTCATCAAGAATCCCCATATGGGTGATTGGTCAAAGAATCCAGACGAAGAAATTCTCAACAGCATTGTATATTCAGCCTTTCCCAAAGTCGTTCATTCTCCTCAAAATGCTCTATCCCCTAAACCTCTCAGATTGTGGAAAGGGAAAGGACCAGTAGTTGCTGAGCGTCCCAATCCTATCAACTCGTGGATAGAAGATGAAGCCCGAGAATACCTTGCAAGATTATGGGCTGAGGATTATGATGAAGAAATTGAATGCTTTGAAAAGTTTCTTGCAGCTAGAAAAGAACAGAAGAAAGTTGATAAACTTGGAAAGCGATGGATGATGGATACAGCTAGATGGGCTGAAGAGTTCGTTTTACACTTCTATACCCTTGAAGAACTCATGAGATATCCATTCCTTTTTGAATTTGGAATAGAATAAAGACGCCGAGGGTTTAGCAATCTGCCAATTTACAGGCAACCCATCGAGAGCTACATTCGCCAACAGCTAGCCTTATTCAGTCAAGGAGGACGCTATGTGTTTCACCCCCGTCAAGCGTTTGTTCAGCAAATCTTTCCAGATTTGAACGAAGAAGCCTCCACCATTAAACAACCGCTTCTTCCAGGACAAAGTGAAATTCGTGTCAATGTTACAAATGAGCACGCTGAGTTTGCTGAATTCTACCGAGATAGAAGAGTAGTGATAGAAAACGCACAAGCTCTGGATATCACTTTCAACCACTATTCAGGGCTGATCGACATCCGAGGATACAATCTTCACCCTGTGCTCTTTTGTGAACAGAACATCCAGTTGGCTAAGATGATATCGCTGATCAGGCCAGTGGACCTAGAAGCAGCTTAAGCACTGATGCCATTTATTCTGGACTTTTACAACTCTTATACTTCAGGAGTTGATCTGCCAGAAGGAGTGCAACTTGCACTAAGCAATGAAGAGCGCGAAAACGCTATGTTCTTTATTTCGCAGACCAACCTGATTAGTCCAAGGCACGTAATGGAAGCGATTGGCCCACTATGGGTCGTACCTGTTGAAAGTCCAGCGTCTCCAATTGAGATTGTTGAAATAGAAGAAGAACAAACTCCTGCTGTGGAAGCTGCTCAACCCACAGAAGCTCATATGCAAGACATTGTCCCCAGCGCTCTAGCAGTTGAGGTTCCACTTGAGGAACAAGTTCTTTAAATTGACTCCGCAACTCAAACACTCGACTCAGCAATAGAAGAGGTTCATGCTGACTTAGCCGCACAGCCTGACGAGTCTATTATCAGAGACAAATCTAAAGGCAAAGCTCCAGCAGTCTCAAGCTCTCACGGACCTGAGCGTTCATCTTTCAATTCATCAGATTCTGACAGTGATCCAGAAGTTAAAGATTTCAGAAAGGCTGTTCGATATTCCCTCAGTGATATAAAAGGATCATGTTCTCGATTGGAAGAGCGAAGTACTTCCACACTTAATCAAGTAGAAACAGTTCTCAAAGCTGATTTGCGACATTCCAACAAGCTTACAATCTCCATGATGAACTGTATTGCTCCTCTCATCAAAGAGCTTTCGGACGATTTCAATCGGACGCTTGCCCAGAATGCTTCAGCTGATACTGAGCGTCACAATTCCTCCAACCTTATCTCTCAGAGTATCGCTGAACAGATTGCTCTCTTGATAGATGAAGTCAAGCTTCTCCGAAGGGATATCACTGACTTAAAAACCTCCTTTGCTGATGTCAAGAAGTGGGAAGATAAAGAAAATTCCAAGGCAATATCTAAAACAGATAATAAACACTGGCGATCAATGTTTGAAGAAATAGTGAGCATAAAGTAGATGCTAACTAAAAAGAGAAAGCCAAGGTATTATCTAGGAAGGTACTTGCCCCCGGAGTTGGACGTTGAATTTTTGGAGAGTATGGGATTTCATCCTTATGCCGGACCGCTTAGACGACCTATCAATTGGAAACCATCCAACGATAGAAGACAAGACATCTATTATGACTTAATTCGTGAACTTGGTATTCCTCCAAGGGAATGGGTGGACAGGCTGAAGGAATGGAATGAAAGCGCTAGACAGCAAAGGCATGACTATGATGAACTTCAACATACCACCATGATAGATGTTGATCTACTCCTCATGGACTTAGCAAATGAGTTCTATCAAAAAGAAGAAAGCATAAAGCGACAGAAAAGATGAATGCTTTATATTGTTTTTTTTTATTATCTTATATTCAATATAAATCATGTATGCTTATTATCTCTCTCTATAAATGAATGATTTATTGCTGAAACAACTTGTTGAGGCTAATCTAACATTAGCTAACTTTACTAACTTTTCAAACGCTAACTTATAGTTATTTGGGCTTTTCTTTAAACTCCTAAATTATAAAAGAGTTATAAGAGTTAAAGTCTTGACATCATCGAAAAAGGGGAAATTGTTAGAAAATTTCATGTTAGATGTTTTGATGATGACAAGATAGGATTTTATGTTAGACCCCAAATATAATGTAAGTTTATGTTTCATAGATCATTTGTATAAACGTTTGAAAGTATGTAATTTTGTTAGGCTTGTAATTTTTATCTCTGTAGATTTTAGACTAAGTATTGGATACCGAATCGCTAATAGAATTCTTGGTGAGTCTATTAGAAATGAAGTTGAAGATCAGCGTCTGAAGTCAAAAGAAGATGAAGATTTATTCTTAGCGTCTGTCAAACGCTAAAGGACCATTTCAGGATTTATGGATCAAGCGCTCAAAGCACTCTAGCGATCAGAATCAGATTCACCTGAAATAAATTCTCAAGTCATGAAGGACTTAAATACAATCATTCAACGGACAATTACTTCAAATGGGAAATAAATTCAAATGCATTAAATGCCTGATAAGAGCATTAAATGTGATAAGCCAATATGACTTGTGGACAAGCCACTTTTTGATTAGACTGTCAGAACTTCAGAGTTTATAGCTGCTCCCGTCCAATCGGAACCAGCAAGAATTTAGGAATGTCAGAGAAAAGGTATAATCACGCGCCACGTGAAAGGCACACTCTCACATGTGTCCAACGGACAGATCCCAAGAATTGCCTATAAGTACCTCCTTCCAGCAAACCCTAAAATACACAGAGAGATAGAGATATACGTACGTGCACAAGAAAAATTTACTGAAGAAAAAGCTTAGAAACTCCATGGCCAAAATCTTTCAAGCTTTTTACATACATTCCAGACAATCACAAATATCTCAAACCTCTTCCAAAGAAGAAACCTAAATTCTTACTGAGATATTCCAAGTTGTTTCATCTTTCCAAAAACAAACAAACCCAGGTGATAAAACCCTCAACCTTTCATCTGTGTGAGAAAGTTGTTGAAACCCCTTACAGGCAGTATTTCTGAGTGAGGGAAGCTTGTAGAAGAAGATCTTCATTGGTGCATAAATTTGTGTGATCAAAGAGCCCGAGATCATTTTCACCTATTTACTATCTTTAGAAGATTCTGTGTGATTTTTTGATAATCATCTTAGTAAATTCCCTCCAACTGAAAAAAGGAGAAGAAGGACGTAGTTGGGATTACATCACCCAGTGAACCTTATATATCTTGTGTCATTTACTTTTATTATTGCCTTGTTTTATATTATTCTATCTATTATGAAGAAAAAAAAAGACAAGTTAATCTACTAAGCGATTATTTAACCAAAACGAACGCTAAAGCTTTAAAATCATTTCCGTTGTGCTAACTCTGATTAAGCGATCTAAGCATTACCCTACTTTGGTAAATTGCCGAAATCACTAAGTCTAACTTATCTTTACTGTAGCGCCCGATCCAAGCGCTCAGCTTCCTAAGCGTTCTAACCTTTAAAAGTGATACGAAATTTTTGAAATCGAAAAAGACTTTAGGGTCTATTCAACCCCCCCCCCCCCCCCTTTTAGACCCTTTCGTATGCCACTTGGGACCACCAATATATATATATATATGTTAATCTACCTATATACATATTTGTGTGTATATATATATATGTTAATCTACCTATATACAGATTTGTATATATATATATATATATATATATATAAATATATTAGGAAATAAATGAGATCAACATGGTTGAGGTGTTACTAAAAGAGTCATCCCTCCTCCATCTCCCATTCCAAACGTGTCAAGGTAAGAAAATGCCAACAATTATAATTCATTCTTATTTTGATCTCTCTATCTATATATCTTCCGCCTTAACCCATGTACCCACCGCTTGTTTGGTGTGTAATCAGCCCCTTAATTTCTCTCAAATGCAAGGGATATTTAAAGAAAGAAATTCAATAGGAGGGATCATCTTTTCTTGTTCAACTTTTAAGGTATAGTAGCTAACTTATATATTATGTGTAAATGTTTGAAGGTATGTATTTACTTATATTTTAGATGAAGATAACCTTAAAGGCCTGAAAATTGAAAGTATTGTAACATATATGTATTCTATAACTTGATTTGCATGAGAACCAGTTTTCTGAAATTTCAGTTTCTGCTTTAGTAATCAAGGCTCTATTCAATCGATCAAACTTGTGAATTTAATTATATTAAATTTTCAAAAACGACTTGAGTGTGTGTGAAACGTCTCTGCAAAATTTGGTGAAGATTAGAAGTTTGTGAAATTTTCTAAAATTCGTTGAAAAAGACTGCGAGGCTGTTAGCGGGATTGAACTGTGCCACTGTTTTGAACCTATTTGAACAACCTGGAGATATGTTTTTACTCCGAAACGTTTTATGCACTATTATATGTGTGTTGTAAACGTTTTCTCAAAATTTGGGAGCTTTTGGAATAGAAGAGGATTTTATAAAAATCGTTTAATGAAACTGTCATATTCCTTTGCGAGAATGAAGCAAGTTTATGTTTTCAGCTTACTTGTCATACTTATAACTTTTATTTCATTCCCAAATGTTTACTGTAACATTATGTACGTGTTGGTAGTGTCTTCAAATTTTGGGAATTTTTCAAGAAACAGAGTATTTAATAAAATTGTTTGAAACTTAAGTGTCTTTCCTAAAAACGTTCCAGGCGCAGCCACGGTTTGGGGAGTGAATCACCCATTTAAATATGTCAATTATATTGGGGATTTTTATGACATCTTATTCAATGTGATTCTTCTGTTCTTAAGAAGTTTTAGAGCAAAATATTGCTCAAGGAATTTATGAGAATTTCTGTTGTGAAGTTGCGTCATTATATAGCTTAATTGACACTTGTTTGAACGAAACTGCCTACATGTCAAGGTTCTACTCTATGTGTATACGACTTGCTTTATTTGGTTGGATTATAAAGTATCATTGGTTTGAAAGTATGACCGTATATTTGGACAGCAGGATAGATCTGTGGTTCAGACGAGACATGAGACTACAACGCCAAGTAGCAACAATGAGGATTTCTCTTCTCCTTGAAACTCTTTAATTGCTTTACCTACTTATGATTGTCTTGTTTCGTTCTATAAATATTTGATCGGTATCTTGATGATTGGTTCGTTATGATTGTATATTCCTAAATATTCCGTTCGGCTCAATATCTCGTTATCCTCGATGATCATTCCTTTTGCGTCTATGGTATACGTCTTCTTTGAAATGGTATTTGGTCTAGCCGGTGTCAATTCTCTTGAGTTTTATCGTACCAATATCGAGTTCTTGTCCATAAAATTTCGTTGAGACCATTGTACTTCTTGGCTCTACTCCGTCGGATAAGGGAGTAAGTGCTATGCGGGGCAAAGTGCTACGCGATGGCGGGAGCCACTTCTTGAGCCCGCAGAAGCCACCTTTAGAGTCCCGATGTCCGGCATCCTTGAGCGATGTGTCTATTTTCTTGATTTAAAGTTTTGACTCTTAAAGACAGAGTGAAGAGAGCTAAGTGTTACGCCGTGGGAGCCACCTCTAGAGTCCCGACACCTATTGATCAGTGAAATGAGCTAAGTGCTATACGGGGCCAAGTGCTACGATTCGGAGGGAGCCACCTCTTGAGCCTGTAGGAGCCATCTTTAGAGTCCTGACACTTGAAACCATATGGTATGTATTGAAAGGTGTGAAGCCTCCCGCTGGTATGGAACAGTGAGGAAAAGGAACACAATCGTTTGACATGAGTTCTAAATTACACGAGTTGTTCTCTTCGTTCTTACTTCGTTTGGATACTCGATTGTTCGCCCTTCTAATATCTTGATTGATTCATTTACTTGCCTATATATATGCTTGTTTTTGTTATAATCTTCCGCTACAGATTCCACTTCAAAGATAAAAGGTAAAGCAAACCGTTAACCTACCTCACTGAGTCATTCAGACTCACCCCTTCTTCTTTATTTCTTTTCAGATAAGCTTAGTATGTCGGATACGAAGGGAGAAATGAGGAGTAAAGAAAGCACTGGTTCGTTGCTATTAGAGGGAGTTATGTTTTGGGATGTATCATTGGGTATGTATATGTATTGTCTTGGAGACCTTTGGTTGAGAGTTGTCATTGACTTATGTACAATTGATGAAGGATTTATTGTTGATTTATTTGGAATGTAAAAGTTTAATTTCAGCAGATAAAGATTTGGTATAGTTCTGACGCTTAGCACTGGCTCGAGAAAAGACGATCTCCCGGATCGAGCTAGCTTCGCAGTGTTGCGGGCCATAGGTGGTCGGTGGGCGCCACAGGAGGTGGTATCAGAGCGTAGGTTAGTACCCGAGCTATAGCAAGATAAGATCTCTAGACTGTGATATTGATTTGTGATTGGTTGAGCTTAGGAGATGAGTTTTTGAAGACTAGATATATAAATAGACTGGTGAAATAAGGCAAATGTAAGATGTGAGAGTCTTATCAAAGTCAATATTGAGGATGACATTAAGTTATCATTAGTACATAGTTCTTCCTCAGAATTACCTGTTGTACGCTTGAAAAATCTTATCTCCTGAATTACCTTTTTTGGTTGTTTACTACATTGTTTTGAAAACCGGACCGGACCTTCCGGTCCGGCCGGTTAAAACCAAAACCGGCCACTTATCCGGTCCGGTTATGCAAAAAAAACGTTCGGGGGTCAGAACTGATCAGAATCGCGGTTCAACCGGTCAAAACCGGTTAAACCGGGCGATTTTGAAAATTAATGAAATTCAACCTTTTAAATTCTAAAAATCTGAAATTGACCCCTTTAAAATCTAAGAATATGCAATTGGCCCCCCAAAATATAGGAAATGCATTTTTTTTTCTTCATATTTTCATATATATATATATATATATAGTAAATACATATTTTTTTTTTCATATTTTATATATTTAATAATATATTAATTATTATTTATTGCATAATTATGACCTCACCGGTTCGACCCCAGTTGACACGATGGTTAAACCGGTGACCCGTGACCCGGTCACTTTTTCGGTTCGCTGTCCGGTCTGGTTTTGAGAACACTGGTTTACTAGAGACAACTCCAGTTATCCTAGGCTATCGAGTTAGGTCCCTCAGTCCCATATAGCGTAATCGATTATGATTTAGATATTTTTCCTCTTGAACAATAATATTAGTAGGTCAGTATTTAAATTGTGGCAGATCACAGTTGGGATGGCCACCCAACATGTGATTCATTACAATTATGGTACTGATTTTAGAACCGAACCTAAGTTGAGAATAAGGAATGCTTTTCCTTCCTTTGAGGTGTTATAGGTTCATTAGGTAAGTGGTAACTACGAGCCTAAGCGAGTAAGCTTTTATATTACTCGAACCCTGTTAAGTTCTTTGTTATCAAAACCTGCCATTCTTGGGATTTTTTACTCATTTGAATTTCCTTGAACCAGTTCATGACAATCTCATGAGTTTTGATCCGTCATATCTTTTATTAAATAATTATTTGTTGGTGTTATCAGCAATCGAAGCACTTTCCTGTTCCAGAGTATTCATTATAGAACTGAAAACTTTATCGAGCTTATTTTTTGAAATCCTATTAATTTCTTTTAATGCCAAGACCTTCTATTTATTCATTTTCGCTTGATAATCCAATTTTCAAATTTGTATTACCTGTATTCTCAAAACTCCTATTCGTTGATATTTTCTTGTGACTCTTGTTCACCTCTCATATTATAGTTGAATAGAATCACTACTCTTGGGTTCCAAATTCAATTTTATACATTTGAGGACTCTTTTATTTGAGATTGAACATTCTCCCAAACCCTTTGTGCATTGCTCCCGTTGGCATCTATTTATCAATGGTCTTGAGTTGAAAATTCTATTTTGTCCGTTCTTTAAAGTCCTATATTATCTCCTCGAATTTGCAACATCTCGTGATTATTAATCTTTTCTCCTATCTAAGTCATTGTGTGGAACTTCTTTGCATGCCATGCCTCTTTCGTTCAAATTAAAAAATAATAATTAAATCTAGATA
Source organism: Buddleja alternifolia (assembly GCA_019426215.1). Lineage (NCBI taxonomy): Eukaryota > Viridiplantae > Streptophyta > Magnoliopsida > Lamiales > Scrophulariaceae > Buddleja > Buddleja alternifolia. The sequence continues at coordinate 25,030,670 of CM033393.1, read as the reverse complement.
CTTGACCTCATCGACTACCTTATACTTCTTCCTAATAAGGGTTCAATCGTAATCGACCATCTTTCATCGGAATCACTTTATCCTCTCGTTCGGTTGTCTTGAAACCCTTGAGCTTATATTCCTTACTTGAGATACACACTACAACAAAATATATATAATAGGACACTTTATTTGGGACACTTTTTTATAAATGCCTCAAAAATTATGTATTAGGACACTTATAGACTTGTGTCCCCTTTAATGAACTTATTGGGGCACATATGAAAACAACAATTTTGGGGGGAGGGAAAAAAAGAGCGCTATATTTGTGCCAAAATATTTTAGTTTCCCCCCATTCCATCTTTCTCCCCTCCAAAACTTTTATATCTCTCCACTGTGCTCTTCATCTCCTCTCTCTGAAATCTCGATGTCTTGCTAAAAACTGCTGGAAATCTCGATTTCTTGCTCTAAAATGCACAAGACAGACTAAGGTATGAAGAATTTCTTCTCCTTCTGTTTATTTAATCTTATTATTTTAATTTCTTAAAAAACTTAGGGTTTAGTAAAAAAAAAATCCAATTCTCTGATTTTAGGCTCCAACTACTACGGTTTATCTCTCTGATTTTCTCTGATTTTAGGAGTTCTTGAATTCGATTTTGACTGAAAAATTTCTTATCATGAGTATGGCAGGGCCACCCACCCATCCTATTTGTGCGATTGCCCATGCCAGTGTATATATATATATATATATGTATACTTGTGTGTGTCTATGGCGTTATCAGCTGGCAAAGTGGAAAATTAAAGAAGAAAGGAATTTAACTCTGTGATTTAATATGTGTGTGTCATTTTACATAAATAAACATATACATATATGTGTGTGTCTGTATGTATATATGTATCGGTTCTTCTATCACGGCCATCATCGTCAAAATTCTTGCTTGCTTTCTTGCGGAGACAACACCTTATTTGGCAATTAGCTTTGAACGGTGGTGAACTGGTGATGGAGAGGTGATGGAGAGAATACGATGCTTTGCTTTCTCTCTATATTAGCCATCTGGCCTGCCAAAACGTTAAGGAAAATTAAATGAAAATATGTTTCTTTTAATTATTTCTTTCTTTTTTATAAATTGGAGAAAGATATTATATCAAATAAAGATACTTGGTCAAAGATAATAATTTACACTTAACCTTTTATTGGAGACTATAGACAACTTTATTACCTTGAACGTGAAAGAGACAATCTTTATTTATTTGATTAATTAAAGGGCAAAACAAAGAGCAAAATGAATATTTTTCTTAATTTAAATAGGTATAGCGTAAGTCAAAGAAATAATTTTTAGGGGGAGTGACCGGCCAGGAAAGATAAAGCCACCACCAGATACATTTGGTCAGATACTTTTATAAGTTGGTTTATAAGTTCATTTTTTTTTAGTTATAACTTTTTTATAATTACAAGAAATTAGCAAGCTTATGCTTCTTCTTAGATTAATATTGTAAAATTAATCAATGTTTTGTTTTGTATGTTTTCGTCGATATCGTTGTTGGAATATTTTGTGACAATTGATGGTTTGCTACAATCCCTGCAGATTGTGGTTCAAGAGTAGGGAGATTCACCAAGAACCTTCTCATTAGCTACTAGCTACCCCTGAACAGTTTCTTGAAGATATAGCAGAGGTATTATTTTATTTTTCTATTATTGTGCAATATCTTGAAATTATTGGGTTTAGTATAGAATCTAAATAAAATTCGTGCCATAGATATTTGAATTTTGATAAATGTTGGACGGATTGCTGCGTTGGGAGAATATGAGGTTGTGATAGAGAGATTATGTTGAAATTTTGGTGGTGAGAATGAGGGTGTATACACTGGTGGAGGTCTGTTTCATATTGAACAATGGAATCACATAAAGAAAAACTAGACTTTTAAAGACAAAAAATTGAAGAGATTGTTGTTGTGTGTAATTTTTATAGCCTATATGCTTTAGTGGTTTCTCATTCTTTCAAAAATTAAGTTAAAGAGAGATAGAAGAACAAGATCTTGAATTATTTTATCCACCAAATTTGTAAGAAGTTCATCATGTATGTGGCTTTATTATGGATAGTTTCTCCACTTCTAAGGTCTCAAAGCACCAGATTCTTGGAAAATGTTGAGTAATAGGCAATGAGAAGGAAAATGGAAAATCTTATTGGTGAAAAAGATTGTTAGAGTGACTTAAAGAAAAAACACTAAATGAGAAGCTCTTTTATAGATTTTTATAAACTAAAGAAAAAGACTTAAAAAAATCATAAAGACATTATTATATATTCCCATAAAAAGACTTACAAGACTAAAACAAAGAAAGACAAAGCAGAGACCAACGAAAAGAGTAGGAAAAAGAGAAAGAGAAAGAAAAGAAAGGGGAAAAAAAGAAAGAGAAAGAAAAATAAGAAAAGAGTTTCAACTATTTACTTTATTTTTTTTATTTTTTATTTGTTTGTTACTTATTTTAGTACTAAAAAAAGTTATTTGTTTATTTTTTGTCAACTTTAATCAAGTTAATTAATTAATATTAGATTGTGCTCTTTTTTACTACAATTTTGTTTAACTTTCTTTGACTTGTCTAAATACATAATTCAATTGTGTTCCAACTTCTTGATCTTTTGCTTCTACATTTAAATTGTCTAATATACTTTATGGTTTGTATGTTAATAATATCATAAAGGTAATGGCATTCAAGCTAATACATCTTGGAGTAGTGCCACTTTAGTAGTGTTTATCCTAATTTGACGAGAGGTAATCTTTTATCTTGTATAATAATATCGAACTAGAGTTTATATATTTTACACGGTTCAAATATCTAGTCTATCTAGACGAAGTTATTTGGTTTCTTGAATGTGATTTTTTTCTAAGTTGAACATGTTAACTGATAGTAATAATAGTTTATGAAGCTTTTCTCTATGATTGAATTTGTATCATTACAAAGAAATACTCGTTGACAGAGTGGATAGACAAGTGAGACCTTGCTTTTAGTGTTTTATCTTCATTTGTTCATATATTTAATTATCGGGTGTTTGCATATTATATGACCTAATATGATATTAATTGTAATAGCTCATACATTCCTGATCATACTTGTATTTGTTATGATTGTTATGGAGAATATAATGAAATTGTTGCAAGTGGCTATGTTAATGAGATGAACTCTGTTAGAGTAAAAGGTGAGGAATTGGGGCATGGATGGTGCGAGATAATAATTGAAGTTCCAATGAAAAAAGATGAAAGCTTGTTCAAACCTTATGACCGTATACGCACAATTGAAGATGTAGTTGGAGCACCCGTTGCTTGGCCTTTATCTTTGGTATGTATAAAATCATGTTATCATAAACTCTTTACTCTCTTTTCTATTTTCTATAGATGAGATTTTTGTTGTTAATTCTTTTCTTAAACAAAATAGTTTAGTGGTTAATCGGCTTATATTTTTTCACCATCATCTTTAACCTTTTCCCTGATATCTCCTATTTTGTCACTTTAGCAATGATAATTTATTCTTAGAGATTTGGTGGGTTTCTTATTTAGGTGCTACAAAACCGTAATGTTACTGATAATCATAGTATTGAATTATGTTTGTGAAAGCTTTTTTAGTTAAAATTTAATAATTAATGAAATATCTAATTATAAATTTAATAATTAATGAAGTATCTAATTATCCATAGTTTTGTTTCTAAATTTTGAGATGTCAGTCTGCTAAATTTTGCATTTTAACATTGTTGGTTAAGTTTACATTGCTGGATTATTTTGTCACATAGATTTAACTTGTGAATGTGATGTCTTCTTATGTGCAGGTAGCATTGGATGAAAATGAGGATTTGAGTATCAGTTAGTTATTGTTTTTGGCATGTATTTAGTCAAGTTGAAACTTTGTGTATGAATTGCTATTTTGTCACAAAGATTCAAGTTATTTTTTGTTTATAACATCTGATGATGAATTGTTACGATATTTCGCGGATGAGTTAGTTATGCTTTTTGTTCCCGTATCTTGGAAACTGACAATGAAGTTGAGATTTTAACTTTGTTAATGAAATATGATAAATTGGTATTTGCTGTTTTTACATTTTTTTTGCATATTACTTTTGACATGGAGGAAAAAATTTGTGTACTTTTATGTGTCCTAAAATCACATTTTAGGGACACAAATTATTGTCACTTTTGAGTTTAGAACACATATAAGTGTCTCCACAAATATTAGCCTGTTTTATTTTGATCTTGTTGGGGCACTTATTTCTGTCACTAAAATGTGACTGACATTTTAAAATGTCCTAATATAGATTGTTGGGGACATTTTGTTGCAACATAAATAGGTGTCCCTAAATTTAAAGACACATATAAGTGCCTCCAAAGAGGTGTAATTGAATTTTTAAATTCGGATGTAAGGACACATATAAGTGTCCCTAAATCGCAATATTGAGACACATATAAGTGTCCAGATACATAATGATGTAGAGGCGCTTTAAGCGTCCCATAACTTTACGCGACGGCAAACGGCGCTTAATGTAAGTGCCCCAAAAACTGGAAGTGCCTCAATATGTATCATATTGGGACACTTTTCTGTGTCCCAATAGAGCATTTCTGTTGTAGTGACATATATTCTAATAGTTCAAGTGAACACTCAAAAAAAAAAAATTCTTGGTTAGATGTTTCAGTTGTATTGTCACCCTCGTCTGTCAATTGACAACATCTTCTTTGTACATCATTCAGTGGTTCGACATAATTCTTGTTAAGACCTCTGTCTTCTCTCCACCGTAATTGATCGTCAATAGTGATTCTTATGCCTATTTGTTTTTTTGTAGAATCACTTATATCTGGTAACTTCAAAATGTTAAGGACTTGTATCCGAATTACCTTTCTTATTAACCCTTAACTCTTTTTGTCCAATGAACATTCTTGGCATGATTGAATGTATTCTCATCTTGTATAGTTTTCTTTGAATTTGGGGACCAAATTCTCTTAAGGAGGGGGGATTGTAACATCCTATTTTTGCGGAACCTAATTTTATAAAGACTTGGATAAGAGTTATGATTCCCGTTAATTAGATTTCATAATTTATTGAATTCTAGCGATTTCGTGCTCGATCCTAAATATTTACTTCGTGCTTGTATAGCCAAAATTATACTTTAACTAGTTGTAAAATAGGCTATTATTATTTTCAAATCTTTGTGTAGTAGCTTGTGTGGAATATTTTAAAGTATATATGATATGTGGGTAAGTGCTACATTATGACTGTGTTGGAACTCTAATGACATTGCATTCCAAGCAGGGACCACCAGAATCTTCTTGAAGACTTTGCTTTGGCCAGACTTTCTCGATTATTTATGTTACATAGCAACATAGGAAAATTTCAAGTATCTTGTCTTGGATGGATCCCCCTATTGGTGTCATCTACTTCGTCATACCGTCAGACTACACTCAACGTATTCCATTCGTGACTTTCCTTGAATCATAAAACATATCAAAGTGTAATGGGCAGCACATGTAGCATCCATGACACCTGAGATCAATAAGGATTAATCTCACACCTACTCAATCTTGGGATTTCAAGTTCGACAAGGAACCAATATGGAATCCTAACTCGGTTGTTCAATCTCACACTCTCCCAAATATGGATCTATGTGTACTGATGTAACTATTAGTGTTACTGCCCGGCAAGCTAATAGGTTGCCAAATATTGTAACACTAAAGACAGTCTTATTTTCCGTTTACCATTAATAAAATGTCATTCTTTATTATATATTATTTTATCTATTAAAAATATAATAAAGTTCCTTGGATCACATAGAGCTATGGAACATGATTACCCATCGGGAATGGTAATCATGGAATATGCACGAACGACTATGATCCAAAATTCCGTTCCATGTCATAGAATCATTGAGATTGAGGTATCACTGATTCGTCAAGACTTGCTTGTATGTAGCGTTCATTTTTGGAGTATCTCATTCCATGGATACTGGTCGGGGACCTATGCACATATGAGGGTCCACATTGCGGATGACTGGACTGAACTGAACTGCCCCCCTAGGAATTCATATTAGTATCTATGTTAAATATAAAGTCCCAAGGTCACGTAGGCATATGATGATCCTCACTACTTAAGGAATTATGGCTGCTCAAGCATATAACCCATTACACTTTGATCTAGTTCATGATTCCAGCAGAATCACAAAATGGGCTATTTTGGGTGTAGTCTGGTACTCTGGTTATGTGGTTTGACATGTGATTCCAAGAATGGATCTATCTCTGATATGAGGATCAGTGAATCTCCTATGCTTTCTTGAAAATGAATGACTTAGGAACCTCCGGCCAGAGTCAGTCAATGAGAAGGAGGGCAGTCCTTGCTTAGTTGACAAAAGTCATCATTTACCAAAGAAATAGTCATATGATTAATATAATAGAATTTGGACTGATAACCGAGTCCTAGATTTAATCGGGAGATCTGACAGAAGGATGAGACATATGTTACGATCGTGATCTGGAAAGGTCTACTTGAAATTGTTCAAGTCTAGGGTTTGAGTTGACGTTGCTAGATATCGAACTCAATTTGCAGGAGTTATGAATTAAGTGGTGATTAATTCATCTTCTATTTAATTATTTGGTATAATAATTAATTGAGGTAATTAATAAATTACTAAGCCATTTGTGATATGGTCCTACTACTAGCTCTTGATTGTACCTAAGGGATCACACACTTACTTGGATAAGTTTTCCGATTATTTGTTTTAATTAGTCATGGATTTAATTAATTAGAAACTTTTTAATTAATCATCAGATTAATTAATTAATGGGTTAAGCCCAAGGGATTTAATAATGAAAGCCCAATTAATAAATCTTGAGAGTTTTAATTTAATTGGTCATTTGGATTAATTAAATTAAATAAAGGGTTGAATAAAAATTGTTGGAAGACAATTTAACTAAGGAAATAAAAGATTAGGATTTTTGGTGGAAGATTTTATATAAGGGAATTAGGATTCCTATTTCTCAAGAAATTAGTGTCATAAGTTTTAGTTGGAAAGGGATTAGCTTAATCTCTAACCAACAAGGAAGGAAGAGTTTTAATCCTAATGAGATAATAAAGACTCCAAATCCTCCTCCAACTAGACGTAGTGGTAAAAAATTTCACCCTATAAATAGGGGAAGAATTTCGACGACATGATGATGATCATCACAATAATTTCAAGAGAGAAATTGAAAATCCCAAACTTCATTCTTGCTTGCAATTTTCGAAAATCACCACCAAAAGTCCTTAGAGTTTTTTTTTTCTTTAGTTCTTGTGTATATTAATACACAAGTAGACACTCTCATATATTCCACTACCTGAAACACATAAGCCTCAGTAATTGTAGTTAGTTGCTAGCACAATAACAACAATCGAGGGAAACATTCAAGGTGTGGATACACGCTTAGAGACACGACACTTGGAGTGCCCAGGAGACCAACTCGGATCAAGAGAAAGTCGAACCGGGCGTGTGCTTGGAAGAATCGAGCCAACGAGTTCAACCAAAAATTCAAAGTGGAATATTAATATGGATTAAAATAGAATATTTAATCCAGAGGTAAGTTTATGTGATGTAAATTTAATTATGCATAAAGTTCTAGGGTTAATTCGGCTGAATCTTTTATAAAATTTTAAAAACCTATTTCGCTGCGAGATGTCATCCGAGGGTCTAGCCGATCCTAACAGTAACACCGTATATCCTCGACACTTAATTCTGCAAAGACTAAGGCAAGAATTATATTTCCTTGCTAAATTATGTTTTTGAGATACTTTATTTTTGTCACTCATTCTATTCTATAAAATGATACTTGACTATATTAGTCTGTTACTTTCTTGCATAGCTAATTGTTGCTCTAAATATATGTAAATAGACTTTTAATATAGAATAGATTGTGTGTGGTAGGATTTTAAAGCATGCATATTATATGTATAGATACTATGTTATGTCTACATCTCACAAAAAAAAAGAGGGGGCGGGGGAAAGAGGCAAATAAAAGGAAGAATGAGAAATTGCACTCAAGCCCTCGTCGAGACTCTATATATATGTACAAACCTTTTATCTTCTATTTGATTCCAACAAAAGAGACACCATAGACAGAAAATTCATCAATTCCCATATGAAACCCCGGCCCTAGCATTTTAAGTTTCTTCAAGAGTTGAGATAACAAACGACCTTCAAAATTAAGTGTTCTTAGTTCAAATTCTTTTTAAGAGGATAAGCTACAATATTATGGAACCTAATTTTACTTAACAGCTACCAAAAGTTCCAAAAAAGCCCTGAATCAGAAGCTGATGTAGAGTGCACTTACACTTGCTTGAATGGAAGTTTCAGGTTTGCTTTTTTCTAATTTCTTTAAACTGAGAAGGTAAATCACACTTACCTCTATTAATATGTGATTTTACTCGAGTTATTGAGATTTATTGTTAGGAAGTTTCATATTATAAGTTTTGATGATGACAAGATATGATTCTATATTAGACTCCAAAAGAATGTAAGTTTATGTTTTCATAGAAAATCTGTATAAGCGTTGAAAGTTTATTACTTGTTAGGCTTGATTTTTATCTTTATTGATTTTAGACTAAGTATTGAAAACTTAATCAGTGATAGAATTCTAGGTGAGTCTATTAAAGAGAAAGTTAAAGATCAGTGTCTGAAGTCAAAAGAAGATGAAAATTGTCTTAAGTGTCTGTCAAAAACTGAAGACATTTCAGGATTTCTGAATCAGTGTTCCAAGCGACAAAGATTCACCTGAAATAAATTTTGAAGTTAAGAAGAACTTAAATGCAATTAATAAAGGGCATTTATCTTCAACGAAAAATAAATTCAAATACATTTAATGCCTGATAAGAACATTAAATGTGATGAGGACTATTTACGTACGACCAAGCTACTTTTGACTAGACTATTAGAGTTTAAGTTTGCCGCATCCAATCCTTGCAGTAGAATTTCAGGGATTTCAGAATGAAAGTAGTTCCACTCGCTCGAGTGAAAGGCACGCACCAGCACATGTGTTAAATATACACTTTCCCCAAGAATTGCCTATAAATAGGACTATTCAGCAAACACTAAAAAAAGAAGAACACACACACGCGGGAATTTATTCAAGCTAAAAATTGCACAACCCTTGCTGAAACTCAAGTTCATAATTCTTCCAATAAAAGCTTTTAAATCTCCATATCCAAACCCTTCAAACTATTTGGGATCATTGAATAAGACCCCCCTATTATAAGCAAAACCTGTGGTAAACTAACTCCTTTATGTTAAGTTTTTTGCGTAGCGCTCCCTTGCGTTCCAATTTATTCTGTATACTCTCCCTTTTTCGATTTTTTTGGTATTTTTTTTATCCAACCCAACCCAAATTAAATTATTCATTTATTATAAATATGTAAGGGGCAAAAATACATTTGGATAGACATTTATGATGAAAAAAATACCAAAAAAGGGAGAGTATGCAGAATAAATTACAATACAAGAGGGAGCTACGCACAAAACCTAACACAGGGGGTTTGACCCAGGTTTCGCTTATCACAGGGGGATCTTATGCAATTATCCCAAATTTTTCATGCATCCCAAAGACAGTCACCAATACTGAAACCTACATTATTATTGGGGATAATTGCGTGAGATCCCCCTGTGATAAGCAAAACCTGCGCCAAACCCCTCTGTGATAAGTTTTTTGCGTAGCGCCCTCTCGTGTTCCATTTTATTCTGCATACTCTCCCTTTTTTTGTTTTATTTTGGTGGTTTTTTCATAATAAATGTCAATCCAAATGCATTTTCGCCCCTTATGTGTTTAGAATAAGTAAATAATTTAATTAGGGTTGGATCTACAACATTTATGATGAAAAAAAAACACCAAAAAAAATCAAAAAAGGGAGAGTATGCAGAATAAAATAAAACACAAGGGGGAACCTTGCAAAAAACTTAAAATAAGGGAGTTTGGCACAAATTTTGTTTATCACAGGGAAATCTTATGCAATTATCCCTTATTATTGAGATATCCCAAGTTGTTTGAACTTTCAAAATCAAACAAACCCTAGTGACAAAAACCCTCAACCTCTTTATCTGTGTGAAGAAGAAGTTGAAGATCAAGCATTATTTCTAGGTGAAAGAAGCTTGTTGAGAAGAGATCTAAGTAGATTTGAAGTCTGTGTGATCAAGGATCTCAAGATCATCCTCATTATTTTTCACGATTTGTAGAAATCATCTTTGTAGAGACTTTGAGGATGATCTAGTGAATTCCTCCAACTGCAAAGGAGAAGAAGGACGTAGCTTGGATTACACCGCGCAGTGAACCTTTCATATCTTGTGTTATTTACTTTACTTTTTTGTTGTTTTCCATATTGTTTGCACATCATCGTTTAAAGCATTAAAATCAGTCAAGCGACTAATTGGTAAATCGAACGCTAAGTAACCAAAAGCATTTCCACTGTACTAACTGTGATTAAGCGATCTAAGCTTTACCGTACTTTGGTAATTGCTAAAATCACTAAGTCTACGTTATCTCCATTCTAGCGCTTAACCAAGCGCTTTGCTTTTCCAAACTTTTAAAACATCTTAAGAGGCAAGAAAATTTTTGAAGTTCGAAGAAACTTTCAGTGTCTATTCAACCCCCCTCCTTGTAAACCCTTTTCATATGCCCCTTGGGACCAACAAGTGGTATCAGAGCGGTTGATGTAGAAACCTAAACATTTTCTAGCGTAACTGCTTGTTTAGATCCATTTTTTTCAAAACTTAATCGCTTTTTGAAAAATCATCTTATCACATATCATGGCTTTTACCAAGATGCCAAAGTTGATTGAGTCAAACTATGAATCAGGAAACTTAGAGCATTTACATATTTATGTTCATGTGATAATAAAATGAGTGATGTTATTTCAGATGGACCCATTCAAATTATGAAAGTCATAACTAGAGCTACTGGAGCGACTGAAGCAACTCCAGATGGTTATGTCGAAAAACCTAAAGTAGAATGGACTCTTGATGATTGTAGAAGAACAAATTTAATTTGGATAATGTTGGACATAATGCTCTCTACTCAGCTTTAAATGATAATGAGGAATTATTCAACAAGATTATGTCATGCAAGACTTCAAAAGAAATTTGAGATAAGTTGGCCACAGTGTGTAAAGGATCCGCAAAAGTGATGGGGAACAGGATCTCCATGGCCATGCAAAGATTTGAGCATTTTAAGATGCAGCCTAATGAGACGCTAGATCAATTGGACGCCACATTTATAATGTTAATAATAGAGTTAGTATCATTTGACCAATAAGAAAATGGTTAACAGATCTTTGAAAGTCTTCCAAGTAAATATCTTATGAAGACTATTGCAATGAGAGACTCCCAAATGTTGGCGCTTTTAACACTAGAATATGTATTTTCGAAACTAAGGGCTTTTGAATTTGAGTTAGGAGAAGTGTTGGTCCCAAGTGGCATACGAAAGAGTGTAGAAGGGTGGAGGGGCTTGAATAGACCCTGAAGTCTATTTCGACTTCAAAAATTTCGTATTCAAAATATTATGGACGCTTGAAAATACAAGCGCTTGGCTGAGCGTCTACTTGAAGACTGTTTTGATAAAGTTAACTTAGACTCAAGATTTGAATACTATAATCAGATAGGTTTAAGCGTTCAGTTTTTTAATCAGGGTTAGCACAAAAGAATGAGTTTAAGTCTTCTTTTTGAGAGATTTTAGTGTCACAATGATTTTCCGTAGTTGCTTATCTTTAAATGATTTTATCAATGTGTTTACTTAACCGATTATGCAATGATATGACAATAATAAAATGACAGTAAAGTAAAGAACACAAAGTTTAAAAGCTTCGTTGGGTAGTGTAATCCCAACTACGTCCTTCTTCTCCTTGAACACTTAGAGGCAATCCACTAAAATGATTTTCGAAGAATCACACAAAAAATTCTACAAAATAGGGAGAGATGGATATGGATGACTTGAGCTCCTTGGTCAAACAAATTTATGCTACAAGACACTTCTATCCTCTTGCTTCTTTCACCCAGAAATAATGCAAGTATCCAACTTCGATTTCACACAAATTGCAAGGTTTGGATGAGGTTTTTTCTAACGATTGTTTGATTTTTGGAAAGTTCAAACAACTTGAAATATCTCAATAGTAATGTAGGTTTCTTCTGAAAAGATGTTTGAGATATTGATGACTGTCTCAGGAATTGAAGAATTTATTGAAATAAATGCCCGTTGGCAATAAATGATCCGAGAATATTTGCATTAAACTCCTTCTGGTCTTAGAAATAAATTCAGGTGACATCTAGTCTTCGAAAGACGCTCATTCACTAATGAAGGATTTCTGACACTTAATCAATGCTTGGACGCTTGGAATCTTCATCTTTATTCAGACTTCGGACGCTTGAATCTCCAGACCTATCTATTGACAAACTCACTCAGAATTCTATCAGACGCTTAGTTCTGAGATTACTTAGCCTAACAACCTAAAATAAAAATAAATAAAGCCTTATACAAATCTATCATCAAAGCCTATACATATATTCTAATAAAGAATCATACATATTTTGGGGTCTAACAAAAATCCTAATTGTCATCATCAAAACATCTAACATGAAATTCCTAACAATTTCCCCCTTTTTAATGATGGCAATACTTCCATTTCTTGCCTCTTCTCCTTTTCGAAGAAAACCTCTCCAAAAGAATTTGTTTTTTCAGCTGACTCCATAGCCCATAACTTCAAGTTGCCAAATCAGGGTGAAGCTTTGGAATCCATCACAAATAGCCAAATTGAAGAAACGTGGTCTAAGATGCGTGCATATGATGATGCAGTATACAAGCCACATTTTGAGAAGAAAGACATTGTTCCGAAATACAGATTGCTGGTAGACTTTTGCATCAAGTTTATCGAGTGCAGAGTGGGAACTTTTGACAAAGTCTCCCCACTGCAATTTCAGATGATGATTGTTGTACTCCTGGTTATTGAGATCAACTGGAGTGAGTACGCATTCGGCAGGTTTAGGGATAGTTTAACTGCCACAAACAAATCCTATGGTATCATTCTTAGTGATCTGTTGTTTAGAGCAGAATGTGTCAATTCTGCTGGGCATTCGCTAGCTAGAGCAAAGTTTTTAGGGAAGAGGATAGTGACTAATCTCCTCAACCCTCCCTGAGTTGGTGGTGCTGCAAAACATTTGTTTGAGCGCCAAGTCGTGCATCAAGCGTCAGATGAAGAGGCTAAGCGTCTGGCTCAAGAAGAAGCTGTGAAGCGTCCAGCTGTTCAAAAGAAGAGGGCTCCCAGAAAGCCCAAGGCTTCGATAGTTCCATCTGCTACTAAGGATGATGATGATGATGATGAAGAGACCGATGAGGATGTGGAGGACAAGATTCCATTAATCAAGAGACGGAAGTTGGAAACAATTATCAAGAAGATTAACTTTGAAGAAGAGCCAACTGTCGCTCATGTCCAGACACTCAAGCCAATCGAAGGGGTCAATGTAAAGAAGATATTCAAGAGACCTAGAGGAACAGACAAGCGTCCATCTGCTGTTGCTCCTATAGAGCCTGAGACTGTTGAGCCAAGCGCTCAAGGAACACTAGCTGTTGAGAGAAGTTCTCAGGGTAAGTTTATTTCTTTCCACATCGTTCCTTTACCTACATCTATAGAAGATCCTTCTCTTATAGATGATATATCTTGTGTTACAGCTACTTTTGAAGCACCTGTTGATGTCCACCTGGATGTCGGATTAGAGGAAGTGGTGGCTATCGCCAAAGACATTGCAATAGATGTGCTCGCTGAAAGTTCGAGCATTGCAGTGGATGCTGAGGAACCTATTATAGAAGGGGTCCAATCATCACTCACCTCCAAGGTTATAACAGAGGCAAGCTCAGTAGGTCAGAGTATTGCTGAGGACGTTACAAAACCTAGGCAGTTCTTCAAGCTGGATCCAATCTAGAATATTGATCATTCAATCAATTATATGCCATCAGCTTATGAAGAAGATTTCATTCCCACTAAATTCAATGAAGAGCGTTACATTATTACGAGGAATGAAGTGGCCCTGTTAATAGAGCGTGATCACTCTATTTGTGAAATGTTTTTCAGCTTGGAGTTGACTGATGTCAAGCATGCATATTATTTAGCCATTGCCAATGATGAACCTGTACAACAGATTCTGGCTTCAATTTTAATTCATGAGAAGCATACAGAATCCAGCGTGGTCTAAATTCAGCTAATCCACTTCGTCTATGGAAGAACAAGCGTGCTTACGTTGGTGATCGTCCATCGTCTCTTACCGATCTAATTCAAGAAGAAGTTGATGATTACTTTAACTGTGTATGGAATGCCAGCTATCAGACAAACAAACATCGATTTGAATTGATAAGAGACATTCACCACGAAGGCATCAAGACTATATGCAATGCTGGAGCAGAGTATTGCTTAAATAAAGCTAACTGGTGTGAAGCTTATGTGGGTAACAAGTACACTTTTCAAGAGTTGGTTACCGTCCTTCATCTATTTGGCATAGGCATGCATGACAAGAAGCGTCAGTTTGCTAAGTATTGCTTGGCAAAGCGTCAACAGCTAGTGGAACCACTTGATCAGTTACCAAGCATTCGATAACCAGTTGAGAGATTTCTGCGTGAAGCGGTACGTTGACTTGTAGAAACACCTCTCCACTTCTGTAGCCAAGCATCAAGCAGTGCCAGTAAACATGTATTTGATTTGAACATCACTCCCAGCCACTCTAAAGACAACCTGAGGCAGATGATCAAGATCATGTCTCCAATACCACATTTTGATAAGATATATGAATGACAGTTTCTGGAAATCAAAACAGTACACTGGCAAGGACTCTTTGGTGACCATTTCTAGACAATTTCTGAATCCATTTTCAGCAAACTTTATCATAAACATATCTACATTCAATAAGGATTCTAAACATGATTTTTCATGTACAATCAGAGCACAAGAAAAGGGGGTTTCGTATCCAACTAATACCTCCTTAATTAAGACACTTGAAAACATCATGTGTATGAGCAATGTTTATGGAAATTTAATCTTGTGTTCCACCTTCATCACATGCTTCATAAATCAAAAGCATCTTTGACATCGCAATTGAAGCTTCTTTATTTTAATCTTATTGACTCCTCCTATATATGACATCCTGAAAAGTCTTGACCCTTGACCTTCACTTTAATCGCTCTACTTCGGTTGTGTACATAGTTCTAGATAGCTTAGTGTGTTCACGTTCTATAGATAATTATTGAATTTTGTTGATAGCTTCTTGGATCGCCTCTACGCGTAGGATTCAATGAAAATGTTTAAAGAGTTTAATTTTGATGTACTTGAGCTCTTTAACAAGATTCAGAAGTCTTTGTCTTGGAACAAGGTGTTGATTTCCATTTGCATTCTTGAAGCTATAAATTCTCTTTGTTTCTCCCTTTTTATCTTCCAATATCATTGAAGAATGTTCTTTGCGGTAAATTGCAGATTGAATTTGGGATTCCTGAGCTAGAGTGGATCCTTTTGAGTGGCGATTACTCATAGTTACATATTGTGAGTAAAGTGTTCTTGCTGAGTTTTATTGTATTAATTCCATAAATATTCAGAAAATTAACTTGATCTTAATAGAAATAATCAGCACTCACTAGTACAGAAAAGGCCTGTTACAGCGGTTTTTTTTGGCCAATTACAGCGGTTTTTAACCGCTGTAATAGGTACCGCTGTAATAGATACCTATTACAGCGGTTATTTTTATAACCGCTGTAATAGGTATACCCTATTACAGCGGTTATACAAATAACCGCTATAAAAAAAAAAAAATTTTAAGGGGCCTATTACAGCGGTTTAGGAAAAAACCGCTGTAGCCTATTACAGCGGTTGTTTCCAAAACCGCTGTAATAGTGCCCTGAAATTAAAAAAAAAAAATTTTTTGACCGTGTCGGAATAACACAAAATTAGTACGGACATAGCGAAACGGTATTCCGAACAAAACGCAAGAAAACATCTTGCGATCTCTTGATTTTAGCCATCCGAGATCGTTTAAGGCCTCAAATACGCATTTTATTATAAAAATACGTATTTTTGTAATAACACGCGTATTTGAGGCCTTAAACGATCTCGGATGGCTAAAATCACGAGAGCGCAAAACTTGCGTTTCGTTCGGAATGCCGTTTCGTTATGACCGTGCAAATTTCGTGTCATTCCGACACGGTCAAATTATAAACGAAAAATATTTTCGTAAATACACAAATATACATACACATACACAAATATACATATACACCCACATATACACAAAATAAATATACTCACACATACACAAATATACATACACCCATATATATAGGTGGTGTCGGCGGCGTTGATGGAGGTGGTAGTGTCGACGACGTTAGTGAGAGAGAAAGAGAGAGGAGGGAGAGAGGAGAGAGAGAGAGAGAGGAGTGAGAGATAAAGAGGAAATAAAGAAGATGAAATTTGAAATTTTAAATGAAGAAGAGAAAGAGGAGTGAGAGATATAAAGAGGATTTTTATTTTCGGTCAAAGCCTATTATAGCGGTTCTTTGAATAACCGCTGTAATAGGTCCGGAAAGTTTTGGGCGGGAAAAATGGGGGGGAATTTTTTTTAAATATTTTGACCTATTACAGCGGTTCTTCAAAGAACCGTTGTAATAGGTCTTTGATTTTATTTTTTTAGGTCCGAAAAATTTTGGGCGGGAAAATTGGGGGGGAATTTTTTTTTAAATTTTTTGACCTGTTACAGCAGTTTGGTAGAGAACCGCTGTAACAGGGAACCGGTTACAGCGGTTCGCTATTGAACCACTGTAACGGGTTCCCTGTTACAGCGGTTCGCTACCGAACCGCTGTAACAGGTCAAAAAATTTAAAACAAAATTCCCCCCCAATATTCCCGCCCAAAATTTTTCGGAGTAAAAAAAAAACTTTTTATAGCGGTTCGGAACCGAACCACTATAACTGGGCTAAAAAGTTTTTTTTTTTACTCCGAAAAATTTTGGGCGGGAAAATTTGGGGGGAATTTTTTTAAATTTTTTTTTTTTTTTTGAAAATATACCTATTACAGCGGTTCTTTTCAGAACCGCTGTAATAGGTCGGATGCTATTACAGCGGTTCTGAAAAGAACCGCTGTAATATCCCTATTACAGCGGTTCTTTTCAGAACCGCGGTAATAGCATCCGACCTATTACAGCGGTTCTGAAAAGAACCGCTGTAATAGGTATATTTTCAAAAAAAAAAAAATTAAAATTTTTTTTTACTATTACAGCGGTTCACATAAGAACCGTTGTAAAAGGTTCCTCCGTTCAGCGGTTTTCAAAAAACCGCTGTAATAGGTGCGCTGTAATAGACCATTTTTGTAGTAGTGACTATGCCACACATCCTTTTCTTCCCTCAATTTTTAAAACGCTAATTTTTTTTTGCAGCTTCAAGTTCAAAATCGGGAGACAATTCGATAATCAGTGAAGAACAGGAAACCTAATTGAAATATAAATGCAAATTTGTTATGGGATTTTGGTTTTAGGGTTTGGTGGGATTTGGGGAAGAACAATATATTAGGGGAATAATTAATTTTATTTTGTTGATATGGGATCAGGTTAGGTGAGTAATTATAGTATCTAAGAAGGTTACTTTGGGTATTGAATATATGTTGAGTTTTTTTTCAAAAAAAATTCAATTGCATTTAAAAGTAAGTGTAAATTAGGGAATTCAAGTTCAAGAAATGAGAGAGGGATCAGGGATATGAGGGAGGGTTACTTTGTATTGGTTATTGGATGAAGCCTATGTCCCATCACTTTGTGCAATTTAAGCCTATCCACCTCATTTCCCCGAGCACAACACAGTAATGGTACCTTTTCATAACTCTTCTAAACTCATAAATCATTTCTAATTAGAAGGTATACCTTGAACTATATTTTTGCAGTCCGCACCGTTCTAAAAATGCGATAATTCCAGTAGTACTCCTCCCCTTATGTGACAGAAATGTAAAAACAAATAGTTACATATTAACTTTTGTTTAAACAAGAAACCCTAACTACATAAAAAAATAAACAAACCCACCCAAATAACCCATAATTTTTTTATTAAATCGGTTATACATATACAAACTTGCCTTTTCTTGGGAGAATGAGATTTATTGGGAGGATGTGAAGGAAAAAGGGTAAACTACACTTTGTACCCCTAAACTATTCACTTTGTTTCATTCAAGTTCCTGAACTATCAAATATAACAAAATGGTCCCTAAATTATCAAACATAACAAAACAGTTCCTCGATTTGATGGACGTGTTTGGTTTGCCATGACATATTACTGACGTGTCACTGAATTTGACAATTACAATGTGGCCATTGAATTTTTTTTGCCTATTTTACCCTCATTTATTTTAAATAAAATGAGTTTTTTGTGTACTTATAGTTTTGCTATTTATTAACTATTTGGTTGCCATTTTCTATGCACTTTTGTGCAAAAATAATACATTGATTTTCTACTAATTTCTTAGTGACATTTACTAAAACCACTTTAAAATAAACTTTATACCCAAATAAATCTTTTATAATATTTTTTTTTAAATCCAAAAAACTCATTTCACCAACTTTTCTTTCCAGAAAATCCAACATTTAGGGTTAATAAATTTATGGATTTAATTGTCCTTAGCCTTCTAGAGCAAAAAAGAATCAATTGTAGTTTTATCTAAAAAATTATTTATATAGAAATGTTATGTCGATAATTGATACTAATTATGATTTTAACTTTACATTTTAAGTTTTTCACTCTTCTTAAAAAATTTAAAAGTATATTTTAAATAATTACCATATTCATAATAAAATATATTATATAAAAATATTTAAAGTACTTAATATTGAAAAATAACATTCGTATTATACTATTTATTAATTTAAAAAATTAGCCAAACACGTCCTTAAGTCGAGAGACTATTTTGTTACGTTTGATAATTTAGAGAGCATTTTGTTACATTTGATATATAGTTCAAGGACCTAAATGATACAAAGTGAATAGTTCAGGCGTACAAACTGTATTTTGACCAAGAAAAATTAAAGAAGAGCTCGATCCGTTTATGTCGTCCATGGCTGCGTATTTAGTTAGAAAAGGGCGTGAGTTTGTTGAAGATGGTAGTGGGGGAGTGTGATTTGTATATTAAATAAAAAATAATAGGTGGAGTGGATATTTATAGTGAAGGGGTAAAATAGTAACTTTACATGTTGGTTAAACAAGCCCAAAAGATAGGTTTTATAAGACTCACTTCAAGAGGTAGGTTGGAATAGCCATGGTGCATTAGTTCTAAGAACAGGCAATGGGTTTGTTCCCTTATTCTGGCCAGCCAACCAAACAAGGAATCACATGTCTCGGAATAAGCTAACTCATGTAAACCAAGCAACCAAATAAGCCCTATGTTTATATCTATAATCCCTAGAGTTTCTGTTTTCCATTTACGAGATAGATACAAAAAAAATTCTGCATGTTTTTGGAAGCTTTCAACCTCTGTGGGATTACTATTACTCCAAGCTTGCTTAACAATGGACTCAAAACTCGGTTCAAGGCTCCATGCATTTTCAAAACGAAACTTCCTAGCAGAACGTTGTTGTGTTGGGTTTGTCTCAAGGAGGATAGGTCTATGGTCAGACGTGAAGGTGGCAAGGTGGGTAACAGTAGCAATAGGGTAGTCATTAAATTTGAGTTTGTTGAATGAACGTGTTTAGAACTTTTGATTTTCAATCAATGTTGTATGGGTAAAATCGAAAAAATGAGATTCTGAAAATTCAGAGAGAACGGAGATTATACGGGTTTGACCCAAATATGGTCGGAGTGGACAGTAATGGCATTGCTGGAACTGCAGAAGTTGCGACACACAACAGTGACACATGACCACCGTGCGACATAGCAACGCAGATAGCGGGTTGATGGAGGAGAAGGCAACTCCTATGTTCGTCGTTGGAGGCGACATTGATGGTGATAAGGTTCCAAAACATGAGTGTGGAACCAACACTCCCAGATACATAAGAAGAAGAAAAACTTTAACTTTAATTTTCTCTACTTCTCATTAATTGTTCACGGCTTTTTAAAGACGTACAAATTAACTAATTCCTAAATATAAGGAAGCACAATCCTAAAGGAAACTAAATAAAACCTACCCACTAAACCATGACTCTCCTAATTACAATTACTAAATTATAAAATTAAATTGCTGCCTCCTAATAATTAAACGACTAGAAATAATTAAAAGACCTAAACAATATATTCAAAAGCCCACAATGGATTTCCTTGGCATATTTTGCAGTAGGCTCCAATGACCCATGTCTTTGATTGGTCTTTTTGGCCCAATAGGCATATCAGATGGCATCATCGTTGCTGGAGTTCACCAATGAAGGGGGCGGCTATTCATACACCATCTTAAGCGAAGCTGTGCGATTTAGAATCGCACAGCACAAAGTCACTTATACGTGGCCATTGGGGTCGCAACGTCAATGCCGGTAATCATCACCGGCGAATTCACGGTTGCCGGAGCCTGGCAACGCGATGGTGGCGGGAATTGGAGGGGACGACTTCTGCCCTAGCTGACAGAAGTCCAATTGTGTTTGGGCCGAGCCCAATACAATTGGGTTATATGTTGGGCCCGGCCCAACACAATAATTAATATCGAACGCTGGGGATGGCCCAGCGCATTGGATAAGACAGTTGGGCTTTGCCTAGTAAATTCAACATGTGTATTGGGTTTGACCCAATACACTCAGTCTAATTCAATGGATTAATTTAATAGCCCCCTTTTTAAATTAGAATCTTTGTTTTTGAATTAAATTGGATTTAATTATTCCATCATGATTAGGTTAGATTTAATTTTGCTATAAATTTAAGTTTGATTTAATATTACTCTGATTAAATTAGATTTAATCTTCCCAATAAAATTAAATTTGACTTAGTTTTAAGGTGATTAAATTTAATTTAATCCTCCCATCAAAATTAAATTAGATTTGACATTGCAATGATTGAGTTGGATTTAATTATATATATGATTAAGTTGAATTTAATCTTATCATTGGATTTAATCTCTCTATAATTAGATTGCATCTAATAAATAAGTAAATTGAATTTGATTTATCTATCATAATTAAATAGGATTTAATTACATCTTAATTAAACTGAGTTCAATCCTCCCATCAAAATTAAATTGGATTTAATTTTGTTATAATTAAATTGGATTTAAATATTCATAAATTGAAATTTGATTTTAATTTATTCTAATGCCAACACAATCTTAAATAGTTTATTTAATTACTTTGATGTATTTATTATGGGATTCCTTCCATGGACTAGGGTTTGTTGCTTTGGATTTTACCTGGGTTATATTGGGCTGGAGTTTGAGCCCCCCAATTTGTGTTTTTAATTTTCATAGATATCTGTATAGGATGTTTTCAATGTAATAATCAGATTAGAGCTTTGGAGATGGAAGATCTGCTTGGAGCCTGGAACCTTGAAGTTAGACATTAGGTATAGATCTTCCATTGGCTTGGGCCAATTTAGTGGAAGTCCATGAAAAGCATCTGTGGTAAAATTGCTAGGCGTTTGCTGCTTTATTAATTTATATCCATGTCTGCGTGATAAAATGGTTAATGTGCTAAGTGAGACTAATGATCAAACCCAAAATTGTCCCACTTAAATAAATTTGAATTTATATAAAAGGAAATTGGATATCCCGACTCTCCATCAAACTTAGGAGAAATGAATTAATATCTAATGCATAATTTTTTTCCAGTTAGTGGGGTTTATGCACCAAGATATTATTCAAATTTTCTAAGTGCTCAACTGTTAGATTAATAGGATTTGATGGGCCCAAATTTAAATAGATCACAATGTATATATCATTAAAGAGTTGCGGTCTTATGAACTATCACTACCACAAAAAAGTCCTATTACAGCGCACCTATGGCAGCGGTTTTGAAAACTGCTGTAATAGGGGGTACTCGGTTCGGACCTATGACAGCGGTTCGAGCCGAACCGCTGTCATAGGGGTGCCAAAAAAAAAAAAAAAAAAAATTGGACTTTTGGCAGCGGTTCAGCCGAACCGCTGCCACAAAGTTCACTTTTGGCAGCGGTTCGGGCGGAACCGCTGCCACAAGTGCACTTTTGGCAGCGGTTCGGGCAGAACCGCTGCCACAAAGTTCACTTTGTGGCAGCGGTTCGGCGGAACCGCTGCCAAAAGTTGTCAAAAAAAAAAAAAAAAATTTTTTTGAACTTTGTGGCAGCGGTTCTGCCCGAACCGCTGCCAAAAGTTCAAAATTTGGGCGGGTTTATTTCAAACCGGCCCCCCCTCTCTCTCACTCTCACTCTCACTCTCTCACTCTCTCTCTCTCTCTCTCTCTCAACTCTCTCACCACCACCACCACCGCCGACGCCCACCTCTGCCTCTGCCGCCGACGCCGACGCCGCCCACCTCCGCCGCCGCCGCCGCCGCCGCCTCCTCCGCCGCCGCCGCCGCCTTCCATTTAGTTTTGGTATTTTTTTTTAGATAAATATATACACACACACACACACATAGAGTATATATAGATGTATGTATATGTGGGTGTATGCATATATATGTGGGTGTATGTATATTTGTGTATGTGTGGGTGTATTTATATTTATGTATATGTGGGTGTATGTGTATGTATATTTGTGTATGAATATTTGTGTATGTATATATGTGGATGGGTGTATGTATATTTGTGTATTTATATTTGTGTATATGTGGGTGTATGTGTATGTATATTTGTGTATGAATATTTGTGTATGTATATATGTGGATGGGTGTATGTATATTTGTGTATATGTGGGTGTATGTGTATGTATATTTGTGTATGAATATTTGTGTATGTATATATGTGGATGGGTGTATGTATATTTGTGTATATATATGTTCATGGGTGTATGCATATATGTGTATATGTTAATGGGTGTATTTGTGTATGTGTGGGTGTGTGTATATTTGTGTATGTATATATGTGGATGGGTGTATGTATATTTGTGTATATGTTGATGGGTGTATGTATATTTGTGTATGTGTGGGTGTACGTATATTTGTGTATTTATGAAAATATTTCTCGGTTGAAATTTTGCGGTGTTGGAATGACACGAAATTCACAAGGTCATAGAGAAACGGCATTCTGAACAAAACGCAAGACTTTGTCTTGCGCTCTCGTGATTTTAGCTATCCAAGATCGTTTAAGGCCTCAAATACGTGTTTTATTACAAAAATACGTATTTATGTAATAAAACGCGTATTTGAGGCCTTAAACGATCTCGGATGGCTAAAATCACGAGAGCGCAAGGCGAATTCTTGCGTTTTGTTCAGAATGCCGTTTCGCTATGACCGTGTGAATTTCGTGTTATTCCGACATGGTAACATTATAAACGATAAAATAAAATTAAAACAAAATAAATATACCACCCTATGGCAGCGGTTCAGCCGGAACCGCTGCCATAGGGTCCAATTTTTTTTTTTTTTTTAAATAAATGACCCTATGACAGCGGTTCTGCCGAAACCGCTGCCATAGGGTCACCCTATTGCAGCGGTTTCTATAGAACCGCTGTCATAGGGTGACCTATGGCAGCGGTTCCGGAACCGCTGCCATAGGGTTTTGACCTATGGTAGCGGTACCTATGGCAGCGGTTCAAAACCGCTGTAATAGGCCCAAAAAAACCGCTGCTATAGGTCATTTCTGTAGTAGTGTATGAGCCAAATCAAGCTTGAACCGCTTGTTTGACAAGGCTTGCAAGGATTGCTACTTTAATAAATTTAGTGAGTCATATATCGTTAAAGGGTTGCAACTCACTGGATTCAATAAAAAACTCAATCACTCACTACGAAGTCTTTCCAATGAGATTTTTGAATATTACAGTGGGAGTGCAATATTTTGAAAAATGTAGTGGAAGCCAAGTGAGGATTAAAGTCCTGATTTCACTTGGGTACAAATATAATTATCTAACTGAATCTTGATTTATTTTTTGCATTTTATTATCTCTCTTGTTAGACGAATAACCCATTATTTTAGTTCGAGAAAATTGTCATCATTGGCCCAACTTCATCCATTGACTCATAAACTTGAGGACACTCCTTAGTTTTGATAGAGTAGATGCCCAGCACGCCAATTTTGGGCATCATTTACTATGTAATAAACTCTATGAGATAATCTTCTTTTATGAATAAAATCAATTATATTATGGCATTCTTTGTTCTTAAATTGTTATTATATGCTTAGAACGAAATCCCTTGAATTACACATGAGTATGGGACATCATCGGACATCGGAAATGACGATGATGGAATATATCTCTAAGGTCGTGATTCTTAAAAGATTCCAAGTCAATGATGGATCTGTCAAGATAAAGGATATTGACAAAGACAAAAAGGCTTGCTTGTGTACATAGTTCTTAGAGAACGTGCCTTTTCCATGGGCATAGGTGTACACGAAGGTTCTTATTTGGATAATGAGTGAACTGAACAACCCCACCAGGAAATTCCTAAAAAGGTTATCGAATATGGAATTTCCTACAATCACGTAAGCATAAGAGTAATCCTTATGGACCTGAGGTTCCATTGTCACTTTGAGCATAGTCGATTATACTTTGACCTATCTCATGATTCCATCGTGAGTCTTCATATGAGATATCTTGGGTATAGTATGATTATGTGTCAAGGTACGTGAGAGACGAAGATGGGATCCATCATTGATTTAGCAAATCAAACATTTCCTATGTTTTGCTTATTGAATCGATTCAAGGAATCTTTGGCCAAAGTATGGCAATCCAAAGAGACGGAGTCTTTCCTCGTTTGGATTGCATGAATCGATATCATGCAATGAAGGAGATATAGAGATTGGGTCGTAAGAGTTTCGACTAAGCCATTACTCGAGAAACCAATCGGGAAAACTTGATGGAGGGATCTTACTTATGCTAGGATCGTGGTTATGATAGGTTGAGTATCTTGACATCGTTTGTGTCTAGGTCTTCGGGGCCCGTTGCTAGACAATAACCTTAATTTGTAGGTACCATAATATTATGGTGAATAATACATGGTAGGATTAAATCAAAGAAGATTTAATCTTGTACTTTCTAAATCTAGAAATGTACAATGACACTTTTGGAAAGTGTACTTACTACTAGAACATGAACGAGCCTAAGGGGTCACACACTAACTCCTGAGGTTCCTTCTTAAAAGATATGATTAATCAACTTTGGAAGTTGAGGTGAAATTAGGAAAGTCTAGGACTTACCTAAAGAGGAATATTAATTAATTAGACTATTAATTTAATCAAGTAAGATTAATTAATTAATGGACTAAGTAAAGTCCAAGGGTTTTGTTTTATTAGTAGAGAAAGTCAAAAATTAAATAGAATTAAAGAAATAATTGGTTAATAATAATTAAGGTTGGAGTTTAATTATTATGGAATATTTAATTAAATGGTTGGACTATTTAATTAAATAAGGAGTCAAAAATTAAATCAAGTTGGATAAAATTTTAGACTCCAAGAGTAAGAAGGGGCGGGTGGCGGACGAAAATAAGGGAGAGGATATAATTCCTCTCCAAGTCTTGATCAAGTTGGAATCAAGAAAATATTTTAGGAGAGAAAAAAAAAAGAACAAGTTAGCTTGCAAGCTAAGCTCTTTATTTTTAGGAAACTCCTTAATAGAATTTGATTAGGAATAGATGAAAGTCAAATCTTGGAGATTTTATTTCATCTTGACTTCCATTCAAATTGAACCTAGGAGTCTCTCTATAAATTTGTGTTAAGAAACACACACACACACACACACACACACACATTATTATACCTAATATTTTCGTCCACCCCTAAGAGAAAAAGAAAGAAAATTTTTTCTTCTATTTTCTCAAGTAAACTCGCCCCTCACCTATTATTTCTTGACAAGGTTTTGCTCATGTGTTGAGATTAATCTTTCACATATATTCCTACCTTCATATATAAGCTTAGATTAGATATAAAATAATTATATAGGCTAGCACCACATATAAAATTATTGGGAATTATACGGAGGTGTGGATACATCTTAGAGGCGAAACAATTGGATCACTTAAAGATACAAGGAACAAATCGAAGCTTGGGTTTTTCAAAGGGGGCTGACGGTTTTTTGAAGAATTGATCAAGGGAGTATTTGTTCAGGTTGAAAAGATCAAAAACTTGTACAAGGGAAAAAGCGCGAAAGGTATTTTGCGTAGTATAGTTTTCTCGTTGTAATTAGCTCGATTAAACCGGCCATTGTAATCATATTTCGGGGTAGTTGTAATATTATTTTTTTTAAAATTCCGCTGTGCTAACCTACCCCGAAGATTACCCAACCCAACAAGTTTAGGGTCAAGTTATATGCTTGAGGCAAGTATCACCCATGTCCCAAGGAGGGGCGACGAGTGCGGTTTTTTAAGTGGCTCATAAGGTATAAAATTTTACGTTTTAGAAACTAACATTCTATAACCATTTTTCTCACTTCTTGGATTCCAGATTCTAGAGCTGGTGCTCACATTTAAGTTTTTGAATGGAGATCTAGAAAGAAGTGAAAAGTTGGAAGAATAAAAGGTGATCTACATTGGAACCAGTCATAGTGTCGTTGGGGTCGACATATGTTAGGAATTTCATGTTAAATGTTTTGATGATGACAAGATAGGATTTTTATGTTAGACCCCAAAATATAATGTAATTTTTTGTTTCATAGATAAATTGTATAAGCGTTTGAAAGTATGTAATTTTGTTAGGATTGTAATTTTTATCTTTGTAGATTTTAGACTAAGTATTAGATACCGAATTGCTAATATAATTCTAGGTGAGTCTATTAGAGATGAAGTTGAAGATCAGCGTCTGAAGTCAAAAGAAGAAGAAGATTTATCCACAGCGTCTGTCAAACACTAAAGGACTATTTCAAGATTCTTGAATCAAGCGCTCAAAGTACTCTAGCGATCAGAATCAGATTCACCTAAAATAAATTCTCAAGTCATGAAGGACTTAAATGCAATCATTCAACGGACATTTATTTCCAACGAGAAATAAATTGAAATGCATTAAATGCCTGATAAGAGCATTAAATGTGATAAGCAATATGACTTTTGGACAAGCCACCTTTTGACCAGACTGCCAGAATTTCAGAGTTTATAGCTGCTCCAGTCCAATCGAAACCAGCAGAATTTCAGGAATGTCAGAGAAAAGGTATAATCACGCGCCGCGTTAAAGGCACGCTCTCACATGTGTCCAACAGACAGATCCCAAGAATTGCCTATAAATACCTCCTTCCAGCAAACCCTAAAGAAAGACACAGAGATAGAGATAGACGTTACATGCACAAGAAAAAATTTGCCGGAAAAAAGCTTAGAAACTCCATAGCCATACTCTTTCAAGCTTTTTACATACATTCCATACAGTCACAAATATCTCAAACATCTTCCAAAGAAGAAACCTAAACTCTTACTGAGATATTCCAAGTTGCTTGATCTTTCCAAAATCAAACAAACCCTTGTGATAAAACACCTATTTACTATCTTGTAGAAGAAGATCTTCATTGGTGCTGAAATTTGTGTGATCAAGGAGCCCGAGATCATTTTCACCTATTTACTATCTTGTAGAAGATTCTGTGTGATTCTTTGATAATCATCTTAGTAAATTCCCTCCATATGAAAAAGGAGAAGAAGGACGTAGCTGGGATTACATCACCCAGTGAACCTTATATATCTTATGTCATTTACTTTCATTATTGTCTTTTATTATTTTATCTATTCTGAAAAAGACAAGCTAAATCTGCTAAGCGACTATATAACCAAAACGAACGCTAAAAACTTTAAAATTATTTTTGCTGTGCTAACCCTGATTAAGTGATCTAAGCGTTACCCTACTTTGGTAAATTGCTAAAATCACTAAGTCTAAGTTACCTTTACTGAAGCGTCTGACCCAAGCGCACAGCTTCCTAAGCGTTCTAATCTTTAAAAGTGATATGAAATTTTTTAAGTCGAAAAAGACGTAAGGGTCTATTCAACCCCCCCTCCCCTTCTAGACCCTTTCATATGCCACTTGAGACCACCAAGTGGTATCAGAGTGGTTGAAGTAGAAACGTAAGAGTTTCCGAGTGTAACTGCTTGTTTAGATCCATTTTTTCTAAAACTTAGTCGTTTTAAAACTCTCTTTCAAAACATCTCATTATGGCTTTTAACAAAATGCCTAAGTTGGTATTGTCAAACTATGATTCTTGAAAACTTAGAGCATTCGTGTATTTATGTTCTTGCGATAATGAAATGTGTGATGTAATTTCAGATTGCCCCATTATGATCATGAAAGTGATAACTCGAGCACCTGGAGCTGATGAAGCCACTACAGATGGATATGTCGAGAAACCTAAGTTAGAATGGACGCCAGATGATCGGAAAAGAGCAAATCTAGATAATGTTGGACGAAGTGCACTCTACTCAGCGTTAGGAGACAATGATGCATTGTTCAACAAGATCAAGCAATGTAAGACTTCTAAAGAAATATGGGATAAGTTGGCTATTGTGTGTGAAGGCTCAGCACAAATGAAGAGAACAAGCTTTCCATAGCCATGCAAAGATTCGAGCATTTCAAGATGCAGACCAATGAGACGCTAGAACAATTAGACGCAAGGTTCACTTTACTCATCATAGAGTTAGCGTCATTAGACAAGGAATTGACCAACAAGGAAATGGTCAATAAGATTTTCAGAAGTCTTCCAAGCAAGTATTTGATTAAGACTGTTGCTATGAGAGAATCACAGACTTTGGAAACTCTTACTCCAGAACATGTGTTTTCAGAATTAAAGGCATTTGAGTTCGAATTAGGTGAAGTCAGCAACACATCAACTTCAGCGACTGAATCAGGAGCTTTAATTGCTACTACCAAAAGTAAGGGTAAAGCGGTTAGTAAGGTTAAATCAACAGAATCCAATGAAGAAAAGGAGATGGATTTATTGGTCAAGAAATTCATGAAATTTCTAAGATATGAAAAGAGAAATCCTATTGAACAAACTTCATTTCAAACTCCTTTCCCTGCTCCAGCGCCTCAGTATCAAGTGCCAGTCTATTATGCACCTCAACCAGTAGTGCTAATTCCTTACCAAGCGCCTACAACTCCTACTCAGAATCTCTCAGCGCCACTTGGTTCAAAGCGATTAACCACTTAAAGGAAAATGAAAACTAATTTGTGTTATAATTGCAGAAAACTAGGGCACTACCAGGTAAATTGCCCTTATCCAAATGTGTCTAAACCCACAAGGCATGACTATGCGGATAGAAACCAATTAAGGAGCAACCTTCGTCAACAAGGTTTGCTAGCGGAATCTGAACCATTCTCCGCACCTGAAGAGGATCTGGAATCATCAGATGAAAGTAGTGATGAAGAGCCAACAAGCGAGTCAGCGTTGATTTGTCTTATGGCAAGAGATGATGAAGCGTCTGAAAATTCGCTACCAGAGGTAACCACCGAATTATCTCTTCCTCTCTCTTATGATGAATTACTTGACAAAGTTAATGAGTATTATAAAGATTGTCAAGATGCCGCCAAAATATATCAAAATGACCTCGCTATTATCTCATCACTCAAAAGTGATAAAGTAACGCTCAAAGCAGAGTTATGAGTTCAGCAACAATGCATTGAGAAGAACCGATCGCTTGAGAGTGAGATTATTCAATTAAAAGGCGACCTTGATATAATAATTAAGAGAGAAGCTGATCTGATCGCTAGACTTGCCAAATCAGAGCAGCTCGTCTCATCATTATCCAAAGCGTCAAGAAACCTAGATAATGTGACTGAGGTAACCAGAATTTTTGGTGAAATGACCGGTTTGGGGTGTGATAAATTTGGTCAAAAATCAAAAGCGTTTAAGGTTACGGCGAACAACAAAGGAAAGGGTGTTTTCTTTGTTGAGAAAGATTCACAAAGTCAAACACTAAATGAACTAAGCGACAATGGTAAGAGGCCAAATGAGAAGGTCAATACCAACTCAGGCAATAAGGAGAAAACGAAAGTGAATGATTCACAGAAGAAGGTTCATCTAAACACTCAAAAAGCTGAGGATAAATCATCTACAAGTAAATCAAACGCTAAGCGTCAATTGCCAAAAGCGACTCCTAAGCCAGCCCCAAGGAAATACCAGCATCAATATCCAAGGCAGTCAAGATCATATAATCAATATTATGATAACTATGATTATGATTACTATTCTAATCAAGGATATTACTATACACCCAAAAAGCATACACAACACAATATGAAACCCAAGAAGGCCAGTATTCCTACAATGAAGACTAGGCAAATATGGGTTCCTAAAGTTTTAATTCAAATCAAAGCTACTAACATTGAAGGACCCAAGAAAACATGGGTACCTAAGAAGAATTAAAACTATCCTTTAAATGCAGATACGTAGAGCCAACACCGATACTTCAATTTGGTACATTGATAGTGGATCGTTAAGACACATAACGGGTTCCAAAGATCTTCTAATCAACTATCGAGCTACCAACGGTCCTCAAGTCATATTCGGTGATAACTCCAAAGGTAAAACCAAAGGTATAGGTATCGTGCATAGGGGGAACATCATGATTAGTGATGTATATTATGTTGAGGGTCTTAAGCATAATTTGTTAAGCATT
The DNA here is from genome assembly GCA_019426215.1 of Buddleja alternifolia. NCBI lineage: Eukaryota > Viridiplantae > Streptophyta > Magnoliopsida > Lamiales > Scrophulariaceae > Buddleja > Buddleja alternifolia. The sequence goes on along the minus strand of CM033393.1, from coordinate 25,000,018 downwards.
AGTCAATTCTGTGATAAAGGTTTTGAAGTAAAATTTTCAAGCGACTACTGCTATGTTAACGACGCTCAGACTAAGTCTACTAATTTAAGAGAAAAAAAAACAAGCAATGTGTATTTAGTAGATTGGGATTCTACAATTGATAACAACCCCACATGCTTTGTTGCTAAAAGCCAAAATGAATTGGGTTGGTTATCTCATAGAATAATGAATCACCTCAATTTTAAGGCAATCTCTCAGTTAATATCGCTAAATCTAGTAGAGGGATTACCTAAGGGTTCCTTTCAGAAAAATCACTTATGTGATGCATGTCAAATGGGTAAACAAGTGAAATCATCTTTTAAGAAGAAACCATGCCTATCTACTTCTAGAGTTCTTGAACTATTGCATCTAGATTTGTTTGGTCCTATTCAAATTATGAGTGTTAGTGGTAAAAAGTACTCACTAGTAATAGTTGATGATTTCTCTCATTATACATGGGTAGAATTCCTAGCGACCAAAGATGAAACTAGTGTCAAGCTCACATTGCTAATTTGTCAATTGCAAACTTCAAAAGATTTAAAGGTGACAAGAATTAGAAGCGATAGAGGAATTGAATTTACTAACCAATTTGTTGAGAAGTTTTGTATAGAATTTAGAATACTTCATGAGTATTCTGCTGCTAAAACACCTCAACAGAATGAGATGCCGAGCGACGTAACAAAACGCTTAAAGAAGCTGCTAGGACAATGCTTGCAGAGTCTAAGCTGCCTCAAAGGTTTTGGGCTGAAGCTATCAACACCGCTTGTTACATTCAGAACCGATGTATGATCAACAAGAAACATGAGAAGACTCCATATGAGTTGTGGAAGGGACGTAAGCCTAACGTTTCATATTTTCTTGTATTTGGTTCAAAATGTTTCATTCATAACAATGGATCCCAAAGCCTAAAGGCATTTGATCCTAAAGAGGATGAGGGAATCTTTCTAGGCTATGCCAAAAATGGAAAGAGTTTTCGCATCCTAAATAAGATCAAATCGAAGGTTGAAGAATCCATTCACGTTGTGTTTGATGATGCTAGCCAAGAACCAAGTAAGGTTAATCCTGATGATGTACGAATTGAAGATCTTGCCCAACAAGCGTTACAAATCAATCTTGGTGATGACAGTGATGATGGGGATGATGAGATTTTTGTGCTTATTCCTAAAGTTACTCGTGAGGTTACCAATGATGATAATGTCACAATCGCTGATGATCATGAAGAGAATGATCATCAAGAGCATATTAAAATTGTGAATGATGCAGCGACTGCACCAGGGACTAATGAGAATCAAGCAATTGATAACCAAGATCTCTCAACCCGTTCCAACCAGACCGTAAATGGCTTAGAGACCATCCACCAGAGTTAGTAATTGGAGATATTGAAGCACCTGTTAGAACTAGGTCCGCTACAATTAATGAGGCCATGTTCGCAAGCTTTCTATCTCAAATGGAACCAAAGAAAGTGGATAAAGCGCTCAGTAATTCAAGTTGGGTAGAAGCAATGCAAGAAGAGCTTAACCAATTTGAGAGAAGCAAGGTTTGGACGCTAGTACTGATAAGAGGTGTTTTTACGTGTTTTTAAGACCATAATTCTTATGATTTGGATTCACTTATTGCTTAAATCATGTCACATTTGCATTTAATAGGTGTGTTAAGTGAATACAGGTAATAAATGAGAATACATGAAGAAAAGGGAAGAAAAACGATGTACAAAACAAGTTCAAGCATGTTTTTCAACACCTAGGCGCTTTATGCATCTCCTACCACATTCGAGCGATAATTCCGTACATTTAGAGACCGACTTAGACAAAGTTTCCTTCTACAAAGTTTTAGATGTATGTCTTAGCTTCAAATGGGAACTTGAAACATCTAAATCGGAGGTCTATAGAGATAATTGTGAAGGAAATACGATTGCTGCGCCGAACAGAGAAGTACATGTGCGAAGATACACCCCAACGCCCTCCTAGTCATGCCTAGGCATGGATAGTCCGAATGTTACTCCTTTTCAGCCTAAATTCCAGCATTATATGATGGGTAAGAATCACTTTTGGCCATAATTCAGCACATGTGTTGAGGGGTTGTCATAAGTGTGTTTCTTGGTAGATTTACTTTATGGGCGCCAAATCAGAAACAACCTCCATGTTGAAACATAATTTAGGTATACTTAGAGACCGAATTGGACAAAATGTCCTTCTGAAAAGTTGTAGATCTATGTGTTCGATTCACATGAGGACTTGAATCATCCAATTTGGAGATCTGTGGAGAATTTTATAAGGAAAATACTAAGACTGCGCTGGAAATCAAGAAAATGGCAGCATGCATGTGTTTTGTTGAAGTTTTCACATGGTTATGCTTGGTGGAATTCTTAAGGGCCGAAAGTTTAGCATTTTTTTGCTGGTTGGAATCTTAAAATCCAAACTTTAAGCATCACCTTAGGTGAAATTCTCATTGGGGAACTTTAATGGGAATTCTTAATGCATACTTTAGTGGAATTTTGGCTATAAAAGGAGAGGGAACCCATACTCTTCATCATTCACTATCAATTTCAGATTCTTGGAGGAGAGGAGGAGGAGGAATCAGTCCTCAAGCTTCATTCATCACCATTCTTCATCATTCTAAGAGGAGAAAGCTAGGAATTGAAGCTCCAATCAAGGGGCCATCATCTATCACATTAGAGGGAGTTTTTATAGCCTTTTCATTTCATTCATGTCTATGAACATGTGTATTTATTCATTATTGTTTTTCATAATATCTATCATGAACTAAATTCATAAGACTAAGGCCATGTAAGGTCAAATTGTGATATATGCTTATAATAGATGATTGTTGAGGTTATACTTATATTGTTATGTGATGTGAATTTGTGTTTTTACCTATCTTACATATACTTGATCACTATATGTTAGAATCTTATGCCTAGGTTGATATTTCGGGAGAAAATTAACTTAGGGTGCAAGAAATTCACATCATGACCCGCGACTAATGAGGAATTGCCCTAGACATAGGTAAAGATTCTTGGGTGAAGTTGTTCGATTCTAATCGAGTGAACTCTAGTACGTTAATGCATGTTTAGTGGTTAGATTTCCGGATAGGAATATTTGGGAAATCACGATCTAAGCATAGGAGTTTATACGCGAGACATCGGTTATTCTCTACCCTCGGAGCTCTCACCATAACAATATAAGAGTAATTCTACAACAAGAGACTTTATAAGTATATTTGATCAATTTGGACCTAGCATGTGCCTTAGTCTCCCTTTATAATTGGTTTTAAATCACTTGTGCAACCTTGTTCTTATCTTACGCGTTTCACACTCATTTTACCTTTATTGTATTGATCTTTGTTGTTATAAAATCGTAAACTAGAATTCAAGTCCTTGTGGTTCGACAATCCGGACTTCTCGTCCACTTTTATTACTACACACGACTAGTGCACTTGCTATTATAGCACGTTAGCTTTTAGCGTGTCAAGTACCAAGACCAACTCACCAAGGAGTTATTGAAACTTGATGGGTTTTTAGGAACAAGATGGATGAAGATGGCATTGTTATAAGAAACAAAGCTAGATTAGTCGCTCAGGGTTATTGTCAAGAAGGGGGTATTGATTTTGATGAGACGTATGCTCCTGTAGCCCGCCTTGAAGCGATTAGGATGTTTCTAGCGTTTGCCACATTCAACAAGTTCACAGTATACCAAATGGACCTAAAGAGTGCATTTCTGAATGGTAAACTCCAACAAGAAGTTTATATGGAGCAACCTCCAGAATTCATCAACAACAATGGCAGAAGTATGGTCTACAAATTGGATAAGGCACTCTATAGCCTTAAACAAGCACCAAGAGCATGGTATGACACTCTCTCTATCTTCCTTATAGGTAAAGGCTTTTCAAAAGGCAGCGTTGATACAACGTTATTTAAAATTACCCATAATGAAGATATTCTCTTAGTCCAAATCTATGTTGATGATATTATATTTGGTTCTACTAACAAGCGACTGTGTGAGAAATTTTCGAAAATGAAGCAAGATCAATTTGAAATGAGCATGATGGGTGAATTAACTTTCTTCTTAGGATTACAAGTTAAACAACTCCCTAATAGCATATTTATAAACTAAGCTAAATATACAAGAGATATGATTAAGAAATTTGGTATGGAAAATGCATCATCTTAAAAAATTCCAATGAGCCAAACGCTTAAGTTAGATAAAGATGAAAGTGGGAAGAAAATTGATATCACTAACTATAGAGATATCATTGGATCACTTCTTTATCTTACCGCTAGTAGACCAGATATTATGTTTTCGGTATGCATGTGTGCACGCTATCAAGCTGATCCTAGAGAATCACACTTAAATGCTACCAAGAGAATCCTTAAATACCTAAAAGGCACATAAAATGTGGGCTTATGGTATCCAAAGGACTCTCCTTTTGAACTAATTGGTTATTCAGACGCAGATTTTGCAGGATACGAAATAGATAGAAAACGTACTAGTGGTACATGTCAATTTCTAAGTGATAGACTAATTTCGTGGCATAGTAAGAAACAACAATCCATAACGACTTCTACCGATGAAGCAGAGTACGTAGCCGCTGGGAGCTGTTGTGCACAAATCCTTTGGATGAGGCAAAAACTTAGAGATTATGGAACAATCCTAGGTCCTACCCCAATCCATTGTGATAACCAAAGCGCTTTAGCTATGACGCAAAATCCAGTCCTTCATTCTAGAACTAAACACATTGACATTCGATACCATTTCTTTCGTGACCATGTTCAAAAGAAAGATATCACCGTGCACTTCATTGGAACTGACAAACATTTGGCAGATATCTTCACCAAAGCGCTCAATGAACAACGCTTTCTCACTTTGAGAAGTGAATTAGGTATGATTGATTTAAACGCTTAAATCATAGAGCATCATATTTTAAACGCATACAATTTAGGGGGAATCCACTTTATATTTATGTCTAAATTTTTTAATTAAAATGAGCCATAAATTTTAGGGGGAACCTTAAAATTATACTTGTCTCAGCTCATAAGCGATTGTGATAAAAAATAACTTTGAAAATTTATGCATTGATCACTAGCGCTTATCTTTTATGCGTGACAAAATCAATCTCTAATAAATGAAAATGTCTTTTATAAATCCAAGTGATTGATTTTATCTTTAACTTTAAGAAAATAAATTTTGTTCTCAAAAAGACTTCAGTGTTAAAAAGATTCCCACTTTAACGCTAATAATTTTTTTTTAATTCATGCATAGTTTTCATCGCTAAAAAGTAGCGTGTGGATAAGTCCAAAAGATTAGATTTGACAACTGCCCACACGTGCTTATCAAATCAAACTGACGGTTAATGATTCCTATCTAAACTAGGCGGTTTAGTGACTGCACATGTCTGAGTACGTGTTAGTGTACTATCAGACGCGTGTAACTCACGCTGAAAATTTCAAAATTTTCAAACGTTTTCAGAAGTAATTGCGTATCCCAAAAATTTATATTTCACAGCAGTTAACCTAGTTTACCGCACCTTTTGACATCCGTCTTTACGTGTAAACGACTCAGATTTGATTTTTTGTAAATTTCAAAATTAACTTCTGTACACGTGTCATTAATCTACTAATTGATGAGTTATTTTTGCCTCCTATTTAAACCTTTCACAACCTTTACAGTAAAACTTTATCACTTTCCAATTCTTCTACTATAAAAGTTCTCTCTCTAAGGCAAGAAGATTATCTTTTCTCTCCTCTGCACAAGTTTTTCCAGTTCATCAATGGCACCCAAATCTTCCAAATCTACTACCGGAAAATCTTCCAAAACTAAGAAACCAGTCACAGTTAATGCTGAATTTCTTGTCAACTGGGACTATCTCTTTGATAACCAGAATTTTCCCTTAAGGATTGTTCTTCCACTGGTCCAGGAATCTGGTTTGCGTGAAATGCTTACCTCTTTTTCAAACATCTATGAGGAAGAAACTCTTTTCTTTTTCAAGAACGCCAAAGTCTCAGATGATGGAAACTCCATTTCTTGCACTTTCCCTTTTGCCCGAGAAATCTTCATTCTCACTCCCCAACTGATCTCATCTCTATTGCATTTACCAAACAATGGAGGAAAAGTTGAAGAAGTCAATCTTGGAGACGCCACCAAAGCATGGGCACTGATCAAAAAGGACGAAATTAAAGCAGCGTATGAACCTAACTTCAAATAGAATGATTTGAAGGGTGAATACGTAATTCTTGCTGACATCTGCGCGAAGATGATATAGTGCAGGAAGGGCACCTTCGATAAAATCACTAATATTCAGTATAAAATGATGGTTGCTATTCTGACCAAGTTGAAAGTCAATTGGTCGCTTTACATCTTTAATCGCTTCAAGGCAGCGATGACCACATCCGTTAATCCCAAGCCTTACGGGATTGTGTTGAGTCATATTTTCAGAGCTAGCGGGCTCGTTAACACCGCTGGAAAGAAGGTCCCAGCGCTTAAGTTCTATGGCAAGAAGATGATTGGCGAGTTGCTGAAACCTAAGCGTCGGGGTGGTGCAGCTGTTCCCAAAGAAGAGCGCGAGCAACTTCGTGACGAAGGAATTGTTCGCAGCGATGATGAAGAGCAAGCGACATCGTCTTCATCATCTTCATCGAAAGAAGAAGTGGTGGTCAAGTGACCTAAAAGAAAGCTAGTCTTGAAAGTCGCTGAGCCATCAAAGCCAGCAAAGAAGCAAAAAACAGAAGCCGGAGCCCAAAAAGAAACAGAAGTCTCCTTCTCCTTCTCACAAATTGCCATATCCTCCTCCAGCATTTCACTTCTCACCAGAAGAAGAAGAAGCTGAGGTAGAAGAAGTACCGCTTGCCCGAAGGCGTACTCCTCTCTCCACTCTAGTTGCATCGACAAGCGCTCCAGCCGAGCCAACGCTTGAAGAACGAGCGAGTGTTCCACCTCCTTCTGAAGCTGTTCCAGAAATCAGCTCAGATCCTAAAGCCTATGCTCAATCTGAAAGGCTTTCCCATGTTTGGGGTAAGTACTTGTGTAAAGCAAAGTAGTTTACTCTTTCCTCGTTAGATTCTAAGTTTCTAATGCTAGGATAAAACCTTTTTCAGCCGAGTGTGAAGCAAATATTCAAACTGTTCTCAACACTCTTGAGGATTAGCTTATTCCCATCCGTGCTGATCCTATCACTTCTTTTCTAGATTTAGATCCTGAAGAAGTGATCCCGGAGCCTGAGGAAACTATACCAATTGTTTATATAGATCAAGCGACTGACAAAGTCAATGATAGTCCTCAGGGTAAGCATTGTAGTATTTTCTTTGTAATTTCTACTTAGTAGAAATTTTGCTTGCTTTTCTCAAACGCTTGCTTGTATCAACTCAAGATGCACCAGACGTTGATGCCCCTCCATCTTCAGAGGTTCCCATTGAAGTGGATGTTGATCTGGCAACTGTTGTGGATATAGCTAAAGAAGTAGCTCAAGTCCTTCCTGAAGCGACTCTACATGCTGAGCAATCGATAGAAGTGGCCCCTATTCCAACAGAATCTATTGCCTTCATTCCCACTCCAATCGGATCTCCTCCTCGGGTCATCGATTTCTTTCCTCGCAGATATTCTACCGAAGTTGAATTTTATTATGCCACTAGAGAACGGGACACCCAGACCTTTGCTGAATCAGAAATCAACTTTCAAAACACTCTTCATAGGACTGATGTTTCCAATTCAAACAAATTTGAATTCTTCGAGCGATTTGCCAACCTGGGTCTCTACAATCTGGAGCGTCTTCAATCTCGTCTTGAGTATATTCGAAGACCAGCAATCAATAGAGCAGACTTGGACCAAGCATGTTTTAATTTCACCGGTCGCTCTGATGAGTCCTTTTATATCCTTCGGTCAAACAAAATTGTTTTCAAAAATCCCCAAATGGGCGATTATCTTAGAAACCCAGATGAAGAAGATCTCAACAGGATTGGATACTCAGCTCTTCCATCAGTCGTTAAATCTCCTCAGAATGCTCTCTCTCCTAATCCACTCAAGCTTTGGAAAGGAAAAGGACCAATTGTTGCTGATTGTCCAAATCCAGTTAACTTGTGGATAGAAGATGAAGCCCGAGAATACCTTGCAAGATTATGGGCTGAGGATTACGATGAAGAAACTGAAAGCTTTGAGAAATTCCTTGCCACTAGAAAAGAACAAAAGAAAGCTGACAAGCTTGGCAAGTGATGGATGATGGATACAGCCAGATGGGCTGAAGAGTTCGTTTTATATTTCTATACTCTTGAAGAACTCGTGAGATATCCATTCTTATTTGAATTTGTAATAGAATACAGACGCCAAGGGTTTGCTACCTTTTTACTTCATCAGCGCCAGCATATTGCCGGAAATGTTAGCGATCTGCCAATTTATAGGCAACCCATCGAGAGCTACATCCATCAACAGCTAGCCTTATTCAGTCAAGGTGGACGTTATGTGTATCACCCTCATCAAGCGTTTGTTCAGCGCATCTTTCCAGATTTGAACGAAGAAGCCTCTAACAGCAAGCAACCGCTTCTTCCAGGACAAAGTGAAATTTTGTCGATGTTGCAAATGAACATGCGGAGTTTGCTGAATTTCACCGAGAAAGAAGAGCAGTGATAGAAAATGCCCAAGCGTTGGATATTACTTTCAATCACTATTCAGGGCTAAGCAACTTCCGAGGATACAATTTTCACCCTGTGCTCTTTTGTGAACAGAACGTTCAAGTGGCTAAGATGATATCGCTGATAAGGCCAGTGGACCAAGAAGCAGCTCAAGCGTTAACGCCATTCATATTAGACTTCTACAACTCTTATACTTCAAGAGTTTATCTGCCGTAAGGAGTGCAACTTGCACTGAGTAACGAAGAGGGCGAAGACGCTATATTCTTTATTCTGTAGACCAATCTGATAAGTCCAAGGCATGTGATGGAAGCGATTGGCCCACTCTGGGTCATTTCTGTTGAAGACCCTTCTCCTTCCATCCAAATTGTTGAAATAGAAAATTCTCCTACTGTGGATGCTGCTCAAATTCTTGAGACCTCTGTGCCAGATCCTTCTAGCGCCTAAGTAGTCGAGCCCCCGTCAGCCATTGCAGATCCATCCATGGATCAAGCGATAGATGAAGTTCATGCTGAAATTGCTGAAGAGCCATTTATCAGAGATAAAACCAAAGGCAAGGCTGTAGTTTCTAGATCTTATGGACTTATTCCATCCCCTAAGCGCTCCTCCTCCGACTCGGACTTGGATAGTGATCCAGATGCTCGAGATTTCAGAAAAGCAGTGCGGAACTCACTTAACAACATTGAGGGTTCTTGCTCAAAGATTTTGGATACAGCTGATAGGCAAATTCGAATTATTTCTGACACTCGAAGCCGTGATATTTCAAACACTGCTACAAAGAGCACAATCACAGTCATGGATACCATATCACCGCTGATCACTTCGCTTTCCGAAGAATTGAACCGGACGCTTGCGCAGAATGCTTCAGCAGAAATCAAGATTGAACAGCTTGTTTGACAAGGCTTGCTACTTTAATAAATCTAGTGAATCATATATCGTTAAAGGGTTGCAACTCACTGGATTCAACAAAGAACTCAATCACTCACTACGAAGTCTTTCCAATGAGATTTTTGAATATTACAATGGGAGTGCAATATTTTGAAAAATGTAGTGGAAGCCAAGTGAAGATTAAAGTCCTGATTTCACTTGGATACAAATATAATTATCTAACTGAATCTTGATTTATTTTTTGCATTTTATTACCTCTCTTGTTAGAAAAATAACCCATTATTTTAGTTCGAGAAAATTGTCATCATTGGCCCAACTTCATCCACTGACTCATAAACTTGAGGACAGTCCGTAGTTTTGATAGAGTAGATGCCCAGCACGTCAATTTTGAGCGTCATTTACTGTGTAATAAACTCTATGAGACAATCTTCTCTTATGAATAAAATTAATTATATTATAGCATTCTTTGTTCTTAAATTGTTATTATATGCTTAGAACGAAATCCCTTAAATTACACGTGACTATGGGACATTGTTAGGAAATTTCATGTTAGATGTTTTGATGATGACAAGTTAGGATTCAATGTTAGACCCCAAATAAAATTTAAGTTTATGTTTTCATAGATCATTGTTTAAGCGTTTGAAAGTTTGTAATTATTATTTTATTTAGACTTGTAATTTTTATCTTTATAGATTTTAGACTAAGTATTAGATACTGAATCGCTAATAGAATTCTAAGTGAGTCTATTAGAGAAGAAGTTGAAGATCATTGTCTGAAGTCAACTGAAGATGAAGATTTATTTCTTAGCGTCCGTCAAACGCTAAAGGACCTCATTTCAGGATGTATGAATCAAGCGCTCAAAGCACTTAAGCGACCGATGTCAGATTCACCTGAAATAAATCCTCAAGTCATGAAGGACTTAAATGCAATCATTCAACGGGCATTTATTTCCAACTGGAATTAAATTCAAAATGCATTAAATGCCTGATAAGAGCATTAAATGTGATAAGCTGTTTATGACTTGTGGACAAGCTACCCTTTGACTTAGACTGTCAGACCTATAAAAGTATATACTTGATCCTGTCCAATCGGAACCAGCAGAAATTCAGGAATGTCAGATAAAGGTAACTACCATGCTCTGCGTGAAAGGCACGCTCTCACATGTGTCCAATGGACAGATTCCAAGAATTGCCTATAAATACCTTACCTCCAGCAAACCCAAATATAATGGTACATAATATTTACAAGACAAAATTACGTACAGACACAAGAAAAACTTGCTGAGAAAAAGCTTAGAAACTCCATAGCCAAATCTTTCAAGCTTTTTATCTACATTCCAGACAGTCACAAATATCTCAAACCTCTTCCAAAGAAGAAACCAAAATTCCTATTGAGATATTCCAAGTTGTTTAATCTTTCCAAAAAACAAACAAAACCTTGTGATAAACCTTCAACGTTTCATCTGAGTGAGAAAGAAGTTGTAACCCCTTACAGGCAGTATTTCTGAGTGAGAGAAGCTTGTAGCAGCCTATCTTCATTGGTCCTGAAGTCTGTGTGATCAAGGAGCCCGAGATCTTTTTCATCCTTTACTATCTTGTAGAAGATTTTGTGTGATTCTTTGATAATCATCCTAGTAATTTCCTCCAAGTGAAAAACGAGAAGAAGGACGTAGCTGGGATTACATCACCCAGTGAACCTTATATATCTTGTGTCATTTATATTTTATTATCTTATTTTCATATTACATCATTCATTCTGAAAAGGACAAGTAAAATTGCAAAGCGATTAAATTAACCAAACGAACGCTAAAATCATTTCTGCTGTGCTAACCCTGATTAAGCGATCAAGCGTTACCCTACTTTGGTAAATTGCTAAAATCACTAAGTCTAAGTTAACTTTACTGAAGCGCCTGACCCTAGCGCTCAGCTTCCTAAGCGTTCAAATCTTTAACAAGTGATATGAAATTTTTGAAGTCTAAAAAGACTTCAGGGTCTATTCAACCCCCTCCTTTCTAGACCCTTTTCGTATGCCACTTGGGACCACCAAGTGGTATCAGAGCGGTTGAAATTGAAACCTAAGTGTTTTCAAGCGTAACTGCTTGTTTAGATCCATTTTCTTAAACTTAGTCGCTTTAAATTTTTTATAACATCTCATTATGGCTTTTAACAAAATGCCTAAGTTGGTTGAATCAATCTACGATTCTTGGAAACTTAGAGCATTCGCTTATTTATGTTCATGCGATAATGAAATGTGTGATGTAATTACAGATGGCCCCATTAAGATTATGGAAGTAATAACTCGAGCACCTAGAGCTGATGAAGCTACTCCAGATGGATATGTCGAGAAGTCTAAGCTAGAATGGACGCCTGATGATCAGAAAAGAGCAAATCTAGATAATGTTGGACGAAGCGCACTTTACTCAGCGTTAGGAGACAATGATGCATTGTTCAACAAGATCAAGCAATGTAAAACTTCCAAAGATATATGGGATAAGTTGGCTATAGTGTGTGAAGGTTGAGCACAGATGAAGGAGAACAAGCTCTCCATAGCCATGCAAAGATTTGAGCATTTCAAGATGCAGCCCAAAGAGACGCTAGAACAATTGGACGCAAGATTTACTTTGCTCATTACAGAGTTAGTGTCACTAGACAAGGAATTGACCAACAAGGAAATGGTCAACAAGATTTTCAGAAGTCTTCCAAGCAAGTATCTAATCAAGACTGTTGCCATGAGAGAATCACAAACATTGGAGACTCTTACACCAGAACATGTGTTTTCAAAATTAAAGGCATTTGAGTTTGAATTGGGTGAAGTCAGCGATACATCGACTTCAACGACTGAATCAGGAGCTTTAATCGTTACTACAAAGAATACGGGTAAAGCGATTAACGAGGTGAAATCAACAGAATCCAATGAGGAAAAAGAGATAGCTTTATTGGTCAAGAAATTCAAAAAATTTCTAAGATACGAAAAGAGAAATCCTATTGGACAAACTTCATTTCAAACCCCTCCACCTGCACCAGCGCATCAGTATCAAGCGCCAGTGTACTCAGCACCTCAACCAGTAGCACCAGTTCCATATCAAGTGCCACAATCACCGACTCCGAATCTCTCAGCGCCAGTCATTTCCAAGCGATTAACCACTGAACAGAAAATGAAAACTAATCTATGTTATAATTGCAGGAAACCAGGGCACTACCAGGTAAATCGCCCTTATCCAAATGTGTCTAAGCCCACAAGGCAAGACTATGTGGATAGAAACCAATTCACGAGCAACCTTCGTCAACAAGGTTTGCTAGCGGAATCTGAACCATTCTCCGCACCTGAAGAGGATCTGGAATCATCAGATGAAAGCAGCGATGATGAGCCTTCTAGCGACTCAGCACTTATTTGTCTCATGGCAAGAGATGACGAAGCGTCTGACGAATCGCTACCAGAGGTAACAAATGAATTATCTCATCCTCTTTCTTATGATGAATTACTTGACAAAGTTAATGAATATTATAAAGATTGTTAAGAGGCCGCCAAAATATATCAAAATGACCTTGCCATTATTTCATCGCTTATAAGTGGTAAAGTAACGCTCAAAGCAGAGTTGCAAGTTCAGCAACAATGCATTGAGAAGAACCAATCGCTTGAAAGTGAAATTACTCAATTGAAAGCGATCTTGATATAATAGTCAACAGAGAAGCTGATCTGATCGCTAGACTTGCTAAATCAGAGCAGCTCATCTCATCATTATCAAAAGCTACTAGAAAGTTGGATAATGTGACTGAGGTAACTAGATTATTCGGTGAAAAGACCGGTTTAGGATGCAATAAATTCTGTAAACAACCTAATAAATCTAATGTTACGATGAACAACAAAGGAAAGGGTGTTACCTTTGTTAAGAAAAGTTCAAACAGTCAAACGCTGGATGAACCAAAGGACAATGGTACAAGGCCAAATGAGAAGGTCAATACCAACTCAGGCAATAAGGAGAAAACGAAAGTGAATGACTCACAAAAGAAGGTCTATCCAAACGCTCAAAAGGTCAAGGATAAACCATCTACAAGTGAATCAAACACTAAGCGTCAATCGCCAAAAGCATCTCCTAAGCCAGTACCAAGGAAATACCAGCGTCAGTATCCTCAAAGATTTAGATCATATTGTCGATACTATGATGACTATGACTATGATTACGATTACTATTATAATCGAGGATATTACTATACACCCAAAAAACACACTCAAAAGAAGGTGAACAAAAAGCACACACAACACAATGTGAAACCCAAAAAGGCCAGTATTCCCACAATGAAGACTAGGCAAATATGGATTCCGAAAGTTTTAATTCAAACCAAAGCTACTAACGTTGAAGGACCCAAAACAACATGGGTACCTATGAAGAATTAGAACTGCCCATTGAATGCAGGTACCTAGAGCCAACACCGATACTTCTGTTTGGAACATCGATAGTGGGTCGTCAAGGCACATGACTGGCTCAAAGGATCTCTTGATCAACTATCATGCAACCAACGGTCCTCATGTCATATTCGGTGATAACTCCAAAGGTAAAACCAAAGGTATAGGTATCATGCATAGGGGGAACATCATGATTAGAGATGTATATTATGTTGAGGGTCCTAAGCATAATTTGTTAAGCATTAGTCAATTTTGTGATAAAGGCTTTGAAGTTAAATTCTCAAGCGACTTCTGCTATGTTAACGAAGCTAAGACTAAGTCTACTAAATTAAGAGGAAAAAGAACAAATAATGTGTATTTAGTGGATTGGAATTCTACATTTGATAACAACCCCACATGCTTTGTTACTAAAAGTCAAAATGAATTGGGTTGGTTATGGCATAGAAAAATGAATCACCTCAACTTTAAGGCAATCTCTCAGTTAATATCGCTAAATCTTGTAGAGGGATTACCTAAGGGTTCCCTTCAAAAGAATCGCTTATGTGATGCATGTCAAATGGGTAAACAAGTTAAATCATCTTTTAAGAAGAAACCATGCCTATCTACTTCTAGAGTTCTTGAACTATTGCATTTAGATTTGTTTGGTCCTATTCAAATCATGAGTGTTAGTGGTAAAAAGTACTCGCTAGTAATAGTTGATGATTTCTCTCGCTATACATGGGTAGAATTCCTAGCGACCAAAGATGAAACTATTGTCAAGCTCACATCTTTAATTCGTCAATTGCAAACATATAAAGATCTAAAAGTGACAAGAATTCGAAGCGATCGAGGGACTGAATTTACTAACCAATTTGTTGAGAAGTTTTGTATTGAATTTGGAATACTTCATGAGTATTCTGCCCCTAGAACACCTCAACAGAATGGAGTTGCCGAGCGACGGAACAGAACGTTTAAAGAAGCCGCTAGGACGATGCTTGCAGAGTTTAAGCTGCCTCAAAGGTTTTGGGCCGAAGCTATCAATACCGCTTGCTACACTCAGAACCGGTGTATGATCAACAAGCAACATGAAAAGACTCCATATGAGTTATGGAAGGGACGTAAGCCCAACGTTTCATACTTTCATGTATTTGGTTCAAAATGTTTCATTCATAACAATGGATCCCAAAACCTAAAGACATTTGATCCTAAAGCGGATGAGGGAACCTTTCTAGGCTATGCCAAAAATGGAAAGAGTTTTCGCATCCTAAATAAGATAAAATCGAAGGTTGAAGAATCCATTCATGTTGTGTTTGATGATGCTAACCAAGAAGCGAGTAAGGTTAATCCTGATGATGTAGGAATTGAAGATCTTGCCCAACAAGCCTTACAAATCAATCTCAATGATGACAGTGACGATGACGCTGATGATGAGATCAATGTGCCTTTTCCTAAAAATACTCGTGAGGTTACTAATGAGAATATTGTCAAAATCGCTGATGATCATGAAGAGAATGATCAACAAGAGCATATTGGAACTGTGAATGATGCAGCGATTGCGCCAGAGACTAATGAGAATCAAGCGATTCATGATAAAGAATCTCTTAACCCTTTCCAACCAGATCGTAAATGGCTTAGAGACCATCCACCAGAGCTAATCATTGGAGATGTTGAAGCACCTGTTAGAACTAGGTCCGCTACAATCAATGAGGCCATGTTCGCAAGTTTCTTATCTCAAATGGAACCAAAGAAAGTGGATGAAGCGCTCAGTGATTCAAGTTGGGTTAAAGCAATGCAAGAAGAGCTTAACCAATTTGAGAGAAGTAAGGTTTGGACGTTAGTACTAAGGCCAACTCATCAAGGAGTTATTGGGACTAGATGGGTTTTTAGAAACAACATGGACGAAGATGGCATTGTTATAAGAAACAAAGCCAGATTAGTCGCTCAGGGTTATTGTCAAGAAGAGGGTATTGATTTTGATGAGACTTATGCCCCAGTAGCCCGTCTTGAAGCGATTCGTATGTTCCTAGCGTTTGCCGCATTCAACAAGTTCACAGTGTATCAGATGGACATGAAGAGTGCTTTCCTGAATGGTAAACTCCAAGAAGAAGTCTATGTGGAGCAACCTCGAGGATTCATCAACAACCATGGCAAAAGTATGGTCTACAAATTGGATAAGGCACTCTATGGCCTTCAACAAGCACCAAGAGCATGGTATGACACTCTCTATCTTCCTTATAGGTAAAGGCTTTTCAAAAGGCAGCGTTGACACAACGTTATTTAAAATTACTCATAATGAAGATATTCTCTTAGTCCAAATTTATGTTGATGATATTATATTTGGTTCTACTAATAAGCGATTGTGTGAGAAATTTTTGAAAATGATGCAAGATCAATTTGAAATGAGCATGATGGGGGAATTAACTTTCTTCTTAGGAGTACAAGTTAAACAACTCCCTAAAGGAATATTTATAAACCAAGCTAAATATACAAGAGATATGATTAAGAAATTTGGTATGGAAAATGAATCATCTTAAAAAATTCCAAGGAGCCAAACGCTTAAGTTAGATAAAGATGAAAGTGGGAAGAAAATTGATATCACTAACTATAGAGGTATCATTGGATCACTTCTTTATCTTACCGCTAGTAGACCTGATATTATGTTTTCGGTATGCATGTGTGCATGCTTTCAAACTGATCCAAGAGAATCACACTTAAATGCTACCAAGAGAACCCTTAAATACCTAAAAGGCACACAAAATGTGGGCTTATGGTATCCAAAGGACTCTCCCTTTGAACTAATTGGTTATTCAGACGCAAATTTTGCAGGATGCAAAATAGATAGAAAAAGTACTAGTGGCACATGTCAATTTCTAGGTGATAGACTGATCTCGTGGCATAGTAAGAAACAACAATCCATAGCGAATTCTACCGCTGAGGCAGAATATGTAGCCGCTGGGAGCTGTTGTGCACAAATCCTTTGGACGAGGCAACAACTTAGAGACTATGGAATCATCCTAGGTCCTACCCCAATCCATTGTGATAACCAAAGCTCTTTAGCTATGACCCAAAACCCTGTTCTTCATTTTAGAACCAAACACATTGACATTAGATACCATTTCTTGCGTGACAATGTTCAAAAGAAAGATATCTCCATGCATTTCATTGGAACCGACAAACAATTAGCAGATAACTTCACCAAAGCGCTCAACGAACAACGCTTTCTCACTTTGAGAAGTGAATTAGGTATGATTGATTTAAACGCTTAAATCATAAAAGCATCATATCTTAATAGGCATACAATTTAAGGGGAATCCACCTTAAGTTTATGTCTAAAGCGTTTTACAAAATTCTGAAACAAGTCATCAATTTTAGGGGGAACTTTAAAATTGTACTTCTCTCAATATATAAAGCGACTGTGATCAAAAATGACTTTTAAATTTTTTTTATGCATTGGTCACTAGCGCTTATCTTTATGCATGACAAAGTCAATCTCTAAATGAAAATGTCATTTACTAATTCAAGCGATTGACTTTATCTCAAACTTTACGAAATTAAATTTTGTTCTCAAAAAGACTTAAGCGTTAAAAGGATTCCCACTTTAACGCTTAGTAAATTTCTCTAAAAATCATGCATAGTTTTCATCGCTAAAAGTAACGTGTGGATAAGTCCAAAAGATTAGATTTGATAACTACCCACACGTGCCTATCAAATCAAACTGACGATTATGATTCCTATCTAAACCTAGGCTGTTCAGTGACTGCATAAGTCTGAGTACGTGTCAGTGTACTATCAGGCGCGTGTATTTCACGCTGAAAATTTCAAAATTTTTCAAACGTCTTTCAAATAAATGGGTAACTGCGGATCCCGAAAACTATCTATTCTGTAACAGTTCACCTATTTTACCACACCTTTTGACATCAGTACTTATGCATAAACGGCTCAGATTCAAACATTTTAACTGTTCATTTTTAAAAAAATTTCAATGATATCACACGTGGCAGTCATCTAAGCAACTGAGGAGTTATTTTTGCCTCTATATATATTCTTCAAAGCTTTTACAGTCAGACTTTATCACTTCCAAACTCTCTCTCTACTGTAAAATTTTCATCTTTTTCAAGGCAAAAATCTCTTTCTTTCAAAAGCTTCAAACTTTCAGCAATGGCACCCAAAACTTCAAAATCTTCCCAATCATCCAAGTCTGATACCGGAAAAAACTTCCCGTGCTGAAAAACCGGTCACTGTTAACGTCGGATTTCTTGTGAACTGGGATTATCTTTGTGATAACCAGAATTTTCCTCTTCGGACTGTTCTTCCATTTGTCCAGGAATCTGGTTTGTGCGACATGATTACAACCGTTTTCAACCTTTATGAAGAAGAAACCCTTTTCTTCTACTAAAATGCAAAAATCTCCGACGATGGAAACTCCATTTCCCGCGTCTTCCCTTTTGCCCGTGAGACCTTCACTCTCACTCCTTCTCTGATTTCATCGTTACTTAATCTACCAAATGATGGTGCCAAAATCGAAAACGTGACTCTTGGTGATGCTACCAAGGTCTGGGCGCTGATCAAGAAAGATGAAGTCCAAGCTGCTTATGAGCTGAATTTCAAGAAGAACGACTTGAAGGGCTAATATGTCATCCTCGCTGACATTTGTGCCAAGATGATCGAATGCTGGAAGGGAACATTCGACAAGGTTACAAACATTCAATATAAGATGATGGTAACAATTTTGACCAAATTAAAGATTAATTGGTCTCTTTATGTTTTCAATCGCTTCAAGGCAGCGATGGCCAAGTCGGTTAATCCCAAGCCTTATGGGATTGTGTTAAGTAGAATTCTCAGCGCTTGCGGATATATAAACTCCGATGGAAAGAAGATCCCAGCGTTGAAATTCTATGGTAAGAAGATGATTAGCGGGATGCTCAAACCTCGAAAAATTGTTGGTGCAGCGGTTCCCAAAGGAGAGCGTGAGCGACTTCAAGTCGAAGGCGTTGTTCGCAGCAATGATGAAGAACAAGCGCCTTCCTCTTCATCATCATCGTCGTCCTCTGAAGAAGAAATTGTGGTTAAGCGGCCAAAAAGAAAAATCGCTCTTAAAGTCGCTGAATCCACCAAGAAACAGAAATCGGAGACCTCCAAGAAGAAAAAGCCTGAGCCCAAGAAGAAACAAAAGTCTCCTTCTCCTTCTCCTTCTCCGAAATCACCTTCTCCTCCTCCAGCGTTTATCTTCTCTGTTCCCGAAGAAGAGGAAGAAGTAGCGGAAGAAGTACCGCTTGCTCGAAGGCATACTCCTCTCTCTAGTCCAGCTGCGTCTACAAGCGCTTCAGCAAATCCAGCGCCTGGAGAGTCAGTAAGCATTCCTCCCTCTAACGCTATTCCCGAAATCAGCTCAGATCCTCAAGCCGCTACTCAATCTGAGAGGTTTTCTAGTGTTCAGGGTAAGTATTTTCTAAGCAAATTAGTCTATCCTTTCCTTGTTAGTTTTTAAGTCTCTAACACTAGGATAAAAAAACTCTTTCAGCGCAATGTGAAGCGAATATTCAGACTGTTCTCAACACTCTTGAAGAATTACGTATTCCCATTCGTGCTGATCCTTTAACTTCTTTTCTCGATTTAGAATCAGAAGAAGAAGTACCAGAGCCTGAGGAACCTGTCCCTAATATAGAAACAGATCAAGCGACTACGTCAGTCGATGATAATCCTCAGGGTAAGTGTTTCAGTCTTTTCTTTGTAATTTGTACTTAGTAGAAATTTTGCTTGCTTTTCTCAAACGCTTATATGCATCAGCTCAAGATGCACCAGACGCTGATGCACCTCTACCCTCAGAGGTTCCTATTGAAGTAGATGTGGATATGGAAACTGTTGTGGATATAGCAAAAGAAGCATCTCAAGTCCTTCCAGACGCTGAAACATCTTCAGCTAGTGAAGCGACTGTCAATGCTGAGAGGTCGATAGAAGTGGCCCCCATCCCAACAGAAGCAATTGCTCTTGTTCCTACTCCAACAGGATCTCCTCCTTGTGTCATCGATTTCTTTCCTCACGGATATTCTCCTGATCTTGAATTTTATTATGCCGCTAGAGAACGAGACACTCAAACGCTTGCAGAGCTCGAAATCTCTTTTCAAACAACTCTCCATCGGCCTGATCTTTCCAACTCTCAAAAGTTTGAATTCTTTGAGCAGTTTGCCGATTTAGGACTCTACAGCTTGGAGCGACTCCAATCTCACCTTGAATATATTCGTCGACCAGTGTTTAATACAGCAGTTTTGATCAAGAACACTTTAATTTCATCGGTCGCTTAGACGAATCCTTTTATCCTCTTCGAGCCAGCAAGATTGTCTTCAAAAATCCCCACATGGGCGATTGGAACAAAATCCTGATGAGGAAGATCTAAACAAAATAGGATATTCGGCTCTCCCTAAAGTCGTCAACTCTCCTCAGAATGCCCTCTCTCCTAATCCACTCAAGGTTTGGAAAGGAAAAGGACCAGTAGTTGCTAAGCGTCCAAATCCTGTTAATTCGTGGATAGAAGATGAAGCCCGAGAATATCTTGCCAGACTATGGGCTGAGGATTACGATGAAGAAACTACCCGCTTCGAGAAATTCCATTGTTGCATGTTGATATTTAGAGGCCATATAAAGAGCCTATCTAAAAGCATGATAGATATATTTTTAACCATATCTCTAGGACAACTCGGGCCTTTCTAATACAATATAGATATGGTGTTTCTGTTATTTAAAAATGGAATGCAAACTTTGAATCGACGCAAGGGTCAATCCTTTATCCTTAAAATAATATTGCTCTGGCAAGGTAGTTACGAGTGTTAGGCAACTGTGTCCCAAGGTATGGTGATTATCTCCATGAGATAGAACCACTTCAAATCTCGGAGTCATGAACAAACATATTTAGAACTCTCGACAAGAATAGCAAATTTAATATTCCCGAAATAGAAAAGTTGTTGGAGAGCAAAAGAGAGAAGATGATGTGATTTTGGTGTGGTGAAATGAGAATTAAGAGGGGTTTATATAAGTGCCAAAACCAGAGGTTACAAAAAAGAAACATTCAAAAATTATGCGTTCATAAGTCCAAAATTTATGGGCCCATGTAGCTCTTGGACTATAAAAGAGTTAAGGTCGTGACATCATCAAAAGGAGGAAATTGTTAGGAAATTTAATGTTAGATGTTTTGATGGTGACAAGATAGGTCTTACGTTAGACCCCAAAGATATGTAAGTTTATCTTTATTAGAATATGTATAAGTGTTTAAAGTTATCGAGTTGTAATCTTATACAAGGTTTTTTATCTTTATAGTTTTAGACTAGTATCTAGTGCTTGAGCTATGATAGAATTCTAGGTGAGTCTATCAAAGTAAAAAATGAAGATCAGCGTCTGAAGACTTTGAAGATAAAGGATTCGTTAAGTGACTGTGAAGCGCCTAAGAATCATTCAAGGTGATCATGCCACAAGCGCCTGTCATCACCTGAATTAAATCCGAAGTCAATAAGCTCTTAAATGCAACTTTCAACGGATATTTAATTCCAACGGGAATTAAATTCAAATGCATTAAATGCTTGATAAGAGCATTAAATGTGATAAGGACTATTGACGTACGGATAAGCCTTCCCCTTTGGCTGTCAACTCAAAGTAGGTCTGCTACCAACTCTGTGTAGCTGAATTTTTTTTCAGAGATGTCAGAAAAAGACTAAGTCACGCGTCTCGTGTTTAACACTCTCCAGCTTGTGTCCAACGGACAAATCTCAAGAAAAGTTTATAAATAGAAACTCACAACTCAACCCTAAATACCAAGAATTATTATCAAAAACTTGATATACACTTACGCTGTTGAAATCTATATTCATCCCTAAAAGCTTAAAACCTCCATAGCCAAAATTTCTTTGAGCTTAAACATCTCTACAACCAAACCAATATCTCTTACCTCTTCATAGAAGAACCATCTTTACTAGAGAGATATTACAAACGTGTGTGAACTTTTCAAATCAAACAAACTGTGATAAAAACCCATCAATCTCTTCAATCTGTGTGACGAAGTTGTTGAAGACAAAGCAGTATTTCTGAGTGAGAGAAGCTTGTTAGAAGCAGATCTTAGCCGAGTTGAAATCTTTGTGATCAGGGAACTCGAGATCAAGTCTTAACCATTTGCTACTGTGTTGAAGCTGTCTTTGTGAAGCTTCGTGATTCATTTTAGTGAATTCCTCCTGTGTGGAAAAGAGTAGAAGGATGTAGCTGGAATTACATAAACCCAGTAAACCTTACAATTCTTGTGTCTTATTTATTTACTGTTTTATTGCTTTATTTATTTCATAAAGCATACTTTATTAAAACTCTAAAAACGACTAAATACTTACTAAGCGCCTAATATTTCACTATGAGACTTGAACAAATTCTAACCCTGATATAAGTGTTGAGTGCCTGATCCATCTTGATCAAGTACTCAAAACTATTGTCTAAGTTACCTTTCTAAAAACAAGTCTTAAAAATTTGAAAAGAATTTCAGGGTCTATTCAACCCCCCCCCCCCCCCCCCCCCCCCCCGCGTTCTAGACCCTTTTATATGCCACTTGGGACCAACAGTGAGTATCAGTAATCCTCTGAGGGGCCTAGGCGTAAGAACGGGCAAGCTCTGAATGGGGAAGTAGATGAACTTGTTCTTCCAATTGCCGTTTGAGATAATTTTTCCCTTCAAAAATCGATATGGGGACGTCGGGTAGAAATGCGCATATGGCCCTCCTTGGCTCCTCCAGACGTCAAAAAGAGCCTGGAAGGCCTTAAGTCTCACGTCTAGCCTGAGATCCCGAATGCGTCGGAGGAAGCCCTTGAATTGGGCAAAACTATTGGGTGACAATTGACTGATGCACACTTAGTAGTGGGTCAAGACCATTCCCAACAAAGGGTCACACGATAGAGCAAAACCCATGCAAAAATACTCTAAGTAGAGGGTTGCATAACCCCTCGTGGGACTCCGGATCCGGTCATCAGGCTTAGGTTTCACCACCCTAAGGTCCGGCGGGAAATGCTCAAAAAGTGTCCATAATTCGCTGTTGGTAATAGTAGAAGAGCAAGTGGCGAGATCCGTCTTACAGTCCCGGTCCGACCCCCACTTTGGGAATTATCCTTCCATTCCCCCAATTCCCCATAGTCGCTCGCTAGAGACACTAAGTCCTCGCTCCCAGAGCTACCGTCGCTAGACGACGACGAAGAACTCACAACACCTGAAAAAAAATGATTGTGAGTTACACGATAGAAACACAATTATACAGTACGAGCAAAGTCCCAAAGCGACGCCGCGATGCGCCGAGTGCCTCGCAAAAGGTCGCGGGGCTTACATGACCCGAGGGCGTCGGGGGATCACCCCCACAGGCCAAAGGGGTTCGATTGATTCGCCATCCACATATACTATACGACAAATCGAGAAAGAATCAAATATTCAAGTGTAAGAATAAAATGAAGAGCTAGAGAAAGAATGTTACCTTTCCCAAGGTTAACTATAGCCATGGGGTAAAAATGAGAGCCTCCAAGAGAGAGTTTTCCACTAGTTAAAAGTTTTCAATAGATAAAGTTGTGAATGACAGGTGAAAGTGAAAAGTTCACACCTAACTCTATTTAAGTAAAAGTAAGTGGAGAAGCTTTGAAGGCTTCCACCCCAGTCCAAGTTGGACAGTACAACTTCACGTGCGCAGTGTAATTCCTACTCCTGGATTCAACGTCCAATAAAACCCGGGAGTGGAGGGCATTATGATGCCCGTCAAAAATGTCTAAGGGCATTACTGTAATTAAACGCGCCACTGGCTCGGATCTGGGGCGCCGCCCGTGGGTTAAAAGTCCGCGAGAGACACACTAGCCAAGTCCATGGCCCATAGCCTACTACCAGCTCCCTATAAATAGCTTAGAGGAGCTGGGAAAGGCTCATGATCTACTCTCTCCAGAAAAAATCACTGGCAAGAACTGAGAGTAAAATCAATACAAAGTTACGAACTGACTTGATCCCACATACATCGATTACGTAGGTAACTCGCTACATTTGAGTGCAATCTATAAATTAACCAACCCCCAACCTAGTTTGTCTTGCGTTGGATCGGTTTCACTACCTCACGTGGTCAACACATGACATTCAACGACTGACGGTTTTTACCATCATCAATGTGAGTTTCTTTTTCTTTTCGTTCTCTACGGTTTTACAATCTAGCGCTAGGATTCCTTTGATCAATCCCGTCTACGACCACTCAAGAGTCATCAATCCTTTGTTTACATCCTTTTATCAATTTATAAATTCCCTTTTATTTCTATTGAATTCGTTGGGTATTGTATCCAACAATGACGACTCAAGAAACTAGAAATTTTTCGAAAAAATCATCCATTGTTGATCTGAATTTTAAAAAATACTTTTATATTAATCCATCAAACTCACCAAATTGATAGGCTGACACGACGTGTGTCACCCTATCATTGGGTTGAATACCCCTGGGGCACAATCCTCAAGGGTAGCACTCAAGGACCTGAGTCGCGAGCTGATTGTGGCATTGAAAGAAAAGAACAAATTGAGATTTATCAATGTATCATGCCAACCACCAGGTGAGATTTTGCCCCTTTTTTTCCTCACTGGAAGAGATTTAATACACCGGTTACATCTAGAGAATTAATTAATGGGTAGACATGTCAATCAGATTTTTTGAGCCGAGCTTCAGCTCGCTCGAGCTCAAATTGTATTGGGCCTATCGACCATAGGCTCAAACTCAACCCGTATTACTTTTTTTTTGCTCGACTCACATATTTTTACTAGCTTCGGCTTTATTTTGGACCGGCTCAAGTTAGCAAATTTTTTTTTACTTCAATAAAATGCATAGAAAATACTAATTTTTGCGTACTTGTTTGAAACACTGCAATATAAAACAAAAATGAAAATGGTCAATACATAATTGATTTTGGATTCTCTTTATGTTTAAAGTACCAAAAGTTATTTTTTGGCTACTAATATTTATGAATTTGTCTCAGAACAAATAAGTTGTTTAACCAATAATAATTGATAAGTCATTAAAAACATAGGACATCATAACAACAACATTTGCACTCAATTTTTTCCCTCTTATTTGTATAAAAGTCAAAGTATGAAAATACTTCACAATAGATATTTTAAGTGTTTGATATAAAAAATATTAATAATGTTTAATATACATTCTAAATTTTTAATCAAGTCAAACTATCTTTCGGGTTGAGCCATGCTAAGCTAAACCTTGGCTCACAAATATATCAGGCCTAGTTTAAAAGCTCAAACTCAACTCGATTTATATTTAATTAAGCTCGGTCCGACTATAAACGAGCCTAGTTGTCGGACTTCGGGTAAGTCTAACTCAATTGACAATCCTATTCATGGGGTAGTAGTATATTGTACTGCTTTCTTTATTTGGAATGACTTAAAAAAGAAAATCTTGATAAAATCAATGAGGCTCGCATGTATGCATTATATAGGAAAATTATCAATTATGGGATGAATATGAATCCCTTATTCTTCATCATCACCCTATATTACCAAAACAATACACTGACTTTTGCCAGCAACTCAAGATGATACAGATATTGATGGGGTTAACTAGATGTTATACTACTACTAAATCTCAAATCCTTATGATATAACCCCTGCCTACACATGGTCAAGTTTATTTTATGTTCAATAATGAAGAAATTCAGAGAGAAATACACACATGCAGTAGATTAAATTTTCTAGTGAACTTATTCTACAAAGTGTCCTTTGTATATCGAACTTCCGTTACAGTTTATTGTCAGTTTCCAACTTTACCAATGATAATCAGTATTTTGTCACATTTTACCCTCATTTCTGTTTGATACAAGACATTTGAACAAACAAGACAAGGGGAATTGATAGAATTATGAATGAGATTATACTACTTTGACACTCATCCAGCAAATCCTCCTTAGCGTCTTCTTTTTAATCTGCATTTCCTATATGTAATAAAGTATTCTCCTCAAAATTTTAAAATTACCCAATAATGATCAAATAACATTTTTTTTCCCAAAGGTTATTTAGTGATCAATCTATGTCGTGTATCAAGTAACTTGATTCCTCGTTCAGCCAGTGCAAAGAAAAATTCGGATTCATTTATTGCCGAACAATACATCATACCTCTACCAATATAGTGGAACTACTTACAAGTTACAACAAGAGAAACGTAATTCGGATTCATTTATTGCCGAACAATACATCATACCTCTACCAATATAGTGGAACTACTTACAAGTTACAACAAGAGAAACGTATGAGAAAATAAACCACCCTTTTGACAATTTCATGCTTCTGGAGCTTGACCCAGTTTTTATCTTCTCTAATTCCAAAACTACCCACTCTCATTGTTGACGGTAGTTAGGAAATTTTGGAGGTGGAGTTGATCCCCCACACATTATTAAAAACAAGAATACAAAACAGCAAATAGATCAGATCAGGGAATGACACCTTAACCTTGAAGATTGGAAACAATAGCGCATCTATTTCACTGTATAACAAAATTTGTGTCATATAGCTACAGTTACACACTTTGTGCCAGTGATTAAACTAAACTATCGATGGTTATAGAAAAATGAGTTGTACAAAAATCCATCCGAATTCAGAAAATTATACCAATTTCTGTCAGAGCTGCATTTGCATAGAGGTCTTGCAGAATTACTTAATCTTCCTCGCTCTCTTCTTCAGATGCCTCATTCAGCCACTGCATCACAAGTTAACATGTATTATGTTCACACACAATAGACACAAACCCACACCATTAATTAATATGTTGTTACAAACGTAGCAGACCTGGATGAATTTCTCTGCCTGCTTCACGTAACATTTATCCGACTCATCAGCCCCTTCCTTTTCTGATGCCCACTTCAGTATAGCATCTTCTTGTAAAATATCTTTGTCGTAAAGAAGATGCAAAATCTGAAAAGGATATTCATCAGCAACTCAGACTGAAAAAGGATCACAACATAACAGGACGATGACACGTGTCTCCATATTTTTGCAACTCATAATTATAGCACTGTTTGTCCCAGGTATATGATCTTTGCTATCCTACTCTATATTTGTCATTTGTCATCGTCTCAATTCATAATGTTTAAATGTTATTTAAAGAAAACCAAATCAAATACAAATAATTTACCTGCTCAAATAGTGTCGAGTATTCTTTTGTAGACTTTTCTGAACACATTTCTTCAAATTTCAAAATCACCTCAATCTGCAATGATTCAAGAAGACGAATTGTAACACTTACTTGGAAATAATTTAATATCTACTAAAATACCATCAAAATTACTTATGTAGTTGTCATTAAAGAGGAGAATAATACTTGCTAATGAAGCAGAATATATCCAGTATGTTCATAGTTAAAAATCCGCATAGAAATATCATATTTGCAAAAAAGTTGAAAATAGACAATCTGAAGATACCCTTGGCTGAATAAACAAAATATGAGGACCCGCGGCATCATTAAGCTGCAGAATACTTATGAGCCCAATGTGTTTTCTTCCCTACTATTACACTTTAACGCAACAGGAACTTGAAGATTTAACTTATGTAATAGTAGAATCACAAATGCAGAGAACTTGAGTCATACCATCCTTGTTTTAATTTTAATATGTCACAACAAGGATAAGCGTTTGGCAAAATTGTGGCAGATAAAAATGGTCAATATCACACATAATACTGCAGCACAAATTGATAGC
Organism: Buddleja alternifolia; assembly: GCA_019426215.1. Classification (NCBI taxonomy): domain Eukaryota; kingdom Viridiplantae; phylum Streptophyta; class Magnoliopsida; order Lamiales; family Scrophulariaceae; genus Buddleja; species Buddleja alternifolia. The sequence goes on along the minus strand of CM033393.1, from coordinate 24,972,382 downwards.
CAGAAAAACTTAACAGTACAAGATAAGCACTTGAGGGAAACTGTGACAAATGAAAATGGAGAATATCACACAGAACACTACAGCCCACGATGATAATCAGAACACTAAAAGTTAACACTACTACCTATTAGAGCTGCCTGCTATGGTGTAAAGAGCTACGATGCACGCTATAGGGACATGGACACGATACGGTACGAATTGGAGATACAAGAATTTCCAAAATTCTAGGACCCGATAGGCCAGGGATAAAATTATATAATATTATATATATATATATATACACACATACATGATAAGATTTAGAAAGAAACCTGATGAAATAGGTTCATTGACATTAATAAAATGCAATATTAAGCCCATCACTAATTCACTGTTTATAAGTTCAAAAGTCTTGAAAGGAAATTATACAACAAACTATTTTCCATTGCAGAGTAACAACATCAAATTAATGATACCTACATTTACCTTCTTATCCAAAAATTTCAATGATAAAGTGGAGAAGATGGGTTTCACATGGGTTTCTGATTCATTCAATTTGTTTTTTGTTTGTTTAATTTTACTTTTTAACAAAAGACCAAAAAGATCATCTCTTTCCTCATTTTGAGGCCAAAAGTATTGTATAATGTTCAAAAGGGGAAAAAATATTTCCACGGCATGCCGGATACTTCAAAATTCATATCCGACTCGGTATCCGGAATTTTCTTTTATCTTTTTAATTTCAGACACTTCAAAAATGTATCCAATGGTATTTGCAAAGTATATGTCTATGATACGAGTACAACACTGCATAGGATCATTTTTAGGAATATATGTACATCCTAGGTGTAAAGTCTTTAATTGGTGGCCTGTTGTGCTCACAGAAAAACCATTTGGCAACAATTAGGAACAATTTAATTAATAAAGGAATAATATAAGTCCTGCCAAAGAAAATCAAGGTGCCCATACACCAACCTCCTCATCTATGCTAGGCAGGTAATACTTCAAAACCTTGTTCCACTTCGTAATCATGCTGGAAACGTGTTTGACAAGTTCACCTGCAAAAAAAATTAAATTTCATAATGCATATCAAGAGGGAAAGACTACACAACCCAAGAGCCAAGTTTCAAATGTACATTCTTTAAAAGATATTTACAACATACAGTTGGGTGATTTCCAGGAAGTGCATTAATCCAAGGAGATATATGAGGAGAAAGCAAAACAGGGGCTATGAAAGTGATTATGTAATTCAAGTGAATGTTACTCATTACTCAACCCTAAGTGAGTAATTATACAAAGCAGATGGACCATACACCATAATACCTCCTTACCCTTTACACTGCCCCTCGACCTAGGAAATAGACACTATTCTCCAAGGTACAAACTCAACAACACTTGACAAAAGAACTGAACATTCCAATCAACTTAAGAACACTGGACAAAAAGATATTTTCAATAATTATAACATAACTTGCACGGAAATTGACAATTACGGAAAACTATCAGCAAAAGATCAACCTCTTAACAACGAGACCCAACTTGATTTATGACGATGACACAGGTCTTAAGTCTTAACAAGTACTACATTGTGGGCCCCGATGACAAGAACCAGTCTTGACAGACACAACCACGTGCCAATCGCAATGACAACCACACCAACCAATTGAAGAATTAAACAAGAAGCACGACATGTCAGAAAACCAAGCTGACCTAAATAGAAACGTGATAGCTAACAAAGACAAAACCACAACAACAATGAAACTACAACACCAATAACTCCTGATTTATTGACAACTACGGGTAATTCTATGGTGGACCGGGAGTATTGCTCCCGGTCCATTTTTCACCACACAAACACTTAGGGTGGGGTGATTTACATAGGGTAGGTGGGTGTGAAAACCATCCCACTCATTTTAAATGTGTGGTGTAAAATGGACAGGGAGCAACACTACCGGTCCACCTTAGAATTTTCCGACAACTACTGGCAACAAATAAGAGACCAACAAAAAGATATCAGAATTACAAGCAACATAGTTGATAAGAGGTAACCACAAAAATGAAAATGTCAGATTCTGACAATTCATGGTAACAACGATAAGACCATAAACAATGCCCAAAAAAAACAAGCAACAAAATTGTTCAACCGGCCAACAAACCCATACTGCTCATAAGCAAAAAACCTGATCGCTCCACACAAACTTTCATCTCATCTTTTTTAATAATTAAGTTGAAAATTAAAAATAACTCAAACTACAAAAAGATCAATACAACAATAATCCACACAGATCCACCCAACACCATATATATTAAATAAGTTGCTCAAAAACTAATGCAAATCAACCCCACACATGCAACAATCCCAGTATCCAACGGATGTGACCAAACACCATTCAAGAACCTTTTACTATTCAGTGAATTGCCCAAAATGAGTTGACCTGGTTGACCTTACTGACAGGCTCGCCCGCCTAACACAAAACTTCTACTCATTTAATGACAAAACAGTCATTGATGATGGCCTCCTCTCATTGAAGACCAAGGAACCAGGAGTAGCTTACGACATCAGAAATGAGACATGATGCAGAAGACAAGAACATCAGTGAAGGAACTCAGGTGATGAAGACTATGAAGGCAAAGCAACATAATCCAAAAATGGTGAATGATGAAGAAAATCGTAACATCCCACATCGGATAAAAATGAAAAAATGAAATAGTTTATAAAGAGAACCTTAGGTTCAAGTGTAACAATGGATATCCATTTTGGGCCATGGTTCAAATGCCCAACTCAAGGTTACGCTCAGTGGGTTCGATGGGATTTCTCTGGTCCAACGGGCTCGTGGCCCGGGGCGTGACAAATGGTATCAGAGCCCTCCACCATCCGGAATTTCGGGAGCTAAGTGCTACACGTTGCGGGAGCCACCTCTCGAGGATGCGGCGCAAAGTGCTACGCGCGTGGAGCCACCGCTAGAGTCCTAACACCTAGTGACGAATCTTGGACTGAGTCGCGCCGCGACAAGGACATCGCTTCCCGAAGAGGGGGTGAATGTAACATCCCACATGGGATAAAAATGGGAAATGGAAATAGTTTATAAAGAGAACCCTAGGATTCAAGTGTAACAATGGATATCCATTTTGGGTCGTGGTTCAAATGCCCAACTCAAGTTACACTTAGTGGGTTTGATGGAACTTCTCTGGTCCAGCGGGCTCGTGGGTCCGAGGAGTGACAAAAATGACCACAAAGTAAACGTCAAACTAACAACACAAATCTAAAGATGAAGGGAACACGATGTATAGCGACGACAACATACGGCAGCAAAAAATTATGTCTTTTAACGATTTAGATAGAGGGTGACCACAAGGAAGATGGAATAATAACTAGGGATTGCAGACTGAAACTATATGGCAATGACGATGGAGGCGAATATGTTCACAGAGCAGGACGGTGACAAAGAGAAACGTGTAACCATGGTTGCATGGGTGGTGACTGACGGTGGCAACTATGGCAGCATCTCAGTTATCTTTGTGCTCCACAGAGGTTGTATGTAAGAATTTTTTACGCCTTCACTAAGCATTGCATGAAAAGTTTACCCCCATGGGCAAGCAACTTTCATATATTTGACGTGTGTACAACATATTTTCTACTCAATTTCTTTTTTTCCAAAAATAACCAAAAAAGGTCTACTTCGAAATACAGGATGCAGTGTAATGCAACTACCATAACATATAATATTGCAACGCTTTCCTACAGTTTTTCAATTCAAAGAATGTAATTGGACAGAAGTCATTGAGAACTTGTTTGCACGCAAATTCAAAGCAGCAAGTCCCACCCAAACATTGAAGCAGGCCAAATCTCTGTCGAACATGAAAGAAAGGAAACAACATGCCTGAAAGAGAGTATACATGCACATTCATGACGACAAGCGACATAGCCTTCTGTATTATTCATTTTTGTTTCACATTTCAAACGGGCAGAGAGCGGAAATCGGTCCTAGCATTTCAGTCATGATGTTCATTGAAAAGTGTAACTAATGCTTTAATACTTAACCTTGGAACAAATCATTGTTTGCTCACAGCGACTTATAGCAATTCTCAACCATCAAAAGGCCCTTAGCTTTAAGTTCAACAACTATTAGATAAAGATTTGGCCAGCCTCGAAATACAAAGACAATTCTCACTGAAACGGCTAGTCTATACAGAGATTTAATTCTCATTAATGTTTAAGATGTGGAAATCTAGCCCTCTATGGTGAACTAATATTACGGTTATTACAACATGGTACAAATTGGAACACGTGATAAGAACCTTTATGCTCAGACTGCAAAAGTAGTTTGGTTTCAAAGACGATTTCCGGCGTAAGAGCAAAAGTCTCCCAGCTAACAAATGTGAAATGCAAGGAAAGATTGACTAGACTGAGGGAAAGCTTACCAGGTGAACTATGCGCAGTATCCAATGCCAATTTCATCATCGCATAGAACAATGCACCAGCACAATCAGTAGTAGTCAGATTGTATGACAACCTGAGGCATAAAGGAGATGAGGATTGAGATTATAGGATATGCTACACAATATTATCAGGGATATGAGCATTTAAAATTATAGGATATTCCACACAGAATAATCAGGGACTACATTAGATAAACTCTATCAAGGCATATCCATCGTAGCACTGCTGGAAAGGAAATTAGTGGTGTTACGTAGACCTTCAGAAAAAGAAAGGAAAAGGAATAAGGTAGGTAGAGGTGAGAACATGTTCATCTGAGATCACCATCTCTGATCAGCGACAAGTAGTTTTGCATATTGTAACTAAAGAAAACCAAAAGGTACTAAAAGAGGTCAAATGCGAAGGAATCCGGGTTTAATTTGGAAAAATAACCATGTACCATGAAGAGAATACCAAGGGAGCTTGTGAAAAGAATAGAAGAATATCTTGAAAACGTTACACGGGAGATAAATGAGTATTATTAAGCTGTAATGACATTCAATCAGTTGAGTATAAAGATTAGCATTCCAAGTACCTCCCGACTTAGTTATCTTCATACCATCCTGTGCTCGTGTTTTCAGGAATAGTTATCTTTGTTTTTAGCACATACATGCGCAATTCACCATCACAAACCCAAAATAGTGAATCTAAATTAAAAAGGCTGGGAAACAACTGTTACGTCATACCGCAGTGAGTTTACTTCTAAAATTACGTGATCTTCTTTGACATTTTCATGTACAGCCCTTAGGAAAGTCGCTTCAACCTGCCAAAAAAAGTTATAAACACAGATGAGATTAGAATTTAAATGCCATTCAAGTACCATAAGCATAATCATAAGCATGGACCTCTTTCTCAAAGTGGACAGTGTCATCTCTGACATCATCATCAGAATCATCAATAGAATCAGGTCCCAACTCTCCTGAAGGTGGAAGAATATTGCCATCTTCATTTGATATCTCCAGTTCATCAATTGCATTGTTTATAATTTCTGCAAGTCTATCTGCTGTTATTGGTGCTACCGAATGCCTCCATTCTTCTTCATGCCCTCCCTCACTGACTGACCAGATGAAACCAGTCCCACCATTTCCAACCTGGTTAATAAATTACTGGTTAGAGAGCGTAGATAACAGAATCATCTAACATATAATGAGATCAATTTAATCATTGTTTTCATTTTATGGCTAGCAAGGACATAAATAGAATAGAATTTGGGACCCAACATCTATTGAAATTGAATAATCTATAGATGTCAGCCCCCAAGCATTTGATGATTTTGCCAGAAAAAAATAATGTTTAGTTCACATCTGTAAATCATGGCAATTCACAGTAGATAACACTTGATGAAGTTTCTTCTCGAACTCTTTCTTTAACAGATGCAGAGTCAAGAACAATATGGTCCATTATTCAAACTGTCACAACCATATACACAAGAAAATAATGTGAGCATAATTTATTTAGCAGCTTCTAGATGCATATGGTTGAAACTTCTCAGCTTTTACCCTCTAGCCCCTTTTGCTGCAGTAAACAGCATGATGTGGACCTCCAAAACTTAAGCTGTTGGATACATGACAGGAAAATTAGGGATAATTACATGCACAATCTCTCACTAACTACATAATTACCCATTATTCCCGATGTTGGGGAAATACCAACACATCTCCAGTCACCCACCCCCTTGTCAGACTGATAATCGCAAAAACAGCCGGAAGGCATGTAATGTCCCTATTACCCCTCTGGAAATGGCAAAAGAAAAGGACAGATAACCCAACCAAGATTTCTCTATGGATAAAAATACCCTTCAATTAAAACTCACAATTTCTTTTCCTTTTCTCATCCTCCTCTTCTTTGTTAAATCTCAATCATACATAATTACATACCATATATAAATACTTTTCGGGATACATGTATATATATTATACATGCACAATCGCGCACACACACGCACACATAAGAGGACGAAGAAATTGACCTCAAATGCAGCTTGTGTTTGTGAATCAGATAACTCGGTCCTCAACTCCTCCTCCAACTTTTCCGGTGTAGTAGTTATTGCTGCATATCAAGCAACATATAGTAAGGCAATATTTAGATAACACTTCTATGGTAACACATAGCGGAATACTTTGCAGCCGCCTTCTTATTAATTATATAAGAGTTGGAACTTGCAAAATGATTAGGCATTATGCATCAGCACAAACTGTCACTTTTACTAAGTCACCTTTATTAATATACCGTTCAGCTGTAAAGAAAAGTGGAGTCAAGAAAGATACAAATTTACAAAAAAAAATAGTCATCATAGCTCCTGAAGGGCAATAGCTTCATTTGTATCAGATTAACAGCAAAAGAATAAGAACAGTTGAAATGTTGATTTCCCTAGGGTCTCCGCATCAGTTGCCAAACAAAAGGGCAGGCTCGTTCAAATTTCATGCAAGTCTCCGAACCTATATTAACGCGTTTCACAGATCAAAGATATACTGCTGATAATATACTGGAAGCTAAAAACTGCATAAACAGACTGTTACCATAATTAGCCAGTCTCCTCTCCTAAAAATGATACAGATGGCATCTTTTAGAATTTCATTGCAAACACATATCAAACTATGATCCAGAATTCACATAGAAAATATTTCATCCACTCAATCAGTCAGGACCACATACGCTTTTCTGTATACAAAATTCTTCCCTCGAGCATAAGAACCTGATATATTTCATTCACGAAACACAAACCATACCCTGCTTTTCCTACTTCACCCAATTTTATCACAAACCTCTGACTCCATCCAACAATAGTCAGGTTTAGCAAACCAGCGAACGTTCTAATAACCTAATACGAAAGTCATATCCAAGAAGTGGTCAATTTGCAATACTTATGAGCCGACGGTTCTTAACTTAATACATAAATGAACGGATAAACAGGAAATCAAGAACAAAGAGAGTGGAGAGGCAGAACTGCTGCCAGACATTTAAATTCACATAACAAGCATCTATATAAAATGCAAATTTGACATTTAGACTGAGTCGATGGAGTAGCATTGGCCGTAAACCAACATGAACTTATTATCATCCAAAACAATTGAGAGGGCTAAAAGTAAGGCCTAATATTTCCGAGCATGCATATGTTCAAGTAAAATAAATTCAGCACAAAAAAATAAAGTCTACACATTCTTTATCATTCAGGTGATATTTTACAAGGTGACCTTTAAATGACAAATAATACAATTTTATACAGATTCACCAACATAAAACCATAGATCCGGTGTGATACTGGTCACCTTACAGCCCATGTGAGTTTGAGCTTTTGCACAGGGGTAGCTGATAAATACTAATTTAAATCCATTCCACAACAAAAGGGGTTCAGAGTGAAACTTGATTAACACTCCAGTAATTTGGGACCCATAGACCACTGAAAAAAGGAGACATCTTAATATCTCATATACCTTTATCCAGACCATAGTTGTTAATGGCGAATAGCGCGGCGTGGCGCATAGGGTCCCATGGCGCAAGGCGCACGGCGCGGCGCGCGCCTTATCGAAGTTAATTAGTTATATATAATACCCCAAAATTTCAATTTCAGCTACTATTACATATTATAATAATTAATATTCTAATTCTCACACATGCAAACGTTCTCGTATCAACATGTAATACATAAATCAGCAAAGAGAGTAAAATGGGTTGTTACGAAGCAAAATGATGTAGCTCCGATTCGAGTCTACTCCAGGCGCAAGAAGAAATTCACCAGCTGATTTGGTGTAATTAATTAGTCATTTATTACTTCATTAGTCATTTGTGGTGTAGTGGTTTGTGAGTGCTCAATAGTGGGTTGTAAGTGCTTAATAAGTGGTTTGTGAGTGCTGAGTGTTTGTGAGTGCTTATTAGTGGGTTGTGAGTGTTTAATAGTGGGTTATGAGTGCTTAGTAGTGGTTTGGGAGTGCTGAGTGTTTGTGAGTGGGTTGTGGCTTCTAACAAGTATATATACATTGTATTAGTTCTCTTGGATTATCAAGAAATACTTAAGAAATTCGGCTTTAAGCTTGGGCAAGAATTCGTTCTTGAGTTTGTGTTTGTTATTTGTGAATTAAGTGTTAACAATTTGGTCCGACCTGCCGGATCTTTTTCCCTGCGAATAATGACGAATACTCGTTCATCCTCGGATCAGCGAATGGACAAGTTGGAGGGGACCATGAATGAAGTGTTGGGCGATCAAGTTATGATGAAGCAACAATTGGCTGAATTGACGGCTGCAATCACCAATCTGACAACGGTGGTTCAAGCCACGCTACCCGCTGCACCACAACCAGCTGTATCTACCGTGCCAGAGAGCCCTCACGTTGCCGAAAGTCCAGCTACAGCGACGGTGGCAGCTGTTTCCGTGCCACCTCCGTCAATCCTACTACCTACTTTTGAAGGCTCTGATCCACTCGGTTGGCTGGCTCGCGTTAACCAACAGTTTGAAATCCAGCAAACTTCCCCGGAGCAGAAGGTGCCGGCGGCCATGGTGGCTATGGAGGGAGGAGCCTTGCACTGGTTTACGTGGATTCGTCAACGTAAACCCAATATGGGATGGACCGAATTTTCACAAGCATTTATGGTGAAGTTTGATAATCGTTACAAGGGGAGTCCATTTGAGCGGTTGTCGGATGTACGACAAACGGGATCGGTGGAGGATTATGTGAACTTATTCGTTCAACTGGCAAATCAAGTTCCGGGTTTGAGCGACGACCATTACATGGGTTATTTCATGCACGGTTTGGTGTATGACATTCGCAGCAAATTACGATGGTTGCGCCCCGTCGATTTGGAGACGGCCATGGAATTAGCCCGCGACATCGAAGATGATCTCACTATTTCAACGGGTGGGAGACAGTTTCGCTCCTTCTCGTCTACACCCACACGCTCGGTTAATTTTAGCAAGCCAACCACGACAAGTGCAGCCAGCTCTTTCTCGACACTTCCGGGGGCTACTGCTCGACCACCTGACAGAAGTGGCCCCACTCGATCCACCGGCTCGGGCCAATCCACTGCACGCACTCCAATTCGAAGATTAACTCAGCAAGAATTATTGGATTTGCGTGCCAAAGGGTTGTGTTTCCGTTGCAAACAGCCATACCATCCTCTACACGAGTGCCCGAACAAGCAATTACGTGCATTATTGGTGGAAGACGGGGACTCCTTAGACACGGAGCTGATCGAAAATTTGGAGACGGAGATTGAAGAGCCGTTTATTTCGTCAGAAGGGGAGGTCACCGAGACAGCGTCCCTACCCTTGTACACGTTAGCAGGATTCTCTAGCCCGCGCACCTTACGACTACGAGCACATGTAGGAGGGCGAGCTGTGGCCGTGCTCATTGACAGCGGTGCCAGCCACAACTTTTTGTCAAACACCTTGGTGGAGGCACTCGGTTGGACCCCACTAGCCACGGGCAGATTTGGCGTTCAATTGGGCGACGGGCAACGGCAAGAATCCGAGGGCCTTTGTCGAGCCGTGGCCATTCAATTTGATACCTGCACCGTCAAAGCTAACTGTTACGTTTTTCCTCTTGGCGGAATAGATGTAATTCTTGGAGTAGCATGGCTCGAAACACTCAAAGGAGGAGTCCACCTCGATTGGCAGGACTTGACCGTGACTTTCCAACACGGGGGGGGGCAAGTACAGCTTAAGGGCGATCCGGCCTTATGTCGTGGTCAAGTTAGTCTCAAATCATTAATGAAAATGCATGAGTCAGAATGTTGGGCTATTATTATGAAAGGTGATGACGGAGAAGGTACAACCGAGAGTATAAAGGGAGAGTCTGTGGGGGCTGGGGTTGAGGAGATAGTGGGGCGATATGATGATGTGTTTGGGGAACCAAAAGACCTACCTCCGTGGCGTGCCACTGATCACAGGATTGAGCTACACGTGGCGGCGGGCCCGGTATCGGTGAGACCATACCGATACGGTCACGCTCAAAAAGATGAGATCGAACGTTTAGTGTCGGACATGCTATTAGCCAAGGTGATACAACCGAGTTCGAGTCCTTTTTCGAGCCCGGTTTTGTTAGTAAAGAAGAAAGACGGGAGCTGGAGATTTTGTGTGGATTATCGCGAATTGAATAAAGTTACCGTACCAGATAAATATCCAATTCCGATAATACAAGAGATGCTCGATGAATTAGCCGGAGCGACTATTTTCTCTAAGATTGACTTACGTTCGGGTTATCACCAAATTCGGGTGATGGCCCGAGATGTGCCAAAGACGGCTTTCAGAACTCACAGTGGCCATTACGAGTTCTTGGTTATGCCATTCGGGTTGACTAACGCGCCGGCCACATTCCAGTCAACCATGAATGATCTCTTTCGTCCATTTCTGCGAAAGTTTGTTCTGGTTTTCTTCGACGATATATTGGTTTATAGTAGGACCGAGGGGGCTCATAAGGAGCAACTTGAACTAGTTCTCAACATTTTACGGGAAAATCAATTTAAGGCTAACCGAAAAAAATGTTCGTTTGGGTGCACACAAGTCGAGTACCTCGGCCATATTATTTCAGCCACTGGCGTGGCAATGGATCCTGTCAAAATCAGCGCTGTCATTGATTGGCCAGTGCCCCGTTCGGTGAGAAATGTTCGAGGTTTTTTGGGTTTGACAGGATACTACCGGCGATTCGTGAGGAACTATGGGATCATTGCGCGACCTTTGACACAATTACTAAAAAAAGAAGCTCCCACTCGGTTTGAGTGGCCGAAGGAAGCAGGGTCAGCTTTTGAGCAGTTGAAATTAGCTTTAACAAGTGCTCCCGTGTTAGCAATGCCCGATTTTACGAAGAAATTTACAATTGAGTGTGATGCATCGGGCTCGGGGATTGGGGCAGTGCTTATGCAAGAGAAGCGACCCATAGCTTACTTTAGCAAAGCCTTGGCCGATCGAACCCTCTCCAAGTCAGCATATGAGAGGGAACTTATGGGATTAGTGTTAGCGGTGGAGCAGTGGCGACCTTATTTAGTGGGTCGTCACTTTACAGTTCGAACAGATCATAGCAGTTTAAGACACCTCTTAAACCAACGCATTATCACTCCATCGCAACAAGTGTGGGTCGCAAAACTATTGGGGTATGATTTCGAGATCGAGTATCGGACGGGAATCTCAAATAAGGCAGCCGATGCATTGTCCCGGAGGGAGGAAGACTCGGAATTACGGGTTGTTAGTGGGCCGATTTGGCCCGAAATCACTGAAATTTCCGCGGAACAGCAGGCGGATCCATTTATCCATGGCATAATGGAAGAGTTAAGTAAGGACGTGACTAGTAAACCGGGTTTCCATCTGGAACAAGGGCGATTGTACTTCAAAGGCAGGTTGGTTTTGGCGGAAAAATCAAGTTGGATTCCAAAGTTATTATATGAGTTTCATGATACACCTACGGGAGGACATGCCGGGGCCTTTCGCACGTACCGTAGGTTGGCCTCAAGTGTATATTGGAGAGGCATGTTCAAACAAGTGCAAGATTATGTGGCCAATTGTATTGTCTGCCAAAAATCAAAGTATGAGGCAACGTCGCCGGCGGGATTATTACAACCATTACCGATACCTGAGGTAATTTGGGAAGACATTTCTATGGATTTTATAACTTGTTTGCCTAAATCGCAGGGTTTTACGTGTGTTATGGTGGTGGTCGATCGTCTTTCGAAATATGGTCACTTCATTGCCCTTAAAAGTCCAATCACGGCTAGAACGGTGGCTGAAATCTTCGTTCGCGAGATTGTTCGTTTACATGGGGTGCCTCGTTCTATTGTTAGTGATCGTGACCCGGTGTTCATTAGCTCATTTTGGCGGGAGTTGTTTACATTACAAGGGACAAAACTGAAATTTAGCTCGGCATATCATCCCGAAACGGATGGGCAAACGGAAGTACTTAACCGAGTTTTAGAGACATACTTGCGGTGTTTCTCTTCGGAACAGCCCCGAAAATGGGTTGGATGGTTACCGTGGGCCGAATTTTCGTATAACTCTGCTTTTCAGCACTCGACAAAAATGACTCCATTCGAAATAGTTTATGGACGTGCACCACCGGCTCTTCTTCGATTCTTACCTGGTGAGTGCAAGGTGGCTGCTGTCGCAGCAGTTTTGGGAGGCCGAGATGAGGTATTGCGGCAATTAAAATATAATTTATTACGAGCACAACAGAAGATGGCACACTATGCTAATAAACGACGACGGGCGGTTGAGTTTAAGGTGGGCGATTGTGTTTTCTTGAAAGTTAGACCACATCGACAAACATCAATGGCACGAATTGGTCACAATAAGTTGGCTGCGAAATTTTATGGCCCATTCGAGATCTTAGCACGTATTGGGGCCACCGCGTATCGACTAAAGCTACCGGATAATAGTCGCATACACCCGGTTTTTCATGTTTCCCAGTTAAAACGTGTGGTGGGGAATCATCCAATCGAAGGGGAGTTACCGCCTAGTTTGGAAATCTCGGGCACTAATGTATTTGAACCTGAAGAGGTACTAGAATGGCGCACTGTGCAGCAAGGACCAAATCACATTCATCAAGCCTTGGTCAAGTGGGTAGGCCAATCACGAGATGATGCTACTTGGATGGATACCGATGAATTGGTACAGCAGTTTCCGAAAATCAGCCTTGCGGACAAGGCTGAATTTGAAGGGGAAGGCATTGTTACGAAGCAAAATGATGTAGCTCCGATTCGAGTCTACTCCAGGCGCAAGAAGAAATTCACCAGCTGATTTGGTGTAATTAATTAGTCATTTATTACTTCATTAGTCATTTGTGGTGTAGTGGTTTGTGAGTGCTCAATAGTGGGTTGTAAGTGCTTAATAAGTGGTTTGTGAGTGCTGAGTGTTTGTGAGTGCTTATTAGTGGGTTGTGAGTGTTTAATAGTGGGTTATGAGTGCTTAGTAGTGGTTTGGGAGTGCTGAGTGTTTGTGAGTGGGTTGTGGCTTCTAACAAGTATATATACATTGTATTAGTTCTCTTGGATTATCAAGAAATACTTAAGAAATTCGGCTTTAAGCTTGGGCAAGAATTCGTTCTTGAGTTTGTGTTTGTTATTTGTGAATTAAGTGTTAACATGGGTTCAGAGAATTTTCTTGAGTTTTCATGTAAACTTGCTTATAACATAATAATCTTGAAATAAAACAAACCGATCCAATTTTGAAACAAACAAATGTTCTGGCAACATCCTTACTACTGCAAAACCATGAAAGAATACACGGATTGGATGGTTTCAGCGAGAGTTTGAGGTGGGTTTGTTTTAGGACCGTTGGAAATATCACCAAATTGCCCCAATTTTACTAAATTTTACTAGTTGACCCAATTTTGACCTTACAATTTTGACGAAAATTGTCTAAGGTTCTTCTCTTTCAAATGGCGCACATGGTGCGCGCCTTAAAGGCGAGCGCCATGGCGCACATGGCACACGCCATTGGCAAGCTGTGCCCCATCCCATGAACCATGGCGCACAGGCTGCGCCATTTGCGCCATGCGCCATGGCGCGCGCCTTTTACAACTACGATCCAGACATGCATTAAATAATAAAGAAATCAACAAAATGGTCAAGACTGAAGTACTCAAGTACATAAAGAGTTTTTCATCAGCAAAAAGAAAATGAAATCTTCTAATTCAATGAATGAGTTTTACTGAAACTTTCCATTCAATTTTATAACACAACTAGTAACGAGGCAAGTAAAACATCAAGTTGGTGATGATCTGGTTAGGATTTTCGTAAAAATATCACCATTTATGGCAACAAGATCCAGCTTATTCAAGTCAGCTTCTATTGCTAAGGTCAGACGTCACTAAAAACATTTAGAAATCACTAAATAGAAACAGAATAATTAAACACAATATAAGTATATGCAGTAGGTAGAAAAAGGACACTATTGATTCCGCATGATAAAGTTCGCTTCACTGGATGTCCAATGCGGAATTCAAAATTTTGAGCTGCATGAACAATACAAATAGAAGAATGTATATTCATGGAGGCATAAAATCCCAAGCTTACAATATGTGTTGAAACATTCAGATGCCAACAAACTTGGTAATCATCTAGCCATCAGTTTATCTAAGTAGTCATATTTCAAATTCATGGTCTATTCTGTAGTTTGAATTCATAGTCATTGATAATGGAATCATTTTCATGTGTACTTTTGCACTTATCGTTCTAGAGTACGAATAATCATGACTCTATCAATAGGCTACACTTGTCAAACCTTTTGATTTGTTAATTCATTTCCTAGTGACAGAGTTCCTTCTTTAGTGTCTCCTCATCATCTTTCATTTGGATATATGCTTTCACAAAACTAAAGCACAATCACTTTTATGATTATTATAGAATTTAGGTTGAAGATGTTATAACATCCTAAAACAAGGGTAGTAAATGAGCCATAAAGCATGTCTAAATCGAGTCTCATTCTGTAGAAGCATTGACGCTAAACTTAATTTGCACATTCTACAGTCAAAAAGCAAAGTGCCATCTAGTGCTTGGCCTAGGTACAAGGAGCATATCATGTCACCGCTTTCCTTTTCTGTAACAGGGGAACGCAAGTTTATGACGATACAATAAATTCAAAAAGATGACAGATTACATACAATTGGTTAGGGAATAATGTTTTTTAAACAAATACCACACCCTGACAACTAATAGAGAACATAAATTTGAAATGTACAAAAATTATATTTCATAGTTCGTACTGATGGCTAATAATGTTAAATTGCATATCAATGGCAAAGCTTATAATATTTAAGAGGTTGAGAAATTACATGGAATTTCTATGGTCCCACTGCTATTATCAGCATATTCCAGCTCTTCATCACTGTCTTGTTTGAGAGGTTGTTGAAGTAAAGACACTTTTGAGTAAGCAGGAACAACAAATTGTTGTCCAATTACGACCTGCACAGCTTCAGCGCATGAAATGCTATGAACTTGAGCCAAACAAACAAACCACATGCTGCAATTACAAGTGCACTGCAAGCAAGTTTCAGCTTTATTCATATTTTATACAACTCATCTCATGACTTAGTCGTGTAAATTCGCATACGAATAAGCATTTTCAACCAGAGAATAGATTGTCCCTAAGGATAGTAATTCTGACCACATGAAATGGCATCTGCGTTTTGAAATATGTAAAATGAAGCCATCATATTGACAGCTAATACTGACGATACAATACGTGTTGCCAGTTCCTTCCATCTTCCACTGTGGACAAGTGATTTCTATCCATTACAGGAATTAGTAAAGGGTCTAAGACTGGCAAAGTAAAGAGTCTTGAGTCGCAAGGAAAATAGGCAACAGTCATAGAGCTGATAACATAATCTGAGTCAACTATGCATTATGAGAGCATGAGACAATAGGGCCACTAAATCCTGGTCATAACGAGTAGGGTCTGTTTGAAATGATTAACTTCAAATAGAAAATTGAGAGGACAATCTTTTTTAAGTCTGGGTTCACAAAAACTTGCGAAAAAGTAATAAAATTTTATAAACAAAACTGGAGTATCTGACAATGTCCCATAATACTGATAACTGTAGACTAGACTCCCATCAAATGACAAAAAATTGATAACCAAGATGTTACTGTAAGAAGTGAATAGAGGACGCCTAAAGAAAGGGTCCAACATAGTTTAGGCATTTCAAGTAGGAATACCTTGAAAGATAAAACAGCACCAGCTTCCAGAACTGCTCCAGACTTCACGATCACACCATCACACACTATTGCATGCTTTAGTTTACAGCCATCTTCAATGGTAACCTTATCCCATATATAACAACCATCAATTGAAACATTTGATCCAATTATGCAACCTTCTCCAATGACAGAATTTGACACTTCCGTGTAGTTTCCAACTGTTGTGCCATTACCAATGACAGTAAAAGGGCCAATTCTCGCTGAACGTGATAGCCCTATGTCTGTGTAATCAAGTCAAAAACTATACCAAGGTAAAAAGTGACGCAGCATAAGATGGTACTAACTGCAGTTTGACAATGTAAAGTGGAGATCATGCGTGAACCCTACATCACCAAAGAGATGCAGGGCCTAAAGATAGGCATTCACATAGTGCTTTGTGGTTACATACTATTATTGTAAAAGAAAGCTATAGTAATCAAAACTAATTCTTTAAAGGAAATGAGTTTATATTACATAATTTGTTTAGCTAGCAAAGGAGTATGCCTATGTCCATCTACAGGAAAAGAGAATATAATTTATCGGAAACGTTCATTATAAGATTTTTTATTATACGCTTCCATGTTAGCCAAGTTTTAAGGATGATTACATTGTTTTTACAGGATTGCGAGAGCAGTGATTTTATAATGTAAAATATTTCAACGGATTTCCTTGTAATAGGAAAGCATCCGTTCTATTTGTTTCCAGATAAATTTGCATACCATGATACCAGTTTGGTATTATCTAGAAGACATGAAATACTAAAAGTTTTGAAATTCATTAACTCGTCGAGAACCATCCAACACTATTACCACATGTAACATATAAAAGTACAGCTGCTAGAAACTTGAACAGAAAATAAAATCACAGAATTCGTGTCCCTAGCATTTACGTAGCATTATTTTCCAGACAGAAAAACCTGCGCAAATCAGCAAATCCTCTTTTGTCCAAAAATACAGGTAAAAATCAAACAGAAACTCATCTAGGGACGATGCGCAAACAGCTAAATAGAAGCGTAAAATAAATTTCACATAGTTTAGCATTTTCACCTGATGCTCGATATGTTCCCTGTCTTTCAAGTTTTGTTACACAATTTCGGAAAAACTGGACGTCAGGCACCAAAGGATAAGTCCATCTCTGAATTATATCTTTACTAATGGTGTCATAGCTTCGATAATTATCAACCCGAGCTGCGTAACTTGAATGAATTTCATGGGTGAAAATTTTGTAACCCATAATCTGAGAAAGAAAAAAGGGAAATTAAAAAATGAAATATAATGCCCAGGTGAGGAAGGAAACCATGCGACCTGTTAAAATTAGTGATAATGTAATTCGGCAGAATGTGTTGCCATTTTGGGTATTTATACAAAGTAGAATGACAAGTACCAATACACTCCCAACTCTAACACCACCCTCAAGTTGGAGCTTACAATGCAAGCTCAGCAAAATAAAAAAAGTAAAAATAAAGGAGACTCGATAAAACTATCACACAAGGACACATCTAAAAATACTACACCTACTGACCTACATACAAATAAGATTAACAGAGATGACGACATAACTTGAACATTTGATCGACATGTCCAGAAAATGACCAGCAGCTGGCCGACTTAACAGCTGAGACGGATTGGATCCTTGGAAGACAACAACCATTTAAAGG
The DNA here is from genome assembly GCA_019426215.1 of Buddleja alternifolia. NCBI lineage: Eukaryota > Viridiplantae > Streptophyta > Magnoliopsida > Lamiales > Scrophulariaceae > Buddleja > Buddleja alternifolia. Next base: position 24,954,614 of record CM033393.1, on the reverse strand, counting down.
ACTGAACCACACTGCAAAGACCTCAGTGGCTACAGCTGACTTTGATGTCTAAAGACACCAGAAAAGACATAGTGACAACTTTACCAAGGACTACCACAACCACAACCATGCCAATCAACAACAATAGCAGATCCAATACCAAGCTGAACAACTGAACAGCACCTTTAAACACTGCAGTCACCAAAACCGGAACAAAGTACCAACAAAGAAGAAATCATAAGACAGTAGCCTAAAAATAACAAAATCATGCAAAGCAACTACGTCAAAACTACGAGACCCTACTCCCCTTCATCAACAAACTTGATTTGCTCCACAATTTATTTATTTATTTATTTTGTTTTACTGATTTTGAATTCTTATTAAAGGTACCAGCTGACTTTTTAAAGTATTTAGTCCACAAACTAAACTTACCAAGCATAAGGTAGCACCACATAACACCCAACACCTTGAAGCCCAACACACACCAAGCCTAACAACTTAATTTCAGGCATAACCATGAAGGCCATAGGAAACAAATAATCATATTCCAACAAATTGAAAGAGCGAAATTGGAACAGAAGTTGAGGCAACTGGCCTAGGCAACGCCTCAGATTGTTTCTCCAGCAAACTGTCTTACAATAGCAACATTGACAACAGTAGGAAAAGCTATGTTTCTTGCAACTTGCAACCACAATGGAGGATGAAGAAGGCCAGACGGTGACTATTAGGCATATAAGATAGGGAGCCCTAACTTAACCCAAAACCATGGTCAAATGTAAAGGGTTGACTCCCCACTTATATACCCTTCCACACTTTCATGTGGAACCGATGTGGGATATCATAACAATGACTATGGTACCATAATAAACTAGCAGTGACCAAACAGGCGCTACAACAAAGAATATATAAAACATGATGAGCGGATCTGGTACAAAGCCATGGCCGCTCACGAATGGATCTGAGGAGTGGACCTCCAATGATGAGGACAGGCTGGTAACAGCAAAAATAAGAACTGGTAAAACGATCATAGATCTTGACTGCGATCAGAAGTCCTAGACTATGACGGAGAACACAGGTAAGCTGACGGGACCACCAAGAGTGAAAAAGTATGGCAATAACTCGGGTCACGACTATCAGACGGGAGCACGAGAATGATGGTGAATTTCAGATCTGAAGCCCATGAGTTTTGAACTAAGGTTTTGTGCTAGCACCGGCCAAGAACCAGGGTTTCCCGACCAAGAAACTACCAATTAAGCACAATGAACAGTGATAGTGACTGACTACTTGAGTTAATGAAATGGTAGTTGTTTTAATGACTGAGCTTCGGTGGAAGTGGTGTAGCTTATGATTTTGATGATTATTAAGTCTTTCTAGGAGCATTCTTGATTGACTTCCTCTTATGCAATACTGAAAGTGCTGAAAAAGTAATTAGGGAGAATGTGTGGTCATTCACTACTCAGCCTTGATGGGTTTTTTTACAAAACGAATGCAACTATAGTAGATAGACAAGACAATTAACAAAATACCCCTAAATCCTACCACTACCCAATCATCAGAAATCAAGAAATAAAAACAAATGACTTATGGAAAACAAATATGATTACATAATATACCACCACTGATACTTAGGGGTGGGCATCTAGTCGAGCTCAATTTTTTGCAAGCATAACGAGCCGAGATTGAGCCAATTATACCTGCCCATGGGCTCTTGAGCCTGAATAGAAAAATATTTTTATTTTTTATTTATTAATATATATTATATTATACTTAATGACAAGATACACACTTAAATACATAATATATTTAATATTTATCATGATTGTATTTGATAATATATATATATATACATGTTAATATAAAATTAATAGTATATTTATATTAATAAAAAAAAATATGTACATATATATAAAAAAAAATTATAATATTATGTTTTATTCTTTTGAGCTCAAGCTTGAGTACTGCTCGCTTCGACTTGGCTCGAGCCAGGCTTGAGCTCAAGCTCGAAAATCTTGGCTCGAGCCGAGCAATTTGGTCAGGCTCGGCTTGAGCTCGGCTCGTTTGCACCACTATACTTACTCACAGGTGAAAAGACTTTTATCCCTGAACTAGTAGGCAGCAAAATCAAAATTACTGAATCACTAAATCAGGCAATCTAGATGTATCATAAATATATTTCTAAAGATCTCCCTCACCTACATGTGCTACATGCTACAAAATGTACATAAATGCATCTTGATTAAGTGAAGGCAAGAAAAGGGTTAAAGGGTGCATTAATATGCATGTGCCATTACTTTATCCTGAAGTTCGAAGTTTGAGTACAGGTCGAGTGAGTGAATGATGAGACTTTTAAAGTAACCTAAAATATATGCTACTAACGCTTACATCATCAACGAGCAACCCCTTGACAAAGTGACGACGCAAATGTTGATAGTCAAAATTGTCGGTGAAAAGACTGAGAACCTCTGGGCAACATATGTCGATATAGCAGTCCTGCAGAGAACTTAGACATTAGTCAGAATTCCATAGATATAATTCTTCTGGACATCTGAATACACATCATTACTAATAAAATCTTTCTTCAAAAACTGTTAAACAAACTAATGAATAGGAGATCAAAAAGTTTATCATATTAAGCCCTAGATTCATAGGCAGAGATATGGTGTTTCCCTATACTTTTCATGAAATATTTAATGGATAAATGTAATGTAAAGCAAAAACTGCAGAGATTGCGTTGTTATCATTTTTAAAAAGGAGCAGTTTCATAGCACTAAAAAGGCCCATATTTCCAGAAATTGCTAACAATTTCTTTTAGATGTCAAAACATAATTTGTGGGATCTCCAAGCCAGGAAATATTCTACTATGTCCAAGTCATTTGTGGTGAATTTAACCCTATTGTTCAGATGCTTAATCTGTAATTCTTCTATGGCTTCTGATCCCTAACATGATGATTAATCTGAATTGTAGATTTATAGAGCCCAACTCAAGTTTTCTGATGCAATTTCAAATCTAGGTGGTCTACCTAAGCAATCCAGGGAGTGACTTACAAGCAATCCACCTCCCTTTTCTCAGCCACATACTGCTATCAACTCCAACTCTCAGAAACATATATGTTGGCAACCATGTGATTAGAAATTTCTTTATGTACATTTTCTTGTGGTTTACCTTAACAGCATTGTAAAACTCAATATCTCGAAGGGAAAAGAAAAAAAGAAAAAACTATAACCAATGACTGGAGGCAAGGTCACCTCTGCTTCCATCTTTCTTTGGCCTCTTTTTTGAAGCTAAATCACTACTGGCCAATTGCCTTCTATAACAAGTTAACCCTTGTAAGAGCTAGCTAACATCATTCCTTGTGGTGCATCCCCTGAACAACAAACTTCCACTGATCATTTCATTTTGGAAATCAAGATTGATTTCGAAAATCATATTTGATATGATTAAGATTAGGATTTATATTATGGATATAATTGGGGATTGATTGATGATTTGATTTGATTATGATATGATTTGGAGTGATTTCCTCCATCATCTCATTTATCACATGTTTATTTCACCTATATATATATAGAGGTGACTATTGTAATTAATACTCAAGAGAGAATGAAAGCCTTATAGCTCTTTGGGCATTGTTTTGTGGTTGGAGGCCAAATGACCGAAACATGTAATTCTTGTGTTTTCTTCTACTCTCTTCACTTTTACAACCTATCATGAAATTTCAACATGGTATCAGAGCAGGTTTAATCCTGCTTCATTTGCTTCCGCATAGCACGATGGTCATTCTGTTCATTTCATTCCTTGGTAGCAAATTGATCATCATATATGGATTGTTCCAAATTGTAGTGCACGAAGTGTTATTCCGTGCATATTTTAACTCATCATGGATCTCTAACATCATGAAGTCCAAAAAGAATCCACGTTTTTCTTGAAGGCATTTCTTTTATTTCAAGTTGAACACTTCAATTCAGATTTCTGTGTTCAACTTGAGGGGCAGTGTTAGAAATCAAGATTGATCTCGAAAATCATATTTGATATGATTTAGATTATAGATATAATTGGGGATTGATTGATGATTTTATTTGATTGTGATATGATTTGGAGTGATTTCCTCCATCATCTCATACATCACATGTTTATTGCACCTATACATATAAATAGAAAAAGGTGACTATTGTAATTAATACTCAAGAGAAAATGAAAGTCTTAGAACCCAGACCAACTACAAATGAAGGTGATTGTGGGATATGATGAAAACCAGGAGACGCTCAGAAAATAAAGTAAAAAAATGCCAATATATTCATTCTACACAGCCTACATTATATGATGATGTCAGAAGGTCCTTCTAAACTTTCATGTATTAGCATCATAAACGCCTAACATAATTGCTGAATACTTATGTCCTCTTAATTGTTTGTACTAGAGTTCACTAAATTCGGCTAAAATTGGCTTTTACTGGCAGGACAATACTTTCTTAAAAGCTATTTTGTTTGTTTTCATGCTCGGAATACTCATCCGCTTCTTCAAAGTTATTTAACTATTTATGCGTAACGAAATCTAACCCAACAACAATATAGACTGTGTTTGTTTCTATTTTGGAGGTTTTTTTTTATGAAAATTTTGGTGAAAAAGTTTATTGGGAGTTGTGTACTTTGGTGAAAATTTGTTTGGTTTTGTGTTTGATTTTATTTTCAGAAGAGACAAAAGTTACTGTCGCGATCAAATCACGTAAGTTTTTGTCTAAAATTTATGTTTATAATTAGTTAATGATTGAAAAATATAATATAAAATTTATGTGATAGTAATATAATGAATATATATATATATATTGTAGTTTATGTGATTAAATTTATAAGATTTATGTGTATAATTGTGTATATACATATGCGTGTAAATTTTAAAGTATTATATAATATGTATGTACATGTATATGCATATTAAATTTTTTACTCATATATGAAAGTTTATGTGTATACAATCATCTATATTAGTTATATATACAAATATATATAAGCATATATATACTTATATAATTATCCCTATAATCGTGTATATATCTTTTTAGTCCCTCCAAATCAAGATAATATAGCATTCATTTACTATTTAGATGACGCTACGTTATTTAATTACTTTAATTGAAACAACAAATACTTTGAGTTTTGAGCAAATATAATTAAAATATAATCCCCGCCACCTACTCAAAGTTGCTTGATTTGAAGATATAATTGATAGATTTTGGATTAACTTTTCATCTACCCATATATGTATGTCTAGTTGGGTTAAATTTACGATATAAAATCGCCCAAACCCAATGGTAGTGGTACACACCCCTAACCCATAGAAATATAGATGAACCACATCAAAAAAAATTCTTAGATTTTAAATGTTAAAATGCATAAATTTCCCTGTGTTATATGTTGAGTAATATTCTAAATTAATAAATTTAATTCTTTACATTGTTAATTTGTTATTAATATTAAACTGATGTAGTGTAAACAAATATGTTAAATATATTTATCTTTTCTTTAGAGAAATAAAAGAAAAGTAAGAAAGAGAAATATTAAAAGCTCAAAAAAGTAAGCCAAAAGTGGAGAAGGGTGTAGGGTGACGTAGGCAATGTAAATGCAGAGAGAGATGCCATGCCACAATGTCTAGGCCAAAAGCTGTCAGAAATGTTTGGCCAAAAAATACCTGTTTGGTGAAAAATGGATAAGCCAAACAAGTTTTGCCCAAAATTTTGGCCAAAATATGGTTTCAAAATAGAAACAAACAAAGCCATAGTGTCTGAGGGGGGAGTGAAGGTTGGTAGATAGAGAGAGTTACGCACACTCATAGAGACAGAGACAAATAGAAAGATCGTATAGGGTTTAAAGGTTATAAAACCCGAGCTTGCTGTTTCACAACTAGTCTGTCAATAACCAAGAGATTATGGAAGAGAACTTGTCAATTACATAGCAGAAAACTTTCTGTAAAAGCTATTCTACAGTATCTTCTTTTATTTCACTTTCTTCTCAGGTTGGTGAGTATGATGAAGTGCAGAAAACATAAGCTTGAAAGTTTAAGAGAAGACTGGAACCTGCTTATCATTGTGAAGAGATATAGCAGAACTATCAACCAACAATGCATTGTCTAGAGAGACTGTCCCTCTCAGGGTATCAGCCTTATCCTCATAGTACAGGAGCTGATTTGTATCAGGATCAATTGCCATAAAGAGCTCCTCAGTTCCAAGACGAGATTGATGAGTAATAGCAGAAGGCTTTGACTGTTTAATGACCATGGTCATTACAGCATTGCTATCCTTTCTCCTTCTATCCTTGTGTTCTTTAAGTGCCTGTGCAAGTGACATGTTGCTCACTGTATCTCCAGAAACGAGGATGAAATTTCCACGTATCTTCAAAGAGAAACAAACATAGACAAGTTAGATTGTTTTAAGCTTAAAGCTAGATAAAGTAATATTATGTTCTACATGAAACAGCATTGGCACGATTAAAAGAGGCTCGTACAAAGAGATTAAATATTCATCTACACCTAATTGACCTGAGCCATGTAAAGAATAAGTAGAGAAAATGCTGCAATCTTGTTGTTTTCTTTCAGATTTTATCTGGTGCTGAAAATATAATAGATCCTTCATTTTAGTTACTTTCCAAACCAGGAACTAACATCTCTATACACACAATGCTCACGTATGGAGATCAAATGTTGATTTGGTCTGAAATAAATTGAACTCTCAAAATACTATAGGTAAATCAAGAAGTTTAATGTTCCTAACCAATTTTCCTAGTATCGGCAACATACTGTTACGATGGGCTGTAGCTTGACTCCAACCAGAAACAATAAACAGGATGAAGAACGAAAATGTATTGGCTGCTATTCCACTTTCCTCATAGTTACGTTTCAAATATGGCCAATTTGTGATCATCTTCTTTCCGTCAGCTCTAAGACAATGGAAAATCAATTCGCCTTTCCAGTATTATCCAGTGCTTCTGCAGGCCGCTTATCATTAGCAGCTTGAGATTTGGCACAGACGTCTGAAAAATATATTACATGGTCCGGAACTCTGCTTTATGTTCATTACCACTGTTCACATTTTTTCAAGTGTCACTAAATTCTAACTACAGCCAACAGAATAATTGAGCCAACATCTCGTAGTTTTCAATTCTGAGATACCTATATTCCGTTACTCTTGACAACTACACTTCAGATTCATTTAGATGTTGGTTTTGTACTCACTATAACGATCAAATAGACCAAGTTTGTTATCACTAGAATTAAACCCACAACAACTGGAAGATGCACGACTAAACCAATAAGAAATTGTTTTGATATGAAAAATGTCAATTTTGTAAGAATGTTAAAGCAACATGTATCTAGCACGGATTTGTCATCAAAAATTAAAAATAAGATTATTATAGACAATTTTAATTACTAAGTTCTGGAATGAAAGATGTAGAAATCATGAAGGGTCCAGAAGATCAAAAAGTAAAAGTTGGAAGGAAAAATAACAGCATACCACATGTCTTTCATATATCAATCGCAGAGCATCCCCAGCACTGGTTGAATTGTACGACTCTATTGTAGTGACTGAAAAGTTTGGTTGGCCAAACCACTTAGAACTTTCCAAATAGTCTGTCACTTGCTTCGAATGAGCACAGCAGAACACAAAGACTTCTTCAACTCCAGCAGATTCAAGCCACGCTAAAGTATAGTCAATCATAGGCGCATTAACCAGTGGTAACAGTACCTTCAAAATATAAAACAACTCAACACCCTAAACAACCTAATTGAAATGAAGATTAACCTTCATGTTCACAAACAAAATTACAGGAACAAACTTCAAGCGCAGAATAACATGTCCACAGTCAATATATGATATGAACGTATATTAATTGATATGTACGAGCACACAGAAATTCTATAATGCAGCAACGGCAGGTGAACATTACACACACTTCTGAAAGTAATTCATTCTCCAATTAATTATGAAACATGTGATGGCCTTACAACCAAGGTTCATAATTGGAAGAGATTGAAATACATTCTTTCTCAGATCAAACTCACAATCTTATACTGAAATTTCAAATACAATCTCATATCAAGTTATTAATTAACTTTTGTAATAACGTAGGATTAAACCGAACAGCTGATATGAGAATGAATACATACTTTAGGGCGTTCGAGTGTAATCGGGCGGAAGCGAGTGGCAAAGCTATCAGCCAATATAATTGCCTGTAGCGGGACACATGTCAATTCCTCCTCTGCATCGTCTCCTCCTCTGTTCCCCTTCTTGGCCACCATTTTCTCTCCACACGCAAGGGGCGGACAGTCCTCGAGATTAATAGAAACCGCCTTCTGCTGATAAAATAAAATAGAATTCGAAACACTCTTATGCTAGCTTCTTCCCTTTACTACCTTCTTTTTCTTTCCCTCTCTCTCTCTCTCTCGCGAATAGTGAAGATGGAGGTGGTGGCAAGCTAGCAGCGGCCGAGGATGGCGGAGGTGAGTAGCAGCGGATGTTTTGGGGGATTTTGGGGTTTTCACAAAAGAGAGCGAACCAGGTTCGAATAATATGAAAAGGGGTCTGGATTTTGATTCCGGTATGACCCACCGAGGTTTTGTTTTTTTTTTTTTTTCTCTCGGGAGATCAACCCGACTCCGTTCCAGCCAATGTTCTGAAAACCGGACCGGACAGCGAACCGAAAAAGTGACCAGATCACGGGTTATCGGTTCAACCGCGGTCGAACCGGTGACATCATAATTATGCAATAAATAATAATTAATATATAATATACTACTAAATGTATAAAATATAAAAATATGATAAAATAATATGTGTATAAAATCTTTTAATATAAAATCTATATGTATTTGTGTGTGTATATATATATATATATATATATATATAATACACCTCAGAAAGCCAAAACAAAATTGAACATGTAAAATTCCAACAAAACAAGACCCAATTTCTCTCATGAACTCACAATTATGAAAACATCACATTTAGTTTCTAAATTTCTTCCAGCAACTGAACATACACGCGCATATATTAAAATATATATATATATACACACACACGCGTATATATAAGCATTCTTGCCTCAGCCATCACCACCCACAAACATTTAAACTTGGACCACACATACATGAAAGAAACTCAAAAACGCAGCAATCTTCAACGTGTGTCTCTCTCGCTCTCTCTCTGTCGCTCGCTCCCTCTCTCTCTCTCTCTCTTATTTTCTGCGTGAGTGAAGGTCAATTGTCACATCTGAGGGAGAAAGAAAAGAGGGTTAAATTTTCAGATTTATACAAGCACGAACCGCCCAGTTCGAGTGACCCAGCAACGGCTTTTGCGGTTCACCGGTCCAACCGGCGGATTGGACAGTTCTTAGCAAAACCCGGCGGTTTTGAGCCCTAAACGGTTTTGTGGGTTAACCGGCCCGTTTTTAGGACCGGTTCCGGTTCTTAGTGGTCGGACCGCCCGATTCGGTCCGAGTTTCATAACCATGGTTCCAGCCCGTTAATCTTTACATTAAATTTTGAGTTTTATTAATATTTATCCCCTTGTTTTTCCTTTCAGGGCTCATTTGATTGGGTGGTTTAGGTGGATTGATATATTCTGACATATCTAATTTCTTGTTTGATTGCTCGATCAAAATTTGGTCACAAACCCAAGGCCCCGTCCTTAAATCATGGAATGGCTGCTATTTCAACTCACCTATCTAGGTGAGTTTAACTATCATCTATTTTGGGTTAAACATGCTCACATGTTTAATGACCACTTTATCCCCCCACTATATATACCCAAGTACACTTTATTTTTTCATATTTTGAAACACTCCTCTCTCCCCCAGCTCAACATTTCAGCTCAAATCTCCCGCTCATCGACCTTGGCTGCCATTGAAGGAAATTTGGGGATCTTGCTCGTTTTCCTTTTTTTGTTCGAATCCAACCCATATAAGTCGAGTATGTTCTGCAGACATCAATTTTATTTCGGATTCTTTGTTTTTCCATGGTTTTACATACGTTTTTGTAGAAATATAAATTAATATTTGGCGTATTTTGACAAAAAGTTTTAAATCTTTACATTTTATTAATTTTTGGAGTATGTATTGGTTCTATTTGTAGTGTTTTGTTGCATTTTGTACAACCCACCTACTAGCTGGTGTATATTTGCAGAAATTGGGCTTTACCATTTTGAGTAAATTTACTACAAATTTTTGTTGTGTTTTGTTACCACTGTAATTACATGTTTCTTATCATTTTATTTGGGGTGTATGTTTTTGTAGTGACCGAATTTGTTGTTTGTAATTTATATGGATGGGTGAATATGCTATAATAAATCACTTGACATAATTACGCAATTTGTTGTGTTTCATAGCTGCTAATTATTCACTGATTTATGATTATATTTTAACGTGTCATTTAAGCGTGAAATTAATTTTATTTTACTTTTAGTAAGTGGTGCGGTATGAATAAATAAAAATGTGCAATTACGGTTCGAACTTGACGAGTTTGCTATTTCAATAATTGCTGCTTGAATAATGTCTCGAGTAAGTCAGAATAACTTAGAAGTGATGTTGGTTGTTGAGGAGATAATTTCACGAGCCAGAGTTTTTTTTTAATATAATAATTGCCCTGTTGAGTTATGAAAGATTAGGTTGTCGTCGAAGAAGGGAACGCATAGTTAGGTATGTAATGGCACATCGAATGCCTTATCAAGTTTCATGTGTTTTCCGACTAACGTCTAACAACGAAAAAGATTGTCTTGACAACTTGAGAATGGACATGAGTACATTTGCTAGATTATGCTACTTGTTACATAATGTTGGTGGATTGTCTGATTCAAAGTAAGTTAGGGTAGAAGAAAAGGTTTGTTTCTTTTTGTCTTCTTTGGCACACCACAAAAAGAATGTGATAGTGAAGTTTGACCATGTCCGGCCGGGACACACTGTAAGCATATATTTCAACGCGGTACTCGTATCTTTGTTGAAACTTGTTCCAATTTTAACTTTGACACCTAAACCAGTGGAAGATGGATGCACCGTGGCAAGATGGAAACACTTTAAGGTGCAAATGTTTATAGCACGTGATGTATTTTTCCACGCAGCATTTCTATTAGAATGTTATAATAAATTACATACTCATTACATTTATATATTTGTGCTGCCCAACTACCAGGGATGTTTAGGTGCGTTGGACGGGACGTACATTAATGTACAAACACCCCTTGCCCACAAACCCCGATATCGCAACCACAAAGGTAGAATTTGTGTCAACGTTTTGGGAGTGGTTGACCGCAATATGAACTTTGTTTACATGTTGCCGGGATGGGAGGGGTCTGCTGCTGATGGTAGGGTGCTGCGGGACGCCGTAAGTAGGGCTAATGGACTTAAAGTTCCGACAGGTGAGTTAAATGTTTAAGATTTCCATATACTCATATTCATTTTTCTATATGGCCTGAATTTGTATATAGTTGGTATTCAATTAATCTTAAATTCATGTTTAAGTTTTGTTATATAGGACAATACTACTTGTGTGACAATGGCTACATGAATTGTCCGGGGTTTCTGGCTCCGTACAGGGGTGTGAGGTACTATTTGGATAAATGGGCTCAAGGTTGTCAAGCTCCACAAGACCAAAAAGAACTGTTTAGCCACGGCATTCCAAAGCTCTCAATATTATTGAACGTACATGACACGCTAATACTTAACGTGCTTTGATAGCAAGTGTACTAGTCGTGGTAGTAATAAAGTGGACTAAAAGTCCGGGTTGTCGAACCACGGAGACTTGAATTCTAGTTTATGATTTTAATGAAAGTAAAGACAATTAAAGTAAAGCAAGAGGAAAACAATTAAGTAAACGAAAGATCAAAGGAGGGAACAAGCTATGAATTAAACCTCACGAATTGGTTAAAAAGACTAAGGCACATGCTATGACCAAATCCACTCGTCGATATATATGAGCTACTCTTCGAATTATTAGACTCCTATTGCTTTGGTGGAAACTCCTAAATTAACTATTACCCGATGTCTCGGCTCATAATAATTCTATGATTAATTGACGGTTCTCTAAATATGTCTATCCGAGAATCTAATCAAAAATCACGCATTAACGTTCTAGAGCTTCCCCGAACGAATCCGGCTAACAACACCCGGGAATCTTTACCTATTTCTAGGGCAATCCCTCATTTGTTTCGGATGATGTGTTAATTCTCTTGCACCCTAATCTATTTTCTCTCGAACAACTAGATTAGGCAAGATAGCAAGCATATGATGATCAAACACATGATTGGAATAAAAGCATAGAATTAACACACAAAGCAATAGGAGAATTAATACAAAGAGCAACTTCACATATATTGATTCATAAATTTGGCCTTCACATGGCCTTAGTTCTACAAGATTAACTCATATTCAATAGCTCAAGAAAGTCTAAAACAATCATATACATAGTTATTGACATAAACATGTAAATGAAATGCAAAAGAAACTCCCTAAGTCTTGAATGATGATGAATCCTTGCTTGTAGCTTCAATCTCTAGCTCAATCCCCCTTCTTTGCAATCTTCAAAATGATGAAGAATGATGATGGGTCAAGAGTGAATGATGGACTCTCCTCTCTCTCCCCCCTCTCACCCTTCCGTCAAGAGTCCCCCTCCCCCAAAGTGAAGAAGATGCTCTCCTTCAAGACAAGAAATGATGGGCTCTCTATTTTTTTACTCCACACCCCATCATGGTGTGCAATAAACAATCCATTTTCCCCTCAAGCATGTCCCCCAACACATGTGCTGACCTCTCCCTTTTAAATATTCCATTCCATCCTCAAATAATGAACTTTTGGATTAAAGGAATCAAAACCCGGGTGTGGGCGCGCCTAGGCGCGGGAATTACGGCGCCTAGGCGCCGTCAGCAGAATGTTGGGCATATTTGCCTCTGTCTTGCGCAGTAATTGTATTTCCTTCATAACTCTCTCCACGAAACTCCGATTTGGATGATTCAAGTCCTCAATTGAGGCTAACACAAATTTCTACAACTTTGTAGAAGGGAACTTCATCCAATTCGGTCTCTAAATATAAGGAAATAGCGCTCAACCGTGGAAACTAAGGCAGATACGGCGCCCAGGCATGGACAGCATGGCGCCTAGGCGCGGAAAGCAGAATGTTGATGTTATTTGCATCTTGTCAGGCGCCTGGGCGTGGTTGGAGGGGCGCTTGGGCGCGGAGGTGCGAAGCAACTTGGTCTAAACTTGTTTTATACGTCGATTTTCCGCCCATTCTTCGATTGTATCCATTTAAGGCCTGAAATCACTTAATGCACGAATTAAACGCACATGTGGCAACACTCAAGCGATAAATGAACCTAAAACATAGACGCAACGGGGCTTAAAAATACGTAAAAATGCCTCTTATCAGTACATGGGGTATCATGGAATGGAGATGGACAGTTCTTAGGAGTACAGCATTTTACCCATTACGCACTCAAAACCGAATGGTCTTGGCTTGTGCACTACTACACAATTTCATTCGTCGTGAGATGGAGGTAGATCGGGCGAAGGCCCAAATCAATGAGGATCATCGTGAGTTTTATAATGATGATCTTCCGACGGAGATGGAATATGTTTCTACAATCGACCCATCGAATGAATGGGGTGTGTGGCGTGATAATCTTGAGGGTGAAATGTTCAATGAATGGGTGGTGGCCGTTAGTCAACTTTTTAGTAATAAAAATTGGAATATGCATTTTCGCATATGGATGATGATGTACTTCTTTAATACTTTCGTGGGTTGTGCAAACTGAAATTGATATGTTTATGCTTTATTGTGCGTTTTTTGTGTTTTCTACATTAGAAATTGATTGTATGTGTATATTGATGTTATGTGATTTGATTTAACTATATGCACCTTGTTTGAATTATTCATATGCTTATAAATTTATAATGCTTTTCTTGAGGTTGAATTGAATGTTTTTTCGGACACAACTATTTTTTCCCACGATTGGCAAATTATACAAATGGAATTTGTATGCTTCTGGGAGTTTCACAACAAGTTGTCGGGGCAGGAAGCCTGTTGTATGTAGGAGAATGTGGACTAGACTGGAGGAAAATGCGTTGGTTCAAGCAATGAAGGAAATTTTAAGTAGTGGTTGGAAGGCTGATAATGGGTTCCGTGTGGGCTATTTAAATGTGCTACAAGACAAGATAATGAAGGTGTTTTCGACTACTGATCTTCGTGCTCAGCCCCACATAAGTTCAAAAATGCAAGCATGGAAGAAGCAATATAACACATTATATGTTATTTTTGGGGCTTCTGGAGTTGGGTGGAACTCGACAACAAAGATGATTGAAACAGATAGTGATGAGCAATGGGAGGCTGCCTGTAAGGTAGGGCAAACACGTTATATATTATTTCCCTATACATGCATATGTCTTGTCACTCTTGGTATTCAAGATAATAGTGAATTATTAGGTAATAGTAATTAATAACGTCTGCAATTCATGTAGACTGAACCTACGGCCGGTGCGATGCAATGGAAGTCCTGGCCTTACTACGACTCTTGGTGTGAAATATTTGGGAAAGACCGTGCGAATGGAAACGGAGCTGAAGACTTTCATGATGCTTTTGTTGGTGTAATATATAAGGAAACTGAAACACAACCCCAATCTCCTCCCGCAACAAACTTGGAAGACATTGATACACCAGACAGTCTGTTAGCCGAGGAAGTTGCCACAACTCCAGTTTGTGAGCCCGGTAGTAGCACTACAACCAAACCAGCTAGCAAGGGCAAACGCAAACTGTCTGAAGGAATTGTAGGTCCAATTATGGAAGGCCTAAATAATTTCACAGAGAAAACGGATTCACGACTAGGTGACATTATTGGTAAGATGGGGCACGAACAGGAGTTGACTCGTAAATGCGAGTCTGTTTCTCATATTGTGAATGAAATACCAACGAACATGATTGTGAAGAACATGCAAGTGCTGCTAGCCATGTTTTTTAGTCTCCCCAGGAGGCTAAAGTGGGTCAAGTGAGATTGATGTTGATTGGGAAAATTTGATGTGTGTTCATGGAATCTTTTGGCAAGTTTACACATAAAAATTTGACTGATTGGTGTACATTGGGGATGTAATGATACAATCTGGTAGTTGTATTACGTGTATGCTTTTTTTGTCTTAATAGCTAGGTGCTCAAACATTGCCATGGAGATGTGATTAACTAAACTTTTGGGTATGATTTAGTATGGTTATTAAAAAGGTGGTCCGCTTTTTGAGTCATCTATCTTTGAAGTTGTAGTATATTACAAGAATGTGTACATTTTGCCTTGTTCTTATGACGGAACAACAATTTTGACATATATATACTAGAAATTGTACACATGGATTTTAAACATTTCTATACTATAGACCGAAAATTACAATAATAACTGGAAAATTCTTGTGGGCAAAATATTGACAATTATAAACCACAAATCAATTGTAGGAATCGAGTATTGAACTGAAAATTTGAAATTTGACAAGTATATATACTAGATCAAGAACCCGCATTACAGAAGACAAAGCAGCATGGAGTGACAAAATTAAAATTCAGCTCGCCATACGCATCTTCGTCCTCTGTAACCCAGACCTTCATCCTTTATCAAACTATACGTAAAAAAATATGGTATGCAAACAAAATAGGAAATATTTTTTCGAATGTGTTCACAAGTGTAGATTGTATGCAACAATGCTGCATTTATATATAGGATGAATCTGGCCACACATTGCATATATTAAAGTTGTTGGTAGATGGATATATTGGTAAGCTTACATCACCTTTGAGAAATAGTTCGGACATTGCATGTACCATGACATTGATAGAATACAGCTGTAGAAATCACTTTATGGAGAGCGGAGATGCCTGGAGGGGTGATCAATTTCATAAAGATGGTTCCATCTACAATCATCCCTCCATTTATCGCTGCCCTTCATTAAGCGAAATCACTCGATGAAGTTGTTTCAGAACAATGGAAAATATTGATATCTTCATATATATAGTAGGACTTTGCATTTTAAAATTATTTATAAAATTCCATTTACTAAAGTAGTTGGGAGTTGCAATTCCTCTACCAACCAAAATGACAAAATATTAAAATCAAAGCTACATTTTTGGAGCAAGAACTGGTCGTGCATTTTTAACCGCGTCTTTAATGCAAGAAATGTTGAACAAATTTGCATTGGTTTTCGGCTGACATGTATTAAATGTCATAAATTTTGTGATGCTGGGAGTTACAATGGTGGGTGTTGACCAAATAAATGTAATATTTTCCTTTTTTTTTTAAATATTAATGCATCACACAAATCAATACCATGGACAATATAAGTAGTATATATACATCACCATCTTCGTCCAAGTAATTTCAAACATTTATATTAAAGTGAGTACTCAACGGTTTTTTTTTCCTGATGGATGGCCAATTTCCAGACGCCGAAGGGTGGTCGTTGGAAAATGAGAAGTTTTTCATTAAATTGCTCCACGCTGCTCGTGGACGTAATGATATAAGTGGTGGAAGGCTAGAAAACAACGTGTTGGTTGGCTTGCAGAATAGGAGGAACGTTGAGTTTGGAGGATTCACTGAAACTTCAGTGCTAAATCGTTTTAACATGTTACGTCGGCGCTGCAAAATCTTCAATGTCATTTTCTCAGACTCTGATTTTAAGTGGAACAGGGCGAAGAATTGGATAACAGCGCCAAATCAGAAATGGGATGTTGTGATTGCCGTAATATCTACATACTAATTTTTTTAATTATTTTAAATTCATGCATGCAATTAGATATTTTTTTATTAATACAAATTCATGGTATTAGATATTTAGCAGTATATTTATTAACAATTGTTTACATGTTTTTGCCTTTATAGCAATACCCGAATGCGACAAAGTACCAGCTATGTGGGGAAAAGTATTGAGATAAACTGTCTGAGGTTTTCGACGACGATTTGGGAGAAGGCAACGTGGACAACCCGAGTGATGGGGGTAGTGGGATAGTTCAATCTGGAGATGCAACCCGTTTGGTCCTCGATCCAGACTATTTGTACTATCTAATTTGTTTCGCCTTTAAGTATGAGTTGGAATAAAGTCAAGTAACTTCTCGTATGTTTAGCCTTCGAATACATTTTCTTGTACTGTGAAGTACAAGAACGGTATGTTTATCTAATTTGGGAGTTTATGTAATTTGTGTCTTGTGTTAAATTTATATAATTGGTATTACTAGTATTTTTTAACCTACACAACACCTCACGTATACATGCATGCAACTGGAAAATATCATGACTTTCATGCAAATGAGATTGACCACCTTACGTACGCCAACCTGAAAGTCCCCTTATATATTTCATAATTGGAAAAGGGGTTATAGCCGGGAGTTGGCCATATTAAAAATTGGAATAAAAAAGAAAATGATAACATAATAAATCAGCTGAAATAAACAGAACTAAACATATATAATTATTGGTACATGCAAAACGGTCATTCGGAGGGTCCCGGGAATTGCAATTTCTTCGATGTTTTTTTCTTTGCTTTCTCACCATCAGCCAAAGGGTAACGGTCCTTCAAGAGCTTTGACATGATTCTATCGGTAGAAGACGCAGTTTCATCTAGGGGTCGTCATCCGCAGTTTCTTTGATCTTCAAATTATATTGCGGTATGGGGAATGGAGCCGGGGTCGCATATCCATTACGTGGTGGCGGAAATGGGGATGATCCTTGGCTCGATGAGTACTAATCTAGTCGACCCTTACCCTTTTTGGGTAGTGGGTTTTCCAATGTAATAGAAATTTGATCGACCTCCTCGCTATCTTCCACGATAAGAGTTTCATTTGGACCCACTGATTGCCAACCTTCACCATATGATTGAGAAGAATCACTTGACACATTAATTATAGTAGGACCAAATATGGCATTGAACTGGACCATGGCCGGCTCACCATTCCATACATACGCCCTCACCAGTGGGTTTTCCTACGTACATATGTGTGTAGGTTTCAAACAAATTGGAGAAAACAAATACGCGATATTGAATTTAGTACGTAACATAAAAAATGAGTTATAGTACCTTTGCTAAATTTTGCAAGACTTCGGGCTGTGCGAAAATGAGATTTTTTTGTTGGTCCCATCTAACACCCGGGTGTTCCGTTATTTGCTTGAACGTAGTGTATCGCTTGAATAAGAAACGGAACCTCCTTCCGCACATGGCAAAAGTGAATGTACATCCAAATTTTTTGTTAAGCTCCCACAAACCAAATCGAATAACTGAATTGTTCTTAGTATCCAAGCTTAATTGTTGGCTGCCACGCCCCTTGAAAATAGCATAAATGAAACACCTATCATGCTTGTATTGCCACCCATTTGTGTACAAAATGTCGACTTAGGAAAGATATTCCATATCCAATGCGGAAGAAATTTTTTAGCATGCAAATAAGATGAGCAATTTTTGCCTTGTGTTTAGTACTTACAATTTTTCATGCATCTACCTTATGCATCCTTTTATATTGGTTACTTTATAAAAAAATCATTTTCCCCCACCATCCTAAATAGCTTGTATAAGAATCTAATTCCTATCAACTTTTTATCAATCAATTCTATGTATAGGTAGCCTTTAATTTGGAATCAAATAGGGTTATGTTTGATCACGTGAACTCATGGTTGAAAAAAACAATATTGCAATAGATGACAAAATATTTCATGTTGATATTAATTTTATATGGAAGCTTTTTTGAAGAATATTTTTTTGTTCATCCATGCAATCAATTGTGGAGAAGAAGGGTGGTGTCTTATGTGTTGTCAAATACCAAGCAAAGATATGTGTGTGTTGTCATTCAAAGCCTAAGATTTGTGTATGTGTTGTCAATACCAAGCATGCTTTGTGTAAGCCTTATCTTTTCATATATATATATATATATATATGTGTGTGTGTGTGTGTGTGTGTGTGTGTGTCAATTTCTATGAATCTATATAAGAAAATTTACTAAGCTAAGTTGACCATCCAAATCTCTTGTGTTATGAAATTGACCTAATAAAAAAAAGGAAATTATGGAAGTACATATTAATCTTCATTTTTTACCGTAATGTAGTCGTTCAAAAATGGGACTAAAACCCTCTCATCATGTGTCTATAAAACGCATGGTTTTTTCTTTCAATTGTTCACTTTGCATAACATTACTTTCATACAATAATATCTATCTATCTATCTATCTATATATATATATATATATATTTCAGCTCGGCAATTAGTAAAAAAAAAGGGAATTCGCTGCCGAAATTGGTCACAAATCATCCATCCGAAGACATGTCAAGTTGCGGTTCATCATCACGATCGTCAAACTAGTCTAATCAACGTTCAAATATTAGCATTGATCCAAACGGTGTAGCTAAATGCGGGTGTGATAAAGTTCCACAAGTCCGAACCGCATGGACCAAAAAGAATCCCGGAAGAAAATTTGTCGGTTGCGTAAATTGGAACGTACGTGAATTAGTTTTTTGTTAATGTTATTCAAATGTCATAAACTTATGAATTTAATAGTAATTTAACATTTCGGTCAACTATGATTACAGAAACCCAGTGGGTGTGATGCGTTCGATTGGATAGAGGACGAAGTTTGCGACAAAGGGATGGAGATTGGGCGAACACTTCTAACAAGAATTGATGAAAGGGAGGAAAAACTTAAAGCAATTCAAGCCGTTAATGACACATTGAAGATGAACAACAAGAAAATGCATGAAGTCATACAGAAATTAACAACATCGAACAATGCATTACTGACGAAGAGGCAAAGCGATGATGTACAAATTCATGCCTTACAAACTGAATTGGACAAGTACAAATCAATAAGTTGGATTTTGAAGTTTCTATTCATAGTCGTTTGTGCTGTGTGGATGTATAAGGTTACAAAAAAGTACTAAGTAGGGCTACTATTTCATTTCACGTTGCATGAGACTATTTACTTAATTAGTCATTAAATTATCAATGTAGTCTCGTTTCATTGTATATTATTCCCTATTACGTGCTTATAATTTAGTAACATATATATATATATATCATTCATCCATGTGTACCAAAAATTAATCAAATGCCACATGAATAAACATACAATATATCCACAACTAGCCATTCAAATTACATACATGTCCAATCGAGTGTTTTCAAACATAACTGACACAAAATTAAACGCTAACCAAAATAGCAGTTTTCAATTATCCCATCCATCACATATATCAATAACTAATACCAGTCCTAATTAAAACCATTGTCACAGAAAAATAATGTTCAAAAATACCAATCATGTATTGTTTTAATTTAAACACCACCTCAAGCCCCCCTCGATTTTCTGACATCCATTTTTACTTTGTGAGCGGATCCACCAGTTATCAGGAAAGACAATCGTTGCCCGGCAGTAATTTTATTTTTCGTCACAAAGCCAACCCACCCGTTTTTGAACCAGCACGTACCCTGACCTTCTACTCCATCGTTGCCTTTCCACTTCAGTTGCACATCCACGGCAGTTTCTTCCCAAACGGGTTTTAGCTTCGCTACCCTCTTTGAATTGAGCCCATAAGCCTTCCATGCATGTGAAGGAATGCACTGGAACAATGATATACATTGTTATCACGAAAAAGTTATGACAATTGTTTTTACAAGCATCAAAACAGAAGAAAAAACACGTACAAAATACTAACTAATGCAGCTAGTCTTTGATGGACATAATCACAACCACCGCTTCGAGGGACCGTAACCGTGAATCCATCTTCTTCACCCACATCCGTGTCATCATCATCTTCTTCCGTTCCTTCATTCTCCTCTCTCAAGTCGTCCGTGTCACCTTCGTCATCATCATCTTCGCCAGTGCTTAATTCTAAACAAAAAGTGATTAGGGTAATTTGACATAAATATCTTGGTTAGAACTAATAAGGAAACATAATAATCATATACCAAATACAATAATAATTGCAATACAAAACATACCCTCATTGCTAATCACTGGGGCAAACTTGTACTTTTTGGATGACCCGCTAGGGATCATAACGGTTGCATGAAAAACCATATTACCCCGATGATGAAAATGGATGAACTCATTGACATGCTAAAAGCTAACGTGCTATGATAGCAAGTGCACTAGTCGTGTGTAGTAATAAGTGTGGACGAAAAGTCCGGGTTGTCGAACCACGGAGACTTGAATTCTAGTTTATGATTTTATACAAAAAACAACTACAATAAAAGTAACTTAAATGTAAAAACGTGTACAATAAGAACAAGGTTATGCAAATGAATTAAAACCAATTATAAAGGGAGACTAAGGCACATGATAGGTCCAAATTGATCAAATATACTTATAAAGGCTCTTGTTGTAGAATTACTCTTATATTGTTATGGTGAAAACTCCTAAGGTACAGAATAACCGATGTCTCGCGTATAAACTCCTATACTTAGATCGTGATTTCCCAAATATCCCTATCTGGAAATCTAACCACTAAACATGCATTAATGTACTAGAGTTCACTCGATTTGAATCGAACGACTTCATCCGGGAATCTTTACCTATGTCTAAGGCAATTCCTCATTAGTTGCGGGTCATGATGTGAATTTCTTGCACCCTAAGTCAATTTTCTCCCGAAATATTAACCTAGGCATAAGATTCTAACATATAGTGATCAAGTATATGCAAGATAGACAAAAACGGGGGGGGGGGCAGCCCCTAATCTGATTTCTCCACCATTCATCACCATTCTTCATCACTCTTGGAGGGGAAAACTAGAGGAAGGAAAAGAGCTTGGGGATTGAAGGCTCAACTTCAAGATCCATCATCATTCACCATTTAGGGAGTTTTTAAGAGCTTTTCATTTCATTTATGTCTATGAATATTCCTCTTATGTCTTTTATGCTTTCAATTATGAACTAAATTCGTAAGACTAGGGCCATGTAAGGCCAAATTGTGATATATGCTTACAATAGATGATTGTTGAGGTTGTTCTTATATTGTTATGTGAATTATGAAGAGTATGGGTTCCCCCTCCTTTTATAGCCAAAATTCCACTAAAGTATGCATTAAGAATTCCCATTAAAGTTCCCCAATGAGAATTCCATCTAAGGTGATGCTTAAAGTTTGGCTTTTAAGATTCCAACCAGCTAAAAAATGCTGAACTTTCGGCCCTTAAGAATTCCACCAAGCATAACCATGTGAAAACTTCAACAAAACACATGCATGCTGCCATTTTCTTGCTTTCCAGCGCAGTCTTAGTATTTTCCTCATACACTTCTCCACATATCTCCAAATTGGATGATTCAAGTCCCCATGTTCAGATAAAACATAGATCTACAACTTTCCAGAAGGACATTTTATCCAATTCGGTCGCTAAGTATACCTAAATTACGTTTCAACATGGAGGTTGTTTCTGATTTGGCGCCCATAAAGTAAATCTACCAAGAAACACACTTATGACAACCCCTCAACACATGTGCTGAATTATGGCCAAAAGTGATTCTTACCCATCATATAATGCTGGAATTTAGGCTAAAAAGGAGTAACATTCGGACTATCCATGCCTAGGCATGACTAGGAGGGCACTGGGGCGTATCCTGACACATGTACTTCTCTGTTCGGCGCAGCAATCGTATTTCCTTCACAATTATCTATATAGACCTCCGATTTGGATGTTTCAAGTTCCCATTTGAAGATAAGACATACATCTAAAACTTTGTAGAAGTAACTTTGTCTAAGTCGGTCTCGAAATGTACGGAATTATCGTTCGAATGTGGTAGGAGATGCATAAACCGCCTAGGTGTTGAAAAACATGCTTGAACTTGTTTTGTACATCGTTTTTCTTCCCTTTTCTTCATGTATTCTCATTTATTACCTGTATTCACTTAACACACCTATTAAATGTAAATGTGACATGATTTAAGCAATAAGTGAATCCAAATCATAAGAATTACGGTCTTAAAAACACGTAAAAACACCTCTTATCAACACCCCCAAACTTATCAATTGCTCGACCTCGAGCAATAAGAGCTATAAGGCAAGACCAACATCATTCAATGGGAGAAAACAAAACAACTAACTAACTCACTTTCGTGGAGTAAACGATGGCACTTAGCGGGTGCAACAAGCCTTTAAACCTTTGAGTTACCTCAAAGGACGAGTTATAGTCTCGTGAGGGTTTGCATACGATATACCCACAAAATCTAGCAAATTTTCAATCCCAACCGAATCAACACATCTCAATCTGATCAACAAGAATGAATGGCATAAAATCAACCTTTTAAAGTTCACAAATATATATATACATATCAACTACTTTTGCTCATGTGACACCAATACTTGAAACGACTCCCAAGGGTGTAGTGAAAAATAAATCTAGGGTATTATAGTCGAGAGGCATCCTTTCCAAATTTTGGACATTAATCCCATATCTATCAACTTTTGATCAAACACAAGGCACAATAATTATAGATAATCTCATAGCCATTTAAATTTCATTATCTCAAATATTCAACATTCAATTCATATGGAATTTCCATTAAACTTCATTAAGGCTAGATCATGTGCAATGTTTTATTCCATTAGGCTTTCTATGACACCCATGTAACAAGTTTTAGACCAATGACTGCCAAACTAGATAGTTTTGGGGCATTAAGTGTAGAGACACTCCTAAGGATTTAATCACTCGAGTATCAAAGGCCACGAAATAAAACTAGATCTTTTAAACAATTCACTTCTTTTGGCTTGAGCATAGCTCAAATTAGCATAATAGTACAGTATATAGGCATGAAACTTTTCACCTCCGGTAGGTATTAGCCTGACCACTTTTGGTCATACCAAGATTCAACCTTTTCAATTCATTGTTAGCATATAAAATTACTACTCAACTTATAACTTTATGAGAAATCTAAGTTAATATTTCTGGGAATAATTCCTTAAGTGTCTCAAGATGGTTATCCTCTACCTTCAATTTAAGTGCATTGTGAATCATCTAAAGAATCAATTCTAGTCTAAGGTCTCCACGAGCAATTTCAAAGATATATATTCCATTAAATTCAAATTATTTCAAGAATTCATGCCATTTTTCCAAGTCAATCAATTTCAATGCATCAATTGGAAGGACTAAAAATTTTTCATGCTTGATTTTCTCAACAAAGAAGCATATAAACATGATATCAAACAAACTTTCCCTAAAATTAAGCTAAAAATTAGGATTGCACCATCAAAGTTCAAAATAAGTACTCTTCTAAACACCCCCAAACTTAAATCTCCCCAATGTTGTTACAACAAGGTCCCCAATGTTGTTACAACAAGCATACACAACAGTAAAAGAACACTTACAACCAAGGATGTTGAAAAACATCCTTAAACTTCCAATACATAATCCTATAGCTTCTCCTCCTCTCGAGTAAAATGAGCATGGTCCAAATTTGCATCATATCTAACACTTCAACTTTTCAAACCATCAAGCATAAGAAAACATACATGTCAAAAGTGCATGTTTGAACACAACATAAAGAAACAAACTAAACAAAACAAAAACAAAATCAAAAAGAAAAACAAACTTACAAACTTGGGTTGCCTCCCAAGAAGCGCTAGTTTAGAGTCGGTAGCTCGACTTTGTGCTCTTTGAGGTTCAAATAGGTGGTCCATTTAACACGACCAAATCCTTGTCATGCCTCCTTTTAGCTCCATGGTCTACTTGCTTCCACTCATATTGCGGGATTTTGCAATAAGCCCTTTGTATTGGATGAGTCTTTTCAATCTTACGAGCACGGCGATGGGGTGGAATGTATTTCATGCATAAATCTTCTTTTCCCTCTTTGTTGTGTTTATCATAGGGAATCTCATCCTCCAACTCGAGTGTGCCCTTAACCTTGCCATTTGCACATTTCTCATCAAGAGAAGGGTTAATAACATCGATATTGGAACAAGTAAGATCATCCATAGATGGTTTCCTGTTATTAGAAGCATCAAATATCACTTTTACATCTCCTACCCTCAATGATAACTTACCTTTTCCCATGTCGATCTTGGCATTGCTAGTGACTAGGAAAGTTCTTCTTAGAATCAAGGGCATCTCAACATCTTCCTCCATATCAAGGACCACAAAGTCAACCCGAAAAAAGAATTTGTCAACTTGTACAATAACATCTTCTATTATCCCCTTTGGTCTCTTAATTGATCCATCGGCGAGTTGGAGGCTCATTGATGTCGGTTTGGGATTTCCAAGGCCCAACTTCTTGAAGAGAGAATACGGGAGGAGATTGATACTTGCTCCCATATCGCAAATAACCTTTTCAAAAGTAAGAGGGCCAATGGTGCACGAAATGGTGAGCCTCCCCGGGTCCTCACAAAGAGTCGCCACAATCCTACGGAAAATCGGATCCATATCCTTCTTTTTTGTTTTTTGTGCATTTGGAAATGGAAGACGAACCTCGATGGGATGATGCGTTGGAGTTGAAGGGCCAGCTGTGGAGGATACAGAATGTGGCGCTTGGGTGTGACAATTGGCGCCTTGGCGCAGCGACAAGGGCGCCTGGGCGTGGATGGATGGGCGCTCGGGCGCATCAGTGCGAACATTATCACCTTTTACCTGTTCGCCACTTCTCAAGGTAATTGCATAGCATTGCTCTTTCGGGTTCTTTTCCGTGTCACTTGGTAAAGTTCCCGGGGCTCTCTCGCTGATTGTCTTTGCCATTTGACCCATTTGTGTCTTCAAATCCTTCATATCCATCATTAAATCCTTCATCATAGTACGGAGTTCGTTGATTGCTGAATCCGATTTCTTTATTTCCTCATCAAGACGTTCATCAGTTGTAGGAGGCCTGACTTGCCTTTGTACATGAGGATTACCTTGCCTTTGAGCTTGATTGTTGATGAATGGAGGCCTTGGTGCTTGATAGATATCGATATGGGCGTTTTGTGTCAGATTGGGCCTCCTTGGAAAATTTTCGGGCACATGGAAGTTCAATTGAGGTCGATTGGCATTTCCAACATAGTTTACATTGCCAACCATTGTTTCCAAAACGACTTCTTTTTCCAACTCTTGAACACGAGCAATTTTTTTAGTGGGTGTGATCTCTTCATCATCGGGATAGAGCTCATCTTCCCGGGCTAATTGCTCAATCTTGTCCCACACACTTTGGCAATCGAGCCCAAGGAGATCACCACCGGCGCCGGCATTGAGCCTATTTCGGATGCGCGAATGGACTCCATCATGGAATCGTAATACTTGCTCGCTCAATCTTAGGTTGTGATCCGGACATTTTCAGAGCATGTTTTTATATCTAGCCCATGCCTCGGCTAAGGACTCATGATTCCCCTGCTTAAACTCCTTAATGTTGGTCCTTAGCTCGTTGATTTTTGAGGGTGGAAAGAATTTACTCAAAAAGGCATCGACCAATTGTCCCCATGTTGTGATGGATTGGGGTGGTAGAGATTTGTACCACATGGTCGCCCTTTCCTTTAATGAGAAGTGGAAGACTCTTAGATGAATTGCATCGAGATCCCGTGGATGAAATTGGGTAGTCATGAGAGTATCGTCTAAAGTCTCCAAATGCTCATGAGGTGATTCATGGGGCTCTCCATAGAAGGGTTCGCTTTGCACCATGCTAAAGATGTGTGACGGAATGTGATAATTTGGTGCAAAGAAATTTGGAAAGACTACGGGCCCCGGTATGGTGTGGACCCTTGGAGGTAGACTTTCCCGGACCGATGGAAGTCTTTGAGGAGGTGCCGGTTGCATAGCTTGGAAAAGATTTTGCAGCCATTCCCTGTTTTTCGGAAGATTTATGTCGGGAAAATTTCCATTTGGATTTAGATTGTCGGCCATTTCTCGAGCTTGTCTACTAGATCAAAGAACACGCTCTATCTCCGGCTCAAAATTGTATAGGGGCTCGTTAGAAGAGCGGGTCATGCACCACAAATTACACCTAACAAATAAACACAAGAAAAAAAATTAGATTAATAAAATAAAAGAAAGGTTAGAAATAAACGAAAAATTAAGAATTATGAAAATTTAAACAAAAAAAATCAAAAACTAAAATGAAAGAGTCCCCGGCAACGGCGCCAAAAACTTGACACGCTAAAAGCTAACGTGCTATGATAGCAAGTGCACTAGTCGTGTGTAGTAATAAGTGTGGACGAAAAGTCCGGGTTGTCGAACCACGGAGACTTGAATTCTAGTTTATGATTTTATACAAAAAACAACTACAATAAAAGTAACTTAAATGTAAAAACGTGTACAATAAGAACAAGGTTATGCAAATGAATTAAAACCAATTATAAAGGGAGACTAAGGCACATGCTAGGTCCAAATTGATCAAATATACTTATAAAGGCTCTTGTTGTAGAATTACTCTTATATTGTTATGGTGAAAACTCCTAAGGTAGAGAATAACCGATGTCTCGCGTATAAACTCCTATACTTAGATCGTGATTTCCCAAATATCCCTATCCGGAAATCTAACCACTAAACATGCATTAATGTACTAGAGTTCACTCGATTTGAATCGAACGACTTCATCCGGGAATCTTTACCTATGTCTAGGGCAATTCCTCATTAGTTGCGGGTCATGATGTGAATTTCTTGCACCCTAAGTCAATTTTCTCTTGAAATATTAACCTAGGCATAAGATTCTAACATATAGTGATCAAGTATATACAAGATAGACAAAAACACAATTCACATGACATAACAATATAAGAACAACCTCAACAATCATCTATTGTAAGCATATATCACAATTTGGTCTTACATAGCCCTAGTCTTACGAATTTAGTTCATAATTGAAATCATAAAAGACATAAGAGGAATATTCATAGACATAAATGAAATGAAAAGCTCTTAAAAACTCCCTAAATGGTGAATGATGATGGATCTTGAAGTTGAGCCTTCAATCCCCAAGCTCTTTTCCTTCCTCTAGTTTTCCCCTCCAAGAGTGATGAAGAATGGTGATGAATGGTGGAGAAACAAGTAGGATTTCAGGTCATAATAGCTTATCACATTTAATGCACTTATCAGACATTTAATGCATTTAAATTTATTTCCCGTTGGAAATAAATGTCCGTTAAATGATTGCATTTAAGTCCTTCATGACTTGAGGATTTATTTCAGGTGAATCTGATATTGATCGCTGGAGTGTTTTGAGCACTTAATCCATAAATCCTAAAATAGTTCTTTAGCATTTGACGGACGCTAAGAACAAATCTTCATCTTCATTTGACTTAAGACCTTGATCTTCAACTTTATCTCTAATAGACTCACCTAGAATTCTATTAGCGTTTCCATATCTAATACTTAGTCTAAAATCTATAAAGATAAAATTACAAGCCTAATCAAACTTACATACTTTCAAACGCTTATATAATTGATCTATGAAGGCAAAAACTTACATTATATTTGGGGTCTAACATAAAATCCTATCTTGTCATCATCAAAACATCTAACATGAAATTCCTAACAATTTCCCCCCTTTTTGATGATGTCAAGACCTTAACTCTTATAACTCTTTTATAGATTAAGAGTTCAAAGAAAACTCCAAAAATAATTATAAGTTAGCGTTTGAAAGGTTAGTAAAGTTAGCAAATGTTAGATTAGCCTCAACAAGATGTTTCAGCGATAAATCATTCATTCATATGGAATAATTAAGCATACATGATTTACAATTGAGAGAAAGTACTTTAAAGCGACAAATAGAAATATATAAAACAACATAATCATTCATCTTTTCTGTGGCTTCTTATTTGCTTCTACTTCATGATAGATTTCAGACACTAAATCCAGTAGAAGTCTATCAACATCTATCATAGTTGTATGCTGGACTTCATTGTAGTCATGTCTTCTGCGTCTAGCGCTTTCTTCCAGTTCCAACAACCTTTCCACCCAAACCTTCGGAGGGATTCCATGTTCTCGGATCAAGTCATGATAAATGTCTTGTCTTCGATCATTGGTGGATTTCCAGTTGATAGGTCTTCTAAGCGGTCCGGCATATGGGTGAAAATCCATACTCTCTAAAAACTCAACGTCCAAGTCTGGGAGTAAGTGCTTGTCTTGATAATATCTAGGCTTTCGCTTCTTAGTAAGCATTTTCTTTATGCTCACTATCTCCTCGAACATAGATCGCCAGTGTTTGTTGTCTGTCTTAGAGATAGCCTTGGACTGGGACTTTTCTTTCAGATCTTTCCTCTTCTTGGCATCATCAAGGGAGGTCTTTAATTCAGCGATGTCCCGACGGAGAAGCTTGGCTTCATCTATTAAGAGAGCTACTTGCTCAGCGATACTCTCAGAGGCCATATTGGAAGAATTATGGCGCTCAGTATCAGCGGATGCATTTTGGGCAAGTTTTCTGTTGAAGTCATCAGAAAGCTCGTTGATCAGGGGAGCGATACTATTCATCATAGTGACTGAAAGCTTGTTTGCGTGACTCATGTCAGCCTTGAGCAATCTTTCCACGTTATGAAGCATTGAGTTGCTGCGCTCTTCTAAGCGAGAACAAGAGCCTGTTAGATCGCTAAGAGAATTGCGAACGACTTTCTTGAAATCTCTTGCCTCTGGATCACTTTCTGAGTCAGATTCCGAGTCTGAGGAGGAACGCTCAGGACCATATGAGCTGGAAACTGGAGCTTTGCCTTTAGATTTGTCTCTTACAAGAGGCTCTTCACGCTCATCAAGGACTTCCTGAACTTCTTCAATCACTTGATCCAAGATGGATCTGCAAGCGCTAAAGAGGACTCGACTATTGGAGCGCTTGAAAGATCTGGCAAAGAAGCCTCGAGTATTTGAGCGGTTTCTACAGTAGGAGAATCTTCTATTTCAATAGTTTGGATTGGAGAAGGGGCTTTAATGGCAATGACCCAGAGTGGGCCAATCGCTTCCATAACGTGCCTTGGACTGATCAGGTTGGTCTGCGGGATATAGAATATAGCGTCTTTGCGCTCTTTAGTGCTGAGTGCAAATTGCACATCCTTCGGCAGATCAACTCCTAAAATGTAAGAGTTGTAGAAGTCCAAAATAAATGGAATTAGCGCTCTGGCAGCTTCTTGATCCATTGGCCGAATAAGCGATATCATCTTGGCCAGTTGTATGTTCTGTTCACAAAATAGGACGGGAAGCAAGTTGTATCCTTTGAAGTCACTAAGACCAGGATCGAAATGCGGAGTGATTGAAATATCCAACGACTGAGCATTTTTAATTATCGCTCGGTGCTCATGGTAAAATTCAGCAAGGTCAGCATGGTCATTGTCAAGGCTCAAAGGGACTTCACTTTGCCCTGGCAGAATTGGTTGCTTACTAGAAAAAACATCTTCATTGAGGTTAGGAAGGATGCGCTGAACAAAGTTCTGAGTTGGATGATAAATGTAGAGTCCTCCCTGATCGATTAAGCTAAGGTGCTGTCGAATATAGCGTTCTATCCATTGCCGGTAATAAGGCAAAGCGCTAATATTGCCTACCAGATTCTGGCGTTGCTGAAGTAGAAACACGGCAAAGCCTCTACGTCTGTAATCTATTCCAAACTGAAACAGGAATGGATACTTCACAAGCTCTTTTAACGTGTAAAAACGCAACACGAACTCTTCAGCCCATTTTGCAGTATCCATCATCCATCGCTTACCAAGTTTATCATCTTTCTTCTATTCTTTTCTAGCTGCAATAAACTTTTCAAAGCGTTCCAGTTCTTCATCATAATCCTCAGCCCATAGTCTTGCAAGATATTCACGGACTTTAGCTTCTATCCAAAAATTAATAGGATTGGGATGTTCAGCAACAACTGGTCCTTTTCCTTTCCATAATCTGAGAGGTTTAGAGGATAGAGCATTCTGAGGAGAGTGAACAACTTTGGGGTCAGCGGAGTACCCGATTCTGTTGAGATTTCTTCGTCTGGATTCTTTGAGCAATCACCCATATGGGGATTCTTGATGACGATCTTATTATGACGCAATGGATAAAAGAACTCTTCAGAATGGCCAGTAAAGTTGAAACGCTTCTCGTCAAATTCTGTCATGTTGAACGCTGTTTCTTCTTAGGCTTCGACTTCTGTTTCTTTGCTAGCTTGGCTGGCTCAGCAACCTTCACAGCGATCTTTCGTTTTGGTCGTTTAACCACCACAACTTCTTCAGATGAGGATGATAATGTAGATGAAGACGCTTGCTCTTCATCATCGCTGCGAACAACTCCTTCGGCAAGAAGTTGCTCATGCTCTTCTTTGGGAACTGCTGTACTGCCACGTCGCCTCGGCTTGAGCAGCTCACTGATCATCTTCTTCCCATAGAACTTAAGCGTTGGGACTTTCTTTCCAGCGGTGTTGATGAAACCGCTAGCGCTTAGAATATGACTTAGCACAATCCCGTAAGGCTTGGGATTTACTGACTTGGCCATCGCTGCCTTAAAGCGATTAAAAACGTAAAGCGACCAATTAATCTTTAATTTGGTCAGAATGGATACCATTATCTTGTATTGAACATTTGAGATCTTATCGAAGCTTCCCTTTCTGCATTCGATCATCTTTGCGCATATGTCCGCAAGAATGACATATTCGCCCTTCATGTCATTCTTCTTGAAGTTGGGTTCGTAGGCAGCTTCAACTTCATCCTTCTTGATTAACGCTCAGACTTTGGTAGCATCACCAAGAGTAACATTCTCAACTTCGCCACCATCATTTGGCAAATTTAGTAAAGATGAAATAAGAGAAGGAGTGAGGACGAAGGTCTCACGGGCAAAGGGAAAGACACAGGAAATGGAGTTTCCATCGTCGGAGATTTTTGCATTCTGGAAGAAGAAGAGGGTTTCTTTCTCATGGATGTTAAAAACGGCAGTTATCATATCACATAAACCAGACTCTTGGACGAGTGGAAGAATAGTCCTTAGAGGGAAGTTTTAGTTATCAAGTAGTCCCAGTTAACAAGAAATCTGGCGTTAACAGTGACTGGTTTCTCTGATTTCGAAGATTTTCCAGCAGCAGATTTTGAAGATTTGGGTGCCATTGATGAACTGGAAAAGCTTCGGTTGAGGGGAGAAAGGAGAGTCTTTTTGCCTTGGAGAAAATAGATTTTACAGTAGGATAATTTGGAAGTGATAAAGGTTTACTGTAAAGATTATGAAGGGTTTAAATAGGAGGCAAAAAATAACTCGTCAACTATTAGATGACTGGCACGTGTACAGAGATTAATTTTGAAAATAACAAAACTTAAGTCTGAGCCGTATACACATAAATATGGATGTCAAATGGTGCGGAAAAATAGGGTAACAACTGTTAAATATAAAAGTTTGAAATCCGCAGTTATTTTTTTTTCAAAACGTTTGAATATTTTTGAAATTTGTAGCGTGAAATACACGCGCCTGATAGTACACTGACACGTACTCAGACAGGTGCAGTTACTGAACCGCCTAGTTTTTAGATAGGAATCATTAAACGTCAGTTTGATTTGATAAGCATGTGTGGGCATTTGTCAAATCTAATCTTTTGGACTTATCCACACGCTACTTTTTAGCGATGAAAACTATGCATGATTTTCAGAGAAAAATACTTAGCGTTTAAGTGGGAATCTTTTAACGCTGAAGTCTTTTTAATAAAATATAAATTTCCCAAGGTTAAAGATTTTTAATAAAATCAATCGCTTGGATTTATAAAAGATATTTTCAATTAATTTTATTAGAGATTGATTTTGTCATGCATAATAGATAAGCGCTAGTGTTCAATGCATAAATTTTCAAAATCAATTTTTGATCACAGTCGCTTATGAATTGAGACAAGTACAATTTTAAAGTTCACCCTAAAATTGATGACTCATTTCATTCTTTGAAAAACATTTTGAACATAAATTTAAAGTGGATTCCCCCTAAATTGTATGCCTATAAAATATGATGCTTTATGATTTAAGCGTTTAAATCAATCATACCTAGTTCACGTCTCAAAGTGAGAAAGCGTTGTTCGTTGAGCGCTTTGGTGAAGATATCTGCCAGTTGTTTGTCAGTTCCAATGAAGTGCATGGAGATATCTTTCTTTTGAACATGGTCACGCAAGAAATGGTAGCGAATGTCAATGTGTTTAGTTCTAGAATGAAGGACAGGATTTTGGGTCATAGCTAAAGCGCTTTGGTTATCACAATGAATTGGGGTAGGACCTAGAATCGTTCCATAATCTCTAAGTTGTTGCCTCATCCAAAGGATTTGTGCACAACAAGATCCAGCGGCTACATGTTCTGCCTCAGCGGTAGAAGTCGCTATGGATTGTTGTTTCTTACTATGCCACGAAATTAGTCTATCACCCAGAAATTGACATGTACCACTAGTACTCTTTCTATCTATTTTGCATCCTGCAAAATCTGCGTCTAAGTAACCAATAAGTTCAAAATGAGAGTCCCTTGGATACCATAAGCCCACATTCTGTGTGCCTTTTAGGTACTTAAGGATTCTCCTGGTAGCATTTAAGTGTGATTCTCTAGGATCAGCTTGGAAGCGTGCACACATGCATACCGAAAACATAATATCAGGTCTGCTAGCGGTAAGATAAAGAAGTGATCCATTGATACCTCTATAATTAGTGATATCAATTTTCTTCCCACTTTCATCTTTATCTAACTTAAACGTTTGGCTCATTGGAAGTTTTGAAGATGATGCATTTTCTATACCAAATTTCTTAATCATATCCCTTGTATATTTAGTTTGGTTAATAAATATGCCATTAGGGAGTTGTTTAACTTGTAATCCTACGAAGAAAGTTAATTCAACCATCATGCTCATTTCAAATTGTTCTTGCATCATTTTCGAAAATTTCTCACACAATTGCTTATTAGTAGATCCGAATATAATATCATCAACATAAATTGACTAAGAGAATATCTTCATTATGGGTAATTTTAAATAACATTGTATCAATGCTGCCTTTTGAAAAGCCTTTCCCTATAAGAAACATAGAGAGAGTGTCATACCATGCTCTTGGTGCTTGTTTAAGGCCATAGAGTGCCGTATCCAATTTGTAGACCATACTTTTCCCATGGTTGTTGATGAATCCTGGAGGTTGCTCCACATAGACTTCTTCTTGGAGTTTACCATTCAGGAATGCACTCTTCACGTCCATTTGGTATACTGTGAACTTGTTGAATGCGGCAAATGCTATGAACATCCTAATCGCTTCAAGACGGGCTACTGGGGCATACGTCTCATCAAAATCAATACCCTCTTCTTGGCAATAACCCTGAGCGACTAATCTGGCTTTGTTTCTTATAACAATGCCATCTTCATCCATCTTGTTCCTAAAAACCCATCTAGTTCCAATAACTCCTTAGTGAGTTGTTATTGGTACTAGCGTCCAAACCTTGCTTCTCTCAAATTGGTTAAGCTTTTCTTGCATTGCTTCTACCCAACTTGAATCACTGAGCGCTTCATCCACTTTCTTTGGTTCTATTTGAGATAGAAAGCTTGCGAACATGGCCTCATTTATTGTTGAGGACCTAGTTCTAACAGGTGCTTCAATTTCTCCAATACCTAGCTCTGGTGGATGGTTTCTAAGGCATTTACGATCTGGTTGGAACGGGTTCAGGGGCTCTTGATCATCAATCGCTTGACCCTCATTTGTCTCATGTGTAGTCGCTGCATCATTCACAATTCTAATTTGCTCTTGATGATCA
The DNA here is from genome assembly GCA_019426215.1 of Buddleja alternifolia. NCBI lineage: Eukaryota > Viridiplantae > Streptophyta > Magnoliopsida > Lamiales > Scrophulariaceae > Buddleja > Buddleja alternifolia. The sequence goes on along the minus strand of CM033393.1, from coordinate 24,920,005 downwards.
TTCTCTTCATGACCATCAGCGATTCTGACAATGTCCTCATTAGTAACCTCATGAGTAATCTTAGGATTTGACACATTATATCTCAACATCCTCATCATCATCACTATCATCACCAAGATTGATTTGTGACTCTTGTTGGGCAAGATCTTCGATTCCTATATCATCAGGATTAACCTTACTCGGTTCTTGGTTAGATTATCAAACACAACATGAATGGATTCTTCAACCTTCGATTTGATCTTATCTAGGATGCGAAAACTCGTTCCGTTCTTGGCATGGCCTAGAAAGATTCCCTCATCCGCTTTAGGATCAAATGTCTTTAGGCTGTGGGATCCATTTTTATGAATGAAACATTTTGAACCAAATACATGAAAATTTGAAACGTTAGGCTTACGTCCCTTCCACAACTTATATGGAGTCTTCTCATGTTGCTTGTTAATCATACACCGGTTCTGAGTGCAGCAAGCGGTGTTGACCAAGAGATCTTTTGATCCAGTCATGTGCCTTGATGACCCACTATCAATGTACCAAACTGAGGTATCGGAGTTGGCTCTAGGTACCTGCATTGAAAAGGGAAGTTCTATTTCTGTTTAGGTACCCATTGTTCCTTGGGTCCTTTAACATTAGTAGCATTGTTAGTTTGAATTAGAACTTTAGGAACCCATATTTGCCTAGTCTTCACTGTAGGAATACTAGCCTTCTTGGGTTTCACATTTTGTTGTGTGCGCTTTTTGGGTGTATAATAATATCCTCGATTATAATAGTAATCATAATCATAGTCACAATCATAATTATCATAGTATCGATAATATGATCTTGACTCCCTTGGATTTTTACACTGGTATTTCCTTGGCGCTGGCTTGGGTTACACTTTTGGTGCTTTACGTTTAGCGCTTGATTCACAGTGGTCAGGTTTATCCTTAGCCTTTTGAGCGTTTGGATTAACCCGTCTTTGTGAATCATTTGCTTTTATCTTTCCCTTGCCTGAGTCAGCTTTGGCTTTCTCATTTGGCCTCGTACCATTATTGCTTGGTTCATTCAGCGTTTGACTTTGTCAACCTTTCTCAACAAAGAAAACACCCTTTCCTTTGTTGTTCGCCGTAACATTAGATTTATTTGGTTGTTTACCGAATTTATTGCATCCTAAACCGGTCTTTTCACCAAACCTTTTAACAACAAATACCAGTCCTAATTAAAACCATTGTCACAGAAAAATAATGTCCAAAAATACCAATCATGTATTGTTTTAATTTAAACACCACCTCAAGCCCCCCTCAATTTTTTGACATCCATTTTTACTTTGTGAGCGGATCCACCGGTTATCAGGAAAGCCAATCGTTGCCCGGCAGTAATGTTATTTTTCGTCACAAAGCCAACCCACCCGTCTTTGAACCAGCACGTACCCTGACCTTCTACTCCATTGTTGCCTTTCCACTTCAGTTGCACATCCATGACAGTTCCTTCCCAAATGTGTTTTAGCTTCGCTACCCTCTTTGAATCGAGCCCATAAGCCTTCCATGCATGTGAAAGAATGCACTGGAACAATGATATACATTGTTATCACGAAAAATTTATGACAATTATTTTCGAAAGCATCAAAACAGAAGAAAAAACACGTACAAAATACTAACCAATGCAGCTAGTCTTTGATGGACATAATCACAGCCACCGCTTCAAGGGACCGTAACCGTGAATCCATCTTTTTCACCCACATCCGTGTCATCATCATCTTCTTCTGTTCCTTCATTCTCCTCTCTCACGTCGTCCGTGTCACCTTCGTCATCATCATCTTCGCCAGTGCTTGATTCTAGTGATTGGGGTAATTTGACATAAATATCTTGGTTAGAATTAATAAGGAAACATAATAATCATATACTAAATACAATAATAATTGCAATACAAAACATACCCTCACTGCTAGTCACTGGGGCAAACTCGTACTTTTTGGATGACCCGCTAGGGATCATAACGGTTGCATGAAAAACCATATCACCCCGATGATGAAAATGGATGAACTCACCCATTTGCAAACTATACATTTTTCGAAATCGATCCCACTCCGTACTGTCACGGACTTAGCCTCGATACTAACATCCCGTGCGGCACTTAGCCCTTCAATCCGCCTCTTGCGAGATTGTGCTAAGTCAGCCTCAACAATCACTCACGTGCTCGTGTGTGAAAAAGGAATTTGGCAATAGAGAGTAAGAAATTTGGAAGGAAGAACACAAGAGTAGAACTTGAGAGAATACTACACTATTACCCTCAATGACTCACAAGACTTGATTCTACACTTGGTTGATTACAAATGAGCCCCTAACCTCTATTTATACTACCCATCCTTGAAATGGACGGCTAAGATTAACTTAATCCTACGGCTACGATCTATTATCTAGATTATTCTTCTAGATATGGAAGCTTCTAGATAATTCTACCTACACATGTCTTTACACAATTCTAGATACTTCTACAATGCTCCACTCGTATCCAGAATATTCTAGAACCTTCTACAATGTTCTACAACATTCCGGACTTTCTACTAGTTTCTATACTATTCTAGAACATTCCAGAACATTCTAAAATCTTCTAGATGTTTCTAGAATCTTCTAGATTTCTCCGGAATATTCAAGTAGACTCTAGACTCTCGTCTCGAGCAAGGTGACACGTTCCAGTCATCTCAAAATACTTCAAACTGTCAGGGCGTGACAGTACGCTCCAATATCAACACACCATCAACACGTGCAACCCCGAAAGTAAAAGTAGCTAGGATAGTTTTTATGGTTAGACGGGATTGAAGGGTCAAACGAGCAAGTTCAGCAAATGAAGCGGGGATCGTCTAAAAACAAAGTTTGAATTTATATAAAAATTACTACATATGATCAAACAAACTATGTATCAAACTTGACACTGCTTTATAGTAAACAATTTACAAAATATACCGGTCTTTACTCCCATTCGGGAATGAATAGACCCTTCATCTATGTCAACTTTTCCTTTCTAGCACTTGGCATCTTATCTCCTACTAAAATGTAATTCATGAAAACATGGTCTATGATTATATAAAACACAAAAGAAGAAGCCATGCACTCATAATCACAGTTAAAGACATTGTAAACTACCAAAAATCAAACTTCATTTCTGCAATGATATAATCAGTAATCACAGTCCAAATAAACGCTCATGTACTCAAAATTTAAGTGCATATCAAGGTCAACAGATAACTCACCTAGTGCACATTAATCCGAACAACACATAACCACAAAAATCCGAACAACACAAAACTAGAAAAATCCGAACAACACATAACATAACATGAACACTGCCAATTTATGCACAAAAATCTACTAGAATAGAGTAGAGAATGAAGAAAAGAAAATTGAAAATGCCTCAAACTACAAACTGATGGTGGTCCCACGTGGCATACGAAAGGGTCTAGAAGGGAGGGGGGTTGAATAGGTCCTGAAGTCTTTTTCGACTTCAAAAATTTCGTATCACTTTTAAAGATTAGAATGCTTAGGAAGTTGGGCGCTTGGGTTAGGCGCTTCAGTGAAGATAACTTAGACTCAGTGATTTTAGCAATTTACCAAAGTAGGGTAACGCTTAGATCACTTAATCAAGGTTAGCACTGCGTAAATGATTTTAAAGCTTAGCGTTTAGTTTTAGTTAAGTAGTCGCTTGGCAGTTTAGCTTGTCTTTTTCAGAATAACTATGAGAATATGAAACAAGACAATAATAAAAGTAAATAACACAAGATGTATAAGGTTCACAGGGTGATGTCATCCCAGCTACGTCCTTCTTCTCCTTTTTCACTTGGAGGAAATTTACTAAGTTGATTATCAAAGAATCACACAGAATTTTCTACAAGGTAGTAAAGAGGTGAAAAATGATCTCGGGCTCCTTGATCACACAGATTTCAGCACCAATGAAGATCTTCTTCTACAAGCTTCTCTCACTCAGAAATACTGTCTGTAAGGGGTTTCAACAACTTTCTCACTCAGATGAAAGGTTGAGGGTTTTGTCACACAGGTTTTGTTTGTTTTTGGAAAGATCAAACAACTTGGAATATCTCAGTACGAGTTTAGGTGGCTTCTTTTGAAGAGGTTTGAGATATTTGTGACTGTCTGGAATGTATGTAAAAAGCTTGAAGAATTTTGGCTATGGAGTTTCTAAGCTTTTTCTTTGAAAGAGAATTTCAGCAAAGTTTTCTTGTGCATGTACGTATGTCTCTATCTTTTAGGGTTTGCTGGAGGTAAGGTATTTATAGGCATTTTTTTGGGATTATGTCCGTTGGACATATGTAGGAGCGTGCCTTTCACGCGACGCGTGATTCTACCTTTTCTCTGACATTCCTGAAATCCTACTGGTTTCGATTGGACGTGAGCAATCTTAAACTCTGAAAAGTCTGACAGTCTAGTCAAAAGGTGGCTTGTCCACAAGTCATAATAGCTTATCACATTTAATGCACTTATCAGGGATTTAATGCATTTGAATTTATTTCCTGTTGGAAATAAATGTCTGTTCAATGATTGCATTTAAGTCCTTCATGACTTGAGGATTTATTTCATGTGAATTTGATATTGATCGCTGGAGTGTTTTGAGCACTTGATCCATAAATACTGAGATAGTTCTTTAGCGTTTTACGGATGCTAAGAACAAATCTTCATCTTCACTTGACTTCAGACCTTGATCTTCAACTTCATCTCTAATAGACTCACCTAGAATTCTATTAGCGATTCCGTATCTAATACTTAGTCCAAAATCTACAAAGATAAAATTACAAGCCTAGTCAAACTTACATACTTTCAAACTCTTATACAATTGATCTATGAAGGTAGAAACTTACATTATATTTGGGGTCTAACATAAAACCCTATCTTGTCATCATCAAAACATCTAACATGAAATTCCTAACAATTGAAAACTGCATCATTTGAGACTGAAAAATACAACAAACAATAATTTACAATAATTGTAATATATGCCATAATACTATCTACTTTACATCATCATCTTTGTAAATGCATCAAATTTCCAAAAAATAAAGGGTTTCGGAGTAAATCGGTAGACTTACCTGAGAAGGGTGTCCAAATATCGTTGGTTGCAGGAAGAAAAATGACACGAATGGCGTCAAATGTTATTTCCAAAAACGGATCGACAGAATTAAAAAAAAAATTGTTTACCTGTTTCAGTAGAAAACGGTAGAGAAGCAGAAAATTTCGTCCATTTTTGGGAAGCTTCAGCCTTAAAATGGTGGGATCAGGGGTTTTGGTGTGGGGGTAGTGGTGGGGTAGTTGGAGGTTATTTTAAACGAGGGCAATTTAGGGTTACCAATATTATATGGGGGCAAAAGTGTATTAAGCCCAACCCACATAAACCCACCAACCAAACAGGAAAAAAACTTTATTGAAGTGGGCCGAAAAAAGTAACCACACAAGATTCCAAAAATTGGGTTGGGCTTCCCTTTGGTTTCAAACGCTTGGACACTTTTATTACATCTAAACCCAACCCCCAACCAAATGAGCCTTAAGGACCCGTTTTGTGCGGGTTATTGGGGTGATATGCTATTTTATCACACCCCGAAGTACCCATTTTTTTCAGTGGATGGAGGCCCGTGATGGATATAGGGCCCACCCTTTATCATTGAATTGGGTGATAACTGGTCCACCTAAAATAGGTGGCATTACTGAATCCTTAATGACCTTTTCCTCAAAGACGCTGGGATTTGTGGGGATAGGATGAATTTGAGGGAACAACCCTGTACATGATAAGTCAATCATGTGTTATGTAAAAAAATAATCTCTGAATCCTTTTATCAACCTGGACACTATTATCTATATTGTATAAGTGATAACCCCATTGACAAGTTAAAATTACAAATTTACCCATGGACAAATAAAGTCAAATTTCAATCATTTTGTCCATTCTTAAAGAGGTTCTCCAGCGGTGGAACTTACCATTTCCATCCATTTGTATATGTAGGATGTGAATCTGAATATGTGTATCCATTAGGGCTAAGCAACAATATTCCGAAACCGCCTGAACCGCACCAAACCTTTTTCATCAAATTGTTGCGCAAGCCGCGGTCTCAATTTAAATGAAAACCGCACTGCCAAGTTGGTTTGGTGGTGGTTTTGGACCAAACCGCACCAAACCGAATCGCAAAACCGCCTTTATTTTTTATATATATATATATACATATTTATTTTTATTTTTTATATATTTACATATTATTTTAGCCTTTTTATTAAATTAAAAGCATTTAACTATTAACTATGAGTTTAATTGGCCATTATCTTCGATGGACTTCACTGTTGAAGTTGTGTGCAAGAATTTTATCAACTGGCTAAACTTTTAATAGATTAATAAGTTGTTTTTTTAAGTTAATTTTTGTTTAAGTACCAAAGAATTTGTACTTCTCTAATTTTGTTTTAGCCTTGCGGACCAACTTTCGTAGTGTTTTCGTTTAAGCCTTGTAGGCTAAGTCATTATTATGTATGGACTATATAGTAGGACGACTTAGTCCTATATTTTAAGTTTTTGTAAGTTTTTGATTATGTTATGTAGTTTTTGGATTAATAATTTGTGTTAAGCATAACTTTTATCTATGTGAAATATATTATTAGGTTTAGCTAGGCAACCCATGTTTAAAAGATTACACTTTTATGCAAATATCCTTAAATATTTCTTTTTAGTTAGAAAAAAACCGCAAAATGCACCAAACCGCCCAAAACCGCTCAAAACCGCACCCTTGATTTTATTTTTCAAAATGGTAATTTGAGATTTCTCTACTGAAAAACCGCACTTGGCAATTCGATTTCAAATTAGTAAAAAAAAAACCGAAACCGCACCACGAACACCCCTAGTATCCATAGCTCAAAAGCAAAAAAATGAGGGAACAGAGAGATGAGATTTCTTCAAGGGTGGTTGCCCCTTTCTATAACCCAATGATTTCTTCTACTAGTATTTTTCTCCCTTTTTCTTTTTTGTCGGAGAATCCAGAACAAATGGAAGCGGTGGTGGTGTGGGTTTCAGAATGAGGGTAGTGAAATTAACGAGAGGACCATTTTGATCGATTGAATCACAGAGAGAGAGTGAAAAGAGAGAAAATGGAGAGTTGTGGCGGCCAGCTGCTTCCTTAGGGCCTTGCCTCCGGTGGACTTGCGAGCAGTTTGCTTAGGGAGGAAATGGAGTTTTGAGTGTATGAGGGTTAAAAGGAAAAGGGAAATATTGAGACGAAGAAGAAGAGGCTCTCATTTGGGTGAGAATATATGAATTGGGGCAACTACCATATATTGGGGATGAATTTAGTGGAATAAGAATGAATTTTGAGTTTGGTAAATTTGAGCAAATAGAGGGGCGAATTCGTCCATGAAAATATTAAGTTGAGGGTGTAGGTTAATTCTCCATTATCCACATCAGGCCAAAATTAAGGATAAGTTATCAGACCTATTTCGGGAGGACCAGTTATCAGTTATTTCGGTGATAAAAAGTCGGGCCCTTCGTCCATCCCGGGCTCCCATCCACACTTTCGGGGATAAAAGCCATTATCCTCGGATATCATGCCTACAGAACAAGTCCTAAGTTGGGCTGCTCTAGGATAAATGTAAAATGACATGTACACCCTTGAATTAGGATTTTTCTTGACAAATAAAATTTACCACACTTAATTCATTCTAATTTCACCAAATTTATCACCAAAAATGGTGATCGACATTGAACCCCTCGAATCTCCGTACACATACCTAATCTCCTTCTTCGACGACGTTATCTACACCATCGTCACCCATGACCCCGACAACGTCTTAAATTGGATCTCGAAAATAGAGTGGATCCACCGCCGCCTCATCGTCGGCCTTGACGACGAGTGGAGCCACTCCTTCTCCCGCAACCACAACCCCGTCGCTATTCTCCAGCTCTGCGTCGATGCCCATGCCTTATCTACAAACTCATTCACTCCCCCGACATCTCTGAATCTCTAACCGGTTTCCTCTTCAACGAGAAGTACGCTTTCATTTCTTCTAATTCAGAAGCCCATCGAACCACTTAACTTCAAAGCAATTGGTTTTTGTTCAAATTTGTGTTCTTTGTTTGCATCAAAATTTAGGGTTTTGTCTAATTCTTTTAATTTAAGGATTTGTCTAATTCTTTTATAGGATTTATCCACTTTACTTTGAATTCGAAAGCGATGAAGTATTGATATGACGTTGAGTTTTCGGGCATTCTTGCATTTCGTTTATACCTAATCTTTTTTTTTGGGCAGCGAAATTGGGAAAGTTTAAAGGGGATCTTAAGAGAAGTTGAGTATGCCTTGGTGAAGGTTCTTGCTGGTATTTCTCTCTTTTCCTCTCTATATGTTGGATAAAATGAGTTTTTACAAAGTGTGTTTTTCACCACTTTTGTGTACGAAATTCGAACACCGTAAGTATCCGGGATACGAAAGATTATTAGATAATCTTAATCTACGTTCCGAGCAGATGAGGTTAGCATTTCGAATTTCTCAATTCTGATTTGTAACGAATTAGAAATTAAGTGCTTAAGTGAGGTGTTTGAACTTGTGTATCCCACATAGGATATAAACCACTATTTAATTGGGTTTATAAATCCTTACCTGAAGGTAAAGGGTTGGCCCTTTGGGTCATCCACTTTGGGCCTTTGTGTGAAAGAGGGAGGAGCTATGCAATTGTGTTTAGGACCAATTTCTTAGCTTCTCACTCAAGCGGTCCGATGGACCGGACCGGACCTCGGACCTCAGACCTCGGGCATGGGCTGGGGCCGGGGCCAGGTCCAAGTCCGGGTCGTGGGTCTGGGCTTGGGCTTGGGGCTTGAGGTGTGAATAGTGTGGGTTTGGGCTTCACAATTAATCTTTTTGGACAAAGTTTATTTGGGCATATCCAGGAAAAATCCAACAACAAGAAATCTGATTTTATTAAAACCAATTTGAATTAATAAAATGCTGGCCACATTATTTTAATTCGAATTTAAATTTAATTCAGCCTTCTAGAAGGACCTTTGACTGCAGTAAAAGTCCAACAGTCACATTTCTATAACAGCTGATTTTTGTTTGCTGTTACAGAAATGTTTATGGCAGAATTAAATTTTTGGTTTAAATTCTATCTGATTTTTCAGCTATAAAAGGGGCTCCTCCAGCTTCAGATTTTCCACACCAACTCAAACATTCTCTCTAGTGTTCTTGAGTTCATCATACAATCATCATAATTTTCCTTGAGATTTCATCAGTTTAGTAAAGTTCGTTGGTTTCTAAATTATAGTGGTTTAATCTTCAGAAACATTTTCGTTGTATCTTATGACACGTTTTGTCAAGCCGGTACCACCTATAGCCGGGGCAATTTCGTGTTAAGGAAAGAGTTAACTCTCGCCTCGAAAAACACATCATCCTTCATCCTTCTTTGCATTTTCAGATTGTTTGTTAAGATTTGATCCACAAACTTGACACAAAATTTTCTCGTTTGATTCATTTTTTTTTCAAAATTCTGAAAATGGCAAACCGTGAGATATCGTTGCTACTGATACTCTTGACTTTGGCCTAGGTCCGGGAGCAGGCCTTGGTCTCAGCATTGGTTTCGGTTCAGGGCTAGGTCCTGCTTCCGGTTCCTGTCTTGGTTCTGGTGGGGGTGCCGGGTTAGGCTTCGGTTCAAGGCTAGGTCCTGGTTCCAATTCTGGCTCAGGTACGGTCCCTCCTTTTGCTCCTATGGCTAATCCGGTTATACCAGCGCAAGCTGAAAAGCCGTCAAAGTTCAGCGGGGTTGACTTTAAAAGGTGGCGGCAAAAGATGATGTTTTACCTCACGACTCTTAGCATGGCAAGGTACTTAAGGGAAGATGTTCCTTATGTCCCGGCGGAGTCGACTGATAGTCAACTGAGGATGGCATATGATGCTTGGATCAATGGTGATTTCCTTTATAGGAATTACCTACTCAGTGGATTAAGTGATTCTCTTTACAGCGTATATATTGAAGTAAAGAGTGCTAAAGGCCTCTGGGAGGCACTAGACATGAAGTACAGAACTGAGGACGCCGGACTGAAGAAGTTCGTGGTCGCAAAGTTCTTAGACTTCAAAATGGTGGACTCTAAGTCCGTAACGAGCCAAGTCCAAGAGCTTCAGATCATAATACATGAAGTTCACGCTGAAGGAATGGCTCTAAGTGAATCCTTCCAAGTAGCTTCTGTTATAGAGAAGTTACCGCCCTCGTGGAAGGATTTCAAGAACTACTTGAAACACAAAAGGAAAGATATGAGTCTCGAAGACTTTGTGGTCCGACTCAAAATAGAGGAGGACAATCGGGGCTCTGACAAGAAGCCTTAAGTGCAGGCGATGGCTAACATTGCCGACATTCTGGAAGGCTTCAACCGGAAGAGAAATTTCCAGGGGAAACCCATGAGAAATCCCCTGAAAAAGCAAACTAGGAAAGGAAAGACGAAACAGGACGGAGGCTGTTTCAACTGTGGTCGTCCGGGTCACTGGGCTAGAGACTGCAAAGAGCCCAAGAAAAATAAGTCTCAAGGGCGAGGTTTTGGTCAAAACCAGAACAAAGGCAAGCAGGTTCAGAACCGGGCTCCGAACCAGGTTCACTTGGCTGTTGATGACGTCCAAGGCATCAACAAAATGATCGATGAACTGTCCGATAATCGGGTCCCACTTGATTTGTCTGAACTCGATCTCACCGCTGTTGTGTTCGAGATAAATCTGGTGGACAATTCGAGGGAATGGTTCATCGACACTGGGGCTACTCGCCACATCTGTTCTGATAAAGAGGCGTTCTCATCATACTCTCCTTCTGATGGGCGAAGACTGTACATGGGAAACTCTGCCACTTCTCTGGTTCTAGGAATTGGTAAAGTGGTGCTGAAGATGACATCTGGGAAAGAGCTGACTCTGACCGAGGTGCTACATGTTCCTGATATTCACAAGAATTTGGTGTCAGGATCTGCCCTAGTGAAGAACGGGTTCAAGCTTGTGTTTGAGGCAGATAGGTTTTCTTTTACAAAGCGTGGAATTTATGTTGGAAAAGGTTACCTCGAACAGGGCCTTTTTGAAATGAATGTTATTCGCGCTATTGTAACCGAAATTGATGATAATAAAATTACATCTTCTGCTTACTTGCTTGAGTATTCAAATTTATGGCATGTTAGACTAGGACATGTGAATTTTAATACTATGCGAAGACTAATAAATTTAAATTTATTACCAACCTTCAAAGTAGATACTCAACACAAATGTGAGATATGTGTTGAAGCGAAACTAGTCAAAGAACCATTTCCCTCCGTGGAATGGAACTCCACACCTCTATAACTTATTCATAGTGATATCTATGACTTAAAGTTTGTGCAAACTAGAGGTGGAAAAAAGTATTTCATTACATTCATAGATGATTGCACAAAATATTGTTATGTGTATTTACTTAAAAGTAAAGACGAAGCGGTTGGAGCGTTTACACATTACAAAACTGAAGTTGAGAATCAACTTGGGAAAAGCATAAAAGCTATCCGAAGTGATAGATGTGGAGAATACGGAGCGCCGTTTGATGAATTTTATACCAATTCTGGAATTATTCATCAAACGACGGCACCATACTCACCTCAATCAAATGGTGCTGCTGAACGCAAAAATCGCACTCTCAAATAAATGATGAATGCGATGTTGATAAATTTTGGATTACCTCAGAATTTGTGGGGGGAGGCGATCCTCTCTGCCAATTATATACTTAATAAAATTTCCCACAAAAGTAGGAGTGAGACTCCGTACGAACTCTGGAAAGGTCACAAACCTTCATATAAGTACCTCAAAGTGTGGTGGTGTTTGGCTAAGGTAGAAATACCCAAACCCAAACAAGTTAAGATAAGGCATAAAACTATTGATTGCATATTTATCGGCTATGCACTTAATAGTAGCGCCTATCGATTTTTGGTACAGAAATCTAAAATTTCTGAGATTCATGAAGGTACTATCATGGAATCTAGAAATGCTTCTTTCTTTGAGGATATCTTTCCAAATAAGGAAAGAACTGAAGAAAATCCTCTTAAAAGAACATTGGATGAGTCTACGAGTAGTTCTAATCCCGGGGACGAAGAACCACGTCGCAGCAAAAGGGCAAGAGTTCCAAAATTATTTGGTCTCGATTTTGTATGGTATACATTAGAAGGGGAGCTAAGAACAATTAAGGAAGCTATGTCCGGTCCAGATGCTCAACTCTGGAAAGAGGCTATCAATAGTGAAATTGAGTCTATTTTACACAACCACACCTGGGAGTTGGTTGATCTTCCAAAGGGAAGTAAGCCTTTAGGTTGTAAATGGATTCTGAAAAGAAAGTATAAGACTGATGGATCTATTGATAAGTATAAGGCCCGTCTGGTAGTAAAAGGATACCGACAAACGGAGGGTCTTGATTTCTTCGATACTTATTCTCCGGTAACGAGAATAACATCCATAAGATTATTCATTGCTATTGCCGCGTTGCATAACCTTGAGATACATCAAATGGATGTTAAGACTGCGTTTTTGAACGGAGAATTAGATGAAGAAATATATATGGAACAACCCGAAGGGTATGTTGCTCCTGGACAGGAGAAAAAGGTGTGTAAACTTGTAAAGTCCTTGTATGGACTTAAACAAGCGCCAAAGCAGTGGCATGAAAAATTTGATAACACTATGTTGTCAAATGGTTTCAAGATAAACGAGTGCGATAATGCGTGTATGTTAGACAAACACATAATGCATATGTTGTAGTGTGTCTCTATGTCGATGACATGCTAATTATGGGTAGTAATCATGAAATCATCATGAATACTAAAGAATGTTAAAGAAGAACTTTGACATGAAAGATTGGGGTTGGCAGATGTCATACTTGGGATTAAAATCTTAAGGACATCTGAAGGAATCGTACTGTCGCAGTCTCATTAAATTGAGACAATTCTGGAAAAATTCCTTCCCAGCGACAGTGCAATTGTTAAGACGCCAATGGACATGAGCGCTAACTTACGCAAGAACTATGGCGAACCCGTATCTCAGTTAGAGTATGCTATGGTCATTGGAAGTTTGATGTATATCATGAATTGTACCCGCCCTGATCTAGCTTACTCTATGAGCAAGTTGAGTAGGTTCACGGGTAATCCTAGTTTAGACCATTGGAAGGCCTTAACTAGAGTACTTAAGTACTTAAAGCACACAAAGAGCTTTGGATTAAACTACTCAAGATATCCAGCTGTAATAGAAGGATACATCGATGCTAATTGGATATTAGACACCAACGACTCCAAGTCCACGAGTGGGTACATTTTTACCATCGGTGGTGGAGCAGTGTCATGGAAATCATCTAAGCAAACTTGCATAGCCTGATCCACAATGGAATCAGAATTCATAGTTTTAGACAAAGTTGGTGAAGAAGCTGAGTGGCTACGAAATTTCTTAGAAGATGTTCCCTGTTGGGAAAAACCAGTGCCCCCCATCTTGATTCATTGCGACTGTCAGTCGGCAATTGTTAGGGCGCAAAATAGTATGTACAATGGTAAGTCTAGACATATTCGTCGTAGACACAATACCATTAAACAATTGATCTCTAACGGAATAATCTCCATTGATTATGTGAAATCAAAGGATAATATTGCAGATCCTTTGATGAAAGGATTGCCTAGAGATCAAGTAGAATACCTATCAAAAGGAATGGGTTTAAAGTCTACAAATTAAAGAATGGACACAGTGGTAACCCAACCATGTTGACTGGAGATCCCAAGATCTTGGTTCAATGGGACAGCTAAGCTGTGAATATTCAGTAAGGCACGTAAGAGTTTAATTCACATAAACTCTAAACCCATTGCCTAGGATAAAGAAGTGCAACCTGCAAGTTGTATCAAAGGATAAGTTGGGCTTTTAATGATTCCTACGCTGTCTAAATGAAGTGGAGTATGGCAGGATACTTTTAATTAGGAAGTCACCTATGTAAGTGCGAGGTGTAGGCTGCCTCAACATTGAGAAAAAATGTAAACACTACTAAAACCAAGAGGGGGTGCCACAGCCAAAATGGACCCAACTGTGAGAACTGAAAAACTGCTGAAAGTTTATCATGTGAATATCGTTGTCTGGGTTTACACGAACGGCTAACCAATTCAAGACATCACGTTCATTGGGTAGCCTAGTAAATCCGATGATATTTCACTAAGAAAGGTTCAAAGCCAAAAGCTACCTCCTCTGATGTGATAAACTTTCAATCGAAATCTCAAGAGCATGCATTGTATTAATTTCATTCGTGTGGGGGATTGTTGGATAAAATGAGTTTTTACAAAGTGCGTTTTCCACCACTTTTGTGTACGAAATTCGAACACCGTAAGTATCCGGGATACGAAAGATTATTGGATAATCTTAATCTACGTTCCGAGTAGATGAGGTTAGCATTTCGAATTTCTCAATTCGGATTTGTAACGAATGAGAAATTAAGTGCTTAAGTGAGGTGTTTGAACTTGTGTATCCCACATAGGATATAAACTACTATTTAATTGGGTTTATAAATCCTTACCTCAAGGTAAAGGGTTGGCCCTTTGGGTCATCTACTTTGGTCCTTTGTGTGAAAAGGGGAGGAGCTATGCAATTGTGTTTAGCCCCAATTTCTTAGCTTCTCACTCGGGCGGTCCGATGGACCAGACCGGACCTCGGACCTCCGGCTCGGGCTCGGGCCGGTGCCGGGTCCGGGTCGTGGGCCTGGACTTGGGCTTGAGGTGTGAATAGTGTGGGTTTGAGCTTCACAATTAATCGTTTTGGACAAAGTTTATTTGGGCCTATCCAGGAAAAATCCAACAATAAGAAATCTGATTTTATTAAAACCAATTTGAATTAATAAAATGCTGGCCACATTATTTTAATTCGAATTTAAATTTAATTCAGCCTTCTAGAAGGACACAGCTGATTTTTGTTTGCTATTACAAAATTGTTTATGGCAGAATTAATTTTTTGGTTTAAATTCTATCTGATTTTTCAGCTATAAAAGGGGCTCCTCCAGCTTCAGACTTTTCACACCAACTCAAACATTCTCTCTAGTGTTCTTGAGTTCATCATACAATCATCATAATTTTTCTTGAGATTTCAGTAGTTTAGTAAAGTTCGTTGGTTTCCGAAATTAAAGTGGTTTAATCTTCAGAAACGTTTTCGTTGTATCTTGGGACACATTTTGTCAAGCCGGTACCACCTATAGCCGGGGCAATTTCGTGTTAAGGAAAGAGTTAACTCTCGCCTCGAAAAACACATCATCCTTCATCCTTCTTTGCATTTTCAGATTGTTCGTTAAGATTTGATCCACTGCAGACAAATGAGTTTTCATTTGCACAACGGACAGTTTATTGGTTGTTGGCTTTTGATTTTATGCAATGACTTGGATAAACCGGAGGAGGGCTACGGGTTTGGGTCCGATGCAAATTTGGTGGACTTGAGGGGTTTGGCAGTGTATTGATGGTATTTTTGAACCATCAGGAGTGTTAAAGATATCATATATGTATTGTTTTAATGAAATCTGGATTGTGCGTTGAATAACGTACTGAAAATTTCGTTATAATGACAAAAGAGACGTCGGAGACTTGTTTATGCATTTCTATTTCATGTCTTTGTTCTTTTTTGAAGTGTCTATTAGCTATTTCTATTATGGATGAACTGACCTTGTTATAACTATAGATTATGGGAAAATTGCACTTTTGGTCCCGTAGGAGTCGGTTAAAAACACTTTTAGTCCCGTAGGACTTTTTTTGACACTTTTAGTCCCATAGGAGTGAAAAAGTGACACTTTTGGTCCCAAATCTCACTTTTGGTCCCGTAGGAGTGGCAGGTGAATCTCGTTCGCCATTAAAAAAAAAAATTCAAAAATATTAATAAAATAATAAAAAAGAAAAAAAAGATGAACAGTGATTCGCGAATCACTGTTCATCTTCTTCACCCCCTAAACCCCCCCCCCCCCCCCCCAAATACACCCCATCTTCCCCCCAAAAACACCCCATCTCCACTGTCGCCGCCACCGACGGCGATGGAGGTGGCGGTGGGGGAAGGGGGGGGCAGTGGTGATGGGTCTTCCCTCCCCCCAAAACATGACCCCCCACCACTTCTAAATACTCGCCGGCAATGGAGGGTGCCGGCCATGGAGTTGGCGGTGGTGGTGGGGGCATCATGGCGGCGGGGCGCGGGTGGGATGGTGTGGGGTTGTGTTGGGGAAGAAGATGAACAGTGTAAAGCACTGTTCATCTTCCTTTTTTTTTCTTTTTTTTCTCTTTTTGTTTTTATTTATTTAATTAATTTTTGAATTATTTTTTGATTTTCTTTTTTTGATGAACAATCGAATTCACGCGCCCGGGCGTGCGTGTGTTACACGCGACACTCCTATGGGACCAAAAGTGAGATTTGGGACCAAAAGTGTCACTTTTTCAATCCTATGGGACTAAAAGTGTCAAAAAAAGTCCTATGAGACTAAAAGTGTTTTGGATCGACTACTACGGTACCAAAAGTGAATTTTTCCCTATAGATTATTAACCATATGTAGCTTCAACTATGTTAGCTTTTGCTTTCTTTTGACACGACCAGTTTTAATGCATTATATTTTAGGAGGTGATTAAATTAAATTGCTGCCGAAAGTCGGATCGCAAAGCGGAGAGAAGTTCGCGAGATCATTTTCAGCACCAAGTTTCAATGAGCAAGAAGACCAGGTGCTTTGACCAACTTGTGATGCTTGTCTTTCGGGTAAAAGCAAAAGTGTGTTGGAGTTTGTATTTAAGTCTAGCATATGATCCTCCAGTAGTTGCATGTGGAGGATATGGCTTAAAGGGTCGTAATGCAATTTGTTAAGACAAATCATGTAGGCATTTTAGATCACTTGCCATGTCAGGCTGATCAAAGCATATTGACTCTCTTGTGCATATAATAATTATATTATAGTTGACATATGAGTGACACTTGGATAAAGGTAGTTTCAGTTGGGTTCCAGAGAGAGTTTTTAAGTGTTGATGGTTTCTTACTATGGTATGTGGCTCCTTTGTCAGTTATGTGGCTTCCTTGAACTTCCAACTTTATTAATCAGCATATTATGCTTTGCCTCTTTTTCTGGAAATAGAAGTAAGAGTTTTGCTGATATGTGGGGTAAATTATTTCTCTGCTTGATCGTATAAACACGGTTTGTAAGTTAAAGAATCTAAATTAGGTATTTAGATTCAACTCGTATGACACTTGCTTTGACAAGAAAAGTGCTAAGTCTTACACTGATTGGATAGTGGGAGCTAGTGTCATGAATATGACTAACGGAGTTAACATATTCGAACACGACTCGTTGTAATCCTATCACATGGGTTTTTACTCAGTGACAGTCAATGATGAGGATTACCGTTATAATAGTATGAGTGAACTTTAGACCTGTGGAGTCATTTACATTGTGCTCGTACCATTGAATAAGTTATTAGAGTAGTTAGACCCAATTACCCGTTGGGTCGACCTCGAAGTACGATTCAATTGGTGTGTTCGACAATGGGAAATGGACTGCCAACAAGGAATTCACTGTCTCGAAAGTAAACGAGAAGCAGCCCGTACGTCACAGGTGTTAGGAAATTAAAGTCTTTGGTCAAATCATTAATGACTGACTTATATTGGATATGAAGGGCAGTTTGGTAATTTCACATCAGTATGATTATAGTACAGTATCAACTTGTACGAGTTTGACATTCCATGACTCTTACTTGATCGGGTTGCGTCAGTGAAGAGTTTATACTCATATGGTAATTATAACATAAAGGTTTGGAATGAAATATTCATCTCGTACTTGATTGAGTTTCGGTGTAGCTTCACGGGTTGACTTGGTGATAACTATACCCTTGGAATCCTCCCAATGCCCATCAAGACGAGCCTGGAGAGTCGCGCTATGTAAAGATGATAAAACAAAGGAGTTTTACTTTTTGAAGGGTATTTTGGTAATTTCACTTAGATTGGAAATTTTCAAAGGGATATGTATTGATTAAAATAAATATATTTAATTATTGTAATTAAATTATTTTATACAATCAATATTAATAGTTTGGTATTATTAATTTAGAACTAATAAAATACTATTAATAAAAAGAGATTATAATTTAATTAATTTCCAATTGGATTGGACTGGGAATATTTATTAAATACTTAACACTGGGCTTGGAATTGGAAAAGGCCCAGTACACCTATCCCTAGGGCACTACAAGGCTGCCCCCCTCTTCTCCTAAGCAAAGGAGAAGTCTTTTATTTAAACACAAGGTGTTTAACTAAAATCAGAACTTTAAGTCAGTTTTTCATCTTAGAGAGTGAAAAATAGTAAAACACAAAATCCTTCTCCCTCCAGATAAACCCTAAGTCGACCAACCCAGTCTAAGGTAGAGAAGGTCGAGCTTCAAGAATTGAAGATCATCTTTCGCGTGATTATCTAGAGGAAGGAACGATCCGTTGCTTCTCAAAAAGCTAGGCTTTGGAAATTCATCGAAAAGGTAATTAGATTACTCCTTGTTCTTGAATTCGATTTATGTGAACATGAAATTATCAAAACCTGAATTGAATCCGGGCTATGTGAATCGGAGAAAAAAATTTATCCGCTGGTTCGATTCATAACAGTGGTATCAGAGCCAAATTCATGGTTTTTGATAATTTCATCATGCCTCCATGCGTTTATGTTATTTGATGAATATGAATGCATGTTATGAATGTTTATATTTTTGACGAATATAAATATGAGGTTTTATGTTTTTTCGTATTGTATGCAAAAACGTAAAAATTGGGTGTTATGATTTAATTTTTTACATGTTTAAGATATTGGGTTTTTGATGATTAAATTGCGCGATTGAAAAGGACGAGGCGAGACCATGGTGGGGTCGCCGAAAAATAGCCGCCGGCACATCAAACCGGGGGAGGCAGCAGTCGTGCCCCCGCTGAACAGTGCAGCCTGGCCGCGTTGCACGACGCAGCCTGGCCGCATCGTGCGACTCGGCCTAGCCGCGTCACATGGCGTGGCCTCGCCGTGCCATGCATATGTGTGCATGTGACGACTGGTGCTGCCAGCTAGGGCAGCACCGTGCGTCGGGCTTGGCCCGACGTGTAATTTTAATTTTTGTCAGGTCGGGCCCGGACCTTGATAAATTAATCCTACAAGTATAAAATTAATTTTTTAAATTGGATTTACATGACCAAATAAAGCTTGTTGGGCTTGCTTTATTTTATGGATTAAATTAAATAGGGTTGACCCAAATTAATTTGGAATTAGATTTAGATTAGAGTTTAATTTTGCTTTTTAATTATTTCACCCATGATTGGACTCTATTTGATAAAAATCCGCTTTAATTGGATTAAAGTAAATTTTTGGGCTTGGCCCATTAACATTAAAATTTAAAATAAATTGGATTTATTTTTGGATATTAATTAAATTAGATTTAATTAAATATTAAATAATATTTAATAATAATCACATATGTGTTTGATTTGATTATGTGTCCCTTTTATCATTATGTGATGGTGATACCTCGTATGGGCTTAGGGTTGGTTTCTTTTTATTATCTGGGTTGTATTGGGCCGGAGTTTGAGCCCCCCAGTTTGTATCTTTATTTTTATTTAGATCAATTGTATAGGCATGTACCATTGTAATAAAAGTATTAGATAGGTCCAATAAAGAGAGAAGATGGTGGCAAGCTTGGACCGGAGTCAAGGATCTCTTTTGTAATAGATTAGAACACCTCCCCGATTGACTCGTTGGCTCGAGACAATCTAGATTAAATCCCATACATGTGTGTGTTGTTAGAAATTGCTAGGCGTTTTTCTTATGCATTTTCATAAATAGTGCTTAGTAAATTAATGTGCAAAGTGAGACCTAAAATATAATAACTATCAAATTATTAAATCTCCCTATATCAAATAATACTAAGTAAGTAAAGGGTATTCAATATCCTGGCTCTCCATCAAACTTTAGAACGAGATGGCTGCATCTTGTATATGGCACAGTCCCGGTATTAGGGGGTCATATATATAGGTAATATGCTTGATCTTCTTTAGTGTATTAGATGCCTTCAGTTGAAGCGAATTTCACCCCATATATTGAAAAGGGTTGCAAGGCGAGAGTAAATTGTTAGACTAATATGAATTGATGGAAATAGACTTAGATGAATCACCACCTATATATCAAAAAAGGTTGCGGTTAAGTGATTCATGAGCCAATGGGATTGAATCATTAAATGGTTTAACTGGCACTAGGCGCCACCTCAATTTCTAGACGGGCCATTTATCGAAAAAGGTTGCAACCCATCTAGACATTGAGGACCTTAATCACCCACTATGAAACCAATCCAACGAGGTTTCTGATTATTGCAGTGGGAGTACAATAATTGAGAAAAATAGTGGGAGACAATTAATTGTACAAGTCCTTTATAATTACTTGTTATAAACACTATAAAGCATCTAATTGAATAATCTTGTATTTTTTGCAGTTTGATAATTAGGGATAGCAACAGGGCGGGTATGGGGCGGTTATAGAAATACTTAGGACCCGCCCCGTTAAGAAATTTCAATACTCGGACCCGCCCCGGACCCGGTCATTATCCGTCCCGCCTTGGACCCGGCGGGTACCCGGTGAGTCCGGGTCGTACCCGTTAGACCCGGTCGATTTAAAAAAAAATTGCAATAATATTATTTTCTTCCTTCTTCATCTCCTTTTTCTTTTTCTTCTTCTTCTTCTTCTTCTTCTTCTTCTTCTTCAGATCCCCCTTCACCCGCCGGTGTGCAGTGTGTGTGTTTTTTTTATATGTGTGTTCTGTGATATATATATATATATATATATATATATATATATTAAAAACTTGAGCAGTTGTCTAAGGAAACGGATGAATCTAAAAGAAAATAATGATGAAGAATTAGAGTGAGAAAGAAAGAAAGAGTTTAGGGAGAGAGGGAGAATAATACAAAACAAAAGGGAAGACAAATGGGACAAAAATTGAGGAATTAGAGAGAGAGAGAGAGAGAGAGAGAGAGAAAGAAAGAGTTTAGGGGAGAGAAAGAATAATACAAAAGGGGACAAATGGGCGAAAATTGAGGAATTAGAGAGAGAAAGAAAGAAAGAGTTTAGGGGGAGAGAGAGAGAGAGAGAGAGAGAGAGAAACAATGGATTTAGTTGTGTGTGTGGAAAGGCAAATTGGGATGAGAGAGAGAGAGAGATTGTTGATCTGAGTGGTAGGAATTGAGAAAAAGGGGTTGATAATAAATAATAATGTATTTCTTACTTTTGTAATTGTTTTCTTACATTTATTATATTATAATTATATATATAATTAAAAAATATTATAATTTTTTGACCGGGGCGGGTCTGGGTCCGGGTCCAGGGCGGGTATCGACAGGACTCGTTACCCGCCCCGGACCAGGCCGGGTCTTGAATTTCGATACCCGGATCCATTTTTTTGGACTCATACCTGCCCCATTAGGGGTGGATCCGGGGCGGGCTATTGATAATTACTCTATATAATGGTTATCCCACTCACAATTCTGCTTGAGAAAAATGTCCTCACTGGACATAATTTCATTGACTGGCAAAGAAATCTAAGGATAGTCCTTAGTCTCGAGGGCTTAGAATATGTACTCGATGATGAGAAGCCTCTAGTCCCAGATATTGATAACTTTGAGGATCAGCTTGCCTATGAAACATGGGTTAAGGATGATGTCAAAGTTAGAGGTTACATACTGGGTTCGATGAGCAATGATCGTCAATGTTCTCATGAGAAGATTAAGATGTCTGGGGAGATCTTGCTACACTTCAGGGAACTCTATGGAGAACACGGTCGAACTGCTCTGTATGATATATCGAAAGAACTTTTTGGAGCTAGAATGAAAGAAGGAGAAAAGTTTGGGGATCAACTACTCAGAAGAATCTCTATGATTGAGAGACTTGAAGCCCTTGATTTCACCATGGACTTCTACCTTCAAACCAGTCTCATTCTCCAGTCGCTCCCAAAGTCATTTTCGCAATTCATTGTGAATTTCGACATGAATGACATTGAGTGCACACTAGGCTAATGAATAAGCTGATCAATGCTCAGTCTCAGTTGGGGCCGAAAATGAAAGAAACTGCTCTAGTCATTTCTACTGATTCTAAGAGAAATCAGAAAAAGAAAAGAGGTAAGAAGAAGATAGGAGTCTCCAAATCATCGAGCAACGATAAAGCCAAAAAGGTCAAGAAGTTCAAGGGTAGGATCCCAAAGAAAACGGACATCTGCCTCCATTGCAAGGAGCTAGGGCACTGGAAGCGGGATTGTCCTAAGCTGAAAGCTGAAAAAGTAGGTATAGAACTTTTCATTTTAGAAACTAATTGTTCTATGACTATGTCTTCTACTTCATGGATTCTAGATTCGGGAGCTAGTGCTCACATCTATGTTTTGAACCAGGATCTGGAAACAAGTAGAAAGCTGGGAGAAAGAGAAGTGATGATCAATGTGGGAAGCGGGCACAGTGTCGCGGCTACACACGTTGGAAGCACTTCTATTACATTAATGTCTGAACATTCTATTAGTTTAGATAATTGCTTCGTTTTGGTCAATGGGCTTAAGAACATTGTTTCTATTCCTGTATGTCAGGAAAAGATACTTGTTCACTTTTAATAACAATGGTTGTGATATTTATTTTAGAAATAAAAACGTTGGCTCAGCATCTTTAGTGAATGGATTGTATTATATTTATGTTTAAACCCATTGCATGGTTAACACTATGACTAAGAAGCGTAGTATGAATGGTACTAATCAAAGACTTATGTAGCATCTTAGACTTGGACATGCCGGTGAATTCAAAGTTCACGAGTTGGAGAAACGAGGGCTTATCGGCCCTCTTGGATCTGATCCATATCCAACATGTGAATCATGTCTAAAAGGTAAAATGACTAGGTCATCCTTCACCAGACATTTTGAAAGATCCAAGGAAGTTTTGGGTTTAGTTCATACAAACGTTTGTGAGCCCTTCAAGGATGAGGCCTACGGAGGTTTTCAGTACTTCATTAAATTCACTAACGACCATAGTAGATATGGACTCGTGTTTTTAATGAAACATAAGTCTGAAGCTATTGAATGATTCAAGAAGTTCAAGACTATGACTAAAAAATAAACCGGGCACAATATTAAGGTACTGTGATCGGATCGTGGTGGCGAATACATGAGTGCTGAGTTTGATGAGTTTCTAAAAGAACACGACATAGTGTTACAACTTACTCCTCCAGCAACCCCACAATTAAATGGAGTAGCTGAGTGCAGAAATCGTACTCTATTGGATATGACAAGATCTATGCTTAGCTACACCGATTTACCTGTTTCATTGTGGAGACATGCTTTACTTACAGCTGTACACATATTGAATAAGTGTCCCTCGAAATCTGTTCCCAAAACACCGTATGAGTTGTGGTGTGGAAGGAAACCTAATCTTAAGTACATAAGAGTGTGGGGTTGCCCCGCATATGTTAAAAAGACTAAGGTAGAGAAATTAGAGGAAAGATCCCTCAAGGGTATATTCATAGGTTTTCCCACTGACTCCATGGGATACCTGTTTTACCTACCAAACGATCATTGGATAATTATGGATTTGCAAGCATTCTTTCTCGAAGACGAGTTCATTAGAGAAGGAGGTGCAAGTAGGAAACTGGTTCTACTAGAATAACCAAATGAATCCCCTTCGGAGACACCAATTCAAGTACAAAGAACTGACCCTTAAACTTAAAAGACACAACTATCGCTGCGACACTCTAGTAGAGTATCTCAACCACCTGAGAGATATGGTTACCTTCATGAACAACAATATTTGTTTGCTGTAGGAAATGGAAGCCATGGAGATGATCCCTCTAGCTACGAGCAAGCAGCAACTGATATTGATTACGCGAAATGGCTGGAAGCTATGAAAGCAGAGATGGATTTGATATATTTGAACCAAGTCTGGACTCTTACTGATCTCCCTAAGGGTGTATGGCCATTAGGGTGCTAATGGATCTATAAGAGGAATATTGGTCCAGATGGCAAGGTAGATACCTATAAGGCCAGACTTGTCGCAAAAGATCATAGTCAAAAAGAGGGCATTGAATATGAGGAAACCTTTTTGCCCATAGCAATTATCAAGTCCATTCGAATCCTGCTCGCCATCACAGCGAACCTATGTTATGAAATCTGGCCGATGGATGTGAAAACTGCATTTTTAAATGGATACCTCGAGGAGGACATTTATATGCAGCAGCCCAGAGGTTTTATAGCCGATGCACATTCTCATAAGGTTTGCAAGCTAAATAAGTCCATTTATGGACTTAAGCAAGCGTCTCGCAGCTAGAATCTACAGTTCGATCAAGAAGTAAAACCTTATGGATTCATTAAGAATGAAGATGAACCGTGTGTCTATAAATTGTCCAGTTGAAGCAAGTTGACATTCCTAGTGTTGTATGTAGATGACATACTGCTAATGGGGAATGACATAGGCTCGTTGACATCAGTCAAAGCATGGCTTTCAAGCACATTTTCCATGAAAGACTTAGGAGAAGCGACCTATATCCTTGGAATTCGCATCTACCGAGATAGGGCGAATCGGATGTTAGGTCTCTCCCAGGAGCTCTACCTAGAGAAAATCCTTAAGATATATGAAATGAGTAACTCTAAAGGAAGACTTCTGCCCATGGGACATGGAGTACATCTCTCTAAGTCTATGAGTCCAAAATTGGATGAGGACAGACTAAAGATGAGTAAAATCCCATATGCATCAGCAGTGGGAAGTCTCATGTATGCAATGTTATGCACGAGGCCTGACATAGCCTACGCTGTGAGTGTAGTTAGTCTGTTTCAAGCTAACTCGGGAAAGCAGCATTGGATGGCTGTGAAGACTATCCTTAAGTATCTTAGAAAAACGAAGGATATGCTTCTCATATATGGAAATGAAGAGATGAGAGTAGATGGATATTCTGACTCAGACTTTTAGTCTGATCTGGATGATCGAAAATCTACGTCTGGGTTCACTCTAAATGGTGGATCAGTTTCTTGGAAAAGTTCCAAGCAAAGCACAACTGCGAACTCCACATGTGAAGCTGAATACATAGCTGCCTCTGAGGCGGCTAACAAAGTTGTTTGGATAAAGAAGTTCATGGTTGAACTTCAAATGGTTCCTAGCATGGAAATGTCATTGCCACTATGGTGTGACAACAATGGAGCAATAGCACTGGCTAAAGAACTAAGGTCTCACAACAAATCTAAACACATAGAGAGAAGGTATCACAAAATATGAGAAATCGTTGGAAGAGGTGACATCACCGTGTAGAAAGTAGCCTCCGCGAAAAACGTAGCTAACTCACTCACTAAGCCTTTATCATCGGCGGTGCTAGAGAAACATCTTGAGAAGATGGGACTCAAATACAATAGCAATTGGCATTGAGTGCAAATGGGAGATTGTTAGCTGTTATGCCCTCTATGCTATTGAGGAATTAGATTTAAGAGGGCATTTTGTTTATATTGTATGAACATTATTATTGATTAATAAAAGGCATTGAGTTTGTTCTTATAAATCTAATTATTGCATTGAATGTATTGAACAAATAGGTCCTTAAGATCAAGGTGTACTCAGCACTGCTTATTTGATAAGTAGGAGCACTGGTGGAGTTAAGTGCTTGATCTTATAAACACGGTTCGCGAGTTAAAGAATCTAAATTGGCGTTTAGATTCAACTCGTATGACACTTGCTTTGACAAGGAAAGTGCTAAGTCTTACACTGATTGGATAGTGGGAACTGATGTCACGAATATGATTAATGGAGTTAACATATTCGAACACAACTCGTTGTAATCCTATCACATGGGTTTTTACTCAATGACAGTCAATGATGAGGATTATCGTTATAATAGTATGAGTGAACTTTAGACCTAAGGAGTCATTTGCATTGTGCTCGTACCGTTGAATAAGTTATTAGAGTAGTTAAGCCCAATCACCCGTTGGGTCGATCTCGAAGTACGATTCAATTGGTGTGTTCGACAATGGAAAATGGACTGCAAACAAGGAATTCACTGTCTCGAAAGTAAACGAGAAACAGCCCGTACGTCATAGGTGTTGTGAAATTAAAGTCTTTGGCCAAAGCATCAATGAATGATTTATATTGGATATGAAGGGCAGTTTGGTAATTTCACATCAGTATGATTATAGTATAGTATCAAGTTGTATGAATTTTACATTCCATGATTCTTACTTGATCAGGTTGCGTCAGCGAAAAGTTTATTCTCATATGGTAATTATAACATAAAGGTTCATGATGAAATGTTCATGATGAAATGTTCATCTCGTACTTGATTGGGTTTCGGTATTGCTTCACAGAATTGCTTGGTGATAATTATACCCTTGGAATCCTCCCAATGACAATCAAGACAAGCCTAGAGAGTCGCACTATGTAAAGATAATAAAATAAAGGAGTTTTACTTTTTGAAGGGTATTTTGGTAATTTAACTTAGAGTGAAAATTATCAAAGGGATATGTATTGATTATAATAAATATATTTAATTATTGTAATTAAATTATTTTATTCAATCAATATTAATAGTTTGGTATTATTACTTTAGAATTAATAAAATCCTATTACTAAAAAGAGATTAGTATTTAATTAATTTCCAATTGGATTGGATTGGGAATATTTATTAAATACTTAACACTGGGCTTGGAATTGGAAAAGGCCCAGTACACCTATCCCTAGGGCACTACACGGCCCCCCCCCCCCCTCTTCTCCTAAGCTAAGGAGAAGTCTTTTATTTAAACACAAGGTGTTAAACTAAAACCAGAACTTTAAGTCAATTTTTCATCTTAGAGAGTGAAAAATAGTAAAACACAAAATTCTTCTCCCTTCACATAAACCCTAAGTCAACCAACCCAGTCTAAGGCAGAGGAGGTCAAGCTTCAAGAATTGAAGATCATCTTTCGTGTGATTATCTAGAGGAAGGAACGATCCGTTGCTTCTCAAAAAGCTAGGCTTTGGAAATTCATCGAAAAGGTAATTAAATTACTCCTTTTTCTTGAATTCGATTTATGTGAAAATGAAAGTATCAAAACCTGAATTGAATCCGGGCTATGTGAATCGGAGAAAATTTCTTATCCACTGGTTCAATTCACAACACAACAGTACCAAGGAGGAATCGTTAGCGGGGCCGTTCAATTCCATACTCACCCAAAGTATGAATCTTCATGCATGTATTGGTCATACTAGCCATCGACAATGGAACACGTCAACCTCTTGGGAGAGTTACACGCACGAACAAGTCTTGGCTAGGCCAGTGATTACCTACATCTCACAACCTCTATGACTTCGAACATGTTTTAAGATTACGGTCTTTGAGAGCATTCCATAGGTATCCTGACCACCTCCCCTAACCAAATGTAATCCATGGGATCTTTATCTATACTCTCCTGAGTAGTCGACAATAAAGAAGCATTCCAATAGTTTTGATATAATCTAAATGATAAGACTGTCATAGTGACTATGATCCAATGTTCAAGCCAACATATGGCTCGCCAGGCATACAACACTATCAGAAACAGGATTAATGGCCGGTTTAATCGAGCTAATAAAAATGAGAAAAACTAACTACGCGAAATACCTTTCGCGCTATTTCCCTCGTACAAGTTTTTGATCTTATCAACCTGAACAAAATACTCCCTTGACTCGAATCAATGAAGAAACCGTCGGCCTCCTTCAATCTGTGAGCTCTGTGTTTGTTCCTTGTACCTTCGATCAATCAAATCTTCTCGCCTCTAAGATGTATACACACCTCCGTATAATTCCCAATAAATATATATATGGTGCTAGCCTATATATTTATTTTAAATCTAATTTAAGCTTACATGTGAAGGTAGGAATATATGTGAAAGGTTAATCTCAACACATGAGCAAAACCTTGTCAAGAAATTAATGGGCGAGGGGCGAGTTCTTGAGAAAAATAGAAGATGAAATTTTCTCTCTTTTTCTTTATGTGGTGGACAAAAATTCTAGCAAGAATAAAGCGTGTGTATGTGTGTTTCTTAACACACATATTTATAGAGAGACTCCTAGGTTTAGTTTACTTGGAAGTCAAGATGAAATCAAATCTCCAAGTTTTGACTTTCATCTAATCCTAAGTAAACTCTATTAAGGAGTTTCCTAAAAACAAGGAACTTAGCTTCCAAGCTAACTTGTTCCTTTTTCTCTCTCTTAAATATTTCCTTGATTCCAATCTGATCAAGACTTGGAGAAGAATAAAATCCCCTCCCTTATACTCGTACGCCAACACGCCCCCTCTTACCTTGGAGTCCAAAATTTTTATCCAACTTGATTTAATTTTTGACTCCTTATTTAATTAAATAGTCCAACCATTTAATTAAATATTCCATGATAATTAAAGTCCAACCTTAATTATTATTTTAATTTTATTTAATTTTTGACTTTCTCTACTAATTAAATAAAACCCTTGGACTCTACTTGGTCCATTAATTAATTAATCTTACTTGATTAATTAAATAGTCTAATTAATTGATCTTCCACCAATTAATTAATATTCCTCTTTAGGTAAGTCCTAGACTTTCCTAATTTCACCTCAACTTCCAAAGTTGATTAATCATATCTTTTAAGCAGGAACCTTAGGGTAAGTGTGTGACCCCTTAAGCTCGTTTATGTTCTAGTAGTAAGTACACTTTCCAAAAGTGTCATTGTACCTTTCTATATTTAGAAAGTACTAGGTTAAATCTTCTTTGATTTAATCCGACCATGAATTATCACCCATAATAACATGGTACTTACAAATCGAGGTTACTGTCTAGCAACGGGTCTCGAAGACCTAGACACAAATGATATCAAGATACTCAACCTATCATAACCACGATTCTCGCATAAGTAAGATCCCTCCATCAAATTTCCCAGATTGGTGTCTCGAGTAATGGCTTAGTCGAAACTCTTACGACACAGTCTCTATGTCTCCTTCATTGCATGATATCAATTCATGCAATCCAAACGAGGAAACACTCCGCCTCTTTGGGTTGCAATACTTTGTCCAAAGATTCCTTGAATCGATTCAATAAGCAAAATATAGGAAATGTCTGATTCGCTAAATCAGTGATGGATCCCATCTTGGCCTCTCATGTACCTCGACACATATTCACATTATACCCAAGATATCCCATATGACGACTAGCGAAGGAATCATGAGATAAGCAAAGTATAATCGACTATGCTCAAAGCAACCAATGGAACCTCAGGTTCATAAGGATTACTCTTATGCCTACATGATTATAGGAAATTCCATATTCGATCAGGATAACCATTTTAGGAATTTTCGGCGGGGTTGTTCAGTTCACTCACTATCCCAAATGAGAACCCTCGTGTACATCTATGCCTATGGAACGAGGCACGTTCTCCAAGAACTATGTACACAAGCAAGTCTTTCGGGTCTTTGTCAATATCCCTCATCTTGACAGGCCCATTGATGACTTGGAACCTTTTAAGAATCATGACCTTAGAGACATATTCCATCATCGTTATTCCAGATGTCCGATGATGTCTCATAGTCATGTGTGATTCAAGGGACTTCATTCTAAGCATATAATAACAATTTAAGAACGAAAAATGACATAATAAAATTGACCTTATTCATAAGAAAAGATTGTCTCATAGAGTTTATTACACAGAAAGTGGCGCCCAAAATTGATGCATCGGGCATCTACTCTAACAACAACTCCCTATATCTCTATAGTGAATATTAAATTAACTAAAACGCATTAATTCGATCTAAGAAATTCCTTATTTACAAAGATCCTACTTTGAAATCAGGTCTCCTTATCACAAAAAGCCACACAACGGAATCGATTCTATCTCTAGTCAATTCTTACGTTATGACATTCGATATTCTAGATCTATCTTAATCTATCTCCTCTCGGTCTCAAGATCAAGAAATCAAATCAAAACCAATGGTGATCAAGCATTATCATGCATAGAGAACAATATCGAATATATAACAAGAAACACAATTTAATCTGAAAAACTCAAAACTTTATACTTATAAATCATAATAAGTCTTCACAAAACCCTAGTCTAGAAGAAATTAGTTCATACTTTCAAAAAGAAATAAATTGATATTCATCATAAACATAGCCAAACTAATCTATGAAGAATATCGAAAACTCCCTATCACAAAGGATGAATCCTTGTTCTTGATGTTTCCTTGACTTCTCTCTTATTTTTCTCTGATTTTCACTCAGTTCCAGCTCTCAAAAGTGTCTAAAAACTCCAAAAACTGATCTAAATCCAGCTATTTATAATTAGGGCAGCAGACGTGAAACCGCGGTTTGGACTGTTTGAGACCGCTTTTGGTAAAGCGCGGTTTCACAGATTTGAAACCATTGTTTGGTAGACCGCGGTTTGGTAGACCACGGTTTGGCAGATTTGAGACCGCGATTTCAACTGATGTTTACTTTTCCTCTTTTCTTCGAATTTTTCCACCACTTCTCAACCTCGAATTGATCCTTTTCATATTTTATCCCTACACACATATAAGTAACATCATCAAAGCATAATGTGGGAATAAATCAACGAATGGCAATCAAAATTACCTAGATTAAGAGTATAAAATCTCGTAAAATATGAACTTATTAATTTTCCATATTTATTCTTCTAGTAACTCTTCTTGTCTTCCACTTTTCACTACATAGCCTCCATTTTCTTGGAGCACATATCTAGCCAAACTTTTGCTCAATGTATGAACTTACTTGAGGTGTATCTTTGTAAAAGCTTCTTTTTTTAGGAGCTTTATGGTGGTTTGATTCAAATCCCTCTGTCAGGAATCAATGCGCACAAAGAACATAAAAGTAAAATCCGAAGCAAGAAAACAAGACGAGATTTACGTGGTTTGGCCAATAATGCCTACGTTCACGGACCTACACTAGAGATATTTTTATTGATGCATGAGAGTTGATAAATCACAATGATGAGAAACCATCTACTTATATCAAAGATGCTTGGAGACTAAGCTAATACAAGATCTAAACACTTTAGGTAACTTGAACCATACAAATATAGCCCAAAATCCGAAACTTCATGTCAACAGCTTAAAGAACCACGCTGCAGCGAGCATGAGTTCTAGCTGAGGTGGGGCGAGCCTTGCTACTGCATTGCCGCGCTGTGGTGAGAAGATGTGATCGCTGTAGCACGACCCCTAGCCTCGCTCGCCCGCGCTACGGCAAGCTAAAGCCCTCGCCGCGGCGCGGGCTGATCCGCTTCGCATACAGCGCGGATTCTCCTCTTAAGCTTGATTTTGACCTCTTCTTAGCACTTTGACTTGTCTCCACACTTATACCCGTCATCCCTCCATGTTGAGAGGATGTTCAAATATGAAAGCCAGAAAATTTTTGGTGTAGTTTTCCTTGTGTTGTAGTTTACACCATCACTATATTAAAACCCCAAAACTTGTAATCGATTTAAAAGTTCTTTACTCGTATATTTGTTTTTATTGTGCATTACTTCGATCCCCTAGCTTGGGGTGCCATTATTTATGTGTCTTTACATATTTTAATTATTATGTTGCCCTGACATCGCTTGTGGGGGCATATTGATTCTAACACCCAGGAGTGTGATTATGTTTCCTATTTAGAGTATGTTTTTGCTGTTCTTATGAATTGAGTCTCTCGCTATATAAATAAAGGCTTTTACATTGTAATATGTGATTCACCCCAAAAATAAAATTGTGAAATCTGATGTTAATCAAACAACGTAAAACTCTTTATGTCATCTTATGGAAAATTAAATTTGTTAGCAGAAAGTGTAATAAGCTTGCTCATTATATTTGTAAATGGGAAAATGAAATGAATGTTTCTGGTCCCATTCCCCTCGACCTCCTGCCAAAGGAGGTGTTTTGTGGTCATGGGGCTGAGGCGGTGAACTCTTGTAATGCTTTGGATGATTTAGTTAAATGAATTTGCTCCATGGAAATTTCTTTTTTAGAGATTTCGTTAATTCCTATTTATTTCCAATAGCAATTTATCTCCATTGTCCGCTTCTCTAACGATAAATAACACTAGTCAATATTTAGGTATTTAAATTTTATCTTGAATAATAGAATAGTTAACTATTATTACTCAACTAAATTGAGATGGATGAATTGGTTGGTTAAATGATAAACTAAGTAGTTAAAATTTTAAAATAATTATTACTTCTTATCTTAATTAATTGGGAAATTACTAAAATCCCCCTAAAATAAATTTTTGTATCCATATAACCCATAAAAATATTTTTCCATCTCAAAAATCCATTTTACAAACTTTTAATTCCAAAAACCTCAAAAATTAGGATTAACAATTTTTTGGACTAATTTATCCTTCATTTATTAAGTTAAGAATTGATTCATTAATTTTTTTAATCGGATTTTTCTTTTAAATTTTTTAAATTGATAAATCGTATAATTGAATTTTACTTTTAAATATTAAATATTTTTAGATAATTTATTTTTGATATTAATATGGTAATAATTTATTTTTGATATTAATATGGTAATTATCTAAACATATATTTTTTAAAATTTTAAAAAAAAGAAAAAAAAATCTGAAAGTTTAAGACTAAAATCAATTAGTATCGATTATTATCAATATAAAAGTTCTAAATAACTAAGTTTTTACACGAAACTACAATTAATTAATTTTTAATCTAATAGGCTAAGGACGATTATGTCCATAAATTTATTAACCCTAAATGTTGGGAGTTTTGAAATGAAGAGTTGGTGGAATGGGATTTTGAAATAAAAAATATTTTCATGGATTTTTTTGGATACAAAAGTCCATTTTAGGGGGGTTTTAGTAATTTTTCCTAGTTAATTATTTTAGAAATTAATAAGATTATGAATTAGTAAATAAAATCATATATAAAAATAATAGTTTAAATAAAATTGTATTACATGTACACTCCTAACTTAATGTGTAATAACAAGTATCCCATCGGTATCTAATGTCAAGTCAACATAAAGTTTTTGGCCCCTAATTGGATGACATGTTATATCCCATTTCTCAATTTTTCAGAGATTTTTTTCCATAAAAAATGTGTTTGTTTAGTATCTCCTAAAAATATTTTAAAGAAATATTACACTCAATTTCCCTAAAAAAAAATCTCAAATTTCATTAAAAAATGGATTTAATTGATATTTTTCTCAGAGAAGTCAAATTTTTTCCTATTAGCTAAAAGACCTTTATCGCCAATATCTTAACAAAATTATCAAAATAATCACATATTTTGATTCGAAATGACGTTAAGTACAAAATAAGATCCACTTTGAATATTTTTGAGTACCTTATATAAGAGTTTAACTTAAGTATATCTAAATTTATTTAAAAAATAAAAACTCATCCATATGAACTTCCCACAAAAAAATAACTTTTTTTACCAAAAAAAATAAAATATATATATATATGTATATATATTAGATCACACTTTGTCATAACACTTTTTTCTATCAAATAAACTCCATCCAAACACATTTCCTCTTATCATATTTCTATTCCCTAAAAAAGAAATTCTCTTTCTTTTTCTTAGAAAAATAAAAAATGAGAAATAGTATCCAATCTGGCCTGTGATGCCCGGGTTTTCTTAATCTTAGTATACTTACTAATTCGACGACTAGTATTATAATCTCAAGAATTACTTGAGTAAAATGTATTATTCCTTCTTTTGGTAATTATATTGGATGTATACTAATCTTGCTCTATGTAGGGGCTGAATATTAACTCTTATGTGTGAAGGGACCATTAGATGATATACAATATGGTCAGGGCTTAGACTCAAATAGAAAAATTGCCCTCAAGCCCTCCTTACACCCTATATATATACCACTACCTATTCATTCCCTTTTCTCTCATTTTTACCCAACTATTCCCTGGTCTAAACATCATTATTTTTCTCCATTTTAACCTCCTTTAAGCTCACAAAGGTTCAAGAGAACTACAACAAGACAAAGCTCAACCCACAACAACATAACAAATCTTACAAGCAAATCCCGCATGAAAATCCAGCTCTGTCAGTGGCGGTAAACTTGATAATTGAGAGATCAAATGATGTCCATTTTTGGTGTTCCTTATATCAATTTCATCCTAAGAGGATAAGGAACAACACTATGGAATCGTATTTGTTGAATCGGCTACCGAAAATTTCAGAATCGCTTCAAGCCTTGCACAAAACTGTCCAGATTTTTAATTTCAGAACTGTGTTCTGTTTTTGCTTGGCAAGAAATAACTCTTCCGGTTGATTGATCATGCATGCAAGACCATTTTTGGAAACCTCTATAAGTGTAGATATCATTACAGGTAATTTTCTTTGAAAATCGTTGAGGAATCATTACAGAATTACATTTAAAACATCACTGCCAGTAGGATCTTTTCAATTCCAGAATCTGTGTTCCATATTCAATTGCCCAAAAACCCCTTTTTCTATGCTTTGATTATACATACAAAACCATATTCAGAATCCTTATTTAGTTTATATAAGTTTAATGGTAAATTTTGTTGAAAATTGATGAGAAATAGTCAAAAGAATGGCCATCAAAGGACCTATGCGAGTCTGCTGTTTTGATTTCCAGAAATTATCATTCATGTTCCTTTGTTTTAAAATACCCCTTATTTTGGTCCTATTGTAAATTCAAGATAACCACTAGATAGAACTTGGAATGTAGATGTTGTTAGTGGTAAGATTTTCTAAAATCCATGGTGTAATGTGATCGGAAAGTCGATTTGTCTACAAGGTGACATGACGTGTCTAAATCTGGCAGTTTTGGGATGTTGATTTTGAAGGCCCAATTCACCCTATTTAGGTTAGGTTCTTGAGATTGAATTGAATATTAAGAAAGCCTAGTTATTTACGAATCTATATATATATATATATATTAAGTTAGATGTTTATTGAATTGTTAAAGGGATGAATAAAGGATAATGACGGAGACGCGCGCCAATTGAAGGAGGCACACGGTGAAGCGATTTGGTGCAATCTTGTTCACGTATGAACAATGGAGGTTTTTAGCTTCTTTGATCGGAGTTATTCATATTCCTAAAGATGGGTGACTGTTGGGTAATTGCACTTACGAGATAGATTGAGCATCACTCAAATTCTCGACTTGAGCTTGGTATTTGATTGGACGAGGTGAGTTGCCTCTCAAAATTATAGTTATATGTCTTTCAAAACTGGAAGGAACACGTCGTGTGTGTATATATATATATATACACTTTCGTCATGCTTTGAATACTTGACCTAAAATGAGTTTCAACACTTTCAAATCAAATCAAGGACTCATTTTATATTCACCAATTCTTGGCACCAACTATTACCTGCATGGATGTTTCAAACACGTATCTTGCATTTTGTGAAAATGAATTCTAGGAAAACATTTTTTTAAGGAAATTCTGAAAAACTATTCGCTCGATTGAATATTTCATCATGAGCTAAAATGCTTCATTGCATCATTCGTGACATACGTGATTGCATACTTATTTCGGATGCATAATTTTTACAAGAATGATTTCAAATAAACATCGATTTTATGATTTTCGTGAGATTACTCCATCATTGGTCTTGTATTGTGATCATTTGTCGTGATGGTGTTCTTGTGACGTGTTGCATCTGACGTGGTTGTGTTGGGCCCAAGGTCGGGCGATGGATAGGGCAGGGTTCGGCCGGTCAAGCATGGGATTGCGGTCTTAAACAGTTCCCGCTATCCACGTCCAGATCCATGCACCTAGGACGGAGTGCTCTGAGGGTGCATGGGTCATTTATCGTGTGGCATACTCCGGATATGACCAAATCGGGCATCGCGAGCCTGCGTGGGGAGGTATAAGGTGATGGCTTTTAAGCCGCGTGTTCAGGGGTGATAAGGAAGAAGCAGCGGGACCCAAAGTGCTATGGGTAAATCATCGGACGCGATGGTATTTCTAACATGGCCCCCTACTGCTTAAGCGTGACGTGTACATGTTACTTAAACATGTCTTGTACGTGATTCTTGCATTGAACTACATGCTTTTTAAAATGCATGTTTTGAAACTTAAATATCATGCCACCAATTGTTCCAGCTTTATCATGAACGTAATTTTTCCAAGCATGTTTTCAATGATATTTGACAAAACCTCATCGTGCATATACTAAGACCTCTGTCTCATACTAGCTATTGCTTAATTGTTACTATGATCACAAATTGCTTTTCTTATTTAGGATTTCAATTATCCTTTGAAAATCAACAAAAACTTTTATTGTTTTTCCCTCACTAATTTATCATTTGGGTTTAAAAACTATTTTGTGAAACTTGCACACAAGCACTGGCACTCACTAAGCCTTTGCTTACGTATTTTGTTTCATTCCTTCCTTCCAACTGTAGGTGAGTTGAGCAGTGAGACTAGTTGGAGGATAACAGGAATAGACATAGACGATCCAAGAGGTAAAAACTGGTAGTTTTATTCAAGGATATTAAGTCACTTCGTGATGCGGATGATAGTTTCAAGAGTAGGACCCTAAGATACATTGATAAAAATTGGGTCCATGTTTTGATTTGGAACTACAGCTACGATAGACTTATGTATTCAAGTTGGGTCTTTTATGCCCCAATTTTGGGGCGTGACATGGCCTTCTGTTTCAAATTTTTCTTTTTTGTTACCTCGATTTTAGGAGGGTGGAAATTGACTTTTTATACTTTCCAACGACTTTTGTGCCAGCCAGGGTCTGAATTCACCAAAATGTTAGGAGCTTGCTGTAGTTGGCCAATAGGTGAGGGGTATGCACATAATTGAACCCCTAAACTTTATGAGAAACACCGCACCATAGGAGCACGAACAAAATGAACTGAACGTGAAATGAAAATAAAGTCACCACTTCTTACAATCAGGAAGCCACCAAAGTACTGAAATGAAAATACATACTTATATCTAAAACTTAGAACAGAAACCATTATCCATAACAACAAGAGCACAAAGATCATAGGGAATCGTTGCTTCACACATCCACAAATAGAAGATTTAAAAAAGCCTCAAACATAAGTGTCGATCAATGATTTTCTCATCTCATCAACAAGAGCACTAGGTTGAGCTTCTCTTATCTTGAAAACACTCTCGATAACAGACAACTCCGTAGCAGTTGTATCTGATCCACAGAATGCTGTCCAGTCGTTCACTGTCAAGCCAGCAGCTATTACTTCACTACCACGATTCACAGTACCAGCCACCAGAGGCACCTGAAGAAGGGTCGAGAGTTCATCTAGATCCTCTACTGATGTATGAGGATGGACCTGAGACGGAGCAATAAGTATTTTAGTATGAAATGAAATTCATTTCAACTTTTTATTTAAGAATGTTCACTTCATCCAAGAATTGAACTCTTACCAAGCCCCCTCTGTTGGAAAATGCACAGAAACTTCCCACAAGTATGTTTCCAGCAATTGTCTGCCTAAAAACTTCTACCCCGAGAACATCAGCAATCATCTCCTCAGTTTCCTAGAGAAATATTGGGAGATATTAACCTCAATGCTTCTTGTTTTTTAAGATCAAGCGACCGCATTAAATAGGTATGCATGAACTGTACTTACATAGAGTGAACCAAATATGGCATACTTAATTCAAACATCTCAACAAGAAGAAAGTAACTCATAAACACATGGAAGTTGACATAAAAATTAAAGCATCTTCAATGGGAAAAACAGAAAATGCCAAAAAATATATATATATATTTGATGAAAGTTGCTGTAGAAAAAATTCTACAATACTAAACCATAGAAACAATAAACCAGGTGTAAACAGATGATCTGATTAAGCAAAAGCGGAAGAATGAAATAACTAACTTTACACGAGGGTTGTAGAACAATATTCTTCTCTCGATATCACAAATTGAAGGATGTGTTTTAATCCCTTTGTTCTTAAGAAAATTACAGAGGCTGGCAATGAGGTCAGCCTTTCACAAACAAAAATAATATAATTCCCACCTGAGAGTAAGAGAAGGAAAAAAAAAAAGGAAACTATGCACACCAGAATAGAATAGCCAGATTAGAAACAAGAATTGGGCTCTTCCGACAAAAGAACCAACACAAATCAAGCAGGATTAATATGAACTTCAAGACACGGACGCAGTTAAAAGTTTACCCTGTCAAGATCAGGATGTGTAAGAGCAACATGATCATTGCATGAAATGCAGTTCCCCAGGGCAGATAATCTCTCATCAATACGCTGAACAACAACTGAATCTGGTAGACTGTTCCTCAAGTGTTGTAGTTCTATAATAAAAAGGCAAAATATCAACAGCAGCTCCAAAAACCAACAAAGTGTGATATTGTCCGTTTGCACAACACAGAGCATAAACATATAGAGATAACGCCATCACATCAGATGTGTCTTAACTGCTTAATTGGCAAGATATAGTGTTTGGACAAAAACAATCACAGTGGTACATAGAGGATCTAAAAGGATACTGCAACCAAAATACAGCGCCTGTTATAGGCAGAACTGGCAACTCCAGACAATGTCACACAAAGTTTAATTTGCTGGTCAGAGGGACAAAAGTAAAGACGGGAACTAGATATATAAAGAAGTTGGCATGATTTTACAAATAATAAACCTCATCACAATCTTGACTGGTCAGGATAAATACTCCTTAGACAGGTAACTCGTAGTGATGCAAACTCTGACACTGTAGAAATTACTCAAGGATCTCATTTTTAGGACTTAACAGGCATAAATTTAACATGCAACCAAAAAGCAGAAAGAGATTGCCCATCGACCTATATTACGACAACTATGCGTATCTATAAAGCTATATATATATATATATATATGTATATAAAACATTTTAAGAGTCAATGAAATCACCTTGATCAGTAGTTGTGTGAGGCAAAAGCAACCCATTTTTATTTCCTGCGAAATGAGTTTTATTTGGCAGAGGGAGGGGGAGGAAAGATTAATAAGCCTTCAATATTTAGATGATGAGAAAGTCAAAGGCAGAGCAGCACATAAAAAACAACCACTACAGCCGATTGAAAAGCATAACTCTCACCAGCACAGAGTCGTCCGATGATTCTAGTGCCGGCAATGGAGGTTTTAACCACCGGAATTACATCAGCCAACTCAGCCTCGAACGTGCTAGCCAGCCACAAAATAATATTAATAATAATAATAATAATAATAATAATAATAATAATAATAATAATAATAATAATAATAATATCATCAAGTCATTACGGATTAAAAGAATCGGGGTACATAACATAATCATCAGGTAAGGAACGGAACTCCAACAATAAAAATCACAGACACAAGAACGAACGCTATATAGGTAATTAGGAAAAATAATTAACCTGTAGAAGTTCTCGGAACCCCCAATCGCGACCAGACAATACGCATTGGTGAGCTTAGAAAAAACCCCAATCTCGCTATTATTCTCGTATTGCAATCCTGTCCAAAAACAAATTAATTAAAAAAGCTTTTCATCTTCATATCTACAAATTGATGAGAATTATAATTTGACCAAACAATAGTATGTATACACATGTGCGACTCTCCCCGTACTTACTTGTGGCCATCGTGAAAGGAGAAGGCACGAACTGCGGAACTTTTTGATTAGATGATACAATTTATGAACACAAAATTATAGATACACAATGAAAACGGTGGAGAAGGTGTATATAATACAATGAAGTAAAGGAGCGAGCGAGCGAACTAGGGTTTTTCTATCGGTAGGCTAGGCTGTGTGTCTGGAAGAAGATATTTTCTCTCTAT
Organism: Buddleja alternifolia; assembly: GCA_019426215.1. NCBI lineage: Eukaryota > Viridiplantae > Streptophyta > Magnoliopsida > Lamiales > Scrophulariaceae > Buddleja > Buddleja alternifolia. The sequence goes on along the minus strand of CM033393.1, from coordinate 24,880,249 downwards.
ATTTTTTGGGATTATCTTCTTTTCTTTGGAGTCCCCACATTCACGGAAAGAGCATTTCTGGTCCACTAACTTTTGTCAATTTTGTTTGAAGGGCACGTAACTTCAAATTTCAATTTTAGTCTACTAATTTCCAATTTGGCTCGATTTGAGGTCACCAGTGGTTGCAAGAATCAAAATTCACACGTGACTCAAAGTTGGGGATTTTCGTTGACTTGGCATGATGACTAAACAAAGTAGAAAAATTTGCAAACAAGGGGTTGAACTAAGAATAACATTTTGATTCCTCAACCTTCAAGCAAATGCACAAATTATTCATTTTCATTTGATTAAATTTATCCTTATGGTTGCAACTACGGAGTTACCTGTTGAGTACTCCTCACCGAAGGTGCAGTTTAAGGCAACTCGTCTTATTGGGCGACTTATCAAAGTTGATGTTCAAACGTCACAAGTGTCACACGCCAGTTATACACAATTGTGTATTGAAGTTGATATTGTCAAACCACTACCCAAGTTCCTTCTCATTGATCGGTATCGTCAGGATATCATCTATAAACTCAAGACCAACTTTTGTTCCAAAAGTGCAGCCTCAACAAGCTTTGCCCTGACTTTTGGCGTTGCATGTGGCCTTGGTGTGACTGTATTCTTAGCACATCAACCCCCACTAGTTCTATGTGGTTAGTGATTCCATAAGATAATTCTTCGTATATAGTTTCTTGTAGTGAAGTTTCTCTTATGGTCCCACAACAAATCTCAATCTTAATAACATGTAGGTCAGCACAATATCAAGATTTTTCTACTCGTCCGACTTGACAACCTCAGCCCGAAGCTTAGTAAACAAGAATCATATCCAATTCAACCTCAAGACTTTTATGAGGGCTACCATCATTTTGGAAAGAATTTAGTGAGCTTATCAACTCGCCAGCTTAGAGGTGGTTGTTGGGATCGCTCTACCCCTACGGTGTCTAATCCCTTGGGATTGTGGATACGCAGCGGAAACAAATATTTAGAAATTACAAAACCACAACCCCTAAACAAGCGATTAGGTTGGCATGGTACCATCTGATTTATAAAGGAGGTTTTCTCGTGTTCACCTCGTGAAGATTTTCCACCGATCGAATTCTTGGCAGCAACTTGGACCTTGAAAATCTTCCACCAACTTGATTCTTCACAGCAATCTACCCATCTCTTCGATCCTCAATCTTGGATTGTTTTGCTCTAGTGTCTTGGCAGAGAAAACACCTCTAAGGGGTACCACACGTTAGCTCGTACCCTCGATCCTCATTTTTAGTGCTCTAAGGGCACCACACATTAGCTCATACCCTCGATCCTCATTTTTAGTGCTAGCCTAAAGAGATCGAATGTTTGGCTTGTGGAGAAAAGGGTAGGAATAAAGTGTTTAAGCTCTAATGCAAAGAGAAGAGGAAGAAGAGAATAAATAATGAGTATCTTAATATTCAAACTTATGATAAGTGAATTAATTAATTTAAGGAATATAATATAATAATATATAGATAAAGGTCACCAATTGGTTAACCACACATACACGCGTGGCGTGTATCTATATATATATTATCTTTATATATTATATTTTTCTTTCTGTCTTATTCTCTCTTCCTTACTTCATTAGATCAACTAATTAAGTAACAAGATCTTTTCATATATTTGAGATCTTTCCAAATATATAAGATCCATCCAAATACATTTATAAGATTTTTCCATATAATTAATTAGTCAACTAACCAATTAAATAAATTTTACCATATATTTCAAGATTTATCCAATATAATATATATATATATATATAGATATATATGTGTAGACTTAGTGAACAAGATAAAATCTTTCCACCACACACACATACATGCATGCCATATATGTGTAGACTTAGTGAACAAGATAAAATCTTTCCACCACACACACATACATGCATGCCACACGTGTATCTATATACATATATATATATTATATTTCTCTCTTACATATTAATTAATTAGTCTCTTTCAAATTTAATATACCAATATTAAATTAAGACTATATTTAATTAAGACTACTTAATTAATTTATTCCGTTTCTTGATTAATTAATCTCTCCATTAATTCACAAAAAAATAACTTAGTCAATGGGTACAACACAGTTCATGTGTGACTCCTTAAGCTCATTAACAAGCCAACAATATGTCCTCACCCCAAAGACTATACAATCACCAAATTGTCTAAATCAATTATTTAGCTAAATAGTTAATCAGGTCTTGAATTAATTACACCATATTAATTCAAGGCACCTATTGGTCATGGTTCGGCATCTAGAAATAGTGTCACGACTTCCTAGATGTTAACGATGAACAGCAAACCTCTCTAGGTTACGATCTTTATATGAGTCAAATTCTTCCATCCTTTTCTTGTCTGCAGTCTAGGGTTTCACATCAGTCGAAACCTAATAACCCATAAACTATGTTTGTATTTGAAATATAAATGACATGGTCTTCTAAGCAGGGAGACCACTTCCTCTTATAAGACAATGCCCCGACCAGAGTCTTTTAACGATCATTTAGCTTTAGCAATAGCATATAAAATACCAAGCTTCAACCCGTGGATGGATCTCCTATCTGATGTCATCTGCCCAGTGACACCACCAGACTACACCCAACATACGCCGCAGTATGATTCTCCTGGAATTCACGTGTATATCAAAGTGCAGTGGGTATTATACCTTTCCTCCATGACATCTCAAGTTCGAGGACTAATCTCACACTACGAAACCGAAGGACTTCAAGTTCGACATTGAACAAATGAGGAGTCCTTACGGGGTCATTCAATCTCATACTTACCAAAGTATAGATATTTGTGTGTGCACTGACCCCAAGGTCATTGCCCATGGAACAAGGCACTCTCCCATGAGAATGACACCCACAAACAAGTCTTTGTGAGACTGCGATATCCCACATCACGCAGTCTCTATGACTTGGAACAGGGCTTCAGGATTACGGCCCTCGAGAGTGTTCCACAATAGCCACTCCCATATGATGACCACTCCCCTAGCCATGAGTAATTCATGAGATCTTTTTCTTACCATGCGATAAAGACGGGGTTGCCAATAACTAATTCAATATGATATCAAAGATAGGACTGTCATAGTATTTTTAGTCTTCTGGGCAAGCCAATAGATGGCTTGTCGGGTACACAACACTATCAGTGGCTAGGTATAACACTAAAAAATAGGGTGGGAGGGGTATAGACCCTGAAAGTTTTGGGTTTTTAAAAAATTGCATTTGATTTTTTAAGACTAAAATACATGATCAGTGTTAATGAGGACTCTTTTAAGAAAGAAATTTAGATTTTAGTTGTAAACTCTTGAACAGAGTAGGTACAACCTTTCAATACTAAGATCGAGCATTGCACAGTGAAGTAACATTATAATTTTCTTCTTAAAATATTTTGAATGTCGATAAACTTGAGAGTTCAGTTGCTTGTTTTTGAATTTTTTTTCTTAAAACCTCTTGAAATAATTATGCAAGTTCAACAATCAATATATGCCAATTTATATAAAGTTGTAAGTGCTTGGAAGTAAAGAACACAAGCTTTGCAAGTTTCGTTAGGTTATGTAATCTTAGTTGCGTCCTTCTTTTCATTAACTTGGAGGAATCCATTAAAATGATTTTTAAGACATTCACACAAAACGTGTCTACACAATAATGGTTGTTTAAAAATCAACGTGATTCAAAAACTAAGATCATTAGATCCTTTGACTCCTCGAGTCTCTTGCTTAAAGACTTCAATTTCAATACTTCAACTACTCAGGAATACTATATGAAACTTCAGCAACTTCTCATTCATTCAAAGATTTGAGGGTTTAATTGGGCGTTTGTGTTTGATAAGAACAAAATCTCTTTGAACCAAACATTTCTTCCTCTTGAAGATGTACGAGTTAGACATACTATATAACTTTAATTTTTTTTTTGCTTTTGGACATTCTCTTTGGATGCATTTGGATCCACTTCTCAATTAATAAGTCCATTTGTAGGACCGATTTTTTAGAATTGGCATTTCAAATAAGAGCTTTTAGAAATGTAAAATGTTTGGCACAATTATAGTTAAACGTCTTCTTATAGAAGTTTTGAAAAAAAAGTCCAAAAGTCACTAATATGCATTTTTTCAAAATGGACTTTTGGATAAGTGACTTATTAGAAAATTCTATTTGAATTTCATTACCAAATAATTAATATTTTTACAAATGTACTTCTATCTCAAACTTCATTTGAAAAGTGCTTCCAAACTTAGAAAAACTACATTGGTGTGTCCTAATTTTGAGGAAGCCTTAAATTCAACAGAAAAAAATAAAAAATCAAAGAGAGTGGCTAATGAACATCTCTGAACTGCTGAATACACGTTCCTTTTACCATGTTCCCTCCCAAAAAGCTCAATTTCTAAGTTTTGTATATGCTCGTATTTTCAGTTGTTCAATTGACTTAAGGACCTTCTGTATATAGACAAATGCCCATTAATGTCCATTTGACATTAGACAGGGCGCGTGTTCCTCACGCTCCGTCTTTTTCCCTGAAATTCCACTGCAACAGTCACTTCAGATTGCAATTCTGACAGTCTAAGGTATTATGGCCACTGCTCGGTACATCTTGTGTCCTCAACTCATTAATACTTACTAATGTTGCATTAAACACATTCAAATAAATATTCGCTTGGATTAAATGTCCGTTGCTAATTGCACTTTAATCATTAGATGTACCGGAACAATATGTGCTATCTTCGACTCAAAGTTGGCGCTAAACTTCATCTCATATAGAACTTAACCTTGATCGTATGACGTCACTCATTTAGAATTCTGCCAATGCTTTGGTTTATCGATCTTCAGAGTTGACCCTAAAAGAAACTACTAAGTAATCAATTACATTCTCAAAGCTCTTATACATGAGTCTATGAAATTAAACTTACATAATTTTGGGAGTTTGACATAAAACCTAATTATCATCGTAAATAATTCAAAGAATAAATTGGATCTAACACGAATAATACTTTTATAAATAAACCTCCATCTTTAGAAGTTTATTTGGGATGTTACCAAACACCCCGTTTTTTCGTTTTATCTTCTTTCTTGCTGACACTTGTGGCCTTGTGTCTATGCATTTTGCAAAATCTTCTGATTTTATCTCAACTTAATTCTTTCTTTCCCACTAATTGTTTCCACCAAGAAAAACAATTGAAAATAAAAGACAACATTTCACATATCTTAGTAATATTGAGTAAAGTATTTCTGCAAGGTCATGGATTAGCTTACAGTTCTCAATTAAACATTATCCTTCTACTAATATGTAGTACTTTAGAAACTCAAAATTATCTAAACAAGCTCAAATTGTTATTAAGCATCTAATCCAAACTTATCCCAAGTAAATACGGTTCTGCCAATAATCCGGATTCTGCATGATGAGAATACAGAAGGCAATGCACCATAGATTGAACTTTTGAGCAGTTGACAGATCTATGAAGAGAGAATGACTAATTAAGGATGAGCATTAGACAAAATGTAAAACGAACTTCGCCATAGTATGGAACAGAATTCCTTACTGCAGTCAGTAGCAGCAGTCTTAAATGAATTACCAAATAATGCTCCATATCTACGTCATCCTTAGCAAGTAGGCAGAAGAATTATGTCACATCATACTAAATAAACAGTTGTCATCCTTTAAATCTAAAATGCCGAGTCCTTACAGAAACTGAAGAGAATAAGAAAACTAGATTATTTTTCTTTGAGCAAATCAAAGAAAAAGGAATTTTGTAAAATCGGTAGCATTTTGACATGCTTTACAACATCATGCAGTTGAAGCAGAAGTTGCCTTTTTTTCTTCGGATGTAAAAGGTAATGGCTTGGTTGGGGCAGGCAGACGGCCAATACTGTCTACCTTATCTTTTTGTTTTGGTGGAGGTCTTGCTGCTCTTGGCAGTAACCTGCCCTTCTTTTCAAACCACTCGGGTTTCAGCAGTGCTTGGAACCCCAATTTGTTATAATATACTCTCCTTACAGACCCACCAGCAGCTTCAACTGCTGCTTTTGCCCTCACTGTCACCCTCGAAACCTGTGTGTATGTAACAATATAAAGGAGTTCAAGGTTCCTTCAAATTTATCATCTGGCCTGCTGCTCTAAAGTTAAGAGGGTGTTTAGCTAAACTTAGTTTAAAAAACTTATAAGCTATTAGTGCGTATAAGATGTTTTTGGAGCTTTCTGTTTTATAAGCTGTTAAAAAAAAAATTGGGGGTTCCCGACTTATCCTGAAAAGGAGCTCCTGTTTTATCAAAAAAATTACCACACTTAGTGAGAGCTTCTAAGCTCTCAAGCAGCTTTTACGCTATTTTAAGGCTCTTATAAGCTCAGCCAAACCCCCTCTAACTGAAAGATACTCGTCACTCATGTAAAAGGTATGAAAAAAGCACATCGAAGTTAGCAGGACAATAAAATAATGCCAATAATTGCCATAAAGTAAAAGAAGAATGAAAACTACCTCGAGATGGATAGGCCATTTGATATGTTCAGCCCCACGTCCCATCAATCTAACTCCATCTTCAATTTGCTTCCCTATTGCCCCAGAATCCTTTCGTCAGGAAAACAGAATGCGTCAGATAAAGCTGGAAATGAACCATGATAGCGGTGAGAATTTGCCTAAGAGACTCTACTAGTATACATTACCTTGAGAGTTTTCATCGTAATCAATTCTGAAGAATCTATCTTCCCAGCATTTATCAGCTTTGCAATTTTTCCTAAGCCAACTGGCTGTCACAATGATAATACAATTCAGGACACTTGCTGAAAAGCTATGATAAAATAACATCCTTAAAACCAAATTATCTATACAGAGTAAGAGAGGGAGACCAATTTTCTATGGTTGACCGCACATTTAACAGACAAAAAGCTTATGGAGCAAATCTACATTACTGACAAATAATTGAGCAATAATTAACCAAATTCCACGTTATCTGCAACGAAGTTCTTGAAACAAAAAGTGGAGACTTGTTGCAACTTCTAAAGAGCCCTCATGAAAAGCAGTAACATATAGGTGAAACACTTGGCATTAGAATGGCTAAATGGAGAGCTGGAAACTTGGAAACTTTAAGCAATTTGGAGCATAGTAGAGGTATAACTCTAAGCAGAACATCATGATCATGGGGAGAGTTTCCGATGTAGTTTACAGAATAATATGCTGAAAATGATCTAAACACATGCCTAACAACATTTGTAAAGATACTCATGCTCTATATTGCATGACCTGTCTTAACCTATTCGATGCAATTGCTTCATCTCATAAGGTTATTTCACTTCTGATATCATTTAGGATCTTAATGGAGTATCAATGTCCACAAGTCCGTCAAACAAGGGGTTCCATGAGCGTACGTAGTAGGAGAAACAGAGAAAGGAATGTATCGTGATTATATCTCAAATCAGTTTACACTAATAGCCTTTAGAATATGCATTTATACTCTTTCTTTTCATTTATTTCAATTACCTTCTAGTGAATGAAATTTTTTCACTTGACCTACAATGATCTGTAATACTTTGCTAAAAGATGCAGTATGGCATTGTAAAACCTATTCAGGAGAACGGAAAATAGATGCCATTTGGTCTATAACCTTCTAAAGAACTGCTCCTTTAACAACTTTGTAGAAAAAGATGAAGCACAAATCTGAACAAGTAGTCTCAAAAAATTACCAGAGGTAACATGTTTGCTCTGATAGATATCTGCGGGATCATGTTAGTTATTTCTCAGCAAAAACTGGTTCACTCTAACCAAACTTGCTTTTTTAGAGTAATTAGATAGACAGGAATGAGAATATATTGGCTTGACTGATAATGCACGAGAAGAAGAAAAGCCAGACGTGTTTTTACACTTCTATTTCCAATATTTGCATGAACTTTATATCCTTAGCGCCCAAAGTTCATGAGTTTTACTTTTCGTTTATGCCAAATAGCCAATGAGTTAAAGAAAGAAAAAAGGAAATGGCTTTGCTAATTCTTTAGAAGCTCAAAAAACATCACCATGAAATGCTCTACAGGGCTCAAATGGGAAATTCCAGCAGAAAACAGAAAGAGACACTGTGACAAAAATCCCTTGTAAAGAGCCTCTACTAAACAAGCAACCAGCCCATCCAAACTGATTTACTAGAACAAGGTACCAAGCTATTTAGTCAACACAACAATAGCCGTAACTCTAATTTCTTTACTACAACGCAAGATACCCTTAATCGACAATATGTAAACAATGAAAAGACCTAAATAACTTTTTGTGTTCTAGTACTATAAAAAAATGTTCATTGTAGCTATTACTAACTTGATGCAATTCTGATTAGTTTATTTTTATTTTTTTGGAACACCTGTGATTAGTGTATCCACATTAAAAGTTCTCCAGAGGGTGGTATTTTGCATTTTTCAAATATTCAATACATCTGGAGAACAAAGACGATAGATGACTCAATATATGCATGTGTATAGACACACACATAAGTTCCGCAAAAAAAGGCTTACAAGTTAACTGGTGATAAAAGTGTCTCAAATGATGTTCTTTAGTGTGGGGGATCATCGCGTTAAATACCTTTACGTCAATAATTTCCAAAGATGGTCTTATATTGAAACTACTCTGGAAACGGAAACTCACCTCATTGTTGTGATCATACCAGTCATATTTGTTCAAACATCTCACAGGAGCAAAGATTAGAAAATTAAATTTATTATTTTTGCATGACTCATGCATAAACATTCACATTTGTCGTGTTAGATGTAAACTTAAGTATCCTAAGCAAATTATCTACAACTCATGTGAAACAGAAACAGTTTCTTAACAATTTAACCAACTGAGATATAATTCAAATTGCTTTACGACTTCAGTCCACTCTCTTGTTTGAGCTTTAGAATAGAGACACGTTAAAATTGAAAGTTTGAACACGACAATCCAAAACCAATGATGACTTAGCTGAAAATCCAAAACTCAACTTACTCTTAATACAACTAAAAACTTCACGACCATGGCCATATGCGTATATGTAACATGACACCCCTATCTTCAAAGAAAATACTAAAACCCACCTTTTTGAGTTTTTTAGAATGAATAAATACGCCAGAAGTGTCTATATAGGTTATAGAAAGAAACAAAACCATGTGTAGAATGTGAGGTTAAGAACTTATAACATAGGTTGCAAATTCATCAACAAAATGCTCCCTGTCTAGGATACTAGCATGTTCACAATATACGTGGGTTCAGACACCGATATATTTGCCCCATAGGTGAAAATATATGTACAAAATAGCTCTACACAAGCACCATCTAGTAAAGCACATTGCATCAGACACTAATTTGAGAGAACACGTATGATGATCGAATACGCATAATTTTTTAAGTGCACACCTATAATATTTCTAAAAACAATGATCCAACTAAACATAGAATAATGGCAAAATAATAATAATTAAACCTGAAATGTGAGAGTGAATGGATTGTTAAAGCCGCGCTTGGGGAGACGTCGACGGAGCGGCGTCTGCCCACCTTCAAATCCAAATTTCATAGTCCCACGGGCTTTTTGACCCTTATGTCCACGCCCAGCAGTCTTTCCCTTGCCGGACCCTATACCTCGCCCCTTCCTTGTCTTCTGCTTGCGGGCCCCAGGATTATCCCTCAGATCATTCAATGCCAATACACTACTGTAAGCTCTCACACTCGAGAAATGACAGCTGGGCGAAGCAAACTGTCGGGGCGCTACAGGAGGAAATGATTCGGTGGATTTTTGGTAGTGATTCTGAGCGGTGCGGATGGAGGTAGATAGAAGTGAAGCTAATCTTCTTCGAAGCATTTTATGAATATATGTATGTATGTATCACCGTTCACCGTGTGTGTTTTTCAGTGGGGATCCGATCTTTAGAGCTCCATTCAAATGCTAGGGTTTAGTTTAAGTCTGTTCAAAGGGTTTTTGCGTTCGGGTTTGTATTTCATTCAAGAACGACGTCGTATTTGGCTCCTCGTAATTTCTTTCAATTTTCCCTTTCCCTTTTTTTTTTTTTTTATTTAATCTTCAATATGCATGCTCGTAGTCGTAGCTCAATTATGATGCAGGACGGATACTCCTTTCTATGTTATGTTGTATTGAGTGCTGACCCCTAGCACTGGTCCACCTCTAATTGACTTAGCAGTTCAAAATTGTCTCAATTAATTATCACAACAAAATTAATTGAGTCATGAATTAACCACAAATTATATTATGACACCCAAAAATTTACTCGGAGCCTGAGTCAAATGACTTATGTTTCTGGATAAAAGAAATTGAATAAGGAAGAATTAATTCGGTTAACTCAAGCCCAGTGACAATTCTCCACTTAGAATTATCTAACAACCCCGCGTTTGAACTCGATACGCTAGACGGTGGTTCAGACTTTAACACTTTGACGTGTTGTTTAAAATTGTTGTTCGGACCGCAATTAATGAAAACAGATAAAAAAGAAAGATACAAGTGCAGATATAACTTTATCAATCAAATACTTAAATCTGATAAAAATAATAAATATTATACCTCCATATTGATTCTCAATCATGTGTTACAAAGCTGTTCGAGCAGCAGGTATGATTGATATCAACTCTTGATCACCGGGAATTAAGCTACGGAATTAACTAAACTACGCTACTTCTAAGGTTACGCCTCTCCTAGAGAGAGAAAAGATGAAAAGATGCAGCTTTGATCTGTTCGTGTTGTCTCTCTCTCTTCTTCGCCTTGCCCTTTATCACGTATCCACGTCCCTTGCGGTTGGGAACTGCCTTCAACTGTGTTTTCAAACTTATTTTGTTGGCGCGTCCCTGGACTGGATGACCTCCTACTCTTTTAGGGCCTTTCTTCACGGACTTATGGAACATTGGGCTTGGACCTGTTCCTTGCAAAACAAATCTAAACCACTTAGGCCCATTCCCGATTTAACTAATCAACATATGGCCCATTTAGGCCGATGTTCTGAAACCCGGACCGGTCATCGAACCGAAAAATCGACCGAGTTAAGGGTCATCGGTTCGACCGTTGGGTCAATCGCGGTCGAACCGATGATGTCATAATTACGTAATAAATATTAATTAATATACTATTAAATATTATAAACAATAAAAATATGAAAAAAAAAATATTTTCTACAATTTTTTTTCCTTGTCAAATTCCTAATTAATTCTGAAAATCAAGAAACCGTATCCATAATTCCATACTCCATGTCCATGGCTCATAATTTAACAACTAAGAGAGTCCAAGATTTATTCACAATTGCAAATAATCTATGAAAAATTAAAAAAGAGTGGTCTTGAGTAAAGAAGAAGAAGCAGCAGCAGCAAATCGATCTTGAGATTACCTAAAGATTACTCAATACTCAATAATCAATAGAAAGAGAAGAAGATCAAGAGATTACCTAAGTTTGAAGAATAAGCAGCAAATCGGGCAAAAAGAGAACATGGGTCTCCTGTGCATGCATGAAGCCGTGAGAAGGAGAAGAGGGGAATTGGGAAATCTCAACCCTGATTTATAAATTTAGCCCTTAAATTTATATCAGTCACAACTCGGCTGGTTTTGTCGACCCAGTACCGGTTCTACCGGTCCGACGGTTGAACCGCCGGGTCGAACGGTTCTCTCCTAAAAAATACGGTTTTCTGACTTGAGCGGTTTTTGCTCCAAACCCGAGCCATTTTTAGAACCGATTCCCGGTTCTACCGGTTCGACGGGGCGATCCGGGTTGGGTTTCAAAACATTGATTTAGGCTTTCTCAACTTAAGCCTTCTTTCGTATTTACTTAATTAACGAGGCTACTTGGGCCTTTCAACTTTAAACCAATTTCGAGTTAACCTACTAATAAAGGTTGTTTGGGCTCTTTTATCTTAAGCTCAATTTCGAATTAATATATAGGTCATTTGGGATTTTTTAAATTGAGAAGCCCATTTTATTTTAGGTGTAAACAAATGCCCCTTAATACACGTGAATAATTCGGATTCAGGTGTATTAAAAGACACGTCCATTCTTTTTAGTAATTAGATGACCATTCGGATTCCAGGTCATAAAAATTCATGCCTTTTTTGTAATAGACTTTTAATAAATTTGGCGGCTATTTTTAGCAACCATTCAGATTCCAGGTCATCAAAAGTCATGCCTTTTTGTAACAGACTTCTAATAAATTTGGTGGCTATGGAAAGACGCACCCTTTTGCGTTCATCTTCCCCACTACCTTTCATTTAATTGAGCGCGTCGTTTCACTGAACAGTGACAAGAAACCTATAAATTCTTGTATTTCATTCTCGGGATACACAAGAATTCAAAATTTCCCCTTCTCTTCCTTCTTGAGCCAACTGAAGCAGAACAAATCGCCATTCTTACTCTATTTCTCGTTCGTGTGTTCTTTACCATTTTTCGCAGAAATGGCTTTTCCCCAACATAACTCAGTACATAGCTTGACTTCCCTAGTTTTTCGAGCATCCATTTTAGACTGTGAGGAGTCATCAGACCTATATGATGAAATTAGGGCATTCGAAGTCCATTACTCTGATGCCAAGGTCTCTTCTCTCAGTACAAAGTATATCGTTCCTCGATAGGCCTCTGACCGCCGCGGTCAAACTCTTAGCCATCTGGCTTTGGGTCCTCATTTCGAGTCGTCAGCCTTCGAAGCCGATGCTCCGAATGTCCCCAATCTGCTCGGGACCTGGCCTGCTCTCGAGACTGATAATGCCCCAATTTGTCTTAAAGGGTCCTGCAAATTTGCCTGGATCAATTTGACGAAACTAACCATTGGCTGGATTGGCAATACTGATGCCTTTCCATGGTTTAACCGCCTCAGCCGATTTCATGCTAAATGGGAGGCCAACCGAATAATAGGGCTAATTCGAATAGCCTGCTACCAAACCCTACCCTTCTAACAAGTGATGACCGATGCCCTTTCTCTCTCATGGCACCCTTCACACAACTGTTTCATCTTGCCTCGGGGATTTCAGACAGTCACTCTCGAAGATGTGGCCCTCATCACTGGAACATCCCCTCATGGTGTTGTATTACGTACTGGTGAAGCGGAGGGGGACGCTCGAGCACTCCTAAAAGCCACCAATATCTGGTTTAAACACCTCGGCAAAAGTGGAGGTGCCAACATTTCCTATTCGGGCTTAGTTAAACACTTCACCGATACGGATGATGAGGTCACCAATTTCAAAGAGGTATTATTTTTAAATTATGTCTTTTGCCGCCTATTCATGAATGCAGGTTGTGCAGTCAACAAGACATTCTTGCCTTTTGCTGCCAATATTGCCACAACTTTAGATCCCATCGAGTTCGGTCCTTTTATCCTGGCCCACTTTTATAGGATAATGTTTCACATCTATGAAGAGCCTTCGAAGGTCAGGAGGGTTGCAGGCCCGTTGTGGTTGTTAACCTGCTGGGCATTTTTGTATTATCCTGAGTTGCTAAATATCAGGACTCTTTCACTCGAAGAGGAATCTAAATCCTCGAAGCTTGTCCAGCCCATCTCGAATTGGGTGTGCTATAAGGAGGCAGCCGTAAACCTTTTGATACCCCTCGAGAAGGCATCTTACTTGCTGGTGCTAAGTACATTTTACAACCCACTGCACATTTCCACCTGGTGCCCTTTTTTCGAGACAAGACATGATCAGGCCCCTAATCACTGGTCTCATGCAGCCCTGCCATCTTGGATGCTAGAACTGGACTCCTTAAGGCGTACTGATGAAGATCGTCCTTACTGGAGGTCTATCCTATCCTCTCAAAACCTTCTATATGCAGACAACAACCTTGGAGTTGAGGTTTACAACCCTCAGGTATTTCTTATAAACTTTTTCCTGTATTAATCTTTGAGTGAATATTCTTGTTTACTTACGTGTTGCTTCTGTGTTTTCTACAGTTATGCTCGAGGCAATTTGGTATTAGCCAAAGCTTTGCCCTGCTTTTTCTAGGTACTTCAAATTGTTCATGGTCAAGCATATCATAGACTATCCCCAAGACAAAGAAGAAATTGGCAGAGGCATCCATTCGAGGGATGCCCTCCATCCAGGTAGCTATTTCTTTCATCCCGGCCTTCTGTAGGATACTTTGAGTGGATCCACACTTTGCTGAATTCTGGAATCGAGTCTTGCAGCGCAACTTCTCAAGATAGATCATTCAAAAATTGGTCATGGATGCTACAAGACTTTGTTCGGGATCTGTACAAATGACTGCTTTGTCAATGTTACTGTCCCCTGAGGTATGGGTACTTAAAGATCTTTTTTTTTAATTATTTCTTCTTGAACTTTAAATATCTTGGTTTCTTGATTTCGATTTATGTAAGTAGGATGATGCCTATGTTATCCCTTTTCCACTCACATCAGGGTGGAGATTCGAGAGGGATAACCCCTTGGTCTAAGCACATGAGGGGCTTTTCCAAACCCTTCGAGAGTCTAAAGCTTTAGCGGTGCCTCCTCTCAGAGCTATTCCACCCGCCCGTTCCTCGGAGGCAGCCAAATCGAAGGCCCCAGTTACCGCTGTATCTCCATCTGCTACTCGAAGAAGCAGAACTGGGGGTATTACTATTTGGGAGCTTTCTTCCCCAACTCTCCAAACTGCTGCCGAGGATGAAGATGAAGATGAGGATGCGCCCATCGTATTCCAAAAGCGCAGATTACATGGGTCTTTTGAGGTCGGTAAGCATTTATTACTTTAGCAATTTATGAGTCTTCTACTTGATAAATACCTTTCTTCCTTTACACTAAAAGATGTTTGTATGCAGACCCTTCGAGTGAGGCTCCTTCTGGAGTGAGTCCCTCGAAAGAAACTACACACGCTGAAACTCCTGTAATCGAGATAGAGGATGAGGCCGAATTAGATATCTTTTTATTGGCAGAGGCTCCGTTTGAGGCACCTTTACATGATACCCAATCCCAGTCAGAAGAACGTACTCAAGTTCTCGAAGACCTTTCCTCAGGTATTTATTTTAGCAATAGTTTTACTAAGATTTTATTATTTTTGTTCGACAACAGTTTCTTAACCCGAATTATTTCAAATCCTTTGTTTTTTGTAGGTTCTTCAAGTGAAGAGACCTCAGTCGAGAAGCATGCCCTAGTGGCAAAAAAAGAAGCCATTGCTGAGGAAGCTCTCGGGCTGGGTTCCTCGAAGCCTGTTGAACAAACTACTGAAGTCCCACCATTCGAAGGTAAGTTGTAGCTATTTTAACATTTTCTCAAAACGTCTCTTATGATTAGATTAACCTTTTATTTCCTTAGGTGTCGAAATTACCCCCGAGGAGATTCTAGAAGACCAAATTGTGGCTCAATCTCTTGAGATCCGGGATGCCCCTTCCACTTCGAATGCAGCGGTGCCCACAAATATCGTCCGAGTCGAAGGTAAATGTATTTGCCATATTTTCATACCCCGTTTGCATGATTCTCCACCTTCCTTAAGTTATTTTGTTTATAATTCTCAGGGAATGTTGAGCTTCTACTCTTCTCTAGGGCTGATTTAAGCAAAGCCCTTAATGTGATCAAACTTGACCCGACTAACCAAGAGATGATTGGGAGGCTTCGGTCACTTCTAGATGGTGTAACGCCGAGGTTTGCTTTCCAATGTCGCCCTATTTTTATTGCGGTGAGGCAGATGTTCGAGAGTCGCCTTACTGCTATCTAGGGTTTAATCGATCAAGGATTTACTCCTTTTGAAGCAGAGATATATCCTGTGAGGTTACAGCAATTGGGCCAACTCCAAGTTCGAGTCCCGACTCTAGAAAATACTTGAGCAGGTTACCTGGTCCAAATCGCAGATCTAGATGCCAGAATTGCCGGTCTCCAAGCCGAGAGGGACTACCTTCTCGATTTAGCCAACAAGACTGATGAGGAGTTGGCTGTCGTTAACAATCAGATTGCTCTCCTTACTTATGAGTTCGAGACAGTGGTGAAGCCGGCCTTGCTCGAGAAAGATGCTTTTCTTTTGGCTATAAATGTATTGATAGATTCTTTACGTTTTCTAGAGTAGTTCTGTAGAGTAGTATACTTTCGAATAGCATTTTGTACTCTACTCATTGTTTTTGAATAAATTGCCAGTTTCTGGAAGTCTTTCGAATACAATATCTGCATTTTCTTGCCATATACTTGGTGTATATTTCTTCAAATACTTTGCATTTAAATTCCTTTCATATTCTTTTCCATTTAAATACTGGAGTCTAAATGAATTACCCGATAATTTACTCGAGATCAGAAATGGCCCTTCCCACTTAGGCTACCATTTTCCATAAAAATGATCTTTTGAGCCTTCTGGTAATATCATTTTCTAGACTAAGTCCCCCACTTCGAAGGATCTTGTTTTTACTTTTTTATTATAGCTTTTCTCTACTTTCTTCTTCTGGAGTTCGATTTGCTGTACGACCATTACTTGAATCATTTCGTGATCTAGCTTTTCAATGGTCATATTCTCAACATACTCCTCTCGTGTGAGTTTTGATTGCTCTAAAATCCTTTTTGACTTAATGTTTATTTTCATTGGGATAACAGCTTCATGACCGTATACCAATTGAAAAGGTGTAACCCCCAGGCTATCCTTTTTAATAGTTCTTAATGCCCATAAAGTATCAATTAGCAGCTCGTGCCAAATTTTAGGATTGTTTTGTATCATTTTCAAGATACATCCTTTAATCAATTTATTCGAAGATTCAGCCTGTCCATTTGTTTGAGCATAGTAAGGAGTTGAATTCAACAACTTTATCTTAAACTGACTCATAAATTCGAGCATTTTCGTACTGTTGAAAACCCTGGCCTAGTCAAAATTTATAGACTCAGGTATGCCAAACTAAGTTATGATATATTCCTTAATAAAGTCGGTCACTTGCTTCGAATTGATATTTTCGAAAGCTTTGGCCTCAACCCACTTAGTAAAGTAGTCTGTGGCTACTAAAATGTAATTGTGCCTTTTCGAAGAACCTGACTTTATCTCACCTATGATATCCATAGCCCATCCTCGAAATGGCCACTGCTTTATAATCAAGTTAAGTCAACTGTAGGCTGTTTTAACACTTTGCCATACTTTTGACACTGTTTGCAACCTTTTGCATAGTTTATGCAATCTCAAAGGACAGTAGGCTAATAAAAATTGTTGGTCCCAAGTGGCATACGAAAGGGTCTAGAAAGGGGGGGAGGGTTGAATAGATCCTGAAGTATTTTTCGACTTCAAAAAGTCTCGTATTAAAATGGTTTTGGACGCTTGACTGAACGTTTACTTGAAATATAGATGCTTAGGCTAAGCATCTGATGAAGGTTTTTAGAAAGTTAACTTAGACTTCAAGATTTGAATACTTTAACCAAGTAGGTTTAAACGTTCAGTTCTTTAATCAGTGTTAGCACAGCGAAATAATTTTAGAGTCTTCTCTTTTGGAAATCTTTAGCGTCACAAGCTGTTTCATAGTTGCTTAGCATTTGATTGTGTTTTACTTAATCAATTTATGCAATGATATGATAGATAAGAGAATTGATTGTAAAGTAAATGACACAATATTTGTAAGGTTCGTTGGGTGGTGTAATCCCAACTACGTCCTTCTTCTCCTTGAACACTTGGAGGCAATCCACTAAAATGATTCTCAAAGAATCACACAGAATCTTCTACAAATTAGGGAGAGATAGATGTCGATGACTTGAGCTCCTTGATCACACAGATTTCTGTTCCAAATCACTTCAATCCCCTTGCTTCTTTTACCCAGAAATAATACAAGTATCCAACTTCGACTTCACACAGATCGCGAGGCTTGGATGGGGTTTTCTAAACGGTTTGTTTGATTTTGAATATCGGTGTATCAACCATCTCATCTTTTGGCTAGCTTGATGAGCACCACAAATCCCCTTGTGCGTTTCCGCCATGATAAACAAAGCGTCCTCTAGATCGAGACACTTTAATAAAACCCCCTGAGAATCTTTCCGATACAATTCTTGCCCATCATAAAAATAATGGTGGGCCATTAGTTTTAACCTATTTGGGAATCCTCCTTTGGCTGGATTCTTCAAGTATTCTATAATCTCGAGACGCTAATCTTCTTTTCCTTTGAAGATATCAATTTTGTTATTCTGCAACGCCCTTTGTTCGAAGGGTAGCAGAATTCTTGTCTCGAGTTGAATTGTTGACTCGAGTAAGTCAGGATCGATCCTATAACCCGACACCATTTGGGCCAAATCATTTAAAATTTGATTCTTTTACCTTGGCACATATGTAATCTCTACTGACTCGAAATAACTTAACAGTTGATGCACCCGAGCATATGAGGCTATTGATATTGGGCTGATACATTTGAATATTCCCTTTACTTGATTTATGATCAATTGGGAATCTCCCTTTATCTCAACATTTCCTGCACCCATATCGAGTAATATTTCTAAACACAAAATGAGAGCTTCATATTCTGCTCTGTTATTTGTGCAATCCCCCTCGATTCTTGCACACATTTTGGTGATTAACTTTGATGGAGATATGATGTATATCCCTATTCTAGCACTGTCTCGAGTACTCGACCCATCAAAATACAAAATCCAAGGGACTTTGCCAATAAAATTCATCTTGAGACTCTCGAGCAATTCATCTCTTACCGGAGGGTGATCTCGCCAAGAAATCGGCTATCACTTGACCCTTTACAGCCTTTTGAGGCACATAGCACAAATCAAATTGGAGCAAACTAAGACTCCATTTGCTCAATCGCCCCCTCATCAAAGGTTGATTGATCATGAACTTAATCACGTCAGTTGGTGAAACTACTTCAATCGAATAGGTAATGAAATAGTGTGTCAATTTGACTGATGCAAAGTATAGACTTAGACACTATTTTTCGATTGAGGTGTATCTTTTCTCGGCATCATTTAACAGCTTACTTAAATAGAAAACTGACTGTTCGTAACCTCTATCATTTTCTTGTACCATAAGGCAACCAATTGAATGATTAGCCGCAGATATGTACAACCTCAACCTTTTTCCTTTTCGAGGGGGAATTAGAACTGGAGGTTGGGTTAAATATCTTTTTATGGCTTCGAAAGCTTTTTGCTGTTTATTTTCCCAAACAAAATCATCCTCATCTTTCAAACGCAAGATAGGCGAGAATGCTTCTGTTTTCCCGGCTAAGTTGGCTATAAACCTCCTCAAGAAATTGACTTGTCTTAAAAAAACGCTGCAGCTCCTTCTTATTCCTTGGAGGTTTAGCTTCCAAGATAGCTTTGGCTTTGTTTCGATCCACCTCAATGCCTCGATTATCGATTAGGAATCCCAGAAAGTTTCCAGCTTCTACGCCGAAAGCACACTTCAATGGTTTCATTTTTCACTTGAAATGCCTCATTCATTCGAAGGCTTCGGTCAATGATTTCAAATGATCTTGATGTGTTTGGGCTTTGACCACTATATCATCTATATATATTTTTAGGGATTTACCAATCAATTCATGAAACATATAATTCATGGTCCTATGGTATGTGGCCCCGACATTTTTTAATCCAAAGGGCATAACTATCCATTCGAAAGTTCCTATGGAACCTGGGCATCGAAATGCCGTTTTGTTTCTGTCTACTTCGGATATTTCTAGTTGATAGTATCCAGAGTAACCATCCATAAAGGACATCACTTTATGCCTTGCAGCTGCGTCAATCAATACGTCAGCCATGGGCATGGGATGTTCATCTTTAGGTGTGGCTTTATTCAATTCTCGAAAGTCAATACAGACCCTTACTTTCCCATTTTTCTTGATTACTGGGACTATATTTGGCAACCATTCAACGTATCGAGTTGGTCTTATGAAATTGGCTTCAACCAATTTCCTAATCTATTCTTTGACTGCACCCATCAAATCAGGAGATAGTTAACGAGGTGCCTGTATTACTGGCTTAAAACCAGGTTTAATTGGCAACTCATGTCGAGCTATACTCATATCTACCCCAGGCATTTCATGATGCGCCCATGCAAAACAATCTTTAAACTGATGTAAGATTCTGATAAACTTTTCCTTTTCGACTTGATCTAATTTCGAACTTACATAAGTCATTCTTGGGTCTTCTATCGTTCCAAGATTGACCTCCTCTACTTCGGTTGGGCTAAATTATCATCTACTTCGGTTGTAGACTGGCCCTCATCCTTTCGAGCCTTGATGCCTTTGTCTTCACTTCCTGTTTCTGTCGTTTCGATGGCTAGAAACTCCAAAGCCTGGCTGTCCTTCACTTCGGCTCCTCTAGCCAGGTACCTAGCATGGACAATGTGAGTATCAATAAAATAGGATTTTTTGTCGGCTTTGACAATTTCAAACTTATGTCCATTCCAGCAAACCAACATCTGATGCAGGGTCGAAGGGATACAATAATTCTGATGTATCCAATCTCTCCCCAATAAGGCATTAAATGATGGTGAATTCTTGTTTACCATGAAAAATGTAGAGTATAAGCTCTAAGTTCCAATCTTTATTCGACATAGTAGGACCCCAGATACTCGAGTAGTTTACCCAGAAAAACCATATACTGAAACATCAGTGGTGACTAAGTCTTTCACAATCTTTCCTAATTTTGTTAATGTTTTTTTGCGCAAAATGTTAACAGTAGCACCATTGTCAACTAGAACCTTGCTAATTCTAACGCCTTCGATCTCGGCTTTTACGTACAGAGGTCTCATATGGTTATTATCAATTTTTTCCTTTGAGAATAAAAGATTGATTAAGTTTTCATTATCTGTTTTCGTCTCGAATAACTTGCCATTAGGAATCTCTAACTTAGAAATATTACCTAATTCAGAGATGGTCATCATCTCAAGAAATTTTTCCTCCTCGTCCATTATACCTTCTTTTGCAGTGAATGTTGCTGGCAAAACAGTTACCATATTCACATCCTTATCCTCTTCGAATTGCAGGGCTCTTTTCAAAGATGCTTCCTTTGCTTTTAAATTGTCTTTGTTTGCCGATTCCTCATAAGAAGCGTCCCCCAACAGGATATCCAAGTCGTCGCCTGACTCGAAATCATCCAAGTTTTCATGGTCCTCGAACCTTGCGTTCTTCCCTTTCAAGCTAGTATCCTTGAATTGGTCACTTAATCTGTCAACGTCTTTTTCATATTCATCTTCCTCGGGTTTCGTTCCTGTCCTAGCTTTCAATAGGCCCTTGCTCAATGCTTCTTCGTCAATTTGAAGATTGGCGATAATAGCTTCTTGCTGCATCTCTAAAGCCACAACAGCTCAAGAGTAAGCCACTTGTTGCTTAATAGCCTTCTGGTGGCTATTTCTCTTCCTCTCGACCTGTTCATTGGGTTCACCTAAACGGCTAAATGGTGAATCCCTGCCTACTGACGAAGGCTTTCGATAACCTCTGCCTCCCCTTCCTCAAAAGTGTTGGTTGTAAAGCTGATAATTATAGCTGCTATTCTCATAACTTTGCCTCTTGTTCCATTTTCTTTGGTAGGCTGGAATCCAATCGGGATCATTCAGGATCACCTGTAATCTCACCAGTTCATAGTGCAGGGTGTCGGCTCATTGACTGCAGAGCACCTTCTGCATCTGAGTAAGGTTTTCTACTACTTTCGAAGAAGTTTGATAGACGATCTCACACTTGGGGGTCTCGAGTGCCTCCTTATATGATTTCCCATCAGCCTTTTGGGCCAGAGGAGCGAATTCAAATTGCGCCTCTTTTTGCTAAGGCTTTCTGTCTTGACCAAGTTCCAGGATTCGCTTGTCCACCTTGGACAATAATATCTTGCCCCTCTCAAATTGTTTGGCAACAAAGCCTCTGAAGATTTGGCACTGGTCAGTAGTATGTAGCGTACCCTCGAAAGATTTGGCACTGGTCAGTAGTATGTAGCGTATTCATGTGCCACCTGCACATGCCCTCGAGCCCATCGTCATTGATTTTCGGGAAGGTCAAGACTCCTTCGTCTATGAGTCTGTTAAAGAGCCTGTTCGCCAGTTTAGCTTCCTTTGGGACCTGTTCATTCAAAGATTCAGACAAAGTGTTAGAGCATTCAGGTAAATCAATTTCCAAAGTATTGATCTTGAAATTTAAAACAGGGAAAGGATCTTCGTCTATACTCGTTTTCTGATTATCAAGAAAGGTTATTTCATTCGAGTCTAATTTTGATTGTATTAAATTTCGGAACATAACACATTCTCTTAATTCGTATGTAAAGGCATTATGCCATTTACAATAAGGTTTTCCTTTAGCTTTTGCCTTAGTTGGGAATCGATGTTTTCCTTTAATCTTTAGTTTCTTATTGGCTAGTAGTCAATCAAATATTTCTTCTGTTTTCGCAACATCAAAAGTATATTTTTTCATCTTTCTTAGACGATAAAGAACTCATCGGCTCACACTCTTTTTGTTTGAGTGCTCCACATTGGAATGGGGGCCCTTATATGAATTTTGCGAGGTCTACTTCATAAGCATCCTCGAATACCCATGATGCTGAGATTTCGAATGTGCTAAGTCCTTGATGTTTTCTTAAGCTTTCTTCTTTTAACATGTTCTCATATCTAGTTGCACTTTCTTCCAGACTTCAAAAATTTGGGAATATCATCCCATCGAATTTTATTCTGAAATCGAAGGACATATTCTGTTGTGCTAACTGCACAAATTCGAATTCAGGTAAATTCAAATGGCACTTAACCCGAGCCTTTTTGAATCTTGGCAGGAATTCTTCTATAGACTCTCCTATGTTTTGCCTGATCTTAGCCAAGTCACTCATAGATACTCCTGAATCTGTTCGAGCGAAGTGATTCTGAAATTCGAACTGCATCTCCTCCCAAGTATGTATTGAGTTTGGAGACAAGTTAATAAACCAATTGAATGCTGACCCTATTAGAGAACTAGGGAACAATCTCAGTTTAAGATAATCTTGATCTGCTGCCTCTCGACATTGGCAGGTAAATCGAGATAAGTGTTCTAAAGCTGATACACTGTCATCCCCTGAGAACAATGTAAAATTTGGGACCTTATATGTTCTAGGAAAAGGAAAATTCCTATCCACCCATTCAGGGTATGGATTCCTTGGAATTAACCTCTGGTTCCTTCAAAAACCAGGGCCATACATTCTTTCAATTATTAATTCGATTTGATTTTGGAGTGGGTCTTGAACTTGCGGTCCAAGATTACCCCCCATATAACCGTTGGGAATCGCTTGCCCCCCAACAAATGGCACTTGGAAGTTATTTGGGGAATAAGTGAAATTCGGATTATTTTGAAATCCCGAAAAATTCTGATTTCCTGTATTTATAGGGTTATTCGAGACCCCAGGAAAACTTGGTCCCTGATGCTGGTTTTGCCCCCCAGCATAATATTCTTGTGTAAGTTAAATCCTGTCTCGTTACTTCCAAAATTCATGTTTGGAGGATATCCCGCCGGAGTTTGTTCCATCCCGTTCGGTGGTATGGGACCAATAGGCCTTATATTTTGAGTACTATGTGGATTCGAACTCGTATTATATGCATTATGATGTGGTGTTTGGTTATAACTTGAGTTTATATTCTGAGGGTTTTTATTAACATTATTATTGCCCTCGAGAGGTGAGGGTCCTAAAGTCTGACTAATTTCAAATTGACCACTCCGAGGCCCGGTTTCTCGAGGGTATCTCAGAGGAATCTCATTCGGGTTAATATATCTACTTTGAGTCCTCGGCTCTACCAACTGTGATACTTTTTCGATTAAAATATCATGCTTGTTGATTAAGGGTTCGAGACCCAAGACTACTTGTGTGTTTATCATGTTCAAAAAAATATCACAAGTTTGATTAAAGATTTCACCTAGCTCAGTTATAACCCTGGTGACTTCTAGAGCAAGACCATCTCGAGTACTCACAGCAATATCTTGTACAATTGTAGTGAATATTCGTGTGGACTCTTGTGCTTGTGCTCGGTACTGATCATTGAACTCCCTCTTTTAATCTTCCCGAGCATCTACTAGAGTTTGTTTCATGAGTCGGACAAATTGTTCGTACATTTTGTCCGCTCTGATTTTACTTTTTGCCACCGGATGGATATCCAAATCCTCGGTGCAGTCGTCACGAGTGAATTCGTCTATCATTGTTAGTCTTGTCAGTATGACTTAAACGATCTAAGAAAATTGATTTTACGAAAACCAACTCCCACTGTGGTCGCCAAAAAAATTGTTTCTGGATAAAATCAAATTGAATAAGGAAGAGTTAATTTGGTTAACTCAAGCCCTATGATAATTCTCCACTTAGAATTATCTAACAACCCCCGCGTTCGAACTCGATACGCTAGACGGTGGTTCAGACTTTAACACTTCAACGTGTTATTTAAAATTGTTGTTCAGACCGCAATTAAATAAAACATATAAGAAAGGAAGATACAAGTCCAGATATAACTTTATCAATCAAATACTTAAATTTGATAAAAATGATAAATATTATACCTCCATATTGATCCCCAATCGTGCGTTACAAAGCCGTTCGAGCAGCAGGTATGATTGATATCAACTCTTGATCACCGGGAATTAAGCTACTGAATTAACTAAGCTACGCTACCCCTAAGGTTATGCCTACTCCTAAAGAGAAAAAAGATAAAAATATGCAGCTTTGATCTGTTTGTGTTGTCTCTCTCTCTCTCTCTTCATCGCCTTGCCCTTTATCACGTATCCACGTCTCTTGAGGTTGGGAACTGCCTTTAACTGTGTTTTCAAACTTATTTTGTTGGCGCATCCCTGGACTAGATGACCTCCTACTCTTTTTGGCTTTTCTTCATGGACTTGTGGAACATTGGGCTTGGACCTGTTCCTTGCAAAACAAATCTAAACCACTTAGGCCCATTCCCGATTTAACAAATCAACATATGGGCCATTTAGTCTTTCTCAACTTAAGCCTTCTTTCGTATTTACTTAATGAACGAGGCTGCTTGGGTCTTTCAACTTTAAACCAATTTCGAATTAACCTACTAATAAAGGTTGCTTGGGATCTTTTATCTTAAGCTCAATTTCGAATTAATATATGGGCCGTTTGAGATTTTTTAAATTGAGAAGCCCATTTTATTTTAGGTGTAAACACCTCCCCAAGAATCTATGGGTTTAATGTACTACGAATATGCAGATATGCAAAGTTGGTTCTTGATTTGGGTCGAATTCCTTCCATATGAGTTAGGTCTGGGGCTGATCTTGATACTTCGGATTGAAAACTACCTGAAAATGAAGAACCCTCGTTGAGCTAAGGGAGGTTTTCCCCAGCGTGGACCCTCCAACAGTTAAGTCATTAATCAATTTTTAGATCGAGTTCTATTTAGAGCGGATTATAGCATTGGCAACATACCTCAAAAGTGTTATGAAATGGGTTAATTATAGGTTTTGTCAATGTTCTACGGTCAAATGAGGAGCACCTGGCATGATCCATAGGTTCCATGTTTACTTGATCAAGGGTCCTTGCTTCGGGTTGTGGGATCGGTTCGGGTCCGATAGACACGTACCCGAACTAAAACACACGAATCCCTTCGGCTTTTATCTGATATCGAGTGGTGTAGGGGTATGCTTATAAATGGAAATACTACCCTTGTCAGTGTTCGTGGCATAACTTTAAATTTGATTCCCATTGAATAAAATTAAGCATATTTTTCTTTTTGTTTACCTTTTTAATATATAAATAATTCAATATATTTTATGCAAATTTATATTTTACCTTATCAGAATATAAACAAATCAATATATTTTTATATATTATATTTACCATATATGGACTCTTAAAATATGTTTTTTTTTACCTTCCAATCCATTTACAACAACTCTCAAGTTTCAATTTAAATTGTATTCTAATAATTTTTAGATATGTAAATAATAAGTACTAGGTATTCAAACTTCAAAAATTATTTAACTTACATAAGTAGTGAACTATATGTATCCTTAAAAAAACAATTACTGGCTCCTATATAATAAACATTAAGCTAATTTTAAATTACGAAAATTAGAGTAACTTGTTTAAGTAGTTGTACGCTTCACTATACAAGAGTTTAATTAGATGGGATGTTCATCTCAAAGAACTTTTTATCATAAAAAATTAGGGAAAAATCTTATTTTGGGATAAGAAAAGTGGTGTTAAGATTATGTATGGATGAGTTATATTTTGGAGAAAAATATGTAATGATTATTGTTGATATGAAAAGTATTTTTTGTGAAAAATTTGTTTGGATATTACATATCTTAATCAAAATCATCGATTTAAACATAAAAAGATAGGCAAAATGGATCTTATTTTGCATGTTGCATTATTTTGTATTAGAATATGTGGTTAATTTGACTCCACGTGTTGAGAAATAGCCGGATGAAGGATCTGTCAAATCATGAGTAGTGCAAAATATATTTTTTCTCTTCTTTTTTTGTTGAAATAATTTTTTTGAAAATTAAATTGTTTTTCCAAATTATGTAAAATATACCTAGAAACTTAGGTTGTGTTTGGCCATATTTTTTTTAGTTGTGTTTTCATTTTTTGGATAAAAAATCCACATACAAACTCGTTTTCTTCAAAATGTACCCATTCTCATTTTTATTACATATTTTTCTATACAAACATCCATCATTACACTTTTCAATCATTATCACACTATTTCTCATCATTAATTAATTTATCCTTACTATTAAACTTATTCTCTATCTTACTTTATAACTAATGTAATCACTTCCTACTTCAAATCCCAATAAAATATCATTTTTATATCACATCAACACCACTTCCAGCTTGCTAGAAATTTCATGTTAGATGTTTTGATGATGACAATTAGGATTTTTGTTAGACTCCAAAATATGTAAGTTTAATTCTTTATTAGAATATATGTATAGGCTTTGAGCCTTAGATTTTTATAGGCTTTATTTATTTTTATTTTAGACTGTTAGGCTAAGTAGTCTTAGAACTAAGTGTCTGATATTATTCTGAGTGAGTTTTATCAAGCGTCTGAAGTCTGAAGATTCAAGTGTCTGAAGTTTGAATGAAGATGAAGTTTTCAAGCGTCCAAGCTTTGATTTAGGAAAGGAATGATTTAGCATTGAATGAGCGTCTATTAAAGAGAAGATTTCACCTGAATTTATTTCTAAGTCCAGAAGGAGTTTAATGCAAATATTCACAGATAATTAATTGCCAATGGGCATTTATTTCAAATGCATTAAATGCTGATAAGAGCATTAAATGTGATAAGCTCTTCACGACGTATAGAGAAGCCACCTTATTGAACTGTCAACTCTATAAAGACTGCAACAACAACTTTTGTGCAGTAGATTTTCAGGGAAAGAGGACAAAAGTTGTTCACTCGCGGAAGTGAGAGACACGCGCCTGTGCATGTGTCAAATGGACACTTTTTCCAAGAATGCCTATAAATATGATTTCAGCAACAAGCCAAAATATACGATTACCACGGTACAAGCTCAGAAGCCAAAACTCTATTGCATTGAAGTCTCAAACCTTAACTTCAGAAAAGCCAGAATACTCAAGCAAACATTCTCTTTGCTTTTCTTCAATCCCTGAGACAGTAAACCAATATCTCAAATATCTTTTCAAGAAGAACCTACATTACTATTGAGATATTACAAGTTGTTTGAACTTTCCAAAACTCAAACAAACAGTGAAACAAAACCCCTATTCAAGCCTCGCAATCTGTGTGAAGTCGAAGTTTGAAAGAAGCAAGAGGATAGAAGTGTCTTGGAGCAGAAATTTGTGTGACCAAGGAGCTCAAGTCATCAACATCCATCTCTCCCTATTGTGTAGAAGTTTCTGTGTGATTCTTTGAGAATCATTTTAGTGGATTGCCTCCCAGTGTTCGAGGAGAAGAAGGACGTAGTTGGGATTACACCACCCAACGAACTTTTCAAACTTTGTGCTCTTTACTTTACCATCATTTTATTACTGTCATATCATTGCATAATCGGTTAAGTTAGAGGAACATTGATAAAATTATTAAAAGCTAAGCAACTAAAAAAAACTTGGAGACGCTAAAAACATTGCAAAAGGAAGACTTATAAAATCATTTCATTGTGCTAACCCTGATTAAAGAACTGAACGCTTAAACCTATCTGGTTATAGTATTCAAATCTTGAGTCTAAGTTAACTTTTTCAAAACAGTCTTCGAGTAGATGCTCAGCCAAGCGCCTACATTTTCAAGCGTCCAACTCAATTTTAATATGAACTTTTTGAAGTCGAAAAATTCTTCCGGGTCTATTCAACCCCCCCTTCTAGACCCTTTCGTATGCCACTTGGGACTAACAAGTGGTATCAGAGCGGTTAAAGTAGAAATTTTAAAATTTTCAAGCATAACTACTTGTTTAGATCCTATTTTAAAAAACTAGTTGCTTTACACTTACTTCATTCCATGTCATTTCCAAAAGTACTAAAGTTAACCGAGTCAAATTATGATTTATGGAAAGTCAAAGCGTTTACATATCTGTGTTCTTGTGATGATGAAATGTGTGATATCATTTCAGAGGGGTCAATCCAAATTCTCAAAGTCATCACCAGAGTGCTCGAAGCCACAAATGAGACACCTGATGGTTATGTGGAAAAACCTAAGCAAGAATGGTCTCCAGATGAGCGTCGAAGAGCAAATCTGGATAATGTTGGTCGTAACGCTTTATACACAACTATCAGTAACAATGATAACTTATTCAACAATTTGTGGTGGTTCAGCACAAATCAAGGAAAACAAACTATTAATTGCCAAGAAAAGGTTTAACAGTTTTAAGATGTTGCTAAACGAGACGCTAGAGAAATTGGACATAAGATTTGCAGCTCTTGTTACGGAGTTGACCACGTTAGGCATGGATTTACAAAATAGAGAAATGGTGGTCAAGATTTTCAGAAGTCTCCCTAGTAGATTTCTTATGAAAACAACTGCAATGAGAGAGTCAAACAATTTGGATCGTTTAACTCCAAAAGATGTTTTTTCGGAACTCAAAGCGTTTGAGTTTGAGTTGAATTCGGCAAGCGATGCAGTGAACAATCCAGTAATTGAGTCTGGAGCATTAATAACATCAATCAAAGGAAAATCTGGTAACAAGGGAAAGGTTTCGGATATCAGTGAGGAAGAGGAGCCGGTCTTCCTGAGTAGATTTAGAAAGTTTTTGAAATATGAAAAGAAAGGAAAAGGTTCCAAACATCAAGGACAAAGTTCATATCAAGCGCCTCCACTTCAACAATAGTATCAAGCGCCTCAGTATTCTGCACCTTCTCCCCCAGCACCGATTCAGTACCAAGCGTCTTCTCCACAAAATCTCTCAGTGCTAGTGGTCTCAAAACCACATTCTGCACGATTAACAAATGAACAAAAGATGAAAACTAATTTGTGTTATAACTGCAGGAAACCAGGGCACTACCAGGTAAATTGCCCTTATCCAAATGTATCCAAGCCCACAAGGCAGGATTACTTGGATAGAAATCCACAAGGCAGGATTACTTGGATAGAAACCAATTCAGGAGCAACCTTCGTCAACAAGGTTTGCTAGTGGAGTTAGAACCTGCGTCCGCACCTGAAGATTTGGAGTCTTCAAAGGAGAGCAGTGATGATGATGAGTCAGTGGGTGACTCAGCGCTTATTTGTCTCATGGACAGAGATGGTGAAGCGTCACCTGAGGTAAACATTGAAGTTTCTTACACTCTCTCTTATGAAGAACTACTTGACAAAGTCAAAGAATATTATAAAGATTGTTAAGATGCCGCGAAGTTATATCAAAATCACTTCGATATCATTTCATCGCTCAAGAGTGATAATGTGACACTCAAAGCAGAGTTGCACGTTCAGCAACAATGCATTGAGAAGAACAAATCACTTGAACTGAGCTGATTGCTAGACTTGCTAAATTAGAGCAGCTCGTCTCATCATTGTCTAAAGCCTCAAGAAGGCTAGACAATGTCACTGAGGTAATAAGGTTTTTTGGTGAAAAGACCAGTTTGGGTTGTAATAAATTTAGATAACAACCAAATAAATCTAATGTTACGGCGAACAACAAAGGAAAGGGTGTATTCTTTGTCGAGGAAGGTTCAAAAAGTCAAACACCTGTTGAACCGAAGGACAATGGTACGAGGCCAAATGAGAAAGTTAATATTGACTCAGGCAAGGGGGGGACAAAAGTGAATGATTCACAAAAGAAGGTCTATCCAAACGCTCAAAAGGTTAAGGATAAACCCTCTACCAGTGAACTAAACGCTAAGCGTCAAGCACCAAAAGTGCACCCTAAGCCAGCGCCAAGGAAATACCAGCGTCAATATCCACAGCTGTTAAGATCATATTATCGGTACTATAATGATTATGATTACTATTATAATCAAGGACATTATTATACACCTATGAAGCACACACAGCACACGGTGAAACCCAAGAAGGCCAGTATTCCTACAATGAAGACTAGGCAAATATGGGTTCCTAAAGTTCTAATTCAAACTAACAACGTTACTAATGTTAAAGGACCCAAGTCACAATGGGTACCTAAACAGAAATAGAACTTCCCTTTTGATTGCAGGTACCTAGAGCTAGAGCCAATACATCTGTTTGGTACATCGATAGTGGGTCGTCAAGGCTCATGACAGGCTCCAAGGATCTCTTGATCAACTATCGAGCTGCCAATGGTCCTCAGGTTGTATTTGGTGACAACTCCAAAGGCAAAACCAAAGGTATAGGTATTGTGCATATGGGGAACATCATGATTAGTGATGTTTATTATATTGAGGGTCTTAAGCATAATTTGTTAAGCATAAGTCAATTTTGCGATAAAGGCTTTGAAGTAAAATTTTCAAGTGACTGTTGCTTTATTAATGACGCTAAGACTAAATCTACTAAATTGAAAGGTAAAAGAACAAACAATCTGCATTTAGTGGATTGGGGTTCAACAATAGATAACAACCATTCATGTTTTGTGGCTAAAAGTGAATCTAAAACGGGTTGGTTATGGCATAGAAAAATGAATCACCTCAACTTTAAGACAATCTCTCAGCTTATAAATCTAAATCTTGTAGAGGAATTACCGAAAGGACCATTTCATAAGGATCGCCTCTGTGACGCTTGTCAAATGGGCAAACAAGTCAAATCATCTTTCAAGAGAAAGCTTTGTCTATCTACCTCTAGAATACTTGAACTACTTTACATGGATCTGTTTGGACCCGTTCAAACGATCAGTGTGAGCGGTAAAAAGTATACTTTGGTGATAGTAGATGATTTCTCTCGATTTACTTGGGTGGAATTTCTTTCATCCACAGATGAGACATGTGACAAGTTAACACCGCTTATTCAACAACTTCAAACATTGAAAAATCTTAAAGTTGCAAGAATAAGAAGCGATCACAGTACTAAGTTTACTAATAAGGTTGTTGAAAAGTTTTGTGCAGAGAATGGAATATATCCTGAGTAATCAGCTCCCAAAACTCCCCAACAGAATGGTGTTGCTGAGCGCCGAAATAGAATGCTCAAGGAAGCCGCTAGGACGATCTTAGCAGACTCCAAGCTTGCTCCTAGGTTTTGGGCCGAAGCGATCAACACTGCTTGTTACACTCAAAACTGTTGCATGATCAACAAACAGCATGGGAAAACTCCATATGAACTATGGAAAGGACGTAAGCCAAATGTCTCATATTTTCATGTCTTTGGTTCTAAATGTTTTATCCATAATAATGGATCCCAAAGCCTAAAGACATTTAATCCTAAAGCGGATGAGGGAATCTTTCAAGGCTATGCCAAAAATGGAATTTTTTTTTGCATCCTTAATAAGATCAAATCGAAGGTTGAGGAATCTATTCATGTTATTTTTGATGATGCTAACCAAGAACCAAGTAAGGTTAATATTGATGATATAGGAGTTGAAGATTTATGTCATCAAGCGTCTAAGATTGATATCAATAATGAAAGTGACGACGATGATGAAATCTTGGTGCCCCCTCCTAAGGTTACTCGTGAGGTTATTATGGACAACAATGTAAGATCTGCTGATCATGAAGAGAGTGATCATCAAGAGCAATATAAGATTTTTGAATTGGAACCGCCTACGCAAGAGGATAGTTAAGTGCCTGCTCAAGATAATCAAGCGCCTGTTCAACCTCTTGTAATCAGTTTGAGCGTAGTAAGGTTTGGACGCTAGTACTAGGGCCAACTCACCAAGGGATTATTAGGACTAGATGGGTTTATAGAAACAAGATGGATGAGAATGACATTGTGGTAAGAAACAAAGCCAGACTTGTCGCTCAAGGATATTGCCAAGAAGTGTTGGGAAAAATTAACCAAACGCAGCGAAAACAGAATTTAAATTTTTTTGGATTTTCCCTTCACAGGGTTAATCTCGGGGTTTAATCACACGTATGTATGATAGGGTAAAATCACATTACCCATTGTAGCGAAGTGGTTTATTATTTTCACGAATTTGAATTCTTCAATTCTTCGCGATAAATCTCCGGCTGATTGATTCTTGATACTGGCAGTCCAAGTGTTCTGCCTCTACATCGTCTCGCCGGAAAAACTTGATGAAAAATCTTCCTCCTCTTTTGGTATGGTGACCGACTGCTAGGTAGAGTGAGGGAGAGGGAATCCTTTTCTTGTGTGTTGTATAATTCAACTTATGAACTTCTGCCCTAGGCTAATAATTAAGGTGATATTTATATAACTTAAGTTATTGCCTTGGACTCAAACTAAGCCCATTAAGACTCCTCATGGCCGCCCCTCTTACGTTTAGTATGCCACATGGTGTATTAATTTTGTGCTTAGTTATATCTAATATTTAATTAGTTAACTTAATCAAATTAATTAATTCAATTAAATAATAGACAATCCATTTAATTAATTATATTTCTCCAAGAAATATTATATTAATTAAATCATAAATAAATTAACTTATTTCTCCAAATAATTAATTCTATTTATTTAATTTTAAGTTCCAATACTTAAAATATTATCACAAGAAATATTCCACTTTTCCATTATTTTTTCTTTTTAAACGTGACTCTTTAAGTTCATCTATATTTGGCAATGGGAGAATTCCATTGAATATGGGTCCCAGCTAGCCAATCGAGTGGGCCATATTTTAACGCAAATTAGAAGAAATGATTAGATCATTTATACCTTTCCATTTGTAAATACCGTGTGAATACAAACTCTTCGTTTCCTTATCACAGTTAAGTAAAAGTCATGATTTTGGTCAAACTCACTAACTTAACAATATGCTATATTTATAATAAGTTCAGATCAATGAATGTTTTGGCCAAAGACTTTAAGATCTAACTTACTTATAAATACATAGGATAATTCCTTGTTCACTTACGAGGGAACGAATCCTTTCTTAGATATCAGTTAAGAATACTACTTGCCCGTTAGGTTGCAGTTCAAGGTTGACCCCACCAACGGGTGAATTGGGCCTAACTACTCTAATGACGAACCTAACGTCACAAGTATATCTTCAACTCGATTCCTCAAGTCTAAAGTTCAGACACACCTATTACAATTTAATCAATTCTGTCATTGATTGTCAAAGAGTGAAAACCCATGTGATAGAATCGATGCGAGTCATGTCTGAGTGCCACTATCTCCATTAGTGCACCTATGATATGAGTTCTTCACTACTTCCCAGTGATTGACGGACACTTTTCTCTTCAAAACTCATATTATACAAGTCTTCTTGATCTTCAATGCCCAATTGAAAATCATTGACTTACATACTATTTCAATACACAAGTATCTGACTCCTCTAGTGTCTTAGCGAGCTAACTCTGTGTTCATGGATTTATAGATGATTACAATATATAAATGCTAATATGAATGTAAACAACTAAAATGCCTTTTATTGATTGATTTAATAAACAATTACAATTGATAATGTCCTATCATTTACTAATCCTCTAGTGGAATTTGAGGACATTAACCTAACAAGAAAAGGGTATTGATTTTGATGAGACATATGCTCTTGTCGCCCATCTTGAAGCAATTCGGATGTTTCTAGCGTATGCAGCATTCAACAAGTTCACAGTGTTTCTGATGGACGTGAAGAGTGCATTCCTGAATGGTAAACTCCAAGAAAAAGTGTATGTGCAGCAACCACCAGGATTCATCAACAACCATGGTAAGAGTATGGTCTATAAGCTAGATAAGGCACTTTATACCCAAAAGCAAGCGCCCAGAGCATGGTATGACACTCTTTCTATTTTCTTTATTGGTAAAGGCTTTTCAAAAGGCAGCATTGATACAACGTTATTTAAAATTACCAATGACGAAGATATTCTCTTAGTCCAAATTTATGTTGATGATATTATATTCGGATCTACTAACAAGCGTCTGTGTCAGAAATTTTCGAAAATGATGCAAGAACAATTTGAAATGAGCATGATGTGTGAATTAATTTTCTTCTTAGGATTACAAGTTAAAAAACTCCCTAATGACATATTTATTAACCAAGCTATATATACTAGAGATATGATTAAAAAATTTGGTATGGAAAATGCATCATCTTCAAAGATTCCAATGAGCCAAACGCTTAAGTTAGATAAAGATGAAAGTGGGAAGAAGGTTGATATCACTAATCATAGAGGTATCATTGGATCACTTCTTTATTTTACTGCTAGTAGACCTGATATTATGTTTTCGGTATGCATATGTGCACGCTTTCAAGCTAATCCTAAAGAGTCAAACTTAAGAGCTTCCAAGAGAATCCTTAAATACCTAAAATGCACACAAAATGTGGGCTTATGCTATCTAAGAGACTCTCCTTTTGAACTAATTGGTTACTCAAATGCAGATTTTGCAAGATGCAAAATTGACCGAAAGAGTACTAGTGGTACATGTCAATTTCTAGGTGATAGTTTAGTTTCATGGTATAGCAAAAAACAACAATCGATAGCTACCTCTATAGCTGAAGTCGAGTATGTAGCTGTAGGAAGTTGTTGTGCACAAGTTTTTTGGATGAGGCAACAACTTAGAGATTATGGTATAATCCTAGGTCCAACCCCTATTCATTGTGATAACCAAAGCGCCCCAGCCATGACTCAAAACCCTGTTCTTCATTCCAGAACCAAACATATTGACATTAGATACCATTTTCTTATTGACCATGTTCAAAAGAAAGATATCTCCATGCACTTTATTGGAACTGACAAACAATTGGCAGATATCTTTACCAAAGCTCTCAATGAACAATGCTTTTTCACTTTAAGAAGTGAATTATGTATGAGTGATTTAAACTCTTAATCATTATGCATCATACTTTCATTAGATATATAATTCATGGGGAATCCACTTTATTTATGTCTAAAAGATCTTTGAAAAGTGTTATGAGTCATCAAATTTAGGGGAAACTTTACTTATACACATTTGTAAGCGTCAATGATCAAAAACTATTTTCATATGCATAAGATCATCAACGCTTAGTATTATTTGTGCATGATATGTTGGGCGCTCAAACATAAAAAAAAAGTTAATTTCAAGCGTTAACATAAATCTTACAAGTAGTATATCTTAAGCGTTGAACATATTCCCTTCAACACTTAATATAAACTTTTTATAAAATTCATGCATAATTTCTTTTTTTGACTAGTGACGTGATGGATAGACTTAAAGATTAATTTTGACCTTTATCCACATGCTTCTATCACATCAAACTGGCGGGTAAATTAAAAACTTTTCAAAATGACAGTTCAGAGTAAGTTCGTGTTTATATACGTGTCAGTGTATCATAAGCGCGTGCATCACACTCTGAAAATGCCAAACATTTTAAAACTTTTACTCGGACGTCAAAGCTTTGTAAATCGGAGTTACCAAATGTAACTTCCCTCTCTTGCCAAAAATTTGCGTCCGCAGTTAAAACTAATGATGGCTGAGATTCAATGACTTTACACGTGGTAAAATCTTAGTGAGACGAGAAACACAATTTTCAAATCTTTTGAACTGTGTCATTTAAAACAAAATACTTGCAGAAGAATTACCCACTTCTCACAAACTCTTTGCAAAATTTCTCTCTCTCTCTTTCCATCTCTCTCAAAGTGAATCTATATTCCATCTCTTTCAAAAATTTTCAATGGCACCCAAGAAATCCGTGAGTACTGCTGAAGACACCATCAAGATTACTGAAGGCCTTGTGGTGGACTGAAAATATCTGTACGAGCAGAATGAGATCAACATGACTGACATGCTGGACTCTGTTGCCAAGGCTGGGGTTCAGACGTTCTTGACTAAGTACTCCTACTTGTTTGCTCCTGAAGTGGATACATTCTGGAGAACTGCTAAGCTTTCAGAGGACAAGACCTCTATTTCGTGCCTCTTTTCTTTCTCCAAGAAAGAC
The DNA here is from genome assembly GCA_019426215.1 of Buddleja alternifolia. Classification (NCBI taxonomy): domain Eukaryota; kingdom Viridiplantae; phylum Streptophyta; class Magnoliopsida; order Lamiales; family Scrophulariaceae; genus Buddleja; species Buddleja alternifolia. The sequence goes on along the minus strand of CM033393.1, from coordinate 24,844,008 downwards.
TCTAAAAAAGAATTCATTCTGTCTGCTGCTTCCATTGCCAAGAACTTCAACTTGCCAAATTCGGGTGAGGCATTGGACTCTGTTACTGCCAAACAAATTGTCAAAGCATGGTTAAGGATGCGTGCAGATGATGATGAACATACAAACCCAGTTCAAGAAGAAAGACTTAGTGTCAAAGTACAGACTTTTTGCTGATTTCTGTAGCAAGATTATAGAGTGTAGGGTGGGAACCTTTGATAAGGTCAACCATATGCCATTCCAGATGATGACAACCATACTCCACGACATCAAGATCAATTGGAGCGAGTATGTGTTCAGTAGGTTTAGGGATTGTTTAACCACAACAAATAAACCCTATGGAGTTATTTTGAGTGATCTGCTGTTTAGAGCAGAATGTGTTCATTCTTCGGGACTTCCATTGGCAAAAGCTAGGCTGCTAGGGAAGAGGATTGCGAAAAAGCTCCTCAAACCTCCCAGAGTTGGTAGTGCTGTGAAACCTTTATTTGAACCCCAGGTTGTGCGCGAAGCGTCTGATGAAGAAGAGGATCGTCTGGCTCCTAAAGAAGCTGTGAAGCATCCAACTGACAAGAAGAAGAGGGCTCCCAGGAAGCCCAAGGCTCAGATTGTTCCATCTCCTCCTAAGAATGATGATGAAGAGACTGATGAGGATGCGAAGGACAAGATTCCCTTGATCAAGAGAAAGAAGTTGGTAAAGGTTATTAAAAAGATCAACTTAGATGAAGAACCAACTATTGCTCCGATCCAAATGCTTAAGCCGATCAAAGGGGTGAACGTGAAGAAAATCTTCAAGCGACCCAGGATAAGCAAGCGTCAACCTTCTCAAGAGCCTAAGATTGTTGAATCAAGTGCTCAAGGAACTGTTGCTATTGAGACCATCTCTCAAGGTAACTTTATTTCTTCCCACAGCGTTCGTATTCCTACATTTGTAGAAGATCCTGGTCTTATAGAGGATAGTTCTTGTACTACAGCTCTTTTTACAGCTGCTGTTTGAGGAACCTACAACAGAAGGGGTCCAACCACTACTTTCTTCAGAGATCATGACAGAGGCATGCTCAGAAGGTCAGAGCGTTGCTGACAAAGTTACAAAACCCAGACAATTCTTCAAGCTGGATCTACTCAAGATGATTGATCACTCAATCAACTATATGCCACCAGCCACTGAAGAAGATTTCATTCCCACTGGATATAATGAAGTGCGTTACATTATTGCGGAGAATGAAGTGGCCATGTTGTTAGAGCCTGATCGTTCTATCTGCGAGATGATATTTAGCTCAGATTTGACAGACATTGAGCAAGAATATTATATGGCCATTGCCAATGATGAATCGGTGAAGCAGATTCTGACATCAGTGTTGATTCATTAGAAGAATCCAGAGGCGAGAACTCCTAGAGCCGATGTAGACTTGGTCTACTTTTTGGATATGGGGCATAGAAGACCATCAAGCTTTGCTCCAAGAAACTACAAGATCAGAGTCTACAAGCGTCTGCCTATGGAGTTTCTCAATCCTGAAGAGGAACTATTGAACAGGGAAGGATATACCCATTTTCCAGAAGTGGCACGCAGTGTTGAGAATCTGAGTGCAGCCACCCCACTTCGATTATGGAAGAACAAGCGTCCTTTCGTTGGTGACCGTCCAGCGCCTCTGACAGATTTGATTCAAGCAGAAGCGGATGACTACTTCCAGAGTGTATGGAATGCTAGCTATCAAATAGACAAATACTGCTTTGAATCAATCAGAGATTACTGCATGAACGAAGTAAACTAGTGTGAAGCGTACATGGGTAATCGGTATACGTTTAAAGAATTGGTCAACGCTCCACATTTATTCAGCATAGGCATGCATGACAAGAAGTGTCAGTTCTCCAAGTATTACCTAGAGAAGCGTTAATAGCGAGTAGGGCCAATTGATAAGTTATCGAGCGACCGACAACCAGTAGAGAGTTTTCTGCGTCAAGCGTTACACAGGCTTGCAGTTACTCAGCTTCGATTCTGCGCCCAAGCATCAACCAGTGGCACTAAGCCAATTTCAGATATTTCTATCACTCCTAGCCATTGTGACGATAATTTTAGGTTGATGCTGAAGATTATGTCTCCCATAGAACATTTCGATAAGATCTTCACAGCCAATCTGTGGTAACCAAATGGCTCCATAATTCGATCCTTTCAAGGATATCCTCTGCTCCCATCAATCAGAAAGGAAGTGAGCGAACATTCTGCCTATGTGCTCTCGTTGGTGGAAAGAAATCAAGGCATCGCTCAAGTCGTGTATCCCTATTTGGAAGAGTACTACAGAAATTTTGTGCCTGAATCTCTATGCCTTCAGCTTCTTCCAACAGATAGGATAATTTCCTTTTCCTTGCACTACTACCCAGATATGCTTTTCCTGATTCATAAGCTGCAGTCAAGGTTCTTTCCAAACCATGTGCTGGATATCATGGGTTCCATGTATGTAAGGGCCAAGGATAGTCCACTCAGCACATTCATTCAAGGATCTTGCCTTTCATCTACCAGATTATCGGAACTACTTGATGGTGCTTCACACTTCTATGCTAATGTACCTTTAGCCAGGTTGAACTTTCAATTCACTGACTTTAGTCAAGAGGAGTCAGCACTTGAGGAAGTGCCTGTGGAAATAATTGAAGTGTCTGCATCTCAAGAAGCAAGCATTCCTGCACATGCTAAGGAACCAGAACAAACGTCTCTACCAGAGGCTATACCTGACGCTTCTGTTCCAATTATTGCTGATGTAGCTGCTGATCTTCCTACTGAAGCGCAAGGCACAACGTTTGATCCAGCACATCAACCCTATTTTGAATCCTTGAATACTTCATCCCGTTTCAAACAACCGTCTCTTTAAGCGGTTATCGAAGGTCAAGGGTTTGGTTTTCTTTTGAGAGAAGTATTAGAAGAAGTTAGAGATCATGCTGATCAGAATGCCAAAGATTTACATTGGATCAAGACCGATTTAGCCAAAATATAATCACAAAATATGGACTCTCAAATCGTTCAAATGTGTGGGGCTGCTCAGGCTGCGGTTACTGATAGCCTCAAAGCATTTCAGGAGATGGCTGACGCTAATAGGCAAATCAGATTGCTATGAAGGAGCATTTTAACAAGTGTATAGATGATCTTGCAGTGTCGATGGCTCAGATTTCTAGTCAAGTCAACTTACTTATAGAACATTTTATGCAGACTGATGATGGCAATAAGGGGGAAGAAAAGAGTAAAGGGGAGAAAAGGAAAGCGTCAAGTTCAAGAGCTCCTCCTCCACCACCAAAGTTTCAAGAAATACTTCTTCCTCCTCCTCCACTAAATATTGAGCAAAGATACCCAACTTAGGTAGCTACTTCCAGAGCACCCAGTAGAACTTCAGGGTTCCCTCTGATAGCATATTATGCCAATCTGCCAGTGCCTTCTCAAGCGTTGCTTGAACAGTTTGACATACCCATTGAACGAGCGCCTCTTCCAGAGCCTCCTGATTCGAAAATTATAGCTAAAGAGAAGAAGAAAACAGATTTCAATCAAGCGTTCAGGATATGTCTGAGGCACATTGGCATCGACCCAACTGAGTGGGGTAGACGCTATGTAGATTACAAGAAGAGACATACTCATGAGAATGAGATCATAGATAAAGATCATGCAGCTATGAAGATACTTGAAGAAATTTGACTGAAGCGATCAGAACAGAAATGTATAAAAGAGACAACACTCAGCCTTAACATTGAGAGTTCTTGCTTAGCATTGTCTATCTTCTTGTCTCTTTATTGTATTTTGTTTAGTTGTAAATGCTTGTACTTTCCTTGATATATTTAATGAAGTGCATTTTCAGCTAAAACATCTCGTTTAGGCTTAACTAACCTTAACTAACTTTATCTAACCTTTATTCAAAGCTAACTTTTGTATTTTGGTTGTCTAACTCTTGAACTATAAAAGAGTAAGTATTGCCATCATCAAAAAGGAGGAAATTGTTAGGAATTTCATGTTTGATGTTTTGATGATGACAATTAGGATCTTTGTTAGACCGCAAAATATGTAAGTTTAATTCTTTATCAGAATATATGTATAGGCTTTGAGCGTTAGATTTGTATAGGCTTTATTTATTTTTATTTTAGACTGTTAGGCTAAGTAGTCTTAGAACTAAGCGTCTCATATTATTTTAAGTGAGTATTATCAAGCGTCTGAAGTCTGAAGATTCAAGTGTCTGAAGTCTAAATGAAGATGAAGTTTCCAAGCGTCCAAGCTTTGATTGAGGACAGGAATGGTTCATCATTGAATGAGCATCTATTAAAGACAAGATTTCAAAACAGTCTTCAAGTAGACGCTCAGCCAAGCGCCTACATTTTCAAGCGTCCAACTCAATTTTAATACGAAATTTTTGAAGTCGAAAAAGAATTCAAGTTCTATTCAATCCCCCTCCTTTCTAGACCCTTTCGTATGCCACTTGGGACTAACACAACTGTTGGTCCCAAGTGGCATACAAAACGGTCTAGAAGGGGGGGGGGTTGAATAGGCCCTGAAGTCTTTTTCAACTTCAAAAAGTTTCGTATTAAAATGGTTTTGGACGCTTGAAATATAGACGCTTGACTGAGCGTTTACTTGAAATATAGATGCTTAGGCTAAGCGTCTGATGAAGACTGTTTTTAGAAAGTTAACTTAGATTTCAAGATTTGAATGCTTTAACCAAGTAGGTTTAAGCGTTCAGTTCTTTAATCAGTGTTAGCACAGCGGAATAATTTTAGAGTCTTTTCTTTTGGAAATCTTTAGCGTCACAAGCTGTTTCTTAGTTGCTTAGCGTTTGATTGTGTTTTACTTAATCAATTTTTGCAATGATATGATCGATAAGAGAATTGACTGTAAAGTAAATGACACAATATTTGTAAGGTTCGTTGGGTGGTGTAATCCCAACTACGTCCTTCTTTTCCTTGAACACTCGGAGGCAATCCACTAAAATGATTCTCAAAGAATCACACAGAATCTTCTACAAATTAGGGAGAGATAGATGTCGATGACTTGAGCTCCTTGATCTTACAGATTTCTACTCCAAATCACTTCAATCCCCTTGCTTCTTTCACCCAGAAATAATGCAAGTATCCAACTTCGACTTCACACAGATCGTGAGGCTTGGATGGGGTTTTCTAAACGGTTTGTTTGATTTTGATGATGTTCAAACAACTGGAAATATCTCAATAGTAATGTGGTTTCTTCGAAAAGAATGTTTGAGATATTGGTTGACTGTCTCAGGAATTGAAGAAAAGCAAAGAGAATGTTTTCTTGAATATTCTGGCTTTTCTGAAAGTTTAAGGAATGAGACTTCAATGCAACAACAATTTGGCTTTGAATTGATTGTGTATTTGGCTTGTTGTTGAAGTCCTATTTATAGTCATTCTTGGAGAAAGTGTCCGTTTGACACATGCACAGGTGCGTGTCTCTCACTTCTGCGAGTGAACAATTTTTTGTCTTTTTTCCTGAAAATCTGCTGCACAAAAGTTGGTGCTGCAGTCTATGAATAGTTGACAGTCCAATAGGGTGGCTTCTCCGTACGTCTGAAAGTGCTTATCACTTTTAATGCTCTTATCAGCATTTAATGCATTTGAATTAAATGTCTGTTGGCACTTAATGCGTTGAGAATATTTGCATTAAACTCCTTCCGGACTTAGAAATAGATTCAAGTGAAATCAGTCATTGATGGACGCTTATCCATCCTTGAATCACTTCTGTCCTATAAGGTGACGCTTGATATAGCTGGTCATTTGGACGCTTGGAGACTTTATCTTCATTCAGACTTCAGGCGCTTGTGTCTTCAAACTTTACCACTGATAAACTCGCTCAGAAATTATCAGACACTCAGCCTAAGACTACTTAGCCTAACAATCTAGAATAAAAACAAAAAAAAGCCTATAAAGCCTATTACAAATCTAACGCTTCAAAGCTTATACATGATTTCTACTAAAATCAAGCTTACATATTTTGGGGTCAAACATAAAGTCCTAATTGTCATCATCAAAACATCTAACATGAAATTCCTAACAATTTCCCCCTTTTTGATGATGGCAATACTTACTCTTTTATAGTTCAAGAGTTAGACAGCCAAACTAAAAGTTAGCTTTGGTTAGATAACGTTAGTTAAAGTTAGTTACGCTTCAACGAGATGTTTCAGCTGAAAAATGCATTTTATATATATCAATGATTACACGCATTTTTACAACTGAACAAAAAATTTCATACGAGATAAGAATATAGATAATGTAAATCAAAGAAACCTTAATGACTTGGTCTAACTTTGTATCGCTTAGGCATTTCAGCTCGGATAGCTTCAGTTAGGTTATCTTCCAAAGTCATCATCGCTTCATGATCTTTGTCGATTATGAGCTTATTCTCTTCCTTTTGTCTCTTCTTGAAAGCAGCAAAGTGCTTATCCCAATCAGTTGGGTCAATACCAATATAAGGCAAATTCTGAAAGTTCAGTTGAAGTCAGACATCTGCCTTTCTTCAGCTAAAATTCTTGGATCTGTAGGTTCTGGAATAGATGCTCTTTGAAGAGGGATGCCAAATTGTTCAAGCAGTGCCCAAGAAGGCATTGGTAGATTTGGATACAGTGCTCTTGGAGGTTCTCTTAGTGTTCTACTAGGCGCTCCAGCAGAATCACTTACCCCAACAACAGTTATCCAAGATGGAAGACTTAGCGCAGAATGAGGAGATAGTAGCTGACGCTTCGAAGACGGAGGAGGTTCTTGAGTACTTGAACTGGACGCTCTCCTCAGCTTTTCTTTCCTTTTATCTTTCCCCTTATTGCCATCATCACCCTTCAGAAAATGTTCTGTGAGTAAACTGACCTGATGAGCAATTTGAGACATAGAATCTGTAAGATCATCCAGACGCTTGTCGAAACGTTCCTGCAAAGCGAGGATCTTAGCGCTGGTAGTATCATTCAATGAGGTCTCTAAGGAGTCTAGACGCTTTTCAAATTGTTCTTTCATGGCTAGTTGGTTGGCTCGAGTAGCGTCACTCATTTCTTGAAATTCTTTTTTGACACTCACCAACAACCGCTTGAGCAGAACCTTTCATATGACCTATTTAAGTGTTCAAGATTTGGGATTCAATCTTTGCTAAATCAGTCTTAATCCAATGGAGAGATTCTTCATTCTGAGTAACGTGATTGCTTATCTCCTCTAATACAGATTTCAGCAAAGGTCTAAACGTTTGACTCACATTCGATGGAACCGCTTGAGGAGTCGGTCGCTTGAATCTGGATATGCTTGAGTGAGTCAAGGGGAGCTTGATATGCAGGATCAAAAATTGTACCGCGTACATCAATTGAGAGATCCTCAGCACTATCAGCAGCAACAGAATCAACGAGTTCAGGAGTGTCAAAAATATCCTCTGGTGGAGACGCTTGAACTGGTTCTTCACCAGACGCTGGAATACTTTCGACTTCTCCTGGTTCAAACACTTCAACCAACTTAGCAGATTCGTCTTCAAGCACTGACTCTAGTTGGCGAAAATCATCGAATTGGAAGTTCCAATTTGCTGCATCGGCAAAAGAATTGGAAGCGGCTTCCAGAAGTTCAGTCAGATGGTGAAGAGGAAGGCAAGTACCTTGAATGAATGTGCGAAGTGGACTATCTATGGCCCTGATGTATATAGGACCAATGATATCCAGCACATGATTCGGGAAGACTTTGGACGACGCTTGGCAAATAGAGAAAATTGCATCTGGGCAGTAATCTCTAGAAAATCCAATCAATCTATTTGTTGGAAGATGTTGGAGACGTTGAGATTCAGGTACGTACGAATTGTAGTATTCTTCTAGATAAGGATAGATAGCTTGAGCCAGCCCTTGATTTCTTTCCAGCAGTGAGAGGACTAACTCATAGTGATTGAGTACCTCTTTGCGAATAGAAGGGAGCAATGGATGTCCTCGAAATGAGTAGAGTACTGAGCCATTCCATTGTCTGAGATTTGCAGTGAAGATGCTGTCAAAAAGAGATAAGGGAGTCATAATCTTCACCATCAATTTAAGATTATCTTCGCAGTGACTTGGAGCGAGATTCAAGCAAGATATGGAAGAACTGCCACTGGTAGATGTTTGAGCGTTGAAATGGAGAGGAGTAATGGACAATCTGTGTAGCTCTTGACGCAAACACTGCTCAATTTGATGTCGAATGATTGGGAGCTTGAGAACAGGTCCAACTCTCTGTCGATGCTTCGTTAGGTAATACTTGGCGAATTGACGCTTCTTGTCATGCATGCCTATGCCAAATAAGTGGGGAGCTTGAACTAATTCTGTGAAAGTATATCGATGACCCACATACGCTTCGACCCAGTTGACTTCAGTTAAACAGTAGTCTGGTCCAGCGTTGACCATAGCTCGAATGCCTTCATGATGAATATCTCTGATAGATTCAAAGCGATATCTATCAGTCTGATAGTTGGCATTCCAGACGCTGTCAAAGTATGAATCAGCTTCAGTCTGGAGCAAATCCGTCAGAGATTCGAGACGCATACCGGCATGAACCCTTTTATTCTTCCATAATTGAAGAGGATTGGCAGACTTCTTGTTCTCAGCACTGTTTGCTAAAGAGGAAAATGTGTGTAACCTTCTCTGTTTAAGACTTTCTCAAAAGGGTTGAGAAACTCTGGGTGAAAAGGATCATATACTCTGATGTTGTAGTCTCTCAGAGCAAAACCAGTTGACTTACTGTGTTGACTTACTGTGCCTATAGTCTAGGTAGTAGGCCAAATCCACATTGTACCTAGAAGTTCTACGTCCTTGCCTAGCGGTTAACACTATATCCCTGATCTTATTGTCAGTGTCAATCAGCAGTGCAATCTCATTCTCAGCAGCAATGTATCTTTCTTCATTATAGCCTACAGGAATGAAATCTTCTTCGAGCGCTGGGGGCATATAGTTGATTGAATGATCAATCGTCTTTAGCGTGTCCAGCTTGAAGAAGTGCCTTGGCTTTGTAACGTCTTCAGCAATGCTCTGACCTTCTGAGCGTGCCTCTGTTATAGCCGGAACTGGAATTGATGTTTGAACCTCTTTGGGAGTAGGTTCCTCAGTTGCAATTATAGCAGCTTCTGCGGCAACGTCTTTGGCAATAGCCACAACTTCTGTCATCTTAACATCTAAGTGGACGTCTGTTGATGCTTCAGCAGCAGCTGGAACTAAAGCTGTAATACATGAACTATTCTCTATAAGAGCAGGATCTTCTATAGATGTAGGAATATAAATGCTATGGGAAGAAATAAACTTACCCTGAGAACTTGTCTTAACAGCAATTTGAGCGCTTAGCTCAACAACAGCAGCTTGAGAGCTTGGCTCAACCGTCTCAAGCTTTTCAGGAACAGATGCAGCTTGACGCTTGCTTGTCCTGGGACGCTTAAAGATCTTCTTTACATTGATGCCTTCAATGAGCGTGAACTTTTGAGCTGGAGGAGCAACAGCTGGTTCCTCAAAGTCTATTTGTTTAATGATGCCTTCCAGCTTTCTCCGCTTGTGAGGTAACTTATCCTCCGCATCCTCATCAGTTTCCTCATCACTCTTTTGGGGAGAGGGAACAACTTGAGCCTTGGGCTTTTTGGGAGCCCTCTTCTTTGTTGCAACCGGACGCTTCACGACTTCTTCTAGAACTGGACGCTCAGCTTCCTCATCGGACGCTTGACGTACCTCTAGACGCTCAGATAGTGGCCTAGCAGCACCACCAACTTTGGGAGGATTGAAGAGATTACTTAGAATCCTTTTTCCCAACAACTTGGTCTTATTCAGCTGTTGACCAGACGAGTATATACACTCTAAGTTGTACAGCAGGTCACTCAGAACAAGCCCATAAGGTTTATTCGGGGCACTTAAACAGTCCCGAAACCTTCCAAAAATATACGCACTCCAGTTGATCTTGAGGAGTATCGCCGTCATCATCTAAAGTTGTACTGGGTTTACCTTATCAAAGGTACCCACTCTGCATTCTATGATCTTGCTGCAGAAATCAGCCATCAGTCGGTATTTGGATACCAGTTCTTTCTTTTCAAAATACTGTGTGTAGGGTACACCATCGTAAGCACTCATGGTTGTCCATGCTTCCTTGATTTGATCCAAAGTAACGCAGTCCAATGCCTCACCCTCATTTGAGAGATTGAAGTTTTTGGCAATGGAGGTAGCAGACAAAATAAATTCCTTGGAAGGCTCCTTCTTGGATAGAGGAATTAAACAAGAGATAGACTTCTTGTCCTCTGAGAGTTTAGCAGTTTTCCAAAAGGTGTCAACTTCCGTCGGAAACAGATAAGAATATTGAGTCAAGAAAATTTTAAGCCCAGCCTTGACTACCATGTCCATCATATCTGTCAGGTTGATTTGAGGATGTTCATAAAGAAATTTCCAATCGACAACAAGGCCTTCAGTAACCTTGATGGTAGGCTCGGTGGAAGTAGCAGAAGATTTCTTTGGTGCCATTTTTAGTGAAAGAGATGAACTGAGATTTTCTTTTTGCTTTGAGAGAGAGAGAAAGTAAGATTTGCAGAAAGCTTTGAGTGAAAGTGAATGATTTGTCTGCAGAAATTGTGTTTTAAATGACATAGTAATGAATTTTTGAAACTTGTGTTCTCTAATCTCTATAGGATTTAGACACGTGTTAAGAGTTTTAATCTCAGCCACGAATTCATTAACTGCGGACGCGAGTTTTGTGTACGAGAGAGAAGTTACATTTGGTAATTCCCATATATAAAAATTTGACATCCGAGTTAAAATTTTAAAAACGTTTGGCATTTTCAGAGTGTAACACACGCGCCTGATGGTACACTGACACGTACACAAACACGTGCTATCTCTGAACTGTCATTTTGAAAAGTTTTTTATTACCCGCCAGTTTGATGTGATAGAAGCGTGTGAATAGAGTACACAATAGATTGTTGAGTCTATCCACTACTTCAAGAAGCGTGTAAAATTTATGCATGACTTTTTAAAAACATTTTTATATTAAGTGTTGAATGGAATTGGTTCAACGCTTAACTCATACCACTGGTTGGTATAACACTTCTTGGTATTTATTATAACTGTTGTAATATCGACGCTTGAGATCAAAGTCCTTTTTATGTTTGAGCGTCCAATATTTTATGCATAAATAATACTGAGTGTTGATGATCATGCATCTGAAAATTTTGATCATTGATGTTTACAGTTATATTCAAGTACAATTTTAAGGTTTCCCTTAAATTTGATAACTTGTACAAATTTTTTTAAGAAAATCTTTTAGACATAAATCAAGTGGATTCCCCCTAAATTATATGTCTAATAAAGTATGATGCAAAATGATTAAGCATTTAAATCAATCATACCTAATTCACTTCTCAAAGTGAGAGAAAACATTGTTCGTTGAGCGCTTTGGTGAAGATATCTGCCAATTGTTTGTCAGTTCCAATAAAGTGCATGGAGATATCTTTCTTTTGAACACGGTCACGAAGGAAATGGTATCTAATGTCTATATGTTTAGTTCTGGAATGGAGGACGGGGTTTTGAGTCATGGCGAGAGCGCTTTGGTTATCACAATGAATGGGGGTTGAACCTAGGATTATCCCATAATCTCTAAGCTGTTGCCTCATGCATAACACTTGTGCACAACAACTTCCTGCAGCTACATACTCAGTTTCGGCTGTGGAGGTAGTTATGGATTGTTGTTTCTTACTATGCCATGAAACTAACCTATCACCTAGAAATTGACATGTACCACTAGTACTCTTACGATCTATTTTGTAACCTGCAAAATCTGCATCTGTGTAACCAATTAGTTCAAAAGGAGAATCCCTAGGATACCATAAGCCCACATTTTGTGCGCCTTTTAGGTATTTAAGGATCTTCTTGGCAGCAATTAAGTGTGACTCTTTAGGATCAGCTTGAAATCGTGCACACATGCATACCGAAAACATAATATCAGGTCTACTGGCAGTAAGATAAAGAAGTGATCCAATGATACCTCTACAATTAGTGATATCAACTTTCTTTCCACTTTCATCTTTATCTAACTTAAGCGTTTGGCTCATTGGAATTATTGAATATGATGCATTCTCCATACCAAATTTCTTAATCATATCTCTTGTATATTTAGCTTGGTTAATAAATATGTCATTAGGGAGTTGTTTAACTTGTAATCCTAAGAAGAAAGTTAATTCACCCATCATGCTCATTTCAAATTGTTCTTGCATCATTTTCAAAAATTTCTCACATAGACGCTTGTTAGTAGAGCCAAATATAATATCATCAACATAAACTTGGACTAAGAGAATATCGTTGTTGTTGGTAATTTTAAATAACGTTGTATCAACGCTGCCTTTTGAAAAGCCTTTACCAATAAGAAAGATAGAGAGAGTCATACCATGCTCGGGGTGCTTGCTTAAGCCCATAAAGTGCTTTGTCTAGCTTGCAAACCGTATCCTTACCATGGTTGTTGATGAATCCCGGTGGTTGCTCCACATATACTTCTTCTTGGAGTTTACCATTCAGGAAGGCACTCTTCACGTCCATCTGATATACCGTAAACTTGTTGAACGCTGCATACGCTAGAAACATGCGGATTGCTTCAAGACGGGCGACAGGAGCATATGTCTCATCAAAGTCAATACCCTCTTCTTGGCAATATCCTTGAGCTACGAGTCTGGCCTTGTTTCTTATTACAATGCCATTCTCATCCATCTTGTTTCTATAAACCCATCTAGTTCCAATGACTCCTTGGTGAGTTGGTCTTGGTACTAGCGTCCAAACCTTACTACGCTCAAACTGATTAAGCTCTTCTTGCATGGCTTCAATCCAACTTGGATCACTTAGCGCTTCATCCACTTTCTTAGGTTCCATTTGAGATAGAAAGCTTGCGAACATGGCCTCATTAAATGTAGCGACTCTAGTCCTAACAGGCGCTCCAATATCTCCACTAATCTGCTCAGGTGGATGATCACGCAGCCATAGTCTATCTGGTTGGAAAGGGTTAAGAGGTTGAACAGGCGCTTGACGATCAGACGCTTGACTACCTTCTTGCATAGGCGCTTCAAGTTCACAAATCCTTGTTTGCTCTTGATGATCACTCTTTTCATGATCATCAGCATTTCTTACATTATTATCTAGAGTAACCACACGAGTAATCTTAGGAGGTAGCACTGAGATCTCATCATCGTCGTCACTGTCATCATTAATGGTGATCTTAGACGCTTGATGATATAGATCTTCAACTCCTACATCATTTATATTAACCTTACTCGGTTCTTGGTTAGCATCATCAAAAACAACATGAATAGATTCCTCAACCTTCGATTTGATCTTATTTAGGATGCAAAAATTCTTTCCATTCTTGGAGTAGCCTAGAAAGATTCCCTCATCCGCTTTAGGATCAAATGTCTTTAGGCTTTGGGATCCATTATTATAGATAAAGCATTTAGAACCAAAGACGTGAAAATATGAAACATTTGGCTTACGTCCCTTCCATAGTTCATATGGAGTTTTCCCATGTTGTTTGTTGATCATGCAACGGTTTTGAGTATAACATGCATTATTGATCGCTTCGGCCCAAAACCTAGGAGCAAGCTTGGACTCTGCCAACTTAGTCCTAGTGGCTTCCTTGAGCGTTCTGTTCTGGTGCTCAGCAACACCATTCTATTGGGGAGTTCTGGGAGCTGAATACTCATGTTAGGAAATTTCATGTTAGATGTTTTGATGATGATAAGATAGGATTTTATGTTAGACCCCAAATACAATGTAAGTTTCTGTTTTGATAGATCTTTGTATAAGCGTTTGAAAGTATGTAATTTTTTATTAGGCTTGTAATTTTTATCTTTATAGATTTTAGACTAAGTATTAGATACCGAATCGCTAATAGAATTCTAGGTGAGTCTATTAGAGAAGAAGTTGAAGATCAGCGTCTGAAGTCAACTGAAGATGAAGATTTGTTCTTAGCGCCTGTCAAATGCTAAATGACTATTTCAGGATTTATGAATCAAGCGCTCAAACCACTCTAGTGATCCGATGTCAGATTCACCTGAATTAAATACTCAAGTCATGAAGGACTTAAATGCAATCATTCAACAGACATTTATTTCCAACGGGAAATAAATTCAAATGCATTAAATGCCTGATAAGAGCATTAAATGTGATAAGCCACTGTGACTTGTGGACAAGCCACCTTTTGACTAAACTGTCAGAACTTCAGAGTTTATAGCTGCTCCCATCCAATCGGTGCCAGCAGATTTTCAGGAATGTCAGGTTTTTGGCAGAATCACGCGCTGTGTGAAAGGCACGCTCCCACATGTGCCCAACGAACAGATCCCAAGAATTGCCAATAAATACCTTACCTTCAGCAAACCCTAAAAAGGTGGTACATAATATTAGAAGAGAAATTTACATACCTGCACAAGAAAAAAGCTTAGAAACTCCATAGCTAAAATTCCTTCAAGCTTTTTATCTACATTCCAGACAGTCACAAAATATCTCAAACCTCTTCCAAAGAAGAAACCTAAATTCCTATTGAGATATTTCAAGTTGTTTGATCTTCCCAAAAACAAACAAAACCTTGTGACAAACCTTCAACCTTTCATCTGAGTGAGAAAGAAGTTGAAACCCCTTACAGGAAGTATTTCTGAGTGAGAGAAGCTTGTAGAAGACGATCTTCATTGGTGCTGAAATTTGTGTGATCAAGTAGCCCGGGATCTTTTTCATCCTACTATCTTGTAGAAGATTCTGTGTGATTCTTCGAAAATCATCCTAGTAAATTCCTCCAAGTGAAAAAGGAGAAGAAGGCATAGCTGGGATTACATCACCCAGTGAACCTTATAATTTCTTGTGTCATTTACTTTAATTATTGTCTTGATTTACATTATATTATATTCTTTCAAAAAGACAAGCGATTAATTAACCAATCGAACGCTAAAAATTATTTCCGTTGTGCTAACCCTGATTAAGCGATCTAGGCATTACCTACTTTGGTAAATTGCTAAAATCACTAAGTCAAAGTTAACTCCACTGAAGCGACTGACCCAAGCGCTCAGCTTCTAAGCATTCAAATCTTTAAAAGTGATACGAAAATTTTTGAAGTCGAAAAAGACTTCAGGGTCTATTCAACCCCCCTCCTTCTAGACCCTTTCGTATGCCACTTGGTATCAGATCGGTTGAATTAGAAACCTAAGCGTTTTCGAGCGTCACTGCTTGTTCAGAACCATCTTTTTAAAACTTAGTCACTTTAAATTTTCTCTTTAAAACATCTCATTATGGCCTTTAACAAAATGGCTAAGTTGGTAGAATCGAACTGTGATTCTTGGAAACTTAGAGCATTCGCTTATTTATGCTCTTGCGATAATGAAATGTGTAATGTAATCACAGATGGCCCCATTCAGATTATGAAAGTTGTAACTCGAGCCCCTGAAGCAACCGAGGCCACTCCAGATGGTTATGTCGAGAAACCTAAGTTAGAATGGACGCCTGATGATCAAAAAAGGGCAAATCTAGATAATGTTGGACGAAGTGCACTTTACTCAACGTTGGGAGACAATGATGCATTGTTCAACAAGATTAAGCAATGTAAGACTTCCAAAGAAATATGGGATAAGTTAGCTATAGTGTGTGAAGGATCGGCACAAATGAAGGAAAATAAGCTCTCCATAGCCATGCAAAGATTCGAGCATTTCTAGATGCAGCCCAATGAGACGCTAGAACAATTGGACGCAAGATTTGCTTTGCTCATTACAGAGTTAGCGTCACTAGATAAGGAATTGACCAACAAGGAAATGGTTAATAAGATTTTCAGAAGTCTTCCAAGTAAATACTTGATTAAGACTGTTGCTATGAGAGAATCACAGACCCTGGAGACTCTTACTCCAGAACATGTGTTTTCAGAGTTAAAGGCATTTGAATTCGAATTGGGTGAAGTCAGCGACACATCGACTTCAACGACTGAATCAGGAGCTTTAATCGCTCCTACCAAAATTAAGGGTAAAGCGGTTAGCGAAGTGAAATCAACGGAATCAAATGAAGAAAAGGAAATGGCCTTATTAGTCAAGAAATTTAAGAAATTTCTAAGATATGAAAAGAGAAATCCTATTGGACAAACTTCATTTCAAAGTCCTCCCCCTGCTCCAGCGCCTCAGTATCAAGCGCCAGTGTACTCTGCACCTCAACCAGTAGCGCCAGTTCCTTACCAAGCACCTACGACTCCTACTCTAAATCTCTCAGCGCCAGTCGGATCAAAGCGATTATCCACTGAACAGAAAATGAAAACTAATTTGTGTTATAATTGCAGGAAACTAAGGCACTTCCAGGTAAATTGCCCTTATCCAAATGTGTCTAAGCCCACAAGGCAAGACTATGCGGATACAAAACCAATTCAGGAGCAACCTTCGCCAACAAGGTTTGCTAGCGGAATTTGAACCATTCCCCGCACCTGAAGAGGATTTGGAATCATCAGATGAAAGCAGTGATGATGAGCCTACAAGCGACTCAGCGTTGATCTGTCTCATAGCAAGAGAAGATGAAGCGTCTGATGAATCGCTACCAGAGGTAACCAATGAATTATCTCATCCTCTTTCTTATGATGAATTACTTGACAAAGTTAATGAATATTATAAAGATTTTCAAAAGGCCGCCAAAATATATCAAAATGATCTCGCTATTATCTCATCACTCATAAGAGATAAAGTAATGCTCAAAGCAGAGTTGAAAGTTCAGCAACAATGCATTGAGAATAACCAATCACTTGAGAGTGAGATTATTCAATTAAAAAGCGATCTTGATATAATAGTCACGAGAGAAGCTGATCTGATCGCTAGACTTGCCAAATCAGAGCAGCTCGTCTCATCATTATCAAAAGCTTCTAGAAAGTTGGATAATGTGACTGAGGTAACTAGATTATTTGGTGAAAAGACCCATTTAGAATGCAATAAATTCGGTAAACAACCTAATAAATCTAATGTTACGGCGAACAACAAAGGAAAGGGTGTCTTCTTTGTTGAGAAAGGTTCACAAAGTCAAATGCTGAATGAACCAAGCAACAATGGTACGAGGCTAAATGAGAAAGTCAAAGCTGCCTCAGGCAAGGGTAAGGCTAAAGCAAATGATTCACAAAGAAAGGTTCATCCAAACGCTCAAAAGGCTAAGGATAAACCTAACCACTGTGAATCAAGCGCTAAGCGTCCAGCACCAAAAGTGCAACCCAAGCCAGCGCCAAGGAAATACCAGCGTCAATATCCAAGACACTCAAGATCATATTATCAATACTATGATTATGACTATGATTATGACTACTATTATAATCGAGGATATTATTATACACCCAAAAAGCACACACAACACGATGTGAAACCCAAGAAGGCCAGTATTCCTACAATGAAGACTAGGCAAATATGGGTTCCTAAAGTTCTAATTCAAACCAAAGTTACTAACAAAGAAGGACCCAAGGCAACATGGGTACCTAAGAAGAATTAGAATTATCCTTTAAATGTAGGTACCTAGAGCCAACACCGATACTTCAGTTTGGTACATTGATAGCGGATCATCAAGACACATGACGGGTTCCAAAGATCTTCCAGTCAATTATCAAGCTACCAACGGTCCTCAAGTTATATTCGGTGATAACTCCAAAGGTAAAACCAAAGGTATAGGTATCATGCATAGGGGGAACATCATGATTAGTGATGTATATTATGTTGAGGGTCTTAAGCATAATTTGTTAAGCATTAGTCAATTTTGTGATAAAAGCTTTGAAGTAAAATTCTCAAGCGACTTCTACTATGTTAACGACGCTAAGACTAAGTCTACTAAATTAAGAGGAAAAAGAACAAACAATGTATATTTAGTAGATTGAGATTCTACAGTTGATAACAACCCCACATGCTTTGTTGCTAAAAGTCAAAATGAATTGGGTTGGTTATGGCATAGAAAAATGAATCACCTCAATTTTAAGGCAATCTCTCAGTTAATATCACTAAATCTAGTAGAGGGATTACCTAATGGTTCCTTTCAAAAGAATCACTTATGTGATGCACGCCAAATGGGTAAACAAGTTAAATCATCTTTTACGAAGAAACCATGCCTATCTACTTCTAGAGTTCTTGAGCTATTGCATCTAGATTTGTTTGGTCCCATTCAAATCATGAGTATTAGTGGTAAAAAGTACTCGCTAGTAATAGTTGATGATTTCTCTCGCTATACTTGGGAAGAATTCCTAGCGACCAAAGATGAAACTAGTGCCAAGCTCACATCACTAATTCGTCAATTACAAACTTATAAAGATTTAAAGGTGACAAGAATTAGAAGCGATAGAGAAACGGAATTTACTAACCAATTTGTTGAGAAGTTTTGTATAGACTTTGGAATACTTCATGAGTATTCTGCTCCTAGAACACCTCAACAGAATGGAGTTGCCGAGCGATGGAATAGAACGCTTAAAGAAGCCGCTAGGACGATGTTAGCAGAGTTCAAGCTGCCTCAAAGGTTTTGGGCCGAAGCCATCAATATCGCTTGGTACACTCAGAACCGGTGTATGATCAACAAGCAACACGAGAAGACTCTATATGAGTTGTGGAAGGGACGTAAGCCTAATGTTTCATATTCTCATGTATTTGGTTCAAAATGTTTTATTCATAACAATGGATCCCGCAGTCTAAAGACTTTTGATCCTAAAGCGGATGAGGGAATCTTTCTAGGCTATGCCAAGAATGGAAAGAGTTTTTGCATCCTAAATAAGATCAAATCGAAGGTTGAAGAATCCATTCATGTTGTGTTTGATGATGCTAACCAAGAACCGAGTAAGGTTAATCCTGATGATGTAGGAATTGAAGATCTCACCCAACAAGCGTCACAAATCAATCTTGGTGATGATAGTGATGACGAAGATGATGAGATTTGTGTACCTATTCCTAAAGATACTCGTGAGGTTAACAATGGTGATAATGTTAGAATCGTTGATGATCATGAAGAGAATGATCATCAAGAGCAAATTGAAACTGTGAATGATGCAGCGACTGCGTAAGAGAGTCAAGCATTTGATAACCAAGAGTCTCTCAACCCGTTCTAACCAGACCGCAAATGGCTTAGAGACCATCCACCAGAGCTAGTAATTGGAGATATGGAAGCACCTGTTAGAACTAGGTCAGCCACAATTAATGAGGCCACGTTCGCAAGTTTTCTATCTCAAATGGAACCAAAGAAAGTGGATGAAGTGCTCAGTGATTCAAGTTGGGTAGAAGCAATGCAAGAAGAGCTTAACTAATTTGAAAGAAGTCAGGTTTGGACGCTAGTACCAAGACCAACTCACCAAGGAGTTATTGAGACTAGATGGGTTTTTAGTAACAAAATGGACGAAGATGGCGTTGTTACAAGAAACAAAGCTAGATTAGTCGCTCAGGGTTATTGTCAAGAAGAGGGTATTGATTTAGATGAGACATATGCCCCAGTAGCCCGTCTTGAAGCAATTAGGATGTTCCTAGCGTTTGCCGCATTCAACAAATTCACAGTATACCAAATGGACGTGAAGAGTGCTTTCTTGAATGGTAAACTCCAAGAAGAAGTCTATGTGGAGCAACCTCCAGGATTCATCAACAACCATGGCAAAAGTATGGTCTACAAATTGGATAAGGCACTCTATGGCCTTAAACAAGCACCAAGAGCATGATATGACACTCTCTCTATTTTCCTTATAGGTAAAGGCTTTTCAAAAGGCAACGTTGATACAACGTTATTTAAAATTACCCATAATGAAGATATTCTCTTAGTCCAAATTTATGTTGATGATATTATATTTGGTTCTACTAATAAGCGATTGTGTGAGAAATTTTCAAAAATGATGCACGAACAATTTGAAATGAGCATGATGGGTGAATTAACTTTCTTCTTAGGATTACAAGTTAAACAACTCTCTAATGGAATATTTATAGCCCAAGCTAAGTATATAAGAGATATGATTAAGAAATTTGGTGTTGAAAATGCATCATCTTCAAAAATTCCAATGAGTCAAACGCTTAAGTTAGATAAAGATGAAAGTGGGAAGAAAATTGATATCACTAACTCTAGAGGTATCATTTGGTCACTTCTTTATCTTACCGCTACTAGACCTGATATTATGTTTTTGGTATGCATGTGTGCACGCTTTCAATCTGATCCTAGAGAATCACACTTAAATGCTACCAAGAGAATCCTTAAATACCTAAAAGGCACACAAAATGTGGGCTTATGGTATCCACGAGACTCTTCTTTTAAACTAATTGGTTATTCAGATGCAGATTTTGCAGGATGCAAAATAGATAGAAAAAGTACTAGTGGTACATGTCAATTTCTACGTGATAGACTAGTTTCGTGGCATAGTAAGAAACAACAATCCATAGCGACTTCTACCGCTGAGGCAAAATATGTAGCCGCTGGGAGCTGTTGTGCACAAATCCTTTGGATGAGGCAACAACTTAGAGACTATGGAATAATCCTAGGTCCTACCCCAATCCATTGTGATAACCAAAGCGCTTTAGCTATGACCTAAAATCCTGTCCTTCATTCTAGAACCAAACACATTGACATTAGATACCATTTCTTGCGTGACCATGTTCAAAAGAAAGATATCTCCATGCACTTCATTGGAACTGACAAACAATTAGCAGATATCTTCACCAAAGTGCTCAACGAACAACGCTTTCTCACTTTGAGAAGTGAATTAGGTATGATTGATTTAAACGCTTAAAACATAAGAGCATCATATCTTTATAGGCATAAAATTTAGGGGGAATCCACCTAATGTTTATATCTAAAGTGTTTATCAAAAATCTGAAACAAGTCATCAATTTTAGGGGGAACTTTAAAATTGTACTTGTCTTAATATATAAAGCGACTGTGACCAAAAATGACTTTCTAAATTTTAAGCATTGATCACTAGTGCTTATTTTCATGCATGACAAAGTCAATCTCTAATAAATGAAACTTTCTTTTATAAATCCAAGCGATTGATCTTATCCTTAACAGATTAAAATTTTGTTTAATAAAAAGACTTCAGCGTTGAAAAGATTCCCACTTTAACGCTAAGTAATTCTCTTTCAAAAGATCATGCATAGTTTTCATCGCTAAAAGTAACGTGTGGATAAGTCCAAAAGATTAGATTTGATAACTACCCACACGTGCCTATCAAATCAAACTGACGGTTATGATTCCTATCTAAACCTAGGCGGTTCAGTGACTGCATAAGTCTGAGTACGTGTCAGTGTACTATCAAGCGCGTGTATTTCACATTGAAAATTTCAAAAATTTTCAAATGTCTGTTACTTAAATGGGTAACTGCGGATCCCAAAAACTCTCTATTTTGTAACAGTTAACCTATTTTTCAGCACCTTTTGACATCCGTACTTATGCATAAATGTCTCAGATTCAAGCTTTTAAATTTTTCAAAATTCAATGATGTCACACGTGGCAGTCATCTAAGCGACTGAGAAGTCATTTTTGCCTCTATATATTCTTCAAGGCTTTTACAGTCAGACTTTATCACTTCCAAACTCTCTCTCTGCTGTAAAATCTCCATCTCTTTCAAGGCAAAAACTTTTCTCATTCCTTCAAAAGCTTCAAACTTTCAGCAATGGCACCCAAAGCTTCAAAATCTTCCAAATCATCCAAGTCTGCTATCGGAAAAACTTCCCTCGCTGAAAAATCAGTCACGGTTAACGCCGGATTTCTTGTTAACTGGGACTACCTGTTTGATAACCAGAACTTCCCTCTACGAATGGTTCTTCCACTCGTTCAAGAATCTGGTTTGAGAGATATGATTACCACTGTTTTTAACTACTTTGAAGAAGAATCTCTCTATTTCTTCAACAATGCTAAAATTTCTGACGACGGAAACTCCATTTCCTGCGTCTTCCCTTTTGCTCGTGAGACCTTTGCTCTCACTCCTTCACTGATATCTTCCCTATTGACCTTACCCGATGATGGTGGTGAAGTAGAACATGTTACTCTCGGTGATGCGACTAAAGTCTGGGAGTTGATCAAGAAAGAAGAAGTCGAAGCTGCATATGAGCCAAACTTCAAGAAGAACTACATGAAGGGCGAATATGTCATTCTCACGGATATTTGCGCCAAGATGATCAAATGCAGAAAAGGAACATTCGATAAAGTTACAAATAGTTAGTACAAGATGATGGTAGCAATTCTGACCAAGTTAGAAATTGATTGGTCTCTCTATGTTTTTAATCTCTTCAAGGCAGCGATGGCCAAGTCAGTTAATCCCAAGCCTTATGGGATTGTGTTAAGTAGAATTCTAAGCGCTTGCGGTTTTACAAATTCCACTGGAAAGAAGATCCCAGCGCTCAAGTTCTATGGCAAGAAGATAATTAGCGAGCTGCTAAAACCAAAAAAGCATGGTGGTGCAGCGGTTCCCAATTAAGAGCGTGAGCGACGTCAAGCCAAATGAGTTGTTCGTAGCGATGCTGAAGACCAAGCGTCTTCCTCTTCATCATCATCATCATCCCCGTCTACAGAAGCAGTGGTGGTTAAGCGACCAAAAAGAAAAATCGTTCTCAAAGTCGCTGAACCAGTCAAGTCAGCCAAAAAGCAAAAGCCGGATCCCGCAAAGAAGAAGCAAAAGCCAGAGCCCAAGAAGAAACAAAAATCTCCTTCTCCTTCTCCTTCTCCTCCTCCAGCGTTTATCTTCTCAATTCCTGAAGAAGAGGAAGAAGTAGCAGAAGAAGTACCGCTTGCTCGAAGACGTACTCCTATCTCTACTCCAGCCGCATCTACAAGCGTTTCAGCGCTTGGAGAGTCAGCGAGTGTTCCTCCCTCTGACGCTGTTCCCGAAATCAGCTCAGATCCTCAAGCCGCTACTCAATCTGAGAGGCTTTCTAGTGCTCAGGGTAAGTATTTGCTAAACAAATTAGTCTATCCGTTCCTCGTTAGTTTCTAAGTCTCTAACACTAGGATAAAATCTCTTTCAGCGCAATGCAAAACGAGTTCTGAATATGTTCTCAACATTCTTGAAGAATTACGTATTCCCATTCGTGCTGATCCTATAACTTCTTTTCTCGATTTAGAATCAGAAGAAGAAGTCCAGGAGCCTGAGGAACCTGTCCCTAATATAGAAATAGATCAAGTGACTACGTCAGTCGATGATATTCCTCAGGGTAAGCGTTTCAGTCTTTTCTTTGTAATTTTTACTTAGTAGAAATTTTGCTTGCTTTTCTCAAACGCTTATATGTATCAGCTCAAGATGCACCTCAAGCTGCACTAGACGCTGATGCAGCTCCACCTTCAGAGGTTCCCATTGAAGTAGATGTTGATATGGCAATTGTTGTGGATATCGCTAAGGAAGTAGCTCAAGATCTTCCTGACGCTGAAACTTCACAAGTCAGTGAAGCGACTGAGCATCCTGAGAGGTCGATAGAAGTGGCCACCATCCCAACAGAAGCAATTGCTCTTGTTCCTACTCCAACAAGACCTCTTCCTCGTGTCATCGATTTCTTTCCTCGCGGATATACTCCTGATATTGAATTTTATTATGCTGCTAGAGAACGAGACACCCGGACGCTTGCAGAGCTCGAAATCTCTTTTCAAAACACTCTCCATCGGCCTGATCTTTCCAACTCTCAAAAGTTTGAATTCTTTAAGCAGTTTGCCAATTTAGGACTCTACAACCTCGAGCGACTTCAATCTCGCTTAGAGTACATCTGAAGACCGGCATTCAACAGAACTGAATTTGACGTAAAGCGATTTAATTTCAACGGTCGCTCAGACGAGTCTTTCTATCCTCTTCGAGCCAGCAAGATTGTCTTCAAGAATCCCCACATGGGCGATTGGAACAAAAATCCTGATGAGGAAGATCTAAACAAAATAGGATATTCAGCTCTCCCTAAAATCGTCAACTCTCCTCAGAATGCTCTCTCTCCTACTCCACTTAAATTATGGAAAGGCAAAGGACCGCTTGTGGCTGAGCGTCCCAATCCAGTGAAATTGTGGATAGAAGATGAAGCCCGAGAATATCTTGCCAGATTATGGGCTGAGGATTACGATGAAGAAACTACACGCTTCGAGAAATTCCTTGCCACTAGAAAAGAACTAAAGAAAGCTGACAAGCTTGGCAAGCGATGGATGATGGATACAGCCAGATGGGCTAAAAAGTTCGTTCTACATTTCTATACACTTGAAGAACTCATAAGATATCCATTCCTCTTTGAATTTGGAATTGAATACAGACGCCGAGGACTTGCGACCTTTTTGCTTCAACAGCGTCAGCATATTGCCGAAAATGTTAGCGCTCTACCGGGTTACAGGCAACTCATTGAGACCTACATTTGTCAATAGCTAGCCTTATTCAGCCAAGGTGGACGCTACATCTTGCATCCTCGTCAAGTGTTTGTTCAACGAGTTTTTCCTGACCTCAATGAAGAAGCCTCCTCCAGCAAACAGCCACTTCTTCCCGGCTAAAGTTAAACTTTTGTCAATGTTTCAAATGAGCACACTGAGTTTGCTGAACTCCATAGAGATAGAAGAGCACAAGCGTTGGACATCACTTTCAACCACTTTTCAAGACTGAACAACTTCCGAGGATACAATCTTCACCCTGTGCTCTTTTGTCAATAGAACATTCAAGTGGCCAAGATGATATCGCTGATCAGGCCAGTAGACCAAGAAGTAGCTCAAGCGCTGATGCCATTTTTTTTGGACTTTTTCCAATCTTATACTTTAGGTATTAATTTTCCGGAAGGCGTGCAGCTTACTCTAAGCACTGAAGAGCGAGAAGACGCTATCTTTTTTATTCCGCAAAGCAGCCTGATAAGTCCAAGGCATGTGATGGAAGCGCTCGGCCCACTCTGGGTCATTGCTATTGAAAATTCTTCTCTTTCCATCCAAATAGTTGAAACAGCCGATTCTACTACTGTGGATGACGCTCAAATTCCAGAAGCTTCTTTGCCAGACCCTTCTAGCGCCCCAGTAGTTGAGCCCCCGTTAGCGATCGAAGATCCTTCAATGGATCAAGCGATTGAAGAAGTGCACGCTGAAATTGCTCAAAAGCCTAAAGAGCCATTTATCAGAGATAAATCCAAAGGCAAGGCTGGAGTTTCTAGCTCTTACAGACTCATTCCGTCTCCTAAGCGCCCTTCTTCCGATTCGGATTCTGAGAGTGATTCAGACGCTAGAGATTTCAGACAGGCAGTACGGAACTCGCTCACCAACATTGAAGGTTCCTGCTCCAAGATGTTTGAGGCTGCTGATAGACAAATCTGAATAATGTATGATACGCAAAGTTGCGATATTGAAAACGATTCCAATAAAAGCACTATCACAATCATGAACAGCATATCACCACTTGTCGCTAAACTCTCATCCGAATTCAACCGTCACTTAGCTCAGAGCGCTTCGGCTGATGCTGAAAGACATACTTCGACCGATGCAGTTGCTCAGAGCATCGCTCATCAAGTCGCTCTCTTAGTTGACGAAGTTTGACTCTTGCGAAGAGAAGTCGCTGAGTTGAAAACCTCTCTTGATGATGCCAAGAAGGGGGAAAATACAGAAAAGCATCAAGCGTCCAAAGCGATATCAAAGACAGATAATAAAAATTGGCGATCAATGTTTGAAGAACTAGTGAGCATCAAGAAAATGTTAACTAAAAAGACAAAGCTAAGGTATTATCTAGGAAAATATTTGCTTCCAGAATTGGACATCGATTTCTTGGAAAGTATGGGATTTCAACCTTTTGCCGGTCCGCTAAGACGACCCATCAATTGGAAACCATCAAAAGATCCAAGAAAAGATATCTATCATGATTTAATTCGTAAGCTTGGAATTTCGCCAAGAGAATGGACAGAAAGGTTGTTAGAACTTATTGAAAGCGCTAGACTTCATAGGCATGATTACGATGAAGTTCAACATACGACAATGATCGACATTGATCGTCTCCTGTTGGACTTAGCGCTAGAAGTTCTCCAAGGCGAAGAAAGAGCAAAGCGACAGAAAAAGTGAATGAATCTTTCTTTTTATATTTATATTTCTGTTGTCGCTTTCATTATATTACTTTCAGTGTAAATCATGTATGATTACCTTTCTATATAAATGAATGATTTATCGCTGAAACAACTTGTTGAGGCTAATCTAACATTAGCTAACTTTACTAAATTTTCAAACGCTAACTTATACTTTATTTGGGCTTTTCTTTTAAGTAACTCTTAAAAAAATTATAAAAGAGTTATAAAAGTTCAAAGTCTTGACATCATCAAAAAGGGGGAAATTATTAGGAAATTTCATGTTAGATGTTTTGATGATGACAAGATAGGATTTTATGTTAGACCCCAAATACAATGTAAGTTTCTGTTTTGATAGATCTTTGTATAAGTGTTTGAAAGTATGTAATTTTTTATTAGGCTTGTAATTTTTATCTTTATAGATTTTAGACTAAGTATTAGATACCGAATCGCTAATAGAATTCTAGGTGAGTCTATTAGAGAAGAACTTGAAGATCAGCGTCTGAAGTCAACTGAAGATGAAGATTTGTTCTTAGCGCCTGTCAAACGCTAAAGGACTATTTCAGAATTTATGAATCAAGCGCTCAAACCACTCTAGCGATCCGATGTCAGATTCACCTGAATTAAATTCTCAAGTCATGAAGGACTTAAATGCAATCATTCAACGGACATTTATTTCCAACGGGAAATAAATTCAAATGCATTAAATGCTTGATAAGAGCATTAAATGTGATAAGCCACTGTGACTTGTGGACAAGCCTTGTAGAAGACGATCTTCATTGGTGCTGAAATCTGTGTGATCAAGGAGCCCGGGATCTTTTTCATCCTTTACTATCTTGTAGAAGATTCTGTGTGATTCTTCGAAAATCATCCTAGTAAATTCCTCCAAGTGAAAAAGGAGAAGAAGGACGTAGCTGGAATTACATCACCCAGTGAACCTTACAATTTCTTGTGTCATTTACTTTAATTATTGTCTTGATTTACATTATATTATATTCTTTGAAAAAGACAAGCTAATTGCAAAGCGATTAATTAACCAATCGAACGCTAAAAATCATTTCCGCTGTGCTAACCCTGATTAAGCGATCTAGGCATTACCCTACTTTGGTAAATTGCTAAAATCACTAAGTCTAAGTTATCTCCACTGAAGCGACTGACCCAAGCGCTCAGCTTCGAAGCGTTCAAATCTTTAAAAGTGATACGAAAATTTTTGAAGTCGAAAAAGACTTCAGGGTCTATTCAACCCCTCATTCTAGACCCTTTCGTATGCCACTTGGGACCACCAACTCATGATGTATTCCATTCTTTGCACAAAACTTCTCAACAATCTTGTTAGTAAACTCAGTACCGTGATCGCTTCTTATTCTTGCAACCTTAATATTTTTCAATGTTTGAAGTTGCCGAATAAGCGTTGTTAACTTGTCACATGTCTCATCTTTGGATGAAAGAAATTCCACCCAAGTAAATCGAGAGAAATCATCTACTATCACCAAAGTATACTTTTTACCGCTTACACTGATCGTTTGAACAGGTCCAAACAAATCCATGTGAAGTAGTTCAAGTATTCTAGAGGTAGATAGATGAGGTTTTCTCTTGAACGATGACCTGACTTGTTTGCCCATTTGACAAGCGTCACAAAGGCGATCCTTGTGAAATGGTCCTTTTGGTAATCCCTCTACGAGATTTAGATTTATAAGCTGAGAGATTGTCTTAAAGTTGAGGTGATTCATTTTTCTATGCCATAACCAACCCATTTTAGATTCATTTTTAGCAACAAAACATGTTGGGTTGTTATCAAGTGTTGAACCCCTATCTACTAAATATACGTTGTTAGTTCTTTTTCCTTTCAATTTAGTAGACTTAGTCTTAGCGTCATTTATATAGCAACAGTCGCTTAAGAATATGACTTCAAAGCCTTTATCACAAAATTGACTTATGCTTAATAAATTGTGCTTTAGACCCTCAACATAATAAACATCACTTATAATGATGTTCCCCCTATGCATAGTACCTATACCTTTGGTTTTACCTTTGGAGTTGTCACCAAATACAACCTGAGGACCATTGGCAGCTCGATAGTTGATCAGAAGATCCTTAGAACCAGTCATGTGCCTTTACGATCCACTATCGAAGTACCACACAAATGTATCGGCTCTAGCTCTAGGTACCTGCACTAAAAAAAGGAAGTTCTATTTCTGTTTAGGTACCCATTGTTGCTTGGGTCCTTTAACATTAGTAACATTGTTAGTTTGAATTAGAACTTTAGGAACCTATATTTTGCCTAGTCTTCATTGTAGGAATATTGGCCTTTTTGGGTTTCACATTGTGTTGTGTGTGCTTTTTGTTCACCTTGTGCTGTGTGTGCCTTTTGGCTGTATAATAATATCCTCGATTATAATAGTAATCATAATCATAATCATCATAGTAGCGATAATATGATCTAGACCTCTGTGGATATTGATGCTGGTATTTCCTGGGCGCTGGCTTGGGGTGCACTTTTGATGCTGGACGCTTAGCGCTTGACTCACAGTGATTAGGTTTATCCTTAGCCCTTGGAGCGTTCGAATGAACCTTTCTTTATGAATCATTTGCTTTCGCCTTTCCCTTGCCTGAGTCAGCTTTGGCTTTCTCATTTGACCTCGTACCTTTGTCGCTTGGTTCATTTTGTGTTTGACCTTGT
This sequence comes from Buddleja alternifolia, assembly GCA_019426215.1. Lineage (NCBI taxonomy): Eukaryota > Viridiplantae > Streptophyta > Magnoliopsida > Lamiales > Scrophulariaceae > Buddleja > Buddleja alternifolia. Next base: position 24,815,359 of record CM033393.1, on the reverse strand, counting down.
GAACGTTTCTCAACAAAGAAAACACCCTTTCCTTTATTGTTTTCCGTAACATTAGGTTTGTTTGGTTGTTTACCGAATTTATTGCATCCTAAACCGGTATTTTCACCAAACATTCTTGTTACCTCAGTCACATTATCCAACTTTCTTGAAGCTTTTGATAATGATGAGATGAGCTGCTCTGATTTGGCAAGTTTAGCGATCAGATCAGCTTCTCTCTTGACTATTATATCAAGATCGCTTTTTAATTGAATAATCTCACTCTCAAGTGATTGGTTCTTCTCAATGCATTTTTGCTGAACTTTCAACTCTGCTTTGAGCGTTACTTTATCTCTTGTGAGTGATGAGATAATAGCGAGATCATTTTGATATATTTTGGCGGCATCTTGACAATCTTTATAGTATTCATTAACTTTGTCAAGTAATTCTTCATAAGAGAGAGGGTAAGATATCTCAGTGTTTACCTCAGGAGACTCTTCATCATCTCTGGCCATGAGACAAATAAGCGCTGAGTCATCCACTGGCTCATCATCATCACTACTCTCCTCTGAAGACTCCAAATCTTCAGGTGCGGACGCTGGTTCTGATTCCGCTAGCAAACCTTGTTGAAGAAGGTTGCTCCTGAATTGGTTTCTATCCACATAATTCTGCCTTGAGGGCTTGGATACATTTGGATAAGGGCAATTTACCTGGTAGTGCCCTGGTTTCCTGCAATTATAACAAAGGTTAGTTTTCATCTTTTGTTCACTTGTTAACCTTGCAATGTGTGGTTTTGAGACCACGGGCGCTGAGAGATTTTGAGTAGACTCTTGGTATTGAGCAGGCGCTTGGGGTGAAAGAACAGAATACTGAGGCGCTTGGTACTGTTGTTGTACTGGAGCGGGCGCTTGATATGAACTCTGTCCTTGATGCTTAGGACTATTTCCTTTCTTTTCATATCTCAAGAACTTTCTGAATCTATTCAGTAAGGCCAACTCCTCTTCCTCACTGATATCTGAAGCTTTTCCTTTATTACCCGATTTACCCTTGATTGATGCTACGAGCGCTCCAGACTCAATTACTGGACTGCTCACTGCATCACTAGCCAAATTCAACTCAAACTCAAATGCTTTGAACTCTGAAAAAGCATCTTCTGGAATTAGGCGATCCAACATATTTGATTCTCTCATAGCTGTTGTCTTCATCAAGAATCTACTAGGTAGACTTCTAAAGATTTTAACCACCATTTCTCGGTTCTGTAAATTCATACCCAAGGATGTGAGTTCCGTAACAAGAGCTGTGAATCGTATGTCCAGTTGCTCTAGAGTCTCATTGGTCAACATCTTAAAGCTGTTAAACCTTTCCTTGGCAATGGAAAGTTTGTTCTCTTTAATCTGAGTTGAACCACCACAGATCATGGCTAACTTATTTCCTTAGTTGTGTTGCATGACTTAATCTTGTTGAATAGATTATCATTATCACCAATAGTTGTATACAGAGCATTCCGACCAACATTGTCCAAATTTGCTCTTCGACGCTCATCTAGAGACCATTCTTGTTTCGATTTTTCAACGTAACCATCCGGAGTGTCTTTCGTGGCTCCAGGCGCTCTTGTGATAACTTTATATATTTTGATGGGCCCATCTGAAATAATATCGCACATGTCATCATCACATGAACAGAGATATGTAAATGCTTTGACTTTCCATGTGTCATAATTCGACTCAGTCAGTTTGGGAACTTTAGCAAATGCCATAGAGAAATTTTTTTAAAAGCAACTAGATTCTGAAGAAGGATCTAAACAAGCTGTTATGCTTGGGAATTTTTAAATTTCAACTTTAACCGCTCTGATACCACTTGTTGGTCCCAAGTGGCATACGAAAGGGTCTAGAAGGGGGGTTGAATAGACCCTGAAGTCTTTTTTGACTTCAAAAAGTTTCGCATTAAAATGGTTTTGGACGCTTGAAATAAAGATGTTTGACTGAGCGTTTACTTGAAATATAGACGTTTAGGCTAAGCGTCTTATGAAGACTGTTTTTAGAAAGTTAACTTAGATTTTAAGATTTGAATACTTTAACCAAGTAGGTTTAAGCGTTCAGTTCTTTAATCAGTGTTAGCACAATGAAATAATTTTAGAGTCTTCTCTTTTGGAAATCTTTAGCGTCACAAGTTGTTTCTTAGTTGCTTAGCGTTTGATTGTGTTTTGCTTAATCAATTTATGCAATGATATGATAGATAAGAGAATTGACTGTAAAGTAAATGACACAATATTTGTAAGGTTCGTTGGGTGGTGTAATCCCAACTACGTCCTTCTTCTCCTTGAACACTCGGAGGCAATCCACTAAAATTATTCTCAAATAATCACACAGAATCTTCTACAAATTAGGGAGAGATAGATGTCGATGACTTGAGCTCATTGATCACACAGATTTATGCTCCAAATCACTTCAATCCCCTTTCTTCTTTCACCCAGAAATAATGCAAGTATCCAACTTCGACTTCACACAGATTGCGAGGCTTGGATGGGGTTTTCTAAACGGTTTGTTTGATTTTGATGAAGTTCAAACAACTGGAAATATCTCAATAGTAATGTGGCTTCTTCGAAAAGAATGTTTGAGATATTGGTTGACTGTCTCAGGAATTGAAGAAAAGCAAAGAGAATGTTTTCTTGAATATTCTGGCTTTTCTGAAAGTTTAAGGAATGAGACTTCAATGCAACAACAATTTGGCTTGGAAATTGATTATGTATTTGGCTTGTTGTTGAAGTCCTATTTATAGACATTTTGGAGAAAGTGTCCGTTTGACATATGCACAGGCGTGTGTCTCTCACTTCCGCGAGTGAACAACTTTTGTCCTTTTTCCTGAAAATCTGCTGCACAAAAGTTGGTGTTGCAGTCTATGAATAGTTGACAGTCCAATAGGGTGGCTTCTCCATACGTCTGAAAGTGCTTATCACATTTAATGATCTTATCAGCATTTACAAATCTAGGAAAGGCCTATTACAAATCTAACGCTTCAAAGCTTATACATGATTTCTATTAAAATCAAGCTTACATATTTTGCGGTCTAACATAAAGTCCTAATTGTCATCATCAAAATATGTAACATGAAATTCCTAACAACAACTATTTTTTAAAAATACACCCAGACATAGCACAAAATTCAACATTCTCACATGAATATCGATAATTCACATTCCCAAGATAATATCCTAAAAATAACCTTGAAAATATGGCTAACCGCAGCCTTAGAGCTTATTTTTTTTGTTTTTTTAGACTTAAATCCCAAATCCTAATTTAATTTTGGAATCAGTCCCTAGGAATGTTTTTAAAGACTGCACTATCTTATTGCAAATAAAATTTTGGATTCACACCGTAATTCCTGTGCAAAGACTAAAACACCCTCACAAAAGATTAAAATTACAAGATTGCACCTCCATTTACGGTTACCTCTACTCCCATCGTCTTCCTTCTCTCACTCTTAGGTCTAATTCTCTCTTGTCTCCGCCATTTGCTCCCGAACACCATTTTCGTCCATTTAAAGTCAGTTCTAGTGAGTACCAAGTTCGGGAATACTATTATCACTGAAGTAACATTGTCGAAGGCCACTTCCTGCCAGGTTTCTGCCCTATTTTGTCCACCATAACAACCTCCACCAGCAGTCTTTGCTCCAAAACCACCTGGGTATCACTTTCCACACTCAATTTTACATTTTTTTTAATATTATTGAGTAAATAGTTAGTTTATTATGAATGCGTACGTCGTGCTTTAGGGTTTAGTACGTTTTGGGCTGTATGTAGAATATATGCGTTTGATGACAAAATTATCATCATCCGTAATACTACACTCTCAGAAACGAAGTTGTTACTCAAAATTCTTGGAGTTTTTTCATGTCCACGCATTTTGAAGCACATATTTGTTGATCTTAAACCACATTTGAACTGTCGTATTTAATGCACCTTAATGGGGTATACTGAGTAGTAAGGTTGAGTATTGAAGCTAGTGCAATTCTAATTTTTGTTTTTGGTTGAACTTTTTACAGTACAATGGCAAATGAACTTTAGATTATAACTCGGTGTCACCCGAGGAAGTTTGCGAGGGATATGGAAAAATTGAAGAGCTCTATGAATGACAGACATCACATAGGCTTGAGGAAAAAACTTCATTTTATTAGTACTTGGACATACCTGATATCGATTATAAGCTCTATTAAGTAGGAGAATTACTGTCCAACAGTAAATTTAATTTTTGTACGAAGGCATTTATTTTTTATGACCGCATTTCTATTTCCTTCATTGCTTCTGATTTCTCAATAGTGATGGGGTTGGCTGCGTCATTTTGATCAACGTGTGAACCAAAATTTGAAGTTGGAGTCCAACTTTGTCCGGCGGCATTTTAACGGAAAATCAATTAATATGCCCCGGACCAAAATCATTGAGTAGTTAGGTGTGTTGGTAAAGGGGACAACTGATGAGGATGTAGAGGATTTTTGTAAAATGTACTTTGTCTATAACTGCATTTTATTTTTAACAAAAAACAATCGCACTTTAGAATTTATAGTAGCTTATTTGGATGATCAGACTACTATCGGGGAGTATGCCTAGGGCAAGGCTACTCACGAATTTTTGATGAAGCAGATGCTCCATTATTTAGCACCGAGAGCTAATAAGTACATGGACGGATATACTATTGGGCTTATCGTAAGTGAATGATTTTTTATATGCAGTATTATATGTGGACCCTTGACGTATGGTTTGCTTCAACAGGCAGGAATTAATGATTTCAATTCTAGTATTAATTGTTGTTTCCTTCATTCAATTATAGGTTTGGGTGTATGAGTGCATACCCTATTTGGGATTTCGGCGCCTCATTTTAGCGATCCCACGATTTTTGAAATGGGGTGACATGAGCATCCCGAACGACCATGCGGACGCTCAACCATAATGTATGGGACTTATGAAAAAGTAATTGTAAGAATTTGAAGTTTCCGATGATGTAACATCAAACAAACAAAATTGTATATTTTGTTATCTCTAGGTAGTACGCATCTTTCCATTGAATGATGAGCTTAAACTCCTTAAATCTTTACACGAGGATGCGGGCAGCAAGTCGGAGCTTGAATTTCCAACCTCCCCCATTAAGAGAGTATAAGATAAATCAAAGAAAAAAAGATATTGACGGCAGGGAAGATTATGACCACGTCGGTGAGGATATGGAGTCTGAATATGAAGATGTGTTGCACTATGACGTCGTTGATAGTTATCACTAGCATTCCCTGATGTTCAGAAGACTAAAGGAAAGCACTATGGTGTTGTTGATAGTTCTCGTCCATCATCGCCAATCCCTTGATGGGGTGTGGTAAATTCACTATTGCCATTTATCGAGCTCCCTGGAAAGCTTTCTCCACCTCGCCGGCTTGAGATTTCTTCAGATTCTCCAACTTTGAGGACATCTCCCTTCTCAAGACTCGCTCTTTAGCTAGATCCCCGGTCAGCGAATGCACTTGTTTCTCCCATTCACTTGACTTTTTGGACGTTTCAATAGAGGAAGTAGCCTAGGCTCGAATACGTGACATCATGTCACTCCCTAGCAAGCTTGCCTACATGCGAAAGCAAAACAGATGCATATAAAAATATATAGTAAAAGGGGAAATTCTGAAAATCAAGGATCCCTAAGTATCAAAATTCTAACCTGAAGAATAGAGGAGGAGAAGTCCTCCAACAGAGACATGTCGGATAAATCACTTATGTAACGGAGATCCCTAGGGGAAGCCATACTCATCAAGTGATCAAATGACACCTTCTTGGAGGATGTTGAGAACAGTGAAAGGGGTGGTGATCGATCCTGAGCATGCTTCGATCCAGCTGAATTCTCATGATCAGGAAGTCCCCAAGCCCGCTTGGAAGAAAGGATAGCATCATCGGGGGGAAGATGGGGGGAACGCTCTGGAGATGGTTGTGAGGTGGCCGCCCGTGATGTCAGTGGAGCTATCTCATCAGCTATCTTGCGAAGCTTGTCGTCGATTTCCTTTTTCCTCTTGCCCTTGGTTTTGTCTACAACTATCTCTTTGGAGGGTGAAGAGGGAATAACATTTGGTGTCTTTGAATTCTTTCCAGCCAAGGCCGGATTTTCACCCGAAGCCTTCTTGGCATTAGATTTCTGTGCTGAACCCTTGAGAAGTGTCTTGAACATGATGGAATCTACAAGCAATAAAATTGACAGTTATTATGACAAAATATACCATGGAGACAGCTGAAAAATACATCAACATTCATCATACAATCATGAGCATAGTAAAGACAGCATTATAAGAAAAGGAGGATAGCTGAGGTATACCGAGGTCACCCGAAAGCTGCACCAGCTTAAGGCTCAGGGCAAAGTGACTTAGCAAATCATCGAAAACTAGTTGGCAAATGTCATACACCTTCTTATTCAAGATACCTAAAACACGCCTACTCTCAGGGGACCTATCCCTCATCAAAAAAATTTGGTGCACCGGGTTATCATCTAGCCATTTACGGGGAAAATTCCATGAATTTGGGGACTAGATGAAAAAATAATTCCTCCTCCACTCCCCGTGGGTGTTAAAGTTATGTCTCAAAAACTTGACACCAAATCGTGAAGTGAAGTAAAATAGTCCTTTCTCTAACTTCTTAAGTTGGAAAAAAGAGTAAAAAATTGGAGCTGAGGGTGTTTCCCCACAATAAGAGGAAGCTATGACGAAGGAGGACATGAGGCTAATGGAGTTAAGTGATAATTGACACAAAGGCACCCCGTATAGTCTTGATATCTCCTCAAATAGGCTCAGGATGGGAAAGCGCAAGCCAGCCTCTACTTGGGCAACAAAGAAACACATGTACCCCTCGGGAGGAGTATGAGGGAAATCTCTAGAATTTGGAACTAATACATTGAATGAAGGAGGCAAGCATAAATACTTTTTCAGCCTGCTGGCATCTAAATCATTAAAGCAGGATATGTACACTCTATAGTATGGGTCCCCGGTGGCTAATTGTTTCTTTTCAACTCGATTCAAAGATGGGATGTCCTCGGGGTCAATGTCGGTGTCAGAACCCGTGTCATGGAGTTCATCCAGCTCAGTTACCTCGGGCGGCGTGCTGCTCAATGGAAGGGTGCCTTCAGCATGCTCAAGAATTGATGGATTGAGCAAGGAGAAAACTGGTTCAATCGACTCGACCGAAGAGCAATACATCAGTTTCACGTTTAAAACGGTAAAAATATGCTACACAGGTAAAACATAAAAAAAAAAAAAAGAGAAGAAAAAATATCAAAAATCAAAAGTATCCATTTGATGGCAACCATACGAATCATAATATATATATATATATATATTTTTTATGCATGCGTGTATAATATATATCTATATATATATATATATGCAAGTATATCAAAAGTCAAACTCGTCCGTTAACACATTATCAATTATGCAAATTATGGAAATTCATATGTGTGTATAAGTATGCGCGTCTATGTCCATATTTATACATGCAAATCATAAAATTTATATGAATATATGTATATATATACACGTATACACAGGTATTGGAAGAAAAGGATTTGCAAGTTGTCACCTTGATCTCTTCACAAAGGAAAGGCAAGAAAAATGAGTGCCCCGAGGATGCTACAATCAAGATGCCAAAGCAAAAGAAAAAAAACAAGAGAAGAAGAAAATATAAGGGGTAGGAGGTTCTATGGCAATTTTTGAAAATTGCATAAAAAAAAAAAAGAGAGAAGGAGAAATTTGAAGCATGCAAGCAAGAAGAAATTGGAAAGAAAAAGAGTTATAGCTCCTTTAAAAAAGAAGAGGATGATAGGGCTCTCCTACCTTGAAAAGATTTAGGAATAGAAGGATTCTAAACAAGTCCATCTAGATTCCTAAGGGAGGTAGGAGTCCCCAAATCAACGAAAAAAGAAAAGGAAAAGAGGAAAAAAAATAAGGGGGGGGGGGTCAATTCTCGTCCCCCTACTGTTGATGTTGAGTCGAGCCGCCGACTCGGCTCCCCTAGCGACCGGCTCATTGAGCCGAGTCACAAAAAAAAATGTTATTACTCTCGAGGCCTTGGCTCATTTCAAGACCTCAAGAGTAGGGGGACTTATGATATGCCTGCAAATTATTGTGATATAACATTGGGTCTATCAAAGGATGGGCCCACAAAAAAAACGAGGAAGCTAGCTAACAAGGACGAGGAGGCCCAAACAAATATGCATTCATTTGGAAGGATAGCTCGAGGAAATGGTGGAAGGCTCGGATCAAGAAAGATAGCTCGGGGAAATGGTGGAGGCTCGAATCAAGAAAGATAGCTCGGGGAAATGGTGGAGGCTCTGATCAAGAAAGATAGCTGGAGGAAATGGTTAAGATTGGATAAAAATCAAATCGTATCCAATCCTACCTAATATCCCTCAAAGAAAGGGAGATGAATCATCATCTCCCCTCAGCAATGGAGAAGTGGCCGCCCACTCCTAGGAAAAAAGGAGAGAGAATTCGACCATTAAGGCCTACAAATAGGAGAAATTCCATTCTTTGTAGGTTTAGATTCACAATTAAGAGAAAAAGTATATTATTTCTATGTTCTTCATTTTCTTTGGAGAAAAATTCAAGCATCAATAAAAGGAAATTCAAAGTGTCTCTTTTGTTAATTTTTATTCGAAGTTTCATATTCATTGCATTAAATTATTCGTCTTTCATAAAAGTTAGATTTCTCATGCATATATAAATAAAGTCGCGTTTTTAATTAGCCCGACTTTCTTGGTGTAAAAACGAACCGCATCAGGTTGCTTCTGTAAACTGAATATGGCCAGTTTGTCACAGAATTTAGCAAAGAGACACGCATTGCATTGGAGTGGTTGATTAAATGCGGCGTGAAAGAGTGCAGGTATTGTATCCTCCCAGAACTCACTGTTGAAAGAAAAAAAGAGCATTGGTCCCTCCTCATTTTTGATGTACACAACAATAAATGCATTCAGAAAAACTCTTGTTGGTCAAACCAGAAAAAAGCTACAACCCGAGTCTTTGTAAGTTCCTTTGCAATTGAGTTTTTTTTATAGAGAATGCAAATAAATTTAATAGATAGTATAAATTTTATAGGCGGCCTTCTTAAAAGGATATATGCGCCACATGATAGGGCATAGAATTAAGAAGGATGTTCCCGAACAAGTCTATTCCCGCCAACATGAAAAAAAAGGATAACGGGATCTTTGTTTGCCTCTGGGCAGAGTGCTTAGCAGCAGACATAGAGGAATCTTGGCAATACGAGAAAGAGGTTAACACAGATGATTACCGATCACGTATGGCCTAAATTATGCTGTCATGTTTTTGGAAAATAGTCAAACCTAAATAATCAAACTTCTCCGTCCTATATGAAATAGTTTGTTATATTTATGTTTTATATTATAATTTAATGATGTCTTTTCTAAATATTTGTTTCTCCACATACGTCATTTTAAAGTAATTCGTACATTGATGTAAATGGAAACATGCGGCATTTTCAATAAAATAATATTGGGTCAATTAAATGTACTAATATGTCAGTTAAGTGTCCACATACGTCATTTTCCCACAACACGTACATCGATGTAAATGGAATCATACGTCATTTGCGATGAAATAATACTGGGTCAATTAAATGTACTAATACGTCAATTAAGTTTCCACATACGTCATTTTAAAGCAATTCGTACATCTATGTAAATGGAATCATACGTCATTTGAGATCAAATAATATTGGATCAATTAAATGTACTAATACATCTGTTAAGTCTCCACATACGTCAATGTCCAACAACTTGTACGGTCGATGTGAATGGAATCATGCGTCATTTGCGATGAAATAATATTGGGTCAATTAAATGTACTAATACATCAGTTAAGTGTCCACATACGTCATTTAAAGCAATTTGTAAGTCTATGTAAATGGAATCATATATCATTTGCGATGAAATAATACTGGGTAAATGTACTAATATATTAGTTAAGTCTCCACACACATTAATTTGCAGCAACTTGTATGTCAATTTAAATGGAATCATATGTTATTTGCGATCAAATAATACTGGGTCAATTAAATGTACTAATACGTCATCACCACATATGTCAATGTCCAGCAACTTGTACGTCGATGTAAATGGAATCATATGTCATTTGCAATGAAATAATAATGGGTCAATTAAATGTACCAATACGTCAATTAAGTGTCCACGTACGTCATTTTAAAGCAATTCGTACGTCTATATAAATGGAATCATATTTCATTAGCGACGAAATAATACTGGGTCAATTAAATATACTAATACGTCAGTTAAGTCTCCACATACCTCATTCTAAATCAATTCGTACGTCTATGTAAATGGAGTCATATGTCATTTGCGATGAAATAATACTAGGTCAATTAAATGTACTAATACGTCAGTTAAGTCTCCACATACGTCAATGTCCAGCTACTTGTACGTCGATGTAAATGGAATCATACATCATTTGCGATGGAATAATTCTGGGTCAATTAAATGTACTAATTCGTCAGTTAAGTGTCCACATGTGTCATTTTAAAGCATTTCGTACGTCTATGTAAATAGAATCATACGTCATTTGCGATGACATAATACTGGGTCAATTAAATGTACTAATACGTCAGTTAAGTCTCCACATACATTAATTTCCAGCAACTTGTACGTCGATTTAAATAGAATCATACGCCATTTGTGATGAAATAATACTGGGTCAATTAAATGTACTAATAAGTAAGTTAAGTGTCCACATACGTCATTTTCTAGCAACACGTACGTTGATATAAATGGAATCATACGTCATTTGCGATTAAATAACACTGGGTCAATTAAATTTATTAATACGTAAGTTAAGTGTCCACATACGTCATTTTCCAGCAACAGGTACGTCGATATAAATGGAATCATACATCATTTGCGATGAAATAATACCGGGTCAATTAAATGTACTAATACGTCAGTTAAGTGTCCACACACGTCATTTTATAGAAGCCGTATGTCGATATAAATGGAATCATATGTCATTTACTTCGCCACATACGACACTAGATCCTACTTATACATCGTGTGTAGTATAAAAATAGGTCATCGTATTATTGGATATGTTATCAGAGTAGTTAGACTTGTATCACCTGAAAGGTGGGGTCGACCTCAAAGTACGATCCACATGGTGTATTCGACATTATAAGATAACTGCCAATATGAGATTCACCGTCTCGATAGTAAACGAGTACGTGACCTGTACGATCATAACCAATTGAAATTACAAAGTCTTTGGCCAAAGCAAATAAATTAAACTAGTGATGGTCACTTAGGGTAGTTTGGTAATTTCACATTGTTATGGTTACTGAGTACAACATCAAGTTATATGGGTTTGACGTACCATGGCTCTTACTTGCTCGGGTCGTGTCGGTGAAGATTTTATACGCATATGGTAGTCGTAATCAAGGTTCGTGATGACATGCTCATCTCGTATTCAATTCGGTTACGATTTGGTTTCACGGTGTTGGCTAGGTGACAACCTTATCCTTTGAAATCCTCCCATTGCCAATTGAATCGAGCCTAGAGAGTCGCGCTATGTAAAGAAAAGGAATATTTCCATGTTAAGAGTATTTTGGTAAAATCACATTAGATGTGAATTGACTGACATAATTGGATGACATGATTTAATTAAAGATATTTAATTAGATTAAATAAATTAATAGAATTATATTTTTCACAAGTTAAATTAATTAGAAATTAATTTATAAGTTGAATTAAATTAATTGGATTAATTTTAATTAGACTAAAGTAATTAATTAATTGTCAATTAGATTGGATTTGGATTTAATTAATTACACATGAACTAAGTTGGAATAAAGCCTGGAAGCCCATCTTCTTAAGGCCTAGCGGCCGCCTCCCTCTGTATATCCTTAGGGGTTCTGCTTATGTGTATAAGTATTCAGTCAGTGTTAGAACTCTCCACACACAAGTCATTGTCTTACAATCTGACTGAGAGCCCAAAGAAACCTAGAGCAATAAGAAAGAAAATTCCCTCCCTCTTTCTCCATCTAGCCGCCGCTGCCATTGTTGACGGGAGAAGTCGGAGCATTTCTCAGAGAATTTTTCTTCTGCGTGATTATCTAGAGGCAGGAGTCCGGGGCCGCCGCTGATAATTCAGAATTTAATTATCAAGAGGTAATTCGATTACTCTCTGTCATAATTCAATTCTATTGTGTTTAGCACCAATATCATGAATATCCCCGGATTTCATTCTCGAGTGTGATTTGGATTAAATTTTTTATCCGCTAGACCGAATCACAACAATACTACCATCAATTGGCGTATTGTGCATTTATCAATGCCGTATTGTATGTTGTATTAAGCATGTAGTAGTTTTGTTGTTAGTGTGCAATATGATAATAACCACATGCAGTATTTATAGAACTAAATAATGTATTACCTGGCCCCATTACTACTCTGCCCTCCACGTCTTGATGGTTCATCTTCGCAGCATGTTACAATGTCAATCGTGGTCGTTTTCATGGCCGAACACAGGTGTATCATATTCTTGAAGTCAAGGTCATCCAACATACTGACATACTCATTGTACTTGGGGGTTTTGTATTTCAAACCATACATTCTCTGCCTTATTTCCTGCCACTTGCCATTGCAACTCAGGTATATATCTATCATACCTGTATTTTGATCATTGCTCATTACATGAAGCTCAATTTTGTGGTGCAAAATTCCTAGAACACTCGATTGCTCAGTGGTAGTCATTTTTCCCAACGGTGGCGCGGTTGTAGAGGTTCTAATCAAAGGTAGTGGTACTGGGGGTGGTGGCTTCGATTTTCTGGTCCCTAAAACGTTGCTGGTGAGGAATGGGGGGAAAATGTTAGTGGTGGAAGTGCGGCGGTATCACGACGGAGAAGATAGATTTGTCGCGGTTGCACAATGGAGAAAGCGACGGAGCTGCTAGGAGCTTGTTGGGTTATGTGACAGTAAAAATGCAACGGAATCAATATGCCCAAGGTGGTTTCATCTCCGATTTTACATATTCAAGCCATGATAGAAATTGTGTACCTTTTTACGTATTTTTCAATTTTTTGAACTAGCTTTTGATATTCTATTCCAAGTAGCGAATCAGCTACTGTCTCTAAATTGTTAAGCCGGAATCCAAAGCCAAAATTTCTCCTTGGTGGACGGCTAGAGAGAGAGAGAGGTGGGAGTTCTTGACTTGGAGAGAGTAAATAATGAGGCTAGGCTTTGATTATTTCCACCAAGTAGTATTTATACTACACAAGGAAATAATCAAACCTAAAAGGCCAAGCCCTACTGTCCATAATGGAATTAGCCCCTCAGGCTAATCCACACGTTTGGTCTTGATTTAATTAATTATTTAATTAATATTATTTATCCAATAAATAAATAATTAGATAACTAATTAATTCATGTTAATTCTATAATTAATTTCTCAAAGATATTTATTTAAACATTAACATAAGTAATTAATAAGATCATCCAATGATCAATTAATTAATTAATTACGGTATCAAATACCGAATAACCTCTCAAGTCTTAAACCATAATTTTTCCTTTGCAATTCTTTTAAGCGTGACTCTTTAGGTTCGTCTCAAAGAGCAAATGGGAGGAAACGAAAAGGATATGGGTAACACCTAGCCAGTCATAGGTGGCCCATATCGCAACCCAATTGAGAACGAATGAATAGAATCATTCTGAACCTTTCACGTTGTGAATACTATATGAGTACAAACCCTTTATTCTTATATCCGAGTCAAGTGAGAGTCACGGTTTAGTCAAACTCACAGTACTTGACCATATGCATAGCTCATAATGAGTCGAGGTCACTGAGTATACTCTTATGTCCAACATGAGTATCTCCATTGCTTTCGTCAAAGACTTTTGACCTTACTCATTCATGACAGCATAGGATATATGCTCATTCACTTATGAGAGAATAAATTTCATATTGCTAATCAGCTAAGACTGCTACTTGCCCATCAAGCCGCACTTCGAGGTCGACCCCACCAACGGGTGATTTGTATCTAACTACTCTAACGACAGACTTGATATCACAAGTAGATCTTCAACGTGATTACTCAGGTCTAAGGTTAATGCGTACCTATCACAACTTATCAGTTCTGTCATTGACTGTCATAGACTGAAACCCATATGACAGAACCGATGCGACTCGTGTTTGAACTCATCAGTCCCACTGATGTGTATATGACACAAGTTCCCACTAACTTACCCATAGTGTTCGACTGACACTTCCCATGTCAAAACTTATGTCATACAAGTCTATATCTAGTATCGATGTCCAGTCAATACTCTCTTCGATTTGCGAACCAATTTAAATATTAAGGATTGAACTCTTCTAGTGCCAATCTCCCTAACCCATAGGGAGTAGAAAATTCGCCTTAGTATCAAGGACTTTACATTGTTTATAAAACCTTACAAATGCCTATAAGAAACAACATAAAACGCCTTATATTAAAATGAATTATTTAATTACAATTAATGCCCTATAATTCTATCCTATATGGCATTTGAGGGCATAACACTAACAAATCGTAGATAAGGGCGGTAGTTTAGGGTTAAAACAGGGGAAATGGAGCACAGGATCAGTCGGGGAAAGGGGAGTGTAGATTTTAATAACATACCTGGGGATTGGTTTCAGAATTCAATTAGGGATTGGGGATTTTCTACCAATTTTCCCTTATTTTTTCTTAAAAAACTCTTGATAACATGCTATCCAAATGCGTTTTTTCAGTGAATACTTTCTAAAAAATAATTTTCAAGAATAGATATGTCAACCATTTAAGGCCTAAGGTTAATAAAAATTTCTCTACAATTTAGTTAATTAATTACTTCCACTCAAAAAGAATTACGCAAAATTTGAATAAATTCCATTGTTGACTAATCTTTTCTTCTTTTAACTATATGTACATCTCATGACATAAAAAGTGTCATCCACTTTTTCAAATTAACACTATTCTTACATAAAATAAAATTTTAATTAGACTTTTCGTTTCAGTTATTTTATTTTGTTCATAAAATTGCAACCGAATAATTTTATATTATAATACTATTCTTCACTGATAGGAACAATTCGAACTCTCCAAAACACAAATCCTGAATTTGTTCCCGCTCGGAGGGGAGGTCCTGATTATTAATCCAACTACGAAAGGTGCTCATAAATTTACTTCAAATCGTTTAGACGTAGGACAATCTTCATCTGCATCTGCATTTCATACTTGAGATTATTTAACTAGTAGTTTAAAGCTCTCTTATTTAAAATTCATATTATACCTATATAGTACACGTATATAGATATAACTGAAAAATACTTCTGTTTCATGCATGCAACCTACACATAATGAATAATACACGTACGTTGAATTGAAACGTTTAGTGCACATACTTTACATATCCGTATTATACTTGACAAATAATACTCTAATTTTGACCAAAAAAATACTTTTTTAAAAATTTAAAAATTATCGTTAATTTTTATAACTACTAATTAAGTACTATACAGTTACAGACTAACTGTGAACGTTAAAAATTTATTTAAAATTAATTATTTTTACTCATACAATGTTATTTCTATAAATTAAAAGCGAGTACAAGCAATGTGTTTTACAAGTTTATATAAAACTTTTAGAACAAGTTTATATAAAACTTTTAGAACAAGTTTATATAAAACTAAGACGTATTTTTACTTTGGAATAATTCATTTATATCTGTAATATACTCGTATGTCTACAAATTCGTTTATTTCTCTTTCCTGTATTTTTTAGCCGATTTTTTCACCGTAACTTTCACTAAATTTTCACAATATACTTATATGTATTAAATAACAATTTTTTTTGTCCCATATTTTATTAACTAGGGTTTAAAGTTCCAGTTCTAGTTAAAATCATTTTCTAATTTCATATTAAATATTTGAACTTTACTACTTTTGTTTTCAATAAATTATATCATTTATCTTGTGGTTTTACAAATATCTTTTAGAGCCTAACCATTCACTGGTTACATAAACATGTTATATTTTACCAACCATATATATTTAATATAAATCATGAGTAGCCCTAGAAAGATATGTACTTGGACTATAATTAGAGCTTTGTCTAAAAAGAATTTACCAATTGAAATTACATTATGATGTTAATAGTTGTCAAAATGAGAAATGAAACAGCCTTCTTCATAATGTTTTTGTTGTATTCTTTATTATGTATTGGCTTCTACGTGCAAGAAACATATATTTTTATATTTTCATAAACAAATGCTTTATCTTATAAACGAAAAAATTATTGTACCTCATATTAATAACATTTTTGATAGTCATGTAAAGACTTCAATGTTTTTTATGAGTGTATCCATGCACTTTTTCTTGAACAAAATGTATCCATGCACTTTGCTAATCTAAAAGACGGGCTCTTGATAAATTTTCAGGTAAAAATCATTATATATATATATATATACCTTTATGTTTTTGAAAAGTAGTGTACTACCCCATCTTTTATCAAAAATAGCTGATTAGTTCTTGTATTTTCAAAAACAGGACAAACAACAGTTTATCTCAGTTCTTGTTTATTATGAGTCTATCCATGTGAATGTAAAGGTTTCATATTTTCTTCTTTTATGAGTGTATCCATGCATTTTACTAGTTTAAAAGGCAGACTCTTGATCAATTCTCAGGTAATCTTGTTATGTTTTAAAGAAGTGGTGTACCATGCCCTCTTTTATCAAACAGACTTCAATGCTTATTAGGAGCGTATCCACGCACTTTACTGGTCTAACAGGCTGCAGGGATGGGAAAAATCCAGAATTAATCTATGGGGGGGGGGGGAGCTTAAACTAATTTTTTTTAACAATATTTATGAGTATCTGTTTAAACTTATTTGAGTTTTAAAAAATAAATAAAATAACAATTGTCATGTTAAGAACAACAAAATAAAATTTTAATAAGCTTATAGTAGTAGTTTCGAAATATAAAGAAATTCTTCATAAAATTTATCGAAATTTATATTATATTTTAACTTGTTTTTAACCCGTATAAAACAATTATAGATTATGATTATATTATCTTACAAAAATTACTCAATAAACAAATACATTCAATTATATATAATTAATACAAAAAATAAAGTTATTATTTACTAAAGAACATGTAATTTTCTACACTAAAAAATAATAACATGTAATTTTCTACACTAAAAAATAAAGTTGTTATTTACTAAAACTTTTTTAAAATTATAAGATAATATTAGACGATTAGTTCATACCTTGTATTGGATAAACTCTAAATAATCGAATGATGATCGATTTTTTCTTGTCTTTAGATGTATTGATGTCTTGTATATTTTTCCTTTTCAACAATCCCTTTTTATAATTTCTTTTCTATAGTTTTTTGGGAAAGTGTATTGTTAATTTTAATTCTAATATGTTTAGAAGAGAAGTTTAAAAGAAAAAATCTTCATCAATTCTTATCCTAATTAGTATACAATAGAAGTTCAAAAAGGAAATTAAAACTATTGTACAATAGAAGTTCAAAAAGAAAATTAAAATTATTGTCTCTCCAACTTTCTTTTCTATGGTAATTGCCCTTTTTTTTTTCAAATCAATATAAGGGCATCATATTATATTCCATTGCCTAATGATAAGTGAGAAGGAACCTTGCACTTTGATAAAAAAAAAAAAAAAAACAAAAAAAGGAACCTTGCACTTAAAATTGAAAAAAGGAATTTAAAAATAAAAATTGCATTATGGGAAGGGTGGGAATCAAACTCTGCCCCTTGCTAGTGTAAGAATATTATACCTTTTATCAAAAAGAAATTATACCCAAGCCCTTCACCAACTCCGTCAGAAGTCTTTTTGTGCTTTATATGGAACAGAAACATTATATTAATGTGGGGGGACCATATTATAAAATCATACCTAACCTATAGAAAAAATTTAAAGTCTCGGGCTTGGCCCCTCCCCCCTCCTAAATCCGTCTCTGTGTACGTAACAGGCTCTTGATTAATTCTTAAGTACAAGGCATTACATATGTTTGCGTTTTTTAAAAGTGGCGTGCTCACCCCTTTTTAATCAAAAAGCGTTGATTAAACATAATGATTTCAGAGGTATGCCAAATAACACCCAAGCTCATTTCTTAGTATTTATTTTTAATTAAAAATGGGAACTCTAACTTTATGTAACAATGATGCAATTTTTCTTTTTCTCTTGATAATTCATTCTATTTTGTGTTGTTAAATACAAAAAAAATATTTATTAAATACAATTACATAGAATAAATATTCATTATAACATAATACACATGATTGATACAGCCAAATGAAATTTTAAACAAAATCTCATATTCATCTATCTCTTCAGGGCTTCATCCAGTCTCTCTAAGATGAAGATATTTCCTTTGTCATCTCTCCCTATTCTCAAAGAATCATCAACGTATCTGTCATCATAACAAAATGAAGGATGAGCACATCATAATCTCACAATTCAATTTTAGTACAGAAAATATAATAGATAAATGTACGTACGTGATCTCAAGCCAGCCCTGTGGATTGAAGATGTCAAGAAGAAGGTCGTAGTTTTTGCGGAATACATTCATCAACTGTTGCCATCAACAAATGTTACTTACTAAAAAGCATACGTAGCATGATCAGCGATTTAAGGCAAAATAGAGAGTTTCTGAGCGTACGTAGACTACCCTACGAAGCAAGCGAAACATACACTTTTTGTTTCCCGATTAGAATAGCATGGAATGGAGGATCCAAATGGTAGTCTATCGGCATTTGATTGTTAAGATGATAACTAAATAATTATCAGGATGGGGTCATTTTTGATAGGCATCTTTAGTAATACCATATATAGGTCTTAAAATCCAACCTCAATTTCAAGGCTGGGAAATTGAACTTAGATGCATAACACAGGTTGTTCCTTACCTGTTCGGGAGTGATCACTGACTTGCTGTAACTGATATCAACTCGCTACAGAAATTTCAGAACATCAAGAAAATAAAATCCATCACCCCTCTAAACGTGTATTGGTCATAAATTTAAGAAATGTAAAAACTTTATATATTATTGTATAGGATCTCACTGATTTTGAGGCAATCTTGAACGAAGCATCAATTGTTAGTTGACCACTCAACAGATTCAGACCTTTGGCGCTGAACTTGATCACATTAACTGCTTTACCCTCCATTTGCCATCACAAAATCGCTGGATTCTCAGTACAATTTAGACACCAAAAAAAATAAAATGCAGATATCTTTATTTGGTAATAATTCTATAGACTACGGCATTTCATAAATACTTGTGTTCAGTTTCATTTTTACTACATACTGGTTTTACTAACTTTTCGTGCGGTAACACTTGATGATGTCAACCTTCAGTTTTACGCTACAAATTAGGGGGTGGGGTGGGGGGGGAGACAAACAAACAGGAAATGTGTAGGATTATGAGAAAGCTCATCTTTGTACAATGATTTAACAGTTTTCCTAAAGCCTAAACAAGAGGAAAGACTTTAATGTAACATTCCCTTAGAAAAAGGCTGATATACAATTCAAAGATTGCCGCCGTATATTGGTAACTTAACAATAGTGCATCTTCAAGCAATTAACAAAAACATCCAGGATGCAAGAAGCAGCGTAACACAGTAACTAGAATGATGATATTGATAATAAGAAGAAGAATACCTGAGCAACATCAATAGACTGAAAAAAGTCTCCCAAACTGATAAAATCTCGCAATCCTAGTTTAGTTCTTTTTGAGCCCAAAATAGTAATGGTGCTGTAAATGAGCTTCCACCCTCCACCTACCTACAATTATACATATAAATTAGAAAAACAATGAGCAAGTAGTAATAGATACATACAAGTAGAAGAAAATGTGTATATATATGAATTGAGCAGGGTGCAACCTTGTCTAAAGAGAGAGTAGGTTGAGGAGTGGGATTTTGAGACTCAAGAAGCTGAACCAGTTTCTGAATTTCAGCTTTCTTTTCTGATGGCACACCAAATATGCCTCTATTTATGCCTGTTAGTTGCAAGTTATTATAAATAAATGCATCATAATATATAGTAAATCTCACACTCACTCTTTTATATCTATCATTCTTACCTTGTAGAGCAGCTAAAAGGTGTTGTTTAATTTGGGCTATACTTTCTTCTTCTTCTTCTTCTTCTTCTTCTTCTTCTTCTTCTGTCATTACGTCATCAGCAAATTGAGAAGAAGCTTTTACTGAAGAAGAAGAATAATAAGAAGAAGAATGGAACCACCAAAATCCAAATGGATTGTTTTGTCCAAATCTAGTATTGGATTTGTTGGTGTGAGTGGGCAGGAGGAGTTTCATCATCTTAATGGCACTGGGTTTCAGAGGGGACACGTGGGAAGCTGGGATTGGCGGTTGGATAAACTTGGTCGCCATTAATCAAACCTCTTCTCCCTTTACCTTTTTCTCGGTGGTGTGATATTGAAGATGAATTTTAGAGTCAATAGCACAAGGAAGGTGCACCTGTACTCGCTCACACAATGTAATAATACTATATAGCTTGTGTGTGTATATATTTATATATATATATGTGTGTGTGTGTGTGTAACAGATAGTATATATATATTTGCCACATGACTTGTCTCTTATTTATTTGTTTCTACTTGAAATAAAGCAGGAGTTTATAGGCCGTGGATGAATGAATGGATGTCTTTGTTTATGAACTTAAGAAATATTTTCTCAATAAATAATTTCTCCCTCAAGGTAGTTCATTATCATGTTTTCCTTTTCTTTTCAATACATAATTATTTATACACTGTTTATTTTCCACTAAAACATATCTTACTCACCTAATGACCGACTGCAACAATTCCCAGATCTAATTTTGAAAGATAAAAAGAATCATTCACAAACACAAGGGATTCACTTATATAATTTTGAAAGTTAAAGTAAGAAAAACAAAGAAAAATTTGTTGGCCCAGATCTATTCAACCTACTGGTAAGTATATATATCCATGATTATAGAGATTAAACCCTAGGTCAAACCCATATTT
Organism: Buddleja alternifolia; assembly: GCA_019426215.1. Classification (NCBI taxonomy): domain Eukaryota; kingdom Viridiplantae; phylum Streptophyta; class Magnoliopsida; order Lamiales; family Scrophulariaceae; genus Buddleja; species Buddleja alternifolia. Next base: position 24,794,307 of record CM033393.1, on the reverse strand, counting down.
GGTATGTAATTTTGATAGAGTGGGTTCAACCACATAATTCCTACCACAACTCCACAACCAAACCACATAATTAACATTGCTATATTTAACTCAATAAAGATAAACAACAGGTATAGGAACCCTTTTTCCCTGAGCAGGATAATATAAAATCTCACCTGCAAATTCTATACCTACCCTAGCGAACAATAAATAATAATCAAAAAAAAAAAAAAAAGAAACATCTTCATATAATTCAAGAACTTATTGTGGTTAAGCACATCAATGTTACTAGTCGCGCTTCCGATAAGGATTTATTATGGGTAATAATTAATACGTAGTTACATTACAAAGCCACGAAACATGATTGTACTAAATCAAGTAGCCGAGTTTCACAGCTCAATATGATGATGATGATGATGATGGTGATGGTGAAAGCTTATTATTATGTATTACATTTCAAGCAGCTGCTTGAGATTTTTGAGCGTCTTGTTGTTGTTTCCACTGGTCAGGGGTAAGGGCCTTTGTTATAGAAAGCGCATGAATTTGTTTCATCTCTTCCACCAATGCACCGTTTACCATTCTATGCCTCTCCAGCAATCGTTTCCCTTCAAATTGTTCTGAAACTATCTCAATTGAGAAACTCGCACCGCATCTGATGACAAGATAGAGTTTTGGTTACACTGAGGATGATAATCTGAACGATTACCAAAAATCTCCAGGTAAAAATGCTTTTGTATAAGATATAATGAACTTACCCCCCTGACGTGTCAATGACATCCTGAAGTGGATACGGACAGCAACATGAAGAAAGAAAAGAAAATCAGGATTCTAGAGGAGGAGGCATGCTAGTTAGATTGTGTAAATTTTAGTAGAACATGAGTTCAAATAAAAGATGAAGAGATTCAAATAAAAGATGAAGAGAACATATCAAGAATGACAAGAGCATGTACAGATAATAATATCAAGGTGGGATGTCAATGGTAAACGGGCATAGATTTATGCCCACCCAGTCCCTAGCAGAGAGGCTTGGAGCACATAGTATGTATATATACCCTTCCCTTTCAGTTCGAAAAAGTAAGCCCTGCAATACTAATCAAGCATGTCAAAAGCTAGTACACTAACCTTTGCCTATTCACGGAAAAATCTATGCTAGACAAAGTTCAATGGTCATAGTGTCTATCTCAGCCACACAGTAAAATATATTGTGTGCGGTTCCTACACATATTTGTGCGAAAAAGATAGACACAAAATACACACTCGAACCATTGGACTCGGTCTGATATAGAATTACCCGGCTATTCATCACTTATGAAACGACCTCATATTAATAGCATCATTTCATGAGTAATACTACTGCAATGGTTGAAATGTACAGTTCTGGAAATGACAAGGTCCAGCAGAAAAAATTAACTGCTACTAACAAGTATGAAATATGATTAAGCTCTAAGCTGGACCATAGTTCATTTACTAATGAAGCTTGGAGAACATAGAACTATAATACTATGTTGAAGACAAAAAACCCCTTACACTCCTCTCTGCCCCTTGTGATGAATTTGAAATAGAAAGCCCCTTTGAAATCATGCATACAGTAAGCTAGTACATTAATCTTTGGCTATAATCTAATGATTTGTGAACTTATGAATACGTATTTGATGGTGAATTAGTTCATGAGTAATTTCTACTGGATTCAGTATCCATCTTAATGCAGCATATAGCTCTGGCAATTACAAGACACAGAACAATTCTATGCCAACACGAATGAAAGATGATTAAGCTATAAGCGGGTCAATCATTTTCACGCTCAAATTGGTACACTTTATTTATGCAGGGATCACGACAACAATAAAACCAGGAGCAAAATCATATGCTCCTATAAATGGATAGCAAGCAACTTTTCGAATTTTGGGTCAGATACATGTAGCAAGTTTAAGCTATAAAAATTCCAAATGCAAGTACTGGATCTCCTAAAGACATCAACATAAGAAAAGTAATTCTGAAAGTTTTAATCAATACCTAGTACTTTAAAGATTATGGAATACATTTGATACTCAAAGAGTTCGTAAAAGAGGTGACGAGCAACAAGTAATTTGGGATGGTGGTGGGGATTTCCTACTACAGTGCAGTGCATGGATCAATTAGTCCACGAACCCAGATTGAATCATCAATGGGTTCATGGGATCGAGTAGCGGACTTAATTACTAATCCAACATCAAATAAATGAAAACAAAGAATCCAACAAGTGCTGATTTCCAGCAAATGATCATAATAGATTACACTACGTACAAGGCATTAGGTATATCCATTTCTATTAAATATTATACACCTTTCCCTCAAGAACTTCAACATTCCCAAGGTCAGAAATGTGACGTAAACTCACAGAATTCTCGGTTATCTTAGCCCTGCTCTGTCTCCAAATACACTGAATGCCCCCACTTAACTTGGCCTATACAAACATGTTTGACGCACATATTACATTAATCCATGACTTAAGTTTTGCCAACTGCTAACCAAATATTTTGATAGAACAACACTAGAAAATAAATCAAATTTCCAATCAAATTGTGAAAAAAGAATGCAAACCAGGAAAAAAAAAATGGAGAACACACTCAACCTCCAAAACTACTCAGGAAAGAGAAGAATAAAAAATCTCGTTCACCTAACCAAACTATATTGAAGAAAAAGCCATTAAAAAACTTGTAGACAAGTTAAATATGTTGCAGAGTGAAACGAAAATTAACGATTATACAGCCAATTGCAACTTGTTACGAACATATATATATATATATATATATTTGAACAAACGTGTTACGAATATTTTTGCAGTACTTTAAATACTACAAACACAGAACCAATTCAAAAATCAATAAAAAAAAGGGGTGATATAAGGAAAATGAAAAGGAGAGCTCACAAGATGAGATGGATTAAGCTTTGAGTTTAGGGTCGACTCAACTTGCTCCTTGGTCACCGCCATCTCCGTTTCCCTCTGTGTGCGTGTCTTTTAAGCTTTCAGCAGCGTATATATATATATGTAATGAAGATTCTATCGCTTTGAAAGGGCGGACCAAAAAGTAAAAGCATTAGGCCCGATGACAGTTAAAGCCCATTAAAAGAGTGAAATTCGACTATTGGTCCCAATCCATAAATCACTATTGGATAGGTAATTTAGTAATTGCTTCCCTTAATAGGGGATTCAATGGTGATTTGTGGACCGGAATCAATGGTCTCGGTCCATAAATCACGATTGGATAGGTAATTTAGTAATTGTCCCCCTTAATGGGGGATCCAATGGTGATTTGTGGATCGAGACCAATGATCTCGATCCACCATAGTATTGCCCATTAATAGACTATAATAAATAGAATAGATAATGCGTAATTAAAAAAGGATGTGCCCTACCAAAAACCTGTTGGTTTAATGACATTCAACTCTCACATAAAGTGAGAGATCTTGGGTTCGAATCCAAACTGTCACAAGTTATGGCTCTTCTCCCCTTTATGGAACTAGATAGAGTCTTTATGACTTAGTTGATAACTCAACTCGGGTTTACCCTAAAAAACGGGTGATTCTGTGTCACACCGGGTCCAACATGACCTGTACACAACGCACCATTGGATCCATGGACAAAATAGTTAAAACTAGTCAAATCACTTGCATGTAATAGTGTTGAATAGACCGGCTCCAATATCTAGAATTTTCCCTAAAAAAGGTTATTTTTCTGTGCTAGATTTGCTCTCCATTTTATTTATGGAAAGTTCGACAACGGCTGCTAATTCCGGTCAGCCACCACCCTTAGTGGTGGTGGAGGAATGACATATAAAGAAATTTAAAAAGGAATTGATTGTCGGCCAACGTGACTGTCACATACCCCAACCGTAAACCGATATTGACACAGATATGGCCACTGAAGTTAGAGGTCAAAACTTCGAGCCAAAAGTATACTGTGCCAACTCAAAAGCACATGGAAATATTGAATGGGACAAATGGAACCAATTCCTACCTCCCAAACACTACTATACAGGGGAAGGAGAAGTGGATATTGAATGGGAAGAGGCTTGGTTGAGTATTTCCGGGAATAGAATCGTTTATCCTCTGATAGAGCAAATGTCAGTGGCCATGGATGAATTGCGTGAATTTTTCAAACCATATTGCAGGGCCTTTATTGTAACTTCTGGGTAGGAACATTGGGTATGCTAAGCTTAAACATAAGATGAAAGTCTTATGGAATATCCAAGAAGATTTAGACATGATTGATCTTAATAAAGAGGACTATGTCCGAGTGCTTGACGGAGGCCCGTGGATCATCATGGGACATTACCCCACGGTACGTAAATGGAAACCAACACTTAGTGCAAAGAAGGCAAACATTGAGATCACATTGGCTTGGGTTCGATTACCTAATATATGGCACATGGCTTAACCCGACTACATATGGTTCGTGGGTGTTGAAACAAACTAGGAAAGAACACCAACAACGCCCTAAAACTGAGGAAGGATTAACGATGAGAAATGAAAGACATCTTTCATGTTGATGAGGGAAATAATCCTAGCCCAACATCCATAATTTTTAGGGCACCAAGGATGGAAAAAGGAGATTCTCAATATCAACGGCAAACCAAAGGGACTAAAGAGAGTAATATAAAAGGGGAAAAAATACAAACTCAAAGCAAGCACAAAATTCGGGGAACCGAGTTTGGCAGAAATCGGGTAACACCTCAAATGGGTTAAGATTTGCTATATTGGTTGAGAAGAGTAACATGGAAAATCAAATGGACTAAAAAATAACTATGGGGGAGAACATATTGTGGGCGGGGTATATATGGCCCAGGAGGAACGTACGACAAGACAAAAAGATAAAGGCAAGAAACCAAGCCATACACAAATCCAAGCCCACATGGTCTATTGTTAGGATTATGCCCTCAGATGCCATAGATGATACAATATATAGGGCATCTCACTCGTAAATGACTTATTCTTAGTTTATCATAAAAGACGTTATTTTGTTTTGACATAAATCTTATCTGCATCTGTAAGTAGTGTAAAACGTTTGTCCATATTTTCAGTCTAATCTCTCTATTTCCTATGAGATAGGAAGATCAACACTAGAGAGATTGATTTTGATTACTTAATTAGTTCACAAATGATATGAAGTCTTTAATGGACAATGAGACTTGAAATTCTTGTACAATCTGAGCTTTGACATGAGAGTACTAATAGAACACCATATGGTGGTGGGAGCTTAAGATTGTATGCACATCAGTGGAACTGATATGCTCGAACACGACTCACATCGATTCTGTCACATGTGTTTTCACTCTGTGACTGTCAATGACATAACTAATTATTCATAATAGATACAAGTGAACCTATAACCTGAAGTATCAGGCTGAAGATGCACTTGTGACGTCATGTCTGTTACTAGAGTAGTTAGACCAATTCACCCGTTGGTGGGGTCGACCTCGAAATACGACTTGATGAGCTAGTGGTAATCTTAGCTGATAACTAACATTGGATTTGTTTTCTCATAAGTGATTATAGATAATAGAGATCAAAATCTTTAGCCAAAACAATAGAGTCAATTGTGTGAGGCACAAAAGTGAACTCAATGATCTTGCATTATTATAATTAATACATATGGTCAAGTTCAGTGAGTTTACCTTTACCGTGACTCTCACTTGACTGGGACACGTGAACAAAAGGTTTATATGTATACTGTATTTACGATTGGAAGGTTGTGTAATGATCCATTCATTCGATTTTGTTTGGGCTACAAAGTGGGCCAAGTGACTAGCTAGGTGTTACCCACTTCTTTTGGATTCCTCTCATTGCCAAACGAAATGAACCTAAAGAGTCGCGCTAAAGGATTGATAAAGAAAAATAAAAGAATTTTTCTATTTATAACTAGAAGATTTAATTTATGGGATATATTAAATATGATTAATTAGTTACTCCTTAGATGAGATAATTATTTAAATGGATAAAATTAATTACTTGAGGAAATAAATTAATGAATTAATTTATCTGATTAATTTTATTATTTAATTAATTTATTTATTATTGGATATAATAAATAATTGATTAAATAATAGAGAATTAATTAAAACGTAAGATGAGCCGAGCCAAAGGAAGGACATCCATTTGGACGCCTATTATAGACGTGTTAGGCGTCCACTTGGATGCCCAACATGGGATCTAGAGTCTTGTCTCGGTCAACAAGTCAAGTGATATTAAATACATCACTTAAGACTTTTTGACCTAGAAGAGAATTAGACAATTCACAACTCTCTCAGAAAGAAAAAAGAAAAACTCCTCCCTCTCTCCATAAGCTCTAGCCGTCGGCCACCAAGGAAAAAGGAGGGCAATTTTTTTCATCAATTCGAGTGATAATTTAGAGACAACGTAAGTTCATTGTTCGGTTCAGAGTTTAAAAAAGCTTCAGAGATTTCAAGAAGACTGGATTATAAGAGGATTGTGTTAGGTGTATGCCCTCAATGGCAATGAGGAATTAGATTGAGTAGGGCGTTCATAAGTTATTTTGTACAAACGATTATATTTCTATTTATAGAATAAAGGTACTTTGGTTTTGTTCATGTAAATCTCAATGGCATTTAACTATGTTGAACAAATAGTCCTTGAGATTTGAAGATAGACTTTCTACCTCTTATATGGATAAGAGAAGGCACTGGAAGAGTCAAATACTTAATCTCTTAATAAAGGTTAGCGAGTTAAGGTATTTTAATTGGGCATTAAAATTCAACTCATATGACACCTGTTTTGACAAGGAGTGTCAATCGAATATTGATTAGATAGTGGGAGCTTGTGTCATGAATATAGTCAATGGAATTAACATATTTGAGCTCAACTCGCTTTAATCTGATCACATGGGTATTTACTCTTTGACAGTTAATGATTGGGATTAAGATTGCGATAGTATGTGTGGAATTTTGACCTGAGGTGTTATTTACAATGTGCTTGTAGTATTGGATATGTTACCAGAGTAGTTAGACCCGTATCACCTGATAGGTGGGGTCAACCTCGAAGTACGATTCATATGGTGCATTCGACATTGTAAGATAACTGCCAATATGGAATTCACCGTCTCTATAGTAAACGAGTATGTGACATGTACGATCATAAATAATTGAAATTATAAGCCTTTAGCTAAAGCATATAAACTAGCTAGTGATAGTCACTGAGGGTAGTTTGGTAATTTCACATTATTATGATTATAAAGTACAGCATCAAGTTCTATGAGTTTGACGTACCATAGCTCTTACTTGATCGGGTCACGTCGATGAAGAGTTTATACGCATATGGCAATCGTAATCAAGGTTCGTGATGACATATTCATCTCATATTCAATTGGGCTACGATTTGGTTCCACTGTGCTGGCTAGGTGACAACCTTATCCTTTGGTATCTTCTCATTGTCAATTGAATCGAGCCTAGAGAGTCGCGCTATGTGAAGAAAAAGAATTATTTTCTATGCTAAGGGTATTTTGGTAAATTCACATTAGATGTGATTGACTAACAAAATGGATGACATGATTTAATTAAAGATATTTAATTAGATTAAATAAATAAATTAAATCATTCATTCGTAAGTTAAATTAATTGAAATTATTTAGAAGTTGAATTAAATTAATTGGATTAAGTTTAATTAGATTAAAGTAATTAGTTAAAGTCAAATTGGATTTGGACTTTGACTTAATTAATTATACTTGGGCTAAGATGGAACAAAGCCCGAAAGCCCAACCTCAAGGAGGCCTAGCGGGCGCCCCCTTTTATTAGTGTTGGGGTTTTATTTAAAACCCCAATAGTTGTTAGTCAGTAAGAGATATCTCAAAGTCAGCCAATTCAAAATCTGACTTTGAGAAAGAAACCTAGAGCAAAGAAAAGGCGAAAATTCCCTCCCCTCTCTCCAAACTAGCCCCCCCCCCTACTTGATGTGGAGGAGATCGAAGCTCTCTTGGAGATATTCTTCCACGTGATTATCTAGAGGCAGGAGTCCGGGGCTGCTGCTGATTTAATCAAGTTTTTGTCATCAAGAGGTAATTCAATTATCCTGTAGAGTTAATTTTCTTGTTGCGCAATAATATCATGAAACCCCGGATCTAAATTTCTAGAGTGATTCGAATAAATTTTATCCTCTAGATTATGCGTTTTTAATTGTTTCAATTGCATAAACATGTTTATGTATGTTATGTAATTGGGTAATTAATTTTATGCATGCAAATCTGTGAAATGAGTTTATTTGTTGAGTTAGATTTACTGGGTAAAATGAAAATCAAATTGGATTCAAAATTGGTGGCGAAGCCATCCTTCCAAAATTGCACCACACGAAGGGCGGCCCGTCACTACGGTGCAACTATGGGTGACGACGAAGCCGTTGCCGACGCCACTGCTACATCACGCTCGGACCGCCCTGCTATAGCAGTAGCGCATGTTGCGCACGTCCGCGGCGCTTGAGCGGTGGGGGTGTTGAGCTTGGTCCAACATAATTAAGGTTATGTTGGGCTAAGCTCAACACCAAAGGAAATAGGGTTAGGCCGAGCCCAACGCACAAATAATCAGCGCTGGGCTTGGCCCAGCTCGGTCAACTGTTGTTGGGCTTGGCCCAGCACATTATTTTAAGTGTTGGGCCAAGCCCCGATGTAATTAAAATAATATCTGGGCCGGGCCTAGCACAATTAATTATGTCGGCCCTGGCCCAACGTTTTAATTGGGTTTTACCCAATTGACATTTTTTAATGTTCTCGTTTTTGTTTTTATTTTGATGTCATAATGTTCTCATTTTATTTGTAGATTTTTGGAGTAAATGACCTAATGTTGAGCATGCAATTCAGAATCAAAAATTTACTTGTATTTTGATCACTCGATTAAGCTTCTATGATGCTCTTTGAAACATACTTTGATATTTTGTATTTTGGGGATAAATGCAAAAGAAACCCCTATGTTAATGCGAAATTGCAAAAAAACACATATGTTAACGAAATAGGCCAAACACCACCATGTGTTATTCAAAAGTCTGCAAAAAATCACTTTTTGAAAAGAAACGAGCATGTTTTTCATGTTTTTCACCTTTAATAAAAAGCTTCTTTGTCATTTATATACTTTCCAAACAAAATAAAAGGTAAAATAGTGTTATTTCACCCAAAAACACATATTTCTTTCATGTTTTTCACCTTTAATGATATGTTTATTTGTCATTTATACACTCTCCAAACAAAATAAAAGGTAAAATAGTGTTATTTCACCCAAAAATACATATTTCTTTTCACCTTTAATGACATGCTTTTTTGTCATTTATACACTTTTCAAACAAAATAAAAGGTAAAATAGTGTTATTTCACCCAAAAACACATATTTCTTTCTATCTTTTTAACAAAAAGTGATTTTTTGCAAACTTTTGAATAACACATGGTGGTGTTTAGCCTATTTCGTTAACATAGGTGTTTTTTTGGAATTTCGCATTAACACAGGGGGATTTTTTGCAATTATCCCTGTATTTTGTAACCTTTTGTCTCATTGGAGCTACTATATTAGAAGTTATCTCTAATATTCTTTTACTGCAACTTGATTGATCGCTTAATTTGGGTTGTTCTTATAGTTGTACTCAAATTATTACCATTTAGTATGAAATTTCATGCTTCCAAATTATCTATTTCATATTAAATATTAATTATGGGATGAATATATTGTATGAAATTTCATGCTTCCAAATTATCTATTTCATATTAAATATTAATTATGGGATGAATATATTGTATATATGGCTTTCAAGTTGGGTTGTGAATAAAAGTCTACAAGACTCTCTAAAAATAAAAATAATTCTCTTTTTTAAATACAAAAATATTATCAAAAAAAAAAACTAGTGTGGAATCTGTTATTGTCACTTTTACTTTTGGTAACAAAGCATTCTTAAATATATATATATATATAAGTATATATATATATATATTAATGATTTCAATAATCTTGATTTTTGGTAAGGACAATATCTTGTGACGAAAATTATTTGTTACAATGTATGAAATTAATTTTAAACATTAATGATTTCAATAATCTTGAATTTTGGTAAGGACAATATCTTGTGACGAAAATTATTTGTTACAATGTATGAAATTAATTTTAAACAAAATAAGAAAATCCACTTCTGGTAACGAAGACTTTCTTTTATAACGTAGAAGACTAGTTTTTGTGATGAAACAATCCTTACTAAAACCAATGATATGGTGAGGAAACAATCTTTGTCACTAATACATTAGTAACGACTATAAATATTTGTCGCAAGAACTTCTAGCGTCGGGTTTTATAGGACAAAAAGCGTAACGAAGACCTTTCGTTACCAAAAGTTCTAGTGAAGCAAAAGCAATGTATAGTAACGATTTTTTTCCTTATCAGAAGTGAAATTTCTTGTAGTGTGGGTTTGACCCAATTAAATTTACCAAACTATTTATCAATTCTGAAACCCTAATTAAATGAGTTTTTCGTTTCAACTTGTAAATTGGATTTAAGTTTTTCAAATATAAATTAGATTTAGTGAATAATTTAAATTGGATTTAAAATTTTCAAATTAAATTAGATTTATTGAATGATTTAAATTAGATTTAAATTCTTTCCAAAATAAGATTGGTATATATAAATTAGATTTATTAAAATTAAATACCAACTAGTTAATTTTATATGATTTGGTTTATGTGTTTAGATTAGATTACCCATATGACTTTATTTGATATAGTCACACTTTACTTTGATTAAAGGAGTCAAAACTAAATTAGATTTATTTTGACATGATTAAATTAGATTTAATCAATCATTAAATAAGAGTTAATGTATTAAATTAGATTTAATATTTAAATATCACATAAGTGTTTAATTGTTATACGTACTCCTTTATTATGTGATAGTGACACCATGTATGTATTTAGGATTTTATTTTTGTTGTATTATCTGGGTTGTATTGGGCCGAACTTTGGGCCTTTCAGTTTGTATCTATAATTTCATAGAATTTTTGTATAGGTTATAAATATGTAATTGTTAATAGATCGGCCCAATTGGTGATTCATGGTGGCGCATGAAGTCTTAGAGAAGAAGATTAGATCTTGTTTAGACGGAAACCCTTGTAATAGATAGAACCCCTCCCCGATCACTCATTAGCTCGAGTTGATTTAGAATAGTCCATACATGTGTGTGTTGTTAGAATTTCTAGGCTTATTCTTATGCATTTTCTCAATGGCACTATAAGGAAATTTATGTGCAAAGTGAGACCGAACTAATTAACATTTTAATGTTATAATTCTCCCATTAGAAATTATACTGAGTAAGTAAAGGGGCATTGGATGTCCTAGCTCTCCATCAAGCCTTAGAAGATGGGTTCACTTCTAATGCATACCGACGTCCTGGAATAAGGGGGTCATGCATCAAGGCATAGAGGATCATGCCTTAATGCCATAGAGGATAGAATGATAGTACATCTTTCTTGTAATCAACTTATTTCGATATTAATTAATAAAGACATTATTTAGTTTTCACTTAAATCTTATCTGCATCTATAAGTAGTGTAAAACGTTTTGTCCATGTTTTCAGCGCGATCCCTCTAGTTCCTATGGGATAGGAAGATTGGCACTAGAGAGATCGATCTTGATTACTAAAAACAAGTCTGTAAGTAAAATGAAGTTTTTAATGGACAAATAAAGACTTAGAACACTTGTACAATCTTATCTCTGACATGGGAGTGCCTATCTAGTACCATGGGATAGTAGGAGATTAAGATTGTAGGCACTTCAGTGGAACTGATATGCTCGAACACGACTCGCATCGATTCTGTCACATGGGTTTTCACTCTGTGACTATCAATGATAGAACTGATTATGTGTAATATATATAAGTGAACCTATGACCTGAAATATCAGCCTGAAGATGCACTTGTGACGTCAAGTATTTCATTAGAGTAGTTAGACCAAATTCACCCGTTAGTGGGGTCGACCTCGAAATGCGGCTTGATGGGCAAGTGGTAGTCTTAGCTGATATCTATATGGGATTTGTTCTCTCATAAGTGAGTGAGAAAGTACCCTATGTGATTATAGATACATAGAGCTCAAAGTCTTTGGACAAATCAAAAAGAGACGATTGTGTGAGGCACTAAATCGATCTCAATGATCTCGTATTATTATAATTAATACATATGGTAAAGTCCAATGAGTTTGACATAATCATGACTCTCACTTGACCGGGGTACACGAACAAAGGGTTTATGCTTATACGGTATTTACGATTGGAAGGTTGCGGAATAATCCTATCATTCGATTTCGTTTGGGCTACGAAGTGGGCCACGTGACTGGCTAGGTTTTACCCACTTCCTTTGGTTTCCTCTCATTGCCAAACGAAATGAACCTAAAGAGTCGCGCTAAAGGATTTATAAAGAAAAATGAAAAACGAGTTTCTATTTTTCATCTAGGAGTTTTAATTTATTGGATAAATTAAATAATTAATTATTTATTAGATGAAATAATTAATTTTAAGGGTAAGATTAATTATTAATTAATTTCCTATGGAAATAAATTAATGAATTAATTTGAATATTTAATTAATTAATTTATTTATTGGATATAACAAATAATGAATTAAATGAAAAATTCATTAAAATAAAAGGAGCCCCGAGACTTGAGGAAGGCGTCCAAGAGGACACCTATCAAGCCATGTTGGGCATCCATAAGGATGCCCAACTTACAAGGGGTTTTTTGTTTTGTCTTGTTCAATAAGTCAATGAGATATATAAGGAGTCTTTTGACCTAGAACAACATACACTCTCTCATAACTCTCCTAGAAAGAAAAGAAGAAAAATCCTCCTCCCTTTCTCTAATACTAGTTGTCGCCTCCCTTATAGATTTAGTGGGAATATTTCGTCAATCAATCCATGCGTGATAATTTAGAAACAACGTAATTTCGTTGTTCGGATCAAATTCAAGAATTGAAGATTACATGAGGATTGAAGATACCAAGGCTTCAACCATTCGAATTTTTGAGGAGGAAGAAGATTTTCCAACCACTTCGCTTCAACGGGTAAGTGGTTATTTGTTAAACATTTTAATCAATTTGAATATGCGATCATAGAAATTCAACTTTAGGCTTTAAAATAATATTTTTGAAATCCTTCAACTGCGTTTATTTATTTTTTCGCAAAACCCAACAACTCACGTCGATTGGTGTAAGACACCACCTCAAAGATCTAACAAGCCATATATCGAAAAAGGTTGCAACTTGTTTAGATCATTGAGGAACTCAATCACTCACTATGAAACCCATCCAATGAGGTTTCTGATTACTGCAGTGGGAGTGCAATTTTTCGAGAAAAATAGTGGGAGTCAAGTAAATATTAAAATCTTTGATTTTACTTGAAATACAAAATAACACATCTAATTGTAAATCTTTGTATTTTGTGCAGTCTATTTCCTACACAATGACTAACCGTTTGACCGTATTGCTTGAGAAAAATGTCCTCATTGGATCGAATTTCGTCAATTGGCTTCGAAATTTGAGGATTGTCCTCAGCTTTAAATCCTTAGGATATGTGCTCGATGAAGAGATGCCTGAAGTCCCAGACACTGGATCTTTTGAAGATAGACTTGCTCGAGATAATTGGGCTAAAGATGACACTCATGTCAAGGGGTACATGCTGGGATCGATGACCAACGAATTACAACAATTTCATGAAACGATGGGAACATCTGCTGAAATTATGGTTCATCTAAAGGAACTCTACAGAGAGCACAACAAGACTGCTCGTTATGAGATATCCGGTCAGCTCTTTGGAGCAAGGATAAGTGAATGAGAGAAAGTTGGAGAACACGTCCTAAGGATGATTTCCATGTTTGAGAGATTGGAGGCTCTCAACTTTTCTATGGACTTCCAGCTGTAGATTGATCTCATCCTATAGTTACTCCCTAAGTCTTTTCACAATTCATAGTGAATTTCAACATGAATGACATTGAATGTTCACTGCCGGGTCTTTGTTCACTGTCGGGTCTTTTGAACAAACTCTCAAATGCTCTGTCACTGATGGACCCAACGACAAAAGGACTGCTTTGGTTGTTTCTACTGAGCTTTCCAAGTCTCAGAAGAAGAAACGAGGCAAAAAGCAATTGGGAGTGTCAAAATCTTCTGGGAAACCCAATAGCAAGGCAAACCAAGGGAAGAAGTTTAAGGGTAGGGGCCCTAAAAAGATAGAAATCTGCCTCCATTGCAAAGAAATGGGGCATTGGAAGCGTGATTGTCCAAAACTAAAATCAGAAAATAAAACAGGTATAGAACTTTATGTTTTTGAAATAAATTGTTCTATTATGATACTTTCTACTTCTTGAATTCTAGATTCTGGAGATAGTGCTCATATTTGTGTTTTAAAGCAGGATCTGGAGGCAACCAGAAAGCTGGAAGAGAAGGAAGTAATAATCAATGATGGAAGCAGACAAAGCGTGGCTACGACACACATTGGAGTTAGTTCTGTTACGTTAGTTTTTGGACATCAAATTATTTTAGATGATTGCCTTGTTTTGCCCAATGGGCACAAGAATATTATTTCTATTCTCGTATTGGTCAGGAAAGGATATTTATTTTCTTTTAAACATAATTTTTGTGATATTTATTCTGGAAATAAGTGTATTGGCTCGACATCTTTAATTAATGGTTTATACTATTTGAATGTCAAAAATCAATGTATTGTTAATACTATAACTAGAAAATGTAGTATGAATAACGTAAATCAAAAACTCATATGGCACCTTAGACTGGGATATGCCGATGAATTTAAGATTCATGAGTTGGAAAAATGTTGACTTATTGATTCACTTGGATCTGACCCATATCCTACATGTGAATCTTGTCTTTAAAGCAAGATGACTAGGTCACCGTTCACAGAGCATTTCGAAAGGGCAAATGAATTTTTAGGATTAATTCAAACTGAAGTATGTGGGCCCCTCAAGTATACAACCCTTGGAGGTTTTTAGTACTTCATAACCTTCACAGATGACCACTCTAGGTATGGTCTAGTTTATCTGTTGAAGCATAAGTCGGAAGCGCTTGACTGGTTCAAGGAATTCAAAGCTTTAATTGAAAGACAAACTGGGCATAGTATTAAGGCACTTCGATCTGATCAAGCTGGTGAATACATGAGTGCCGAGTTTGATGAGTTCTTAAAAGAACAAGTCATAGTATTACAACTCACTCCTCCAGCAACTCCACAACTAAATGGGGCAGTAGAAAGACGAAATCGTACACTGTTAGACATGACACATTCCATGCTTAGCTACACTGACCTACCCATTTGTCTGTGGGGACATGCTTTGCTTACAGCTGCGCATATTCTGAACAATTGTCCCTTGAAATCTGTTTCCACCACACCATACGAGATTTGGTGTGGAAGGAAGCCTAGTCTCAAGTACATAAGAATATGGGGTTGGCCCGCATATGTAAAGAAGACCAAGGTAGAGAAACTAGAGGATAGCTCCTTGAAAGGATAATTTGTCGGTTTTCCCATGGGCTCAATGGGATACATATTTTACCTGTAAAATGATCATAGGATCATCGTGGCCTTGCAAGCCTACTTTCTTGAAAAATAATTCATTCGAGAAGTGGTATGGGTAGAAAGATTGTTCTAGAAGAACTAGACAACGCCCCTTCGAAAACATTAGTTCGAGAATCACAAACTGAAACCGAAATGACACAACCGTCGCAGCGACGATCTAGCATAGTATCGCAGCAGCCTGAGAGATATGGCTATCTGCATGATACATAGCATCATTTGTATGCTGTTGCAGAAGGGTGCCATGGAGATAATCCCTCTGACTATGATGAAGTAGCGATGAATATAGATTCCTCGAAGTGGCTTGATGCTGTGAAAGCAAAGATAGATTCAATGTATTCGAACCAAGTCTGGACTCTTACTGATCTACCAAATGGTGTAAGGCCAATTGGATACAAATGAATCTACAAAAGAAAGATTGGACAGGATGGCAAGGTGGACACCTATAAAGCCAGGTTAGTAGCGAAAGGGTATAGTCAAAATGAGGGCATTGACTATTAGGAAACCTTTTCGCGAGTGGCCATAATGAAATCTATTATAATTCTGCTAGCCATAGCCGCAAACTTAGATTATGAAATCTAGCATGTTTCGAGAGTCTATACAATAACAAAAAAATATTATAAACACAGTACGCCAACAGGCTACAACTGCATATACGAATGCATATCAAAATACGCACCCATAATCAACAACGCCAAGATCTTGCACTAAAATTGTGTGGCCTTAGATAAGATAGACCGGGGAGGAGCCTTATCAATAACAACAGCAAGCAGATATGCAATTCAGAATTTTCCCCCACACGTAAGCCAAGGACATATATGCATATAAAAATAAATTCTTACCAAAACAAAAATGTGAGGCTAAACCCCATCGCTACTTATCAATGATTTAGTTCCAACTAGGCCAGGTAGTGCAGCAAGCTCAGTAAACGGCGCATAACTGGATGCAGCCGTGATAACATCATCATTCATCCGCAGAATGGCAGTTCGAGAATTGATTATCCATTGATAAGGATGATCCGGTATTTTGTATTCCGCCTTCACTGCAACAACCTTTGCATTCGATATTATATAGGTGCTATTGGGAAGAAGCGTATTACTCATAACTCCTATGTCCTTCTGATACAACACACCAACAACCTTTGTTCCCTACAAACACAAGCACTCGATCACGATCGCAGCTCAATGACTTTAAAAATAGAAAAAGGCAAAAATAACGCCAAGCACCCAACACGATACAAACTGATCTTCTCATCGAGTAAGATGACCTTCTGATGGCTAGTAGGACTATTGATTCCCTAACGAGGCTGCATTTTTTCCTCTACGCGAACCTTCACACTCCATGTGGGCTCAAGAAAAGTGACATCCGCAGTATAACTCAAGTTATTATGCATCTCCAACACACATTCATACACCCAAAATTAACATCGCATAATAGACCGCCCAAACGATGAGAACACTATTACAACAAAGCCCTCTTTAATATGAAAAACATATTTCACACACGACAACAACAAAGCAGCACCCAATGACAACGGTATGCAGAGGCCACCCACAAAGAAGTAACCTCAATGACACAACACGGCAACAAAGTTAGCCAAATATAGCCCCGACCCCATCAACACTGAATAATAATACCCAGATCTCAACTATAGCCTCAAAATTTTTACGACGTATTCTCAGAATAACAACCTAGAACACACGTGCAAACACACAGATTAAGAATGTATCAATGTATACATCCACAAAAAGATGAAAGTTCCTCACCCTTCAGACCACAAAGGTCTTTTGAACCTCGACACAAGCCCCGAGCCATCATCTGGTGAGATGACAGGCAGGCAAGGCAGCTTTCAAAAATCCAAGGCTGAACACCGCGTTTATGGACAAGACAGAAAACTCCACACCTGAGCATGCATCACAACGCAAACAGATAGATTGACAATAGCACCGAGACAAACAACCTATACTAAAAATGCACACCCCCAGAACCTAAGAGGAGTCCAAACCAAAGCCAAATCACTAAGAAAAGAAAAAGTTATCTTATAATTGTATTTAAATATGTAGATACCAATGTCAAGAGCAAAGCAGACAGTTGTAGGAAATGGCATGGCCATGATCAAGGTCGGATGGAAGGTGATATCAAAAGTGCACGGATGCACAGATCATCCTTGCCAAACAGAATGCAAAGGTAACTAATGAGTCCACAAATGCACACTGCTTCTATGTGCAGTCCAGTTGTCAAGTGAAGGGATCATTATCCATTCGCGTCCAGATCAACCAGCGTCATTACACCCAAAAAAAGGGCCCCAGTCTAAAGAAAAGGGTATTCAACCAAGATCCCACCCACCAAGCGTTAGTGAATATTTACCACTAAACATATATTTTTATGGTGCTGGTCCATGGGAAAACATCCTCGATGGAAAAGAAACAACAACTACTTTTTTATTCACTTCCTATTAGACACAAATATAGGACGCTAAAGAAAAAAAATACCGGACACACACGAATAGTAATAAAAATATATATATAGAACATGCAAAATTGTTGCACACATAAATAGAATGCTTTAAAGAGACACAAACCAGCGCAGAGCACGTGTTTCACATCTATTCTTGAAACCAACATACCCAGGCCAAAGGTTGCACTGTACTCACACAAATAGATAACAACACACGAGAACCAAACACCAAAACAGACTACTCTTTCTAACAAATGAAAGTGTTAATCGGAACATAATTAAATAGGTCATCCCCCTAGATAAAGGCAAACAAACGGCAGACAAAATAACACATCCACAAACACTAACCCTATAACCACTATAGCAAAGGAGGACAAATTGAAAGGGGAATATCCCTGCTACAAAGACACTAAAGTGCACGATGCTTGGGACAAAAATTAGACGAGAAAATACATTAAGGAAATAGAAGGCAACCTTTGTATTCCACCAGCACGACGACGATACGTTTTATTGGTGAGCGAAGGCACGAAAAATGAGAGGGCATTGTGCCTTATATAGGCGAATTAAAGGGGCATGGCAGGAGGAGAGTGTGAACACGTAAGAGATGACAGATAGAAACACAGGGTGCAGGTATACCTGCCGGCAAGAAACCACTCCATATAAAAGCACGTGTGCACACAACCCAACACACACACCCAAGATTTGAATATAGAGCCAAACACGTAGCGTGTGATGGCAACAGCAGAATAACATAATGACACGACACAAGAGTGGCTTCACAACATCGCAAGGGCTGGATCGACAATCCAAAGAATAGTGAAGCTCGAGCGAGGCCATTGTATACAGGTAAACTCCTAACCCAATGGCCCTAAAAAGCAATGTACCGCCATCGGCCATATTAAGTCAGTGTGCAAATTGCACCGCAAATCCCACACACTTGTGAATAAGTTTTTAAATCCAAGACGGGACACGTGAACACACCCCACAGGGAATTTTAAGTGGGTAGTCGGTGAAGAGTGGGGCGTGTCAGATAAGCGCTTACATCTGAGAAGACAATAAAAGATGCTTGAAACTGGGGTTTCCTGTGCGGGCGCGTGGAAAGTTGATAGAGTCGAGAATTACATGTTTTATAGTCCTTTAGCTGTATGATTTTCATAAAATTCAGTATGATTTATACCACATATGTGTGTAATATGTCTATTTTGAGTATCCAGTACAAATCATAGCATTGGAGACAAAAAGGATGAAAGCAGCAGAAAGATGGAATTTCAAAGCAGAAAGTTGAAGAAGTTAACGTTCGAACGTGGAAATCAGAACGTTCGAACGTGAAGAGGTGTTACGCCCGAACGTTGAGAGAAGTTATGCACGAACGCCAGAAAGACTAACGTTCGAACGTTGGTGTCGGCAGAATAGTTTTGAAAATTTTCAAACTCTACACTTACACGGAATCTTCTCAAATCATGCCCATAAATACAAAGTGATGCAGTAGGGTTAAGAGAGCGTTTTTTAGAGTTCTTCTCCAGCAATATTCCATTTTTTCACATAGAGAGAGAGAGAGTTAGACTAGAGTTTTATCCTTTGTAATTCTCCATAGAAGTAGAAGAAGCTTAAAGGAAGAAGAAGATTTTCTACACAGTCATAAGGAGTTTTTGTTATTAGTTTTTTACTTTCATGAAGTCTTTAGTTGTTTTTTCATATCATTATGGGTAGCTAAATTTGTAGACTAAGGCCATGTTTAGGCCAAATTATGATTTTTGAGTTACAAAAGTATTTCTCGTGTGAATGATTTATATTGCTTTGTGTTATAATCTTGTTATCAATGCTTAGTGACACACAAAAATCCTAGCAAGTGTACTAGTTCGTGCAAGTAATATAATGGATTTGAAGTCCGGATTGTCGTACCCTAGAGACAATTGTATTCAATTACAGAAATTACTGTGTTATCTAATTCTAAATCAAAACAGATGATTAAGGTGTAAATTATGCAATAAAATAAATAAATTGAAATTTACCAACTAAAGAAAACAATAAAACTTGAATTATTATCAATGAGAGAAACGACTAAGACACACGATCCAACCAATTGTTCAATTTGATTACGAATTCTATCTTACTGGATTATTAGATTAATTAGGTTAAGGCGAAATTCCCTAAATTACTCACTATCCAATCTCTTGGTATAGCAATTCTATTTTCATTAATGATTCCTAGATCTCTATAGGAAATTCGAATTAATGAAAACGCATTACAAGGATTCATGGAATTTCCTGTTTTCACGGAAAGCACACACAAGGAAATCGAATCTATCTCTAGTCAATTTTATATTGTGATGTTTAATACATAGATGCATTCCTAGTTTATCTCCTCTCGGTCTCAAAACTAAGCGCAAGTTCATATGATTGGTGATCAAGCAATCATAGGCATTAATAACAAGTATTAAACATATAACCCAATTCAAAATTAATCCCAAAAAAAATAAGATTCATAAATCAAATCTCTCAATTTGCCTTCACATGGTCTCAGTCAAAGGAAAATTTAAGTCATGCTTGTAAAGGAAAAACAATAATCTATCTTGAAGAACATGTTTAATGGAAACAATTCAAAAAGATGAATTTAAAACTCCCTAATACAAGTTTGTGATGAATCTTGCTTGAATTCTCCGTCTTCGTGGACAAAGATGGAATGTCTTTGCTTTATTCTTCTTCCCCAAAGCTTCTCCTAACCCTCTTGGAGTGTTTTCAAGTCTCACAAATCGCAAAAGTGGCCAAAGTCCCGAATTTTGACCTAATAACGCGGATTTATAGATGCTGAAATCTGCCTTAGCCGCGGCTAAAAAGACGGTAGCCGCGGCTAAAATCTATTGTTCACATTTTTTTGCCTATTTTAGCCTTGGTAACTTCATATCTTCACAGCACAAAGGTTCCTTCATGATCACCATGGCTAAGGGTCTTCATAGCCGTGGCTAAAGGAGTATTTTGAGAACTTCTTTGATCTTTTCTTTCATTTTTGCTCAAATTCTCAAATAACCTATAAAAACACAACCAATCACAAAATCAAAGCATATGTGGCATAAATACACTCAAAAACTCATCAAAATACAAGAAAAGAGGCGCCTAAAAGGCGTAAAATACGAGCTTATCAACACCCCTAAACTTGAGTTTGATCGTCCTCGAGCAAAGAAAGTAAAGCAAACACATAAGCTCAAAAATTTTACAACTAACACACAAAGGCAAGATAAACACCTTAGAACAAGACTTATGAAGAACCACTTATTCATCAAAACTTTCAAATTCATATTCCTCAAAATTTCTGCAACACTATCCCAAATCATGAACAGCCACGTCCCCTCATATGTCTAGAATCCACATTAAGCAAGATTATGCAAAAAAATCAAACTCATCAACACAAACCAACTTTGAAAATATAACTTATTCGAATGCACAATACGCGATAACCATGATCAAAAGGTCTTTCCGGCTTGTAATGTAAGGCTCGGGTGTTGGTTTGGTATGGAAATATATGGAAGAAAGTGACTAAGGGTTTAGAAAGCTTAAAACTCGATATCTTCAAGCTACACTCACTAACTAAGTCCATCATACTCACCATTTTCACCACTTTCTTTCTCTTTTTTTTTTCTTTTCTTTTCCAAACTCACAACCCCCAAACTTATTTCTTGTTGAACTTGGATTGTGTACGAGTTACAATACCTAACCAATGATCATCGAAGCCTAGTCGAGAAATTTGTTTTTTTTCTTTTCGTTTCTTTTTTTTTCCCGACTATTTCGGCTCAACTTAATTCAAGTGCTTCTCACATCCGTATCTTTCATCTAGCATATCTCAAAACCTTCATCAATTCTAAAAAATTAACCAACATCAACCTCCTTCAGGATGTGCACAAAATAATAACACACATACCTAAACATAGCTAAAAGAATACCGAATTGTAAGCTCTCGTAACCGGGTGATTATCTTTGTTTTTCTTTTAGGCTAACTGGTAGATAATGTGGTTTATGAACAAAAAGCGAATGGTGGTCTATGGTGTACTTAGCACACCCCATTCTTATCAATAAGGCTCAAATAAAGGTTCTAGAGACAATGAATATATTGCAAGCTAACATACGGTTTAAGACAAATAAAAAATGTCCTAAATCATATCATGGTCATGCAATATCAGTGCACTCTTCAAAATTAAACAAACGTAGAATGTTCATGTCTCGAGTCCTCAAAAATTTACATAAGCTTGACTAAGAAGGATATCAAGACACAGAAAAGCATGTTGATCGCAGAGAAAAGAATTGGAAGCTAAAAACAAATGAGATAGTAAAATCATCAAGCTTCATCATAAAAATGATAGTTCATTAGAATTATTCAAGGTATTTTCACTTGCACATATGTGTATAAATGCATCAATTTCTGGGCATATAAAAAAAAAAAATTCATGCATAACATGTATTTACCCCCAAACTTAATTAGCGCATTGTCCTCAATGAGTCAAATGATGGAAAATAAAAGTAACTAGGGGAAAAATACTGCCCTGATCAGAGATCGAGGTTAAAAACTCCATATAGAATTCTAGACAGAAAGTGCATGGGAGCTAACGACAATCACTCGCGAAACTGGAGAATAGGTGAGACCTAAACACATAAACAAAAGAAACCAGAAAGTAGACACAAACACTTATAATTAGGAGATTCATATTCATGACATGTTCTTCAAAAGAGAAATAGAAAAACAGAAACTAAAAACAAAACAAAAGTCTCAAGAAAGCATAACCAAAAACCAAGAATAAACGCAACATATCCTAAACAACGAAACATAAACTCAAATGTCATCATCAGGATCATGGCCCAAATCCTCGGGTGCAACAGAAGACGCCGGAGCTAGGCAATCGAGCTGCTGCTGCATCATATCAAGGCGATGAACAATGTGAAGAAGAATCTCTCTATCTGTCATGTCAGCCAAAACAGGGCCCTCAGCTATAGGAGCAGGAAGAACAGCAGGGGCCATATCAGCGTCGGCGGCGGCTAGTGCGGAAGCTGGAGTAATAGGCGTGGGACCCTTGAGATTAGCAAAGAGAACAGGATTCCCAGGAGAAGTAAGGGCCTCACCAGTGACCACTTTAATACCAGCCTGACGACAGAGGGCAGTCACTAAACATGGAAAAATAATCGTGAACTTCTGTTTGGTACATGACTCGATGGCATCTAGAAGAGAGTTCTCTATAATAGCACCAACATCCACAAGCAAACCACGTGTGATAGCAAAGAGAAGAATAGCCAGCTTCTTAGTGATTGTTGTGAAACCCAAAGTAGGGATGAGGCGGGAGCGTATCAAGTGGTTCCAAAAATGAGCCTCTTTGGTGAGTCGTTTCTTGGGAAGAGAACGGGACGCGCTATGAGCTCCCTATGTCCAAGCTGCAGGTGCAGCACACAACTCCTCAAGAATCATATCAAGGTTGTAGTGGACCCAAAATTTCACTTTATAGTCAATCGTACCCTCATTCGGCAGCCCATAAACCCTATTAATGGCCTCTTTATCAATTATAACCTCTTTACTGCGAACCTTAACATACCCGTAGTCCCTAGCAGTGGAAGCCACCCTATTGGCATAAAACTCATGTACTAATGAGAGAGAAACATCACATGGTTTGGCTACTAATGTCTGCCAACCATTGTTGACAACCTTTTCACGAAGGTTGTGCTCGGAAATCTTAAACCAACGGTCAATAGTCACATGCTTCTTCATAATTTTCTTGTATCGTTCAAAAGCATCTTGATCCCGAAAAACCTCTGGGTCAAAAGCAGCGGGTTCTCGTGTAATAACAGGTGTCTTACCCTTTTTACTTGTCTGGCTGCCCTTTTTACCCGTCTTCCCTTGTGTGCGTGCCATAGCAATCCAACAACCCAACAATTACAACACCAAGATCAACTAAGCAACAGTACTAACCCAAACGCAGCAATAAAACAACCCCAACTTCGAACAGATAACACAAAGGAGCCAACCGTAGACTTCTCAACAAAAAACTTGAACAAAATTGGCCATTAGTAACCGTGTTATTCCAAAAGACACCAAGTGTGTCCATGGGAATTTTAGGAAGATGACAATTGCAATAAGCTTAATAAAAGCTACTAAGTATTATTCCTAAATAGTTGTAGCAATAAACTCCATACATGGAAATTGAACTGACAGATAACACAATCGCCCCCCAAAATTCTGGAATTCGAACGATTACTTGACGGAATCACAAAACCACCCACTGTTCTCAACTAAAATCCACCTCAATCGAGGCTTGATTCGTGTGAACGCGTTCGAGTTGAAGGGTTGAAGGGGGGTTTTTTTTTTTACGGTGTGAGGGGAAAGAAAAAAAATCAGAGGGAGAGAGATGCGCCGACGTCGTGTGGAGGGTGGTGGTGAACGCTGGTGAGACGGGGAACGAGTTCGTGGGGACGAACGCCGGCGATTTCTCCGAAGAATGCTTGAGGGGGCCGCCGTGAGATAGAGGTGGTGAGAGAGGGGCTCTTTATTTTTTTGCTGCTGTTCAGAAAAAAAGGAGTTGGGGAGGGGTTTTGAAATTTAAGAACTTTTTCTTGGATTTTTCTTTGTTGTATAAAATTGTCTTTTAGCAGTGGCTAAAACCATGGGTAGCCGCGACTAAATTTACCTAGGAGCAAATATTTTTAAAAAAGTCGTGATTTTTCGACTAAGCCATG
The DNA here is from genome assembly GCA_019426215.1 of Buddleja alternifolia. NCBI lineage: Eukaryota > Viridiplantae > Streptophyta > Magnoliopsida > Lamiales > Scrophulariaceae > Buddleja > Buddleja alternifolia. The sequence goes on along the minus strand of CM033393.1, from coordinate 24,769,585 downwards.
GCTAAGATGACCGCGAGCCGTAGTGATAAAAACAGAGGCTATTCACAAAATGTGAGAATTTTTAGTTGTGGCTATATGACGTTTAGCCGTGGTTAAATTTACTTGGGAGCAAATTTTTTTTAAAAAAAAATCGTGATTTTTTTACTAAGCCATGGCTAAGATGATATAACACCACAACCAAAATACCGAACACCAAAGCTAACTTCTCCTTGAGCTTGTAAGGAACGACGATGTTCTTCTCGACTATCTCTCTTGTATGGATTGCATAATCCTGAGACACGAAAATAAACTATTTAAGAAAATAAAACGACACGACTGACTCTAAAACGAAATAAAGAAAAACAAGAAAACATGGATTGCCTCCCAAGAAGCGCTCGTTTATAGTCACTAGCTTGACTGTTTAGATGTCGACTTAATTCGACGGATCTTGGAGCTTAAAAACCGACTTGTCTTTGCTCCACTCGTTTCCTTCATAATGCTTCAATCGATGACATTGACCTTAAAAGTGCCCTTATCCTCATGAAAAACCTCAATTACACCAGATGGGTAGACTTTTGTCACGGTGAAAGGTCCCGACCACTTCAAACTTAGTTTTCCTGGGAATAATCGAAGCCTTGAGTTGAATAGAAGCACCCTTTCTCCCTCGGTAAACTCTCGTGGAATTATGTGTTTGTCGTGCCACTTCTTCGTCCGTTCCTTGTATAGTTTTGCATTTTCATAGGCTTCAAGCTAGAACTCATCCATCTTGTTGAGTTGCAACAACCTATTATTTCATACATCTTGCATATCAAAATTTAGAAATTTTTTAGCCCAGTAGTCTCGATGTTCCAATTCAACGGGTAAATGACAAGCTTTACCAAAAACTAGACGATATGGAGACATTTCGATGGGGGTTTTAAAAGCAGTTCTATAAGCCCATAAGACATCATCTAACTTTAAGGACCAATCTTTTCTAGAAGAATTCACAGTTTTCTCTAGTATGCTCTTAATCTCCCTATTGGATACCTCAACTTGCCCGCTCGTTTGAGGATGGTAAGGTGTAGAGACCTTATGGGTAACACCATATTTGCGTAAAAGAGAATCAAATTGTTTATTGCAAAAATGGGTTCCACCATCACTAATAATAGCTCTGGGGGGTTCCAAAACGTGTGAAAATATGTCTTTTCAAAAATTTCACAACCACCTTAGCGTCATTAGTCCTAAGAGCTTCAGCTTCTACCCACTTAGACACATAATCTACTGCTACTAAAATGTACTTATTAGAGCAAGAACTTGGGAAAGGTCCCATAAAATCTATACCCCATACATCGAATAGTTCACATTTTAGCATGTTATTTAGTGGCATTTCATTCTTCCTAGATATATTTCCAACTCTTCACAAGACGCTACATACACATAAGCATCTTTAAATAGAGATGGCCAGTAAAAACCTGATTGGAGAACCTTAGAAGCAGTCTTCGTGGGCCCAAAGTGGCCACCTACCTCACCATCATGGCAATGACTCAGAATTGATGCTATCTCCTCAGCCGGTGCACACCTCCTCACTACACGATCTGCACACACTTTGAACAAAAAGGGCTCGTCCCAAAGATAATGTTTGACATCAGATAGAAATTTCTTTCTCTGATGAAAAGTGAGCTCGGGGGGAAGAGACCCTGTTACAATATAATTTGCAAAATCCGCACACCAGGGGAAGGGGCCATTAACAACAGCATATAATTGTTCATCAGGAAATTCCTCCCCTATGGGTGTATCATCTACAGTATCCGATTTAGGTGCCTCAATCCTAGATAAATGATCAGCTACCACATTTTCTACTCCTTTTTTGTCTCTAATTTCTAAATTATATTCTTGGAGTAACAAAATCCACCGAATTAATCTAGGTTTGACATCTTTTTTAGCAAGAAGATATTTGAGTGCAGAGTGATCAGTGTAAACGATGACTATGTTCAAAACAAGTTACGAAAGAAATTTTTCAAAAGCAAAAACTACAGCTAGCAGCTCTTTTTCAGTGGTGGCATAATTTAATTGAGCCTCATTTGAAGTTCTACTAGCATAGTAAATTGTTCGAAATACCTTGTTTTGTCTCTGACCCAGAACAACACCAACCGCTGAATCACTCGCATCACACATAAGCTTGAAAGGTAAACTCCAATCAGGGGCCATCATAATAGGTGCAGAAATCAATCGAGACCATAATGTGTTAAAGTCCTGCAAACATTCGGGAGAAAAATCAAATGCGACATCTTTTATAAGCAAGTTGGACAGAGGCTTAGCAATTTTAGAGAATTCAGGAATAAAGCGTCTGTAGAACCCGGCATGCCCTAAGAAACTCCTCACACCCTTCACCGAAGTAGGCGGGGGAAGTTTCTTGATCACCTCAACTTTGGCACGATCTACTTCAATCCCCTTGTGGGAGATTTTGTGACCAAGGACAATTCCCTCTTTTTCAACCATAAAGTGACATTTTTTCCAGTTGAGTACTAGATTAGTTTCCTCGCAACGTTGTAACACCAAGGTAAAATGATTTAAACAGGCATCAAAAGAAGATCCAAATACCGAAAAATCATCCATAAATATTTCTAGAAACTATTCTACCATATCATGGAAAATAACCATCATGCAGCGTTGAAAGGTAGCTAGAGCATTACAGAATCCGAATGGCATTTGTCTATAAGCAAATGTGTTGTAAGGACAAGTGAAAGTCGTTTTCTCTTTATCCTCAGGTGCAACCACAATTTGATTATAGCTAGAGTAACCATCCAAAAAGCAGTATTATTCATGCCCGACTAATCTTTCAAGTATTTGGTCAATAAAGGGAAGGGGAAAATGATCTTTCGGGGTGGCATCATTTAATTGTCTATAATCTATACACACTCGCCACCCGGTGACTGTTCTAGTAGGAATTAACTCATTGTGTTCGTTAGTAATAACAGTCATATCTCCTTTTTTGGGTACTACCTGAGTGGGACTTACCCACTAACTGTCTGAAATGGGATATATGATGCCAGCATCAAGCAATTTGATTACCTCCTCTTTCACCACTTCTTGCATCATGGGGTTGAGTCTCCGCTGAGGTTGCACTGTTGGTCTGTAGCTATCTTCCATCAGAATTTTGTGCATGCAGATAGAGGGGCTAATTCCCTTGATGTCTGCAATCTTTCACCCGAATGCCCGTTTATGTTCCTTCGGCACTCCCAACAATTTTCTTCCATAAGACCTGTCAATGAAGATGAAATATTAACTAGTAAGTGTTCAAACTCAGAAAGAAAAGCATATTTAAGATGAAATGGGAGTGGTTTGCGTTCGAGAGTTGGTGGTTCTTCAATCGATGGCTTGGACAGTGGTCTCTCCAACTCTTCAAAGTGTCGTCGATAGCTCCTTTTGAATGGTGGATTAGCTTCAAGGCTCGCGACAATTTCTTGCAATCTTTTGGGAGCTGGATTCTCATCTTTTGACTCCACAATACATTTCTCCCATTTATCTTCAAATCTAATGCTCTTAAAATACTCAACAGCTAATGGGTTAAATGCATCGATATGAAAACAAGTGGAATCGTGGGAAGGGTGTTTCATAGCTTGACAAACATTAAAAGTAATAGCATCTTCATCCACACAAAGAATAAATTTACCCATGGCTACATCGATTAACGCCCTACCAGTGTTGAGGAATGGTCATCCCAAGATTAATGGCATATCCACATCTTCCTCCATTTCCAACACAACAAAGTCTACAGGAAAAAATAAATTTATCAACCTTCACCAAAACGTCCTCTACAATACCTCTGGAGTACTTGATGGATCTATCTGCAAGTTGTAGAGATACTATGGTTGGCTTAGGTTCACCTAGTCCAAGTTTCCTGAAAAGAGACAAGTGTAAAAAATTAATACTTGCACCTAAATCACATAAGACTTTTGAGAACAAAAGAGGACCAATAGTGCAGGGAATCGTAAAACTCCCTGGATCTTGCAGTTTCGGTGGCAATTTATTTTGGAGCACGGCTGAACATTCTTCCTTGAGAGCTATGGTTTCATGCCCTTCCCACTTCTTTTTATTAGACAGGAATTCCTTGAGGAATTTTGCATAACTTGGCATTTGTAGCAACGCGTCAATGAAATGAATATTGATTCGTAGTTGCTTTAGCATGTCAAAGAATTTTCCGAATTGCTTGTCCACTTTCTTCTTTTGTAGAGCTAGAGGAAAAGGGGGTCGAACCTCTACTGGTCTTGGTGTTGGGAATCCTGGTATCATGCACAGCGGAAATTAAAATCATATCCGGATTCCCACAGCCAAGATCAATTTGTTTGTTCGTTGATTTCAATTTAAGAGGATAAATGCGAAAACCTACCTTTTCGCGTATTCAATCAATTCCCCGCGAATCTTCAAATCTTCGTTCAACGGTCCACGTGTCCCGTCTCTAGATAATCACGCGTCGGAATTGGCTCCGGAAATCTCCATCTCTTTTCTCCAGGGGCGGCTAGATGAGAGAGAGAGGATGAGAAATTATTTTCTCTCTGTGCTGTATTTCTGGTGAAGGATTTCAGTGTTGTGAATTACAACCGTTATTTTTCTGGCTTATGTTGGAGGATTAAATAAATCCTCCAACTAAGCCCACCAAAACACACGCCCCCTAGGGGCCCAATTGGACTTGTACTTGGGCTATATTGACCCAATCAACTTAGCCCTATTAATTTAATCCTCTACTATTTAATTCAATTAAATATACAAAGATTAAATTAATATTCTAATTAATTAATTAACTAAATAATTAATTAATACCATAGTTGACCTTGTCAACATAATTAATTTAATTATCTATGTTTAATCCAATTAAACAACTAATTAAATTAATTAGTCCAATTAATTAATTCGTCCTTCCAAAGGACAAATTACCAAAACGCCCTCCAAATACAACAAACGATTTCCCGTCTATTCATATAGCGCGACTCTCTAGGTTCGTCTCGATTGGCAATGGGAAAAAGCCAAAGGATGTGGGTGACACTTAGCCAGCACCGTGGCCCCACATCGTAGCCCAACCGAGTACGAAATGACTATGTCATTACGAACCTCTACATTATGAATACTGTATGAGTATAAGCCCTTCACTGACGTATCCCGATCGAGTGAGAGTCATGGAATATGTCAAACTCACAGGACTCGATGCTATGTTAAGAATCATAGTGACATGAGATTACAGAACTATCCTCCGTGTCAAACACGAGTTAGTTCATGAGCTCTGGCCAGAGACTTTAATCTCATTTACTCATGATTGCATAGGATACTTCTCGTTTACTTTCGAGACAGTGATTTCCATTTTGCTAACCAGTTAAGACTGCTACTTGCCCATAAAGCCGCACTTCGAGGTCGATCCCACCAACGGGTGAAATGGATCTAACTACTCTAATGATAGACTTGATGTCACAAGCACATCTTCAACTCGATTACTCAGGTCAAAGGCTCACGCATACTATCATAATCAGTAATCTGATCATTGACAGTCACTGAGTAAAAACCCATGTGATCGGATTACTACGAGCCGTGTTCGAATACACTAATCCAATCCAATCAATGTATCCATGGCACAAACTCCCACTATCTCATAGTGTTAGAGTGGCACTCCTAATTAGAGCATGTGTCATACAAGTCCACACGAATCTCAATGCCTAATTGAGATTCTCCGACTTGCGAACCATTTAAGTGATCAAGTATCAAACCCTTCTAGTGCCCATCTCCTTAACTACTATAAGGAGTGCGAAGGCTTGCCTTGAGACACATGGACTAGTTGTTCATTTAAGACTTATAGATGCCATTATGTATTATATGAACAACTCATTAATGCCTTTATATTATTTATAGGTTGTACAATATAAACTAGTGCCCTATTCTCTAAGTCCTCATTGGCATCGGGGGCACAAACCTAACACTTGGATCACTCAACAGTGTAGAATTTGACTTTTCAGTACTAGAAAGCTGTCCAGGTGGCTTAGCCGTGGCTTTCGGAGTTTTAGCCGCGGCTAAATTTTTGTCGTCAGTTTTAGGCGTGGCTTCTGAATTTTTAGCCACGGCTACTGCGCCAGTATCTTCTTTCTCGAGCCCAATTTATAGCCCATTCCTTAATTAAATTGCTTGTACTTGCTCTTTTGAATTCTTTTTAGTGTCACTAGGTAATGATCTTGGTGCCCTACCCGAGAGTTGATTCGCCAATTGTCCCAATTGTGTTTGTATGTTAGCCATATTAACTTTAATGTTCTGACTTCACTCATCAAGTCGTGAGACCTTAGCATCATTTTGCTTGATGTATTGGAAAATTAACTCCTCAAGAGTCGATTTCTTTTCCTGCTGTTGGTACCTTCCTTGTCTCTGAAAATTGTTCGATTGAAAATCTCCTTGTCGCTGAAATGGAGGTCTCTCAGAATTGGACGAAAACCCGGGGGTGGATTAACCACGTTATTGTTATTACTCCATGAAAAATTTGGATGGTTTAGCCATCCCGGGTTAAATTTCTCAGAAAAAGGGTCATTTTGGCTCTTGTTTGAGTTGTGCACATATGTTAGGAAATTTCATGTTAGATGTTTTGATGATGACAAGATATGATTTTATGTTAGACCCCAAATACAATGTAAGTTTCTGTTTTGATAGATCTTTGTATAAGCATTTGAAAGTATGTAATTTTTTATTAGGCTTGTAATTTTTATCTTTATAGATTTTAGACTAAGTATTAGATACCGAATCGCTAATAGAATTCTAGGCAAGTCTATTAGAGAAGAAGTTGAAGATCAGCGTCTGAAGTCAACTGAAGATGAAGATTTGTTCTTAGCGCCTGTCAAACGCTAAAGGACTATTTCAGGACTTATGGATCAAGCGCTCAAATCATTCTAGCGATCAGTTTCAGATTCACCTGAATTAAATCCTCAAGTCATAAAGGACTTAAATGCAATCATTCAACGGACATTTATTTCCAACGAAAAAAGAAATTCAAATGCATTAAATGCCTAATAAGAGCATTAAATGTGATAAGCCACTGTGACATGTGGACAAGCCACCTTTTTGACTAGACTGTCAAAACTTCAGAGTTTATAGCTGCTCCCATCCAATCGGTGCTAGCAGATTTTGAGGAATGTTAGAGAAAAGGTAGAATCACGCGCTGCGTGAAAGGCACGCTCCCACATGTGTCCAACGGACAAATCCCAAGAATTGCCTATAAATACCTTACCTTCAACAAACCCCAAAGATGGTATATAATATTACAAGAGAAAAATGCGTACATGCACAAGAAGCTCTGCTGAAATTCTCGTTTAAAAGAAAAGGCTTAGAAACTCCATAGCCAATATCTTTCAAGCTTTTTTATATACATTGCAGACAGTCACAAATATCTCAAACCTCTTCAAAAGAAGAAACCTAAATTCCTATTGAGATATTCCAAGTTGTTTGATCTTCCCAAAAACAAACAAACCTTTGTGACAAAACCCTTAACCTTTCATCTGAGTGAGAAAGCTGTTGAAACCCCTTACAAGCAGTATTTCTGAGTGAGAGAATCTTGTAGAAGACGATCTTCATTGGTGCTGAAATCTGTGTGATCAAGGAGCCCGAGATCATTTTCACCTATTTGCTATCTTGTAGAAGATTTTGTGTGATTCTTTGATAATCATCCTAGTAAATTCCTCTAAGTGAAAAAGGAGAAGAAGGACGTAGATGGGATTACATCACCCAGTGAATTTTACAATTTCTTGTGTCATTTACTTTAATTATTGTCTTGATTTACATTATATTATATTCTTTGAAAAAGACAAGCTAGTTGCAAAGTGATTAATTAATCAATCAAACGCTAAAATTATTTCCGCTGTGCTAACCCTGATTAAGTGATCTAAGAGTTACCCTACTTTGGTAAATTGCTAAAATCACTAAGTCTAAGTTATCTTTACCAAAGCGTTCAAATCTTTAAAAGTGATACGAAATTTTGGAAGTCGAAAAAGATTTCAGGGTCTATTCAACCCCCCCCCCCTCTAGACCCTTTCGTATGTCACTTGGGACCACCAACATAATTAGCACTCTCGACTAAATCAAGCTGGAGAGGCGAGCCACCTTGTTGACAATCAGCACTGTGATGATCTCCACCACAAGTTTCACACATGACTTGTACTTGATTTATTGGGAAATTGAAAGCATCTAACCTCTTGTTCAACATCTCCACTTGTGCAGCTAATGTTGTGGAGGTATCCACTTCATAGACTCCACTAAGCTTCTTGGGGAGTATTATTCTCTCGGTAGGCCACTGATAATTGTTCTCAGCCATATTCTCGATCATATCCCGAGATGCCTGTGGTGGTAAGTTCATGAGAGTCCCACCCACAGTTGCATCAAGATTGGTTCGAATGATGGGACCAAGACCCTGGTTGAAGATCGTCATTTCGGCCCATAACTCGAATCCGTGGTGGGGATGTTTACGAAGAAGTTCCTTGAAGCGCTCCTATGCTTCATACAGTGACTCCCCTTCAATCTGCCTGAATCCTTGTATCTTAGCTTTTATAGCTGCTATTTTTCTGGGTGGAAAATACTTGCTCAAAAATTTCTCTACCAACTGATCCCAAGTGTTTGGATGCAGTTGGAAAGGAGTCAAGCCATGCTCTAGCCTTGTCTTTCAGTGAGAAGGGAAAGAGCCTCAGTCTCACTACTTCATCAGTTACCCCATTCTGCCTAAAAGTGCTCAGAATATCAAGAAAACTGGCAATGTGAGCATGATGTTTTTCATCTATTGCACCCCAGTATTGATCATTAGTGATCATCTGAAGAATCACCGGTGGAATCTGAAAAGTGTTCGCAGCTATAGTTGGTAACACAATAGCTCCTGCAGCTCCATGAACAATGGGTTGCATATAGTCGCGCAGAGGACGCGGTCCATGCTGGCGTTGTTGGGCTAGAGTGTTAGCAACTGCAGCCTGAATGATTGCTTGAATAGCCGGATCATCTGGATTGAACCCTTGTGGACCAGGCAACAGATTGTTTTGATTATTGTCATCCATTGCTTCAGGCTGATTTCCTTGGTTCAGTTCTCTCCTTGCTCTATGGAATGTGCGTTCGATCTTAGAATCAAAATCAGCAAGTTCTACTTGAGAAGTGCGGGTCATGCACTACTCAAAAGACAAACCTGTCAAAAGAGCATAAAGAAACAAGGTAAAAATAAATAAATAAAACGACTTAATCTTAGAACAGATAAAAGAATCTCAATATCAAATAAAATAATTTTCCCCGGCAACGGCGCCAAAAATTTGACACACAAAAACCCTAGCAAGTGTACTAGTTCGTGCAAGTAATATAATGGATTTGAAGTCCGGATTGTCATACCCTAGAGACAATTGTATTCAATTGCTAAAATTACTGTGTTATCTAATTCTAAGTCAAATCAGATGATTAAGGTGTGAATTATGCAATAAAATAACTAAATTGAAATTTACCAACTAAAGAAAACACTAAAACTTGAATTATTATCAATGAGAGAAACGACTAAGACACACGATCCAACCAATTGTTCAATTTGATTACGAATTCTATCTTACCGGATTATTAGATTGATTAGGTTAAGGTGGAATTCCCTAAATTACTCACTATCCAATCTCTTGGTATAGCAATTCTATTTTCATTAACGATTCCTATATCTCTATATGAAATTCGAATTAATGAAAAAGCATTACAAGGATTCATGGAATTTCCCGTTTTCACGGAAAGCACACACAAGGAAATCGAATCTATCTCTAGTCAATTTTACGTTGTGATGTTTAATACCTAGATGCATTCCTAGTTTATCTCCTCTCGGTCTCAAAACTAAGCACAAGTTCATATGATTGGTGATCAAGCAATCATAGGCATTAATAACAAGTATTAAACATATAACCCAATTCAAAATTAATCCCAAAAAAAATAAGATTCATAAATCAAATCTCTCAATTTGCCTTCACATGGTCTCAGTCAAAGGAAAATTTAAGTCATGCTTGTAAAGGAAAAAGCAATAATTTATCTTGAAGAACATGTTTAATGGAAACGATTCAAAAAGATGAATTTAAAACTCCCTAATACAAGTTTGTGATGAATCTTGCTTGAATTCTCCATCTTCGTGGACAAAGATGGAGTATCTTTGCCTTCTTCATCTTTCCCAAAGCTTCTCCTAACCCTCTTGGAGTGTTTTCATGTCTCACAAATCGCAAAAGTGGCAAAAGTCCCGAATTTTGACCTAATAACGCGTATTTATAGATGCTGAAATCGGCCCTTAGCCGCGGATAAAAAGACGGTAGCCACGGCTAAGATCTATTGTTCACGTTTTTTTGCCTATTTTAGCCTTGGTAACTTCATATCTTCACAGCACAAAGGTTCCTTCATGATCACCATGGCTAAGGGTCTTCATAGCCGTGGCTAAAGGAGTATTTTGAGAACTTCTTTGATCTTTTCATTCATTTTTGTACAAATTCTCAAATAACCTATAAAAACACAACCAATCACAAAATCAAAGCATATGTGGCATAAATACACTCAAGAACTAATCAAAATACAAGAAAAGAAGCGCCTAAAAGGCGTAAAATACGAGCTTATCACTTAGTGTGTCTGGCCAACATATTTAAGATCCAATGCTTAATTTATCTGTTTGGGAGAAAGTAAATTAAGGTGCAAGAGGGATTAATAAGATCTTCTAAGTTAGTTGATGCTAGGGATAGCTACAAACTCCAGATGCTGCTAGCCGAGTTTATTTGGAGGGATAAACCTGAATAAATTTGGTGAAGATTCTAGTTTTCATGCATGCAGTAGAGATTGCTACAACCAATCTAGTATAGGTTATCATGAGCGAGGGATCTGCGTGATAATAATCTTAAGGAATTTTCCAATGTAGCAATATTTATGTGAAATACGAGAATACTGATATGATGAGAATTGATTAATTTGTGTCGACGCATGTGTCTTAGTTGTTTTTATTCATTGGTTTTCACATACTTTTAATTATTGTTTTTGTTAGTTTATGATTTATTTCTCTTTAAGTTTTCAATTGATTGAGTTAATTTATTGTTTTCGCTATAACACAAATCTCTGTGGGTTCGACATCCTAGACTTAACTATCCACTCTATTACTACACATGATTAGTCCTCTTGCTGTTAAATACACAATTAGATTTTTTTGCATCAAGTTTTTGGCACCGTTGCTGTGGAGTTGTCTGTTTTAGCATAACTATTTTAATTTAAGCTTTTCTTGTTTTTAAGTTAAATTCTATCTTTGTTTTAAGTTTTCGTTTGATATCCTTTTTTTAGGTTTATAACCCGATCTTGTGACAGAGATCTTGATGAATTTGATCCAGAAATCGAACGAACGACCTGAGCAAACCGACGAAGGTGAGCCATGGCAGCCGAATTTCCAGACATGAATCTTTCGAAGAATTGTGAATGGCTCCAACATATTCTACAAGGAATGCAGTCGGTACCATCTGTTCGTGGTAGTCAACCACCTAGGGTACACACTTTACCTGGTCCTATTGTCATACCACTTTTTCACTCACCAAATTTTCACATCCCATCACATCTTTTTAGTATGGCACAAAGTGACCCTTTTTATGGAGAAGACTATGAGTCACCACATGATCACTTGGAAAAGTTTGAAAACGTTTTGTTAACCATGCATTTTAATCCCAGAGACCTAGATGTTATCCAACTTAGGTTGATTCACTTTACACTCAAAAAATAAAGCCACTTCTTGGTATAAGTCCTTACCCTCACAGTTAATCACCACTTGGGGAGATCTCATTGAAGAATTTTTAAATAAATTTTTTCCACCTTCAAGAATCAATGAGCTTTGTAGTAATATTAAGGGGTTTAGGCAAAAGAAAGAATGAGCCGTTAGCAAATGGGTGGGATAGGCATAAAGGAATGATTAGGATGTGTCCTGACCATAATTTTACTCAAGATGAATTGGTGCAACACTTTTACAATGGAGTAAAGTCTAGGATTAGACACCGACTCAATGCTGGAGCCGAGAGCTACTTGTTGGGTCTTAATAATAAATCTGTCTGGGAGAAAATAGAGCAATTAGTTCGAGAGCATGAGTTATACCCCGAGGAAAAAGATGAGATCACACTTGCACCAAAGAAGGTAGCAGCAGTTAAAGAGGTTGGAGAAGGAGTTGAGCCTGAGGCCACAACAGAGGTTAACTATGTGAATCAGCAAGGACCTCAAGCTATTTTTGGAGGAGCCGAGAATTTCTCTCGAAAACCAAATAATCCACCATATGGAAATCCTGGAGCATACCAAGCACCTCGACCACCGTTTCAGTCCAACAACAACCAACGACAAGTGCAATTTCAGCAGCAAGGTCAAGGAAGACCTATGAACATTTATGATAGGCTCGATGCACACATTCGCAAATCGGATAAATTTTTTAAAGAACTCCACTTGATGCTAAAAGATGTCGTTACGGGAATGAAGGAGATACAACATCACATAGGGTAACTTTTGAATAGCCTTTCAGGAAGAAATACGGTTACATTACCGAGTGATACTAAGAAAAACCCGAAGGAGCAGTGCTTCGCAGTAATGCTTAGAAGTGGGAATGAAGTGAAGAATGCATACAGCACACCCGAATATGAATCACGTGATGTTTGAACGTCCTGTGACATTCCAGAGGCAGTGGATATCCCACTTCAGACGTCCGAACATGAAGGAGTTAATGTTCCAACGTTGTATCCTCAACGTCCGAACGTGGACCCATCTAACGTTCAAACATCCATAGCAGTGAATCCAGGTTGTAAGTCTACTATTATTGACCCCCCTCCCCCTATTGAAGTACGTTTTCCTTTTCCCTTAGCTCAGAAGATTAAAAAGAATGAACATGATAAGAGTTTCCTTTGTATTCTTGAGAGTTTGAGAGAAGTGCGCATTAATACTTTTGTTGTAGATGCTATCTTGCAGATGCCAAAGTTTGCGAAACTTTTCAAGGAAATTCTATCAAACAAATAGAAGTGGGTACTGTCTGCCTAGCCGAAGCATGTTCAGCGGCTGTGACGAACAATATGCCAAAAAAATGCAAGGATCCGGGTAGTCTATCCATTCCATGCACAATTGGGGATATGAAGTTCGACATAGTTTTTTGTGATTCCGGGGCCGGGATCAACTTGATGCCTTATGCACTCTTTTAGAAGTTGGGCCTTGGAGAGAAAAAATCCACAACTATGCTGTTGCAGCTCATAGATAAATCTGTCAAGAATCCTATTAGAGTGATCGAAGATGTCATGGTTAAAGTCGACAAGTTCTACTTTCCACTCGACTTTGTGGTTCTTGAAATGGAGGAAGACTCTGATGTCCCACTGATCCTAGGAAGACCATTCCTAGCCATAGGTAAAGCCACGCTAGACCTGGCGCATGGTAAGCTTACATTGAATATAGGGGATAAGAAAGTAACTCTGAATGTTTATAAAAGTTTTAAGCATGAATTTCCTGACAATGCTTGTTCTATACTAGATGTTTTTTATCCTTTTAAGGATGAAGTTTTGCAGGAACATTTCTCTGATGACCCGAGCAGTCAAGAAAGTGAGGGAGATACACGTACTAACGAGGTTAGAAATCTCGATACGATGGACCAAGTGGCTGTCACTACATCCACGGCATTGAAACATGATGAACCAATTAATGGGAGATTGGACAAGAATTCTAGTCCACTCCATGATCCCGCGACTTAGGTCAATTCTGCAAAGTCAAGCTAATGACTTTAAATATGCGCTTCTCTGGAGGCAACCAGAGATGTTTTTTTTTTTTATTTTGTCTTATTTTAGCTTTGTTTTGTTTAGCCTTGTTTGTTTTGTTTAGCCTTGTTTGTTTTTGATCTTGTGTTTTGTTTTTATGCAAAAAAGAGGTAGAATGCAGAAGAAGTCTTCAGACAACACGCCTGAACATGAGGAGTTCAAAGTTCGAACGTGTAGCATATGACGTCAGAATGTTGGTGTAGAACTTTTGAACGTGGGGTTTTGCGAGAGATCTTGTTAACGTCAATAGCACGCTGGAACGTGCGAAATTTCCACGTTCGAACATGGATCCTGTCAAAAAATAAGGAAAAAGAGGAGATGTCGTAACTTACTGATTTAAAAGCCTATAGCATTCAAAACACCCTCTTCCCCAAGATACTTGCGCCACATATATCTTACCTTCCAAAATCAAACTTTGAATCATAATCTATCCATTAAACCCTTCCATAACATCAAAACCTTCCATCATTACCAATACCAATTCCATATAAAATTCTTTTCACAAAAGGGATTTTTCTATATAAACCCATCTATCACAAACCATAAATACTCATACCTAATACAAACCCATTACATAATCTCACACAGAAATCGATTTCACTGCAGCTGTAGCTCAAGGGTTTTTATTATTCAGCAAGACAAGAGAAGAGAAGAAGAATAAGTACACAGTACCTTGTGTGACTCACGCCCGAACGTTGGTGTAGGACGTTTAAACGTCGGTCTCTGGACGTGAGCTCAATTTCTATGTTACAGCACTGTAAGTGATTGGCTTAATCCCTTCTTGATTTAATACTTGTGATAGCTGTGTGGGGCCTTTTCTGTTAATATTGTGTATTGTGGTATTGGTATTTGCTATTGTGGTGTGGTGATTGAGTTGAGCCAAGGAGAGGTTGTAGTGGACGAGTTTGGGGGAAAGTTGGAGTAGTGTCTATTCAATGGTGAGATTAAGATCCAAAAATTTGTGTCGAGGGGAGAGTTTGGGAGTGAACAAGGATAAAGGTGTTAAACAAGAGACAAACACTCCAAGGAAAGAAGGTAATATCAAACAACTTTGCAAGAGACTTGATGGATTTGAGCTACACAAAGAGAGATCTATAGGACTAAAGAAGATGTTCATGCTTGCCACAAGGCAACATTCTTATCATACTTTGCTACTACTCCGAGGATGATAGTACGTGCTTGGGTAAAGGAATTCTATGCTAGTAGTGCAAGCATGGATTCGAGAGAAAATTTACAAAATGTGGTATACAAGGTGATGGTCAGAGATAAGGACGTGGATTTTTTGAAACCAAATTTGAATGAGTATATGAACCTTCCTGTGCCTTCTAAGTGTGCCTATGAGACATTCGTGGAGCAATAGAAGGCAAATGCCTTGGATTGGGATATGGTCTTGAAAGAAATGCAATAGAAGGAGCAACTTTTTGTGATAACAAAAGAGAGATACTACCTAGGGATTTGTAGTCGGGGGCATTCTTTTAGTTCGAGTTCATTAGGTATTGTATTTTGCCTACTAGTAACTAGTCTTCGGTTAACAAGGAGAGAGTCCTTCTTATTTATTGCATTATGACCTTGAAGAGGGTAGATTGGGCTTAACTCATCTTCGATACTTTGTTGGTTCAAGTAAGGAGCATGGGGAGTGAGATGGCTAATCCATGCCTTCCCAAGAAGATTCCATTGATATTCCCATCTTTGATTAGCACACTATGCCTTAAGCAAGGAGTGAGGAGGGAAAGTGATGAGGGATTCGAAAGATCGGGAGTGGATATCGCTTTTAGGGAAGATAAGCAAGATAAGGCCCCGATGCCTAGATTCACCCGCGAACGGGGCAAGAGTTCAAAGAAGACCTCCACACCTATTTCCCTTTCCACTATCGCACATGATCTTAAAGTGATGAGGAAAGAACGAAAGGGAATTAGGGCGACACAATCCACTATAATGGCGAACATGAGGATGATGGCCCACTATCAAAGGGATTTAGCCCTTGCCATGGATCGTTCGTTGGGGAGGCCTTACTTCCCGTATCCACTCGTTCCCGCCTTCCACAGTATGCCCCTTGATGAGGAGAATGATGATGACACCACCAATGATGATGATGATCCCGCAACCGCCCCGACGAGGGTGCGGTCTTGATTGCTTTGTATCCTACCCTTTTCGTTTTTTTCTTTTTCTTTCTTTTTCATTTTTCTTCTTTTCTTTTCGGTTTTTTATTCTTTAGTTTTTAGTTAGGCTGTTTTTATGTTTTTTATGTTGTTTGCTTGTGATGCATGCACTTTTGGCATGTATGTGTCCTTATGCTTGATGATTAGTAGAGTTGAAGTTTAGATATGATGCAAAATTTGGACCCCATGTTTGGAGATACTTATTTTACTCACGAGGAGTCGAAGCTATATGAGGATGCATTAGAAGTTTAAGGATGTTTTTCAACATCATTGGTTGTAAGTGTTCTTTTTACCTTTGTGTATGCTTGTTATAACAACATTGGGGACAATGTTAGTTTTAAGTTTGGGGGTAGAAAAGTACTTATTTTGAACTTTGATAATGCAATCCTAATTTTGAGATTGAGTTTGGAAGAAAGTTTGTTTGATATCATGTTTATAGGCTTCTTTAAGAAAATCAAGTATGAAATTTTTTAAGTCCTTCCAATTGATACATTGAGATTGATTAACTTGAAGGAATGGCATGATTTCTTGAAATAAATTTGAATTTATGGACATATATATATTAGAAATTGCTCGTGGAGACCTAGAGTGGGATTGAGTTTCTTAGATGATTCACAATGCACATAAGTCGAGGGTAAAGGAGTTGATAGGATAACCATCTTGAGACACTTAAGGAGTTTTTCCCGAAAATATTGGCTTAGATCTTTCATAAAGATCATAAGATGAGTAGTTAATTTTGTATGCTTAACAATGAATAAGGTTGAAATTTTAGTATGACCAAAAAGTGGCCAGGCTAATATGTATTGGAGGTGAAAGTTTCATGCCTACATATTATACTATTATGCTAATTTGAGCTTTGCTCAAGCTAAAAGGAGTTGAATTGTTTAAAAGATCTAGTTTTATTTCGTGGCCTTTGACACTCGAGTGATTAAATTCTTAGGAGTGTCTCTACACTTCATGCCCTAAAACCATCTAGTTTGGGAGTCATTGATCTAAAACTTGATACATGGGTGCCGTAGAAAGCCTAAGAAAATAAAACATTGCACATGATCTACCCTTAATGAATTTAAATGGAAAGTCTCACATGAGTTTAAAGTTTGAATGTTTGAATTAATGGAATTTAAATGGCAATGAAGTTTCTATGATTCTTGTTCCTTGTGTTTGATCAAAAGTTGATGGATATGGGATTAATGTCCAAAAATTGGTAAGGATGCCTCTCGACTATAATACCTTAAATTTATTTTCACTACACCCTTTGGAGTCTTTTCGAGTTAAGGTGTCACACGAGCAAAAGTATTTGATATGTATAAGTATTTGTGAGCTTTAAAAGGTTGATGTTGGTAATTATGTTGAGATGTATTGATTTGATTTGGACTGAAAATTTGTTAAATTTTGTGGGTATATCGTCTGCAAACCCTCACGAGACTATACTCGTCCTTTTTGGGGAACATTAAGGTGTAAAGGCTTGTTACACGTGCTAAGTGTAATCGTTTACTCCACGAAAGAAAGTTTATCTTTATCTTTGTTTGTTTTGTTTTTGTTTACATTTGACTGTGTTGATGTCTATCATTACTCAAGGATGATCAATGTATAAGTTTAGGGGAGTTGATAGAGTTAAGAATTATGTGTTTTATAGTCCTTTAGTTGTATGATTTTCATAGAGCTAAGTATGATTTTATACCACATATGCGTGTAATATGTCTATTTTGAGTATCCAGGTATAAATCATAGCATTGGAGACAAAAAGGATGAAAGCAGCAGAAAGATGGAACTCCAGAGCAGAAAGTTGAAGAAGCTAACGTTCGAACGTGGAATCTCCAAATGTGAAGAGGTGTTATGCCTGAACGTTGAGAAAAGTTACGCACGAACTCCAGAAAGACTAACGTTCGAATGTTGGTGTTGGCAAAACAGTTTTGGAAATTTCCAAACCCTACATTTACACAGACTCTTCTCAAACCATGCTTATAAATACAAAGTGATGCAATAGGGTTAAGAGAGCGTTTTTTAGAGTTCTTCTCCAGCAATATCCTATCTTTTCACACTGAGAGAGAGAAAGAGTTAGACTAGGGTTTTATCCTTTGTAATTCTCCATAGATGTAGAGGAAGCTTGAAGGAAGAAGAAGATTTTCTACACAGTCATAGGGAGTTTTTGTTATTTGTTTATTACTTTCATGAATTCTTTAGTTGTTTTTCATATCATTATGAGTAGCTAAATTTGTAGACTAAGATCATGCTTAGGCCGAATTATGATTTTTGAGTTATAAAAGTATTTCTCGTATGAATAATTTATATTGCTTGGTGTTATAATCTTGTTCTTAATGTTTAGTGTGTCTGTCTAACAAATTTAAGATCTAATGCTTAATTTATCTGTTCGGGAGAAAATAAATTAAGGTGCAAGAGGGATTAATAACATCTTCTAAGTTAGTTGATGCTAGGCATAGCTACATACTCCAGATGCTGTTAGCCGAGTTTATTTGGAGGGATAGATCTGAATAAATTTGGGGAAAATTCTAGTGTTTAATGCATGCAATAGAGATTGCTACAACCAATCTAGTATAGGTTATCATGAGCGAGGGATCCACGTGATAATAATCTTAAGAAATTTTCCACCTTAGCAATATTTATCTGAAATACGAGAATACTGATATGACGAGAATTGATTAATTTGTGTCGACGCATGTGTCTTGTTGTTTTCATTCATTGGTTTTCACATACTTTTAATTATTGTTTTTGTTAGTTATGATTTATTTCTCTTTAAGTTTGCAATTGCTTGAGTTAATTTATTTGTTTTCGCTATAACACAAATCTCTGTGGGTTCAATATCCCAGACTTAATTGTCTACTCTATTACTACACACGATCGGTCCTCTTGCTATTAAATACACGATTGAGTTTCACGCATCAAACATAACAACGATTAAATTCAAAACGTGGTCGTTTCAAAAAATCACATACCACATAGGCAAATGATAACTGCTATCTCGAGATCACTGGCCAATGGATGATTGTACATGATCGCGTTTTTCGCATGCACACTTCGGAGCATAGTCCAGTCAGACCCATCAACCCAAACGACGCCGCTTCACTCAAATGCGAATTAAAAAAAACACTAAAAGACCCAAAAACACTGAAACAACCAATCCCACCTTGACACGTCATGACCACCACAAAGCACTGTTCACAACAGCCATCCACGCTTATAATAATTAGCTAATATATTATATTAAGTAAAAAATAAACATATAATATGGATATATGTATACTTTGACCACATGTATATCTATATATATTATTTTACGTTATATTTTCTATCCCTAATCACAATTTAGATTGTGTAATTCCTTCTATCTTCTTTTCTCTTCAACCTCTTTCATTATTCTTCCAACTCATGTGTTGAGTACAAAGAATACGAGAAATATTCCTACCATATTCTCTATAAGCCAAGATTTGATATTCTCCATGTTAGCACTAGTGCAGATAATTCAGTGTTTGAACTAAGGTGTGGATACACCTTAGAGGGGCAACACTTGGAGCGCTAGAACAAATCAATCCAGAGAATTGAAGCAGGGAATAGCTTAAAAGATTGTTGCAGATTTGTTCTTCAAGAAATAAACATGAGAAAAACTTTTTGTAAGATTTCTAATCTGATGGTACTGTTAGAATAGTGCCTTGCGAGCCAATCCTAGATAGGCTTTCTTTATCTATTCTTGTAATAAGCAATTTCATTTTACAT
The DNA here is from genome assembly GCA_019426215.1 of Buddleja alternifolia. NCBI lineage: Eukaryota > Viridiplantae > Streptophyta > Magnoliopsida > Lamiales > Scrophulariaceae > Buddleja > Buddleja alternifolia. The sequence goes on along the minus strand of CM033393.1, from coordinate 24,749,925 downwards.
TATATTAATAAAAGGCATTTCTTCATCTTATGATTATATTGTTATAAATGTATGATGAAGTCCCTAGAATTCACACATAGCTATGGGGCTTGATATCTCATTGGATGGATATCATAAAACAAGTCTCTAAGCTTGTGATTTGTAAATACTGTCCAAGTCATAGAATTATCAAGATGGACATTGATAATTCGGATAGACTTGCGCCTATGATGCACACTTTTAGTTAGAGAATGTCTCATTTTATAGACATTAGTGTAGCTGACACAAATGCACATATGCGGGTGCTTGTTGAGAACAAGTTCACTGATTACCCTAACTGAAACTGTCACGCCCCCAAATCTAGTTCCTAAAAGGCCAAAATTTGAAACCGTGAGCCTATCCAAACAACAGTTCAATCCAAAATCTCCAAACAACTTAACAATTCATAGTAAGTTCCCAACCCTAACATCGTCAATAGGATAAAGTAAACTTACTATCCATGTCTTAATCTGCAATTGTCACATCTAGGACTGTCCATGTCTACACTCATGATCTTCCGAGTTGGTCCCACTGTTCAAGTCACCTCTAACTGGAAGGAAGGAGTGAAATACGTAAGCAAAGGCTTAGCGAGTACCAGTGTACGTGTGAAAGCTGCTTAAAATAGTTTTAGACCCCAAAATGATAAATTAATAAGGTGAAATCAATAATAGTTTCTATTTTACAAAGGCTCATTGAAACCACGAGTAAGAATGACATTTGCGTTCAAGCAATAGCTAGTATGACACCAAGATCTTAGTACATGCACAATAAAGTTTTGATCAAAAATCATTTAAAATATGTGTTAAAAATGAATTTACGTTCATGGTAACAGTGGAAAATGAGTGGCATGATACTCAAGTTTCAAAACATGCATTTAAATAACAAGCAGTTCAATGCAAACAATATGTGCAGGACACGCTTAAGCAGGAGGGGACCATGTTAGCAATACCATTACGTTCGATGACTTGCCGAAGACACTTTGGGTACTGCTGCTTCTTCCTTATCACCCCAGAACACGCAGCTTAAAAGCCATAACCTTATACCTCCCCACGAAGGCTCGCGATGCCTGATTGGTCATATCCGGAGTATGCTACACGATCTAGTACCCACTCACCCTCAGTACACTCCGTCTTTAGGTATTGGGATTTGGCCGTGGATAGCGGGAACCGTTTATGACCGCAAGCCCATGTTTGACCAGCCGAACACTGCCCTATCCACACCTGACACTTGTGCTCGACAATTAACCACGTAATGTGCAACACGTATCACTTGAATATAGCACGATGTATGATCACAATTAATGTAATAGTAGCCTTTCAGCTCACGACAGAATATTCCTTTAATCAAATAGTTTTCAAGATATTTAGCAAAGAAACATTTTCATTGAAATCGTTTTCACAAAAAATGCCTTGAAATTATTCATGCAATTAACATTTAGCACCATGAAATGGTTAATGCAAATAAGTTCATGATTTGCTTATGAAAGTGTTGAAACTCATTTTCGTGTGAAGTATTGCAAGCATGATGAAAGTATATAGATTTATATACGACGTGATGAAATTTCCTTCCAGTTTTGAAAGACATATAACTATAATTTTGAGAGGCAACTTATCTCGTCCAATCGAATACCAAGCTCAAGTCGAGAATTCGAGTGATGCTCAACCTATCTCGTAAGTGCAATTACCTATTCCAAATAACTATACTCATCAATACGATCATAGTATCAATTCATTTGATGATTGTTAATTTTCAATATGATACACTTAATCGCAAATAATCAAAGATTAAGGCCAAGCCAACTTACGCAACACTTATCCTACTTCATGATGATATATATCTTCGATACCAAAAGATTTAACCTCCATTGTTCATTTGTGCACAAGATTACATCAAATCACTCCAATGTGTGCCTCCATTGTCGCGCATCTCCGCCATTATCCTTGTTTCTTCCCTATAACCTCCTAATCATCAAGTAAAAGTACCCATATATTCCCAAATAACTAAGCTTTCGTACAATGAAAATTCCATCACTACAAACAAAGCAAGAATAGGTTAAATCGGCCTTCAAAATCAACACCCCAAATCTGCCCATTCAGGTACCTCCTGCCACCTTTTACTAAAATCAACTTTATGGCCATATTACACTATATATCTCGGAAATTCTTAGCAATATAAACATCTACACAAGTAGGGATTTTTTCATAATGGTCTTGAATTTACAATTTAACCACTAGAAAGGCGATTTAAGGCAAAGAGATGTGGAAGACAGTTTCTAGAAATCAAAACAGCACACTGACAAGGACTATTTCATGGTCATTTTTGAACTATTTTCAAATCCTTTTTCATCAATTTTTACCATAAAACATATCTACACTCAATAAGGATTCTAAATATGATTTTTTATATACAATCAGAGCATAGGAAAAGGGGTTTTAGGGCAATTGAATATGCAACACTGATTATGGAACTGAAAAGAGATTAGTGGCAGCGATGGTTAAAAGCAAATTCTATAATGTTTACATACCTATTTACAAATAAAAATACGTCTAATGATATATACATTCATAGATCTTTCATATGGTGGTCGTTTAAGAGAAATTGGATCATGAGAAGGGTATTTGCAAGAAAAACAAAAATGGTAAACAATTTATGGGCTGAAAACAGAGCAATGGAACTCATGCTTTGAATGACAATTCTATTATATTTCCCTAACCAAAACCATGAAAACTCACCAGCAAAGTCATCTACACAAAGATATCTTTCCAACAGCTGGATTGCATGCATGGTCAAACCAACGAAAACATGGTTTCTGGCTACACGAACCTGGATGGAAGTTTCTGGAGCTGCGAACTCCACAGAGGCAGTGGTGATTCGGTGGTCGATTCTGGAACTTTAACAACCCAATTATCACAATATAACTTCATATTATTGTTCCTTGTCTTCTTAGGATGATATTCATATAAAGATATCCCAAGTTGGACATCATTTGGCACCTAAAATCCTGAAGACAAAAATATTGCCGTAGCAGGATTTCTGGGCTAGAGTTACTGGGAGTTTTTTGGTTTTTGTGTGATTTTCTCTTTCTTTCTCTAATTTTGCTGGAGGGTTTTGAGATTTTAAAGGGATAAAATGAAGGTAAGGTTTGATACTCCTTGGAACAAGAAAGGTTTGGGAAGAAAGAGATATAAGGTACCACATATATATAGAGTTGTGATGGGGTTTTATTGCAATTTGCTAATTATCTCTTTAGCCCCACAACCATTATGTCTTATCCCTCACACCTACTTGAATATAAATTGACATACAAGCCCAAAGTGCTAATACTAATGCATATTCAATCAAGTAATTTCCAATTCCTAAGGAGAGATAATAGACACTACTTGAATGTAAATTGATATACAAGCCCAAGGTGCTGATACTAATACATATTCAATCAAGTGATTTCCAATTCCTAAGGAGAGATAATAGACACCACACTAAGCTCCAAAATTTATCGAAATTAGAATAAATTCTTGTACATAATAATAGCTCCTTGTTTTCTTTATATTCCTACAAGGATCAGACTGATTACGTATACAATACTTGAATTCTCAATGCAGATGCTACGTAGCTAGTTCTTATCCTTCAAAGGCTAAGAGTCTATTAAGAACATCCATCGAAAAAAGGATCAACCTAAGATGATCGTTTCATAGCTACTGAGAATGAGTTGTCTTCAAATATATATACTACACCAGTCCAAAATAAGTTTCAAAAGATTGTGCTGCCATCATCAAATTAGTAAAACTGGGATGTCACAGAAACTTCCTAAATTGGAATTATTTTTATATATGTCGAATTAGGAGTTTCTTAATCACGATAGTGCAAGATTAATTCTTTGACTTGAGTCATCACAGTAATCTTGTATATTGACTTATTGCACTTTGACTCCTGTGCTAGTTCTTTTACAATGACACATATGGACTGGTGATTGGGTGTAGTGACTCGTATATGGAGGTTGGTGCTGACAACAAAGGATCCATTACTTGTCTAGATGAACAAGTGGATTTTCTATAATATTCTAAGTGGGACTGAGTTAGACCTTGGCCAAGGCAAGTAAGTAATTAATTAAGAAATGAGTTTCTTGAATTAATTAATCACCAGTCAAACACACTTGAATTATTAAGATTGAATTTACATGGATCTCGACCAATAAGATTCCTCGATCCTTAATTCAATTGGGAAATTAGTTGATGGAAGAATCTCACTTGCATGGAATGCGCGATTGGAAAGATTAACTTTGAATCGCCTACATCTAGGTCTTCAAGATAAGTAGCTAGAAACTTTTCTTTGATTTATGGGTATCTTATATTTAATGGAGATTAAATAATAAGATAGTTAATTAAAAGTGCTTAATTAATCGGGACAATTTAATTGTCCAAATTAATTCATAAAGGTTATGAACCCATTACTAGAATGTTGGTGAACCTAAATGGTCACACACAATACTCGGACAAATTCATTTCTTAGCTAAGGGAATGTAATTAGAAGTAGTTGAGTTAATATATTAATTAATTAGATTAATTAATTAAGACTTTTTATTTATTCAATAGTTGGATGAATATTTAATTAAGTCCAAAAGATGTTAGGTAAAAGTCTAGAAAATATTTAATTAATTGGGTAAGCCCAAATTAATTGGAAGAGACTTTTAATTAATCCAGTATGGTGGATTAAATATTAAAAGGTTTATTTTATAGCCTTGGTCAAAAATTTGGTGGAAGAAAAATAATTAAGAGAGTTTATCTAATTTTTTTCTAGAAAAAATAAGATTCCTTGGAGAAAAAGAAAATTAATTAAAATAGAAGAGTTCTATTTGGGAATTAATTAGTCTTCTATTCCTAAATAGAAAAGATTTAATGTAGAAGAGTTTTACATTGGAAAGAATTGCAAGAACGTAGTTCTGTAAATAGGACTAGTAGGGATTGAAAATCAAATGACTTTTGAAGCCAAAATTTCTGTTCCTCTTTTTATAGAAAATTGTTTCTCTCTCTCTCTCTCTCTCTCTCTTATATAGTATTCTTGAGTTCTTGATTATTCATCAAGATCTTGAATTCAAGAATTCTTCCAAAATACTTAGAGAAGTAATTATCTGCTTTCACCTTAATCCCATACACTATTCCTTAGAGTTAGAATAAACGTTTGTAGATCAACCTAGCTCAAGATTATAAATGAGTAGGTATCCGGGGTGTGGATCGACTTTAGAGGAGAAAGACTTGGGTCTCTGAATTGAATCAAGAATCCAATCAAAGGTATTTTTAGTGGAGAAATTCAAAATCTTCATCAAAGGGAAAAACGTAGAGGGTTGAATCAAGGAACAAAGAGCAAGCTAGGGAGCTTACTCTAATGATTTTTACGAAAAATCGAATAAGGTAAGATTTTCTTTATTTAAGTTTTAAATAACTAGTGTATAGATGCGCAAGCCTATGATACGTGATAAGCCTTTAGGATTAACAAACTCGCATGTTTAAATCCTAGAAACTAAAATTTTAATTTTTCGTTGTGCTTAGTCGGGCTACATGTATATTTCCCAACAGGTGCCATGTCTACCTAGCCTTGTTTAGGGGACGCCTCGCATTTAAATTTTGAATTTACGATTCCGCTGCGATTGGCATCCCTGGGGGTGTCCAGGATCCCAACATGTATAACTGGTATTGTTAGACAGACGGACAAACAAGATTGGGTTATCTGGCCGTCTATGCAAGTCCTCAACAATGAACCCCTGACTAACTTTGGGGATATATTGAACATCCGGTGTGAAATGTTAAGGGGCCTTGGTTTCTAGCCGAGGATATGAATGTTGTTATCAACGATAAAGAGAAAATCGGAGGCGCTTTAGTCAATCTTAGCAGATGTCGGCACTTTGTTGAATGCACTAACAACTGTGAGTTATTAGACCTGAAATTTAAGAGCAATCCGTATAACTTGGCCAAGGGCGGGAACTCGAAGCTGCAAGAAAGACTTGATCATATTCTCTGTAAATAGCAAGTGGTTTTACCACCACCTAACTGTTAGAGTTAGTGCCCGGCGCACCAATTATTGGGCGCCTTTCTATGTAATAGTAACTCTAGAGTTGAACAATCGTTTTCTTATAAATAAAGTCAATCTATTTTATAAGTGTGGCATGTCTTTATTCTTAAATTAGTTTTACTTTGGCTTAGAATAAAGTCCCGAAGGATCACACATAGCTATGGGACATCATTGCACATTGGGTGTGGCAATGATGGAATATGTCTCGAAGGCTGTGATCTTTTAACAAATGTTCCAAGTCGTAAAAGGGTTCATCGAGATAAAGGGATATCGTTGCAACCCGAAAGACTTGCTCATATGATGCATACTCTGGGAGAAGTGTATCTCGTTCCATAGATACTGGCACGGTGAAAGTCAATGCATATATGAGGGTTGCCATTCTGGTGATGGGCGAACTGAACAACCCCATGGAAGTTTCTAAAATGGATTCCCAGTTGAATGTGGAACTTCCAGTGGTCTTGTAGTATAAGAGTAATCCTTATGGACCTAAGATTCCATTGGATGTCTTATGCGTAACCGCACGTGTTCTTGATTTGTTACATGATCACTCTAGATGATCGAATATGGGCAAACTCAGACATATGCGTCTTACGTGGTAAGGCACGTGAGAATCGAGAGGAATCTATCTCTGACATTAGCCTGTCGGTTAATCTCCTATGGTTACATAGTGAATCGACTTAAGGAATCTTCGGCCGAAGTATGATATCTAAAGAGGCGTAGGGTTTCCTCGTTTAGATAGTCGAAGTCGATTTCACATAACGTGGGAAACATAGGATTGAATTAATAGAGCTTCGACTTAAGCCACTGCTCTAGATTCAATCGGGAGATTAGGTAGAGGAATCTTACTTATGCGAGGATCAAGATCGCAAAAGGCGTATCTTTACTTTCGTTTTATCTAGGTCTTCGGGACCCTATGCTAGGTGGGCAACCGCGATTTGTAAGTGCCGAGAATTAGCTTGGTGACTAATTCGAGGCTTGATTAAATCAAAGGATTGATTTAATCTAGTAGTTTCCATTTTAGGAAGGTACACTAGCACTGTGGGAAGGTGTACTTACTACTAGATAGAAACGAGTCTAAGGGGTCACACACTTACTCGAGAGAGTCACTGTTTGAATAAAATGTGATTAATCAATTTTGAGGAAATTGAGGGAATTAGGAAAGTGTAGTACTTTCCTAATATGGAATATAAATTAATTGAAGGATTCAATTAATTTTACTCTTTTAATTAATCTAGTAGAATTAATTAAATTAATGGACCTAGTAGAGTCCAAGTATTTTATTTAATTGGGTAAAGCCCAAGTTAAATAAATAATATGTTGGAAATTAAATTGGTTGGATTTAAGTAGACTTGTATTTAATTAATGGGTTGAGCCTATAATTAAATTAAGAAGTCAAAATTAAATCCTAGAGTCCAATTAATGGTGTTGACCGATTTTATGTCTTGAAATAAGGGAGGGGGGCGATTTTAATATGGTGGAGGAGGAAAAGAGTTTTCCCCTTCTCCTAGTCTTCATAGGATAAAGATTACTAGAGAGTTTAGGAGAAAGGAAGTTTCCTTTTCCTAATTGGACTCTAGGTAATCTTCACCTATAAATAAGAGATGATGAAGACTAAATTGAGAATGCTTGAAATCTGAAATTTTTGCCCCCTCCAAGCCACTAAAAATTGGCCACCTTTTCTCCTTCTTTCCAACACGACGTCGTTCTATTCATGTGTTGAATTAAACGACTTAGAAATATTCCTACCCTTCACATATTCAAGCCTAAGGCAAGCTTAGAATTGTTTTGTTGTCTAGCACGCAAGGCAAAACAATTGGTGACTTGAACGAGGTGTGGATACATCTTAGAGGTGCGACGCTTGGAGCACTCTAAATCGAAAGATACGAAAAGACGACGGGCAATTTCTCACCCAAGGGAAATTGTGTGGATTTGCACCACAGGGTTGCTGTGATCCAAAGCTCGAGGTGAAAACGAAAATTTTGAAAGGTATAATTTCGTTTACCTCCCTGTAAATTCGATCGAACCAACCCATATTCCTGTTTTCGGGTGGTTGTACGTTTACTCATGTAAAATTTTAACTTCCGCTGCCACGAGCCACCCGAGGGAATGAGTCAACCCAACACTAACTGCCGTAGTTCACCACCTACCATGAATATAGTCGGACCACTCACCCCTCTTACTTAAGCTTTCAGATACCAGTATCAGAAGGGACAAGGGAAAATATTTCTGCTTCAGCTTGCTTTGTTCGCAAACCCGGGCTTCACCACAATGATAATGGATAAATGGCATCAAGGCACTAATCAGGGCATACATGACCAATTACATGATATTAGTTGGGAAATGAAGGAATACAGCAGAGATGTTTTTTGGAAATATTTAGAATAAAAAAGAGCTCAATGCAAGAATCAACGACATTCAGAGATTGCAAGAATGTGTTTTTAACAGATATTTGCAAAAGATGGAAATTAAAGTGCTCGAAAAATATCAAGACATTTTGAAATAGGAGAAATTGATACAGAAACAAAAATCGAGAGTTGACTGGCTTAAAGCGGGTGTTTTTAATAGCCAGTTCTTTCATATGGTGACCAAAATCCTTTAAAACCACTCCAAAATCCATTGCTACAACCTGAAGATGGGACGTTCGAGACGGATTTGCATGGGATGAAAAATATGGTTGTTAACTTGTTTAAGAATCAGTATGGCCAAGGCACTCCGGCTTAGAAATACAGGCACAAAGGGTTTCTTGCATCTTTGCCGTAAGAAAGTTCACATGTTACAAATTCCGGTGACCAAAGAAGAATGCAAGCAAGCAGTTTGTGATATTTAATCAAACAATTGGTGACCAATCTGTTAGGAATCCTTGATCGGAACGCAGAGGAAATTAAAACATGCCGGATTCCTAGTTGAATCACTTTTATGGTTGTTGATGATTTTTCATATTTCAAGAACATTAATCATAAAATTGAATTATCTTGCTTGAAGCGTGATTCGATTCTTGATCTACAATCTACAACAGCAATCCCCGGGACTCCTGTCTCTAGAGCTTCACATGAAGTAAGCTTGAATTCTCCGGATTCCTCTCTCCTTGTGAAAGACGGCTAGGCAGAGAATAGGAGAAGGGGTTTTCTGTTCTGTACGTGTTAGGCGGATAAATGGAATTCTGCTTTTACCTAGGAGTTTGAGGATTAAATAAATCCTCAAATCCTAAGGCCCATAGTGGGCGCCTCTTAGGGCCCTAGTGGACGAACCAGATAGGCTAAGTTGGCCTAGTCAACTTAGTCCATCTTTTAATTAATTAATCTAGTTTAAATCCAATTAAACACATAATTAATTAATTAATCAATTCTTTTAAATTCAAATAATTAATTAATCTAATTAATTTAATACTTGAATTATTGATTTAATTAATTATCATTTAATCTGATTAAAAAATTAATTAAATCAATTCGTCCTTTTATTTAATTCGTCCATCCAATGACAAATTACCAAAATGCCCTTACAATGAATACATAAAGATATCTCGCTTACTTCTTATAGCGCGACTCTCTAGGTTCTTCTCAACTGGCAATGGGAGGATACCAAGGAATGTGGGTGTCACCTAGCCAGTCCCGTGGACCCACATCGCAGCCCAATCGAATACAAAAATGATTGTGTCATTACGAACCTCTAGATCATAAATACCATATGAGTATAAGCCCTTCACTGACATATTCCGATCGAGTGAGAGTCATGGAATATGTCAAACTCATAAGACTCGATATTGTGCAATTGGTCATAGTAGATGAAATTACCAAACTACCCTTCGTGTTCCACACGAGTTAGTTTATTTGCTTTGGCAAAAGACTTGTCATTTCATTTACCTATGATCGCACAGGATACATTCTCGTTTACTATCGAGACAGTGAATCCCATTTTGGCATTCACCTCACAACTGCTACTTGTCTCATTGAGATCGCACTTCGAGGTCAACCCCATCAACGGGTAAATCGGGTCTAACTACTCTAGTAACAGATCCAATGCTACAAGCACATTGATCGTGATCCCTCAGGTCTAAGACTCACGCATACTATTATGATAAGTAATCCAATCATTGACAGTCACCGAGTAAATACCCATGTGGTCAGATTACTACGAGTCGTGTTTGAATATATCAATTCCAATGATATATCTATGGCACAAGCTCACACTATCTAATAGTGTTCGACTGGCACTCCTTGTCAGAGCATGTGTCATACAAGTCGAATCTTAATGCCCAATTAAGATTTCTCGACCTGCAAACCCCTTTAAGTGATCAAGTACTAGACTCTTCCAGTGCCATATCCTTATTCCATAAGGAGTAGAAAGTCCTCCTTGATACACATGGACTGTTTGTTCAATACTTGTTAATGCCATACAGATTTATATGAACAAAAAGATAATTGCCTTTCTATAAATAGAATAAAATTGTTTGTACAACATAATGAAGTGCCCTATACAATCTATTTCCTCATTGGCATCGAGGGAACACATCTAACACAATCAATTGTAGGCATTAAGAACAAATCACAACAATATTGCATAAAATGAGATTAATTGATTAAAAATAAAAATCAAACATAACAAGCACAAATTTGGCCTTCACATGGTCTCGATCTATATAAGTTTAGATCTTAACGAAAGAAATAAATGAATGTACAAGAATTCCTAAAGACATGATTTTTAATCTAATCTAAAAGTAAACATAAAACATCCAATTAAATCGTATCGTCGATTGAGTAAATCTTGATGCCTTGGTATAGTCGAATCCTGAAGTATCGGTTCCTTGTTTACTTAACTAGAGTTCGCAAGTCTAAGAGTCTTAATTAGGCATTAAGACCAGACTTGTATGACGCAAGCTTTGACAAGGAGTGTCAGTCAGTCACTTTGAATGGTGGGAGTTTGTGCCATAGATATATCAATGGAATTGATATATTTGAACACGGCTCGCCGTAATTCAATCACATGGGTAATTACTCGTTAACTATCAATGATTGAATTATTGATCACAGTAGTGTGTATGAGCCCTAGACATGAGGATTCACGAAGATTGGACTTGTGATACTGAACGAGTTATTAGAGTAGTTAGATCCAATTCACCCTTTGGTGGGATCAACCTCGAAGTGCGGTGATGTAGGTAGAATTCGAATCTTGGGCCAAGCTGAGGAAGTCCAAGGCTTAATGGGCCAAAGCCCATTAAGATGGAGAATTCGGGTCCATTCTGGAAGATGTCCAACCTGAGCTAGAAGACCTGGAAGACCTGCCAACCTGGACCTGCGAGAAAGCGCGTATCTATATAAGGCAATGTTGGGGACAAGTATCAATCAAGTCAATACTTACCTTAAGTGAAGATCTAGCGGGATTAAGCAATAGATTAGCATTAATGATGAGTGATCCATGATTAGATATATCCTAAAATTAGAAGGATGCTGATTTATTCCCTTACCATGTGTATAATTAGTATAGTTGACTTTCTATAATTTACCCCACACCATCAAACTTGTATAAATACCCCACCCCAAGCATAGTAAACGAGACCCTTTTGAATCCCCGTCGACGTAGGTCTAATTTTTGGACCGAACCACGTTAAATCTCTTGTCATTTACATTATTGCACTTACATTACTCGATTATATCTCATAATTATACTCATATTATCCCTATTATTAATATAAATATTATTGGTGTGAAACCCACATACATCAATTGGCGCCGTTTGTGGGAAATCTGAGTCAAAGACGTGAGGTAAGCTTAATATTTTTTACGTGTTTTTCCGTATAACAAGTTGTGATGGCAGATCCAAGTATAGGGGAAATGATGAACGTTGAAGGAAATGCTGGAAAGAAGGCGTTGCTGTCCCCGGGAAGGAGATCAGATAGCCCCAAAAATGCCAGCCATGTTAGCTAGGTGTTTGGTGGATGAAATGCGTGATCCCATGGGCGAAAACTCACCAGGGGCACAAAATGGAGGGAGAGAAGGATCACCTGGTGAGGTGGTCATGGTAGATCTGATCGTGAGCAAGCTGAGAGGAATTATGGACGAAGCTGTCACAGCTGCATTCGAATCTAAACTGGTAGGTATGCAGGATTTACAAAAGGAGGGCAACTTTGCATCCCCACCACCAAAAGGGATGCCTAGGGCGGGAGACGAGAAGGTAGGGGGTAATGGTAACTTTACCCGCGAAGGAAGTTCTGGAAAAAGGGTAGGAAGGCAAGGTTTCCTAGAGCAGGAAGGAGATAGGGAAGAGAGCGAGCCCCAGAAGAAATATCAAGCTCCCAAGGGACGCCAGATGCGTTGGATGAACCTGGAAGAAATAGAAGAGCTAGAAGGATGGGTACCCTCGCCTAAGGTGCCAGGGCAGTCGCGTCAGGTGCGGCAACAACGTCCTGGTGCAATAGGAAAGACAGATCTGCAAGAGTTCCAGCCGCAAGGCTGGGCAGGCAAAGCTGGAGAACTGGAGGATGAAGCCAGTAATTATGAGTCTGCCCAATCTCTTTAGGGAGATCAGGAAGCAAAGCGGAAAACCCAGAGTAAGCCAAATCAACTTGAGCTCATGGCTAGGAGAATGGAGGAGATAGAGAAGAAGGTGGCAGTTGGGAAAGCTCAGCTAGTAGGGGAATTCCATTCTCGGAATCCATCATGAAGGAGAAGCTACCCCGAGACTTCAAGAGTCTTTCATCACACCTTATGATGGTACTACTGATCCTGAGGAACACCTATACACTTTTTGGAACTATGCGCTGCTGCATAGGTTTTTCGATGCAATCAAGTGTAGAGTGTTTTTAACCACGCTGGCCAGGTCTGCCTAACAGTGGTTCAACCAACTACCTGAAGGGGTCATTAGATCCTTTGCGGAGTTTAGCTCCAAGTTTATCCATCAGTTCGCCAGTAGCAAAAAACATGGAAGAACCCCACTAAGTCTGTTTAATATCAAACAGAGGGGGGATGAAACTTTAAGAGCATTTATTAGATGATTCAGCATTTGTTAGATGATTCAGCACGGCCACCCTAGAAGTACCCTCTGCCATGGCAGACCTACAAACTAGTGCTTTCACGCAGGGACTGCGGGAGGGAGATTTATTTAAGTCTTTAACCAAGAGACCAGCCTGAGATTTCGACGAGTTACTTAGAAGAGCTGAGAAATACGTCAATATGGAGGAGGCTCGACGGATAAGACGAGCTGAACAAGGCCATCCAAAAAAGGATAAGTTGGGAGATGAAGGGCAAGGCAAGGCCCACAAGAGTGAAGGAAGGAGCTGGGTTCTAGGACCTTCTCCTAGGCCCAGCATAAGAGCCAGGACTGCATACATACCCTTGAGGGGTTCCAGAAACGAACAACTGATGGCTGTAGAGGAGAAAAGCATCGTACAACGGCCAAAAGGAGCGGAGAAAGGACCGTAGAATCCAATTTGCCGGGTGTATTTCCACTACCATAGAGAATATGGCCACGACACAGATGCCTGTCCCGAGCTGGAAGAGGAGATCCAACGGCTAGCCAGGTTGGGCTACATGAAGGAGTTCGTTATCCAAAACAATAATCAGTATGGAAGGGGCGGATCAAGCTTAGCTCGAGGAAAAGGAACCTGGGGACGAGGAAGGGGAGCCCCTGGAAGATGGCAAGGACGAGGAGGATGCAGAGCTGGCCTCACAGGAAGAGGAAATTTTCCTTAGCAGGTCGGCAAACTACCTGAAGCTTGGGGAAAGCAGGACCAAAAAGAGGTCAACAGGATAGGTCGAGCTACAATACACATGATCGCAGGTGGTTTAATAGGGAAAGAAACCAAAAGATCACTGAAAAAACAAGTAAGGAAGGTAGAAAATGCACCTGCCTTTTTTATGAACGTCAACCAATGCAGACCTGGACAGGAAATTTGCTTTGGACTAGAAGATACCAGGAGCGTCCTAACCCCACATAATGATGCTTTAGTCATTACAGCAAATATAGCTAACTACGATGTACAGCGAATCTTCATTGATAGTGGCAGCTCAGTTAACATCCTATTTTATCAGGCATACCATCAGATGAGCTTGGGACAAACCAAGTTGGAAGAAGCGAAAACCTCGCTGTTTGGCTTCGCGAGAGAGGTGGTGCAACCTGTGGGACAGATCACTCTACCCTTATCCTTAGGAACTAGATAAAGGAAAAGGACTATGTTAACTAAATTTTTAGTCGTAGACACGCCGTCCGCATATAACGTGATACTAGGAAGACCTGCCTTGGTCTTATTTGAAGCTGTCATCTCCATACCACATATGAAGATTAAGTTTCCCACACCCGAGGGTATAGGGGAAGTATTGGGAGATCAACATCAATCCTGAAAGTGTTACGTGGCGTCACTCAAACAAGTGGACAAGCCTCTGGAAGACAAGAAGCGCAAACCTGATAAAGTTGGTCTCGAAGATGGCGGAGCAAAAAAGAAGATGGTCTCAGCCCACGTTGAGCCAGTGGGGGAACTCATGAGTATAGAGCTCGTGCCAGGGGAGGTGGATAAAGCTGTCAGGATAGGATCACACCTGAATCCAGAAGTGAAGGAGGAGTTGATAGCAACGTTGCGCAACTACGCAGATATATTTTCCTGGTCAGCTAACAACCTAGTAGGGATCAACCCAGCTGTCATACAACACCATCTGAACGTGTACCCAGATGCAAAGTCGGTCATACAAAAGAAGAGGCACTTCATACTAGAGAAGGATGCCATAGTCCGGGCTGAGCTGGATAAGCTCCTCAAGGCCAGGCACATTGCAGAAATTCAATTCCCAGAATGGGTCTCTAATGTAGTCTTGGTGCCTAAGGGAGGATCAAAATGGAGGATGTGCATTGACTTCCGCGACCTAAACAATGCCTGTCGAAAAGACCACTATCCATTGCCACGGATAGACCAGCTGGTGGATTCCACAACTGGATTCGAATTACTAAGTACCATGGACGCACAAAGTGGGTATCATCAGATACCTCTATACGAGGAAGACCAAAGGAAGGTTAGTTTTATAACTACCTTTGGCACGTATTGTTACGTGGTTATGCCCTTCGGATTAAAGAATACAGGAGCAACCTATCAAAGGTTGGTTGATATCATGTTTCGTGACCAAATCGGGAAGAATATCGAGGTGTACGTTGATGACATGGTGGTAAAAAGTCGAGCTACTAGCACGCATGTACAAGATTTACAACAAACCTTCGAGACGTTGAGAAAATACCAAATGAAGTTGAATCCAGCAAAGTGCGCTTTCGGAATCAAGGGAGGAAAATTCCTCAAGTATCTGGTTATAGAGAAGGGGATAGAAGTTAATCCCGAGAAGATCAAAGCAATCCAAAACATGGCGGATCCTCGAGATGTCAATGAGGTGCAAAGATTAAAGGGGCGAATCACTGCCCTAAGTCATTTTATTTCCAAATCTGCCTAAAGGAGTCTTCCGTTCTTCAAGATATTGCGAAAAGCTGAAGGCTTCAGTTGGACGAAAGAATGTCGGCAAGCCTTTGCTGACCTGAAGGAGTATCTAAGTCAAATTCCGCTGTTGACCAAATCTGTGCTTGGTGAATCGTTAATATTGTATATAGCGGTAGCTGACAAAGCTGTCAGCACGGTCTTAGTTCGGGAAGAAGAAAAAGTTGAGAAGCCGGTATACTACATTAGCAAGGTCCTCAGTGACACGGAGACGAGGTACTCCGAAATTGAAAAAATGGCATTTGCCTTAGTTATAACGGCAAGAAGGTTGAAGCCATATTTGCTGACATACAAAATCATAGTCAAAACCAATCAGCCACTCAACGCTATGTTGGGCAAAGCTGGAGCATCAGGGAGGTTAGTCAAGTGGGCGGTCGAGCTGGGAGAATTCGAGATAGAGTATGTAGCTCGAACAGCAATAAAGTCACAAATTTTGGCTGACTTTGTCACGGAAATGACCAAACCTAATGTGGCGAAAGACAAAGAAGAGAAGGTGTGGTTGGTGCACGTAGATGGCTTAGCTACGCAGAATGGGAGTGGTGCAGGTGTGGTGCTCACCATGCCTGAAGGCGACCAACTTGAGTATGCCATCAAATTCGAGTTCAAGGCAAACAACAATGAAGCAGAGTACGAAGCCTTCACCATAGGCCTCCAAATGGCACTCAAGGGAGGAGCTAGGAACCTGATAGTATATTTAGATTCGCAGCTCGTGATAAAACAAGTAGAAAGGGAGTATGAAGCCAAGGAGAAGAGAATGATGGAGTATCTAAAAACCAAAGATACCTTACGAGAAAACTTCGATAAGCTGGAGGTACACCAGATACCTCGAGCTGAAAATGCGAAGGCAGACTACTTGTCAAAGCTGGGTAGCTCTGTCACCGATTGCAAGACACGGCAAATCACCATCCAGTCTGTAGCAAGATCTAGTAGTGGTAAGGAGGTCTTGCAGGTGGAAAAAGGAGACAATTGGAGGACCGAATTAATCCAATATTTCACGAATGGAACGTTACCCGAAGAACAAAACTCCAAACAAAAGTTGCTCACACGAGCATCTAGGCTCACCATGATCGACGATATCCTCTATAAGAAGGCGTTTGTGCAGCCGCACCTAAAGTGTGTGTCCAAGGAAGAAGGAGGCTACGTGCTCAGAGAAATCCATGAAGGGTTTTGCGGCAGCCACATAGGAGGGGCTGCCCTAGCAGGGAAAGCACTCAGAGCTGGATATTTTTGGCCGACTTTAAAAGAAGATGCAGCCGAGCTGGTGAAGAAATGTGAACAGTGCTAGGTGCATGCCAGCCTTATCCATCAACCTGAGGAAGTGATGCGCACAATGAATGTCCGTTGCCCATTTGCAAGATGGGGCATGGACATTGTGGGACCTTTCCCTATAGAAAAGGCCCAAAAGAAGTTTCTACTAGTACTAGTAGATTATTTCAGCAAGTGGGTGGAAGCTGAAGCTCTAGCCCGGATCACGGAGGCAGAAGTTATTCGGTTCTTATGGAGGAACATAGTGTGCCGATTTGGCATACCTAAAGAGATAATAGCTGATAATGGACGACAGTTCAGTGGAGCAAAGCTGAGGAGTTGGAAATTCAGCAGCGTTTCAGTTGGGTGGCTCACCCTCAGACCAATGGTCAGGTTGAGGTCACCAATAGAATTATAGTACAAGGTTTAAAAACCAGGTATGCATACTTGAAATCTCTCTATTGTATCAATTTCCTTGTTTCAAATTTATCATCCAATCCTATATACCTCCTGTATAAATGTGTTGCTAACCCATTTGCAAAACTGAAACCTCGGTCAAATAGACTGGAAGGAGCGGGAGGGAATTGGGTAGATGAACTACAATCTATATTATGGTCGTATCGGACCACTCCCAAGTCTACTACAGGAGACAGTCCTTTTAACCTGGTGTACGAAGCTGAAGCTGTCATACCTGCAAAGATCAGAGTACCGACCCACCGGGTCAGGTACTTTGATCCAGAGCACAATGAGGAGAGGTTGAGAGAAGATCTGGATTTGATCGAGGAGAACAGGACGAGGGCATATCTACGAATGGAGAAATACAAGCATAGAATCCAAAAGGCTCAAGGAGTAAAAATGAAGACCCGAGCTCTCCAGGTAGGAGACCTGGTGCTAAAGAGGGTGGATGTTGTCCGTACAGTGAGAAAGCTGGACCCCAATTGGGAAGGTCCTTACAAAGTGGTCAAAGTAGTAGCAGAAGGAGCTTATGAGTTGGTGGATGGCAAGGGAAAACCACTCACTCGCCCTTGGAATATTCAAAATCAATTTTATGTCTAAATGTTCTTTACCCTGACTGACGCTATTATGAGCTGAGTATTTTTCAGGAATACCTAGAAGGAATGTAATATCCCGCCTGCAGGATTGGATGCAGAGCTCCACTTGGAAGTTTTAGTAAGAATTTGCTTTGTTTTTATAAATTTTTGCGAATGTTGTACCTATATTTTGCTATGCGAATAAACGTGGATATGCTTATGAAACTGTGAAAAGAAGTAAGGAGGAGTTGGTGGAATGGGAGGTAGCTGGAGGTAGGATGCACCACCTAGATGGGTAGCCCGGATGCACCACCTGGATGGGTAGCCCGGATTCGTATAGCCAGGCGGCTTGCAGTTTTGAATCCGATGGCCCCATACCAAGAGGATATAAGGGTAGGTTGGTGCGGAGTTATTCTGGGAATAATTCTATGACCAACTCGCATTGGAAGATCGGGGTTAAGGGAGTTACAAGGTTAGTTGGAGATATAAGGCTAGAGGAGGGGACTAATTCTCCCACTCCTGGCTGAAATAAGGAGGGAAAATCGGGAAAAGAGAGTATAAAGAGGGATGGCAACGGTAGCAGGCTGGCCAGCTGTGAGCCCGTTGATGAAATATGTGGGAACGAAGAAGAGAAAAAGGGGAAACAAAGAAGGTGAAAAATAAGAATGGCAAGTCTCCACGACTGCGCATAAGAATGGCAGGTCTCCACGACTGCGCATAAGAATGGCAGGTCTCCACGATTGCGCATGAGAATGGCAGGTCTCCATGACTGTGTGAGATTAGCAGGTCTGCATGACTGTACGCGGGAAGGGCAAGTCTCCACGATTACATCATGGCATAGCTAGAAGCTACGGCTCAGCTAGTGCTCTATCAAAATTTATTAAAGTAAAACTAACAAGGTGGTCGGTAGAAAGAATGTTTGTCTGTTTGATATCTTTCAGAAAGGGTTCCCAAGCCAGAAAGGAAAGCACATGTATGGCTTTAGAAAGTTGTAAGTATTGTCTCACAATATTCAACGCTTTAAGCTTTATTTATACATTAAATGTTGAAAGGGCATTATTAATACCATTTGGTAACCAAACGGTTAAACCAACCTGCAGAGTAGACTAACCTACCTCCCGCAAGGGAAAAAGCAAGTTTTGTATGTTCAAAATTTTTAGGAAAAACAGTAGACATCCTCAGGAAATGGTATACAAAGGCACTCCAATGAATAAGCAAGTAAGTATAATCATGCACATCAAAAAGCTATGAAATAAACTGTGTCAAATGCAGGAACAAGAAAGGAAGCACATTAAAGCATATTCCTAATACTCCCTTAAGGGGAAAAAAACCATCACAAAATGTCTCTGCCTAAAAATAGGCAGACAAAACACAAAGACAGAAATTAAAATTATCCATGGGGGCTACATATGCCCAAAACAAAAACTGGGAAAGATTGTACAAAGGCTACATATCCCAAACAAGCACCAGCACCAATGTTCCTAAAAGATTATGCTGCGGGGTTAGTCTCAACCTCCGCAGGTGTATCATCCACCTAGCCAGAAGGAGTTGTGTCCGCAGCTGAGGGCGGTTCCACCACGATACCTTCAGGTAGGATAGCCACAAGAGGGGTTATAGGAGAAGCTAGAAGAGGGTCCTCTGGAGGAGCAGGGGGCTCTTCACCCTTGGAGTGAGCCATAAAAGCGGCGGCAGAATCCAGGAAGAAGGTAGAGCTGCCAGTAGGAGGATAGCCCTGAGCTCGGAATTGAGAGACGCACCAATCAAACCCCTTGAAGAAAAAGTCTAGGGATTGGTCATCCACCTTAGCAGCAAATTCATTAGAGGTTAGGAGAGCTGCTTTCTGTGCAGCAAGCAAAGCTTTGCCCTCCTCCGATTCAGGAAAAGCCTCTGGCCAGGCTTGACATTCTCTGCTTAAAGCTTCCTGTAGCTGCGCAGCTTGGCTATCCAGAATAGCTTTTTTCTCATTTGCCAACTCTTTGGCTTTGGCTGCAACCTTGTTGTAGCGGGATTCGTGCCTACAGCTCTTTGAGCATTTTCTGCTCTTTCTCCTCCCAGGGCTGCTGGGCCTGCTTGAGTTTGTTTAGCTTTTTGTCCAGGTCATTGACCTCATCTAAGCGGTCCAGGTCCAGGAAAGACTGGATAAATAGCTGGAAGAACTGCACATACGAAGAACAAGTTAACAAGCATGGAACTATAAAAGAAAACGGAGCTGAATAAACCAAGACAATGACGTACCTTCGGAGCAACTTCTAAAGTCATATCCATAACTTCTTGGCGGGGAAGGGAGGACAGATGGTGGCGATCCAGAGGGTTAATAAAACTCTTCAAGTATTCCCGCAAGGTGGCACGATCCTTGGTCTTCAAAATAGATTGAGGTGGCATATCCTGAGCTCTAGAGCGCATCCGTAAAGCTGGCGGATCAGGAGTAGCAAAAGAAAATTGAGGCATGAAATCTCTAAGATTTCCCTCAGAACCACGACGTTTGGTAGGAGGAGCATCAGAGGAAGCATCCGGGTCAACTGGCCTTTTGCCTATGGCTATCTCCTTAGCCGTGGACGGGTCCCGACTTGAACGACCTACAGCAGCTTGGGGCTGGGATGAAGAAGCAGCTACTTGAACCGCACCTGGGGGTAGACCACCTGGGGGAGGGGGAGGGGGAGGCAGAGCTGGAGGTGGACCTCCAATCAGTTTCCCGCTGCGCTTCAAAGCCTCGGCAGCTCGAGTAGCATCCATTAGTTGCTTTGTCCAAAGTAAACATAACCAATATCAGCACACAAAAGGCGAAAAAACAGAAGGGGCAAAACAAGCGCAAAGCTAGACTACCTAAAGTCTCGCCCTGCATATCAACCTGCACAGGACTTAATCCAAAAAGATATAAGAGACGGGGATCGGTCAACTTCCTCAAGTCTCTAGGCTGCCAATTCATGTAGGCCAACAAACTTTTATAGATAACAGGCATCGCGTGAACGCGATAGGCGTTGGAACCCTCAATACGATCAAGGAAGTCACGGCAAAAATCCCACTCTTCATCCTTGGGGGGGATATGAAAAAATAATTTTTCTTCCACTCTTTCTCGGTAGTAGGATATGAGCCAATGAAGGCTGTTTGCCAGCAAGAAGTAAAGAGAAGACCCCTCCCTCGGTAGAAGATGTGCGGGGAAGAAACAAGGCATAAAAGAAGTCAGAAGTAGGTGTGTGACCCAAACTCTGGAGGAGCACAGAGAAACCTGCCATTATACGAATGGCGTTGGGAGCTAGCTGGTTTAGGGGAAGCCTAAACTTGTTAACAATGGAGACAAACAGGGGAGGTATGGGGAAGCGCAGACCTGCGCGAAGCTGAGCTACATAGAAGCAAGTAAAACCTGGAGGTGGGCGATGGGGCCTATCATTCGCAGATGAAACTACAACCTTATAAGCATCCGAAATACCATAGTTCTGGCGTAAGATCTGACCCTGCCTAGGGGTAAACCTAGAGGTGAAGACTTCCCAAAAGAAGGTATTCTGGGCGATCAAGCTTTTTTCCCGACTATTCAAAATAGCTAAATCCACTTCCCCTAGAGCATCTGGGTCAGGAAGGTTCAAATCCTCATTATCTGAGGGAGAACCAGCCTGCCCCACCCTGGAATTAACAGTAGGAGTTGGTGATGGAGGTTTATCCCCACCGCGACCATCTGAAAGAATTTTGGAGGAAGAAAGATCCACAAAATCTAGGTTTCTTAAAACCTGGGTGGCACTAAATGAAACCTCCACTGAGGGAAGAGACGAGGAACTCTCGGCCATAGCCATGGCGTCAGGTTCCAACAAGTTCATAGGATTGGTATAGTTTTCGGAATCTGAACCTAAACTATTCGACATATTGACAAAGAGACACAGCAAAACCAACACAACCGAACGATTCACAACAAATTAGAAGTAGTAAAAAGCAAAGAGGATAAGGGAGGATAAATACCTAGAGATGGGCGGCGAACGTGGAGTAACTGCCAACTTGAGGAAGGGAAAGAACGAGAAGTGGAGGAGAAAGTGGGAAGAGCTCTTAAAGGAACAGGCAGAAGAACATGGAAGGAAGAAATTCAGTTTTTTGGTAACTGAATATCTTTTGAAAATACCCCTCCGAAAAGAAAGGAAAGCTTTGGAAAAAGACGGGTTAGATTATTAACCCTACACGTGGCCCTGATCTAGAAGTCCGAAAAGGGGGGCAGTTATGGCAGCAAGAAAATTGGCGAAATGATGAGGCATGATCTCCCAGGAGCCACCAAAAGCCTGCCAGTCGTGGGGAAGCTCAACCGGCGAGGTCTTTTCTATCAAATCAGTATTAGGGTTTCTTAAACCCACCTGTGGAGATCATTCCGATTCTTCAGCTGGAGCAGCTTGGTGTCTTCGCATAGTTCGGTCAGCTTGTCCCGAATTTTGTCTTCTCAACTCTCGTAGCTTGACAAGTTAAACTACGGAGTTCGGGGGACTATTGATGTAGGTAGAATTCGGATCTTGGGCCAAGCTAAGGAAGTCCAAGGCTTAATGGGCCAAAGCCCATTAAGATGGAGAATTCGGGTCCATTCTGGAAGATGTCCAACCTGAGCTGGAAGACCTGCCAACCTGGACCTGTGAGAAAGCGCGTATCTATATGAGGCAATGCTGGGGACAAGTATCAATCAAGTCAATACTTACCTTAAGTGAAGATCTGGCGGGATTAAGTAATAGATTAGCATTAATGATGATTGATCCATGATTAGATATATCCTAAAATTAGAAGGATGCTGATTTATTCCTTTACCATGTGTATAATTAGTATAGTTGACTTTCTATAATTTACCCCACCCCATCAAACTTGTATAAATACCCCACCTCAAGCATAGTAAACCAGACCCTTTTGAATCCCCGTGGGGTCTAATTTTTGGACCGAATCACGTTAAATCTCTTGTCATTTACATTATCGCACTTACATTACTCGATTATATCTCATAATTATACTCATATTATCCCTATTATTAATATAAATATTATTGGTGTAAAACCCACACACATCATGCGGTTTAGAAGGACAAGTGGCAATTGTTCGGTGATTACCAATATGGGATTCACTGTCTCGAGTAGTAACGAGTTAACATCCTGTGCGATCATAGGTAAGTGAAATTAAAAGTCTTTGGCCAAAGCAGGAAAACTAACTTGTGTATAGTACACAAGGGTGGTTTAGTAATTTCATCTTACTATGATTCATGGAGCACAACATCGAGTCCTGTGAGTTTGACACAATCCATGATTCTCACTCGATCGGGATGTTACAGTGAAAGACTTATACTCACAGGGTGTCTGTGACCTAAAGGTTCATATATGAGCTATTAGACTTGATCTCAATTGGGTTTTGATGTGAGTCCACGATACTCGCTAGGTGACACTCACATCCTTGGTTTCCTCCCAATATCAATTGAGACGAACCTAAAGCTTTGCGCTTTAAAGGAATTCAGCGAAAAAAATTCTTTCGTTGTCAAATACATAAATAGGTAATTTGTCGTTTGATGAGCAAATTAATTTATTTGATTAATTGGATTAATGGAAATAAATTAATAATAAATAATCTGATGTATTTATTATGAACAAATTAGTTTATTTGATTAATTGGATTAATAAAATAAATGGAAAAATAAATATTTAAATATATTTATTATGGTCATCCTATTCTAAATTAATAATTAGATTATTTAATTTAAATGATTATTAATTAATATCATATTTTAATTAGATTAATAATTGGACTAAGTTGAAAGTTAACTTAGCCCAATCAAGGGGTGAGCATTGGTTTCGAAAAACCGCCCGCACCGCACCGAACCGCACCGTTTTTTGTCAAATTTCTAAACAAACCGTGGTTTAAAATTTAAATGAAAACCGCACCGCCCTATGCGGTTTGGTTTCAAAATTAGTGTTAAAAAAACCGAACCACATCGCCACCGCCTACATACATATATATATATTATATATGTATATTATTCTTTTTCAATTTGAACTTTTAATAGGTTTTACTCGTAATACTATTCATATTTGTAGTTTTATTTAATATTTGTTATTGAATTGATATGGTTATATCCTTTACAAGATTAATAATATGTTCAATCAACATTTGTGCTTGAAACTTTTAGAGTGAAAATATTTTATGATATTTTAGTGTTATATATTTTTTATATAATAGACACTTGAAGAGTTTTGATGAAAAAAAGTATTATAGATTATATTTATAACATTTGTTCTATTTAACTATCACATTATTTGTAATAGCAATGTGGCGTTAGATTACTTATGGTTTTATAACTTTATAATATACTTTACAATATCCTTTTATAGATTTTAGTGCACAAATTTTAATAAACAAACAATTGTAATATGTCATATTTTGTATTACTTGTTTATATACAAATTTCTCGTACTACTTTTCATGCAAGCTAGATGAAGACATTTTCTTATATATGAGTGTATTCTTATTTGATAAAATATATATACATTAGTAAAATATGTACATATTATAATTATACTCGGTGTAAAACAAATATTTAAAGTGACATATTAGTATTTTTTCATGTTCTAAACGTATGATACGCTTATATAATAATATGTAATGACATTAGTGTTTTTTTAATGATTCATGAAATTTAATCTTGATAAATATTTTCCGGACAAGTATTTTCTTAGTTATGAATTATCATTATCTTTTTATTAATTAGTTTAACAAAAAATATGGCAAACATTGTATGCTTATTTAGTTTTAAAATGTAAAAGATCTTGAAAAACCGCCAAACCGCACCGAACCGCACAAAACCGCATAGTCGGTTTTGATTTACAAAACCGCAATTTAAAATTTTATTTCCTCCAAACCGCACTTGGCAATTCGGTCTGAAATTAATAAAAAAAACCGCTAAACCGAACCGCGATCACCCTTACATGGATGACATGGGCGTATATAGGCGTGTATGTTGGAGTTTGATGGGCTCAATGAATTAATTGATTCCAAGCCCATCGCTCATTATATATACCTAACCACCTAGTTGAAAAACCTAAATCTCTCAAAATTAACTTGACAGCCAAAAAAAAAAAAAAGAAGAAGAAGATAAAAAACTCTCGCTCCCCTACCTTGTAGTCGTCAGTCTCTAGGAATGCAAAGGAGGTGGATTTTCTCTTCAAGCTTCTTCCGACGTGATATCTAGAGACAGAAGTTATTCAATTGCTGCTACTCAGTAGATTAAGAATTGGATTCAAATCAAAGGTTAGTACTTAGATGAAATTTGATTTCATGTTTTTCGAAAATTACAAAATCATTAAAACCCAAAAATGATCTAATTGTGAATCCTGATACATTTTACGTTTCCGCTGCGTATGAACCAGGATTCACAACATCTTATTTCTTCAAAAGTGTTTTGCTTGAGTGTTTAGGGGTGTTCCAAAGTGAGATCACCAAGTGTTTACCTAAAATGCATCCTTTAAGAGAGTAGGTTGCGAGCGCGGCGCTATGGTGCCAAACTGACAGCGTGAAAATTAGTCTTTGCTGGGTTTGCTTTGTGGGGCCACCTTGACAACAATTTTTTTTAGCTGTGTTTATTTTTTATTCTTTTTCACTTTGATCGCTCTAAACCTACAATATGGAATATAAGAAATTATATGTAATATGTAGGACACGTTTGATCTAGAATTAATCAATATTAGATAAATAAGAATGTAATATATTATCAACTTATCAATACATTGATCCCCGATCAATGACCAAGGAACAAGACACTCTCACTTTGAGAATGTTGCATGAGCAAGTCTCGACAAGATTATGATTTCCATTTTTCCCATTTATTTATGGCTTTAAACGGGTATTTATGATCCCAAAATTGGACATAGTTTCATAATTGTCACCTCGTGTGTGTGACCGTTCCCATAGCTTATCAATGATCCTACGAGCTCTATCAACTACTGCATAGAATTATTGATAAAGAAAGGATTATAATTTTTTTGAAATATAAAATAAGACTGCTTTTTAAGTATTTATAGGTTTGGCAGCATCACTAAATGACAAGTTTGACACCTAACATTAACATATGAATTAGAGATACTTTATTGGCTAGTACCAAAAACAGAGTATTTGGAAACTCAAGAAGGTATGGATACATCTTAGAGGCGAGGTATTTGGATTGATCTATATCAGGAGATACAAACCATACTTGGAGCTCGGGGAGAGTTCGTGGTGGTGGCTTGGAGTCGTCAAGGGATGAGTTGAAAAGATTGAATCCAACCAAGGCGGTAAGAATTTTTTCTCTGTTGGTAAAAATTTGCTATCCCTTTATTAGTTATTGATTTGATTGAGCAAACTGAAAATCCTGTCTTGGAGTGCATATCGTACAAAATTTTAAATTTTGCTACTTGCAGTCACCCCAGGAATTACCAACCCAACAAAACTAATGAGAATAGAACCCAAAACCTCTAAAATCTTGGGTCATCGGCTCCGTCAATAGAGTTAAATCTCATTGGCAGCGATCACTTCTACTTACTAATTTTTTTTTTTAATTTTACATCTTCCTGCTCTCTTTACCATAGTTTGCCCAATATATATGATATTATAAACATAATATAATATAATTCATGAAAAAAAATAGTATCACCAAATATTGGATGAAAAGTATGGTTAAGGGTAAATTTACAATATTGTATGTAACTTTAGTTGCAAATTTTTAGTGGTGGTAATAAAATTGTAAGAAAGTGTTGAAGTATGAGATTAAATTTGCTTGTTTAAAAGCTTTAATTGAAAAGTTTACAGTTACGTGCATTACATGTGGCTTTTTCCGTCAAATTGTTAACGGCAGTATTGCTTTTGTAATAAAAAGTGGTACATCGGGACTAAATTTAGATTTTTCATAAACCATGGCACTGAACTTGCAAAAGGGGATGTAGTATGGGACTGAAAAAGCAATTATCCCCATTTAAAAAAGACTAATGTTCAATACTCTTAAATTTAGAACTTTAAGAGTAAAAGGAAAAAAAAGAATGTATGAATGGTGTTTTAATTTCAAAAGTGGGGAGTCTTTTTATAAACAATGAAAAGTTATGGGCCAAAAAGTGCAACTTTTCGAAAAGTGCAACAGCCTCACTGGTTGTGGCTTTTGGGCGAAACCCCCTGCTGCAACTCTTCAAGATGTGCACTTTGGCCCCAAAAGTTTTAGAATTTCTCAAAGTGGTCCATTATCCTATGTGAACAAGTGCACCACTACCGTATGATCAGGGTAGTCGATCGTATGGTTGTGATGATGTGATAGCAATAGTTCACAAGAACACGTTAATCTAAAAATCAACTATAAAATTTATTTGAAAATAATAATTAAATTAATCCCACATCAATTTCATATCTATGTTTAATGACTCACTTTAACCATTAATTTCTCATTCATCCAAATCGAATTTAAGTAATTCAGAATTCTACATTTATCTAATCAGGACGTAGATTAATTTAAGCTAATAAAATTCTATATCCGAGATACAAAGCTACTTAAATCCGAAATCAAATTTGTGTAAAAACACATTTTGCTACAAATTTTCCAACAAAATAAAGATAAATCACATTTTTGTTGAAAATAGCATCAATACAAGGAAACCACACAAACTAAAGACAAATCAATTTCAATAAGAAGGAATTTTTTTTTGCTTTGACTCTTTAGGTAGGCGAAAAATTGAGGTTTGACTAAGCTTAGTTAACATCTTATAATATGCTTTTTCTAAAATTTATATTTTTTTTTTGAAAGAAATATAATTATTATTTTAACTTATTCCAAATACTTTTTTTTTACTTTACTATTTTTCTTAATCATATGATTATTACCACAATAACTAACTCAACCATTTTACAAATCAAACATCAATAAATCACATTAAATTTGACATATTTGACAACTTCTAAATATTTACTAAAATGCTCATACAAACACAACCAAATTACATTATAGTCACACAAATACTCATCATACATGTTCCCAAATTATTTTTGAAACTTTACTATCAAGAACATAAATAAACATAATCTAAGAATTTGATGATATGTGAATTGGCAAGAAGTCAAAATAATTGGCTAGTCTTAATCAACAGTTGGCATCAACATTACCACAACCGTGTGGGACAGAGGACAGCCAGAGTATTCTTACTTTCTGAATTGAACATGTTAAATGCTTTACTCTTCGGTAACAATAATGTGAAAATGACATGCTTGACGGTAGATTATGTAAGCAAATTATGCACTATTTCTCAAATGATGGCTCAATGATTAGGTTGATTTTAGGATTTTAGGGATTAAACTAAGTGATAGTTAGATTAGACCACTTGCTAGAGAATTTGAATCCGTTTAAGAGTGTGATTCTTCACGGAATACTTTTAAGTATTAGATAAATGAATTACACTAAGTTAATATTTAGTAGACATTATAAGTAACTTACCCAATTCTTGGATGAAATATTTTTTTGACCCTTAAACTAAGTATTTTGTACCAAGTGGACTCTAAACTTTTAAGTGTATTAATTTAACACTCTTAACTCTTTTACATTACCAATTAAGACCCTAAACTTTCAAGTGTACCAATTTAAAACTTTTAACTTTTTGATGTGCACCAAATGTGACCTTTTTGGTTAAATTAAAATTATTTATTTGCATTCATCACCTCTAAACTTTTAGCTTCTAACAACCACCTCCTTCAATATTCTTTTTTAATTCTAGAAGAAAGGATATCCTGACCCGACAAAGCTAGACTGATAGTTTTTAATCATGAGTTTCACAAACCCTATAAAACTCCAAATAAAGAGAGAAAAATCACAATTTGTGACATTTTGGAATTAAACTTAGGATCTCCCACATAAAAGTGGAAGCTGATACCACTAGGTAACAAGCCTTCAATATTCTAATTGTTTGCAAAAGCATATTTAAACATTATTTGATCAAATCGTATGGAAAAGTCTTGTTAAAAGACTAGATAAATTTATGCATATACTAATACATATGAAAAAGTATCATTATAATACATGTATTTTTAGAAAAATAACTTAAAGAGACTAAATTTTAAATTCGATATCCATTCAATAATTTTAAAAAGTATTAACCGATCCTATTTTTCATAATATGAAAATAATTATAATTTCATATATTGTAAATAGTTTGCAAGAGTCCTAAATTTAAGACGCAATGGAAGATCTCATTTTTCCGCCCTTTGGTTTGGAAGAGTCTTAGATTTAACTATGAAACCAAAGTTAATAATATAATTAACAATGTCATTTTTATTTTTTGAAAAATCAAATTGTGACATCAAATATTAAATTTTACTTTTGAATTTTATAGAATTATGTTTTTGAAAATACGTCTCACGAATGCATTTATTATGCTTTTAAAATTTTAAATGTGTATTATTTATTTTAATAGATAAGAGTTGAACTTAAATTCTGATCTTTAATTGATTTTTACAAATTACCCAGAAAAGCTAGAATAAGTCTATATGAGTCTTGTACTTTTTCCTTAAGCATATGGACAAGAGTGGGAGCTTTTCAGTAAATTTTTGTAAACTCCTTGTCGAAATACATTATAGATGACACGTTTGCTGAAAATTCAAGGCTGTGTTTGGTTTTGTTTTGGGCTGAATTTTTCACCAAAATTCAACCCAAAACTTGTTTGGTTGTTAATTTTTTTGATCAAACATGGGGCTCATATTTGAGCAAATATTATCTCCAAAAAATTTTTGTCTTCTCTGCCTCAACTCTTCTCTCTCTCTCCTTCCTCTTTTACCTCTCTCTCTCTCTCTCTCTCTCTCTCTCTCTCTCTCTCTCTTCCCTCCCTCTGTCCTTTAGTTTTCGTGTGTGTGTGTGTGTGTCTGTGTGTGTGAGTATTGTTTTGTGTGTGTGTGTATTGTTGTGCGTGTGTGTGTGCGTGCGTATGTATTGTTGTGTGTGTGTGTGTTTTCGTGTGTATTGTTGTGTGTGTGTGTGTGAGTATTGTTTTGTGTGTTTGTGTGTATTGTTGTGTGCGTGCGTATTGTTGTGTGTTTTCGTGTGTGTGTGTGTGTGTTTGTGTGCATGTGTGTGTGTATTGTTGTGTGTGTGTGTTTTTTTGTGTGTGGTGGTTGGGGAAGACGACACTGTTCCCCAACCCCTTTTTTTTCTTTTTTCTTTTCTTTCTTTTTATTTATAAAATAATATATTAATAAATAATTATTTTAGAAATTATATAATTATATAAAATAAGCATTCATATATATTATAATAATTTCAAATTTATATTATAATATATTTTTCAATCATCAATTAATCAGTAAAACAACTTTTTCAAACAAAAACTGACATGATTTGACTGCTACAGTGATTTTTGTTACCTCTGAAAATAAAACTAAACACATTTTCACCAAAAAATAACTCAAATGTTACTTCAAAATAGCTAATCCAAACACATTCTCATGAAAAATGATTAAAATATTAATTCTTCAAAACAAAACCAAACATATTTTCATCAAAATACACAACTTTCAATAAAATGTTGCACCAAAATTTTCACCAAAAACACCCTCCAAAATAAAACCAAACACAGAAACTTTTGGAGGCTTGGATATTAAAAGTAGAAAGTTTAGAGGGGGTGAATATAAATACTTTGTTTTTAAATGGGTTCATTGGTTATAAAAAAAATCAAATTTAGTATACCTTAAGAAGTTTAAATGTAAAATCAATACACTTAAAAGTGTACGATCCAAATTGGTATAAAACGACTAGTTTATGGGTAAAAAAGAAAATCTTTCATCCCTCAATTTTTCAAGCAAGCCAAAGGGGCATTCCTCATCTCATATATTAATACAGAATTCAAGTTCACCATGTGCGATTATTCATATTTAATGCATATCTGAAATTCTGAATATACAACAATCAATCCTTTTAGGAAGAAGCTAACAAGTATAATAAAATACGGATTACTACAAATTATATTTGGAATGATAATGATTAATCATGTATTAACATTCACTAGTCATCTTTCTATGGTTTTTTTTTTCTCTCCCAACAAAAAGAAAAACCCTAGCCACCTTTTTTCTTCTCTTCTTCTCCTCCGACGATGGATTGGTAAAGCAGTCGTTTCCTTCACCACTTTTGCCACCACCATCGTCGGCGGACTGGGTTGGAGCACCCTCTTCAAATTGTATAACCCTATTTCAAATCTGACGAAACGGTGATAGATCTAACGAGATAGAGACGGATCTGACGAGATGAAGACGGGCGATTCATAAGATTTTATATAGCTTTTTAGATAGTTTGTTTAGTATTTTGTTCTCTCTCTCTCGTATGAGAGTTTGTTTTCTCTCTCTCGAATGAGAGTTTCGTCTCTCTTGAATAAGAGTGTGGTTTTGTGTCGTTTATTAGTTCATAAGATTTGTTATTGTTAGATTAGAGAAAACCCCGTAGGAAACTTGTATTATTGAGTAACATATTTATAGAGTTACAAGAGAGAGAATACAAAAAAAACTTAAACTATAAAGAAGGTAAAAGATAAATAAGGTAATAAGAATACTAGTCTAACTAGAAAAACAATAATAATACTAATCTAATTAGGAGAGCAATATTAATATCTAACACTCCCCCGCAGTCGAAACGTGAAAATCTTGAACATTGAGACTGAACTAAAAACCGAGAAAAGATGTTACGACAGTCTGGGCATAAAGATGCCTTAGTAGAGAGATTTTGATGAATACGTTTCTCAAGATAGAATAGTTTCATCTGGAAATCATTAAATAAGGCGGCGGTTCTACGAAGACGCTTCTCAATGTGGAGCAGTTTCGTCTGAAAACCATTAAATAAGGCGGCGACTCCAAGTCCTTGTTTTCCAAGGGCGAGCAGCGGCAACTAACAAAACTAAAGGCGGCGGCGGCTAAGCGCGGAGGCTAAAACATGGATAAGATAAAGAAAAGTAAAGCAACGGGCGGCGGTGGCGGCGGCTAAAACATGAAAAAGATAAAGATATAGGTTGTTAAACCTAAACTAAATTACAAAAAATTCATCATAGTAAAGGAATAACAAAAAGAGAAAAAAAAAGTATCTAGGAAGCCGGACGGGGACGGCGATGGTAGAGGCTTGCGGAAGCGAAAGATCATGAGGGTTGAAAGACAAACCCTTTAGCTCGATAACATGTTAGATTAGAGAAAACCCCGTAGGGAACTTGTATTACTGAGTAACATATTTGTAGAGATACATGTACTTGGTAAACAAGAAACTCTAACTATAAACAAAGAAAAGATAAATACAAGGAAACATAAAGAAACCTAAATTAACATAAATACTAGAAAGATATGGAAATATATTATATTATCTAACACTCCCCCTATATTATATTATCTAACACTCCCCCGCAGTCGAAACGTGAGAGTCTTGAACGTTGAGACTGGACCAAAGAAATTCGGTCATAGAGAATTTGAGAAGAAGACAACGACAAATATTAAAGGCGGCGGCGGCGGCGATGGTGGCGACGGCGGCGGCGGCTCCAAGTCCTCGTTTTCAAAGGGTGAGCGGTGGCAACTAACAAATCTAAAAACGGCGGCGACATAAAATAAAAAGACGGGGCTCCAAGTCCTTGTTGTTCCAAGTGTGAGCGGCGACAACATAAATAAAGATAAAGAAAAAAAAACTAAACTAAACTAGATAAGGTGCGCCGGACGGGGTCGGCGACTTGAGAATGGCGGAAGCGAGAGATCGAGATACCATGACTCGAAGCCATGACTCTGATACCATGTTAGATTAGAAAAAATCCCGTAGGAAACTTGTATTATTGAGTAACATATTTATAGAGTTACAAGAGAGAGAATACAAAAAAAACTTAACCTATAAAGAAGGTAAAAGATAAATAAGGTAATAAGAATACTAGTCTAACTAGAAAAGCAATAATAATACTAATCTAATTAGGAGAACAATAATAATATCTAACAGTTATCTTGAAAAACTTGATATTTGGTACTTTAATTATTTTTTACTATATTATTAGAGACAGTCTCAATTGTATTGTTCTTAACGTTGTAAACTGATTGTTGAATGAAATAAAATCACCGCTTCTCCTTGAAAAAAAAAGTCATCTTTCTATGATATATAAAAACAACCAACTTAGGAATCCCTTTAACGGTTCGGAGTGTTATTTTAAATGTACCAAGTTCAATTAAATTAGCTCACCCAATTACGTCAATTGTAGAAGATTAAAGTGTTAAAATCGAATCTGCTCACCCTAATTAATGGTTTTTATTGGACCAATCTAATAGATAGGTCCATTATAGGGTGACTAAATTTTATGGGATGCTCGTTTCTTCAAGAAGTCATTCAAAAAAAGAGTTTCTCAAGAACATATCATTTACTAATGAAATGAATATGTAATTAGACTAACATCAACATTTTTCCAGGAGTTAAGTTCGAGATCTGGAATAGAACAATAGATTTAAGGGATAATTACGCTCACACCTTAATGGGGTAATTATACAAACCTCCCCTCACTAATTGATGATTACAAGCACACCTTCACAGGGGGTCTATCTGTAAAGTTTACAGGGGTGCAATTGTAAGAATTGTTACACATACAGAAGGTGCAATTGTAAGAAATCTTTAACATGAGAGGGTGTGTTTGTAATTATCAATTAGTAAGAAGAGGTTTGTGTAATTACCCCATCATTGAGGGGATGAGAGTGTAATTATCCCTAGATGTAAACATGACTTAACAGAAAATTAATTGCCAAAAGAAAAAAAAAAGAAAAAAAAAGTGTTAACAGAAAATTAAAAGAAAAAATGAATCCCCTAAAATAAACATCCGGATATTATCAAAAACATTACAATTTTTTTCAAAGTTCCTTACCGACTCACATCTGTGGAGATTAAAAAAATCAACATTTTAAACAAATATGGGTTGCCCCTTTTACAAGAAGTAATATTTATTTAAAGCTTGACCTAAAGATTTAGATCTCAGATCTGAAAACTATCTCCTTATATTGTATTCCCAACTGTAAGAAATTAAGAATTGATAGGTAAATAGAAACTTTGAAATGAGAACAATTAACCAATCAATCTTCTTCACCCACAAAATCACCAATTTTCCAGTGCTTTAGGTTTAGGTGCACTAAGAGTGTCGTACTGCCGTGAAACTTGTTAAGTGTCATACTACTACAAACAATAGCGTATAATAGACCTGATATAAATTTAAAAGATGGGTAAAGTGCACTTCACCCTCTCTAAAATTCACCTTTTAGCTTTTATATATATATATATATATATAGAACCTTTTAACAACACTAAATCCCCTTGAAACCGAAGAAATAGACCACGCCCCTTAGAAAATTAAATTTATTGTACTTTGCCCCAAAATCAATTTTCATGTAAAATATTTACTAAAATCTTAACCAAGTGTTAGTTTTTTTTTTCTTTTTTTTTTTGAAGAAAAATTGATTTTATATATCATTCAATCGAAAGTTTACGACGCCTGGAACAATACAATTCATATCGACTTAAACGATGTAATAAGAACATCTGAAACACCAACTATCAAGTGCTTGAAGATAACAAATCTTAAGAACTCCCAAACGAACACAAGAAAATTCTTGTACAACTCCTATTCGAGGAAAGATGAAACTCTCATTCGAGAGAGAAAGTAAACTCTCATACGAGAGAGAAAATAAAATACTAAACAAATATTTAAAACGCTATATAAATTTTAAAACTTAAGTATCACCCGTTTTCATCTCATCAGATTTGTCTCTGTTTCTTTAGATCCATATCCGTCTCGTTAGATTTGGAGATGTGTCTTTTGATTCATATTCATCTCGTTAGATTTGAAAATGTGATGTACAACTTTAAGAAGGGTGCTCCAACCCAATACGCCGACGATGGTGATGGTAACAGTGGTGAAGTGGAGGACCGTTTCACCAAGTCATCGCCTGTGGAGAAAAATAGAAGAAAAAAGAAGGCTAGAGTTTAGAGAGAGAGGATTTTTGGGATTGTTAGTTTTTTTTTAATTTTATTTGTCTAATCACGGAAGTTGTTTTATTTTATCTTTGCATTAAAACAATTTTTTTCATGATATTTTTTCCTTAAAACTTAGGAAAAATTACTAAAAAACCCTTATAATAAACTTTTACATCCAAAAAACCCATAATAATATTTGTCGATCCAAAAAACCCACTCCATCAGTTTTTCATTCCAAAACTCCCAATATTTAGGATTAACAAATTTATGGACTTAATTACCCTTAGTCTTCTAGATTAAAAATCAATCAATTGTAGTTTTGTAATGAAACTTGTTTATTTAAAAATTTTATATTGATAATTGATACTAATTATGATTTAAATTTTAAATTTCCAGATTTTTAATCCTTTTTAAAAGTTTACAACATATATTTATAGATAATTACCATATTAAAATCAAAATTAATTATACAAAAATATTTTAAAAAATTACTATTACAAAATAAAATTCGTATTTTATGATTCATCAATTTGAAAGAATTAAAACAAAACAATTTCAATAAGAAAAAATAATTGATCAATTATTGACTTAATAAATGAAGGGTAATTTAGTCAAAAAAGTTGTTAATACTCACTTTTGGAGTTTTTGGAAGGAAAAGTTTGTAGAATGAGTTTTTGATATTAAAAAATATTTTAATGGATTTTTTTGGATATGAAAAATTATTTTGGGGTTTTTTAGTAATTTTCCCTAAAATTTATTAATTGTTGCCTCATAATACATGTTTTTGAATAACCCATAAAGTCTATTTTCGAATTCCGATTCTCACCTGGTCAATTTTAAAGTCAATTTACATTATAAACTGTAGTTGGTTTGTGCAGCAGTGCAGGAGATAATAAATGACATTTATAACTTTACAAGTTCATTGGTATACGACTAAATATCCATCTAAAATTTCATATAAATATTAATTTTCGGGGAAAATGTTGTATGTCTTAATTTTCAAGGGGCAGTCTCCTTTTTTATTTTTGACGGGGTGAAGCGCATTTTTGCCCATAAAAAATTCATTTTATGAATGAGTGTAATTATTTCTTAACGTGGATTGTTAAGATTTTTCTCGCACCAAAATGAGGTAAATGCTAGTGGGAAAATGAAAAAAAAGAAAAAGTGAAAAACTACATGGTGGGCGAGTATGCCAAACATTGGGAATTAATTTGGAGCTTTGAACGCAACCATACAAATAACAACTTGTGGTATTATCCTTTTATCCCTATATCTTTTTACACTTGGTGTGTGTTCCTCGTTAAAATTAAAAATTCATTTTCAACAATCAACCTCTCTTTTCTATACTTTTCCCATTATATTATTCCTAAACTAGAACTAGTCATTCAAATCAACTTGCACCACACATAGCTTCAAAGTTTAATTTGCTTACATAAGAAAAGTCAAAATAAAAAGAGAATTATGAAATGTTATTTGCCAAAGCCAATCCTTTGCTTACACGTCATAGAGATGTTATCTATTCTAACTTTGGCCCTAGCCTCTCTCTCTCTCATCTTTATCCCTCTCAAAAGAAACCCTCCTTCCCCCCCCCTCCCCCCCCCCCCCCCCACCCCCCCCAACTTTACTTAATTCCTACTTTGATGGGAAAAATAATAAAACAAAGAATCCATAAAAATGAAAAAAGGTGGTTAAATAGGGGAAAATACTAAACCCCCACAAATTGAAAACCAACCTAAAACAAGGAAAAATTGCAAGATTTGTTTTTACCTTTAACTGCCTGCTAAAAACCTTTCACCAAAAAGAATTTGGTGGGTTAAAAATTAATATTAGAATTAATTTTCTCACGTTGATAGATAGATAGATAGATAGAGAGAGTTGAGTGGTGATGTTGGATAGTTCACTTTTGTTGGAGAATTCTGGTGGTGGTGCTAGTGGCGGCTCAGCCTCAGATGCGGCGGCGGAACTCAGAAATGAAGACGGCGACAGGAATTCAGGTGGAAACCGGTGGCCGCGTGATGAAACATTGGCTTTGCTGAAGATAAGGTCAGATATGGACATAGCATTTCGCGACTCCACACTTAAAGCTCCTCTCTGGGATGAAGTTTCCAGGTCCCTTTTTCCATTTCACTTTCTTAATCAGCAAATTATATATTCATCATCATATTCTTCTCTCTCTATATATATATATATATATATTAATCTTCTATTTGGTGATGCTTGCTTTAATTTAATTTAATTTAATTTAATGTTTTGAATTGGTAATTATGCTTCAAAACTATTAGTTTGCTGCTGTAAACTTTGTTCGGTTTGCTAATTGCGTGATTTACTTATTTATTTGTTAATAATCGAATTGATATTCTTAGGTTTGGCCTTTGGTTTTTGACTTATTTTGTTTGTTTAGTTGGTGTACTGTGAGGTAGATGGTTTGTTTTTAGTGTGCTTGCAATTATTGTTCCTTTATTGTCTATTGAAATTTGGTTTATATTGTGCTTGCAAATTGCGCTGTTCCTTTTATTGTCTATTGAAATTTGGTTTATGATTTGTTTTTGTTATCAGAAAATTAGGTGAGCTTGGATATCATCGAAGTGCCAAGAAATGCAAAGAGAAATTCGAAAATATCTACAAGTATCACAAGAGAACCAAGGAAGGCAGATCCAGTCGGCAAAATGGCAAAACCTATAGGTTCTTTGAGCAATTAGAGCATTTCGATGCTACTCATCAATTCTCAGTTCCATTGACTCCCTTGAACCAAATACCCTCATACGCAATGGAAACGCCAGCAATTTCAACGCCAATGATACCAAAGCCCGTAATCTCGTCTCGAGATTTTACCATGCCTACTGAATTCATGTCGGCCTCTACATCGACTGCTTCCTCCTCGGGGAAAGAATCCGAAGAAGGAAATGTCAAGAAAAAGAGGAAGCTTGCTGATTATTTTGAGAGATTGATGAAGGATGTTTTGGAGAAGCAAGTGGATTTGCAGAACAAGTTTTTAGAAGCTATAGAAAAATGCGAGAAGGACCGAGTAGCTAGAGAAGAAGCATGGAAGGTACAAGAGTTGGCTAGAATCAAGAGAGAACAAGAACTTTTAGCCCAAGAAAGAGCAGTTGCAGCTGCAAAGGATGCAGCTGTGCTTGCTTTCTTGCAAAAAATCACACAGCAGACGCTCCCTGTGCAGATCCCGGATTTTCTTACTGCAATGTTTGACAAACAGTCTGACAAACAAGAGAATGTTTTGGATAAAAATGCTTACCCACAAGACAATGGTGTTGGCGAAACTTCTACTCACACTGACAAACAAGATAATAGCGGTGGTGAGAATACTATCCAGACGAGTTCTTCACGGTGGCCTAAAGCAGAGATTGAAGCTTTGATCATGCTTAAAACTGATCTTGATATGAAATACCTAGATAATGGACCAAAAGGGCCGTTGTGGGAGGAAATCTCGTCTTGTATGAAGAAGCTTGGTTATGACAGAAGTGCAAAGAGGTGTAAAGAAAAATGGGAGAATATAAATAAGTACTACAAGAGGGTAAAAGAGAGTAACAAGAAGAGGCCCGAGGACTCGAAAACGTGCCCTTATTTTAATATGCTCGAGTCTCTTTATGCAAAGAGGTCCAAGAAATCTGAACCTACTTCAGATAACGGTGGTTGTAATTTGAAGCCGGAACAAATCTTGATGCAAATGATGGGACAGTATCAACAACCGCAGCAGTCGACGGGAGAATACGGCGACAATGATCATCAGAACCAAGAAGAAGATGATTTTGAGGATGATGACAGTGGAGATGGTTATCAGATTGTTGCTAATAATCTATCCTCAGTCACAACCTTGGGGTGAATAGTAATTGAACGAAATCTTGGAAATTATTTGAAGTTTACTAGCAAATGGAATGGAGGTTCGATTGATGTACCATGAGTACTTCATCGTCTGCGTTTGAAGTGGCATATACTCTGAGCGTACATTTAGCTGATGCTGGTTGAGGACATAGGTAAGCTGATCGCAGGTGTCTCATGTGATATAATACTCAGTTTGGCATTCTATATCCGTTTGATTGAACACACTGTTGTTGAAGTTTGTAGTTGTTGATTGAGTTTGTTTGTACTAATAATGATAAATAATTATGTTTTAATAAAGGGTGACTTGCCTAAATTTCATTTATATGACACAGGTGTTTCTTTCGGCTTTCTGTTTCAATTTCCCGTGGTACTTAGTTGAATTATTGTAATTTTTACCAGTTTGAAATTTTGGAAATGTTCGGGTGTGTTTGGATGTGTTTTCATTTCCTTTTTAATCGTTATTTCCTAAAATATATGGGAAAATGGATTGTTTGATTTTTGTGTGAAAATGACCGAATATTTGGTTGTGTTTTATGAAAATTGAAATTGATGAGTTGATGATGTGTAAAATGATGGAGTTAGTTAAAAATAATAATTATGTGAATAGTGTAGATAAACCAAAAGAACACTAAAAATACTCAAATTGGGTCTAAAAATGTCCACAAGTCTGTGAAGGTTAATACTATGTATTTTATTCCATTATAACACTACAATTGTTGTCAAAAATATGATTTCTTAGAAAGAGATGTGATAGAGAGAAAAATGTGAGTTGATTTGGTAAAAAATGGTAGTTATTGGAAAACATGAAAGTAGAAAATAAAAATAAGTGTATTTTCAATTCAGAAAGATATAAATTGTATATTTTCATTTTCAAATAAAAATAAAAATAGAAAAAGTAAATTTAAAACACATCCATACAGGCCCTTCCTGTTTTTCTTTACATTCCGAGCATGTGTTCAAGATGTCAACCAAGTCAGGCCGAAGACCAACCTTGCTTAACTCGGCACAAACTGGTGCACTAAAGGGGCCCACAATCCAAAAAAAAACCCGTTGAATGCAAGCCTGGGCTACGCGGAACTTGGGCCTGATAGTTGCCCGACTTTAAAAACCCCGCTTCAATTTCAGCCAATGACCGAATTGCTTATATATATTTGGACTGCATAACAAAAACGAAAATTGCTCAAGTGGCCTTGACCAACTTGATGCCAAGAATTCGAATCCCTTTCTCATTCCAATTTGTTTTGAAACTAAAAACAAAAAAAACAAAAAAAAAAAAAACAAACAAGAAGAGTTCAAAGGTTCTAAAATTTTTTGTGTGAAAATGTCAGCATATTTGGTTGTATTTTATGAAAATGATTGAAATTGATGATTTATGAAATGGTTGAATTAGTTAAAAGTAATGATTATGTGAATAGTATAAATAAAATAATAGATAATATTATATTGATTAAATATATTTATAAGTAAAAATAATAAAGATTACCCCGTGGTACTTTCTGTTTCAA
Source organism: Buddleja alternifolia (assembly GCA_019426215.1). Lineage (NCBI taxonomy): Eukaryota > Viridiplantae > Streptophyta > Magnoliopsida > Lamiales > Scrophulariaceae > Buddleja > Buddleja alternifolia. Next base: position 24,709,806 of record CM033393.1, on the reverse strand, counting down.
TTTCCCGTGGTACTTAGTTGAATTATTGTAATTTTTGCCAGTTTGAACTTTTGGAAATGTTCGGCTGTGTTTGGATGTGTTTTCATTTCTTTTTTAATTGTTATTTTCCTAAAATATATGGGAAAATGGGTTGTTTGATTTTTGTGTGAAAATGACAGTATATTTGGTTGTGTTTTATGAAAATGATTGAAATTGATGATTTGATGATGTGTGAAATGGTTGAGTTAGTTAAAAGTAATGATTATGTGAATAGTGTAGATAAAACAATAGATAATATTATGTTGATTATGTTGGGTTGACTCATTCCCTCAGGTGGCTCGTGGCAGCGGAAATTAAAATTTTACAAAAGTAAACGTACAACCACCCGAAAACAGGAATATGGAATTGGTTCGATCAAATTTGATAAGGAGGTAAACGAAATTATACCTTTCGAAAATTTCGTTTCACCTCGTACTTTGGATCTCAGCAACCCTGTGGTGCAAATCCACACAATTTCCCTTGGGTGAGAAATTGCCCGTCATCTTTCGTATCTCCCTGTTTAGAGTGCTCCAAGCGTCGCACCTCTAATATGTATCCACACCTCGTTCAAGTCACCAATCGTCTTGCCTTGCGTGCTAGACAACAAAACGATTCTAAGCTTAACTTAGGTTTGATTATATGAAGGGTAGGAATATTTTTCTAAGTCGTTTAATTCAACACATGAATAGAACGACGTCTTGTTGGAAGTGGGAGAAAGGTGGCCAATTTTTAGTCTAGTGAGGGGGGCGGATTTTCCAGCAAAAATCATCATCATTTTTAGTCTCCTTCTTCTCTTATTTATAGGTGAAGATTACCTAGAGTCCAATTAGGAAAATGAAACTTCCTTTCTCCTAAACTCTCTAGTAATCCTTATCCTATGAAGACTTGGAGAAGGGGAAAACTCTTTTCCTCCTCCACCACATGTAAAAAATTGCCCCCTTCCATTATTATCATTCAAGAAATCGGTCAACACATTCAATTGGACTCTAGGGTTCAATTTTGACTTCTCAATTTAATTATAGGCACAACCCATCAATTAAATACAAGTCAAATTAAATCCAACCAATTAATTCCAACATTTATTTATTTAATTTGGGCTCCACCCAATTAAATAAAATACTTGGACTCTACTAGGTCCATTAATTTAATTAATTCTACAAGATTAATTAAAAGAGTAAAATTAATTGAATCCTTCAATTAATTTATATTCCATATTAGGAAAGTACTACACTTTCCTAATTCCCTCAATTTTCTCGAAATTGATTAATTACATCTATTCAAGCAGTGACTCTCTCGAGTTAGTTTGTGACCCCTTAGGCTCGTTTCTATCTAGTAGTAAGTACACCTTCCCAAAGTGCTAGTGTACCTTCCAAAAATGAAAAGTACTAGATTAAATCAATCCTTTGATTTAATCAAGCCTCGAATTAGTCACCAAGCTAATTCTCGGCACTTACAAATCGCGGTTGCCCACCTAGCATAGGGTCCCGAAGACCTAGATAAAACGAAAGTAAAGATACGCCTTTTGCGATCTTGATCCTCGCATAAGTAAGATCCCTCTATCTAATCTCCCGATTGAATCTAGAGCAGTGACTAAGGTCGAAGCTCTATTAATTCAATCCTATGTTTCCCACGTCATGTGAAATCGACTTTGACTATCTAAACGAGGAAACCCTACGCCTCTTTAAATATCATACTTCGGCCGAAGATTCCTTAAGTCGATTCACTATGTAACCATAGGAGATTAACCGACTGGCTAATGTCAGAGATAGATTCCTCTTGATTCTCACGTGCCTTACTACGTAAGACGTGCATGTCTGAGTTTGCCCATATTCAATCATCTAAAGTGATCATGTAACAAATCAAGAACATGCGCGGTTACACATAAGACATCCAATGGAATCTTAGGTCCATAAGGATTACTCTTATACTACAAGACCACTGGAAGTTCCACATTCGACTGGGAATCCATTGCAGGAACTTCCATGGGGTTGTTCAGTTCGCCCATTACCACAATGGCAACCCTCATATATGCATTGGCTTTCACAGTGCCAGTATCTATGGAACGAGATACACTTCTACCAGAGTATGCATAATATGAGCAAGTCTTTTGGGTTGCATCGATATCCCTTTATCTCGATGAACCCTTTCACGACTTGAAACAATGTTTAAAGATCACAGCCTTCGAGACATATTCTATCATTGCCACACCCAATGTGCAATGATGTCTCATAGCTATATGTGATCCTTCGGGACTTTATTCTAAGCCAAAGTAAAAACTAATTTAAGAATAAAGACATGCCACATATATAAAGAGATTGACTTTATTTATAAGAAAACGATTGTCAGCACTAGAGTTACTATTACATAGAATGGCGCCCAATAATTGGTGCGCCGGGCACTAACTCTAACAATCTCCCACTTGCTCTAGTGCCAATTGCCCATGTACTTAAGGCCCATTCTTCCCAGATGTCCTTCAAATACTTTTTGGCTAAGGGGTTTGGTGAGTGGGTCCGCTATGTTGTCCGTTGTATCCACGCGCTCCATTCGCACGTCGCCTCTTCCAATGATTTCTCGTGTCAATCAGAATTTCCTCAGAACAAGTTTGGATTTCTGATGAGACCTCGGCTCTTTTGCTTGCGCAATAGCCCCGTTGTTATCACGGTATACCGTTACTGGATCCCCAACGGATGGAACGACACCCAATTCTTTGATGAAGTTCCTCATCCAAACAGCTTCTTTTGCAGCCTCATTTCCTACAATGAATTCTGCTTCAGTGGTGGAGTCGGCTATGGTTGCTTGCTTGGAACTCTTCCAGCTAACCGCTCCGCCATTAAGCAGAAATACAAACCCAGAGACCGACTTCGAGTCATCCTTGTCGGATTGGAAACTCGAATCAGTAAACCCCTCTAATTCCAATTCTCCTCGTCCGTATATCAAGAACAACTCCTTAGTTCTCCTTAGATACATAAGGATTGTTTTCACCGAACTCCAGTGTGCCATGCCTGGATTCGCTTGATATCGATTGCACGCACTCAATGCATAAGCTACATCGGATCTTGTGCATATCATCGCGTACATTATACTACCTATCGCAGAAGCATAAGGAGTTTTGGACATTTTCACTCTTTCTTCCTCAATCTTTGGGCACATAGACTTGGAAAGTGTGATACCATGTCCTATTAGCAAGAATCCCTTCTTGGACTCTTCCATCTCAAATCTTTTGAGTACGCGATCGATATATGCAGATTGGGAGAGACCTAACATCCTACTCGATCTATCCCTATAGATCTTCATACCGAGTATGTAGGACGCCTCTCCCATATCTTTCATGGAGAATTTATTAGAGAGCCATACTTTAGTCGACTGCATCATCCCTACATCATTTCCAATTAGTAGGATGTCATTGACATAAAGTATGATGAACGTGACTGCGCTCCCACTGACTTTCTTATACACACATGCCTCTTCAACGTTTTGAACGTATCCATACTCTTGTATGACTGTGTCAAAACGTTTGTTCGAACTTCGAGAAGCTTGCTTAAGTCCATAGATGGACCTTTGAAGTTTACATACTTTATGTTCGCTCCCTTTGGATGTAAAGCCCTCTGGCTGTTGCATGTAAATCTCTTCCTCAATTTCTCCATTGAGGAATGCAGTCATTACATCCATCTGCCATATTTCATAATCAAAATATGCAGATATTGTAAGCATAATCCTAATGGATTTCAGCATAGCCACTGGCGAGAAGGTTTCCTTATAGTCAATCCCTTGTCTTTGAGTAAATCCTTTTGCCACGAGGCGAGCCTTATAGGTTACCTCTCCATCGACTCCAAGCTTTCGCTTGTAGACCCACTTACAACCAATGGGCTTGATGCCCTCAGGTGGGTCAACCAAGGTCCATACCTTGTTAGAGTACATGGAGTCCATTTCGGATGTCATGGCCTCTAGCCATTTTCTCGAATCAATGTCAGACATTGCACTCTTAAAACTTTTCGGATCAGAGTCTAGAGGAGGATCTTGAGTACCCTCCTCTTGCAATAGGCCTAGCCATCTTTCAGGCTCCTTTGGGATCCTCCTTGATCTCCTCAAAGGTTGTGTGTTTTCGGTGGGTGCCACTGATGTAGCCTCGTTGGTGTTGGGTGGGTTAATTTGTATTTCTTGACTTGACCCACTCTCATGGACCTCATCAAGTTCTGCAGCCTCGCCTTTTCTATCCAGAAGGTGACCCCTCTCTAAGAAATTGGCGTTTCTCGAAACAACAACCTTTTGTTCCGTCGGGCTATAGAAGTAATATCCAACAGTTTCCTTTGGATATCCTACAAAATAGCACAAAGAAGACTTGGGGTCCAATTTGTCTCCTACTAAATGCTTTACATAAGCTGGACACCCCCATATTCTCAAATGATTATATGAGGGCGTCTTTCCACACCAACTTTCATATGGGGTATTGGGCACCGTCTTGCTAGGTGATCTATTCAACAGATAGACAGCGTTTCAAGAGCATAGCCCCACATGGACTTAGGAACTTTAGTAAAACACATCATGAATTGAACCATATCTAGCAATGTTCGATTCCTTTGCTCGGCTACCCGTTATGTTGAGGCGTGCCGGACGGTGTCCACTGTGAGAGAATTCCATTCTCTCTAAGATAATCAAGAAACTCGGTAGACAAGTATTCACCTTCTTGATCCGATCGAAGAGCCTTAATACTTCTACCAAGTTGTTTCTCTACTTCATTTCTGAACTCCTTAATCTTCTCAAAGGATTCAGACTTATATCTCATAAGATATAAATAACCATACCGTGAATAATCATCGGTAAAAGTTATGAAGTAGCTTTGGCCACCTTGAGTGCCAACACTCATTGGCCCGCACACGTCCGTATGGACCAAGTCCAATGGTTTTGTGGCTCGTTCCGCTTTCCCTGAAAATGGTAACTTGGTCATTTTTCCTTTAAGACATGATGCGCAACTTGACAATTCATCTAAGTCATTTACACCTAAATGTTTTGCCAATATTCGAATTCTTTCTTTGGAAATATGTCCAAGTTTTTCGTGCCACATTTGCGTGCTTACTTGATTATCTTGTTTACGTTTGTTACTTAGTTGAATATTGAGATTGGAAATTATTGGGGATATAGTATACATTCCATCTTTCATTTTTGATTCCATAATAAGAGACGATTCATAAAACAAAAGTAAACTTTTATTACGAATCTCAAAACAATATCCTTCTCTATTCAAAACCGGAATCGAGATAATATTTCTTATTATTTCAGGAACAAAATAAACGAAATGTAAAACTAATTTCCTATCTCCTAACTCTAAGTAGATCGTCCCTACGACTTTGGTAGCAACCAATGCTCCATTCCCCATCTGGAGGGTTATGTCTCCTCTACTTAGCTCCTTGGTTCTTCTCATCACCTGCAAATCATTGCAGATATGAACACCACATCCAGTGTCAAGAACCCAAGAAGTATTGTTAACAGTAAAGTTAACTTCAACAAAGAACATACCTTGAGCCAGAGGCTCTTTGCAGTTCCTTTGCCAGTGCCCAACTTTTCCACATTTATGGCACTTATCAGACTTCTCAGACTTTGGCTTCTTTACCTTCTTCACACCACCATTACCTTTCAGCTTCTTAGTCTTATTCTTCTTCTTGTTGCCCTTATTGGCTTTAGAAAATGAATTCATAAGAAGCACCGGTTTGTTCTTCTTGATGGTGCTTTCAGCAGTTATCAACATGTTCAACAGTTCATTCAGTGAAGCATTCAAGTTGTTCATGTTGAAATTGATGACGAATTGATCATATGACTTTGGGAGAGATTGAAGCACAAGATCGACACAAAGGTCTCCGTCGAGTAGCACATCCAAATCATTCATCTTATGAATTAATTGGATCATCTTAAGGATGTGCTCACTCACAGATGCCCCTTCATTCATCCTTGCTCCAAACAGTTGTTTTGATATAGCATATCGTTCTCTCCTAGTCCTAGTACCGTAAAGCTCTTGTCAATGGTCGATGATTTCCTTTGCTATCATCATATTTTCATGTTGCTTTTGCAACTCATTTGACATAGAAGTCATGATGATGCATCTAGCCTGGATGTTATCATCCGACCACAGCTTTGCGTACTCTCTATCCTCATCACTGCTTTCATCGTTAATCACCGGCTGTATAGCCGTTAGGATATAATCCTTCCTTTCATATTGAAGAAAAATTTTGAGGTTTCTAAGCCAGTCCGGAAAGTTTGGTCCGTTCAGTTTGTTGGTTTCAAGAATTGTATAAAGAGGATTTTTAGCCATTTTCGTTTATCTACAAAAATGCATAACAGACAATTAATAACGGATTTTCAAATAAAGTCCTTATACAATTTGGTCTTTAATTGTACAAGTCTCCCACTATTTTTCTCAAATCACACCACCCTCTTGACATGATTCGAAGAAACATTAGTTTCTTTAGTGGGCTTGAGATCTATTCTCACTTCATCATATGCCCCATTTTCTGAGCTAACATACGATGATTTTGAATAGTAGCCTTACCAGACCTTCTATCCTTTTAGATAGTTCTCAAGATGGTTTTCCTCATCTCCCACATGTGCCCCATTTTCTGAGCTAACACATGAGGGACGATGTTAGGGTCGACCCATCAAATATCCCATGTATAACCATCAATTCCATTGCCCCCATTTTTTGAGCAAAGCAATGAAACCAACCGATTTCCACGGGGCACCGTAGTGCTTAGTAAACACTCACAGCGTACCTCACATCCAATCCACCCCATTTTCTGAGCAAAAGGATTGAACCTTTGGCGGTGTTTCACATGGTGAATACTTATGATGGAAGGTATGATAATAGAATTCCATTCTTACAATCACAAAAGCCTAATATTTTCACAGGAGGGAATTATAACATGCTTATATAGGGGGTCTCATCAGATTTAATTATCTTGTTTTAGTTATCTATCCTATGCATGCATTACATCACATAATCATCATAGACAGATAAAACATCCACAAAGCGGTAAAATTGAGGATGAACCACCTCGAGCCCTAACCTAGTAAACCCACTCGAGCCAAAGTGGGTTTGGACATTCTAGAAAGTAAAAACCAACCTAGACTATTACAATGGTATCGCCTTAGCATACAAGTCTTCAAGTCCCGACTCTATCTCCTTACTCCGTCTTCGATTACATAGAATATTTAAAAACTACTAATCTACTATGCGGAAAAGTAAAGAGCCAAACCGGCTATTATTTACAACTCTAGAATAATTACATACGTAGAAAACCAACACTATGACTAGGCTCGTGGTTCATCCTTTTATCACATAAACATGCCAAGCAACAAACATACATGTGATAAAGTAAATTTTACCCATTCATCATTCAAACTAGATTGCAAATATCATTGGGATAAGTTCGATATTGATTTCTAAAACCTTTCTCAGAGTTTACAAGTCTAAAACATCATAGGTAAGGTCTTTGAGTCACCCACCTTCAGAAAGTACGAAGAAAGGAAAAAAAATTGTTGTTTTAACTTTCTGTTGACCACGTCTGGGCGTGGTCATACGCGCGTCTGGGCGCCGCGTGCAGCGGCTGTTGCTGTTTGCGATTTTCAAATCAGTTTTTCGCACGTTCGTGATTCGTTCGAGTTTCGATTAACGAATCTGAATTCTCCTAAGGTCTGAGTTTTATTACTTGATGATTAAACCTTCGGTTCATCCATCTCGCAACACCCCACCAAAGGTTATTTCATAAAACTAGATCAAAACCTTTGAAAACAATCATATACCCAAATTTCAGATTTCATGATTTTTAAAACCAATGACTTTTAAACATTAAAATCATAAAAATCAAACAACATCCCAAATCAAAATCAATCCTAGTCTCACAATGAACATATTGATTATCATGCTTTCGATTTTACAATTAAAACGTAAAAACAAACATGCATAATCACATCAAAAATTCGATCGAGCCAAACCATGGCTCTGATACCACTGTTGAGTTGACTCATTCCCTCGGGTGGCTCGTGGCAGCGGAAATTAAAATTTTATAAAAGTAAACGTACAACCACCCGAAAATAGGAATATGCAATTGGTTCGATCGAATTTGATAAGGAGGTAAACGAAATTATACCTTTCGAAAATTTCGTTTCACCTCGTACTTTGGATCTCAGCAACCCTGTGGTGCAAATCCACACAATTTCCCATGGGTGAGAAATTTCCCGTCGTCTTTTCGTATCCCCTGGTTTAGAGTGCTCCAAGCGTCGCACCTCTAAGATGTATCCACACCTCGTTCAAGTCACCAATCGTCTTGCCTTGCGTGCTAGACAACAAAACGATTCTAAGCTTAACTTAGGCTTGATTATATGAAGGGTAGGAAAATAAGTCGTTTAATTCAACACATGAATAGAACGACGTCTTGTTGGAAGTGAGAGAAAGGTGGCCGATTCTTAGTCTAGTGAGGGGGGCGGATTTTCTAGCAAAAACCATCATCATTTTTAGTCTCCTTCTTCTCTTATTTATAGGTGAAGATTACCTAGAGTCCAATTAGGAAAAGGAAACTTCCTTTCTCCTAAACTCTCTAGTAATCCTTATCCTATGAAGACTTGGAGAAGGGGAAAACTCTTTTCCTCCTCCACCACATGTAAAAAATCGCTCCCTTCCCTTATTATCATTCAAGAAATCGATCAACACATTCAATTGGACTCTAGGGTTCAATTTTGACTTCTCAATTTAATTATAGGCACAACCCATCAATTAAATACAAGTCAAATTAAATCCAACCAATTAATTCCAACATTTATTTATTTAACTTGGGCTCCACCCAATTAAATAAAATACTTGGACTCTACTAGGTCCATTAATTTAATTAATTCTACAAGATTAATTAAAAGAGTAAAATTAATTAAATCCTTCAATTAATTTATATTCCATATTAGGAAAGTACTACACTTTCCTAATTCCCTCAATTTCCTCGAAATTGATTAATCACATCTAATCAAGCAGTGACTCTCTCGAGTTAGTGTGTGACCCCTTAAGCTCGTTTCTATCTAGTAGTAAGTACACCTTCCCACAATGCTAGTGTACCTTCAAAAAATGGAAAGTACTAGTTTAAATCAATCCTTTGATTTAATCAAGCCTCGAATTAGTCACCTAGCTAATTTTCGGCACTTACAAATCGCGGTTGCCCACCTAGCATAAGGTCCCGAAGACCTAGATAAAACGAAAGTAAAGATACGCCTTTTGCGATCTTGATCCTCGTATAAGTAAGATTCCTCTATCTAATCTCCCGATTGAATCTAGAGCAGTGGCTAAGGTCGAAGATCTATTAATTCAATCCTATGTTTCCACGTCATGTGAAATCGACTTCGACTATCTAAACGAGGAAACCCTAGGCCTCTTTAAATATCATACTTCGGCCGAAGATTCCTTAAGTCGATTCACTACGTAACCATAGGAGATTAACCGACTGGCTAATGTCAGAGATAGATTCCTCTTGATTCTCACGTGCCTTACTACGTAAGACGTGCATGTCTGAGTTTGCCCATATTCGATCATCTAAAGTGATCATGTAACAAATCAAGAACATGCGCGGTTACGCATAAGACATCTAATGGAATCTTAGGTCCATTAGGATTACTCTTATACTACAAGACCACTGGAAGTTCCACATTCGACTGGGAATCCATTGCAGGAACTTCCATGGGGTTGTTCAGTTCGCCCATTACCACAATGGCAACCCTCATATATGCATTGGCTTTCACAGTGCCAGTATCTATGGAACGAGATACACTTCTACCAGAGTATGCATCATATGAGCAAGTCTTTTGGGTTGCATCGATATCCCTTTATCTCGATGAACCCTTTCACGACTTGGAACAATGTTTAAAGATCACAGCCTTTGAGACATATTCCATCATTGCCACACCTAATGTGCAATGATGTCTCATAGCTATATGTGATCCTTCGGGACTTTATTCTAAGCCAAAGTAAAAACTCATTTAAGAATAAAGACATGCCACATATATAAAGAGATTGACTTTATTTATAAGAAAACGATTGTTCAGCTCTAGAGTTACTATTACATAGAATGACGCCCAATAATTGGTGCGCCGGGCACTAACTCTAACATATTAAATATATTTACAAGTAAAAATGATAAAGATTGGCCCTCCAAAAAATCACTAAAAATACTCAAATTGGGTCTTAAAATCTCCACAAGTTTATGAAGGTTAATACTATGTATATTATTCCATTATAACACTATAATTGTTGTCGAAAATATGATTTCTTAGAAAGAGATGTGATAGAGAGAAAAATGTGAGTTGATTTGGTAAAGTAAAAGGTAGTTTTTGGAAAAAGTGAAAGTAGAAAATGAAAATAATTGTATTTTCAATTGGGAATGATATAAATTGTATATTTTCATTTTTAAATGAAAATGAAAATAAAAAAAAGTAAATTTAAAACACATCCAAACAGGCCCTTCTTGTTTTTCTTTTCATTCTGAGCATGTGTTTAAGATGTCAACCCCACTGGGCCGACAACTTGGAGGACCATCCTTGCTTAACTCGGCACGACCTGGTGCACTAATCGGGCCAAAATCCAAAAAACGCCTGTTGAAAGCAAGCCTGGGATGTGCCCAACTTGGGCCTGCTAGTGGCTCGGCTTTGAACCAGCCCACATCAATTTTCGCACAAGACCGGATTGCTTATATATATATATATATATATATATATATATATATATTTGGACTGCATAAAAAAACCGAAAATTGCTCAATGGCCTTGACCAACTTGATGCCAAGGATTCGAATCCCTGTCTCATTCCAATTTGTTTTGTAACCAAAAAACAAAACAAAGAAGAGTCAAAGGTTCTAAAAATTTGGATCGTTGGACCAATCCAACAGTCCAAATATTAGGATCGTTGAAAAATGGGAAAATTGCAAAACATACCCCTGTGAAATATAAAATTTGCACGAAATCCACCTGTGTTAGAAAAATAGCTTAATATACCTCTATATTTTTGAAAACCCTGCACGAAAACCCCCGTCCGTTAGAAACTAACGGAAGGTAGCATTCACTCGCGGTTTGTGCGAAATGGGATGTATTTTAGGGTTTTTTATAGGTTAAAATGGATGGGAATTGACTAAAATACCCTTTTTTCATTATTTTTTTCCTTTTTTCCTATATTCATTTTTCTTCTCTCTTTTCCTTTTTTCTTTTCCCCATTTCTGATTCTTCATCTTCTCCATGAACACCCATCCATCTCCCTTCTCCCGCCACCACACTGTAGCACCAAAAACTTCCGCCACCACCTTCGTACACTTAGCCCATCGAAACCCATCTCCGAACATGCCCCATCAAAACCCATCAAGAAATTACACCACGGCTAAGAATGACGCCGCTTACGAGCCCGAACGGTTGAGCCTCGATGCCACCGTGCAAGATTCCATGGCCCAAATATCCGAAATAGAAGATCAAGATTCCGACGACCGAAAGGTGTGGAAATGGGTCATCAGAAAACGGGTCTAGGACTTGATGGAGGCCCGGAATATTGCCCAGTTTCCTAGGCCTATTCACCATCGCATCCCCAATTTTATTGGGGCCCATATGATTTTCTTTTAATTAATTCAGATTTTTAAGAAAAAAAATGATTTTTTTAAATGAGAAGTTGGCGTGTTGCGGTTAAGTGAGTTGGAGGAAATTACTGATTACAATTTCTCATTCGATATAATGATGTAATTTTTCGATTTTTCGATTTTGTGGATTTTTCGATTTTGTTATTATTTCACGGGGTCTTTGAGAATTTTCACATGTTTTTCTGTTTAGATATTTTCTAGAAATTAGATGTTTTTCTGTTTTTCTATTTTCTAGAAATTATCTTTTTTAAAAAAATTATTTCTATTTTTGTTTTGAGAAAAATATAATTCTAATATAACTAATTTTTTGTAATTATTTTCAGATTTTTTTTCCTGAATTTTTCAAATTTGTGTTTTATTTCTGAATTTTTATGTAATTTTCTTTATTTTTCAGAAATTTTTGTAATTAATTGTAACGTTTTTATAATTTTTTCATAATGTTATAATTATTTATGATTTTTCATAATATTTATTCTTTTGTCTTTATTTGTTTGATCCAACGGTTAAGAACAATGATCCAAAGGCTTAGATTAAATGAGAATAAAATAATATTTATTAATATTAAGGGTATAATAGTAACGCAACACAAAAAACTAACACCGTTAGTCAACATTAACGGAAAGTGAGAGTGTGCAAACTGCAAGATAACAGAGGGGTATATTAGGCTATTTTTTAACACAGGTGGATTTCGTGCAGATTTCATGTTTCACAGGGGTATATTATGCAATTTTCCCTTGAAAAATTTATATTAACAAAAGAGGTTCCAACTGTCATATGATTTGGAGCGTTGGCCGGGCTAGCCTAGGTCAATTTTAGTTGGCCTACTAAAAATAATTAAATGGTTCAATAAGCGACGGACCTGTACCGAATCAACGATTCGGGTTGTTTAACACCTTTAGCATGTATATCAGTTAGATTTTTCATTCACTAATCAACTATAAGAGAGGAAGCCCACTCATATACCTCGTGCGTTTAGAATGAGATAAAATCCATTTTAGTCCCAAAGATTTGAGCGTAGTGTCAAAAAAATCACATGTTTCTTATTTATGTGGTTGTAGTCCCTCTTATCAATTTCTATTCAAAATTTCCTCCAACTAAAGGGGTAATATGTACTTTGATTTCCTCCAACTAAAGGTGTAATACGTAAGTACATTATTTATTCAAATTTAAATTATTCAGAAGCTTAGCGAAAGATCTCCAAATGCACTTGGACTTTTGCAATCAGTCTCCCTTGAAATTTTAAAGCTTGTACTCTCCTATTTTACTTCAATTTTTGAATTTACTCCCTCTCACAGCCTTCAATGTTTGAGTTTACTCCCTTACACGCTAGAAATTCTTAGATTGCAACTGGGTGAGTAGACAGACGTGTACAATGTGGAAGAATTTTTAATCCTTGAAGAATCAAGAAGATCTTGTTTGGATAAGAAGGAAAAGACTCCTACATGGAAGTTTTCTCTTATTCTATATCTACTTGAATTTGAATTCTAGACATGGTAGTTCAAGAATCAAGAAACCCAAGATTGGATATTGATTTTATGGATTCTAATTCTGCTACATCTAAGAATCATTGCCTATAAATATATTGTGAAAGAGACGCCTACTTCGGAGAAAAATAAGTTGAAATTTTCGTCCTCCTTAGTCCAAGGAAAATCCGTCTTCCCTTAAACACCAGTCCAAGACATAGTTTTTTCTCATGTGTTAGTTTAACTATTCATTAAAATATTCTAAGCTTTCATAGACAAGCCTCAAGAGGATCAAGAAGTTATTTGTAGGCTAGCACCAAGAGCAAATAACTTGAGAACTTGAATGATATGTGTGTTGGATTCTATGAGCGAAATGCAGTGGAAATTAAAATATATTTGAATCTCAAACCAAGCATCAATTGGGCTTATGTAGATTTTAACAATAAGCAAAATCAGCGAAAGAAATAACAACCTTTGACGCGTGTTCAAGTTACTCCTTATCAATTCTGAAACAACAATTTCTAAGATTTTTTGTCTCTAGATCATCGTGCCGGAATTAGCAATAAAATTCCTCTTTCTTCCTCAAGTGGGCGGCGGCTAGGAGTGATTGAGAGGAGATGGATTTTTTCTAATGTGTAATTTGGAGGCTCTAATGATTAGTATGTTACCTTAGAGCTTATGTTGGAGGATTAAATAAATCCTCCAACTTAAAAGTCCATAAGTTTACATGCTGATAAGAGTTGTTTTTACGTGTTTTTAAGTCCCTTTCTGTTTATGTTTTAGGTTCATTTATCGCTTGATTCTTTCCACATGTGCATTTAATTCGTGCATTAAGTGATTTCAGACCTTAAATGGATACAATCGAAGAACGGGTTGAAAAACGACGTATAAAACAAGTTTAGGCCAAGATGCTTCACACCTCCACGACCAAACAAGCAAGAAATAAGTTGGAGTTAGTCAAAATCATGTTTTAGTACCATTTCCGCACACCTGAGCGCCAAATCAGAAACAACCTCCACATTGGAACAATATTTTGATATATTTAGAGACAGGATTGGATGAAGTGTCCTTCTACAAAGTTGTAGATGTATGTCTTATCTTCATATGAGGACTTGAATAATCCAATTCGGAGGTCTGTGGATAAGTTTATGAATAAAACACTACCCCTGCGCTGGAAAACATGAAAGTGGCAGCTCACATTCTTAGTAGGTGGGAAACAAGAGAATGGTAGCTCACATTCTTGGTAGGTGGAAAGCAAGAGAATGGTAGCTCACATTCTTGGTAGGTGGAAAGGCAAGAGAATGGTAACTCACATTCTTGGTAGGTGGAAAGGCAAGAGAATGGTAACTCACATTCTTGGTAGGTGGAAAGAAAAGATAATGGAAGCACATGTTCTTGGTTGGTGGATTTTTTTGGCTATAAAAGGAGGATTGGAGGCCATCCTACAAACACACTTGAAAACACATTCCCCATTGGGGGAGCCTAAACACATCCTATCATCATCTTCATCATCCTTAGATTAGTTATGAAGATTATCAAGAACCTTTGAAGGTGAAGAAATCAAGAAGCATGGAAGAGATGAAGATCGAAGTTCAACCATAAAAAATACGAGGGAGTTTCTTAGATTTAGATTTGTTTTTGTCTATGAATATGAATCTTAATTTAAGTTCCTATCTTTTATCTTTTATGATGAAATAGATTCTTCGAACTAAGGCCATGTTGAGGCTAAATTATGATAATTGAGTTATAAATTGTGTTTTTCATATTAATTCTATTGTTGCTTTGTATCTTGATCTTGTTTGAATGCATCATATGCTTAGCTACCATATGCATGATTTATTGCTTAAATTATTCGTTCGAGAGAAGGTAATTTAAGGTGCAAAGAGGATCATCACATAATCCGTAAAAAATAGGGAATTGCCCCTAGAGATAGGTAGAGATTCCCGGGTGCAGTTAGCCGGATTAATCCGGGGAAATTATAGAACTTGAATGCATGATTGTTGGTTAAATTCTCGGATAGACATATCTAGAGAACCATCAATTAATCATAGGATTATTACAGCCGAGACATCGGGTAGTAATTATTTAATTTTTTCCACCAAAGCATCATTAGTCTAATAATATGAGAACATGTTTATAATCAAAATTGATTAATTTATGCCAACACATGTGTCTTAGTTGCTCTCTTCCATAGCTATCTTGATTTCGACATCTTGTTTCTTATATCTTCCTTCCATAATATTTTAGTTAATTCTTGTTTTAGTTTAAGTTCTTCAATTGCTTTAGAATCATACACTAAAATACAAGTCCTTGAGGTTCGACAACCTGGACTTTATTGTCCACTTTATTACTACACACGACCAGTCCACTTGCTGTTTAATACACGTAAGGATTTTTCGTGTCACATGCCCAAGGCCTCATATTATAATTAATCCAATTAAATATATGTATTAATTATAGTAATATCCGAATTAGATAATTAATTGATCTAATTAATGAAATACTTAATTAATTAATTTAATTTACCATTTTTTAATCTAATTAAATAACTAATTAAATTAATTTGCCCTACTAATTAATTCATCTTTTCAAAGACAAATGACCAAAATGCCCTCCAAGTACAAAATGTGATTTACTGCATATTCCTTATAGCGCAACTCTCTATGGTTCATCTTGATTGTCAATGAGAGGATACCAAAGGATGTGAGTGACACCTAGCCAACCAATCGAGTACGAAATGACTACGTCGCTACGGATCTTTAGATTATAATCTCCATATGAGTATAAGCCCTTCACTGATTTATATCGATCAAGTATGACTCATGTAATATATCAAACTCACATGATTCGATGTTGTGCTGAAAATCATAGTACCATGAAATTATCAAACTATGCTTCGTGTCCCACACGATCTAGTTCATTAGCTTTGGCCGTTGACTTTCAATTGTATTTACTTATGACTTGTGTGTGACCCCTTAGGCTCGTTTATGTACTAGTAGTAGGTACACTTTCCCAAAGTGCTAGTGTACTTTCCAAAAATAGAAATACAAGATTAAAAACAACTTAATTCAATCAAGTCTTGAATTATCCGCCATATTAATTCAAGACACCTACAAATCGTGGTTACTATCTAACAACGGGCCATGAAGACCTACACATAATCGATAAGTAAAGATACACCTTTTACAATCACAATTTTCGTATAAGTAAGATCCTTCTGTCATGATCTCCCAATTGAGTCTAGGATATAGGTTTAGTCGAAACCCTAATAACTCAATAACTAGATTTCCCATTTACAGTAGAGTTGACTTTGACCTTCTAAATGAGGAAACCCTACGCCTCTTTAGAAGTCTTACTTCGGCCGAAGGTTTCCTTAGTCAACTTACTTATTGTAAATATTGGAGATGCATTGATATTTCCATCACAGAAGGATCCCATCTTGATTCTCACGTAACTCCATATATGATTAGATCACACCCAAAATACCCCATGTGTCGATCTTAATAGATCACGAAGCAAGTCAAAGTGTGATGGATCATATACAAGATATCCAATGGAATAAATACATTTATCAGCATTGTTATATTGAAAACCAAAAGATAAAATCACCGAATCAAATTTCTCATGCCATTTCTTAGGAGCTTATTTTATGCCATATAATGACTTAATTAATTTACATACTTGCCTTTCATTTCCAAGCAACACAAAACCTTCCAGTTGTTCCGTATAAACCGCTTCGTCTAGATCACCATTTAATAACGCAGTTTTTACATCCATTTGATGAACGTATAACTTATATATGGATGCTAATGCAAATAAGATTCTAATTGATGTTATACGAGCTACAGGTGCATAAGTATCGAAATAATCTATACCCAACTTTTAGCTAAATCCTTTCCCGACTAATCGAGCCTTAATTGTTTGAATTGATCCATCTGTATTATATTTTCTTCTAAATACCCATTTAAATCCTATTGGTTTAGAACCAGGAGGTAAATCAGTGAGCACCCATGTATTATTTGCTAAAAATGAGTCCATTTCATCATTGATCGCCTCCTTCCAAAATACAACATCTCTTGAAGATATTGCTTCATTAAAATTCTTAGGATCATCTTCTATATTAAATAGAACAGCGAATTTATCGAGAACAACTTCTCTATTTGCTTCAACAATATAATACACGAAATCTGGATTAATTTTCTTTTCAATTCTTCCTCTTTGACTTTTTCTTAATTCTTTAGAAGTATCATTTGACCTTCTTTTATTTCAAGAATTAGGATCACGAATTATTACTTGTTGTTCAATAGGTTGTGCAAACTTTTTGCCAATGAACTTATTTTCGAAGAACTCGACATCCCTAGATTCAATTATTACATTTGAATCTAAATCCAAAAACCTATAGGCTTTTGAGTTTTCTGCATATCCCACAAACACCTTCTTCAAGGCTCTTGGTCCCAATTTTGTTCGATTTGGTTCAGTGACTCTATAAAAAGCAACACAATCCCAAACTCTAAAGTAATTTAGATTTGGTTTCCGACCTTTCCATAATTCATATGGAGATATCTTTAATTTCTTTGAGGGAATTCTATTATGCATATGGCAAGCTATTAACATAGCTTCACCCCATAAGTTTTTAGGCAAATTAGAATTTAGTAACATTGCATTAGTCATATCAACTAGTGTTCTATTTTTTCTTTCAGGCAATCCGTTTTGCTGTGGAGTATGAGGTGCACTACATTGATGTATAATTCCATTTTCTTCACAAAATAGAGAAAATTCGTTTGGAAAGTATTCACCTTCTCGATCACTTCGAAGAATTTTTATTTTCCTCCCAATTTGGTTTTCAACTACTGCTTTATAGGACTTAAATTTATCAAATGCTTTATTTTTATGTTTCATTAGATACACATATGTAAATCGTGAATGATCATCTATAAAAGTAATAAAATATCTATTTCCGCCACGAGTTAGGATACCATTTAATTCACATATGTCAGAATGAATAGGTTCTAATAATTCCGAATTTCTTTCTGATTTAGAAAATGGTTTTCTACACATTTTGGCTTGAATACAGATTTCACACTAGAACTTGTTGTCCTTCTGCACTTTCATAATTCTTGAACAAATTCTTATCAATGTACACATGAACAGTGGCGCCAGAATATTACCACCAATCGAGTGACTTAACTGTAGTGGCCATGTTCAATTCCGTAACCATACTTATGTGCCAAGCAGAAACCATAGCGATTATATCATCTGTTTTTGCTTTAGCCAGTTAGACCGTTGTTAGAAATTTCATGTTAGATGTTTTGATGATGACAATTAGGACTTTGTGTTAGACCCCAAAATATGTAAGTTTGATTTTAGTAGAAAATTTGTATAAGCTTTGAAGCGTTAGTTTTGTAATAGGCTTATTAAGCTTTGTTTTATTTTACTTTAGATTGTTAGGCTAAGTAGTCTTAGGCTGAGCGTCTGATAATTTCTGAGTGAGTTTATCAGTGGTAAAGTTCGAAGACTCAAGCGCCTGATTTCTGAAAGAAGATAAAAGTCTCCAAGCGTCCAATTGACCAGCTACATCAAGCGTTTCTTTATGGGACAGAAGTAATTTCACCTGAATTTATTTCTAAGTCCAGAAGGAGTTTAATGCAAATATTCTCAAAGCATTAAGTACCAACGGGTATTTAATTCAAATGCATTAAATGCTGATAAGAGCATTAAATGTGATAAGCACTTTCAGACGTATGGAGAAGCCACCCTATTGGACTGTCAACTATCTCAGACTGCAGCACCAACTTTTGTGCAGCAGATTTTCAGGAAAAAGGACAAAAGTTGTTCACTCGCGGAAGTGAGAGACACGCGCCTGTGCATGTGTCAAACGGACACTTTCTCCAAGAATGCCTATAAATAGGGCTTCAACAACAAGCCAAATAGAGAGAACAATTAATCTTCAAGTCGAATTGCTGTTGCATTGAAGTCTCATTCCTTAAACTCTCAGAAAAGCCAGAATATTCAAGAAAACATTCCCTCTGCTTTTTTTCAATCCTGAGACAGTCAACAAATATCTCAAACATTCTTTTCGAAGAAACCACTTTCCTATTGAGATATTTCCAAGTTGTTTGAACTTCATCAAAATCAAACAAACTGTTTTAGAAAAACCCATCCAAGCCTCGCGATCTGTGTGAAGTCGAAGTTGGATACTTGCATCATTTGTGGGTGAAAGAAGCAAGGAGATTGAAGTGATTTGGAGCAGAAATCTGTGTGATCAAGGAGCTCAAGTCATCGACATCTATCTCTCCCTATTGTGTAGAAGATTCTGTGTGATTCTTTGAGAATCATTTTAGTGGAATGCCTCCAAGTGTTCAAGGAGAAGAAGGACGTAGTTGGGATTACATCACCCAACGAACCTTACAAATATTGTGTTATTTACTTTTCAGTCAATTCTTTCATATCATATCATTGCATAAATTGATTAAGTAAAATACAATCAAACGCTAAGCAACTAAGAAACTTCTGGTGACACTTCAAAAGAAGACTAGAAAAATCATTCCGCTGTGCTAACACTGATTAAAGAACTGAACGCTTTAACCCACTCGGTTAAAGTATTCAAATCTTGAAGTCTAAGTTAACTCTTTAAAAACAGTCTTCATCAGACGCTTAACCTAAGCGTCTATATTTCTAAGTAAACCCTCAGTCAAGCGTTCACTTTTCAAGCGTCCAAAACCATTTTAATACGAAACCTTTTTGAAGTCGAAAAAGACCTCAGGGTCTATTCAACCCCCCTCGCCCCTTCTAGACCCTTTCGCATGCCACTTCGGACCAACAAGTGGTATCAGAGCGGTTAAAATTGAAATTTTAAAATTTCCAAGCATAACTGCTTGATTAGATCATTTTCTTTCAAAAATCTAGTTGCTTTTTAAAATTTAGAAATGGCATTTGCTAAAGTTCCCAAGCTGAACGAATCAAATTATGACACATGGAAAGTCAAAGCATTTACATATCTCTGTTCATGTGATGATGACATGTGCGATATTATTTTAGATGGGCCAATCAAAATATATAAAGTTATCACGAGAGCACCTGGAGCCACAGAAGAAACTCCCGATGGTTACGTTGAAAAACCAAAACAAGAATGGACTCCAGATGAGCGCCGAAGAGCTAACTTAGACAATGTTGGACGTAACGCTCTATATACGACTATTGGTGATAATGACAACTTATTTCACAAAATCAAATCTTGCAAAACTACTAAAGAAATATGGGATAAGTTGGCTACGATTTGTGGTGGCTCAGCCCAAATCAAAGAAAACAGACTTTCCATTGCCAAGGAAAAGTTTAATGGATTTAAGATGCTACCCAATGAAACGTTAGAGCAATTGGATATAAGATTTACAGCTCTAGTTACAGAACTTACATCGTTGGGAATGAATTTACAGAACCGAGAAATGGTGG
This sequence comes from Buddleja alternifolia, assembly GCA_019426215.1. NCBI lineage: Eukaryota > Viridiplantae > Streptophyta > Magnoliopsida > Lamiales > Scrophulariaceae > Buddleja > Buddleja alternifolia. The sequence goes on along the minus strand of CM033393.1, from coordinate 24,689,234 downwards.
TCAAAATTTTTAGAAGCTTACCAAGTAAATTCTTGATGAAGACAACCGCTATGAGAGAATCAAGTATGCTGGATCTTCTAACTCCAGAAGACGCCTTTTCAGAACTAAAAGCATTTGAGTTCGAGTTGAATTCTGCCAGTGATATTGTGAGTAGTCCAGTGATTGAATCTGGAGCGCTTATTGCATCAATCAAGGGCAAATCGGGTAATAAAGGAAAGAGTTCAGATATCAATGAGGAAGAAGAGTTCGCTTTGCTAAATAAATTCAGGAAGTTCTTGAGATATGAAAAGAAAGGAAAAGGTTTCAATAATCAAGGACAAAGTTCATATCAAGCGCCCACTCCAGTACAACAACAGTACCAAGCGCCTCAGTATTCTGCTCCTTCACCCTCAGCGCCTGTTCAATATCAAGCGTCCACTCAAAATCTCTCAGCACCCGTGGTCTCAAAGCCACACACTACAAGGTTATCAAATGAACAAAAGATGAAAACTAATCTTTGTTATAATTGCAGAAAACCAGGGCACCACCAGGTAAATTGCCCTTATCCAAACGTATCCAAGCCCTCAAGGCAGGATTACTTGGATAGAAACCAATTCAGGAGCAACCTTCGGCAACAAGGTTTGCTAGCGGAATCAGAACCCGCATCCGCACCTGAAGATTTAGAATCATCAGCGAAAGTAGTGATGATGATGAGCCATTAGATGACTCAGCGCTCATATGTCTCATGGCCAGAGATGATGAAGCGTCTCCTGAGGTAATCAATGAATTATCAATTCCTCTTTCTTATGATGAATTACTTGACAAAGTCAGAGAATACTATATGAATGTCAAGAAGCTGCCAAAATATATCAAAATGATATCGCTATTATTTCATCACTCACTAAAGATAAAGTAACGCTCAGAGCAGAGTTGCGAATTCAGCAACAGTGCATTGAGAAAAACCAATCGCTTGAGAGTGAAGTTATTCAATTAAAAGGTGATCTTGATATAATAGTCAAGAGAGAAGCTGATTTGATCGCTAGACTTGCCAAATCAGAGCAGCTCATCTCATCATCATCAAAAGCCTCTAGACAGCTGGATAATGTGACTGAAGTAACCAGATTATTTGGTGAGAAGACCGATTTAGGATGCGATAAACTCGGTAAACAATCTAATCAATCAAATGTTACAACAAAGGAAAGGGTGTTATCTTTGTTGAAAAAGGTTCACAAGGTCAAACTCAAAATGAACCAAGTGACAATGGTAAGAGGCCAAATGAGAAAGTCAAAACTAACTCAGGCAAGGGTAAAACTAAGGCAAATGATTCACAAAGACGGGTTTATCCAAACGCTCAAAAAGTTAAAGATAAGACTGACAACTGTGAATCAAGTGCTAAGCGTCCAGCACCAAAAGTGCAACCCAAGCCAGTGCCAAGGAAATACCAGCGTCAATATCCAAGACAGTCAAGATAATATTATCGATACTATGATGATTATGATTATGACTATGATTATGACTATTATTATAATCGTGGATATTATTATACATCCAAAAAGCACACACATCACAATGTGAAACCCAAAAAGGCCAATATTCCTACAATGAAGACTAGGCAAATATGGGTTCCTAAAGTTCTAATTCAAACTGAGAATGTTACTAATGTTAAAGGACCCAAGCAACAATGGGTACCTAAACAGAAATAGAACTTCCCTTCTTGAGTGCAGGTACCTAGAGCTAGAGTCGATACATCTGTTTGGTACTTTGATAGTGGATCGTCAAGGCACATGACTGGTTCCAAGGATCTTCTGATCAACTATCGAGCTGCCAATGGTCCTCAGGTTGTATTTGGTGACAACTCCAAAGGTAAAACCAAAGGTATAGGTACTGTGCATAGGGGGAACATCATGATAAGTGATGTTTATTTTGTTGAGGGTCTGAAGCACAATTTATTAAGCATAAGTCAATTCTGTGATAAAGGCTTTGAAGTCATATTCTCAAGTGACTATTGCTATATAAACGACGCTAAGACTAAGTCTACTAAATTGAAAGGAAAAAGAACTAATAACGTATATTTGGTAGATTGGGGTTCAACACTTGATAACAACCCAACATGCTTTGTTGCTAAAAATGAATCTAAAAAGGGTTGGTTATGGCATAGAAAAATGAACCACCTCAACTTTAAAACAATCTCTCAGCTTATAAGTCAAAATCTTGTAGAGGGATTACCAAATGGACCATTTCACAAGGATCGCCTTTGTGACGCTTGTCAAATGGGTAAACAAGTTAAGTCATCGTTCAAGAGAAAACCTCATCTATCTACCTCTAGAATACTTGAACTACTTCACATGGATCTGTTTGGACCTGTTCAAACAACCAGTGTAAGTAGTAAAAAGTATACTTTGGTGATAGTAGATGATTTCTCTCGATTTACTTGGGTGGAATTTCTGTCATCCAAAGATGAAACATGTGACAAGTTAACAACGCTTATTCGAAAACTTCAAACATTGAAAGATCTTAAAGTTGCAAGAATAAGAAGTGATCACGGTACTGAGTTTTCTAACAAGATTGTTGAGAAGTTTTGTGCAGAAAAAGGAATACATCATGAGTATTCAGCTCCCAGAACTCCCCAACAAAATGGTGTTGCTGAGCGCCGGAACCAAACGCTTAAGGAAGCCGCTAGGATAATGTTAGCAGAATCCAAGCTTGCTCCTAGGTTTTGGGCCGAAGCGATCAACACTGCGTGTTACACTCAAAATCGCTGCATGATCAACAAACAGCATGGAAAAACTCCATATGAACTATGGAAGGGACGTAAGCCAAATGTCTCATATTTTCACGTCTTTGGTTCTAAGTGCTTTATTCATAATAATGGATCCCAAAGCCTAAAGACATTTGATCCTAAAGCGGATGAGGGAATCTTTCTAGGCTACGCCAAGAATGGGAAGAATTTCGCATCCTAAACAAGGGCAAATCGAAGGTTGAGGAATCTATTCATGATGTTTTTGATGATGCTAACCAAGAACCGAGTAAGGTTCATATAAATGATGTAGGAGTTGAAGATCTTTGTCATCAAGCGTCTAAGATTACTATTGATGAAGATACTGACGACGATGATGAGATCTCAGTGCCACCTCCTAAGATTACTCGTGAGATTACTATGGATAATTATATAAGAAATGCTGATGATCATGAAGAGAGTGATCATCAAGAGCAAACAAGGAATTATGAATTTGAAGCGCCTACGCAAGAAGGTAGTCAAGCGTCTGATCCCCAAGCGCCTGTTCAATCTCTTAACCCCATCCAACCAGATAGACTATGGCTGCGAGATCATCCACCAGAGCAAATTATTGGAGATATTGGAGCGCCTGTTAGAACGAGAGCCTCTACATTCAATGAGGCTATGTTCACAAGCTTTTTATCTCAGATGGAACCTAAGAAAGTGGATGAAGCGCTAAGTGATCCAAGTTGGATTGAAGCCATGCAAGAAGAACTTAATCGATTTGAGCGTAGTAAGGTTTGGACACTAGTACCAAGACCAACTCACCAAGGAGTCATTGGAACTAGATGGGTTTATAGAAACAAGATGGATGAGAATGGCATTGTAATAAGAAACAAGGCCAGACTCATAGCTCAAGGATATTGCCAAGAAGAGGGCATTGACTTTGATGAGACATACGCTCCTGTCGCCCGTCTTGAAGCAATCCACATGTTTCTAGCGTATGCAGCGTTTAACAAGTTTACAGTGTATCAAATGGACGTGAAGAGTGCCTTCCTGAATGGTAAACTCCAAGAAGAAGTATATGTGGAGCAACCACCGGGATTCTTCAACTACCATGGTAAGGGTATGGTGTACAAGCTAGACAAAGCACTTTATGGGCTTAAGCAAGCACCCCGAGCATGGTATGACACTCTCTCTATCTTTCTTATTGGTAAAGGCTTTTCAAAAGGTAGCGTTGATACAACGTTATTTAAAATTACCAATAACGAAGATATTCTCTTAGTCCAAATTTATGTTGCTGATATCATATTTGGCTCTACTAACAAGCGTCTGTGTGAGAAATTTTCGAAAATGATGCAAGAACAATTTGAAATGAGCATGATGGGTGAGTTAACTTTCTTCTTAGGATTACAAGTTAAACAACTCCCTAATGGAATATTTATTAACCAAGCTAAATATACGAGAGACATGATTAAGAAATTTGGTATGGAAAATACATCATATTCAAAAATTCCAATGAGCCAAACGCTTAAGTTAGATAAAGATGAAAGTGGAAAGAATGTTGGTATCACTAATTATAGAGGTATCATTGGATCACTTCTTTATCTTACTGCCAGTAGACCTGATATCATGTTTTCGGTATGCATGTGTTCACGATTTCAAGCTGATCCTAAAGAGTCACACCTAATTGCTGCCAAGAAAATCCTTAAATACCTAAAAGGCACACAAAATGTGGGCTTATGGTATCCTAGGGATTCTCCTTTTGAACTAATCAGTTACTCAGATGCAGATTTTGCAGGTTGCAAAATAGATCGTAAAAGTACTAGTGGTACTTGTCAATTTCTAGGTGATAGGTTAGTTTCATGGCATAGCAAGAAAACACAATCCATAGCGACCTCCACAGCCGAAGCTGAGTATGTAGCTGCAGGAAGTTGTTGTGCACAAGTTTTATGGATGAGGCAACAACTTAGATATTATGGAACAATCCTAGGTCCAACCCCCATTCATTGTGATAACCAAAGCGCTCTAGCCATGACTCAAAACCCTGTTCTTCATTCAAGAACCAAACACATTGACATTAGATACCATTTCCTTCGTGACCATGTTCAAAAGAAAGATATCTCCATGCATTTTATAGGAACTGACAAACAATTGACAGATATCTTCACCAAAGCGCTCAACGAACAACGCTTTCTCACTTTGAGAAGTGAACTAGGTATGATTGATTTAAACGCCTAATCATCAAGCATCATTTATTAGACATACAATTTAGGGGGAATCCACTTGGTTTATGTCTAAAAGTTTTCTTTGCAAAACAAAACAAATGGTACAAGTTATCAAATTTAGGGGGAACCTTAAAATTATACTTGAACATAACTAAGCGTCAATGATCAAAAACTTTCAGAGGCATGATCATCAACGCTCAGTATTCTTTTGTGTAATATGTTGGACGCTAAACCATAAAAGGAATTTAGCTTTAAGCGTCCATATTGTCTCCAATAAGTGGTATTAAGCGTTGAAACTATTCCATTCAACACTTAATATAAAAATGATTTTAAAAAAAATTCATGCATAAAACCTTTTTACACGCTCCTTGAAGTAGTGGATAGACTCAACAGTCTATTGTGTACTCTATCCACACACTTCTATCACATCAAACTGGAGGGTAATTAAAAACTTTTTCAAAATGACGGTTCAGAGATAGCACGTGTTTGTGTACGTGTCAGTGTACAGACAGGCGCATGCGTTACACTCTGAAAATGCCAAACGTTTTAAAACTTTAACTCGGATGTCAAATCTTTATATGAGAATTACCAAATGTAACTTCTCTCTATTACACAAAACTCGCGTCCGCGGTTAATGAATTCATGGCTGAGATTACAACTCTTTACACGTGTGTCAATCCTACAGAGATAAGAGAACACAAGTTTCAAAAATTAACCTCTGTCATTTAAAACACAATTTGCAGAAAATTCATTTACTCATACTCAAAAATCTCTGCAAATTTACTTTCTCTCTCTCTCAAAAGCAAAAGCAAATCTCAGTTTATCTCTTTCACTAAAAATGGCACCAAAGAAATCCTCGTCTACTTCTGCCGAAGCTACCATCAAGGTTACTGAAGGCCTTGTTGTCGACTGGAAATTTTTGTATGAGTAACCTCAGATCAATCTAACAGATATGATGGATATGGTCGTCAAAGCTGGGCTCAAGTCATTCTTGACTCAATACTCGTATCTGTTTCCAACTGAAGTGGATACCTTCTGGAGGACTGCCAAACTTTCAGAGGACAAGAAATCTATCTCTTGTCTGATTCCTCTATCCTCGAAGGAGCCTCCCAAGGAATTCACTCTGACTGCTGCCTCCATTGCCGAGAACTTCAAACTCCCAAATAAGGGTGAGGCACTGGATTCTATTACTTTAAAACAGATCAAGGAAGCATGGACAACTATGAGTGCATACGACGATGTACCCTACACTTAATATTTCGAAAAGAAAGACCTGGTGTCCAAATACCGGCTATTGGCTGATTTCTGCAGCAAGATCATAGAAGGCAGAGTGGAAACCTTTGATAAGGTGAACCCAGTACAATTCCAAATGATGACTGCCATACTCTTGAACATCAAAATCAACTGGAGTGAGTACGTTTTTAGAAGATTTCGGGGCTGTTTAAGCGGCTCGAATAAACCGTATGGGCTTGTCCTGAGTGACCTTTTATACAAATCACAGTGTGTATATTCTTCTGGTCTTCCGTTGAATAAGACCAAGTTGCTGGGAAAAAGGATTTTGAACAATCTCTTCAATCCTCCCAAAATTGGTGGTGCTGCCAAACCACTATCTGAGCGTCTGGAAGTACGTCAAGCATCCGATAAAGAAGCGGAGCGTCCAGTGCCAGAGGAAGTTGTGAAGCGTCCGGCTGCAACCAAGAAGAGGGCTCCCAGAAAACACAAAGTTAAATTTGTCGCCTTCTCTCAAAAGGTTGATGAGGAAACCGATGAGGATGCAGAGGACAAGTTACCTCTCAAAAGATGGAAGCTGGAAGGGATCATTAAACAAATAGACTTTGAAGAACCAGCTGCTGATCCACCAGCTCCACCGCCTAAACTTGTTGAAGGAGTCAACGTGAAGAAAATCTTCAAGCGTTCCAGGACTAGCAAGCGTCGAGCTGCTCCCGTTCCTGAAGAGCCTGAGATTGATGAGCCAAGCGCTCAAGTTACTGTTGAGCCAAGTGCTCAAAGTATTGCTGTTGAGACAAGTTCTCAGGGTAAGTTTATTTCTTCCCACAACATCTCTTTTCCTACATCTGTAGAAGATCCTGCTCTTATAGAAGATAGTTCCTCTCTTTCAGCTATAGTTCCAGCTGCTGCTGAAGCGTCAACTGATATCATTCTGGATGTTGACTTGACCGAAGTCGTTACTATCGCTAAAGATGTTGCCGCAGAAGTTGCTGCAATTGAAGCTGAGGAACCTGCTGCTACAGAAGTTCAGACTTCATCTCCTGTTCAGGCTATAACAGAGGCACGCTCAGAAGGTCAGAGCGATGCTGAAGACGTTCCAACGCCTAGACACTTCTTCCAACTCGACCCGCTGACGACGATTGATCATTCAATCAATTATATGCCCCCAGTGCTCGAAGAAGATTTCATTCCTGCAGGATACAACGAATAGAGATATATTGCTGCAGAGAATGATGTTGCTCGACTGATTGATTTTGACAGTCAAATCAAAGCCATCATACAAGACAGACAAGGAGGCCGAACTCCTAGATGTGACATGGACTTAGCATACTATCTGGATTATGGGCACAGCAAGCCAACCGGGTTCGCCCTAAGGGATTACAGCATTCGTGTGTATGAGCCTCTGCGTCCTAGCTTTCTCAATCCTTCAGAGTCAGTCTTGAACAGAAAAGGCTACACACATTTCCCTCAGACTGCTCATAGCCCTGAAAATCTTGCATCAGTCCGTCCACTTCGTCTGTGGAAGAATAAGGCTGCTCATGCCGGTGAGCATCTCGAATCGTTGATAGACTTGCTTCACACTGAAGCTGATGCCTATTTTGAAAGCATCTGGAATGCTAACTATCAGCCTGATAGATATCGTTTTGAAGCTATCAGAAATATTCATCTTGAAGGCATTCGCGCTATGGTGACTGCTGGCACAGACTTCTGCATAAATGAAGTTAACTGAGTTGAAGCATATGTGGGACACAAATATACCTTCTCAGAGCTAGTCCAAGCTCCCCATCTTTTCGGCATAGGCATGCATGACAAGAAGCATCAGTTCGCCAAGTATTGCCTCAAGCAACATCAACAGAGAGTCGGACCTGTTCTCAAGCTCCCAATTGTTAGACATCAAATAGAACAGTGTTTGCGTCAAGAGCTTCACAGATTTTCCACTATTCCTCTTCTGTTCAACGCTCAAGCCTCTTCCAGTGGTACATCTGGTGTTTTGTGCTTGAATTTTGCCCCAAGCCATTGTGAAGAAAACTTCAATCTGATGGTGAAGATTTTGAATCCTGTCTCTCTATTCGATAAGATCTTCACTGCCAATCTTAGATCTTGGAACGGCTCAGTAATCAGTCCATTCAAAGGATATCCACTGCTCCCTTCAATCCGCAGCGAGGTACTTGATCACTATGAGTTCGTCCTCTCCCTGCTTGAAAGGAATCAAGAGCTGGCTCAAGTACTTTATCCATATCTTGAAGAGTACTATGTTGATTGCTTGATTGGATTTTCCAGACAATACTGTCCAGATTCACTCTTCTCCATCGCTCAAGCGCCGTCCAAAGTCTTCCCAAATCATGTGCTTGATATCATTGGTCTAATGCACATCAGGGCTATTGATAGTTCCCTTCGCACATACATCTCCGGTACTTGTATTTCCCGAACCAGACTCACTGAACTCTTGGACTCTGTATCCACTTCTTATGCCGATCTAGCACGCTGGAACTTCCAATTCGATGACTTTCGTCAACCAGAGTTAACGCTTGAGGAAGCGCCTGATAAATCAGCTGAAGCGTTCAAGTCTGCAGTTACAAGTATTCCAGCGTCTGCTGAAGAACTCGTTCAAGCGTCTCCACCAGGGGATATTCCTGACGCTTCTGCACCTATTACTGTTGATAGTGCTGAGGATCTGTCTCTCGACATTCGAGGTACTGTTTTTGATCCAGCCCATCAAGTTTCTTTTGACTCTCTCAAACACTCATCAAGGTTCAAGCGACCGGTTCCTTTAGATGAGAGTCAATCTTTTGGTCCTTTGCTCAAATCCGTCTTGGAGAATATTAGCGCCCACGCTACTCAGAACGAAGAATCTCTCCATTGGATTAAAGACGATCTGGCAAAGATTGAAACTCACGTAATGAGCGCCCAAATTGCTCATATGCGTAGTTCAGCTCAAGCGGCTGTTGGTGAGTGCAAGCAAGATTTTCAAGAAATGCATGATGCCACTCAAGCAATCCAACTTGCCATGAAAGAAGAGCTTGAGAAGCGCCTTGAAACCCTTGAGACCTCTATAAATGATGCTACCAGCGCCAAGCTTCTCGCTCTGCAGGAACGCTTCGACCAGCATCTGGATGACATCACAGATGTCTCAGATTGCTCATCAGGTCAATTTACTCACAGATCATTTCTTAAAGTCTGATGATGGCAATAAGGGGGAAAAGAAGAAGAAAGTAGAAAAGAGGAAAGCGTCTAGTTCAAGAGCTGAAGAGCCTCCGTCTCCTAAGCGTCAAGTGCTTACTTCTACTTCTGCGCTTCGTCTTCCGTCTTGGATAACTGCTCAAAGTACATCTGGAGCGCCCCGTAGTACGCTAAGGGATCCTCCTAGAGCGTTATATCCAAATCTACCAATACCTACAAGAGCACTGCTTGAACAGTTTGACATCCCTCTTCAAAGAACGTCCATTCCAGAGCCTACAGATCCAAGAATCTTAGCTGAAGAGAAGAAGATGACTGACTTCATCCAAGCTTTTCGAATCTACCTAAGGTATATCGGTATTGACCCAACTGACTGGGACAATCATTTTACTGCCTTCAAGAAGAGACAACAAAAATAAAACAAGCTCATAATCAACAAAGATCATGAAGCAATGATGACCTTGGAAGATAATCTGACTGAAGCTATCCGAGCTGAAATGCCCAAGCGATACAGAGTCAGACCAAGACATTAAAGATTTCTGATTTTACATTATCTATATTCTTGTCTCTTATATCTTCACTTGTTCAGTTGTAAAAATGCCTGTAATTCTCGATATATATAAAATGCATTTTTCAGTTGAAACATCTCGTTGAAGCGTAACTAACTTTAACTAACGTTATCTAATCAAGCTAACTTTTACTTTTGGCTGTCTAACTCTTGAACTATAAAAGAGTAAGTATTGCCATCATCAAAAAGGGGAAAATTGTTAGGAATTTCATGTTAGATGTTTTGATGATGACAATTAGGACTTTGTGTTAGACCCCAAAATATGTAAGTTTGATTTTAGTAGAAAATTTGTATAAGCTTTGAAGCGTTAGTTTTGTAATAGGCTTATTAGGCTTTGTTTTATTTTACTTTAGATTGTTAGGCTAAGTAGTCTTAGGCTGAGTGTCTGATAATTTTTGAGTGAGTTTATCAGTGGTAAATTTCGAAGACTCAAGCGCCTGATTTTTGAAAGAAGATAAAAGTTTCCAAGCGTCCAATTGACCAGCTACATCAAGCGTTTCCTTATGGGACAGAAGTAATTTCACCTGAATTTATTTCTAAGTCCAGAAGGAGTTTAATGCAAATATTCTCAAAGCATTAAGTACCAACGGGTATTTAATTCAAATGCATTAAATGCTGATAAGAGCATTAAATGTGATAAGCACTTTCAGACGTACGGAGAAGCCACCCTATTGGACTGTCAACTATCTCAGACTGCAGCACCAACTTTTGTGCAGCAGATTTTCAGGAAAAAGGACAAAAGTTGTTCACTCGCGGAAGTGAGAGACACGCGCCTGTGCATGTGTCAAACGGACACTTTCTCCAAGAATGTCTATAAATAGGACTTCAACAACAAGCCAAATAGTGAGAACAATTAATCTTCAAGTCGAATTGCTCTTGCATTGAAGTCTCATTCCTTAAACTCTCAGAAAAGCCAGAATATTCAAGAAAACATTCCCTCTGCTTTTTTTCAATCCTGAGACAGTCAACAAATATCTCAAACATTCTTTTCGAAGAAACCACTTTCCTACTGAGATATTTCCAAGTTGTTTGAACTTCATCAAAATCAAACAAACCGTTTTAGAAAAACCCATCCAAGCCTCGCGATCTGTGTGAAGTCGAAGTTGGATACTTGCATCATTTCTGGGTGAAAGAAGCAAGGAGATTGAAGTGATTTGGAGCAGAAATCTGTGTGATCAAGGAGCTCAAGTCATCGACATCTATCTTTCCCTATTGTGTAGAAGATTCTGTGTGATTCTTTGAGAATCATTTTAGTGAATTGCCTCCAAGTGTTCAAGGAGAAGAAGGACATAGTTGGGATTACATCACCCAACGAACCTTACAAATATTGTGTTATTTACTTTTCAGTCAATTCTTTCATATCATATCATTGCATAAATTGATTAAGTAAAATACAATCAAACGCTAAGCAACTAAGAAACTTCTGGTGACACTTCAAAAGAAGACTAGAAAAATCATTCCGCTGTGCTAACACTGATTAAAGAACTGAACGTTTAAACCCACTCGGTTAAAGTATTCAAATCTTGAAGTCTAAGTTAACTCTCTAAAAACAGTCTTCATCAGACGCTTAACCTAAGCGTCTATATTTCTAAGTAAACGTTCAGTCAAGCGTTCACTTTTCAAGCGTCCAAAACCATTTTAATACGAAACCTTTTTGAAGTCGAAAAAGACCTCAGGGTCTATTCAATCCCGCCCCCCTTTTAGACCCTTTCGTATACCACTTGGGACCAACAACCGTCTTTGGTTTCTCTTCTATCTTTTGTCTTTTCCTGTTACGACAATATTTCTTGATGTGCCGTTTCTTACCACAATAGTAACAAGTAACATTCTTGAACCTGTTAGTGCTAGTACCAAAAGATTTTCTTTTCTTTCTACCATTGTTATTATTAGAAACATAGTTTACTCTAGCACTAGAATGCACATTTTGGGTTTTATAACGGATACGAATTTCTTCCTCAATTCGCAAGTGTTTAAGCAACATATCTACGAAATAATCTTCTGCAGAATGCAAAAGTTTCTTCCTATAGTTGTTCCAACTTGCAGGGAATTTAGAAATTATCGATCCGACTTGCACTGCTTCTGGAATTTCAATTTTCACATCTTTGAGTTTAGATACATATACTTGCAATTCATGAACTTGATCCATGATTGATAAATTATCGTGCATGACAAATTCAAAATACTTTAAAAGAAGAAACTTATCTGTGCCTTGTTTTTCGCTATTGTACTTATCCTCAAGTGCATTCCAAATTTCCAGTGGTGACTTCAGTGAGGCATACAAATCAAACAATCAATCAGATTTGAGGTGTGATCCCACTTTCCTTAAAATGATAATTGCCCCCATTAAAAATTTGCTACCGGGTTTAAATGGCAATTCACTTCTAGGGTATAACAAACCACCGAAGTCTGCGAATAACAATTTCGAAGACTTCCCTCACGAACTAAAAAGAGAACTAATATTATTATGTAGAAAATAAGAGGATTCGAATTATTGAATCCTTGGCTTTGATTGTATTTATAGACTATTGACAACCATTCGAATTACTGCAATGGTTTGATCAAATGTTTCTTCAAAACATTGCAAATGTTCAGATGAATTTTCAGAGTTTTTCACAACCAAAAGTCATACCTTTTCGGAATTAAAATAAAAATTAATTTAGAAAATTAATTAAAAAATAGATTAATTTCAAAAATTAATTAAAAAATAAATCAATTTCGAACATTAATTAAAAAATAAATTAATTTTGAAAATTAATTAAAAAATAAATCCAAAAATATATAATATATCTGTATTTTGGCCTTCCTCCAAATTTTCCCTCTAAACTTCTATTTGAATTTACTATTTGATATCTACTTATAAAGTAAACAAATCTTGTTTACTTTTCCTATGTGGGATCCATATTACAAGCTATTTCCAACATACTATTTCTGCTGCATTTTTATTTTAACACGTTTTCCAACATGTTTATCCAATAAGTGAAAAAACCCTTAAAATAAACTTTTATATCCAAAAAACCCATGATAATATTTGTCAATCCAAAAAACCCATTCCATCAACTTTTCATTCCAAAAAATCCAATATTTAGGGTTAACAAATTTATGGACTTAATTGGCCTTAGCCTTCTAGATTAAAAATTAATCTATTGTTGTTATGCAATAAAATTTATTTATATAAAACTTTTGTAATGATAATTGATATTAATTATGATTTTAATTTTAATTTTTAAAATTTTTTAATCTTTTTAAAAAATTTAAAACATATATTTATATATAATTACCATATTAAAATCAAAAATAAATTATATACAAATATTTTAAAAAATTAATATTATAAAAGAAAATCCATATTTTATGATTCATCAATTTGAAAGAATCAAAACAAAATGATACATTAAGAAAAAATAATTGATCAATTATTAACTTAATAAATGAAGGGGTAGTTTAGTCCAAAAAGTTGTTAATCCTCACTTTTGGGGTTTTTGGAATGAAAAGTTTGTAGAATGGGTTTTTAAGATTGAAAAATATTTTCATGGGTCTTTTGGATATGAAAAATTATTTTAGGGGGTTTTGAGTAATTTTCCCAAAAAAGTATTAATAGTTCAAAATGATACAATTTAAGTTTTGTTCGAACATACGATACTCATCTTTCCCAAATATGATATAGTTTGCTTAAATATACAGTACACTTCTCTTGTTGTTATAGTATTAATTTTTATAAATGTGGTATCTTTTTATACGTGTGAAGTAATGTTGGATTTGGTCATCCAAGTGTCGTTTCAACATTATAAATGTATTAATTGTTCAAAACGATACATATAAAATTTTCAAACATATGCTACTAAGTTTTTACAAATAGAGCATATTGCTTAACTTTACAATATATCTAATGTTGTTATGGTACTAATTTTTCACAATGACGTTGTTTCTGTATATGTGAAGTACAGAAGAATTTGGACGCATTATGGAGGCAAAGATGGGTATCGGGTATGCGTTGTCACAGTTTTCATTGGCTAGTGGTGATGACTGCAGAAGTGGGTGAGCAGCGGATCAGCATGCGGCAATGATGGGTGGATGAGGAGGCGATAATGACAATGGTCGTAAACTAATGGTCATGCTGTGGTGATGAACTATAATTAGCTAGCAGGAGCTGGTGTTGCAGCGACAATGGACTGGCGGAGGCGTCAACGATGATGGACGAACTAACAATGGGCAGGCGCAACGGTGTATGTAGGATACAGTGGTGCTGGAGGATGCAATGAGGGAAGCGGATGGAGGATGAGCAATATTGCAGCAAGTGTTTGAGAAAAATTTGCATAAAAACAAATAACTTAGCGGAAGAATAAAATTTAAATCCTAGTGGCTCATCTCTATTTCTCGTATTTAAATTGAGTTTTGAATTCAATTACCGTTCTCGCGTATGTTGAATTCTGAACCAGCTTTGCAATCCCTTCTTGAACAGCAAATTCGCTGTTGTCTCTAAATTGCCACGCCGGAGTCAAAAACAAAAATCTTCTTGTTCTTCTTCTCTTGAGGGAGACGGCTAGAGAGAGAGAGAGAGGATGGAGAGTTTCACTTGGAGAGAAAGTTTGTGTGATTATTCACTTAGATTAATTTTCTCTAAGTAGTATATTTATACTACAATGAAACAATAACCTAGGCTAAATTACCCCCTCCTGGACGTCCATATGGACGCTCACTCTATGGCTTCTAAAGCCATCGGGCTTTAGCCCTATTATGCTTATTTAATTAATTAAATAATTAATATTATTTATCCAATAAATTAATTAAATAATCAATTAAATCCATGTTAATTTTATAATTAGATTCCTTTAAGGAATTAATTAATTCATTAACTTAATTAATTAATAAAATCATCTAATGATTAATTAATTAATCTCGATATCCAATACCGAAAATTCTCTCAAGTCTTTTCGATGATTTTCCTTTTGCACTTCCTTTAAGCGCGACTCTTTAGGTTCGTCTCAAAAGGCAATTGGGAGGAAACTAAAAGGATATGAGTAACACCTAACCAGTCATGTGGCTCACATCGTATCCCAATTGAGAACGAATGAATAGAATCATTCCAAACCATATACGCCGTGAATACCGTACAAGTATAAACCTTTTATTTTTATATCCCAGTCAAGTGAGAGTCATGGTTGTAGTCAAACTCACATGACTTGACCATATGCTTAGCTCATAATGAGTCGAGGTCATTTTATGCTTTGGCTAAAGACTTTTAACCTTACTCATTCATGACTGCATAGGATATTTAGCTCATTCACTTATGAGAGAATAAATCCCATTTTCCTAATCAATTAACAATTCTACTTGCCCATCAAGTCGCACTTCGAGGTCGATCCCACCAAAGGTTGATTTGGATCTAACTACTCTAATGACAGAATTGATGTCACAAGTACATCTTCAACTCGATTCCTCAGGTCTAAGGTTCACACGTACCTATCACAACTTATCAGTTCCATCATTGACTGTCAGTGAGTGAATACCCAAGTGATGAAACTGATGCAAGCCGTGTTCGAACATATTAGTCCAACTTATACGTCCATGACATAAGTTCCCACTATCATTCCCATAATGTTCGACTGGCACTTTCTCTGTCAAAACTTATATCATGCAAGTCCTTGTTCTGTATTGATGTCCAGTCAAATACTTTCTTAGACTTGCGAACTCTATTTAGGGAATGAGGATCAAACCCTTCTAGTGTCATTCTTCCTATCCCATAGGAAGTAGAAGGTTTGCCTTCATTCTCAAGGACTTTACGTTATTTATTAACACCTTACAAATGCTTATAAGAAAACAACAAAATAATGCCTTATATATAATAAAAGGATATTGTTTAGTTACAAGTCAACGCCCTATAAATCTATCCTCTTTATGGCATTTGAGGGCATACACTCTAACAGCAAGGACGAGCGATGGGTAAGTGGCATAGTGCCCCGGGCTGTTGTGATGGTGGTGGGCGACCGGGGCACTATGATCGTGAATGGATAGTGATGGTTGTAGAGACAGATCCAGCAATGAAATTTTGAGCGGGGCTGAGGTTCCATTAAAATAACTTTTTTTAAAATAATATATTTATGTAGATATTCAAATTTATTTTAGCTTTAATACATAAGTAATATAAGAATCATCACGTGAAGAAAAAATAACTCTCAATAGGATTGATAATAGTAAACACTTCTTGAAAAAGTTTGTCGAACTTGAACGACGTTTTTTTATATTATAAAATTTATTTATAATAGATTGTGTCAGATTTTGTTTCATTTTATTCGTAGTGAATGACATTGTCTATTATATTCTTAGATACAAGCAATTAGTTGAAAAATAATGCTTTGTTAATCACAAATTACTGAGCAATTAATGGAAAAAAGGAAATAACATTAGATCGCATAAAAAGGTAAATCAATCTTAAAATTTCAACAATATTATAATGACAAATCTTTAAAAAATATAAAATAAAGCTATTGCATGTCTAATGAACTCTTAAGTAATTGAATGATGATTAATATTTTCATGTATATAGATTTGTTGATGCCCTGCATTTCTTTTTCTTCTCAACAATGTTTTTTTATGATTTTTTACGAAAAAGACTTTGTAATTCTAATTCTAATCACAATTAAGCCTAATAAGTATAAAAGATAAATTCTAAAAAGGGTGAATTATATGCACACCCCCTCATTTTAGTGTTAATTATCCAAACTCTCCTTAACTTCTGGTAAATTACAACGAGACCTCCTCAAGGGGTCTATTTGTAAGGTTTACAACAAGTGATATTATAAGAATTTTTAAATACACAGGGGGTGTAATTATTAGAATATCTTAACATGAGGGGGACTTTATGTAATTTCAAAAAGGTCAGGGGGTTTTGGTAAATTTTTAGCACTAAAGTGAGTTGGTGTACATGTAATTTTCTCTTCTACAAAACATAGAATTGTTAACACACAATTCAAACCTACTCATTTATTGTCCTCTCTTAATGTCCTTTCTAGTTGAAAAAAGTTTGAAATGTCACTAGTTTGCCTTTCTAGTTGAAAAAAGAGCTATAGAATTCGAACCTCACCACCACTCAAAAATTCTCCGAACTCAGCGTACTAACAAAAGGATGGTTACCATCTGTGCTAGAGATGTTAATTATTCATTTACGAAACCTAAAACTTATTAGGGTCCATTTGGATTGATGGATTTGGGCCTAGGGATTTCAAATCCTCAGCTGAAATCCATTATTTGCTGTTTGGCTCGAATTCTAAATGAATGGATTTTAAATCCATTTTTGGGCTGAGTAGATTTGAAGCCTATTTTCTAATGGATTTCAAATCCATTCCCACACCCTACCATTTGAAATTCACTTCAACTAAAATCAATACATCTTACACACACATCAAACTTTTTACATACACTGCATACATTATACACACACAACACATTTTTTAACACCAAAAAAAAAAAAAAACACAACACAACACACTTTGTACACACACTTCATACTTTTTACACACACAACATACTTTTTACACATACTACACATACAATGCACACTTTTTACACTCACTACACATATTTTCACACATAATACATATTTTTTAAACACACTGCACATATGGTCACATACAATGCACACTTTTTACACACACCTCACACATTTACACATACAGAGCACATATTTTACGCACACTACACACGTTTTCACACACGATGCACAATTTTTCACATACAATGCACACTTTTTACACACACTATGGCCTTTAATTGTACAAGTCTCCCACTATTTTTCCAAATTCCACCACCCTCTTGGTGAAATTCGAAAGAGACATCATCTCTTTTAGTGGGCTTGAGATCCACTTAGGTTGCAACCATACACCCCAATTTTATGAGCCCATATGATTGGTCCAAGTGTTAAGCTTACCGGGTCTTCTACCTTATTGGATAGTTCTCAAGATCGTTTATCCTCATCTTTCACATATGTCCCAATTTTATGAGCACATATGCTAATCAATATTAGGCTCGACAAATCAAATATCCCATTGGTCAATTCATCAATCTAATTACTCTCCAATTTAATGAGCTAGTAATAAACAAACAAATCTCATGGGGCATCTCTATGCTTAGTAGTGATCATGGCCTACCTTATGTTGAATCCACCCCAATTTTATGATCCCAGATTCAATACTAGGCGACATTTCTCATGTCATCTACTTATGATGGAAGGCAAGGAATTAAAGATCCCATCTTTTATTCTCCATAAGCTTAATATTTTTTCTGGAGGAAATTAAACGTGTATTTGGTGTAATTAGATTTCAATTATCTTTTTTAGGCTATCTTTTCTATACATGCATTCTAAACACATAACATAAAACATGATAAATAAAATAAATATCCACAAAGCAAGTAAATGAGGATGAGCTACCACGAGCCCTGACCTATGCAACCCATTGAGCCAAAGTGGGTCGGACTTCTACGAATGTAAAAAAAACTCATCTATTACAATGGAATCTCCACAACATACAGATCTTCAATTTGGCCTTCATCTTCATTCTTCGTCATCGATTACAATCATAATCTAATTATAAACTAATTTAATGACATAAAATAAAAAGGAGCCAAACCGGCTATTTTTACAACTCTAGAAATTACATACAAACAAAACCGACACATAATCTAGGCTCGTGGTTCATCTCATATCACATAAATCATGTCAAGCTCATATAAATGCAATATTTAAATTCACCCATTCATCGTTCAATCATGCATATTGGGATTTATTGGGATTTTCATATAAATAATATATAATTTTTGAGAAACAAATTTTCATAAATTCCACTTATAAGGTTTTAAAATAAATATTTTCAAAATAAAAATTTTAAAACCTTAATTTCATAAAATCCTTCCAAATCCAATTTACAGAATTTTATTAATCTCAAAAATCCAATTTTTAAGAAAATTATAATTTAATTTTTAATTTCCAAAATTAAATTTAATTCCTGAAAAAATAAATTTTGATCAAGAATCGGGTTGGGTCGGGTTATCCTACCCATCGGCACCGCCGGGCCGCAGTGCTAGGCTCACTGCCGAGCAGCATGCCTAATTCTGCGCGATGTGTGCGCAAAAACCTGTCGCACCCTGACAGTGGCTCGGCCAGACAGTGACATGACGACTCGAGCTCGTTGTGCATCGAGTTGAGTTGCACGGCGGGCTAGCCTTTTCGGCCTACCTTTCGTGCAACGTCCCTTTGCAAAGCAGTCTCAAATCTCAAGTCAACACCTAAAACCGATTCTCGTTTATTACCAATTCTTGATACCAAATTTTGTTTTAATTCACTATTCATCAAGATTACAATTAAAACAAATTCAATCCCAATTAGCACAATTCACAATCAACAACAAATATATTGACTTAGCATGCTTTTCGATTCTCATTAACATAAACGAAATAAATAAAAATACGTAAATCACATAAATATAAATTAATCGAGCTAACCAGGCTCTGATACCACTGTTGGGTTAGGTGATCCCTGGGATGACTAACTCAGCGGAAGATTAAAATTTTACACTAAATGTAAGCATAAATTTAAAACACCCCGTCACGAATTCAATCGGCTTGATTAATTCGTATTAAAATAAAAGACGAAACATAAAGTTACCAACAACGAATTTTAGTTTAGGTTGGATCTTTTTCAACCCGCTACAAGCTTCACAAAAACCGCCCTTTTTGTATCTCCGGATTCGACGCTTCAATTGCCGCACCTCTAAGAATAGTCCACACCTCCTTGAATCTCCAATCGTCTTATTTCCGGTGCTAGCCAATAGAACGAATTTAGAACTTACTTTTTAGGCTTATGTGAAAAGGTGAAGAATATATTTAGTGAGTAATTAAGCTCAACACATGAGCAAAATTACACCTTGGATAATAGGCTAGGGGTGGCTAAGGTGAGAGGGAGAGAACGAAATTTTTCTCTTCTTTTTCTTGTGTGATGGCCGATTTTTACTTAGAAAAATAACACGTGTATTTTTCTTGCTTGATCACATATATATAGAGGTAGAATCCAAACTCTAATAGAGTTTGACATAAGGGTATTACTTAATCTCCAAGATATAGTTATTTCCTTATCTAGGATTCTACCATAATATATAATAAATAGTAATATACATATACATATACAATATACACGCCTAGCATGTATCTATTATATATATATATATATTATCTTATATGTATATCTAATATACATATAATCCTTCAAGGAATAGAATTAGTTACCAAGTAACTAATCTTTCCTTAATTACATAAATCATCCAATGATTTACATTTGATCAAGAAGTTGAGGAAGGAAAGAATTCTTTCCTCCCTCCACAAGCCTCCAACGCCCTCTTCCTTGTCTTGGAGTCCAATTTTTAATCTCTTGATTTAATCATTGACTCCAATTAATTAATTACAAAGAATCCAATCCTTTTAATTAATTGGAATAAATAAAACCCTACTTTATTTATCTCCACCAAATATCCATATCAATTATTTACTTGAGTCCAACGCAATTAAATAAATTACCTGGACTATATTAAGTCCATTAATTAATTACTTCAACAAGAATAATTAAAAAGTCTTAATTAATTAGTCTCCACTAATTAATTTATATTCCCAATTAAGAAAGTACTATACTTTCCCAATTTTCTCAAATTGATTAATTCACACAAACTGAAAATTCTACAGAGTTTGTGTGTGACCCCTTAGGCTCATTTATGTACTAGTACTAGGTACACTTTCCCAAAGTGCTATTGTACTTTAACAAATTAGAAATACAAGAAATAACAAATTAATTCAATCAAGTCTTGAATTATCCACCATATTAATTCAAGACACCTACAAATCGTGGTTACTGTCTAACAACGGGTCACGAAGACCTACACATAATCAATAAGTAAAGATATGCCTTTTACAATCACGATTCTCGTATAAGTAAGATCCTTCTATCATGATCTCCCGATTGAGTCTAGGATATAGGTTTAGTTGAAACCCTAATAACTCAATAACTATATTTCCCATTTACAGTAGAGTTGACTTTGACCTTCTAAACGAGGAAATCGTACGCCACTTTAGAAGTCTTGCTTCGGCCGAAGGTTTCCTTAGTCACCTTACTTATTGTAAATATTGGAGATGCATTGACATTTCCATCACAGATGGATCCCATCTTGATTCTCACGTAACTCCATATATGATTAGATCATACCCAAAATACCCCATGTGTCGATTTTAATAGATCATGAAGCAAGTCAAAGTGTGATGGATCATATACAAGATATCCAATGGAATATCATATCTATGAGGATTACTTTTATACTACGTGATCGTTGGAAGTTTCAGATTCGACTAGGATTCCTTTTGAGGAACTTCCATGGGGTTGTTCAGTTTGCCTATTTCGAATAGGAATCCTCATACATACGCTGGCTTTCACTGTGCCACTACCTTTGGAATGAGGTACACTCTCCTAGAGTATGTATCGACAAGCAAGTCTTTCGGGTTTGTTAATATCCTAATCTTGAAAAACTCATTCATGACTTGGAACATGGTTTAAGGATCATAGCCTTAGAGACGTATTCCACCATCACCATTCCCGATGCGCGATGACGTCCCATAGCCATGTGTAATCATAAAGGACTTTATTCTAGCATATGCAAGATAGAAATATAAGAATAAAGAATGCTATATAATAATTGACTTTATTTATAAGGAAAATATTGTCTATAGAGTCTATCTATAATAGATTGGCGCCTAAATAAATTGGAGCGTCAGGCATCCACTCTATCACACATTGACACATGTAGAGCACATATTTTGCACAAACTACACATATTTTTACATACAATGCAAAATATTTACACGCACTACTCATTTTTGACATACACAACACACCTTTTACACATACTGCGCACATTTAAACATACAAATCAAACTATTTATATAAGTTTCACACATTTTACACACTTGTTAAACACACTGCACATTTTACACACACACACACTGCAACATGTGTAACAATATGTTATTTGTGTACACGTGTGTGTAAAATATTTGCAGTGTGTGTATATATGTGCCAAATGTATGTAGTGTTTTCGTATGAAAAAAGTGTATAGTGTGTGTAAATGTGTGTAAAAGGTGTGTAGTGTATGTGTAAATATGTGTTAATTGTGTAAAAAATGTGTTGTGTGTGTAATTAATGTGTTGCGTGTGTAAAAGTGTGCATTGTATGTAAATGTGTTTAGTGTATGTAAAAATTGTGTTGTGTGTGTAAATGTATTTAGTGTATGTAAAAAGTGTGTTGTGTGCATAAAAATTGTGTAGTGTGTGTATTGTGTGTAGTGTATGTAAAATGTGTGTACAAAGTGTGCATTGTGTGTAAAAAGCGTGTTGTGCATGTAAGAAGTGTGCAGTGTGTGTGTGAATGTGTGTAGTGTATGTCAAAATATGCAGTATGTGTAAAAGTATTTTATGTGTGTAAAAAGGTATAGTGTAGGTAAAAAATGTGCGGTGTGTGTAAAATATGTGTAGTGTGTGTAAATGTGTAAAATGAGTATTGTGTGCATAAAAAGTGTGCAGAGTGTGTGTAAAATATGTGTAGAAAGTGTGTAGTATGTGTAAAAAGTGGACAGCGTGTGTAAAAAGTGTGCAGTATGCATAAAATGTGTGTAGTGTATTTAAATTTTTTTATTACGTATCGATCCTTATTTGAATTATTATAATCCACTTGTTTGTAGATTACAAATAATTAAAGTTCATGAAAATAAGTATATAATTTTTATAGTTTATAATAATAAATATATTTTTAAAAAATTAATTATATAAAAAATCAAATAAAATATTGAAGGATTTCAAATGCTCTAGGATTTATAGCCAAACAATGAAATTGAATCCATGGATTTGAAAATCTTTTTATAAATCCATATGTATAGCCAAACAAGGGATTTCTATGGATTTCAAATCCAATGAGTTTGAAATACATTCATTTCAAATCCCTTCCCAAATCAAAATCCATCCATCCAAACAGACCCTTATGTTATGTTGGGGGGGGGGGGGGGAGCATATTGTAACAATATACCTTTTCTCCATAAAAAAAATTTGAAGCCTCGGCCCCCCTCCTCCCAAATCCATCTTTGGGTCGTTGGCTAGTAGGGCATTGGGAGGATGACTTGTGTTTTAGTTATAAAATGAGGACATTTTAATCTCTTTCGCGGGGTAAGATATAAGCACGAATGTGATTTTCAATTAGGAACTGAAAATCGCAAAATATTAAGGATCGATCCAAGTTCAGAAAGCAACATTGTAACAGTATTTGATAGCTAAAGTCAATTAAGACCCAATGCAATACTCCTAGAATTTAATCCCATGCTAACACCATATTATATAGGCCAACCAAATATTATATGTGAAAGATATATACATAAAAAAAATATTCTTTAATTCAAATTTTCAAGGATCCGAATGAATCCACACCATGAATATGTAATAGAAAAAAATGACTTAGCTACATCTTAAATTTGAGTAATTTTATGCTAGATCAACTCCAATGATTCGACTGTGTACTTTGTGACTATCTCTTTCACACAACTATGTGTGGGGACCGTACACAACACATTTTATTTTGTAAAAGTGATAAAAAATCGGCCCATTGAACTCGATCTAGCATATATTTTTTCATCTTTGGTATTTAAGCACCAGAGTCTATTTAAAGTTTTTCTACAAGCGGAGGGTAGAATTAGCCGTACTTGATTCTAGTGGAAAAAATTATATTAGACCAAGTTCATTGATTATAGTTTCTATCTCTTTTATATAGTAGAGTATATTGTGTGCGAGTATTATACCTCTGTTTCTAATTCTCCAAATATATACATTATATAGATAATAAATATATATATATATATTGGAGGTGCGGTTCAATTCGATTTTTTTATAAGAAAAATTGAAACCAAACCGAAAAGGCGGTGCGGTTTTCACGTAATTTTTAAACCACGGTTTGTATAAAAATTTGACACAAATGGTGCGGTTCAATTTGGTTCGGGCGGTTTTTCAAATTTCATGATCACCCCTGTGTGCGACATTCACACACATAATTTGTGTGAAATGATACACAATGAGACTACCGGATTCAATTTGATATAAGAATTACCATATATTAAAAAACACTTGTATACATCGAGTTTTGGGTCTTACTTATGCACCTTATGAATGTAAATAATACATATTAATTAATATATAATTTTAAATTAAAAAACAAATAAATTATTTCATTCACAACCACGAGGTTCACAAATGGGCCAAAATCCGATTCATACCAGAATTTTCCCCATATACTTGGTGTACTAATAATATCTTATCGGGAAGTCCGTACCAAGATTTGAAAACCACCGTCTCTTAATTTCTCTCTCCACTCCCACTACCATTGACCACTATCAGTTTGAGTGTGACAGATAGTTCACTCCCTCCCTCCAATGGCGGAGTACGACCACCCCGCCACCACCTCCGGCGCAGGTCACCACCACCAGAGCATGATCCCGAAAGAGACAGCCTTCCAAGCGCTCAACACCATAATCCAGCTCCACTTCGAGAAAACTTTGGAAAAGAAACGAGCAGTGGACCTCCAAAAAAAGGAGCTATGGAAACTCTTCCATCTCTTCTTCCTCTTCTTAGCCCTTGTATTTCTTGGTGAGGCCCAGACTCGGCTTGAGTGCCGCCACTGCTGGGTGCCCATCGGCCTCCTCTCTCTGGGCCACCTCATCTTCTACGTGTCGGTCGCCCAGACACTACGCTGCATCAACGGATTCAAATACCAGAGGCGATGCCACAAGCTCACCTTAGGTCTGGCGACAGAACGGCTGAGGCAGCTGAAGGTACGGTTGAGTAACGGCGGCGTTGTGGATGAGATGGGGGAGGAGTTGGAGATTCATTATCAGGAGCCGCCGGAGAGTTATTTTGGTAAGTTCAAGAGGAATTGGGCTCTGCATTTTGGGTTCTTGATCTTCATTTATGGCTTCATGGTTTCATCCTCTGTTGTTCTTCTTTGCTTTTGAAATTCTTGATTGTTGATGGGTTGTTTTGTAATTTGTTTGATTAGATTTAGTTTTTTTATGTGCGAATGGTATTATTGGAGAATATGAATTGAGTTGATTGTGATGAAGAAGAAGAATTACTGCTCTATATTTGATTTAGGGTAAAGATTATTAGTTTAAATTTATTTAGAAAGAAGAGATCAGAAGCATTGATGGTTGGTGAAGTATTGAATTATCTTTTGTTGCTGGCAAAAAGAAAAACAAACTATTCAGACTTTGGAGATGCAACTTTTGTCATCATCATTCATCATCTGCTTTGCTGAGTCAAGTGTCAGATCACTGTAATCGAAGGCATTTTGAATTTTTCATTCTAATTCATATTTTATGATTCAAACTGAATCTGATAGCATATAAAATAGTGAAAATCACACCAACACTCACCGGTATAATATATAATTATACAAATTTATTTTTTTATAATTGAAATTATAAATATCTAACCTGCTATAATTAAATTATATTTTTCTCTGTGAGATCAGTTTTTTAATTGAAATTATAAATATCTAATCCACTATAATTAAATTATATTTTTCTAAATTAATTTTTTGATGACGTCATCATGTGAACTTTTAAAAATGCCCTAGTCCAATTGTTATTTAGAAAAAATTACACCAATCTTCCCTCTTATTTTTGAAATTATACAAACCTTTCCTATTATAATGCATTTTTTACAATTACTTCTATCTATTAAATTTTTTTTACAATTTAACTCTTAAAAATCTTATAATTAGCCCCTTGTAAGGGGGTGTTGGTAATTTCAAAAATAAGAGGGGATTCTTGCTAATTACATATTCTAAGAGACGGTACGACTGTAATAAAAATATTATTTCAATTTTTTTTTCATAATTTTAAGTAAGGGTAAAAATGTTATTTAATATTGTTTGACCATTGACCAAGGATTTTAGGGGGTAAATATAATTTTTAATTATATTGGGTTATGTATTTATAATTTTAATTATAAAATGATAAATTTGTGTAATTACCTATAATAATCATGGGTGTCGGTATAATTTTCCCTATAGAATATGAACCCATATCCAGGACTATTAGCGAAATTATTGCAAAATGCAATTTTGAAACAACTTAACATCGCGCTAATAGTCCTTGTCCTCGTCTCCGAGTTGATTAAGTCTCATTAAATTTAGTTTCTCACTGGTTTTAGCTGGAAAATAGGTCATGGCGCACATGGCATATTTGAATGACAAAACCCCTAATTCAAAGTTTTAGTTCCACATAAGTCCCTTAATTTTAGAATGTTTTCCGGGTTTAGTCCTTTACCTTTGGCAGGCAGGAATTGCACGCATCCCCGCCTGTGTGAGCATGGTTCATTTCTTGTGCTCGACTTTTCTGATTTGGTGGCAGAGGTGCCATTGGTGTTAATATATTGGAAGTGGATAGTGGCCTGGTGGTTGGTGTGGGGCACTGGCAGTAGGGTGGTGTCTTGGGGGTGCACTCAAGTCGAGCTTGACCAAAATGCTTTGGTCAACCTTAATCAAAATCTGAGGTATGCCAAATCTGCAGATGATATTTTTCCCATCAAATTTTGTAATTATAATATTTATTACTATAACACACATATTTCTATTTATTTTCGTAGGTTTATTAACTTGCAGATGATATTTTTCCAAACGAAGTCAATGATAATCTCTTCCGTAATACGAGTCACCGCTTCAGCTTCAATTCATTTTGTGAAGTGCTCCACCGCCACTATAATAAATTTCTTTTGATTCTTAATTGGTGGGAATGGACCTGCAAATGAATACAAAAACTTAATAAGTCATAACTCTACTCGTCTTATTATACGAGTTTACTAGACGAGTTTAAGATAAGCATCAACCGAGTATGTCAATGCCCCACTGATCAAATGGGTATGCGATTTTTATCACTTCCATGGGTTTTCCCGGCTGATGTATTTCATTAGAGTGCATTTGGCATTGTTTGCATCGTTTCACAAACTCTTGTGCGTCCTTCACGAGTGTTGGCCAGAAGTATCCTTATCGTGTGATTTTCTGAGCTAACGATCGTCCGGCCGAGTGATTTCCACAACTTCCTTCATGTATTTCTCTCAAAACATATTCTGCTTCCGTCGGGGCAAGGCAACAAAGCAGGGGTCCAGCATTTGATCTCTTGTACAACTCGTCATTCAGGATAGTGAAACGAGCGGCTCTACCACATAATCTACGAGCTTCGAGTTTATCCTCTGGTAGGATTCCCTGTAATAAATATTCTACGATTGGTTTTTTCCAACTCGTCTCTTCCTCAAGAGCCGTGATCAGAGCTTGAGATTCTAGTTCCGAATGTTCAGAAATAAGTAGCGACACAGAACGACTCGTCGATCCAACAATCTGATTCGCAAATTTGGATAGTGCATCCGCTCTTTGATTTTCATCTCTCGGTATCTAACATAATTGAATCTTCTCAAACTCCATCATCAGTTGTTTTGTTTTTTGCAGGTATTTCACCATAGTTTTTTCTTTTGCTTCATAGGTTCCCGAAACTTGTCGTGCTACTAATTGTGAGTCGGTGAATACTTTCATGTTTGTGATATCTAGAGTCCGTGCCATTTTCAAACCCGCAATCAACGCTTCATACTCTGCCTCGTTATTCGTTACATCAAAGTTTAGTTTTATTGCAAACTCCAAGTCGTTTCCTTCAGGAGCACGAAACCATACTCCAACTCCTCCTTGTCTCGTCATCGACGATCCATCTACATGTAAAGACCAGGGGATTGTATTTGTAGATGAAATCGAGGCCACTACATTTGGGTTTACTGTAATCTCCACCAGAAAATCTCCCATCACTTGGGCTTTGGTCGAAGTACGACTTTTGTATTCAATACTAAACTCTCCTAACTCGATGGCCCATTTAATAAGACTCTCCGACACATCCGGTTTTGCAAGTACTTGCTTCAAAGGTTGATTTGTTAATACAATTATGTGATGAGACTGAAAGTACGGTCTGAGTTTCTTGGCTGCAGTCATTAGCGCAAGCGCCCATTTTTCAATTTCTAAATAATTTAACTCAGCGCCTTGCATCAACTTGCTAACATAATACACAGGATGATGGTCACCTTCGACTTCCCGTACGAGTACAGCACTAAGGGCTACTAGCGAAATTGCCAAGTATAAGATCAGTGGTTCTCCCAACATTGGTTTTGTTAATAGAGGTGGAGACGACAAGTAAGTTTTTAAATCATTAAAAGCACCCTCGCACTCGTTCGTCCATTCGAAGCGTTTTACATTCCTTAAAATTTTGAAGAAGTGTAGGCCCTTATCTGCCGAACGAGAAATGAAACGATTCAAACTCGTCATTCTTCCTGTTAGCTTCTGTACATCTTTCACACTCGTTGGAGATTGCATGTTCAAAATTGCTTCAATTTTTTCAGGATTAGCCTCGATTCCTCGTTGGGTGACCATGTATCCTAGAAACTTTCCACCTCGTACCTCGAAGGTACACTTACTTGGGTTTAACTTCATGCCATACTCTTTCATGATTGCGAACGACTTCCTGAGATGTGCCAAGTGGTCATTCTCGTTCACACTTTTCACAAGCATATCATCTACATAATGTTAACCGTCCGTAACAACACGGAATCGAACAAATAATATAGTGAAAGTAAGATCGTCTCCACAGGGAATGTTATCAAGTACCAAACAAAGTTTATCTTATTATTTAGACTATCGATTATCAAAGATTTGAGATTTTAACTAATTAAAAGCATAAATTTATAAAAACAGAATTAATTATAAATAATTAACACAAATATAATTAAAACGAACAATCAATTAACGAAAGGCCTAGGGATTAAGATTTCATCAAGGTATTTCTATGGATTATTGACTTTTAATGGATTATCATTCTTATTTAAATTAAAGACCCAATTTCCTTAAATACACGAATACTCTCCCGAGATCTTCATGAGTACCCACATAAATTAATTAACGTCACTCCCATGATCAAAAACTAATTTAGATGAATCCATTAAGTTCTATGAATATTGTTTAACTAGTCTCATGCAAAATTACCAATATCCCTATTAAGCAATTTACACATGTCTATTAAATCCGAACCAATAAACTAATTCACCTCCCGGTACTTCTTAATTTATCTTAAATCATGCAATTGGTGATCAATCAATTACAAGTATTAAACACTCATTAATAGATAAACCAAACAAGAAATCACATCCATCAATCATCAATAATCCAAATCAATACACAAGACTACATCTTAAACCCTAGAAAATAATTTAGCTATACATAATTAAAGAAAAACAAGAAATAAATTGCATAAACATAAAGTTACTCATGTTCAACAATGGAGAATTGGAAGAATACAACTTGAGAAGATGAAGCTTTTCTCCAAGAACTCTTCTCCAAGAACTCTCTAAGATCTCTTTTCTCTCTCTAAAAGTCTTCAAGATCTACTTTTTTTTGCAAGAATGAAATATTCTCCCACCTCACTCTAGCCTATAAAATGTTTTTGCCACTTTCTTTAACTAAAAAGGAGTTTTAGATACATAAATTATGCCCATCCAAGTCATAAAATCGGCCCACAAAAATATAAAAATCCGCAGCTGCACAGCTGTGCAGAATATCTGCATAGTTGTGCAGTTGCCTGTGCAAAAATTTTTCTCTTCATTTTTCTTCAACGAAACATTCTCGTTTGGCCTTTCTAATGCATTTCTTCACATCCTCTTGGATAGCCTTCATTATTCTCGTAATAAATACTCCTTCAACTCATCAAAATCATCGCTTTTATGCCTACAAAAGCATTGAAACGACTTAGAAATCAAAATACATAAATTAGGCTAAAAATAAAGGAAAAGACTAACAACAAGGCATAAAATAAAGATAAATGTGAGGTAAATCATAATGAAAATATGTAAAATATGAGACCTAACACATAACTTCCATCGTTTTTCCTATTTCATCTTCTGCCATCATATTAACGAATCGTTGGTAAGTTGCCCCCGAGTTTCTTAAACCGAATGGCATGACATTATAACAATAAACTCCTCTCGCTGTAACGAATGCAGTTTTCTCTCGATCCTCTTCTGCCATCATTATTTGATTAAAACCTTGGTAAGCATCCATCATGCTTAAAAGAGCACAACCTGCAGTAGAGTCTAGAAGTAAGTCTATACGAGGCAGGGGGTAAGGATCACGAGGACAAACTTTATTCAAATCAGTGAAATCAGTACACATTCGCCATTTTCTTCCCGATTTGGGTACAAGGACTACATTAGCGAGCCAATCTGTGAATTGGATCTCGTTTACATATCCTACATCTAGGAGTTTTTTGACTTCTTCTTCAATTATCATGTCTCTGTTCGGACCAAAATTCCTCCTCTTCTGCTTCACAGGTCGTGCCTCCGGGTCAACATTGAGTCGATGAACTATAACAGCAGGGTTGATACCTTTGAAATCCGTAGCTTTCCATGCGAACATATCAGAGTTGTTCCTCAAAAAATTCACCAGCTTCGTTTCTACTTCAGAATCCATCTCTCCCCCCAATCTGTGTCATTTTGTTCGGGTTTCCTGGTATAAGTTCAATTGACTTGTGGACCAAAGGTTCGACTCGTGCATCAACTCGCTTCTGTCTTTTATCCCAACCTTCAATCAGAGTCTTTGCTTCTTCATCTAACACTCCAATCCTGCTAGCTTCGCACTTTCTCTTCTTTGATGAATTCACTTTTAATGAAGTCGTGTAGCACTGCCGAGCCTCCAGTTGGTTCCCACGCACTTCACTAATACCATTATTTGTTTTGAACTTCATCTTCAAGTGTGGAGTCGAAACAATAGCTCCAAATGTATTCAACATGGGTCGTCCCACAATCATATTGTACGCAAAGGGTACATCCACAACCAAAAAGGTGATTCAGTTCGTCTTTGACCTCGACCCCACCCCTAACGACACATCTAGCTCAATTGACCCCTTAGGCATAATCGAAGATCCTGTAAAACCAACCAAAGGAGTACTTACACTTCGCAGTCGAGTTCCATCCAGCTCCATCTTTTTCAAAACGTCCCAAAAGATAATATCTGCAGAACTCCCCGTATCCACCAAGACCTTATGCACCACAAAATTGGCCACATCCATCGAAATCACCATAGGGTCGTTATGAGGACCGTGCATTCTGTCGTAATCACTGTTATCAAAGCTAATCACTTCGTTCCTCGAACTCGATCCTCCAGTAAGTGAAAGAATCCTACCAGGTTCGCCACAGTAGTAGCTCGAACGACTCTCTCTCGTATATCTTTTCCTTGCGTTAGAGGAGTCCCTATCAGTAGGTCCCCCTACTATCATGTGTATCTCTCGACGACTACCTTGTTTGGGTGCCTCCTGCACTTCGACTCTTCTCTCGTTTGTACGAGGAACGCTATTACGTTGATGAACGTCATTATGCTCGTAATTACAAGAACCGTCATTACGGTTATAGTCATTGTTTCGCTCGTGATTACGAGAACCGTCATTACGGTGATAGTCATTTCTCTCGTAATTACGAAGATCGTCATTACGGCGATGGTGATCTTGCTCGTAATAACGAGGGTTGCCTCATGGGCGTTCATGGTTTGGGCGATAATTATCGCTTCTGTGATCTTCATTTCGGGGCTGCTCGTAATTACGAGTCTGACGATCCCTTTCAATTGACCTCTCATGGGATCGTTCTCGTGAACGACTGCGCGGTCGGTAGATTTCTGTCGTACGGGTGGTCTCTGGGGCTCTTACTTCTGCCAAAGTTCGATCAATAAAATCGTTCAACACCCCAGATTTAATAAGTCGTTCGATTTCATCATTCAACTGAAAACACTCTTCAATGTCGTGGCCATGGTCTTTATGGAATTCACAGTATCTATTCATGTTCTTTTTCACACCACTTTTCATTGGTTTGGGTCGTTGAATTTGACTCGTACGTAAAGCAGCAACCAGAATTCTCGCACGAGTCGAGTTCAACGGGGTGTAATGTTCAAATTTCGGTCTACGGGGTCGATCATGATCTCTCCTCGACCTCGTTCCCTCATAACGTTTAGTTTCATGTTTTTCTTTACGACCTCGTGAGTCATTCATAACTTGCGAATTATCCGAGTCTCTTAACTCGTTCATTTCTTCCTCATTAATATATTCTCCCGCCAATTCCATCAATTCCTCATGGGATCATGGAGGGCGGCGAGAAAGTGCATCATTAAAGTTTCCCTTCTTTAAGCCTCTCATTAAGAAGCTTAGCATTAATTCGTTGTTAAGTTCCGGAAGGTCCATGGCTTCTTGATTGAAGCGATGTATAAATTCACGCAAAGACTCGATTGAGCCTTGTTTCAGTCCCGTGATCACAGAAATAGACTTCTTTGTCCTTTTGTTACTAGCAAAAAGACTTTCAAACTTATATTTTAGTCGTGAGTACGACTCTATGGAACCGGGGGCCAGATTCATGAACCAGTCTTGCGCCCGACCCACAAGAGTCGTGGTAAAAATTCTTGCATTGATCGCATCGGTCTGTCCCTGCAAAGACATCGGCAACTCGTAAGATGTAATGTGGGGTCTCGAATCCCCTGTCCCATCAAATTTCACAAAATCTGGCATCCGGAAAAGGCCATTCGGAACTTCTTTCATGATCTCATTGACAAAAGGAGAATTATGGGCCATCAGTGTGGGAGCCGGCCTCGTCTGCACAGGAGCCGCAACCTTTTCCACCCTCGTATGTCTATCCTCCTCATAATGCACTGCTCGTCGTGGTGCACCCAGTGAGTCCATTGCACGAGTCTTTCCTCTCCCCTCTACATACTCTTGACGAATACTCACCACATCATCATCGTCTAATGACTCTCCTCTTGCTCTCCATCTCGATTCTCCTCTTGAGGAAATAAACTTCTTTTTGCGGAAGGATCTGTACGTATTTCTCCTCCATTAGGTGTTGTCAGAGTACGAGTAAGGTATTTCTGCATCTCCTCCTTAGCATATTTCTTCATCCTCCTATCCAATTCTCCCTTCGTCATCGTTATAACAGCACTCGTTCCTTCCTCCATGAGCGGATCCGTGTTCAATTCTTTCTCTTCCCGAATTAAACGACTCTTCATGTTGCCAGCCTCAATTCTCAGTGCCAACAAGTCTCAGCAACCTCAAAGTAGTTTCCCATAGACCGCGCCAACTGATTTAACCCAAATCTGGGGACCCAAGTTTCTCTATTTGGAATGACATGACTCACTCCACGAGTATGATGATGAAGATTTATGGCTGCACTCAATGATAATTAAGCTACCTACGTACCTAATTAGGATCAAGCCAACGTAGTTCTATATTGGTTATTGTATACAGGGTCGTAGTCCGTGAACGAATCTAGTCTCCAAATTTGTAAGTATAAGGGAACGTACTTCTCAGTCTATAGACTCGTTATTAATGAACATACGAGGCTAATTCTTGAGAGAATATTCTAGAGATTTCAACCCCCAATAAATGTTATGAAGGGGTATTTATAGTGCACACCCTGTACCAATGGTAGTTGGGCATTCATAGGATGCTAACAAGTGGCACTAGTAGACGGTGGATGACTCGTTCTAGTGGGGTCGGGTCATGGAACGACCCGACCCGACATTGTTACTTAGCGCGGACCT
This sequence comes from Buddleja alternifolia, assembly GCA_019426215.1. NCBI lineage: Eukaryota > Viridiplantae > Streptophyta > Magnoliopsida > Lamiales > Scrophulariaceae > Buddleja > Buddleja alternifolia. The sequence goes on along the minus strand of CM033393.1, from coordinate 24,655,611 downwards.
AGTCTAGTGACTTCGATTCTTGGGCCTCTGTTGGGCCTAGGTTCTTTATCCAATTAAGATCGGGCCTTATAACACATTTTACTATATCAGCGCACATGGTATATTTGAATGACAAAACCCCTAATTCAAAGTTTTAGTTCCACATAAGTCCCTTAATTTTAGAATGTTTTTCGGGTTTAGTCCTTTACCTTTGGCAGGCAGGAATTGCATGCATCCTTGCCTGTGTGAGCATGGTTCATTTTTTGTGCTCGACTTTTCTGGTTTGGTGGCAGAGGTGCCATTGGTGTTAATATATTGGAAGTGGATAGTGGCCTGGTGGTTGGTGTGGGGCACTGGCAGTAGGGTGGTGTCTAGGGGGTGCACTCAAGTCGAGCTTGACCAAAATGCTTTGGTCGACCTTAATTCCAAGCCAAAAATCTTGAGCTTGAGCTCAATGAGCTATATTGAGCTGGAGCTCGAGTTTAGGTTGAGTCATGTCGAGTTCAAGCTCGAAAGGAAAAAATATATAATATTTAATATGAATTATATATGTATATTAACAAAGATATTATGATAAATACTAAGGCTATGTTTGGTTATATTTTGGGAGGGTAATTTGGTGAGAATTATTGGTGAAAAATTTATGGGGACACGCGCGTGTTTGATGAGATTGTGTTTGGCTTTATTTTTTTTTTTGAGGATTTTTTTTGTGTGTTTTTTTTTTGTGAGATAATGTTTGGTTTTGTTTTCATAGAGAACAAAAATTATTGTAGCAGTCAAATCGTGAAACTTTTGTCTATTAGAGATGAGAGAGAACACATAGAGAGGAGTGTAGTGACAAAGTAGGTGTAAAAAGATAAAAAATAATTATTATGTTTTTTTTTTACCAAAAAAGTAGTGTATTTTGACCATATATTTTGTGAACCAAACATGGTATGAAAACATAACCAAACATTGCCTAAGGATTTGGTCCAGCTTTTGCAAAATAAATTATGAATAATGATAGAATTGATTATTAAAATATGAATTTTAAGAAAAGTGATTTTGTTTGGGTTCAAGTTCTTATAATTGATTCTGGAAGTACAAAGCCTAATAAAATTCCAAAACCAACCCTCAAAATATAATGAAAATTTCAAGACCAATTTAATTTTGCATTTCAAATAAAATACAAAATAATACACATAAAATTTTCAATAAACATAATGGAAAAATAATTTATATTATTTTTAATTCTTTGGTTTCAGGATCCTCTCGCATCATGGTATCCCAGAACTTTGTATAGGATAATCTTATAATAAAGGGGATATTATCCTCATCATGATCCACTTGGGGAAGCCATTTCCAGATCCAAGGAATTGAAAATTCAATAAAAAAGTAGAATGTCTCGATTTTTTCTGATTTTTGAGACTGTGATAGTTCTAAAATTTTTGGAGAATATGTTTTTCATTCTTCAAATAATCCTATAAGGATTTCTGGCAAAATTTCTTTTTTGGGGCCATAGAATTTCCACCATTTTAAAAACCAATTGGGTATAAAGTGGTTATAAACCTCTCCGCATATTTTGATGAACCAAGTATGACTATGGCTCGGGTTTTCATATAAGAAAACTTTTTCAAAGGCTTCAACATAATCCCAATAATTATATTTAATAGGAGTATTGTTGAAATAAAATTGTTTTTCTTTGAATGGAGATATTCCCCATTCTTCTATGGATATAATCCTTTTAACAATTATTTTGGAAAATTTATAAATTTCCTCATTACTGCCACTATGATAGTGGTTTATTTCACATAGGCCACTATTTTGGAGAATATTTTCATAATATTGTTGGAATTTATAACTTCCAAAAGTATCACTATGAGTGTTTAAATATCTTTCAAGCAATTCCCAGGGCTTATTATCCCTTTTCAAATCATTTTCAGTAAGAAAGAGTATAACTCTTTTGTCATCATTTTTGATATAGCCCATATTATGGACATCTGCTTCCTCATCTTCATTTCCCACAATTTTAGAATATGAGGGAGAAGCTTGGGTATGACCCTCTTTTTGTTTCTTAAATTCAAGAAATTCCTTATATAAAGGATCTTGAGCTGATGATAAATCAGCTGCTATTAGCTTCTTTCTTCCATGTTGTGTCAGAATATTATCCTGACCTCTTCCACGACCACCTCTGCCTCTATAAGAGGAGAGTCCTCTTCCATGAAACTGCATTTCTGTCATATGAAAATTCTTTGTTTAAGCAGCGAGCCTATTTAAATATTTATTTTCAAATTTTAATTCCCATCCTAAACATTGTTCTAGATGGGTTTGGACACTATGTTGATATGTTATATTTTGCATAGGAAATTCAGGATGATTTCTTATATCTTGCCAATACTTAATACTTTTCAGCAGATAATATCTTCGCCTTTGAAGCCTTTTAATACCATTAGAATTGTGGAAATTTGTAATATAATAAGGATCATGGATTGGGTTAGGAACTCCAATTCTTCCCAAATACCGTTGATGAACTGGTTGGATATAGTATACAGAACAATGTAAATTATGAAGATAAATATTTGGCATTTTTTCTCTATAAGAGTATGTCAAACCTGCAAAATTCATGATAAATATTCTCTAGTCAGAAAATCTGGAAGATTATTATCTTCTCCTTTTTTATAAATAATTTCAAAATCAAAAGGAGCGAGATGCGCCTGCCATCTAGCAAACATTTGCTTAGAAACATCATGTTTAAAATCTTTTTGAAACATAAACTTGGCTGCTTTACAGTCTGTCTTTATCACAAAATGTTGATTATATAAATCATCTTGAAATTTTAATACACATTTTACTATGGCAAGAATTTCTTTTGCTATTGTTGCATAATTCTTTTGACTATTATTCCATTTTCCAGAATGAAATCTGATAAGATTTTCTTGTTTGGTAATAGGATTAATTTGTTTTAAAATACCACCATAACCAATTTCAGAAGCATCAGTTTCCACAATTTTTTCCCAATTTGGGTTAGCAAGCATTAAACAGGGTAAAGTTTTCACCTTTTCTTTTATTTTTTTTACAGCATTAGTATGCTGTTCTGACCAAGGTTTTGGTTTCTTTTTTAATCTATCATATAAAATAGCTGTGTCTTCAGCAAGATTTTTATAATAGGCTGAAATATAATTCAGGCTTCCTAAAAATCTTTGTAACTGAGTTTTATCTGTAATTTCATCAGGAAATTTAGAAGCAAAATCAATACTTCTATTGATAGGGATAATATTACCTTTCTCAATATTATGGCCAAGAAATCTGACATTCGTTTGGAATAAAGACATTTTTGGTTTAGATATTACCAGGCCATTTTGAATAATAATTTTTCTAAACATATCTAAATGTTTAAAATGAGATTCTATATCCTTGGAAAATACAAGAATATCATCAATATATACGATAATAAATTCACTATAAGGAGTAAAAATATCATTCATTATTTTTTGAAATTCTGACGGAGCATTCTTTAATCCAAAAGGCATAACATTCCATTCATAATGCCCTATAGGAACATTAAAAGCAGTTTTATATCTAACAGCTTTATTAATCTGAATTTGCCAATATCCTGATTTTAAATCAAATTTAGAGAATATGACTGCATCATATAATCTATCCAAAAGATCTTTTTTATTAGGAATAGGATGTCTAATCCATTTTAAAACTTTATTAAGGGGTTTATAATTTATTACAAGTCTAGGAACTCCTCTTTCCTGTTCAGCATGTTTATTAACATAAAAAGCAGTACATGACCATGGGGATTGAGAAGGACAGATTAATTTTTTACTAAGCAAAGATTCAATTTCTTTTTTACATAATTCTAAATATTCAGAATTCATTTGACAAGGTCTTGCTTTAGTAGAAATATTTTTTTCATCAAAATCATTTTCATATGGTAAATCAACAATATGTTTTTTCCTATCCCAGAAAGCATTAGGATGATCATTACAAATTTCTAAACAGAATTTATTATGTAAAAGTTTTATCTTATCTTGTAATTTTGGATTTTGGAGTTTGTCTTCTATGGTTAAAAGACAAACTTCATTTTTAAGAAAATTTAATTGATTTTCTTTTGCTTTAATTTGTTCATACATTCCATGTAATACTTTGGTAAAAGGTTTTGTAATAAATTTCAAATGTATAGGCTTATTATTATAAGTACCTATAATTCCTTCTTTATTTACAGTTATAAAAGGATAAATTTTTGTTATAAAAGGTGATCCAAGTATAACTTGGTTTGAAATGTTTTTAACAAGTAAAAAACTTGTGGGTATGCAAGTTTTATTAATACAAACAAAATCTTTGGGAAGCTTAAAACTGATATCCAGTTTTTGTCCTCCAGCATGGGATAAAGAATGAGTAGTTTTTTCAAAATATCTTGTAGGAATTAATCCTTCTTGTATTACGTTTAAATCAGCACCACTATCAATTAAAGCAATAAATTCTTGAGAAAAATAATTATCTATTAATAAAGTTATTTGTACAGTCCATTTTTGGGACATAATTTGTTCCAGAGTATTTAAGAAATTATCATTTGAAAATTGAAGAGTTTGCATATTAACTATTGGTTCTTCTTGAAGAGAATTAGTTTCAGAATTATGTTCTAATCTTGATATTCTATTATCAAGGACTTTATTTTCTTGTTTTAAAGAATTAATTTCTTTCTTTAAATGATTTATTTCTATCATAAGGTCATTTACTGATGTAGGAGTATTTTCTACCTGTCTACCTTTTAATAATTTATAAACTTCTGACATAGAATATGGTTCTGGAGAAGTTATGATTTCCTCAAGGACATTTCGTGTGTTAATAGAAGTACTTGGAGTAGTAGGAATATTGTCAATTTGATCAATTATTTTTGATCTTAAATCCGAATCCTTTATATGTTTTAGTAGTTCAAAAATATTTTGGCTATCTAAAACATTTATTTCCATATCTTGAAATTGAGATAGAATTTTATAATATTCTTCATTTTCCAGATTATTAATACAAGGTTGACCTTTACTACAAGGTTCACATTCTGACTCTGATGTAGATTCTGATTCTGATATTATTGACTCATTATCTAAAACTTTAAGCCTTTCAGAATTGCTACTATCTTCAGAATATGATTCTATTTCTGAATTATCAGTATCCGAGTTTAATAAGATTTTGGATATTTTTTCTTTTATATCATCACCTATTTGGAGATTATTAATTTTCTTTTTGGTCCAACAATTTCTTGCATAATGACCTGTTCTACCACATTTTCTACAAACAATAAATTTTCTTTTAGCTTGTTTATTTTCTTCTTTTTCTTCTTTTCTTTTTAATTTTTTCTCCCATTTCTTTTGAGAATATTTTCGTTTTCTTTTCAGATATTTAAATTTTTTATCTTTATTCTTTTCTTTTAAAGGTTTAAGTTTATGAGAAGAAGGAATATCCATGCCAAATTGGCTACAGAATTGGCCTAATTGTTTTCTTTCTATGAGGTTTTGTCTTTTTAATTGTTGATTTAATTTTATTTCATTACAAAGATGTAATCCTTCTTGGATACATACTCCAATTAATTTACCATAGGTATAATTATCATAAGGAATAGATATTAAATCACCTCGTAAATTCCTTCTAACTCTTTCAGCAAATAAATGAGGTAACCCATCAATAAATTTAGATTTCCAATGAGAACTATTACTTTCAGGTAGTTCCATGACTCTACTTAGAAAAGTATCTTTATACCATCTAAAATCTGTTAGTGTTTTACACTTAAGATTTTGTAATAATGTTCTAATTGTTTCACTATTATCAGAATATCTTCCAGTAAAATGTTCAACAATGTTAACTATTAAAGTATATACTGCATTTTCAACTAATTTATTATCTTCCTGTTTAACAGTGTTTAAAATTTCATCTTTATTTGCTTGGGTTAAATAATGATCCCACCATCCTTTTAATTGACCTGTAAATCCTGCAATTATCATTTTTGCAACAGTCCTATCTGTATTATTATTACTTTTACAAATGGTAGAATACATAAGCATTCTGTGAACAACATTATAAATTTGTTTTTCAGTATAACCATCAATATTCCATTCATAAATATTTTTGCCACTATAACTATTACTAAGAATAAATTCTTGTTCTTCATGTAAAACGTCCATAGGAGAAGGTCTCCTGTAATAATATAACCTTTGACTGGGTTTATTTGCCCATTTTTCCTTATCAATTTTATTAATTGTATCAACATTTTTATCTAGTGTATTTATGGTTAATTTCTCCTTTAGTACGTTTTCAACTTTTGATGCAAGTCGTTGAATATTATTATCAATACGAGATCCTTCTCTTAGAGTATTCTCAAAGTCTTCTTCTAAAGTATTTATTGTTAATTTATCAAATTTGTCTTTTAAGAATTTTTCTAATTCTGTAGTAGATTTTAATTTAAAATCTCGAATTTCAGGAGGAGGCTGAATACTGGGACTTGCAGTGTGACCTTTTCCATTATGACCAGTATGACTAGTACCAATGATTTCAAGATCCTTTTCAGGAAATTTAGATTTATCTATTAATATACTTAGTTTATTTATTCTATCATGTAAAGAAGCTATTTGTTCTCCTAACACATTCAAAAACATATTAGCATAGTTTTGTTGTTCAATAAGAATATTAATATGTTGACATGTAACTTGTAAAGTATTGTTTTCAAATATTTTTGAAAAGGCAAGAAAATTACAGATTTTCCCTTCTTTTTCCATTTGAAATGCTTGTGAAGGAGGATAAATATCTTTATTTATTTGTCCATTTAAAAGTTTATAATTTCTTTCTATTACAGCGATACATTGTTCAACATATGTAGACATAAACCATGGAACAAAAGGAATGAGAGTATTTTTCTCAGAACAAGTTTTATAAAATTGTTCTTGTATATAATTTTGTTCACTTAGATTAAAATTATCAAAAAACCAATTTCTAAATAATTCCCATCTAGGCAAATTGAATTCTTTTCTAATATTTTGCCTAGCCTGAGAGCCAGGACTAAAATCAATTTTAGGCCAAAAATCCATTAAAAATGTGGCATACTCATTTCAGACATTGTCTCCGCCTGCTTAATATTATTAGCATGCTTATTATTATATCCTTTTACAATATTGTCTTGATTAATATATAATTCATCAATTCTAGAATCTCTTAACGATTCTTGTGTTTCCTCTTTTTCATCTCTTATTTGAGAAGTAGATGCCCTCGAAGGAGTTTCAACAATATAATCAATAGGTGAAATATAAGAATGTAAAGATTGGGATCGAGATCTAGATAATTTTGAAGATGGTTCTAAAAATCTATTTGGATGTTCAAATTGTAAGTCTATGGTCCCTTCTTGAGACTGTATTACATCTACCAGATTTGACTGTATTTGTGGTTGTGTAGGTACAACTTTTTCAATTATCCAGTGTTCAGGAAAAGCAATTTCTTCCCATTTTATAGATCTCCTTGTAATAATATTAGACTTACTAAAATTTGTTTCAATTAATATAGTTTCATTTAAGGGTTTATCAACTTTTTTACAATGAGGATTTAAAGTATACAAAGGTTTATAATAAATTCTATAACAAACACATATAACTTCTGACCCAGAAACATAATTATAACCATGAGTTTTAACATTTAAAGTCAAAGCATCAAGAATATTAACATCAGATAAAGATAATTGTAAATTTGGATAAACATCAAAATAAACTGGACCATGGGCCAAACTAGATTGTATAATTCCCATTAAGGATTGTTTCCAATTTAAATTTCTACCATCTCTTAAGGCTGCTATAAAACTTTCAGGCAAACCTTCTAATGTAAGTGGTTTAAACGCAATTTGCACTAATCCTATATGAAGAAATTTATGAGTTTTCCTATAAGGAAGTATATCTTTTTCACTAAATAACTTAATTATCATTTCTTCATTATTCAAAGAAATAGATTGTTCAGTAGTTTTAACCAATTGTTTTAAGCCTAATCTTTCAAAAGTTCCTAATTGATAAATTGTTTTTGGTTCAATTCTAGGGATAGTCCACTTATTAAGTAGATCTAAATCCTGTGGTAATTCACATTCAAGATTGAGACTATTCTTTACAGTATCCTGATTTCTAATCATTGCAATAAGCAAGTTTTTTGTGTTAAATTATATCCTTACCCAACATGATTTCCCCCTGAAAACATGGCTCTGATACCATCTACGCCCAGGGACAAGACTTGATTCCAAAGAATTAAAATGTATAGATACTATAAATAAAATTGAAAAGAAAATAGAGGAATACAAAAGGCTGTATCATAAAAAGCAGCAGAAGATGCAAATTCCTCTGATCAACATTGCGAAAATATCTCAACAGCTCAAAAAGCAAGAAGGCACCAATTCAAGAGAACAACTCATTGAGAAATATCTTGAAGAAATGAAGACAAAATTAATAGAAGACTGGATCGAAGAAGAACGAAGTGATACTTCTATGGCATCATCCAAAGGTAATAACTTTGAAGATATTAATTTCCAGGATGCACAGGATCCAAATGACGTGTCAATCGAAGACAATTTTGATACAATATTGGAAAATCTCAAAGAAGATTTGCACAGAGGGAAATCCAAGCAGAAAAAGTGACAAAAAATTATCAAGAATAGTGAAATACTATTTGGAACTGTTCATAGCCGGGTACTGTTCATAACAGTATTACTATTTCAATAGTAAATCACTGTGTAAATAGTATAAACTATTTTTAATTGTGGTTTGAGATCCGCCGCCTCAAATTCTTATAAATAGAGGGGCATGCCTTTGTATTTGTAAGCCTTAGAAGCCTTAGAAATCTGATAGTCTCTCTCTCTCTCTAAAATCCCTATCCCTCACTTGCTTCAGCCTCCATCTCCAGTGTAAAATACCAAGTTCTTGTACATTACTGAAGTTGCTATAATAAAAGAAGAGTTTATCTTGTAAGTTTTCTTTTTTATCTTACAGTTTAAATTTTATTTTTACTTTGTATTTAAGGATGAGCCTTATAGGCTAAATCCTTTTGTGTTAAATTATATCTAAACCTCGTGATTTTTCTAAAAAACATGGTTTGATAATTCTGAAAAGAGATTTTCGTTATGGTATGGACTCTAATGGGTTGATTTAATAAACTGGCTGAAATTAGATAGTCAAGAATGAAACTCATACTGTTGCCGTTTTTAGCCGTGTTATTTGGCGTTCTTGGGCGTTTGTATGAAAATTCTTGATGATTTAATTTCATTGACGGATTATTAAATTGTGAAAATAGTTTGTGAATCTGTGGTGACCCTTGCAAAAGTATCCTTGTGAGAAACTGGGGGTTCCTCGATTTACTACTCCCTGCATTAGGTCCAGTAAATCTTCCATAAGCGCTATCTCTCTTTGGTTTACTGGACCTAAAATTTTCAATAAACATAATGGAAAAATAATTTATATTATTTTTAATGCTGTAAAAATATTAAATAAAATTTTAAATTGAATGTAATATTATTAACGCATCAAGCAATAAAGTGACCTATAACCACAAACATGCATAATATCTAGAAATTTCGTAGAATTATTTTATAAAACAATCAACCATGTCTCCTCTCAAATATAGAATATTAATTTTTTTATTTTGTAAGAGGAAATATGGGTTTGCAAGTGAGTTGCAATTTTATGGACAAAACGTTAGTGCTAGACCTGCTGGTTATGGAATTAATAAAGGGCATAATGGATAATTTGTCTTTTTACCAAACAGCGGTGGGGAAAATCTGGAGTTTGCAGCTTTGGATAATATGCCGGTTTTAGCGTTTGTGGAGCCGAAACACAATTTTGTTTCGGTTGCCAAACACATCAGCAAATTACGGAGGTAGTGCAACGACAATTTTCAGCCGCATAAACGGGGGATCAAACGGGCACTAAACATGTCATTATATCTGTAAAAAAAAAATGTCATTATATATATGATCAAATATATTAGTATTAGTATTATTATATGTATATAAATTAGTAAATAAATGAATAATTTTTTTATTTATATTAATATTATCATTATAATTATTACATATATATTGGTAAATAAATAAATATTTTCTCTATTTAAGGTCCGTGAGCCCGAAATAAGTATAATTGGGTTGGAATTCAGCTTGTTACAAAAGTTCGGCTCGAGCTGACTCATGAGGCCCACCCCTAATGCTTGTTGGCATGAGGAGATGGTCTGAGGACGAGATGGTGGTCAGTTGCGAATCTAGGATTTTAGGTAAGTGGGGGCATCAGCATTAGAACGAGGAATTTACTGAGGGGGCGAAGACGGAAAATTTAAGGGGGGTGCAAGCCCCCCGCGGTACGGTATGCTATGTTTATGAGAGAAAATATAATAAGGAACTAGGTTTAATTACAACTTTTGACATTCTTTATACTCTTATATATCTTTTGTTATAACTAGCATTTTGAGTTTTTTTTGGGGGGGGGGGGGGGGGAGCCAAATTCAAATATAAAAATATTTATGAGGTAAAAAAATAATTTTTAAAAATTGAGGGGGGGAGTGAGATGGAAATTGGAATTGAGGGGGGGCATTTAAAATTTTGAGTGGGGCATTAACGTAATTTACAAGTTAAAATTAATATATATATATATATATATTAAAAAAAATTGAGTGGGGGCAATGCCCCCCTCTTCCATACATGTAAATCCGCCTATGGTGGTGGTGGTAGTGGAACTAGGTGAGGAAGGGGTGGTGATGGCGGGGAAGTTTGAGTGGGTTGGAGGAGTGGAAAAAAGAAAAAGAAAATTAGTATAAGAGATAAATGAAAAAATTTAAAAAGAATAAGAACAAATAAAAATAAATATAATTAAAATGGTGTTTATGCTCTTCAAACATGTCTTGTCTTGTGCCTAATTAGTTAAATACAGGACAACATGGTATTTAATACGTATGAGTATTTTATGATTTTTTATTGAAAGTTACGGTGCAAAAATCAGCTTAAAAATAAGGCAACGAGAAATAAACAGATTAGTACTCATACGGGTAAAATACGAATATAAATGAATTATTCGAGAGTTAAAATACAACTTATGTTTATATTATTTTTAAAGGTATATTGACTGTTCTTGCTTTAATATTATTAAAAAAATATTTTGTATGAGTCACTAGTTGACAATCATTAATATTTTGATAAATTACTAGGCTACGTTTGTTTATGTTTTCAGACCTTTATTTTCATTTTGGATCTCATTTGAAATTAAAAATACACACTTTATACCATTCTCAATTGAAAATACACTCATTTTCATTTTTTCTTTCATATTCCCCAATAATTACCTTTCACTTTATCAAATCACATTCACATTTTTCTTTCTCTCACATCTCATTCTAAAAATCCACATTTTCAACAAAAAATATGGTGCTAAAGTGGAATAAAATATATGGTCTTAACCTTCATAGGCTCATGCATATTTTAAGACCCATTTTGAATATTTTTAACATTTTTTTGGGTTGATTTTAATCATTTTTACTTATAGATATATTTAATCAATATACTATTACCTCTTATTTTTATATATATTATTCACATAATCATTATTTTTAACTAACTCAATCATTTCATACATCATCAATTCCAACAATTTTCAGAAACACAACCAAACATGCCTACATTTTCACACGAAAATAAAAAAAATTAATTTTCCATACATTTTAGAAAATGACGGTTGAAAATGAAACGAAAACACATCCAAACAGAGTCTTAGTATTTTTGTTTTTAAATCGCATAATATTCAATTAATAATTTTAAAATATTTTTATTTTATAAATTTAATTAATATTTTGTTGTCAAATATAGAGTATTATTCGTAAAGTATAATACGGGATATATTAAATACGTGTACTAAGCGGTTCAACTCAAAATTAAGTACGAGTATTTTTTATTATGTTTAGAAAGTATACGGGAAACGAAAATATTTTTCAATTATATGTACATACGTGTTTTAAATTGGTATAATATGAGGTTTAACTAACAGTGGCATGACCTATTTTCTTCCAAAATAATTGACCGGGAACTAAGTTAAAGTATTATATTGTAACTGAAGTTAAACGTCAAGGACTCAATTGATTCGAGCATGACATTATCTCTAAATTTTTGGAATCATAAATTGCTACCTAATGGCCATTCGTGAATAGTGTTCTGCTTTCTTGAAATGTCAAATATATTGGTCTCCGTTTGGGTTCTTGTTAGATATTTTGATGATAACAATTAGAATTCTATATTAGACCCCAAAATATGTAAGTTTGATTTTATTAGAAATCAGGTATAAGCTTTGAGCGTTAGATTTGTAATAGGCTTTATTTATTTTCATTTTAGTCTGTTAGACTAAGTAGTCTTAGACTGGGCATCTGATAATTTCTGAGTGAGCTTCTAAGTAGTTAAATTTGAAGACTCAAGCGTCTGAAGAATGAAGAATGAAGAATTCAAGCGTCCAAGTATTGAATAAGACCAGGATCATTCAGTGATTGAATGAGCGTCTATTAATGATAAATATTCACCTGAATTTATTCCTAAGTCCAGAAGGAGTTTTAATGCAAATATTCTCATATCATTAATTGCCAACGGGTATTTACTTCAAATGCATTAAATGCTGATGTTAGGAATTTCATGTTAGATGTTTTGATGATGACAAATAGGACTTCCTGTTAGACCCCGAAAAATGTAAGTATAAACGCTTTCATAGAATATTATGTATAAGTACCTAAAAGCTTATTTATCTTAGGCTTATAATTTTCATCTTTGTAGAATTTTAGACTAAGAATGTGATACTAAATCACTTAGGAGAATTCTGGGTAAGTCTACCAAGTGATAAAGTTGAAGATCAAGCGTCTGACGCTACAGAAGATAAAGATCTCTTGAAGCGTCCGTCAAACGTTTTAGAGACTATTCCAGGTTACAACTCCAGCGCTCAAAATACGAATGGATAACTCAGGCCGAATACTCAACACTAAGTCAATGATGGAATTCTGAGTGAGCCTATCAAAGACAAGATTGAAGAGTAAGCGTCTGAAATAAAAAGAAGAGACTCAGGATCAGTCCAAGCGTCTGCCCAATGCACGAGAAAAACTGTCCTCTTCAGCAAGCGTCCAAAAGGCTAAACCAACACGACCTACAATAAACGTAACCTGAGAATTCAAACCCTAGCTATCCAAAGACTTAAAAAATGCATGAATCAAACGGACAAATTATTTCCAACGGAAATAAAACAAGATGCATTAAAAGTCGGATAAGTGCTATTAAAATATAAGCACTATAACGTATGGGTAAGCCATTCATTTGACCAAGACTGTCAAAAGTTATGAAACCAAGAACATGCCTAACTAATTAAGTATACCCAAAGTTAGGAATGTCAGAACTCAAGGAATGTTTGGGGAAACGAGATCCCAACCATGTCAAACGGACAAAAACCACCAATACCTTATAAATAGCCCTTTCAACAAATAAGTAAAAAGAGAGCAAAAAACCGTGACATATACAAGAGATATACTTAAATATCCTAGTCTGAATAACAGTCACAACCTCTTGTATGTAGAAAATTATACAAAAAGACACAAGAAAAGAATACCTACTTTGTTGAAAGAAAAGCTTACAAAAATCCATAGCCAAATATCCGTATAAGCTTTTCACAAATATTCCAGAGACAGTCAACTATATCTCAAACCCTTTTTGAAGACCCTACATTACTATTGAGATATCCTCAAGTTGTTTGAACTTTCCAAAACCAAACAAAACCATTACAAAACCTTTCAACATCTTTCGTCTGAGTGAGAAAGTGTGTTGACTTACAAGCGCCATTTTTGTGTGGAAGAAGATATCTACTGGAGCTGAAATCTGTGCGATCAAGGAGTTCCGGGATCAAGTGTAACTTGCATTATTTATGGGTGAAAGAAGCAAGGGGATAGAAGATCTTTAGTGGAGCTGAAATCTGTGTGACCAAGGAGTTCCAAGATCATATCCAACCTCTCCCTATTTTGTAGAAGTCTCTGTGTGACTCTTCGATAATCATCATAGTGGAAAACCTCTCTGATAAAGGGAGAAGAATGACGTAGCTGGGATTACATCACCCAGTGAACCTTACAAATATCTTGTGTCATTTACTGTTTTGTTGTCTTACATTATACTGTCATATTATATCTTGAAAAGGCATTTGAACTAATAAACGACTAATTGGTTAAAACGAACGCTAAGCTATAAAAACATTTCCGCTGTGCTAACCCTGATTTAGTGACTAAACTCTGCCCTACTTTGGTAAGTGTTGAAATCACCGAATCTAAGTTAACTTTTCTCAAGCGCCTGAAACTAGCGCTTAAGTCATCATCCCTCAAGCGCCGCACCCAGCACTTAAAGTTTTCCGAGCGTTCAAATACTTCAAAGTGATATGAATTTTTAGAAGTCGAAAAAGACTTCAGGGTCTATTCACCCCCCCCCTTCTAGACCCTTTCGTATACCACTTGGGACCAACAAGTGGTATCAGAGCGGTTGAAGTTGAAACCTAAGTGTTTCCAAGCGTAACTGCTTGTTCAGATCCTTATTTTTTTTGTCGCTTTAAATTTTTTTTTTTTCATGGCATTTTCCAAAGTTCCTAAGTTGACCGAATCACACTATGATTCATGGAAGGTCAAAGCGTTCACCTATTTGTGCTCATGTGATGATGAAATGTGTGATATTATTTCAGATAGGTCAATCAAAATATACAAGATCATCACCAGAGTGCCCGAAGCCACAGAAGAGACACCCGATGGCTATGTGGAGAAGCCCAAACAAGAATGGTCTACCGATGAGCGTCGACGAGCAAATCTAGACAATGTTGGTAGAAACGCTCTATACACAGCCATTGGAGATAATGACAACTTATTCAACAAGGTCAAATCATGCAACACTACTAAAGAAATTTGGGATAAGTTGGCTACCATTTGTGGTGGCTCAGCACAAATAAAGGAGAACAAACTATCAATTGCCAAAGAAAAATTCAATAGCTTCAAGATGCTACCAAATGAGACGCTAGAGCAATTAGACATGAGGTTTACAGCTCTTGTCACTGAACTAACATCTCTGGGTATGGAGCTACAAAATCGAGAAACAGTGGTCAAAATCTTTAGAAGTCTCCCAAGCAGATTCCTGATGAAAACAATTGCAATGAGAGAATCAAACAATCTGGACAGCCTAACTCCAGAAGATGCTTTTTCAGAACTCAAAGCATTTGAGTTTGAGCTGAATTCGGCCAGTGATGCAGTAAGTAATCCAGTGATCGAATCTGGAGCGCTAATGGCATCAATCAAAGGAAAATCTATCAAAGAAAAAAACTCGGATATAAGTGAGGAAGAAGAACTGGCGCTTCTAAATAGATTCAGGAAATTCCTGAAATATGAAAAGAAGGGAAACAATCCTAAGCACCCAGGACAAAATTCATATCAAGCGTCTCCCCAAATACAACCACAATATCAAGCGCCTCACTATCCTGCGTCTCCCTCCCGAGCGCCAATTCAATATCAAACTCCCTCTCAGCAAGATCTCTCAGTGCCTACAACGTTAAACCAGCGATCCACAAGACTAACAAACGAACAAAAGATGAAGACCAATCTCTGTTACAACTGCAGGAGACCAGGGCATTTCCAAGTTAATTGCCCATATCCAAATGTGTCTAAACCTACAAAGCAAGATCACGCGGATAGAAACCAATTCAGGAGCAATCTGAGACAACAAGGCTTGCTAGCAGAATCAGAACCTCTCTATACTCCTGAAGAGGACTTGGAATCATCAGATGAAAGCAGCGATGATGAACCATCAAAGGATTCAGCATTCTTTTGTCTCATGGAAAGAGATAATGAAGCATCTAACAACTTACCATCTGAGGTAACCACTGATCTGTATCATCCTCTTTCTTATGATGAATTACTTGACAAAGTAAAGGAATATTATACAGATTGTCAAGATGCCGCCAAATTATTTCAAAATCACTATCATATTATTTCAGCACTCAGAAGTGATATGTAACGCTCAAAGCAGAGTTGCAAGTTCAGTAACAGTGCATTGAGAAAAACCAATCACTCGAGAGTGAAATCACTCAGCTAAAAAATGATCTTGATATAATAGTCAAAAGAGAAGCTGAAGTGGTTGCTAAACTTGCTAAATCAGAGCAGCTGATCTCTTCATTATCAAAAGCGTCTAGAACGCTAGATAATATGACTAAAGTAACCAGGGCATTTGGTGAAAAGACCGGTCTAGGTTGTGATAAATTTAGTCATAAAGCTAAAGCATCCAATGTTACAACAATCAACAAAGGAAAAGGTGTAATCTTTGTTGGAGAAAGTTCAATCAGACAAACGCTGAATGAACCAACAGATATTGGTACAAAAGCTAATGGTAAGGTCAACACTTACTCAGGCAAAGGAAAGACCAAAGCGAATGTCTCACAAAAGAAAATATATCCAAACGCTCAAAAGGCTAAGGAAATACCTTCTACAAGTGAATCAAACGTTAAGCGTCCCGCACCAAAAGTGCATCCTAAGCCAGTACCAAACAAGATCAAACGTCTATATCCAAAACAATCCAGTTCATATTATCAACACTATGATAATTATGATTACGATTATGATTATTACTATAATCAAGGATATTTCTATACACCTAAAAAACACACACAACACAAAACGAAACCCAAGAAGGCCAATCTCTCTCCCATAATGAAGATAAGGCAAATATGGGTTCCAAAAAATCTAATTGAAGTTAACGTTACTAACAAAGAAGGACCCAAAACAAAATGGGTACCTAAAAGGAATTAGAACTGCTCTTTTGAATGCAGGTACCTAGAGCCAACACCAACACTTCAATATGGTACATAGATAGTGGGTCATCAAGACATATGACTGGCTCAAAGGATCTACTGATCAACTATCGTGCAACCAATGGTCCTCAAGTTATATTCGGTGATAATTCCAAAGGTAATGAATAGGACCAAATAAATCTACGTGTAATAATTCAAGTACTCGCGATGTAGATAGATGAGATTTCTTCTTAAAGGATGATTTGGCTTGCTTACCCATTTGACAAGCATCACATAAGCGATCTTTATTAAAGGAACCTTTAGGTAGTCCTTCTACTAGATTTAGAGATATTAATTGAGAGATTGCCTTGAAGTTGAGGTGATTCATTTTTCTGTGCCATAACCAACCCAATTCGTTTTGATTCTTAGCTACGAAACATGTAGGGTTGTTATCTAATGTTGAATCCCAATCTACTAAGTATACATTGTTTGTTCTTTTTCCTTTTAACTTCGTAGATCTTGTCTTAACATCTATTATTTCGCAGAAGTCACTATAGAACTTAATTTCAAAGCCTTTATCACAAAATTGACTTATGCTGAAGAGATTATGCTTAAGACCCTCAACATAATATACATCATTTATCATGATGTTCCCCCTGCGCATGATACCTATACCTACTAATATTATTTTAATTAAAGGTAGATATACTTAATATATAATTTTGTTATCTAAGTCATCTAGTAAGATTAAATTGATTTTAATTGAAATAAAGAATATATATAACTTAAGAATTTTATAAAGGACTTTTTAGTCGGACTAAAATTTTAAATAATCAATTTAAGTGTTTTAATATTGCGAGCATGTATTAAAGGTTGCGAGCATATGTTATGTGATGGGGACACTGATCATGGACTTAGGTTTTATTCAATTTACCTTTCTTTTTATGGGTTGTAAAGCCGAAATTGAGGCTATATATTGCTTTCTTAGAAATAATATATAGGTTGTTTTTAAATGTTTGTAATAGAATATTCAAGATTGGTGGAGACGAAAAGCCCATGAAAATTAGATAGGTTTTTGTTTTTACCTTTTTGTGATGACCCATTGGCTCAGGCCCTCTAATAAAAGTCCATAATCGAGTGTGATGGTTTTATTTATTTATTAATATATATTGATAGACATGTTTATTAGTAGTATAAATTATGCATTTTCGATATATGATAGTTGCGCTATATAAATTGATTATTGTGCAAAGTGAGACCAAACTTTAGACAATCTAAATCCTCTCAAATAAATAATACTGAGTTAGTAAAGGATGTGGGATATCGTCGCCCTCCACTTAGCTTATTAAAACTAAAATTACTACAAATGTATAATACTTCCCAGTTATGGAGGTTATGCATTTGGAAATAATTTGAAATTTTATTCAGTGCATAAGATGCCTTAGTTGAAGCATATTTCACCCTAGAAAACCAGTTAATTTGCAAGGTAAAATTCAAATGTTAAATTAAAGGAGTTAGTGGGAATAAACTCCGGTAGTTCACGAGCTTAGAAATCGGTTAAGCTGTGGCTTGGTGAACTATGGGGAAAGGTATTGAAACATTTATGGGATAAATTGATGTAAAACATCACTTCAAATAATTAATGGGCCAGAAATCGGTTAGGTTGCAACCCATTTAATTAATTGAGGACCACAATACCCGCTATGGAATCGATGCCAATATTGATTCCTGATTTCTACATGGGAGTGTGGAATTTGAAAACTCCAGTGGGAGCCAAGATGAATTTTAAAGTCCTTAGTTTTTCTTTGTTAAATCAATTACAAATAATCTAATTAATCTGGTTTATTTCTGCAGTTATTTTCTCGTTTATCTCTGTCAAATATGACAAATCCACTTTCAATTCTGCGCGAAAAGAATACCCTAACTGGACCCAATTATGTGGACTGACTTAGAAATTTGAGGATTGTCCTCAATATGGAATCTCTGGGATACGTCTTGGAGGCTGATATCCCGACTGCTCCAGCTAGGACACGTGCTAGTGAGGAAGAGGTCCAAGCCCATGAAAAATGGATCAAGGACGACTTCCGGGTGAGAGGATACATGCTGGGATCTATGACCAATGAACTTCAAAGGTCACATGATATGATGCCCACTGCAAGAGCTATCCAAGCACACCTGGTAGAGCATTATAGTGAGCATAGTCGAACTGCTCGATATGAGATATCGAAAGAGCTCTTCGGAGCCAAGATGAAAGAAAGTGAGAAGGTTGGTGATCATGTCCTCAAGATGATATCAAGGATTGAGAAATTGGAAGCTCTCGACTTTACCATGAACGTCACCCTTCAAACTGACTTAATCTTGCAGTCTCTTCTTGATTCCTTTTCCCAATTTGTGGTTAACTTTAAATGCAATGAGATAGAGTGCAATTTAGCTGGGCTAATGAACAAATTGGTTATTGCACAATCTCAAGTGAAACCAAAGGGAAAGAAAAACTGCCTTGCTAATCTCTTTTGGACCTAAAAAGTCTAAGTCTAAGAAGAAGAAGAATAAGAAAAAGTCTGGCGAGCTTGGAGCTCAAGGAGACGTTCAAAAGGGTAAGAGAAAGGCTCAAGGGTTTTACAAGAGAAAAGGGCCTAAAAATACGGATAGATGTCTCAAGTGCGGTGAGCTTGGCCATTGGAAGAGAAACTGTCCTAAATTAGGCAAAGGCGCAAATGGTATGGAACTCTTCCTTTATGAAACTAATTGTTCTATGACAGTTTTTCTACTTCATGGATTCTGGACTCAGGAGCTAGTGCTCATGTGTGTTGTTTGAATCAGGATCTGGAGAGAAGTAGAAAGTTGGGTCGAGAAGAAGTGCTGATCAAAGTAGGTAGCGGGGAAAGCGTCGCAACTTCTAGGATTAGATCTACTTCTCTGATTTCAAATCTGGACATTTACTGTTGTTATATAATGTTTTGGTTTTGCCTAAGGGGCTTACGAACATTGTTTCCATTCCTATATTAGTTAAGACTGGCTATACATTCTGTTTTTCTGATTTGAATTGTGACATTTATTATGGTAATAAAATAGTTGGCAATGCATCTTTAGTGAATGGTTTATATTATTTAAATGTCCATAATTCTTATGTTGTGAATGTTGTAACACATAAACGTGGTAAGCAAGTAGCTAACTTAAGACTTAAGTGGCATCTTAGACTAGGCCATGCAAGAGAGCACAAGATCCACAAAATGGAAAAAGATAGGCTTTTAAGCTCATTGGTATCGGATCCCTATCCAACATGTGAATCATGTCTCTTGGGCAAAATGGCTAGATCTCCCTTCACAGGGACTTTTGAAAGAGCTACTCAAGTCTTAGGGTTAGTGCACACCAACGTTTGCGGACCATTTGGAGAAATGACTCCTAGAGGTTTCTACTACTTCATCACTTTCACAGACGATTATTCAAGATATGGTCCAGTATATCTGATGAAGCAAAAGTCTAGAACCTTTGAAAGGTCTAAAGAATTCAAAGCTTTAGTAGAAATCAAACTAGCCAAAATATAAAGACTCTACATTCAGATCGTGGAAGAAAATGTATGAGCGTTGTGTTTGATGAGTTCCTTAATATACAAAAAATAATGTTACAACTAACGCCACCAACAACTCCTCAACTAAATGAAGTAGCCGAGTGTAGGAATCGAACACTGTTGGGCATGGGTCGTTCTATGCTCAGCTACACTGATTTATCCATTTCGTTATGGGGACATGCGCTCCTTACTGTTGCTTATATATTGAACAGATGTCCCTCCAAATTCGTTTCTAAAACTTCACATAAGATGTGGAATAATAGAAAACCAAGTCTTAACCACATCAAGATTTGGGGATGTTCTGCTTATGTCAAAAATACTAAAGTGGAGAAATTGGAGACAAAATCCCTTAAGGGACGTTTCGTTGGTTATCTTGAAGATGATCAAAGGATCATTGTGGCCCTACAAGCCCACTAACTTGAGGATGAGTTCATCGTGGAAGGGGGCAAAGGTAGAAAGATTATTCTAGAAGAACAAAATAAAACTCCCCCTCAGACATCTGTCCAAGAACCAAGACCTGACCCAACAGTAGCACAACCACCACGTAGATCTGGTAGAATACCACATGAACCTGAGAGGTATGAGTATCTGTTGCAGAGGGAGCTAAAGCTTCACATTGTAGTACAAGAAGGTCATGAAGACGATCCTTGTACCTATGATCAAGCGATGGTGGATGTCGACGCTTCAAGATGGCGAGAAGCAATGGAAACAAAGATGGATTCTATGCAATCGAACCAATTTGACTCTTGGTAGATCGTCCTGAAGGTATCAAACCTATATGATGCAAATGGATCTAAAAAAGAAAGATTGGTAGCGATGACAAGGTTGACATCTTTAAGGTCAGGCTCGTAGCATAAGGCTATAGTCAAAGAGAAGGAATTGACTATCAATAGATCTTTTCGCCCCTGGTCATGATAAAATCCATTCGAATACTGTTGTCCATAGTTGCATACTTAGATTATGAGATATGGCAGATGGATGTCAAAACTGCTTTTCTGAATGGATTCCTAGAAGAGGACATCTATATGGAACAACCAAAAGGTTTTGTATCCGAGACCAATATTCATAAAGTATGTAAACTTGAGAGGTCCATATGCGGTCTCAAGCAAGCATCTAGAAGCTGAAATCTTCTTTTTGATGAAGTAGTAAAGGGATATGGCTTCATCAAGAATGAAGATGAACCTTGTATCTACAAGAAGACTAGTGGAAGCAAGATCTCGTTCTTAGTACTATATGTAGATGACATTCTACTTATAAGAAATGACGTGGGAATGCTCAACACTGTCAGGAAATGGCTTTTGAGTATGTTTTCCATGAAAGACTTGGGAGAAGCAACGTACATTTTAGGAATTCGTATCTGTAGAGATAGAACGAATAGAATGATCGGTTTTTCCCAAGCCCTTTACTTAGAAAAGGTCCTAAAGAGATTTAAGATGGATAACTCTAAGAAAAGATTCCTTCCTAAGAGACATGGAGTACACTTATCTAAGTCTAGGTGTCCTCAAAATGAGAAAGATAGAAAGGAGATGAGCAATGTACCCTATGCTTCTGCAGTAGGTAGCCTAATGTATACAATGTTGTGTACTAGACATGACATTGCTTATGCTGTAAGCGTGGTGAGTCAATTTCAGGCAAACTCGGGAAAAGAACATTGGATAGTTGTGAAGAATATCCTAAAGTATCTTAAAAGAACTATGGATATGATTCTCATCTATGGAGGTAGAGATTTGAAGATGGAAGGTTACACTGATTCAGACTTTTAGTTTGATGTAGATGACCGAAAATACACTTCAGGGTTTGTTTTCACGCTTAATGGTGATGCGATGTCTTGGAAAAGTTCCAAGCAAAGCACAACCACTAATTCCACCACTGAAGCAGAATATGTGGCAGCCTCAGAGGCAACCAAAGAATCTGTTTCGATGAGAAAGTTTCTAGGAGAACTTTAAGTAGTTCCTAGTGCAGAGCTTCCGTTACCACTTTATTGTGATAACAATGGAGCAATAGCGCAAGACATGGAACCAAGATCTCATAACAAGTCTAAACACATTGAGAGAAGATTTTACATCATCAGGGAGATCGTTAGCAGATGAGAGATAGCAGTGCAAAAAATAGCCTCAGCTGATAATGTAGCTGACCCGTTTACCAAACCACTACCTCAGACTGTTCCGGACTGACACCTGAAAAGGATGGGTATAGATACCACAAAGAGTGGCATTGAGTGCAAGTGGAAAATTGTTAGGATTATGCCCTCAGATGCCATAGAGGATAGAATGATAAGGTATCTTTCTTGTAATGAACTTATATATCTTTTTTTTATAATAAAAGGCATTGTTTAGTTTTCACTTAAATCTTATCTGCATCTATAAGTAGTATAAAACATATTGTCCATGTTTTCAGTGCAATCTCTCTATTTCCTATGGGATAGGAAGAGAGATTGATCTTGATTACTTTTGATCAATTGTTTTGAGATAACCAATGTACTGGCAAAGGGGATGTTTAGCTTTCCACCCACTAAGTCTTTTCCTAATACGATCAATAATATCATTAAAACAAACACTTCGTTTAGGATGCTTACCAAAGGTAGACCAAGGAGTTTGATTTTATGATCGCACTCTTTCATGTTCAAAATGTCTTTAATATAAATTTTCAAAAAAGGAGAGACATTATGACTAAAGTGGATAGAAGGCTTGCTTTTGTTAACCAATAGCCCAGACCATTGTTCAAACATATCCAAACAATTAATGATTGCTTTGTCATTGAAAATATTAGCCTCACTATAGATGACTAAGTCGTCGTCATACATGAGGTGAGAAATGGTAGGAGCAAGCCGACTCACCTTAATACCTATAATGAGGCCCATATTTTTGGCTTTTGTGATCATGCGGGCAAGCAATTCAAAATAGAAAGGGATGGGGAAAGAGAGTCTCCTTGACGGATTCCTCTTCCCGGTTTAATCAAACCAAACGCGGGCACCATTGATCAAAACCAAAAACGAAACCGATGAAATGCATTGATGGATTAATTGGACAAATTTTTGAGAAAACCCAAACCGATTAAGGATGTGAAGAAAGAGCGACCATTCGACCAGGTCATAAACTTCAGCCATATCGATTTTTGTTGCCATAAAACCTTTTTAGGAGCTTTGACGTGAAAAAAGGCCTATGATGCATCTTGCTAAAACTTAGGCAAATTACCCAATTTATATATCAAAGTTTGAATTATGAAATAAAAATTGATACCCTGTGTTATAGGAGATAGTAATTACTATGGTTATTAATTTTAATGTCAACTGGAATGATAAAATTGATACCATTATGTAATAAGAGTAATAATTACTCTGGTTGTTACCAATTTAATGTCAAATTGATAGATCATTAAGAAAGACAGACAATTGTTGGATAACTAGAAGACTTTATCATACTGTTGTGATTCGGTCTAGCGGATAAATTTTTTTATCTGAATCGCATCAAAAATTGAATCCGGGGATACAATTTTTGATCTGAATCACACCGAGAATCGAATCTAAGGATATTCATGATATTGGTAAAAAAACACAATTGAAACGAATTATGATAGAGAGTAATCAAATTACCTCTTGACAACAAAATTCTGAATTATCAGCAGCAGTCCCAAACTTCTGCCTCTAGATAATCACATGGAAGAAAAATTCTCTAATAAAAGCTCCGATCTCTTCCCGACAACAATGGCAGCGGCGGCTAGTTGCAGAGAGAGAGGGAGGGAATTTTCTTTCCTATTGCTCTAAGTTTTTTTGGCTCTAAGTCAAATTCTGAAACAACGACTTGTGTCTGTAGAGTTCTGACACTAACTAAACACTTATTCACATAAGCAGAACCTTTAGGCATACTGAGAGGGGGCGGCCGCTAGGCCTAGTGCAGATAGGCTTCCGGGCTTTGTTCCATCTTAGCCCATGTGTAATTAATTAAATCCAAGTCCAATCCAATCGACAATTAATTAATTACTTTAATCTAATTAAAATTAATATAATTAATTTAATTCAACTTATAAATTAATTTTCAACTAATTTAACTCAGGAATTAATATGATTTAATTAATTTATTAATCCAATTAAATATCTTTAATTAAATTATGCCATGCATTTTGTCAGTCAATTCACATCTAATGTGATTTTACCAAAATACCCTTAGCATGGAAATATTCCTTTTCTTCTCATAGCGCGACTCTCTAGTCTCGATTCAATTGGCAATGGAAGGATTCCAAAGGATAATGTTGTTATCTAGCCAACACCGTTGAACCAAATCGTAACCCAATTGAATACGAGATGAACATGTCATCACGAACCTTGATTACGACTACCATATGTGTATGAACTCTTCACCGACATGACCTGATCAAGTAAGAGCCATGGTATGTCAAACTCATATAATTTGATGCTGTACTTAGCAATCATAACACCGTGAAATTACCAAATTACCCTTAATGACTATCACTAGTTTAGTATATTTTTCTTGGCCAAAGACTTTGTAATTTCTATTGCTTATGATCGTGTAGGTCACATACTCATTTACTATCGAGACGGTGAATCCTATATTGGCAGTTATCTTACAATGTCGAATGCACCATGTTGATCGTACTTCAAGGTCGACCCACCTATCAGGTGATACAGGTCTAACTACTCTGATAACATATCCAATACTACAAGCACATCATAAATAGCTCCTCAAGTCTAAAGCTTACACATATTATCACAATCTTAATCCCAATCATTGACTGTCAAAGAGTAAATATCCATGTGATTGGACTAATGCAAGTCTAGTTCAAATATGTTAATACCATTAATAATATTCATGACACCAGCTCCCACTATCTAATCAGTGTACGACTGACACTTCCTTGTCAAAGAAGGTGTCATACGAGTTCAATTTTAATGCCCAATTAAAATTCCTTAACTTGTGAACTCCTGCTTTAAGAGATTAAGTACTTGACTCTTCCAGTGCCTCTTCCATTCCATAAGAGGTGGAAATTCTATTTTCAAATCTCATGGACTTATTTGTTCACACATTTAAATTTCATTAAATTTATATGAACAAAATCAAAACCTTTATTCTATAAATAAAAACAATAAACTGTTTGTACAAATAACTTATCAAAGCCCTACTCAATCTAATTTCTCACATGCATTTAGGGCATACACTTAACAATATCCCACTTGCACTCCACGCCAATCACTATGGTATTTGATGCTCATCTTTTCAAGATATTTATCTAGCACTACCTGAGATAATAGCTTGGTAAGTGGGTCAGCCAAGTTTTCTGCAGAGGCTATTTTCTGCACGGCGATATCGCCTTTTCCAACAATTTCTCATATTATATGATATTTCTTCACCACGTGTTTAGATTTGTTATCAGACCTTGGTTCTTTAGCTTGCGTAATTGCTCTGTTGTTGTCACACCATAGTGGCAACGACATTTCCACGCTAGGAATCACTTGAAATTTAGTATGAACTTTGTCATCCAAACAACTTCTTTTGTTGCCTCAGAGGCTGCCACATATTCTGCCTCCATTGTGGAAATAGTAGTTGTGCTTTGCTTGAAACTTTTTCAAGATATTGCTCGACCAGAGGTGGACTTGAGGTCATCCGGATCAGATTGGAAATTTGCATCCACTAGTACAGAAAAGGCCTGTTACAGCGCACATTTTACAGCGGTTTTTTGAAAACCGCTGAACGGAGAGACTTATTACAGCGGTTTATAAGTGAACCGTTATAATGGATATTAATCGGGTATCTATTACAGCGGTTTTTTATCGAACCGCTGTAATAGTTCCAAACCTATTATAGCGGTTCGTTAGAAAACCGCTCTAATAGGCCGATCAAAATAAGAAAAAAAAAAAAACTTCTTATAGCGGTTCGGTACCGAACTGCTATAACTGGGCTAAACCTGTTACAGCGGTTCGGTACCGAACTGCTATAACTGGGCTAAACCTGTTACAGCGGTTTGGTAGCGAACCGCTGTAACAGGGAACCAGTTACAGCGGTTCGGTACCGAACCGCTGTAACCGGTTCCCTGTTACAGCGGTTCGCTACCGAACCGCTGTAACAGGTCAAAAAATTTTAAAAAAAATTCCCCCCCAATTTTCCCGCCCAATTTTTCGGAGCAAAAAAAAAAACTTTTTTTTTTGGTACCGAACCGGTTACAGCGGTTCGCTACCGAACCGCTGTAACAGGTCAAAAAATTTTAAAACAAATTCCCCCCCAATTTTCCCGCCCAAAATATTTCCGCCCAAAATTTTTCGGAGAAAAAAAAAAACTTTTTTTTTTTTTGGTACCGAACCGGTTACAGCGGTTCGGTAGCGAACCGCTGTAATAGGTCAAAATATTTTAAAAAAATTCCCCCCCATTTTTCCCGCCCAAAACTTTCCGGACCTATTACAGCGGTTATTCAAAGAACCGCTATAATAGGCTTTGACCGAAAATAAAAATCCTCTTTATATATCTCACTCCTCTTTCTCTTCTTCATTTGAAATTTCAAATTTCATCTTCTTCATTTCCTCTTTATCTCTCACTCCTCTCTCTCTCTCTCACTAACGCCGCCGACACTACCACCTCCATCAACGCCGCCGACACTACCACCTCCATCAACGCTGCCGACACTACCACCTCCATCAACGCCGCCGACACCACCTATATGTATGGGTGTATGTATATTTGTGTATGTGTGGGTACATTTATTTTGTGTATATGTGGGTGTATATGTATATTTGTGTATGTGTAGATGGGTGTATGTATAAATTTGTGTATTTACGAAAATATTTTTCGTTTATAATTTGACCGTGTCAGAATGACACGAAATTTGCACGGTCATAGCGAAACGGCATTCCGAACAAAACGCAAATTTAGCGCTCTCGTGATTTTAGCCATCCGAGATCGTTTAAGGCCTCAAATACGTGTTTTATTACAAAAATACGTATTTTTGTAATAAAACACGTATTTGAGGCCTTAAACGATCTCGGATGGCTAAAATCACGAGAGCTTAAAGACTTTGTCTTACATTTTGTTCGGAATGCCATTTCGCTATGACCGTGCAAATTTCGTATCATTCCAACACGGTCAAAATTTTTTTTTTTTTTTTAAAGCGCCTATTACAGCGGTTTTCGAAAAAACCGCTGTAATAGGCTTCTTAAAAAAAAAATTTTTTTTTTTTTTTTAATAGCGGTTATTTGTATAACCGCTGTAATAGGGTATACCCTATTACAGCGGTTTTTAACCGCTGTAATTGGCTTGAACCAATTACAGCGGTACCTATTACAGCGGTTAAAAACCGCTGTAATTGGCCAAAAATAACCGCTTTAATAGGTCATTTCTGTAGTAGTGATCGGTGTAACCATCCACCTTCAATTCTCCATTTCCATATATCAATAGCATGTCTAGTGTGGCTCCCCAGGGTTCACTTAAAACCTACTAACCATGCTCATAGCACGTGCCAGATCTAGTTTCGTGCACAACATCGCGTACATGAGACTTCCTACTGCCGATGCATAGGGTGTATTCCTCATTTCCATTCTATCATTGTTCGTTTTAGAACTCATAGATTTGGAAAGATGAATACCATATCTCATGGGCAAAAGTCCTCCCTTAAAGTTATGCATTTCATATCTCTTAAGGACTTTCTCTAGGTAGAGCGCTTGGGAGAGACCTATCATTTTATTCGCTCTATCTCTATATAGGCAAATTCCTAAAATGTAGGTTGCTTCTCCCAAGTCTTTCATGGAGAACGTGTTTGAGAGCCATGTCTTGACTGATGTTAATAAGCCTATGTCATTCCCTATATGTAGTATGTCATCTACGTATAGAACAAGGAATGTCAACTTGCTCCCACTGACCATTTTGTGGACACGCGGTTCGTCTTCATTCTTCAAAAAGTCATATTTTTTTGCTTCTTTATCGAACCTTAGATTCCAGCTCCAAGAGGTTTGCTTCTGTCCATAGATTGACCTATTAAGTTTGCAAACTTTCTGAGAATCTGCTTCAGATATGAAGTCCCTGGGCTGTTGCATATAAATGTCCTCCTCGAGGTATCCATTTAAAAATACGATCTTCACATCCATTTGCCAGATTTCATAATCTAAGTTTGCAGCTATCACTAGCAGAATTCTAATAGATTTGATCATGGCTACTGGAGAAAAGGTTTCCTCATAGTCAATGCCCTCCTTTTGACTATACCCTTTTGCCACCAGCCGAGCCTCATAGGTATCTACCTTTTCATCCAGACCAATCTTTCTCTTATAGATCCATTTGGAACCAATTGGTCTTACTCCATTTGGTAGATCAGTAAGTGTCCAAACTTGGTTCAAATACATCGAATCAATCTTTGCTTTCATAGCCTCAAGCCAATTTGAGGAATCTATATCCGTCACTGCTTCATCATAGTGAGAGGGATCATCTCCATGGCTCCCTTCTGCAAGACCATACAAATAATGTTGTGTATTATAGAAATAGTTATATCTCTCAGGCAACTGAGATACTCTGCTAGATCGTCACTGGGGCAATTGTGTCATATTTGGTTTTGATTCTTGAAATAATGTCTGCGAAGGAACGTTATCTTGTTCTTCCAGAACAATCTTTCTACCTGCACCATCTTCTCGAATGAATTCTTCTCCAATAAAGTGGGCTTGCAAGGCCATGATGACTTTAGGATCATTTTGTAGGTAAAAGAGGTATCCCATCGAATCTATGGGAAAATCGATAAAACGTCCTTTCAAGGATCTATCCTCTAGATTCTCTACCTTGGTCTTCTTTACATATGCTGGGCAACCCCATATCTTCATGTACTTGAGACTAGGCTTTCTACCGCTCCATATTTCATATGGTGTAGTGGGAAAAGATTTCGAGGGACTTTCGTTTTGAATGTGCGCAGTTGTAACCAAAGCATGTCCCCACAAGGAAATGGATAAATCAGTGTAGCTAAGCATGGAGCGTATCATGTCCAACAGAGTATGATTCCTTCTTTCTGCTACCCCATTAAGTTATAGAGTTGCTTGAGGAGTAAGTTGTAATACTATGCCTTGTTATTTTAAGAACTCATCAAACTCGGCACTCATAAATTCGCCACTCGATCTGAGTGTCTTAATACTGTGCCCAGTTTGTTTTTCAGTTAAAGCTTTGAATTTCTTGATCCATTCAAGTGCTTCTGACTTATACTTTATCAGATAAACTAGACCATACCTAGAGTGGTCATCTGTGAAGGTTATAAAGTACTGAAAACCTCCAAGGGCCGTATCCTTGAGGAGCCCACAAACGTTAATGTGAATTAATCCTAAAACTTCATTTGCCCTTTCGAAATGTCTAGTGAATGGTGACCTAGTCATCTTGCCTTTAAGACATGATTCACAAGTAGGATATGGGCCAGACCTAAGTGGGCCAATAAGCCCACATTTTTCCAACTCATAAATCTTAAATTCACCGGCATGTCTTAGTCTAAGGTGTCATATGAGTTTTTGGTTTACTCCACTCATGCGACGTTTTCTAGTCATAGTATTAACCATACATTGACTTTGGACATTCAAATAGTATAAACCATTAATTAAAGATGCAGAGCAAACACACTTATTTCCAAAATAAATATCACAAGAATTATGTTTTTTTTCTAAAAAAATATCCTTTCCTGACCAATACAGGAATAGAAATAATATTCTTGAGCCCATTGGGCAAAACTAGGCAATCATCTAAAATTATTTGATGTCCAAAAAATAATGTAACAGAAGTAATTTCAATGTGCGTTGCAGCCACGCTGTGTCCGCTTCCAACATTGATCATCACTTCCTTCTCATCCAGCTTTCTTCTTTATTCCAGATCCTGGTTCAAAATGCAAATATGAGCACTAGCTCCATACTCTAAAATCCAAGAAGTAGAAAATATCATCATAGAACAATTCATTTCAAAAACATAAAGTTCTATACCTGATTTGCTTTCAGCTTTCAGCTTAAGACAGTTATGCTTCCATTCATTCACTTCCTTGCAGTGGAGACAAGTCTTTTCAACTTTTGACCGTTTAGATCTTTGCTCATAGTTCTCAGAAGCAATCCTTACTCCAAGTAGCTCAGTTGGGTGTGGAATATCATCATCCCATTCCTTTCTTAGTTAGGTTTGCATGTATACAAGCATAGACCCTGAAATCTTTTTCAACTTAAAAAAATATTCGTATTAAAATTTGTTGGACGCTTGAAAAGTGGGCGCTTGACTGAGCATCTAATGAAGACTTGTTTTAGAAAGTTAACTTAGACTTCAAGATATGAATACTATAACCAGATAGGTTTAAGCATTCAGTTCTTGGATTAGTGTTAGCACAATGGACTGATTTTAGAGTTTTCTCCTTTTAAAGGCTTTAGCGTCACAGAAGGTGTTTTTAGTTGATTAGCGTTCAATTGAGTTTTACTTAACAGATTTATGCAATGATATGACAATATGAAAACTGATTGTAAAGTAAAGAACACAATAGTTATAAGGTTCGTTGGGTGGTGTAATCTCAACTACGTCCTTCTTCTCCTCGAACACTTGGAGGCAATCCACTAAAATGATTCTCAAAGAATCACATAGAATCTTCTACAAATTAGGGAGAGATGGATCTTGCTGAATTGAGCTCCTTGATCACACAGATTTATGCTCCAAATCACTTCTATCCCCTTGCTTCTTTCACCCAGAAATGATGCAAGTATCCAACTTCGACTTCACACAGATCGCGAGACTTGGATGGGGTTTTTCTAAAGGTTTGTTTGATTTTGATGAAGTTCAAAAAACTTGGTAATATCTCAATAGTAATGTGGGTTTCTCCAAAATAATGTTTGAGATATTGGTTGACTGTCTCAGGAATGTTTGAGAAAAGCAAAGAGAATTTTTGCTTGAATATTCTGGCTATTTTGAGAATTTAAGGAATGAGACTTCAATGCAATAACAATTTGTCTTGGAATAAGATTGTTGTTTTTGGCTTGTTGTTGAAGTCCTACTTATAGGCCATTTTGGAAAAAGTGTCCGTTTGACACATGCACAAGTGTGTGTCTCTCACTTTCGCGAGTGAACAACTTTTGTCCGTTTCCTAGAAATTTGCTGCACAAAAGTTGGTGCTGGAGTCTGCAAAAAGTTGATAGTCAATGGGGTGGCTTGTACGTCCGAAAGAGCTTATCACATTTAATGCTCTTATCAGCATTCAATGCATTTGAAATACATGCCCGTTGGCAGTTAATGATCTGGGAATATTTGCATTAAACTCCTTCTGGACTTAGAAATAAATTCTGGTGAAATCAGTCACTGATAGACGCTCATTCATCCTTGAATAACTTCTATCCTACAATCAACGCTTGTTGTAGCTTGTCGTTTGGACGCTCGGGAATCTTCATCTTTATTCAGATTTCAGGCGCTTGAGTCTTCAGACTCAATCATTGATAAGCTCACTCAGAATTTATCAGACGCTCAGCCTAAAATACTTAGCCTAATAATCTAGAATAATATAAAGCAAAGCCTATACATATCTAACGCTTCAAAGCTTATACATGATTTCTAAATAAAATCAAACTTACATATTTTGGGGTCTAACATAAAATCCTAATTGTCATCATCAAAACATCTAATAAGAAATTTCCTAACAATTTCCCCCTTTTTGTTGATGGCAATACTTACTCTTTTATAGTTCAAGAGTTAGACAGCTGAAATGAAAGTTAGCTTTGGTTAGATAAGGTTAGTTAATGTTAGTTACGCTTCAACGAGATGTTTCAGCTGAAAATGCATTTTATATATATCACTGATAGTTCAAGCATTTTACAACTACATCAATCACACACAAAAAAAATAAAAAATAAATAAAAAAGAGACAAGAATACAGATAATGCAAAGTAAACAATAGCTCTTAATCATCTTCTTCTTCAGCGTTGAGTGTTCTGTTTACTTCAGCCCTGATTGCTTCATAAATGTTTTCTTCAAGCTTAATCATGGCGGCATGTTCTTTATTAATCACTATCTTGTTTTCTTCTTGTTGTCTCTTTTTATAAACTACAAATTGCTTATCCCATTCAACTGGGTCAATTCCTATCATCCTTAAGCATACTCTGAATGCTCTCACGAAATTTGACTTCTTTTGTTCTTTAGCAATAATCTTCGGGTCAGAGGCTACTGGAATAGGCGGTTACGAGAATGGAACATCAAAATGCTTAAGCAAAGCCCTTGAAGGCACTGGTAAGAACTGAAAGAAACTTTGACGCTTGAGTGGAGGGCAGGAAGCTCTTGAACTAGAAGATTTCTGCTTTTCTCCTATTCTCTGTCCTTCCCCCTAATTGCCATCATCAGCCTTCAGAAAATGCTCGGTGAGTAGACTAAATTGACTAGCAATCTGAGAAATAGATGCTGAAAGATCGTCTAGGCGCTTATCAAAATGCTCCTTCATGGCCAGTTGGTTTGCCATTGTAGCATCATGCAGTTCTTGAAAGTCCTTTCTGCATTCTCTAACTGCTGCTTGAGTAGCACCTTTCATATGGCCGATTTGAGCACTCATTTTTTGACACTCGATCTTTGCTAGGTCAGTCTTGATCCAGTGGAAGGCTTCTTCATTCTGAGTAGCATGGTTGCTTACCTCCTCCAAAATTGATTTCAACAAAGGACCAAAAGATTTACTCATATCCAAAAAAACCGCTTGAGGAGCTAGTTGCTTAAATCTGGATGTATGCTTGAGTGAGTCAAATGAAACCTGATATGCTGGATCGAATACTGTGCCTCTGGCTTCGATTGGGAGATTCTCAGCAATATCAGAATCAAAGAGTTCAGGAGCGTCTGGATGATCCTCTGGTGGAGAGGCTTGAACAAGTTCTTCAGCAGACGCTGGAATACTGACAACTTCTGAGGTGGGCATTGGTGCAGACTCTTCAATCAACTTAGCAGGCGTTTCCTCAAGCGCTGACTCCTCTTGGTGAAAGTTATCGAATTGGAAGTTCCAATTTGCTATATCTGTATAGGAATCTGAAGCAGCTTCCAGAAGTCCAGCCAGTCTTGAGAGAGAGATTCAAGTCCCTTGAATGAAGGTGCGAAGAGGACTGTCTCGGGCTCGGACATACATTGGACCCATGATGTCCAATACGTGAGTCGGAAAGCTCTTTGACTGCAGCTTTGGAATAAGAAACAAAGTGTCTGGGTAGTAACGCAAGGAAAACCCAATAATCCTATCCGTAGGAAGATGCTCTGATTTGTGAGCTTCTGGCACGTACATGCGGTAATATTCTTCCAAGTACGGATACACCGCGCTAGATATGCCTTGATTGCGTTTAAGAAGAGAAAGAACATAGGCATAATGATCTCTTACTTCCTGTCTGATAGAAGGTAGAAATGGATAACCTTGCAAGTTGTGGGTCCTCGAGCCATTTGGCTTCCGTAGATTTTCAGTGAAGATCTTGTCAAAGTGAGGAATAGGGGCCATGATCTTCATCATCAATCTGAAGTTGTCATCGTAGTGGCTGGAAGAGAAGTTCAGGCAAGACGTTGATGAACTGCTAGTAGTTGATGCTTGAGTGTTGAATTGAAGAGGAGTGATGGAAAGCCTGTGTAGCGCTTGACGCAAAAATAGTTCTATCTGTTGACGAACTTTGGGTAACTTGGCAACAGGTTCAACTCGCTCTTGACGCTTCTTAAGGCAATACTTGTCCAATTGACGCTTCTTATGATGCATGCCTATGCCAAACAGATGGGGAGCTTTAACCAATTCCTGAAATGAGAACTGATGGCCAACATACGCTTCAACCCAGCTAACCTCATTCATGCAGTAGTCAGTACCTGCATTGACCAATGCTCGGATGCCTTCATGGTGTATGTCCCAGATTGATTCAAAGCGGTATTTGTCATTGTGATAGCTTGCGTTCCAAACACTGTCAAAATATGCATCGGCCTCGGCTTGAATCACATCGGTCATAGAAGCTGGATGCTCACCGACATGAACTCGTTTATTTTTCCAGAGACGAAGTGGATGAGCTGAACGCAAATTTGCTTTACTATTGGCTACATGAGAAAAGTGAGTGTAACCTTCTCTATTCAAAACTTCCTCTGTTGGGTTGAGAAACTCAACATGTATACGCTCGTAAACCCTTATGTTGAAGTCTCTTGGAGCAAAACCAGTTGGTTTGCTGTGCCCCATATCCCGAAAATAACCCTAATCAACAATTGCTCTGGGAGTTCTACCACTTTCCCTTGCTTCTTGGATGGAAAACGATGCAGGGATCTGGCCCGAAGTTTTACCAAGCTCGACAGCCAAGTAGTAGGCTTTCTCTACTTTGGTTAATTCAGTATCAAATAAGATGTCCCGGATTGTCCGATCGATATCAATTAGCGCGGCTATTCCATTTTCAGCATTGATGAATCTTTCTTCATTATAACTGGCTAGGATGAAATCGTCTTCAAGCGCTGGAGGCATATAATTGATAGAGTGATCAATTGTCTTTAATGGGTCCAGCTTGAAGAGCTGTCTGTGTATGGTAACGTCTTTAGCAACGCTTTGACCTTCTGAGCGTGCCTCTGTTATAATTGGAACAAGAGTTGATGTTTGAACCTCTTTAGGAGCAGTTTCCTCAGATTCTATTACTGCAACTTAGGCGGCAACGTCTTTGGCAATAGCCACAACATCTGTCATCTCAACATCCAAGTAGACGTCTATTGATGCTTCAGCAGTAGCTGGAACTAAAGTTGTAGCACAAGAATTATCCTCTATAAGAGCAGGATCTTCTACAGATGTAGGAATATAAATGCTGTGGGAAGAAATAAACTTACCCTGAGAGCTCGGCTCAGCAGCAACTTCTTGAGCGCTTGGCTCATCAGCCTCAGGCTCTTCAGGAACAGGAGTAGTTTGACGCTTGCTTGTCCTGGAATGCTTGAAAATCTTCTTAACATTGACACCTTCAACGAGCTTCAGCGTTTGGGCCGGAGGAGCAGCAATTGGTTCCTCAAAATTTATTTGTTTGATGATTCCTGCCAATTTACTCCGCCTAACCAGAAGAATCTTGTCCTCCTCGTCTTCGTCAATTTCCTCATCGTCCTTATGAGGAGATGGAATAGCTTGAATCTTGGGCTTTCTGGGAGCCCTCTTCTTTGTAGCAGCCGGACGCTTCACGTCTTCCTCTTGAGCTGGACGCTCAGCTTCTTCGTCAGATGCTTCATATACCATTTGATGCTTAGACAGAGGTCTAGCAGCAGCTCCAACTTTGGGTGGGTGGAAGAGATTTTTGATGATCCTCTTCCTGTAGAATTTCGATTTGACAAGAGTAATCCCAGCAGAGCTAACACATTCTGCTCTAAAGAGTAGGTCGCTGAGAATTACGCCGTATGGTTTGTTTGAAGCGGTCAGGCAGTCTCTGAATTTTTAGGTGATGGTGTCAGCAGAGAGGATGAATTCTTTGGAATCCTTTTTGGATAGAGAAAAGAGGCAAGAAATAAACTCCTTGTCCTTTGAGAGTTTGGCTTTTTTCCAAAAGAATTCAACTTCATCCGGAAACAAATAGGAGTATTTGGTGAGGAAGGTTTTCAGTCCAGACTCATAAACGGAGTCCATGATCTCCGTTAGATCAACCGGAGTCTATTCGTACAGAAATTTCCAGTCCACAACAAGGCCTTCAGTGACCTTGATGGTGGGCTCGGCAGAAGAAGCAGTAGATTTCTTGGGTGCCATTTGAGAGTTCTGAGAAAGATGAATAGAGATTGCTTTTGCTATGAAAGAGAGAGAGAGAGAGAGAGAGAGAGAGAGAGAGAGAGAGAGAGAGAGAGAGAGAGAGAGTAAAATTTGCAGAGTAAAAGTTAATAGTTCTTCTGCAAGAATTGTGTTTTAAATGACACAGTAGGATAATTTTGAAACTTGTGTTTTCTTGTCTCAGTAAGATGTAGACACGTGGAAAGTTATTAAATCTCAGCCATGAATATTTTTAACTGCGAACGCGAATTTTGGGTAAGAGAGAGAAGTTACATTTAGTAACTCCCATATATAAAGATTTGACACCCGAGTTAAAATTTTGAAACGATTGGAATTTTCAGAGTGTAATGCACACGCCTGATGATACACTGACACATATATAAACACATGCTATCTCTGAACCATCACTTTGAAAAGTGTTTGATTACCTGCCAGTTTGATGTGATAGAAGCATGTAAATAGAGTACAAAATAGACTTTTGAGTCTATCCACTACTTCAAAAAGCGTGTAAATTTATGCATGAAT
Organism: Buddleja alternifolia; assembly: GCA_019426215.1. Taxonomy (NCBI): domain Eukaryota; kingdom Viridiplantae; phylum Streptophyta; class Magnoliopsida; order Lamiales; family Scrophulariaceae; genus Buddleja; species Buddleja alternifolia. The sequence continues at coordinate 24,619,038 of CM033393.1, read as the reverse complement.
TTTATAAACAATTTTGTATTAAGTGTTGAATGGAATATGTTCAACGCTTAACACATACCACTTTGTAAGATTTATGTTGACGCTTGAGATCAAAATCTTTTTATGTTTGAGTGTTCAACATATTATGCCTAAATAATTTTGAGCTTTGATGATCTATACATATGAAAATTTTGATTATTGACGCTTGCAAATATGTTCAAGTCCAATTTTAAGGTTCCCCCTAAATTTGATAACTTTTTAAAAATATTTTAGGCATAAATAAAGTGGATTCCCCATAAATTATATGTCTAATAAAATATGATGCATGATGATTAAGCATTTAAATCGATCATACCTAATTCACTTTTCAAAGTGAGAAAGCGTTGTTTATTGAACGCTTTGGTGAAGATATCTGCCAATTGTTTGTCAGTTCTAATAAAATGCATGGAGATATCTTTCTTTTGAACATGGTCTCGAAGGAAATGGTATCTAATGTCAATATGTTTGGTTCTGGAATGAAGAACAGGGTTTTGAGTCATGGCTAGAGCGCTTTGGTTATCACAATGAATGGGGGTTGGGCCTAGGATTATTCCATAATCTCTAAGTTGTTGCCTCATCCATAACACTTGTGCACAACAACTTCGTGCAACTACATACTTGGCTTCAGCTATAGAGGTAGCTATCGATTGTTGTTTCTTACTATGCCATGAAACTAACCTATCACCTAGAAATTGACATGTACCACTAGTACTCTTACGATCTATATTGCAACCTTCAAAATCTGCATCTGAGTAACCAATTAGTTCAAAAGGAGAGTCTTTAGGATTTTCTTGGCAGCAATAAAGTGTGACACTTTAGGATCAGCTTGAAAACGTGCACACATGCATACCGAAAACATAATATCAGGTCTACTGGTAGTAAGATAAAGAAATGATCCAATGACACCTCTATAATTAGTAATATCAATTTTCTTCACACTTTCATCTTTATCTAACTTAAGCGTTTGGTTCATTGGAATTTTTGAAGATGATGCATTTTCCATACCAAATTTCTTAATCATATCATGTGTATATTTGGTTTGATTAATAAATATGCTATTAGGGAGTTGTTTAACTTGTAATCCTAAGAAGAAAGCTAATTCACCCATCATGCTCATTTCAAATTGTTCTTGCATCATTTTTGAAAATTTCTCACACAGACGCTTATCAGTAGAACCAAATATAATATCATCAACATAAATTTGGACTAAGAGAATATCTTCGTCATTGGTAATTTTAAATAACGTTGTGTCAACGCTGCCTTTGGAAAAGCCTTTACCAATAAGAAAAATAGAGAGAGTGTCATACCATGCTCTGGGTGCTTGCTTAAGCCCATAAAGTGCTTTATTTAGCTTGTAGACCATACCCTTACCATGGCTGTTGATGAATCCTAGTGGTTGCTCCACATATACTTGTTCTTGGAGTTTACCATTCAGGAAGGCACTCTTCACGTCCATTTGATAAACAGTAAACTTGTTGAACACTGCATACTCTAGAAACATGCGGATTGCTTCAAGACGAGCGACAAGAGCATATGTCTCATCAAAATCAACACCCTCTTCTTGGCAATAACCTTGAGCGACAAGTCTGGCCTTGTTTCTTATCACAATACCATTCTAATCCATCTTGTTTCTATAGACCCATCTAGTCCCAATAACTCCTTGGTGAGTTGGCCTTAGTACTAGCGTTCAAACCTTACTACGCTCAAACTGATTAAACTCTTCTTGTATGGCTTCAATCCAACTTGGATCGCTTAGCGCTTCATCCACTTTCCTAGGCTCCATTTGAGATAAAAAGCTAGCGAACATGGCCTCATTAAATGTAGCGGCTCAAGTTCTCACAGGCGCTTGACGATCAGACGCTTGACCATCATCTTGCGTAGGCGTTTCAAGTTCACAGATCCTTGTTTGCTCTTGATGATCACTCTCTTCATGATCATCAGCAATTCTTACATTGTTAACCAAAGTAACCTCACGAGTAATCTTAGGAGGTGGCACTGAGATCTCATCATCGTCGCCACTATCATCATCAATGGTAATCTTAGACGCTTGATGACACAAATCTTCAAATCCTACTTCATTCAGATTAACCTTACTCGGTTCTTGGTTAGCATCATCAAAAACAACATGAATAGATTCCTCAACCATCGATTTGATCTTGTTTAGGATGCAAAAATTCTTTCCATTCTTGGCATAGCCTAGAAAGATTCCCTCATCCGCTTTAGTATCAAATGTTTTTAGGCTTTGGGATCCATTATTATGGATAAAACATTTAGAACCAAAGATGTGAAAATATGAAACATTTGGCTTACGTCCCTTCCACAATTCATATGGAGTTTTCCCATGTTGTTTGTTCATCATGCAGCGGTTTTGAGTGTAACAAGCAGTGTTGATCACTTCGGCCCAAAACCTAAGAGCAAGCTTGGATTCTTCTAACATCGTCCTAGCGGCTTCCTTGAGCGTTCTGTTTCGGCGCTCTACAATACCATTCTATTGGGGAGTTCTGGGAGCTAAATACTCATGATGTATTCCATTCTCTGCACAAAACTTCTCAACAACCTTGTTAGTAAACTCAGTACCGTGATCACTTCTTATTCTTGCAACCTTAAGATTTTTCAATATTTGAAGTTGTCGAATAAGCGTTGTTAACTTGTCACATGTCTCATCTTTGGATGAAACAAATTCCACCAAGTAAATTGAGAGAAATCATCTACTATCACCAAAGTATACTTTTTACCGCTCACACTGATCATTTGAACAGGTCCGAACAGATCCATGTGAAGTAGTTCAAGTATTCTAGAGGTAGATAGATGAGGTTTTCTCTTGAAAGATGATTTAACCTATTTGCCCATTTGACAAGCGTCACAAAGGTGATACTTGTGAAATGGTCCATTTGGTAATAATCCCTCTACGAGATTTTGATTTATAAGTTGAGAGATTGTCTTAAAGTTGAGATGATTCATTTTTCTATGCTATAACCAACCCATTTTAGATTCATTTTTAGCAACAAAGCATGTTGGGTTGTTATCAAGTGTTGAACCCCAATCTTCCAAATATACGTTGTTTGTTCTTTTACCTTTCAATTTAGTAGACTTAGTCTTAGTGTCATTTATATAGCAATAGTCGCTTGAGAATATGACTTCAAAGCCTTTATCACAAAATTGACTTATGCTTAACAAATTATGACCCTCAACATAATAAACATCACTTATCATGATTTTCCCCTATGCACAATACCTATACTTTTGGTTTCAGCTTTGGAGTTGTCACCAAATACAACCTGAGGACCATTGGCAACTTAATAGTTGATCAATAGATCATTGGAACCAGTCATGTGCCTTGACGATCCACTATCAAAGTACCAAACAAATGTATCGGCTCTAGCTCTAGGTACCTGCAATCAAAAGGGAAGTTCTATTTTTGTTTAGGTACCTATTGTTGTGTGGGTCCTTTAACATTAGTAGCTTTGTTAGTTTGAATTAGAACTTTAGGAACCCATATTTACCTAGTCTTCATTGTAGGAATACTGGCCTTCTTGGGTTTCACATAGTGTCGTGTGTGCCTTTTGGGTGTATAATAATATCCTTGATTATAATAGTAATCATAATCATAGTCATAATCATGATTGTCATAGTAGCGATAATATGATCTAGACCGCTGTGGATATTGACCCTAGCATTTCCTTGGCGCTGGCTTGGGTTGCACTTTTGGTGCTGGACGCTTAGCGCTTGATTCACAGTGATTAGGTTTATCCTTGGCCTTTTGAGCTTTTGGATGAACCTGTCTTTGTGAATCATGTGGCTTTGCCTTGCCCTTGCCTGAGTCAGCTTTGGCTTTCTCAGTTGGCCTCGTACCATTGTCGCTTGGTTCATTCCGTGTTTGACTTAGTGAACCTTCTTCAACAAAGAAAACACCCTTCCCTTTGTTGTTTTCTGTAATATTAGATTTGTTTGGTGGTTTACCGAATTTATTGCATCCTAAACCGGCCTTTTCATCAAATAACCTTGTTACCTCAGTCACATTGACTAGATTTCTTGATGCTTTGGACAATGATGAGACGAGCTGTTCTGATTTAGCAAGTCTAACAATCAACTCAGCTTCTCTCTTGATTATTATATCAAGGTCACTTTTCAAATTTGTTATATCACTTTCAAGTGATTTGTTCTTCTCAATGCATTGTTGCTGAACTTGCAACTCTGCTTTGAGCATCACATTATAACTTTTGAGTGATGAAATGATGTGAAAGTGATTTTGATATAATTTGGCGGCATCTTGACAATCATTATAATATTCTTTGACTTTGTCAAGTAATTCATCATATGAAAGAGGAAGAGATAATTTAGTGTTTACCTCAGGGGACACTTCATCATCTCTGGCCATGAGACAGATAAGCACTGAGTCATCCACTGGCTCATCATCATCACTGCTTTCCTTTGAAGACTCCAGATCTTCAGGTGCGGACGCTTGCTCTAATTCTGCTAGCAAACCTTGTTGACGAAGATTGCTTCTGAATTGGTTTCTATCCAAGTAATCCTGTCTTGAAGGCTTAGATACGTTTGGATAAGAGTAATTTACCTAGTAGTGCCCTGGTTTCCTGCAATTATAACAAAGATTAGTTTTCATCTTTTGTTCATTTGTTGACCATGTATTGTGTGGTTTTGAGACCACGGGTGTTGAGAGATTCTGCTGATTAGACGCTTAGTACTGAATCGGCGCTGAAGGAAAAGGTGTAGAATATTGAGGCGCTTGATACTGTTGTTGTACTGGAGCAGGTTTTGTCCTTGATGCTTAGGACTATTTCCTTTCTTTTCATATCTCAAGAATTTTCTGAATCTATTCAGAAGCGCTAGTTCCTCATCCTCACTGATATCTGAAACTTTTCCCTTATTACCCGATTTACCCTTAATTGATGCTACGAGCGCTCCAGACTCAATTACCGGACTACTCACAAGATCATTGGCTGAATTCAACTCAAACTCAAATGCTTTGAGTTCGGAAAAGGCGTCTTCTGGAGTTAGAAGATCCAACATATTAGATTCTCTCGTCGCTGTTGTCTTCATCAAAAATCTACCAGGTAGACTTTTGAAAATCTTAACCAGCATTTCTCAATTTTGCAAGTCCATTCCCAACGATGTAAGTTCCGTAACCAGAGTTGTGAATCTTATATCCAATTGCTCTAATGTCTCGTTAGGCAACATCTTAAAACCATTAAACTTTTCTTTGGCGATTGAGCCGCCGCAAATTATGGCTAACTTATCCCATATCTCCTTGGTAGTGTTACAAGATTTGACATTGTTGAATAAGTTGTCATTATCACCAATAGCCGTATATAGAGCGTTTCGACCATAATTGTCCAGATTTGCTCTTTGACGCTCATCAATGGACCACTCTTGTTTTGGTTTCTCAACGTATCCATCTGGAGTTTCTTTAGTAGCTCCAGGTGCTCTGGTGATTACTTTCAGAATTTGTATTGGTCCATTTGAAATAATATCGCACATGAGCAAAGATATGTAAAAGCTTCGACCTTCTAGGAGTCATAATTTGATTCGGTCAACTTGGGAACTTTAGAAAATGCCATAAAAAAAATTTAAGACGCAACTAAATTTTGAAAAAGGATCTAAACAAGCTGTTACACTTGGAAATTTCAAAATTTCAACTTTTAACTGCTCTGATACCACTTGTTGGTCCCAAGTGGCATACGAAAGAGTCTAGAAGGGGGGGGGGAGTTGAATAGACCCTGAAGTCTTTTTCAACTTCCAAAATATTCGTATTAAAATTTGTTGGACGCTTGAAAAGTAGGCGCTTGACTAAGCGTCTAATTGAGACTTGTTTTAGAAAGTTAACTTAGAGTTCAAGATATGAATACTATAACCAGATAGGTTTAAGCGTTCAGTTCTTGGATCAGTGTTAGTACAGCGGAATGATTTTAAAGTCTTCTCCTTTTAAAGGATTTAGTGACACAGAAGGTGTTTTTAGTTGCTTAGCATTCAATTGAGTTTTACTTAACAGATTTATGCAATGATATGACAATATGAAAATTGACTATAAAGTATAGAACACAATAGTTACAAAGTTCGTTGGATGGTGTAATCCCAACTACGTCCTTCTTCTCCTCGAACACTTGGAGGCAATCCACTAAAATGATTCTCAAAGAATCACACAGAATCTTCTACAAATTAGGGAGAGATGGATATTGATGACTTGAGCTCCTTGATCACACAGATTTCTGCTCCAAATCACTTTTATCCCCTTGCTTCTTTCACCCAGAAACAATGCAAGTATCCAACTTCAACTTCACACAGATCGTGAGGCCTGGATGAGGTTTTTCTAAAGGTTTCTTTGATTTTGATGAAGTTCAAACAACTTGGTAATATCTCAATAGTAATGTGGGTTTCTCCAAAAGAATGTTTGAGATATTGGCTGACTGTCTCAGGAATGTTTGAGAAAAGCAAAGAGAATGTTTGCTTGAATATTCTGGCTTTTCTGAGAATTTAAGGAATGAGACTTCAATGCAACAGCAATTTGGCTTGGAATAAGATTGTTGTTTTAGGCTTGTTGTTGAAGTCCTATTTATAGGCAATCTTGGAGAAAGTGTCCATTTGATACATGCACAAGCGCATGTCTCTCACTTTCGCGAGTGAACAACTTTGGTGCATTTCCTGAAAATTTGCTGCACAAAAGTTGGTGCTGCAGTCTGCAAAAAGTTGACAGTCAATGGGGTGGCTTGTACGTCCGAAAGAGCTTATCACATTTAATGCTCTTATCAGCATTCAATGCATTTGAAATACATGCCCGTTGGCAGTTAATGATCTGGGAATATTTGCATTAAACTCCTTCTGGACTTAGAAATAAATTCTGGTGAAATCAGTCACTGATAGACGCTCATTCATCCTTGAATAACTTCTATCCTACAATCAACGCTTGTTGTAGCTTGTCGTTTGGACGCTCGGGAATCTTTATCTTTATTCAGATTTCAGGCGCTTGAGTCTTCAGACTCAATCATTGATAAGCTCACTCAGAATTTATCAGACGCTCAGCCTAAAATACTTAGCCTAATAATCTAGAATAATATAAAGCAAAGCCTATACATATCTAACGCTTCAAAGCTTATACATGATTTCTAAATAAAATCAAACTTACATATTTTGGGGTCTAACATAAAATCCTAATTGTCATCATCAAAACATCTAACATGAAATTTCCTAACAATAAGCCTATCTTTAATATCTATCAAGGATCCTCCTATGTCGTCTATCTCAAAGTTAGTGACATAGGTAGAGAAGGATTTAGGGAGAGATTGAAGAATGAGATCTACTTCCAGATGAAAATCTATGTAGATTCCCAGAGACCTAAGTCTTCCTATCATGGATATCATATTCGTAACATGACTTGAAACTTCTTCATTTTCTCTCATTCTAGTTTGCAAAAGTTCTTTTGATAAATAATACCGAGTTGATTTTCCATGTTCCCCGAACATCTCCTCCAAAAGAAGCATCATTGACTTGGGACTTTCCATATCAAAATGTATGTATCTCAACTCGTTGCTCATGGAATGCAACATAAAGTCATCGACTTTCTGGGCATCAAAGATCCATCTCTTATATATTTTCAGATTAGATTTCCCTTCGTTGACCCTAGGCAAAGATGGACCATCTTGCTCCAAAATGTGCTCAAGTGATTTCTTCTTAAGCTCTGCCCTTAGCGTTTTGATCCAATCATTGTAGTTTGGTCCAGTGAGGACATATTTCTCAATCAATACTTTCAAAGGGTTAGTCATTGTGTAGGAAATAAACTACAGAAAAATACGAAGATTTACGATTAGATGTGTTATTGTGTACTTTCAAGTGAAATCATGGATTTCAATATTTACTTGACTCCCACTATTTTTCTCGAAACATTGCACTCCCACTGCAATAATCAAAAATCTCATTGGATTGGTTTCATAGTGAATGATTGAGTTCCTCAACGATCTGAACAAGTTGCAACCTTGAACGATATATGGCTTGTTAGATCATTAAGGTGATGTCATACACCAATCGGTCTAACCAGTGATTTAATCTCCTTTATCTCATGGATAACTGAACAGCAAACTCTTTTGATATATAGGTGGTGATCCATCTGAGTCATTTATCCCATCAACTCCATTCATTCTAACAATTTAATCACGCCTTGCAACCTTGAACGATATGTGGGGCGGAATTCGCTTCGACATGAAGGCATCAAATGCACTAGAGAAGATACAGTACCACGTCTTGATGCATGATTCCCTTATTCCGGAAAGATGCCATGTACTAGAAGTGACCTTCTAAAGCTTGATGAAGAGCTAAGACATCCAATGCCCCTTTACTTACTCAGTATATTTCAATGGGAGAATTATAATATTCGATAATGTTAATGATGTTGGTCTCACTTTGCACATTAATTTCTTTATCGCGCAATTTTAAAGGAGATGCATAAGAATAAGCCTAGCAATTCTAACAACACACACATGTATGGACCATCTAGATCAACTCGAGCCAATGAGTGATCGGGGAGGGGTTCTACCTATTACAAGGGTTTCTGCCTTTACAAGATCTAATCTTCATATTTCTCCAAGACTTCATGCCCCACCATGATCCGCCATTTGGGCCTATCTCTAATACAATTACATAGAAATAACCTATACAAAAATTCTATGAATTGAAGAACAAGCTTGGGGGACTCAAACTCCGGCCCAATACAACCCAGGTAAGACAACAAAGATAAAATCGTATGTCCATACATGGTGTCACCATCACATAATTAAGGAGCATATAAACAATTTAAACACATATGTGAATTAAACATTAAATCTAATTTAATGTACGATTAAATCTAATTTAATCGTTGATCAAATCCAATTCAATCTTTGATTAAATCTAATTTATTCTCTAATTAAATCTAATAATCTCATCAAAATAAATACAATCTAGTTTGACAACTTTAATCTAATTAAAGTGTGACTACTATCAAATAAAGTCACATGGGTAATCTAAATTAAACACATAGCGATATCTTGTAAAAGGGAAGTTGGTATATAAATCTAATTTAATAAATCTAAATTAACACGTAGCAACTTATTATAAAAAGGAAGGTTAAATCCAATTTAAAACTTTTGAAGAATTTAAGTCCAATTTAAATTTTTCAATAAATCCAATTTTTTTTTAAAAATAAATTTAAATCCAATTTAAATAATTTAACTAAATCTATTTTAGAATTTGGAATAAACTTAAATCCAATTTAATATATTCACTAAATCCAATTTAGAGTTTGAATAAACTTAAATCCAATTTAACTTATTTAATAAATCCAATTTAGAAGTTGAAACAAAAATTATTTGATTAGTGTCAATCAATTGATGAATAGTTTGGTTGAACTTTCAATTGGGTCAAATCGACATAATTAATTAAATGACAATTGGGTAATCTAATTAAATCATTGGGCCAGGCCTGACATAATTAATTATGTTGGGCCCGACCCAAATGTTATGTAAAAAAACAAAGCTGGGCTCGGCCCGACACATTTTTAAATAAGTGTACTGAGCCAAGCCCAACACGTCAACCGCACTGGGCTATTCATCATGTGTTGGGCTTAACCCGACGCGAATCATCCGTGCGCTGGGCTCGGCAGCCTAACACTGATCCTTCCAGCACTGGCTCAACCCAACGCTCATATTATTGGCCTAGCACTGATTTCCTTACCCTTGAGCAGGCACGCGCCAGTGGCGCGTGCTATAGCAGCAGCGCAGGCTGTGGATTTGCCGTCGCTTTCCACTGCTCCGGCGGCAAAGCTCCGCTTTTTCCAAAAACATGTGATTTTTCCAAAAATTATGAATCTAATTCAATTTTTCATTTTACCCAGTAATTCCAATTCAACTCAAGAAAAAAAATTCAATTTTTACAGATTCGCATACATAACATAAATTACTCAAATTACGTACGATATATAAATACATGTTTATGACATTAAAACAATTAAAACACATAAACACATAATGAATATCATGAATTTCTGGAACTTTGGCTCTGATACCACTGTTGTGATTCGGTCTAACGGATAATTTTTTTTATCCGAATCACACCAAAAATCGAATTTGGGGATATTCATGATATTGGTGAAAAACACAATAGGAACAAATTATGATAGAGAGTAATCGAATTACCTTTTGACAATAAAGTTCTGAATTATCAGTAGCAGCCCCAGACTTCTGCCTCTAGATAATCACGCGGAAGAAAAAATTTCTAAGAAAAGCTCTGATCTTCTCCCGATAACAATGGTAGCGGCAGCTAGTTGGAGAGAGGGGGAGGAAATTTTCTTTCCTATTGCTCTAGGTTTCTTTTTGGCTCTAAGTTAGATTATGAAATAATGACTTATGTCTGTGGAGTTCTGACACTGACTGAATACTTATTTACATAAGCAGAACCCCTAGGCATACTGAGAGGGGGCGGCCGCTAGGCCTAGTGCAGATGGGCTTTCGGACTTTGTTCCATCTTAGCCCAAATCCAAATCCAATCCAATTGACAATTAATTACTTTAATCTAATTAATTTAATTCAACTTATAAATTAATTTCCAATTAATTAAACTAATGAATTAATGTAATTTAATTAATTAATTTAATCCAATTAAATATCTTTAATTAAATCATGTCATCCATTTTGTCAGTCAATTCACATCTAATGTGATTTTACCAAAATACCCTAAGCATGGAAATATTCCTTTTCTTCTCATAGTGCGACTCTCTAAGCTCGATTCAATTGACAATAGGAGGATTCCGAAGGATAAGATTGTTACCTAGCCAACACCGTGGAACCAAATCGTAACCCAATTGAATATGAGATGAACATGTCATCACGAACCTTGATTACGACTACCATATGTGTATGAACTCTTCACCCAGGTGACCCGATCAAGTAAGAGTCATGGTATGTCAAACTCATATAACTTGATGATGTACTCAGTAATCATAACAATGTGAAATTACCAAACTATCTTTAGTGACCATCACTAGTTTAGTTTATTTACTTTGGCCAAAGACTTTGTAATTTCTATTGCTTATGACCGTACAGGTCATATATTCGTTTACTGTCGAGACGGTGAATCCCATATCGGCAGTTATCTTACAATGTCGAATGCACCATGTGGATCGTACTTCGAGGTCGACCAACCTATAAGGTGATACGGGTCTAACTACTCTGATAATATATCCAATACTACAAGCACATCATAAATAACTCTTCAGGTTTAAAGCTCACACATACTTTCGCAATCTTAATCCCAATCATAGACTGTCAAAGAGTAAATACCCATTTGATTGGATTAATGCGAGTCGAGTTCAAATATGTTAATTCCATTAATCTATATTCATGACACCAGCTCCCACTATCTAATCAATGTACGACTGACACTTCCTTGTCAAAGAAGGTGTCATACGAGTTGAATTTTAATGCCCAATCAAAATTACTTCACTCGCGAACTCCCGGTTTAAGAGATTAAGTACTTGACTCTTCCAGTACCTTCTCCTTTCCATAAGAGGTGGAAAGTCTATCTTCAAATCTCATGGATTTATTTGTTCAACATATTTAAATGTCATTAGATTTATATGAACAAAATCAAAACCTTTATTTTATAAATAAAAACAATAAACTGTTTGTACAAATAACTTATCAAATCCCTACTCAATCTAATTTCTCACAAGCATTGGGGGCATACACTTAACACATATCTCGTTATTTACCATAGCATAAATAGTAATTAGGATCCTATGACCCGGGACGCGCTCGCGGCGGAATACAAAAATTTAAATAAATGGCATGTTCCAAGATGAGTGGCGATTGTGCATGCAAACTCGAATATACACGGTGAGGAGCAATAATTAAAAATGAATTAAAATATATAAGAAAGTGCAAATCCATAAATATCCCGTGTAGTTGAGGTGGTTGAGTGACAAAAAAATAGTTATTCTGAGACAGTGTAAAAACACTCATAGTTCATAAGCTTTAATAATTTAACCCCGTTTTATTTTTGATACACAATCTTTAGTGAAATTAACATTATACTACACTGCTTAGATTATTTATTTACTACTCCAACATTTTCATCAATGAATATTAGATATAAACGAAATCTTTTAAAGACTCTATTTAGTAATTTGAATCAATGTTTTAATGTATTTATCAACAAATATTTATGTTAATCGTTATATGATTTCTTAATAAATAAATAAAAAAATCATGCGTACCACACGTTCACTGTACTAGTGCTAGGGAAAAGTTAGAATTTCATTTAACAACAAACACAAGTTCTAACTCAGACCGGTCCCATGTATAATTTATAAAGTGAGTGACCAATCAGATGACATGAATAGTTTACTTACTTTGTTAATTACACTTGAGAATCGGGATCAATTGGATGAGCCGGGGCCTAGACAAGAATTTTCCAAGAATAAAAATGAGTTATGGCGTGGAACCAAGTAATGAATTGTTCACTTCTCCTCCATGGTATTTTGATCAGATTAATGAATTGATCGATAGAGCCTCTATCGATCAAAACTGTTTTAACTCATTTAGTACTCTTGTTCTTGATCAATTCGTGCGTAGGCTATATTATATTGAGCATAGCTAGGCCTCTACGAATTGATCAAGAACAAGGATACTAAATGAATTAAAACAGTTTTGTATTAATCACAGCTAATTATGATAAATGTATATAACAACAGTAAATAAATTAAAATGCAATATTGGAAGACACTACAACTGTAAACAACATAATACAACAATACACGTACGTAAAAATACATACAATTTTACATATCAAATATGGATGCATGCAGCTAGAACGCATCCAGTATAGAAAACTCAGCTTCACCAGCTATATATGGCCTGGCGTAACAAAGCTTTATATATCATAACCAAACTACTTTGAAGGTGGTGGTGAAAGGAAAGGAAAGGAAGGGATATTCATATTAGGGAGGCCCGTAGGAAACGAAGGCAATGGCGGCATGGAGAATTTAGGAATGCCGGGCATTGTGGGGATAGTTGGGATGGCGGGCATTGGTGGCAAACTTGTTGGGATGGTTGGCAATCCAGGCATAGATTGTAGCAGATGACGTGCTGCTTCGCATTTTTCAATATTGCTTGTAGTGATGCTGATTGCCATAACAGCAACAACTATGATGCTAGTGTAAATATTGTTTCTTGCCATGATATGCTTTTTCAAGATTGTAATGGTAGTGAAAAAATTGAACCTTAATGGGATAGAAGGGAACTTATTGATGATCGATGGAAAAGTAATGGGATTTGAGGGTACTATATATAGAGGGAATGCGTTGATATTCATGTTATTTCAAATACATGTTTTTCTTTTCTTTTTGTTACGACTACCATTCGTTGTTTGAAAATTGTGGATTGCGTGGATGTTAACAATGTTAGATAAGCCTTATTTTTGGTCAACTATACAATTGTTGGTGTGAGATGAATGCAACCTCAAATTTTAGGTTTTAGGACTCCCAAGTGGCAACTTTTAGGAACAAGTCTTCTTGCCTTTTGAGTTAATAATGTTTAGGCGTGTTAAACTAGTTGGAAGTTGTTAAACCACCAGTAAACATAGAACGGTTATGGTTTATTATACGATGAGACCTTTTGTTTCAAGTTGCCGTTTCATCTTCTAGTTCATCATATATGAGACTGAATAACTAATGTTTATCCCTTGTCTTAACCATGGTCTTAAATTTCAGTCGAAATACCGAAATTTCGGGTTTCTTGAGGCCCCGAAACAAAATCTCACTTTCTATTCTAATTTACAAATATTTATCAATATTTCAAATGAATCCCGAAATTTCTTAAAAATATTCATTGAAATCTGAAATTTTCTGAAAATTAATAATAATATTAAAGTATTTTACAGAATATCTAACAAAATTTCGGCCAAAACCCAAAGTTTTCATCGAAATTTTCCCATATTTAAGAATAATATCAATTATTTATAAAGGATTTGAATATTTTGTACGTAATTATAATATGTAAAAACATTATAAATATTTTCTCTTTCTTTGTGAAGTATGAAAGTGGAGGTATAAACAAGACAAATTATAATGATTTTGATCATTCTAGAAACTCCATGTAATTTTCAATGTTATTTTTTATCAAATTTGAATGTGTTTTTTTTTTTTTTGTTTTGGTGAGATTTTTCAAATATATAATCATCACCTTACTTTCAAATCCTACTTATTTTAAATTTCCACCAAAAATGTTACTCATGCTAATTTAAAAGATCTTACTGAATATATATCATACACAATATTATTAATGTAAAAAAAATGCATAATTGTGTTAATAAATATATCCATAGTTTTATCTTTCTTGCTTTCTCGAAAATCAAAATTATAAATATACCCAAAATTTCCATCAAATTTTTTGTAAATCATAGCTCCAAAATCTATAACAATACCGATTTTCAACACCTTGGTCTTAACACAATAGGTTAATTTGGTGTTTGTAATTCTTCGGCCTCCACAAGTTGCATATGAGTTGGGAGTCTTAAGGTAGTTGAGATTGGCCTCAAGAGAACAAGATAATACATTTATTTACTGCTCTATCATGATTAATGTCATGTTACAACTTAAATAGATGGGGTAAAGACAATAATACACCCGAACTATGCGTGTTTTTACACTTTTCTATCTAAACTATTTTTCGTTACACTTTTTTATCTCAACTCCACGAGTTTTACACTTTCTTATCTATTAGCATATTCTGACGGAATATTCCATCGGAGTTACTGCACATTCGGCGGAGTTAGATAAAAAAGTGCAAAAAAACACAAAATTTGGCTAAAAAAGTGTAAACAAAAAATAGTATAAAATAGTGTAAACAAAAGTTTGTTTAATGCGCCGGAAAATGTAAAAAGATAAAAAAGTGTGAAACCCATGAAGTTAAGATAAAAAAGTATAACAAAAAAAGTTTGAATCAAAAAATGTAAAAATGCGCAAAATTCAGGTGGGTGGGTTATTGTCTTTACCCTAAATAGATATATTTCAGCCAGGATCAAAAAGTTGAAGAATCATAAAATACTTAAAGCAAAACTTTTACAATTTGCAAAAATTTAGAAAGGAAAAAGATGGAACAAATAGGTTAGTATAATATGTAAGGTAGAAAAAAAAAAAAGAAAAAAAAGCCTAAGCTGTAGAGAAAGCATTGCATAGTGATTTGTATGCGTTTACACAGTGTTTGAATTTCTCTTCTGCAGCATCTGCCTGCAAAATCAAAAAAAATATGTCAAGACATAAATCCTAGAATGTGAACACAATACCAAAAAAGCAAAAGAAGAACGAGAAAGCAGAAACATCGATAAAAAAACCCACTCGTGCCAAGAGTATAAAGCAAATACATTTATAGCTAGAACTGAGAATAGATGTATATGAAAAACCTGACTGAAACATGAACATAATATTTAAAAGATTTAAATAACTATAAAATGTTCAGCAGGAGGGAGTTCAGGAAAAAACATGAAAATCTTCAGGCAAATATAAACATGGTGGAATGATTCCCACAATTTTAATGAGTTGTAAATTTCAACTATTGGTAATTTGAAAAGGATAACAGTTGATTGCACATGAGCGTCTTGAGTTTTCAGGAATTCCGTTCCAACAAACAGATGGAACTTTGATTCATGAATGAAAACTTAACTAAAAAATCAATGCAATATATAATATACAAGACTGTAGCATCCCGGCTGAGACACAAACTCAAAACCATGCCTTTGAGGCAGTGAAAATACAAGAGAGCAATAAATCCTCTATAAATAATTTCAATGTGAAGCTGCATTACATGCTCACTACATTTTTAATAAGCACCACACAACTCATCAGAAGAAGCGCACAATAGCTGACCTGTGAAGAACCTTGATGCTTGTCAGGATGCCACTTCAAAGCTGACGAGCGAAAGCTGCAAGAAAGAAAATTGTGATTAACAATTAAGCTCTATGGAATTGCATAAAAACCTTCTGAATTAGTTAACAATATTTACTTAATAAAGTGTGATTTACATACAACAAGCAAGTGATGAAAGTACTTACGCAGCCTTGACGTCCTCAATTTTCAAAGGACCAGCTGTTGGTAAACCAAGAATTTTCCTATCAGCATATGCTCCTATAATACAAGACTCGACATCCGATCCTGTCGTACTTTTATAGTTTTGTTCATCAAATCTACTGTTACTCCACCTTGAATTCTCCCTCCAATCAAATCCCGTGTCTGAGTTCCAAGTGAAACCCTGTTTTCCAAATGTGGAATGGAATACTCTCTCAAAAGAGTTCTCATCGGAATCTTCAAACAAACTCTCTCTCCGATGCTTACCTGAAATTTAAAGAAAAATGTAACAGAAAAGAGTGAGATGTGCAGGAGAGAGAGATATTTGACACATACTTTTTCTTCAGTAATGCCCAAGTCAAAGAAGATGAAGCAGAGTAATAAGCATTTCACCGATAATATCCATTTCTCTTCTTTTATTCTAATATGGATGATGACGATCAAGATGATAATGACGGCGGTGATGATATGATAATAGCAGTTGTAGTAACAGCAAAATAATTAATTAAATGTATTTTAATTAATTAATAAAGGGGCATGTAAGCTTCATCCTTTTTACAAAAACCCGGATACGGTGAACTGGGAATGAACACAGGACTATAGAGGTTTATGGATGTGAGATCTTCAGAAAAGTATATCATGACAGGTTGAACGTTCTGGCATGATGAAAAATAATTTTAACATGTATGCGACCATGTATGTGTGTTTCAGTTGCACTGTCGTCCTTGCTGGTAAGTGTATGATCTTATCTGCAATTTAAATGCGATTTTGTATGCATGTTACCAAAATGAACATACAAAATCCTAAGAACAGTTTTATTACATATTGTTTTATTCACTAGAATGTCAGTGTGTGTTTAAACTGCGTAGTGCTAGATGGCAGGTGTACAATTTTGTATACAAGCTACATGTAATATAGAAATGGCTGGATATGTAATCTAACTCGTATCATCTCAATCACCACACACACCAGTTCAAAAAAAGATATTATATCTCCCATCTTTGTACAGATTTTTTATGACATTTCAATACAGTAAGAAGACAAGATCTTTAATTTAAAATACCTCCTACTGTTCGAAATAGAGTGTCGAAACTATTCCCTTACTTAATAGTAAAGACACCGTACCACTGTTGATTGGACCTTACGAGCCGAGGTTACACTGATACATGCTACCTGTAAAAGATGTTTGTTCATCCTCTCAGAAACCCCAGTTTGGGAAGAGGCATTAAAACATGTAGGTTGATGGCTGATCCCATGATTCCTCTCTAGTCCTATCAATCCAGCTGAATTAGTCTTAAGTTAAACTTAAGCTGAAAGCACCGGCCTTCACTACCACCATGTCAAATCAATTCAGTATCATTTTGATAGAAGACAATTTCAATACCTCAATATTCCAACAAGAAAATTCTTGCCCCTAAGCCAAAGCTCGATTCCTTCCCCAAATTCTCACTAATGCAAAACAAACCCTAGTGACTCCTATTTATACTCTATTAGATAAAACATAAAGTAACTTCCATAAAAGGAATCCTACTAACATTAAAATACTCAATAATTAACTAACTAAAACTCCGCAATAATTAACTAAGACTCCGCTTCCGCCTATTCTTTCTGCATTCCTAATCTGCCCGGAACAGCAACGTCATTCTGCTTCACAACACGTTTTCTCACTTAAAATACCAAAAACTCTTCTAAATGTCCTTTGAAATTCTTCAAATAGGATAAATGTTTTTTTCAGCTGCAATTAAGCTAACATTTCGAACACCCATATAAAGTATTACTGAAACTTCCATAAAGCTTCTGTGCTCAAATTACGCTTGTCAGTGTACTTTCAGGCAAACACAAAGAACCATGTCAGACAAGATAATGACCAACCTGGCAACCAGAGGATTCGACCCACATTGAATATCAGGCTACGCTTTGAAGATATTACTATATCAATCTATAGCTTAAAAGCTAAAAATACTAGCAAAGATCAGGGATATCAACGAAACTAATTCTGCACTTGCTCACTTGCATTCAATGCTTCAAAAAACAAACTGCTGACATAAAATGACTCTCCCCTGTTCCTGCCCCCACCCTCTATGTTCGTTCTTTGGAGTCTTTTTGAAATATATAGCCAGCAAACATTGCCAATATAATTCACATGCGTTAATGTGAACATGTTCAATGATTATTCAACAGGATAATGGTTAGTCACTCATGACGATTCAGTATGAACAGTTACACATGTAAATTAGTCAAAATGAAAACCTAGAAACGTAGTCACACAGGACCGTGTCTTCAAGAACAGGTATTTAGTAATCAATAAATATCGTAAACCAATGTAAGGAAATCTGTTGCCTAAATTAAACAAATTGGAAAAATTGGAAGTAGTTCATTTCCCACAAAGAATGTATATCATTACGGAAAAATGATGTATATTTTGTTACAGAGAAACAACATTATGGAGTATATTCAACCAATTCTTCCCCCCTCCTTAAAACAAGAGATAGTAAAAATGTTACCGGTTGGAGTATCTGCAGTATTTGCAACTTTAGGCCTGTATTATCATATCCCAACTTTGAGTTCCCTCTGATTTTTTCTTAAAAAAGATACTACTCAATCCTATTGCATAATTTTTCTTTTAAATAGCTATAAACTAATATGAAATTAGGCAAATTGATAGAAATAGAAAAACGATAAATCGAAATTCCAACAAGAATAACTCTTGCCCTATAAGAATAAATCCTGTCCCAAGCCTAAACTCGATTCTTTATTGATTCAAAACTGACTAATGAAAATAAACCTAAAGTCTCCTATTTATACTACTCCTAGAACTTGTTGTGAAAGACTCCTAACATAAGGAAATAACTAGAACCGTAAACAAACTAGGAAACTTATTAAAATAAGGACTCAAACAAGGGAATAAAATAATAAAACATAAATACTAAAACAAAATCTGATCCGTAACAATCCCTCCCCCTTAAAAACAGGGACTCTGGAAATTTCTGCATATGCTCGGGCCGGTTCCAATTTGCGCCGGTGTGTTGCGATTTCAAATCCGCTTCAATGCTTCTCGCAATGTTCATGGCAGACGTCAAATCTTACTGAAGAATTTGAGAGAAAGACATAGAGGTGTAAATCTCAATTTTCATATATTCAGAATAAGCTATATATATAAAAACTAGATGAGATCTTCCCATAAATAGGATGAACTAAAGTGCAGATTTTCTGGAGAGAATCTCTCAAGAGAATTAATAAAATAATCATCGGTATCTCTGAAAATAGGTAACTGCCAATTGATCTCCTTAACAATTGCAATGATATAATCTAGAATCTAATTTTGATTCTCTACACTCCCCCTCAAGCTTGGACTGTAAATATTGATCAGACCAAGCTTGGATTTCATTTTCTCAAAGTGTAGTCTGGAAAGTGGTTGTCTACTGTTTGAAGTGAAGTAGGGATGTACTGTTTTAAGATGGTTCCTCCTTCTATCTTTTCCTTGATGAAATGGCGGTCGATCTCAACATGTTTTGTACGATCATGATGAACCGGGTTCTTTGCTATACTTATAGCAGCTTCATTGTCACTCAACATTTTTATAGGATCTTCTTTTGTAATCTTAAGTTCTAGTAGCAATCTTTTTAACCATATTCCCTCACATATTCCATGCACCATTGCTCTAAACTCAGCTTCTGCATTGCTGCGAGCTACGACGGGTTGTTTCTTGCTGCGCCATGTGACGAGGTTTCCAAAAACATAGGAACAATATCCTGAAGTAGATCTCCTATCAGTGACAGAACCAGCCCAATCCGCATCTGTGAAGATCTCAATATCCCTTCTTTGTGTCTTCTTAAAGTAAAGACCTTCTCCAGGAGATGTTTTTAGATACCTGAGGATGCGATACGCATTATTCATATGTTCCTCCGTTGGGTTGTTCATGAACTGACTAGCAACACTAACTGAAAAACCAATGTCAGGTCTAGTATGTGAGAGGTAGATTAGTTTCCCAACGAGTCTTTGATATCTTCCTTTGTCCACGGCAGCACTTTCCTCAGTTGTGCTTGGCTTCTTTGTGCTGTCCATTGGGGTATCAGTTGGTTTACAACCAAGCATTCCTGTTTCATTGAGTAAGTCAAGGACATACTTGCGCTAAGACACCGAAATACCCATTGTTGATCTAGCTATCTCCATCCCAATGAAGTATTTGAGATTTTCCAGGTCTTTAATTTCAAATTCCTGAGCGAGGAAACTTTTTAGTTTTCTTATTTCCTTCTCATCGTCCCCTGTCAATATTATATCATCCACATACACTATCCACATACACTATGATGATAGAAATTTTCCCTTCGGGTGAATGCTTTACAAATAATGTGTGGTCTGATTGACATTGAATATATCCACATCTCTTTACAGCCTTGGTAAATCTATCAAACCAAGCACGTGGTGACTGTTTAAGACCATAAAGGGACTTCTTTAGTTTGCAAACTTTGGTAGTCTTTTCCTTAGTTGCAATACCTGAAGGAATGTCCATGTAAGCTTCTTCCTCTAGGTCACCGTTCAAGAATGCATTCTTGACATCTAGTTGATATAGAGGCCAATCATGATTGACTGCTAGAGATAATAAAACTCGCACAGTATTTAACTTTGTTACTGGTGCAAAAGTTTCCTGGTAATCAACTCCATAAAATTGGGTAAAACCTCTTGCAACCAGTCGAGCTTTGAATCTCTCAATGCTTCCATCTGCCTTGTACTTGATAGTGAATATCCATTTGCATCCCACTGTATTGAACTGCGTTTGAACCATTTTGCTGAAATTTTTGAAAATTTGACCAACCTCTGATTTTTCTTTCATCAAAAATATCCAAGAAATACGAGTATGATCGTCAACAAATGAGACAAACCATCTAGCTCCCGTCACATTTTTTATTTTAGATGGCCCCCAAACATTACTATGAATCATAGAGCAGGGATGAGAGGTTTTATATTTCTGAACAGGATAGGAGTTACGAACATGCTTAGATAATTGGCAAACTTCACATTGATAAGTACTTGAATTATTGAACAATGAAGGGAACAACTTCTTAAGATACTGAAAACTAGGGTGTCCTAAACGATAGTGCTATAACATAATTTCACTATCTTTATTAGAGCTAAAAACAGAAAGGGAATGTCTTTGACTGACTGCTGATTGAGATTGCTGCTCAAAGGAAGTTACTCGGAGGATATAGAGTCCCGAACACATCTCAGCACTGCCAATCATCTGTCCCGAATTCAAATCCTGGAAAACACACAAGTCGGTAAAAAATTTAGTAACACAATTCTTGTCCCTAGTGAGTTTACTAACGGACAACAAATTACTGTCTAAATTTGGAACCAAAAGAACAGATTCAAAGGTTATTTTGTCTGAGATAACCACAGAACCTATACCGGACACCTTGGAAAGAGAACCATCAACTATACGAACGGTAAGATTCTTATGACAAGGATAAATTTTTTGAAATAGTGTGGCATCTCCAGTCATATGATCAGAAGCACCTGAATCCATGATCCAAGATCCCAACTTCCCGACTTGTTTAGCTATCAAAGCATTTAGAAAGTTACCTTTTTGTGCCACAGATCCGGTGCCAATGATAGAAGTGGAGGAAATGGACAACTGCTCTTTAAATAATTTTTGAAGTACCTCCAATTGTTCTTTATTGAATGGACTAGGGGAAGGAGATGCAAGGGTTTCCTCGATAGAAGTAGCATTGCCACGACTTTCTCGATCAGGTTGTTGACGAGACGGCTTCCAATTTGCAGGTTTCCCATGAATTTTCCAGCAAGTATTCTTTGCGTGATTGGGTTTTTTACAATGATCACACCAAGGACGACCATTTCGTGACCTATTGTCATTAGCAGGATAAGGAGGCCCACAAGCAGCAAGAGCGGAACCCTCAGGAGCAGGCTGATTTGTGCCCATCATGACCTTTCTTCTCGACGAACTTTTGAAGCAACTTCTCTGATATTAGGTAGAGGTTTGATGGCTAAGATTCGACCACGAACTTCATCCAGATTTTTGTGCAAGCCCAACAGAAATTTGTAAATGCGTTTCTTCTCTACAATTTTCTTGTATTTGGCTGCATCGGTTGGACACTCCCATTTGGTGATCTCATACATATCCCATTGTTGCCAATAACAAGTTAGCCGACTGTAGTACTGAGTGATAGATAATTCGCCTTGATGAAAATCATGAAGGATCCCTTCAATTTCGAAGGCTTCTGCTGTATCTTCCTTATCCGAGTAAGTCTCCCTGGCGGCGTCCCAAATTTCCTTTGCTGTTTCATAGAGGATGAAGTTCTCTCCAACCTCATTAGTCCTGGAATTAATTAACCAGGACATGACCATGTTATTCTCGGCCTTCCATCCTTTAAACTTCGGATCCCCCGAAGCAGGTTGACTAGCTGCTCCAGTAAGATAGTCATCCTTCCCACGACCACATATGAACATCATAACTGAATGAGACCATTGGAGATAATTTTGGCCATTCAGTTTGTGTCCAGTAATGAGAAGGCCAGTCTGTTCCGTGCTCCCAGAATTATTGGAGTCTTTGGAACTGGCCTTCTTTGAAGGAATTTAAATAATGGATCAGTTTTGCTCTGGTACCATGAAGAATTTGAGAGAGAAAGACAGAGGTGTAAATATCAATTTTCATATATTCAGAATAAGCTGTACAGTAATATATATATATATATATATATACACACAAACTAGATGAGATCTTCCCATAAATAGGATGAACTAAAGTGCAGATTTTCTGGAGAGAATCTCTCAAGAGAATTAATAAAACAATCATCAGTATCTCTGAAAATAGGTAACTGCCAATTGATCTCCTTGACAATTGCAATCATATAATCTAGAATCTAATTCTGATTCTCTACACTTACGGATCAAAAATCCGAATCTTGCTACGAATTGCCCCGTCAAGACCTTGCAAAAAATATCCAAGTGATTGCGCCTTTGGCAGCCCCTGTACTTGGTTCGCGAGTAAAATAAAGTGGTCGATATAAGTATAAGCCGAATCCATTTGTTGAATGGATGCAAGTCTTTCGTAAGCATTTCCCGATAATCAACTATCGTAATGTGCAATAAGTGCCTCTGAAAGTATTGCCCATGTTAACTGAGTCACATCTTGTCGGAGCCACCTAAACAAGTGGAGCGCAGATCCCTCCATAGCCCCCATGGCGAGTTGAATTTTGGTTTCCCCCTTAACCGCATGTATTTCGAAGTGTTGTTCCACCCTGGCTATCCAACCGAGTGGATCGACGCCGCCAAATATCGGGAGTGTGTGCCTGGTTTAGGAACCGCGGTCTGCGCAAAAGTCGGGGGGAGGCGGAATCTCCATCCCAAAATTCTGGGCGCCTAATGGAGCCGCCGATTCGGTTGTCGCCGGGACTGCGCCGTGCTTTGTCAATCTTAATCCAGCGATAGCGGCGATCAGGTCCTTCATTGTTGCCTTAATCTCGGCGAAGTCGCTACTCATGTTTTGCACGTCCAGGTTGAGTTTCTCTTGATTCTCTTCCAAGGATGTGAAACGGGATTCAGTTAATCGAGTCACAACTTTGTCGCAATAATCCGGAAAGTTGGACCAAATTGATAGAAATAGAAAAACGATAAAAGAAATAATTTTGATAAATGGAAATTCCAACAAGAATAAATCTTGTCCCAAGCCTAAGTTCAATTCTTTATTGATTCAAAACTGAATAATGAAAATAAACCTAAAGACTCCTATTTATACTACTACTAGAACCTAAGATAACTTGATGTGAAAGACTCCTAACATAAGGAAATAACTAGAACCCTAAACAAACTAAAAAACTTATTAAAATAAGGACTCAAACAAGGGAATAAAATAATAAAACATAAATACTAAATTACTATATCTGATTCGTAACATAAATACCTAAACTTCTGGTGGGACTCGAGCACCCAAAAACTCATTACCTAACAATTAACTATAGAGCCTTAGGCCTTCGCTTTTGCAACTTAAAATAGAATTAATTGCTAGTGTATTGGAAAATTAATCCATCAAAGCTTGGCATGACCAATATACTCATTGAAAGAAAAAAGAAAGGAACATGCCTCCATGAGTATTGCACATATTCATACGAATAGGTCAAACTGCTGTTCAAGTTCTCGCATAAAATCACTCTCTTTGACATTTTTGATACCAGACTTACAATGTTGATTTTCTATGTGACTTTACAGGAATTCACAACAACAAAAGGGAAAAAGAAAAATGAATTACGCGTCTGAAGCAGAAACCTAAGAATGCAAAGAAACAAATTAAGCAGGCACAAATATTAATGATCTTAAATGAATACTTGGCCACCAGAACTCAAACAAGAGAGGTTTAAAGATAAACTTACGTTTCAACTTCTTGTAATGAACTCTCTTAGCTTGACGATCGGGGCTTATTCGGGATTTCTTGTTTAATTGATCTGTATAGTCTGCTTCTATCTTTGGAAATGACTATTTGAGGGGGGGGGGGGGGGGCCCCAACATTTATCAGAAAAAAAAAATAAAAAGCTACATTAACTAGAATAATTGATAATTGAAAATAATTACTAAATTGTCTGATGCACAAAGAAGAATTGACTTTCGAAAGAGGAATTCGAAAGCAATACAACTGGAACAGTTAACCATTCAATATATGTACAATCAAGATATTACGTGGAAGCAGAATTACAATAAAAGAATGGAAAGTTCTGAATCATCCTCACAGTTAACCAACACAGATTATTCACAAGATATGCTCCTACTAGTGTCTTAAAAGATGCAAAAACAAAAGATAAAACACACATACGAAAAAACCTCCAGAGATACAACCATTTTGAAAACTGAACTTTGACATACAAAAAGTTGAAATACGGATCTTTTCATAAGAAAATAAAGATCATCCCACTTGGACAATCTCTATTGGTATCCATTGGTTACGTTTACAAGTTACACCATTTATATCATTACCAAGAATGATGACCCTAACGAAATACCCAAACCTAATAGAGAACCCAATCCACACCAAATAAAATAAAATTCATTTAAGAATATTGAATTTCACATTTAGATCTTACTTTTTAGCAAGTCCAAAAAACAGAAGACTTATCAGCCAAGCTCTAAAGATGTGGCTTCAAGTTAAGCAAGGAGAAGACTATGAGAATAAACTGATGTGACCATCTAGAAACAAGTTTGTGTTCAATAGGGAAAAAATGAAGATTTTATAGCAATCTTTTTCATGTTCCCTGAAGAATAATGGAGAACAGGAGATCTAGTTAGTGCTCAAAACAAATTGGGGGTTAGGTTCAAGCTAAAATCGTTGCAAATGGAAATCCCATGACGCTAAGTAAATGGTTTAAAAAAAAGGTGGAGACCTTCTGCATGCATTCACATATACCAATATATAGAACCATTAAAATAAAGTCTACAGGCTGTCAAGCATGTTTCCAAATATACTTGATTGATAAATGCATACCTCGGCTCTTGATTTTGAGAAGCCACCATTGAATACTATATTTTTAAGAGCTTTCTTCGTGTCAGCACGCTTCTGCCGTACTTCATATCTTATATAATCCTGAATGAATTTCTCTATGTCAGAACATTTCAATAAAATTTAGCAACAGTGAAAATCTTAACTTGAGTATGCCACATAATTCATTAGGGGATAGTTGCATAGACTTCAAGAACTTATGAATCATGAGAAAGCTACAAACCAAGAGATAGTTATCTTCAGTTCTGGTATGAGATTAGAACCAAAATGTGAGAGTTAAGTGCATAATGAGACTAAACCACCATAATTCCTTTGATGTCAACAGGCTGAAAATTCAAGTAATCTCATCGATATACTAGAGCACCCGGAACACTTTCTTAATGGAGATATGAATAAGCAAGTTGGAGAAAGAAAGGGTAAGATAAGAAGTAGAAACAATACTCCTGTCCCAATAAAGTGTTAATCGAGGACAGTGATATTGAAGAAGCATGGAGACAGGATATTTAATGAAGATCATAGCACAAGTACTAGGGTAGAGGGAGCACTAAAATTTAGTAAGAGAAGAGACATTTTCATTTTTTATAGAATAACATTAGAGATAGAAATGAAGCACTAAGACTTTGAAAGTTGGTAAAGCCTGGGAAAAGATGATCATCCTCTTGAGGTTTACTAGCATCTTGGAGAAGTCGGAGTTTCTTTGCTGAAACACTCATCAAGTGAATCTTTCTACCAAGAAGATATCTGACTAGTTAGTTTAATTCCATAAAAATAAGGTTGACATGTTAAATAGAATTCATATTTTGAGCTAATAAGCTAGGGAGTCAGAAAATGAAGCTTTTGAGAGAGCATGATTGAGATTAAAGGTTGGACTCAAACAAGAATTTTAGAGAATTTATTGTACATCTATGACTAAGACATTCATTGCAGAAGCCATTTATTTGTCCGACAGAGTTATACAGCAATTAGTCAAGAAACAAAAAGATTCCTTTTGTTTTTCAGTGTTCTATAGTATAAAGATTTTACGAATGATTTATGTTGGATTTTAAAGAAGGAAGACCCTTTGACCAGGTATATTGACATGATCAATATGTTTAAGGGCTTTGTATCATAGTAAGCATTGTTGTAATAGAATAGTCTGAAGGCTCAGCCTAAAATCCTCCTTTTTTATATATAAAATTAGAGATGAAACGCTAAAAATAGGTCTGGGGATGCAAACAGTGTTAATGATACTGTTTTAGACGCGAACCCAAAAGGAAGCCATCAATAAATAGAAATTCTGGAGTGTTAGACATAAAAAGATTTGAAATTAGTTGGAGCATGAACAAGAATAAGGAGCAGTATTTGTATCAGTATAAAAGCATGTAATAAAGAGATTGGACACAGTTAAAAAAATTGATAACAACAAATACGAAACGGTAAAACTTCAAACAGAAGGGTGACCAATATCACGTGAAAGTAGTTCTAGAAAAATATTTAAATTTAGACTTCCCACTAGATAAAGCAGAGTGGTAGCGGAGAATTTATGGATTGATGCTATATAAGTTCATAAAAAGGGCTTAGCTGAGTTTGGTTTAGAATTGTTTAACCACGACCCAACAATTCAAAGTTCACTAATATTGAAGATATATTTTAAACAATCAGTATCAATAAATTATGGTGATTCTCCTACCTTTGATGGTTGTTGTTCTCTTACATCCTGCAACATATTTCATTTGTTAAAAACGCGACATTTCAAAATCAAACTAATATATCAAGCAAAAAAATTAACTATCACATGCAAGAACAAAGCTAATAGTGGCATCCCAAAATTTCATAAGACCAACAAATTCCAGACTAGTTTGCAACAATCATATTGGATCTTTTGTACAAGATAAACACAGCCTCATATGATAACTATACACTGGTGACTTATGTACCCCACTTTTCTTTATCTTTTCATTTTGTTGGACCAACCAGCTAGGTTTTTGGACTATATGGTAAGTAATAAGCAAGAACGAAGGAAATACAAAAAGTTCTAAGAAATACCGTATGTGTAATAAACGCAAACAAAAATCTAATCTGAAGACCTCATTAAACAACCATAATTACAAACTTGTAAGTAAAATAAATAACTGGTAGCATTTGATAGATCAGTACTACACTATTATTTGTAAGCCAAAGACTAAAAGAAATTCCCGCAAAACAAGATGGAAAACTGAAGCAGTTTTAAAATAATTGGTAGCTGCGAATTGCCATCAAGGTCTAGCACTGTAAAAAAATATTCTGTATATCACAGCCTTCATTACGTACGTCTCTTCATCATTCGAGCACTTGTTCAAATTTGTTTTCTATTTCAATTGAGTCAAGCACACTATTATGAACTATCGCGTTCAGTAGCTTTAAAACAACACAAGAAGAAAACATTGAATACCTTTATGTAACAAAAGCTTCTTACTAACATAAACAAACACCAGATATTAATCATCTTTATTACAGCTCATGTTTGTCCACCACATATTTTCATCCCAGGTAAACAGTATTCTTTTTCTTTAAAAGTAGATATTTCAAGTTAATTCATGATAGAACGAACACATTTCTTGAGGGACAATGTCCCCATTGTCATACCAAAACCAAGTTTCAAACATTCCCCAACTGCACCTAAAAGAACCTTAAAAGCACATCAGTACTATTCATTTATAAACATTACTCCACAATTTGGTTTGTTTTCCTTCTTACTACCCCAAAAGTTATTTTTTTTTTTCTTTAATAACAATCAGTAGGCTTCACCAAGGTACCTGGGATATTAAACTTCATTCCACCAAGCTTAGTGTGAACATCCAAACAAACTTAAGTAACAATTCACCAACCATCTAAGACGATACCAGAACAATCAATTTGTTTCAAAATTATTAGAACCCCAAATAACTCATAGTGTTTGTAACATAGGAAATTAAAAAAAAAACAAAAGGGACTGAAAGGAGCAATATTAAACCTACATTACAGACACACAAAAGTATATCATTCATATGATAAAAATAATCAATACAATATAATTGAATATAGAAAACTTACGGAGGAGTTAAATTTGTTTTTCCATTTCTCAAAGAAAGCATTAGTGGAATGGAAAGAAGCCAACTGGGATGCTGATGGTATAGGATTTGGTATTCTGTTGGATTGATTAATCGTAGTTTTCAGGTTCAAAACGTATCGCCACCTCGGTAACACTTGCATAGTAAATTTATACTGCTTCTGATATTATATATAGATTTAGCAAAATAACACAAATAAACTGATAAATGAATTTGTGACACAGAACACAAGAGAAGAGAAGAGATGAAGAAGAAAACAGACAGAGCCGAGAAGTAGCCAGAAAGAAACGAAAATTGAATGGCTTATTATTATTAAATATTAATTTGGTAGAAAATACTCTTTTTTGGGGGGTGGGGGGGTGGGGGGGAATCGGCCGAGAAAGTGGCAAATCGGCCGAAAATACTTGTATAAATCGAGTTTTTGGCCCTACCATACACTATGTGGCTAGGAAAAAAAATATATCACATGTTTTTTAATTAAAAAACAAGTGATGGGTGAAGCCCATGACCCGATCTATATAAGTGTTTTTCCAAATTGGCTGGGTCGTCCTTAACTCTGGTTAGGTTGGATTTGGGTCTAAATAACCTGGCATAAATTGTGTTCAGTTACTTACATCAAGTATCGGAGGTTGTTTTGTTGGTAGTGGATTTGAAACACATCGTAACTTGAAATCACGCAAACAAATTTAATGATTTTATTAATAAATTTAGAATACATAATTTTCAAATTCTTCAATCCAAACACATTCGTACAGTTTTGTCTTTCCATAAGAATCCCCTCTATTAAAAAATTCTAGGAATATATATTAAAAGTCAAAACACCAGAATAATGAGGTTCGTGAAGGCATAACTTTCAACAATTTAATTGTATTTATTTTTCAATGCAAAATTCTTTTAATGTGCAAATATGTAAATTGTTCAAAATTTTAAGATTTCTTCAATGATATATATGTGTGTGTATATATATATATATTCAAGAACCACCCTAGCGGGGAGGGTGTTGTCGGGCCCCTCGTCCCTTCTTTATTTCATCGAAAAAAGAACTCAAAATAAGGAGATCTAAATCCCTGACAATCAAACTAGAAAGCAAATAAAAAAGGAGTACTTACTCCTTTACAAAACCACTATTAAAAAATTATTAAATAAGAAGTACTACTCTCTTACAAACCATATAAACTACAACTCTAATACCACTTGAATCTGAAGTTTGGGAGACCATAATCCAATTTAGCGATAGCTCTAAGATGCTTTGGGACTTCATCCGCCATCATAATCACCAATCTGTTCGACTCACATGCCAAATTAGTCAAATAGTCTGCCGCCTGATTACCTTCCCGGAAAATACGAGAGAACTTCGTATTCAACGATCGAAGAAGTATTTTAATACGAAGGATCAAATGGAGAATAGCCCAACTTCCATGCATTTGATTCCCTAATAATGTCAACACAGCTTTTGCATCTATTTCAATCCAAACATTAGACCACCCATTATTCTTGCACAATTCCAATCCCTTATATACCCCATATAACTTAGCGTACGTATTTGTTTTAGTATCCAAATAATCACAAAAAGCCAACAGAATTTGGCTTTGGGAGTTTCTGACAAGACCACCCGCTCCCTGCAATACCAGGATTACCTCGTGAAGCACCGTCTGTGTTTAGCTTAACCTAATTATGTGGAGGTGGATTCCATTTAACATAAAGAGAAATAAGACGTACCTTGGTTTTATTGTTAAACCCCAAGTAGCTTGCTAATATTTCCTTTCCCTTCCAATCTTGCCCCCTCGTAATCCCAAATTATGAAGAAGCTAAAGGTAATATTCAATTCGAAGTTTAACTCGATGAACACTAAACCAACACGCTTCATGCTTTGTTTTGTTTCTTTCAAGCCAACGAACCACAAAATTAAAATGGGTATGATACTTTCCATCATTCCTCCAATTCCCATGTGCCAAGCTTGCCACCATATGACTAAACTATTAGTATCTGGGAAGGTAATCTCAGATAAATTTGCAAAGTGGTTATTAATATTCTTTGTCGTATCACTCGTCACAAATAAATGAAGGGCTAATTCCACCGACCCCTCTTTACAATAATGACATTTGGAGACCATACAAACACCTCTTCTTTGCATCACCTTGTCCACTGGAATCCATCCATTTAGTAATTTCCAAGCAAATATAGACATCGATGGCCTAATGCATTTACTCCAAAGGTCACGAAACATAGGCCTACAAACAGATTGTTCCCGAATAATATTCCATGCCGACTTTGTTGTAAACTCACTGCTACTAGAAAGAGCCCAAATCATCGAATCTGACTCAACAACATCAATCGGGATGTTCCTACCATGATCGACCATGTATCTGTTAGGATTATGCCCTCATATGTCATAGAGGATGG
This sequence comes from Buddleja alternifolia, assembly GCA_019426215.1. Lineage (NCBI taxonomy): Eukaryota > Viridiplantae > Streptophyta > Magnoliopsida > Lamiales > Scrophulariaceae > Buddleja > Buddleja alternifolia. The sequence continues at coordinate 24,587,942 of CM033393.1, read as the reverse complement.
TATGAATAGGGCATCTATCTTGTATTGCACTTAAATATTATTTATAATAAAAGGCATTATTTAGTTTTCACTTAATTCTTATTTGCATCTATAAGTTGTGTAAAACATTTTGCCCATGTTTTCAGTGTGATCCCTCTACTTCATATGGGATAGGAAGAATGACACTAGAGAGATCAACTTTGATTACTAAAACTAGTTCGCAAGTAATATGAAGTCTTTAATGAGCAAATAAAGACTTTGAATACTTGTACAATCTTAGCTCTGACATGGGAGTGACTGTCTAGTATCATGGAATGATAGGAGATTGAGATTGTAGGCACGTCAATGGAACTGATATGCTAGAACACGACTCGCATCAGTTTTGTCACATGGGTTTTCACTCTATGACTGTCAATGACGAAACTGAAATGCGTAATAGGTATATGTGAACCTTTGACCTGAAGTATCGAGCTGAAGATACACTTGTGACGTCAAGTCTTTCACTAGAGTAGTTAAACCAAATTCACCCTTTGGTGGGTCGACCTCGAAATGCGGACTTAATGGGCAAGTGGTAGTCTTAGCAGATATCTATATGTGATTTGTTCTCTCATAAGTGAATGAGAATGTACCCTATGTAATTATAGATAAATAGAGATCAAAGTCTTTGGCCAAAGCAAAAGAGACGACTGTGCTAGACACTTAATCGATCTCAATGATCTTGTATTATTATAATTTATACATATGGTCAAGTCCAGTGAGTTTGACATAACCGTGACTCTCACTTGACCAGGGAACATGAACAAAGGGTTTATATATATATATATGGTAATTACGATTGGAAGGTTGTGGAATGATCCATTCATTCGTATTTCATTTGGGTTACGAAGTGGGCCACATGACTGTCTAGGTGTTACCCACTTCCTTTGGTTTCCTCTCATTGCCAATGAAATGAATCAAAAGAGTAGCGCTAAAGAATTGATGAAGAAAATTGAAAAAGGATTTTCTATTTTCTATTTTAATTCGGAGAGATTTAATTTATTGGATAAATTGAATAATTAATTAATTACTTATTGGATAAGTGACACGCTAAAAGCTAACGTGCTATGATAGCAAGTGCACTAGACGTATGTAGTAATAAGTGGACAAAAAGTCCGGGTTGTCGAACCACGGAAACTTGAATTTTAGTTTATGATTAATGAAAATGGACAAAAGTAGATTGCAATAAAACGAGTAAGCAAGTGACGAACCAAAAAGAAAGGAACTATAGATTAAATCTCACGTATGATAAAATGACTAAGGCACATGCTACAACCGAATCTACTCGTCAATATAGATGAGCTACTCTTCGAATTATTAGACTCCTATTGCTTTGGTGGAAATTCCTTAGATAATTATTACCCGATGTCTCGGCACATAACAATCCTATGATTAATTGATGGTTCTCTAAATATGTCTATCCGAGAATCTAATCAATAACCACGCATTAACGTTCTAGAGTTTCCCCGGATAAATCCGGCTAACCGCACCCGGAAATCTTTACCTATGTCTAGGGGCAATTCCACATTAGTTTCGGATGATGAGTTGATTCCATTGAACCCTAATCTATCTTCTCTCGAATGACTAGACTAGGCAAGATAGCAAGCATATGGTGATCAAGCACATGATTGTAATAAAAGCTCAAAATCAACACACAAAGCAATATGAGAATTAATACGAAAATTCACTTCACATATATTGATTCATAAATTGGCTTTCACATGGCCTTAGTTCTACAATATTAGCCTCTCATCAAGGCCTTAAGAAAATCTAATACAAACATATACATACTCATGGAAATAAACATGTAAATGCAAGTAATTAAAACTCCCTCAATTGATTTATGATGGATCCTTGCTTTTGAACTTCAATCCTTAACTCCTCTCTCTTTGTTCCCCTCCAAAAGTGATGAAGAATGGTGATGAATGATGATAGGTGAAGAGTAGTGGCCAGCTCCTCCTCCTCCTCCCTCTTATTCTCCGTCCCCAAGTGAAGAAGATGCCTTAAGAAGACTAGAAATTCTGGGCTCCCTAGTGTGTGTCTCCCTTAGTGTGTCCTCCACTACTCTAAAGTGAGTAGTATAAAATTCCATAAAGTAGATCTACTAAGAAACATACTTATGACATCTCCTCCATACATGTGATGACCTCTTGGCTTTAAATGTTCCATTCCCCCATCAAATGATGATCTTTTGGCTGAAAGGAATCAAAACTCGGGTGTGGTCACGCCTAGGCGTGGGCATTACGGCGCTTGGGCGCCGCTGACAGAATGCTGAAATTAAATGCAATGTGTCCTGCGCAGAAATCGTATTTCATTCATAACGTTCTCCACGAAACTCCGATTTGGATGATTCAAGTCCTCAATTGAAGCTAACACATAGTTCTACAACATTGTAGAAGGAAACTTCACCCAATTCGGTCTCTAAACATACAGAAATAGCGCTCGAACGTGGAAAGTGGTGCAGATACGGCGCCCGGGCGTGGACAGGATGGCGCCTAGGCGTGGTAAGCAGAATGTTGACGTTATTTGCATCTTGTCCGGCGCCTGGGCGTGGGTTTTTAGGCGCTTGGGCATAGGGGTGCGTAGCAATTTGGCCTAAACTTGTTTTATACGTCGTTTTTCATCCCGTTCTTTGATTGTATCCATTTAAGACCTGAAATCACTTAATGCACGAATTAAACGCACATGTGGCAAGAATCAAGCGATAAATGAACCTAAAACATAAACGCAAAGGGGCTTAAAAACACGTAAAAATGCCTCTTATCAATAAGATAAATAATTAAATAGATAAGATTAATTATTAATTGATTTCTTGGAAAATATATTAATAAATTAATTTACCTAAATTAATTAATTTCATTATTTAATTTATTTATTGGACAAAATAAATTATTAATTGAATAAAGGATTAATTAAACAAAGCAAAAGAAAAATCTCGAGCCCCATATGGGGTGTCCAAGAGAATGCCCATTAGGGCTAGTTGGATGATCAATTTGGTCTCTTTGGTTTTGTCTTGGTCAATAAGTCATTGAGATATAAAAGGCTTCTCTTGACTTTAACCTAGACACATAAGATACAATTTATTATAACTCTCCAAAGAATAGAAGAAAGAAAAGTATCCTCCCCCTCTATGCACACTAGCCGTCGCCCCTATAAAGAAGGAAGTGGGATTTTTTCATCATCAATTCGTGCGTGATTATTTAAGAAGCTTCAAGAAATCAAGACTTGAAATTTACGAGGATTGAAGAATTCAAAAAATTCATCAATTCGAAGAGTTGAAGAAGAATTGGATTCTCCTACCACCTCGCTTCAACGGGTAAGTTGATTTATTCGTTAAAGCGGTTTATTGATTCAATTATGTGATTAGAGAAACACTTTGGGTTTTATTAATTTTTTTTAAAATCCTTCCTCTGCGTTTAGGAGTTTTTACCAACAGTATCTCAGTAACACATCATTAAGCTTGTCCAGGTCCCAATCTCCATTCTTCCAATACTTTGATGTTTTCTCCATCGTGTTATGAGGGTCCGGACAAACCCTGAATAATGAACCATCCCCTAGCCAATTGTCGAACTAAAATGAAGACGACTTATCTCTTAAGCTCCAGCCCACATATTCTTCCGCCATGTCTCGACATTTACACAATCTCTTCCAAGCAGAAGAATCATGGCCTTTAGCTTTAATGATTATGAGACTCTTCCCCCTGCTATATTTAGTAGCCATGAACCTCGCCTATAACAAGTTACCCCCACTAACTTTCCACCGCAACTTCCAGCTAAAAGCATCAATCGTGTCCCGAAGATGGCGAACTCCTAACCCTCCTTCTTCACACGGGTAGCATAAGGATTCCCATGTAGACCAATGGATTTTGCATTCATGATTCGATGAATTCCAAAAAAAATGGGCCCCCTCCCTTATTCTACTCATAAAAATCGGTCAACACAAGTCAATTGGACTCTAGGATTTAATTTTGACTTCTCAATTTAATTATAGCCCCAACCCTTCAATTAAATACAAGTCAAATTAAATCCAACCAACTAATTCCAACATTTATTTATTTAACTTGGGCTCTACCCAATTAAATAAAATACTTGGACTCTACTAGGTCCATTAATTTAATTAATTCTACAAGATTAATTAAAAGAGTAAAATTAATTGAATCCTTCAATTAATTTATATTCCATATTAGGAAAGTACTACACTTTCTTAATTCCCTCAATTTCCTTGAAATTGATTAATCACATCTATTCAAGCAGTGACTCTCTCGAGTTAGTGTGTGACCCCTTAGGCTCATTTCTATCTAGTATTAAGTACACCTTCCCACAGTGCTAGTGTACCTTCCTAAAATGGAAAGTACTAGATTAAATCAATCCTTTGATTTAATCAAGCCTCGAATTAGTCACCAAGCTAATTCTCGGCACTTACAAATCACGGTTGCCCACCTAGCAAAGGGACCCGAAGACCTAGATAAAACGAATGTAAAGATACGCCTTTTGCGATCTTGATCCTCGCATAAGTAAGATCCCTCTATCTAATCTCCCGATTGAATCTAGAGCAGTGGCTAAGGTCGAAGCTCTATTAATTCAATACTATGTTTCCCACGTTATGTGAAATCGACTTCGACTATCTAAATGAGGAAACCCTAAGCCTCTTTAGATATCATACTTCGGCCGAAGATTCCTTAAGTCGATTCACTATATAACCATAGGAGATTAACCGACTGACTAATGTCAGAGATAGATTCCTCTCGATTCTCACGTGCCTTACTACGTAAGACGTGCATGTCTGAGTTTGCCCATATTCGATCATCTAAAGTGATCATGTAACAAATCAAGAACATGTGCGATTACGCATAAGACATCCAATGGAATCTTAGGTCCATAAGGATTACTCTTATACTACAAGACCACTGGAAGTTCCACATTCGACTGGGAATCCATTTTACGAACTTCCAGGGGGTTGTTCAGTTCGCCCCATTACCACAATGGAAACCCTCATATATGCATTGGCTTTTACCATGCCAGTATCTATGGAATGAGATACACTTCTCCTAGAGTATGCATCATATGAGCAAGTCTTTTGGGTTGCATCGATATCCCTTTATCTCGATGAACCCTTTTTCGACTTGGAACAATGTTTAAAGATCACAGCCTTTGAGACATATTCCGTCATTGCCACACCCAATGTGCAATGATGTCCCATAGCTATGTGTGATCCTTCGGGACTTTATTCTAAGCTAAAGTAAAAACTAATTTAAGAATAAAGACATTCCACACATATAAAAGAGATTGACTTTATTTATATGAAAACGATTGTTCAATTCTAAAGTTAATATTACAAAGAATGGCGCCCAATAATTGGTGCGCCGGGCACTAACTCTAACAGTACCAAGATAGATAAGTGGTAGCGAGCCTAGACTAAATCCCTTGACCCGACCGTAATTCTAAAGTCGTGCTCAAGTTGTAGTTTTTCTAGCAAAAAAAAACTGACTTCTCTTTATTAACCATTTGGCCTGAAATCCTTTCGTAATGATAAAGAAATTTCACCAATCTTGTAACTGACATCCTGGAACTATTAGTGAAAATTAGTATATCGTCGGTATAAGCAAGGTTGCTTACATTCACACCTCCTCTATTATCATAGTTCATCTTGGGGTATTTAATGAATAATTCTTCTAGACCACGAGATAAATATTCAGCTGCTAAAATAAGCAAACCCGGAGATAAGGAATCTCCTTGACGTAGACCTCGGGTGGATTTGAAAAAACTTGCACTTTGCCCATTGACAAGAACTGAGAACCAACAGTTCTCAATTGCATTTTTAACCCAACCAATCCATTGATCTGGAAATCCCATCTTATGTATCATTGAATATAAAAAGGGCTAATGCACTCGATCACATGCCTTCGCCATGTCTAATTTCACCATCACATTTCCAACACAATTTTTCTTTTCTAGTTCATGACCAAACTCTTGAACTAGAAGAATATTATCTGTAATATTTCTGCCACGAATAAATCTTGTTTGATTGGGCGATATTATATTATCTAGGAACCTTGAAAGCAGACAAGCCATAATTTTTGTTAGAATCTTATTGCTAACATTACACAGGTTGATAGGCCGGAAGTCTTTCCACGTCTTTGGAGCTTCAATCTTTGGAATCAAAGAAATAGTTGTCGCGGTGAACCCCCGAGGAAGTGTGGCGCCTTCAAAAAAATTAATTACCGCAGCCATTAGATCATCCTTAATAATCTCCCAACATGTTTGATAAAATAGCGAGGTAAAACCATCCGGACCTGCCACACTAAAAGTATAGATGCTCCACACAACACTTTTCACCTCCTCTTCCGTCGGAATACCAGTCAATTTTTCCCCATCCTAGGCCGATATTACTCGAGGGATATAAGAAAAATCTGCTACCTCCGTGACGGAATTAGGACTAGCAAAAATCTTTTCGAAATAAGATGTCGCCGAAAGTCTCAATTTATCCAGATTGACAATCTCAGAGTCCCCATCCATGATTCGATGAATTCTTCCTTTTAACCCACGAGATGATAAAACTGTGTATTTCTCTCTCCCCGCCTTTAGCCAGTTACATGCCGCCTTCTATCACCAATAATCTTCCTCAATTGCTAACTTTTGAGCTAGAATTGCACCTGACTTATTCATATTACATCTATTTTCATCAGAAGAATTTATATCGTATTCATGTTCACACCTATGAGCATCATCTTCTGCCATTTTTAAGGACTCAAAAATATTACCAAAGATATTTTTTATTCCAATTCTTAAGCTCCCCTTTCAACCTGGTTAATTTTCGGTGGAATCTAACTAACCCCGAGCCCTCCAAAGGAACCCGCCAAGAATTCTCCACATAAGTTAAAAAATCCCCATGTCGTACCCGTGCATTTATGAAGTGAAATGACGAAGGTACCGAAGCTGTATTCTCCTTGATAGTCACAAGTAACGGGTTCTGAACCGAAATTTTGGATCGTTGAAGATGTTGTCATTTATGATAGGAAAGGTCTCAATCCAAGTCTTAGAATAAAACACCCTATCAAGCCGCTAAAATATTCCCCTCTCCACATGCCAAGTAAACGGACTCCCCTCATACCCCACATCAATGACCACAATCAATAAACATGTTACCATAGTCCTCCATAGACAATCTTTTTGTTGTTGCCCCACTGCGCTTCTCAGAATCATGCATAGTGATATTAAAGTCACCCCCCCCCAGCCACGGGAGGTCTCTTGGAGTCACCCTACGAAGCTCATCCCAAAGCATCTGTCTCTCATCCTGAGTGCATTTCGCATGTACCCAAGAACAGTATATTTGAATACCCAAATGAAGAAATTGATCATGGTTAGTATCAATCTCAACATGATAATCCGAATTAAAAAAGAACCAAATGTGATTATTTTTATTAACAACTACATCATCAAAATTAGCTCACACAACATTTTCACCCTATCAAGAGCAATTTTAGGTTCAATAATAACCAAGAACTTTAGATCGTACCTTCTGCAGAGGCGTCTCACCCTAGATAGAGATTTCGGGTTTCCTATGCCTCTTATATTCCAAATTAAGACTTTTATCATTTAATCACAAGCGATGAAACAACTTATGTCGCCCTTCTTGTGATCATCCTTGTAACTTCCATTGGTTTCTTCATAGTATTTCTGATTGGAGGTGTTTCTCCTAACGAAGCCGCACGCCTATGTTTTTTGTGAGATACCTCTTGTCATGGTTTGCTATTATTTTCCGCATCAATGCAATTCTGTCTTTCACCTCCTTCTCTTGCAATTGACACTTCATGTCCTAGTGTCAAATTATCATCCATGGTGACAAGAGCAAGTTCTCTACACCTCCTTGCCTCCTACGTGTAAGTACCCTTCTCCTTAAACGAAGGTACTGTATCTTGCACAAATGTTTCAGAATTATTATCTTCATCCGACAAGCTATCTTCCCAGCTATCTTCCCTGCAATCTTCATCCTCCTGGTTCGAATCTGAGCTTCCTTCGAATTTCTTCTGTTGTGATACCCGATAAGCTTCCTACATGAACTCTTCAACAGCCTGTTTAGTAGCATCTAATTTGGCAGGAGGCTTTTTCAATGGCTCCTGATAATTGTTGTTATTGTTATTCACCGACAACTGATTTGATGACCATTCTTTAACCTGCTCCGTCTCGACCATAGGTTTCTTGCCATGTTTTCTGTCTAATATTTCATGTAAATCTTTGTGTTGAGCTTGCACTTGTGTATTATCCGGTTCTTTAGTTGGCATTACATCCTCTTGAGACCCATTATTCGGATAACACGCAGCCATCACATGATCCCGATGTTTGCATATTCTACAATATTGAGGTATCCCCTCATATTGTACCTTCAATAAAATTGTTTTACCAGCCACTTTAATTTGTATATCAGGTGGTAGACGTTCTAAAATATTGATTTCAACACACATCCGTGCCACCACGGGGTTATCAATTTCAGTAGTGGCCTCATTCAATTTGATAGGTTTTCCAATCAAACTCGGGACATGGTAAAGGAATTTTCTATGAAACCAATGAGGCTTGAGGCCAAATTTTTTTATGTATATCGGCATGATAGGCGACTCCTCCTTTGGATCAAAATCAGGGGTCTGTTTGAGAACACGCATAGGATATAGTGGTCCCAAGTGGCATACGAAGGGGTCTAGAAGGGGGGGGGGGTTGAATAGACCCTGGAGTCTTTTTCGACTTCAAAAATTTCGTATCACTTTAAAGGTTTGAATGCTTTGGATAACTGAGCGCTTGGGTCAGACGCTTCAGAAAAGTTAACTTAGACTTAGTGATTTTAGCAGTTTACCAAAGCAGAGCAACACTTAGATCGCTTAATCAGGGTTAGCACAGCGGAAATGAGTTTTAGCGTTCTTTTAGTTAATTTAATCGCTTTGCACTTTAACTTGTCTCTTTCAAAGATAAATGATGTAATAATAATAATAATAAGATAAATAAGATAAATAACACAAGATATATAAGGTTCACTGGGTGGTGTAATCCCAGCTACGTCCTTCTTCTCCTTTTTCACTTGGAGGAATTTACTAGAATGATTTTCGAAGAGTCACACAGAATCTTCTACACAATAGTAAAAGGGTGAAAATGATCTTAGGATCCTTGATCACACAGACTTCAGCACCAAGGAAGATCGTCTTCTTCAAGCTTCTCTCACTCAGAAATACCGCCTGAAAGGGTTCAACAACTTTTCTCGCTCAGATGAAAGGTTGAGGTTTGTCACTAGGGTTTTTGTTTGTTTTTGAAAAGATCAAACACCTTGGAATATCTCAGTGGGAATTTGAATTTCTTCATTGGAAGATGTTTGAGATATTTGTGATTGTTGGAATGTAGATAAAAAGCTTGAAAGATTTGGCTATGTAGTTTGTAAGCTTTTTCCCAGAAAATGTACGTAAGATTTTTGGCAATAATTTCTCTTCTTTTTTTCCGAACGTATCTTGTATTGTTTTTAAGGTTTGCTGGGGTAAGGTATTTATAGGCAATTTCTTGGGATCTGTCCGTTGGACACATGTAGGAGCATGCCTCTCACGTGGTGCGTGAGTATACCTTTTCTCTGACATTCCTGAAAGTTCGCTGAAGCCGATTGGACGGGAGCAGCTGAAATTCTGAACTTTCTGACAATCTGGTCAAAAGGTGGCTTGTCCACAAGTCACATTAGCTTATCACAATTAATGCTCTTATCAGACATTTAATGCATTTTGAATTTAATTCCCGTTGGAAATAAATGTCCGTTGAATGATTGCATTTAAGTCCTTCATGACTTGAGGATTTATTTCAGGTGATTCTGACATAAGTCGCTTGAGGGATTTCAAGCGCTTGATCCATAAATCCTGAAATGAGATCTTTTAGCATTTGACAGACGCTAAGAAGAAAATCTTTATCTCTGGTTGACTTCAGACGCTGGTCTTCAACTTCTTGTCTAATAGATTCACCTAGAATTCTACTAGCGATTCAGTCGCTAAGACTTAGTCTAAATTCTACAAAGATAAAAAATTACAAGCCTATAATAAATTACAACTTTCAAACGCTTATACATCATTCTATGAAAAACGGAAACTTACATTGTATTTTTGGGGTCTAACATAAAATCATATCTTATTATCATCAAAACATCTAACATGAAATTTCCTAACAGGATAATTATCGAAATACTATGTTTGTTTCATCCACACCCTAGCGTAATTGTTTAGATCAAATAGACAAATTCACACATGCTTATGGCCAAGAACGCCGATCTTGAATCCTTTAATTAATCCTAGTGCAGCAAATTTAGCTCTTTAATCTTGTTATGGTTGGCAATCCATGGGAAAATTTTCCAACCAACGCATATTGGAATGGCTCAGCTATATAATTGTCCTCCTCTTTTGACAGAAAGATGGTTTTTCTACCATTGAACATTGCCAATTTGCCAATAACATATGAATCGAGTCCATGAATGAATGCTTTTTTGGCCATTCGAGCAGCCAATTATTCTGGTCTGTGTTTGTTTTAAGAGCAACAGCGTAGGACATTTTGATATTACCCGGAGGGTCGGTCGGATCGGCCTCCTCAGGCCTTTGCTCCATGGCGGAACCCTAGACGGTGTTTAGGGTTCAACAGACGAGATGTTATCTTTTAATTCTCTTCCTGGAAGCGTTTTCAGCATAACTTATATATATATATATATATATATATATATATATGTAGACATACACATACACATACACATACACACACACATATCAGAAATAAGTATAATTTTATTAGTATAAACCATCCATAATTTTGATGGGATAGTGTTTAAGGATAAAAGAATTATAGGTGTGGAGGTGATTGCTCGTAATGCTCATGGTTGTTGTCTTGAATGGATTTTGCATTTCTTTGCTGGTTTGGCGGAGCTTTTGTTAGCCGAGGCTTATGCAGCTTGGGAACCGTTAGATATGGCTTGTTGAAGAGGGTGGAATAATGAGGAATTTGAAGGGGGTTGTCTCATGGTGGTTGAGAAGCTAGGATGCACGGATACTCCTAAAAATAATCTCATGCAGTATCGTACTCGTACCGGATACGGATACGGGTCGGATATGGAGTGGATACATATCGGATGGTTTTAAAGTATTCAAATATAAAAAATTTCGGATACGGTATCCGATATGAAAATTAGAAGTATTCGGGAAGTATCGGATACGGTAGGGGTATTTTTTGATATTATGAAATATTTTTTGGGTCAAAATTCAAAAGTAAAAACTTATTACTATAATAATTTAACAAAAAAATCCACGATTAATTGGAAAAAAATAGAAACATGAATGGAGAAAAACCCTCATCCGTCTTCTGCTCTGCAACTGCGATACCCAATATGCGATACAAATTCGTCTTCGTCTTGCAACTGCGAGTAATCCATCTTCTAGACTCCTTTCGAATTCCAACTTTCAGTTCTTCAAGAACTCTTCAAGTAAGTTAATTAGGATTTTGAGATTTATTTACGATTTTCAATTTTGTTAAATATTTTGTTGTTGTGCTGAGTATAAACAATAAATACTCTTCTACTTTTAGTAATATGCAATAATATGGATTGAGGCTTGTATTTCTGTCTTGTAATGTTGTTCGAGAAAAAGGTTGATAAAGTTTTAGAGCCACTTAATTGCTGTGTAGAATAAAGTTTCAATAGTTATGACTATAGATTATAGAAATTTTATATATTTAGTAATTAACTAATTATTATAATAGCATCTTCATCTATAAGTGTGAATGGTCATGTGACTTCATTTAGTGGATTGTAGAAGATTCAAGTATATATACATACATATATATATATATATATATCATAGTATCCTCGGCGTATCGTATCCTAAAATTTTGGAAAATCGCGTATCTCGTATCCGTGTCGTATCGTATCCGTATTCGTGCATCATGGTTAAGAAGTTAAGTTCCAACTTCCAAGGAGCCTGATTTCTCGTTTCTTAGTCCCATTTCTGCTGATATTAGTTCTAGTTTATCTTTCCTTTCTTTTCGTTTTCTTCATGCGGATAATTTGGCAAATTCTGTTGTCCATACTTTAGCTCGTCTGGCTGTTAATTTTGTTGAGGAATTGGACCCTCCGGATAGTATTGTTCCTTTTCTTGATGCGGATTTAGCCTCTCTTGAGTAATATATTTACTGTTTCAGTTTTTTTAAAAAGAAAAAACAAAGTGAAGGACCCAAGTTTAATTACAAAAATCAATGTTAATAGTACAATAAGTATTATTTCCATAAACAAATGATTATAAAAAATTCAAATCGAATTTATTTTCAAGTCATTATCCTTTGCATACACAAATAAAGGTTGACAAATATTTTTATCCACCAAGTATTTTTACCTCTTGAGTAATATATTTAACGTTTTAGTTTAAAAAAACAAAAAACAAAGTGAGGGTACCAAGTTTAATTACAAAAATCAAAGTTAATAATACAATAAGTATTATTTCCATAAACAAATGACTATCAAAAATTCAAATAGAATTATCTTCAAGTCATTATCCGTTGCATACACAACTAAAGGTCGACAAATATTTTTATCCACTAAGTATTGTTACATTTTTCAGTTTTCGGAGGATATTTGAAGGTTTTATTAATAGATGGAGTAATTGTTAAAAACCACAATGGGTGAATTTGACCAGATAAAAGATTCCCAACCATCCTGACGACAATTAGATCAGAAGACAGGTTTGGTTAATATACAGTAAGTTACAAAATACATTTTTGATTTATAATTGTCCATTTCACGTCCCAACTAGTATTACTTTTAGAAAAAGAATGGCAGCAGCTAGTTGTGATGTCTAATTGATAAATTAAAAGGAAAAATTACACTCAGATCCTTAACTTATAGTGTAATTACACAGACTCCCCCTCACTCATTGGAATTTACCATGACCTCCCCTGGATCCAGATTTGGATTACACGGGCTCCCCCAGAGAGGTATGACTATCTACTACAAAAAGAACTGGCTCTCGACAATGTCGTAGCGGGAGGCCATCCCTCTACTATGGAAATTAGTATTATTTCCATAAACAAATGATTATCAGAAATTCAAATAGAATTATCTTCTAGTCATTATCCTTTGCATACACAAATAAAGGTCGACAAATATTTTTATCCACTAAGTATTGTTACATTTTTCAGTTTTAGAAGGATATTTGAAGGTTTTATTAATAGATGGAGTAATTGTTAAAAACCACAATGGGTAAAGTGAATTTGACCTGATGAAAGATTCCTAATCATCCCGACGACAATTAGATCAGAAGACAGGTTTGGTTATACAGTAAGTTACAAAATACATTTTTGATTTATAATTGTCCATTTCACGTCCCAACTATTATTACTTTTAGAAAAAGAATGGCATCAGCTAGTTGTGATGTCTAATTGATAAATTAAAAAGAAAAATTACACTCAGACCCCTAACTTATTGTGTAATTACACAAACTCCCCCTCACTCATTGGAATCTACCATGGCCTCCCCTACATCCAGATTTAGATTACACGGGCTCCCCTGACAGGTATGACTATCTACTACAGAAGGAATTGACTCTCCACACTTTTGTAGAGGGAGGTCATGGAGATGATCCCTCTACTATGGAAATAAGTATTATCTCCGTAAACAAATGATTATAAAAAATTCAAATAGAATTATCTTCAAGTCATTATCCTTTGCATACACAAATAAAGGTCGACAAATATTTTTATCCAATAAGTATTGTTACATATTTCTTTTTTAGGAAGATAGTTGAAAGTTTTATTAATAAATGGAGTAATTGTTAAAAACCACAATGGGTAAAGTGAATTTGACCCGATGAAAGATTGCCATTCATCCTGACGACAATTAGACCAGAATATTGGTTTGGTTAATATACAGTAAGTTACAAAATACATTTTTAATTTATAATTGTCCATTTCACATCCCAACTAGTATTATATTTAGAAAAAGAATGGCAGCAGCTAGTTGTGATGTCTAATTGATAAATTAAACGAAAAATTACACTCAGACCCCTAACTTATAGTGTAATTACACAAACTCCCACTCACTCATTGGTATTACCATGACCTCCCCTGGATCCAAATTTGGATTACATGGGCACCCCCTGAGAGGTTTGGCTATCTACTACAGAAGGAACTGGGTCTCACACTGTCGTAGAGGGAGGCCATGGAGATGATCCCTCTACTTATGATCAAGCGATGGTGGATATGGACGCTGCAAAATGGCGCAAAGCTATGCAAGCAGAGATGGATTTGATGCATTTGAACCAAGTCTTGACACTAGTGGATCATTCCAATGGTATTGTATCAATTGGGTGCAAATAGATCTACAAGAGGAAGATTGGTGCCGATGGCATGGTTGATACCTATAAAGCCAGGCTAGTGGTGAAAGGGTATAGTCAAAAGGAAGGAATTGACTATCAAGAAACCTTTTCGCCAGTAGCCATGATCAAATCCATTAGAATTCTATTAGCAATAGCTGCTCACCTAGATTATGAAATATGGCACATGGATGTCAAAACGGCATTTCTTAATGGATTTCTCAAAGAGGATATCTATATGAAACAACCAAAAGGTTTCTTATCCAAGAATGACATTCATAAGGTGTGTAAGCTTGAGAAATCCATTTATGGACTCAAGCAGACATCTCGTAGCTAGAATCTACGTTTTGATGAAGCAGTCAAAGGATTTGGATTTGACTTTATCAAAAACGAAGATGAGTCATGTGTTTACAAGAAGGTTAGTGGGAGCAAGATATCATTTCTTGTACTATATGTAGATGACATATTTCTCATAGAAAATGATGTAGGAATGCTCACCACTATCGAGTACATTCTTCATGAAAGACTTGGGAGAGGCCACAAATATTTTGGGAATTCGGATCTATAGAGATCGAACAAACAGAATGATAGGACTTTCTCAAGCCCTCTCTTACAAAGATTTAAGATGGGGGATTCTAAGAAAGGATCAATGAGACATGGAGTGCATCTCTCAAAATCTATGTGTCCTCAAAGTGAGGAAGATAGAAAATAGATGAACACTGTACCCTATGCATCTGCAGTGGGTGGTCTAATGTACGCTATGTTGTATACAAGACCTAACATAGCTTATGTAGTAAGCGTTGTTAGTCCATTTCAGGCAAACCCAGGTAAGGAACACTGGATAGCTGGGAAGAATATCCTCAAGTACCTTAAAAGGACTAAGGATATGATTCTCATCTATTGAGGTGGTGACCTAAGAGTGAATGGATACATTGACTCAAATTTTCAATCTGATGTTGATGACAGGAAATCCACCTCAGGGTTTATATTCACCCTCAACAGTGGAGCGATGTCTTGGAAAAGTTCCAAACAAAGCACAACCGCTGATTCCACCACAGAGGCTGAAGACATGGCTACATCAGAGGCAGCCAAAGAGGCTATTTGGCTTAGAAAGTTTCTTGGAGAACTTCAAGTGGTTCCTAGCGTACAACTCCCATTGCCACTCTTCTGTAACAACAATGGAGCAATAGCGCAGGCATAGGAACCAAGGTTTCACAATCATAGAGAGGATATATCACATCATTAGAGAGATCATTGTTAGAGGACGGTTAAGGTGGGTTTTTTGACCCGACCAATTTAGTCCACCTTTTAATACATATTTAATTTAAATCCTATTTAAATTCAATACATATT
This sequence comes from Buddleja alternifolia, assembly GCA_019426215.1. Classification (NCBI taxonomy): domain Eukaryota; kingdom Viridiplantae; phylum Streptophyta; class Magnoliopsida; order Lamiales; family Scrophulariaceae; genus Buddleja; species Buddleja alternifolia. Next base: position 24,572,215 of record CM033393.1, on the reverse strand, counting down.
ATTAATTAATTCCATTTAATTAATATTTCACATAAATAATATGATTTAATCTAATTAAATTAAATATTTAATTTATTAATTTAACCAATAAATCAATCCGTCCAATTAGTTTTATCTTTCTAAAAGATTAATACAAAAAGACATCCTGTTCGTTTCTTATAGCGCGACTCTTGAGGTTAGTTTTAATTGGCAATGGGAGGAATTACCAGAGGATGTGAGTGTCACCTAACCAGTCCCGTGGACTTACATCGTAACCCAATTGAGCACGAAATGAACGAATCATTTACGAACCTCTGGACCATAAATACCGTATGTGTATAAGCCCTTCACCGACGTATCCCAATCAAGTGAGAATCATGGTATATGTCAAACTCACTAAACTTGATATTGTGTATTTAACAATAGCATAATAAAATTACCAAACCACCCTCCATGTCCTACATGAGTTAGTTTCATTGGTTTGGCCAAAGACTTATAATTTCATTTGCCTATGATCACACATGATACTTTCTCGTTTACTATCAAGACAGTGAATCCCATCTTGGTGATCACTTCACAAGTGCTACTTGACTCATTGAGATCGCACTTCGAGGTCGGCCCCACCAAAGGGTGATTTGGGCGTAACTACTCTAGTAATAGATTCAACAGTACAAGTACATTGATCATGAATCCTTAGACTCATGCATACTATTATGGTCAGTAATCCAATCATTAACAGTCACAGAGTAAATACCCATGTGATCGAATTACTGCGAGCCATGTTCAAATATATCAATCCCATTGGTATATCTATGACACATGTTCTCACTATCCCATAGCGTTCAACTGACACTCCTTGTCAGAGCATGTGTCATACAAATCGAATCTTAATGCCCATTTAAAACTCCTTGACTTGTGAACCCTTTTACGTGATCAGAAGTAAGACTCTCCCCATGCCACTTCTTTATTCCATAAAGGGCGAAGAATCAATCTCGATACACATGGACTATTTTTTCAATACTTATTAATGCCATGAAGTTTTATATGAACAGAAGAATAAATGCCTTTATTAAAGATAAGTTTGTGCAACATAATTGGATACCCTATACAATCTATTTGTCCTTATTGGCATCTAGGGCATATAGCTAACAATCTCCACTTGCACTTAATGCCAATAGATATGGTATCTAACACCAATCTTCTCAAGATGTCGCTCTAGCACCGCCAACGCCAATGGCTTAGTGAGTGGGTCAGCCACGTTGTCCGCTGAGGTTATTTTCTGCACGGTGATGTCACCTCCTCTAACAATTTCTTGAATTATGTGATATCTCCTCTCTATGTATTTGAATTTGTTGTGACACTTTGATTCCCTAGCTTGCGCGATGGCTCCATTATTGTCACACCAAAGTGGCAACGGTAGCTCCACACTAGGAACAACTTGAAATTTTGCCATGAACTTCTTAATCCAAACAACTTCTTTGGCTACCTCTGAGGCTGCCACATATTCAACTGCAGTGGTCGAATCAACAATTGTGCTTTGCCAAGACATCGTTGCACCGTTCAGAGTGAATATGAACCCAGAAGTGGATTTGCGGTCATCGATGTATGATTGGAAATCAGAATTTGTATAACCGTCCACTTTCATTTCTCCATTGCCATATTTGCATTTCTCCATTGCCATATTTGAGAATCATATCTTTGATTCTTCTCAAGCACTTCAAGATAGATTTCACGACAATCCAATGTTCTTTACTTGGGTTAGCTTGAAAACCTACTTACTACGCTCACAACATAGGCAAGATCTGGTCTCGTGCATAACATTGCGTACATGAGACTTCCCATTGCTGATGAATAGGGAACTTCAATCATCTCTTTTCGATCTTCCTCACTTTGAGGACTCATCTTTTTGGAGAGATGAATTCCATGTTTGATGGGCAAAAGACCACTTTTAGAGTTCTCTATCCCAAATCGCTTTAGGACCTTCGCTAGGGAGAGGGCTTGAAAGAGTCCTATCATCTGATTTGATCTATCCCTGCAGATGCGAATTCTTAGGATATAGGTGGCTTCTCCCAAGTTTTTCATGGAGAAGGTGCTTGAAAGTCATGTCTTAACTGAAGTAGCAGACCTTCATCATTCCCTATAAGTAGAATATCATCTATATATAGCACCAGGAATGTGATTTTGCTCCCACTTACCTTTTTATAGACACATGGTTCATTCTCCTTTTTGATGAAGCCGTAGTTTCGTACTTTTTCATCAAAACGAAGGTTCCAACTGCGAGAGGTCTACTTGAGTCCATATATGGACCTATTTAATTTGCAGACCTTATGAGAATTTGCACTTAATATGAAACCCTTGGGCTGTTCCATATAGATTTCCTCCTCGAGGAATCCATTTAAAAACGCGGTCGTTACATCCATTTTCCAGATTTCATAATCCAGCTATGCAGCTATGGCAAGTAGAATTTTAATGAATTTGATCTTAGCTACAGGCAAAAAGGTTTCCTCATAGTCAATGCTCTCTTTTTAACTATACCCTTTCACCACTAGCTTGGCCTTATAGGTGTCCACCTTGCCATCTGGACCAATCTTTTTCTTATTGATCTATTTACATCCAATGGGTACAATACCTTTGGGTCGATCTGTCAGAGTCCAGACTTGGTTCGAATACATCGAATCCATTTCTACTTTCATAGCTTCATACCATTTTGCAGAATCCATGTCCATCATTGCTTAGTCATAGCTAGAGGGATCTTCTCCATGGTTTCCTTCTGCTACTGCATACAGATTATGCTCTCTTTGTAGTAGATAACCATATCTCTTAGGTAGTTGAGATATTCTAGTAGACCTTCGCATTGACGCCCGTGTCTTTTCTGGTTCGGGTTGGGTCTCTTGAACAGTGTTTTCCAAAGGAGATTCATTTTGTTCTTCTAGAGCAATACTTCTACCAGCTCCACCTTCTCGAATGAATTATTCTTCGAGAAAGATTAACTGTAAGGCAGCAATGATCCTTTGATCATCATGAAGGTAGAATAGGTATCCCATGGAATCCTCGGGATATCCAACGAATCGTCCATTCAAGGACCTAGCTTCCAATTTCTCTGCCTTGGTCTTTTTCACATAAGCTGGGCAACTCCATATCTTTATGTGTTTCAGGTTAGGCTTCCTTCCATGCCACATCTGATACGGTGTTTTAGGAACAAATTTGGAGGGACATTTGTTCAGAATGTGAGCAGCGCATGCCCCCACAAAGAAATGGAAAAATTTGTGTAACTGAGCATGGATCGAACCATGTCTAACAGTGTTTGATTCCTTTGTTTTGCTACACCATTTAATTGTGGAGTGGCGGGAGGAGTAAACTGTAACAGTATACCATGTTCCCATAAGAATTGGTCAAATTTGGCACTTATATACTCGCAACCGCGGTCAGACCGAAGTGCCTTAATATGATGTCCGGTTTAGTTTTTGACTAAAGTCTTGAATTCAATGAATTTGTCCAGTGATTAAGACTTGTACTTCATCAAATACACATAGTCATACCTAGAATGGTCATCGGTAAATGTAATGAAGTACTTAAAACCACCGCGGGCCATATTTCCAAAAGGACCGCACACATCAGTATGAATCAAACCTAAGACTTCAGAGGCTCTTTCCAAATTCCCTGTGAAGGGGGATTTGGTCATCTTGCCTTGAATACAATGTTAGGAATCCTATGGAGTGAAAAACGCAGCGGAAGAAAAATTTTGATTCCTAAAGGTGGATCACTTTAATATGATTCGATGATTTTTAATAGTTTTCAAGAAACCAAACGAAATTGATTTACCTTATTGATTTCGTAATTAGATTTCGTTTAACAACAACTCCTTGAGCTCTGTCTCTAAAGATCCACGCGAAACGAGCCTTCCAAAGATCTCCAAATTTTCTCTCTTCGATTGTGGTAGACGACTAGGGCAAAAATTTGATGAGAGGATTCCTTCTTCTTTTTGTGTGTTATGCAACTAGGGTTACAATGACTTGTTAGCATTAAAGTTACCTTATAACTCTAATGACTTAACTAACAAGTTGGAGTCTCCATGGACTCTCTTTATGGCTACCCCCTAGGGCTCCAAGTCGGATGTGGGTGGGCTTTAAGTTGGCATAGTCAACTTAGCCCACCTTTTAATATACATTTAATTTAAATCCCATTTACATCGAATATATATTAATTAATTAATTCCATTTAATTAATTCTTCAATTAAATAATTTAATTTAATCTAATTAAATTAAATAAAATATTTAATTTATGGATTTAACCAATAAATCAATACGTCCAATTAATTATATCTTTCTAAAAGATTAACACAAAAAGACATCCTGTTCGTTTCTTATAGCACGGCTCTTTAGGTTCATCTCAATTGGCAATGGGAGGAATTACCAAAGGACGTGAGTGTCACCTAGCGAGTCCTGTGAACTCACATCGTAACTTAATTGAGTACGAAATGAACGAATCATTTACGAACCTCTGGACCATAAATACCATATGTGTATAAGCCCTTCACTGATGTATCCCGATCAAGTGAGAGTCATAGTTTATGTCAAACTCACTAAACTTGATATTGTGCATTTGATCATAGCATGATAAAATTGCCAAACTACCCTCCATGTTCCACATGAGTTAGTTCCATTGCTTTGACCAAAGACTTATAATTTCATATGCCTATGATCGCACTGGATACTTTCTCGTTTACTATCGAGACAGTGAATCTCATCTTGGCGATCGCCGAACAAGTGCTACTTGACTCATTGAGATCGCACTTCGAGGTCGGCCCCACCAAAGGGTGTGTTGGGCCTAACTACTCTAGTAACAGATTCAATAGTACAAGTACATTGATCATGAACCCTCAGGTCTAAGGCTCACGCATACTATTATGGTCAGTAATCCAATCATTGACAGTCACAGAGTAAAGATCCATTTGATCGGATTACTGCGAGCCGTGTTCGAATATATCAATTCCATTGATATATCAATGACACTTGTTCTCACTATCCCATAGTGTTCGACTGACATTCCTTGTTAGAGCATATGTCATACAAGTCGACTCTTAATGCTCAATTAAGATTCCTTGACTTGCGAACCCTTTTAAGTGATCAGGAATAAGACTCTCCCAGTGCCACTTCTTTATTCCATAAAGGGCGAAGAGTCAACCTCGATGCACAAGGACTATTTGATATCATTTAATATTAAATAATTAATTTATCATTTGATGATTTAATTAATTAATATTAATGAGTTAATTAATTTCTTGGAGGAATTAATTATAGAATTAATTTGTTCATTTATTTAATTAATTATTTATTGGATAAATATATATTAAAAGAATTGAATTTTAAATTAAAATGGAGCCAAGTGGGTGCACTAGCCCGGAGCCTAGTGCATGCCTAAAGCAGGCGTCCATCTATGACTTGGTCTTCCAAGGGTTTTTAATTCTTGTGTAGTATATATATTACTTAAAGAGAAAGAAAAACCCTAGCCTCTCTTTTACAGAAAAAGAAAAGAAACTCTGTCAATAACTCTCCCACCTCTCTCTCTCTCTAGCAGTCGCCTGTCAAAGGGATAAAGAAAGAGGTTTTCAACTTTGGATTCAGGCGTGGTGATTTAGAAGCAGCGACGTATTGGCTGCTTGGATCAGATTTTTGAACAGACGCATAATCGGAAGAAATCGTAAGTTTTCTTTCTTTACGTTTGAATATGGAATTTCAAAGATGATCACTTTTTTGGGATTTTACTTTTCCACTTGCATTTTTATGATGTTTCCCAACAGTAATTTCCTCCAAAGGTTGTTAATCTTAATTCTTTTGAGTTTTTCCGGATGAAAAGTTTGTAGAGTTGATCATTGAAATTGAATGATACTTTTATGGATTTTTCGAATATCAAAATTTATTTTAATGTGAGTTTAGTAAGTTTTTTCTAGAATATTTGTTGGATTACTTTGTAAGTTCAACGTGAAGCCCCCAATTATTTATTTGTCTCTGAATATGGGACATGAACATTCAAAAGAAAGACAACCCAATTAAGCATAGGACTTAATTTTTAGAGACCGCAAACACGTTCAGTGGTTGATAGCGAATAATCAAAATATTATTGCAGTTTGATATGGTAATGTACATGAGATACAGTTAGCCAATTGTATTAGCTATCCCGGGTATTGTAATATTTCCTGATGCAGTCGGATTATAATGATCACGTAAAAATGTCATCTAAAGATTTCCATTATTCATCCCAAGCATGCGAATTACATATCATCAAAGTTCAGAGAACTTTACCACATATGCAAATTTTCAAAATCGTGGTGTTCAAAGAATGAACTTCGTAGTGTGACTAGGGTAAAAGTTTGTCTCACAACACCAGTGGCCGTTCTCTCAATCAACCTTTGCTCCATGCAGACTCCCATAACCAGTTTTCCACAGTAACCCATCTCCAGAGACGACAAAATTGTTACTATTGTCATGGATTCCAATTATCGACCATTTTCTATGCCTCTGTGTCACTCCATCATAGATTCGGGACTATCTTCAATTCTTTAAGATGGAAACACGGAGACAAAAAAAAAAGGCAACAATAAATAACGTCTGGTTCTAACAAAAAGCAAGTAGAAATTGGAGCTATAAATGGTAAAAAAAAATGCCTTGCTAAAATCGTCACATGAGATGAAATTTCAAGAATTTCAATATTGAAAATTCTAGCCTACTAATAGAGGATTTGAAAGCAACCAATAGCAGTCTCCAATCAGCTTGAAAATGAACAGAAAAAATCTAATTCAAGAATAAATTAGCACTGAATAAATTTGCCAAACTCAAAGGGGAAGAACATACTACTTCGATATCTACATGTGGCTCTTTTATCCATCTTCATATTGTCCAGAACTTTGATTGACATAGACAGGAAACGAAAAATGTACAATTAAAATTGATATGGAAACTATATCCACTTGCAATGCTTGGTTATAACAAAATTCACACATCCGAATGTTATAATAGGAATATGTTTTATTAATTGATAACTTCGTAATCACATGTTCTTATTTATTTATGAATTTGTCATACTTTAATTGAATTATAAATAATAAAATTATTGTGAAGTATGAGAATCAAAATATTATCTAAAATATTCACATAAATTTTCAAAAAATAACTTCTTACTGCGCTTAGATACTCATTGGAGATGCATACGAGGAATTGTATGTATTGAATATAGCCATGGACTATTTCAAAATTGAAAAAAAAAAAAGTTGATGTACAATTATATGTAATGCGCCTGGTGGTGTACCCGACTTGTTACAGACACACGAGTACTTTATATTATTTAATAAAAGCTTTCGGTCGAATTTAAAATACTAAATAAATATCAAAGGGATGAGAAATTTATAATTATTGAAAATTTAGTTTTTGAATCTTAGAGAAACAGGAAGTTATTTTCTTAAAATACTTTTTAATAAATCAAATTCATGTTATAATATATATATATATATATATATATAAAAGAGTCAAAACAAGTTTAAATAGATTCTATAATTTATATTACAACCACAAATAAATAATAATGTTAATTTATATTATTTTAATATACTTAAAATTATGAGTCCTAATTAATAGACAAAAAAAGATAAATAAGTATGAAGAATGAAAAAAATTGCTAAGTTTAATCATTAATAATTTTATATTTTATTTTAATATTATTGTTGTGAGTGTGTGTTGTGTGTTTATATAGCTATATATATAAACATAATGTTAGCAAAAGCCACAAATCCCCCTCCCCTCACAAAAAATAAAATAAAATAATAATAATAAAAATCAACAGAAGTTCCAATTTTCCCTCTAAAATCCGAAAAATTCTGAAATTGGATGCAAAATCTCCATTTTTAAAACTTTCCAGCTTAGAGGACCAAATTTCTGTTAGGTATATGCCCTAAATGTCAATGAGGACAAATAGATTGTATATGGCATTCAATTATGTTGTACAAACTGATAATTAATAAAGGCAATTATTATTCTGTTCATGTAAAACTGTATGAGATCAATAAGTATTGAACAAACAGTCCTCGTGAATCGAGGTTGACTCCTCGCCTTTTATGGAATAAATAAGTGGCATAGGGAGAGTCTTATTCGTGATCACTCAAAAGGGTTCGCAAGTCAAGGAATCTTAATTGGGCATTAAGATTCAACTTGTATGGCACATGCTCTGACAAGGAGTGTCAGTCGAACACTATCGGATAGTGAGAACACGTGTCATAGATATATCAATGGAATTGATATATTCGAACACGGCTCGTAGTAATCCGATCACGTGGGTAATTACTCGATGACTGTCAATGATTGGATTACTAACCATAATAGTATGCATGCGTGAGCCTTAGACCTGAGGGTTCATCATGATCAATGTGCTTGTGCTATTGAATATGTTACTAGAGTAGTTAGGCCCAACTCACACTTTGGTGGGGCCGATCTCGAAGTGCGATCTCAATGAGTCAAGTAGCAGTTGTTCAGTGATCGCCAAGATGTAGGGGTGTAAGGCGAGCCGAGCCGGCTTGCAAGCATGCTCGATTAAAGCTCGGCTCGAGCTCGAGATGTCTTGAGCTCGAGCCAAGCTTCGCGAGCTCGAGCTTCCATTTAGGTGTTCATAAGCTCGTGAGCCGGCTCACGAGCTTTTACTAATATTTACATATATATATATTTGTGTTTTACTTATTATATTCAAAATTATACATTATTTTTAATGAGAAATAATACTGAATGAGCACGTCACCTACTAAGTGTTAACTGCCAACTTTCATTTGTGCTATATTTATACTAATAGTAATAATTAAGAAATCACGAAATAATTAATACATTTAAAAAAATTATAAAAGTACTTTTTCATCTAAATTTTTCATTCATAATTATAATATTTCATCCAATCCAACTATTCACATTGTTCATCTATCATATTTTCATAACGAAGTTTATAATAATGCGCATATTTTGCAAAGAATTAATTTAACTTGAAGATAACTCAGTATATGCATATCGAAATTTATGTAACCACGTTACAGAAGCAAGATTTTTATCCACTTTTTTTATTTTTGGAACTATACTGATTAACTACTGAAATTGAGAAATGTAAGACTTGTCGAATTATACAAAATTCCAATTTTGTTACGAGACTTAAGCAAAAAAGGAAAAATAAATATAAGATAGAACCCTAAAACCTAAACCCTAAACCCTAAGTCTTAAACCCTAAACTTAGAATTAGAACGTTATATAGAAATACAAAGACCCAGAATTAGAACTTTTCATTTACATGATATATTTTTTTTAGGAATATAATAAAACATGTAAAATTTTAAAATTGAAGTTACATCATATGATTGATTACAATAAACCACTCTTCCATTAACAAGACATATGAGATAATGAGAATGATCTAAGTTATCAATAAACCACTCTTCCATTAACAAGACGTATGAGATAATGAAAATGATCTAAGTATAACTTCACCAATGGGAATATCAAGTTATGAACTATGAAGTGAAGGCCATTATTATTCACGCTAAAAAATATATAACAATCTTCAATTGACATATGTGAACAAAAATAAATTACAATTTTATTACAAAAACAAAGAGATTTATATTTTGAAAGATCCACAACTTATAATTTATCTAAATCATATTTTGGGAAAGAATAACATAATTATCTAAAAGTAGAAAAAATAAATAAGTAATAGGAATTAAAATCTTGGTAGAAAACAAAAAAGAACCAAAATTTTTCTAAGAGAAAAAAAAAGATTCATATTTCTATACACAGGTGACTCTTGAACTCCTTTACAAAAATACAAAACGTCAACCTTTTTTGGGTAAATCAAACGTCTTCAATTTTCTAGAAGTAAAATTTATCTAGACTTAAAGAAAAAAAAAACCTTTGAACTTTCTTCTCCAAGTTGTCTTCCTCACTGCCGGGTGCTTACCGTTGTCTGTCGTCGTTGCGTAAGTTTTGCCGACCAACCCATATCAAGGTACACACTAGATTATATACATACATTTTTTGAAAGTGTAGTCATTGACTTTACTATAATATAATTGAGAAAGATAGAGGAATATCTATATATATATATATGTATATATCTATATATATATATATTGATGACAGAGTCAAGTTTATTGATGATCAGAACCATTTCATTATGATGTTCTCACCCTGTTGGAGTCTGAAAGAGAGGTCCGAAGGTTGCGTTGAGGGTTCTTGTTATGTCTGTCTCTGCTTTAGTTGTTGGGGTAAATACAAGTAATTTGATGTGAATTTAGTGATTTGTTACTTTTGGTGATTGTATTAGGAGGAATGAACTCGAGCATGGACCTGTTTTGTTTATCAATAGACATTGATATTCTGTGTTAAATATATATATATATATATATATATATATATATATATGTGCACTGTTTTTCTTGTTTAAAGCTTGAAATATAAGTTCTAAGTTGGTTTTTTCACTAAAGACATGTCCAGTTATGCAAATGAGTATTAAATTATGAGTTCTTAGTTTAAATTACAAGACTTAGTTTTAAATTATATGTTTTAAGATTTATGTTATGAATTTGAAGTCTATGCATGTGTACTAAACACATGTCAGTCTTTTTTTTAAAAGTTTTGTGTTACTATTGTTGTTATTAAATATGATTGGTAATTGATCATTTTTGTTTTGTCATTTTTACAGATATGAGCAATAATATACTAGATCATTCCACAAATCCGATTATGCATAACTTGGAAGAGACACACATGGAGGACAATGAAGAGATTGCTGCCAACACTTCACAAAACGTTTGTGGAGACGGGGCTCATGATGGTATAGAGCAAGGGGCTGATCAAGAGAATAATGTTGAGTTTCAAATGCCTAAAAGACAAAAAACTTCTAAAGTTTGGTCCGAGTTTAAGGATGTTAAAGACGATGATGGCACACGAAAAATTCAATGCATCCACTGCCAAGGCCTTTTTGTAAGACTTAAAACAACTCCAACAACTGTTAGGATCGGTATGCCCCCACAAGCGATGCCGGCACAACGGAAGAAATAAAGTATATAAAACACATATATATCGGCATCCCAAGCTAGGGGGTCAAAGTAATGCACAACAAAAACTAATACGAGTAAAGGGGTTTTAAACCGATTACAAGATTTGGGGTTTTATTAAAGTGAGGGTGTAAAACCACAACACAAAGAAAACCACACCAAAAACTTTAGCTCTCATTTTCGAATCCTCACCTCAACATGGAGGGGTTCGAATTAAACCACCATAAGCTCCTACAGAAAGAAGGCTCTACAAGGACACACCTCAAGTAAGTTCATACCTTAAGCAAAAGATTGGCTAGATATATGCTCTAAGAAAATGAAGTCTATGTAGTGAAAGGTGGAAGACAAGAAGAGTTACTAAAAGAAATATCTATGGAAGATAATCTTTTACAACTAATCTTCAAGAAGAAGTTCTATAGAAGAAAGTCTTCAAGAATCACAAGAGAAGCTAGAAAAATCTAGAGATGAAGAACTAAGCTCTAAGCTTTTTTTTCTTTTTAAGTTTTCATCAAGTTTTAAATGAGAGCAAGAACACCTCCTTTTATAGCCACCAATTTTCGGCCATATGGTGTTAGGTGGAGTAGAAGACTTGTTTTTCTTCACCTACCACCTCATTCTCACCTACCATTCCATTCTCAACTACCACCACATGTGTAAGATAATATTTTTCATTTTCTTCTTCATTTAAAAAACATTACAAGTCAAACTTTGACTAGCTTTGAATTTCACTCTTGTGACTTCATTTAATTAAGTCCAACTTAATTAAAATGACTCCCAAGTCTTCCAAGACTTGTTAATTAAATAATCTTCATGATTAATTAATAGTAAAATTAGTAGCTTAAATATATTCCCGGATAATAATAATTTCCGTTAATGATTAATCTCCAAGATTAATTAATAGAAAAATTATTTTCCCAAGCCTACTAATTAAAATGTCTTCCACTTAATTAATTAATCTCATTAATCAATTTCACTTTAATCCTAAACCGGATTAATATTCACATAGCAATTGAACTTTCTTGAGTAAGTATGTAACCCCATTGTAGGTTCGTTCATGTACTAGTAGTAGGAACACAACCCCGTTGTGCCTTTGCAATTTTCATTGCTAGATTTAATTACTCCAAGTATTTTAATCCGACCAAGAATTAATTACCGATTAATTCATGGTTCCTACAAATCAAGGTTAGTACTAGCCACGCGCCAAGAAGACCTAGCCATGAACGATTATTAGGTGACCTTTCCGCATTACGATTTTCGCATAAGTAAAATCCTTCCATCAAATATCCCGATCGAATCTAGGACTTGGATGTCAGTCGAAATCCCAGTAACTCGATTCTATGTATATCGATCTAAGTGACATTGACCAATTTATCAATCAAGCGAGGAAACACTGCTCCTCCTTATTGATACTACTCCGGTCGGAGGTTCCCATGGTCAATACACTGTGAAGTACATAGGATATGCGCCGATGCTAATGATCAGTGACGGATTCTTTCTTGGCACTCACGCGCCTCCGTACATAACCAGACTGGACCCAATATGCCCCACTTTATGACTCACCTAGAATCGTGTGACAAATCTAAGTACAGTGGGCGATGCACGAGACGACCAATGGTGCCTCAAGTCATGAGGACCAATCTTATACCTACGTAACCGAGGAGATTCCAAATTCGACATTGACTCCAATATGGAATCTCAGCGGGGTTGTTCAGTTTACTCGATCCCAACGAGAACCCACATACATGCACTGATGTACACCGTATCAGTATCCATGGAATAGGATACACTCTCCAAGAGTGTGCATTGTACATGCAAGTCTTTACGAGTCATTGATATCCCTATCTCAATGATTCTATGACTTGGAACATCTTTAAGACCACAACCTTAGAGACGTATTCCATGATTGGCATCCCCGATACCAAACACATCTCATAGAGTGATCTAGGAGACTTTATCTAATTGCATAGAATGATAAGATAAAGAAGAAAATGCCATTTATTAAATAACTTGACAAGATACAATATAAGACTGTTTAAAGAGTCGGCTACTACGTCCTACAAATGGCGCACCGGGAACCTAACTCTTTCAACAACTCAGTTCCATAGGCACTTAAAAAGTTGCGGCCCCTATCTTAGTGCAAAACTTGCAAAAGATAAAGAGAATTTGACACAAACGCAGCTCGCTTCCGTGACAAAGAATGTAGATCCAACATCATATTCTGCATTTACTGATGGAAAATTTGATATGGAGAAGATGAAAGAATTTGCATCTCAATGGATCCTTATAGATGAGCATCCATTCTCTATCATCGAAGAGGATGGCTTAAATTTCATGCTGAAAAGAGGAATGCCTGATTGGATAGGTTTTTCAAGAGTAACAGCAAAAATGTATTGTGTTGAGGTTTACGAGAAGGAAAAGAAAATGTTGAAGAATTTTTTTAAAAATGTGAATAAGGTAAGTCTTACTACAGATCTGTGGAAGTCGAAGAACCAGAGAATTGAGTGCATGGTCATCACTGGGCATTGGATTGATCAAAATTGGGTATTACAGAAACGTGTGCTCAACTTCATTCACCTTCCACCTCCTCGTCGAGGTATTGAGATTGCAAATACTCTTTGGGAGTGCTTAGCAGAATGGGGGATTCAAAATAAAGTTTATAGTATCTCTGTAGACAATGCTAGTGCCAACGACACAACAATTGCAAATCTAAGAATTTTTGTTAGAAATGTGAACGATTTGCTTTGCGGTGGAGCTTTATTCCATGTCAGGTGTTGTGCACATATTCTAAATCTCATATCTCAAAATGGTCTTGATGAAATTAGAGACATCATTGACATTGTTCGTGATAGCGTAGAGTATGTGAGAAGATCAGATGTGAGGCTCAAGATATTTACTGAGATTGTGAAGCAAATTAACATACCTGAAAGAAAGTTGGTTGAAGATTGTTGAACAAGATGGAACTCCACGTATGAGATGTTGGCTACCGCAATCAAGTTTAAAGATGTCTTTCCAAGGTTTTCCAATCGAGATCAACACTACCAAATGTGTCCTACTGATGAAGATTGGGAAAAGGTTGAAAAAGTGATCTTGGTGTTGGAGGTATTTTGGACAACAACACATATTATTTCTGGAACTGACTATCCAACATCAAACGTGTTCCATCATGAGTTAAGCAGAGTAAAGGAATTATTAGATAAAAAGTCATTGGAGACCGATGATTTTATTCAAAACATGATTGTGGAAATGAAGAAGAAGTTTGATAAATATTGGGGGGAATGTAATTTTTTGATGTCTATTGCTGCTGTTTTAGATCCGAGGTGCAAGATGAGGGCACTTGAGTTTTGCTTTCCCAAACTTTATTCACCACAACAGGTTGCGGGAGAGATTTCCAAGGTTCGAACAACTCTTTATGCACTTTATTCCGAGTATATGGATTTATATAATGGTGAAGTTGAATCAAGCGGGAATACTCAGTTGACTAGTCTTTCAAGTCATTGTACTAATAGTTCAGAAAGTACTAAATGTGGCTGGTCCGAGTACGCCGAGTATGTGAGGTCAGTCGAAATGATTCAACCTCAAAAGTCCGAATTCGATATGTATCTCGAAGAAAATTGCTACATGTTCGAGAGAGTCAAAGGGAAAGATGGAGGCAATTTTGATGTTCTAGAGTGGTGGACAATTCATGACGTAAAATATAGGATCTTATCAACAATGGCGAAAGATATTTTAGCAATTCCAATCACTACAGTTGCTTCAGAGGCCACTTTTAGCGCTGGGAGTAGAGTAATTGACAAATATCGTGCCTCTTTGTCTTTGGAGACAGTTCAAGTATTAATGTGCGGAGGAGATTGGCTACGAAAACGTTTTGGAGTGAAAAAGAAGTCAAAGGTTATATTGCATTATTTTAAAAAATCTCAGTTTTTATTTACAATTTTAATCTTATTTTATTTTCTAAATTGCAGGGCGAGAAGAAATCGATACAAGTCATTCTCCCTGCTGATAATACTAAAAATGGATGATTCAGATTTGGTAAGAATTACGTACTAAATTATAAGAAGTTATGAAAATTGTCCTTAGTATTTCTTTTAATTTAACTAGAAAAGGTTATTTTACACCATCTCACTTCAATAACTTGGACACATCTCAAATGTAAAGGTTTGTTTTTTTTGCCAGAAGCTACTGTTTTACTGAAAACAGTCACTTTATCATTGAAAAAGAGCCATTAATGTGTTTGATTTGTTGTCTTGTTGAATCCTTTTCAGTTTTTGTATATACTTCTCTTTTAACATTTTAGCTTGGGTCATTCATAATGTCTTTTAGTCCTCTTCTTCGTCTATTTTATCCGGATTGCTATTGTTGCTTGGATCCATTTTAGTTTGTCTTTTGGGTCTTCGAATTATTTGTAAGTAAAGGTGTACTTGAAAATATTCATTTATCTAACAAGGGTATGCCATCATCTTGTTGATTTGAACTTGTTCTTTTAATATTGTCAATTTCATGTTTGTATCAAGCTTCCTCTAGTAAAAACTTAGTGTTATGTTGTCATCATACCAATTCTACTAAGCTTTAGATTTACCAGCTGTGTATAGTTTGATTAGTCTTTGTTTGTTGTTACCAAGTTATTTTACATGCATGGCATTTGTAATTTATTATTTTTTAACTATGAATTGATGCTAATGCTTTTATGCTTAACAACTTGCAGACACTTATGTGATGGTTCGGCTTTTGTTGGCAGTAGAGAAATATATACTTTGAAGATATTTCTAATCATTTCATTATCAGTATTCAGTAGTCATTGATTGAGTTTACTTACTAATTACGAACTTATTGTTTCACTTTGAGGGATTTCTTATGTTTACTTAAATGTTATTCAAAATGAGGATATTGTTGGTGATGTTTGATGGATATATAACTCTATCATTTGTTTTGCAACGATATTTGTTTTTTCGGAAATATTTTATTTATTTTGTGATAGATGAATTCAACATCTATGACTGTTCAGAAACCCTTTAATTATTGAGACGTGTCAATCTATAATTTTAGTCGTGAGTACAAATCTATTATAAAGTAAATACTGCCGTAGATGTTGTTTGATACAAAATCGCAACAAACTATTTGAGCTTGCAAATGAGCCAAAATTTTGAGCTTAGCTCAAACTCGAATGAGCAAACGAGTCGAGCTTTGCTTGTTTATCTCGAGCTCGAGCTCGAGCCTGTAAATTATACAAGGCTCGGCTCGAGCTCGGTTCGTTTATAGCCCTACCAAGATGGGATTCACAGTCTCGATAGTAAATTAGAAAGTATCATGTGCGATCATATGCATATGAAATTATAAGTCTTTAGCCAAAGCAATGAAACTAACTCATGTGGGACATGGAGGATAGTTTGGTAATTTCATCATGATATGATTACATGCACAATATCAAGTTTATGAGTTTGACATAAACCATGACTCTCACTTGATCGGGATACGTCAGTGAAGGGCTGATAAGAGGCATTTTTACGTGTTTTTAAGCCCATGGGACTTATGCTATGGATTCATTTATTGACTAAATCATGCCACATTTGCGTTTAATCGTGGTGTTAAGTGATTACAGGTGATAAATGAGAACATACGAAGAAACGAGGCGAAAAACGACGTAATTAAACAAGTTCAGGCCAATTTGCTTCTGTCGTCCACGCCCAAGCGCCCCTCCAACCACGCCCAGGCGCCGGACAAGATGCAAATAACATCAACATTCTGCTTTCCACGCCTAGGCGCCGTTCTGTCCACGCCTGGGCGCCGTATCTGCATTTGTTTCCACGGTTGAGCGCTATTTTCTTATGTTTAGAGACCGAATTGGATGAAGTTTCCTTCTACAAAGTTGTAGAACTATGTGTTAGCTTCAAATGAGGACTTGAATCATCCAAATCAGAGTTTTGTGGAGAGAGTTATGAAGGAAATACAATTACTGCGCCAGATAGAGGCAAATACTCCCAACATTCTGCTGACGGCGCCCGAGCGCCATAATTCCCGCGCCTAGGCGTGGCCACATCCGAGATTTGATTCCTTTCAGCCAAAAGTTCAACATTTTATGGTGGAATGGAATATTTAAAGACAAGATGTCAGCCCATGTGTTGAGAACATGCTTGATGGGAAGAGGAATTGTTTATTGCATGCTTGATGGGGTTGGGAGTTTAAAAAGGGGTAAAGAAGGCCAAGAGAAACACACCCCATTGGGGGGGAACCCCTCACAACACACACTTGACAGGGGGGGGCGAAAATCTGCTTCTTTGATCATCATTCTTCATCATTCTTAGAAGGCAAGAGGAGGAGAAGAGCTAAGGATTGAAGCTCCACTTGAGGATCCATCACCATTCAACCTTTGAGGGAGTTTGTTCATTGTTTATTGCATTTTTGTGTTTACACTTATGTTTTCTTCTATGTTGATGGTTATGAGCTAAACTTGTAGAACTTAGGCCATGTGAAGGCCAATTTATGAATCAATATATGTGAAGTGAATTTTCGTATTAATTCTCATAATGCTTTGTGTGTTGATTTTGAGCTTTTATCACAATCATGTGCTGGATCACCATATGCTTGCTATCTTGCCTAGTCTAGTCGTTCGAGAGAAGATAGATTAGGGTTCAATGGAATCAACTCATCATCCGAAACTAATGAGGAATTGCCCTAGACATAGGTAAAGATTTCCGGGTGCGGTTAGCCGGATTTATCCGGGGAAACTCTAGAACGTTAATGCGTGGCTATTGATTAGATTCTCGGATAGACATATTTAGAGAACCATCAATTAATCATAGGATTATTATGTGCCGAGACATCGGGTAATAATTATCTAAGGAATTTCCACCAAAGCAATAGGAGTCTAATAATTCGAGGAAGAGCTCATATATATTGACGAGTAGATTCGGTTGTAGCATGTGCCTTAGTCATTTTATCATACGTGAGATTTAATCTATAGTACGTTTCTCTTTGGTTCTTCGTTTGTTTACTCTTTTTCTTGCACTTTACTTTAATTGTCTTTTCTTTTATCGAAAATCATTAACTAGAATTCAAGTCCTTGTGGTTCGACAACCCGGACTTTTAGTCCACTTTTATTACTACACACGACTAGTGCACTTGCTATCATAGCACGTTAGTTATTAGCGTGTCAAGTTTTTGGCGCCGTTGCCGGGGACTTGTTCATTTTAGTTTTTGATTTTCGTTTTCTTTTCTTTTTCTTTTCGTTTTTGTTATGATTTGCTTTGTTTCTTTACCTTTTGTTCAAGCATGCACTTTTGGCATGCTTCTCTTTGAGTCTTGATGGTTTTGTATTGTGAGTTCATTACATGTAGTCGCTGCGTTTTGCCTTGGAAAATCTACCGTTGCGGATTTGAGCTTGGAATGGATTTCATGTGAATAAGGTTTGCTCGTAAGTACTCTTGTATACCCTTTTGAGTATGTATGATTGAGTCAACATTGAGGCCAATGTTGAGTTTAAGTGTGGGGATGTGGTATATGAGTAGTGTTTATCGGTTTTATGTGTCATGTGATCTTGTTTTTAGCTCAAGTTTGGGGGAATCGTTGCTATTGCATGTGTTTTGTACTAATTTTTGAGAAAAATCAAGCATAAAATTTTGTTCTAGAATGTTAGCTTGCCAATTGGTGCAATTAGACTTGAGAACTCGAGACAATGGCATGATATCTTGTATATTTCTATGAATGGTCTAAAATGTAAAAGTACACATCTTGGTTATGCTCATTTTAACCTTAGTTGAGAATCAATCTTCCTTAGATGATACACGTGCACACAAGTCAATGGTAGAGGGATTGAAAAGGGCTTTCCATCTCGAGACATGTGAGGAGCACCCCCGGATATATTAACCTAGATTTTTTCTCATATTGTTTTGAGATGATTAGTTGCTTATGTGTTCATAATTGTGTTCAATGAATAAATGATTGAGATGAGATTGGTATGACCTTGAAAATTCGGTCAGGCCAACGAGTATTGGAGGTCACCAAAGCACCATTGCCTATATACTATACTTGTTGTGCTAATTTGAGCTTTGCTCAAGCCAATCGGGAATTAGTTGAATAAAAGACCTCGTTCTATTTCGTGGCCTTTGCCACTCGGGTGATTAAGTTCGTAGGAGTGTCTTAACACTTAGCACCCTAAAACCCTCTAGTTTGGGAGTTGTTGACCCAAAGCCCGTTACATGGGTGGCAAAGAAGACCTAAGGGGCTAGAACATTGCACGAGGTCATATATTGTCATGAACGAAAATCATTTACAAGCGTGTTAATGTTAAAGTAAAGTGAATTTGGAAATGAGCACAATTTAACCTTAAAGTTGCCTATGATTTGATAAACTCTATGATCTATCGAAAGTTGGTAGATATGGGAATGTTTCCGACCATGGTAGGGATGCCTTTGGATCATAATACCTTAGATATTATCCCACTACACCCTTTGGAAATTGTTTCGATTCTAGATGTTGAATGAGCATTGTTTTCATTTGTGTACATATTATTGAGCTTTATTGTCACTTGATTCATGTCATTGCATCATAGTTCTTATATCGAGTTGTAGTGGTTGGTTTGAGCTAAACATCCTTCGATTTTGTGGGTATATCGTATGCAAACCCTCACGAGACTATAACTCGTCCTTTGAGGTAACTCAAGGGTTCAAAGGCTTGTTGCATTCGCTAAATGCAACCGTTTACTCCACGAAAGTGGGTTAGGTAGTTTTCTTTTTGTTTCTCTCTTTGATTGATGATGTTTCCTTATCTTAGAACTCTTATTGCTCGAGGACGAGCAATTGATAAGTGTGGGGATGTTGATAAGAGGCATTTTTACGTGTTTTTAAGCCCATGGGACTTATGCTATGGATTCATTTATTGACTAAATCATTCCACATTTGCGTTTAATCGTGGTGTTAAGTGATTACAGTTGATAAATGAGAACATACGAAGAAACGAGGCGAAAAATGACGTAATTAAACAAGTTCAGGCCAATTTGCTTCTGTCGTCCACGCCCAAGCGCCCCTCCAACCACGCCCAGGTGCCGGACAAGATGCAAATAACATCAACATTCTGCTTTCCACGCCTAGGCGCCGTTCTGTCCACGCCTGGGCGCCGTATCTGCATTTGTTTCCACGGTTGAGCGCTATTTTCTTATGTTTCGAGACCGAATTGGATGAAGTTTCCTTCTACAAAGTTGTAGACCTATGTGTTAGCTTCAAATGAGGACTTGAATCATCCAAATCGGAGTTTTGTGGAGAGAGTTATGAAGGAAATACAATTACTGCGCCAGACAGAGGCAAATACTCCCAACATTCTGCTGACGGCGCCCGAGCGCCATAATTCCCGCGCCTAGGCCTGGCCACATCCGAGATTTGATTCCTTTCAGCCAAAAGTTCAATATTTTATGGTGGAATGGAATATTTAAAGACAAGATGTCAGCCCATGTGTTGAGAACATGCTTGATGGGAAGAGGAATTGTTTATTGCATGCTTGATGGGGTTGGGAGTTTAAAAAGGGGTAAAGAAGGCCAAGAGAAACACACCCCATTGGGGGGGAACCCCTCACAACACACACTTGACAGGGGGGGGCGAAAATCTGCTTCTTTGATCATCATTCTTCATCATTCTTAGAAGGCAAGAGGAGGAGAAGAGCTAAGGATTGAAGCTCCACTTGAGGATCCATCACCATTCAACCTTTGAGGGAGTTTGTTCATTGTTTATTGCATTTTTGTGTTTACACTTATGTTTTCTTCTATGTTGATGGTTATGAGCTAAACTTGTAGAACTTAGGCCATGTGAAGGCCAATTTATGAATCAATATATGTGAAGTGAATTTTCGTATTAATTCTCATAATGCTTTGTGTGTTGATTTTGAGCTTTTATCACAATCATGTGCTGGATCACCATATGCTTGCTATCTTGCCTAGTCTAGTCGTTCGAGAGAAGATAGATTAGGGTTCAATGGAATCAACTCATCATCCGAAACTAATGAGGAATTGCCCTAGACATAGGTAAAGATTTCCGGGTGCGGTTAGCCGGATTTATCCGGGGAAACTCTAGAACGTTAATGCGTGGCTATTGATTAGATTCTCGGATAGACATATTTAGAGAACCATCAATTAATCATAGGATTATTATGTGCCGAGACATCGGGTAATAATTATCTAAGGAATTTCCACCAAAGCAATAGGAGTCTAATAATTCGAGGAAGAGCTCATATATATTGACGAGTAGATTCGGTTGTAGCATGTGCCTTAGTCATTTTATCATACGTGAGATTTAATCTATAGTACGTTTCTCTTTGGTTCTTCGTTTGTTTACTCTTTTTCTTGCACTTTACTTTAATTGTCTTTTCTTTTATCGAAAATCATTAACTAGAATTCAAGTCCTTGTGGTTCGACAACCCGGACTTTTAGTCCACTTTTATTACTACACACGACTAGTGCACTTGCTATCATAGCACGTTAGTTATTAGCGTGTCAAGTTTTTGGCGCCGTTGCCGGGGACTTGTTCATTTTAGTTTTTGATTTTCGTTTTCTTTTCTTTTTCTTTTCGTTTTTGTTATGATTTGCTTTGTTTCTTTACCTTTTGTTCAAGCATGCACTTTTGGCATGCTTCTCTTTGAGTCTTGATGGTTTTGTATTGTGAGTTCATTACATGTAGTCGCTGCGTTTTGCCTTGGAAAATCTACCGTTGCGGATTTGAGCTTGGAATGGATTTCATGTGAATAAGGTTTGCTCGTAAGTACTCTTGTATACCCTTTTGAGTATGTATGATTGAGTCAACATTGAGGCCAATGTTGAGTTTAAGTGTGGGGATGTGGTATATGAGTAGTGTTTATCGGTTTTATGTGTCATGTGATCTTGTTTTTAGCTCAAGTTTGGGGGAATCGTTGCTATTGCATGTGTTTTGTACTAATTTTTGAGAAAAATCAAGCATAAAATTTTGTTCTAGAATGTTAGCTTGCCAATTGGTGCAATTAGACTTGAGAACTCGAGACAATGGCATGATATCTTGTATATTTCTATGAATGGTCTAAAATGTAAAAGTACACATCTTGGTTATGCTCATTTTAACCTTAGTTGAGAATCAATCTTCCTTAGATGATACACGTGCACACAAGTCAATGGTAGAGGGATTGAAAAGGGCTTTCCATCTCGAGACATGTGAGGAGCACCCCCGGATATATTAACCTAGATTTTTTCTCATATTGTTTTGAGATGATTAGTTGCTTATGTGTTCATAATTGTGTTCAATGAATAAATGATTGAGATGAGATTGGTATGACCTTGAAAATTCGGTCAGGCCAACGAGTATTGGAGGTCACCAAAGCACCATTGCCTATATACTATACTTGTTGTGCTAATTTGAGCTTTGCTCAAGCCAATCGGGAATTAGTTGAATAAAAGACCTCGTTCTATTTCGTGGCCTTTGCCACTCGGGTGATTAAGTTCGTAGGAGTGTCTTAACACTTAGCACCCTAAAACCCTCTAGTTTGGGAGTTGTTGACCCAAAGCCCGTTACATGGGTGGCAAAGAAGACCTAAGGGGCTAGAACATTGCACGAGGTCATATATTGTCATGAACGAAAATCATTTACAAGCGTGTTAATGTTAAAGTAAAGTGAATTTGGAAATGAGCACAATTTAACCTTAAAGTTGCCTATGATTTGATAAACTCTATGATCTATCGAAAGTTGGTAGATATGGGAATGTTTCCGACCATGGTAGGGATGCCTTTGGATCATAATACCTTAGATATTATCCCACTACACCCTTTGGAAATTGTTTCGATTCTAGATGTTGAATGAGCATTGTTTTCATTTGTGTACATATTATTGAGCTTTATTGTCACTTGATTCATGTCATTGCATCATAGTTCTTATATCGAGTTGTAGTGGTTGGTTTGAGCTAAACATCCTTCGATTTTGTGGGTATATCGTATGCAAACCCTCACGAGACTATAACTCGTCCTTTGAGGTAACTCAAGGGTTCAAAGGCTTGTTGCATTCGCTAAATGCAACCGTTTACTCCACGAAAGTGGGTTAGGTAGTTTTCTTTTTGTTTCTCTCTTTGATTGATGATGTTTCCTTATCTTAGAACTCTTATTGCTCGAGGACGAGCAATTGATAAGTGTGGGGATGTTGATAAGAGGCATTTTTACGTGTTTTTAAGCCCATGGGACTTATGCTATGGATTCATTTATTGACTAAATCATTCCACATTTGCGTTTAATCGTGGTGTTAAGTGATTACAGTTGATAAATGAGAACATACGAAGAAACGAGGCGAAAAATGACGTAATTAAACAAGTTCAGGCCAATTTGCTTCTGTCGTCCACGCCCAAGCGCCCCTCCAACCACGCCCAGGTGCCGGACAAGATGCAAATAACATCAACATTCTGCTTTCCACGCCTAGGCGCCGTTCTGTCCACGCCTGGGCGCCGTATCTGCATTTGTTTCCACGGTTGAGCGCTATTTTCTTATGTTTCGAGACCGAATTGGATGAAGTTTCCTTCTACAAAGTTGTAGACCTATGTGTTAGCTTCAAATGAGGACTTGAATCATCCAAATCGGAGTTTTGTGGAGAGAGTTATGAAGGAAATACAATTACTGCACCAGACAGAGGCAAATACTCCCAACATTCTGCTGACGGCGCCCGAGCGCCATAATTCCCGCGCCTAGGCCTGGCCACATCCGAGATTTGATTCCTTTCAGCCAAAAGTTCAATATTTTATGGTGGAATGGAATATTTAAAGACAAGATGTCAGCCCATGTGTTGAGAACATGCTTGATGGGAAGAGGAATTGTTTATTGCATGCTTGATGGGGTTGGGAGTTTAAAAAGGGGTAAAGAAGGCCAAGAGAAACACACCCCATTGGGGGGGGAACCCCTCACAACACACACTTGACAGGGGGGGGCGAAAATCTGCTTCATTGATCATCATTCTTCATCATTCTTAGAAGGCAAGAGGAGGAGAAGAGCTAAGGATTGAAGCTGCACTTGAGGATCCATCACCATTCAACCTTTGAGGGAGTTTGTTCATTGTTTATTGCATTTTTGTGTTTACACTTATGTATATGAACATGTTGAATTCTTCTATGTTGATGGTTATGAGCTAAACTTGTAGAACTTAGGCCATGTGAAAGCCAATTTATGAATCAATATATGTGAAGTGAATTTTCGTATTAATTCTCATAATGCTTTGTGTGTTGATTTTGAGCTTTTATCACAATCATGTGCTTGATCACCATATGCTTGCTATCTTGCCTAGTCTAGTCGTTCGAGAGAAGATAGATTAGGGTTCAATGGAATCAACTCATCATCCGAAACTAATGAGGAATTGCCCTAGACATAGGTAAAGATTTCCGGGTGCGGTTAGCCGGATTTATCCGGGGAAACTCTAGAACGTTAATGCGTGGCTATTGATTAGATTCTCGGATAGACATATTTAGAGAACCATCAATTAATCATAGGATTATTATGTGCCGAGACATCGGGTAATAATTATCTAAGGAATTTCCACCAAAGCAATAGGAGTCTAATAATTCGAGGAAGAGCTCATATATATTGACGAGTAGATTCGGTTGTAGCATGTGCCTTAGTCATTTTATCATACGTGAGATTTAATCTATAGTACGTTTCTCTTTGGTTCTTCGTTTGTTTACTCTTTTTCTTGCACTTTACTTTAATTGTCTTTTCTTTTATCGAAAATCATTAACTAGAATTCAAGTCCTTGTGGTTCGACAACCCGGACTTTTAGTCCACTTTTATTACTACACACGACTAGTGCACTTGCTATCATAGCACGTTAGTTATTAGCGTGTCAAGGGCTTATACTCATATGGTATTTATGGTCCAGAGGTTCGTAAATGATTCGTTCATTTCGTACTCAATTGGGATACAATGTGAGTCCACGGGACTGGTTAGGTGACATTCACATCCTTTGGTAATTCCTCCCATTGCCAATTGAGATGAACCTAAACAGTCGCGCTATAAGAAACGAACAAGATGTCTTTTTTTGTTAATCTTTTAGAAAGATATAATTAAATGAACGCATTGATTTATTGGTTAAATCAATGAATTAAATATTTAATTTAATTAGATTAAATTAAATAATTTAATTAGAGAATTAATTAAATTGAATTAATTAATTATTTAATATGTATTGGATATAAATAGGATTTGAATTAAATACATGTTAAAAGGTGGGCTAAGTTAAATGAGACCAACTTAAAGCCCACCTACGTCCATGTGGAGCTCTAAGGAGGTGGCCACCTTAGGAGTCCTAGGGGACTCTGACTTGTTTGTTAAGTCATAGAGTTATAAGATAACTCCAATACTTACAAGTCATAAGTAACCCTAGTTGCATAACACACACAAAGAAAGAGAAGAATCCTACCCTAAAAATTCGCCCTAGCCGTCCACCACCATTGAAGAGGGAATTTTTTTAAATCTTTTAAAGGTTCGTTTCGCGTGCATCTTTAGAGACAGGAGCTCAAGGAGTTGTTGTTATGCAAATGTTAATTACGAAATCGATAAGGTAAATCAATTTCGTTTAGTTTTTGGTAAACTATTAAAATCATTAAATCCCGTTAAAGTGATCCACCTTTAGGAATCCGAATTTTTTTACTCCAATGCTTTTTTACTCCGATGGATTCCTAACAATTGCCTCTCTAACCGAAATTGCCATAAAATTGAAAGATGAAGGACTTAATTGCAAGCTAAAAAAGAAAGTGTACCACGATTGCCACCCACCCTAACACACATGATGAAAATTGCAATTTTCCCAAGAAAGTTATATTAAAAAGTAATTTTAATACTTAAAGAGTGACTAAGGATGAATCTTGAAATAAATTATAACTCCGTTTTATAGTATATGTGAGTCTACACAATGCAAAAGTATGATCTATGAGAAATTCTAATCCAGGCCCGGTCCGGCCGACCCTAAGTGTAATTAACAAAGTGAGAGAATTACACTTGCCATGTGATCGACTACTGTCTTTGTGAATTACATATTGCAAGTGCATTTGCATCGACACAAGTATTATTTTGGTATTGCAATCAGTTTTTTTCTATTTTTTAGAATTTAAAAAATGCAATTAATTTTAATTTATGAAGATATAATATGGAGATATGAAAATGGTGATGCGATAGAATTAGAGCTATATTTGTAGATCAAACATAACAAAAAATTGAAAAACTATTAAAGCTAAATTCCATCTAAATCTCATATATCATCCTCAGTTTAAGCGTTCTCTTAGGAGGCATGTCAAACACCTCGCTTCTTTGTCTCACAATCTTATTTAGGATGTATACACTGTGACATCCCAGTTTTACTAATTCGATGATGGTAGCACAATCGATTGAAACTTATTTTGAGCTGGTGTAGTATATATATTTGAAGACAACTCATTCTTAGTAGCTATGAAACGATCATCTTAGGTTGATCCTTTTTTCGATGGATGTTCTTAATAGACTCTTAGCCTTCAAAGGATAAGAACTAGCTACGTAGCATCTGCATCGAGAATTCAAGTATTGTATACGTAATCAGTCCGATCCTTGTAGGAATATTAAGAAAACAAGGAGCTATTATTATGTACAAGAATTTATTCTAATTTCGATAAATTTTGGAGCTTAGTGTGGTGTCTACTATCTCTCCTTAGGAATTGGAAATCACTTGATTGAATATGTATTAGTATCAGCACCTTGGGCTTGTATTTATATTCAAGTAGGTGTGAGGGATAAGACATAATGGTTGTGGGGCTAAAGAGATAATTAGCAAATTGCAATAAAACCCCATCACAACTCTCTCTATATATGTGGTACCTTATATCTCTTTCTTCCCAAACCTTTCTTTTTACAAGGAGTATCAAACCTTACCTCCATTTTATCCCTTCAAAATCTCAAAACCGTCCAGAAGAATTAGAGCAAGAAAAAGAAAATCACACAAAAACCAAAAATTTCCAGCAACTCTAGCCCAAAAATCCTGCTACGGCAATATTTTTGTCTTCAGGATTTTAGTACCAAATGATGTCCAATTTGGTATATCGTTATATGGATCTCATCCTAAGTAGACAAAGAACAATAATATAAAGTTATATTGTGACAAAGAACAATATTATGAAATCCCGCCGTTGGAAAGATCTCTTTGTGTAGATGATGTTACTGGCGAGTTTTGATGGTTTTGGTTAGGGAAATATTATAGAATTGTCATTCAAAGCATGAGTACCACTGCTTGTTTTCAGCCCATAATTTGTTTACCATTTTTGTTTTTCTTGAAAATACCCTTCTCGTGAACCAATTTCTCTTAAACGACCACCATATGGAATATCTATGAACGTAGATATCATTAAAAGTAATTTTCTTTGTAAATCGTTATGTAAACTTTATAGAATTTGCTTGTAGCCATCACTGCCACTAATCTCTTTTCAGTTCCAAAATCAGTGTTCCATATTCAATTGCCCTAAAACCCCTTTTTCTATGCTCTGATTATACATGAAAAACTATATTTAGAATTATTATTGAGTATAGATATGTTTTATGGTAAAAATTGCTGAAAAAGGATTCAAAATAGTTCAAAAATGGCCACGAAATAGTCCTTGTCAGTGTGCTGTTTTGATTTCCAGAAACTGTCTTCCATATCTCTGTGCCTTAAATCACCTTTCCGGTGGTGAAATTGTAAATTCAAGACCATTGTGAAAAATCCTTGTGTTTGTAGATGTTTATATTGGTAAGAAGTTCTGAGATATATAGTGTAATATGGTCATAAAGTTGATTTTAGTAAAAGGTGGCAAGAGGTACCTAAATGGGCAGATTTGGGGTTTTGATTTTAAAGACCGATTTAACCTATTCTTGCTCTGATTGTAGTGATGGAATTTTCATTGTACGAAAGCTTAGTTATTTGGGAATATATGGGTACTAAGTTTACTTGATGATTAGGAGGCTAAAGGGAAGAAACAAGGATAATGGCGGAGACGCGCGACAATGGAGGTGCACATTGGAGTGATCTGATGTAATCTTGTGCACGAATGAACAATGGAGGTTAAATCTTTTGTTATCGAAGATATATATCATCGTGAAGCAGGATAAGTGTTGGGTAAGTTGGCTTGGCCTTAATCTTTGATTATTTGCGATTAAGTGTATCATATTGAAAATTAACAATCATTGGATGAGTTGATACTATGATCGTATTGATGAGTATAGTTATTTGGATTAGGCAATTGCACTTACGAAATTGGTTGAGCATCACTTGAATTCTCGACTTGAGCTTGGTATTCGATTGGACGAGGTGAGTTGCCTCTCAAAATTATAGTTATATGTCTTTCAAAACTGAAAGAAAATTTCATCATGCCTTTCAATACTTCACACGAAAATGAGTTTCAACACTTTCATAAGCAAATTATGAACTCATTTGCATTAACCATTTCATGGTGCTAAATGTTAACTGCATGAATAATTTCAAGGCATGTTTTGTGTAAAACAATTTCAATGAAAATATTTCTTTGCCAAATATCTTGAAAATTATTTGATTCAAATAAAATTCTACCGTGAGCTGAAAGGCTACTATTGCATCAATCGTGATCATACATCATGAATATATTCAAGTGATACGTGTTGTATATTACGTGGTTAATTTTTTAGCGCAAGTGTCGGGCGTGGATAGGGCAGGGTTCGGTTGGTCAAGCATGGGCTTGCGGTCTTAAACGGTTCCGGCTATCCATGGCCAAATCCCAATACCTAAAGACAGAGTGTTCTGAGGGTGAGTGGGTACTAGATCGTGTGGCATACTCCGGATATGACCAATCAGGCATTGCGAGCCTTCGTGGGGAGGTATAAGGTGATGGTTTTTAAGCCGCGTGTTCAGGGGTGATAAGGAAAAAGTAGCGGGACCCAAATTGTCGTGGGCAAGTCATCGGATGTGATGGTATTGCTAGCATGACCCCCTCCTGCTTAAGCGTGTCTTTGTTGGGAATGTGCGCTCGATGCCAACGAGGAGTTAGAATATGAGGCACAAGTTTATAATATACAACCTCTAATTAATATAAAGGCAATATTATGTTGTTCGTATAATTCTTGATGGCATCTATAAGTCTTAAATGAACAACTAGTCCATGTGTGTCTAGGCAAACCTTCGCACTCCTTGAGGAGATGGGCACTGGAAGAGTTTGATACTTGATCACTTAAATCGTTCGCAAGTCGGAGAATCTCAATTGGGCATTGAGATTCGTATAAGACTTGTATGACACATACTCTGAAAAAGGAGTGTCAGTCGAACACTATGGGATAGTGGGAGATTGTGTCATAGATACATTGATGGAATTAGTGTATTCGAAAATGGCTCGTAGTAATCCGATCACATGAGTTTTTACTCAGTGACTGTCAATGATTGGATTACTGATTATGAAGGTATGTGTGAGCCTTAGACCTGAGGAGTTACGGTCATAGTGTGCTTGTGACGTTAGATTCTGTCACTAGAGTAGTTTGGCCCAATTCACCCGTTGGTGGGGCCGACCTCGAAATGCGTTCCAATGGGCAAGTAGCATGTGAGGTGATTACCAAGATGGAATTCACTGTCTCGAAAGTAAACGAGAAGTATCTGATGCGGTCATAGGTAAATGAGATTGAAAGTCTCTGGTCAGAGCTAATGAACTAACTCGTGTTTAGTGATCTCATATTACTATGATTCTTAAGCATAGTATCGAGTCTTGTGAGTTTGACATATTCCATGACTCTCACTCGATCGGGATACGTCAGTGAAGGGTTTATACTCATACGGTATCATAATCCAGTGGTTCGTAATGATATAATCATTTCGTACTCGGTTGGGCTACGATGTGGGGACACGGTGCTGGCTAGGTGTCACCCACATCCTTTGGTATCCTCCCACCGGCGCGGTAAAGATTCGGAGTTGACGGCGCGACACTGAAGTGAGGGAAGAAGGAGATGAGATGTTGGGCTTTGGGCTTTAGGGTATTTTGTTATGTTGGGCTTGATCCAATGCTCATTTAATTAATGATGAGTTGGGCTTGGCCCACTCTAATTAATTAAACAAAAGTCCAAGCTAATTTTATTAAATTAAAAGGTGTTGGGCTTGGCCCATTCAAATTAATTAAATAAATAGCCAAACCTATTTTTAATTAAGAAAGTGTTGGGCTTGGCCCATCACGAATTAATTAATTATTAGACCAATCCGCATGAATTCAATTGGGTATTGGGTTTGACCCAACACCAATTAATTCAATGAGATAAAATTAAATATTGGGCTTGGACCCAATTGCAATTGAATTATTAATTGGGTAAGACTCAAACCCAATTTTAACTAATTGGGTCAATCTTCTTCAAACCTTCTTTGTAAATTAAATTAAATTTAATTGTTGTTAAATTGGATTTAATATAAATTAAACTATAGTTCATTTACATAAATTAAATTAAGATTTAATTTATTAAACAAAATTAAATTGGATTTAGTTTTGTTGATATTTTGAATCTATTTAATTTACCCAACAAAATTAAATAAGATTTAATTTTGTAATTGATTAAGTGGGACTTAGTCAATGATTCGAAAGCCTATAGAAATTAAGTAGGAATTAATTTCACATTGATTGAAATTAATTTAATCTTTTATTGAAATTAAGTAGGACTTAATTTCACTAAAATTAAAGCTGATTTAATCGTTCCCATTGAAATTAAGTGTGACTTGATATCACACTGATTGAAATTAATTTATTCTTTTCATAGAAATTGAGTGGGGCTTAATTTCAATAAGATCAAAATCGATTTAATCATTTTCATAGAAATTAAGTGAGACTCGTTTTCACAATGATTGAAATCGGTTTATTCTTTTTCATGAAAATTAAGTAGGACTTAATTCCACTTAGATTAAAGTTGATTTAATCCTCCCATTGAAATTAAGTAAGAATTAATTTCAAATAGATTTAATATCGCTTTGATTAAATTAATCTTAATCTTCTAATGGAAATTGAATTGGATTTAATTCCATGAAGAATAAATTACATCATATCAAAATTAAATTAATTGGATTTAGTTTTGTTGTGAACAAAATTAGATTTAATTGATTATGATATAGATTTTTTGATCACATAAAATTAAATTGAATTTAATTTGACCTCGATTAAATAGGATTTAGTCTTGGTGACAAAATTAAATGGGATTTAGTTTTGTAATAATCAAATTGGATTTAATTAACAAAATAAATTAGATTTATTTTATGCTCTTTTCACATATGTGCTTTTGTGATAAATGCTTGTTATATGTGATGAGATGCACATTTCATGGACTTGAATTTATGTTTTATTATGCATGCTTAAAATATATATGTTGATTAGCCCATTTGTTTGGGCCAATCTAGTTAGTCCATGAAAATGTGTAATAGTAGAATTGCTAGGTTTTTCTACGCTTTATATGCATGTTAGCATGATATGAGTTAATATGCTTTGTGAGACCTTGATTAAAATATTTAAAATTCTCCCAAAATTAAATGATACCGAGTTAGTAAAGGATGTGAGTCATCCTCTCCTTCCACTAAGCTTTCTAAAATTAAAATTACTATAGATGTGTAATGCTTCCCAGTTATGGGGGTTATGCATTTAGAAATAATTTGAAATTTTATTAAGTGCGTGGAATGCCTTAATCGAAGCATATTTCACCCCAGAAACCTGTTCGGTTGCAAGGTGAAATTCAAATGTTAGATTATAGGACTTAGTGGGAATGAACTCGGGTAGTTCACGAGTTTAGAAACCTGTTCGGTTGCGGTTTGGTGAACCATGGGGAAAGGTATTGAATCATTTATTGGATAAATTGGTGTATGACATGACACGTGAAATCCTAGCAAGTATACTAGGTCGTGCAAAGTAATAAAGTGGACTATTTAGCCCGGGGTGTATCGTCTCCACAGGGACAATTGGATTCAATGCTCGTAATTGCTATATTACCTATTTCTAAGCCAAATTAATTTATAAGATGATAGGTGTTTATACTATGAAAATAACTAAAGATAACTAAAATGATTATCAAGGTAATAAATCAAATGTGAAAAGGTGATTGGGTTATGATCCTACTATGTTCTATTCTATGTTCATGAACTCTCAATTATCCGGATTTTTAGAACGCTCTTGTTATGGCGAAACCCCCTAATGTATTTATTATTCAATCTCTTGAAATAACAAGCCTATACTAGTTAACAACTTCCTATATCTCTATAGTGAAGATTGAATTAACTAACATGCATTTAGGTTCGAAGGAATTCCTTGTTTACGAAGATCCTACATTCAATCAGGTCATCTTATCACAAAAAGCCACACAACGCAATCGATTCTATCTCTAGTCAATTGTTACGTTATGATGTTTGATTTTCGATCTCCCTTTATCTATCTCCTCTCGGTCTCAAGACAAAGCATTTTATCAAACACATGGTGATCAAGCATATGCAAGCATTAAGCATAAAATCAAACATGTAACAAGAATGTAATAAATCCGAAAATTAATCATTCATTAAACACAAAACATCACAAAGTATTCACATAACCCAACCACAAAGATGCTTAGCTCATACTTACAATAACAAATGATTCAACAATTCTATAAGACATAGTTGATAACTAATCAAAGAGAAAGAGTTGAATTACTCCCTATTACAAAGTGTGAATCCAAGCTTTGATGATGATGATTAGGATGATGAGGATGATGATCCTCTTCAAGCTTCCTTGGGTGGTGGCTGATATGTAAGGAGTCTAGGGTGTGTTTAGGGCATTTTCTAGGGTATCTCTCGTCCAAATGACCTGATGGTCTATTTATAGGCCAAGTCCGCTGCCTTGAACGCCGCGGCGTTGAACCTTCTGCCATGAATCGCCGCGGCGTTGGACGGTGAACGCCGCGGCGTTCACCCTACTGTCTCCGACGCCGCGGCGTTCCCAAGTGGACGCCGCGGCGTTGCTTTGTTTCCAACTTGTATGTCTTGCCTCCGGCTCTCACCCTTTGCACCGAATGTTAGCCAATTTTCACTGTTTTCGTCCTTTCTTCGATTGTGTCTCAAAAAGACCTGTAGTCACTTAACGCACAAATTAAACGCACCAATGGCATGAATCAAGCGATAAATGAACTTCAAAATGTAAAATCAGAGGGCTTAAAACGCGTGAAAACAACTCTTATCAACACCCCCACACTTAGCAATCGCTCGCCCTCGAGCGATTAACCAAAAAAAAAGACAGAAAACCACTAACAACAAAAAAAAAACGAAAAAGAAAACTACTGACTAAACTTGCTTTCGTGGAGTATACGATTGCACTTAGCTCGTGCAATAAGCCTTTAAACCTTTGAGTTGCCTCAAAGGACGAGTTATAGTCTCGTGAGGGTTTGCAGACGATATACCCACAAAATCGAAGGATTGTCAACCCCAACCAATCAACACAAATCAATATGATCAATAGTAAAACAATGCCATGAATTCTTCTTTTGAAGCTCCAATATTACATGTATACATATCAAACGCTTGCTCATGTTACTCTTGACTTGAAAGGATTATCCGAAGGGTGTAGTGATAATAAGTCTAGGTATTATAGTCAAATGGCATTTTTACCAATTCTCAGACATTCGTCCCATATCTATTAACTTTCGATTACTCATAAGGTACAAGAATTGAGGAAAAACCTCATAGCCATTTAAATTTCATCACTTTATTTGATTTAGACTTTCAATTTATGAAACTTTTGACTCTATTCACAAAAGGTTAGACCGTGTGCAATGCTTGGTTCCCTTAGGCTTTCTATGACATCCTTGTAACAAGCGTTAGGCCAATAACTCCCAAACCAGACGGCTTTAGGGTATTAAGTGTAGAGACACTTCTACGGGCTTAATGACTCGAATGTCAAAGGCCACGAAACAAAACTAGGTCCTTATTTCTATTCAAATTCCATTGGCTTGAGTTGAGCTCAAATTAGCATAACAGTGTAGTGTATAGGCATGTTGCTTTTCGCCTCCAGTACATATTAAGCCTGACTTTGTAAGTCATGCCAATCACCCGTGTGCAATATTGCTAAGCATATGAAGTCAACTTCTCAACTCATGATTCTAAAAAAAATCTAGGTCAATATTTCCGAGAAAAAGTCTTTAAGTGTTTCAAAATGGTTATCCACTCGACTCCTCTACCTTCGACTTATGTGCAATTGTGAATCATCTACGGACAATCCAATCTTATCTAGGGTCCTATGAGCAATGAAATGATATCTATAGTCCATTAACGTTCAAATTGATCAAGAATTCATGCAATTGTCTCACCCTTAATCAATCTTAATGCATTCATTTGACAGGTTCAAATCCTAAAGAAAATACAAAAATTTGATGCCTTGCTAAATCATATAATCTCATAAAACATGCAAGAAACGGCTCCTCACACTTGGACTAAATCTTATACGACTTACATAGTAAGCCCACCCCCACACTTGAGGGAAACAGGGTCCGCAATGTTTCAAAAAAAAATAAAAGAAAATAAATAAAAATAAAGAGAGAGGGGAAAAGGAGACACCCGTGAGAAGAGAGAAAAGAGCGGAGAGAACGGTGGTGTCGCGTATCCCGGGAAACAAAATGTGGCGCAAAACCTGGCCGAAAGACACTCAACGGAGCCATATAAACGTAAAGAGTCGAATAAACATCAACAAAAGAGCATGATAGAAAAAGAAAAACATGAAAACAAAAACAAACAATAATAAGCCCAATCATGAAGTGCAATGGTAACGCAAAACAATAATACGGTCAATCATAACAAAAGAAAGTAGATAAAACAAAAGGGGTGGGGAACGCTCAGACACTCGGCACAGCCCACTACTCATCCGACTCAGTCGCATCCCCATCACTGTCGTCCTCGATGTCATCAGCCTCATCATCGTTAGTAGCAGCCTCATCAGGTGCTCCGGCCGCCTCCGCAGGAGCATGGAGAACAGTAGATGGCTCGGGAGGTGGGGGATGCTGATGGAACGGGGGCAGCGGATCGAACTGTGGAAACTCGGGCCAAACCCTGGGCCAGGGGCTAAAGGCGTTCGCCCGGATGGCACTCTCCATAAACTGCCATCGGCACTGAGCATCCCAACGCGCTGCCAGGATGGCCTGATCAATCTGTGTAATCTGATTCTGTAAGTCAAGGGCCCACGGTGGAATATCAGATGTGGCCCCAGAAGCGGAAAAATCGGGTTGCGGATCTGTGCGTCGTATTGGAGCTGGTAAGGCAGGAGCAGAAGTAGATGCAGGGGCTGGACGGGGGTGGGTACGGCGACTGGATTGCTGAGTGTTGCTCTCGCCCTGGCTGATCTGGGTATAGGAAATGATCCGGCGGGGTACCTCAACATGCTCTATTGGGGAATACTGCACACCGGCGTGTTTGCATAAGGCGGTGATCAGCGACGGAAAGCAAAGATTCTTCTTATTACCCGAGCACTCAAGGATAGACTGAATGAGTTGGTTCTTGAGGAGTCGTCCCAAATTGATATCCAAACCCTGTTTAATTGCATAGACAACCTCTACGCGCTCGCGAATGGCGGTGCTCAAAGATAGGGTCGGAAGAAGACGAGCGCACACAAAGTAGTACCAAGTCTGGGCGTTGGTGCGGAGGTGAGATGCCTTTATCGACACGGGCCGAGAGTCTCTGAAACTAGTCCATTGAGTGTCTGGTTTGCAAAGGGCGGCGTGTAAGGCGGCATAGTCGATGTCTTGCAACCATTGCACAAACTGATCCTGAGGGGGAACGGTGACGTGACACACCGCATTAATTGTCGTGGAAGAGATGCTCACACGCTGACCCCGGACCTAAACAGAGGTTAATCTGTGAACATCGTCAGATTTCCCAGAAGCATTTGCATAGAATTCTTTGACTAAAGGAATGATCGCCTCCCCGGGCTGTGTAGCAAATTCAAACCAGCCACGCTTGTGTATGTTCGACCTAAAGGGCTCCATGGAGCAGTCCAATGCCCTTTCATCAACCACATTTTTCTTAGTTAATACCTTGGAGAAACAGATCGATGCGGCGAGGCTAACAAATTTAGCTATATCGTACGGAGCCTGGGCCGGAGTGTCGCTCTCAAGGTGACCAGCATCCAGATCGTCACCGGGTGGGTCGACTGGAGTAGAAGTACTAGCCTTGGCCTTACCCTTCGCTGCCCGAGAATGACGAGTTCTCATCTCAAACCTCTTAACAATATTTAACAGTCCGCGAAAAGGGAGATCCTATGTACCCACACAACCGAAATCACCCGAGCACCCTCAAACTGCTACAGAAAATTAGTCCCACACCCAAATGAGGTACAGTTCAACATTCCACAACAATTCACAATCAACAACCACGGAAATTAAACCAGCTCGGATAATTGTTGTCGGACAAGTCAATAGCACCTTGATAACAACGAGCCCCCACAATGAAATCAACCGATGACAATGCTCAAACACCCAAAAATAGGACAAAAATCCCGCAAATGAACATGAATTTGCACCCCACAATCAACCACAAATCATTCACGAATCTGAATCCAAAAATGTGGACAAATAGCACAAATTAATGGATGAAGTGGTACTTTACCCAAATAAGAGTAAAAAGCAAGTCAACATCTGGTGTGGTCAGACAACTTCAGCGGCGGTGGTGGTGAGTCGCGGACGGCGGCGGCGTAGCTTGGAAGATGGATTTTTGATCCGAAAATTTTGAATTTTGATCGGTGGAAAAGGTAGGGAATGAGATGGGTAGAGTGTATTTAAGAAGAATTTGGAAGATATTGAGTGGGGTGGGAGTAATTTGGATTCTTGTGTGGGGGTGAAAATGGGGGGTTTTGTGGTGAAGAGAAGAGGGTGTGAAAGTTGTGAAAAAATCGCACCAGGTTTAGTGTTATACCCATAGAACGCCGCGGCGTTCATTTGCCAACGCCGCGGCATTTGTTGTCCAGTAGGTCCAACGCCGCGGCGTTGGTTTTCGAATGCCGCGGCGTTGGTTGTCCAGTAGGCCCAACACTGCGGCATTGGTTATAAAACGCCGCGGCGTTTACCTCCTATGGTCCGAGTGCTTGGGCTTTGGTTCAAAATGACGCCGAAATGTCCCCATATTGCTTCAAGCGCGTCGATAGAGGAAAATAACAGCTTCTCTTGAACGATAGCCAAAGCGTTTGTTCAATTGGACAACACCACGCTTTACCTTTAGTATGAATTGTAGCGGTTGCTTTCGTCGAAACGTGCGGATGAAAGGAAGACCTGCGAATAAGATGAAAGCATTACTTATAAAAAAAACAAAACTAAAATGGAGAATTAGACAAAACAAAATGAAGAACTTGGGTTGCCTCCCGAGAAGCGCTTGTTTATAGTCATTAGCTTGACGTTTAAAGAGGGGGTCACGGGGATGGATCTTGGAGTGGGACGGTGTGTTTGTCCTTGCTCCAACCTTGATTAAATTAATGCTTCAACCTGTGCCCATTTACAGTAAAAGTACCCTTTTCCTCGTCGTGAATCTCAATAGCCCCGGATGGATAAACCTTTGTGATAATGAAGGGCCCTGACCACTTTGAGCGGAGTTTTCGCGGAAAAAGTCGCAGGCGAGAGTTGAAGAGAAGTACCACGTCGCTAACCTGAAATTCCCGAGGTGTGATCCTTTGATCATGCCATTTCTTTGTTCGTTCCTTGTACAACTTGACATTCTCATATGCCTCATGTCGAAATTCATCAAGTTCATTGAGTTGGAGTAACCTGTTTTTACCTGTAGCTTGCATATCAAAGTTAAGCATTTTAATAGCCCAATATGCTCTATGCTCAAGCTCGACAGGTAGGTGACAAGCTTTCCCAAAAACAAGGCGGTAAGGTGACATGCCTATTGGGGTTTTAAACGCAGTTTTATATGCCCAAAGTGCATCATCTAGCTTGAGGGACCAGTCCTTCCTAGAGGAACTAACTGTTTTTTCTAAGATGCGTTTTATTTCCCTATTCGACACTTCTACCTGTCCACTCGTTTGAGGGTGATACGGGGTAGAGACCTTATGTGTGACACCATATTTTGTTAAAAGAGCATCAAATTTTTTGTTCCGAAAATGTGTGCCACCATCGCTAATAATTGCTCGAGGAGTGCCAAAACGAGTGAAAATATGCTTCTTTAAAAATCGTAGCACTACTCGAGCATCATTAGTTTGCAATGCTTCCGCCTCAACCCACTTAGACACATAATCAACGGCTACAAGTATGTACTTGTGGCAATGAGAAGTAGGGAAAGGTCCCATAAAATCAATTCCCCACACATCAAAAAGTTCGCATTCAAGCATATTATTTAAAGGCATCTCATGCTTTCGAGAAATATTGCCAACACGTTGGCATTTATCACACGATGCAACAAAAGCATGGCTGTCTTTAAATAAAGTAGGCCAGAAGAAACCCGATTGTAGCACCTTGAGGGCGGTCTTAGTGGGTCCGAAGTGTCCTCCAATGACACCATCGTGACAGTGGCGCAAGATAGACATTGTTTCCTCGAAGGGAACACACCTCCGGATAATACAATCTGCGCAAACTTTAAACAAAAAAGGATCATCCCACAAATAGTGCTTAGCTTCAGATAGGAATTTCTTCCTCTGATGATAAGTAAGATCTGGGGGGAGATCCCTCGTGACAAGATAATTCGCAATATCAGCAAACCAGGGGCGGGGTCCATTAACGATGGCATAAAGATGTTCATCCGGGAATTCTTCTAAAATTGGTGTGGTATCTAAACTATCTACCCGAGAGTCCTCAATTCTAGAAAGGTGGTCTGCAACAACATTTTCTACCCCCTTTTTGTCTCTAATTTCTAGGTCATATTCTTGTAACAACAAAATCCACCTAATCAATCTTGCTTTTGCATCTTTTTTAGAGAGGAGGTATTTAAGAGCTGAATGGTCGGTGTATACAATGACTTTACTCATGACAAGGTATGAATGGAACTTATCAAAAGCAAATACGACAGCTAGTAACTCTTTTTCAGTAGTTGCATAATTCTGTTGTGCATCATTAAGTGTCTTACTCGCGTAATAAATTGTTCGAAATACCTTATCCGTGCGTTGACCAAGGACTGCACCTACCGCAAAATCGCTTGCGTCACACATTAGCTCAAATGGGAGACTCCAATCGGGTGCCACTATCACGGGGGCCGTAATCAATTTGTCTCGAAGAGTGTGAAATGCCTGTAAACAAGAAACGTCAAAATCAAATTGTGCATCTTTCACGAGGAGATTAGATAGAGGTTTCGAAATATCTGAAAAATTCTTAATAAACCGTCTATAAAACCCGGCATGACCCAAGAAACTCTTCACTCCCTTGACAGATGTGGGAGGAGGAAATTTCTCAATAACTTCCACTTTAGCGGGATCCACCTCAATACCCTTGTGTGAAATACGAAGTCCCAAGACTATGCCTTCTTGTACCATAAAGTGACACTTCTCCCAATTTAAAACAAGGTTAGTATCCTCACATCTCTGTAAAACCAATGATAAATTATGCAAACAAGCATCAAATGAAGAGCCAAAAACAGAGAAGTCATCCATGAATATTTCAATGAAATTTGGAACCATATCATGAAAGATAGCCATCATACAACGCTGAAATGTGGCAGGCGCATTACAGAGGCCAAATGGCATTCGTCTATAAGCAAATGTACCATAAG
Source organism: Buddleja alternifolia (assembly GCA_019426215.1). Lineage (NCBI taxonomy): Eukaryota > Viridiplantae > Streptophyta > Magnoliopsida > Lamiales > Scrophulariaceae > Buddleja > Buddleja alternifolia. The sequence goes on along the minus strand of CM033393.1, from coordinate 24,532,497 downwards.
GACAAGTGAAAGTCGTTTTCTCTTGATCCTCCGGTGAAATAGCAATTTGATTATAACCCGAATAGCCATCTAGAAAACAATAGAATTCATGTCTGGCTAACCTTTCTAGCATTTGGTCAATGAAGGGGAGGGGAAAGTGATCTTTTCTAGTAGCATCATTTAATTTCCTATAGTCAATACAAACACGCCAACCTGTCACGGTGCGAGTTGGGATTAACTCATTTTTCTCATTTGAGATAACGGTTATTCCTCCTTTCTTTGGCACGACTTGGGTTGGGCTTACCCATGCACTATCTGAAATAGGATAAATTATACCTGAGTCAAGCAATTTAATCACTTCCTTTTTTACTACCTCTTGCATCATTGGATTTAATCTACTTTGAGGTTGGATTGTGGTCTTGTAATTGTCCTCCATTAAGATTTTATGCATGCAGATAGCTGGACTGATTCCTTTGATGTCTGGGATTTTCCAACCGAATGCCCTTTTGTGAGTCCTCAATACTCGTAACAGTTTTTCTTCCATGCTTCCTGTCAAAGATGAAGAAATAATCACAGGTAAAGTTTCTGAAGTATCAAGGAAAGCATATTTCAAATGAGATGGTAAAGGTTTGAGTTCGAGTGTCGGAGGTTCTTCTATTGATGGTTTTGGTGGAGTGGTCAATGGGCGATCTAGAGATTCAAATCTTGGTCGATAACTCCGCTTATGAGGTGGATTGGCCTCAAGGCTAGCCAACGTCTCTTGTAAGTGCTCCAAATCGGTCTCATTGTCCATAAGACCAATTAAGCAAGTTTTTAATAGGTCATCATCATTATGGAACTGAAAATACTCAACAGAAGCATGATCAACAATATCAATAGAATAACAAGTAGGGTTAGGGGAAGGATGCCTCATTGCTTGATATACATTAAAAGTAACCTGGTCATCCCCTACTCTAAGTATGAGCTTACCATTTGCGACATCAATTAAAGCTTTACGCGTATTCAAAAATGGGCGTCCCAAAATCAGTGGCATCTCGACGTCCTCTTCCATATCCAATACTATAAAATCCACCGGAAAGATGAACTTATCAACTTTGACTAGCACGTCTTCTACCATCACCCTTGGGTACTTAATGGATCGGTCCGCCAATTGGAGAGTGACGGTAGTAGGTTTTGGTTCTCCAAGCCCTAACTTCCTGAAAAGAGAAAAAGGAAGGAGATTAATACTCGCTCCTAAATCGCATAGAACTTTAGATAAAGTAAGGGAACCAATTGTGCAAGGAATTGAGAAACTCCCTGGGTCTTTAAGCTTAGGGGGAATCTTATTCTGAAGTATCGCGGAACATTCCTCGGTGAGTGCAACGGTTGCATGTTCTTCAAGCTTGCGTTTGTTTGAAAGAATTTCCTTGAGAAATTTAGCATAACTTGGCATTTGGAGAATAGCATCTGCAAAAGGAATGTTAATGCGCAATTGTTTAAACATTTCTATAAATTTGAGAAATTGAGCATCCAGTTTCCCCTTTTTTAGTGCCAAAGGAAAAGGTGGTCGTGGTTGTACAGGTTCAGGAGCGGTGCGGGATGCAGATCCGCTGTTTTCCAAAACAGGTGACTGTGTCGCGGCATTGGGCCGCAGTTCGGATGTGTGCCGCGGTCCTGTGCCGCGGTCCTCTTCTGAAAAATTGGACACTGGAATTTCAGACTGCGGTTCAGTGCCGCGGTTCAAGTCGGATTCTTGGAGATTTTCAGCACCAATGTTTTTACCACTTCTCAATGCGATGGCCTGAACCTGTTCTTTCGGGTTTTTCTCGGTGTCGCTAGGTAGCGATCCCAGTGTTCTACCTGAAAGTTGACTAGCCAATTGTCCCAATTGAGTTTGTATGTTGCTCACATTAATTTCAAGGTTGTGACACCGTTCATCATTTTTCTTGATATATTGGAGCATCAATTCCTCAAAACTCGGTTTCTTTTCTTGTGGTTGGTAACCTCCTTGTTTGTGAAATGTGTTGGGTTGAAAACCCCCTTGGCGTTGAAATGGCGGTCTATCACCGTGTGTTTGAAACCCGGGAGGTTGCTTCACCACATTGTTGTTGTTACTCCATGAGAAGTTCGGGTGATTTCTCCACCCCGGGTTATATTTTTCTGAAAATGGGTCGTTTTGTGTCCTATTTGAATTTTGCACATAATTTGCATCTTCAACACATTCGGGTAGATAAGATTGACTGCCATGTTGACACTCCGTAAGGTGATGATTTCCACCACAATTTTCACACAACGTTTTCACTTGGTTTACCGAGAAATTCATTGCATCCAATTTCTTGTGCAAAAGTTCTACCTGATTAGCTAGTGAAGTGGAAGCTTCCACTTCATAAACTCCGCTCGCCTTCTTTGGAAGTATTACTCTCTCGGTAGGCCATTGGTAGTTGTTTTCCGACATTCTATCGATCATTTCCCAAGCCGCTTGTGGTGGTAAATTCATGAGTGAACCACCCGCAGCTGGGTCAAGATGAGTGCGAAGGCCGGGTCCAAGGCCTTGATAGAAGATGGTCACTTGAGTCCAAACGGCAAAACCATGGTGAGGGCATTTTCGGAGAAGTTCCTTGAATCTCTCAAGTGCTTCATAGAGTGACTCTCCCTCAATTTGTCGGAAACCTTGTATCTCGACTTTAATAGCGGCTGTCTTCCCCGGTGGAAAATACTTACTTAGAAACTTCTCCACCAATTGGTCCCAAGTATGAATGGATGCCGTTGGCAATGAGTCAAGCCAAGCTCTTGCTTTATCCCTCAATGAGAACGGGAAGAGTCTCATTCTAATAGCATCATCGGTCACTCCATTTTGTCGAAATGTGCTCAAATAGCTAAGGAACTTGGTAATGTGAGCATGTGGTGACTCATCCGCCGTACCCCGATATTGTTCATTGGAAATGAGTTGAAGAATAGCCGGTGAGATTGTGAAATTGTTTGCTTCTACCGTGGGTAGTACAATAGCACCAGCGGCTCCATGAACAGTGGGTTGCATATAATCACGTAAAGGACGGGGAGCTTGTTCTTGTCTTTGTGCTAAGGTGGCAGCAACAGCGGCTTGAATCAAGGCTTGAATTCCCGGGTCCTCTAGATTGACGGGATTGTTCCCTTCCATTGCCTCAAATTGATTCTCGTTTTATTTTTGTGCTCGTCTTTTTCTATTGAAAGTTCGCTCGATCTCCGGATCAAAATCTTCAAGGTCTCTTTGAGATGTGTGGGTCATGCACTACTCAAAGAGATCAACCTAACAATAGAATCAAAAGAGCCAAATTTCAAACGTAGAGATAGCAAACCAAAATGTAAAAACAGCAACTTAGTCTTAGAATAGATAAGTGAATTACAATTTTAAATAACGCAATTGTCCCCGGCAACGGCGCCAAAAACTTGACACGTGAAATCCTAGCAAGTATACTAGGTCGTGCAAAGTAATAAAGTAGACTATTTAGCCCGGGGTGTATCGTCTCCACAGGGACAATTGGATTGAATGCTCGTAATTGCTATATTACCTATTTCTAAGCTAAATTAATTTATAAGATGATAGGTGTTTATACTATGAAAATAACTAAAGATAACTAAAATGATTATCAAGGTAATAAATCAAATGGGAAAAGGTGATTGGGTTATGATCCTACTATGTTCTATTCTATGTTCATGAACTCTCAATTATCCGGATTTTTAGAACGCTCTTGTTATGGCGAAACCCCCTAATGTATTTATTATTCAATCTCTTGAAATAACAAGCCTATACTAGTTAACAACTTCCTATATCTCTATAGTGAAGATTGAATTAACTAACATGCATTTAGGTTCGAAGGAATTCCTTGTTTACGAAGATCCTACATTCAATCGGGTCATCTTATCACAAAAAGCCACACAACGCAATCGATTCTATCTCTAGTCAATTATTACGTTATGATGTTTGATTTTCGATCTCCCTTTATCTATCTCCTCTCGGTCTCAAGACAAAGCATTTTATCAAACACATGGTGATCAAGCATATGCAAGAATTAAGCATAAAATCAAACATGTAACAAGAATGTAATAAATCCGAAAATTAATCATTCATTAAACACAAAACATCACAAAGTATTCACATCACCCAACCACAAAGATGCTTAGCTCATACTTACAATAACAAATGATTCAACAATTCTATAAGACATAGTTGATAACTAATCAAAGAGAAAGAGTTGAATTACTCCCTATTACAAAGTGTGAATCCAAGCTTTGATGATGAAATTGATGATGATTAGGATGATGAGGATGAGGATGATGATCCTCTTCAAGCTTCCTTAGGTGGTGGCTGATATGTAAGGTGTCTAGGGTGTGTTTAGGGCATTTTCTAGGGTATCTCTCGTCCAAATGACCTGATGGTCTATTTATAGGCCAAGTCCGCTGCGTTGAATGCCGCGGCGTTGATGGTCGAACGCCGTGGCGTTGCTGGTTGAACCTTCTGCCATGAATCGCCGCGGCGTTGGACGGTGAACGCCGCGGCGTTCACCCTACTGTCTCCGACGCCGCGGCGTTCCCAAGTGGACGCCGCGGCGTTGCTTTGTTTCCAACTTGTATGTCTTGCCTCCGGCTCTCACCTTTGCACCGAATGTTATCCAATTTTCACTGTTTTCGTCCTTTCTTCGATTGTGTCTCAAAAAGACCTGTAGTCACTTAACGCACAAATTAAACACACCAATGGCATGAATCAAGCGATAAATGAACTTCAAAATGTAAAATCAGAGGGCTTAAAATGCGTGAAAACAACTCTTATCATGACACCACTTTGAATAATCATTAGGCCAGAAATCGATTAGGTTGCAACCCACTGAATTATTTGAAGAACTCAATACTCACTACGAAATCTATCCAACGAGATTTCTGAAAGCTGCAGAGGGAGTGCAATGTTTCGAAAAATATAGTGGGAGCCAAGTAAAATTAAAGTCCTAGTTTTACTTATGTACAATATAAACATCCTAATTGAATCTTCTTTATTTTCTGCGTTTATTGTATATCTCTCTTAGAAATTAACCCGTTTCAAATTATGCTTGAGAATTTTGTCTATACTGGCCTAACCAAATCAATAGACTTAGAAATTTGAGGAAAGTCCTCAGTTCAGAGTCATTGATTTGTATGCTTGAAGCAAACATTACTCAAGTCTAAGAATGAGACGAAGAGTAGGGTTCAAATATGAGGCGCACTGGACATAGAACCATGTGTTTTGGAAACAACTATTTTATGACCGGTTTTCTCAACTTTTTGTATTCTACATTCTAGAGCTAGTGCTCATGATTGAAAAATTAGAAGAAGTACAAAAGTTAGGGAAACAAGAGGTGATCACTATTGGAACCAGACATGGTGTCGGGTGTATCCAAATAAAGTCCACCTCTATTCTTTTATAATTTTGAACACATTTGAATAATTGATCAGTTTTATCAAATGGCATTAAGAAAGTTATCATTTTCTGACTTGGTCAAGAAATGGTACTTTTTTAAGTTTGGTAATAACTTTTATTGCATTTATTTTGGAAATAAGTGTGGGAACAATACATCCTTACTAAAATTGTTAACACGATTTGAAAGTTTGGAATTAGTATACTGTGAACACATAAACTAGAGAACGTAGTATGCTAGAAATAAACTGGAAGAATTGTTTGGCACCTAAGATTAGGTCATGCCTTACGAGCATAAGATTCACTAGTTAGGATAAACGTGGGGGTACAAGCCCATTGAGATTGGATCCCTATCCAAACTTAAGAATCTTATCTCATAGGCAAGATGATCAAATCTCCCTTCACAGGGAACATATTAAATGGCCGCTTAAGTTCTAAAGTTTGTGCGTACTCACGTCTATGGTTGAATATATGGTATCTTAATAAGACACTACAATTGGATTGTAATGTCAAGTGTATGATTTCCTAATTTGACCCGTTCCTAAAAGAACGTAACATAGTTTCGTAGTTGACCTTTCTAGCGACTTTACAAATGAATAGGGTAGTAGTATGCAAGAATGAGACATTGTTGGACATGACTCATTCTGCTAAGCTACATAGAATTACCCAATTCATAGTGACTCTTGCGCTACTCATAGGTTCATCTTGAATAGATGTCCCTCCAAATTCATTCCTAAGGAACCATATCAGATGTGGCGCCAATGGAAGCCTGATCTTAAACATGTGACGGTATGGGAATTCCCAACGTATGTAGAAAAGATAAAGGTAAAGAATCTGGAGGCTTAGTCTTTAAAAGGACGTTTTGTTTGTTATCCCAAAGATTCAGTGGGAGAACTCTTTTTACCTACATGATGATCAGGGGATCATTAGGGCCTTAGAGGTCTGTTGTCTCGAAGATAAGATCGTTCGAGAAATTGGAGAAGGTGGAAAGATTATACTAAAAGAATAAAGGAAAACATCTTAGGACACTACTATTCAAAGAACCAAACTAAGCCCATTAAAACAAACCACCAACGATTGATATGGAAGAGTCTCTCAGCTGCCTGAGAGAAGTGGTTGTCTACTACAAAGAAAGTATAGGATGAATGATGTAGCAGAGGAGAACCAAGGACACAATCCCTCTACCATGAAAAATTGATGGTAGATATAGACTCTACGAGAAGGTGTCAAGGTTATGAAAGTAAAGATGGATTAGATGTCTTTGAATCAATCCTGGACTCTAGTAGATTGCCCCAAGAGTTTTGAACTCATCAGAGGTGAATACATCTACAAGAGAAAGATTGATTCGAATGGCGAGGCCAGGCTGATGGCGAAAGGGTGTAATCAAAAGAAGGGTATTGACTATGAGGAAGCCCCTTTTCCACAACTAAAATCAAATCCATTAGAATCTTACTTTCGATAACAACATACCAATATTATGAAAATCTAGAACTTGGATGTGAAGACTAGTTCATAAATAGATTCCTCTAGAAGGACATCCATTTCGAACAGCCCAAGGATTTCACATTTGAGGTTGATTATCATAAGGTCTACAAGCTATATGAATCCATTTATGGATTTAAGCGGACCTCTCGTAGTTAGAATCTTCACTTTGATGACATAATTTGGAAATATGATATCATCTAAACGAAGAGAGACCATCTGTGTGCAATAAGGTCAGTGGGAGCGAGATATCATTTTATGAGAAGTGATGTGGGCTCATTGACTATGTCAAGACATAAACATCAAACATGTTCTCCATGAAAGACTTGGGAGAAGCCATCTTTATCCTTATAATTTGCATCTATGAAAATAGGGCGAATAGGATAATGGACCCTTCCCAAGCCCTTTGCTTAGAATAAATCCTAAAGCAATTTAGGAAGAAGATCTGAGAAAGGGCTCTTGCTTAGAGAGGAAGAGCAATGGGTAGACAAAAATATATCATAAAGTACTTGAGAAGAACTTAGGATATATTCTTCGTTTATGCCCATGGAGAGCTGATAGTGGAAGTTTTATACTTACTCGGACTTTGAGTCTAACAAAGGAAATTAAAAATTCCACTTTGGGTTAGTATTCACCCTCAATTGTGGAGTAGTAACTTTGAAAAGCTCCAAGTACAATACTCTACTACTGAGAATGAATATGAAATGCCTTGGAGCCTTGGAGGCTTTTAAAGGAAACTGTTTGGATTTGAAGTTTCTAATAGAACTTCTATTGATCCCTAACATGGAGCTTGCATTGTCACTTCATTGTGATAAAATAAAGCTCATGCGTATGAAAGGAACCTAGGTCCCACAAACCCAGGCAAATGATGAGAGGTACAACATCTCTTAAGAGATCGTTGGAAAGGGCGATGTAGCCTTGTAGAAAATAAGCTCACCCGTTTAAACGGCTGACCCACTCATTGGGGTATTGTCACAGGCGGTGCTAGAGCGACATCTTTTAAAAAATGGGTATTTGATACAACAACGATTGGCATTGAGTGCAAGTGGGAGATTGTTGCGAATGTGCCCTCGATGCCAACGAGGAATTAGAATATGAGGCACGATTTTATATTATACAACCTCTAATTAATATAAAGGAAATATTATGTTGTTCATATAATTCTTGATGGCATCTATAAGTCTTAAATGAACAACTAGTCCATGTGTGTCAAGGCAAACATTCGCACTCCTTGAGGAGATGGGCACTGGAAGAGTTTGATACTTGATCACTTAAATCATTCGCAAGTTAGAGAATCTCAATTGGGCATTGAGATTCATATAAGACTTGTATGACACATACTCTGAAAAAGGAGTGCGATTCGAACACTATGGGATAGTGGGAGTTTGTGTCATAGATACATTGATGGAATTAGTGTATTCGAAAATGGCTCATAGTAATCCGATCACATGGGTTTTTACTCAGTGACTGTCAATGATTGGATTACTGATTATGAAGGTATGCGTGAGCCTTAGACCTGAGGAGTTATGGTCACAGTGTGCTTGTGCGTTAGATTTTGTCACTAGAGTAGTTAGGCCCAATTCACCCATTGGTGGGGCCGACATCGAAATGCGTTCCAATGGGCAAGTAGCATGTGAGGTGATTATCAAGATGGAATTCACTGTCTCGAAAGTAAACGAGAAGTATCCTATGTGGTCATAGGTAAATGAGATTGAAAGTCTCTGGCCAGAGCTGATGAACTAACTCGTGTTTAGTGATCTCATATTACTATGATTCTTAAGCATAGCATCGAGTCCTGTGAGTTTGACATATTCCATGACTCTCACTTGATCGGGATACGTCAGTGAAGGGCTTATACTCATACGGTATCATAATCTAAAGGTTCGTAATGATATAATCATTTCGTACTCGGTTGGGCTACGATGTGGGCCACAGTGCTGGCTAGGTGTGACCCACATCCTTTGGTATCCTCCCATTGCCAATTGAGATGAACCTAGAGAGTCGCGCTATAAAGGAATAGACTGGGAAATCAAGTCTTGTATTTGGAGGGTGTTCTGGTAATTTGTCCTTGGGAAGGATGAATTAATTAATTGGACAAATTAATTTAATTAATTGTTTAATTGGATTAAACATTGGTAAGTTAAATTAATTAGTTTGAACATTTAATTGACTAGGTTAATTAATTATTTAGACTAGAATAATAATTAATTATTTGATTCATTAATTAATATTGATTTAATCAATATATATTTGATTGGATTATATATTAATTGATTAAATGAATTGGACTAAGTTGACTGGGTCAACATAGCCCAATTGATTGTCCAATGACCCATATGGGCGTGTGTGTGATCCGGTGGGCTTAAGTTGGAGGATTTATTAAATCCTCCAACACAAGCCAGATTACATAGTTGTGACAATTCACGTAACTGAAATCCTCCACCAGAAATACAAAGCAGAGGAGAAAACGTTTTCTTCTTCTCTCTTCACAGTACACTCGATCTCGCCTAGCCGCCATGGAGATTGGAGATGGAGATTCCCCGAAGTCTGTTCCTGCGTGATGATTTAGAGACGGTACAATTGAACCATTGGAGAAGATTGAAGATTCGCGAGGATCAAAGTTGAATACGCGAAAAGGTAAGTTTTTTGTATTCATGTTTTTCTCGTTTAAAATCGACGAAAGCCACGAATTGATCTTGGTTTGGGAATCCGGATCTGTTTTTCGTTTCCGCTGCGCATGCTCTACAGGATTCCCAATGGTCTTGTACATATTACTTGCATTGAACTACTTGCTATTGAAATGCATGTTTTGAAACTTGAGTATCATGCCACTCATTTTCCACTGTTACTATGAACGTAAATTTGTTTTTCACATAAATTTTAAATGATTTTTGATCAAAACTTTATCGTGCATGTACTAAGATCTTGGTGTCATACCAGCTATTGCTTGAATGCAAATGTCATTCTTACTTGTGGTTTGAATGAGCCTTTGAAAAATAGAAACTATTATTGAATTCACCTCATTAATTTATCATTTTGGGGTCTAAAAACTATTTTAAACAACTTTCACACGTACACTGGCACTCGCTAAGCCTTTGCTTACGTATTTCACTCCTTCCTTCCAGTTAGAGGTGACTTGAACAGTGGGACCGACTCGAAAGATCATGAGTGTAGACATGGACAGTCCTAGATGTGACAATTGCAAATTAAGACATCGATAGTAAGTTTATTTTATCCTATTGACGGTGTTAGGGTTGGGAACTTACTAGGAATTGTTGAGTTGTTTGGAGATTTTGGATTGAACTGTTGTTTGGATAGGCTCACGCTTTCAAATTTTGGCCCTTTAGGAACTAAATTTGGGGGCATGACATACACATAATTTATTAACAATCTCTTGCCAATGTTAGCCCCATTTAAAGCCACCACCTCATGTTCTCCCAACAGATGCACCACCCGCTCCGCAGCCCCATCTCCAATTCCTCAATATCCAGCTCCGCTAGCTCTCTCTACATCCTCTTCTTCTTTATTAGTCTCGGCCTGACTCATTTATCTTCATTTTGTACATTATCAGTGCCATTATGCGTTAAGGATGATGCCATGTAATTTCCTTCTCAAATGAACTCCTTAAGCCTCTCAACTAACAATCTTTCAAATGAATCTTGCTCATTACATGCATCTATGTATCCATAACGTACAACACACACGAACATGTGGAGATCCTTAGGATTTACTCTATGAAACAAGAACCTTCTTTCTATTGGTACTTTGCTGATTGGGAAGAACTTGAAAGACACAAAAATCAAGATCAAGTGAAGGGCTAGTATATTGTCTAAGTAATGTTTGAACATCGGTGGAATTCCATTTACCAAATCTGAGTCAAATATTATGAGTCCTGGCAACCTTTGAGAATTTGTGCATTGCATTATTTCCTCCATTATTTCTGGCAAGATTTTGTGATCAAGCTCAAAGTAGTCCTTTCCATACACGTAACTCCATGTGTACATGATCATCATTAGGACCAAAGCAAAGGCCAATGGTAGATAACCCCCTTGATCAAATTTGTAGAGAATTGAACTCAAATAAACTAGCTCGATTGTGCCAATGATCAAAACATATGAAATTACTAGTAGTACTTGTGTTTTCTAGATCATGATCATAATTAACACAAGAAATGTTAATGTAAGAGTCATCACGAACATTATAGCAATTCCTGCATTATGTAAAGAAATATACTAAACATAAATATTTTGGGAAATCATGGAAATGAAAATATTAAAAACAATCAGCAAAATGCAAGATAAGTAAATTTTACCGTAGGCATTGCCAATCTCTTCAGCGGTCCTAAATCCAAGAGTAACAAGAACACAAGCCAACGTAAGAAGGCAATTGATTTCAGGAATGTAAACCTGGCCTTCATACTTGTTGGATGTGTGGATGACTTTAACATGAGGACAGCATCCATGATAAAGAGATTGTTGGATTATAGAGAAAGTAGCTGATATCATAGCTTGACTTGCTATGATGGATGCCAACAACGTCAACACAAACATTGGTTCTGCAAATAGTGTCAATATTAATAATTACTTGATTTGACATTATACAGAGAGAATATTGATATCTTTGAGTAAATAAAACCTGGGATGGACTTATAGAAGGTATCCAGAACTAAAAGGTTGTTCTTACGAAGAAATGAGGCTTGTCCAGTATATGCTACTATGAGTGCTAGGTAAGTCACACTACACATGCTAATATGACTGCTGCCTATGCACACGCCGCCTCAGCGCGTTGCTGTTCGCGTGGCGAATAGCCGTCGCACAGTGGCGATGCTGTTCCGACAGCGCTGCCGGCGAAGGGAACCCCCCCTTTTTTTTAAAACATAAAAATCCAGCCCTTCAATTTCAAATTAATTCCAAATCAATGGATCCAGAAATTAAACAGAAATCCAACCAATTCTAATATGCAATAAAAACTTATTTAAAGCATGTAAACACAAAAAGAATTCGAGCCATGTCAAAACCTTGACTCTGATAGCACTGTTGGGATCGGTATAACCCCGGGAATGTTGGCGCAGCGGAAAATACAGATTTTAGAAATAAAGTGACATCTCCAAATTATGGCTAGGTAGACATGGTACCATCGGATTCAAAAACTATCCTTAGAGAAAGTTTTCACGTGTTTACCTCTTGAAGAACTTAACAACAACTTCTTTTTAAGCAACTCCCTACTACAAAATCCCGAACGAGCTTGCCCTAGCACCCTAAGTGTTGCACCTCTGATGTATCTACACCCTAAATCGTACCCTCGATTATCTCCACCAGGGCTAGCCAAGAAAATATCGAATTTTGGTTTATGAGAAAAAAGGGTTAGGAATTTATTTAGTGTTCTTCGTACTCAACACATGAGTTGGAAGAATTCTTTTAGAAAGAAAAGGAAGGAGAGAATAAAAGACTTGAGTGAATTTTTAATCACTTCATTAACTATTTTCAAAAGGGTGAAATACACACACACACACACACACACATATATATATATAGACTCCACACAAGTGGAAACTCACACACGCACACACACCTCTTCCCTTAATTAAGGGAGGCATGCGTGTATATGTGTGTGTATATATATATATATTTATATATATTATTTTTACTTTTTTTATTTTCTTTCCTCAATTAGTTGGACTCCTTTCCAACTAACTAAATATTCCATATCTATTCAATATCCTTAATATATATTTTATAAGATCTATCCTTTTAATTAGTTATCTTAACCAACTAAAAGATCTTACCAAACATATTATAAGATATATATAAACTTGGTGAACAAGATAAATCTTTGTACCAATATTCTATGCACACATGCACACACGCATGTGTACATATATTTCTTTCATTAATTAATTAGCCCGTCCCAATTTAATATTCAAATATTAAATTATAGGACCATTAATTAATACCAAATAATAAATTTCTTTTTCTTGATTAATTAAATTTATTTTATTAATCCCTCCATTAATTCACAAAGAATTAATTAGCCAATAGGTACTACACTAAGTTATTTGTGTGACCTCTCAAGCTCATTCACAAGCTAGCAATAAGTCCTCCCATAGGCTAGATTAATTATTCTTAATAATTAATTAGATCTTGGATTAATTTCACCAAATTAACCCAAAGCACCTATTGGTAGTGGATCGATGTCTAGCAATGTCGCCATGACTTCCTAGATATTAACGATGAAAATCAAATCTATCCGAGTTATGATTTTCATGTGAGTAAAATCCCTACATCAGTTTTCCGTCTATGGTCTAGGGTATGGTGACGGTAAAACCCTCATAACATTAGAAACTATGACTGTGTTGTGACATCTAATGATCCAGTCTTCTAAGACAGGACTACCAATCCCTTTTAGAAGATAATTACTTTGATCAAGGGCTTTCACCGACCATTCGATTCTCGGAATAACATAGGAAACACCGGGTGCTTGACCCTGGATGAATTCCTCGACGACTGCCACTTGTTCTGCTGTACTACCAAACTGTACAGAACATACTCCCCGTATGACTCTTCTGGAGTGCACATGCATATCAAAGTATAGTGGTTAATACCCTTTCCGATCCAATGACATCTCAGGTCTAAGGACTAATCTCACACTACGAAACTCAAGGACTCTATGTTCGACAGCACCTATGAGGAATCCTTAGTGGGGCCGTTCAATTCCATACTTATCCAAAGTATGAATCTTCATGCATGTATTGGCCAAACTAGCCATCGACAATGGAACACGTCAACCTCTTGGGAGAGTTATGTGCACGAACAAGTCTTGGCGAGGCCAGTGATATCCCACATCTCACAGCCAATATAACTTGGAACATTATTTAGGATTATGGTCTTTGAGAGCATTCCATAGGTATCCCGCCCGCTCCCCTAACCATATGTAATCCATGGGAACTTTATCTATACTATCATAAGTAATTAACAATAAAGAAGCATACCATAAAGAAACATTCAATATATTTAAAATAAGACTGTCATAATGTTTTACATTTAAGGTGGCAGAGTCCAAACAAATGGATCGCCGGTCACCTAACACTATCATGAGTGAGGTCAAAATTATTTGGCCAAAGCATGCAATGGAGTTTACTCATGTTAGACACAAGAGTAATCTTGTTGACCTCGACTCACTATAAATTTCAGCATATAGTGAAGTACTGTGGGTTCGACTACACCTAGGATATTAGAACAAAAGGTTTATACTCGTATAATATTCATAATAGGAAAGGTTTGGAATGATCTCAATCATTCGTTCTCAATTAAGTTACAATGTGAGCCACGTGACTGGCTAGGTGTTACTCACATGCTTTAGTATCCTCCCAATTGCCTTTTGAGACAAACCTAAAGAATCGTGATTAAAGGAATTGCAAAGAGAAAAAAAGTTTTAAACTTAAAGAGTTTTTTCGAATTTGATATTATTTAATATTAAATAATTAATTTATCATTTGATGATTTAATTAAATAATATTAATGAGTTAATTAATTTCTTAGAGGAATTAATTATAGAATTAATTTGTTCATTTATTTAATTAATTATTTATTGGATAAATATATATTAAAAGAATTGAATTTTAAAATAAAACGGAGCCAAGTGGGTGCACTAGCCCGGAGGCTAGTGCATGCCTAAAGCGGGCGTCCATCTATGACTTGGTCTTCCAAGGGTTTTTAATTCTTGTGTAGTATATATATTACTTAAAGAGAAAGAAAAACCCTAGCCTCTCTTTTACAGAAAAAGAAAAAAAACTCTATCAATAACTCTCCCACCTCTCTCTCTCTCTAGCAGTCGCCTGTCAAGGGAAAAAGAAAGAGGTTTTCAGCTTTGGATTCAGGCGTGGTGATTTAGAAGCAGCGACGTATTGGCTACTTGGATCAGATTTTTGAATAGACGCATAATCGGAAGAAATCGTAAGTTTTCTTTCTTTACGTTTGAATATGGAATTTCAAAGATGATCACTTTTTTGGGATTTTACTTTTCCACTTGCATTTTTATGATGTTTCCCAACAGTAATTTCCTCCAAAGGTTGTTAATCTTAATTCTTTTGAGTTTTTCCGGATGCAAAGTTTGTAAAGTTGATCATTGAAATTGAAAGATACTTTTATGGATTTTTCGAATATCAAAATTTATTTTAATGTGAGTTTAGTAATTTTTCCTAGAATATTTGTTGGATTACTTTGTAAGTTCAACGTGAAGCCCCCAATTATTTATTTGTCTATAAATATGGGACATGAACATTCAAAAGAAAGACAACCCAATTAAGCATAGGACTTAATTCTTAGAGACCGCAAACACGTTCAGGGGTTGATAGCGAATAATCAAAATATTATTTCATTTTGATATGTTAATGTACATGAGATACAGTTAGCCAATTGTATTAGCTATCCCGGGTATTGTAATATTTCCTGATGCAGTTTGATTATAATGATCAAGTAAAAATGTCATCTAAAGATTTCCACTATTGTACCCGACATGGTACGGACACACGAGTACTTTATATTATTTAATAAAAGTTTCCGGTCAAATTTAAAATACTAAATAAATATCAGAGGGGTGAGAATTTTATAATTATTGAAAATTTATTTTTTGAATATGAGAGAAACGGGAAGTTATTCTCATAAAATACTTTTAATAAATCAAATTCATGTTATAATATATATATATATATATATATATAAAAAAAAAAGAGTCAAAACAAGTTTAAATAACTATAATTTATATTACAACCACAAATATTTAATAATGTTAATTTATATTATTTTAATATACTTAAAATTATGAGTCTTAATTAATAGACAAAAAAATAGATAAATAAGAATGAAAAATGAAAAAAATTGCTAAGTTTAATTATTAATGATTTTATATTCTATTTGAATATTGTTGTTGTGAGTGTGTGTTGTGTGTTTATATAACTATATATATAAAAAAGCCACATATTCCCCTCCCCTAACAAAAAAATAAAAAAAAATCAGCAGAAGTTTTAATTTTCTCCCTAAAATCCGAAAAATCCTAAATTGGATGCAAAATCCCAATTTTTAAAAAGCCTAGATGACCAAATTGCCACTCTAACTGAAATTGCCACAAAATTGAAAGATGAAGGACTTAATTGCAAACAGAAAAAGAAAATGTACCACGGTTGCCACCCACCCTAACACACATCATGAAAATTGCAATTTTCCCAAGAAAGTTATATTAAAAAGTAATTTTAATATTTAAAGAGTGACTAAGGATGAATCTTGAAATAAATTATAACTACGTTTTATAGTATATGCGAGTCTACACAACGCAAAAATATGAATCTATGAGAAATTCTAATCTAGGATTGGTCCGGCCGAACCTAAGTGTAATTAAGAAAGTGAGAGAATTACACTTGTCATGTGATCGACTATTGTCTTCGTGAATTAAATAATGCAAGAGCATTTGGATCCACACAAGTGTTATTTTCGTATTGCAATTAACTCTTTTTTATTTTTTAGAATTTCAAAAATGCAACTAATTTTAATTTATGAAGATATAATATGGAGATATGAGAATGGTGATGCAATAGAATTAGAGCTATATCTGTAGATCAAACATAACAACAAATTGAAAAGACTATTAAAGCTAAATTCAGTCTAAATCTCATATATCATCCTCAGTTTAAGCGTTCTCTTGGGAGGCATGTCAAACACCTCGCTTCTTTGTCTCAAGATCTTATTTAGGAATGTATATGTATATGCATAATTTATTAACAATGTCTTGCCAATGTTAGCCCCATTTAAAGCCACCACCTCATGTTCCCCCAACAGATGCACCACCCCACTCTGCAGCCCCGCCTCCAATTCCTCAATATCCAGCTCCCCTCTCTCTACATCCTCTTCTTCTTTTTTAGTCTTACCCTGACTCAATTTCTCTTCATTTTGTACATTGCATATGCGTTAAGGATGATGCCATGTAGTTGCCTTCTCGAATGAACTCATTAAGCCTCTCAACTAACAATCTTTCAAATGAATCTTACTCATTACATGCATCTATGTATCCATAACTTACAACACACATGAACACGTGGAGATCCTTAGGATTTACTCTATGAAACAAGAACCTTCCTTCTATTGGTACTTTGCTTATTGGGAATGTTTCGTGTTTTCGAACAAAACTAGACTAGGGAAGGATTTCGAATAGTCGATCCAAGCCCCTTGACAATTCTCATCTTAGAATTGTCTATCAACCCCTGCCTATATATGCTAACGGTGGTTTACGTCTTATAAATTGTTTCGTAACGTGATATTTGCAATCAAAATATAATATACAACGCAATTCAAGTTATTGATAAAAACTTAAAAATATATCTCCATAGGGAATTCTTCGTTTGAATCACTTCAAATGCACAACTTGAATACAGATGAAATTGAACGTCTTCAAACACTACCACTAACTACCTTATGCTATGAAAATACAGAAGCTACGTTTAATCTAACTCTAGTTACTTCTACTGACTTAACTATAATTTACTTGAACAAATAATGAAAATGAGACTTCTTGCCGATTTTTTGTGTGCGTGTCTTTTTTTCTTTTTCTTCCGCATACATATACTTCTCGCCCTCCTTCTCAGGTTTTTTGCAGCCTCCACGTTCCCCACTTCTTCCGAAACTGTTAACAACTTCCCTTTTGAATTTATTTGTTGGCGCCTGTCCTTTATTGGATCTCCTTATGGCCTGGCTTTTCCTTGTCGTCTATGTCATTGGGCTCTCTCCACATTTAACCCATATTCTTTTCGAATTAGCTTTAGCTTTCAAAATTTGGGCTCCACTATTTGTAAGCCCATTTCACGAGCCCATCTGCTTCTATCGGGATTGTCGGGGTTATTCTCTTTTTTGGGCCGTATCCAAATCGTAGGCCCCAATCTAATTTTTTATAAAATGTAAGCAAATGCCCCCCTAATGCATATGAATGTTTCGAATTCATATGCATTAAGCAACATGTCCTTTTTTCAATTATGAGCATACATTTCAAACTCATGAGTTTCAAGTGATACGCTTGCTCTTTTGATTATGCGCGAATCATTTCAAATTCCGGGGTGGTTTAAACGACACGTCTAGTTCTTGAATACCCAGTACTCTTTAAAAGACTTTTCGCATTTTTGGCAGCTGCCATTAAATGTAACTGATGTGTCTCTTCCCTGTGAATGGTCGTTTCTCCAGTCCATCATTACTCTTTTAAGAAAGGGCGCGCCTTTTCATGATCGGGTGTTTATCTCATATATATATATATATATATGTCCAATCTTTCTTTTTTTGCTATTATCACAAACAATTCGTCTCCTTCATAGTCAACACAAGCAATAGCAACTATTTTCTCTCTTCTTCGAGCATCTTGATTTCTTCTACTACAATCCCAACAATGGCCGATCCTCTCTATAATCTCGATCTTCACCAGCTTTCCAACTTGGTTTCTCTTGAAACCCATTTGAACTGCAAAGACGCCCAAGCTTTATATGCTGTTATTCAAGATTTCTCGACGTATTATCGAGACACCAAGGTATCCACTATTAAACGCAATCATGAAATTCCTCTTTGGGATGCTTATCGTCAAGGCGAATCGATTGCCCATCTGGTCTTGGGTCCCCATTTCAAAGCTCAAGCTTTCAAACCTTCTCCGAAGGCCCTCTCTTTCTATCGCCGCCAATTGATTTCTCTTGGAATAATTCGAGCAAGCCCACTAATGGTTGGATAAGGGCTGTTGATGCATTTCCTTGGTTTGAACTACTCGAGCGTTTATGCCTGAAGTAGGAGGGTAATCGAATCCTAGGGCTAATTCGATTGGCCTGTTACCCTATCCTCCCGTTCGAACGAGTGATGACAAACGTAATGGTGTACTCGTGGCACCCTTCCTACAACTATTTCGTTTCACCCCGGGGTTTCCAATTGGTGACTTTGGAGGATGTCGCTCTTATTATCAGGTTTTCTCCGGTATTTCTCTTCCGGCTGGAGAGGCAGTAAGTGACGCCTCTCAACTTTTAGAATCCGCCGAGCAATGGCTGAGGTTGAATGGAAAAGGCAAAGGTTCGAATATTGCCTACACCCACCTAGTCAAACATTTTGTTAATTCTGAATACCCATTTACCCCGGTCGAGGAAGTACTTTTTCTTAACTTCGTTTTCTCTCAACTATTCATGAATGCTGGTTGCGCAGTCAACAAAACCTTCTTCATTTTATTCGCCAACATATCTGCGACGTTGGGGCCGAACGAGCTGGCCCCTCTCTTGTTAGCGCATTTTTACCGGATGATGTACCACTTACGCCGAGATCGGTCGAATGCTAACCGACTATCAGGCCCTTTATGGCTGCTTACTTGCTGGGCATTTTTGTACTACCCCGAACTACTCAACATTCGATTTTTTGAGGCCCTCGAATGGTTAATTCGAACAGAGTTTCAGCGTGGTCCGAAGAAGACCTTGGGATTCCAGTACAAACCTCTTCCTTCTTGGGTTTGTTATAGGGAGGCCATCATTAATCTTTTGGTCCCCCTCGACCGGATGCCTTACCTTATGGTGCTGAGCAAAATTTTTAACCCCATCCATGTAGGGATTTGGTGTCCTTTTTTCGAATTGAGGCACGGACAAGAAGTATCTCATTGGGCCCATACTGCTATGCCCTTGTGGTTGCAAGTCATAGATTCCCTCAATTTGTGCACCAATGACCAAGGTTACTAAAGGTCGATACTCTTCTCTCGAGACCTGCTCCTGGCCGATAATGCCCCTGGAGTCGAAGTCTATAACCCACAGGTAACATTGTTTATCATGTCAGTCATTATTCGTTTCTCATACCATCCGCTTACTCTTTCTAATTTACTTCTATTATTTCTGTACCTCCAGCTCTGTTCGTGGCAATTCGAGATAAACCAAAGCTTTGCTTGCGATTTCTAGGCACGTTGAATCATCCTTGGTCAGATAGGAAGTATCACTCATCTACTTCTCATCAAGCCAAAGTAGAGGCCATCATTCGAGATAAAAACTCCTGTAAAATGCCTCTTTCACTCATCCCAGCTTTCTGCAGAGTTATTCGAGTAGAAACCTACTTTCTTGATTTTTGGAACTCCGTATTGAAACGCTTCTATTCGAGACGGATTATAAGGAGGCAGATCACTACCCTCTGGCAATTACTAACAGGCGTCGTCGACTTATCTCCCCTTTCACAACACCTTTCTTCCCAGGTATTGAGGTTCTATTCTTTTATATCTTGAACTCTTCATTTACCTTTTGTCTAACGCTTTTTGCCTTTCTCCTTATCTTAATAGGATGCAGATTATATTATCCCTTACACCCTAACATCGGGGTGCAGATTCGAGTTATCGTTCCCCATTCGATCTTCTGCCCCTTCGGATCTGAGTCCTCCACCCGAAGTGATTACTTTTATCGCCCAAGGGGATCCTTCCGCGGATCCGTCCGCTGTAGAGGAAACTCGGCAGGGCTCACCTGTGGCCTCGGCCCCTATTCCTCAGAAACGTCGGTCTCTTAGGGCCCCTCGAATTGCACCTCCGAGTGTCTCGGCCGAGGATGTAACGAGTGATGAAGTGTACCCTTTTTCTCTCAACAACGAAGTGCGAAAACGCCTTCGTTCACAAGGTCCTTCCGATATTGATGGTAACTCCCTTTTTATGATTTCGAGTGTCTTTTCAAAATTTCCTATGAATTTGTATTATCCTTTGAACTTTTATTTTTCTAACGAATTTGAATATTTCGCATATTGCAGATCCAGTTGGGGGTTTGAATGGAGATGACTCTCCTGATATGCCCTTCTTTGGAGCAACTGCCGAGATTGGACCATCTGTTCAACCTGAAAGTGAGGTTGAAGATTTGTCCATGCCCCTGATGGGGAAACCTCGATTCGAGATGCTTCCTGAAACTTCCACATATAGAGAATCAGCCCCCTCTGGTTTGGGATTGGACCATATCGAAGGTATTTTTCTAGTCCCGACCAATGCTCTCCCTTATTTTTCTTTTGTGTATCTATCTTTTAATTCGTCTTTGATTATCTAATCCTAATAGTGCTTCTCGACAAGGCTTCTGCTTCTCCTTCTCGAGACGGAGATATTGATTCTCCGATGGACATTCTTCCGAGTCCATCGGCTTTCACTCTTCAAGTAATATTTTAATCTTCTCGTCAACTTATTCCACTCGAATGGTCATACAAATATAATCATGTGTTCTCTTCTCAGGGGTTGCTATAGACACATCCCCAACTATTCTAACACTTCCTTCCGCTCTTAGGTTTTCTTATTCAGCCCATGGGATCTCGAGTACTATATTCGTGGATCCCAACATACTTAGTAGCCTTGGGGCGGATTAAGTGGGGAACTTCAATCTCCACACTCTGCCAATCCCCTCTTCCTCGGTGCAGCTTGAATAAATCGAGGAGGAGCCAGTTTCAAGGCTCTTAATCTTTTTTGCCTACATACTATTTCAGTAGTCTACCCTCTTGCAGTTCCTTTTTCGATTGTTTCCGTGATTTTAGGGGCTAATGATGATCTCGAAACGGCCACTCCTGACCAAGGTCTCACTCCGGTGGATTTTCATTCTGCCCCTTCTGTTTCGACTTCAACGGTTTCTATTACCTCCGGTATCACTTCGAATCTTCCCTTGAGTCTTAATCTTTTCCTTCGACTTAATTCTTATAGAGTTCCTTTCATTTTCAGGTACTGGAACAATCCTCGAGGAGTTGGCACCTTTTTCCTCAAATGTGATGTCTACCTCGAGCTCTTCATTCGAAGGTACGGATATCTTGGGCTTATTTCTTAGGCTTCTTCTTCGCCATTGCAATCGAATGAGGTGTTGTATCTTTTCGTGGTGCAGATATCTTGGAATTTTCTCAAGTTGGTTTCAACGAAGTGCTTCATGACATTAGGGTTCGACCCACTGATCCCTTGTTGATTTCCAAGATGAAGTTTTACCCTGATGGGGTCTCTTCAAGATTGTCTGAGAAGTGGCTACCAATTTTCAAAACGACGCGTGAAGTGCTCAAAACCAGTCTTGACAACTTCCGCGCTATGATGGCCCAAGGGATCAACCCCTTCGAGGAAGAAGTATCCGTAGCTCATCATCAACAAATTAGCCATCTCCAGGATCGGACTGCTGCCCTGGAAAGCACTCGAGTTACTTATTTGCATGAAATCGCCTCTTTGGACGCTCAAATAGTCAATCTTCAAGCACAAAGAGAGCAGCTTGTTGGTTTGGTGACTCATATCGAAGAGGACGTGGCAGCCCTTAATGGTCAAATGACTCATTTAAACCGTGAGCTTGAGGAAGTGGTTAAACTAGCCCTTCAAGAACGAGATGCTTTCGAATCCTCATGGGATATTTTGTTTACTTGTTCGTAGTTTTTTAAGCCTTAGATTCTTCTTTGTTTTCCTTTATGTAATCATCGAATTATTATCATTAATGAAATTTTTTGCCGTTTCGGGCAATCTTTCGAGTATGATTTGCTTATTTACTTCCCATATCGTGGGCACGTAACCTTTTATATATCGTGCATTTAATGCTCGACCATATTCAATTCCATCTAAATAACACAGTTTATATGAGTTACCAGTTAACTTCTTTGAGGTCAGAAATGGACCTTCCCAAGTAGGTGACCATTTACCATAAAATTGGTCTTTCGAACCTTCTAGCAAGATTACTTTCCACACTAAGTCTCCTTTTTCAAAAGACCTTTCTTTTACTTTCTTATTGTAGATTTTTTCAATTTTCTTCTTTTGAGACTCAATTTGTCGTAAGGCTGATATTTGTAACATTTCGTGGTCTAACATTTCAATGTTCATGTTTTTAGTATATTCCTTCGATGTGAGTTGTGTTTGCTCCAAAATCCTTTTCGATTTTATATTGATTTCTATTGGTATCACGGCCTCATGTCCATAAACCAACTGAAAAGAAGATATCCCAAGACTATCTTTCTTGATCGTCCTTAGGGCCCACAAAGTATCGATCAACAATTCATGCCAATCCCTCGGATTATTGCTTATCATTTTTGAAATACAACCCTTAATCAACTTATTGGATGATTTGGCCGTCCATTTGCTTGTGCGTAATATGGTGTGGAATTGAGTAGCTTTATTCCGAATTGAGCCATATATTCGAGCTTCTTCGTGCTATTAAAAACTCTCGCCTAATCAACTGTGATAGATTATGGGATTCCGAACCGAGCTATTAAGTTTTCCTTTATAAAGTCGATCACCTGTTTTGAATTAATATTCTCGAAAGCCTTGGCCTCGACCCACTTCATAAAATAATCAGTCACTACCAAAATATAACTGTGCCGTTTAGACGAGGCCTGCTTAATTTCGCCAATGATATCCATAGCCCATCCTCGAAAAGGCCAGGGTTTAATTATAGATTTTAATTCGACCGTAGGTTGCCTTAAGATTTTGCCAAATTTTTGACATCGTTTGCATCCTTTGGCGTAATTTATACAATCCTGCAAGATTGTAGGCCAATAAAATCTGTATCTGTGTATCAACCATCTCATCTTATGACCTTCTTGATGAGCACCACAGACACCTTCGTGTGTCTCAGCCATTGTAATCAAAACATCTTCTAAATCGAGGCATTTTAACAAAAGCCCTTGAGCATCTTTCCTATATAACTTTTGACCGTCATAAAAGTAATGGTGGACCATTAACTTTAATCTATTCGAGAAGCCCCCTTGAGCCGGAGTTTTAAGATATTCAATAATTTCGAGGCGCCAATCATCGTTTTCTTTCATAATGACTATCTTGTTAACACTTAACTTTATTTGTTCGAAAGGTACTAACACCCTTGGCTCTAGTTGGATTGCTGTCTCGAGTAGACATGGGTTCACCTTGTATCCTGATGCCATCTGGGCCAAATCATTGGATATTTGATTATTTTCTCTCGAAACATGAGTAACTTTGACCGTTTCGAAATGTTTCAATAATTCGTGGACTCGGGCAAATGAGGCTATGGCCACTGGGCTTATACATTTAAATAGTCCCCTTACTTGATTTATGATTAACTGGGAATCACCTTTTATTTCGATGCTTTTAGCATTCATCTCGATTACTTTTGTGATTATTTTATTTGGGGATATAATATATATACCAATTCCTGCACTATTTCGAGTGCTAGAACCATCGGAATATAAAACCCATGGTATTAGGTTTATTAATACAACCTCGCCGTTATCGGGTAGTTCCTCTATTTTCAAAGGATGATTGGCTAGGAAGTCAGCCAATGCTTGGCCTTTTATGGCTTTTTGGGGTATATACACCAAATCGAACAGGAGTAAATTAAGACTCCATTTACTAAGCCGACCTTTTACTAATGGCTGATTCATCATGAATTTGATCACATCTGTTGGCGACACTACCTCTACAACATATGCAGAGAAGTAATGCCTTAGTTTTACTGATGTGAAATAGAGGCTGAGGCACCACTTCTCGATTGAAGTGTACCTTTTCTCGGCATCATTTAGTAATCTGCTCAAATAAAAGACTGCTTCTTCAAATCCTCTGTCAATTTCTTGTACCAAAAGGCACCCAACAGAACCTTTCGTGGCCGATATATACAGCCTTAATTTCTTGCCCTTTCGAAGGGGAATTAAAACCGGAGGTTGTGTCAAATAGCGTTTTATGGTCTTGAAAGATTCTTGCTGTTCTGTTCCCCAAACAAATTGTTCATCATCCTTCAGACGTAGGAGTGGGGAAAATGCCTCGGTTTTTCCTACTAAATTAGATATAAATCTTTTCAGGAAATTTACTTGTTCCAAAAAATGTTGTAACTCTTTCTTGTTTCCTACGGGCTTCGCGTCTATAATTGCTTTAGATTTATTTTGATCTACCTCGATGCCTCTATTATGGATTAAAAATCCTAAGAAGTTCCTAGCCTTCACTCCGAAAGCACACTTTAAAGGGTTCATATTTAAATTAAAACGTCTCATTCGTTCAAAAGTCTCGATTAAAGACTTTATATGTCCTTTATGTGTTTAGGCTTTGACAACAATGTCATCGATGTATACTTCCATTGATTTTCCGATGAGATCATGAAATATATAGTTCATGGTCCTTTGATAGGTAGTCCCAGCATTTTTTAGGCCAAAGGGCATTATTGTCTATTCGAAGGTACCTATGGCACCTGGACATCGAAATGTTGTCTTGTTCCTATCACTCTCGGCTATTTTTAACTGGTAATAGCCTGAGTATCCATCTATAAACGACGTATATTGAAATCGAGCTGCTGCATCAATTAAACTATCCGCCACAGGCATCGGATATTCATCTTTTGGGGTGGCTTTGTTCAAGTCCCTAAAATCAAGCACACCTGCACTTTGCCATTTTTCTTGATGACTGGCACCACATTTGCCAACCATTCTACGTATCTGGTTGGTCTAATGAACTTGGCTTCGACCAACTTTTTAATTTCATCTTTCATTGAACCTATCAGGTCCGGCGAGAACCTTCTCGGAGCTTGAATTATTGGTTTGAATCCAGGTTCTATAGGCAACTCATGCTTGGCTATGGACATATCTATCCCTGGCATCTCGTGATGAGCCCAGGCGAAACAATCCTTATAATCATGTAGAATTTTAACCAATTCTTCTTTTTCATTATGTTCTATTTTTGAACTAATGTAAGTCATTTTTGGGTTTTTCAGTGTGCCAAGATTAACTTCTTCTAAAGGGTCCTGCATATCTTGCCTGATATCTTCATCAGGTTTCAAGATCCCTTCTTCGATTATGTTTTCTATTTTGTGACCTATTACTCTGACAAGATCATATGTAATAGAATTCGAGTCAACATTTTCAAGTAGGCAATACGAATAAGATAGTAATTTCGAATCAAGCCTCCCTATAGCTAGTTGCTTAAAAACTTCTTTGATTACACTCTGTCCAGACAAATCCATAAAAAAATGAGAAAATAGTTTAACTATTACACTTCGAAAATTCTACTTAAGATTGTCCAATTTCGACTTGGGCCATCTTTTCCCTTTCTTCTTCGAGTTGGCTTTCCACTTCTTTTCCTTCTGCATCCTCCCCTATGGTTTTTTCCGAGAACCGGGACAGATGATCCTTCTTGGTCTTTCACTTCGAGCTTTTCGGTGATGTACCTAGCATTCTCAATTTGAGCATCAACAAAATAAGAATTATTTTTAGCTTTAACCACTTCGAATTTTTCCCCATTCCAGCATATTAAAAGTTGATGTAATGTTAAAGGTAAACAATAGTTTTGATGGATTCAATCCCTTCCGAGCAGGGCGTTAAAGGACGAACTTGTTTTTACTACGAAAAATGCGGAGTAAGAAACCATAGATACTACTTTGACCTTACACGGTAACACTCCTAACACTTTTGTTGTCTGTCCCGAAAAACCATACACTGCCACGTCAGTAGTTACCAAATCTTTCAAGGATTTATTTAGCATTATTAAAGTATTTTTGGGTAAAACATTAACAGTTGTGCCATTATCTATTAGAACCCTGGTAATCTTAAACCCTTCTATTTTGGCTTGTACACAGAGTGGTTTCATGTGATTGTTATTTTTGGTTTCTTTCGAGAATAACAACTCGAGCAAATATTCATGTTCATTCTCTTTTTTCTTATTTGCATAATTGATGAACTCGAAACAAGATGGATTACCTTCCTTTGGGGTTGTCAAAACCTCCAAAGCATTCTCTTCCTCATCTGCTTCGCCCATTTTCGAGGCAAATTCTGCCAGGAAAACCGTTACCATGTGGCAGTCTTTTTCTCTTTCGAGATTTAAAGCCCTTCGAACAGAGGCTTGTTTTTCGCTTCTTTCGATTTCACCCACCATACCTGTTAGGATTATGCCCTCAGATGCCATAGAGGATAGAATGTATAGGGCATATATCTTGTATTGAACTTAAACTCTTCTTAAATAAAAGGCATTATTAAGTTTTCACTTCATTCTTATCTGCATCAATAAGTTGTGTAAAACATTTTGTCCATGTTTTCAGTGCGATCCCTCTACTTCCTATGGGATAAGAAGATTGGCACAAGAGAGATCGATCTTGATTACTAATAAGTTCGCAAGTAATATGAAGTCTTTAATGGACAAATAAAGATTTTGAATATTACAATCTTAGCTCCGACATGGGAGTGCCTGTCTGGTATCATGGGATGATAGGTGATTAAGATTATAGACACGTCAGTGGAACTGATATGTTCGAACACGACTCGCATCGGTTCTGTCACATGGGTTTTCACTCCGTGACTGTCAATGACTGAACTGATTATGCGTAATAGGTATATGTGAACCTTTGACCTGAAGTATCAGGCGGAAGATGCACTTGTGACGTCAAGTCTTTCACTAGAGTAGTTAGACCCAATTCACCCTTTGGTGGGGTCAACCTCGAAATGCGGACTTGATGGGCAAGTGGTAATCTTAGCAGATATCTAATATTGGATTTGTTCTCTCATAAGTGAATGAGTATATACCCTATGTAATTATAGATAAATAGAGATCAAAGTATTTGGCCAAAGCAAACGAGACGATTGTGCATGGCACTAAATCGATCTCAATGATCTCGTATTTATTATGATTTATACATATGGTCAAATCCAGTGAGTTTGACATAACCATGACTCTCACTTGACCAGGGAACATGAACAAAGAGTTTATACATATACGGTATTTAAGATTGGAAGGTTTCTGAATGATTCTATCATTCGTTTTCGTTTGGGTCACGAAGTGGGCCACGTGACTGGCTAGGTGTTACCCACTTCCTTTGGTTTCCTCTCCTTGCCAAATGAAACGAACCTAAAGAGTCGCGCTAAAGGATTGACAAAGAAAAATGAAGAAAAAGGAATTTCTATTATTTCTTCTGGGAGTTTTAATTTATTGGATAAATTAAATAATTAATTATTCATTAGATGAAATAATTAATTATAATGATAAGATTAATTATTAATTAATTTCCTTGTCAAATATATTAATGAATTAATTTATCTAATTAATTTGGTTATTTAATTAATTTATTTATTTATTGGATATAATAAATTTTTAATTGAAATAAGAAATTAATTAAACAAAACAAATCTCGGGGCTAAATAAGGAGTCCAATTAGACGCCTACTAGGCCTCAATGTGGCGTCTTTGAGAGGCCACATATTAGGGCTCTTTTGTTTTGACTTGTTCAATAAGTCATGAGGTATATAAGGACTCTTTGACTTAGAACAAGAAAGAAGAAGCATAAACAACTCTCATAACTCTCAAATGAAAGAAAAATATTCCTCCCCCTCCTCTATACCTAGCCGTCGACCATAGAGAAAGAAGAAAGGGGACTTTTCGTTTGTTGATCCGTGCGTGACGATTTAGAGACAACGTATTTTCGTTGTTCGGATCAAGTTCAAGTTTGAAGAATCAAACCAAAGGATTGAAGATTTGGAAGCTTCAATATTTTGATCTTGGAGAATAAGAAGTTTTTCTCCATCATCATAATCATATTAACGAGTAAGTTTTATTCATTATACGTTTTTAGATTCAATTATGCGAATTAGAGTACCAATTGGGTTTTCGTTTTAATTTTTGAAATCCCTTCCGCTGCGTTTATACTTTTTCGAACGAAACCCAACAGTGGTATCAGAGTTAATCTCTGATTTGCATATTTGATCTTGTTTACGTGATTTAAGAATTGCATGTTATGTGTTTTTGAAGCATGTTTGTATGTTTTTCTTAAATCTGCATTTTATGGTTTTTTGCCTAATTTTTTAATTTTTAGTTATTGTAAATCTGGGGACATTTGATGATATTTAAAATCGAAAAATACCGAAGAAAAACGAGGCTCGAAAGCCCAGAGAAAAACACTCGCAGCAGCGCGCGCACTATTCACGCGCTGTTTAGGGCAGCCGAATCTGCCCAGTCCAGTCACGGCCCGTCGGGTCGTGGGTTTGGATACCCAATTTGTTGATCCAGGTCATGGATTCGGGTCATAAAACAGGCTATGTTTGGGTCGAAATTAATTTTTGAATTTTGGGTGATTTTAATTAATTGGGTGGATCAAAAGGATGATAACTCGAATAATTTAAATCAAGCCCAATTGAAAATTATCCAATTTTGATTTGTTAATTAGTTTGGACTTAATCTAATTAAATCTAAGTGGGCCAATTAGATTGGTGATTTGGACTTAAATTCAATTTAGCCCAATAAGAAATTAATAAACGTGAATGTTGTTCTAATTAATTATTTTGAGCCCAATTAAATTGAACCCATGTAGACCAAAAGGATAGTGACTTGGGTTTGATGAAATCGAGCCCAATGAGATTAATTGAAATATAATATTTAATTAGAAATAATTAATTAATTTTCTTGGAGATCAATAATTGATTTATGGATTAAATATTATTATTTTTTCCTCGACTTGGAAATTACTTGATTTTGAATAAGGAATATAAATTATTTTTCTTAGAGATTAATAATTAATTCTTTGATCAAATAAAAGTATTTCCAATTTTTGATGGCTTTAAATCATAATAAAATAAATTATAGAATTCCATTTTTTATGTGTTCATATTATTTTAATTAAAGGTGGATGCACTTAATTCTTAATTTCGTACATCTAAGTCATCTAGTTGGACTAGAATGATTTTAATTGAAATAGTGAATATGTGAAAGCATAAGAAATTTTATAAAGGACTTTTTAGTTGGACTAAAATTTTAATAATCAACAAAAGTGATTTAATATTGCGAGCATATATTAAATGTTGCGAGCATGTATTAATTGATGCGAGCATGTCTTATGTGATTAAAACACTAATCATGGACTTAGGATTATATGTGTTACCTTTAATTTTATGGGTTATCAAATTTGAAGCTATTTATTATATTATTAGAAATAATGCATGAGTTGTTTTAGGAATCGGGATAAAATAGTTCAAAGTTGATAAAGTCAAAAGGCCCATGAATGTTTAATAGGTTTAATCTATGCCTTTTGTGATGGCCCATTGGCTCGGGCCCTCTAGTAAAAGTCCATGATCAAGTAATGAATTTATTTATTCATTTATTTAAATTCTATGTTTATTTATATTGAAAGGCATGATTATTAGTAGTATTTTTATGCATGATCAATATAGAATAAAGTGCTATATAAATTGAATAATGTGCAAAGTGAGACCAAAATCTTTTGACGAATTAAATTCTCCCAAATAAATTATACCGAGTTAGAAAAGGATGTTTGACATCCTCACCCTCCACTAAACTTTCTAAAATTATAATTACTATAAATGTGTAATGTTTCCCAGTTATGGGGGTTATACATTTAGAAATAATTTGAAATTTTATAAAGTGCAAGCTTATGCTTTAATCGAAACATATTTCACCCCAGAAACCTGTTCGGTTGCAAGGTGAAATTCAAATGCTAGATTATAGGAGTTAGTGGGATAAACTCGGGTAGTTCACGAACCTAGGAATCGAATGGGTTGCGGTTTGGTGAACTATGGGGAAACGTATTGAAACAGTTATTAGATAAATTGATATTAGATATCACTTCAAATAATTAATGGGCCAGAAACCGGTTAGGTTGCAACCTATGTAATTAATTGAGGACCTCGATACCTGCTGTGGAATCGATGCCAATGATGATTCCCGATTTTCACAAGGGAGTGTGGGATTTGAAAAATGCAGTGGGATCCAAGATAAATTTTAAGTCCTTAATTTTTCTTGGTTAAGTCAAAACAAGTAATCTAATAAATTTGGTTTATTTTTGCATTCAATTTCTCGTTTATCTCTCTCAAATATGACAAACCCACTTTCAATTCTACTCGAAAAGAATACTCTGACTGGAGCCAATTATGTGGACTGGCTTAGAAATTTGAGGATTGTCCTCAATATGGAATCACTGGGATACGTCTTGGAGGCTGATATCCCGGCGGCTCCTACTAGAACACATGCCAACGAGGAAGAGGTCCAAGCGTTAAGGACGACTTCCGGGTGAGAAGATACATGGTGGGATCTATGACTAATGATCTTCAAAGGTCACATGATAAGATGCCTACTGCAAGAGCTATCCTAGCTCACCTGGTAGAGCTCTATGGAGAGCATAGTCGAACTGCACGATATGAGATATCGAAAGAGCTCTTCGGGCCCAAGATGAAAGAAAGTGAGAAGGTTGGTGATCATGTCCTAAAAATGATTTCGAGGATCGAGAAATTGGAAGCTCTCGAATTCACCATGAATGCCACCCTTCAAACGGACTAAATCTTGCAGTCTCTTCCTAATTCCTTCTCCCAATTTGTGGTTAACTTTAACTGCAATGAGATAGATTGCAATTTAGCTGGGCTAATGAACAAGTTGGTTACTGCACAATCTCAAATGAAACCAAAGGGAAAGGAAACTACCTTGGTCATCTCTTCTAGACCCAAAAAGTCTAAGAAGAAGAACAACAAGATAAAGTCTGGCAAGCTTGGAGCTCAAGGGGGTACCAAGAAGGGTAAGGGAAAGGCTCAAGGGTTTTACAAGAGCAAAGGACCTAAGAAAAGGGATAGATGTCTCGAGTGTAGTGAGCTTGGCCACTAGAAGAGAAACTGTCCCAAATTAGGCAAAGGTGCACAAGGTATGGAACTATTAGTTTTTGAAACTAACTGTTTTATGACCATATTTCTAGTTCGTGGATTTTGGACTCAGGGGCTAGTGCCCATGTTTGTTGTTTGGATCAGGATCTACAGAGACGTAGAAAGCTGGGCCGAGAAGAAGTGATGATCAAAGTAGGCAGCGGGGAAAGCGTTGCAACTACTAGGATCAGATCTACTTCTCTTTATTTGAATTCTGGACATTTACTATTTTTAGATAATGTTTTGGTTTTGCCCAAGGGGCTTAAGAACATTGTATCTATTCCTATCTTAGTTAAGATTGGATATACATTCCGTTTTTCTAAATTAAATTGCGACATTTATTGTGGAAATAAATTTGTTGTCAATGCATGTTTAGTTAATGGTTTGTATTATTTAAATGTCCATAATTCATCTGATGTTAATGTTGTAACACGTAAATGTGGTAGGCAAGAAACTAACTTAAGACTCAAGTGGAATCTTAGACTAGGCCATGCCAGAGAGCACAAAATCCACAAAATGGAAAAAGATGGGCTTTTAAGCTCACTAGGGTCGGACCCTATTCCTACATGTGAATCATATCTCTTAGGCAAGATGGCTAGATCCCCCTATAGGGTTGACTCATTCCCTCGGGTGGCTCGTGGCAGAGAAAATAACAACCACCCAAAAACAGGAATATGGAGTTGGTTCGATCGAATTTGATATGGAGGTAAGCGAAATTATACCTTTCAAAAATTTTGTTTCACCTCATACTTTGGATCTCAGCAACCCTGTGGTGCAAATCCACACAATTTCCCTTGGGTGAGAAATTGCCTGTCGTCTTTTCGTATCTCCCAGTTTAGAG
The DNA here is from genome assembly GCA_019426215.1 of Buddleja alternifolia. Lineage (NCBI taxonomy): Eukaryota > Viridiplantae > Streptophyta > Magnoliopsida > Lamiales > Scrophulariaceae > Buddleja > Buddleja alternifolia. Next base: position 24,500,196 of record CM033393.1, on the reverse strand, counting down.
TGCTCCAAGCGTCGCACCTCTAAAATGTATCCACACCTCGTTCAAGTCACCAATCGTCTTGCCTTGCGTGCTAGACAACAAAACAATTCTAAGCTTAACTTAGGCTTGATTATGTGAAGAGTAGGAATATTTTCTAAGTCGTTTAATTCAACACATGAATAGAACGACGTCTTGTTGGAAAGAGGAAGAAGGTGACCGATTTTTAGGTCTAAGAGAGGGGGGGGCTGGATTTTCCAGCAATTATGATTTTTAACTTTAGTCTTCTTCATCTCTTATTTATAGGTGAAGATTACCTAGAGTCCAATTAGGAAAAGGAAACGTCCTTTCTCCTAAACTCTCTAGTAATCCTCGTCCTATGAAGACTTGGAGGAGGGGGAAAATCTTTTCCTCCTTCACCACATAAAAACCGCCCCCTCCCTTATTTACTCATAAAAATTGGTCAACATAAGTCAATTGGACTCTAGGATGTAATTTTGACTTCTCAATTTAATTATAGGCCCAACCCATCAATTAAATATAAGTCAAATTAAAGCCAACCAACTAATTCCAACATTTATTTATTTAACTTGGGCTCTACCCAATTAAATAAAATACTTGGACTCTACTAGGTCCATTAATTTAATTAATTCTATAAGATTAATTAAAAGAGTAAAATTAATTGAACCCTTCAATTAATTTATATTCCATATTAGGAAAGTGCTACACTCTCCTAATTCCCTCAATTTCCTCGAAATTGATTAATCACATCTATTCAAGCAGTGACTCTCTCGAGTTAGTGTGTGCCCCCTTAGGCTCGTTTCTATCTAGTAGTAAGTACACTTTCCCACAGTGCTAGTGTACCTTCCTAAAATGAAAAGTACTAGATTAAATCAATCCTTTGATTTAATCAAGCCTCGAATTAGTCACCACGCTAATTCTAAGCCAAAATAAAAACTAATTTAAGAATAAAGACATGCCACACATATAAAAGAGATTGACTTTATTTATATGAAAATGATTGTTCAATTCTAGAGTTACTATTACAAAGAATGGCGCCCAATAATTGGTGCGCCGGGCACTAACTCTAACACCCCCTTCACAGGGACTTTTGAAAGGGCTACGCAAGTCTTAGGATTAGTGCATACCGACGTCTGTGGACCATTTGGAGAAATGGTTCGTGGAGGTTTCTACTACTTCATCACTTTCACTGACGACCATTCAAGATTTGGTCTTGTGTATCTGATGAAGCAAAAGTCTGAATCCTTTGAAAGATTCAAAGAGTTCAAGGCCTTAGTAGAAAATCAAGCTGGGCAAAATATAAAAATTCTATGATCGGATCGTGGAGGAGAATATATGAGTGCCGAGTTTGATGAATTCCTAAGACAACAAGGAATAATGTTACAACTAACACCATCAGCAACTCCTCAATTGAATGGAGTAGCCGAGCGAATGAATTGAACACTGTTGGACATGGTTCGTTCCATGCTTAGTTACACTGATTTACCCATTTCGTTGTGGGGATACGCGCTCCTTATCGCTGCTCATGTTTTGGACAGATCCTTCAAATCCGTTCCTGAAACTCTGCATGAGATGTGGAATAATAGGAAACCGAGTCTTAATTATATTAAGATTTGGGGATGCCCCAGTTATGTCAAGAAGACTAAAGTGGAGAAATTGGAGGCAAGGTCCCTAATGGGACGTTTCATTGGTTATCTTGAAGATTCCATGAGATTCTTCTTTTACCTGCATGATGATAAAAAAATCATCGTGACCCTACAAGCTCACTTCCTTGAGGATGAGTTCATCTTGGAAGGGGGCAAAGGTAGGAAAATTGTTCTAGAAGAACAAAATGAAACTCCCTCAAATACATCTGTTCAAGAACCGAGGCCTGAACCTATAGTAGCACAACCACCAAATAGATCTGGTAGAATACCACATGAACCTGAGAGATATGGGTATCTACTGCAGCGGGAGCGAGAGCTTCACACTGTAGTACAAGAAGGTCATGAAGATGATCTTTGTACCTATGATCAAGCGATGGTAGATGTCGACGCTTCAAGATGGTGAGAAGCCATGGAAACAAAAATGGACTCTATGCAATCGAACCATGTCTGGACTTTGGTAGATCGTCCTGAAGGTATAAAACCTATAGGATGTAAGTGGATATACAAAAGAAAGATAGGTAGCGATGGCAAGGTTGACACCTTTAAAGCCAGGCTCGTAGCGAAAGGGTATAGTCAAAGAAAAGGAATTGACTATCAAGAAACCTTTTCGCCCGTGGCTATGATAAAGTCCATACGAATCCTGTTATCCATACTTGCATACTTAGATTATGAGATATGGCAAATGGATATCAAAACAGCATTTCTAAATGGATTCCCCGAGGAAGATATCTATATGGAACAGCCAAAGGGTTTTGTGTCTGAGTCCGATATCTATAAAGTATGTAAACTTGAGAGGTCCATTTACAGTCTCAAGCAAGGATCTAGAAGCTGGAATCTCCATTTTGATGAAGAATTTAAGGGATATGGCTTCTTCAAGAATGAAGATGAACCATGTGTCTACATGAAGACTAGTGGGAGCAAACTCTCGTTCTTAGTACTATATGTGGATGACATTCTACTTATAGGAAATGATGTAGGAATGCTCACCACTGTTGAGAAATGGCTTTCGAGTACGTTTTCCATGAAAGACTTGGGAGAAGCCACATACATTCTAGGAATTGGTATCTACAGGGATAGAACGAATAGAATGATAGGCCTCTCTCAAGCCCTGTACTTAGAAAAGGTCCTAAGGAGGTTTAGGATGGACAACTCTAAGAAAGAGTTTCTTCCCATGAGGCATGGAGTACACTTATCCAAGTCTATGTGCCCTCAAAGTGAGGAAGATAGACAAGAGATGAGTAATGTACCCTATGCTTCTGCAGTTGGTAACCTGATTTATGAAATGTTGTGTACTAGACCCGACATTGCTGTGAGCATGGTGAGTCGATTTTAGACAAACCCGGGAAAGGAACATTGGATAGTTGTGAAGAATATCCTAAAGTATCTGAAAAGAACTAAGGATATGATTCTCATCTATGGAGGTGGAGACCTAAAGATGGAAGGTTATTCTGAAAAGAACTAAGGATATGATTCTCATCTATGGAGGTGGAGACCTAAAGATGGAAGGTTATTCTGATTCAGACTTTCAGCTTGATGTTGATGACCGAAAATCCACTTCAGGGTTTGTTTTTACTCTCAATGGTGGAGCGGTGTCTTGGAAGAGCTCCAAGCAAAGCACAACCGCTGATTCCACCACTGAAGCAGAGTATGTAGCAGCCTCAGAGGCAGCGAAAGAATCTGTTTGGATGAGGAACTTTCATGGAGAACTTGGAATGGTCCCTAGTGCCCAGCTCCCGTTGCCACTTTATTGTGATAGCAATGGAGCGATAGTGCAATCCAAGGAACCAAGGTCACATAACAAGTCCAAACATATTGAGAGAAGATTTCACATCATCAAGGAGATCGTTAGCAGAGGAGAGATAGTAGTGCAAAAAATAGCCTCAGCTGACAATATAGCTGATCCGTTCACCAAACCACTACCTCAGGCTGTTTTGGACCAACACCTGGAAAGGATGGGTATTAGATACCACAATGAGTGGCATTGAGTGCAAGTGGGAGATTGTTAGGATTATGCCCTCAGATGCCATAGAGGATAGAATGCATAGGGCATTTATCTTGTATTGAACTTAAACTCTTCTTAAATAAATGGCATTATTGAGTTTTCACTTAATTCTTATCTGCATCTATAAGTTGTGTAAAAATTTTTGTCCATGTTTTCAGTGCGATCCCTCTACTTCTTATGGGATAGAAAGATTGGCACTAGAGAGATCGATCTTGATTACTAAAATAAGTTCGCAAGTAATATGAAGTCTTTAATGGAAAAAAAGACTTCGAATACTTGTACAATCTTAGCTCCAACATGGGAGTGCCTGTCTGGTATCATGGGATGATAGGAGATTAAGATTGTAGACACGTCAGTGGAACTGATATGTTCGAACACGACTCGCATCGGTTCTGTCACATGGGTTTTCACTTTGTGACTGTCAATGACGGAACTGATTATGCGTAATAGGTATATGTGAACCTTTGACTCGAAGTATCAGGCTGAAGATGCACTTATGGTGTCAAGTTTTTCACTAGAGTAGTTAGATCCAATTCACCCTTTGGTGGGGTCAACCTCGAAATGCGGACTTGATGGGCAAGTGGTAATCTTAGCAGATATCTAATATGGGATTTGTTCTCTCATAAGTGAATGAGTATGTACCCTATGTAATTATAGATAAATAGAGATCAAAGTATTTGGCCAAAGCAAACGAGACAATTATGCTTGGCACTAAATCGATCTCAATGATCTCGTATTTATTATGATTTATACATATGGTCAAATCCAGTGAGTTTGACATAACCATGACTCTCACTTGACCGGGGAACGTGAACAAAGGGTTTATACATATACGGTATTTACGATTGGAAGGTTTCAGAATGATCCTATCATTCGTTTTCATTTGGGTTACGATGTGGGCCATGTGACTGGCTAGGTGTTACCCACTTCCTTCGGTTTTCTCTCATTGCCAAACGAAACAAACCTAAAGATTCGCGCTAAAGGATTGATAAAGAAAATGAAGAAAAAGGAATTTCTATTCTTTCTTCTGGGAGTTTTAATGTATTGGATAAATTAAATAATTCATTATTCATTAGATGAAATAATTAATTATAATGATAAGATTAATTATTAATTAATTTCCTTGTGAAATATATTAATGAATAAATTTATCTAATTAATTTGGTTATTTAATTAATTAATTTATTTATTGGATATAATAAATTATTAATTGAAATAAGAAATTAATTGAACAAAACAAATCCCGGGGCTAAATAAGGAGTCCAATTGGACACCTACTAGGCCTCAATGTGGCGTCTTTGAGAGGCCACATATTAGGGCTCTTTTGTTTTGACTTGTTCAATAAGTCATGAGGTATATAAGGATTCTTTGACTTAGAACAAGAAAGAAGAAGAATAAACAACTCTCATAACTCACAAAAGAAAGAAAAATATTCCTCCCCTCCTCTATACCTAGTCGTCGACCATAGAGAAAGAAGAAAGGGGATTTTTCGTTTGTTGATCTGTGTGTGAAGATTTAGAGACGGCGTATTTTCGTTGTTCGGATCAAGTTCAAGTTTGAAGAATCAAACCAAAGGATTGAAGATTTGGAAGCTTCAATATTTCGAGCTTGGAGAAGAAGAAGTTTTTCTTCATCATCATATTCATATTAACGAGTAAGTTTTTTTCGTTATACGCTTTTAGATTCAATTATGCGAATTAGATTACCAATTGGGTTTTTGTTTTAATTTTTGAAATCCCTTCCGCTGCGCTTATGCTTTTTCGAACGAAACCCAACAATACCATCTTTTGTTATACCGTCGAACAAAATATCCAGATCATCTCCAGATTTGAAATCTGCCAAGTCATCCTCTCCAGTTGTGGCTGCCTTATCTTGAAGGTTCGTGTCCTTCATCTGGTCACTTAGGTTGTCTATCTCCTTCTCGATGTCCTCATAGCTCGACCCCTTGATTACCTTCGATTTCAAGATTCCTTTGGCCAAAGCCTCCTTCTCAATCCTTAAGTTGGCAACTACTGCCTCCTGTTGTATCTCCATCGCAATGGCTGCCCTCAAGTACGCCACTTGTTGAGCTATCGATTTAGCCCTGTTATTCTTGTTTGTTTTGAAATTCTCCCAGTATTCACCTCCTCGAGGGTAGTTGTAAGGAAATCCTCGGTCCCCTCTTCCTCGAAAATTCCTTTGCGAAGGAACTAGGCCTGGTAATCTGTGGCTGAACTCTTGCCTCGGCCTCTTATTCCAGTTCTTGATTCTTTGATAGGTGGGGACCCATTGGTGTCATTTTCGATCACCTGTAACCTCACCAACTCGTAGTTGAGGGTATCGACGCAGTGATGGCATAGGGCCTTCTGTAATTTGGTCAAATTGTTCACCACTGGAGCGGGTGTCTCATACTTAGTTTCACATATGGGCATTTCGAGCGCCTGTTTATAAGTCTTTTCTTCGCTTTTTGACTTCTCCCTAGGAGGTTCGACTTTCTCCTGTTTCTCCTTCGATTTACCCTCTGGGGTCAAGCCCAGGATCCTCTTCTCTGTTGAGGACAAAGTGATCAGACCCAGCTCGAGCTGTTTAGCGACGAAGCGTTTGAAAATCTGGCACTGATCCATGGTGTGGAGAGTGTTCATGTGTCACCTGCACATTCCCTCGAGGCCTTCATCCTTGATCTTAGGGAAAGTCAGTATTCCTTCGTCAATCAATCTGTTGAACGTTCTTATAGCCACCATGGTTTCTATAGTGACCTGCAAATCAGAAAATTCAAGAGTATTAATTTCTAGATTTAAAATGGAAAATGGATCTTCTTCTATGTTAGTTTTTTGAGTGTCAGGAAAAATGAGGTCTTTCGAATCTATCTTTTCCTGGATTAAATTTTGAAATAAAATACAGTCATTTGTGTCATGTGAGAACGCATTATGCCATTTACAGTATGATTTGCCTTTTATTTCGATTTTCGAAGGCATTCTATGTTTTCCTTTAAATTTTAACTTCTTGTTGGCTACCAGCCAATCGAATATTTTCTCAAGTTTTCGTTACATCAAAAGTGTAATTTCTCTCTTTTTTCGTTTGTAATGACCCAGTCGCCATGCAGTCTTTCTGTTCGAGGGCTCCACATTGATAGGGAGGCCCCTTTATGAATTCTGCTAGGTCGACTTCATAGGCTTCTTCGAACACCCAAGGGGTTCCTATTTCGAAGGCATTAAAACTTTGATGTTTTCTATTACTTTCCTCCTTAAGCATGTTTTGGTCTCTTATAGCACTCTCCGCCAAAGTTCTAAAGTCGGCGAAAGGCATCCCGTCGAACCTTAACCTATACTCGAAGGTCATATTTTGTTGAGCCATTTGAACGAATTCGGTCTCAGTCAAATTCAAGTGACATTTAACCTAGCTTTCTTAAAATGTACTAGAAATTCTTCGACTGATTCCCCACTATTCTGCCTTATTTTAACAAGATCGCTCATCGAAATCCGTGGATCTGTTTGAGGGAAATGATTTTGAAACTAGAATTGCATCTCATCCCAATTATTTATAGAGTTGGGAGATAGGCTTATATACCAATTAAAGGCTGATCCTATTAATCAGCTAGGGAACAATCATAATTTAAGGAATTCTTGATCCGAGGCTTCCCTAAACTGGCAAGTAAGCCTAGATAAGTGTTCGAGTGCAGAGACTTGATCATCTCCCGAAAACAAGGTAAGTCTGTAATTTCGAGGAAAAGGGAAATTTCTATCCACCAAATCGGGGTAAGGTTTCCCTGGCATCATCCAATGGTTTCTTCGAAACCCTGGTCAGTACATTCTTTCAATGACTTTAGATTTGATTTTGGATAGGGTCCACGAATTGTCTCCCAATATTTCCTCCCATATGGGCATCCGGCATAGCTTGTCCCCCTGCATATATATGGTAGATGAATTTTGTTTGGAAACGTAGACACCCCTTGGCTAATCGGTATATTCGAGAAGCTATTATTTCCTATTGGAAAAGGAGTATTCAGAACTTCCGGATAAGCAGGAATCTGACCTTGTCCCCCAGGGTATGGCCCTTGGGTAGAGGTTGGCATTGATTCAAAGTTATTAAAATGGCCGTTAGTGGGATATCCTGTAGGCATTTGGCCGTACCCAGTCGGTGTAGTAGGAAAATATGGTCTCGAGGATTGTGCCTGAAAAGGGTTTGGATTAATGTTTTGGGGAATATTCGATGGAGGACGCACGTTTTGGGTATAATTTTGTGGTCCTGTTCCGGATGGCCCTCCAGGCATAGATAGGTTTAGGAAGTTATGTTCGTTTACAGGGGACGTATTCGATGTCTGACCAATTTCGAACCGGCTATTTATATTTCTACTTTCCCTAGGATACCCAGGTGGTGGTTCTCCCATATTTAAATGTCTAGTTCGAGTCCTAGGTTCAACTACTATTAACTGTGATACTTTTTCGATTAAAATATTGTATTTTTCGATTAACGGTTCTAGGGCTGCAACCACTTGTACATTTACCATTCTTGAGAATGCATCACAAGTCTGATTAAATATTTCTCCTAATTCGGTTATAACTCGAGTAACCTCTCGAGCAAGGCCGTCTTGAGCACTTATAGCGATATCTTGCACTATCGCTGTAAATACTCGAGCAGATTCTTGAGCCAATGCTCTATATTGATCATTGAATTCTCTTCGCTGATCATCACGAGCCCCTATTAAGGTTTGTTTCATAACCTTCACAAATTGCTCGTACATCTTATCTGCTCTAATCCTGTACCTAGATAAGGGTTGTGTTTCTAGACTATCGATCGGCTCTTCTCTGGAAGATTCCTCTGATATCTTACTACAAATTTATGGAAGTCAAATTCGACGAACAACTTCCATTGTGGTCGCCAAAAATTTATTTCGTGTTTTCGAACAAAACTAGACTAGGGAAGAATTTCGAATAGTCGATCCAAGCCCCTTGACAATTCTCAGCTTAGAATTGTCTATTAACCCCCTGCCTATATATGCTAACGGTAGTTTATGTCTTATAAATTATTTCGTAACGTGATATTTGCAATCAAAATATAATATACAACGCAATTCAAGTTATTGATAAAAACTTAAAAATATACCTCCATAGGGAATTCTTCGTTTGAATCACTTCAAATGCACAACTTGAATACAGATGAAATTGAACGTCTTCAAACACTGCCACTACCTACCTTACACTATGAAAATACAGAAGCTACGTTTAATCTAACTCTACTTACTTCTACTGACTTAACTATAATCTACTTGAACAAATAATGAAAACGAGACTTCTTGCGGAATTTTTTTGTGTGTCTTTTTTCTTTTTCTTCCGCATACATATACTTCTCGCCCTGCTTCTCCGGTTTTTTGCAGCCTCCACGTTCCCCACTTCTTCTGAAACTATCAACAACTTCCCTTTTGAATTTATTTGTTGGCGCCTGTCCTTTATTGGAGCTCCTTATGGCCTGGCTCTTCCTTGTCGTCTATGTTATAGGGCTCTCTCCACATTTAACCCATATTCTTTTCGAATTAGCTTTAGTTTCGAAATCTGGGCTCCACTATTTGTAAGCCCATTTTACGAGCCCATCTGCTTCTATCGGGATTGTCGGGGTTATTCTCTTTTTTGGGCCGTATCCAAATCGTAGGCCCCAATCTAATTTTTTCTGAAGTGTAAACACAGAAGAACTTGAAAGACACAAAAATCAAGATCGAGTGAAGGGCTAGTATATTGTCTAAGTAATGTTTGAACATCGGTGGAATTCCATTTACCAAATCCGAGTCAAATATCATGAGTCCTGGCAACCTTTGAGAATTTGTGCCTTGCACTACTTCTTCCATTTTTTCTAGCAAGATTTTGAGATCAAGCTCAAAGTAATACTTCTTTCTATACACACGTAGTTCCATGTGTACATGATCATCATTAGGACCAAAGAAAAGGCCAGTGGTAGATACCCCCTCGATCAAATTTGTAGAGAACTGAACTCAAATAAGTTTGCTCGATTGTGCCAATGATCAAAACATATGAAATTTTAGTAGTAGTATGTGTGTTTTCCAGATCATGATCATAATTAACACAAGAAATGCTGATGTAAGAGTCATCACGAATAGAAATTTCTGCGTTATTTAAAGAAATCTACTAAACATAAATATTTTGGGAAATCATGGAAATGAAAATATTAAAAACAATCTGCAACATGCAAGATAAGTTAATTTTACCATAGGTATTGCCGCTCTTTTCAGTGGTCCTAAATCCAAGAGTAACAAGAACACAAGCCAACATAAAAGGTAATTGATTTCAACAATGTAGACCTGGCCTTCATACTTGTTGGATGTGTGGATGACTTCAACATGAGGAAAGCATCCATGAGAAAGAGATTGTTGGATTATAGAGAATGTAGTTGATATCATAGCTTGACTTGCTATGATGAATGCCAGCAATGCCAACACAAACATTGGCCAAAACATTGGGCCTGCACATAGTGTCAATATTAATAATTACATGATTAGACATTATACAGAGAGAATATTGATATCTTTGAGTATATAAAACCTGGGATGGGCTTATAGAAGGTCTCCGGAACTAAAAGGTTGTTCTTGCGAAGAAATGAGGTTTGTCCAGTATATGCTAATATGAGTGCTGGGTAAGTCATACTGCACATGCTTATCTATATGGATCTCAAAGAAAAGTGACCAGCATTAGCAAATAATGCCTCAGCTCCTGAAAAGTAACACAAGTTAGAGAGGAAGTCTTTTCCCAAAACATTGAAATATAAAAGAGGTGGATGTCAAAGTCAAGATCTAGAGAGAGGTTGATGAAAATAACTTAAGAAAAATAGTATGAAACTTGTAATTTTAAGAGATGGGTGTTGGGATATTTATTTATTCCGCTGCGTTTTAGTTTTTATTATACCGTTTCCCAACATCAACTAGGTATGTAGGTGTGTTCTTCAATTCAATACTCTTGTTGATCAAATAAAAAATTCAAAGACATAAGGGGAAGATAGTAGAGGGGATGAACTTTTTTGCTGAAAGTTAGCTTCTTTTTCTTTCTTAGAGTCTTGTATTTTTAGTCACTCAACCTAGATTATATTTATACGACTAGGTTCTTACAAATCTTACTTTATTTGCATGTAGAGTTCTTTTACATTAAAAGTAGTTCCCACGGAGAACATTTCGACAAGTTAATTTACATATAGGACTCTTCTATATTAAAACTAACTTCCTTAAAGAACTCTTTCTATAAAGTAATATCTTACTGGGAACCAATTTCCTATTTATTGCAGGTATTTCACTTCTCCAAGAAATCTAATTATCTTATTGAACAAAAATATATTAACTAATTAATTTATTTCATCAAATTTTTGGCAAGAGCTTTAAATTAAAAATTGATTAATAATTAATTCATCATACTAGATTTATTAAAGTCCTCTGCAATTCATTGAGTCCATCAACTAATTAAATGCTTTCTAATTTTTTTTCGAATAACTCTTTGGGCTTGATTAAACTGATCTTACCAACTTAATTAATTTATCCAACTTTGATATTTAAAAACCTCAATGTTAGCCGATGAGGCCTGGCCTCACTACTACAGAAATGACCTATAGCAGCGGTTTTTTTGGGCCTATTACAGCGGTTTTGAACCGCTGCCATAGGTACCGCTACCATAGGTCAAAACCCTATGGCAGCGGTTCCGGAACCGCTGCCATAGGTCACCCTATGACAGCGGTTCTATAGAAACTGGACCCTATGGCAGCGGTTCCGGCTGAACCGCTGCCATAGGGTGGTATATTTATTTTGTTTTAATTTTATTTTATCGTTTATAATGTTACCATGTCGGAATAACACGAAATTCACACGGTCATAGCGAAACGGCATTCTGAACAAAACGCAATCTGCCTTGCGCTCTCGTGATTTTAGCCATCCGAGATCGTTTAAGGCCTCAAATACGCGTTTTATTACATAAATACGTATTTTTGTAATAAAACACGTATTTGAGGCCTTAAACGATCTTGGATAGCTAAAATCACGAGAGCGCAAGACAAAGTCTTGCGTTTTGTTCAGAATGCCGTTTCTCTATGACCTTGTGAATTTCGTGTCATTCCAACACCGCAAAATTTCAACCGAGAAATATTTTCATAAATACACAAATATACGTACACCCACACATACACAAATATACATACACCCATCAACATATACACAAATATACATACACCCATCCACATATATACATACACAAATATACACACACCCACACATACACAAATACACCCATTAACATATACACATATATGCATACACCCATGAACATATATATACACAAATATACATACACCCATCCACATATATACATACACAAATATTCATATACAAATATACATACACATACACCCACATATACACAAATATACATACACCCATCCACATATATACATACACAAATATTCATACACAAATATACATACACATACACCCACATATACACAAATATAAATACACCCACACATACACAAATATACATACACCCACATATATATGCATACACCCACATATACATACATCTATATATACTCTATGTGTGTGTGTGTGTGTATATATTTATCTAAAAAAAAATACCAAAACTAAATGGAAGGCGGCGGCGGCGGTGGCGGCGGAGGAGGGCGGCGTCGGCGTCGGCGGCGGCGGCGGCGGAGGTGGGCGGCGTCGGCGTCGGCGGCAGAGGCAGAGGTGGGCGTCGGCGGTGGTGGTGGTGGTGAGAGAGTTGAGAGAGAGAGAGAGAGAGAGAGAGAGAGTGAGAGAGTGAGAGTGAGAGTGAGAGAGAGGGGGGGCCGGTTTGAAATAAACCCGCCCAAATTTTGAACTTTTGGCAGCGGTTCGGGCAGAACCGCTGCCACAAAGTTCAAAAAAATTTTTTTTTTTTTTTTTGACAACTTTTGGCAGCGGTTCGGGCAGAACCGCTGCCAAAAAGTTCACTTTTGGCAGCGGTTCCGCCGAACCGCTGCCACAAAGTGAACTTTGTGGCAGCGGTTCTGCCCGAACCGCTGCCAAAAGTGCACTTGTGGCAGCGGTTTCGCCCGAACCGCTGCCAAAAGTGAACTTTGTGGCAGCGGTTCGGCTGAACCGCTGCCAAAAGTCCAATTTTTTTATTTATTTTTTTTTTTGGCACCCCTATGACAGCGGTTCGGCTCGAACCGCTGTCATAGGTCCGAACCGAGTACCCCCTATTACAGCAGTTTTCAAAACCGCTGCCATAGGTGCGCTGTAATAGGACTTTTTTGTGGTAGTGCCTACTTGGTCAAGAGGTTGTGGGTTCGACTCTCATTGGTGTATGTGAGTTGTTTTCTCTACCTATATAGTAATTTATAGTAATTTATTATAGAATTTGTGCTGGTGACGCTTCCTTGTAATAGATATTCTCTTACAATTGATATAATATGATGTAATCGTTCCTTTAAAAAAAAACCTCAATGTTTAACCCAATCAATCAATATATTTAATTTAACCCCTTTGAGTTAAATTTTCTTAGTCATGAAATGAATTTGTCCCAGTATTGTATGTGATCCATCGAGTTCAAGCACACCAGTGGTAGGCTCACAATGCTTGTAATCTAATTTTAGTCAGTAGAACTATCTCTATTAATTAAACACTTTTAATTAACTATCTTATTATTTAATCCCATTAAATTTAAGATACATAAAAATTATATAAAGTCTCGAGCTACTTATCATGAATACATAGATATAGGTAAATATCAAAGTGAACATTTTTAATCACGCATGCCATGTTGAGATTCTACCATCAAGTAAGCTCACCATTGAACAAAGGATTTAAGAATCTTAATGGTTGACATTCATCTAGCATTCAATCCTTTTTCAATTCAAGTGTGTTTGACTAATCTCAATTAATTCCATATACTCTTTTTTCAATTAATCATGGCCAAGGGCCGACTTAGTCAAACCATTATGTGAAGATTAGAGGAGGTTTAGTTATTGATCTAGATAAGGGATTCATCCTGTATTTGTTACTGTTGTGTACCCAGCGAATCAATAAGTGGCGTAGCTGAAATATAATCAACACTATGTAAACAAACTTGCTTTTGATTTATCAATAAAATGATTGTTTGTCTTTATCTTAAAATTTCTTCCTTTAGATAAAGTACCTTGGATCATGAACAGCTAAGAGGATCGATCATCGAGCATGCATGTGGCGATTGCGGAACGACCTTCAAGGATGCGATCCTAAATATTGTTCCAAACTATAAAGACTATGAGAAAATGAGATATAACTACCTCGTCAAATCTTGTTCATGTGTAGCACTTTCTTAATGAGACTACCTTGTTCCATGTGTATTGAAGGGGGATTAGTGCATGAATGGAGGTCCACACTTGGAGTTGTTAGACTGAACTCTGCAAGGATTCCATATCGGTCTAGTGTTGAACTTGGAATAATGTGGTTACGTAGGACATTGAACCACGACCAATAGGTGTCTTGGATTAATTTGGTGAATTAATTCAAAACCTAATTAATTATTTTGTATAAAAAATAAATTAAGACATTTTTGTATTGTCTAGCCTTTTGGGGATAAAACATTTCGCTAGCACACTAGTGAGTCTAAGGGGTCACACACTTAACTTAGTGAAGTACCTTGGTTGGCAAAATGATTTCTTGGTAAATTAATTAAATAACTTGGGCTTAGTTAATATTTTAGTCTTGAAATTTAATTTGGTGAATTAAATTGGGATAGGAATATTTATTGAATTGATGGGCTAATTGAATAAAGTGTGAGGCTTAAACTGACAAAAGAAAATAAGAAAAGCACCGTGGGAATATTGCCTATCAAGGGACGATGCTGACTGGGGTTATAAAAGCCCAATGCCCACTTATCTCCTCTATGGCTTGGTATTAGTTTTTCCTCTTTCTTCTGTGTATCTCTACATTAGAGCCTACTCCAAATATTTCCAAACCTTTTCCCCATAAGCCATAATTGTTTAATTCTAGGCTAGCATTGGAAGGATTAAACAAGGTATAACTAAGGTGTGGATATACTAAAAGATATTTCACGGGGGTTGGAGAAATCTTGGGAAGCAATTTGAGGAGAAAAAGGGCCCCCTGTTCGAGAAGAAGGCCATTTTCGTGTGAGCGACTATGTTCTTGAGGAACATATTAGCTATTGTGGTATTTCGTTATGGAACAAAATAAAGAAATTAATAAGTCTTTTGGAAAACACCATATGTATGTTCGTATAGTTCGATAGGACAATGTGATGCTTGTTCTTGTTTATGAATAAGTGTTTAACTTTTAATTTATTTTCCCTGCATACACATGTGTATTCGATCATAACATCTAATTCAAGGCGTAATTCATTATAGTTCCCTCGAATGAAAATCATCAATACTAAGTGTAGGTTCAAACTGGGAATGCTCCTGCACTCGCTGCATAGTATTTAGTTGTCCTTTCATATATTCTTATATATCATTTTGAAGTTTTAAACCTTGTGGGGTTGTTATAATTTGATGTTTTAAAACTTCAAAATCAAATTGATTTCAACATAATTTTTCGCATTGTACTTTGACTAGTACCCCCTCACATTATATTTATTTTTTAATTTAATTTTGTAGGTTACATCTTGCATCGTATGGAAAATTGTAAATTTAGTCTCGCAACTATAGGGGGTGGCAAAATTAGTCAAACATTTAGTGCCATTGGCGATTTCGTGGCATTAGCTTTGTGAAACTCCCGAATTGAGTCCTTTTTTCACCGGAAAAGGCACGAGTCGTGCACTTGACACCAAAATTGTGATTTTTTATTTTTTTTGGCGATCTTTTGCATAGGTGGACAATTTGGCTTCCAACATGTAAATAAATGCAATGTGGTCAAATCCCTAAGTGCCAAGTGGAAAAAAATGCCCAGCAAAAAATTAAAAAATGTTTTCAAATTAATCACTTTAATATGGGAAAATTAATATATTAAGTAATGTTAACAAAAAAAAAAGAAATTAAAAAGAGGCAACTATTATATAAGAAAATAATTTATGTAAATTTGAACACTTTTTAAAAATTACTGTGAATTTAAATATTGAATTTTTTTATTTTTTTTCCCAATAAAGGATAAGTTCACTCAGATTCGAATTCACTTTAAGTTATTCGATTTTTGATATTTTCGAACTTTTTA
The DNA here is from genome assembly GCA_019426215.1 of Buddleja alternifolia. Lineage (NCBI taxonomy): Eukaryota > Viridiplantae > Streptophyta > Magnoliopsida > Lamiales > Scrophulariaceae > Buddleja > Buddleja alternifolia. The sequence continues at coordinate 24,484,400 of CM033393.1, read as the reverse complement.
AATATTTTTTAATATGTAAATATTTTTTTTATTTCTTATGAGAAATTGAACATCTAGTTAAATGTATTGAATAATTTACATATATATTAACTTTGTTGAATAATTTAAATATTTAATTATTCTTGTTTTAAACAAAAAATAATTTTACTTAATTTTGAATTTATTCCAATGTATTATTTTATTTTTTAAAACTTTTTAGTCATGTAAATTTTTTTGTAATAGTTTTTAGATAATTTTTTTATAAAAAAATTAGTTTTCTCTCTTGTTTTTGTCAAATAAAACTAAATTATATAAATTTTAGTTTTAAAATTTTAATATTTCCTAAATTTCTGAATTTCTAAAATAGTTTCTAAACTTTTTTAATTATTTCTATCTGTGTCGTCATTTTAAGATTATAAAAAATTGAAGAAATGCCACCTAAGCTGATTGGGCCGAAAAATGAAAAATCCCCAACTTTGGGGTGTCGCGTTCACCACACGTGACTTTTTGGGGGCTAAATTGTAATTATTCAATGAAAAAAGGATTCAATTTGAGAGTACCAAGCTACTGTCTTGAAATTTCCACCACATGGGACTAATTCTACCACCCCTATAGTTATGGGACTAAATTTGCAATTTTTCTTGCATCATAACGCTATAAGTATGTCCTACGAGTTTACTTAGGAATCACAACACAATCTTATTACATTCTTATCTTACTTTCTAAACCTTTGGGCAGTTAGGATAAGGTTTTGTAGAACAGCAGAGGTGTTTAACAAAAGAATATTGATGTGACCTTCTTGGATTCTATTTTGGAGTGGTGGTGAGTTGACAATACCTGCAAAAAGGGTGGCCATCATGATTTTAAAACTATGTCAAGAGACAGAAAAATTTAGAATGTTTTACAACACTTATATCCAAATCTTTTTGGAGTTTAAAAAAGAAGTCACTAGTACTAGCTGTCAAGATGAAATCCTTACTTTATGTTTTACCAAAATAAAATAAAATAAATAATAATAGGGGCAAAAGTACTTCACCTCCTAGGAAATCTTGACTATCGCACTTTCCTCCTTTAAGAATACAACAAAAGAGACCATACCCCTTATAAATTTAATATATGTAGCGCTTTCCCCCAAATACTAATTTTTGGGCCAAAATCACTCAAGAAGGCCCGCGCATGCCCACTCTGAAGGATATAACAGTCTGTACCCATTACAAGTTTTTGTTGCTTGTTCCTTCTTTAATTATTTTACATTTATATATTAATTAATGATACGTTAAAGAAATTAGACTACATCATTCCGTTTAAATCGGGGGGAGAGGTTCTTCATTTCTTCAGATAATTTCTATTATGTGAAATTAGAAATTGTTAATGAACCAAAACAACTTATACTCCAGCAATAGTTGTTGAATTGTGTTTGATTTTTAATTAAAAGTGACTTTTAGTTGTCATTCAGATATTATTAACATAAATTAAGAAAGAAAATTACAAGTCAAGAATCAAGTAATAGTATTCCTGAAAACCAATTCAAATTTAGAAAGAATTTTGAAGGTTAAATTAAATATTATAATATTAAACATATAAACCAAACATTGTTCATAATTATATATATGAACAAAATTTATAGTCTATTTTTGAATAAATTAACTGAGAAATGTGGTCATGTATGGTGTAGCTTGATTGCAACAATGTCGTATGCAGTGCTGGAATCCGATGAGCTGCGGTCGGCGGTGGTAATGACGAATGATTAGATGATTCTTTTTCCCATTATATTTAGTTCATATATTTTTCTCTTTTATAAAATGATTTTTTTGCAACAATTAGACGAACATGACAAAGTAGTTGTACCATACACATGCAGACCTTTTGATGAAATTGTAGCTCGAAAACTATGGCTATGTTTGGTTATGTTTTGGATGATATTTTGGTGAGAATTATTGGTGAGAAATTTATGGGGACACGTGCGTGTTTGATGAGATTATGTTTGGTTTTATTTTGGGAGTTGAAATTTTGGGTGGTTTGTTTTTTGTGAGATAATGTTTGATTTTGTTTTCAGAGAGAACAAAAGTTATTGTAGCAGTCAAATCATGAAATTTTTGTCTGTTATAGAGGAGAGAGAAGAGAGAGAGCACATAGAGAGGGGTGTAGCGACAAAGTAGGTGTAAAAAGATAAAAAATAATTATTATATTTTCTTTGGACAAAAAAAATAATGTATTTTTGATTAAATATTTTATGAACCAAACATGATTTGATGAGAATTTTGGACAAAAATAATATGAAAATATAACTAAACATTGCCTATATGTCAGGGGCAAAGTGCTATAGGTATTAAATTTAAAAGTGGCATGATCTCATTTTTATCTGTTTGAAGGGGAATGTACCATAGTCACAATTTTTAAGGGCTTTGAAGTATTTTTGTCCTAAAAATAAAGATTGAAGGAAAAATGGAATGCTGATCCGAGCGAGTTTCCAAAATGTCCAGAACTAAATTAGTTACCAACTATACTAGATCAAGTCTAATGGTCCTAGTGTCTATATCTCTCACATAATAAGGTGTATTGTGTTCGGTTCCCACACATATTTGTGTGAGATAAATAGACACAAAATTCATACTTAAATTATTGAACTCGATCTGCCATAGAATTACCCTGATAGTTGGAAAATGAATTATGGTTAAGTTTATGAAAGCATATTACACCATACACATGATCACAAGTGTTTTTAGTGTTTTGGGATTTGAAAAAAGAGTTTCTAGAAAAAAGTTCATAAAACAATGAAAAACAATTATTTAATTAGAAAGAAACTTAAGATTGCTCATCAAGACAAAATATATATACAAAGAATCAAAGAAAAATTAAGTAATTGTCTGTGCAACACTACCGACGACACAGCTAACTTGTCTATTTCAACGCGTTATCATATGTCATTAATGATTCTGAATTTGGACCCCGACAAGACCAAGTAGTCGCACTCATTACTCATTTTATTTTATTGTCAAAATAAGAGAAATTTGAACAGAACTCTTTCTCTTTTCTGATTGGATAAGCATAGCATATTCGTGTCGTTGTAGTAAAAATGGACCATTCAAATTACAGATTAAGATGTAACTTAAGAACCCAGTTATAATATTAGATTTTTAGTATTTGACACTTACAATAATGGGATTGCATTAATTAGTTCTCTTGAGAAAACTAAGACAATGTTTGGTTATGTTTTTATATTATATTTGACCCAAAATTCTCACCAAATTATGTTTGGTTCACAAAATATTTAGTAAAAAATATACTATTTTTTTTGTAAAAAAAACATAATAATTATTTTTCATCTTTTTACACCTACTTTGTCCCTACACTCTTCTCTATGTGCTCTCTCTCTTTTCTCTCCTCTCTAACAGACAAAAGTTTCATGATTTGACTGCTACAGTAACTTTTGTTCCCTCTAAAAAAAAAATTAAACATTATCTCACAAAAAAAACTCACCCAAAAACCAACTCCAAAATAAAACCAAACATAATTTCATCAAATACGCACGTGTCCCCATAAATTTCTCACCAATAATTCTCACCAAAATATCATCCCAAAACATAACCAAACATAGCCTAAAGCTTTCTCGATGATTTGAACATAGTGAGTTCCATTGTTTATAAGACTCTATTAATTGCACAAGTAGTACGTAAAATCTTGAAAATTATAGGCCTTGTTTGTTTATGTTTTCAAATTCCATTTTCAATATTTTGAATCACAAAATTCTAAAAATTCATAACACAAACCATTTTCATTTAAATTCTACTTAACTTTTTCAATTCCCCATATAACTACCTATCACTCACTATATCAATCATTTCACACATTTATCAATCAACATCATTTCCTCCAATCATTACTTTTCTATTCAATCTTCCACTTTTACTATAAATTAATAATAAATTTCAAATTTCAAATTTCAAATTTCAAAATATATTAATATTAAATTAACTTTATATATCTATTTATCTTATTCTATTATTTATTTATTCACATAATCATTACACAAATAACTAACTCAATTATTTAACTCATATTTTACAAATCTCAACCACTATTTAAAAACATAAACAAACACAACACACATTACATCAATTCTCACACGAATCCATGTAGTACGCATTTCCCGAGAAATTTTCAGAATTTCATCTCAAAAACATAAACAAACAGAGCCATAGAATCTCATAAGTTTAGGCTCCGTACAGTGGTGTTTTTGAAAATGAATTTTGAGATTTTTTTGGGGAATGTGTATTATAGAAATTCGTGTAAAAATATTGACTTTATTTGTTTGTTTGGATGTATTTTTAGAATTTGATTGAAAGTAGTGTCGATGTGATATAAAGTTGATTTTTATTAGGATTTGATATATGAAATACTTGAGTTGGTTATGAATGTGATGATGATGGGGAAAAGATATTAAAATAATATATTTTTTAATAATGTTATGAGTTGATAATAAAGTAACATGTATATATATACATATATATACATATACACATACATAATATAATATATATTATAGAAATAGAATGAAAAGACAAAAAGAAAAAAAAAAGGCAGCCAACAGTGGGGGGGCGTTCATGGGTTGGGGTGGGCGGGTATGGGTTTGGGGGTAGGGGTGGGGGGCCCTTCATTTTTAGTTTTTTTTTTGTCACCTTTTTAATTTTTTTTAGCTTTAAATTTTTATCTTTTTTCCATTTCGTATTTTCTTTTCAATTTTATATTTTAAAAGTTTAAGAAAATTGGATCTTGCTCGTCTATATTTATAAAAATTAGTGTAATTATACGGTTCGCATTGAACAAATATAAAAATAGGATGTGATCCATATATAGAATATTTATGAAATGTGTAAATATGATTGGAGCATAAGTAGTTCTATATTTCTTTTTTCATTTACATATAATATTTTATTTTCAATTTGATTGAGGCAAATTATTTTCATCTTCTTATAATGAGATACTATGATGTTACATAAAATATTTGCTCGAGCTCGAGCCGAGAAATTTGGCAAGACTCGGCTCGAGCTCGGCTCGTGGTCAACCTTATTAAATACCATGTTAGTACCAAAATGAAATAATCGAGATTCAGTCAGTATTTTTGAACCAACATCAAATAAATAAATTGATAAAAAGTTAAAGAGACTTTTTTAGTATACATGGATTTCGCAATCACATTTTTGAACCAACATCAAATAAATAAATTAAAACACAGAAGATAAATAACAAATAAAGAAAGATAGTTTAGGGAAATAAGGAAAATGAATGTGTGTTAAAAGAGAAATTAGGAGAGATAAGTTACTTGGGATACTTGTCAAAAATTTATAAATAGTGATTGTCACACCAAAGTTTAAAACCCTAGACACCTATTGTTTTATTATATAGTTAGAAGTATAGATAATTTTGATAATTTACCATTACTTATGTTAGTTACCACATATTAGATGTATATGTCGAATGTACTCAACTTATTATGTTAAATCAGGTTAGCATAATAATTCAATTAGTTCTATAAGTAAATAAGTGAAAATTCCTAATATAAGTGTGATTTTGCATTAAAATTGATATCTTAATAACTTATGAAATTTAACATGCGATTCTACCTAATTAATTAGCTAAAAGTGAAGTTGTCTTTTATAATTTATAAATTTAATGTTCCCCTTAAACATAATTTTTCCTCTTTTTAAATTGCGTGTTATTCAACTAATACTTATATAACATTTAATAATATTATATATTATACAAATTATATATTATTAAATATTATTTAATAATAATAATTGGAATATTGGAAAATTAAATAGGTATTTTTATTACAGAAAATATGGAAAGTAAGAGAATGAGTTGGATAGTAGGATAATGTAATTAATGATGTGAATAGATTGAAATGATTGGTTGTTGTACAGGGGAATGTGCAGTGTATTTAAAATTTGATCATTTTCTGTTGAATTTGGCTTGGACTGTGTATTTTCATTTTTTGATGATTCCAAAAATGAAAATGTTTTTAAAATTCCTAACCATACATAGCCATTTCTCGCTAGCTCGAGTTACGTTTCGTTGATAATTTTTTTTTTTTTTTTTTTATAGTTGGTTGCACACGGGGCATTGTTACAAGCAAGAAGTGGTACTTACAAGGACCGGTCGGCTCAACTGTGAGCATCATTCCCGTCTTAATTACTTCACATTCTATGCACGTCTCAATCAGAAAACACCACTCCACCCACTAATGGCTTTCGGCTAAGCCCAATCTAGACTAAAATGACATTTAAACTAGGATTCATTACTTTGCTGATAGCTTGGTTGTAAATAATCATATGGGAATATTACACACAGACTTCTCTCCTTCACTTACTGGTATTTATCAACACCCCCTCTCTTGTTAAGAATTTTTTATGATTATATCCTCATGCATTTAAAAATTCCTATAATTTTACCCCTGATAATATCAAATAGACCTTTTGAGAAGATGTATTGGTAACTTTCAATAAGTGATGGTGTTTTTTGATAATTACACCGCAAGTGAGGGGGTCTGCCTTTAATTTTCCATAATTAAATTCACCCCCTGGCATGGTTAAAAATTTTAAAAAAATTGTTGTGCTTCTTTCCCTAATAAGTTTCTGAACGTATATCACCAAATTTGTTGGCCACAATTGTAGTTATAGTATGTGATGTGAATGCAACTATCGAATCATATTGGATGAAGATGAAAGGACTTGAAAAATTTATAAGTTCTAAGCTCCCTTCTTAGCGAGGCGCCCTTAAGGACAAACTCATCCAGCTGTTATCGAAGCGGATAATAACTCGCACAAGGACATTCGACGTGCGAGAAGGAAGTGCATGCCGCATCATTCTAGAGTCGTCTGTGAGAACAAGATCATATGCCCTACCCAGGCCCCTCATCTGAGTGTACAAGGGACTTGAGAGACTTATAAGTCTCAAAATCTCTTCTTTCTAGAGAGGCGCCTTTAAGGACAAACTCGTGTTGCTCCAATCAAAGTAGATAATATCTTACACAAGTATGTTCGATGTGTGAAAAGGCAAATGCATGCCGCAACAGATGTGAAATGCCCACACTTTGGTGCAACGATTAACTTGTGCAGTTTGTTGAATAATTGACTCTTTCAATTATGATGATTCACTGATAATGCATAGAGGCATCCACTTTAATGTAACATGATAGTTAATCATCGATCATCACATATTCGAAAATAACAAATCCCGTTTTGCCAAACTATCGATGTAACTGTTGTAATGATACCGGCCTAAAAGCGCTTATATATAAACACGGATATATAATTTTATATATATGCATTTATGGTGAGATGTTAGATGTCTAGAAGGAAATGCGGGAATTGCTCTCCACTATGAGTGCAATGATATTCAAGGCTCCAGAAAAAGGAAGCTTGTTTTTCACACCTAAATATCATCTTAAAGATGAGTACAACTGGAAAAGTGAAGCAGTTAAGACCATTACTTGATGTGGCTAGTGTTAACTTATCAAAAATAAAAGAAAAAAGAGACTAATGTTTAGAGTGATTTAGACCACATTCAAAAATACATCAAGTTTCCAACTAACTTAATTATAAGGACACAGGTGTGTATTCAGTGAGAGATAAATTGATTTGTCTGGGGGAAGGTTTATCTCAAAAGTGTTAAAGATAAAGGGCTAAATGCAACCAACCTCCTTGTGATATTTGAAAGTACCGGAAAAAAAACTTGTGAAAAAAAAAATAGACAATTTATCTCCCTCTGAAAAAAGATATATGAAGCACTTTAGCTCCCCACATGCCCCACTCGCACATTGTGCATATGGTTTGGATATTTTTATTTTCATAAGACCATTTTGCCATATTTAACAACAATTGAATCTAATTGATCAAAATCAACGGTTCAGATTAAATACATATATATTATTTAATCAAATAAATAGGAATCATACATCTTAATAGAGATTAATGCTCCAGATTACCCTTTTATATATATTTATAATTTATAATTTTTTATTATAACTTATTATATATATGTATAATATGTATATATTTATATATGTATATTTATAAATGATATGTTTATATTTGATATATTTTATATTTATATTATATATTATATATATTATTAATTATAAATTTATATTATATTAATTTATATATTCTTATACATATACATATACATATATATATATATATATATATATATATATATAAAGTACCACATCTGGAAAAACCACCAACTAGAATGGCAACGATGGGGGTTTCTGGGGATAACGACGGCGATGGCGGGGGTATGTGGGGATGGCGGCGGTGATGATAGGGATTTTTGGGGATGGGGCCGAAGTAGGTTTTGGAATTGGAATGATGGTGGCGGAAGCTTTTCGGGATGGGGACGATGATGGCGGAAGTTTCTGGAGATAGGGAGGAATGGTAGCGAGGGGTTTCTAGAGATGCGGGCAATGGTGGCGGGGTTCTTGAGGCTAGTGAAGATGGTGGTGCACAACGATATGTAGATTGGTTTGGCGATAGTGGTCGCGGGTGTTGGGTTTCGCAAAAAATAACATAATCACAGTGGAAGAATTTCAAAAAATTTTATTTTAAAACTCAAAGTTGAATTCAATGATCACATGTTCAAATTGATCAATACACATAACGAATAATCACTTACCCGTTAGAGCAAAGTTGTTGGAGACTTTTCTTCTTTCTCCAAAATTCGAAAATTTGAAGCTTTTAAATCTTCAATCCTTTGTGTAATCTTCAAATCTTGAACTTGATCCGAACAACGAAAATACGTTGTCTCTAAATTGTCACGCACAGATCGATAGACGAAAAATTTCCCACTAATCTCTAAAGGGGGTGACAACTAGTGTATTAGAGAGGGGAGGAATATTTTTCTTCTTTCTTTCTAGGAGAGTTATAAAAGTTGTGTACTTGTTCAAGGTCAAAGAGTCCTTATATATCTCATGACTTATTGAACAAATCAAAACAAAAAAGCCCTAAAATTGAGCATCACTTGGACGCTCAATGAGGCCTTAAAAGGCGTCCATTTGGATGCTATTTTAAGCCCTGGGAATTGTTTTATTTTAATTAATTTCTTATTTAATTAATAATTTATTATATCCAATAAATAAATGAATTAATTAAATTACAAAATTAATTAGATAAATTAATTCATTAATATATTTTCCTAGGAAATTAATTAATAATTAATCTTACCCTTATAATTAATTATTTCATCTAATGAATAATTAATTATTTAATTTATCCAATAAATTAAAACTCCTAGAAGAAAAATAAAAACTCCTTTTTCATTTTTCTTTATCAATTCTTTAGTGCGACTCTTTAGATTCGTTTCGTTTGGCAATGAGAGGAAACCAAAAGAAGTGGGTAACACCTAGCCAGTCATGTGACCCATTTTGTAGCCCAAACGAAAACGAATGATAGGATCATTTCACCTTCCAATCGTAAATATCGTATAAGTATAAACCCTTTGTTCGTGTACCCCAGTTAAGTGAGAGTCATGGCTATGTCAAACTCACTGGACTTGACCATATGTATTAATTGTAATAATTTGAGATCATTGAGATCAATTTAGTGCCTAGCACAATCGTCTCCTTTTGCTTTGGCCAAAGACTTTGATCTCTATTTATCTATAATCACGTAGGGCACTTTCTCACTCACTTATGGGAGAACAAATCCCATTTAGATATCAGCTAAGACCACCATTTGCCCATCAAGCCGCATTTCGAGGATGACCTACCAACGGGTGAATTGGGTCTAACTACTCTAATGAAATACATGACGTCACAAATGCATCTTCAGCATGATGTTTCAGGTCAAAGGCTCACTTATACCTATTACGCATAATCAATTCTGTCATTGACAGTCACAGAGTGAAAACCCATGTGACAGAACCGATGCAAGTCATGTTCGAGCATATCAGTTCCACTGATGTGCCTACAATCTTAATCTCCTACCATCCCATGGTACTAGACAGACACTCCCATGTCAGAGATAAGATTGTACAAGTAGTCTAAGTCTTTATTTGTCCATTAAAGACTTCACTTTACTTGCGAACTTACTTTTAGTAATCAAGATCGATCTCTCTAGTGCCACTCTTCCTATCCCATAGGAAGTAGAGGGATCGCACTGAAAACACAGACAAAACGTTTTACACTACTTATAGATGCAAATTAGATTTAAGTGAAAACTAAATAACGCTTTTATTAATAATATCGAAATAAGTTAAGTACAAGAGAGATGCCCTATCATTCTATCCTCTATGACATCTGATGGCATAATCTTAATAGTGGGCAATAGGGACGATGGCGATTCTGTTGGGTTGGGTAATCCCCAGTGTAGGTTAGCACATCGGAATTTTAAAAAATTAATAATCCCACCCCGAAACAGGATTAATGGCCTGTTTCATTAAACTAATATAAACGAGAAAAATCTAATTACGCGAAATACCTTTCGCGCTATTTTCCTCGTATAAATTTCTGATCTATCAACCCGGACCGAAAAATTCCGTCTCCTTATTTCCGTTTGAACCCTTCGGCTTCCACGAAATCTCGAGTTCCAATTTTCTGTTCGTTTTGTATCTCCAAGCGATCCAATCGTCTCGCTTCTAAGATGTAACCACACCTCCGTATAGTTTCCAATAAATATATATCGTGCTAGCGTATATATTTATTTTTGATTCAATCTAAGCTTAATATATGAAGGTAGAAATATATAGTGAAAGGTTAATCTCAACACATGAACAAAATCTTGTCAAGAAATAATGAAAAGGGTGATTTTTTACTTGGAGAAATAGAATACAAAATTCTCTCTTTTTCTCTCTATGTTGGACAAAATTCACTAGGTGAAAAAGTGTATATGTATTTTTCTTAACACATATATTTATAGAGAGACTCCTAGATTTAGTTTACTTGGAAGTCAAGACAAAATCAAATCTCCAAAAAATTTGACTTTCATCTAATCCTAAGTAAACTCAATTAAGGAGTTTCCTTAAAACAATTAACTTAGCCAACAAGCTAAATTATTCCTTTTCTCTCTCCTAAATATTTCCTTGGTTTTAATTTGATCAAGACTTGGAGAGGAATTAACCCCCTCCCTATTTTCGTCCGCCACACACGCCCATTTAGGCCTTTGAGTCCAAATTTTTTATCTTACTTGATTTAATTTTTGACTCCTTATTTAATTAAATAGTCCAACCATTTAATTAAATATTTCATAATAATTAAAGTTTAACCTTAATTATTATTATCCAATTATTTCATTAATCTTATTTAACTTTTGATCAAGTCTACTAATTAAATGAAACTCTTGGACTCCACTAGGTCCATTAATTAATTAATCTACTTTGATTAATTAAATAGTCTAATTAATAATCTCCCACCAATTAATTAATATTCCATTTTAGGCAAGTCCTAGACTTTTCTAATTTCACCTTAACTTCCAAAGTTGATTAATTATATCTTATAAGAAGGAACCTTAGGAGTAACTGTGTGACCTCTTAGTCTTGTTCATGTTCTAGTAGTAAGTACACTTTCCAAAAGTGCCATTGTACCTTTCTTTATTTAGAAAGTAATAGATTGAATCTTCCTTGATTTAATCCGACCATGAATTATTTTTCATAATATCATGGCACCTACAAATTGAGGTTACTATTTAGCAATGGGCCCCGAAAATCTAGACACGAACAACATTAAGATACTTAACCTATCATAACCACGATCCTCACATAAGTAAAATCCCTCCATCAATATTTCATGGATTGGTATCTTGAGTATTGGCTTAGTCGAAACTCGTAAGACCCAATCTCTATGTTTCCTTCATTGCATGATATCGATTTTCGCAATCCAAATGAGAAAACACTCCTCCTCTTTGGATTGCGATACTTTGGCCAAAGTTTCCTTGAATTGATTCATTGAGCAAAACATAGGAAATGTCTGATTCGCTAAATTAGTGAAGGATCCCATCTTGTTCTCTCATGTACCTTGACACATAATCATATTATACCCAAGATATCCCATATAACGACTCACAAAGGAATCATGACATAAGTCAAAGTATAATCGACTATGCCCAAAATAACCAATGAAGCCTCAGGTCCATAAAGATTACTCTTACGCCTACGTGATTATTGGTAATTCCATATTCGATCAGGAAAACCATTTAAGGAATTTCTGGCAGGGTTGTTTAGTTCCCTCATTATCCCAGTGAGAACCCTCGTACACATCTATACCTATGGAATGAGGCATGTTCTATAAGAACACATGTGTACAAGCAAGTCTTTCAAGTCTTCGTCAATTTCCCTCATCTTGACAGACCTTTTAATGACTTGAAATCTTTTAAAAATCACGACCTTTGAGACATATTCCATCATCCTCATTTCTGATGTCCGAGGATGTCCCATAGTCATGTGTGATTAAAGGGACTTCATCTAAACATATAAAAGTTAAACAAAAAAGAATGCCATAATAAAATTGACTTTATTTATCAGAGAAGACTGTCCCATAGAGTCTATTACACAGAGATGGCGCCCAAATAATTGGCGCGTCATGCATCTACTCTAACATATTGGCGGCGCTGGACAATAGAGATGGCTGCGGTGATGGTGAGGCGACAGTGATGAAGCGGGAATGGCTAGAGGCAGCATGCAATGTTGGCAATGAAGAGATGGTAACAGAGGTAGCGCTGGATGATGGTGATGGTAGCGTTGGATGATGACGATGGAAGAGGTGACGATGACAACGACTTGGGGTGGCAAATGATTTGGTAGAGATGGGTTTAAATGGATTTTGAAGGAGATGGCTGTTGCAAGTGAGGAAAAAGTAAATTAGGGTTAGGGTTTTAGAAAGATGATGCATTGGGGAAAAGATAAATGAAAAAAGAAAAACAAAAGATTAAATATAAATATTAAAAACAAAAATTAAATAGAAAAATTGTGTAAATATTTTTAAGAAGTAAGGGCACTTAGGTCTTTTTATTGGTGAATGTAGGTTAAATAAAATGTGCTTCATGTTATTTTTTCATGGGGAGGTAAATTGCCTTTTTTTCTTACATAGGATATTTTTTTGCTACTTGTTCAAATATCAGAAGGAGGTTGGTTGCTTTTAGTTCTTTAAGATAATCACATAAACCCTTCCCCACGCCACACACAAAAAATAAAAGGAAAAATAAAAAGAATCTTTATTTTTTCTTTCTTTCTTTAATGATATATGTGTTGATGAAAATATGTAACAAACAGAATGTTAAGTTAAGGCATGAGTTTAATACTCGTTATTTTTAACACAATATTGACCCACTCTTGGTGGTGATGGAATGCATCAATTTTTGTCCAAAGATTCAACGACTTTGAGACGAGAATAGTACCACTGCAAATTCTTGAATCTATCAACAAAAAAAAAGAGTTGTTTGAACTCTCATTTTCAAACAAAATGCTAGAATCTTTTATATTCACTAGGAAGAAGCTTAAAGCAAAAAGAGAGAAGAGAAATTGTTGATGGGATGAAGTGAAATGAACTCTTGGGGGTGGGGGGGGGGGGGGTTATATCTATAGACAACAAAATGCTTGGGTTAAAAGTCAAAACTTTCCAGTTTGGCCGAAAAGTTGCATTTACACCATCAAACGGTGGCGTTCCTGTGTGGACAGGTGCATTATGAACCAATTGAGCTTGAACAACATCCAAACAGCACCTATTGGCTCTTGGGCACACTCACGATCCATTCATCATTACAGTTGGTTCAAAAATAAATCTCGAGGTCAGAATTATTTCAACAAGAATGCAAAAATTAAATTAAATTTTCTCCAAAGAGATAAATGCCGGTTAGGCCAAGTCCAAGCCCATGGTTCATGACCAAGGCCCAAGCCTAATCTCGAGCCCGTGCATGTGCCTAGGCCTAGGGTCCATAGACCTAAGTCACCCCTTGATAGCGCGACTCTCCAGGTTCATCTCAATTGGCATTAGGAGGAAACCAAGGATGTGAGTGTCACCTAGTCAGTCTCGTGAACTTACACCGAAACCCAATTAGGATCAAATCTAATAGATCAAATACGAATGTTTAGGTCACAGACATCCTGTGAGTATAAGCCCTTCGCTGTAACTGAAGGTGTTATGTGCCCAACGAGCCATCAGTTGGCTTGAACATTAACACTGTATCAATCTTATCACTTAGATTATATCGAACCTGTTACAGAATGCTTCTTTATTGTTATAACTAGTGATAGCATTGATAAAGATCCCATGTATTACATATGGTTAGGGGAGGCAGTTAGGGAAAACATATGGAATGCTCTCAAAGACCGTAATCCTAAATATTGCTCCAAGTCATAGAGGCCGTGAGATGTGGGTTATCACTGGCCACGTCAAGAGTTGTTCATGCATGTAAATCTTTCGAGAGGTCGACGCGTTCCATTGTCGATGCCTTGTATGGCCATACATGTATGAAGATTCATACTGGATTATGGAATTGAACGGCCCCGTAAGGATTCCTCGTTAGTGCTGTCGAACTTGGAGTCCTTAGGTTTTCGTAGTGTGAGATAATCCTTAGACCTGAGATGTCATTGGAAAGGTACTACCCACTCTGCTTTGATATGACGTGCACTCCAGGAGAGTCATATGACATGTATGTTGGGTATAGTCTGGTAATTACAGCGGAACAATTGACAATCAGAAAGGGGATTCATCCAGGGTCACGAGTACCCGAAATTTCCTATGCTGTTGAGTGAAGCTGAATGATCGAAAAGTCTCTGGCCAGAGAATCCTTTTATAAGAGGGATTGGTGATCCCTGCTTGGAAGATCGGATCATTAGTTGAACCAACATAGTCATGATTTCCGAGGCTATTAGAGTTTTGACCGTCGCCAAACCCTAGGTCTTGGACGGGAAATAGATGAAGGGATTCGACTCACACAAAGATCGAAGTCTGGAGAGGTTTGCATTTTCATCGTTAACATCTAGGAAGTCGTGGCGACGTTGCTAGACATCGAACCATGACCAATAGGTGCCTTGGGTTAATTGGTGAAATTAATTTAAGGCCTAGTTAATTATTATGAACAATCAATCTAGCCTATGGAAGGACTTATTGCTAGCTTGTTAATGAATCTAAGGGGTCACACACAATACTTAGTGTAGTACGTATTGGCTGATTAATTCTTTGTGAATTAATGGAGAGATTAATTAATTAGAATTAATTAATCGGGAAAAAGAATAATTAATTAAGTGGTCTTAATTAATAATAGTCTTATAATTTAATGTTAGATTATTAAATTGGAAAAGACTAATTAATTAATTAGTGGTCTAATTAATTAATAAATGAAAGAGGAAAATATATATATATATATATATATATGTATATATTGCACATGTATGGGCGTGTGTATGTGGTTTGACTATGGTGGAAGATTTTATCTTGTTCACCAAGTCTATGTATGAATATATATATATATATATATGTAAATTTAATAAATATCTTATAATACATTGGGTAGGATCTATTCTAACTAATTAGGTAACTAATTGATATGAAAAGATCTTATAAATATATATATTAGGATAATTATCATGGATACGGTAAGATCTATTCTATTCAATTAGTTGACTAATTTTGTGAAAAGATCTTGTATTTTTGGGAAGGATCTTAAATATATGGAAAGATCTTGTTTGTTAATCGGTGGATATAATTAAATATGGAAGAGAATAAAGATGGAAGGAGTCTTAAATATAATATATATATATATATAATAGACGCCTATTTAGGCGTGTATTTAAGGGTGTGAGAGTTTCTATATTTTGTGGACTCTCATCCTATATATATATATGTATTGATATTTTATTCCATAACCTAATTGAATTTTCACGAGTCAATTTTTCACGTTACACAATTTAGATTGTGAAAAACTCTTTCCATCTTTTCTCTTTCACCTCTTTCACAAGTATTCTTCCAACTCATGTGTTGAGTACGAAGAACACAAATATATTCCTACCCGTTTACATAAGTCAAGATTCGATATTCTCCTTGCTAGCACTAGTGGAGATAATCAAGGGTACGAGCTAAGGTGTAAATAAACTTAGAGGCGCAACGCTTGGGCCCCTAGGGCAAATCCATCTGGAGAGGTGTAGCAGGGAGTTGCTTAAAAAGACATTGCTGTTTTTTGCTCTTCAAGAGGTAAACATGAGTAAACTAATCTTTAGAATAGTTTTTGAATCTGATGGCACCATGTCCGCCTAGCCATAATTTCAGGGATGTCACTTTAATTTTTAAAATTATATGTCTTCCACTGCGCCGGCGTCCTCGGGGGTTGTGGTCGATCCCAACAGTGGTATCAGAGCCAAGGTTTTGACATGGCTTGGATTCTTTGAATGTGTTTATGTTTATGTGCTTTAAATTTTTTTTTTATCGCATGTGAAATGGATTGGATTTTCTGATTTATTTTTGGACTGATTAAAATCGTTTAAATCTGAAAATTTAATTTGGATCTGAAAAATGTATTTTTCAAAATCTAAAATTGCATTTTATTAATTTGGATATGGCTGCTTTTTTATTTGTAAATATTCATGCGTATTTTTTGTTCTACGGTGGAAGAAAAATATTAAACCCGCGACAACACTCATGTGCCATTGCGGATTTGCCGGAACCGCCGCTGTCGACGGGCAGCGGCAGCCCGCATGAGCGGCGACAACCGTATCTGTTCGCGCAAAATTTTCGCAGACGGCGCTGTCCGAAACAGCGCCGTCATACGCGACGGAGTTTGAGTTTGGCTGCTGCCCCGTCGATGAATTCAGAACGGGCCGCAGTGCCGACGGCAGGCGACCAGGGTCTAGACCTTAGGGTTTTTCCGAATTTTGGTAAATTGCGATTTGACATTGTGGGGCCATTTTGTAATCTTTGTTTTGGGTTTAAAATGCAATTAAATATATTTTTGGGCTTGGACCTAAAAATGGACTTTTCAAAAACATGGGGTTTTATTTATATTTTGAAAGGACGAAATAAGATTAGTATTTTATTGACATTCAAGATTAAAATAAGTCTGAGTTTTTGAAAATGGGCTTTTATTTAAATTTTGGAAGGACGAAACAAAATTTGTATTTTATTGACTTTCGAAATTAAAATAAGATTGGATATTCAAAAATATGATTCTTTTATTTATATTTTGAAAGGACGAAATAAAATTGTATTTTAATTGAATTTCAAAATTAAAATAAAATTGAAGTTTTATATTGGCCTCTCTTTGAAGAAATGGAATTCTTCATGTTTTTCAAAGTATAGATTTTCATTTAAATTTTGAAAGGACAAAATAAACTTAATATTTTATTGACTTTCGATATTAAAATGAAATCAAGTTTCTATAAAAATTTGGGGCCTTTATAATTATGTGAATAAGTGGACTTCCTCATGGACTTTCAAATAATATGAGTTTTATTTGAATTCCAAGTATGAGATAAAATTGGTATTTTATGTATTTTGGAAATTGAATAAAATAAGTAATTTTTGAAATTAGGTTTTTTTTCCGGCTTATATGAAAAGTGGACTTTTTCATTGTTATTTTAAAAGGTGTATTTATTATTTAGTTCTTGGAGAATTAATATGAAATTAGTTGATTCGTAGAATAGAATAATATTAAATTTCGAAAGTTGAATTAATTTTCGGATAATTGGAGAATTATGATTCTTCATCGGATTTTCTGAAATTTGTTTTTAGAAAATCATTAATTGGTCCACTAATTGAATTATATTATCTTTAATTGAAGCCGGTAAATTTATGTTTATGAAAGCAGGATGCGAGCATGTATTATGTGATTATGTGGTGATCCGGGTCGAGCCATAAACTAGTCATTTTAATTTGAGGCCTGCGTGCCATGTCTTCATTTTTTGTACTTGAGAGGGTGACGTTTCCTTTTGTATAGTATTGTTGTAATTTGAAGACGGAAATGAAAACATCATGAAGATAGTGATGGAGACGTTCAAGCTCGAGGAGCTATGAAGACCTTAGTGTAGGGTCCGGGGTCCGGATCCTTAAATTAGATCGGTCGACACCTTGATGGCTCGGGGTGTTTTTAGGATTGACTTGACTAGGATCACATTTACCGCTTTTATGTATAGCATGCTTGTTGTTATTTATCGTTAGTATCTTTTATATGCTATGTTGTGTTGCACGATCACCTAAGAAAGATAAATAACTGAAAAATGGTGAGACCTTGTATGTGAAAAGCCCCAAGCCCCATATCCATATTAAGTCCATAAATGGATAAATCGGGGGCCCGGAAACTCCTTGATTAGGTCTAGTGCCTTCCATCATTAGATGTGAGAGAGAATAGCTCGGCTTGTCATCATTGACCACGAGTCGTGCGATGGTGGCAAGTTTAGTGTAGTAATCTCACAACTAGGCCTTCAACTGTGACAGAAGGTCATACTAGAAGTGAACACGGATCTCAGTCTACCCAGGGGTTGACCATGAGTCGTGGACTCTCTGGGCACTGTTATTGCGTGAGAATTTGATGGGTTGGACTTAAACACAGATTAGTGTACGGTTGCATCGTGTTCTCGGGACGTACATGAAATGTGAGGTAAACATCTTGAGAACCACCTGGATGTGGATGGGGTCGTCGGGCCTATTCAATGTTGCCGCCCATTAACCATGAGTCGTGGGATGAGGATGGGGCATTTGACGCTCGAGCCCACTGGAAGTGGTTGCATTTCCCGTTTTTCTATTAGTGGGGTTGATGGAAATAAAAAAAACAGTGGGAGCACACGTGAAGTTACAAGGTCGATAATTTCATGTAGATATAATCTGTGATTGAATGCTATTATTTTTTCCATTTTTCGTAAAGTAACAGTCACATGGCTAAAACTCTACTATCGGTAATCCTTGAAACTAATATGCTAAATGGCCCGAACTTCCTTGACAGGTATCGCAACTTTAAGATTGTGCTGCAATCTCAATGTCTTGACTATGTCTTAACTCCACCTATTGAGCTTGCACCTGAGCCAAGTGCTCCTAGAGCTACCCGCGATGCGCATGAGAAATGGTGCAAAGACGATATCTATGTGCGTTGTCTCATTCTTTCCTCTATGACTAATGAGTTATAGAGGTAGTTTGAGACTGTGGAACATGCATAAGAGATTGTCCTTTCATTAGAAGAGATGTACGGTGTTAAGACACGCCGTGAGAGGTTTTCCATCTCTCGTGAGTTATTCAGGGCTTGCATAACTGAAGGAACATCGGTCACGACCATGTCTTAAGAATGATTGCCTTGGTGAACAAACTCAATGATGGAGGTACCGATAAATCCTGACTTGGCTATTAATTTAGTACTTCAGTCGGTCTCTCCTGCCTATGATCAGTCCGTAGTGAATTTCAACATGAACCAATTGGTTACCACTCTTCCTGAGTTATTGGACATGTTGTGCACTGCTGAGGCAACGGTCAAGAAGGCAAAACCTGTGTTGCTTGCTAACACTTCTTCATCTCCCACTTTTGATAACTATAAAAGCAAGAAGGGAAAGAAATAGAAGGGCAACGGACTGCAAACAAAGGATGTCATCAAGAAAGTCAAGAAGAAAATTGGGAAGTGTTTTAACTGCAATAAGAAGGGACAAGGAAAGATCAATGCCCTGAGCCTCCTCATGAGCGCAAGAAAAGTACATTTGTTGTAAACTTAACTCGTTAGTTAACTATGCTTCTTGAGTGTTATGACACTGTTAAAAGTACTCACTTATGCAATGGATTGTTGATAGTGGGAAGAAGTAGGAAACAAAGAAATGAGGTCATGGTACTGAAGATGCCAAGGAAGCGTTTCTCGTGGCTGAGGCTGAAGGACAAGAAATCATTTATTTGTCGTTTTAACTTATGAGATAATGTTTTTGAAGAATGTTTTACCATGTTTTTGAATTAACGTTTGAACCATGTTTTACTCCATCTTGGTTTATGGGAGGAGATTTGATGATTTATTAAAATCCTTTTTATTACTTATGGTTCTACAATTAATTCTTATGACATGCTATCTTCACAACTATTGACTCATATAACATAAAAAATGTATAGATTGATCTAACTGCTAAGATAATAACCTAGCAAGCATATTAATCTATTAGACATAGAATAATGAGTGTAACCCTAAAATGATCACATTAGATGTGACATGGAAACCACACATATCAAGGATGTGAAAGGTATTGCTTGTGTCAAGCAAACAGTGGGAGCAATTGAGGATATAGATCCTCTTGTCTTGTGTTTACTAGTATCTTTGTGTTCATTGCACTTAGAACGAAATGGATCGTTTCAGAATATCCTACATTCAAGGTGAATGAGTTCTTTCATGAAAGGATGATGATAGTAATGAAAAATAAGGACTTAATGAACATAAACACCACTGGAAGTTAAAAAGAATAGACTAGTAAACCTATAAACCTATGAACCCAAATTTCATATCCTTCGATCCGAAAAATGCTGACGGTGGATATGACGAAAGTCAAGAAATCTTGACAAGTAGTGGAAGCCAGCATACCAGCATAGGTGCTTCAAAAATCAATCTACTGATTGAATCTTTTCTAAAAGGTTAATAGGTATACTACAGGCTTGTTAGTGTTATATGTTGATAACATTACATGAGTAACGTATGTGTGATCATCATTTTAATTTTCCAAAAATAAACTTGAAAAGGAAAAGGCGCCCCAATTGCACGAAGAAGCAATATGTGTGGGCCATTGGTTTGCCATAATCCTTTTCAGTCCGAACCCATAGATAATATGTTGACCAAGCTCAACATGGAAGAATTAAAATGTAACTCATCATGTAAAATATAAACCGAAAGGTAGGTGAAATTCTATGAGTTTTAATAGGTATTGACTAATACATCTCATGTACAAAGTCAAACTCCTATTCTGATCCACTAGATTGGATTGGTGTAGTTTATTGAATAACAACATGGGAAAATTGAAACTAGAAGCTCTAGTCTTAAGACATGAACTTAAGTGATGATCGAGGATTTATGTTAAGCCAAATGGGAAAGTAAAGGCTGAGGACATCTCTTGAGAAGAGATGGAGACTAACTCTACCATTTAGGTCACGCATGAGAATGCGGTGATAAAAGGTAGTTAGATAGGTGAACCTATGAGGTTCTGCCAATCGAATATCGCTGCATAAGTACTATGATTGTCGATAAGAGTGTAAGCTCCTAAAAAGGAGCAGAGGTCTCACCAACTATCTAGACATACCTAGTGACAAAGCGAATAATATGAGAGATTATTTGATTAGAGTCAACTTTCGAGTGGAACAAGTTAACTCGACAGAAACATGGCAAACCCTTTTTCACCAAACCCTTGAGTAGTAGCTGTGATCAATAGGTCATCTGGACGATGGACCTATGTGGGAACAGTAGGCTCTTGGGCAAGTGCGAGATTGAAGGTGTTATGTGCCCAGCGAGCTATCTGTTGGCTTGGACATTAACACTGTATCAGTCTTATCACTTAGATTATATCGAACCTGTTACGGAATGCTTCTTTATTGTTATAACTAGTGATAGTATAGATAAAGATCCCATGGATTACATATGGTGAGGGGAGGCGGCCAGGGAAAACATATGGAATGCTCTCAAAGACCGTAATCCTAAATACTGTTCCGTCATAGAGGCTGTCAGATGTGAGATATCACTGGCCTCGTCAAGACTTGTTCATGCATGTAACTCTTTCGAGAGGTCGATGCATTCCATTGTCAATGCCTTGTATAGCAATACATGTATGAAGAGTCATACTGGATTATGGAATTGAATGGCCCCAAAACGATTACTCGTTGGTGTTGTCGAACTTGGAGTCCTTAGGTTTTCGTAGTGTGAGATAATCCTTAGATCTGAGATGTCATTGGAAAGGGTACTACCCACTCTGCTTTGATATGCACATGCACTCCAGAAGAGTCAACTGCGTGTATGTTGGGTATAGTCTGGTAGTTACAGCGGAATAATTGACAGTCAGAAAGAGGGTTCATCCAGGGTCACGAGTACCCATAATTTCCTATGCTGTTGAGTGAAGCGGAATGATCAAAAAGTCTCTGGCCAAAGCATTGTCTTATAAGAGGGATTGGTGAGCCCTGCTTGGAAGACCGGATCATTAGTTGATCCAACATAGTCACAGTTTTCGAGGCTATTAGAGTTTCGACCGTCGCCAAACCCTAGGTCTTGGACAGGAAATAGATGAAGGGATTCGACTGACACAAAGATCGAAGTCTGGAGAGATTTGCATTTTCATCGTTAACATCTACGAAGTCGTGGCGACGTTGCTAGACATCGAACCATGACCAATAGGTGCCTTGGGTTTATTGGTGAAATTAATACAAGGCCTAGTTAATTTATGAATAATCAATCTAGTCTATGGACGGACTTATTGCTAGCTTGTTAGTGAGCCTAAGGGGTCACACACAATACTTAGTGTAGTACCTATTGGATGATTAATTCTTTTTGAATTAATGGAGAGATTAATTAATTAGAATTAATTAATCAGGAAAAGGAATAATTAATTAAGTGGTCTTAATTAATAATAGTCTTATAATTTAATGTTAGATTATTAAATTGGAAAAGACTAATTAATTAATTAGTGGTCTAATTAATTAATAAGTGAAAGAGGAAATATATATATATATATATATATATTGCACATGTATGGGCGTGTGTATGTGGTTTGACTATGGTGGAGGATATTATCTTGGTCACCAAGTTTGTATGTATATTTAATAAATATCTTATAATATATTTGGTAGGATCTATTCTTAGGTAACTAATTGATATGGAAAGATCTTATAAATATATATATATATATATATATATATATATATATATATTAGGATAATTATCATGGATACGGCAAGATCTATTCTATTCAATTAGTTGACTAATTTTATGGAAAGATCTTATTTGGATAGATCTTGTATATTTGGGAAGGATCTCAAATATATAGAAAGATTTTGTTTGTTAATTAGTGGATCTAATTAACTATGGAAGAGAATAATGATGGAAGGAGTCTTATATATATATGTATTGATATTTCATTCCATAACCTAATTGAATTTTCACAAGTCAATTTTTCACGTTACACAATTTAGATTGTGAAAAACTCTCTCCATCTTTTCTCTTCCACCTCTTTCACAAATATTCTTCCAACTCATGTGTTGTGTACGAAGAACACAAAATATTCCTACCCATTTACATAAGCCAAGATTCGATATTCTCCTTGCTAGCACTAGTGGAGATAATCGAGGATACGAGTTAAGTTGTGGATAAACTTAGAGGCACAACGCCTGGGGCGCTAGGGCAAATCCATCCGGAGAGGTGTAGCAGGAGTTGCTTGAAAAGACGTTGCTATTTTTTGGTCTTCAAGAGGTAAACACGAGTAAACTAATCTCTAGGATAGTTTTTGAATCCGATGGTACCATGTCTGCCTAGCCCTAACTTCGGGGATGTCAATTTAATTTTTAAAATTATATGTCTTATGCTACGGCGGCGTCCCCGGGGGTTGTAGTCGATCCCAACAGTAACATCCCGATCGAATGAGAGTCATTCTTTGTGACAAAGTCAAAGGACTCTATGATGTGCTCAATAAATTATAGTAAGATGAAATTACCAAACTATCATTGTGTTCCATACACAAGTTAGCTTTCCTGCTTTGGCCAAAAATTTATAATTTCATTTACCTACGATCGCACAGGACGTTAACTCATTTATTAGTTGAGATAGTGAATCCCATATTGGAAATTAACACGGTAGAACTTTACGTATTTTTACAGCAAGAGGACTGGTCGTATGTAGTAATAAAGTGGACAATTAAATATGGGATTTCGAACCCACAGAGACTTGTACTTTAGTTTTATGAGAATTTAATGCAAACAAGAACTTAAACTAAAACTATAAATTTAAAGATTTTAAAAGCAATAAAATAAACTAAAGCAAGAATTAACTAAAATATTATGGAAGCAAGATACAAGAAACAAGATGTTTAAATCAAGATAGCTATGGAAGAGAGTAACTAAGACACATGTGTTTGCATAAGTTAATCAATTTTTGTTCAAATCACATTTTCATATTATTAGACTAATGTTGCTAAGGTGGAAAATTCTTTAAGATTATTATCACTCCGATCCCTCGGTCATGATAACCTATACTTGATTGGGTGTACTGTATGCATTAAAAACTAGAATTTTCCCTGGATAAATCTAGATTTCCTCCAAATAACTTAGACTAATAGCATCTGGAGTATGTAGCTATCCCTAGCATCAATTGACTTAGAAGATGTTATATATTAATCCTTTTTGCACCTTAAATTACTTTCTCCCGAATAGATAATTTCAGCATAAAATCTTACATATGGTAGCTAATCATATGAACATGGAGAACAAGATTAAAACACAAAGCAACAAAAGAATTAATATGAAAAACTCAATTTATAACTCAAATCTCGTAAATGAGCCTAAACATGACCTTAGTTCGAAGAATCTAATTCATCAACAAATATAAAAGATATAAAAACAAAGAAAGATTCATATTCATAGACAAATATAATTCTAATCTAAGAAAACTCCCTATTAAATTTGATGGTTAAACTTCGATCTTCTTCCCTTTCACGCTTCTTGATTTCTTCATCTTCAACGGTTTGTGTAGATCTTCATAAATATGTAAAAACTAAATCTAAACCCGATTAGGGCTCTATTCTATGTGTATTTCATCTACTGTAAAGTTGTACAGAACCCTAGAGACCTGATTTACAACCAATGTGTGGAAGAATCCTCTTTGAATTAGAATTGGAAATTTCCAAAACTGCTCCTCCCGATGCTGACGTTCGAATGTTGTGCATCCCCATGTTCGTGCGTAAACTACCCCTTAAGTTTGTGCGTAGAAATTTTCCTTAAAAATTTGATTTTTTCTTTCCAGGCTCATGTTTGGAAGTCAAGTCAACGTACGGACGTCAGCTATTACATTTTCTGTCTGCGCAGCGATCTTGTTTCCTTCTTAACTTGGTCTACATATCTCCGATTTGGATGATTCAATTACCCATGTGAAATAATACAGAGCTCTACCACTTTATAGAAAGAAACTTTCTCGAATTAGGACTCTAAATATTCTGAAATTCTGCATTTCCGTCCAGTGTTTCTAAATTGCAATGCTTTTCCACCTTTATTCAATAAGCACATAAATTAAATGCATATGTTGCATAAATCATGCATAAACCAATGCAAATATCATGAATATGAGGATATAAAACATGTGAATTTATAACCTATCAACACCCCCAAACTTACCCATTGATCGTCCTCGAGCAATGATAAAGCATAGAAACAAGATCAAGAACAACAACCAAAGAGAGAGAAACAAAAACAAAAAAATCAAGAAAAATCAAAAATAATAAACTCACTTTCTTGGAGTAACCGATTACATCATGTGCAACAAGCTTTTAAACCTTTATGTTACCTAAAAGGACGAGTATAGTCTTATGAGGGTTTACAGATGATATACCCAAAAAATCCAACAAATTTCAGACCCAACCAATCAATACAGATCAACATAATTAACAAGAACCAATGACACAAAATCAACCTTTAAAAACCCAAAAATATATATACATATCAAATAATTTTGATCATGTGGCACCTCAACTCAAAAAGATTCCAAAGGATGTAGTGAAAATAAGTCTAAGATATTATAGTCGAGAGGCATCCCTCCCAAAATTTTGGACATTAATCCCATATTTATCAACTTTCGATCAATCAAAAGGCATAAGAATCATAGAAAACCTCATAGCCAATTTAAATTCCATTACTTCAAAGAATTAAACTTTAAATTCATATGAAACTTCCCATTTAAATTCATCAAGGTTAGATCATGTGCAATGTCTTATTCCATTAGGCTTTCTATGACACCCATGTAGCAAGCTTTAGATCAATGAATCCCAAATAAGATAGTTTTAGGATATTAAGTGTAGAGACACTCCTAAGGATTTAATCACTCCTCTACCCTCGACTTATGTGCAATGTGAATCATCTAAGGAAATCAAATTTAGTCTAAGGTCTCCACGAGCAATTTCAAAGATATATATGTTCCATTAAATTCACAATTATGTCACGAAATCATGCCATTTTTCCAATTTAATCAATCTTAATGCATCAACTAGTAGGACTCAAAAAAAAATTCATGCTTGATTTTTCTCAACATAAAAGCATATAAACATGTAAGCATACAAACTCCCCCAAACCAAAGCTAAAATAGGAACACATGATATGAATAAGCTAGGGAATATAGCAAACACATGGTGATCAATCATATGAATGTATTAAGAGCACAAAGTTCTACCCACATATACCCCCAAACTTAAACTCAACATTATCTCTAATGTTGTCTCACATAAAAGCATGTAAAAGGGTATACGAGTACTTACAACCAAGGATGTTAAAAAACAATCCTTCATCACGAATATGTTCCAAATGAAGCTCATCTCATCAAAATAGGTATCTCAAAACAACGGAAAATCTCTACTAACATGCTCAACATACTTAAAACAACCAAAACATCAAGCATATAGAAACACATGCTAAAAGTGCATGCTCAGAAAAAACAAACAAAAAGAAAACCTAAAACTAAGAAAAGCAAGAAACAAACAAAAAACGAAATAAAACTCACAAAGCTTGGGTTGCCTCCCAAGAAGTGCTCTTTTAAAGTCACCAGTTGACTTTATGTAAGAGATTGGTTCAAGGTGGTTTATGTATGAATGCCTTGTTCGTTTTCTAATCCACTATCGGGTGTCGCTACAAATTTTGGCCATTTGGAGTGAAGATTGTCTAAAGACCAAGCAATCATCCACTCACGAATTTTCATATTGTCCATCAACATTTCAATTACCCTATTTTCCCCATGCTTCGGGTGATGATGTGGATTTCTCTTCAAGCTAGAGATAACTTCTCGATTTTCTTCACTCATCACTTTAATATACTTTAGGTCCACGATGTAGGGATGTAGAATATTATTGGCTCATTTTTCCTGAAAGTGCTCAATACTAAAAGGATCAAAAGCATCAATGTGTAAAGACAAATTAAAATCAATTGGATGCTTAAAAACCTCATTGTTATCAAAATTAACCATATCATCTTCTATATTTATAGACAACTTACCCTCATCGGTATGGAGTACCGATTTACCTAGGGTTGGAGAAGATGGTGAGTGAATGTCAACTGTCTCAAGAAGAACAAGAGTTGAATACATAGTATCGGAGGAGTCTGCTGCTGATGTCAGAACGTTGGAGGTACCCACGTTCAGGCGTAGATTGGTCAACGTATAGAAGTTGTTTTCGTCACGTTCGAACGTGCAGTTCAGTAGCGCATCATCTTCCAAAAAATTTTTGGACATCCAAACGTTGGCCGCCTCACGTTCGGGCGTGCTGTTCAAAGAAGATATTTCTGAATTCTCTGACTCTATCTCATCATCATCCTCGGGATATAACTCATCCTCATTAGCCAACTTTCCAGTTTTCTCCATGCAGTTTCAACATCCAATCTGAAGAGATCACCACCGGCTCCCGCATTAAGTCGATGTCTAACCCTCGATCGAACCTTATTATAAAGATATTGCATAAGATTGATCAAAGAGCAATTATGAGTTGGGCATTTCCTCATCATGCTCATATACCTAGCCCATGCATCCACTAACGATTCCTCCTTTTTCTGCTTAAATTCTGATATCTCTCCTCGAACTTCATCAATCTTTGATTGAGGAAATAATTTATCCAAAAATTTGCCAATAAACTCCCCCCAAGTTGTGCCAAACTTTTGTCCTTGAGGGAGAAACGGAAAAGTCAAAGGTGAACGGTACCAGAATCTATGAGAGGGATGTGTATGGTAGACAAGATAGAGTATAACTTTTCTAAGTGATCATATAGTGGTTCTCGAGTTCCCATAAAATGGGTTGTTTTGGACCACAGTGATTAGGCAAGATAGAATATGGAAATTTGGTGTGTGGAAAGGTGGTAAGATAACCGGTCCTAGAGAAGTAGGTACTTGAGGAAGTTGGTTATCTCGAACGGATGGAAGAGGAACTGGTTCTACTAGTTGCATAGCTTGTAAAAGATTTTGTAACCATGTTTGATTTTCCGGAAGACTCATATCCGTAAAATTGGTGGCCATGATTCGAACCTGAAAATAAAAATAAAAAAGAAAATTAATGTTGGGTTTCGTAAAAAGTAACATAAACGCAGCGGAAGGATTTCAAAAAAATTATTTTAAAAACCCAAAGTTAAAATCAAAGATCGCATATTCAAATTAAACGATAAACTTAACGAATAAAACTTACTCGTTAGAACGAATTCATTGGAGAATCTTTCTTCTTCCTCCAATTCGAAACCTTGAAGCTTCCAAATCTTCAACCCTTTGATTTGATCTTCAAAACTTGAACTTGATCCGAACAATGAAAATACGCCGTCTCTAAATTATTATGCACGGATCAACAAACAAAAAATTCCCACTTCTTCTCTAAAGGGGGCTATGTCTAGGGTTATTAGAGAGGGGATGAATCTTTTCTTCTTTCCTTCTAGGAGAGTTATGAGAGTTGTGTATTGTTGTTCAAAGTCAAAGAGTCCTTATATACCTCATGATTTATTGAACAAGTCCAAACAAAAGAGCTCTAAATTAGGGCATCACTTGGACCCCACTTTGAGGCCTGTGTCCACTTGGACGCTTATTTAGCCCCCAAGATTTGTTTTTTTTAATTAATTCTTTATTTAATTAATAATTTATTATATCCAATAAATAAATTAATTAATCAAATAATCTAATTAATTAGATAAATTAATTCATTAATATATTTCCCTAGGAAATTAATTAATAATTAATCTTATCCTTATAATTAATTATTTCATCTAATGAATAATTAATTATTTAATTTATCCAATAAATTAAAACTCCTAGAAGAAAAATAAAAATTCCTTTTTCATTTTGCTTTTTCAATCCTTTAGCGCGACTCTTTAGGTTCGTTTCGTTTGGCAATGAGAAGAAACCGAAGGAAGTGGGTAACATCTAGCCAGTCACGTGGCCCACTTAGTAGCCCAAATGAAGACGAATGAATAGGATCATTCTGCAACCTTCCAATCGTAAATACCGTCTAAGTATAAACCCTTTTTTCATGTACCCCAGTCAAGTGAGAGTCATGACTATGTCAAACTCACGGGATTTAACCATATGTATTAATTATAATAATACCAGATCATTGAGATCGATTTAGTTCCAAGCATAGTCGTCTCTTTTTGCTTTGGTCAAAGACTTTGATCTTTATTTATATATAATCACATAGCGCAGTTTTTCACTCACTTATGAGAGAACAAATCCCATTTAGATATCACCTAAGACTACCACTTGCCTATCAAGCCGCACTTCGAGGTCGACCCCACCAACAGGTGAATTGGGTTTAACTACTCTAATGAAATCCTTGACGTTACAAATGCATCTTCAGCATGATGTATCAGGTCAAAGGTTCACTTACACCTATTACGCATAATTAGTTCTGTCATTGACAGTCACAGAGTGAAAACTTATGTGACAGAACCAATGAAAGTCGTGTTCGAGCATATCAGTTCCACTGATGTGCCTACAATCTTAATCTCCTACCATCCCATGATACTAGACAGACACTCCCATGTCAGAGATAAGATTTGTACAAGTGTTCTAAATCTTTATTTGTCCATTAAAGACTTCTTTACTTGCGAATTTGTTTTTGTAGTCAAGATCGATCTCTCTAGTGCCACTCTTTCTAACCAATAGGAAGTAGAAGGATCGCACTGAAAACATGGACAAAATATTTTACACTACTTATAGATGCTGAAAAGATTTAAGTGAAAACTAAATAATCTCTTTATTAATAATATCCAAATAACTTAATTACAAGATAGATGCCCTATAGTTCTATCCTCTATGGCATCTGAGGGAATAATCATAACAATTAAAACTTGCAATAAAAACAAATACTAAAATTAAAGAAGTCCTCGGCAACGACTCCAAAATACTTGACAAGGTAGAACTCTATGTGTTTTTACTGCATGAGAACTGGTCGTGTGTAGTAATAAAATGGACAAGTCCGGGATGTCGAACCCACAGAGACTTGTATTTTAGTTTTACGAGAAATTCATGCAAGAAAGAACTTACACTAAGACTAAAGATTTAAAGATTTTAAAAGGAGTAAAAATAAACTAAAACAAGAATTAACTAAAATATTATGGAAGCAAGATACAAGAAATAAGATGTCGAAATCAAGATAGCTATGGAAGAGAGCAACTATGACACATGTGTTTGCATAAATTAATCAATTCTTGTTAAAATCACGTTTTCATATTATTAGACTGATGTTGCTAAGGTGGGAAATTACTTAAGATTATTATCACTCCAATCCCCCGCTCATGATAACCTATACTAGATTTGGTGTATTGTATGCATTAAAAACTAGAATTTTTCCCAGATAAATCCAAATTTCCTCCAAATAAGTCCGACTAACAGCATCCGGAGTATGTAGCTATCCCTAACATTAACTGATTTAGAAGATGTTATTAATCCTTTTTACACCTTAAATTACTTTCTCCCGAACAGATAATTTAAGCATAAAATCTTACATATGGTTGCTAATCATATGAACATGGAGAATAATATTAAAACACAAAAGTAACAAAAAAATTAATATGAAAAACTCAATTTACAACTCAAATCTCATAAATTAGCCTAAACATGACCTTAGTTCGAAGAATCTAATTCGTCAACAAATATAAAAGATACAAAAACAAAGAATGATTCATATCATAGAAAAATATAACTCTAATCTAAGAAAACTCCTTATTAAATTTGATGGTTGAACTTTGATAGGAGTCATTTTTGCACATGTTCTTAATCCCTTTTATTGACAATTTAGGTCTATTTATAGCTTGAATTATGATTAATCTGTGTATTAAGTGAATTCAGGCACTAAGCGACGTTGCACGAAGAAAAGGGCAAAAGACGGTGTATCGAACGATTTTCTAGAGGATGCTTCGCAGACCGGCGCCCAAGCGCTAGTTCAGCCACGCCCAGGCGCTAGCCGAAGACATGAAGACAGAATGCTACGCAGTACGGCGCATAGGCACCACACACCCTGCGCCTAGGCGTGATACCATCCGCGCCCGAGTGCCGGCACGCGTGTGCTTGGGCGCCGCCTGACTTTTCCTCCAAGAAACACCTGCCACGTAAGCCACGCCTGGGCGTCGATCCACCCGCGTCTGGGCACTGTTGTAACCATTTTTGGAAGCTATAAAAGGAAATTTTCAGCCGATTTGAAGGGTTCGAAATCTGGATTTGTGAAGGCATTTTCTTGGATTTGGGCCATCTTTTCATCTACCTTGAAGAGCAAGAAAGAGATAGGAGCTAAGGATTGAAGCTCCAATCGAGGATCGATCACCATTCGACATTTTAGGGAGTTTATGCATTGTTTATTGCATCTGGTGTTTACACTTATGTATATGAATATGTTGAATTCTTCTATGTTAATAGTTATGGGCTAAATTCATATGCCTTGTAAGAATTGATTTGTGAATTATTCGTATTATTGATAATCGTTGAATTAATTCCTATGTTGCTATGTGTTATGAATTTGTGCTTATGTTTCTTACATGTGATTGATCACCATATGTATGATTTGTTGCCTAGTTTAGCGTTTTGAGAAAGACATAAATTTGGGTGCAAGGGATTTATAACATCACCGACCAAATAGGAATTGCCCTAGACATAGGTAAAGATTCCCGGGTGAAGTCGTTCGATTTTAATCGAGAAAGCTCTAGCTCTTTAATGCATGCTTAGTGGTTAGATTTCCGGGTAGACATACTTAGGAAACCGTCATTTAAGTATAGGAGTCTATCACGAGACATCGGTTATTCTTTACCTTAGGAGTTTTCACCATAGCAACTAGGTCTAATAATTCAACGAGAGTCTTTGTATGAATACGGATCAAATCGAGTCTTGCATGTGCCTTAGTCCCTTATCATACTTGAGTTTCAATCCGTTGCTTGTTCTTACTCTTGTTCTTTGTTTATTTAATTGTTTTACTCGTGCTTTCCTTTAAATTGTCTTTACTTTTCTTGCAAATCATAAACTAGAATTCAAGTCTCCGTGGTTCGACAACCCGGACTTTTAGTCCACTTTTATTACTTTCACAACTAGTGCAGTTGCTATAAAAGCACGTTAGCTTCTAGCGTGTCAAGTTTTTGGAGCCATTGTCGGGGACTTGTTTAGTTTTAGTTTTTGATTTTCGTTTACGTTTTCATAATTCTTAGCGTTTAATTTAATTCTTGTTTTTCCTTTATTTTCGTTTTAGTCTAATTTTGTTCTTGTGCTTAACTAATAAGTTTGGTTGTGGTGCATGACCCGTACATCCAACGAGCCCCTCTACGATTTCGAGCCCGAGATTGAAAGCGTTCTTCGGGATAGTAGAAGAGCTCGAGAAATGGCACATAATCTCAATCCAAATCCGAATGGAAACTTTCTCGATATGAGGCTTCCGGAAAATAGGTAGTGGTTTCAAAATCTGTTTCAAGCTATGCAACCGGCACCTCCACCGCCTCCTCTATCGGTTTGTGGTAATCAACCACCTCGGGTACACACTACACCAGGGCCTGTTATCTTCCTGGATTTTGCTACTTCACATTTCCACATTCCTTCTCACATGTTCGGGATGGTTCAAGCGGAGCCATTTTATGGTGACTCGAGAGACTCTCCTCATGACCACCTCGATCACTTCGAGAATGTGATATATACTATGCAATTCAACCCACGAAATCTTGATGCCATCTGCCTCCGATTATTTCACTTCTCCTTGAAAGATGAGGCTACTCTTTGGTACAAGTCATTGCCCCCTCAATCAATTGGAACATGGGATGATCTAGTAGATGAGTTTCTAAACAAATTCTTCCCTCCATCAAAAATCAACGAGCTTAGAAGTGAGATCAAGGGGTTCAAACAAACAAGGAACGAGTCCTTAGCATCCGCATGGGCAAGGTACAAGGGTATGCTTCGAAAGTGCCCCGATCACAACTATACCCAAGACGAGCAAGTTCAACATTTCTATAATGGAGTCCAATCTCGGATTCGACACTGACTCAATGCGGGAGCCGGTGGTGACCTTTTAGGCCTTGATAGTAGGACCGTGTGGACTAAACTCAAGCAAATGGCCAGGGAGGATGAACTTTACCCCGAGGATGATGATGAGCTTCCTCCACCAAATCGAAGGGTTGCTTGTGTTCAAGAAGTAGAGGAAGTGGTTACCCCGGAACCGGAGGTTGTAGATGTAAATTTTGTGGGAAACCATAACCGACCTCGTGTCAATTTTCATATACCCGAAAACTTCCCGAAGAGGCCAAACCCTGCACAAAACGCACAACCGGGCATTTACCAAGCCCCAAGGCCTCCTTTCAACAACCCACCTCCGAGGCAAGGCAATCTCAATATACAAGGGCAAGGGCAAGTACGACCTCCCACGACCGAAGAGCGACTTGATGATCATATAAAGAAATCGGACACGTCGATCAATGAAATCCGTAATATGATGAAGGATATGTTCATGGAGATGAAGCATATACAAACACAAATGGGTCAAATATCCTTCGCGGTAGGTGGGAGAGCCCCGGGGACTCTACCGAGTGACACGGAAAAGAACCCAAAAGAACGATGCCATGCCATTGCTTTGAGAAGTGGGAAACAAGTGGAGAGTGATACTGTTTGCAGTATAGCGCCCAGGCGGCCCTCAGATGGCGCCCAAGCGCCAGGTATCCCTTGTCCAAAAACTGAGCTACGCACCTCCGCGCCTAGGCGTGATTTGGACCACGCCCAGGCGCCGGACGCACCCATGCTGGACAATTCGCTTTGCAGTACCGCACCTGAGAATGACGTTACGCACGCCCAGGCACTGTCTTCATCGCGCCCAGGCGTGACATCCGGAGCCCAGGCGCCGCCTCCTATTTTTCCTAATCTTGGTGCATCGACTCCAACACCTCCTTCTCCCATTGAGATCCGTCTTCCTTTTCCAAATGCATAGAAGAAGAAAAAGAAGGAGATGGATCCGAGTTTTCTTCGTATATTGGCACTTCTTCGAGCGGTTCGAATAAACATTCCATTCATTGATGCCATCCTCCAAATGCCAAACTATGTTAAGTTCTTCAAGGATATTTTATCCAACAAGCAAAAGTGGGAGGAAAACGAAATGGTTTGTCGCACCGAAGAGTGCTCCACCGTTTTACTCAACAAATTACCTCGGAAGCTCAAGGACCCAGGAAGTCTCACCATACCTTGCACTATCGGGCCCTTATCTTTCGAAAAGGTTCTATGTGATTCGGGAGCTAGTATCAATCTCCTTCCCTATTATCTATCCAAAAAGCTAGGCCTTGGCAATGCCAAACCAACATCAATGAGCCTCCAACTTGCCGATAGATCAGTTAAGAGGCCAAAGGGGATAATCGAAGACGTTATTGTCCAAGTCGACAAATTCTATTTCCCTGTTAATATAAGGCACCGGTAAGGCGGTAATTGACATTGCAAATGGTAAGCTAACTTTAAATGTAGGGGACGAAAAGATCACATTCGACATTTATAAAGTTCTCAAGCATCCTCTCGATCATGATTCTTGCTTTCATATTGATACTTTTGACTCCTTAATTGTTGAGCATTTTTCAGGGAAACATAATTGAAACTCCACTAGACCAATCCCTCAAGGAAGTCATCCAAGTGGAATCAAAAGGTGAAGAACAAGGGGAACACGCCTTTGGCTTGGAAAGCAAATTGTCCTATCACTCAAAAGGCTTCATAAGAATTGATAGACCATTGTCGG
Source organism: Buddleja alternifolia (assembly GCA_019426215.1). Lineage (NCBI taxonomy): Eukaryota > Viridiplantae > Streptophyta > Magnoliopsida > Lamiales > Scrophulariaceae > Buddleja > Buddleja alternifolia. The sequence continues at coordinate 24,449,547 of CM033393.1, read as the reverse complement.
GAGCCACCCGACCCTCCATTGAAGAACCTCCCACTCTTGAACTCAAACCTTTACCTTCACATCTTAAATATGTTTATTTGAACGATAAAGAAACGTTTCCATTAATTATTTCTTCTTCTCTTTCAGGACAACAAGAGGCACAATTAATGAAGGTGTTGAAATCTCACAAACGTGCTTTTGGGTGGAAGATAGCAAATATAAAAGGGATTAGTCCGGCCATTTGCAAGCACAAAATATTGATGGAAGAAGATGCTAAACCGACCATTCAACCACAAAGGAGGTCCAATCCTCAAATCCAAGAAGTGGTGAAGAAAGAAGTGATCAAACTTCTAGATGCGGGCATCATATTTCCTATCTCCGATAGCCCATGGGTAAGTCCCACCCAAGTGGTGCCAAAGAAAGGAGGTACGACGATAATTCTTAATGATAACAATGAATTGATTCCGTCTAGAGTAGCTACCGGCTTTCGAGTTTGCATTGATTATCGTAAATTAAATGAGTATACTCGAAAAGACCATTCCCCTTCTCCTTCATCGATCAAATGTTAGAAAGAATAGTCGGGCATGAGTTCTATTGCTTTTTAGATGGGTACTCCGGATATAATCAAATTGCCATTGCGCCCGAGGATCAAGAAAAAACTACTTTTACTTGTCCTTATGGAACTTTTGCTTATAGACGAATGCCTTTTGGATTATGTAATGCCCCCGCTACGTTTCAAAGATGTATGGTTGCTATCTTTCATGACATGGTGGAAACCTTTCTTGAAATATTCATGGATGATTTTTCGGGTTTTGGCTCTACGTATGATGCTTGTTTGCACAACCTAACCCTTGTTTTACAGAGATGTGAGGACACTGACTTGCTCCTCAATTGGTAAAAGTGCCATTTCGTGGTACGAGAGGGGATAGTGTTAGGGCATAAGATCTCCCAAAAGGGAATTGAAGTGGATAGAGCAAAAATCGAAGTGATAGCCAATCTTCCACCACCTACCACGGTCAAGGCTGTGAGAAGCTTCTTAGGACATGCGGGATTCTATCGGCATTTCATTTCAAATTTTTCCAAAATTTCTAAACCACTTTCTACTTTACTTATGAAAGATGCCATTTTTGACTTTGATGATGCTTGTGTGCAGGCATTCCTCACTTTGAAGGAACGGTTGATATCCGCCCCCAGCATGGCACCTCCGGATTGGAGCTTGCCCTTCGAGTTGATGTGTGATGCAAGTGACACCGCAGTTGGTGCGGTACTTGGTCAACGAAAGGAAAAGGTATTTCGAACCATCTATTATGCTAGAAAGACTCTAAATGATGCACAATTGAATTATGCAACCACGGAAAAAGAGTTACTAGCTATAGTATTTGCGTTTGACAAATTCCATGCCTATCTCGTTTTGAACAAAGTGATTGTGTACACTGATCACTCCGCACTAAAGTACTTGCTTGCCAAAAAAGATGCTAAACCTAGACTCCTTAGGTGGATTCTACTACTTCAAGAATTTGACCTTGAAATCAAAGATAATAAAGGAGTAGAGAATGTATTCGCTGATCATTTGTCCAGGATAGAGGCCCCTAGTCCCAAACACTTGCATGATACACCAATTAGAGAAGAGTTTCCCGATGAACACTTATTTGCTATATGTGATGACCCAACTCCTTGGTATGCAAATTTTGCAAATTATCTTGTCAAAGGAGTTCTTCCTCCTGATATTACTTACCATGAAAAGAAGAAATTCTTATTTGATGTGAAGCAATATTTGTGGGACGAACCATATCTATTTAAGATTTGTGCAGATGGCCTCATTCGAAGATGTGTTCCCGAGGAGAAAATAGCATCGGTTCTAGCTCATTGCCATGACATGTTGGTAGGTGGCCATTTTGGACCTTCGAAAACAGTGGCTAAGGTCCTTCAATCAAGTTTCTTTTGGCCCACACTTTCTAAAGATGCATTTTTGTATGTCCAATCTTGCGATAGGTGCCAACGAACGGGTAATATCTCTAAAAAGACATGAAATGCCCTTGGCTAGAGTGTTAATTATTTGATGTTTAGGGTATTGATTTCATGGGACCTTTCCCTAGTTCTTGTTCCAATAAGTATATTCTTGTTGCGGTCGACTACATCTCTAAATGGGTTGAAGCCGAGGCTTTGCCCACTAACGATGCTCGGGTGGTTACTCGATTTTTAAGGAAAAAGATTTTCACTCGTTTTGGAACCCCTAGAGCAATTGTTAGTGATGGGGGCATCCATTTTTGCAACAAGCAATTCGAACACTTATTGAATAAGTATGGGGTACGGCATAAAATTTCAACGCCATACCACCCTCAAACGAGTGGGCAAGTGGAGGTGTCTAATAGGGAGATTAAACGCATTCTTGAAAAAGCTGTCAATGCATCTAGGAAGGATTGGTCTCTTAAGCTAGATGACGCCTTATGGGCTTATAGGACCGCATTTAAAACCCCAATTGGTATGTCCCCGTATCGCCTCGTTTTTGGAAAAGCATGTCACCTATCGGTTGAGCTTGAACATCGTGCCTTTTGGGCTATTAAATTTCTAAATTTTGACTCTACACTTGTAGGTACAAATCGATTGCTCCAATTGCACGAGCTCGAAGAATGGCGCCACCAAGCTTATGAGAATGTCAAACTCTACAAGGAACGAACAAAAGCATGGCATGACAAACACATTCTTCCTCGGGAGTTTCACAAGGGCGAAAGGGTTCTCCTATACAACTCTCGCCTTCGACTTTTTCCCGGGAAGCTCAAATGAAGATGGTCGGGGCCATTTATGGTATCTCATGTATATCCTTCGGGTGTTATCGAACTCAAGACGGATAAGGGACAAACTTTCCTGACCAACGCCCAATGGGTGAAGCATTATATTGGGATTGACGGGCCACGGGACAAAGTGTCCATTCCTCTCGGGGATCCTCCATGATTTCATATCTCAAGTCGAGCTACCGACTATAAACTAGCACTTCTTGGGAGGTAACCCAGGCTTTCTTTCCTTTCTCGTCTTTTTGTTTTTCCTAGTTTAGTTTGCTTTGTTTTCTTGCTTAGTCTTTGTTCATTTGTGTTAATCGTTGTGTTGTTTGTTTTCTTTCTTTATTTTTGCAGGAAAAGGACTTAAATTTCCATGCGTCAAAACTGATGCCTGGGCGCCGAGTATATCGCGCCTAGGCGCCAATCAACCTCAGTTGGCAGTCCGGTTCGTGGATCCACGCCTAGGCACCGTCTCCCTCACGCTTGGGCGCTGCTTCAGCACCTGCCCCGACGCCAGACTTCCATGCTTAGGCGCTGCAGGAGCCCAATAGTCACATTTGCTTCGCATCTTGGCGCCTGAGCACCACCACTTCCGCGCCTGGGCCCCGAGTGAACCACGTTCAGTGCTCCACGCCCGGGCGTTGACTGAACACCAAAGGCCAACTTCTGCTTCGCAACACGGCTCCTAGGCGCCATTATTCGCGCGCCTAGGCGCTGAACAGGTATTTATATTACTTTTCAGTCAAAGTTAGGTCAAAACACTCATCATCTCTCTCTCTACACCCGATCCCACCACCTCTCCACCGATTTTTGCTGATTTTCTCCGTCGATTCGCCCCCGGAACAACCCCCATCTCTCTCCTTGCATTTTGGATCACGTGATGCCATCGAATCTGTGATCTTTCGACCACTAGGTGAGTGAATAGCTCGGCCCCTTGTTTTCATCTCCTTTCTGAAATTTGAAGCCGTGTGGGGGCTCTTTTTGGTTCTCGAATTCATAATTTGTGGCCTGAGTTGTTGCTATTTGTTGATGGAGTGGGGTTTGTAGGTGAAATTTGGATTTGTAGATAGTTGTGGGTTAGCCGATTATTTTTGCTTTGAGGTTGTGGGCTGCGATTACTGTTTCTGTTCAGTTGAGCCATTGTTGGGTTTGGTTGATTGTGATTGTGGGCTGTTTGTGTGCCCTCGGGACGTAGTCGAAAACTTGGAAACCAATTTAACGCCGTTACGCCGCTGAAATTTCGCTAACAATGCCTAAGCAAACTGCGAAACAATCAACGGGTAAAAAGAAGATTGGGGAAGGGTCCTCCACCACTCCCGAGCCCTTGATTGACCCACTTGATCCCCTCGCACTTCCCCGATCCTCCAACCCGAAAAAAGAGCTCATTTTTAACGGGTTATACAATCGGGTCGTTATCAAAGAAAGGTCTTTTGCTCCCAGTGCTAAAATTGTAGTGAAAGCCCGTATTGAGTTCCATCATCTGGACTATTTTTGTGGCCCTTTAGAGGCTATCCGACTCCCCTGGGTTCACGAATTCTATAGTACAGGGGCTTACATTTCCATCACAGACAAAGCAAGTTGGAGGGCACACACAATTGAGGTTCGGGGTCGCCGGGTTAATTTTGACGACATTGCTCTTAGTGAGTGCCTCGGGATGGAGATTCCCCAGATTTGTGGGTATCGTGATCTCTACAAGCTCAATGGGACATGCATTGTTTCACTTGACGAGGTCCTTGGGGTCATTGCTATTAAGGGTTCAACTTGGCCCGAAGGGGAGTCTTACTTACCTCGTCGTATCTTGCTTCCCGAGGCTGCGTTTTAGCTCGACTTCATCCGCTTTAACCTCCTCCCGAGCTCCAACAGATCGGAGTTGAACAAGGATCGGGCATTGCTCATATTCACTATCATGACAGAGCGACCGATTAACTTTGTGGGGTTGACTCATCGGACTTTATTAGGGCATATCAAGAGGATAGGCATCGAGTTCATTCTAGTGGTTGCCCCGAAACAGGCTAAGAGGAAACGAGGGGAGTCAGCTAATCCAAAGAAGAACCCGTTTATTTTCCCATCTCTCATTACGACCTTGTGCTCGACAGGCGGTGTCAGGGCTTTTCAGAGCGAGACTACAGACCCCGCCGGCACACCTCTTCCCTTCTTGGACGCCCCAGCTTCAGCCCGTCCACCTATTCGCCCGAGAGCTCGTCCGCCTCGTGGCACCGGATCTAGCCACACTACATCGTCTGATGTGGAGACCTTTTGGACTGATCTGCAGCAGTTGAGGATGGATGTGCATTCGATGATGAGTGAGGGGTGTGCCTATGTCTGTCAGTTATTTCTAGAGCAGGACGCCTTTTTAGGTCGTGGGCCATTTGATTATTCAGCACCCCCACATTTCCCGCACTCTTCCACTCCTCCTCCGAATGATTTGATCGGTGCCGGTGCTATAGTCATTGGGGGTGATTCAGCTGCGCCCGAGGGAGACACAGATGATATGCTCGACATGGATGATATTACGGGTGGACATGAGGATGAGGGTGGCCCTGAGCCGAGAAATGATGATTTTGTGGACCATTTTATCCATTAGGATGATTAGATTTATTGTTTAGTCTATTTCTTGTTTTCTTTTGTCAGATTTTATTTCGGTTTCGTTGTTTAGATTTTGGTATTGTGGGATTTATAGATATTTTGTTTGTTTTTGTTTGTCATCCTTGTTATATCGTCGTTGCTTGTTTGTTCCGTTTAGCCTTCGTTTATGTTTGTTTGTTTGTTTTTGTTTCTCGCTTCTAACTATTAGTTAATGTTTTGTCTGGCTAGCATATGTTTGATGTGTAGTGTTGATACTTTGGCTACCATCATGGTTGCCACTCTCTTGGACTCGGGTTTGCTTTTCAGCAACCCTATGGTGATGTGTACTTTACCCTTCTCTTTTTCGAACATTGGGGCCAATGTTCATGTTAAGTTTTGGGGGGTACTAGATCCATTGTAGTTGTGTTTATCCATGTTTTATATATTTCGGTCCAAGTTTTTTTTTTTGGGGGGGTGGGGGTGGTGGGGGTGGGGGGGTGGTACCTCTACATGTGAAATTTGTGCAATTTTGAAAATTTGAAATTTTTTTGATAGAATTTCAATCCTTCACTCGATGCATTGAGAATGGTTAATTTGAATACACGGCATGCTTTCTCTATCAATATGGATTTTAATGACTATACACATCGTTCCTTGCTTGTGGGACCCTAAACTAAACTAGATTGACCTTAAGATGATTCACATATGCACATAAGTCGAGGGTAGAGGAGTTGAGTGGACAACCATTTTGAAACACTTAAAGGCTTGATCCCGAAATATCAATCTAGAATTTTCACATGTTTTATGAGTTGAGAATGTTAGCTTTGTATGCTTAAAAAGAATAAAAAGAGGTTGAACTTTGGTATGACTGTAAAAGTCAGGCTTAATAGATACTGGGGGTGAAGAGCACCATGCCTAGAATACTGTACTATTAAGCTAATTTGAGCTAAGCTCAAGCCAATGAAAGGGTAAAGGGAATAAGGACCTTGTTTGGTTTTGTGGCCTTTGACACTAAGGCGATTAAGCCCTTATGAGTGTCTCTACATTTATTACCCTAAAGCCAACCGGTTTGGGAGTTATTGGCCTAAAGCTCGTTACAAGGGTGTCACAGAAAGCCTAAGAAAACTGAACATTGCACATGGTCTAGCCTCTAATGTTTGAAGTTGAAAGTTACATAAGTTAAAGCCTAAAGTGGATTAAGTGATGAATTTTTAGTGGCTATGACGTTTTCTTCAATTCTCGTACCATGTGAACAATCGAAAATTGATAGATATGGGAATAATGCTTGAAAAGTGGTAAAAATGCCACTCGACTATAATGCTTGAGATTTATTACACTACACCCTTAGGATGATCTTTTTGATGTTAAGGCGTAACATGAGCAAGTGTGTGACGTGTATATATATATGTAAATTTAAGTTTAAACAGATCAATTCATGCCATTGTGTTTTTATTAATCATATTGATTTGCGTTGATTGATATGGGTTGAAAATCTTTCGATTTTGTGGGTATATCGTATGCAAACCCTCACGAGACTATAACTCGTCCTTTGAGGTAACTCAAGGGCTCAAAGGCTTGTTGTATTCGCTAAATGCAACCATGTACTCTACGAAAGCGAGTTAGGTAGTTTTTTCTTTTTTTTTGTTTCTCCCGTGTGTGATGATGATTATTTTCTTTTCCTATCCTATAGCTCTGATTTCTCGAGGATGAGCAATTGATAAGTTTGGGGGGGTTGATAGAAGCCGTTTTTGCACATGTTCTTAATCCCTTTTATTGACAATTTAGGTCTATTTATAGCTTGAATTGTGCCACTTGTATGATTAATCTGTGTATTAAGTGAATTCAGGCACTAAGCGATGTTGCACAAAGAAAAGGGCAAAAGACGGTGTATCGAACGATTTTCTAAAGGATGCTTCGCAGACTGGCGCCCAAGCGCCAGTTCAGCCACGCCCAGGCGCCAGCCGAAGACATGAAGACAGAATGCTACGCAGTACGGCACCTAGGGCCCACACACCCTGCGCCTAGGCGTGATACCATCCGCTCCTGAGCGTGGGCATGCGCGCGGCTGGGCGCCGCCCGACTTTTCCTACAAGAAACACCTGCCACGTAAGCCGCGCCTGGGCGCCGATCCACCCACGCTTGGGCGCTGTTGTAACCATTTTTGGAAGCTATAAAAGGAAATTTTCAGCTTATTTAGGCCATCTTTTCATCTACCTTGAAGGGCAAGAAAGAGATAGGAGCTAAGGATTGAAGCTCCAATCGAGGATCGATCACCATTAGACATTTTAGGGAGTTTATGCATTGTTTATTGCATTTTGTGTTTACACTTATGTATATGAATATGTTGAATTCTTCTATGTTAATAGTTATGGGCTAAATTCATATGGCTAAGGCCTTGTAAGAATTGATTTGTGACTTATTCGTATTATTGATAATCGTTGAATTAATTCCTATGTTACTATGTGTTATGAATTTGTGCTTATGTTTCTTACATGTGATTGATCACCATATGTATGATTTGTTGTCTAGTGTAGCGTTTTTAGAAATACTTAAATTAGGGTGTGATGAGTGCAATATTTATATATTTAATTCCCTTTATATTTAGCATTTTATTGTGATTATACACCCTTTGGAACTAATCTTATCTTATTTTATGAATTGGGTAGGTTTTAAATTGAATTAATCATTTTCAATCAAATTGGGCAATTCGGCGCGACAATGGAATTACAATCCTATCGGGAGCTAAACACCTCTTGTGTTAGTGATTTTTATATGGTTAGAAATCGAATGAAAAGCTCCATAATTCATATGAAGAACACTAAACCGAATTAGGATGGGATAAGGCTCAAATACACTCAAGAACTCACAGCTGTTTCTGTTGCGGGCTGGACTGCACCACTTGGTAGAAAATTCAAATCTGGCGGTACATGCATTTTATTTGGACAAAACCAGCTTAATTGGATAGCCAACATGCATATCTACAACTTTCTAAGAGGAGGCAAAGTCAAATTCGGACTGCAAATAGTCCAAATTAGTGTTCTAATTCCTACATTAAAATCTGGCGGCTAGAGAAGGCAACTTCAAAATGATCTCTAAGAGAAGACAACTTCAAAATGATCTCTAAGAGAAGACAACTTCAAATTGATTTCAAAGAGAAGGCAACTTAAAATTCTTATGAAGGAAGCCTATTCTCTATAAATATAGCACATTCTTAGAGCTAAAGAAGGGAGAAGAGAGTTAAGAAAAATACTATATCAACTATTGTACTTTTATTAATGAATAGCTAATTTTCTATTTCGATTCAAGGTAGTTCAATTTAATTCATATGTTGTGAGACACGGACCTTCATGATCTATCTACGGGTTGATTATCTTTTGTTTCTTATTATTAATGTTCATGGTTGTGTAGATGATAATCTAAGATGCATATTAGTTTATTATCTATTACAATCTATTGCTAACAAATCTTCATAATCCGTAATTGTTATGCTTGATTTGTGCTCGTAGCAATTGAGTTTTCAAGATTGCGATCCCAGTTTTCATTGATTACTCGAGGGAAACATTAGTGTAAATTAAATAGTTGGCGCTTGCTTAAACTATTGTTTATCCTTAGTCGCTTCTAATTCATTATGCTATTATTGACATGATTAGGATTGCTTAATACCGATTCAGTTGATAATAAGAATTTAACCGGGTGCTGGGCTTTGGTTAATGATATAAGGAAGTCAATAAGGATCTAAATAGCTGGTTATTTAGGTTCTTGGCTAAGTTATCGAAGAATAGATAGTATTTTAGGTGTCTATGATCGACTTGAATTAAAGAACGAATTATCCTTGAATCGATATTTTACGTTTATTGAAATTCCTATTTAGTTCCTGTCGTTTTTAGTCATTGAATTCATCCAAACAACACTCCCCCCCCCCCCATTGAATATTATTTTGATCAACCAATCTCTAGGGTTCGATCTGGACTTACGAGTACTACAAATCCTTGTGAGAACAGTAAATTTTATTTTGGCACATTCGACACGTACCAGGGTGCAAGGGATTTATAACATCACCGACCAAATAGGAATTTCCCTAGACATAGGTAAAGATTCCCGGGTGAAGTCGTTCGATTTTAATCGAGAAAGCTCTAGCTCTTTAATGCATGCTTAGTGGTTAGATTTCCGGGTAGACATACTTAGGAAACCGCCATTTAAGTATAGGAGTCTATCACAAGACATCGGTTATTCTTTACCTTAGGAGTTTTCACCATAACAACTAGGTCTAATAATTCAACGAGAGTTTTTGTACGAATACGGATCAAATCGAGTCTTGCATGTGCCTTAGTCCCTTATCATACTTGAGTTTCAATCCGTTGCTTGTTCTTACTCTTGTTCTTTGTTTATTTAACTGTTTTACTCTTGCTTTCCTTTAAATTGTCTTTACTTTTCTTGCAAATCATAAACTAGAATTCAAGTCTCCGTGGTTCGACAACCCGGACTTTTAGTCCTCTTTTATTACTATCACGACTAGTGCATTTGCTATAAAAGCACGTTAGCTTCTAGCGTGTCAAACTTCGATCTTTATCTCTTCCATACTTCTTGATTTCTTCACCTTCAAGGGTTTGTGTAGACCTTCATGAATATGTAAAAACTAAATCTAAACCCCATCAGGGCTCTATTCTATGTGTATTTCGTCTGCTGTAAAGTTGCAAATAACCCTAGAGAACTGATCTAGTATTTATAACCAATTGGTGGAAGAATCTTCTTTGAATTAGAATTGAAAATTTTCAAAACTACTGCTCCCGATGCCAATGTTCGAACGTTGTGCATCCCCACGTTCGTGCGTAAACCACCCCTCACATCCGTTCATAGAACTTTCCTTAAAAATCTGATTTTTTTCTCACCAGGCTCACGTTCGGACGTCAGGTATCCCACATACGGATGTTGACCAAGTCAACATACGAACTTCAGCTATTTCACGGTCAAGCGTGCTGTTTTGTTACGTTTTCTATCTGCGCAGCAATTTTGTTTCCTTCATAACTTTGTCTACATATCTCTGATTTGGCTGATTCAAGTTCTCACGTGAATTCAAGACAGAGCTCTACAACTGTGTAGAAGGACACTTTCTCAAATTTAGATTTTAAATATTTTGAAATTCTACATTTCTCCCAGTTTTTCTCAATTGCAATGATTTTCCACCTTTACCCAATAAGCACACAAATTAAATGGATATGTGGCATAAATCATGCATAAAACAATGTAAATATCATGAATATGAGGCTCTAAAATACATGAATTCATTACCTATCAGCAATCACAGAACAATTGCTACTTGTCCATCTGAACCACATTGCGAGGTTGATCTCACCTAAGGGTGGATTGGATCTTACTACTCTAATAACTCATTCACTGTCACAACTACAATCTTCGTGAATCCTCAGGTCTAAGGCTCACGCACATTACCATGACCAGTAACTCAATCATTGACAGTCACCGAGTAATTACTCATGTTATTGAATTGTGGTGAGTCTTGTTCGAATATATTAATTCCATTGATATATCTATGGCACAAGGTCCCACTATTCCACAATGACCTATTGACACTCCTTGTCAAATCTTGCGTTGTACAAGTCTGGTCATAATGCCCAATTAAGATTCTTCGACTTGCGAACTCTTGTTTGGTAATCAAGGAACCGACACTTCTAGTGTCGATCTCCTCAAACCGTGAGGAGTAGAAGCTCCCTATACATTACTTGGGACTTATTTTTTCAGGACTTTTTTAATGCCATTAATATTGATATGAACAAAACAAGTGTCTTTTATTAATTTAAAGAAAGTTTGTACAACATAAACTAAATGCCCTAAACAATCTAATTCCTCTATGGAATGGAGGGCATAATCCTAACAATCTCCCACTAGCATTCAATGTCAATCGCTATGGTATCTAATATCCATCTTTTCCAGATGTCGCTCTAACACTGCCTATGACAGTGTCTTGGTCAGTGGGTCAACAACGTTATTTGAGGAATCTATTGTCTGCAAAGCGATTTTGCCTTTTCCAATGATCTTTCTAATGATGTGATATCCTCTCTTAATGTGTTTGGATTTATTGTGAGATCTAGGTTCCTTGGCCTGTTCGATGGCTCCACTATTGTCACAATAAAGTGGTAATGGAAGCTCCATGCTAGTAACCACTTGAAGTTCAACCACAAACTTTTGGCTGGCTCGTGCATTATCCGTGACCTAGTCTTTCAAAAAGAATACACACTCTCATCCGCATCTTCCAAAGGTACAGTGGGACGGTGCATGTTCAAGACATAATTGATTTACTCGTAACCAAGCATATCCTTAGGTTTCCGAGCCAGGCGATGAAGATCGATCCAGTGAGGACGTTTTTCTCAAGTAACGTAGAAAGCGTGTTGTTAACCATTTTCAACTGCAAAGAATAAATAAAGATTCAATTAGGTTATTATGTTGTACACCATGTAAAATAAATAGAACTTTGAATTTTCACTTGGCTCCCACTACATTTTTTGGATCATTACACTCCCACTGCAATATTAGAAATCTCGTTGGAAAGACTTTGTAGTGAGTGATTGAGTTCTTTAATAAATCCGGTGATCTGCAACCCTTTAACGATATATGGCTCACTAAATATATTAAAGTGGTAATCCTTACCAACACTATCAAACATGCGAATTAATCTTTAGATTGACTCATAGATCATGTGACCGCAACCCTATAACGATATATAGGTTGTGATCTATCTGAACTTGGGCCCATCAACTCCTATAAATCTAACAATTGAATTTCACCTTGCAACCCTCTGTTGATATATGATGCAGAATTTGTTTTGGTTGATGGCATCAAATGCACTTAGAAAATTTAAATAAATGTCACTATGCATAACCCCTACTTACTGGGAAGAAATTATGCGCTTAGACATTAATTTAATTCTCCTAAATTTGATGGAGAGCTTGGACATCCAATTCCCTTTTATTCTAAATTCAGTATTATTCCAATGGGAGAATTTTGCATTTATTTGGTCTCACTTTGCACATTATCCATTTATAATGCGCATACATGAATTATAATAATAGAAAACGCTTAGCAATTTGATGGCATCAAATGCACTTAGAAAATTTAAATACAAATGCACTTAGAAAAATTTAAATAAATGTCACTATGCCCCGATTTACTGGGAAGAAATTATGCACTTAGACATTATTTTAATTCCCCTAAGTTCGATGAAGAGTCGTGACATCCAATTCCCTTTTATTCTAAATTCAGTATTATTCCAATTGGAGAATTTTGCGTTTATTTGGTCTCACTTTGCACAGTATCCATTTATAGCACGCATACATGGATTATAATAATAGAAAATGCCTTGTAATTCTATCACACATGCTTTCCATGGACTTATCTAGATTGAGTCAAGCTAATGTCTAAATCGAGGGTTAGGGGACCTATAAGATCTAACCTATGTCTAACTTTAGGTCTTCCAGCTCCAAGCAGATCCTCTTCCAAAGGGTCCTATTCTAATTACATAGAAAAGTGCAACCTATACATAAATCTATGGAAAAATTAAAATACAAGCTCGGGGGTACTAAAAGACCCAATACAACACAGAAAACAAAACCCAAAGATAAAACCTAATCCTTGGAAGGCATCCCATAGTAAACAAGCATCAAAGCATAATAAAACGAAAACTAATATGTTGGAGTTCTTTCAAAAAGAATAATTTAAAATCTAATTTTAATTAAGTGTGGTTTGAAAAATAATGGAATTAATATAAATCCAATTATAAATTAATTCAAATTTAATCTTATTTGACAAGAAAATCCAATTTAATTTCAAAAGGCCAATTTCCAATTGATTGAACTAAGATTAATTCAAAATAAATTCTTTTGTCTAGGATTAATTTCAATTTAAAATTTAATTTTAAATTAAGAATAAAATTAATTTCAAAAATTAATTTTATCCTTCAATTAATTTTAAAACTATTTTTATTAATTTTAAAACTTGGATTGACTCATGGGTTGACCCGCCGGGTCAAAATTGGTTAATTTTTTTTTAAAAAAATAAAAATTGTGGGCCGCGAAGCGCCCTTATAGCTTGTGGCCACCCCTCGGCCCCAGGCTTGACAGCCCACAATAGTCCGCGCAGCGGACTGTCATGGTAGAATACGCGCCGCTGGCTATGGCGGCTACCGGCGACTCCAAGTCTAAAATTTTCAGCATATTACAAGCCACATAGTCATATTCAGGCATTAATTCATATCCAATATAAAAAACTTATTTACATTCAAAAAATAAATCATCTAATTGTCTAACAACATAGATTTAACTTTCAAAAAATTAAATCTTTACATGAAGAATATAATCTAACAATATTTTTTTATCATAAACATTAATTTCCAACATATTCATATCGAAAAATAGTTAAAAACCATAAAATTGGCTCTAATACCACTGTTTTGAATCCTGATTCATGCGCAGCTGAAAAGAAAATATATATCTGGATTCATAGACGGATCACTTTTAGGTTTTAATGATTTTATAAAATAAAAAGATGAATTTAAATTTCATCAATTTACTAACCTTTATGAAGAATCTAAATTCTTCATCTACCATATAGCAGCAATTCAAAACTCCTGCCTCTAGATATCACGCCAGAAGAAGTTTGAAGAAAAATCCACCACCTTTGGCTCTGAGGAGGCCAGCGGCTAGAGAGAGAAATTTTTCCCTTCTTTCTTTGGTGTCAAGTCACTTATGAGAGAGTCTTAGGTTTTTCAACTAGGTATTAGGTATTTATAAGGATTGATAAACTTGAAATTAATTAATTCGTTGAGCCCATTAAACTCCTCATGTACACACCTATCATCATCAATGATGGACTAAGTTGACTTTCAACTTAGTCCAATTATTAATTAAGTTCAACATATTTTAATCTAATTAATATATGATTTTAATTAAAAATCATATAAATTAAACAATCCAATAACTAATTTAGGATAGGATGATTATAATAAATACATATAATTCTTTATTATTTCTTTATTTTCATTAATCCAATTGTTCAAATAAATTAATTTTTCCATCAAATGACAGACTACCTAATTTATATATTTTGACAACGAAATAATTTTCTTCGCTCAATTCCTTGAAAGTGCGACTCTCTAGGTTCGTCTCAATTGGCATTGGGAGAAAACCAAGGATGTGAGTGTCACCTAACTAGTCTCGTGGACTCACAACGAAACCCAATTGAGATAAAATCTAATAGATCAAATACGACCTTTAGGTCACAGACACCCTGTGAGTATAAGGTCTTCACTGTAACATCCCCATCGAGTGAGAGTCATGGTTTATTTCAAACTCATAGGATTTGATGTTGTGCTCAATAAATCATAGTAAGATGAAATTACCAAATTATCCTTGTGTTCCATACACAAGTTAGTTTTTCTATTATGGCCAAAGACTTATAATTTCATTTACCTACGATCGCAGAAGACATTCACTCATCTACTACTCGAGATAGTGAATCCCATATTGGCAATCACCGAACAAATGCTACTTGTCCATCTGAACCGCATTTCGAGGTTGATTCCACCTAATGATGAATTGGATCTAACTAATCTAATAACTGGTTCAGTGTCACAAGTACAATCTTCGTGAATCCTCAGGTCTAAGGCTCATGCGCACTACTGTGACTAGTAACTCAATCATTGACAGTCACCGAGTAATTACCCATGTGATTGAATTACAACGATTCATGTTCGAATATATCAATTCCATTAATTTATCTATGGCACAAGCTCCCACTATTCCGCATTGACCGACTGACACTCCTTGTCAAAGCTTGCGTCATACAAGTATGGTCATAATGTCAAATTTAGACTTTTCGACTTGCGAACTCTTGTTTAAGTAATCAAGGAACCGACACTTCAAGTGTCAATCTCCTTAAACCGTGAAGAGTAGAAGCTCCCTTTTGGGTACTCGGGACTTATTTGTTCAAGACTTTATTAATGCCATTAATATTGATATGAACAAAACAAATCTTTTTATTAATTTAAAGAAAGTTTGTACAATATAAAACTAAATGTCCTAAACAATCTAATTCCTCTATGGCATGGAAAACATAATCCTAACAATATATATCCCCACTAGGCACCTCACTTTAGGCTTCTCTTCCAGGGTTTCCAAACCCTGGCCGTCTTTATTTCCTTCTCAGACTCTCTTCCTTAATTAATTGCATTCTTCCATATATTTAAGGTCCTTTCCATTTAATTAGTTAGTCAATCAAATAATTAATTAGATCTTACCATATATTTTAAGATTCCTTCCATATTAATTAATTGGACAACTAATTAATTGATTAGTCTTCTCTAATTTAATAATCTAATATTAAATCATAAGACTACTATTAATTAAAACCACAAAAAAATAAATTACCTCCAATTAATTAATTCTCTATTTATTTTACAAAGAATTAATTCCACCAATAGATACTACACTAAGTTAAGTGTGTGACACCTTAGACTTAGTAAAAAGCTAGTAATAGGTGTTATCCCCAAAAGGCTAGACAATCCCCACACTGTCTTAATAACCTATTTAGTCAATAATTAACTAGGCCTTGAATCAATTTCATCATATTAATTCAAAGCATCTATTGGTCATGAATCGATGTCTAGCAGTGTCACCATGTCTTCCTAGATATTAAATATGAACAGAAAACCTCTCCAGGTTATGATCTTCATGTGAGTCGAATCTTTCTATCTTTTTCTTGTAGTCTAGGGTTTGGGCACCGGTCGAAACTGTTAGAATTTTTTGTGGACTTATATCATATACATATGTTTAAGTATTAGCATTTGGGCATACAGACATGTATGCATTGCAGTTTAATCATATGTCTACATTATATTAAAGTTCAGGGGGCTCAATTTAAGTGATCAAATTAAGTTATATGGGCCTAAGTCATCTAATATGAAGTATGAGTTCTAATTAAATATGTGTAGATACCCGGGGCCTTAATTCTAATTTATGATGGGCTAATTAACAATTAAGTCCAAACTTACCTCTATAATTAGGTGGGTTATGGTCCCCAAGACACACCAAATAGAAGGCTTTCTTTGATATTCCGTCATCTAGAAAGAGCATAAGGACTCCCTTGTTGTTGTCTTGGAAAACCATTAACTTCCATCATCTTCTCAAGCCAAAGCTTAACAAGCCATGGATTTAGGTATGTCTCTTCTCTATTACTTTATACTTGTGAATTTCACGAAATTGAAAGATCTTGAGGCAGTTCAAGTTTTAAAGCCAACAAATGATATTAGTGCCACAATTTGAGAACTCATGATTTTTCAGTTCTAAAGCTTTGGATCTTCGGTAGAATCCATGTAATTTTTAATTCATCAATTTGATGAAATTTCGGTACAACAAAGTTGATGCATGTGATGTTATATTTGAAATTGATGATTAATTTTCAATTTCAAATATATGTGATGTTATATCACATGGAGATATATGGATGTTCATGAAATCAGTTGCATACATATATATATATGTTGAAGATGCGATATGTCATATATATTTATAAATATTAAGGATTCATGATGTTTTGTTTTGTCATGTTCATCACTGCCGTAATTGTTATGAAAGGAAACATGAAGATAAATATGAAGCTATGATGTTTGTGTTCGGCAGATAGGGATATGATTTCATGAATCGTACTTTGGAAGTATTTTTCTTTGGTTTGACTTTGTAGCTTACGGTCAAATATGTCAAGCTTTGCATAATACATTTATGGTTATGGTGGAAAATGGAAATCAATTTCAGCCCATGGCTTGACAATTCATGTTTATATAAATATGCTTAATTATTTGAAAAAAAAATTAAATGATACAACCTTGATGTGGGTTTTGGCAGAGACTTTATGAGTCTTGTTTTGAAGGTTTACATGTTTAATTTGACTTTGTTTTTGTGAGATATACATTTATGTATATCATGTAATTAAGATGAACTAAATTATTTCTATCTCGCTTTTGGTAATATTATAGATTCAAACATGACATGAGTTATGCTTTTAAATGAGTGCTTGTTATTTCAAATTGATTAATTGAAATAATATGTTACCAAAGTAACCACTGTTGTGTAGATTATTCGAATGCGAACTACTAAAGTGTTTGTGAGTGCGATTTCTCGTGTGGGTAATAACCGGCCCAAAGGAAGGTTGTTATTGTCTGGTAGAAATTCACATAAATTTGTGGTGGCAAACATGTGATGATTATCAGATGTCCGTGTAGGTGCTAAGCCGGTCCAAAGAAAGGCTTGCCATCTGACTGGATCTTCTTGTCAATATTTGATCGCTACACCAAGAAAATACTTATAAGTTGTTTCTCTGTCCAAAGACTAGAATCGATGTTATACCGATTTTCTTGGGATGGGGTTTGTCATTTTGAATTTATTTACAGTTATCTGTTTAAAGTTTCAGTGTATGTGAGCTTTATTTGGTTCATTTTGTTCTCTATTCAGTTAAAGAAGTAAATGAAGACCTGGGAAGAGAAGTAAATGAAGACCTGGGAAGAGAAGTAAATGAAGACCTGGGAAGAGAAGTAAATAAGCTTTCAGTGTATATTATACCAACTTTAAGCAGATATCTGTATCTGCCAATATCCATTCCATTTCGGTGCTTAATGGCGCTAACTTTAAGGATGGGATGAGAACTTTATGATAGTTCTCAGTTGCATGGATCTAGACCTTGCACTAAGGGAGCCGCGTCCCGCTGATCATCCGGCCGAAAGTACCTCTGATCATAAGAGGGAAATTGAGAAGAGAGATCGCTCAAATTGCATGAGTCTTATTATCATGAAGCATGCAATTCCAGAAACATTTAGGGACACAATGTCTGAGGAGACTAATGCTAAGGCACTCCTTGAGGAGCTTGAAAAACTCTTTGTCAAGAACGAAAAGTCGGAGACAAGCTCCATTTTGCGTAGTCTTGTTTCCATGAAGTATAAAAATGAAAGTAAATAAAGGAGTACATCCTGCTGATGTCTCATTTGGCCTCAAAACTAAAGGCACTTAAGGTAGAGTTGTCTGCTGACTTGCTTGTGCATTTAGTTTTGATATCTCTTCTTGCACAATTCAGTCAATGGTCAGTTATAACTGTGAAAAGGAGAAATGGACTCTTAACGAGCTCATTTTGCATTATGAGCAAGAGGAAGAGAGGTTGAGACATGAAGGGTTGCAAGTGCTCATTTGGTATCATCCTCAGGCATTAATAAGAAAAAAAAGGTAAGGAGATTGCGGTCTCAGGCCCAAAGAAGAAGCATCTAAAGGGGTCCAATGGCCCAATGCGGATACATTATGCTTCTTTTGTAAGGATCCTTCTCGTTTCAAGAAGACTGTACCAAATATAACGCTTGGCGTGCAAAGAAAGGTACATGTCTTGGTCTTGCTTGTTCTGAAGTTAATTTGGTTTCAGTGCCTAGACATACTTAGTGGCTAGATTCTAATGCTACCATTCATATAAGTGTGTATATGCAGGGCTGCCTGAGTTTCCCAAGTCCAAGTGATGCTGAAAGATTCATCTATATAGGGAATGGCAATTCAATGGAGGTTGAAGCAATAGGGACATTTAGGTTATCGCTTAAGACTGGATTTTGTTTAGACTTGTATGAGACATATGTTGTTTCGTCATTTAGATGAAATTTAATTTCCATTTTGTGTTTTGGACAAAGAAGGATATGTTTGTTTGTTTGGTCACAATGGATGTCATCTCTATTATGATTCTAAACTTATCGGATCCACTACATTATTAGGATGTGATAACCTATACATGCTTGATACGGTTACCTCACTTAATGAAACCCTGCACGCTGATTTGCGTGGCTCTAGACAACAATTAACAAACAAGAATTCACTATTCTCATGACACAAGAGCTTAGGTCACATTTCTAAACAAAGAATTGAAAGACTTGCATCAGAAGGAATTCTTAGTGCACTTGACAATACGAAAAATGAAATATGCGTCAAATGTATTAAAGGAAAACAGACAAATAAGAGGAAATTAGGAGCCGAGAGAGCTAAGGATGTCTTAGAACTTATACATATAGACATTTGCAGGCCGTTTCCTACACCTTCATGGAATGGTCAGCAATATTTTATAACGTTCATAGACGATTACTCTCATTATGGCTATTTGTACTTAATACATGAGAAGCCTCAAGCGCTGAACGTATTCAAAACATTTAAGGCCGAAGTTGAAAATCAACTTGGCAAAACAAATAAGTGCGTCAGATCTGATCGTGGTGGTGAATACTATGGTAGAT
Organism: Buddleja alternifolia; assembly: GCA_019426215.1. Taxonomy (NCBI): domain Eukaryota; kingdom Viridiplantae; phylum Streptophyta; class Magnoliopsida; order Lamiales; family Scrophulariaceae; genus Buddleja; species Buddleja alternifolia. Next base: position 24,429,912 of record CM033393.1, on the reverse strand, counting down.
ACGACGGATCAGGTGAAAAAGATCCAGGACCTTTTGCTAAATTCCTAGAGGAATGTGGAATCATCCCACCGTTAGAGTATATGCCCTCGAATGCCATAAAGAGGATAGATTTATAGGGCATAAACATTGTAACTAAACTATGGTTTTTCTATTAAGATAAGGCAGTTGATTGTTGTTTTCTTATAGGCATTTATAAGGTGTGAATAAACAACGTAAAGTCCTTGATGACAAGGCGAACCTTCTACCTCCTATGGGATAGGAGGAAAGGCACTAGAATGTTTTGACCCTTGACATCTAAAAGGGTTCGCAAGTCTAAGAAATATTGATTGGCCATCAATAGTGAATAAAGACTTGTATGATGTAAGTTTCGACAGAGAAAGTGCCAGTCGTACACTATGGAAATGGTAGTGGGAACTTATATCATAGACGTGTCAGTTGGACTGGTATGTTCAAACACGGCTCGCATCAGTTCATCACATGGGTATTCACTCATTGACAGTCAATGATGAAACTGATAAGTAGTGATAGGTACATGTGAACCTCTGACCTGAGAAATTGAGTTGCAGATATACTTGTGACATCAAGTTTGTCATTAAAGTAGTTAGATTCAAATCACCTGTTGGTGGAATCGACCTCGAAGTGCGACTTGATGGGCAAGTAGCATTGTTAACTGATTTGCAATATGGAATTTATTCTCTCATAAGTGAATGAGTAAAATATCCTATGCGATCATGAATAAGTGAGGTTGAAAGTCTTTGGCCAAAGCATTTAAATACCTCGACTTATTATGAGCTTAGGCATATGGTCAAGTTATATGAGTTTGACTTTAAACCATGACTCTTACTTGACTGGGATATAAGAATAAAAAGGTTTATACACATACGTTATTCACGGCGTAAGAATGATCCTATTCATTCATTCTCAATTGGGTTACGGTGTGAGCCACGAGACTGGCTAGGTGTCACTCACACCCCTTTGGATTCCTCCCAATTGCCTTTTGAGACGAACTTAAAGAGTCGCGCTTAAAGGAAGTGCAAAAAGAAAAACATGGGAAAAAGACTTGAGAGAAATTCATGGCATTGGATGCCGTAATTAATTAATTAAATTAATGAGTTAATTAATTTCTTGGAGAAATTGAATTATAAATTAATTAGGAATTGAATTAATTGGATTATCAATTTATTTATTGGATAAATAAATTATCTGATTAATAATTAGCAAGCAAGATGAAAGCCCGAAGGCTTCCGAGCCCACTAAGGGGCGGCCAAATAGACTCCCAAATAGGGTTCTTGCATGCTAGTGTTATTGTTTCATAATGATATAAATACATCACAAGGTGAAAAATAACACAAGGCAATTTTACATAACTTTCTCTCCAAGAAAAAGTCTCCCACCTCTCTCTCTCTCTCTCTAGTCGTCTTTGACAAGGAAGAAAGGTTGAGTTTTTTTTTTATTCCGGCGTGACGAATTAGAGACGTTGGCAAATTCGGCGTTAGGGAAAAGGATCATGTTCAAAAATCAACATACGCGAGAACGGTAATTTTTCTATACACAATTAAACACAAGGATTAGAGATGATTCGGGCTTTGGGAATTAATTTTACTTTCCGCTGCGTTTTATTCGTATAATTCCTAACACCCACAATACACCATGCTAGGAAATCTTAATATGAATGGTTTAGCTGAAAAACGAAACAGGACCTTAAAGGATATGGTTAGGAGTATGATTAGTCATACCACCTTACCATATTCACTCTGGGGAGAAGTACTTAAGAATGCAGTTTATATCTTAAATAGAGTTCCAACAAAAGCAGTGACCAAAACCCCTTATGAACTATAGACGGGTAAGAAACCTGTGTTAAAGCTTTTACACATTTGGGGTTGTCCAGCTAAGGCAAGGCCTTACAGGTCATGCGAAAGGAAATTGGACTCAAGAACGGTCAATAGTTATTTTGTTGGATACTCTGACAGATCATGGGTGTTTAAGTTTTATGATCCCACATCTAGAACATTCTTTGAGATGGGAAATGCCCGGTTCATTGAGGATATTGGGTTTGAGTGGGAGGATAAGGTTAGAGACTTTGTCTTTGAGGAGGAATCAATTACTATTCCTCTTCCTACAGTTGTTATTGACCATGATCAGGATTCCATTTCTGACACGGTCCAAGAACAACATTCGGGGCAACAAGACAATGTTGAAATCCTTCCTGAGGAACAAACTCAACAACCTCAAGAACCAATGCCATTAAGGAGGTCCACTAGAGAGAGGAAAAGTGCGCTTTCGAATGACTATGTCGTATTTCTCAAAGAACATGAAGCAGACATTGGAGCAATGGGAAATGATCCGATCACTTTTTGTCAAGCCATTGAAAGTTCGAACTCTTAAAAGTAGATAGATGCCATGAGTGAGGAAATCAAATCAATGAAAGACAATGACGTATGGGATCTTGTCCCATTGCCGAAGGGTGTAAAACCAATTAGTTGTAAATGGATATTTAAAACCAAGATGGATTCACATGGTAATGTGGACGGATTTAAGGCTCATCTTGTCCCTAAGGAATTTGCTCAGAAGGAGGGCATCGAATATAAAGAGACTTTCTCTCCGTTTTCTTCGAAAGACTTCTTTAGGACTATTATGGCATGAGTGGCACATTTTGATTTAGAGTTACATCAGATGGATGTCAAGACAACATTTCTCAATGGTGACATTGATGAACCTATATATATGGTGCAGCCAGAAAACATTGTTTCTTCAGATTAAAGGGAAATGGTCTGCAAACTTAAGAAATCCATCTATGGGCTCAGGCAGGCTTCTCGTCAATGGTATCACAAGTTTCATGAAATCATTTTATCATTTGGTTTTGAGGTAAACACAGTTGATGATTGTGTATACCATAAGTTTAGTGTGGGCAAGTATATTTTCCTGATTTTGTATGTGATGACATCCTACTTGCCACCAATGATATTGATTTACTGCATGAAACTAAGAGATTTCTCTCAAAGGAATTTGAGATGAAGGATCTTGGTGATGCAACTTTTGTATTAGGAATCCAGATACATTGAGATTGTTCTCGGGGTATTCTTGGATTATCACAAAAGGCCTATATCAATAAGGTACTTCAGAGGTTTGGCATGCAAGATTGCAAATCAGGTGAAACCCCAGTTGCTAAAAGAAACAAATTTAGTCTCAATCAATGCCTTAAGAATGAAATAGAGACTAAAGAAATGAAGGATATCCCTTATGTTTCGGCTGTAGGGAGTTTGATGTATGCGTAAGTCTGTATTCGTCTAGACCTCACATTCATTGTTGGGATGTTGGGTAGATACTTGAGTAATCCGGGTATGGATCATTGGAAAGCAGCTAAAAGAGTTATGCGGTATTTACAGAGACTAAAAGATTACAAGTTCACATATAGACAATCGGATCAACTTGAGATCACTGGGTATTCTGATTCCGACTTTGCGGGATGCCAAGATAGTCGTAAATCCACTTCGGGCTACATTTACTTGCTTGCTAGTGGAGCAATTTCTTGGAAGAGTGCTAAGTAGACACTCATTGCTTCCTCCACCATAGAAGCAAAATTTGTAGCAATATATAAGGCATCAAATCAAGGGATTTGGCTGCAGAATTTTGTCATTAGGCTGCTTATAGTAGATGGTATTGAAAGATCGCTAAAGTTATTTTGTGACAATAAATCCACAGTCCTTTATTCAAATAACAACGCGAGTTCTTCTAAGTCTAAACATATAGACATTAAGTTTCTTGTTGTTAAAGAAAGAGTTTATAGTGGTCAAATCAGTATTGAGCATATAGGGACAAACACCATGATTGCGGATCCTCTCACTAAGGGCTTGACACCGAAGGTCTTTCATGAGTACACTGCTCATATGGGTTTCGTACAGCTAGACAATGTCTAGATTCAGTGGGATTTTGTAATATGTATTTGCCAATGTTTGGGATTTGATGTCATGACGTATGTGTACACTTTGGCTATTGCTAACACATAAAGTCTTCAGTTTTGCACTCTGAATGTTATGTTTGATCTCATATGGACTAAGGTCGGACCAGTTGGATAAAGGCATGTGCAGATCACATTACATGTAATTTTCATGCTACACATCCATACTTGATCCAGGTCATTAGTTACTTTGACATAAGTGACCACTAATGTGTTTAATTGCGATTAATGTGACGGCAATCTCTTTGATCCTTATGTTAAATTGCCTATGGATAGGATTGGATAAGAGGACTAAATGCAGAATGCTTGCTCGAGCTACTAAAGTTTATAATGTGATATATGATTGTAACGTATTATGTATATGCACTTGTATATAGTCTAAGTGGGAGATTGTTAGAATTTTTGTCGGACTTATATCATGTACATATGTATAAGTATTAGCATTCGGGCATACAGACGTGTATGCATTATAGTTTAATTATATATCTACATTATATCAAAGCTAAAGGGGCTCAATCTAAGTGATCAAATTAAGTTATATGGGCCTAAGTCATTTTATATGAATTATGGGGTTCTAATTAAATATGTATAGATACTCGGGGGCTTTATTCTAATTTATGATGGGCGAATTAGCAATTAAGTCCAAACTTACCTCTATAAATAGGTGGGTTATGGTCCTCAAGACACACCAAATAGAAGGATTTCTTTGATATCCCATCATCTAAAAGAGCATAAGGACTCCCATAGTGTTGTCTTGGAAGACCATTAACTTCCATCATCTTCTCAAGCCATGGATTTAGGTATGTCTCTTCTCTATTACTTTAGACTTGTGAATTTCATGAAGGTCAAAGATCTCGGGGCAATTCAAGCTTTAAAGCCAACAGAATCCCTAATAACTTAGAAACTATGATTGTGTTGGAACACTACTGATCTGATATTCTAAGCGAATTTCATGAAGTTCAAAGATCTTGGGGCAATTCAAGCTTTAAAGCCAATAGAAACCCTAATAACTCAGAAGCTATGACAGTGTTGGAACACCACTGATCTGGTCTTCTAAGCAGGGACCCCAGTCACTCTTTTAAGACTTCGGTCTGGCCAAAGACTTTTATCGATCATTCAGCTTACCAAACAAAATAAAAAATGCCATGTTTCCTACCATGGCTAGGTCTCGTATCTAATATCATTTGTTCCGTCATACTACAAGAGTACACCCAATATATCATGTTTAGCGATTCTCCTAGAATCATGATATCTATCAAAGTGCAGTGAGCAACACACATCCCGACCATGACACTTCAGGTTAGAGGACTAATTTAACACCTACGCAACCATAGGATTCCAAGTTCAACAAAGAACCAACAATGAATCCTATATTTTGTGCATGCACTGACCCTTTGGTCATTGCCCATGGAATAAAAAACTCTCTCATGAGAATGTCATACACAAACAAGTTTTGACGAGAGTATGATATCCCATATCAAATAGTCTTTATGACTTGGAATGGGGTTGTAAGATCACAGCCATTGAGAGCATTCCACAATTTCCACTCCCCTTGTGCACGATCGTTTCCTAACTATGAGTGATCCATGTGATCTTGATCTAAACTAATGAAAGCATATTAGATAAAGGAAAAAGTTGTCAAAATTGATAAAATATTAAAGACAAGACTATCATAGTATTTACAATCTAATGGATAAGCTACTAGATGGCTCATTAGGCACCTAACATTATCAATCTCTCACTTGACTTAGAGCTAGCTACCCATACACTGAAGGCCCATCCTCTCTAGGTGTCTTTGGAATACATATTGACTTAGAGGTTTGGTGAAAAGGTTTGTCATGTTTTCTGCTGAGTCAACTCATTCCAATTGAATGTCACCTCTATTAATGATCTCCTGGATCAGATGATATCGACTTAGGATGTGCTTGGATCACTGGTGAGACCTCAGATCTTTCGCAAGAGCTATAGGACCATTATTGTTGCAGTATAGCTGGATGGATCTACAATGGATTGAACCACGTCTAGCTCCTAGATAAAGTTCCTCATCCAAAGAACATCCTTTGTTGCCTCTACAGTGGATACTCCCTCAGTGGTGGAGTCTGTTGTATTCTCCTTCTTGGAGCTTTTCCGGCTTACCACTTCACCGTTGAGTACAAAAAAAATATTGATATTGTCTTCGAGTCATCAACATTCGACTGAAAACTAAAGTTTGAATAACAATCTAGTTCCAATTCTCATTCATTGTAAATCGAGTATAGACCCTTTATCTTATAAGAATGAATCCCCTCTTGGATTCCTTCATGCTGAACCTCGTCAGCATTCAATCTATGTACGTGGACTGGGAGAGTCCTAACAAGCTACTGCCCCTATCTCGATATGTCCTCATACCGACCACGTAGGATGTTTCTCCCATTTCCTTCATGGAAGATTGGGTCATTAACTATTCTTTTGTTATAATTTTTTTATTGTAACATTCCTACGTCATTCCCTATGTCCAGCATGTCATCAACATAGAGTACTAAAAAACTAGTTGCCCTACCACTAGCCTTCTTGTATACACATAGCTCATAGCTATTCTTGACAAAACTGTACCCTTAACAGCCTTATAAAATCATAAGTTCCAGCTTTGAGAAGCTTGTTTGAGACTATAGATCGATCTCTACAACTTGCACACCTTGTTCTCACTCCCACTAGATGTAAAGCTCTCCGGCTAATCTATATAGATCTCCTCATGTATATTACCATTCAAAAAAGTTATTTTTACATCTATCTGCCAAATCTCAAAGTCGAGATATACAGATATAGCTAGAAGTATCCTAATGGACTAAATCATTGTTACCGAAAAACGGATTTCCTCATAGACAATCCCTTGTTTTTTAGTATAACTTTTCACTAAAAAGCGAGCATTGAAGACATCAACCTTCCCATATACCCCCAATTTCCATTTGTAGACCCAATGGGCCTAATACCCGTTGGTGGGTCCAACAAGGTCCAAACCTTGTTGGAATACATGGAGTCTATTTCATATTCCATTGCTTTTAGACACTTCTCTGATTCCTTAACAAAGGTTACCTCCCTATAGGACCTTGGATCCAAATCCAATGGGAAGCCCTCCTCGCTACCTTTCAGCAAAAGACCATAATACCTCTCAAATTCTCTTAGGATCCTTTCAGATCTCCTTGGAGGTGGAACTCGTTTATTTATAGGTTTTGGTTCACAACTACTGTGCATTTTGTTAACTGGCAGTAGTGTTTGTGGTGGTCCCAAGTGGCATACGAAAGGGTCTAGAAAGGAGGGTTGAATAGACCCTGAAATATTTTTCGACTTCAAAATTTTGTATCACTTTTAAAGATTAGAACGCTTAGAAAGCTGAGTGCTTGGGTCAGACGCTTCAGTAAAGATAACTTAGACTTAGTGATTTCAGCAAGTTACCAAAGTAGGGTAACGCTTAGATCGCTTAATCAGGGTTACCACAGCGGAAATAATTTTAAAGCTTTAGCGTTCGTTTTGGTTAAATAGTCGCTTAGAAAATTAACTTGTCTTTATCAGAATAGATACAATAATATAAAACAAGACAAATATAAAAGTAAATGACACAAGATATGTAAGGTTCACTAGGTGATGTAATCCCAGCTACGTCCTTCTTCTCTTTTTTCACTTGGAGGGAATTTACTAAGATGATTATCAAAGAATCACACAGAATCTTCTACAAGATAGTAAATAGGTAAAAATGATCTCGGACTCCTTGATCACACAGATTTCAACACCAATTAAGATCTTCTTCTACAAGCTTCTCTCACTCAGAAATACTGCCTGTAAGGGGTTTCAACAACTTTCTCACTCAGATGAAAGGTTGAGGGTTTTATCACAACGGTTTGTTTGTTTTTGGAAAGATCAAACAACTTGGAATATCTCACTAAGAGTTTAGGTTTCTTCTTTTGAAGATATTTGAGATATTTGTGACTGTATGGAATGTATGTAAAAAGCTTGAAATATTTTGGCTATGGAGTTTCTAAGCTTTTTCTTCAGCAAATTTTTCTTGTGCACGTACGTATATCTCTATCTCTCTCTATATCTTTTTAGGGTTTGCTAGAAGGAGGTATTTATAGGCAATTCTTGGGATCTATCCGTTGGACACATGTGAGAGTGTGCCTTTCACGCGGCGCGTGATTATAACTTTTCTCTGACATTCCTGAATTCCTACTGGTTTCGATTTGACGGGAGCAGCTATAAACTCTGAAGTTCTGACAGTCTAGTCAAAAGGTAGCTTGTCCACAAGTCATATTGGCTTATCACATTTAATGCTCTTATCAGGCATTTAATGCATTTGAATTTATTTCCCGTTTGAAATAAATATCCGTTGAATGATTGCATTTAAGTCCTTCATGACTTGAGAATTTATTTCAGGTGAATCTGATACTGATCGCTAGAGTACTTTGAGCGCTTGATCCATAAATCTTGAAATAGTCCTTTAGCGTTTGACAGACGCTAAGGATAAGTCTTCATCTTCTTTTGACTTCAGACGTTGATCTTCAACTTCATTTCTAATAGGCTCACCTAGAATTCTATTAGCGATTTGGTATCTAATACTGAGTCTAAAATCTACAGAGATAAAAATTACAATTCTAACAAAATTACATTCTTTCAAACGCTTATACAATTGAAATATGAAACATAAACTTAAATTATATTTTGGGGTCTAATATAAAATCCTATCTTGTCATCATCAAAACATCTAACATGAAATTTCCTAACAATTTCCCCCTTTTTGATGATGTCAAGATTTTAACTCTTATAACTATTTTATAATTTAAGAGTTCAAAGAAAAGCCCAAAAATAATTATAAGTTAGCGTTTGGAAAGTTAGTTAAGTTAGCTAATGTTAGATTAGTCTCAACAAGGTGTTTTAGCGATAAATCATTCATTCATATAGAAAGATAAGCATACATGATTTATACAGAATATAAGATAATTAAAAAATATATAACGCATTCATCTTTTCTGTCCCTTTATGCTTTCTTCTTTTTGGTAGATCTCATTTGCTAAGTCCATGAGGAGTCGATCAACATCTATCATGGTGGTATGTTGAAGTTCATCATAGTCATGCCTTCGCTGTCTAGCACTTTTATTCAGTTCTTTCAGCTTATCAACCCATTCCCTTGGAGGAATACCAAGTTCAAGAATTAAGTCATAGTAGATGTCTTGTCGTCTAAGCGGTCCGGCATAAGGATGAAATCCCATACTTTCCAAAAAGTCGACGTCCAAGTCCAGGAGAAAGTACCTTCCTAGATAATATCTTGGCTTTCTCTTTTTAGTTAGCATCTTCTTTATGCTCACTATTTCTTCAAACATTGATCGCCAGTGTTTATTATCTGTTTTAGATATTGCCTTGGACTTTTATTTATCTTCCCCCTTCTTGACATCAGTAAAGGAGTTCTTTAAGTCAGCAATGTCCCTTCGGAGAAGCTTGACTTCATCTATCAGAAGAGTGATCTGTTCAACGATACTCTGAGATATAAGGTTGGAGGAATTGTGATGCTCAGTATCAGCTGAAACATTCTGGGCAAGCGTCCGGTTGAAATCGTCTGAAAGCTCTTTGATGAAAGGAGCGATATAGTTCATCATGGAGATTGTAAGCTTGTTGGCATTTCGTAAATCAACTTTGAGAACTATTTCTTCTTGATTAAGCATGGAAGTACTTCAGTCTTCCAATCGAGAACAAGAACCCTTTATATCGCTGAGAGAATGACAAACTACTTTTCTGAAGTCTCTAGCTTCTGGATCACTGTCAGAGTCTGAATATGATGAATCAGAACGCTTAGGTCCGTGAGAGCTTTAGACTGCTGGAGCTTTACCTTTAGATTTGTCTCTAATAATAGGCTATGCAGGCTGTGCGGCTAAGTCAGTATGAACCTCTTCTATCGTTGAGTCGAGCGTTTGAGTTGCAGAGTCAATTTGAACAACTTGTTCCTCAAGTGGAACCTCGACTACTGGAGAGCTAGGGACAATGTCTTGCATATCAGCGTCTGTGGGTTGAGCAGCTTCCACAGCAGGAGTTTGTTCCTCTTCGATTTCAACAATCTCAATTGGAGACGCTGGACTTTCAACAGGTATGACCCAGAGTGGTCTAATCGCTTCCATTACGTGCCTTGGACTAATCAAGTTGGTCTGTGGAATAAAGAATATAGCGTCTTCGTGCTCTTCATTGCTTAGTGCAAGTTGCACTCCTTCTGGCAGATCAACTCCTGAAGTATAAGAGTTGTAAAAGTCCAAAATAAATGGCATCAACGCTTGAGCTGCTTCTAGGTACACTAGCTTGATCAACAATATCATTTTAGCCAATTAGATGTTTTATTCACAAATGAGCACAGGGTGAAGATTGTATCCTCTAAAGTCGCTCAACCCTGAATAGTGGTTGAAAGTGATATCCAACGCTTGTGCATTTTCTATCACTGCTCTTCTGTCTCTGTGGAGTTCAGCAAACTCAGCGTGCTCATTTTCAACATTGACACGAATTTCACTTTGTCCTGGAAGAAGCAGTTGTTTACTGGTGGAGGATTCTTCGTTCAAATCTGGAAAGGTTCGCTGAACAAATGCTTGACGGGGGTGAAACATATAGCGTGCGCCTTGACTGAATAAGGCTAGATATTGGCGAATGTAGCTCTCGATGGATTGCCTGTAAGATGGCAGATTGTTAACATTTCCAGCAATATGCTGACGCTGATGAAGTAAGAAGGTAGCAAACCCCCGGCGTCGGTATTCTATTCCAAATTCAAAAAGAAATGGCTATGTCACGAGTTCTTCAAGGGTGTAGAAGTGTAAAACAAACTCTTCAGCCCATCTGGTTGTATCCATCATCCATCGCTTACCAAGCTTGTCAGCTTTTTTCTGATCTTTTCTGGCAGTGAGGAATTTCTCAAAGCGTTCAGTTTCTTCATCATAGTCCTCAGCCCATAGTCTTGCAAGGTATTCTCAGGCTTCATCTTCTATCCATGAATTGATAAGATTGGGACGCTCAGCAACTACTGGTCCTTTTCCTTTCCATAATCGAAGAGGTTTGGGGGATAGAGCATTTTGAGGAGAATGAACTACTTTAGGGAAAACGGAGTATCCAATCCTGATGAGGATTTCTTCATCTGGATTCTTTGACCAATCACCTATATGGGGATTCTTGAAGACGACTTTATTCTGGGGCAAAGGATAAAAGGACTCTTCAGAATGATCAGTGAAGTTAAAACTCTTCTCGTCAAATTCAGTCATGTTGAACGCTGGTCGACTAATATACTCAAGTCGAGATTGAAGTCGCTCAAGATTGTAAAGAACTAGATCGGCGAATCACTCGAAGAATTTAAACTTGTCAGAGTTGGAGAGATCAGTCCAATGGAGAGTATTTTGAAAATTGATCTCCATTTCGATTAATTTCCTAGTGTTAAGCTCTCTAGCGACAGAGTAGAACTCAACGCATGCATTGTATCCGCGAGGAAAGAAGTCTATGATACGGGAAGGAGATCCGGTTGGAGTGCGAACAAAGGCAATAGATTCTGTTGGGATAGGGGCTACTTCTATCGACCGCTCAGCATGCTCAGTCGCTTCACTGACTGGTGATGTGTCAGCGTCAGGAAGGACATGGGCTACTTCCTTAGCGATATCCACAACTGCTTCCATATCCACATCCAATTCAACAGGAATCTCGAAAGGTGAAGGTGCATTAGCGTCTGGTGCATCTTGAGCTGATACATGTAAGCGTTTGAGAAAAGCAAGCAAAATTTCTACTAAGTAGAAATTAAAATAAGATACTACAACGCTTACCCTAAAGACTATCATCGACTTTGTCAGTCGCTTGATCTGTTTCAATAGTTGGTACAGTTTTCTCAGGCTTCGGGACCTCTTCATGAGGATCTAAATCGAGAAAAGAAGTGAGGAAATCAGCATGAATAGGTATATTCAAAGTCTCAAGAGTGTTAAGAGCATTTTGAATATCCGTGCCAACTTTGGCTGAAACAGGTTTTATCCTAGCATTAGAAAAGGAAACCTAACGAGGAAAGGATAAACTACTTTGTTTTTCACAAGTACTTACCCTAAAAATGAGCAGCCTTCTCAGAAAGAGTAGTGTCTCTAGGCTCAGGAGAAGATTCAGGAACAACGTCTGAAGAAGGAGGAGGAACACTCGCTGAGTCTTCAAGCGCTGGCTTGATTGGAGCGCTTGTTGATGCAGTTGGAGTGGATGAAGGAGTACACCTGTGTGCTAGCGGTACTTCTTCTTCTACTACTTCTTCCTCTTCGTTTACATTAAAGATAACCGCTGGAAGGGGAGAGGGTGATTTAGGAGAAGGAGAGGGAGATTTCTGTTTCTTCTTGGGCTCTTGCTTCTGCTTCTGCTTCTTTGCTGGTTTTGATGGCTCAGCGACTTTCAAGGTGATTTTTCATTTGGGTCGCTTAACCACCACTTCTTCTTCAGATGATGACGAAGACGAAGACATTTGCTCTTCATCATCGCTCCAAATAACTCCTTTGGCAAGAAGTAGCTCGCGCTCATCTTTGGGAACTGTTGCTCCACCACGCTTTCTAGGCCTTAGCAGCTCGCCAATCATTTTCTTTCCATGAAACTTTAGCGCAGGTATTTTCTTTCCAGCAGAATTGGTGTAACCGCTAGCTCTAAGAATTCTACTTAAAACAATTCCGTAAGGCTTGGGATTTACCGACTTGGCCATCGCTTGCTTGAAGCGATTAAACACATAAAGTGACCAATTTATCTTCAGCTTGGTCAGAATGGCTACCATCATCTTGTACTGGAGATTGAAAACTTTATCGAAGCTTTCCTTTTTGCATTCGATCATCTTGGCGCATATGTCCGCAAGAATGACATACTCGCCCTTCATATCATTTTTCTTGAAGTAGGGTTCTTAAGCAGCCTCAACTTCATCTTTCTTGATCAATGTCCATACTTTTGTAGCATCACCAAGGGTGACATTTTCCACTTCGGCACCATCATTTGGCAGGTTTAGTAGAGAAGAAATCAGAGAAGGGGTGAGGACGAAGGTCTCACGTACTCAGACTGGTGCAGTTACTGAACCGCCTAGTTTTTAGATAGAAATCATTAACCGTCAGTTTGATGTGATAAGCACGTGTGGGCAGTTTTCAAATCTGATCTTTTGAACTTATCCACACGCTACTTCCAGCGATGAAAACTATGCATGAGTTTCAGAAAAAGATTACTTAGCGTTAAAATGGGAATCTTTTTAACACTGAAGTCTTTTAAGAACAAGATTTAATTTCTTAAAGTTAAAGATAAAATCAACCGCTCGGATTTATAAAAGACATTTTCATTCATTACATATTGATTTTGTCATGCATAATAGATAAGCGCTAGGGATCAATGCATAAAGTTTCAAAGTCATTTTTTATCACAGTTGCTTATGAATTGAGATAAGTATAATTTTAAAGTTCTCCCTAAAATTAATAACTTATTTCAATTTGAAAAATGATTTAGACATAATCATAAAGTAGATTCCCCCTAAATTAAATATCTATAAAATATGATGCTCTATGATTTAAGCGTTTAAATCAATCATACCTAATTCACTTCTCAAAGGGAGAAAGCATTGTTCGTTGAGTGCTTTGGTGAAGATATCTGCCAATTGTTTGTCAGTTCCAATGAAGTGCATGGAGATATCCTTCTTTTGAACATGGTCATGCAAGAAATGGTATCGAATGTCAATGTGTTTAGTTCTAGAGTGAAGAACAGGATTTTGGTTCATAGCTAAAGCGCTTTGGTTATCACAATAGATTGGGGTAGGACCTAGGATTGTTCCATAATCTCTAAGTTGTTGCCTCATCCAAAGGATTTGTGCACAACAGCTCCCAGCGGCTACGTACTCTGCTTCAGCGGTAGAAGTCGCTACAGATTGTTGTTTCTTACTATGCCACGAAATTAGTTTATCACCTAGAAATTGACATGTACCACTAGTGCTTTCTCTATCTATTTTGCTTCCTGCAAAATCTGCGTCTGAATAACCAATTAGTTCAAAAGAAGAGTCCCTTGGATACCATAAGCCCACATTTTGTGTGCCTTTTAGGTATTTAAGGATTCTCTTGGTAGCATTTAAGTGTGATTCTCTTGGATCAGCTTGAAAGCGTGCACACATGCATACCGAAAACATAATATCGGGTCTACTAGCGGTAAGATAAAGAAGTGATCCAATGATACCTCTATAGTTAGCGATATAAATTTTCTTTCCACTTTCATCTTTATCTAACTTAAGCGTTTGGCTCATTAGAATTTTTGAAGATGATGCATTTTCCATACCAAATCTCTTAATCATATCTGTGTGTATTTAGCTTGGTTTATAAATATACCATTAGGGAGTTGTTTAACTTGTAATCCTAAGAAGAAAGTTAATTCACCCATCATGCTCATTTCAAATTGATCTTGCATCATTTTCAAAAATTTCTCACACAATCGCTTATTAGTAGAACCAAATATGATATCATCAACATAAATTTGGACTAAGAGAATATCTTCATTATAAGTAATTTTAAATAACGTTGTATCAACACTGACTTTTAAAAAGCCTTTACCTATAAGGAAGATAGAGAGAGTATGCTCTTGGAGCTTGTTTAAGACCATAGAGTGCCTTATCCAATTTGTAAACCATACTTTTGCCATGGTTGTTGATGAATCCTAGAGGTTGATCCACAGAAACTTCTTCTTGGAGTTTACCATTCAGGAATGCACTCTTCACGTCCATTTGATATACTGTGAACTTGTTGAATGCAGCAAACGCTAAGAACATTCTAATCGCTTCAAAACGGGCTATTGGGGCATATGGCTCATCAAAATCAATACCCTCTTCTTGACAATAACCCTTAGCGACTAATCTGGCTTTGTTTCTTATAACAATGGCATCTTCATCCATCTTGTTCCTGAAAACCCATCTAGTTCCAATAACTCCTTGGTGAGTTGGTCTTGGTACTAGTGTCCAAACTTCACTTCTCTCAAATTGGTTAAGCTCTTCTTGCATTGCTTTTACCCAACTTGAATCACTGAGCACTTCATCCACTTTCTTTGGTTCCATTTGAGACAAGACACTTGCGAACATGGCCTCATCAATTGTAGCGGACCTAGTTCTAACAGGTGCTTCAATATCTCCAATTACTAACTCTGGTGGATGGTCTCTAAGCCATTATCGGTCTGGTTGGAACGGGTTGAGAGACTCTTGATTATCAATCGCTTGACCCTCATTTGTCTCTGGCGCAGTCGCTGTATCATTCACAGTTCTATTTTGCTCTTGATGATCATTCTCTTCATGATCATCATTTGTAACCTCACGAGTAACTTTAGGAATAGGCATGAAGATCTCATCATCCTTATCATCACTGTCATCACCAAGATTGATTTGTGACACTTGTTGGGCAAGATCTTCAATTCCTACATCATCAGGATTAACCTTACTCGGTTCTTGGTTAGCATCATCAAACACAACATGAATGGATTCTTCAACCTTCGATTTGATCTTATTTAGGATGCAAAAACTCTTTCCATTTTTGGCATAGCCTAGAAAGATTCCCTCATCCGCTTTAGGATGAAATGTCTTTAGACTTTGGGATCCATTGTTATGAATGAAACATTTTGAACCAAATACATGAAAATATGAAACGTTAGGCTTACGTCACTTCCATAATTCATATGGAGTCTTTTCATGTTGCTTGTTGATCATACACCGGTTCTGAGTGTAGCAAACGGTATTGATAGCTTTGGCCCAAAACCTTTGAGGCAGCTTAGATTCTGCAAGCATCGTCCTAGCGGCTTCTTTAAGCGTCTGTTCCGTCGCTCGGCAACTCCATTCTGTTGAGGTGTTGTAGGAGCAGAATACTCATGAAGTATTCCAAAATCTATACAAAACTTCTCAACAAATGGGTTAGTAAATTCAGTTCCTCTATCGCTTCTAATTCTTGTCACTTTTAAATCTTTATAAGTTTGCAATTGACGAATTAGCGATGTGAGCTTGACACTAGTTTCATCTTTGGTCGCTAGGAATTCTACCCATGTATAGCGAGAGAAATCATCAACTATCACTAGTGAGTACTTATTACCACTAACACTCATGATTGGAATAGGACCAAACAAGTCTAGATGTAATAGTTCAAGAACTCTAGAAGTAGATAGGCATGATTTCTTCTTAAAAGATGATTTAACTTGTTTACCCATTTGACATGCATCACATAAGCGATTCTTTTGGAAGGAACCCTTAGGTAATCACTCTACTAGGTTTAGCGATATTAACTGAGAGATTGCCTTAAAGTTGAGGTGATTCGTTTTTCTATGCCATAACCAATCCAATTCCTTTTGACTTTTAGCAACAAAGCATGTGGGGTTGTTATTAATTGTAGAATCCCAATCCACTAAATAAACATTATTTGTTCTTTTTCTTCTCAGTTTAGTAGACTTAGTCTTAGCGTCGTTAACATAGCAGAAGTCGCTTGAAAATTTTACTTCAAAGCCTTTATCACAAAATTGACTAATGTTTAACAAATTATGCTTAAGACCCTCAACATAATATATATCCCTAATCATGATGTTCCCCCTATGCATGATACCTATACCTTTGGTTTTACCTTTAGATTTATCACCAAATATAACTTGAGGACCATTAGTTGCACGATAGTTGACCAAGAGATCCTTTAATCCAGTCATGTGCCTTGATGACCCACTATCGAAGTTCCAAACAGAAGTATCGGTGTTGGCTCTAGGTACTTGCATTAAAGGATAGTTCTAATTCTTCTTAGATACCCATGTTGTCTTGGGTCCTTCATTGTTAGTGACTTTGTTTTGAATTAAAACTTTAGGAACCCATATTTGCATAATCTTCATTGTAGGAATACTGGCCTTCTTGGGTTTCACATTGTGTTTTGTGTGCTTTTTGGGTGTATAGTAATATCCTCGATTATAGTAGTAATCATAATCATAATTATCATAGTAGCGATAATATGATCTAGACCGTTGTGGATATTGACGCTGGTATTTCCTTGGTGCTGGCTTAGGGTGCACTTTTGGTGCTGGACGCTTAGCGCTTGATTCACAGTGGTCAGGTTTATCCTTAGCCTTTTGAGTGTTTGGATGAACCCATTTTTATGAATCGTTTGCTTTCGCCTTTCCCTTGCCTGAGTTAGCTTTGGCTTTTTTATTTGGCCTCGTACCATTGTCGCTTGGTTCATTTAGCCCTTCCTTTGTTGTTTGTCGTAACATTAGATTTGTTTGGTTGTTTACCGAACTCATTGCATCCTAGACCGGTCTTTTTACCAAACATTCTTGTTACCTCAGTCACATTATCCAACTTTCTTGAAGCTTTTGATAATGATGAGATGAGCTACTCTGATTTGGCAAGTCTAGCGATCAGACAACTTCTCTCTTGACTATTATATCAAGATCGTTTTTTAATTGAGTAATCTCACTCTCGAGTGATTGGTTCTTCTCAATGCATTGTTGCTGAACTTTCAACTCTGCTTTGAGCGTTACTTTATCACTTTTGAGTGATGAAATAATAGCGAGGTCATTTTGATATATTTTGGCGGCATCTTGACAATTTTTATAATATTCAATAACTTTGTCAAGTAATTCATCATAAGAAAGAGGATGAGATAATTCAGTGGTTACCTCAGGTAGCGAGTCGTCAGACGCTTCATCATCTCTTGCTATAAGACAAATCAACGCTGAGTCACTTGTTGGTTCATCATCACTACTTTCATCTGATGATTCCAAATCCTCTTTAGGTGCGGAGAATGGTTCAGATTTCGCTAGCAAACCTTGTTGACGAAAGTTGCTCCTGAATTAGTTTCTATCCGCATAGTCTTGCCTTGTGGGCTTAGACACATTTGGATAAGGGCAATCTACCTTGTAGTGCCCTAGTTTCCTGCAATTATAACATAAATTAGTTTTCATTTTCTGTTAATTGGTTAATCGCTAGGAAATGACTAGCATTGAGAGATTTTGAGTAGGAGTTCTAAGCGCTTGGTAAGGAACTGGCGTTACTGGTTGAGGTGCAGAATATACTGGCGCTTGATACTGAGGCGCTGGTGCAAGAGGAGGAGTTTGAAATGAAGTTTGTCCAATAGGATTTCTCTTTTCATATCTTAGAAATTTCTTGACCAATAATGCCATCTCTTTTTCCTCATTGGATTTTGTTGATTTCTCCTCACTAATCCCTTTACCCTTGCTTTTGGTGGTAGCGATTAATGCTACTGATGCAGTCGCTGAAGTCGATGTGTCGCTAACTTCACCCAATTCAAATTCAAACGCCTTTAATTCTGAGAATACATGTTCTGGAGTAAGGGTCTCCAATGTCTGAGATTCTCTCATAGCAACAGTCTTGAGTAAATACTTGCTTGAAAGACTTCTAAAAATCTTATTGACCATTTTTTTATTGGTCAAATATTTATCCAATGACGCTAACTCTGTAATGAGCATAGTAAACCTTGAGTCCAATTGTTCTAGCGTCTCGTTGGGCTGCATCTTGAAATGTTCAAATCTTTGCATGGCTATGTAGAGCTTGTTCTCCTTCTTCTGTGTTGAACCTTCACACACTCTAGCCAACTTATCCCATATTTCTTTAGAAGTTTTACATTGCTTGATCTTGTTGAACAATGCATGATTGTCTCCTAACGCTGAGTAAAGTGCACTTCATCCAACATTATCTAGATTTGCTCTTTTCCGATCATCAGGCGTCCAATCTAACTTAGGTTTCTCGACATATCTATCTGGAGTGGCTTCATCAGCTCCAGGTGCTCGAGTTATCACTTTCATGATCTTAATGGGGCCATCTTAAATTACATCACACATTTCATTATCGTAAGAACATAAATACGCGAATGCTCTAAGTTTCCAAGAATCATAGCTTGACTTTACCAACTTAGGCATTTTGTTAAAAGCCATAATGAGATGTTTTGAGAGAGAGAGAGTTTTAAAGCGACTAAGTTTTAGAAAAATGGATTTAAACAAGTAGTTATGCTCGGAAACGCTTTAGGTTTCAACTTGAACCGCTCTGATACCGCTTGGTGGTCCCAAGTGGCATACGAAAGGGTTTAGAAGACGGGGTTAAATAGACCCTGAAGTCTTTTTCGACTTCAAAATTTCGTATCACTTTTAAAGATTAGAACGCTTAAAAAGCTGAGCGCTTAGGTCAGACGCTTCAGTAAAGATAACTTAGACTTAGTGATTTCAGCAATTTACCAAAGTAGGGTAACGCTTAGATTGCTTAATCAAGGTTAGCACAGCGGAAAGGATTTTAAAGCTTTAGCGTTCGTTTTGGTTAAATAGTTGCTTAGCAGATTAACTTATCTTTTTCAGAATAGATAGAATAATATAAAACAAGACAAATATAAAAGTAAATTACACAAGATATATAAGGTTCACTGGGTCATGTAATCCCAGCTACGTCTTTCTTCTCCTTTTTCACTTGGAGGGAATTTACTAAGATGATTATCAAAGAATCACACAGAATCTTCTACAAGATAGTAAATAGGTAAAAATGATCTCGGGCTCCTTGATCACACAGATCTCAACACCAATGAAGATCTTCTTCTACAAGCTTCTCTCACTCAGAAATACTGCATGTAAGGGGTTTCAACAACTTTCTCACTCAAATTAAAGGTTGAGGGTTTTATCACAACGGTTTGTTTGTTTTTGGAAAGATCAAACAACTTGGAATATCTCAGTAATAGTCTAGGTTTCTTCTATTGAAGATATTGGAGATATTTGTGACTATATAGAATATATGTAAAAAAGCTTGAAATATTTTAGCTATGGAGTTTCTAAGCTTTTTCTTCAGCAAATTTTTCTTGTGCATGTACGTATATCTCTATCTCTCTCTATATCTTTTTAGGGTTTGCTGGAAGAAGGTATTTATAGGTAATTCTTGGGTTCTGTCCGTTGGACACATGTGAGAGTGTGCCTTTCACGCGGCGCGTGATTATACCTTTTCTCTGACATTCCTGAATTCTTGCTGGTTCTGATTTGACGGGAGCATCTACAAACTCTGAAGTTCTAACAGTCTAGTCAAAAGGTAGCTTGTCCACAAGTCATATTAGCTTATCACATTTAATGCTCTTATCAGGCATTTAATGCATTTGAATTTATTTTCCATTTTAAATAAATGTCCGTTGAATGATTGCATTTAAATCCTTCATGACTTGAGAATTTATTTCAGGTGAATCTGATACTGACCGCTAGAGTGCTTTGAGCGCTTGATCCATAAATCCTAAAATAGTCCTTTAGCGTTTGACAGACGCTAAGGATAAGTCTTCATCTTTTTCTGACTTCAGACGTTGATCTTTAACTTCATCTCTAATAGGCTCACCTAGAATTCTATTAGCGATTCGGTATCTAATACTGAGTCTAAAATCTACAAAGATAAAAATTACAAGCCTAACAAAATTACATTCTTTCAAACGCTTATACAATTGATATATGAAACATAAACTTACATTATATTTTGGGGTCTAACATAAAGTCCTATCTTGTCATCATCAAAACATCTAACATGAAATTTCCTAACAGTTTGTGTCTCTTAAGATTCCTCATGCTCTATTACCTTCCAAGTTCCCTAAAAAAAAAACCCTTTCTCCATGAGGGTAGCATTCCTTAAAACAATGACCTTTTGTTCCAATGGGTAACAGAAGTAGTACCCATAAGACTCCTTAGGGTACCACACAAAGTCATATAAGACGGATCTCGAATCCAACTTATCTCCCACTAATTGCTAAACTTAAGCAGTACACCCCCATATCCTTAGATATTTACGTGTGGGTGATTTCCCATACCACACCTTGTATGGTACCTCGGGTACACTCTTCAATGGAAACCTAATTAGTAGGTATGCCACCATTTCAAGGTCATATCCCCAGAAGAATGTCAATAAGTTTGTGGACATCATCATAGACCAAACCATATCCATCAAAGTTCAGTTCCTCTGCTCAGACACGCCGTTGAACTGTGGTGTTTCGGGGCGGATCCACTGAGAAAGAATCTTGTTCTTTCTCAAATAATCCAGAACTCCCTAAATTAAGTATTCTATTCTTCGATCATATCGAAGACCCTTAATACGTTTCCCAGTGAACTTATCAAAATCCTTAATCTTGTATCTCAGAAGATACACATAACCATACGTAAATCAGCCGTTGGTAAATGTTATGAAGTATGGGTAGTTCCATTTTGCACTCATGTTGAGTGGACCACAGGCTTCTATATGGACTAGATCTAATAGACCATTGGCACATTCCATTTGACCTCCAAATGGTGACTTTGTAATTTATCCCTTTACACAAGATTCACAAGTGAGAAGTTCCTCTATTTCATTAAGCTCGAGATAACTAGATAACTTTTGAATCCTATCATTTGAAATGTGATGAAGTCTCGCATGCAAAAGTTATGTGGTAGTTGGAATATTAGTTTTATGTTTCCCATTGTTGTTTATTTGTTGAATTTGTAGTAATCTTAGGATATATAAAAAAAAATTCCAAGCATGTTTTAAGAATTAATTTAGAACCCAAAAATATGTTACATAATCCATTACTTACATTAAAATAATATCCTTCCTTGTCAAAAGCAAGCACAGATATAAGGTTCTTGACTTAGGAACATAATAAACATTCTTTGAAATAAACCTACTATCATTCCCTTCAGCTAAGTTGACTTGTCCTACAGTTCTTGCAGCGACCGTCTCTCCATTAGCCATCTTCAAGATCATGTCTCCTACACTTAGTTATTTGCTTCTTGTCAGCACCTGCAAATCATTGCAAAGGTGAGTACCACATCCGGTGTCAAACACCAAATAATTGTCAGTTAACCTCAACAATAAACGTACCTTCCACGTGGTCCACGGGAGCTATGGGGCAATCCTTAGTCCAGTGTACCTTCACTTGAATGTTCATACATCTCATCTTTAGTACCTCAGACTTAGTGTCCACAATCACAAAAGCTGAGTATCCATACACTCGTTTCAATTAAAAAACTAGATCTAAGGCGTGTTCTATAGAGTCAATCTCACTCCTTACTTCCCTAGCCACAATGGTCGATATGAGACATCGCACCTATGCATTGTCCCTTCGCCATCTCATGTATATGTCACGAACCACACGAGTGGATGATAAATGAGGAAAGGATTCGACTTTACGTGTCAACACGTAGTTGAGTCCCTTGGACCGAAGGTAGGTCTTCAGGTTGAGGTACCATTTAGAAAAATTTGGGCCAGATAACTTATTAGATTCAAGGATTTTAGCAAGTGGTGATATAATATCCATAATATCTATATATATATTTATGCTAAACGTAATATGATTAGCATTCAGTCTTAATTACATCCACATGCAATTTGGTCTTTAATTACAGATGTTCTCCCACTATTTATCGAGCTTCATCACCCCTTAGATGAAAAATGAGAAGATCCTAATCTTCTAATGGATTTGAGCTTGAAAGACCCCATCATATCCCATGACTCATGGACGACTAACAGTAGTAGTTGATGGGCTAGCCGCCATTCCACTCTCAACAATTCTCGAGGCATGTTCGTCTCACAATTCATGCATACCTCAAGAAAATGAGCCATGCAATACTACGTGTTAAGTCCAACCCATCAAATTCTCATAGCAAACCTAGTAGCCTAGATTGTCTCAAGACTTATGGATGATATCTAAACGAAAGTGGTTCCACATGTGCTCTTCTATTCGACTTCCAAGCCTTATAGAATGCCTAACTGTGAAATTACTACCTTAACGTGACACTCATCCCACGACTCATAGATGATGGTGCCAAATCTTGTCTATTCCCTATCACAGCTAATGATGGAAGGCTCGAATCTAATTGGAATTAGCCAAGTTCCCAATTAATCTGT
Organism: Buddleja alternifolia; assembly: GCA_019426215.1. NCBI lineage: Eukaryota > Viridiplantae > Streptophyta > Magnoliopsida > Lamiales > Scrophulariaceae > Buddleja > Buddleja alternifolia. The sequence continues at coordinate 24,407,071 of CM033393.1, read as the reverse complement.
TAATGGACTTAAAATATTTTTAATGGGATTTTCACAAACAGGGTCTCATCATTTTCTGTTATTTATCCTTCTTAGGTGATGATGTAACCAAGCACATCTATACATAAGAAAATTACTATAAGCATGCCAAATAAAGCGGTAAATATGATATTTGTCGAGCCACCTAAAAACATCCCGAGCCACCAGGGTGTAAACCAATCTAATCTAAGAACCCAAACCCTACTTTAAAGTCTTCACAGCTCCCAATTACATCAATACATAAAAGAAAACATCACCCTCTCATGTACTTAAAAGAGAACATGGCACACAGGCCTTTAATTAAAACAACGACTAGTCTAATGCTCGACTTGGATCACCGCATAAGTCACATAATTCTTGCTCGTATCATGTACTTAAAACCATAAATTTACCATCTTTAATTAAGAATAATCTAATTAAATTATTAATGGATCAATTAATAATTTCCAAGAACCCAATTTTAGAAATACCCATGAAAAATCCTTATTTTTCATAAATCCAAAATTTTACCAATTTCCAAAATTTCAAAATTTATTAAATTCCATAATTATAACTACCAAAATATTAATTTTCCAAAAATTAAATAATAAATCATATTTTTAAAATATTGCGGAATAGCCCCCAAAACAAAAATTACAATTAGACTCCTAGGTCTAAATTACTATAGGCCACCGCCAACCTTGGTGGCCCATTTCGATCACCGTGGCACCAATCTTGCTGCCCCAGAAATTGCATCACCCATGATGGTGGTGCTTACAGCAGGTTCGCTACTTGTGATCTCTGCGTACAACTCACATGATGTCAGCGCGCAAAGTTACGACGGTGACCCTGCTATTTGTTGTCGTGGACATGATAGTGTTATGTGCCCAACGAGTCATTGTTTAGGCTCTACCATTTGATTTGTATACACTATGAAAATCATGTTTTAAATAAGTTAAATGTTTTATTTATGGTATGCTTCTTTATTGTTGTTTTCTTAAGATAGTATAGATAAAGATCCCAAGGATTACCTTATGGTTAGGGGAGCGACCCGATGTCTATGGAATGCCCTCAAAAACCGTAATTCTAAAACGTGTTCCAAGTCATGGAGTCTTTGAGATGTGGGATATAACGGGCCTCTCCAAGACTTATTCGTGTATATAACTCTTTAAGATATTGGTGTGTTTCATTGTCAATGGCCAAATGAGTTAATACATATAAGAATATTCATACTTAAGAGAAGTATAGAATTGAACGACTCCGCTAGGATTTTTCGTTGATTCTGTCGAACATGGAGTCCTTGGGTTTCGTAGTGTGAGATTAATTCTTAGACCTGAGATGTCATTGGGAAGGGTGCTATCCACTATACTTTGATGTAAACGTGCACTCCAGGAGAGTCATATGGCAGCGTTTGTTAGGTATAGGCTGATAGTATAGCGGAATAGATGGCATTAGATAAAGGATTCATTCAGGGTCAAATACCTGGCATTTCCTATGCTATTGCGAGAGTCTAAATGATCGATGAAAGCCTTTGATCAAAGCGAAATGTCTTATAAGAGGGATTGGTGGTCTCGACTTGGAAGATTGGATCATAATACAATCATAGATTCTAAGGTTATTAAGGTTCGATTGTCGCTATACTCTAGACCATAGAAGGGAAACTGATGAAGAGATTCTATTCACATGAAGATCGTAAGCAGAATAGGTTTGTTTTTCATCATTAACATCTAGGAAGTCATAGCGATGTTGCTACACATCGATCCATGATCGATAGGTGCCTAGGGTTAATCAGTGAAGTTAATACAAGGCCTGATTAATAATTTAGGTAATTAATCCAGCCTATGGGAAATGACTTATTGCTAGCTTGTTAATGAGCCTAAGGTGTCACACACATAACTTAGTGTAATACCTATTGGCTTGGTTAATTCTTAGATAATTAATAAAGGAAATTAATTAATTGTGAAAAAAATATTTTTAATTAAATTAGAATCTCTAATTTAATATTGCAATATTAGATTAAATTAGGAGACAAATTAATTAAAGTCCATTTGGTAAAGGAGCTATTAATTAATTGGGCATTAATTAAATTGGGTCAAGATAAATAATAATGTCATTGGACTTATTTTAATATTTGACTTGGGCCCAAAGGAAATTAAAATAAAAGAGAGAGAGAGCCCTCTTGGTTAAGAAAACTAATGGGGGACGCCCACTAAGGTGTGTGTCACACTCCACACATGTCTGACTGCATAGTCAAGAATCCTCTCTCTCTATTTGCTACTCCTAAAAGTCAAAAAATATTTTTCTCCCAGGATTTCTAAGAAAGTCAAGATTCAATATTGTTCTGGCTAGCACTGGTGAAGATAATTAAGGGTATGAACTAGGGTGTAGATACACCGCAGAGGCGCAACATTTGGGGCGCTAGAGCAATTTTATCCTAAAGTTTTGAAGTATAGAGTAGCTTAAAAAGAAATTTGCTCAATCGTTCTTTAAAATGTAAACACGAGTTAAATTTTCTAGTTAGTTTTTGAATTCGATGGTATCATGTATGCCTAAGCTTGTTTAGGGGATATCGGTTTTTATTAAAAATATAAGTTTCCGCTGCGCCAGCATCTCTGGGGTTGTACCGATCCCAATAGTGGTATCAGAGCCAAGGTTTGACATGGCTCGGATTCTTTTCATGTTTATATGGTTTAGATCTATTTTATTGCATATTGAAATCTGTTGGATTTTCTATTTAATTTTTTGATCTGTTGATTGGGATTAATCTGAAAAATGAAAGACTACATTTTTTTGTGTTTTTGGATTTAAAAAACATAATTGGAAACTGGGCTTGGCGCTACCGGAGCAGCGGCCGACATGCGATGGCGGTTATCCTTCGCCACCACGAATGTGATTTCACCGTTGCGGCGCGTGAGCAAGCAACAGTGGCGCTGCTCTCACATTCATGACACGCCATCGCGGATGAAAGCAGCGCTGTCGCACGAAACGGCGTACGGCCGGCGTCAACGGACCATCGAAGGCGGCCCATGTTTTGACCTAGGGGTCAACGTGTAATTTTTCCCTATTTCCAAATGTTTTTTGTTTTAAATTGTGTTTCGGGCCTTGGGTCATTTTTGCAATTTAATGTAAAATGCTAGCCTCTTTTGTTATTTTATATAATAAAGTATTTTAAAATCTCAAATTAAAAATTCATGTTTTAGGTTTGTCCTAAAATGGAATATTTCAAAATATGGTTTTTAGGAATTTTATTAATTTTTGAAATTAGATAAATTGGGATTTTTGAAGTTGTATTTTTTAGATTATTTGAAAAGGTAAGCCTTTTTCATGTGAATTTCTGAAATTGGTTTTTAGAAATTAAGGTCAATTGAATCTATTAATTAATTTGACTATACCCTTATTAAAGACGGTAAGTTTAATTTATGTATTGCATGTCGTTAGCATGTTTTATGTGATTATGTGGTGATCCGGGTCGAGCCATAGACCAGTCTTTTATTTTGAGGCATGTGTGCAATGTTTTCTATTTATGTACGTGAGATATATATGTATTTATGTTTTTATGAAGACGAAGATGAAAGCGTTCAAGCTTATGAAGATTTGAAGACCTTAGTGTAGGGTCCTGGTCCATAGATTAGATTATTCAACACATTGTCGGCTCGGGGTGTTTAGGAATTAGCTCGACTAATATCACATTTACTGCTTTATGAATGTTGTTACTTATTTCTTATACCATGTATGATGTGCTTGTTTCTATGATCGCTTAAGAAAGATAAAAACTGAAACGGTGAGACCTTGTTTGAAAAACCCCTTTAAATAAATATTAATTCCACAAAAGGATAAATTGGGGGATCGAAAGTTTATGATTAGGTCTAGTGCCTTCCATCATTAGATATGAGAGGGAATAGCGCAAAGCTTGTCATCATTGTATCACAAGTCGTGGACTGTGGCAAGTAAGGTACTAATCTCTCAACTAGGCATTATGTATAACAAAGAGGTTATATTAGAAGAGCGCACAGGTTTCATTTATGCTAAGGAGTCGTCCATGAGTCATGGGATCACCTAGCTGTTGTTATGCTATGAGAATTTGATGGGTCGGACTTAACCAGAGATCAATGTACGGTTGCATTGTGTTCTCGGGATGTACATGAAATGTGAGGCAAACATCTCGAGGACCACAAGGGAAGTGGATGGGGCCGTCGTGCCCAGTCAATTGTTATCGCCCATTGTCTCACGAGTAGTGGAATGAGGTATGCGACACTTGGTAGCTTAAGCCCACTGAAAAATGTCAAGCTTCTCGTTTTTTGTTGGAATTCAAAAATACAGTGGGAGCACACATGTAAATTTAAAATTCCTTAATTATATGTGAATATATCTTAAAACTGAATGCCAATACATGTTTTTCGATTGTTCACTTAAATACAATAATATCATGGATATCGTTAATGCAAGTTTAAGGATTCTTGAAACCAACAAGTTTAGTGGCTTGAATTACATCCATTGGCGTTTGTTCCTGAATGTATACCTCAGGGCCAATAATCTTGATTATATAATAGGGGAAGTCCCATCTTGGAGCAAACCAGCAACTCGTGCTCGTACTTTGGAGTACTGGACAAAGCAAATAGATGATGAGGCTTATATATGACATTTCATATTGTCAATGATATTTGACCACATGATTGAGACATATGAAGATGTCAAGCTAAGCAAGAATCTCATCGATGAGTTAGAGAAAATATTTGGAAACAAGACACCAAAGAGTGACTGCCCTCATTGCCATGAGTTGAGACACTTGTGCAAGGATTGTCCTGCATCCTTCAACCTCCACAATAGAGGTATGTTTATTGTTGAGGTTAGTTTGTCAATTAACCGTGCGTATTGGGTGTTTGGCACTGGTTCTGGTACTTACCTTTTCAATGACTTGCAGGTGCTGTCTAGAAGCAGAGAACTAGATGATGGGGCATGGTCCTGAGAATGGCTAATGGATCATCTGTCATTGCAAAGGCTATGGAAACGTCGTCTTAGTTCTTGAGGATAGTAGTAGGTTTATTTTGAAGGATCTTTATTATGTTCCTGGATTGATTAAGAACCTGATTTTTGTTTCTGTTTTGGATAAAGCAGGTTACTCTTTAAAAATAAATAATGGTTTTTGTTCAATGTTTTTAAGTTCGAAATTAATCATTAGGGCATATATGTATAACAAACTTTATATTTACCCATGTACTAACTCTCTATCAATTCAACAAATAAACAAAGGTTAGCGTAAAATAATGATCCTCCTCCCAATGCACAAATTTAGCAGGCTAGACTTGGTCATGCATCTAAAGATAGGATTGCCAAGTTTTCTTGAGCTTGATTAAGAAGAGAACTGTCGACATGCGAACCTTGTCTTAAGGGCAAAATGACAAAGTCACCATTTGGAGGCCAAATAGAACGTGCCAAGGATATACAGGAGTTAATTCATACAAATGTGTGTGGACCACTTAGTGTTAGTGCATTGGGACGTGCCAATGATATCCTTCACCGACTATTATTCAAGGTATGGTTATTTATATCTTATGAGATAAAAGTCTGAGGCCTTTGATAAGTTCAAAGAATTCAAAAATGAAGTAGAAAAGCAAACTGGTAAAAGTATTAAGGCTCTTCGTTCTGATCGAGGAGGAGAATACTTGTCCGGAGAGTTTTTGAATTTTTAGAAAGAGAAAGGTATTCTCTCTCAATGGACGCCACCTGGATCACCATAGCTAAATGGTGTGTCTGAGCGAAGGAATCGAACATTGATGAACATGGTTCGGTCAATGTGTTGTACATTTACATATAATAAGTAGTATTTTTCTTGTCTCACATTGAGTCAACACAAGCATGCATTTGTCCCACATTGCTTTGTCAAGATTCTTTGGACTGAACTTACAATATAAATATGTGTAGTGTTGGAGCTTAAACGACAAGCTCATTGGGAGCTCCACTACCTTATGGTGGGGCACCTATAGTAGCTTTTAGTCTTTGTTTTCTATATATATATATATATATATATATATATATATATATATAATATATATAAAAAAGAAAGAAATAAAGTTTGAATAAATTCTATTTGAATCGAAAGGTTGGCTTTTAATTAGTCTAAAATATTCTGTCATTTGAGATAGTCAATGCACCATTTCGGACCAAGTGAGTTCATTTTGGCTGAAAAGGTATCTTGATTTGGTGAGATACCATTTCAATTGAATAGGTGCCTTTTGGTGGCATCTTTTGGAAGTCTATAAATACATCCTTACTTTTTGGCCGAAAAATATATTAAATATTTCTCTCTTTCTTTCTATATTTTTTGACTCTTTTCTTTTATGATTGGTTGAGTTTTGTTCTAAGAATTTCGAAGGAGTGTAGGCTTGTGAAGTTAGTTTAATAGGCTTTGTATCCTAGAGGTGTGTTTCTTGAAACCATCTACGTCTTAAGTGGGAGAAATATATACCTTAGAGATAGGATCTTTAAAGGTGTGCCTAACCTATTGTTTTCATAAGAATTGTTCCATGCCCACATTTTATACAATAATTTTAAGGTATATATCATTCTGTAATGGAGTCAATTATTGTGAAAATACAATTGCATAAAGGAGACAAACTCGAACGTCTCAATGGGTTGAATTACAAACATTAGAGTCTCAAGCTTGAATATCTAATGATGATTGCTAAGGTGTTCTATGTTCTGTCGAAACCATGTCCAACTGAGGCTTCAAGTTCCAGTCAAAGTACTGAACCAAATTCCTGTCCAAGTTCTGGTTCTGCTGTAAGTGCCGAACCAAATTCCAACGGTAGTTCTGGTTTTGCTACCAGTACCGAACCAAATTCCAGTGGAAGTTCTAGTTCTGCTACCATTGTTGCTGTTGCACAAAAGATGGAAGCAAAAGCAAAAGTGAAGAAGTGGAAGGATGACGACTTCATTTGATGCTATACTATACTCCAGTCACTCAACAACACTTTATTTAACGTGTTTCACATTCACAAAACAGCCACAGAACTTTGGAATGCTATTAAACGAAAGTATGTAAATGAAGATGTTGGAAATAAGTTTTTTTCGGTTAATAAATATGTGAAATAGAAGATGGTTGATTCTAAACATGTTATTGATCAAGTTATTGAACTTAATGATATTGCAACGAGTGTGCCGATGCGGGTGAACCCATCACCGAAAATTTTCAAGTTTCTACCATCGTTGGGCAACTTTCACCTTCATGGAAGGATTATCAAAAGAATTTGAAACACAAGAAGAAGTGTATCACTTTAGATGAACCTCTTCAAGTCATCCAAATTGAGACCGAAAGTCTTAAATGGGATGGTTCAACTATGGAGAAAAATGATGGTATAAACTACTTAGAAGAGAAAAGTGGTCCTGGAACTCCCAAGGAAACCATGGAAAGTTCAAGAAAAGGAAAAAAATTTATTCTAAGAGGAAAAATGGGAACGGAAAAAAGAAGAAGAAGAGTTCTTGCTATGTGTGTGGTAAACCGGGACATTTTTCTAAAGAATGTCGTTATCGCAAAGTTCCAAAGAAAAAGAATGAAACAAAATGATTATAGATCATCTTGTTGGTATGCTTACCAAAGTTCGTCTTGTTGGTCAAGCCGACACCGATTGGTGGGTGGATTCTAAAGCAACATGTCATGTTACTCCAAATCGAAACTTGGTCAGGATATATGAAGAATTAGACGAGGTTAAAACTGTCTAAATGGGAAATTCTTCAACTAGTGTGGTTTCGGCAAAAGAACGTTGGTACTTCTGCTCACTTCCGAGAAGACATTAAGTTTGAAAGATGATATTATATTCCTTCTATTAGGAAAAATCTTCGGTTCTTAAGTTGGACTTTAAGGTTTTTGGATCTCAACAAGTGATTATTTCTAAGAAAGGGTCATTTGTTGGGAAAGGCTACATTAAAGACAATATGTACTTGTTAAGTATCAATAAAACTATTTCTAGTTCTTCTTACTTTTATCATTCAAGTTAAGGGTTAGTAGAACATCATCTTTACTCGAATTAATTCATATGGATTTATGTGATAATAAAAAACATGTCACTAGAGGTGAAAAACGTTACTTTATAACTTTTATAGATGATTATTCTAAATTCACTTATGTGTACTTACTTAGAAATAAAGATGAGGCCTTTGATAAGTTTAAAATCTTCAAAGAAGAAGTTAAAACCAAATTGGATTAAGGATCAAAAGATTGAGATTCGATAGAGGTGGTGAATGTATCTCTAATGACTTTAAAGAATTTTGTTTACAAAATGGTATTAGTAGAGAGTTTTTGGCACCATATACTACTCCACAAAATGAACTAGCCGAAAGAAAAAATCGATCGTTAATGGAGATGGTTAGTACTATGATAATTCATTCAAAATTACCAATGGATTATTGGGATGGAGCACTATTAACCTCTTGTTACATTAGTAATCAAGTTGTGAATAAAAAGCATATGAAAACTCCATATTAAGTTAATGTTGGGCACAAACCTAGCATTAAACATTTCAAAGTATGGAGTTGTATTGCATATGTTTTAGATGCAACTTTGAAAATGCTGGTTCTAAATTCGTGAAATCTCAAATAAGAAAGGCATATAGGTTTCTTAATATTAGTTCTAATAGTGTATTTGTAGCTGCACATGCTATTTTTTATGAACATTTAAATGTTAAAGATGCGGATAAATAAGAACTAGATAATGAATTGTCAAAAAAACTTGAATTGGAATCAAATGTGCCTAATCACATGATGTGGAATCTAGTACACAAGTACATGATGCACAAGTAGGTGGAAATTTAGACAAGGAAGAAAATGATGAAATATAGAGTTAAGAAGGAGTAAGAGACATAGAATTGAAAAGAATTTTGGTCTCCATATGTTGACATATCTTTTAGAAGAGGATCTTAAATCTTTTTAAGAAGCTATGTCTATGTCCAATACGGACATGTGGAAAAGAACCATGGATGGTGAGATAAAATCAATTCATGATAATAAAACACGGACTCTAGTTGAGCATCCTCTTAACACTAAACTAATTAGCTCTAAGTGGGATTTGAAAAAGAATTCAAAATAGATGGCACTATTGATAAGTACAAAGCAACATCAGTAGCCAAAGGTTTTAGTCAAAAAGAAGAGATTGATTATTTTGAGACATTTTCTCCCGTTACTAAATTCACGTCCATTAGGACTATGTTTGCAATTGCTCCATTTATAACCTAGAGGTTCATCAAATGGATGTAAAAACGGCCTTCTTGAATGGTGATCTTGAAGAAGAAATTTTCATATATCAACCTGGGGGTTATGTTGTTCAAGGTGAAGAATGCAACGTATGTAAATTGAATAAATCATTGTATGGTTTTAAACAAGCACCTAGACAATGGTATAAGAAATTCAAGAAAGAAATTAAGAAATTTGGGTTTATAAGTAGCAAAGTAGAAAGTTGTGTTTTTACTAAGGTTACCTCTAAATATAAAGTGCTTTTGACTTTATATGTGGATGATTTGCTTTTTTTTGGTATTAACATGGATTGTAGTAATGAAACCAAAAATTACTTGAGGTAAGCATTTGACATTAAGGACTTAGGTCATGTACATGTGATTTTGGGGATCAAAGTCATCAAAAAGAATGGAACTTTTATTCTAACTCAATCTCGTTACATAGAGAAAATATTGAGGAAGTTCAATTACTTTGATTGCAAAGTAAGCAAGAGCCCAATTGATCCTCACGTGATACTAACTCCTAATGAAGGAGAATCTATAAATCAAGAGGAATATACCAAAACTATTAGAAGCATAATGTATATGGTAAATCACACAAGAACCGATCTTGCATGTTCAATTGTCATATTGAGTAGATTCACTAATAATCCTAGTGAAGAACATTTGAAGGAATTAAAAAGGGAACTATGGTACTTGAAGTTCACAATGAACTATCGTTTACATTATAAGTGTAATTCATCTACACTTGAATGTTAAAGTGATGCAAATTGGGCATCCAACACAACTAACTCAAAATCAACAAGTGGTTGGTTACTCATCATTGGTGGCGCCATAGTTTCTTGGTCATTAAAGAGGCAAACTTGTGTTGCTTTATCGTCTATGAAATCCGAGTATATTGCAATGTCTATTGCAAGCAAGGACATTATATGGTTTAGAAGATTCCTTAGAACTATTCCTTTTATTGATCATAAAAAAAGGTCCTATTACTTTGTATTGTGATAATCAAGCCGCAATATGCAATACATAGAATGAAAGAATGACTAGCCATAGTAAACATATTTCTATGAGGTATAATCATATAAGAAGTATGGTTAATAAAGGGAAGGTGGTGCTCGAGTACCTTCCTACACAAATCAAATGTTAGCGGATCCATTAGCAAAACCATAATCTGGAGAAATGTTAACAAAGGTTATGGGAGATATGGGACTACTACCAATCAAAAAGTATCTTGATTGAAACTAAATCTATCTTAAGGTACAAGTCACACATTTGTCACCTTAACATAAGAGTTAAAAAGGCAATTCAATACAAGATATTAGCAAAATGAAAACATGAATACATTTCAAGTGCATAACTTAAAAATAGTGGGGGTCCATTATTTCAAAGTTCCATATATAACCTATGCACTAATTACCACAATGAGTGTAGGATGAGTTTAATTAAACACTTAATAGGCTTATAGCTAAGTGGAATGTGTGTGGACATTCTTAATACGTCTACCTATCCAATTACAGAAGTGAGAGGCCGCTTCTTATGGATTACCATCGGTAGCATCCTAGAGTACCTGTGAATACTAGGATCGAGCACAAAGCCCATTTATAAAAGGTGCCACCAAGAAAGAAAAGCAAGAACTCATATATAGTGAGAATATGTCTATGTAAAAATTCATATTCAACCATAAGTTAAAGGCTTTGTCCACTTCATGGCTATTCATTGTAAAAAGATCAAGTTATTTTATTTTGTTTTATATTTAAATTACTGGGGGATTGTTGTATATTTACATATAATAAGTAGTATTTTTCTTGGCCACATTGAGTCTACACAAGCATGTATTCGTCCCACATTGGTTTGTCAAGGTTCTTTGAAGCACAACTTACACTATAGATATGTGTGTTGTTGAGCTTAAAAGACAAGCTTATTGGGAGCTCCACTACCTTATGGTGGGGAACCAATAGTAGCGTTTAGTCTTTATCTTATATATACATATATATATATAATATAAAAAAAAAAGAAATAAAGTCTGAATCGGTTCTATTTGAATTGAAAGGTTGGCTTCTAATTATTCTAAACTTTTCAATCATTTGAGATTGTCATTGCACCATTTCGGACCGATTGCGTTCGCTTTGGCCGAAAGGCTATCCTTATTTGGTGAGATACCATTTCGATTGAATAGGTGCCTTTTGGTGGCATCTTGTGGAAGTCTATAAATACTTCCTTACCTTGTGGAAGTAGGGCACTTAGTTGTATTACACACCTAATCATAAATATAGAAAGGCGTTATCTTTTGTTCATGTAAACCTTCACGGCATTTAGAAGTAATGGACAAATAATTAGTCAATGTGTCTCAAGGCAAGTCTTCCACTCCTTCTGGGATGAGTAGAAGCATACTAGAAGGACTTGGTACTCGAACACTCAAAAGGGTTCGCAAGTCAAAGAATCTTAATTGGGCATTAAGGTTCAAATAGACTTATATGACGCATGCTCTGACAAACAGTGTCATTCGAACACTATGAGATAGTGGGAGTTTGTGTCATAGATACATTAATGAAATTAATGTATTCGAACACGGCTTGCAGTAATCCGATCACATGGGTTTTTACTTAGTAGTGACTGTCAATGATTGGATTACTGACTATGATAGTATGCGTGGGCCTTTGACTTAAGGATTCACTATCATGATGTGCTTGTGACGTTGGATCTTTTACTAGAGTAGTTAGGCCCAATTCACCCTTTGGTGGGGCCGACCTCGAAGTGCGATCCCAATGGGCAAGTAACAGTTGTGAAGTGATTTCCAAGAAGGGATTCATTGTCTCGAAAGTAAACGAGCAGATACCCTATGCGATCATAGGTAACTGAAATGGAAAGTCTTTGTCCAAATCAATAGAACTGACTCGTGTGGGACACGGAGGGAAGTTATGTTATTTCATGTTACTATAATTCATAACATAGCATCGAGTTATGTGAGTTTGACATATTCCATGACTCTCACTCAATCGGGGTACATCAGTGAAGGGCTTATACTCATATGGAATTCATAGTCAAGAGTTTCGTAGTGAGATAGTCATTTCGTACTTGGTTGGGCTATGATGTGGGGCCCCAGGGCTGGCTAGGTGTTACCTGTTAGAGTGTATGCCCTCAAATGCCATAAAGAGGATAGATTTATAGGTCATTGACTTGTAACTAAACAATATCTTTTTATTAAATATAAGGCATCATTTTGTTGCTTTCTTATAGGCATTTGTAAGGTGTTAATAAACAACGTAAAGTCATTGAGTATAAGGCAAACCTTCTACTTCCTATGATATAGGAAGAATGACACTAGAAAGGTTTGATCCTTATTCTCTAAATAGGGTTCGCAAGTCTAAGAAGGTATTTGACTGGACATCAATACAAAACAAGGACTTGCATGATATAAGTTTTGACATAGAAAGTGTCAGTCGAACACTATGGGAATGATAGTGGGAACTTATGTCATGGATATATAAGTTGGACTAATATGTTCGAACATAGCTCGCATCAGTTTCATCACATGGGTATTCACTGATTGACAGTCAATGATGAAACTGATAAGTTTTAATAAGTACGCGTGAACCTTAGACCTGAGGAATCGAGTTGAAGATGTACTTGTGACATCAAGTCTGTCATTGGAGTAGTTAGATCCAAATCACCCTTTGGTAGGATCGACCTCGAAGTGCGACTTGATGGGCAAGTAGCATTGTTAACTGATTAGCAAAATGGGATTTATTCTCTCATAAGTGAATGAGCTAAATATCCTATGTAGCCATGAATGAGTGAGGTTAAAAGTCTTTGGCCAAAGCATAAAATGACCTCAACTCATTATGAGCTAAGCATATGGTCAAGTTATGTGAGTTTGACTAAAACTATGACTCTCACTTGACTAGGATATAAGAATAAAAGGTTTATACTCGTACGGTATTCAGAGCGTATATGGTTTGGAATGATCCTATTCATTCAGTCTCAATTGGGATATGATGTGAGTCATGTGACTGGCTAGGTGTTACTCACATCCTTGTAGTTTCCTCCCAATTGCCTTTTGAGACGAACCTAAAGAGTCGCGCTTAAAGGAAATGCAAAACGAAAATCATGGAGAAAACTTGACAGAAATTTTAGTATTGGATATCGAGATTAATTAATTAATTATTAGATGATTTTATTAATTAATTAAGTTAATGAATTAATTAATTCCTTAGAGGAATTTAATTATAATATTAACATGGATTTAATTGATTATTTAATTAATTAATTTATTGGATAAATGATATTAATTATTTAATTAATTAAATAAGCATAATAGGGCTAAAGTCCGATGGCTAAAAGGCCACAAAATGGGCGTCCATGAGGGGGTAAATTAGCCTAGGTTATTGTTTCATTGTAGTATAAATATACTACTTAGAGAAAAATTAACCTAAGTGAATTTACACACAAAACTTTCTCTCCAAGTAAAAATCCTCCATCTCCTCTTTCTCTCTCTAGCCGACTTCCTCAAGAGAAAAAGAAGAAGATTTTTGTTTTTAACTCCGGTGTGGCAATTTAGAGACAGCGACGGATTTGCTGTTCAAGAAGGGATTGCGAAGCTGGTTTAGAATTCAACATACGCGAGAACGGTAATTGAATTCTAAACCCAATTTAAATACGAGAAATAGAGAGGATCCACTGGGATTCAAATTTATTATTCCGCTGCGTATTTTCTGATTTTATGCAATTTGGCCCAACATCACCCATATCCTTTGGTATCCTCCCATTGTCAATCAAGACGAACCTAGAGAGTCGCGCTACCAGGAATGAGCGGGAAATCACTTTGTGTACTTGGAGGGGCATTTTGGTAATTTTTCATTAGATGGACAAAATAATTGAGTGGACGAATTAATTTAATTAGTTGTTTAATTGGATTAAACAATGGAACATTAAATTAATTAATTTGAATATTTAATTTAATTAGGTTAAATGAATTTGGTTAAATTAAATTTTAAATTAATCACATACATATTTAATTAGATTAAATATGAATTGTAATTAAATTAAAGTGGACTAAGTTAACTGGACCAACTTAGCCCACTTGGCCGTCCACATGGGCTTATGAGGGATGTAACCTAGGTCTAAGTAGGAGGATTCTATTTAAATCCTCCAACACTTAGACTTAGGTTAAGAACTTATCAGTTGCCACCAAAAATTACTCAGTAAAGTAGAGAGAAAATATTCTCTCCATCTTCTTCTCTTCTAGCCGCCAGTTGGAGATGGAGGAGGAAGATTTCTAGCGAATTCCGCGCGTGATTATCTAGAGGCAGGAGTCCAGGGGATTGCTGCTGTAGATGGTAGATCAAGAAACGAAACACGCTTCAACGAGGTTATTTACGTTTTCGTATTTCTTGTTTTTATTAAAATCAATGATAGCCCAAATTGATCTATGGCTTCGGGAATCAAAATTTATTCCGCTGCGTTTTTTTTTTTTTGTATCGATTCCCAACATGTTGCTGCTACAGCTTGTGTGGTAGAGTTTGTTTGGTTGAAGTGTAGGGTTTATGGGGTGCAAAGTAGGGATGAATCTGTTTATTTCATGTGTGTAGGAAGTAATATGTGCAGTTCATGTTTGTAGGATCTAATATGTAGTTTTGGTTTCTTGTAAGCTTGCAAGTGTTCTTATTGTTCTTAGCTTGGAGGGATGAATCTGTTTTTTGTAAGTATGCAAGTAATATTTCAATGTTTGGTAGAGATGGTGTGCAATTAAAGAATGACTTTTGTTGATTTCATTTTGTTGACTGGTTTGTAGTGAACAAACGATCACAACCCTCTTAACTTTTTGTTAATTTGGTGCTCTTTTTTTGTAAATTGTTGGATTGCAAGTTCAATTTTCACATCATACTAATTTTATTTTATTTTGGGTAGACACGTCATACTAAATAGGACAATACTCACAGGATACAACAATTCTCATCATACATACTTCAACTTGAATTAAAAAGGATCAAAATTTCATTTCATCATCACAAAACAAACATTTACACTCTTTATATGGGATCATCATACAAATTAGACCTATTTTTCCAATTGATGGGATCATCTCCGCCAAACAATAGTCACCACTTAAATTCATTATAAAACAAAAAGTCCCCAAGACAAAAAAAATCCCATCATCTACAAAAAATATGCCCATCACACACCAAATCACTTATTCTTCTATTTTTTATCTTTCATGGCATCTTTTGATCCTTTCTGCTTTCCAACAGCAGCAGCAGCTTGACTTAAATTTGTCATTGTGACAAAAAAATCCCATTTTAGCAACATTGGGACTATGCGTGAACTGGCTGTGTTGACATTTGTAGAACATTGAAATAAAATAAGATGGCCAGGTGCAAAAGGTGCAAGTGCTCTGAAGCTAACTCTATGCTGAGTTTGTTGGGGTAGAAAATTATGCCTTGGTGTAGGCATCATTACAATGGGAGTACTTTTGGGTGCTGCATCACTGGAAGTAGGTTGCACTTGGGGTTAGGGTTGAACTGCTTTTGACATTTCTGAAATGGTCCTCTTCCTTGCCTATGAAATGATCAATCAAGAATGACAATTTAGGTATAATTAACACTAAAGTTTAAATTAACATAACAAACTTTAAAGAACAACAAAAACTTACAGTCAACTTTGCTTTTCTTGCTCGCAAAGCACTTGAACTTGTGCCTCTCTTAGTAACCTATGTAAGAACATTACACATAAGCAAATAAATACTGTATATACTTTGTTAGTAATCTTATGAATGAAAAACACAGAGGAAATGAAAAGGATTCCTAGAGTCGAATTGCTTTAACATAGTTTTGATGATTTTCAAGGTTTTACAAAATTAAACGAAATCAAATACCTTACCGATTCATTAATCTGCAATTCACGTAACAACAACTCTCGTCGAATTCCTATCTCTAAGGCTTCACGCGAAACAAGCCTTCAAAAGCTCCCCGAGACTCACCTTGGAATGAGGGTGGACGGCTAGAGTGAGAGAAGGGGAGAGGATTTTTCCTTCTTTTTGTGTTTTGTATTCTAGGTTTAGGTTTAGCTTGTCCGTTTGAGGATTAAATAATCCTCGAACCCTAAAGTTGTGTTGGGTGCCTCCTAGGCCTCACTAGACGCCTATGATGGGCTAAGTTGGCCCAGTCGACTTAGTCCATCTTTTAATATATATATATATATATATATATATATATTTAATTCAAACCCAATTTAACTAAATATGTATTTAATAATTAATTCCAATTAATTAATTAAATTCAAATAAATTAGTCTAATTAAATATTTGAATTATTGATTTATCAATTAGAACAATCCGTCCAATTTAATTTGTCTTTCTGAAAGATAAATTATTTACTCAAAAAGATATCGTACTTATTTCTTATAGCGTGACTCTTTAGATTTGTCTCGATTGGCAACGGGAAGATACCAAAGGATGTGAGTGTCACCTAGCCAGTCCCATAGACTCACATCACATCCCTAATCGAGTACAGAATGATTGCATCATTTACGAACCTCTGGATCATAAATATTGTATGAGTATAAGCCCTTCACTGACGTATCCCAATCAAGTGAGAGTCATGTTTATGTCAAACTCACAATACTTGATATTGTACATTAGATCGTAGCAAAATGAAATTACCAAACTACCCTCCATGTCTTACATGAGTTAGTTTCATTGATTTGGCCAAAGACTTATAATTTCATTTGCCTATGATCGTACAGGATACTTTCTCGTTTACTATCCAGACAGTGAATCCCATCTTTGCGATCACTACACAAGTGCAACTAGACTAATTGAGATCACACTTCGAGGTCGGCCCAACCAAAGGGTGATTTGGGCCTAACTACTCTTGTAACAGATTCAACAGCACAAGTACATTGATCATGACCCCTCAGGTTTAAGGCTCATGCATACTATCATGATCAATAATCCAATCATTGACAGTAACTAAGTACATACCCATGTGATCAGATTACTACGAGTCGCGTTCGAATATATCAATTCTATTGATATATCTATGACATGTGCACTCACTATCCCACAGTGTTCGACTGGCACTCTTTGTCAGAGCATGTGTCGTACAAGTCGAATTTTAATGCCCAATTAAGATTCCTTGACTTGCGAACCCTTTTAAGTGATCAGGTGTCGGACTCTCCCTGTGCCACTTCTTTATTCCATAAAGGGCGAAGAGTCAACCTTGATACATATGGACTACTTGTTCAATACTTATTAATGCCATTATATGAATAAAAGAATAAATGCCTTTTATTGATGATAAAGCTGTACAACATAATTAGATACCTATATAATCTAGTTGTCCTCATTGGCATCTAGGGCATATACCTAACACTCTCCCACTTGCACTCAATGCCAATTACTATGGTATCTAATATCCATCTTCTCAAGATGTCGCTCTAGCACCGCCTGTGCCAATGGCTTACTGAGTGGGTCAGCCACGTTGTCCGCTGAGGTTATTTTTTGCACGGAAATGTCGCCTCTTCCAATGATTTCTCGAATAATATGATATCTCCTCTCTATGTGTTTGGATTTGTTGTGAGATCTTGGTTTCCTAACTTGCACGATGGATCCATTGTTGTCACACCAAAGTGGCAAAGGCAGCTCCACACTAGGAACAACTTGAAGTTTTACCATGAACTTGTTAATCCAAACAGCTTCTTTGGTTGTCTCTGAGGCTACCACGTATTCAGCTTTAGTAGTGAATCAGCAGTTGTGCTTTGCTTAGAACTTTTCCAAGACACTGCTTCACCGTTCAGAGTGAATATGAACCTAGAAGTGGATTTTCGGTCATCAATGTCAGATTGAAAATCAAGATCGGTATAACCATCCACTTTCATTTCTCCAATGCCATATACGAGAATCATATCTTTTGTGCTTCTCAAGTACTTGAAGATAGGCTTCATGGCAATCCAATGCTCTTTGCCCGAGTTAGCTTCAAACCTACTCACTGCGCTCACACCATAAGCAAGATCTGATCTCGTGCATAACATTGTGTACACGAGACTTCCCACTGCTGAGGCATAGGGAATTGTGCTCATCTCTTTTTGATCTTCCTCACTTTGAGGACCTATCTTTTTAGAGAGATGAATTCCATGTCTCATGTGCAAAAGACCTTTTTTAGAGTTCTCCATCCCAAATCACTTTAGGACTTTCTCTAAGTAGAGGGCTTGGAAAAAACCTATCATCTTATTCGATCTATCTCTGTAGATGCGAATTCCTAGGATATAGGTTGCTTCTCCCAAGTCTTTCATGAAGAATGTGCTTGAAAGCTATGTCTTAATTGAAGTTAGCAGACCTACATCATTCCCTATAAATAGAATATCATCTACATATAGCACCAGGAATGAGATCTTGCTCCCACTGATCCTTTTGTAGACACGTGGCTCATCCACATTTTTTATGAAGTCATAGCTTCGTATTTCTTCATCAAAAAAAGGTTCCAACTGCTAGAGGCCTGCTTGAGTCCCTAAATGGACCTATTTAATTTGCAGATCATATGAGAATTCACACCTGATATGAAACCCTTGGGCTGTTCCATATAAATTTTCTCCTCGAGAAACCCATTCAAGAATGCAGTCTTCATATTCAATTGCCAGATTTCATAATCTAGATATGCAGCTATGGTAAGTAGAATTCTAATGGATTTGATCATAGATACAGGTAAAAAAGTTTCCTCATAATCAATACCCTCCTTTTGATTATACCCTTTCGCCACTAGCCTGGCCCTATAGGTGTCTACCTTACCATCCGGACCAATTTTTCTCTTATAGATCCATTTGCATCCAATGGGTACAATACCTTTGGGTCGATCTGTCAGAGTCCATCATGGTTTGGTCATTGCTAGAGGGATCTTCTCCATAGTTTTCTTCCGCTACTACATACAGATTATGCTCTCTTTGTAGCAGATAACTATATCTCTCAAGCGATTGAGATACTCTAGTAGACCTTCGCGTTGAAGGATGTGTCATTTCTGGTTCAGGTTGGGTCTCTTGAACAGTGTTTTCCAAAAGAGATTCATTTTGTTCTTCTAGAACAATTTTCCTGCCAGCTCCACCTTCTCGAATAAATTCTTCTTCGAGCAAGATGGCCTGTAAGGCTACGATGATCCTTTGATCATCATGAAAGTAGAATAGGTATCCCATGGAATCCTCGAGATAACCAACTCCAATTTCTCTGCCTTTGTCTTTTTCACATAAGTTGGGTAACCCCATATATTTATGTGGTTCATATTAGGCTTCCTTCCATGCCATATCTGATATGTTATTTTAGGAACAGATTTGGAGGGACATTTGTTCAGGTTGTGAGCAGCTGTGAGAAGCACATGCCCCCCATAATGAAATGGGCAGATCCGTGCAGCTGAGCATGGATTGAACCATGTCCAACAGTGTTCGGTTCCTTCGCTCTGCTATGCCATTTAATTTTAGAGTGGCTAAAGGAGTAAACTGTAACAATATGCCATGTTCTCGTAAGAACTGGTCAAATTCGGTACTCATATGTTCACCACCACGGTCAGACCGAAGTGCTTTGATATGATTCTCAATTTGGTTTTCAACTAAAGTCTTGAATTCAATGAATTTTTCAAGTGATTCAGACTTATACTTCATTAAATACACGTAGCCGTACCTAGAATGGTCATCGGTAAATGAAGTACTAAAAACCACCGTGGGCCACATTTCCAAAAGGATCGCACACATCAATATGAATCAATCCTAAGACCTAAGAGGCTCTTTCAAAACTCCCTTCGAAAGGGGATTTGGTCATCTTGCCTTGAATACAAGACTTACAAGTTGGATAGGGATCCGATCCCAATGAGTTTATGATTCCATCCTTTTCTAACTCGTGTAGTCGATGTTCCCTAACATGACCTAATCTTAAGTGCCACAGTTGTCTTAGGTTTGTATCATGCAAATTGTGCTTTCTTCTTACAGCATTAACATTGCAATTATTTTGGACATTAACATAATATAAACCATTTATTAAGAATGTATTGCCAACACATTCATTTCTAAAATAAATATTACAAAAATTGTTCATAAAGGACCAAAACAGGAATTGAAACAATATTCTTAAGCCCAATGGGCAAAACAAGGCAATCATCTAAATGTAAACAATGTCCAAACAATAATTTAAGGGAAGTGGTCCCAATGTGTGTGGCTACTACACTATGTCCGCTGCCAACATTGATCATCACTTTATTGTCCTCCAGCTTTTTACTTCTTTCTAGCTCTTGATTCAAAACATATATGTGAGCACTAGCTCTAGAGTCTAGAATCCAGAAAGTAGAATAAATAGTAATAGAACAATTTGTTTCTAAAACATTAAGTTCTATACCTGAAGAAATCTCCGCTTTCAGCTTGGGACAGTCATGCTTAGTTCAATATTATTCCAAATAATAGGAAACTTGAATGGACCCCAGTTTTCTTTCATTCGTTGTTGAGCAATCGTTAGCTTGCTCATAAGTATTGAGAGTGATCCTTCAACATCACCCACGTCAAAATTGATGACAAAATTCGAGAAAGATCTAGGGAGTGATTGGAGAATGAGGTCCATCTGAAGGTGGAAATCCATGTAGAACTTCATAGACCGTAGCCTCTCTAACATGGAGATCATGTTCAAAACATAATCTTTAATGTACTCATACTCTCTCAGTTTTGTGTTGAACAGCTCTTTAGATTCATAATATCTAACAGACCTTCCGTGTTCCTGAATAGCTCCTCCAAGTGTAGCATGATTGATTTAGGACTATCCATATTCTCATGCGTACGCTGCAACTCGCCACACATGGAGCTCACTATATAATCCCTGACCTTACAAGCATCAGAAACCCAATCCGAGTATGACATTTTGACCAAATCATCCTCATTGACCCCAGGTCTTGGTGGTCGATCTAACTCCAGCATATACTCAAGATTTTCATCATTGAGAAGAGTCCTCACTCCTCTGTTCCAATCAAAGAAGTTCTGTCCATTCAAGACATTCATTTTAAGCAAAACTTTAAGTGGGTTATTAACCATTTTGAGAGAGATATATATGACTGTAGAAAATAAACTAAGATTTCATTAGATGATTATGTTGTACCCAAGTAAAATTAGGACTTTAATTTAACTTGGCTCCCACTACATTTTTCGAACCATTGCACTCCCACTGCAATGAATGGAAATCTCGTTCGACAGATTTCGTAGTGAGCGATTAAGTTCTTCAAAATTTTCAATGAGTTGCAATCTGTTTCGATATATGGCTCATTAGAATCTTTGAAGTGGTGTTCCACACCAATCAGTCCAACTGATAATTCAATCTTACTTTCGCGTCATGGATGACTTAACCTCAGCCTGTAAAGGAATATCGGTGGTGATCCATCTAAGTACTTTCCCATCAAATCCTATCGATCTAACAGTTGAATCTCATCTTTCAACCCGTAACAGTATATGGGATGAGATTTTGTTCGACCGATGGCATCAAATGTACTTAGAGAGATTTGAATTATGAATCAGTGTATAACCCTCATTAGTAGGGACGATGCCATACATAACTCACAATTCTATCTCTCAAAATTTGATGGAGAGCCAGGATATCCTATATCCCTTTCTTACTTAGTATCTTTAACTTTATAGGGCCTCACGTTGCACTTTAATACGCACCTATGTGGAATAAATCAAATTGAGCGATGCAATAATAGAAAAATCTAGTAATTCTATCATCATGCATTCCATGGACATTCTAGATTGGTCTAAGCCAAAAGACCAATCAAAGGGATAGGGGCCTATATCAAATCTAATCTTGATAAGCTTCAGGCTCCAAGCTCTAGAAGAGCCTACTTCTAATTACATATTTAGAAGCACCCTATACATTATTCTACCGAAAAATAAAATACAATTTGGGGGGCACAAACCAGCCCATTTCAACCCAGATAATACAAAGTATTAAAAACCCTAAGCACATGGGATGCATCCACCATAACATACATCAAAGCATGTAAATAAACTATTCAAATTATGTTGGCATTAATTTAAAAATCGAAAAAGAATTCACAATTAATTAAATCTAATTTAATTACAAAATGATGAATTTAATTTCAATCTAAAAATAAAGAAATCCAATTTATATTAAGAACTAAGTCTAACTTATTCTTAATTATTTTGAAAAATCCAATCTCAGCCATAAATGAAAAATAAATCTAGTTTATTCAATCGTCTCGTGGAATCATAAACTAAATCTAATTAATTTATGATATGATTAAACCCAATTTAATCATTAAAGTTAAATCCAATTTAACTATTAAATAAAAATAAAATTAATTTTATTTTAAAAAAATATAAATAATTTTATTTAGGGAAAAGGGTCAATTGACAAATTGGGGTCAAACTTGTCTGTTGGGTCAAACCCAATATTTATTAATATATATATATATATAATAAATATATAAATATATATAAAATTAATCATTGGGCGAGGCCCAACAGCTCGTTGGGCCCAGCCCAGCTGCCCCTTACATACAGTCATGTGCTGGGCCCAACCCAGCGCCGTTCGCCTGTGCTGGGCCTGGCCCAGCGCGTGAACAATCAACTTGGCTTAGCCTAACACTGAATGTGTGTGTGCGAAGCCCAACACTTAAATATGACTGCTGCCCCTTTTTTCGTCCGACGACAGTCAGCGCCGCCATATTTTCCCCCCTTTTTTTCTCTGCTACCATAAAGCAGCGGTGCTACTGCTGTTTGCTTCGTCGGCGGTGCCTCTCACCCGATGGAGTTGCTGCGGTGGCATTACGGTAGCTTTCCGGCAAAGATTTCAAGGCGATTATGGATTTCAAAATTTCAGATTTAATATCAAATATAAATCATGCAAAATTCAAATTTTAATATCCAATTAAAATAGCCAACATAATTTTAAATGCAAAAAATCATCAACCGCGTTAAAGTCGGCTCTGATACCACTGTTAGTAATCCTATAAACGAAAAATGCAGCGGAAATAAAAAGTATTCCTAGAGTCGAATCACTTTAACGTGGGTTTGATGATTTTCAAGGTTTTACAAAATTAAACAAAGTCAAATACCTTATCGATTCGTTAATCTGCAATCCGAGTAACAACAACTCTTGTCGAATTTCTGTCTCTAAAGCTTCATGCAAAACAAGCTTTCAAAAGCTCCCCGAGACTCACCTTAGAATGAGGGTGGACGGCTAGAGTGAGCGAAGGGGAGAGGATTTTTCCTTCTTTTTGTGTATTGTATTCTAGGGTTAGGTTTAGCTTGTCAAATTTAGGATTAATGATAGGAGTCGTTTTTGCATAAGTTTTTAGGCCCTTTTAATGACAATTTAGGCTCGTATACGGTTTATTTCGTGCCACTCGTGCGTTTAATATGTGTGTGAAGTGGTTTCAGGTAGTAAGCGACGATGGACGAAGAAAAGGGAAAAAGACGACTCGTTTCATCCACTTTGCTCTGGCTTCTGAAACGCCTGCCCAGGCGCCACCCAGGCAGAGAAAATTCAGTGTTCTGAAGCGCCCGCTTAGGCGCCAATCGACGCCCGCCTAGGCGCACATGTCGCGCGCCTGGGCGCCACTTATCTCCACGCCTGGGCGCCCCGGAACTTATGCCCCAAGAAATAAACGCCACATAGGCGGGGCCTAGGCGCCAATCAACTCCCGCCTAGGCGCCGCAATAACAGATTTTGGAATGTATAAATAGGAGTTTTCAATTCATTTGAAGAGTTCAAAATCTGGAGATTGGGGGCGATTTGCTGGGTTTTGGGCTATTCTTCATCAACTCTAAGAGGCTAAGAAGGAGATCTAGCTTGGGATTGAAGCTCTGGACTCGGATACATCATCAATCAAGCAATATAGGGAGTTTTCATATGTTTTTCATTACATACTTGTCTATGATTATGTATATGACTACATTAGGATCTTTTATGTTACTGATTATGAGCTAAATTTGTGAGACTAAGGCCATGTGAAGGCCAATTTATGAGTCAAGATATGTGAAGTTACTTTTTGTATTAATTCTCCTATTGCTTTG
This sequence comes from Buddleja alternifolia, assembly GCA_019426215.1. Taxonomy (NCBI): domain Eukaryota; kingdom Viridiplantae; phylum Streptophyta; class Magnoliopsida; order Lamiales; family Scrophulariaceae; genus Buddleja; species Buddleja alternifolia. The sequence continues at coordinate 24,382,802 of CM033393.1, read as the reverse complement.
TGTGTTAATTCTATGCTTTTATGCCAATCATGTGTTTGATCACCATATGCTTGCTATCTTGCCTAATCTAGTTGTTCGAGAGAAGATAGATTAGGGTGCAAGGGAATTAACACATCACCCGAAACAAATGAAGGATTGCTCCTAGAAATAGGTAAAGATTCCCGGGTGTTGTTAGCCGAATTTATTCGGGGAAGCTCTAGAACGTTAATGCGTGATTTTTGATTAGATTCTCGGATAGACATATTTAGAGAACCGTCAACTAATCATAGGATTGTTATGAGCCGAGACATCGGGTAATAATTAATTTAGGAGTTTCCACCAAAGCAATAGGAGTCTAATAATTCAAGGAGTAACCCATATAAATTGACGAGTAGATTTGGTTATAGCATGTGCCTTGGTCATTTTATCATACATGAAGTTTAATACATAGCTTGTTCCCTCCTTTGGTCCTTCGTTTACAATTGTTTTAATCCCGCTTTACTTTAAGTGTCTTTTACCTTTTTGAAAATCAGAAATTAAAAATTCAAGTCTCCGTGGTTCGACAACCCGGACTTATTTTTGTCCACTTTTATTACTATCGCGACTAGTACTCTTGCTATCCAAAGCACGTTAGGTTCTAGCGTGTCAAGTTTTTGGCGCCGTTGCCGGGGACTTGTTTATTTTGAGTTTTTGATTTTCTTTTTGCTTTTGTTTTCTTTTACGTTTCCATAATTTTAGTCTTTTCTTTCTTTTTGCTTTTCTTTTATTTTCGTGTTAGGTCTAATTTCGTTCTTGTGTTTAAATTGTTAGGTTCTTGTGTGGTGCATGACCCGCTCCTCAAACGAGCCTCTATACGAGTTGGAGCCCGAAATTGAACGAGTTCTTCGGGCTAGTAGGCGAACAAGGGAAATGGCCAATAATCTCAACCAAAACCCGAATGGAAATTTTCCCGATATGAATTTACCGGAAAACAGGGAGTGGTTCCAAGGTGTTCTACAAGCTATGCAAGCGGCACCGCCTCAACAATTACCATTGGTTCGGGGTAGCTTACCACCTAGGGTCCATACCATTCCGGGGCCCGTAGTCTTGCCTAATTTCTTCGCACCAAACTACCACATTCCGGCTCACATCTTTTGTATGGTGCAAGGAGAACCTTTCTATGGAGAACCGGACGAATCACCTCACGCTCATTTAGAGACTATAGACGATGCTCTTGTGACTATTCAATATCATCCACGGGATCTTGATGCGATTCATCTAAGAGTCTTCCATTTCTCATTAAAGGATAGGGTGACAACATGGTACAAATCCTTGCCTCCACAATCTATTACGACATGGGGTGAGTTGGTCGATGCCTTCTTAAATAAATTCTTCCCACCCTCCAAAATCAATGAGCTCCGGAGTAATATAAAAGGGTTTAGGCAAAGGAGCAATGAGTCTTTACCCGAGGCTTGGGCTAGATATAAGGGCATGCTCCGAAAATGCCCCGATCATAATTTTGGGTTGAATGAACAAGTACTTCATTTCTATGATGGGGCTCGGTCACGTATTCGGAATAGACTCAACGCGGGTGCGGGAGGAGACCTCCTTAGGTTAGACTGTCAAAGTGTATGGGACAAAATAGAACAGTTGGCCCGAGAAGACGAGCTTTACCCCGACGATGAAGAGACCTCATCTTCTAAAAAAGTTGCTTGTGTTGAGGAATTGGTTGAAGGAGTAGTGAATTTGGAACCGGAGGTTGGCAACTTCAATTATGTGGGGAATCACAATCAACCTCGGGTGAACTTTCATGTACCCGAGAATTTTCCAAAAAGGCCCAACCCCGCACAAAACGCACAACCGGGGATCTATCAAGCTCCACGACCACATTTCAATAACCCACCCCCGAGGCAAGGCAACTTCAATGGACAAGGTCAAGGTCAAGTGCAAATTCGACCTCCCACAACCGATGAGAGACTCGATGCTCACATAAAGAAGTTTGATACGTCGTTCAACGAACTTCGGGGTATGATGAAGGACATGTTTATGGAACTGAAGGACTTGCGAACCCAAGTGGGTCAAATTTCCAATGCGGTGAATGGTAGAGCCCTGGGACTCTACCAAGTGACACGGAGAAAAACCCGAAGGCTCAATGCAATGCCATAACCTTGAGAAGTGGAAAACAATTAGAGAGTGAAACTGCCAGTAGTCCCGCGCCTGAGCGCCCTATGTTGCACGCCCAGGCGCCATATCTCTTCTGTTCTGGACAGGATTCTCTATTTTCCGCGCTCGAGCGCCCTTCTGACGGCGCCCAGGCGCCGCCCACAACCTTGCAAGATGAATCCATTCTGATTCCCGCGCCCGAGCACCCAGAGATGCACGCCCAGGCGCCTACAGATCCGCGCCTAGGCGCCAATATACGCGCCCAGGCTCCGCCTCCTGTTTCAGTCGGTTTTCATCCTTCCAATCCAACGCATTCTCCCCCTATCGAAGTTCGTCTCCCCTTCCCAAACGCTCACAAAAAGAAGCAAGAGGAGATGGATCCGAGCTTTCTTCTAATTTTGGCAATCCTTCGGGAGGTGAGGATTAATATTCCGTTTATTGACGCCATTCTCCAAATGTCGAATTATGTAAAGTACTTCAAAGACATACTATCTAACAAACAGAAGTGGGAGGAAAAGGAGACGGTGTGTCTCACTGAGGAATGTTCTGCCGTCTTGCTCAATAAATTGCCAACTAAACTCAAAGATCCCGGGAGTCTCGCAATACCGTGCACTATTGGCCATCTCAAGTTTGACAAAGTTCTTTGTGATTCGGGAGCAAGTATCAACCTTCTTCCCTACTCTATTTTTAAGAAGCTATGCTTTAGAGATCTTACGCCAACATCCATGTCCGTGCAATTGGCGGATCGCTCTATCAAGAAACCAAAGGGCATTCTCGAGGATGTCATTATACAAGTTGACAAGTTCTTCTATCCGGTAGACTTCATGGTTCTCGAAATGGATACTGACATTGACGTCCCCTTGATTCTAGGAAGACCCTTCCTAGCCACTAGCAACGCAAAGCTCGACATGGGAAAGGGTAGGTTGACATTGAAGGTGGGTGATAAAAAGGTGATATTTGATGTTTGTCATGACATGCAACCGCCTATAGCTGATCTTACTTGTTTATATGTCGATGCTATTCACCTTTTGTTTGATGAGCAATGCACACTTGGTAAGACTAAGAGCACTCTTACGGTGGAGGATGAGGTACCCACTGAGCAACAAGGCAAGGTGAGAAAAGATGACTTTTGCATGAAGTACATTCCACCACATCTACGTGTTCGTGAAATTGATAAGACAAATCCAACACAAAGGGCTTATCGCAAAACACCGCAATATGAGTGGTGGAAAGTGGGACATAAGAAGAAAAGGAGGAATGGCAAGGATATTGTTGTTCTAAATGGGCCACCTATTTGAACCTTAAAGCACAAAAGTCAAGCTAATGACTATAAACAAGCGCTTCTTGGGAGGCAACCCAAGTTTGTAAGTTTTCTTTTCTTTTTGCTTTCGTTTTTGTCTCGTTTAGTTTGTTTCTTTATGTTATGTTCAAGCATGCACTTTTGGCATGCTTCTCTTTGAGTCTTGATGGTTTGTATTTTGAGTACATAACATGTAGTAGCCGAGTTTTGCATTGGAGATCTTTCATTGTGGATTTGAGCTTGGAGTGGATCTCACGTGATTAAGGGTTGCTTTTTAGCACCCTTGTTGTAAGTACTCTCGTTTACCCCCTTTTTGAGTGTGTATGATTGAGTCAACATTGAGGACAATGTTGAGTTTAAGTTTGGGGGGTGATGGTATGAGTAGCGCTTATTAATCTTATGTGTCATGTGATCTTGTTTTTAGCTCAAGTTTGGGGGAATCGTTACTATTGCATGTGTTTTGTACTATTTTTTGTGAAAATTCAAGCATAACAATTTTTTGGATAGAATTTCAACCCTTCACTTGAGGCATTGAGCATGGTTAATTTGAATACATGGTATGTTTTCTCTATCAATTTGGTTTTTAATGGCTATACACATAGTTCCTTGCTTGTGGGACCCTAAACATGACTAGATTATCTTTAAGATGTTTCACATACGCACATAAATCAAGGGTAGAGGCATTGAGTGGGAAACCATTTTGAAACAATTAAAGGCTTGATCCCGAAAATATCAACTTAGAATTTTCACATGTGTTATGAGTTGAGAACGTTAACTTTGTATGCTTAATTATAATAAAAAGAGGTTGAACATTGGTATGACTGCAAAAGTCAGGCTTAATAGATACTGGGGGCGAAGAGCACCATGCCTAGAATACTGTACTATTATGCTAATTTGAGCTAAGCTCAAGCCAATGCAAGTGTTAAGTGAATAAGGACCTAGTTTGATTTTGTGGCTTTTGACACTCGAGCGATTAAGCCCTTAGGAGTGTCTCTACACTTGATACCCTAAAGTCGTCTGGTTTGGGAGTTATTGGCCTAAAGCTCGTTACAAGGGTGTCATAGAAAGCCTAAGAGGATCAAACATTGCACATGGTCTAGCCTCTAATGTTTCGAGTTGAAAGTGCATTAGTTAAAGTCGAAAGTGGAATGAAGTGATGAATTTTTCTTAGTGGCTATGAAGTTGTATTTAATTCTCATACCATGTGACTAATCAAAAGTTGATAAATATGGGATTAATGCGTGAAAAGTGGTAAGAATGCCACTCGACTATAATACTTGAGATTTTACCACACTACACCCTTAGGATGATCTTTTCGATGTTAAGGCGTAACATGAGCAAGTGGGTGACGTGTATATATATGTAACTTGAGCTTAAACAGGTGAATTCATACAATTGTGTTTTATTAATCATTGTAATTTACGTTGAGTGATCGGGGTTGAAATTTTTCGATTTAGTGGGTAGATCGTCTGCAAACCCTCACGAGACTATAACTCGTCCTTTGGGGTAACTCAAGGGTTCAAAGGCTTGTTGCATCCGCTAAATGCAACTGTTTGCTCCACGAAGTGAATTGTGCAGTTTCTTTTCTTTTACCTCCCTGTGTTTGATGATGAGCTCGAATCCTATGCCTTCTCTTACTCGAGGTCGAGCAAGTGATAAGTTTGGGGGGTTTGATAGGAGTCATTTTTGCATAAGTTTTTAGGCCCTTTTAATGACAATTTAGGCTCGTATACGGTTTATTTCGTGCCACTCGTGCGTTTAATATGTGTGTGAAGTGATTTCAGGTAGTAAGCGACGATGGACGAAGAAAAGGGAAAAAGACAACTCGTTTCATCCACTTTGCTCTGGCTTCTGAAACGCCCGCCCAGGCACCACCCAGCCAGAGAAAAATCAATGTTCTGAAGCGCCCGCCTAGGCGCCAATCGACGCCCGCCTAGGCGCCGCAATAACAGATTTTGGAATGTATAAATAGGAGTTTTCAATTCATTTGAAGGGTTCGAAATCTGGAGATTGAGGGCGATTTGCTGGGTTTTGGGCCATTCTTCATCAACTCTAAGAGGCTAAGAAGGAGATCTAGCTTGGGATTGAAGCTCTCGACTCAGATACATCATCAATCAAGCAATATAGGGAGTTTTCATATGTTTTTCATTACATACTTGTCTATGATTATGTATATGACTACATTAGGATCTTCTATGTTACTGATTATGAGCTAAATTTGTGAGACTAAGGCCATGTGAAGGCCAATTTATGAGTCAAGATATGTGAAGTTACTTTTTGTATTAATTCTCTTATTGCTTTGTGTGTTAATTCTATGCTTTTATGTCAATCATGTGTTTGATCACCATATGCTTGCTATCTTGCCTAATCTAGTTGTTCGAGAGAAGATAGATTAGGGTGCAAGGGAATTAACACATCACCCGAAATAAATGAGGGATCGCTCCTAGAAATAGGTAAAGATTCCCGGGTGTTGTTAGCCGGATTTATTCGGGGAAGCTCTAGAACGTTAATGCGTGATTTTTGATTAGATTCTCGGATAAACATATTTAGAGAACCGTCAACTAATCATAGGATTGTTATGAGCCGATACATCGCGTAATAATTAATTTAGGAGTTTCCACCAAAGCAATAGGAGTCTAATAATTCAAGGAGTAACCCATATAAATTGACGGGTAGATTTGGTTGTAGCATGTGCCTTGGTCATTTTATCATATGTGAAGTTTAATCCATAGCTTGTTCCCTCCTTTGGTCCTTCGTTTACAATTGTTTTAGTCCCGCTTTACTTTAAGTGTCTTTTACCTTTTTGAAAATCAGAAATTAAAAATCCAAGTCTCCGTGGTTCCACAACCCGGACTTATTTTTGTCCACTTTTATTACTATCGCGACTAGTACTCTTGCTATCCAAAGCACGTTAGGTTCTAGCGTGTCAATTAAATAATCCTCAAACCCTAAAACTGTGTGGCGCGCCTCCTAGGCCCTCACTGGACGCCTATGATGGGCTAAGTTGGCCTAATCAACTTAGTCTATCGTTTAATATATATTTAATTCAAACCTAGTTCAAATAAATATATATATATAATTAATTAATTCCAATTAATTAATTAAATTCAAGTAATTTAATTGAATTAAATATCTGAATTATTGATTTATCAATTAAATCACTCCGTCCAATTTAATTTATTTTTCTAAAAGATAAATTATTTACACAAAAAGATCCTACTTATTTCTTATAGCGTGACTCTTTAGGTTCATCTCGATTGACAATGAGAGGATACCAAAGGATGTGAGTGTCACCTAGCTAGTCCCGTGGACTCACGTTGTAACCCTAATCGAGTACAAAATGATTGCATCATTTACGAACTTCTGGATCATAAATACCATATGAGTATAAGCCTTTCACTGACGTATCCCGATCAAGTGAGAGTCATGGTTTATGTCAAACGCACAATACTTGATACTATGCATTAGATCATAGCAAAATGAAATTACCAAACTACCCTCCATGTCTTACATAAGTTAGTTTCATTGCTTTGGCCCAAGACTTATAATTTCATTTGCCTATGATCACACGGGATACTTTCTCGTTTACTATCAGTGAATCCCATCTTGGCTATCATTTCACAAGTGCTACTTGACTAATTGAGATCACACTTCGAGGTCGGCCCCACCAAAGGGTGATTTGGGCCTAACTACTCTTGTAACAGATTCAACAGCACAAGTACATTGATCATGACCCCTCAGGTCTCAGGCTCATGCATACTATCATGATCAGTAATCCAATCATTGACAGTAACTAAGTACATACCCATGTGATCAGATTACGACGAGTCGCGTTCGAATATATCAATTCTATTGATATATCTATGACATGTGCACTCACTATCCCATAGTGTTCGACTGGCACTCTTTGTCAGAGCATGTGTCGTACAAGTCGAATCTTAATGCCCAATTAAGATTCCTTGACTTGCGAATCCTTTTAAGTGATCAGGTGTCGGACTCTCCCCGTGCCACTTCTTTACTCCATAAAGGGAGAAGAGTCAACCTTGATACACATGGACTACTTGTTTATACTTATTATTGTCATGAAGTTTTGAATGAACAAAAGAATAAATGCCTTTTATTGATGATAAATTCGTACAACATAATTAGATACCCTATACAATCTATTTGTCCTCATTGGCATCTAAGGCATATACTTAACATAATTGAGGGTTTTTTTAATTGTACTTACACTCAAATTTGTTTTAGTCTTTGTTGGTGCACTTATACTTGTGCTTCTCATAGTTGTCCTTGATTGGTTTGGTGCACCTCTTCCTCTTCATCTTCCTCTTTGAGTTACCTATGTAAGAACATTAGATATAAGCTGAGAAAGTGCAATTAAGAGTTTAGGAACTGTACTTAAGGCATTATAAATGGTACTTACATGCACATTTGTCCTTAATTGGCTTGGTGAACCTATTCCTCTTCATGTGGAAGCTGCAGTAGTACTTTATGCTTCTTTGAGTTACCCGTGTAAGAACATTAGACATAAGTTGAAAAAGTGTATATAAAAATTTATGAAATATATTAAAGCACTTATGAATTGTACTTACATTTACATTTGTCCTTGTTTGTGGTGGTGCGCCTCATCCTTTTCCCATGGACGCTACAGTAGCACTTGTAGTTTCCTGTAGTATCGCAATAAAAGAACATGACAAGCAAAACAAGGGCATAATAAAACACTTCAACAAATAAGCACATAAATAAGCTCACTATTTGAATAGTTGTTGCAGTTTCTCCTTCCATATTAGATGCAGCAGCAATTGTCCTTGTGAAATGTATAAGAACATTGATAAATACATAAGAAAATACAGTTAAAAACATATAAGAAAATAAACACAAGCATTACTTATTTTTTCACCATCTCATCTCTTTTCTTCCCACATCCTTTTTTGTTATGGCCTTGTTCGCCACAATGGTGGCATTTCACTATATATTTCTGCTTTTCAAGTGTGACTGGCTTTTTACCTCTCTGCCTTCTCTTCCCCTTGGACATTGGCTCATCTGGCTCCATCCTTCTTGCACTGGCCTTCCTGCCCTTCTCCCAAATTTTGGAGGTAAAGGTGGTATATGTAACCACTTTTGGCCATAACCTTTGGCCATTAACTGGAAGTATTGCATGTTGGTACACTGTATTGACACTGTAATAGTCATGGATAAAGTCCTCAGAGTCAAGGGCTTGATCACAAGTAGCACTCATGCCATCACAAGTAGCACTCATACCATGTTTGCATGGAATGCCACTCAAGTTCCATTTTCTACAAGATCAAGAATGAGTATGCAAATTGACAATGTATCTAGATGTTAGGATCGGCTAGACCCTCGGGTGACATCTCGAAGCGGAAACAGAATTTCAAACTTTTATCAAAGATTCACCCGAACTAAGCCTTGAATTTTATGCATAATTAAATTTATATCACATAAACTTACCACCGGATTAAATATTTTAATATAATCCATACTAAAATTCCAACTTGAATTTTTAGTTTAACTCGTCGGCTTGATTCCTCCTAGCGCATGTCCGGCTCGACTTTCTCTTTATCCGGGTTGGTCTCCTTAGCACTCCAAGTGTCATTCCTCTAAGAGTGTATCCACACCTTGAATGTTTCTCTCGATTTTTGTTATTGAGCTAGCAACCTAACTACAACGGTTGAGGCATATGTGTTTCGGGTGGTGGAATATATGATAGTACCTACTTGTGTATTAATGAACACAAGAACTAAGGAAAAAACTCAAAGAATTTTGTGGGGATTTTCAAAAATTGCAGACATGTATGAAGCTTGGAATTTTCAATTTCTCTCTTGAAATTGTTGTGTGTATGTTGGTGGAAAATTCTACCCTATTTATAGGGAGGAATTTCGACCACCCCTCTTAGTTGTAAGAAAATTTGGAGTCTTTAATTCCTAATCTCATTAGGATTAAAACTCTTCCTTCCTTATTTCTTAGGGATTAAGCTAATCCCTTTCCAACTAAAACTTAGGACTCTAATTCCCTAAGAAATAGGAATCCTAATTCCTTATACTAAATTTTCCTTCAAAAATCCTAATCTTTTATTTTCTTATTTAAATTTTCTTCCAACAATTTTATTTCAATCCTTTATTTAATTTAATTCAATTAATCTAAATGACCAATTAAATTCAAATTATCAAGAATTCTCAATTGGGCATTCGATTAATTTACCTAAATTTTCTTCCAATAATTTTATTTCAACCCTTTATTTAATTTAATTCATCTAAATGACCAATTAAAATCAAACTCTCAATATTTATTAATTGGGCTTTCAATTAATAAATCCCTTGGGCTTCACCCATTAATTAATTATTCTTATGATTAATTAAAAAGCTCTAATTCATTAAGTTCTACACTTAATTAAAATATTGCACAATTAATTAATTAATTCTTTCTTAGTTATGAATTAATTAATTCCAAATGGCTCAATAATCTATTAATTAGCTTAATTGATTATTATACCAAATAATAATTCGGTTATGAATTAATCATCACATAATTCATAACTTCTATAGATAGAGTTCGATATCTAGCAACGTCGACTCAACCCCTAGACTTGAATGACTTTAAGTAGACCTTTCTAGATCACAATCGTAGCATATGTCTCATCCTTCTATCAGATCTCCCAATTAAATCTAGGACTTGGTTATCAGTCGAAATCCCATTAATTTAATCATATGACTATTTTTTTGGTAAATGATGACTTTTGTCAACTGAGCAAGGACCATCTTCCTTCTCATCGACAGACTCTGGCCAGAGATTCCTAAGTCATTCATTTTCAAGAAAGCATAGGAGATTTACTGATCCTCAGATCAGAGACAAGTCTTTTTTCGGTACCACTTGTCAAGCTTTATAACCAGACTACACCCAAAATAGCTCATTTGTGATTCTCCTGGAATCATGATCTAAATAAAAGTGTAGTGGGTTATATGCTTGAGCAGCCATTATTCCTCAAGTAGTAAGGATCATCATATGCCTACGTGACCTTGGGAATTCATATTCAACACAGACACTAATATGAATTCCCAGTGGGGCAGTTCAGTCCAGTCATCCACAATGTGGAGCTTCATATGTGCATAGGTCCCCGGCCAGTATCCATGGAACGAGATACTCCACAAATGGAAAATTACATACAAGCAAGCCTTAACGAATCATTGATATCCCTATCTCAATGATTCTATGACTTGGAATAGAATTTAGGATCACAGCCATTCGAGCATATTCCATGGTCACTATTCCCAATGTGTAATCATCCTTCTTAGCTCTATGTGATCCAGGGGACTTTATTACATATTTAATACATAAAGGAATACATAATAAAGAATGTCATTTTATCAATGATATAAAGGAAAACAAGACTGTCTTATAGTGTTACAATATTTTGCAACCTATTGGCTTTCCGGGCACTAACACTAATACTAGAACTATCATAAAAACATGAAGCCTTATAATTCCAATTATTTGACTGAATAGAAATGAGTTGTAACACCCAATATTCTCAGTTCCTAATTTCGTAGAAGCGAAGGTAGACATTATAATTACCGCTAATTAAATTTTGTAATTTATTCAATTTTAGCAATGTGTGTTCGACCAAAAATAATTTACTATTATTATATCTATATGTGAAATATTTGCATCTCATTGTGGAATAGTTGATGCATTATATCATTTAAGGCATATGTATATATATGTATACATATGTATATATAGATTTACCTTTATCAATTGTATATTACTAAAATTTAAATGTGTCCATACCTACCTACATATATATAGGCACAAACACATGCACATATATATATATATATATATTCGTACAGCCACATGCACTAATAGGGGAGGAAGATTAGGAGGTGGCAAATTAAGTTAATCACATCTCATCTTGCCTAAAAACGTGGCCCATGGAGGATTAATCTCCATTTATTTTTTCTCTACCTTTTTGACCAACACCTCCATATATACACCAATTCAGACTTCAACCTCACTCATCACCACGCCTGAAAACTCTCTGAAAATCAGCTCCTATCTCACCTCAAATACATGAAAAGCTGGAGAAAGAAAATCCAGTAGGAGGAAGCATCATCCTTTCTTCTTTCTCTTAAGGTATATGGTAATTAATTATTTCTTTTGCATGAATATGTTGTAGACTAAATGTAGTTCAAGCTGTATATGACCTGGAATTGAGAGTATCATATCATATATATGTATTTTAGTTAACTTCAATGGCATGATGTTCAGTTTTTTTTTGGAACTTTCAGTTTCTGAAGTTAAGTTTAAAACTGTAATGAGGTGCCTAAACTTTTGAGTTTGATTATGAAAAATTTTCTGGAATGCCTTGATTGTGTATTAAATCTCTCTGAAAAATTTGGTAAGGATTAGAGGTTTTTGGAATTTTCTAAAAATCGTTGAACAAAATCGCCAGTCTGTTCGGCGGAATTGAAAATTGTTTCTGTTTTTGAGGATATTTCGTGTACCTGGAAATTTTGGTTTACTCTAAACATTTTACAGTAGCTGTATACATATGTTATAGAGACGTCATATAAAGTTCAGAAATTTTCAGTAAACAGGGGATTTTACAAAAATATTTGAATGTAAGGTGTCTGTTCTGAAAAAATCGGTCGGGACGGTCCTGTTTCGTTGATCGAATCCCCAATTTGACAAGGAAGTTAAATCTGGAAAAATTAGGTAGACTTTTCCAGCGTCCTTTCGAATATCCTGAAAAAATTTAGAAGGGAATTTCATTCCGAGATTGTTTTAAAAATTGTTGAAGTATATTGCGCACATAAGGAGGTTTGTTTGAACTTAATTGCCTATTTGTTTGGATAGTATGATATAATTTGTTGTATTTGGTTGGATTATAAAGTATTATAAGTTAAGAATATGACGGTGTATTTGGACAGCAGGATAGATTGTGGTTTAGACGAGACACAAGGGGACGACATCGAGTTGTAACATTGAGGGTTTCTCTTTCCCTTGATATTTTTTAATTGCTTTACCTAATTGTTATTTCCTTGTTTCGTTCTGCGACTATTTTATCAATATCTTGATGATTGCTTATTGATGAATGTAAGTTCTTAAGTATCCCGCTCCAATCAATATCTCGTAATTCTCGACATTATCCTTTTCATGTTTATGGTACATGTTTTGTCTCGAAATGGTCTTCGGTCTAATCGTTGTCAATTCCCGTGAGTCTTATCATACGAATATCGAGTCAATATCTTTCTTATCACATTGAGACCATTGTATTCCTTGGTTCTACTCCGTCGGCTAAAGGAGCTAAGTGCTATGCGGGATAAAGTGCCACGCGACGGCGGGGGCCACCTCTTGAACCGGTAGGAGCCACCACTAGAATCCTAATGTCCGGAATCCATCCTCGATGTGTCCTTTTCTTGGTCTAAAGCTTTGACTCTTAAAGGTAAAGTGAAGGGAGCTAAGTGCTATACGGGACAAAGTGCCACGCGACGGCGGGGGCCACCTCTTAAACCAGTAGGAGCCACATCTTGAATCCCGACACTTGGAAAGTTCGCAGACTGAAGGGAGCTAAGTGCTGTACGGGACAAAGTGCCACGCGACGGCGGGGGCCACCTCTTAAACCCATAGGAGCCACCACTAGAATCCCGACATTTGCAAATCTCAAAAGGTGTGAAATCTCCCGCTGGCATGGGACAGTGGGGAGACGGAACAGAATCATATGACATAAATCTAGAGTATATGTGTTATTCATTTATATGTATCGTGATTGATATTCATCGTTCTGATTGTTTGTTTTCTCCAATGATTTACTCGATAAGTGTAATCTCGCTTCTCTTGTAATCTTCCGCTGCAGATTTCGTTTCAATGATAAAGGTAAAGCAACCCGTTAACCTACCTCACTGAGTCATTCGGACTCACCCCTTCTTCTTTCTTCCTTTTTAGATAAGTTTAGTATGTAGGATACAAAGGGAGAATTGAGGAGTAAAGGAAACATTGGTTTGTTGCTATTAAAGGGAGTGATGTTTTGGGATGTACGATTGGGTATGTATATATTTTGGCTTGGAGATCTGTAATTGATAGGGTTCTTGTTGAATTGTGTAAGACTGATGAAGAATGTATTGTTGGTTTAATTGGAATGAAATTTTTTAGTTTCAGCAGATTGGTATAGTTCTGACGCTTAGCGCTGGCTCGAGAAAGAACGCTCTCCTGGATCGAGCTGGCATCGCAGTGTGGCGGGCCACCAGGTGGTCGGTGGACGCTACATGCAATCTCCAGCCTTCTCCATGTTTTTGTTTAGAATTTTCCTGATTTTTGGACACACTTTCTTATTACCCCATTTTTTTGTTACCCTGTCTTTATTTTCAGTTAACCTGGTCAAGTCATTAAGTATTCTCTCATCCACTCAAGCATAGTGTTTACTGGTTTCTCTCTAACCTCAAGAATACTGCTGTTAAATGACTCACAAACATTTTTTAACAGCATGTCACACTTTGGGAAACTGCTAACATGTGACTTGTTCCATTGGCTAGGAGGCTTATCATCAAACCACTCCAAAGTCCTCTCATCTAACTCCCCAATTTTTTTCATCCTCGCCTCAAAATTAGGAAAGCAGCATTCTACAGAGCATGTATGTATGCTAATTCTTTAAACCCAACACTTGTTTTCATATTCCCAAACAAATGCCTAGCATCATACCTATTGTCAACCCCTGGAAACACAGTATGAAATGTTGGAATCAACCCCTTTTGCTTATCACTAATGAATGTATAAGCATCAAAGCTCACTATATTCAAATCTTCCTTAAGCAACCCAAAAACCACTACCAAGTTTGCCTTGTTTCACTGGACACAACAGCATAGGCTACAAGGTATAAACAATTATTAGGGTCAATTGCTAATGCAGTGAGAAATATACCACTATGGGGCCTTTTTAAATGGCACCCACCAACCCCCAAAACAGGCTTACGACCTACCATAAAGTCTTGCTTCAGTGCATCAAAACAAATATAAGCTTGGCAGTTTTTTCCTACCATCCTCATCTACCCCATCTTCCATCAGTAAACTCACTGTAGACCCAGGATTTGATATTCTCAATTCCTCAGCATAGTCCCAAAGCAACTTCTATTGATCCTCTACCTTGCCCTCTATATTTCTTAAGGCTTTTCTTTTAGCTCTATATGCTTGATATCTTGAGGCACTGCACCTTATCTCTTTTACTACATCTTTTCTAAATCCTTTAATAGTACTTTTAGGATCTGTCCTAAAATTACCTTTATATTTCCCTAATATCCATTTAGAGTTTGCATTTTTAACATGACAAGTCCTTGCACACTTAGGGTTAGGTTGGTTACTCTCTAACTTGAAATATGTTCTCCCCCACTACCTTAAGAACATTGATCCTCCACTCACAACCTTCCCAAGACACTTGGCATATATTCTCCTATCATCATTTTTAGAAATTTTCAAATTTCTTTTAGTCTTAACTAAATGTGAGTGCACAGCCTCCCTATAATGCTTTTTGGTACTGAAATACATACCAATTCAAATGTAAGGTTATATTTGTTAGAAGGGTCAAATGTAGGGTATTTCTCAATTTCTTTTTCATCAGACTATACCCCACTATCAAAATCATCACCACTGTACACCATGTCCTCTTCTGAGTAATCATCAGATGAGGACTCATTACACCCTAACCTCCACCCCCGTTGCACCAACCCTCTATGGATTTTCATCTACTTCATCATTATCTTCCTCATTCATCTCATAATCACTTTCTTGCAACTCAGCAGTTACCTCACTATCCCTATTTGTATCAAACTCTGCTTCCCAATCATAGTCATTGTCCTCATTCACCTTCACTCTCTCCTTCTCCCTCACCACCCTCATCAATACCCTTGTCCCTATTTCCACTCACATAAACATCAACATAAATATCTACAGCCCTCAAAACATCATCACTCCACTCTTCAATAACAGGCTCATTTTGGGATAGGGGCTCAGTGACAAGATCATTATGGGATTGGGGCTCAGTGATAGGCTCATGGATTTGGGGAACAGTGACAAGATCAGTATCAAAATCAAATGCGGACAACAGGGAATCTAAATACAAGGTCAATTCACGACCTTTGGAAATATAACCATCACACATGATATATATATATATATATATATATGTGTGTGTGTGTGTGTGTGTCTGTTAGGAAGCACACCTCATAAAATGTAGCCCTATTCTTATCAATTCTATAGAACTTTCCCAAACCCTAACACATCTCATTCAAAGTATCAATGAACAAAAATTTTGCAGGCACATAATCATACACACTTACAAGCCCTCCTACATACTCTGCACTTGGTTTAGTAATTAACTCCCCACCATGATGAAACTTTACTCTAGCATAATGCCCTGTTGCATCCGGAAAAAAAAAACAGAACAAAAAGCAACACAGTATGTCAAAAAAAGATATTAAACTAAGCATTAAAAGCACATAATTGGAGACATTTGGGCCACTGCATATTCAATGAAAAATCAATAACAACACAAATAAAAGGACAACGAAAACAATTTAAAAAACAAAAAATACAAAGCAACAGAAATGCATACATATAATATACACCAATGGACCACCTGGAACCACAAATTTGTTGTTTAATTGCAATAAATGATCATATCAGATTTATATACTACATTAGCATTGAAATACACATTGAAAATGTTACTAAACATCATTTCCTATATAATACTAACAAAAGACACATCATATTAACACACACAAAAAACCCCATCATAGATTTATTACAATACTATATTTTGGGGGTGGCTGGTGCGCAAGCTTATGAAGCCTCAACTTCATCTTCAATTGAACTTTCCTTCTTCGATTTTTGTAGTGTTTTACTACTGATTCTCAAGGATCTGGAAAAAAAATTAGAGGGCAATGTGTAATTTTCTCAGAGTGGTAGTTGGGATAATTAGGGTTTTAAGTTTGATTTGCGGGAAATTTGTTTAATCAGATTATTTAGGACGTTTTAAATTCGAAGGCCATACATGTGGGTCAAACGTGTGGAATTCAAACCACCCCTAAATCAGCCACTAACTGCAACCTGAGGGGGCACACGCTCAAATAGACAGAGCAGACCAAATGTGTAATGATTTTTCATCTTGTGGAACCAAATGTGCAAGTTACGTAAACTTTGGGACTAATAGTTCCCACCTGCTTATATTGTGGGACCAAAAGTGCAATTTTCTCTAAAAAGATGTACACTTTTTTTAGTAAATAATGTACTAGTCGATAGTTGCAGTGACACACTCAATTTATTTATTAACTATCTTGTAATATAAAAATTTTCAATATCAGTTATCTATGATTTTAAGTCAATTATTAAAAATAGTTTGAGTTGGTGTAAGAGAAAGAAATATATATATATATATATATATATATATATTTATATCAAAAAATAAAAACAACATTTGAATATAAAAAAGGAGAAAGAGTGTGTGTGTGTGTATGTGTGTGAATGAGAGAGAGAGAGAGAGAGAGGAAAATATGTAGAAGAGGGTTGAAAAGGATGGTAGAAACCATCTGTTACATGTGCCACAATTTTAGAGGACATAAGTTGATATACCGAAGTGCTTGGTAGACAAAGTAGTTGCTCTAATATATACTTCCATTATAAATAGTATAAAATAATGTTTATAAACTATTATCGCAAGATATCTAACCTATATTTTCAATTTTTCAATTATTTCTTGACTAAAACTAGAATTACTCTTGGTATTACTAGTGAATTTGACTTTTTATTGGTCTCATCACTTCTTCCTTTTTTCAATTAAAGAAAGAGTTGCTTAAGAAACTTCCATTTAAATTCTGAAAATTAATTCTCATGGATAAAAGTTAATCAAAATTCTTTATATTGTTGAAGTACAAACGTAGAACTTAAACTTTGTTTTAACACTTCTTTCTTAACTATCTATTACTTGGTAATATAGAATCAATATATTTTATATATGTCAAAAATGAGTTGGTCAAAATATATATGAGAAGGGGGAACAAGCAAATCACTCGGATAGTCTATAACATTTTGGTGTAACATCAACTAATAGTAGGCATGCATTTGTCTTTTAATTGACTGAAAATGAAACAATATGTTATAATTCACTTCAAAAAAATAGGACATTAGTGAAAATGTAAAAGTTGTCCCTAACTATAAATTTTTAATGACAACAGTTTTTTTTTTTTTTTGTCACAACAATAGGGTTTACATGTTTACTAGTGATAAGATTTGTGTAGAAGTTGTCACTTTTGATAATTAATGACAAGAATGTTGTCATCGCTATTGACAATTAGTGACACATGTGAAGAAAATTAATAAGCATACACATAGACAAGTAAATAGTGTTAGATTCATACCTCTTTCCGGTTTGAATGAGACTTCGAAAATTGTGTTATGACCTTTGGTATTCGTTGCTAATTTTGACTTGTGTCCTGGCTTCGAGCTTTTCTACGACTCTCAATTGAATAGCCTATGGACTCTTCCTCGTTGCAATTGCTGCTAGTAGAGCTTCCACTATTCGTCCACACCTTAAAACCTTGGAGGAACTAGTGATACTCTAAAAAGGAAAGATGAACAACCTATCTAGGGGGAGGGGGAGGGGGAGAGATAGAGAGAGAGAGAGGAGAGAGTACGAGAGAAAGATAATACAAAACTCAAATTTTTTTGTTGAATGATATGTGATATCTGATGTATGCTCTCTGGGGAGATACATCTAACTAAATATATGAGCTTTACATATCCCTCTAGGACTCTATCCTACTCTATCTGGAAGATTTCTAATGCTAATAAAAAATTGATGCAATTTGGGTCAAAGATTATGACCGGACCCATGCAATCCAACATTTCTCACTCATACATATTAGACTCGATCTCCTTGAAAATCTAATCCTTTTTTTCATCTCAGATCCCTTCTTTCACACAGGAAATAAGGTATGCGACTAAGCCAGAAAGGAGCAAGTGAGGATAGTTAGATTAAGTTATCAACAAACTAGCATAACCCTGTAACTCTATAGAAACTCGTTGTATACCCGAACTATGTGGTCGTACCAGATTAAGGATCTCTGACCCATCTGGTTATAATAAAGTATGCTTGATTCTCTAGATTAAATGTTCCAATGCTCATGACTATGTCAAACACATTTTGACTTAGTCGGCTGGCCCATGAGCATTAGCACATCAGTACATTAGTGTGTTATCACCTTTAGTTCTTCCTCGGCCTCACATGCCATTCAGATTAGACTTGACAGCTTTCCTAGACATGCTCTGACGAATCAATCATGGCCATTCGAGACATCCTCACATGGCATCTTCAAGCTTACACTTTATGACTCGGTCCAAAGTCCCAATGGCAATTAGAAAAAACACAATGAGGACTCACACAATGCTGAAGCAAGGATCCATTCAGTCACTTCCTCATGAGATAGTCGCAAAGCGCATGTGTATGAAACATGCTATGATGGAGCTCCTACTCAATTTTGTACATGTCACGCTCTTAACATCATACGAACCTTTGTCCAGTAGCTAGCCAAGCACTTGTCCTGCCAAGCAGTAATTTTATGTAACTCTCTATAGCAATTCGCACGTTTGGCTACAAATAGGCTTTTATGAAGTTCGGACCTACTTCATAACCGATCAATCAAGATCTCATCTTATCCTACAAGCTAAGGCGACTTTAAATTACATAATTGTGCCTTCCTTGCTGCTCCAGGAGCGAAGGCGATCATTTGCATCTTTTTTGCTTATGCGCATGAACTAGAAGTCTCATCAATCTCACTATCTCAGCGCCAGGGCAATCTCCCGTGTGAGCTGGGATGATCTAAGCTTGCTGACAGTCTCACATATCATAGACACATTACACTAACAAATCAATAAGAATATCCAAATAGTATTAACATCAAATCGTTCATACAGGCACAAATGCTCAAATCCTATAAAAGTCCTATACTACTAATATGCTTTAGAAACATATCTCTGCGCAAGGGCTTAGTAAAAGGATCAGCAACCATATCGCTAGTAAAAACATGCCTTAGACCAACCTAACCTTGCTCAATACTTTCTCGAATGAACTGGTATCTAGTATCGATATGCTTGGTCCTATCATGGTACTTGATGTCCTTCGCATATGCCAAAGCAATTGTGTTATCATAATAGATGACAACAACATTGTCAACATGCACCGAGATATGGAGATGATAGGGTTGAGAATTACGTGTTTTATAATCCATTATTTGTATGATTTTCATAGAATTAAGTAAGGTTTTGTATCACATATGCATGTAATCTGTCTATTTTGAGCAATCAGGTATAAATCATGACATTTGAGGAAACAGAATCAAAAAACAGTAAAAAAGGAAGTTTGAAGCAGAAAATTCTATTGCTCAACGTTCGAACGTGGGAAGATCAACGTACGTACATGGTAGCTGGTTTACGCACGAACGTGAAGAAGGTTTACGCATTGGTGCAAGTTACGTTCATACATGGATGTCGGGCTGAGCAATTTTGAAAATTTCCAATTCTAAACCTAAAAGGATTCTTCCTAACTTATAATTATAAGTAACAGATGTTCAGCAACATTGAAAGAGCCGACTTTTGGAAAAAGAAAAAAAGAGATAGATTAGAGTATTATCATTACCGTAGTTTTCATACAAGTTTTAGAGTTAGATTAGATAGAATTAAAGATTGAAGAACACATCTGAGGAAGAGCAAGAAGAAAAAGATTAGTACAGTCATAGGGGGGTTTTATTCTTTATTTTTTATTTTCATGAATTCTTTAATTAATTTTTCTATTATGAGTAGCTAAATTTGTAGACTAAGGCCATGCTTAAGCTGAATAATGACTTTTAAGTTATAAAAAGTATTCTTCGTATGAATGATTCATTGCTTTGTGTTATAATCTTGTTCTTAATGCTTCGTGTGTTTGTCCAACATATGTATGATTTTATGCTTAGATTATCTGTTCGGGAGAAAGTGATTTAAGGTGCAAAAAGGATTAATAACATCTTCTAAGTTAGTTGTACAACTCCAAATGCTATTAGTCGGATTTATCCAAGGAAAATTTTAGTTTTTAATGCATGCAAGAGAGATTGCTACACCCAATCTAGCATAGGTTATCATGAGCGAGGGGTCGAATTGATAATACTCTTAAGGAATTTTTCGCATCTGTAATATTTATCTGAAATGTGAGAATACTTAGATAACAAGAGTTGATTAGTTTGTGTCAATGCATGTGTGTTTTTCATAGCATATCTTTAATTATTGTCTTAAATTTCAAGTTGATAATTTCTTTACCTTAAGTTCTTAAGTTGTTTGATTTAATTTACTATTTTTGCTAAAGTACAAATCCCTGTGAGTTTGATATCCCGGACTTAATTCTCCACTTTATTACTACACACGATCAGTCCTCTTGTTGTTAAATACACGACTGAGTTTTCATGCATCAGCGGACTCTGGAGAAATCTCCTCCATCAGATAGCCTCCTGGACTGCTGATGTGCACGCAACGTACTCTGTTTCCATAGTAAACAAAGAGATACAAAGTTGCTTCTTGCTACACCACGAGATAGTAACACCTCCCAATAGAAATGCATACCTTGATGTGGATTTGAGCTCATCTATGTCTACAGAGCCATCAGCATCACTATATCCAACTAGCCTCATACTACCTCCATGGTAGCACAGAGAGCGATAACATATCCTTTTTAGATATCTAAGTATTCTCTTGACCACAACTCAATGTTACTTTAGTATCTGTTCACCATTCCAACTGCAAAGCCCAGGTCTGATCGAGTACACATCATATCATACATCAGACTTCCTACAACCCTCGCATAAGAAACACTAGCCATGCACTTTCGTTCTTCTTCTGTCTTAGGGCATAATTCATTGTTGAGAACATAACTTTTATCCATGGGTGTATCAACGGTTTTAGCTTTATCCATACAAAACCGTTCTAAAATCCTCTTGATGTAAGTCTGTTGGGACAAACTTAATAGTTTTGTAGAACGATCTCGGTGTATTTTAACACCATGCTCATTCATTTATGTGTTATTATTTTTTTTGGGTGAAAAATAATTTCCTTAATTCCCACAGAAACTCAATAGGTCTTACACTAACACCACAAAGGAGAATTTTGTGAATTCAAATCATGGTGTCCATTAGATTAAAAAAACATTAACAAAATCAGCTATATATACATGTAAAGCCTATGTATTTCTTAGCTCTTCATAATAAAATTTGTCCCTGGTAGCCATCTTTGTATTCTTTGCTCCTGTCAACTTTAGTGCTATGTCTATTTTTAAAAGCTAAAAAACAGCGGGGCTACTCCTGCTTTCTTGATTAAAGATCCTCCTATTCCTCTCTTCCAATGTTTTGTATATGATACCAGCCACACAAGCAATAACCACCTTCTATTTATATGCCCAGCTCTTAAAAGCATACCTCAGCCATCTTGGCCATCTAGTAAATTGAGTTGGCCATAGATCAACTTTATACCATGCCATAATCAACCTAACCAACTTCTTTACCCAAGAACATTGAAAAAACAAATGGCTTACTGTTTCGGGATGTTCACCACACAAAACACAATTTTGATCATCAAGAGGAACAAATCTATGTATTCTTTCCCTAGTAAGAATTTTTCTATGTAACACCAACCACAGGGTAAAGGAATGTTTAGGAATATTTAACAGATTCTAGACTACTCTAGCATGCATAAAAATCGGTTGATTAGCTGCCAACCACTCATATCCACTTTGTGTTGTACTCTTACCTGTGCCCGAGGCCATCCATCTGTTGTTTGTAAAACCAGCTTGTGACTTCCTTTTAACATTATGAATCTTCTTCCATGCCCAACTGCTATCTGTTGTTGGGGGGGGGGAGGTTATAAACCAGAAATCTTGTCCCTTTAAATAGACACTATTGATCCATTTGACCCATAGACTGTCTTTTTTCTGAGATAGGGCCCAAACTTGCTGCCCAGTTGATGCCACATTCCAAATTTTGCATTGTTTGATATTTAAGCCACCATTTTTCTTTTTTACAAAAATTGGTCCCAATTGATCAACGCCATTTTTCAACTCCTTTCATTCTTTCCCCAGAGTAATTCTCTACATCTTTGCTCCACTTGTTTCACTACACTTTGGGGTAAAATAAAAATGTTTGCCCAATAGACATGGAGGGAGAACAACACAGAATTAATCATTTTAGCCCGTCCAGCATAAGAGAAGTGCCTGGTTGCCCAACATGCTAGCTTCTTTGATATTTTTTTCTACCAAGTTGAGACAGTCCATTTGAACCCATTTGGTGGGGGATAGAGGTACCCCCAAATATCGCATAATAGGAGCTGAGCAGTTACACTGGATTTGCAGAAGGGATATTCTTGTTTGCTTTGCAGAATATCATCAAATCATCTGTAAAGCAAACATTTGTCAGTTCAAGGTGTTTGCAACCTGGGTGGTATCTGAATTCTCTGTTCATTGCAGCTTGTCTCAAAGAGCATGTCAAGTATTCTATTACCAACACAAATAACAGTGGAGATAATGGATCCCCCTGTCTTAAACCCCTTGCACCTTGAAAAAAACCAAAAACTTCCCCATTTAAGACAACTAAGAAGGCAGAAGTGGTCACACACTCCATTGTCCATTGTATGAATTTCTGTGGGAATCTCAATCCCTCCAATAAACTTCTCATAAATTGCCATTCAACAGAGTCATATGCCTCTCTTATGTCAATTTTCATCAGGCATCTAGGTGAGATATTTTTCCGATTGTACAGTCGAATCAACTCTTGACTCAGCAGGACATTATCAATAATATATCTACTTTTTGTAAAGGCCCCCTGATTCTCATTAATAGCATAGGCAACGTAGATGCAAGCCACTCAGTCAACATTTTTTAAATGCATTTATACATAGTATTGCAACATGAGATAGGTCTAAATTCACTAGCAAACACCGATTCATCCACTTTTGGTATAAAGCTCAACAGTGTGCAATTTACCTGTTTGAGCATCCTTCCATTCTGAAAGAAGTCAAGAATAGCCCCTAATATTTCTTCTCCAATCACACTCCAAGCATCTCTGTAAAACCAACTTCCGTAACCATCCGGCCCCGGACCCTTATTTGGGCATATATTGAACATAGCTTTTTTGACATCTTCCTTTGTAAATGGTTTTATGAGTTCCATTTGCTGCTCCCATGTAAGTCTATGCCCCATCTCAAAGATTGACTACTCTATATCCCTTGTCTGTCCTTTTACCCCCAGCAATTGTTTGTAGAACTGGACAAAGTGGCCAGTTACCTCTGCATACTCAGTCAACTCTGTGTCCCCATCCTTAATCCTTAGAATCTTGTTTCGATATTGTTTTCTTTTCAGCATCATATGGAAGAACTTTGTGTTTTGATCTCCCATATTAGTCCATGCAATTATGGCATTTTGCTGCAAATACTTCTCTCTAACATTTTTTTTGTTCTGCACTCTACTAAGGCCCCATTAACTTTCCTCTGGAAAACTTCATTCAAAGGGTCTTGATTTAAGTCACGTTGCACTTTTATTAGCTATTGGTAAGCTGTTTTTGCCCGCTCTTCAATGTTATGGAACTGCCTTCTATTTAATCCAGTAAGTTTATGCTTGAGATTTCTAAGCTTTGTTACTACCTTATACATTTTATTTCCTTCCACAAGGCTCTGCCAACTATCAGCAACGGTGGCTAGAAACTGTTCAGATTAGCTCCAAATGTTAAAATATTTAAAGGCACTCTTTCTTTGTAACCTTGTCTCCTTCATTGTTGTCACTACATGGCTATGATCTGACAATCCTTTAGGTAGGAATCTTGCCTCCACTTCTGGGTAAGTTAAACACCATTCATAGTTCACAAAAGCCCAGTCAATTTTTGAGAAGATCCTTTTCCCCACTTCATGGTTGTTTGTGCATGTAAGTGTATTCCCGCTTCATCTCATTTTCTCAAGTTCACACTGTGTTATGCATTCTTTGAACTCTACAATTTCACTTACGGTAACAGGGTTGCCTCCAACTCTATCAGTAGCTTTCATCACACAATTGAAACCTCCCATCATTACCTATGGACCCTGCACTGTTTGAGCAATCAGTTTAATCTTTGACCAGAGAGGTAATCTTTCAGTTGTTGTATTATAGGCATGTACAATTGTTACAAAAAGTCTTTGTTGTGATTCAAGATTTTTCGCTACACAATGAATAAGTTGTTCCTCCATTTGCATTACTTGGATATCCATTAAATCCCTTCGCCACATCAACCAAATTCTTCCTCTAGGAGTAATACTATTATTTGGCACACTCCCCCAGTTTGGACACATATATTGATATACTGTCTCATACTTATTATCTTTAATTTTATGTTCTAAAATCCCCAATCACCCTATACGATATTTATTATAGAGGAGCTGCACCTTCTTCTCTTTGCTTCTACTATTGAGCCCCCTCACATTCCATATTGCTAGATTCTCCATATTCCAGAATTGTAATTGTGACCACTCCTGGCTCTATTGCATTCTGTTTCCCTCTATTTTGTACACCTTGATCAGATATCCCCTCCTCCTGGACAGTTCTCAACCCTGTTCTAGTAATCAGATGCCACTGGTTCCCCCCTCCAGGGGGATTATTCTTGGGTTCCCCTGTTTGATTTGTTCCCTGTACTGGTACAGTTGTTTCAAGTACCACTTTTCTCCTCCATTCTTGTTTTCTTTTCTTCTTTCTACACTCCATTTCATCATGTCCATACCTTTGACAAAAGCTACACTTAGTGGGTTCCACTCACACATAATCTTTTGCTCTACCAAGCAGCCTTTTTCATTGACAAAACAAACAGTTTCTTGCATATTGCTAATTTCCACTTCAACTAGAACTCTAGCATATTGGATTATTTCCCTGTCCATTGTCATTTTGTCTCCCATAATAGGGGTGCCCAAGAGACGAACTATCTTGCTTAGAGTTGTGCTACTCTAGTATTTAAGTTCTAAGGTCTCTAATTTTATCCACTCTGGAACCTTCATTATCTCCTTTTTACTATAGTTCTGATTTGGCGACCAAGGAGCTGCAATCAATGGTTTTGTGTCAAAATGAAATACCCTCACTTCCACAGTAGCAAATTTCACCAAAAATTAACCATTCGGCATTAAGAGAACTTTTTCCACGCCATATTTACCCCGTATTCTATGTAAGAAACCATTCATTACCTAGAACAGAGGATTTGAGCCCAACGCATAGCATACCACCAAAGCATTCCAGTAGTCTACTTCGGTTTGGATGTCTTCTTCAGCTATAACTCCTACACTTTTCCCTTACTTGGACTCTGGCGCAACAAATTGCAGTTTGTATCCAGCATTACGTAGCTTTGAAACATCAAATTTGTCTCATACAGTACTATTTTGTGGATATTCGTTCGATTTGGTTATCTTAGGGTTTGTATTTTGATTTGAGAGTTTCTCAATACAGTCTCTTAGGGCTTTTGCAATCACTTCCTCTATTCTCCCCTAGTATTGCCTTTGATTTTGCCAGAAGTTCCTTAATCAATTTTGTCCCCTTCATAGATTCAATCTCAGTTGGTGTTTGCGCCATGGTGGGTGAAGGTCCCCTCAGCTACTCTTCCGCAGGTGCTTGAGGTGACGGTGTGACTGGTGGATCTTTGCTTTGTGCTGCTGCTAACCCTCGTTTCTTCCTAGCCATTGCTGTGGAGCACGTTAGCAGGGTAATGTGTTGTTGTTGTTGTTGTTGTTGTTATTATTATTATTATTATTATTATTATGTTGTTGTTGTTGTTGTTGTTATTGTTGTTGTTGTTGTTGTGAGATAGTTAGTGGAGATGGTGGTAATGTGGTATCCTCCATTTGTAGATTGATGTACTAGGTCTGAATTGATGTAATTTTGATTAGATTAACGTAGTAGGTCTGCATCCTATATATTTTTAATTTATAGTTTTTTTTTTCAAGATTTGTATTTCTGGGGCCATTTTTAAGGCCATGTATTTTAGGGGGTATGTTTCATTTATTACCACCATAGGACACAAATTGTCTCCACAAGTAGCACCGAACGTTAACCCAATTTTTTTCGGTAATAACATGTTATTTTGTACGTGGACATAATCTTTTATTCATAATTGATGAAATTTTATACACCACTAAAGAAAAATTAATAAACATATACGTAGACATGTAAATAGGGTTGGATCTATATCTCTTTCTAGTTTGAATGAGACTTCGAAAATTGTGTTACAACCTTTGGTATTCGCACTGGATTTTTGACTCATGTCCCGGCTTCAAGCTTTTCTACAACCCTAGATTGAATAGGCTCTGGATTCTTCCTCGCTGCAATGGCTGCTACTAGAGCTTCCACTATTTGTCCACACCTTAAACCCTTGGAGGAACTAGTGATTCCCTAAGAGGGAGAGGCGAACAAACTTTCCAGCAGAGAGAGGAGAGGGTATGAGAGAGAGGATACAGAACTCAGATTTTATGTTGAATGATATGTCATATCTGATGTATGATCTCTGGAGAGATACGGCTAACTAAATAGATGAGTTTCCCAAATCACTCTAGGATTCTATCCTACTCTATTGGAAGAGTCCTAATGCCAATCAAATATGGATGTAATCTGGGTCACGGGTTATGACCCGACCCATGCAATCCAACATGTATAGTGACAATAATTATAGTTGTCACTCTATTTGGGTTGTCACTATGTTGTCACTAATTGTCAATAGTGACAACTTTAACGAAACTCTTGTCACTAAAAATTTTTATTTTGACAAAGCAAAAATTATTGTCACTAATTATGTATATATAGCGACCATTTTAACATTGTCATTTCAAACTTTGTCACTAATATTATTTTTTGTTGTAGTGATTTAAAGACAAATGTCTATTGTTCATTGGTGTAACATAGATGTTACAAAAGCAGCAAAACAAGGCCCCCCGACGATCCATACAAGATCTTTTATCACAACTTTTTATATGTAATTGCAAGACATGAATGAATGATACAGTAGAGCTAGAAATAAGAAATTTTTTATCACATATCACTCAATTATATTTTACAATAGAAGATACAAGAAAAAACCACAATGGAACAACCGGTTTGCCAAAAAAATAGTTAATGACACAGAATGGAAGTCTGAGGCCAATTGGCAGAAAGGCGGAAATTTCTTAGGTGCAGAGGGTCTTGAACACCAAGTGATAAGTAGTGTGTCACATCAGCATGATCATGTAATGATATGACACAATACAGACCACTTGATGTTCAAAACCAGTGAACTCAAAAATTATCCCTAAAAAGCTGCCTTAGGGATCTATTTGAATATTTTTAAGGTCTTCCTCTGTGGTTTGGTTATCTTCTACGTAAAGTACCTCAAAGCTTCAACCAATCTGTAATTAACAGGTGACACCTGGACCCTATTAATGAAGACCTACGGAACTTTAATACATCACCTTATCCTGTTGTTGGTAACTATAGAGCACCTGGCCAGAATCCTCCTCCCCATTACCAGCCTCCTGGACGAGATCATTCTCCCGATCAGCATCATGTTCGGGATTAGTCAGTTACTTGCTCCTGTCACTTTTGTCATTTTATTTTATGTCATTTAGAACTACTATGTGTTATGACTATTACATATTTTTACATTCGATGATTCTTCGGAATTTGGCTTATGTATGACATTTCGTATTTTATTATATTCGACTTTTATTTTGGTGGGCTCATTTATGTATATTCCTACTATTATTAGTTAACTAAGTAAATTATATTTTAAAATAAATAAAATAAAAATTATTGGTTATAATTTGAAACAGAATTAGGAATATATGTATTTGTTGTTGATTTTTCATATAATTTTGCCAACAAAAACAATTGTTGCTAATAATAAATAATTTAATATTTCAAAAATATTACCAACAAATTTTGCAACAAACGCTTCCTTGTGGATCAACAACAACTATCAATTGTCGGAAATATTTGTTGCGAATTAACAATCAATCATTTGTAGGTAAATGATTTGTTGCGAATTCGCAACAAAACCAGTCCTTCCTAAAATTAGCTACAAGCCATATTCGAATAAGATGAATATGTTGTTGATTTTGTTCCTAATGTAAATTGGGAACAAAATTCGATCTTTTGGAACAAATTCCTCTCCTTCCTATATGATGTTTTTCTTGTAGTGTAAAAGGTGGAAAGGCTAGCTAAGTACAATCTTAAATCTAGTAATATATATATATATATATATATATATAGTAAAAACGACACACTATGTTATAAGGCCCAAGTCCAGTTGAATAAACAGTTTAGGCCCACCGGAGGCCCAAAAACCGAACTCACTAGACTAGGTCCGCGCTAAGTAACAGTATCGGGTCGGGTCGTTTAGTGACCCGACCCCACCAGAACGAGTCATCCACCGTTCATTGGTGCCACCTGTTAACATCTCATGAATACCCAACCACCATTTGTACAAGGTGTTCTTTATAAATACCCCCCTCATAACATTTATGGGGGGTGGAATCAAAAGGATATTCGCTCAAGAATTAGCCTCGTAAATGCTCAACAAGTCTATAGACTGAGGAGTACGATCATATAAACATACAAATTGGAGTGCAGATTCGTTCACGAGTACGACCCACAACATTCACAAATAAGATAGAACTACGTAGGCTTGATCCTCATTAGGTACGTAGGTAACTTAATAATTATTGAGTGCAGCCGTAACACTTTATTCTCTTACTAGAGGGGCGATTCGAGTCATTCCAGACTGAGGGTCCTGGTCTTAGGATAAGGGTCAGATCAGTTGGCGCCGTCTGTGGGAATCTACTTTGAGGTTGCTGAGATTCGTTAGTATTAAGATCGAGGTTAAGATGAAGAATCGACAAGTTCGGGAGGAGGAAGAGTTGATCGCTGATGTGCCTGCTGACGGAGGAACGAGTGCAGTTATCACGATGACGAAAGAAGAGCTGGATAGGAGGATGAAAGAATATGCTCAAGAAGAAATGCAGAAGTATCTCACCCGTACTCCGACAGCTCCTAATGTGGGAGAGCCACGTACGGATCAATCCGCAAAAAGAAGTTTGTTTCAGGAAGAAGAGAATTGTGAGCGGGAAGGAGAGTCGTTGGACGATGACGATGTTATTAGTGTTCGACAAGAGGATGGAGAAGAAAGAGGAAAAGCCAGGGCGATGGAGTCGCCGAATACACGACGACGAGTGGTACACTATGAAGAGGACAGATGTGCAAGGACGGAAAAAGTCTCGGGCCTTGTACAGACGAGGCCAGCCCCTATGTTGATGGCTTACAATTCTCCTTTTATCACTGAAATCATAAAGGAAGTTCCGAATGGACTTTTTCAAATGCCAGATTTTCTAAAGTTTGATGGAACGGGAGATCCGAGACCCCATATTACATCTTACGAGTTGTTAATGTCTTTACAGGGACAATCGGATGCTATTAATGCCAGAATTTTCACTACGACTCTGGTGGGTCGGGCTCAAGACTGGTTCATGAGTCTCGCTCCCTCTTCTGTAGATTCGTATGCACGACTAAAACATAAGTTTGAAAGTCACTTTGCTAGTAACAAAAAGACTAAAAAGTCTATATCTGTGATTATGGGACTGAAGCAGGGCTCGACCGAGTCCCTGCGTGAATTTATACATCGCTTTAATCAAGAAGCCATGGACCTCCCGGAACTTAATAATGAATTGATGTTAAGCTTCCTCATGAGAGGCTTAAAAAAGGGAAACTTTAATGATGCACTCTCTCTCCGCCCTCCTCGATCCCATGAGGAATTGATGGTATTGGCGGGAGAGAATATTAACGAAGAAGAAATGAATGAGTTAAAGGACGCGGATAACTTGCAAATTTTGAATGATCCTCGAGGTCGTAAAGAAAGAAATGAAACTGAATGATATGAGGGAATGGGGTCAAGGAGAGACCTTGATCGACCTCGTAGACCAAAGTTTGACCATTACTCCCCGTTGAATTCGACTCGTACACGAATTCTTGTTGCTGCATTGCGTACGAGTCAAGTACAATGACCAAAACCAATGAAAAATGGTGTGAAAAAGAACATGAATAGATATTGTGAATTCCACAATGATCATGGTCACGACACGGAAGAGTGTTTTCAACTGAAAGATGAAATTGAACGGCTCATTAAATATGGCGTTTTAAACGATTTTATTGATTGAACATTGGCAGAAACAAGAGCTCCTGAAGTCACTCGTGCTACAGAATTATATCGACCACGCAATCATTCTTGAGAACGTTCGCGGGAGAGATCTATTGAAGGGGGTACTCAGACTCGTCACTACGACCAGTCCAGGAGGGAAGACCACAGAAGCGATAATTATCGCTCTAACAATGAACGCCCATGTGGCAACCCTCGTTATATCGAGCAAGCTCCGCATCACCGTAATGACGGTCCTCGTAATTACGAGAGAAATAAATATCACCGTAATGACGGTCCTCGTAATCACGAGCAAAACAGAGACTATCACCGTAATGACGGTACTCGTAATCACGAGCCTACTGAAAGGAGAGTTGAAGCAGGAGACGCACACAAACAAGGTGTTCGTAGAGAAATACATATGATAGCGGGGGGGCCAACAGATGGAGATTCTTCGAACGCGAGGAAACGATACATGAGGGAGAGTCATTCAAGCTACCCTCGTGGAGAACCGGGATGAATTTTTTCGCTTACAGGTGGATCGAGTTCGAGGAACGAGGCTATCAGTTTTGATGATAGCGATTATGAGGGCATGCACGGTCCTCACAACGATCCTATGATGATTTCAATGGATGTGGCGAATTTTGTGGTACATAAGGTCTTGGTTGATACGGGGAGTTCTGCAGATATTATCTTTTGGGATGTCTAAAAAAATGGAGCTGGATGGAACTCGATTGCATTGTGTCAGTACTCCCTTGGTTGGATTAACGGGATCCTCGATTATGCCGAAGGGATCGATTGAGTTAGATGTGTCATTGGGGCGGGGTCGAGATCAAAAACGAATCTGTAACCTTTTTGGTTGTGGATGTACCATTTGCGTATAATATGATTGTGGGACAACCAATGCTAAATACGTTTGGAGCGATCGTTTCGACTCCGCATTTGAAGATGAAGTTCAAAACAAGCAATGGAATTGGTGAAGTGCGTGGCAACGAACTGGTGGCTAGGCAATGCTATTCAACTTCATTAAAAGTAAATCAATCAAAAAAGAGAAAGTGTGAGACCAACAGAATAGAAGTCTTAGATGAAGAAGCAAAGACTTTGATTGAAAGTTTGGACAAGAAACAGAAACGAGGTGATGCACGAGTTGAACCCCTAGTACACAAACCAATTGAACTCGTACCAGGCAACCCTGACAAAACGACCCAGATTGGAGGAGAGATGGACCCTGAAGTGGAGACGAAGCTGATAAGTTTTTTGAGGAACAATTCCGATATGTTCGCATGGAAAGCTGCAGATTTTAAGGGTATTGACCCTGTTGTGATCGTGCATAGACTCAATGTTGATCCGGATGCACGACCCGTGAGGCAGAAAAGGAGGAATTTTGGCCCAGATAGAGACTCGATAATTGAAGTAGAAGTCAAGAAACTCCTAGATGTAGGATATGTAAACGAGATCCAATTTACTGATTGGCTCGCTAATGTAGTCCTTGTACCCAAATCGGGAGGAAAATGGAGAATGTGTACTGATTTCACTGATTTGAATAAAGTTTGTCCTCGTGATCCTTATCCCCTGCCTCGTATAGACTTACTCATAGATTCTACTGCAGGTTGTGCTCTTTTAAGCATGATGGATGCTTATTAAGGTTTTAATCAAATAATGATGGCAGAAGAGGATCGAGAGAAAACTGCATTTGTTACTGCAAGAGGAGTCTACTGTTACAATGTCATGCCATTCGGTTTCAGAAATTTAGGTGCGACTTACCAACGACTCGTTAATATGATGTTTGAGGGTAAAATTGGAAAAACAATGGAAGTCTACGTGGATGATATGCTTGTAAAAAGTGTAAACGAGGATGACCATTTAACTCATCTCCAAAAGTCGTTCACAATTATCAGACGGTATGGTATGAAATTAAACCCAAATAAATGCACCTTTGGGGTACGAGGCGGAAAGTTCTTAGCGTATATGGTTACCCAACGAGGGATCGAGGCTAATCCTGAAAAAATTGATGATATCTTGAACATGCAATCTCCAATGAATGTCAAAGATGTACAGAAGTTAACAGGGAGAATGGCCAGTTTAAATCATTTCATCTCACGATCGGTAGATAAGGGTCTACACTTTTTCAAAATCTTAAGAAATGTAAAACGCTTCGAATGGGCGAACGAGTGTGAGGCCGCCTTCAATGATTTAAAATCTTACTTGTCGTCTCCACCTCTGCTAATGAAATCCTTGTCGGGAGATCCACTGATTCTATATTTGGCAATTTCACTAGTGGCCCTGAGTGCAGTACTTGTACGGGATGTGGATGGTGACCACCGTCCTATGTATTATGTTAGCAAATTGATGCAAGGGGCTGAGTTAAATTATTTAGAAATTGAAAAATGGGCTCTCGCGCTAATGACTGTGGCCCGGAAACTCAGACCTTACTTTCAATCTCATCACATAATTGTGTTAACAGATCAACCTCTAAAACAAGTGCTTGCTAAACCAGATGTGTCGGGGAGACTGATTAAATGGGCCATCGAGTTAGGAGAGTTCAGTATTGAATACAGGAGTCGTTCGTCGATAAAAGCTCAAGTGATGGCAGATTTTCTTGTGGAAATGACAGTAAACCCAAATGTAGTGGCCTCGATCTCAGAAACGATCCCTTGGTCGCTACATGTTGATGGATCGTCTATGACGAGACGAGGTGGAGTTGGTGTATGGTTTTGCTTCCCTGAAAGAAACGACTTGGAATTTGCAGTAAAACTGAACTTTAATGTTACGAATAATGAAGCTGAGTATGAAGCGTTGATTGCGGGTTTGAAAATGGCAAGGACATTAGATATCACAAATGTGAAGGTATTCACCGACTCGCAATTAGTAGCGCGACAGATCTTGGGAACCTATGAAGCCAAAGAAAAAACCATGATAAAATACCTACACAAAACGAAACAACTGATGATGGAATTTGAGAAGATTGAACTATGTCAAATACCAAGAGATGAAAACCAAAGAGCGGATGCACTATCCAAATTTGCAAATCAGATCGTTGGATCAGCGACTCGTTCTGTGTCGTTACTTGTTTCCGAACATTCAGAATTAGAATCTCAAGTCATGGTCACTGCTTTGGAAGAAGAGACGAGTTGGAAGAGTCCGATAGTAAGATACTTATTACAGGGAATCCTCCCGGAAGACAAAGTTGAAGCTCGTAGACTATGTGGCAGAGCTGCGCATTGCACAATGCTGAACAAGAGGTCTAATGCGGGACCCTTGCTTCGTTGCCTAACTCCTGCTGAAGCATAATATGTGTTAAGAGAAAACACGAAGGGAACTGTGGGAATCACTCAGCTGGAAGATCATTAGCTCAAAAAATCACACGGCAAGTATACTTTTGGCCAACGCTTGTGAGGGATGCACAAGAATTTGTAAAGCGATGCAAGCAATGCCAATTGCACTCTAATGAAATACATCAGCCAAGAAGACCGATGGAAGTGATAAAAATTGCATATCCATTTGACTAATGGGGCATTGACATACTCGGTGAATATCTATCTCATACTCGTGTGGAACAATGATACGAGTATTCTGTTAAAGAATTTTTATTTTCAATTGCAGGTCCATTCCCACCAGTTAAGAATAAAAAGAAGTTCATTATAGTGGCTGTGGAACATTTCACGAAATGGATTGAAGCTGAGGCGGTGGCCCGTATTACAGAAGCTACAATTGTCGATTTTATTTGGAAAAACATCATATGCAGGTTTGGTGTTCACGGAATATTAATTTCTGATGGGTCGCTTATAATTACAAGCTTGTACCAATATGTACATACAATTATAAAAAATTTACATCATATGCAGGTTTGGTGTTCCTAGAATTTTGATTTCTGATAATGGCACTCAATTCAATGGAAAATCTGTTGTAACTTGGTGTAAAGAAATGAAGATTCAGCAAAACTTTACATCAGTTGGACACCCACAAGCTAATGGCCTAACCGAGGTTGCAAATCGGATCCTACTTCAGCACTTGAAGACCAAACTTGATGGCATGAGATCGGCTTGGGCAGACGAACTTCCGGGGGTCTTATGGGCGTATCGCACGACTCCTAGGTCTTCCACTAGGGAATCACCGTTTTGTCTTGTCTATGGATCTGAGGCTTTATCACAGCGGAGATTGGTATGATGACACACCGAGTATTGGACTACGATCCGGGAACGAATCGTTGTAATCGTGAATTGGAATTGGAGGTTATTGATGAAGTGAGACACCGAGCGTATGCAAATATATTAAGACAGAAGAGTACCATGGCGAGGGCATACAATAGGAGGGTCTGAATAAGGTCCTTTCAAGTGGGAGATTTAGTCTTAAAACAAGTAGGAGTTTCAAGGCATGTAAAAAAATTGGAAGCCAATTGGGATGGGCCATATCGAATTAAAAGATAACAAAGGGGATGACGTATCGGTTGCAAGATCTTCAAGGAAAAGAGCTGCCTCGTCCATGGCATGTTGATAATTTGAGAAGATTTTATGCATGAGAAAGAGTTTGAATTTTTTTACTTGATAAAACTACTGAAAATACATGTTTTGCAAGGATGATGTGTTGTATGCTTACTATCTGTTCATTGTCCTCAAACGAATCCATTGTTTGGTTCAGAAAAATATAAGTTACGAGTTCATAGTTTGAACGAGAAGAATATATGTTTTACCCACTTCTTGCAGCTTGAAAAATAGTAAATAGTCTTTTGTGTGGTATGTATACTGTCAGTTCGTCGTTATCAAATGAGTCCATAGTCTGAATGAGAAAAATAGATTGGATTTCAAAAAAGGAGAGTATTCGATACAAAAATAACATACGCAATAACTGTTCAAAGATCATATTAATACGACGCAAACAAATGCTAACAACGCTTGAACTAAACAAAAGTTTAACAGCTAAAATGACTTCTGACAAAAAACGACTTCAGCCTTGTGCTGGGTTCTCTTCACTATGGTTAGAAGATTGTGCTGGGTTGACCGGGGGTTTGTACCAAGGAGCCAGTGGGGCAAACTTCACAAATTCGACAGATACAAAATCCTCGTCTTCCGTTGAAAACGAATCTCGGAGGAGATTACGCTTGGAGCACTCTTCGAGGCAGTGAATGTCAAAATCCGGCTTGAAAGCATTAAGGAGATTTCCATAGTCTATGCATTTGAAGAAGCTGTCCTTCACATCCAAAACGACTCTCAGCGAGCTCGTCTGCATATTCTTGGGATGCAAGGTACTCGTGCTTCCCCTCGATGTGACCCAACTCGTATACATCGGCCTTTTCGGTCAACAGCTGATCATAATGAGCCTCACCTTCAGAAATCTTAGCCTCCAGGCGAGCTATTTCAACTTCTAACTCCCTCACACTCTCTTGATGTTTGACCCTCTCCGCTGTCAAGAGACGACTTGACTCTAGTAACTCGTTCTTCACGGTGGTGAACGAGTTCCTTTCAGTGGCTGTATCGGCCACATACTTGGCTAATCTGGCCTTCTCCACCCTTAAGTTGTGTAAACACGCGGAAGCCTGCACGAGTTCTTGATACGTATTATTATCTAACAAAATAAAATAAAATAAAATAAAATAATAAATCAAAATGAAAAGTAACGAGACCACCATATAAATGAGTAGTACCTTCATTAAATGTGCGGAGCCCATCCTTTCAACGGCAGTGTACGACTGCTCGATTAGGATAGCTTTATCACAAGGAAGATGCATATTGCGATACATCTCCAGGGCCACATATGTCCCCTAAGGACCGGCTAATATAGAACTCTGAGGATAAATCCTCCAATCTGGAATGAGGGGAGCATTTTCCGGATCCTCTGGGCATCGATCTGATACATTATATTCTTTAAAATCTTTCAGGGTAAGGGCTTCCAACTTCTGAACAAGTTCTACAGCAGAGGGTCGAGTACCCGCGAGCGGTTCATCATCGGAGGACGATCCCTCTCTTCGCCGTTTAGCCCGGCTGAATTCAGCTGTAGGGGGGCGCTCAGCATGGACGACAGGTTCGGGGTCCGTAGGATCCCCGGCTG
Organism: Buddleja alternifolia; assembly: GCA_019426215.1. Classification (NCBI taxonomy): domain Eukaryota; kingdom Viridiplantae; phylum Streptophyta; class Magnoliopsida; order Lamiales; family Scrophulariaceae; genus Buddleja; species Buddleja alternifolia. Next base: position 24,346,095 of record CM033393.1, on the reverse strand, counting down.
GAACAACGACTCGTGCTTCTGGACGAGTCTGAGAAACTTCGCGAAACCCAGGAGTGATGATCAAGGGTCGATCTCGCCCACGAGAAGTCTCTTGAAGAGGCTGAGGGGGTGGAGTGGCCATCCTCCGCTGACCTGCAGCACCTTCGGCCACAGGTATCTCTTCCTCTTCACGAAGGGCGGCGAGACAAGCTGCACGGGTGGCCATCTTTACAAAAGAAGATGTATCTTACATTCAATATACAGGATAAGTAAAAACGATAACAGAAACGATTCTTACCTAAATTGGGAACTCTGGCTATAAGTGCGGAGCTCAAACCGCAAGAAACGAGTATAGCCTCCTCCATTAATTTCTCCGGCACAAAAGGGATAGAAATTAATTCTTCTAAAAATCCTCGTTCCCAAGTAGGATTCGCTATCTCTAATTCTCTTTCACGAACACACCATGGTCTAGGCACGAGCCAATTTTCATTTTTTGGGGGGGAGATATAAATATATTTATCCTTCCACCGACCGAAGGAGTCACGAGTATGGGCTTGAAAAATAGCATCTTGACGGGGCGAAAAATAAAAGAAACCACATTGAGCCGCTTTTTTACAGCGATTAAGATAAAACATTTTATGAAAATTGGCTACACTTGCTTCCTTTCTGTGGGCAGTCATTAAAATTATAAAAAGTATGATATGCTTATAAGAATTAGGCAAAAGTTGGGTGGGACAAAGCCCGTAGTTTAATAAAATATCATTAATGGTGGCATGGAAAGGAAATCTAATACCAGAAGTCAAGTGGGCGAGATGAAAAGTACGAAAACCTATTGGCGGTTTGTGCATACGATCTGAAGGTCCGGGGAACCGAATTTCATAACTGGCAGGAATAAAAAATCGTACCCTCAACTCGTTTTCCCTGGATGGCCTCACGGATGAAATTTGATTAAGCCAAGTGATATGTGTATTCACATTGGCGGGACCCTCCAGATCTACGAGTTCCTCACCTTCATTCCTTCGGGACGACTCGGGAACGTCGACCGGCAGAACGAATCCTTCGACCAAACGATCGATGGCATCTGAATCGGACCCCTCAGAAGAAGAACTCGAAATCTCATTATCATTAACAGAAGCAGAAGACCTAGTACGAACCATAGTAAAAAAAGAGAAAGAGAAGAAGACGTACGATGCTGACAGAGAACTCAGATTCAACTCGGTTGCGGGTGAAGATTTTTCACTTCTCTCTAAAAACAACTCTCTCTCTATAAAATTCTCTCTCTAGGAAAGTAAAAGTGAAGGTAAAAAGTAAAAATGTTGGGGAGCTATTTATAGGGGGGAAGATAAAAAGACGTGAACGGTTGGGATCATTTATATCTGATGGTTAGAGTGCAGAGGTGTGTTAAATGACCAGTAACCGAGGTCATCATGAGTCACGGCTTTTAAGGAAAGAGATGTGACGGCTGGTGTTTTTATTGTAGCGGCACGTCTCTCCAAACGATGAGACACGTTTCTCCATTCAATGGGACACGCCTCTAAAGAATGAAAGACACCTCTCTTGAAATGGGGAGATAGTTAAAGAACATTTAATAACAGAATAACGTCTCTAAAGAATCAAAGAGCATTTAATGTCAAGTAACTCTCTTGTTGAAATCAATATTAAAATTATAAAAAGAAAATACGAGAACCACTTGACTAAATAAACTACGAGAACGACTCGATTAAATAAGCTGAATAAAGAATGAAGTACTACTCCGCTAGTATGAATTCAAGCTGTTCCACATTCAATTCTTCATACTGATGAAGTGGGGGACTTAATGATATAGTAAAAATGATACACTATGTTATAAGGTCCAAATCCAGTTGAATAAAGAGTTTAGGTCCAAGTCCAGTTGAATAAAGAGCTTAGGCCCACCGGAGGCCCAAAAACCGAACTCACTAGACTAGGTCCGCGCTAAGTAACAGTATCGGGTCGGGTGGTTTGGTGACCCGACCCCACCAGAACGAGTCATCCACCGTTCATTGGTGCCACCTGTTAACATCTCATGAATACCCAACCACCATTTGTACAAGGTCTTCTCTATAAATACCCCCCCTCATAACATTTATGAGGGGTGGAATCAAAAGGATATTCGCTCAAGAATTAGCCTCGTAAATGCTCAACGAGTCTATAGACTAAGGAGTACGATACTATAAACATACAAATTGGAGTGCAGATTCGTTCACGAGTACGACCCACAACATTCACAAATAAGATAGAACTACGTAGGCTTGATCCTCATTAGGTACGTAGGTAACTTAATAATTATTGAGTGCAGCCGTAACACTTTATTGTCTTACTAGAGGGGCGATTCGAGTCATTCCAGACTGAGGGTCCTGGTCTTCGGATAAGGGTCAGATCATATATATATATATATATATATATATATCAGTAATTTAAATAAATGAGATAACATGGAAAACCATGAATCTATGTTTGATATCAAAATCTATATTGTCCTCTTATAATTGCATTAGTTTCTTGAAATTAAAATATAATTATGAAAGGAACTTATTTTACTGAATTATGATTTCTTATGGTTCGTTTTCTAATTTAATTCTTGAGGTCCAACATGCGTATATTTGTTTTAAGAAATAAAAGCTGTTTCATATACTCAATTCTCAAAGAACTTTTATTCGAATCAAAACTAAACTTAAAAGATTCTTAAATTCTTGAATTCGAACATATGTATATATTTGTTCAAAAGAATAAAAAATATCGGATCTCAACTCTCTTTATAAGTTGAAGGAAGCAGGCAGTATTAATAAGTGTTTAGTATGAAGTTATAAAATTATTTGATTTATATCATTTATTACTTTGAATAAAACGTCAGCTATATATATGTACTGTATACCGAACGATTACGGAAATACCATGCCAATATAATAAGGATTCGATGTATGCGAAATTATTTTCACACGAAATCCTCTATTGCAAAATAGTGTTACATCTCCTATTGCATTTATTCTATGCATGACAAGTGTATAAATCTTTTCCTTAAATATATAAATAATTTGAATTTTGTACACATGTCATATATAAAGGTGAATGTAATAGGAGATGCAACACTATTTGCTATAGAGGAAATATTAATATATATTATGTGCAATTAGTAATCTTTATATACTCACCAAAAAAAAAAGTAATCTTTATATATAATTTTTTTCTCTTTTCTTATTATAATGAAATGGCTCACAGTTCCTTATTGTCTTCAGTCTGCATAGATAACCTAATTAAGTACATACAATATGTAGAAGACAATGAGAAGTGAATTAAATAAGTATACTTAACATGAATTTAAAAGGTAAAATAAGAATGAATATATATATATATATATATATAGACATACATACATATATATTTGTGAAGCGGGAGAGGAGAGTGAGATGAGCAATGGGGACAAGCATCAAACCATGCGCAAAATGAGCGGTCCCTCCCCACCCCTTCTCAAAACTCTTTCTGCTTCTTCTTCTTCTTCTTTTTATTTACTCATATGATGATCCTTCTCCTCCCACTACCTACCGGCCTATACTTAGTACTAACCTCAAACGTACATATTATATATATATATATATATGCTTTTCATACTAGATCTCTATTTGTTGTCTTCTTCTTTCTTCTTCTTCATCCCTTTGTCTTCTACACAATTTCAATATAATTACAGCTGCAGGTGAGGCTAATACAATTGGAGCTACATTTTATTATATTAGACGTACCTGGTGTTTGTCTCTATATATATACTATCGTGCATGGAAATTCAAATCAAATCACATGTTTTACACCCAGTAACGTTTCCCACTTCTAGATGTATATTATCCTCATCAAAATTGAACACACTGATTCATGCACATGGAACATATGTATGTATCTCATTCTGAATTTATATTAATTAATTGCTTACTTCTATCTCAGAAAGAATCATCTGTAATATATATATATATATATATATATATATATAGATAGATAGATAGATATACACACAGGGACACAATACACACATACCCGCGCACTCAGAAACACAAGTTTATGGTTTTGCAAAGTGAGATCTCACCAAGACGAAACTACTCTGCTCATAGCCATATATGGATATATATTATATATGTGTAGAATATAAGTCTTTGATGTGTGTGTGTATTATATGTATCAGTGTGCAAAATGTTAAGAGTCAAGAGAGTAGTGGCAAGTGAAATGGAGACAAGCAGACAAGAGGGTCAGAGTCCATTTCCGAAGTGGACACATCATCCTCTCTCAACAATGTTTCCTTTCCTTTCTGCAGGCTTCACTTCCTTTTTGTCCTCTCTCTCTCTCTCTGTCTCCTTTCTCTCTCTCTCTCTCTCTCTCTCTCTCTGTTTTTTAATTTATCCATAACAAGCGCGTGCTACATTTAGTTAACGTCATCAAACCTTGATCCTTTTCCCACTAATATAAACTCATCCATAACAATGTATTTTTTTTATTTTTTTTGCACCAATATAACAATGTATTCTTAATTATATTATACTTGTAAAACTAAGCATTCCTCCAAATTCATGGTGTCTTTGTTTTTTTCCTCTAGCTAGTTCATTAATTTTGAGGGACCAGCATATACATGTAATAAATGTTATAAGTGCTTTGGGTTATAATGAATATATATAATTTTTGTACACACCTGGTGTTGAAACACCAAAGGTCCAGATTATCTTACATAATCACAAAGTGTATGACACTACTGATGTGGCATGATCCAAACTCTTTGGTAACACTTTGGTGTTTAACAGTGGGTTTATAAAAGAATTTTCCCAATTGATGAAGTACAAAGTCACAGTATTTAAAAAAATTGACTGATTTAAGATATTATGATATTTCTTATGTTTGTGTTGTTGCTATAATAATAATAATAATAAAATAATTGTTAATACAAAAGCCAATTAAATCATTAGAATTACGTTGGGAGCTAAACATCTAATTGCAGAAGGAGATATTACTAGCTAATTGAGTATATAAATAATTAAGTTGATGGAGTGTCATTTACATTCACCAACACTAGACAACATCATTACCTTTCCGTAATTATTCCATCTCTCTTACCCTAGCTCTCTTGGTTTTCAGCAAGAACTATACCTCATCATTATTTGTTTTTCTTTTTTTCCTTTTCCATCTTTTATTCATATATATATAATAGAAAATAGGAAAAATAGAAAAGAAATAATAATATTCTTTAAACACGCGTTCATTACCTTTAAGAGATAAAATGTCAAGCGTTGCTTACCAGCAAATGAGTTGATGATTATATCTGAGAAGCACTTGTCACCTTTTTATAAGTAGGGTTCATAATTTCATTTCGAATTAGCTCGCTTTTTAACCATTTTCTTTTTCTCTCATGCGCTGTGCTCTATTGTGACTCTTATAATAACTTCTTTTTCTTATATATATATATATATATATATATATATTCAGCTATATATATATATGATGATGATGATTTAGAGATGATGGATCGATCGATGAGAGTGTGTTGACTTGACTTAAGGGGTGGTACTGAATTTGATGCAGATTACTTATAATTATGGATCATACTACTACTACGACGACGACGACGGAATCATGCTGCGTTCCACCTGGATTTCGGTTTCATCCCACAGATGAAGAGCTGGTTGGATACTATCTTAGGAAGAAGGTTGCTTCCCAGAAGATAGATCTTGATGTTATTAGAGATATTGATCTTTACAGAATTGAACCATGGGATCTTCAAGGTACGTACGTAACAACTATATATACACTATTTATATCCTCATTCTACATGCATTTCGTCATGATATATAGTATAGTTAGTAGCAATTCATTAATTAGGGTTTCCTTAAATGAGTTAAGCTTAATACATCAAATGTATGGCAATAAACAGTCTGAATTGGAATTTTCTTAACAAGACATATACATATATATCAAATGGAAAATAAACATATGTAATTACACATCATTAAAGATTAATTCCAATTATTTTCTTCAAATTGTTTAGAGAAATTAACAGAAATTGCAATGGGCAGATATATGTCGAATTGGATATGAGGAACAAAACGAATGGTATTTCTTCAGCCACAAAGATAAGAAGTACCCAACAGGGACAAGGACGAATCGGGCTACCATGGCAGGGTTTTGGAAGGCTACCGGAAGAGATAAAGCGGTGTACGACAAGACGAAGCTTATAGGCATGAGAAAAACCCTCGTCTTCTATAAAGGAAGAGCACCGAATGGACAGAAAACTGACTGGATCATGCATGAATACAGGCTTGAATCAGAAGAGAATGGCCCTCCACAGGCATGTTTTTTCATATATTCCTTGTTTTTTCCTTCAAACTATTTATTCTATAATACAGAAAAAAAGCTTTGTCCTTCTATTTTACTTATTCATGAACTAATTGTGGCATTATTAAGAAAATGAGAAAAGACATATAAAGGCTTAGAATAATAATTTTATATATCGGCTAGTTTAATTTGATTTTTTTGTCTTATATAAATTTTAAAAATTACGCCTACGTATATAATAATAATTATTATTTTTATTATTATTCATGCAATTGAAAAAAAGGTGAAACATCCAAATGAATGAAAAAAATCTTAATTAATTGCATCATTGGATTTGGCATGGTGACCGACTTTTAACTATTTACTAATTATGCATGAGTGATTAGTCATAGCTATTTAATATTGTACACTAGAATATATAAGAGTCTTTAATTTCATGATTAATATGTAGAAATAAAGATGCATAAATTAAAATGCATACATGATTTGTGTATCTAATCTAAAGTGTCAAATTTTCTTCCATCTAGTAAGGCATGCAAAACTTTGTCCTTCTTTTGCATGTTCGAGTACATGAAAATTAATCTTCCACTGCGCATGGAAAGACAAGTGATTTTCTTGCCTCAAGTCAAAAAGTAATTGCTTTTCAGCAAATGAATGTGCTCTCCATTTACAACAACTTTTCTTGTATGAGTTTTAAATAATTCAACAGGGCTCAAATAAAAGCATACATATAACTCTCCTACTTTCTGCTCATTAATTTGACATCCAGAAAGACCAGCCAAATTAAGGATCAAATATATATATACATATTAAGTGTGTACATAAGGAGTTCTAATATAATTTAAAATCATGATCTAATCCTCCAAGATCTTATCTTTCTTAAAACAATTATAATAATACTATGTCCCAAATTGTACTTAAATACAACAAATAAATAAGTCCGTAACAGTATTTGGATATATTGGAGTAATAGTAATACAAAACTATTAAGAAGACATTTTAGTAATTTTACACAATATTTGATCACTTTCATGTGCTATACTGAGAGGAGCTATATATAATGATATACAAAATATATAACAGGTACAAGTTTGTTTTTAATTTGCAGGAAGAGGGGTGGGTAGCTTGCAGGGCATTCAAGAAGCGAACAACAGGTCAAACAAAGAGCAGTAGTAGTAGCAATATTGAAGGGTGGGACTCAACCTACTATTATGATCATTATAATGAACCTCCTGCAGCAGCAGCAGCAGCTAACAGTAGTAGTACTGGCCGTCATGTAAGCTCAGTTCATCATGTGGATCAACACTCCATTGATTATATAACAAGGCAGCCCTCTAACTTGACGACCATGTGCAAGCAGGAGACAGAACCTGCTGTTGTCGAGCAATCCACCGATCAATTCGTGCAGCTTCCACAGCTCGAGAGTCCGTCCCTCCCGCCCATAAAAAGGCCTGCTGCTGCTTCTATCTTGTCACATGCCACAGGGATGATCAATAATGACTATGATAATGATAAATGTATTAGGGGAAGCAAAAGCAATGGAAAGAATAAAGTGACGACAGATTGGAGGGACCTTGACAAATTTGTTGCCTCTCAGCTGAGCCATGGAGATGGATACCAAGGGAACGATGTTGGTTCCAGTTTTGATAGTGAATATTCGGATTTGGGATTCCTTCTGCTACAAAATGTTAGGGAAGAAGAAGGGCCAAACTTAAATGAACTTTCCACTTCTGATGCTGATATTGGGATTTCCATATTTAATAAATGAATGCTAGTTGTGGCAATTAATATAGAAGGTTTTGGTGATCAATATTGCCACTTGAGATATACAATTTTTTTTGTGAAATACTATGTTTTATGAATGATAAAAGTGAAGTTGCGTTTGTCCCGGCCGCGCGGAGACATAAGTTCAAGGTGTAATTGATTTTTCTAATTTGCATTTGTCTCGATCAGCTGAGTCTGCCCAAACTGAATTACTAAATATTGAATACGAATTTTCCCTAGCCAGAGTTGATCATATACAGGGACGGATCCCCGGTCGGCCCGAACTTTTCGAATTTTTTCTATAGGGTTAAATTTATAATATGCCCCCCCCCCCCCCCCCCCCCAAGAATATAATCCTTCAGTTCTCTACAAGAAACAATAGCAGCCTTGGCAGAGTTGGTGAGAGTAATAGAGAGCCATCTTAGGGATCATGACAGATTCCAATCTTAAGAAAATTATATTTGCAGATTTTTAGCTCACTGTCCGTAGCTTAATTTTAGCCTTGTAATATAAGCTTAATTGTAGCCTTGTAGTATTAGCTTAATTGTAGCCTTGTAATATTCTTGTAGTCCTAATACATTCAGACACACTTAAGGAGGAATTCCTCTTATATCACCTCTTTAGTTACATTTCTTATATGGTATCAGGCCAAAACACTACTGCCATGGCTGCAACAAACTCTTCTATTGTTTCCCTCCCCACCTCCTTCAATATTTCTAACCTTTTCAACACCCCCATGGACAGAACTACATATCTCTGTTGGCGCTCCCAATTCGAAGACGTTTTAGATATTCATGATCTCAAATATATTGTTAGCAGCAACTACTCTATTCCCTCCAAACTCTCTGGGGATACTATCAATCCTGCGTACACTTCATGGCTAAAAACAGACAAACTTGTTCTGAGTTGGATTAAAGCCACAGTATCTGCCCCTATTCAAACTCTTCTCCTTCCTTGCAAGACGGCATCCGAAGCATGGAGTCTCTTGGAGAAACGTCCCTCTCCACTATCTAAAATCCATGTTCGCACTTTGCGTGATCAACTTCGTTCACTTAAAAAAGAGCCCGAACAACCAGTCGTTGAATATCTTCTCCAAGCAAAGTCTATATTTGATTCCCTTGCATCATCTGGATCACCTATTACTGAACCTGAACTCATCGACAATGTTGTCGATGGCCTTGGTCAAGAGTACAAAGAATTTATCACCTCCATACATCTTCGACCAACAATGTCTTTTGATGAACTTTACGATCTGGTTATCCAAGAGGAACACTTATTAAAGAAGCTGTCAATCTCATCTTCACCCACCGTCACCGCTCTTACGGCGCACAAATCCTCTACTTATCAGCACAATCATCAAAAAAACTACTCATCTTCTCAATCTAAATATCGTGGCCATGGTCGCGGTAAAGGAAAAGGTAAGGGTAACTATTATCGCCCTCCACCTCCTGATCACTGCCCACCACTCCTTCCAACTCCACCCTCTGTTAATACTTTGGAAGCTTGTCAACTTTGCAACAAACGTGGACACACAGCTCGGGAATGTTCTCAAAGAAATAACTACGCCTACACTGCTGAAACAGTGACTGATGCTATGGCTAGAACCCAAATTTCTAATCAGAATCCTCAAAATTGGTGTCTAGACTCTGGTGCTACACATCACATGACATCCTCTCCGTCATCTCTCTCACACATTCAGCCATATAAAGGTATGAATTCCATAATTGTTGGTGATGGTTCTAAACTACCTATCTCTCACATTGGATCTACACGTTTTTCTACATCTTCTGGATCACTTTCCTTAAATGAAGTTTTATGTGTTCCTGCCATTACGAAGAATCTGTTGTCAATTAGACGTTTTTCCCAAGATAACAATTGTTATTTTGAGTTGGATTCTAATAATTTTCGTGTGAAGGACAAGAAGACGGGTCAACTTCTAATGAGTGGTACTAGCTCGGATGGATTGTATTACTTCTCCACCACACCAAGAAGTTCTCAATATCTAGCATTATATGGTGCAAGAACCACTCAAGACACATGGCATGCTAGGTTGGGCCACCCATCTCATTCAACCTTCCAAGTCTTGATGAATAAATTCAATTTACTTGTCAAAGGATCTGTTACTTTAAATAAAGTTTGTCATGTATGTCCATTGGGCAAGTCCTGTAGACTCCCTTTTATGAATCGAAATTTTATTTCTAAGAATATACTTACTCTTCTCCACTTGGATTTATGGGGACCGTCTCCCGTTGTGTCAAAATCTGGTTTTCGATACTTTCTTTCTATTATTGATGATTGCACAAGGTATGCATGGATAATCCCTATTGCCCACAAATCAGATGTAATATCCAAATTTATTATCTTCAAAAAGAAAGTTGAAAACCAGTTTTCATGAACCATCAAAACTATACAAACTGATGGAGGTAGTGAATTTCCAGCAAAAAATAGGCACTTTCTCCAATTTTTGCAGAATCATGGCATTTCACATCAGATTTCATGTCCTTATACTCCACAACAAAATGGGGTTGTGGAAAGGAAGCACCGCCATATACGTGAAATGGGACTTTGCTTACTAAATCAAGCTGGACTGCCTCTATACTTTTGGCTTGAGGCTTTCTCTACAGCGGTTTTTCTTATCAATCGACTGCCGACACCAGTTCTTGGGAATATCTCGCCATATCAGAAAGTGAATCAACGAGTGCCGGATTATAACTTTCTCAAGGTATTTGGTTGCACTTGCTTCCCTCACTTAGTCCCCTATAATAAGCACAAGTTACTCCCCAAATCGGCTAAGTGTGTGTTTATCGGATATGATAATTCTTATAAAGGTTATCGATGTCTGGATCTTAATATGGGAAAAATCAATATCTCAAGAAATGTAACCTTTGATGAATCAGACTTCCCACTCAAAGAGCAAGTTTCGATTACAACCAACTCTCAATCATTATCACACAGGGCTCGTTTCTCATTGGTGGATTCTTTCAAGCCTTTGTACCAACAGTCTCCTGATAATAATGCAAGTGCTCGTGCTCCTAATTTCGAGTCACCCGAACGGCTGTCTACTGTCTTTACTCCAATTCAAAATTCAGAAAACGCTTCATTTGGTGACCCAAACACAAATGATCTTGAAGATTCTCACGAAGATGTCTCTTCACCAAATATGACGTCTTCTTCCGAGGTGCCTAATGAAGGAACCATCATACTACAATCTCCTAATTCTTCTCCTCCGCCAAAGAAATTCAGAAGCATAAATGAGATTGTATATAGCTCACAACACCCACTTCCACATGCTTTGTCGACTATGTTGGCTGATCCCTCTTCCATTGAACCAAGTTCTTATACTCAAGCCTCCAAGTATTATCATTGGCAACAAGCAATGGAAGAAGAATATGATGCGCTTATTAGAAACCAAACTTGGATATTGGTTCCTGCTAAGCCATCAATGAATATCGTTGGTTGTCGGTGGGTATTCAAAGTTAAAAGAAAAGTTGATGGTTCAATTGAACGACACAAAGCTCGTCTTGTTGCTAAAGGATTCAATCAACAAGAAGGCATTGACCACGCTGAAACTTTCAGCCCGGTGATTAAGCCTTCAACTATTCGGATTATTTTATCTCTTGCAATTTCCAATAGTTGGCCCTTGAAGCAGTTAGATGTTCGTAATGCCTTTTTGAATGGATTTCTCCAGGAAGAAGTTTACATGAAACAACCCCCAGGTTTTCATGATCCTTTAAAGCCTCATCATGTTTGTAAGTTACAAAAAGCCCTTTATGGTCTTAAACAAGCTCCTAGAGCTTGGTTTAAGCGTCTTCATGACTTTCTTATTACTTTTGGATTTATCAATAGTCTATCAGATTCATCCCTCTTCATTAAGCAATCTTCGTCTCACCTCATTCTTATCCTAGTTTATGTTGATGACTTGATTGTCACTGGAGACAACTCTGATGAAGTCACTACTTTTATCAACAAGATTTGCTCCACCTTCTCAACCCGAAATTTGGATGACTTAAGCTTCTTTCTTGGAATGGAAGTCGTCCGGAACACGAATACCATCTATCTGTCTCAAAGCCGCTATGCTGCAGATTTGCTAAAAAAATTCAACATGGTATCTTGCAAATCATGCCCAACTCCTCTTGCAGCTGCATCCAGACTATCTTCAGAGGATGGTGAACTTCTCTCAAATGTCACCACGTACCGTAGTATGGTTGGAGGCCTCCAATACCTTACACTTTCACGTCCGGACATTGCATTTGCAGTTAACCAAGTATGCCAATTCATGCATGCCCCTCGAACCTCACATCTCGTAGCTGTCAAAAGAATTCTGCGATATATTAAGGGGACCATACAACAAGGTATTTCCTTCCGAAAAAGTTCAAATTTTTCCCTACGAGCATTCTCAAACGCAGATTGGGCTGGTGACCCAGATGATAGACGCTCTACAAGTGGTGCTTGTATATTTCTTTGTCCTAATCTGATCACATGGACAGCAAAGAAGCAATCTGTCGTATCTCGTTCAAGTGCGGAAGCGGAGTATCGATCAATTGCAAATGCAACAGCCGAGCTTCGCTGGGTTTGCTATCTTCTTCGTGAAATTCGTATTCCTCTCCAAACGCCACCTGTTATCTTGTGTGACAATACCTCTGCTTTGCAAATGGTCGCAAATCCGGTGTTCCATGCGAGGACTCGCCACATCGAAATAGACTATCATTTTGTTCGTGAATTAGTTTCACGTGGTGTTCTCCAAGTTCGACATGTTTCTTCGACTGACCAATTGGCGGATATTTTTACCAAGGGTCTTCCTAAAGATAAACTCTTCTCCTTATGTTCCAAGCTCAATCTCCAATTCATCCCGTTTCGCTTGAGGGGGGGTAATAGAGAGTCATCTTAGGGATCATGACAGATTCCAATCTTAAGAAAATTATATTTGCAGATTTTTAGCTCACTGTCCGTAGCTTAATTTTAGCCTTGTAATATAAGCTTAATTGTAGCCTTGTAATATTAGCTTAATTGTAGCCTTGTAATATTCTTGTATCTTCTATAAGTAGTCCTAATACATTCAGACACACTTAAGGAGGAATTCCTCTTATATCACCTCTTTAGTTACATTTCTTATAGAGAGTGCTCGTTAAAAGAGCATCATTTGACTGAATTCCTAGAGGGCAGGGTTGCCCCTGCCCTCCTTTATGCATTTTTTATTTTTAAACTCTTTTCTCAATTAAAAAGTGCACGTTCCTTCTATTATAAGGGCATCGCATTTCTAACTTGTTAATGTCCTTATTTTGGTTTATGAAAAAGGTAATTAACATTAAAAATTCTCTTTTAAATATATATATATATATATATATATATATATATATCTGGATTAAAATTAATAAAGACTTTTTCTTTTAAACTTCTCTCATGCTCTTATTAAAATTAGAATTATATTTTTCCGAAAGACTATAAAAATGGATAGTTGACATTTGAGAAGTAAAAATATACAAGAAAAAGTTAATCATCATTTGATTATTTAGAATTTATCCACTGAAAGGTGTGAACGAACTGCATTATATTATTTATAATTTTGAAAGGATTTTAGAGTTTTACTTTTTAGTGTAGAGAATTACATGTTCTTTAGTTTATTTTCAGGTTTGTACTAATTATTTTTATTTAAATGTATTTTTTTATTTTTTGATTGAGTAGTTTTCGTAAGATAATATAATCATAATATATAGTTATTATTTTCAATTGTATTTTTATGTACAAGTTAAACACTCTTTAAAATTTAATATATTTTTATGTTTTCACTTATTCAATGATATGACTTTAGGTACTCAAAGTCGATCATAAATGTTGCTAAAAAAAAAAAGTCTATTATAGATAAATTTTATGATATGAAAGAACGTCTTGTACAATTCGATAAACGTTGTCAAGAGTTAGCTTTATATTTCGAAATAACTGTAAGTTTATTGAAAGTTAGTTTTGTTTTTCCTTACGTATGATAATTTTTATTTTATTTTATTTATTTGTTAAAACTAAAATAAGGTTATACATATACTCATAAATATTGTCAAAAAAATTACTTTAATGCACTTCGGACCCCCTAAAAAGCTAATTCTTGATACGTCCTTGATCATAAATACACACACACATATATATATGTATATACACACACACCCCACTGGAAAGGCATCGTGCATGTGCGGTATCCAATGCCCAGATCGTGAATACTTAAAAATTAAATAGTGTTTAAATTAACAAAATTTGAAACTCCATTTGATTGTATTCTTGTTGGGTGTAAATATATATTAAACGCGGAAGAGATATATGGAGAATAATATATATTTCAAAATGAGAATATTACGATGATTTTTCCAACCTAATGCAATATAGTTTTGGAATATATTTTGGATACAAGGAGAATTTCCTATCTCTAGACTCTCGGCTAATATCCTCTTTCTTTTCTCTATGTTACTAATGAGCACAAGTATAGCTATGTTGATAGAGCTTACAACCGCCTAAGATTATCCCAAGTCTTTGCTATAACGGTCTAGCTATATATACTTAACCATTAAGCATGTAAATTGCAGTACGTAACTGTTAGATTGGGTGATCCCTGGGGTGACTAACTCAGTGGAAGACTAAAATTTTACACTAAACATAGCATAAATATAACCTGGCACGGATTCAATCAGCTCGATTAAATCGTATCAAAATTAAAACGAAACGTAAAATTATCTACAGAGAATTTTAATTCGGTTGGATCTTTATCAACCCGCTACGAGCTTCCAAAACCCATATCACAAAGATCGCCAAAACCCATATCAAAAAAATCGCCCTTTTTGTATCTCCGGTTGTAGCGCTTCAATTGCCGCGCCTCTATGAATCATCCATACCTCCTTGAATCTCCAATCGTCCTATTTTCGATGCTAGCCAATAGTATGAATCTAGAACTTAATTCTAGGCTTATGTGAAGAGGTGAGGAATATATTTAGTGAGTAATTAAGATACACACATGAGTAAAATTACACCTTGAATATTTGGCTAAGGGGCGGCTAAGGTGAGAGAGAGGAAAATGATATTTTTCTTCTTCTTTTTAATGTGATGGCCGATTTTTACTGTGAAAAATAACAAGTGTGTTTTTCTCTTACTTGATAACATATATATGAGGTAGAATCCAAACCCTAATAGAGTTTGATATAAGGGAATTACTTAATCTCCAAGATATAGTTATTTCCTTATCTAGGATTCTTCCATAATATATAGAAATAATAATATACATATATATATATACATAATACATGCCTAGCGTGTATCTATATTATATATATATTATTATCTTATATATATATATATATCTAATATACATATAATCTTTTAAGGAATAGAATTAGTTACCAAGTAACTCATCTTTCCTTAATTACATAAATCATCCAATGATTTACGTTTGATGAAGAAGTTGAGGAAGGAAAGAATTCCCTTCTCTTATATTTCGACCATCACACACCTCTTCCTTCGTCTTGGAGTCCAAGTTTTAATCTCTTGATTTATTCCTTAACTCCAATTAATTAATTCATCAAGATTAATTAAATAGTTTCAATTAATTAGTCTCTACCAATTAGTTTATATTCCCAATTGGGAAAGTACTATAGTTTCTCAATTTTCTCAAGTTAATTAATTCACACTTAAAGCGGAAACTCTACAGCATTTGTGTGTGACCTCTTAGGTTGATTTATGTACTACAAGTAGGTACACTTTCCCAAAGTACTAGTGTACTTTCCAAAAATAGAAATACTAGATTAATACAACTTAATTTAATCAAGTCTTGAATTAGCCACCATACTAGCTAAGTTAAGACACCTACAAATCGTGGTTACAATCAAGCAACGGGCCACGAAACCTAGATATAATTAATAAGTAAAAATACGTCTTTCACAATCACGATTCTCGTACAAGTAAGATCCTTCCACCATGAT
The DNA here is from genome assembly GCA_019426215.1 of Buddleja alternifolia. NCBI lineage: Eukaryota > Viridiplantae > Streptophyta > Magnoliopsida > Lamiales > Scrophulariaceae > Buddleja > Buddleja alternifolia. The sequence continues at coordinate 24,330,076 of CM033393.1, read as the reverse complement.
CTCCTGATTGAGTCTAGGGTAAAGGTTTAGTCAAAACCCTAAAAACTCAATATCTATTTTTCCATTTATAGTATAGTTGACTTTGACCTTCTAAACGAGAAAGGTCTACTCCTCTTTAGAAGTCTTACTTCGGTTTCCTCCATCAACTTACTTATTATAAACATAGGAGATGCACTAACAATACAAGTCAGAGATGGGTTCTAATCTTTTGTCTTGGTCAACAAGTCAAGTGATATTAAATACATCACTTAAACACTTTTGACCTAGATGAAATTTCACAATTCACACAACTCTCCTAGAAAAGAAAAAGAAAACTCATCTCCTTCTCTCCTACACTAGCCGTCGGTCATCAAGAGGAAAAAGAAGGGATTTTTTCTATCAATCAATCCGAGTGATTATTTAGAGGCAACGTATTTTTGTTGTTCGGATCAAAAATTCAAGAAAGCTTCAAGGAATTCGTGAAGAGTGGATAGCACGAGGTTTGAAGACTTGGAGGCTTCAAGTGTTCAAATTTTTGAAGGAGGATCGAGTTCTCCAACCACTTCACTTCAACGGCTAAGTTTTATTCATTTTAGCGTTTATGTGAATTCAATATGCAGATCAAGAAAAACACTGTGGGATTTTAAACCTTCCACTATGCAATTTTTTGTGAAATCCACAATGGTATCAGAGCCAATCTCTGATCTGCATACTTGATCTATGTTATGTGATTTATGATATGCGTATTATGTGTTTTTGAAGCATGTGATTATGCTTTCTTAAATCTGCCTCTTTTTAGGATTTTCTGCCTAGAATTTGATTTTTTGTGTTCATAATAACTTTGGATAATTTTTTTGATGTGAAAAAAATCAAAGAACGAGGAAAATGATGCCTGGAGGCCCCGAGTACATGGTGCACAGCACTGTGCACATGCACAGGCGTCGTGTGGCCTTGCCATACGGCCACACGGCCCGCTGAAATGGGTCATGGACACGGGTCTGAAAATTGGGCTGTGAATTGAGTCAAATTTAGTATTCGGGTTTTGGGTATTTTTAATTACCCGGGTGGGTCAAAAGAATGATGATCCGGAATAATTCAGATAAAGCCCAATTGTAGAATTACTTAATTTTGATTTATTAAGTGATTTGAGCTTAATTTAATTAATTCCAAATGGGCCAACGGGTTGTGATTTAAATTAAACTAGCCCAATGAAAATTAATAACACGTGCATGTTTTTCTAATTAATTAATTTTAGGCTCAATTAAATTAAATCTGAGTGGGCCAAAAGGATGGTGACTTGAGTTTGATGAAATCGAACCCAATAAGATTAATTGGAATAAAAATATTTAATTAGAATAATTAATTATTTTTCTTGGAGATTAATAATTAATTTATGGATTAAATATTATTATTTTTCCTCGATTTGGAAATTACTTAGCTATTTGAATAAGGAATATAAATTATTTTTCTTGGATGATTAATAATTGATTATTTAATCAAATAAAAGTTTTTCCAATTAATGATGGCTTTAAATCATAATAAACTAAGATTCTATATTTTATGTATTCATTTTAGTTGGACTAATATTATTTTAATTAAATGTAGATATACTTAATATATAATTTTGTATATCTAATTCATCTCGTAGGACTAGATTGATTTTAATTGAAATAAAGAATATTTATAAATTAGGAATTTTACAAAGGACTTTTTAGTCGGACTAAAATTTTAAATAATCAACATAAATGTTTTAATATTGCGAGCATGTATTAAATGTTGCGAGCATGTCTTATGTGATGGAGACACCGACTATGGACTTAGGTTTTATTCAATTTACCTTTCTTTTTATGGGTTGTAAAGCCGAAATTGAGGCTATTTATTGCTTTCTTAGAAATAATGTATAGGTTTAAAGCATTGTAATAGAATAGTTCAAGATTGGTGGATACGAGAAGCCCATGAAGATTAGATAGGTTTTCATTTTTACCTTTTTGTGATGGCCTATAGGCTTGGACCCTCTAGTAAAAGTCCATAATCGAGTGTGATAGTTTTATTTATTTAATTTCATTTATATATATATTGATACGCATGTTTATTAATAGTACAAATTTATGCATGTTCGATAAATGATAATTGCGCTATATAAATTGATTAATGTGCAAAGTGAGACCAAACTTTTGACAATCTAAATTCTCCCAAATAAATAATACCGAGTTAGTAAAGGATGTGGGATATCCTCGCCCTCCACTAAGCTTATTAAAATAAAAATTACTACAAATATGTGATGCTTCCTAGTTATGGAGGTTATGCATTTGGAAATAATTTGAAATTTTATTAAGTGCAAAAGATGTCTTAGTCGAAGCATATTTCACCCCAGAAATCAGTTAGGTTGCAAGGTGAAATTTAAATGTTAGATTAAAGGAGTTAGTGGGAATAAGCTCGAATAGTTCACAAGCTTAGAAATCGGTTAGATTGCATCTTGGTGAAAACTATGGGGAAAGATATTGAAACATTTATGGGATAAATTTGTTGGGGAAAAATAACCAAACACAATGGAAACGGAATTTTAAAATTTTATTTGGATTTCCCCATAACAGGATCAATCCTGGGGTTTTATCAGACATATGTATGATAGAATAAACAATTATTTACCCGTTGTAGCGAAGTGGTTGGAGAATCTCACAAATTTGAATCCTTTACCTTTTTCGCGAATTACTCCGGCTGAAATCTTGATAACCCGAGCAATCCAAAAGTTCTGCCTCTAAATTGTCTCGCCGAGAAAACTTGATAAGAAAAATTCTCCTTCTTCTTGGTGCTTAGACCGACGGCTAGGGAAGAGAGGGAGAGAGAAAATTCTTTCTTGTGGTTCAAGTGTTAATTGTAACTTATGACCTAGGTATTAACTAATGTGATATATTTATATCACTTAAGTTAATACCTTGGGCCTAATTAGCCCATTATGGACGCCTAGTGGCCGCCCCATATGGTCTTGGTGTGCCTCTTGGTACACCAATTTGAGCTCAATCCAATCTATTATTTAATTAATTAATTCAATCCAATTAATTAATCTAATTAAATAATAGATATGATATTTAATTAATTTTATTTCTCCAAGAAATAATATATTAATTAAATTATAAATGAACTAACTTATTTCTTCAAATAGTTAATTTCATTTAATTAATTATAAGTATCCAATACTTAAAATATTACAACAAGAAATATTCCATATTTTCTATCGATTTTTCCTTTTTAAGCATGACTCTTTAGGTTCATCTATATTTGGCAATGGGAGGATTTCATTGAATATAGGTCCCACCTAGACAGTCAAATGGTCCATATTGTAACCCAAATAAGACGAAATGATTGGATCTTTTTACCTTTCCTTTTGTAAATACTGTTTGAATATAAACTCTTCATTTTCATATCCCAATCAAGTGAGAGTCATGGTTTTTGGTCAAACTCACTAACTTGACACTATTCTATATTTATAATAAGTCCAGATCAGTTAATGCTTTGTCCAAAGACTTCAAGATCTAACTTACTTATAAATGCAAAGACTTCAAGATCTAACTTACTTATAAATGCACAGTACACAAGTATCAAACTCCTCTAGTGCCTTAGAGAGTTAACTCTTGTGTTCATGGACTTATAGATGATTACAATATTTAAATTCCAATATAATAATAAATAACTAATTACCTTTATTAATAGAATGTGAAACAATTACAAATTGATAATGTCCTAACATTTTCTAATCCTCTAGTGGCATTTGAGGACATTAACCTAACAATCTCCCACTTGTACTCAATGCCAATCACTATAGTATCTAATACCCATCTTTTCAAGATGTCTTTCCAGCACTGCCTGTGTCAAAGGCTTGGTCACCGGGTCAACGACGTTGTCTGCTGAATTTACTCTCTGAACAGCTATCTCGCCTCTTCCAACGATCTCTTACTATGTGATATCTCCTCTCTATGTGCATGGATTTGTTGTGAGACCATGGTTCATTTGCTCGTGCAATAGCCCCGTTATTATCACAATAAAGTGGCAATGGCAACTCTACACTAGGGACCAATTGAAGTTCTCCAACCCCTCTTTAGCAGCCTCTGAAGCTGCTATATATTCTGACTCAGTGGTGGAATCAGCGGTTGTGCTTTGCTTGGAACTTTTCCAAGTTACCGCTCCACCATTGAGCTTGAATATAAACCCTGAAGTGGATTTTCGATCATCTACATCAGATTGGAAATCTGAGTCAGTATATTCATCCACCTTCAAATCTCCATGTCTATATGTTAGGGCCATATCCTTAGTTTTCTTCAGATACTTGACGATATTTTTTGTAGCAGTTTAGTGTTCTCTTCCCGGGTTAGCCTGAAGATGACTTACCACGCTTACTGCATAGGCTATGTATGACCGTGTGCATAACATGACGTACATCAGACTACCCACTGTAGACGCATAGGGCACCGTACTCATTTCTTTTCTATCTTCATCACTTTGAGGAGACATAGACTTTGAAAGGTGCACCCCATGTCTTATGGTCAAGAATCCTTTCTTAGATCTTTTTAGGACTTTCTCTAAGTAAAGGGTTTGGGAAAGTCCTATCATTCTATTTGTTCTATCTCTGTAGATAGGAATTCCTACAATATAGGTCGCTTCTCCAAAGTCTTTCATGGAGAATGTATTTGAAAACCATCTTTTGACTGATGTGAGCATTCCTACATCATTTCCTATGAGTAGAATGTCATCCACATATAAGACAAGGAAAGTGATTTTACTCCCACTAACCTTCTTATAAACACATGGTTCATCTTTGTTTTTGACAAAGTCAAATCCTTTGACAGCTTCGTCAAAACGTAGATTCCAACTCCTAGAGGCTTTCTTAAGTCCATAAATGGATCTCTTAAGTTTGCACACCTTATGAATATCAAGCCTAGATGCAAAGCCTTTAGGCTGACCCATATAGATATCCTCTTCGAGGAATCCATTCAGAAAAGCCATCTTCACATCCATTTGCCATATCTCATAATCCAAGTGTGCAACTATTGCAAGCAGAACTCGAATAGACTTGACCAATGCCATAGGTGAAAAGGTCTCTTTATAGTCAATTTCTTCCTTTTAACTATAACCGTTTTCTACAAGCCTTACCTTATATGTGTCAACTTTTCCATCCGGGCCTATCTTCCTTTTGTAGATCCACTTGTACCTTATAGGTACAATGCCCTCAGGACAATCTATCAAAGTCCAGACCTGGTTGGAATGCATCGAGTCTATCTCCGCCTGCATAGCTTCTCGCCACTTTGCAGAGTCAATGTCCTTCATTGCTTGATCATAAGTAGAAGGGTCGTCCCCATGAACTCCCACTGCTATGGTGTGGATACCCTATTTTTTCTTGTAGTAGAAACCCATAGCACCTATCAGGATGATGTGGTACTCTAGCAGATCTTCGCAATGTTGGTTGTGTTTCATCAGGTTCAGTGTGTGTTTCTTGAACAGTCGTCTCCCTGGGTGTTTCATCTTGTTCATTGAGAACAATCTATCTACCTGCATCACCTTCTTGAATAAATTCATCTTCAAAAAAGTATGCTTACAGTGCAACAATGATCCTTTGATCATCTTGCACGTACAATAGTTATCCTATAGAATCCTCTGGAAAACCGATAAAACGTCCTTTAAGGGACCTAGCATCCAATTTCTCTGCCTTTGTCTTCTTGGTGTAGGCAAGGCATCCCCAAACCCTCATGTATTTAAGGTTTGATTTCCAATTTCTCCATATCTCATATGAGGTCTTGGGAACGAATTTGGAAGGACATCTATTCAAGATATGAACAACCGAAAGGAGTGCATGTCCCCACAAGAAGATGGATAAATCTGTGTAGCCGACCATAGATCGAACCATATCCAAAAGCGTTCGATTTCTGTGCTCTGCTACCCCCATTTAGTTTTGGAGTTGCTGGTGGTGTAAGTTGCAATGTTATCCCATGTTCCTTTAGGAACTAATCAAACTCGTCACTCATATATTCACCTCCACGATCCTGATCGCAGTGTTTTTATATGATGACCAGTTTGTTTTTCCACCAAAGACTTAAATTCTTTGAACTTATCAAATGATTTACTCTTGTATTTCATTAGATACACAAGACCATACCTTGAATGGTCATTAGTGAAAGTAATGAAATAGTGAAAACCTCCATGAGCCATTTCTCCAAATATTCTGCAAACGTCGGTGTACACAAGTCCTAATACTTCAGTGGCCCTTTCAAAGATCCCGGTGAAGGGGGATCTAGCCATTTTGCCTTTGAGGCAAGATTCAGAAGTTGGATAGGAATCTGATCCCAATGGGTCAATTAACCCATCTTGTGTATCTTTTGCTCGCCAGCATGGCCTAGTCTAAGATGCCACCGTAAGCTTAGGTTAGTACTTTGCATACTACGCTTCTTTGAGATAACATTTACAACACATTCATTTTGCATGCTTAAATAATAAAGGCCATTGACTAAAGTATCAGTGACAACAGTATTATCATTAAATAAAATGTTGTAAGTACTATGATGGAAATTAAAAACATAATTATTCCTAACCAACATAGGAATTGAAGTAATGTTCTTAAGCCCGTTGGGAAAAACAAAAACATCCTCTAAGTTTAAAACATGTCCAGATGATAAACATAAAGAAGTTGATCCAATGCGAGAAGCCGCAACATTATGTTTACTGCCAACACTAATCAGCACCTCTCCATGCTTCAGCTTCCTACTTCGCTGCAGATCCTGATTCATTACAAAAACGTGAACACTAGCTCCAGAATCAAGTATCCACGAAATGGAAAATACAGTCATAGAAAAATTGGTTTCTAAAACAAAAAGTTCCATATCTGCTGCACCTTTGCCAAAGTTTGAACATTCCCTCCTCCAGTGGCCTAGCTCACCGCAGTGAAGTCACCTATCCGTTTGATTAAGCCTTTTGCTCTTCATCACTTTTAGAGCTTTTCCCTTTCCTTTGTCTATCTTACCTTGTGGACCCAGAGTGCTAGCAGCTTTCTTAGACTTCTTGTTGTTGTTGTTTTTAGGCTTAGAAGTGATGACTAAGGCTGCGTCTTTTTCCTTAGGCTTCATTTTAGATTGTGCAGTATTTAGCTTGTTCATCAACCCAGCTAAATTGCATTTTATCTCATTGCAGTTGAAGTTCACCACAAATTGGGAAAAGGAGTCTAGAAGTGACTGCAAGATGAGGTCAGTTTGTATTTGCGGGTCCATGCTGAAGTCGAGGGCCTCTAATCTCTCGATTTTCGAAATCAATTTTAGGACATGATCTCCAACTTTTTCACCTTTTTTTCATTTTGGCTCCAATGAGCTCTTTCGATATCTTATATCGAGCAGTGCGGCTGTGCTCACCATAGAGCTCAACCAAGTGTGCCAAAATAGCCCTCGCCGAGACCATTTTGTTGTGAGACCTCTGCAACTCATTTGTCATTGAGCCCAGCATGTACCCACAAACCCTGAAGTTGTCTTTGACCCATTTCTCATGAGTTGTGACTCCCTCCTCACTAGCACGCATCCTTGTGGGCACGGCTGGGATATCAGCATCCAATACATACCCCAGTGACTCCATACTGAGGAATATCCTCAAGTTTTAGAGCCAGTCCACATTGTTTGGACTAGTCAAATGTTCTTTTAAAGTAGTACAGGCAATGGGTTGATAGTCATAGTGAGAGAGATAATAAGCAAATAACTGCAGAAAAGTAAAAAGACTTATTAGATTCTAATGTAATTGTTGTTCCAAGTTTAAATTAAGGACTTTTCAAAACAAACTTGGCTCCCACTACATTTTTTGAAAAACCACACTCCCACTGTGGAATTCGGAAGTCATCGTTGGAAGGCTTCGTAGTGGTGATTGATTTCTTTAACTAGATTAATAGGTTGCAACTTTTTGCTGGTATGTGGCCTAATCAATCTATTAAAGTGATTTCCAACACCAACCCATCAAATGCATAATTCAATCCCTTTGTCCATTATTCATCAAATCTCAACCTTTTAACGATCTTATTAATTTATGAATAATTTAAGCTCAACGCCTTGACTATCTATTAGTCTAACAACTAAATTTCAACTTGCAACCTTTTGCTGGTATGTGGAGTGAAATTTATTTTGACTAATGGCATTCGTGCACTTAGGAAATATTTAAAATATATTTCAACATATAACCTCCATTGCTTAGAGACGATATTATATATTAAATATCATTTTAATTTCTCCTAAGTTTAATGAAGGACAGGATACGTAGGACCCTTTGCTAACTTAATATTTTCAAAGTGGGAGAATTTAAATTATTTATTAGGTCTCACTTTACACATTAATTCATTTTATACTAAACATACAAACATGGATTAAATAAAAAGATAGCAATCCTAATAAGCTAACAACACACGATTCATGGACTTTTATTCCTAGATTGAGACAAGCTAATGTCTCAATCAAAATAAAAAAGAAACTACATTAAAGATTCCAAAGCTCCTTCTTGTATCTCTTCGGCTCGACTTGAATTTCTCATTGGGCCTATTCTATTAACTATTACATTTCAATATAAGCCACCTATACAAAGATATTCTAGAAAGAAAATAAAAATAGGTTCAAAAAGGCTTTTACAACCCATCGAAAAGAAATACAAATATGAATGAGCCTAAGTCCATGAATCATGTCTCCCATCACATAATATGTCAAACATGATATATATATCACATAACACACGAAAAACATATATGTTAATTTCTAATTAAATTCCAAATTGAATTATTGTTCTTCATATTCTTGAGGAAATTAAATTTATTTAATTCTTAGAAAATTCAATTTTAATGAACTTCAATTAATTTTATATTAAAATCCAATTTTAATAAAAATTAATCTCTAAATATATTAAAATTAATTTCACAATAGAAGGAATCCAATTTAATTCAAATTCTAACTTTAATTAACATTAGATTACTTGGAATATTCAAATAAATAATATTATTTATTTTTGCATTAAAATTCAATTTTAATCAAAAACTAAATAAATATATTTATTTAATAATATATTTGGGTTACCCACGGGTCAACCCGGGTCGTTAACCGACCCGTGTGCTAAAAAACACGCGGTGGGCCCGCTATGGAGCCCAACAACACAGCGGCCTAGCCACTGTGCGGCCCAGTGGCACGCGATAGCCCAGCTGTCCGTGCAAGCCTGCTGGGCTTGCACAGAGACAGACCCAGTATGTCCGTGTGCAGCCCAGTCAATCGGCGGCTCACAGCGTTATCATTCCCGCCGCCACCGCGGCGGCGGGTTTTACCATCAATGGGGATTTCAGATCATCATCTTTTCATGATTATTTTATCACATCAAAATTACATAAAACATGATTTATTAATTTTTAACGAATAAAATAAACAAAAAATCCTCAAGAACTCAAAAACGCGAAATCAACATATCTAATCATGCATCGATAAAAACTATAAATCATGCATCTTTATCACATATTTACACATAAATTACATACGTCGAACCGCGTGCTTTGGCTCTGATACCACTGTTGGGGAAAAATAATCAAACGCAGCGGAAACGGAATTTTAAAATTTTACTGTAGCGCTTCACCTGGCGCTCAGCTCCCTAAGCGTTTAAATCTTTAAAAGTGATACGAAATTTTTTGAAGTCGAAAAAGACTTCAGGGTCTATTCAATCCCCTGTCCAGACCCTTTCGTATACCACTTGAGACCATCAAGCCCCCCCTCCCTTTTCGTATGCCACTTTAGGGATGGCAACGGGACGGGAATGGGACGGGTAGGGCAGGACTCATTTCCCGTCCCGTTAAAAAAAATTTGGACCCGGACCCGGACCCGGTCATTTCCCGGTCCCGGCCGGACCCGTCCCGGACCCGGTCATTTCCCGACGGGTCCGGGTCCTTCCCGTTCGACCCGATTGATTTTTTTAAAAAAATTGCAAGAATATTTTTTTCTTCTTCTTCTTCATCCTTGCTGCTACTTCTTCCTTTTTCTTCTTCTTCTTCTTACCCCACGCTGTTTTTTCTTCCTTTTTCTTTTTCTCCCTCCCCCCCCCCGCTATTTCTTCCTTTCTCTTCTTCTTCTTCCCCCTGCTGCTACTTCTTTCTTTTTTTCTTCATTTTCTTCATTATCATTTTCAGATGATCAGATCCGCTTCCCATCCCACCCGCTTTTCAGATTCTTCTTCCCCTTCTTCTCCTCCTCCTCCTTCTTCTTCTTCTTCTTCTTCAGATCCCCCCTCCATCCCTCACATGCCGCCGTGCTGCGTGCAGTGTGTGTGTGATTTTTCATTTTTGTGTCTGTGTTAGTGACTTCGTGTATATATATTTTTATATATGTAGTATTTGTATACGTGTGTGTGTTAGTGACTTAGTTTATATATATTTTTATATATATAGTGTTTGTATAGGTGGAACATATATAGGTGGTGGTGCCCACCACTATGTAGTGTCACTACAAGCACTACATATAATAATTATATATATGTGTGATATCACGGTGGACGAGATGTGTGATATATATATATATATATATAATTAAAAAATATTATAACTTTTTTTTTACCGGTCCGGGTCCGGGTCCGGGTCCAGGTCCGGGACGGGTATCGCCTGGACTCATTTCCCGTCCCGGACCCGGCCGGGTCTTGAATTTCGATTCCCGAACCCAGACCCGGTCCCAATTTTTTGGACTCATTCCCTTCCCATTAGGGACGGGTCCGGGACGAGTACTCGTTAGACCCGGACTCATTGCCATCCCTATGCCACTTGGGACCATCAATGGGTATCAGAGCGGTTGAAGTAGAAACCTAAGCGTTCTTGAGCGTAACTTCTTGTTTAGATCCATTTTTCTAAACTTAGTCATTTTCTTTATTTTTAATCACATATCATGGCTTTTAACAAAATGCCTAAGCTGGTTGAATCAAACTATGACTCATGGAAATTTAGAGCATTTGCATATCAATGTTCATGTGATAATGAGATGGGTGATGTAACTACAGATGACCCCATTCAGATCATGAAAGTTGTAACTCGATCCCCTGGAGCAACTGAGGCTACTCCAGATGGTTACATCGAAAAGCCCAAGTTAGAATGGATGCCAGAAGATCGAAAAAGAGTGAATCTAGACAATGTTCGACGAAGCGCTCTATACTCAGCGTTAGGAGACAATGATGCGTTGTCCAACAAGATCGAGAAATGTAAGACATCAAAAGAGATATGGGATAAGTTGGCTATCGTATACAGGTGAAGGAAACAAGCTCTCCATAGCCATGCAAAGATTTGAGCATTTTAAGATGCAGAACAATGAGACACTAGAACATTGCACGCATGGTTCACTTTGCTCATTACAGAGTTAGAGTCATTAGACAAGGAGTTGAATAACAAAGAAATGGTCAACAAGATATTTAGAAGTCTTCCAAGCAAGTATTTAATTACGACGGTTTCCATGAGAGAATCACAAACATTGGAAACTCTAACTCCGGAACATGTATTTTCAGAGTTGAAGGCATTTGAGTTTGAACTGGGAGAAGTCAGCGACACAACAACTTCTACATCAGCAACTGAATCAGGAGCCCTGATAGCTACTACTAAGAACAAGGGAAAGTCAGTCAGTGAGGTGAAAGCAACAGAATCGAATGAGGAAAAGAAAATGGTAATATTAGTCAAGAAATTTCTAATATACGAAAAGAGAAACCCTAGTGGATAGACATCATTTCAAAATCCTCCCCCTGCACCAGTGCCACAATATCAAGCGCCAGTGTATTCTGCTTCTCAGCCTCCAAAGCCAGTTCCATACCAAGTGCCTCCAACTCCTACTCAGAATGTTTCAGCGCCAACAATTTCTAAGCGATTAACCACTGAACGAAAAATGAAAATTAATTTGTGTTACAATTGCAAGAAACCAGGGCACTACCAGGTAAATTACCCTTATCAGAATGTATCTAAGCCCACAAGGTAAGATTATGCGGATAGAAACCAATTCAAAAGCAACCTTCACCAACAATGTTTTCTAGCGGAATCTGAACCATTCTCCACACCGGAAGAGGATTTGGAATCATCAGATGAAAGCAGTGATGATGAGCCAATAAGCGACTCAGCATTAATTTGTCTTATGGCAAGAGATGAAGAAGCGTCTGATGACTCGTTGTTTAAGGTAAACACTGAATTATCTCATCCTCTTTCTTATAATGAATTACTTGACAAAGTAACTGAGTATTACAAAGATTGTCAACATGCCGCCAAGATATATCATAATCACTTCGATATCATTTCATCGCTCACAAGTGATAAAATGACGCTCAAGGCAGATTTGCAAATTCAGCAACATTGCATTGAGAAGAATCAATCGCTTGAGAGTGAAATTACTCAATTAAAAAGTGATATTGATATAATAGTCAAGAGAGAAGCTGAACTGATCGTTAGACTTGCCAAATCAAAAAGTGTCTAAGGTTACGGCAACCAACAAAGGAAAAGGTGTATCCTTTGTTATGAATGGTTCAAACAGTCAAACGATGAATGAACCCGAGGACAATGGTAAGAGGTTAAATGAGAAGGTCAATACCAACTCAGGCAATAAGAAGAAAACGAAAGCGAATGATTCACAGAAGAAGGTTCATCCAAATGCTCAAAAGGCTAAGGATAAACCATCTACAAGTGATCAAACACTAAGCGTCAATCGCCAAAAGCGACCACTAAGCCAATGCCGAGAAAAAACCAGCGTCAATATCCTCAAAGATCTAGATCATATTATCGATACTATAATGATTATGATTATGATTATGACTATGATTACTATTATAATCGAGGGAATTACTATACACCTAAAAAGCACACGCAACACAAACCGAAACCTAAGAAGGCCAATCTTCCCGTAATGAAGACAAGGCAAATATGGGTTCTGAAAGTTTTAATTCAAACTAAAGTCACTAACATTGAAGGACCCAAGACAAAATGGGTAGCTAAGAAGAATTAGAACTGCCCTTTAAATGCAGGTGCCTAGAGCCATCACCGATACTTCAATTTGGTACATTGATAGTGGGTCATCAAGGCACATGACTGGTGCAAAAGATCTCTTGGTCAACAATCGTGTAACCAACGGTCCCCAAGTTATATTCAGTGATAACTCCAAAGGTAAAACCAAAGGTATAGGTATCATGCATAGGGGGAACATCATGATTAGTGATGTATATTATGTTGAGGGTCTTAAGCATAATTTATTGAGCATTAGTCAATTTTGTAATAAAGGCTTTGAAGTCAAATTCTCAAGCTACTGTTGCTATGTTAACGATGCTAAGACTAAGTCTACTAAATTAAGAAGAAAAAGAACAAACAATGTGCATTTAGTAGATTGGGAGTCTACAATTGATAACAACCCCACATGCTTTGTTGTTAAGAGTCAAAATGAATTGGGTTGGTTATGGCATAGAAAAATGAATCACCTTAACTTTAAGTCAATCTCTCAGTTGATATCACTAAATCTAGTAGAGGGATTACCTAAAGGTTCCTTTCAGAAAAATCGCTTATCACTTATGTGTTGCATGTCAAATGGGTAAACAAGTTAAATCATCTTTTAAGAAGAAACCATGCCTATCTACTCCTAGAATTCTTGAACTGTTGCATTTACATTTGTTTGGTCCTATTCAAATCATGAGTATTAGTGGTAAGAAGTATTCGCTAGTAATAATTGATGATTTCTCTCGCTACACATGGGTAGAATTTCTAGCCACCAAAGATGAAACTAGTGTCAAGCTCCCAGCACTAATTCGTCAATTACAAACCTCAAAAGATTTAAAGGTGACGAGAATTAGAAGCAATAAAGGAACGGAATTTACTAACCAATTTGTTGTGAAATTTTGTACAGATTTTGGAATACTGCATGAGTATTCTGCTCCTAGAACACCTCAACAGAATGGAGTTGCTGAGCGACAGAATAGAATGCTTAAAGAAGCCGCTAGGATGATGTTAGTAGAGTCTAAGCTGCCTCAAAGGACTTGGGCCGAAGCTATCAATACCGCTTACTACACTCAGAACCGGTGTATGATCAACAAGCAACATGATAAGACTCCATATGAGTTGTGGAAGGGACGTAAGCCTAACATTTCATATTTTCATGTATTTGGTTCAAAATGATTTATTCATAACAATGGATCCCAAAGTCTAAGGACATTTGATCCTAAAGCGGATGAGGGAATCTTTCTAGGCTATGCCAAGAATGGAAAGAGTTTTCGCATCCTAAATAAGATCAAATCGAAGGTTGAAGAATCCATTCATATTGTGTTTGATGATGCTAACCAAGAACCGAGTAAGGTTAATCCTGATAATGTAGGAATTGAAGATCTTACACAACAAGCGTCCCAAATCAATCTTGGTGATGATAGTGATGATGATGAGGATGATGAGATCTTTGTGCCCAATCCTAAGATTACTCGTGAGGTTATCAATGATGATACTGTTAGAATTTTTGATGATCATCAAGAGAATGATCATCAAGAGCAAATTGGAACTGTGAATGATGCAGCTACTGCACAAGAGACAAATGAGAGTTAAGCAATTGATAATCAAGAATCTTTCAACCCGTTCCAACCAGATCGTAAATGGCTTAGAGATCATCCACCAAAGCTAATTATTGGAGATATTGAAGCACCTGTTAGAGCAAGGGCCTCTACAATCAATGAGGCCATGTTCGCAAGTTTTCTATCTCAAATGGAACCAAAGAAAGTGGATGAAGCACTCAGTCATTCAAGTTGGGTAGAAGCGATGCAAGAAGAGCTTAACCAATTTGAGAGAAGCAAGGTTTGGACGCTAGTACCAAGACCAACTCACTAAGGAGTTATTGGGATAGATGGTTTTTTAGGAACAAGATGGATAAAGATGGCATTGTTATAAGAAACAAAGCCAGATTAGTCGCTCAGGTTATTACCAAGAAGAGGGTATTGATTTTGATGAGACGTACGCCCCAGTAGCCCGTCTTGAAGCGATTCGGATGTTCCTAGCGTTTGTCGCAATAAATAAGTTCACACTGTACCAAATGTACGTGAAGAGTGCTTTCTTGAATGGTAAACTCCAAGAAGAAGTTTATGTGGAGCAATCACCCAGATTCATCAACAACCATGGGAAAAGTATGGTCTACAAATTGGATAAGGCACTTTACGGTCTTAAAAAAGCACCAAGAGCATGGTATGACACTCTCTCTATCTTCCTTATAGGTAAAAGCTTTTCAAAAGGCAGTGTTGATAGAACGTTATTTAAAATTACCCATAATGAAGATATTCTCTTAGTCCAAATTTATGTTGATGATATTATATTCGGATCTACTAATAAGCGATTGTGTAAGAAATTTTCGAAAATGATGCAAGATCAATATGAAATGAGCATGATGGGTGAATTAACTTTGTTCTTAGGATTACAAGTTAAACACTCCCTAATGGCATATTTATTAACGAAGCTAAATATGGAAGAGATATGATTAAGAAATTTAGTATGGAAAATGCATCATCTTCAAAAATTCCAATGAGCTAAATGCTTAAGTTAGATAAAGATGAAAGTGGGAAGAAAATTGATCACACCAATTATAGAGGTATCATTGGATCACTTTTTTATCTTACCGCTAGTAGACTTGATATTATGTTTTCAGTATGCATGTGTGCACGCTTTCAAGCTGATCCTAAAGAATCACACTTGATTGCTACCAAGAAGATTCTTAAATACCTAAAAGGCACACAAAATGTGGGCATACGGTATCGAAAGGACTCTTCTTTTGAACTAATTGGTTATTCAGACGCAGATTTTGCAGGATGCAAAATAGATAGAAAGAGTACTAGTGGTACATGTCAATTTCTAGGTGATAGATTGATTTCGCGGTATAGTAAGAAACAACAATCCATAGCAACTTCTACCGCTACGGCAAAATATGTAGCTACTGGGAGTTGTTGTGCACAAATCCTTTGGATGAGGCAACAACTTAGAGATTATGGAACAATCTTAGGTCCTACCCCAATCCATTGTGATAACCAAAGCGCTTTAGCTATGACCCAAAATCCATTCCTTCATTCTAGAACTAAACACATTAACATTCGCTACCATTTCTTGCGTGACCATGTTCAAAAGAAAGATATCTCCATGCACTTGATTGGTACTGACAAACAACTGGCAAATATCTTCACCAAAGCGCTCAACGAACAACGTTTTCTCACTTTGAGAAGTGAACTAGGTATGATTGATTTAACGCTTAATCATAAAGCATTATATCTTCTATAAGCATATAATTTAGGGGGAATCCACTTTATTATATTGTCTCAAGCAATTTCAAAATTGAAATAAGTTATCAATTTTAGGGGGAACTTTAAAATTGTACTTATTCAAATCAATAAGCGTCTATGATCAAAAATTAATTTCAAACTTCTGTGCATTGATCATTAGCGTTTATCTATTATGCATGACAAAACAAATCTCTAATAAAATTAAATGAAAATGTCTTTTCAAAGTGATTGAACTTTATTAAAAGACTTCAGCGTTAAGAATATTCCCACTTAATCGCTAAGTAACTTGTTCTGAAATTCATGCATTGTTTTCATTGCTTAAAGGTAGCGTGTGGATAAGTCTAAAAGATAAGATTTGACAACTGCCCACGCGCTCCAATCAAATCAAATTGACTGTCAATGATTCCTATAAATAGGCGGTTCAGTAATTGCACATGTCTGGGTACGTGTCAGTGTACCATTAGGCGCGTGCAACTCACGCTGAACATTTTCAAAATTTCAAACGTTTTTGAAAAAGTAACTGCGGACTCCAAAATTTAATAATTCACAGCAGATATCCTATTTTACCGCACCTTTTTAAATCCGTATTCATGACTAAACGGCTCAGATTAAATTTTTTTTATTTCCAAAATTAATTTCTTGATATGTGGCATTTATCCAAGCTACTGAAGAGTTATTTTTACCTCTATTTAAACCCTCCATAGTTTTTACAGAAAAGTTTTATCTCTCTCAAAATTTCCTGTACTGTAAAAACTCTCTCAAGGCAAAAAACATTATTTCTAACTCTCTCAAAAAGCTTCAAACCTTCATCAATGGCGCCACCAAAATCTTCCAAATCTACCATCGAAAAATCTTCCAAAACTCCGAAACCAGTCACAATCAATGCTGGATTTTTGATAAACTGGGACTATCTTTTCGATAACCAGAACTTTCCTCTGAGGAATGTTCTTCCCCTTGTCCAAGAATCAGGTTTACGATAAATGCTTACTTCTCATTCAAACATTTATGAGGAATAAACTCTTTTCTTCTTCAAGAACGCTAAAATTTCTGACGATGGAAACTCCATTCCTGCGTCTTTCCCTTTGCCCGAGAGACTGATAAGTGCAATATTTATATATTTTATTTCCTCTATATTTAGCATTTTTGTTGTGATTATATGGCCATTGGAACTGATTTTATCTCATTTTGTGATTTAGGCAAGATTTGGAGTGCAAAATATCAATTTCAATCAAAATGGCAGATTTGGCGATGTTTTGGAAATACTGATATATCTGGAGATGCATAAGTTAGTTTCTATTGAATTTTATCCAGTTGGAAAGCTAAGACAAAGGCCTACATTTCTTGTGAAGAAGTCTAGACCCAGTTCGGAAGTTAAAGGGGCCCAAAAGTGTTCAAGAACAGAAGATTTCTGTTCTGGACTGGACTGCGCAGCTGTGGTGAAAAATTCATAAATAGAGTTATGTATCTTGGATTTAGTCAAGGCCCATTGGAATTGAAAGATAACACACGAATCTACAACTTCCTAGAAGGAGTCGATGTCAGATTTGATGGTTAATTAGAGGCAATTCAAGGTGTAAAGGGAAGAATATATTCTCCATGCTTTGATGTTAAAGGGAAGAATATATTCTCTATGCTTTGATGTTAAAAAAAAGAATATATTCTCCATGTCTTGATAAAGTAAGAGAGAATATATTCTCTCCATGACTATAGCATCTTTTCATTGCCTATATATTTGTCTTGCAAGACTTGAAGAGAACAACAACAAAAATAAGAAGAAAACAAAGAGAAGAGAGTTAGAAAAATAGTATTTTCAAGTTTTATGCTTACAATTATGAGTAGCTAAGTTTTTATTTCGATTCAAGGGAGTTCATTTTGATTCACATATTGTGAGACACGGAGCTTCATCTATCTATCTACGGTTTGATTACCTTTTGTTTCTTATTCTTAATGTTCATGCTTGTTTAGATAATAATCTAAGGTGCACAGTAGTTGATTATCTATTACAATCTATTGCTAACAAATCTTCATAATCCGTAATTGTTATGTTTGATTTGTGCATGTAGCAATTAGGTTTTCATGATTAGGATCCCAATTTTCGTTGATAACCTAAGGGAAACATTAGAGTAAATTAAATAGTTGGCGCTTGCTTAAACTATTGTTTATCCTTAGTCGCTTCTAATTCGTTATGCTATTATTAACATGATTAGGATTGCTTAATACCGAGTCAGTTGATAATAAGAATTTAACCGGGTGCTGGGCTTTGGTTAATGATATACGGAAGTTAATAGGGATATAAATAGCTGGTTATTTATGTTCTTGGCTAAGTAATCAAAGAATAGATAGTATTTTAGGTGTCTATGATCAACTTGAATTGAAGAACGAACTATCCTTGAATCGATGCTTTACATTTATTGAACTTTCTATTTAATTCCTGTCATTATTAATTCATCAAACAAACCTCCCCATTGAATATTATTTTGATCAACCAATCTCTAGGGTTCGACCAGGACTTACGTGTACTACAAATTCTTGTGAGAACAGTAATTATATTTTGGTGCATTCGACACGTACCAGAGACCTTTGTTCTTATTCCTCAACTTTTATCTTCCTTACTGCAACTGCCCAACGACGGAGGAGAAGTTGAAGAAGTCACTCTTGGAGACGCCACCAAGATCTGGTCACTGGTCAAGAAAGATGACATTGAAGCTGCTTATGAGCCAACTTTAAGAAGAATGACATGAAGGGCGAATATGTCATTCTGGCTAACATTTGCTCCAAGATGATAGAGTGTAGGAAAGGTAGCTTCGACAAGATCTCAAACATTCAATATAAGATGATGGTAGCCATTTTGACCAAGTTGAAGATCAATTGGTCGCCGTATGTCTTCAATCGCTTTAAAGGAGTGATGGCTGAATCAGTAAATCCCAAGCCTTATGGGATTGTGTTAAGTCGTGTCTTAAGCGCTAGCGGTTGTGTCAACACCGCTGGTAAGAAAGTTCCCAAAGAAAAGCATGAGCGACTCATTGTGAAAGGTATTGTTCGCAGCGATGATGAAGAGCAAGCAACTTCGTCTTCATCATCATCAGAAAAGGAAGTGGTGGTAAAGCGACCTAAAAGAAAAATTGCTTTGAAATTTGCTGAGCCATCAAAGCCAGCCAAGAAGCAAAAAAAGAAATCGGAGCCAAGAAGAAGCAAAAGTCTCCTTCTCCTTCTCCCAAATCGCCCTCTCCCCCTCCCACTTTTGTTATTTCTCCGAAAGAAGAAGAGGCTGAAGAGGAAGAAGTGTCGCTAGCACATAAGCGTTGCATGCCAGGACAATCCTCTAGCGCTCCATTCGAGCCAGCATTTGAACAACCAGCGCTTGGAGAATCATCTGATGTTTCTCCTCCCTCTCCTTCCGTACCAATCGCCGAGCACACTGCTGGAGCCCTCTCAACAGAGCTTGGTGATTATCAGGGTAAGTACTTGTTTTAAACAATGTATGTTATCCTTTCCTATGTTCTTCATTTTAACATTAGGATAAAATTGTTCTTTCAGCGTTTAGCAAATATAGAATCCAGCCTACTCTGAATATACTAGAAGGATTCAAAATTCCTATTCATGCTGATCCCCTTACTACTCTCATTAATCTTGAAGATCATGAAGTAGTCCCGGAGCCTGAGGCTATGGAAAGTGAAGTTCCTATAGAACAAGCGACTGAATCAGTTGAAGAGAGTCCTCAGGGTAAGCGTTGCAGTCTTTTTTATTGTACATTTCTACTCTGTGGAAATTTTTCTGACTTTTCTCAAACGCTTGCATGTATCAGCTCAAAGTATGTCAGACGCTGATACACCTCCTCCTGAGGTCAATGTTGAATTGGACGTGGAATGGCAACTGTTCTGGATATTGTTAAAGAAGTTGCATAAGTCATTCCTGACGCTGAAATATCTCTAGCTCAAGAAAAGGCTATTACTGCTAAGTGGTCAATAGAAGTGGCCCCTATCCCAACAGAAGCGATTACCATTGTTCCTACTCCAACAGGACCTCCTCCCCGTGTCAATAATTTCTTTCCTCATAGCTATGATGCAGATGTTGAATTCTACCATGCAGCCAGAGAAACTGACACCCGAGCCTTAGTTAACATGGAGATAAATGTTTAAGATACTCTCCACGACCCAAATATCTCTAATTCTGATAAGTTTGGATTCTTCGAGCGATTCGCTGATCTCGGTCTTTACACGCTTGAGCGTCTTCAATCCCGGTTAGAATACATTCGGCGACCAGCGTTCAACATGACAGAATTTGATGAAAAGCATTTTAATTTTACTATTCATTCAGCAAAAGCCTTTTATCCTTTGCGCCAGAATAAGATCGTCATCAAAAATTCCCGCATGGGTGATTGGTTGAAGAGCCCTGACGAAGAAATCCTTAACAGAATTGGATACTCTATGTATCCCAAAGTAGTTCTTTCTCCTTAGAACGCTCTATCCCCAAATCCCCTTAAACTATGGAAAGGAAAAGGATCGCTGAGCGTCCTAATCCTATTAATTTATGGATAGAAGATGAAGCCCGCGAGTATCTAGCAAGATTATGGGCTGACGACTATGATAAAAAAGTCAAGCGATTCGAGAAGTATCTCGCTGCTAGAGCAGATAAGAAAAAGGCTGATAAACTTGGCAGAAGATGGATACCGCAAGATGGGCTGAAGAGTTTGTGTTGCATTTCTACAAGTTAGACGAACTTGTGAGGTATCCCTTTTTGTTTCAATTTGGAGTGGAATATAGACGCAGAGGTTTTGCTGTGTTTCTACTCGAACAACGAAAGAACCTGGTGGGGAATATTAGTGATTTGCCTTATTACAGACAATTTATCGAACGCTATATTTTCCAGCATCTAGTCTTAATCGCTCAGGGAGAACACTATATTTATCATCCAACACAAAACTTTGTACAGCGTATCCTTCCAAACCTCAATGAAGATGCTTCCACCAGTAAGTGACCCATTTTGCCAGGGCACAGTGAAGCTCACATGAGATTGGAAAATGGCCATGCTGAGTTTGATGATTTCTACAGAGATAGGAGAGTGATTGTAGAAAATGCACAATCGTTGGACATCACTTTAGCTGAATATTTTAGCCTAAATCCATTCAGAGGCTATATATTCTTCACCTTGTCCTAATGTGTGAGTAGAATATCCAAGTAGCCGAATAAGCGAAATTATCTTGGCCAAAGGATGTGCAATTGCACATCCTTCTATAATTCTATAATTCTTATGTTTCAGGAGTTGATCTGCCAAAGGATGTGGAATTGGCCCTCAGCACTGAAGAGCGCGCAAATGCTATATTCTTCATTCTGCAGACCAACATTCTAAGTCCAAGGAATGTCATGGAAGCGATTGGCCCACTCTAGTTCATTGCTATTGAGAAACCTTCTCCCCAGGTGGAGATTGTTGAGATAGAAGTGGAACATGCTCCTGCTGAGGAAGTCCCTCCAACCTCAGATGCTGATATGCAAACTGAAGTTTCCCCCAGCGCTCCAGCAGTCGAGGTTTCCTTTGTTGAACAAGTTGTTCCGATTGAGGAAGCAACTCAAACCCTTGACTTAGCGGTCGACGAAGTTCATGCAGAAATTGCTGAAGTGCCTAAGAGCCATTTATCCAAGATAAATCCAAGGGAAAGGCCGTAATTTCTAGTTCACAAGGACCTATCTCTTCCACTGAATCTTCAGACTCTGACTCAAAAAGTGATCAAGAGGCTCGAGATTTCCGATAAGCGGTTCGGAATTCTCTTAGCGATTTAACGGGCTCTTGCTCTTGTTTGGAAGTAAGAAGCAATTCAATGCTGAATCAAGTAGACAGAGTGCTTCTCGCTGACATGTATAACGCTAACAGGATCACAATCTCTGTCATGAATAGTATCGCTCCACTTGTCAAAAAAATGTCTGATGAATTTAACCAGACACTTGCTCAGAATGCATCCGCTGATACTGAGCGACATACTTCTTCCAATTTAGTCTCTCAGAGTATCGCTGAGCAAGTTGCTCTTTTAGTGGATGAAGTCAAACTTCTTCGCTGGGACATTGCTGAGTTAAAGACCTCTCTAGATGATGTCAAGAAGGGGGAAGATCTGAAAGAAAAGTCCCAAGTCAAAGCCTTGAAGGAGCCAATCTCTAAAACAGATAATAAACATTAGCGCTACATGTTCGAAGAAATAGTAAGCATAAAGAAAATGCTCACTAAGAATCATAAGCCAAGATACTATCTAGGCAGACATTTGCTTCCGGACTTGGATATTGAATTTTTAGAGGGTATGGGTTTTCATCCATACGCTGGACCTCTTAGAAGACCTATCAATTGGAAATCCACCAATGATCGAAGACAAGACATTTATCATGACATGATTCGAGAACTTGGAATCCCTCCAAGGGATTTGGTGGAAAGATTGTTAGAGCTAAATGAAAGCGCTAGACAAAGAAGGCATGACTATGATGAAGTTCAGCATACCACTATGATACATATTGATAGACTTCTTCTGGACTTAGCGAATGAAATCCACCAAGAAGAGGCAAACAAGAAGTGACAGAAAAGATGATTGCTTATATTTTCTTTTGTATGTTTCTGTTGTCGCTTTAAATTATGTACTTTTAGTATAAATCATGTTCGCTTACTTTTCATATGAATGAATAAATAATTATCGTTGAAACAACTTGTTGAGGCTAATCTAACATTAGCTAACTTAACTAACTTTCCAAACGCTAACTTATGATTATTTTTTGGGCTTTTCTTTGAACTCTTAATCTATAAAAAAGTTAATAAGAGTTAAGGTTTTGACATCATCAAAAAGGAGAAAATTGTTAGGAATTTCATGTTAGATGTTTTGATGATGACAAGATACGATTTTATGTTAGACCCTAAAAGAATGTAAGTTTATATTTTTCATAGAACAAATGTATAAGCGTTTGAAAGGTTGTAATTTTACTAGGCTTGTAATTTTTATCTTCGTAGATATTAGACTAAGTATTGGATACCAAGTCGCTAGTAGAATTCTAGGTGAGTCTATTAGAGATGAAGTTGAAGATCAGCGTCTGAAGTCAAGCGAAGATGAAGATTTTGTCTTAAGCGACTGCTAATCGCTATGGACTATTTCAGGATTTATGAATCAAGCGCTCAAAGCAATCAAGCGATCAAGAAGATCAAGATTCACCTAAAATAAATTCCGAAGTCACTAAGGACTTAAATACAATCATTTAACGGACATTTATTTTCAACGGAAAATAAATTCAAATGCATTAAATGCTTGATAAAAGCATTAAATGTGATAAGGACAGATTGTATACGGAGCAAGCTACCTACTGGCTTAGACTATCAGAATCAGTGCCACATCAAATCAGTGCAGCAGGATTTCAGGAGTGTCAGAGAAAAGGTATGACTCACTCGCGCGTGAGAAGCACGTACCTACATGTGTCCAACGGACAAATCCCAAGAAAATGCCTATAAATACCTCTCCTCAGCAAACCCTAAATAACACGTACATACACAAGAAAGCCAAAACTTTGCTAAAATATTTTCTCAAGAAAAGCTTAGAAACTCCATAGCCAAATTTCTTTCAAGCTTTCTACATACATTCCAGATAGTTGTAGATATCTCAAACATCTTCAAAGAAGAACCATACTTTATTATTGAGATATCCTTAGTTGTTTGAACTTCCTAAAATCAAACAAACCCGTGATCAAAACCCTCATCCTCATCTATCTGTGTGAAGAAGTTGATGACTCTACAAGCAGTATTTCTGAGTGAGAGAAGCTTGTTGGTGAAGATCTTCATTGGTACTGAAGTCTGTGTGATCAAGGAACCCAAGATCATCATCCCCACCTCTATTTTGTAGAAGACTCTATGTGATCCTTCGATAATCAATTTAGTGGAATTCCTCCAAGTGCTCCAGGAGAAGAATGACGTAGTTGGGATTACACCACTCAGTGAACCTTACAAATTCTTGTGTTATTTACTATTTTATTGTCTTACTTTATATTTTATCATTTATCTTGAAAAAGACAAGTAAAACGGTTAGGCGACTATTTGACCAAAAACGAACTAAAATCATTTCCGCTGTACTAACCCTGATTAAGCGATTTAAGTTTTATCCTACTTTGGTAAATTGCTAAAATCACTAAATCTAAGTTATCTTTACTGTAGCGCCTGACCTAGCGCTCAGCTCCCTAAGCTTCCAAATCTTTAAAAGTAATACGAATTTTTTGAAGTCGAAAAAGACTTCACGGTCTATTCAACCCCCCCCCCCTTCCTATTTTCTAGACTCTTTTGTATGCCACTTGGGACCATCAGATACCATTAAAGATGTTTTGTAGAGTTAGACCGTTGAAGCAAACAAGTCAGGAGTATTGATTGGAGCAAAACCAATTTGTGAGCTGAGTCAAAGGCTTTTTGCTACTACCCAGATTAATTTTGGTGTTTGGTCCATCAAAAGGTATGTTTCACAAAAACACCCTATGAATGTTTTCGTAATATGAAGGTTCCATGTCTTACATAATCCTTATTTAGGGATTGTGCAATTAATTTTTAATTCTCTGTTTTAGATGATCTCACAATTCGGGGGGTTAAACCGCTGCATCCCAACAGACGGTGCTTAGGACACTAAAGAATAAGAGAATTGCTTGTGCAATATGGAAACTTATTTCCAAGTGGCGGAAGTCTCTGGTTCTGAGATAGTCTCGATCACTAGCATGTATCTCATTGGTGCGAAACTTTGTGGAGGACTCAACTTTCAGATGATCTTAGTGCACTAAAGCGGGAAGTGAAAGATACAGTTTCTTCCTTGCAATTTGTCTTGGCTTGCAAGGGAGTTCTTACTAACTAAATGAAAATGAACAACCGTAAGATCCGATTGGATTGACATCTATTTCGCATTTTTTATTTTTTATAGATAAAGTAAGAGAAATTATTTTTAAGGAAATAAATATATGATGGAGTAAGTGTGTTTGGATGAGTTTTTCTGATAGAAAAAAGTGTAATGATTAAGTGTGATGTGATATATTTTTTTTTGTAAGAAAAAAAGTTTTTTTGTGGGAATTAATATGGATGAGTTTTGTTTTAATAAAAAAAAATTTAGACATATTTAAGTTAAACTCATAGCATTCAAAAATATGCAAAATAGATCTTATTTCGTAGCTTACATCATTCAAATAAAAATATGTGATTATTTTGATGATTATATTAAGATATTGGCGGAAAAATTAATTTTTGTTATTGGGTGAACTGTCTAATCATGAACAGTAAAAATTCTGACTTTCTGAAAGAAATTTCAGAGAAATGCCACATAAATCAATTTTCAAATAAATTCGAGATTTTGTTTAGGAAAATTGTATGTAGCATTTCTTTGAGATATTTTTAGGAGATGTCAAACAATTGCATTTTTAATGAAAAAATCTCTGAGAAATGGAAACAAGTGCGCCATCCTTCGGGGCCGTATAGTCTTAAAAATAGTTTATTTATTTTTTTCTAAAACAGATAGAGTCAAGCCTCAAAATGTGAATTGATCACTTTCGCCAATATAAAAGTTGAATGCCGGTTGTAAATGTGAGCTAGTTCACTAGTTCACATGCAATTTCTTTTCTGCATAAATCGAAGTTCCTTTTATTTCTTTTATATAATATGATAAAATATGTAATATGTATTTCCTTCTATGAACGAAACTCAATTTAAAACTAGCTAAATTTCGCTCACATTTGGTTTTAATAACTTCAAAACATACCCTAGGCTCGGGTTGTCTTGACCAGTGTTTTGAAAATCGGACCGGACAGCGAACTGAAAAACTGACCGGATCACGGGTCACCGGTTCAACCGTCGAGTCAACTGGGGTCGAACCTGTAACGTCATAATTATGCAATAAATAATAATTAATATACTATTAAATATATAAAATATGAAAATATGAAGAAAAAAATATGTATTTCCTATATATATTTGAAAATATGAAAAAAAATATGTATTTCCTATATTTTGGGGGGGGCAATTGCATATTTTTAGATTTTAAAGGGGTCAATTTCAAATTTGTAGAATTTAAAAGGTTGAATTTTATTATTTTCAAAATCGTCTGATTCAACCGGTTTTGACCGGTTCTGACCAGTCGAACCGCGATTCTGAACAGTTCTGACCGGTTTTGACCCCTGAACGGTTTTTTCGCATAACCGGACCGGTTTGATGACTTGTTCCGATTTTAACCGGTTCGGTCCGGTTTTCAAACCATTGATCTTGACTTGAAATCATATAAAATTTTCAAGTCAAGCTTACGAGTTTCAAATTTATTTGGCTCGTTGACAATCTTAATAATTGTCATTTTTTCTCTATTTAATATATTACAAAAATAAAAAGGAAAACGGCATTAAAGATGACGTTCTCTTGATGACATTGTACAATAACTGTATTATAATATTGAAAATAGTTTTGGAATAATATTATTTTGATAATTTTTCTTTTATTTTTATAATACTTTGTTTTTTTGAGATAACTTTTATAATACTATGTTAAGAAAGCATAATAATAAATGTGTAATTCAAATTATCGGTCGATATTCGATAATACGTATCTAGATCAACGTTTGTCGATCCGATAAATTCAAACATCTATTATTTTTTAAGGTTATATGTATCATCAATAATATCATATATTATTGCTGATGAAATGATATTATCAGCCATATCGAGATACTATTGATGATAATATCGGGCATCTTAGATGTTATGTACGGGTTTTTTATTAAAATAATAAAAAAACATAATCAATTTCTTAAACTAATACTATTTAAAAACCTTTATGAAAAAAATACAAGACAACATTTAGCATGACATCTTCACTATTCCAAATTTTGCGTTATTAGTCATTAAGCTTTACAATATTATACATTTTGACCCCAATTTAAGAAAATGATAATTTTAAATCCTAAAATGATTGATTTTAGAGCAAAATGGTTGGGAAAAAATTTAGCTTTTAACGAGCGATTCATGATAAGACCGATCCATCAAAAATGGTATCAGAGCCTAGGTTTATTGATGAAAAATTTAAATTAAGTACGAAAATATTATTCTACCCCTAAGTGAGGAGAATCAAACAAGAATGGAACCGAACAATAGTTTGAACTATGAAGATAATCGAGAGTATTTCCAGATTCTGGAAAGACAAGAATCCAAACGGCTAGATAGGTTTATCCGTCACGTGTCCCGAATTACCAAAGGAATTCGGAAGGAGTTAGCCAAAGAAGTTCCTTCTCCAGCTATCCTACCAGAAGAGATCAGATATTATCAAAGACGATTTGATATGGAAGGTCTTTTTCAAGGCAACATAGCCGGAGATTTTCAGCTTTCTCAAATCAACGGCAAGTGGCCAAAGAAGCTTGACTGCTTGACAAGGCAGGCAAGAGACACGAAACATAAAGGTAAAATTTCCAAATATTTATGAATTGGAAAGAAATTGAACCGGATAATTCTAAGCTCTCTCGGGATCTTAGAGAAATCCAAAAGACTGTTCAAGAGTTCGGACATAGGTTAGAACATCTTCCTATGAAAATCTAAACCATGAACAGTAGACTTGAGGAAATCCTCAAGCTTTTTCCAGATCTGGCTAGATCTATAACAGATCTAAATAAAGAAGTCCAAGATCTGAAAGATAGACTTTCAAGAGTTCGGACATAGGTTAGAACATCTTCCTATGAAAATCTAAACCATGAACAGTAGACTTGAGGAAATCCTCAAGCTTTTTCCAGATCTGGCTAGATCTATAACAGATCTAAATAAAGAAGTCCAAGATCTGAAAGATAGACTAAGACTTGCAGGTTCGTCCAAACAAAAACAGGACAGAATCCGTGATTCTCTTGGTCGAGTTCCTCTTCTACATCAGAAGGGAAAGGCTAAAGAAGTTCCTAAGCCGAAAACTCAGGATGAACTACTCCTAGATATCCTTAGAAGTATTAACTGATATGGACATATCAAGAGTGGATCCATCCGATCTACAGGATTTAGCTGAGTCTTTTTCTCAACTTAACTTTATTGATTTCGTTGAATGGGTAGATGTAAAAACCCACGAAACAAATCCCCTAGCATTGACACTGCTAGGAGAAAGTTCAGCATCCAATAATCCTCCTCCCGAGGTAATGATGCAAGAACGTGAGGATTTGAACACTCGCGCTGGACCCTCTTTGGTGGGTACTACGTATAGGTCAAATCCAAGAAATCCAAAAATAGCACCGGAGAATACTCCCTGGGCAAGGACAATGTTACAACCCTTGCATCCGTATGGTACTATTTTAAATTTGGATGTCATCGATTTTAGAAATCTAGAAACTATAATCGATGAATGGGTAGCAGCCATGAAAATAGCAGCAACTGCCCTTGATCTTGATAAAGAAAACTTTATCAAGCTGATCGAGTTAAGTCTCGAAGGATCGGTTAAAACCGGGTGGACTAACACATCGGCAGAAACCAAAGAAGGAGTCTTAGAAGGCGAATCTAAAAATGCTATTGCAGAAAGATTCGGAAGACTCATCAAGCTGCATTTTATCGGAGATGGATACTTCGATCAAAATAATGCAGAAAAGTCCAGAGAGTATACCCAAGCTCTCTATGGGATTGAGTTGCGAAATATTTGTGCAGTAGATGAATATATTTATTGGTTTCGCAAATATTTTTATCAGAGTACGGTAAAGGCAGACGTTGCTGCAACTCTGTTCTTTGCAAAAATCTGTAGTCCATGGAGGGAAATGTTGATTCAATCATACAAAGTACCGGAAGGACAGTTTGACTCAGTTTCTAGAAGAATGTCTTTTTTGAAAGACAAACTAAAGGACTGGTGTCTGCAAGCCTCTCTTCAGAAGAAAATGAATAGGCTTAAGGGGACAATGAAGAAAACCCCTCTTTGTTGTGATAATAATGATTTTCCAACAATAATTGGAGAATCAAGTGAGCCGAGAAGGAAGAAAAAGCATTTTAAAAGTTCTGAGAATAATCAGAATTATAAAAGGCGATCTCCTTTTAGGCGAAAGTCTTGGTGGTCAAAGTCTAAATCCCGATCTTACAAATCTGGCCAAAGATCTGGACCAACAAGGGGGTCTTCCCAGGGATCTAGGAAATCCACTGGAAAAACCCCTACGAGACGAACTTTCAAGCGAGCTCATACTCATACTAATGAAAGTTTCAAGGATTGTAACTGTTGGACGTGTGGTGCTCGTGGCCACATTTCACCAGATTGTCCGCAAAAGAGCAACGAATTGAAACAATTTGAAGCTACTGCAGACATCCTGGACGCAGTTTTCTTTGACGATTTGGTACCAGTTTACCAATTCGACAATCTTCCTTCAGACGAAAGCGTCTATGAGGAGGAAATTGAGAGCGATTCTGATGACACTTCAAGTGAGTCAGAATAAATTCTAAAAGTATGCCTGGAATTCCCTTGTCTACAGTTCAACAATATCGAACTGTTATTTCTGATCTTCAGAGAAAAATGGAAAGAAGTAGAACCATGATCCAGCATTATGAGGCTACTATCCAGTTGTTAGGCGCAACACCTATTCGCCTAAGAAAGATAATTAACATGAAACCAAGATAGTAGTTTGGTCCGAAAATGTTCAATATCTGGAAAATGTCATTAACCAAATGACAGAGTTTAATCGTTCTCTTCTAGATGAACGAAATCCTTCTAATGGATAATTCCAACGAAGGAGATAGGTTGATAACATCAGACAGCCTAGCTGGTTTCTTTTCCAGAGCATCCATATCGGATAAAACCATGGAAAAGATAATGAGGCAAAATTCTGACATTGGAAAATATGATGGTTTCCGAGTCAGTGGACTTAGCCGAATCCTAAATCAAATAGGATTAAACCAAAGGCGGCATAACATCATGTACAAAGTAAGTTCAGGGGAATTCTCAATTCCCATGGAATTAACTGGTAATGTGATGGAAATGCAACTTATTCCAAAAGAAGAAATTCTAGAGGAATTAAGTAGGCTCTCGGAAGAAGTTGCGATGACTATGAAATGGATCCATATAGGAACCATTGAAGTAGTAATCAAAGCTACTTTCAAAGAAGGTGTTAATTCACCTTTGCATTTATCCATAATGGATAAAAGGATTAACAACCTAAGGGATGGTTGTCTTGGTACAATGGTAGGAAATCTATATGTTGGCAAACTAATGTTTGATATTCATCCAAGAATAGCATATAATCTTGCCGACCAAGATTTCAGTCGAGTCTTAACCCTTCATCAAGATTTCAAGAGAACGGATCTCATGAAAGAAGGGAATCGTCCATATTCTATTACGTATAGAATAGCTTATGCCCTTTCCAATACACATCATTCTGATTTGTTCATAAGGAAAGAATATATTGAAATTCCTAGAATATTCAAGGAATTTGCTAAGGTTATGGCACCTGATCCTATTAAAATACCAAGGATTGGTGGTGTTGATATCTTAATTCGAGATCACCCAGTTCTAGACAGATCGGTAAGTTCTAGAACAGATTTCAGTAGCCGAATGTCCTTTTCTGAGGAAAGGATAAAAGGTTTAAAAGGCAAAGAGTTAATGGAAGATTTAACTCTTCCAGCCATTCGGGTAGATAATGTAAAACTTAAATGCCCAGAAGGATGGAAAGATGTGCAGGTTTTATTTGACATTACGGAGAAAGAAAATTACTTTCCTTGTGATGATCTCTAGCACTGGCAGCAGTCCGCCGTTAACAAATACGAATGTATGCTAGAAATAGCAGGCTATGAAGTATTTGTTACAGGTAGTGCGGACGAGATCCAAGAATAGTTATTCTTGGATTAAGCTTCCTTGAGGAACATAAACCTTGGGGAAGAAAAGGAAAAGGTATGGAGTTTAGCTTGGATGGACATTTAATTCAAGTTGAATTAACTAGCCATTTTTCTATATACATATCTGTTGGTATGTTATATGAACAATATAAGTCAGAATATTTTGCAGCTTATATTGATTCTGGATCTGGGATTTGCACAGCAAAACCTGGAGTTTTTCCTAGCAATGCTATGGAATCTTTACCTACTATTGGAGGAAGAGATTTTTCTCAAAAAATTCTTATCCTCAATAAAGGTATTCGTGAAGCCCATATCATGATCGGTGGTGCATTTGGAACACCTTGGTACAAGGTAAAATTGCCTCCTATTTACTTTCATGATACTGGCGCTGATATTTTGCTGGGTAATAATTTTATTCAAACATTTGCAAAATATGTGCAAGATAATCACAAACACTTGCTCACCTTTACCACTACTTGTGGCAGTGAGATACAAGTTTTGCGACGCGAAAAGGCTTTTAATCGCCTCATGCCCATACATTTTCGCGGCAAACGTGGTGATTTACACAATGATTCCAAATTAACCCATCCTAAAATGCAGGATAAAAGGAAATTTGGAAAAGTCTTACTGTCTTTCAGACAAAAAGGTTATGATAGTTTCTGTGAAGGATATAATCGAAAGGTTAGCCTTCTAAAAAACAGGTCTAAGGAAATAGGTGAAGAAGGTATTCTCTTTCTTAAGAATACTTTAGAATCCAAACCCATAGATGTTGTGGATGGGGAAAGTTTATTTTCTCTTGAAAATGTTAAAAGACTAATTCAAAGGAACTTTAATGAGAATCCTTTGGTTTGGTGGAATAAAAACAAGATCGAAGCTACTCTGAAAGTTAAGGAACAATGCAAGTACGAGTATGTTCGATACAAGCCTGTCCAGATGAATATGGAGGACAAGAAAGATATGCAAGCAATCATAAAAGAGCATATCGATCTGAAACTCATAGAACCTGGAGTCTCTTCTTACAGTAGCCCTGGATTCCTGGTAAGGAACCATAGCGAGGTAAAAAGAGGAAAGGCGAGATTAGTAATCAACTATCAAGGAATAAATAAGATCCTTGAGTTTGATGGTTACTATATTCCCAGTCGAGAACACTTGATTGATTGTATCAAAGGTACTAAAGTGTTCTCAAAGTTTGATTGCAAATCTGGTTTCTATCAGATTAGGATGGAAAAGGAGTCTAGAAAATATACTGCCTTCTCTACTCCTCAGGGTCAATATATCTGGAATGTGCTTCCAATGGGTTTAGTAAATGCACCCCAGATATACCAAAGGAAGATGGATAATCTTTTCAAAGATTATTTCGAGTTTATGTTTGTCTATATAGATGACATTTTGATTGCGTCAAAAAATATGAAAGAGTATGTTAAACATCTTAAAATATTTTCTGATGCATGTTATAAGGAAGGTTTAGTGCTTTTTGAAAAGAAGGCAATAATAGGTGTTAATAAGATTGAATTTCTTGGTATTCTTATTGACGAAGCAGGCATTGAGCTCCAAGAACATATTGTGGAAAAGATACAAAATTTTCCTGATGTTCTAAGGGACAAAAAACAACTTCAAAGTTTTCTGGGAGTTGTTAATTTTGCAGGGATCTTTATTAAAGATCTAGCCAAACACCGAAAGGATTTCCGACCACTTTTAAGAGAAACGGAAAGCCAGAAATGGAAGTGGGAATAAATTCACACTCAAAGGGTTCGTGAGTTGAAACAAGTGTGCAAAACCTTGCCTAAACTCGCAATACCACAGGATAACGATGATCTGGTAGTCTATACAGATGCCAATGATTAACGATGATCTGGTAGTCTATACAGATGCCAATGATTATCGATGGGCAGCAGTGCTCATGAAGCGGTCAACTACAGGGGAAGAACCCTGTAGATACACTGGAGGGTTGTTCAAAGAACAACAAGCCAGAGTATGGCATATTAACGAGAAAGAATTCTTTGCGGTTTGGAAGGCATTCAAGAAATGGCCTTTATTTTTATTAGCCAAAGAATTTATTTTGAAAGTCGATAATACCAATGTTAAAGCTTTTTTGAAAAATAAACTTGAATCAAAAATTGAAAAAACTCGTATTCTCAAGTGGCAAGCTGAATGTCAATATTATTGTTTTGACATTGTTATTGTGAAATCTCATGAAAATGTTCTTGCAGATTTCTTGATAAGAGATGGAAGTATCTGAAGCAAATTCCATCATCACAAGGTATAGGCATCTCAGGGAAAACCTTAAGGAGCTTAATCGGAAATTTGGACAGTTATCAGTTAACGCTGAAGTAGCTGGCCGAATTCAACAAGCTGATTTGGACATTGTCCAGAATTCGATTAACGAGACAACGTATGTCATGACTTCGTTATGGAATACTCTTACAGGACCAGTTCGAAAAGCATCACCTTTTGTAGTTGCTCGAGAATTGAGAGAGCAGGACTCCAAACCTGCATTTCGAGAACGGAGCTCTATACCCGGAGTAGTGGATTCAAATACCACTTGCACAAGTCCTTTCTCAGACTCTGAGAAAAAGGAAAATGTTGAACAAGAAGAAGCGCAAGCTCTTACTAGTTCAAGTCAACCCACCACCTCTGGGGTTAAAGAGGGAGAGATTAATCTTAGGCCACAGACAGGCACTTCTAAGATTAATACTAACTCGATTAATTTACATTAGCAGGGTTACCAGCATTCTTGGGAAAAATTAATCTCAAGAAAAGGAATAAATCCGAATAAATCCTTGATAGAAATATCGGGGAAATATCCTAGGATTTGGATGAAGGAAGGATCTAAGCCAGAAGACGTCCGAGAATGGTATGATTTTGGGGCTTTAGCTTCACTACATACTATGTCACCAGGTTTTTCAGAAATATCTAAGCTTCCGGATTGGATTACAAGTGTTGTGTATGATTCATGGCAAAACAATCAGCACCTCAAACGAGGCGATATTCTGGAGCTAAAGTTTATATCGGCAGCACCAGAAATAGCAGGAAAAGGGTCTCATCCAGTGTTTCATTTTATTAAGTTACAGAGACCAGACATGGCGGCCTATACCAGAATTAAGGTTGCAACAGAGGAATCTCCATTGGTTAGCATTATCAATGAAGATGACATTTCCACCAGGAGAGCATGGGGAATGTGGGTCTGTCTTACAGAGATGGACAAAGTCAAGTATCCATTCAAGATATTCTCTAATACAGCGAATGGATCGTTCCTGTTAAATTCCATGACAGGGAAAAGTACTGATTTCGCAGAAAAGCTTTTTGAACAAAAGAGGACGCTTATCTGGGAAAACAAGTTGCCAGCAACAGACGCGACCAGGAAGAAAGCCTGCAACATGATGCATGTTGATCTATGGCATAACAGGGAGTGTTCAAGTTGCCAGTTTCAAGAGAAACCCTTATTCGGCACCAGAATATGGGTCACCAAGGTAAAATCCGAATCTGACAAAGATAAGGGTAAAAGGAAAGTTTACCCCAAGGGTTTTCCCAAACCCAAGTAAAAGGATGTAAACGACAAAGGCGGCCAAACAATTAAGCGCACCAACCGAGAATCAATCATGTGATTGATTAAAGGTTACAGCTATACCAAAAGATAGCTGTTAAAGTCAAGGCGTGGCAGACAAAGTGGCAAACACTAGGGTCCATACGCATGTGAAGGAATCTTGATAGCAAAGCAATGATGTCAAGAAAATTGTACAAGTTTAGAATCCGCATTTGGAATCCGAAGTCTGAGGCTATAAAAGGAGAGCTCAGAAGCAGATGAAAATCATCAGAAATTTTCTTCAACTCTTCAAAATTTACAAATCTAGCAAAACAGCAAATTTGTAATCTTTCTTTTATAGTTTTAATAAACGTGTATGGGGGTTTCCCCAATTATAAGTCCTCTCATGAGAGGCTAAAGGTTTTCTCCTCCAATAGCGGAGTAGAATAATATCATGTAATTTAATTTTCTGTTTTCATCAATAAAATAAAGGCTTTTGCACAACCTCTGTTTTTCGAAATTTATTAAATTTTATTTTGAAAACCTTTCTTTGCCCAAAGATAGAAAAGAAATTAGGGTTGTGCTGGGTATCATTGAAGGAACTGAGTACTGCGAACCACCTGCTGTTGTTGTGTGGTTGGTCTTGAGTCGCTTGTACCGGCTTGCCGTAAAATCGAGGACTCAGAATACCCGAGCAGAAGGTATAGAATTATGAGATTTTACTATTCTTCGGAAGCATGTTGGGCCTGATTTTATCGTTTATCATGAATTGAAATATTCTGGTTAAAAACAAAACCTAATGCAATAAGATTTATCATAAGGGATAAAATTTTATTAGTTATAAAATTGTTTAGGGGGTTTTCTATAATATAAAGAAGTAAGGGACTAAAATCCAAATAGTGGAATTAGACAAAGACGACATGTTAAATGACGTTGTACAAGTTTAATAATTGATTTCAAATTGTATTATTTTGAGAAACTTTTATATTATTTGTATTATTTTATTAAAAAAACCCTGTTATGTACCATAATAAAATTTTCAATTATTTTTTTATAAATATACTTTTGGATAGAATTTAAAGAATGTATTATTGCATTACATTGGAAAGATATAATTATCAATAAACTCTTTTTTTTTACACTTTTTAAGTTCGACAGTAGTGTTATTTTAATATTTATTTATATCTAATGTACTATTCTTTTCTTTTTACACTTTTAAGTCCGACAATATTATTACATTAATACTTATTTATATCTAGCGTAACATTTTCTTTTTCTTTTTTTGGACAATATGATTACATTAATATTTATTTATATCTAGTGTAACATTTTCTTTTTCTTTTTTTGGTTACATTGTACTATTTTTTTATACAATGTACCAATTAATGAATACTTACAATTTTATTATTTTTTAGCATTCTATTATGCATTTACTATCACTAGATAATATATGTGTTTAGATCCATTTTTCAATTAATAAATTTATTTGTTGGATGAGCTTTTCAAAATGAACATTTCAAATAACAAATACTGAAAAGCTTTTGGCATGAACAAATTATTATTATTATTATTATTATTATTATTATTATATATTTTTCTCTCTTTGTTTCTGAATGTGGAGAAATACTGAAACGGCGCTCACTTCTCATTCATCAATTCTGATTGATGAGATCGAAATTAACACCTTCCATTATTTGTTGTTTGAAACATCTATGAACCAGAACACCATACATGTACGTACCATCAAAATTCAGGACATTATCCAGAACATATTTATATTATACCCCAGAACCAAAATCTACAAAAGTTTAACCAAAAAGAGACACTACAAAGCATCATCATCATTAGCAGAAACCATAACTGAGATTCATCTTCTAATATTCACAAACACCAAATAACATTCAAGCGGTTTTCTTAGCCTTCTTTGGAGCAGGGGATTTTATGGTCTTAGGCTTCTTGGCAGGAGTGCCCTTCTTCTTCAAACTCTCCGCCGCCTTCCTCTTGGTGGCGGTGGCAGGCTTGTCCTTCTTGGCGGCTTGAGATAACTTGTAGGAAGCCTTTATTTTAATGAGCTTTCCCTTAGTTGCACAGTTCTTCAATTGGAGGCTCAGAGTTTTCCTAAAATTTGAAGGCAGCGCAGACTTGTGTTTCTCCTCCATGTACTTTGCAATTGCATAAGGGCTCGATCCACTCTTCTCATCCAACGCCAAAACAGCCTCCTTAATCATCTGCAAAACATTCACATCATCATACCAATTATATAGTAATTTAGATTAAAGCCGTAAAGTAATATGTATATATATATATATATATATGTGGTACAAACCTCAAAGTAAGGAGGGTGAGAAGCAGTTTTGGTGGTCTTCTTCATCTTCTTCTCTTTGGGTTTCTTCTCTTTAGCAGCAGCAGGCTTGGACGCCTTTGGTTTCTGGACTTCGCTTGTCGTCGACATCACGGACTATTTATAAGGAGATCAAAGACTGCCGAAAGAGAAAGGATATTGAATTATGAAATGATTTTGTGAATGGTATTAGTGTTACTAGTTTTTGTGTCCATATATATATATATATATAGAGCGGAGACCAACCCTCGTGATACGGGATACTGAACTCTAGTTGGACAGTTTTGAAGTGACACGGATCCCGGCATTTTTGTTTCTTAGGAGAGATCTGACACGTCCACGTGGGTATATCGACACCATCGATTGCATTTCGAATTGGATGTTGGGGTATGTATGCCTATCTTATCCGGAAAGAAAGAACACTGTTTGGACTTCAGCCATAGTTTTGTTTTAGGGGTGTGTTTTCTTGCTGAGTTAAGGCCTAAATTTTCTCCCATTTCTAACGGATTTCATCTAGGAGATTTAAAGAGATTCTGAAAATCGAGGGAATTGTGATTGTAATGTGGGGGTAAATGAGCAAAGAACGACGGTGGTGTGGATGCATTTTTGGAGCATCAAACAAAAACACTTGTTATCTATCCCTAGTGTTTTTTTTTTTTGGATAGAAAATTATTGATTCCTAATGATATGCGATGATGTCGGACAATATTGATCAAAGAAATTATCTAAGAAGCAAATTTAATTACAAAGAATACATGAATTTTCTACCTTTTTTAGTTTAACCCACATGTTTTGTTTTGAATAGATAATATTTCCATTCATATTTATGGCTAACAATGATAAATATATAGATGTATCAAATTAAAGAATTAGTATTGAACACATATTCTTTACAATTTGATGATGTTATCTCATATAAAATTATATGTATTTGATCTCTTTATTTCTGAGGAAAATCGCTTGTACCCCCTGTGATGTATGGAATCATACAAAAGCGCCCCCCCCCCCCCCCCCCCCCGCCGTGATAAAAAAGTTCACAGAGCACTCCCCCTATGAAAAAAAATAAAGGTAGCATTTAGCCCCCTACGCGCCTAACTCGCTCGTAGTGGGACTAGATGTAATTTTTTTTTGACTTTTTTGGACAATTTTTGCCTCTGATTAACAACCATTGGATCAAATAGGATAAAAATTGATGGTCCAGATTAAAATTTATATATTGTTTAGATTTGATTAATCGCATCCCTAGATCTAAAAGATATCAACAGTCCATATTAAACATAATATATTTAATTATTTATTTTATTTAAAAACATATTTTATATATAAATATATACTTTTAATTTATAATCTATAAAGATATATTAATAATATATATGTATATATATACACATAAGTATATGTATGTATACCTGCAACATGGCTACCACCCCAACACCACCACTCATTCACTTTGACGGACCGCCGCCGGAAGCCACCGCTCCAACCACCTCCGGAAGCCATACCCGACCACCACCGGAAGCTGGGTTTGCTGATTTGAACCAAGAGACGGCGGCAGCGGCATGCGTTTGTAAATTTTACTTCAAAACCTTTATCACAAAATTGACTTATGCTTAATAAATTATGCTTAAGACCCTCAACATAATATAAGTCATTTATCATGACGTTTCCCTTATGCATGATACCTATACCTTTGGTTTTACCTTTGGAGTTATCACCGAATATAACTTGAGGACCATTGGCTGCACGATAGTTGATCAAGAGATCCTTTAAGTTAGTCATGTGCCTTGACGACCCACAATCAATGTACCAAAGTGAAGCATCGGTGTTGGCTCTAGATATCTGCATTTAAAGGGCAGTTCTAATTCTTCTTAGGTACCCATTTTGTCTTGGTCCTTCAACATTAGTAGCTTTAGTTTGAATTAAAACTTTCGGAACCCATATTTGCCTTGTCTTCGTTACAGGAGGACTGGCCTTCTTGGGTTTCAGTTTGCGTTTTGTGTGCTTTTTAGGTGTATAATAATATCCTCGATTATAATAGTAATCATAGTCGTAATCATAATCATAATCATCATAGTATCGATAATATGATCTAGATCTTTGAGGATATTGACGCTCGTATTTCCTCGGCACTGGCTTAGGAGTCGCTTTTGGCGATTGATGCTTAGCGTTTGATTCACTTGTAGAACGTTTATCCTTAGCCTTTTGAGCGTTAGGATGGACCTTCCTTTGTGAATCATTCACTTTCGTCTTCTCCTTGTTGCCTGAGTTGGTGTTGACCTTCTCATTTGGCCTCTTACCGTTGTCTATGGGTTCATTCTGTTGGGTTGACTCATTCCCTCGGGTGGCTCGTGGCAGTGGAAATTAAAATTTTACAAAAGTAAACGTACAACCACCCGAAAACAGGAATATGGAATTGGTTCGATAGAATTTGATAAGGAGGTAAACGAAATTATACCTTTCAAAAATTTCGTTTCACCTCGTACTTTGGATCTCAGCAACCCTGTGGTGCAAATCCACACAATTTCCCTTGGGTGAGAAATTGCCGTCGTTTTTCGTATCTCCCGGTTTAGAGAGCTCCAAGCGTCGCACCTCTAAGATGTATCCATACCTCGTTCAAGTCACCAATCGTCTTGCCTTGCGTGCTAGACAACAAAACGATTCTAAGCTTAACTTAGGCTTGATTATGTGAAGGGT
Organism: Buddleja alternifolia; assembly: GCA_019426215.1. Classification (NCBI taxonomy): domain Eukaryota; kingdom Viridiplantae; phylum Streptophyta; class Magnoliopsida; order Lamiales; family Scrophulariaceae; genus Buddleja; species Buddleja alternifolia. The sequence goes on along the minus strand of CM033393.1, from coordinate 24,290,454 downwards.
AGGAATATTTTCTAAGTCGATTAATTCAACACATGAATAGAACGACGTCTTATTGGAAACAGGAGAGAGGTAGTCGATTTTAAGTCTAAGAGAGGGAGGCGGATTTTTTAGCTTTTTCATCTTTTTATTTTAGTCTCCTTCATCTCTTATTTATAGGTGAAGATTACCTAGAGTCCTATTAGGAAAATGAAACTTTCTTTCTCTCAAACTCTCTAGTAATCCTTATCCTATGAAGACTTGGAGGAGGGGAAAACTCTTTTCCTCTTCCACCGCACATAAAATTGTCCCCTCCCTTATTTACACTCACAAATTGGTCAACTCCATTTAATTGGACTTTAGGATTTAATTTTGACTTCTCAATTTAATTATAGGTGCAACCCATCAATTAAATACAAGTCAAATTAAATTCAACCAACTAATTTCAACATTTATTTATTTAACTTGGGCTCCACCCAATTAAATAAAATACTTGGACTCTACTAGGTCAATTAATTTAATTAATTCTACAAGATTAATTAAAAGAGTAAAATTAATTGAATCCTTCAATTAATTTATATTCCATATTAGGAAAGTACTAAACTTTCCTAATTCCCTCAATTTCCTCGAAATTGATTATTCACATCTATTCAAGCAGTGACTCTCTCGAGTTAGTGTGTGACCCCTTAAGCTCGTTTCTATCTAGTAGTAAGTACACCTTCCCACAGTGCTAGTGTACCTTCCTAAAATGGAAAGTACTAGATTAAATCAATCCTTTGATTTAATCAAGCCTTGAATTAGTCACCAAGCTAATTCTCGGCACTTACAAATTGCGGTTGCCCACCTAGCATAGGGTCCCCAAGACCTAGATAAAACGAAAGTAAAGATACGCCTTTTGCGATCTTGATCCTCGCATAAGTAAGATCTCTCTATCTAATCTCCCGATTGAATCTAGAGCATTGGCTAAGGTCTAAGCTCTATTAATTCAATATTATGTTTCCCACGTTATGTGAAATCGACTTCGACTATCTAAACGAGGAAACCCTACGCCTCTTTAGATATCATACTTCGGCCGAAGATTCCTTAAGTCGATTCACTATGTAACCATAGAAGATTAACCGACTGGCTAATGTCAGAGATAGATTCCTCTTGATTCTCACGTGCTTTACTACGTAAGACGTGCATATCTGAGTTTGCCCATATTCGATCATCTAAAGTGATCATGTAACAAATCAAGAACATGCGCAGTTACGCATAAGACATCCAATGGAATCTTAGATCCATAAGGATTACTCTTATACTACAAGACCACTGGAAGTTCCACATTCGACTGGGAATCCATTTCAGGAACTTCCATGCGCTTGTTCAGTTCGCACATTACCACAATGACAACCCTCATATATGCATTGGCTTTCACCGTGCCAGTATCTATGGAACGAGATACACTTCTACCAGAGTATGCATCATATGAGCAAGTCTTTTGGGTTGCATCGATATCCCTTTATCTCGATGAACCCTTTCACGACTTGGAACAATGTTTAAAGATCACAGCCTTCGAGACATATTCCATCATTGCCACACCCAATGTGCAATGATGTCCCATAGCTATGTGTGATCCTTCGGGACTTTATTCTAAGCTAAAGTAAAAAACTAATTTAAGAATAAAGACATGCCACACATAAAAAAGAGATTGACTTTATTTATAAGAAAACGATTGTTCAACTCTAGAGTTACTATTACAAAGAATGGCGCCCAATAATTGGTGCGCCGGGCACTAACTCTAACACATTCAGCGTTTGACTGTTTAAATTCTTCTCAACAAAGAATACACCTTTTCCTTTGTTGGTGGTCATAATCTTAGACGCTTTTGATTTATGACCGAATTTATCACAACTTAAACCGGTCTTTTCACCAAAAAGTCTGGTTACCTCAGTCACATTATCTAACTTTCTTGACGCTTTAGATAATGATAAGACAAGCTGCTCTGATTTGGCAAGTTTAGTGATCAATTCAGCTTCTCTCTTGACTATTATATCAAGATCACTTTTTAATTAAATAATTTCACTCTCAAGTGATTGGTTTTTCTCAATGCATTGTTGCTAAACTTGCAACTCTACCTTGAGCGTCACGTTATCACTTGTAAGCGATGAAATGATATCAAAGTGATTATGATATAACTTGACGGCATCTTGACAATCTTTATAATATTCATTTACTTTGTCAAGTAATTCATCATAAGAAAGAGGATGAGATAATTCAGTGGTTACCTTCAATAGCGAGTCATCAGACGCTTCTTCATCTCTCGCCATAAGATAAATTAGCGCTGAGTTGCTTGATGGCTCATCATCACTGCTTTCATCTGATGATTCCAAGTCCTCTTCAGGTGTGAAGAATGGTTCAGATTCCGCTAGCTAACCTTGTTGGCGAAGGTTGCTCCTGAATTGGTTTATATCCGCATGGTCTTGCCTTGTTGGCTTAAACACATTTGGATAAGGACAATTTACCTGGTAGTGCCCTGGTTTCCTGCAGTTATAACAAAGGTTAGTTTTTATTTTCTGTTCAGTTGATAACCTTTTGGAAACTATTGGCGCTGAGAGATTCTGAGTCAGAGACGGAGGCGCTTGGTATTGAACTGGCGCTAGAGGCTGAGGAGCAGAATACACTGGCGCTTGATACTGAGGCGCTGGTGCAGGAGGAGGGGTTTGAAATGAGGCCTGTCCAACATGATTTCTCTTTTCATAACTTAGAAATTTCTTGAATTTCTTGACCAATAAAGCTTTTTCCTTATCCTTGTTTGATTCTGTCGCTTTCACTTCACTGACCGTTTTTCCCTTACTCTTGGTGGTAGCGATTAAGGCCATTTGTAATAGGAGATATACGTCACATAATATACGTCACTTAACTAATGTCATGCATGCCAGTAAATGTAATAGGAGATATAACACCATTTGTAATAAAGGATCCGTACTGCCATATTATTATATTCTTTAATACAAGCTCGTCTTTCCCCCAAAAGAAAAATTCAAAGGAAACAACCCTATATCTCCACCGTCATTGATCGTCCATGGTATTTTTTGGCTTATCTTTGCTGCTCCCCAAATATCTTTTGATGGTGCCCCTGCCCCATCCTCTGCTAAAAACTTCAATCAATTCATGAAATGAAGTGGTTTCTGTTCTTTTCTTTACCCTCATAACTTTCATAATTCCTCAGTATTTCTAATCATTACCACTTTGGAAAATTCATCCTGCTATTATCCACAAACTCTTTTAAGATTTAAATTTTTAAAGAGTAAAAACATGGCAATTGGCCCACTGTTTCTGGATAAAAACAAACTGAATAGGGAAGAGCTAATTCGATTAACTCAAGCCCCGTGATAATTCTCCACTTAGAATTATCTCACAACCCCCGTGTTCGAGTTCGATACGCTAAACAATGGCTCAGACTTTAACACTTCGTCGTGTTATTTAAAATTGTTATTCGGACCGCAATTCTTAATTATTGATTTTGAGTATGAAAACAGTGAATCTAAAGACTCAAGTCTTGGATTCAACGCGAATTATCGTCTTCGAATGAAATAATAACATAGCGAAAGAAAAATTCAAGTCAAGATAAAAATTACCTATCCGATACTTAAATCTGAATAAAAGATAATTTTATACCTCCATGAGAATCTCTCGATCGAATATATTATTTTTCAACCCTTGTGTTCTAGTCGCATTAATTGAAGTTTTAGTTGTTCATTTCGAATATGAGAATGACGAATGAAAAACTCAAGTCAAGATACAAATTACCTATCCGATACTTAAATCTGAATAAAAGAAAATTTATACCTCCATAAAAGTTTTCAGTTCTGAAAAATTATAAGCAGGCGAATGCCGATACAAGCCTTGAAGGCAAATCATATCGAGTCTAATACTAAATTACGCTACAACTACTCCTAATTGACGCTAAGAGCTACTCCTACATTACGCTAAAAACTATTCCTAAGGCTAGAACTAATTCTAAGAGAACGAAAATGTAGAATTGTGATTCTGATGATGATCCTACTTCTTTTTTTCTCTTCGTGCTTATATACTCCACTTCTTTTGTCGGTTTCTTCGCAACCTCCACGTTCTCCTTTGCTTTGGGAACCGCCGTCAACTCCCTCTTCAAATTTTCTGGGTTTGGGCTTATCCTTTCTCTTATCCTTATTGGGCTGCTCCATACTCTTTTTCGAATGTTCTATTTGTCTTTGTTTTTGATTTCTTCAAACCTAGGTCCATTCGACTTTTTCCAAGTCATTCCTTTTCCGGGCTTTACTCGAACATAAGCCCAATCTGATTATTATTTTCCGATTACTTCTTTATGGGCCTTTTTTAATTTGAAAAGCCCGTTTAGTATTTTTAAGTGTAAACACCCACGTTCAATGAGTCGAATTCAATGGTTCGCATGTGTATTCTATCTTTTTCATATAAGTGTGTATGAGGACCGCACACAATATATTTTACTGTGTGAGAGAAATAAACATTCGAAACATTTAACTTGGTTAACATAGATTTTTCCTAAGTTCAATCCACACAAGTAAGATGAAAATGCATAAAATGCATGCAGAAGTAAAATGCCAAAGCTCAGTTGAGTACTTAAACTTACTTAAACTTTCTTCTAGAAGTTCCATTTGCCAGTTGAATATTTGAAAATCTACTTCATGCCCCTCTCCGCCAAATTGTAATATAATTATTTGAAAGAAATAATTTAAAAAATTTAATGTGTACACAACTATGAAAGAAGAAAGATCTAATGGAAAATGAGAGTCCAGTATGCGATGGGGTGAAAGCTCGCGGGATATCTTTGAGAAGAAAAAGTCGATGAAAGAGGGAGGGTTTGATTCTTTTCTTCAGGATATTTGAATGAGGCTAACATTATCTTTGTCAATCTAATAGTTTTTGTTATGGTATTATGAGATACGCTATGGTATTATCAGCTAAATCTAATTTTGAGATTAATTTTTGTCACGATTAGTATCACGAGATTAATTGAGGGGTAATATATTAAAGATGATAAAATTGCTCTGGCATTAGGAGATCTGCTCTGAAGTTATAATTATCATCAGACATTACACATAGCTTTGGTTTTGAAATGAATACTTGTCAATCTCATAATACAAGACAGTAATATCATTGTGGAATAAAAAATTCGTCCCACTGTAACTCCATCTCTAACTTAAAATCTGAAATGGGGTTGACCAAGAAAGCGGGTAGTCAACCCATAAGACAAAAGAAGCGAAGGGCCAGGCGAGAGACGCGGGTCCAAAAGTCCCTCCCTGAGCTGAATGCCCCGACACATGATATGACCCGCATCAGATCAGAGGAGACGCTGGCTAACGCAGTCGTTTGGATTGGGATCACTCAAAACGACGTCACATAATGGAATGAAATTCCCAATTCATAGAGAAGACGAATCTTTGGTAATTCTCTTCGACGCACTAACAAAAAAAAAACACTCTCTTCTCTCCGACAAGAAGAAGAAGAAGAAGAAGAAGGGGGCAGGCGCCATTTTTGTGAATGTTCTTTTTCCCTCTTCCTAAGAGTCTCTCTGGTAATTCAACGTTTCATCTTTATCTTTAATTTTAGTTATTAATTCCTAAGATTTCTCGATCTGCTTCCTTGTTAATTGCCTGTCATTCTGATTCCTGATCTCTGTCCTCTCCTTTTCAGGTGGTTGTTGTCAACAAGTTGAGTCGCATTAAAAAAGGATTTGATTGCTTTAGAATCTCTATCTATCTTATATGGGTGTTTGGTTGTGCTATTATTGCTTCTTTATTTTTTTATTTCTTTTGCACTCACTGATTTGGGTTTGGCCACTGGGAGCTAGAAATGTTATTAGACAAACCCCTTCTGCAGCTGCATTACGAATTAGTTTGGTAGTTCCATCTCATAGGCTCTCTGCCATTTTGGTGTTTTATTCGATACATGGGCGGGCATACAACTGTTTTTCTCTTGGTCTTTTTTCAGTTTTCCTCACCTTTTTGTGAGTAAAATTGATCTTTTTTCAATTGCCCATGATTTTCTCCACTTTTCCTATCACAACCAAACATGGGAATATTTTTCCTCATCATTTTCTTTCCTTTTCCTCCCTGAAATCCCAGAACCAAACAGGTTGTTGTTATCCACACAGGCATCCTAGCTTAATATAATAAGTTCGTTGTAGTTATTTTCTTTTGCTATGTTTGTACCTTAGATTAGGTGAGGAAAAGGATCAAATTATAAATCTCAATGTACTGTCACTTGAAGCAAGAAAAAACTTTTTCCTTAGTGGTTTCCTCAATAAAAATCCAAGAACCAAAGAGGGCAAGCGACCATCTTTTGTTTATTCCGGACATCCTGCCATTCTCTTCCTTAACATTGGCAAATATCAATCTACCTAGTATTAGCAGCTTCATGCCAAGTTTTCTCTTCTTCGAAGAGCCTTCTAGAGAAATGACTTAAGAAATACATTATGGGTACTTGGGGTGCGTAGGAATGATTGCAGTTTCCCGATTTGGCGTCTTGGATGATTGGATTCATAGCAATAGTTTTATTTTTAAGATTTCATGACTCTAGATGATTGGATTCATGGAAAGAATTATCATTTTCACAATCTTCTCATTGTCCTGAACCAATTTCTACAAACTCGAAAATATAAATTAAGAATTCTAATTTCCTTGTCCATGGATCTCAGTTGGTCTCTGTGTGTTAGAAAAGTATGCACAAACATGGCCCTCCTATCATTTTGTTGAGTGAAGTGCGCGATTTTTGGCCTATTTCTATTCTTTACTTTTATCGGGACTCCTGAAGCTTTATTCTAATGATGTTAAGCTGAGAATGAGTCGAGCGAGCGGATCAAGAAAACTGATATGAGTAGTTGTTTGAAACTAAAACTTTTCTTTTGCACTAGATTTGGTCCAACGAAATTGCTAGTGAAAGGAAAAGAAATCACAAGGAAACCATTCCCTTTTCCCACCCTTTGCCTCACCAAATGGTGACGAAAATGTGTAGTCTCAAATTGGTATTAGATTTGCTCTCCTATTTTCTTTTTCTTTTCATCTTCTCTTGTAACCAAACAATGAAAAATGGTTTTCCTTCTGTTTCTTTCCCCTTCCCTACCAATTTCCTTTGAACCAAACAGAGCGTTAGGATTTTGTATATTCTAAACTTCAAGCAATTGCTAGTAGCATTTGAATTCCTTCTGTAGGCACTGCTAAATGCTGCGTCATGAAAGATCTAGGCTTCCAAATTTGAACATGTTGAAATGTTTCATATCTATGTATTTGTGCTTGATAAATATGAATACATTGAGTAAATTGGAAAGGTAGTTCAACTTCTATCACATGCAAACAACCTCTTTAGTTTTATTTACGTCCTTGGGGTACCTCTAATTTCCAAGTAAAGAATAGCACTTTCTCACCTTGGACAAAATGAGGAAAGGACTACAATACATCTGTTTAGGTTACATATCAAGGATAAGTTCCATACACAAGGTTGACCCACAGCTTTAGGAAGAAGGAGATTGTTCAGCATTGCAAGATTACAAACGGCCAGTTTTCTGGCTGTTTATCATCTATACTCACATTTATATAATTGTGGAGTAATGTGGAATTCTTTCTTATCAGCTTAGCAGGTTGCAAATCCCACATCTGATTTAAAATATAGTGTCATGAACTATGCACATTCGGCTTCTTGTATTGTTACATGATGTAATTCTTCTTGTGATGATGCACTATAACTATTTCAAAACCACTTACCGCAAAATGTTTTGGCTTAGGTGATACTTTTGTTTTCCCATTTAAAACGCACTTCCTATACTACGTTTTCAGTAACCAAACACTTAAGAAACTTATTTGATCTGTGCTCTTAATGTTGTAATGTTGTTCTCTTTGTACTAAAAGTAGGGGGATTGCAATTTAGGGTTACACTTACAGACACTAGCATACCACGAGAAGTGTGTGATACAAATGAAAAGAAAAAGAAACAGTGTTATTTTTGTTAAAGTAATAGAGAAACATGGAGAAGAGCTAACAGACTTTATTAGTAATCTTAATAAAGGCTGTTAAAGTGTTCTCAAAATGAAAGTTATACTGATGTCTCGTGCAGTGAAGCAAGTACGTAAATTAGCACTCAATTTCAGTCCTTCCTTACCTGTATAATCCGCTATCCACATCTAGCATCTTTGATATTAGATGGTTTCATTTGGTATCATCTGCAGCTGCTTCACTTTCTTTCTGATTTATGCGCCCTTCTTTTCTTTTTATTTTTTAGTAGACATCAGAACAAGATGCAGCCACTCTGTTCTTGAAAGCAATACAATTGTGATGTGGTACCTATTCTAGATGTATTTTTTTTTCCTTTTGCACTATTATCTATTTATCTTTTATTTTGTTTTCAATAGGGAAATGAATAGACAACAAAAAATGAAAAATGTATTTTGTAACTTGACCCACCACAAGGATTGCACTGTATATTAAGCAACTTTCTCCCCTTTTCTTAATTTATCTGTCTTCTGATTTAAATAAAATCGTTGAAGCAGATGGTTAGGAATATATTTGATCTGACTAATTTAATACTTGGACTCTCAGTAACTGTTAGTGCGAAGTTGGGTGGGCTAGTATAATTGAACAAATTTTCAGGAGATAATTTACAAAGGAAATACTGTTTATGTTAGAACGTATAGCAAGTCATTCTGTGCGTTTTTATACTTGGGATGATTGGCCGTCTGTTGCTCGTCTTTGCTCAGATTTGATATCTAATATGTGTGATTTCACTGTGCAGGAACAGCCACTTAGGGGATGAATTTCTAGATCAAATCTTATACTTAGTGATGGTAAAGATATAGCCCTTTATTATGAAGTCTTGCATGTCTGTATATTGTTTTATTCGTGGTGATCATATGCTATTGCGCCTTACTTGTCAGAAAATTAGAAATGGCAAAAGAGCAGAAGAAAGGTAGATAGAAACAGTCTTAATGTCACCTTTATATTTTAGAAATTATATGACATCACTAGATTAAACTAAAATCAGTAAAGGTTTTTGCAGCATCCAAATTTTGTCAAAGAACCTGAGAATTTAACAAAGGGTTAAACTCCCCCTTGTAATATGGAGTTGGTATCAATTATCCTCTCACTAATAAAATCTTCATATATCCCCTTGAATAATATTGATGGACCAAAATGCCCTTGATCTATATATGATAAATTTGCCTTATGCTCTCTATTACTCCACCCATCCCAAAATGGATGTCCTATTTGATTCTTTCAGTAAACAAGAAAAGCCAAACTTTTTGTTGTCTTCTTCGGAAGTTACTATTCATTTTTTTAAAAATACAAAAAGATAAATCTGGTATCCTTAGTTATAATATACAAGTTACTAAAAACCTTTACATTTTAAAAGCGAGCAAAGTTCTTTACAGCTATGTAATTTACATCTGAAGCTATTGAATTTCTTTTGGGAATTTTAATGTTAAACTTAAAGGAAAGAGGAAATTTCATGTGAGGCATGATTTAAGTTTAAATGTTATACTATTGGACTTTTGTTCTGTATGTAAAACCCTTCTTCTCTACTTAAACTATTATATTATCGAATAATATCTTTTTTACATCTCACTGAATAAAACTGAATGGGCATAATAAGCACTTGAGGAAAAACTGCTTTCTTTAAAATATGGGACAAACATTTTGTGAAAAACAAATATCACGGTGGACATCCTTTGTGAGACGGATGAAGTACAATCTATAGTACTCTGGTCCCTGTGCAATCTAATTTTAATTAAGTTGAACCCCAAATTTTATCGAACGTAAACGTTGTTAAGTAAATGAACCTTCAGTTAAATAAATTTTAAAATATGACTAATGTGGTATAAATAAGACAATATTAAGCTTATATTATCTGACATAAGTGCTTATTACCACGATTAATTAATTGTTTTTTGATAGATTTAGACTTCTCGTAATCCAATAATTTTTAAAACAATATCTAATGTTAATTCACATTATTTATTATTTGATTAATATTATTCAATCGAACTAATCATTTATTTCAGGTATTGTATGATTAAGATCAAGTGATAAAGCTATTTATGTCGCTCTTCTTGATAGAACATGTACATACCTCTAAATACGCATAATATTTTTATGTTAATGATTAAACAATGACTTATGTTTTTCCCATTTCTTTTAGTGGGTATAATCACTGGCATTATGTAAATAAGTCGCATGCATAGGTCAATACATATTAAAAAAACAATTTCAATATTTAGCTATTTACTTGTGAATGTGCAACCAAAATTAAAGAAGCACAAAATGATAAGAGATTTTTTTCAACTATTAACGCCACAAAGTTTTTCAAGTGAGTAGAGGAAAAAAAAAGAGTAAATCATGTCATTATTAAATGGAAAACTCTAACATGGCAGCCATATAAAGTTAACGAGATTATTGGAAGTTCATTGTGTCTTTACTCTGTAATATTGCAATCACATTTGTATTTATTAAATTTAGATCTATTGAAGATTAACTTATATAATAAAGTGAGTGTTGAATAAAATTTGAGGTCAATTAGTTAAAATTTTATTGCAGTGGGGAAGATAGTCATATAAGGTGCAATGTGAGTTTATAATTTTACATAGCTCAAGGGTTGTTTTGTCTTGTTTGAGGGTATTTGTAGTTTTTATTAGCAGCAGTGGGTTTAATTAACGACAATCCTATAGTACAGGCGAAAATGAATTTCACCATTTAAAAAACAGATGAAATGGTTGATAACGACAGATTTTGTTATGAAACTGTATGATTAGCTTCCCAGTCGATTCACCTCTAGTTCCACTTAATGAGAATTTTTGCGAAATGGACATTTAAACTTGTCAAAGAATTTAGAAGACAGAAGAAAAGAGGAACAGAATGACAATAGCAGGCTATATTAAGACTAGTATATTTGATCTCTACGTGTGTTCACCCTTTCATTCTATTTAGATGAGAAATACTAAGAATTGGCAGAAACCAAACTAGTTAAAAATTGAGAGAACAGACGAAAGATCGATATTTACAATTTCTATTGCGAATAGTTTGCTTAATCTTTGTTTATTACTTAGATAAGAAATAGCTATTATATCTACTAAAATTTTGATTTTATGTAATGTAAGGACCACAATCACTTGACAATAAAGACCTTTATGGCCATCACGGCTGAAAGAGACGCTGCCATACGAGAAAGGAATATGGCACTGGAGGAGAGAAAAAGGGCTTTTGCAGAGCGAGATATGGCAATGTTGCAAAGAGATGCTGCAATTGCTGAGCGTAATGCTGCCATGCAAGAGAGAGAGGAGGCGCTTTCTTCTGTGCGATATCGAGAGAGCTCAATGAATGACAATAGCACAATCCCTAATTCACTTGGAAATGAACTAGCTACATATAGCCCAAGGAGAAATTTAAGAGACGACAGTGATTTCACTATCACAGAGGCTTCTGAGAGTGTGAAGCCTAGGAGAGGGAGGCAGCCAAAAGATGGATCAAAACAAACAAAATCAGCCAAGTCTCCAAGGGTGGGGAAAAGAATGGCTGAAGGGTTAATTAGTAGTAGTAAGCAAGTGATTTCCAATGATTGGAATAATGAACGTGATATGGAGAGTGATGAAGAAGATGTAGACAAGCAGGTCTCATGGAAGGATAATTTGGGTTTGAACCAAATTAATTTTGATGAGTCAGCAATGCCAGTGCCAGTTTGCTCTTGTACGGGTTCCCCACAGCCATGCTATAGATGGGGAAACGGTGGGTGGCAGTCTGCTTGCTGTACGACCACAATTTCAATGTATCCATTGCCTCAAGTGGCTAATAAACGCTACTCTCGAGTTGGTGGTAGAAAGATGAGTGGAAGTGCTTTTAGTAAGCTGCTTAATCGACTTGCTGGTGAGGGATATGACTTCTCAACTCCACTTGATCTTAAGGACCACTGGGCCAAACATGGCACTAATCGTTACAGCACTCTGAAATAGCTGCTTTTAATAATCTGCCGACGTGGTGTGAGTAAAGATAATGTTTATTTGCACAGATAATGGTAAGATGATTATCTATTTAACGGGTTGTTAGTTCTTCGTTATAATTGCCCTGGCTGGATTCTTGTTTGGTTTGTGTACAATGTGTGTTCAAGGAGACGGTGAAAATTGGAGGGAGTTGAAACACTTCCATTCTCATATGTATTATTCCAAATTTGTACACTATTTTATGATATTAAAGAAATATCTTGCTTGTTTACCCGGCCGGTTGCTGGTTGAATATGGAACTTTTGTGCTATGTTTGGACTTTGGATTTTGATGAGAAATGGTAAATAAGAAAAAACTACAAAGTTAAATATGTTTATTTGTTTTGTCCGTCAACATTTTCCTGGATTGACTCGTGTGGTCTCTGCAACTCTATTACTGTTATCTCAATTCTCGGTGTTATTTCATCTTTGAAATGCCAATTCATAAAATTAGTAACACACTCATTATTCGAGTACTATTTAGTCTTAATTCTTTTACTTTAAGAGCGAATAAGCAATCAATACTCCATATATTGTTTACTTTTGTATGGTGACCGAATTCTTGTACTAATTATTCATGCATCGTTATTGATGGATAACATTTTAATCATACAGTCGATTATAAATTATAATTATTCATTCAAGTGAACTCCCTCCATAGAGTACCACTCCTTCCTCATTGATTTGCAATAGTAATTGACCACTAAATTGATCACTCACTACAACTGAATATTTGAATCAACTATCTTTAATTTGGCAGATACTCTTCAAATTAATTATTTTCTGACTACTTCAAGAAACAATGACAATCGTAAGTCATAACTCATGTAATTTTATTCTCAATGTGATACGACCCGTTCCGATTAATTAACAATTTTTGAACATCCTTCGATTAATCGAAAAAACTAGCTTGGAATCAATTTCGAAGATCAAGCTGCCATGCATCCTAAATATGATGGTTTAGGATATACAAGCGATAGTGAAGATGAAGAACTCTGATTTTACTTCATTCAAAATAATGGTTGTGACACGACGGAAACTAACGCGTGTTTTACAGTAAGAGGAATGATCGTCCAAGTAATATAATGGATTTTAAGTCCGTAGTATCGATCCCACAGAGACTTGTATTTTAGATTATTCGAATTTAAAACAAACAATATTTAAACTAGAAATAAAGGAATGAATAAAACTAAGAACGAGAATTGGTACTTAAATAAGAATCAGATGATAAAAACAACTGAGACACATGCATCGACACAAATTACTCAATTATCAATATAAAAGCGTTAATCGTATTATTAGACTATTGTTGTTAAGGTGAAATATTCCTTAATTAATCATTAACTGATGTCTTGTGATAACAATCCTATACTTAATTAATGGCTTCCAAAATATCTCTATATGAAAGTCAAATTAACAAGCATGCATCAAGAACTAGAAATTTCCTGGAAAATTCGGCTAACTGCATCTAGGATTGTTTAACTATCTCTAGAGCAACTCCTGTTATGGGTTATGTGATGATCTTTTTGTACCCCAACTTATATTCTCTCGAATGGCTAAGCTACGCAATTTATCATACGTGTGATGGCCAAACACACATAAGCATTAAGCATGAAATTAAGACACAAAACAACAATAGAATTAATATGAAAAACTACTTTTGTAAATCAAATCTCATAATCCGGCCTAAGCATGACATTAGTCTAACAAATTTAGCTACTCATACTAATGGAAAAACAAATAAAACTAATATTCATGTTCTTGAATGAAAGTAAAACTAAGAAATTAAAAACTCCCTGTGACGATGAATCTTAATCTTCTGATTCTTAATGTTTCTTCACCTTCTTGCTACTCAAAAGATGTAAAAATTTCGAAACCCAAACTAATGAGAACCGATGTGATATTTATACCAAGGGATTTATTCGAACTAGAATTGGCAATTTCCAAAACTGCTCTGCCGACCCCAACGTTCGAACGTCCCAAATATCCACGTTCGAGAGTTGACGTTCTTCACTTAATTTGACTTTGACTTTGACCGTCACGTTCGAACGTCAAAATTGCCACGTCCGGACATTAGAAACAGTAGCTGATCTTTGAGCTGAAATCTTCTTCTCCATACCTTTTCAACCTTTTTCCTTGATTGTAATGATTTTCCACCTGTACTCACTTAACACACAAATTAAACGCACATGTGGCATAAATCAATATAAATCACATGAAAATAGGGCTTGAAAACACATAAATTCACAACTTATCAACACTCTCAAACTTACATATTGATTGTCCTCGAGCAATAAAAAACCATAAACTGAGATCATCAAAACATCAATCTAAGGAGAAAACAAAAACAAAACAAAATAAGCTCACTTTTTGTGGAGTAAACGATTGCACTTAGCATGTGCAACAAGGCTTTAAACCTCAAAGTTACCCAAAGAGGACGAGTTTCGTCTTGTGAGGGTTTGTATATGATATAGCCACAAAATTAAATAAACCGCAGCCTTACCAAATCAATACAACTCAAGATAATCAACAAGAAACAATGTCATAAGATCAACACTTTTAAGCTCAAATTATATCATACATATCAAGTTTGCTCATGTTACACCTCGATTCGAAAAGATTTTCATAGGGTGTAGTGCAGGGACAGAGCCAGGGAAGGTGTAGTGCAGGGACAGAGCCAGGGGGGAGGGAAGGAGGGTGCGATCGCCCCCCCCCCCCCCCCCCCCCAATTTTGAGAAATCATTTTTTTACCTTACAAAATTTTTAATATTTTATTTTCACCTCCCCTCAAAATCGAAAAATATCATATTTTTTTCCTTTATTTTGAGTTCGCCCCCACCCCCAAAACCCAAAATCCTGGCTATAACGAAAGAGATATAAGAGTATAAAGTATGTCAAAAGTTGTAATTGAACCTAGTTTCTTATTATATTTTCCTCCACAAATATAGCGTATTGTACCGTGGGGGGCTTGCCTTTGATTCCTTTGACTATCTGCCAAAAAAAAGTTGTATACCTATATCACAACAATCTCGCCCCCCCCCCCCCCCCCCCCCCCCAATTAAAATTTCAGGCTTCGTCCCTGGTGTAGTGAAGATAAATCGAAGGTATTATAGTCAAGTGGCATCCTTACCACAATTTTGGACATAAATCACATCTATCAACACTCGATTAAGCATAAGGCATAAGAATCATAGAAACTTCATAGAGCATTTAAATTTCATTCACTTCAACAACATTAAACATTAAACTCACATGAAATCTTCAATTCATACATTAAGGCAATAGATCATGTGTAATGTTGTATTCCATTAGGCTTTCTATAACACCCATGCTAACATGTTTTAGGCCAACAACTCCCAAACCAAAACGGCTTTTGATTATTGAGTGTAGAGACACTTCTAAGGGCTTAGTCACTCGAGTGACAAAGGCCACGAAACCAAACTAGGCCCTTATTTAATTAAACTTTCCTATTGGCTTGAGCAATGCTCAAATTAGCATGAGAGTACACTACATAGGCATGTTGCTTTTTCTATGTGTGTGACCCGTTAGGCTCGTTTATGTGCCAGTTGTTGGTACACTTTCCCAAAGTGCCAGTGTACTTTCTTAAAATAGAAAATACTATATTAAATCTTACTTGATTTAATCAAGCCTTAAATGAATCACCATATTAAATCAAAACACCTACAAATCGTAGTTACTGTCTAGCAACAGGCCATGAAGACCTAGTCATAAACGAGATTTAAAGATGCGCCTTTCAAAATCTTGAGTCTTGTACAAGTAAGATTCTTCCATCTGATCTCCCGATTGAGTCTAGAGTATAGGTTAAGTCGAAATCCTAATAACTCAATATCTATGTTTTCCATTTACAGTGAAGTTGACTTTGATCATCTAAACGAGAAAATGCTACGCCTCTTTAGATATCTTACTTCGGATGAAGATTCTTAAGTCGACTCACTATGTAAACATAGGAGAGGCAATGACTATACAAGTCAGAAATGGATCCCATCTTAATTCTCATATATCTGATCCCATCTTAATTCTCATGTATCTCCATACATGATCAGATCATACCCAAAATACCCCATATAATGATCCACTAAGTGATCATGAAGTAAATCAAAGTATGATAATCACATATAAAATAACCTATGGAACCTCATATCCATAAGGTTTACTTTTATACTTTCCAAATTCGACCGAGATTTTTTTTTTTGGAACTTCCTTGGGGTAGTTCAGTTTACCCATTTTTCAAAGGGAGTTGTTAAAGGCACTCCAACTTTTGTTAGATGCACTCCAATCTCTATATTATTTTAACAACTAGACAAAAAAGCCCTTCATTATACAAATAAAATTCATGAAGACAATTCTACCCTTTTGGATAGTTTTCAATTAACAAGGAGTCAGGGACACATTTTTTTATATTTTATTTATTATAAAAGTGAACAACTGAAAGCGAACAAGTGAATGAGAAACATTATTACTCTATAAAGCATGCATATTGTTATTCTGAGCATAAAAAATATGTTCCACAAATAATATATCCACCCAAACAGTAACATTCATCATTAAATAGTGAAAAGAAAATAACGAATGTGCAAGAAAATAAACCAGGAGTAAAAAAAAATAAAAAATTGTTCATGTTTAGTGGATTGAAACAATCAGGTAAATGTATCCCTCAATCCTTATGTATCTTCAAACTTGATCATCAACATCAACATCAACATTTAGCATTAAAGGTACCACTTTGTCGCACATTAGAAGAGAGCGTTTGCATATGACATCATGATTCCACCACTTTTGTCGTACACTTGTCAAACAATACACAATTAATATTAGTCTAAAATATCATATAATTTCACAACCTTTCTAGTTAAATGAAAAATTATTTGGAGCATCAAAAGTGTCAATTGATCCAAAGTTGTCTTCTTGGCTGCAGACTGTAGTAAGAATAGACACATTAATTTCAGAATTTTCTCCACGTGTATAAGCATGATGCTCAAAGCCATTGGATGGACCGCATTGTCAAGATTTTTCTACAATTTCAAATTCAAAAGGATCACGTCTAGTAGAACTATCATTCTTTCTTTTCTTTGAGTTTGTAGGACGTCCTCTAGGAGGATAAATCCTTGGTTCTTGAATCTTCGAAGAAAGTGAAGCATCCGCAATTTGAGAAATTTGTCGTTGGGTATCTTCTTTCTGAAAAGCGGCATCTTCTTGTACCTATTTTTGAAATTCTTAAGAAGACTGTCAAAAAGATCATCTTTAGAGCTCAATTCTTCATCGGCGCTTACAAATGACCTCTCTTCAATTCTCCACTGTGGATGCACATCAATAAGTTCTAGTCTTCCGTTTAACATGCTTGATATCTTATGTGCACAAGGATGACCCATAGTACTTTGAAAATTACTAGTACAAATGTCTAACAATTTGCCCGAAGTAGCCAATTTATACTGCTCAAAAATTTTGTCAAGTGCATGTTTGGAAACTTTTCCAGTAAGACCATGAAATAAAGGGATACAAAAAGCAAGTGGTGTGCGGATTTTTTCACTCTCAAGCATTGTTTTGATTTCTTTGGCCTGATTTTCAACAGAAAGACAAAATTTTTCTTTGACCTCACGAAGATTACTTGTTGAGACTTGAAGATATTTATTTAGTGTAGCATGAGCACCCTCCGCCCTTGATGTAGCATGGTTTCCAAAATGTAAATACTTATCTACCCATGCAAGCACAAACTTCTCTTTGTATGGAAGCCAATTGTTTTCAATGTAATCAAGAGCTAATGACTTGTCTAGATACTCCGCTTTGAAAAGATGTCATTCCATATCAAAACTTGGTTCATCAAGGGAATAAATAACACGTGTCCAAGTTGCTAAAAAACTATCAAAAGCTTCTTTTTTATCAAAGTGCTTCTTGCATTTTGCAAGAACATTCTTTTGTATGTGCCAAATGCATAGAAGATTTGTTGTTTGCGGGAAAACTATGCCGATAGCATTCATTAATGCTAACTCTTTATCAGTAATGAGGACTTTAGGACTATTTTCGCCACCTAAAATCCTCTTAAATCTTTCCAATGCCCAAATGTAATCTTTTTCTTCCTCCCTTTGCATGAACACGATACAAGAATAAAATGAGGTATTAAAACTTGATATTCCAATGATATCAAGAAGTGGCATGTTGTATCTGTTTGTCTTGTATGTGCAGTCCATGATAAAGACATTAGAGAAATTCTTCATCAATATCACTGAGCTAGGATGTGCGAAGAATAAATGAGTCAACCGCTCATCTTTGTCGCGCTCAATGTCATAAAAGAATCCTCCTTCGCCAAGTTCCTCAAGTAAGGCTTCAAGTACTGTACGCCCCCCTAAGTCGTCTTGCTTTAACTTATATCTTGCATTATACAGGTTCCTTGAATTTTCTTGAAGAGCAGGATTACTTTGTCAAAGTGCAGTAAGAATTTCTCGTGGTGTGGATCTAGATTTTGACAATGTTCTGATGGTTTGCATCTCATTATCAGAAAATCTACGATACATAGGATGACCCGACATGTCAGTGCAATGTTCATGATTATGGGATGAATCTTTAATATCTACTTTCCAGACATGACCGTTCCTTTTTCCCCATATTTCAAATGGACAATCTATTAGTCGTGATCCCGTTGATCTTTTTCTTTGCTCCACTGAAACATGGGCACGTCGATATGTGCCTCCTCTATCACAACCGATCTTGACATAGTATTTTGCTTTGGATTTTCTAATCACTGTCACAAAACCTTGTTGTAAAGCAATCTTTCAAACACTATCTTGCAACTCTTCACAACTCGCGAAATCATTACTTAACAAGGAAAAAAAAAGCATTGGACTCGGTATTGCTCTATTCATCCATGTTTTTTGCTTTTGATACAATATCGTCAGTTACAACCAATTGCTCATCCAACTCAGTGTTATGCGAACCAGTTTCACCTAATAAATTTACAAAGGATCAAATAAATATTGTGATAAATATAAGTAATCATCTAATTTAATGCAAGAACATAAAAAAAACACTGCAAATGGTAAAAATAACAATAATAATAATAGCGACTATTTTTTGAGAAAAACTAATATCTTAAACTATTTTGAAAAAAAATTATTCATCAAGCAAAATATTGAACAAAAGCCACTTTAATTTTTAATATCCCACAATATTTAAATGCAAGAGAAAAAGTAGTGAACAAATACGAAGAAATAAATTACCGATTGCATTATCAATGGGTTGATCGGTTGCTTGATAATACTCCGAGATATCGTCAAAGCTTTTAGAATTTACAAGCTTTAATATTGCATCCAACTCGCCTATATCATGTTCATTGCTTCTATTGTCCATTGTTATTTCTAACTAATAGAATATAAAAAACAACGAATAACCTAATACGTTGCAGCAATCAGTGGAGGAAGTTTTTGTTTGTGGTGAAAGAATAACTATTGCTTTAGGTGAGATTTTATGTTGCTGCAGTGGGTGAATCTTTTGTTTGCAACAACCAATTCTAAATGACCTATAAAAAAGATTAAGAGATTTTAGGTTTTCCCCTGGGTACTACAATTGACGATGTCGTAACTTGTAAAGGTTCTTCAATACTTTTTTTTTTTTGAGAAATTACGTGTATTTTAAAGGGGCAATTTTGTCTTGCACCAATTTTTTTTATTGTTTATTATTGAGGATAATTTTGTCCTTATAACAAATTGGAATGGAGATTGGAGTGCCTTTAACTACTCTTTTTTCCAAATGGGAACCCTCATAAATACAACGGCTTTCACCGTGCTAGTACTTATGAAATGAGGTACAATCCTCCAAAAGTATGCATCGTAATAATCAAGTCTCTTGGATTCATTAATAATTTTTCATCTTGATGAATCCTTTCACTGTTAAGAGGCAAGAACAAGTCGGGGAAATGAAGCCAATAGGCTTACTTTGCACAAAGCAAAAACACATAGACCTCTCATCCCATTTTCACTATTCAAATATAGGCCTATGTGGGACCCATTAGCTTTAAAAGGTCCAAAATACCCTTACTAATACTAAAAATAGTGGTCCCCCTACTTTATTATGATATTGAAGTACTAAAGATACTGGGTTTATTTACAATCCTGTATAAGGTCCCTATGTTTTCAATTTATTTATCTTTAGTCCCCAAACTTTAAAAATGGTTTATTTTGGCCCAATAAACAACAAAAACATCAAAAAATTTTGAGAGAAATATTATACATTTTTAAAGAAATGGGAAGCCCAACCCGCTTTTATAAATTTGCATAAAACTTTTATTGCACTCGTAATTTATTTACATGCCTGTACCCGATAATATTTTGAACTCTTTTGTTGATTGTCTTAATACTTTAGAAAACTTAGATTATAATAATCATGAATTAATATTAGAATTACGAAACCAATTAATAACTAGGAGAGATAATTGAGTTAATACTTATTTTAACACACCACCTATAGCATGAGATCACCAAATATATATTAAATTTTTTTTAGTTTTAAATATATTAATAGCAACATTTTATTAAAATAGATCCTTCTAATTTTAAAAGATTAGAATATTTAGATCTAGAATATAGTTTAGCCGATAGAACCATAATATTTTTAGATAAACATAAATTTATTTGTAGATTTGATTCGAGCTTTAAACATAATATACATTCACAAAATAAACACTTAAATAGTTTAACGGATTTATTTATATCTCTAGCATCGAACTTAGAATTAGAAAACACAAAATTTTATAAAACCTTAGAATCATTAAAAGAAACTGCTTTAATAAATAGAAAAATAATAAAAAGAGGTGAAAGTAATAATTTAGATTATATTAAGCAACAGTCTGAGAAAACTTTAAGAATAGTTAAAAAATATAATAAGCTTTTCCCTACTAAAGACAAAATAATAGAGTTAAAATATAGCTTGGAAAGTAGTAAAATAGAACAATTAGAAACTGAAACAAAGAAAACTCTAAGCCAATTAATAGAAAAAATAAATAAAGTTGAAGCTCAAAATTTAAAAACAAGTAAAACTTTAAAAAATATAGAACGAATAGTTAGCGGATGAATAGTATAGAACATAGATTAGAATATAAAAGAGCCATTGAACTAGCAAATAAACACCTATATACTGAAGAAGAATTTACTACCTATCAAGGAACTAGTAATTCAGATAAATTATATCCTAAACTTTGGAATATCCAATTTGCTTTAATTTTACAAGTATTTGAAAGGCTAGACAAATTAGAAAATAAACTAGAAAAATTAAGCACTAAGATAGACACTATATCTCACGTAATTAAAGGAGATTTACAAGATAGTATAGAAGAAAGATTAGCAAATCTAGCACTAGACGAGTCTGAAAAACCTAAAAAAGAACCTAAAAAATATATATATTGGTAAAAAATGTTGAGATCATTTAGTGGTACTAGTAGAACTATAAGTGAATCAAGTAATAAAGAAAAAGATAAAGGAAAAATAAGTAACACTTTTACTAAAAGAATGTTTAGAGGATCAGAAAATCAAAGCTCAGCTAGAAAAGTAGAGTTGGGAGAAATAATAGATGTAGAAGAAATCTTAATTCATATAACAACAAGGGAATAGATAAGTTAAAACCTAAAACATTATACAAAGTAGGAAAAATAGATTGTAACACACATTTAATTAAGAAATTTAGAGACCAAGAAGTAAAAGTGACAACAAATGCTGAAAATATAAGCTTAGTAAGTTCGGAATGTATAAAGAAATTAAAACAGTTAAAACAAAAATATGTACATTTAGGATTAATTATTGTAGGAATAAAAATATTAACTAGGAAAGGAACCGGTGGAAAGGTTTTAGTTTTATTATTAGATAAAAATTGGTCGATACTAGGAGAGCAATATTCGCTAGTGTGGAAATAGATATGACTAATAATGTAGGAATATTTTTTGTAGCTCCAAATATGATGAAAAGTATTAAAGATATTAATAAAATTACTATAGGATTACAAACTAGAGGATATGAAACTTATGATGGAAATAACTTAGTGGTTTCTATAGCATTTTTAGGAAGAGTAACTAATAATAGTTTTCCTCAATATAAAATTAATATAAATGGAATAATAGATGGTTTAGCCTCAGTAGGAGTAAAAATGATATACCTTTAAATATAGATAATGGAAATTTAAATGGAGAAGAATGAAAATTAACCAAACACCTAGAAGAAAATGAGACGGTTAAGATTCCAGGAGAAAGTGTAATGTATACAAATAGTAGATGTCAAACTTCTATTAGATTTCTTAATTACCAAAAGCAAGACCCCAAAGAAAATTTAGAAGTTCTAGAAGAAGAAATTGATAATGAAACAGAAACAAACTATTTGAATATTATAGAAGAAGAAGAAGTTAGAATAACTAGTAGATTTGCAAATTGGGAAATAGTATCTGACATAGAAAACGAAGAAGATGAAGAGGAAGAAAATATAGAATAAATAGAGGAAGAAATTAGACAATTAGAAAGTCAACTTAAAAATGACTATAGGTCAAAAAATATGGAAGAAATATTAAGAAACAATTTCGAGATAAATAATTTAAGAGAATTAGTAGATGAAATGTATTTTGAAGCAATGAACTTAGATATAAATTTGGAATCAGCAGAAGAAGAATTTAAACAACATTATAATATTGATTTAGTAGATGATATATGTGCAGGAAAAGTAGAATTTAAAAATTTCTTTAAAGAAAAGAATAGTAATGAAATAACTTTTATGACAGATAGTCAAGCGAGTACTAGTAGTAATATAGGAAAAAGAACTAGAGTAGAATCAGATTATAGTGAGGTTCCAGCTAGAAATGTAGAAATGAATGGAAGACTAGAATGGAAAAACCCAACATATGAATATGGATCAACTCAACCAAATAAATATATAGGATCAAGACAACCTATAGGAAAAACCATGAGTGGTACCATGTTAGTAATTGAATTAGGAAGTCCACAAATGTGGCAAGAAGAAGTAAATATATGGGAACAATGTGTAGTAAGACATTGGGAAATAAACAAAAAGGCAGATATGGATATGTTTAACTTTTTAGAAACATGCTTAGGACCTACACCATTATCTATCTGGCAAAGTAAGAAGAAAAAGGATCCTAATAGAATTAATGAAATAAAGGCCTTAGGAAATAATCCTTATAATTTTACTAGTTTTATTAGAACTTTAATAATAGGAATAGATCTAGGAAGAGAAAATACATTCATACAAGATACGACACTTAGAAACCTAGAACAACTCACTATAACCGATATGAAATATATTGTACCTTTTAGTCAAGATTTTACAAGATTAATAGGAGAATCTAACAAAGCATTTGATGAAGAACTATGTAATGGATATTTTATGAAACTACCACAAGATTTAGGAAAAAGAATACACGAAGAATGGATAAAAAACAATGGTAATCTTACAGGATTAGGTATAGGACCTAAAGTACAATATACTTTCTTTAAACTTCAGGAATGGTATAAAGAAGAATTTATTAGAGAACAAATTAGAAAACAATCTTATGAGTTTTGTAGAAAAGCTATATACACCCCACAACAATATGGACAAACTTTATTTATGCATTAAATGGAAGTATATTAGTGGGAAACAATTATATTACTATTAGCAAACATAATTATATATTTCCAACAAATAGATATATTAAACAATCAGAGTTGACTACGAAGCGTGGTGGACATGGTAATAATGATTTAGATTTTTTCAAAGAATTAGAACAAAATAATATAGAATCTAAAACCATAGACATCCTATTAGATGAAAAATTAAGAGATATAGGAAAGGGATTAGAAGTTTTAAACCTAGAAAATGAAAGAATTCTGCATAAATTAGAAATGTTAGGATTTATAGGAGATGATTTGGCCAAAAATAAAGTAAATTATACTTTTAAACTAAAAATAAATCCCGATATAGTAATAAGAACAGAAGCTATAGAATATACTCCGGAAGATATAAAAGAATTCAAAACACAAATAAAAGAAATGTTAGAAATCGGTATTATAAGAAAAAGTGATAGTCCACATAGATCGGCAGCTTTTATAGTAAGAAATAATGCAGAAATAAAAAGAGGAAAACCTAGAATAGTGTATAATTATAAGAGACTTAATGATAATACAGAAGATGATGCTTATAAAATACCTAATAAAGATGAGTTAATTAATCTCATACAAAATAAAAAGATTTTTTCAAAATTTGATCTAAAAAGTGGATATAATCAAATTAAAATGGTAGAACAAGACAAAAAATGGACAGCATTCAGCTGTAGTGAAGGACATTTCGAGTGGAATGTTCTATCTTTTGATTTAAAAAATGCTCCAGCTACATTTCAAAGATTTATGGATAGTATACTTAAACATTTAAATTTCTGTTTAGTATATATAGATGACATTTTAGTTGCTTATGAAAATATTAAACAACACCAAGATCATTTAAAACAAGTGTTTAATTTAATAGAAGAAAATGGAATAGTAGTGTCTAAAAAGAAAATGGAACTTTTTAAGAGAAAAATAAGCTTTTTAGGTTTGAAAATAGGAAATGGACAGATTAAATTACAACCTCATTGTTGGTCCCAAGTGGCATACGAAATGGTCTAAAGGGGGGGGGGGTTGAATAGATCCTGAAGTCTTTTTCGACTTCAAAAAGATTCGTATTAAATCGTGTTGGACGCTTGAAGAGTAGGCGCTTGACTGAGCGTCTAGTGAGTTAACTTAGACTTTAAGATTTGAATACTATAACCAGATAGGTTTAAGCATTCAGTTCTTTAATCAATGTTAGCACATCATAATGAATTTTTTAGTCTTCTTTAAAAAAAAAAAAAAACTTTAGCGTCACAGGTTTTTTTATTTTGTTGCTTAGAGATTGATTTTAGTCAATTAAACACTTAACTAATTTACTTGTCTTTTTCAAGATAATGGTAGAATATAAATATAAACAATAAATCAGTAAATAAATAAGACACGAGAATTGTAAAGTTCGCTGAGTTTGTGTAATCCCAGCTACGTCCTTCTACTCCTTTCCACACAAGAGGAATTCACTAAAATGGATCACGAAGCTTCACACAGACAACTTCTACACAATAGCAAATTGATGAAAGCTTGATCTCGAGTTCCCTGATCACACAGATTTCAACTCGACTAAGATCTGCTTCTGACAATGCTTCTCTCACTCAGAAATAATGCTTTGTCTTCAACAACTTCGTCACACAGATGGAAGAGGTTGATGGGTTTTTTATCACGATTTTGTTTGATTTGAAAAGTTCAAACACTTTAGTAATATCTATTTGAAAGGTTAGGTTCTTCTATGAAGAGATAAGAGATATTGATTTGCCTGTAGAGATGTTTAAGCTCAACGAAAATTTGGCTATGGAGGATTTGAGCTTTAAAAGTTGGATATAGATTTCAACAGCATAAGTGAATAATTCTTGGTGTTTAGGTTTGAGCTGTGAATATCTATTTATAGACTTTTCTTGGGGTTTGTCCGTTGGACATAAGCGGGGCGTGAGAAGCACGAGGCGCATGACTTAGTCTTTTTCTGACATCATTGAAAATTCTGCTGTACAGAGTGGGTAGCAGACCTACTTTGAGTTGACAGCCAATGGGGAAGGCACATCCGTACCATCAATAGTCCTTATCACACATTTAATGCTCTTATCAAGTATTTAATGCATTTGAATTTATTTCCCGTTGAAAATAAATGCCCATTGATTGCATTTAATAACATATTGACTTTGGATTAACTTCAGGTGACGACAAGCGCTTAAACACGAAAGTCATCCTGAATTGATTCATAAGCGCTTGACAGCTGCTTAATGAATCTCTCATCTTCAAAGTCTTCAGACGCCGATCCTCGATTTCAGCTTGATAGACTCATCTAGAATTCTATCTTAGCTCAAGCGCTAAATACTAGTCTAAAACTGTAAAGATAAAATGCCTTAACTAAAAATTACAACTTGATAACTTTAAACGCTTATACATGTTCTAACAAAATATAAACTTACATATTTTTGGGGTCTAACATGAAACTTATCTTGTCATCATCAAAACATCTAACATGAAATTTTCTAACACTCATATAGCTCAAAAGATTTTAGATTTCCCAGATAAACTAGAAAACTTAAAACAAATACAAGCTTTTTTAGGAATATTAAATTACTCTAGAAAATTTATTCCTAAACTTAGTAAATTAGTTGGACCACTATATAAGAAAACAGGAAAATCTGGCTAGAGACATTTTAATCAGGAAGATATTAATCTAATAAGAAAAATTAAGGAAATCGTTAAGGATTTTAAGCCTTTAGAATTACCTTTAAGTACTGATTATGTCATAATAGAAGTAGATAGTTCTATAGAAGGATGGGGAGCAATATTAAAATGTAAACTTCATAAATTTTCTCCAAAAAGTGAAGAAAAAATATCAGCTTATTCCAGTGGTAACTTTAATAAAACAGGAAGTAACTAGACCAGTCTAGATTATAAAATAGCAGGAATAGTCAAAGCAATAGACCATTTTAGATTATATTTAAATAAACCTTTTACCATTAGAACAGATTGTGAAGTTGTGGTTAGATTCATAAAAAATGAAAATTCTAGAAAACAAAATAATAAAAGATGGCTAAATTTTAGAAATGCAATAGAAGATAATGGATATAAAGTAGAATTTGAACATATTAAAGGATCAAACAATAGTATAGAAGATTTATTAAGCAGACAATAACTTTAATTCTGGGTAACAGATCATGGCCTCCAACAACTAAGACAACCAACAAACAGGACCTCCCTCTGTAGCTTACAACCAAATAGTCCGAAGACGAGCTTTCAGGCCTAACTTTCAACAAAATAGCCAGAATAGACCAACATTCACAATAGAAACTCAGTTTTTCAATCCAGCTACACAAAGCGTTTTCCCTAGACCAGTTTTAAAAACCTTTGACAAAATAGCACTTCTAGTTAGACATAATTTCAAGCTCCCAAAAGATACCCCTCATATAACTGAAGATTAGAGTATTTTACTCAATGCTCTATGGGAAGCTCATCCTTCAGCCGGAAAATTAACAGCATTAAACGCACTTTGTTATTATTTTGAAAAAGTAAACTTTCCAATAGACGAAGCGGCATTTTATCTTGTTATTAGAGAAGATCCAATGGGAATCTTTGAAGACTATAAACGAGCATTACAAAGTATTCGAAAGGTAGCAAAGGGATACTTAGAGCCCTTTAAACATTTTCATGAAGCAGTAACAACGGCAAAAAGACTTCTAGGCCCAAATTTTTACATTCAGCCCAATGCCGAAAACGCCAAGCCTAAAATACTTTCAAAGGGAAAGCAACCTATAAGCCCAGATGTAGAATCACTCGAAGATGACCTAGAAACCATAACCAAACAGTTTATCAATCTTAACTAATTTTATCAAGACCTTTTAGCCCAACATCAAAAGTTATCAGCCCATTTAATAAACCCGAGACAAAATGATGTTCCCAAGGAGATTAAAGATAAATCCTATCAATTTTTGTCCGCTCGAACTTTTTATAACCCTTGCCAAACAGTTTTAGCTTTACTTGAAGAAATTCAGAATTTAATCTGGAAGAAAGCAGAAGAAAGTTTTTACTCAAAGATGTTAAAGGTAACCCAAATTGTTATCAACCAGCAGATAGAAGGAATAGTTTCAAAAACTCGCCTACTACAATGGAAAGGAGAACCAATTCACCATGAAGGATCACTAAAATTCTACACACTTAAATACTTTTCATGGCCTAATGTTCAAATAGACGCATCAGTTTTTAGAGAAGGATGGATAGATGATAATTTTATCAGCATTCAACGGTTATTAGACTATGGTTTTGTATCAAAAATATTTGTATCATATCCAGTACAAGTGACACATCTAGGACGACATATTTCAGATACGGTGAGTTTCCTATTCGCGCAAAGAGCAGAAAGTCTTAAGCTTGATATAGTTTCTTTACCTCCAGTTTGGAATACTACAGGGGTAGGAATAGGACATTCATTTATTTCAATAACCGAGAATTATGAAAAATGGGAACCAATGTCAAAATTGTGGAATTTCCCTGAAGCCATTAATCCCTTAGCAAACATAGAAGAGCTCAAATTAGCTTTGGAAATACAGAGGAAAACGCAGCAACATTACATGATGTCCAATTCAAATTCGGACCTCAAGCCTATTTTCCAGGCACCTCATTACAACATATTTATTCCAGCAAAGACAAAATGCAAGCATCGCATTACAACACTAGGAAAAAGAACAATGACTAGTGTGGAGTATCAACCAGTATATGATCCAAATTTAGAGTATAATCCAGATCCAGAAGGAACCAGCCGAGATGCATACTAGAAGACAAAGCTTCAAAGGTTTTAGCAATAATTCATCATCTACAACAACAAGGAACAATAATTCAGTGGAAGAAATTTCAACACACAGACAAAGCATTAAATTCGGAAGTATCAATTATTGTACTTTTACCGTTTACTTTATTTTATTTTGGCCGCATGTGACATTATTAGTAATTACTGTTCATCTTTACCACCTTTGACAGAGATTTTTACTATTTGAATACTATTTGTAGTACAATAATTGCAGGCCTTGTATAGCTTTACCTGCAACCTGTTTTGGAATCCAAATTTGAATTTCATTTTGTTGTAATTTTCTTTCATGTCCGGAGTCTATATAAGGACTCCTTCCCTCATTGTAAAAACTCGCACCTTAACACTCTCCAAGCCACACTTCTTGGTTGCTAGAGAGTCTCTCACTTTTCTTGTAATAAAATATCTACTTTGTGTGCACAAATCTTTTGTAAGTTTTTATACTTTATTAATATGCATAGCGAGTAGTTTACCCCTAGGGACGAGATTCTCTTACTATTTAAAAATGTTATAATTCTCTTATGTTCAAAAAATACAAAAACATTAAAAAAACCGAAAACACAAAAACATTAAAAATACTAAAAATGATGATGAACAATAGTAACATTCTACTCTTTCATTGTCCCAAAAAAATGTTTCCGCTGTACAAATCATTGTTTTCAATAATATCTAATACTGCTTTGGGAAGATTTTGTTTTCCTTCTCGGTGTTACCGGTCGGGAGACAAAATGTGTGGGATAATTCCCCCAATCGTGCAAGTAATTTGGTATCAGAGCCTAAGTATTCTGAGCATGCTTTGTGGTCACAGTTTAGTCTAATCTTCCACATCAAAAAGGTTTTCTCGAGTTATTTATCAGAGATGGGTTCCTGAGTTTAAAATTTTGAATGAATTAAGTTTATATTTTAAATTTCAAAAGAGTAAGATAGATACTTTACTTCTTTCCAACATAAATCTTCGTTGATGAAGCAATCGGATTCTCGAAGCAACCCTTTTACTTGAGAATGATAAAATATGAGTTTTAATTCATAATCTGAAAGCAGTAACCCTGAAGTTCCCTTTGTAATTAATCTTTGTAATTATTGTTTAATTATGCTAATTACTTTTGTAATTTTTGTAATTTAATTTATGTCGTTTTTATATTTTCGGACTAAATAAACCAAACCTAAAGATTAAAGGACTAAAGGTATCATCTTTAAGAAGTAGGGACTTGGTTTGCAAATATTTAGGGAGGCACTTTTCTCAAAAGGATAGTTTGAACATTTGTTACTTATTTAGCCGCAAAAAATAAAAAATAAAAAGAAAAAAAACATAACAGGTCTATGGGTTTGCACCCCTATGTGCAAATGAGGCCCTTTTTTGCCAATTTCCCGGGAGGTCTCTATTCATTTACAAATATTACACTACAGTACATACGAGATCATGAAACATAAAACCTCCCCAAAGGAACGAACTGGGGCATTACATTTACACCCTAAATATTGTTAGATTTTAGAAATACTATAAAGTAATCAGGTCAGGTGTGTTTGTCCATGGGTGCTTCAGAATCATCCCTTACGACCTCCCAGGTAAACCCTACTCCCTATGTTCAATTTCTTAACTACAAATTGCTTCAATCTCTAATATCCCTTATATTCTTAACTTCCTTTGATTAATTATTCATTCCACTCATTTGCAATTTCTTGTGATATATATATATATATATATATATATAAATATTGTTTTTGTATATATTTATGTATTTTTGTATGTCCACGAGAAGAGTCCCGAGAATGGGATCACCACAGTGTCGGAGCGTACACAGGGTGCAGACCCCATTTTACAGAGTCTTCAATCCCTCAAAATTGTGAGCTTTCACTCACCATTTTTATGCATTACTCTATTTTTCCAATTTCTGTCCATTGATTAATCTAAATAAATTGTTATGTATGTGTATGTGTGTGTGAACAGACGAAGCCAATACTGACATCGGCCCCTGCTGATAGTAGCTTGACGGATATCCTCGTACGGAAACCATTTTCTTCCTCCACTTCTGGTATTCTTTTCAATAGTAGTTTCCATCCCCCCACCCCTCATTTTTGTCTCTTTTCTGTGTATGTTCTTAATTGAACATGAATTAATGAATAGTCATGGCTCGTTTATAGAGCAGCATTTTCAAACGCAGCGGTAGCTAAGTGGTATTAGGTGTAAATTGCATGAGATTTTGTTCTACTTCTACATGGAAATATTAGAAACTTTATCCAAGTTACAATGATGAAAGTTACATACTACTAACATATAATTTTCTGACATTAAAGGCTGTCAATTAGAATTCAAAGGTTTATTGCTTTTATAGTAATAGTAGGACTTGTCTCTATTGCACCCAATCATAAAGGGCCTTTGAATGCATTTATGTTGTTTCTGATTATTTTTTTTCATTTTCCCTTTTTAACTTTTAAGGCCTACCTATTTGTTTAATTTCTTTCTCCCCTTTAAGCTTTCTGTTACGCACAAACTTCCAACCCAACCCATATTGTGAGGATGCATCCTTGGCATGCCCATGTTTTCGAAAAGTTGTGATGGATAAAAATTATTCTTGTTGCTTCAGCTGTCTGTTTGGAGCAGAAGAAGTTTTCAAAGGTTAGAAGTCAATTAATTCTTTCTCAATTCTGAGTAGCTTCTTGAGGAGACTAGTATTCATTGAGTAGAGTACGTATAGACTGTTGTCTTAGGAAGGTGCTTGATGCAAATCACTTGTTCATTGCTTAAAGAGAACTAGTTAAAGAGGACTATGTTGCAAAGATACATGGTGTAATCTGTCCGGGCAAATTCTGAAGTCTACCAAAATTATTTGGTGAAAGTTGTTGTATAAACTGGTTCTTTGCAAGTGGATGCAAAACTGTTTTGACTAAGATTAATGGGGAGTATGTCTGAGATACTGTAGTTTCGGAGGACAATGTCGTGGCAATTTCAAATACTTGTCTCTTCAGGTATGTGTAAGCTTTGGATTTTGGAAGCATCTCTTGTTTATAATTGTTAGTTCCAAATAACTTTAAAGGATTTCAAATTCCATCTAATGTCAAAGATTCCATAGTTGTGCTGCATCTTGATGAGAGACCACAGGAGGGATGACATGGTTGGGAAATGAGGCCTGTGAAAATTGGATTTTTTAGCAAAGTCGTTAAAACAATTTACTTCCTAGTATTATGATATTTGATTGGACTCAAGTGTTGAAAGTTTTTAACGTTAAATCATTAAAATTAGAGAGAGGTTTCTCTTACATCTTACTACCCTCAAAACTGCAATTTTACCAAAAACCACCAACTGAAAACCCACTTTTACTGTCCACAATCCAGGATCTAGCAGATCATGTACCAGGGTGAAGTTAAGCTTGGAATGCTGTTTAATATTTATATATTATTTGTAAATCTATGTATTTCAACAATAAAAGCCCGGCACACTTTTTGTTATTAATTAATGACATAATTTGTTTAAAGTATATAATGTAAATGGTTCTCAAAGTTGTCAAAAATCTGGAAAATTTGCTGCTGTATGCCAAGTAGACATGTAATATATAGTGCATCATGAGAAAATTGGACTGTTGTAACTTTCAGTTTCATTTGTACCAAAGTAAAGTTCTTCTCTCGTTTCATTTCGGATGTTATTTTTTTCTCGTGTAAATAACCCCAATAAGTCAGGTTGTCTGCTTTGATTTCTTGTTATGTTTGGACTAGGTACTGTAGATCCTAATGTGCTACTGGATCTCTTCTCAATATATCGTGACTGGCAAGAGGAGAAGGCCCAAAAAATAAGTAAAAGACAGGTTGGCCTCTTATCACATATTTTAATGTGTCCTGTTCAGGGGTTTGGCAAGAACCAAACAGTAGGATAGGACTGAGCAAATCAACGCAGAATCTTAGGAATTTATATCACACTAATCATTTTCGCATTATGTGTTTTAAGTTCATTATTGCATTATATCTATTCACAGGGCATGCATTTATGTCTATATCTAAATGAAGCTCACATCAAAACATTGAAAGGGAAAGTTATGTTTAAGGGCATAGGAACTCTAAAAATTATAAAGAGCACAATAATTTGTACATATTCAAAGCGAAGGGACTTCTAATATGTACAATCATTAAAATGACAATATAAATAGAACAACACAGCAACTTTTATATATTTCGAGGTAAGAAATTTACATTTTATATTTAAGTGGAAAAAGTGATCTTTAAAGGATATAAACTTGTACAACATATTGAAACTACATACCGGGAGATTTCATAATTGCATGATTTGTCAAAATGCCAAGTTTATATAGAACTATATATATAGCACTACGACTTGAACAATTAAATATTTTTATTATTTTCATATGACAAAATTTTTAGCTAGATTTGAAGTGTAACATGCAAATACTCAACTTACCAAGTAACCTATGGGTTATTTATGCTAAACATAAATGAAAGTATCATGTTCTATTACTAAAAAATAAATATATGGAATTTTAGCTGATAAAATATGAATATGTTTGGAAAACCTTCATAAAAAACTTAACACTTAAATAAACTCAACTCATAATATTCAGATAGCTACTAATTTCTTTATCCAAAATTTAAAAAGTTACTAATTTACTCTGCCATAATCAATAATATATTAGAAAATGTGTTATCTATTTACACAGAAATTTATGAAATCAACATTTGTACCTAAATTATTATGGTCTGGAATTTTCTTTTCACTCCTTCCTCGCTTTTTCAACAATGGGGCAAAAAATACACTTGGAAAAAAAAATCGGATTTAAATTAAAGTTTCACACAATTAGAATTAAAGAAGATACACTTTATTGTAGAAAATTGTTTTAATCAATAATGGACTTTAATGGTCCCTTATTAATGAATATGCAAAAGTTATTGTTCTCTTTATGATGCACAAAGATCCTAGTCCCTCGAGCCTAAATTTACCAAATTGGAATGATCACTATTAAGGCATGGATCTAGTAACAATCTACTAGTATATTTAAAGGAGCTGCAACATGTGCCTTATGCTAGAAACAGAGGCTCTTAACCATCTTCGGGTCATTTGGGTGTTCATTTTGCACTTACAGAGTCTTATGAAGAATAGTAGTGCTACTCTGGAGTCGAGGAATTGAAAGAAAGATTTATATGTTTAGCTTATCACATCAGCATGCTGGTTGACCTCTATCATCTTCCTAAAAACTTAACCTCTTGATTCTTTGATTTGGTTATATCTCATGTGAAATTAAGTAAGAGTGGCTTATGATCTAACCTTGAAAAGTGAAGTATTTGTTAGGATTTGACAGGTCTATTCTGAATGTATTGCATCCATTTCTCAAATAAATCTGTTAATCAATTAAATTTGTGACCATGATGATCTTGTTCGAAATTCTGATGATAAATGTTTTAAAGTTAAGCTTGATTTTCTGCAGAACGTCATAGCTTGAAATTAATGTTTTCTTGTTTGCTTGTCAGCCTTTGCTTATCTTTCGAGTGGGAAACATATGTATGCATTTGCTTTACACGCTTAGTTCGATATGCAGGAAGATATTGAAAACAAAATAGAAGTTGCCGATGCTTTGGCTGTCAAGCTTCTCCAGCGTTTCAATTACTCGGCATCAGCAATGAAGACCACCTCTAACCATCTTTCGGAAGGTACCTAATGCATCCTAGATCTATGGGAAATTTAAATGGAGCCTTTTTGTTTTTGCATGATAGGGGTTATTATAAGCTATTATATCCGTTGTACCTATGCAGTTTATCATGGTGATAAATAAAGTTGAAAGCTATAAAAAAACTACTGGCTCAGTTGCATTCTGAATATATATTTTTGATTTCCAGCTATCTTATTGAATACAATGTAAAAGGATCATATTTATGATAACACAAGCCTATGATTTGATCTTTTTGGAATTTCGAAATGATTAGTGCCTTTAATGGCATTATGTAAGAGATCCACTGTATATGGCATATAATCTTGAAAAAGGTTATTGATACTCTGCAGAAAAAGACAGAGTTGTTCATATATTGCTTTCAGTGGAGCCTCCACAGTAATTATATTCTAATTGTGTTCATGTTCGAATTGCACAGTCCATTCGTTGCAAGTGGAACTTGGAGAGTTGAAAGGAAGATTAACTGAGGTGATTAGCAATTGTGATGCATTATGTAAGAGAATTGCTACTGAAGGACCAGAATCACTGCAATCTTCTTTTAGCTCATTTGCGGCAGATTCCACTGATCAAAAGACCATCTCTGACTTGCCTTCAACAGCAGCAGCCTCCACTGATGAA
Source organism: Buddleja alternifolia (assembly GCA_019426215.1). Classification (NCBI taxonomy): domain Eukaryota; kingdom Viridiplantae; phylum Streptophyta; class Magnoliopsida; order Lamiales; family Scrophulariaceae; genus Buddleja; species Buddleja alternifolia. Next base: position 24,255,743 of record CM033393.1, on the reverse strand, counting down.
AGGACCATAACTGTCTTACCATCTTGTGTTTCAACTGCTGAGGAGGATCAGTTACCCCAGCAGGCAAGTTAGTGTTGTTTTTTGGCCATCTTTTTTCCTTTGCTTTTCATACTTGGTTTTTTTGTACGTTCTCCAAATAGAGCAATTAGGTTGAGTTAGAAGCTTGCCATGCTAAAGACGACTTGATCATGCGCCCCCATATTGTATTTGATTTGGGCGAAGTTCGGCAGCACATATTTATAGTTTATATCTCTTGTATTGACAGCAGACTATTGTAATCAAACTGATACTGAGGAATGATCTCCTATTAATTGCCAAGTTTGGGAAAGGATATTTGGATAGTTGCCATTAGTTTATTGCAGATCTAATTGTTTCCTTGGATTTTTGTTCAAAAAGTAACCACAGCTTGTTTGAAGCTCAAAGCTAGACAGCTGAACCCCACACAGGGACAGAGCTTATTAACTGAATGGAAGCTCCATCCACCGACTATCATAATCTCCTCCTCCTCCTATTCACACATGCATTTATTTCAACACTCTGTATCAATGAAATTGAATCATATATCACTGAACAACTACAGTAAATGTGAATCTCATTTCAGTAGAAGAATTAAACAAAATGTCCAGCAACTACAACGCATACAGTAAGTAACATCACAATTTTAAAACCAAAAACACTGCACTCCGCCTCTATAAAACCATCCACTTTCATCAACAACTGAAATAAAGGAAAATAGCAGTGATAATAAAACTCGTCAAAATGTAATCAAGGCTGCTGCTGTGCATCCATATAGCCGGCATTAACAAGCACTTTCTCCCTCTTGGCCAATTCAATATCTTCATCCACCATCATCTTCACCAGCTGCTCAAACCCCACCTTGGGCTTCCAACCCAGTACTTTCTTTGCCTTGCTTGCATCCCCTTTCAGATTATCCACCTCCGTTGGCCTCAAATACCGCTTATCGATCACCACATGATCATTCCAGTTCAAACCGACGTACCCAAACGCCACCGCCAAGAACTCCTCCACCGTATGGGACTCCTCCGTCGCCACAACATAATCATCCGCCTTCTCCTGCTGCAGCATCAACCACATTGCCTCCACATAGTCGCCTGCAAAACCCCAATCCCTAGAAGCTTGCAAATTCCCCAAGAACAGCTTGCTCTGGAGCCCGATCTTGATCCGACCCACAGCCCTGGTGATCTTCCGGGTCACGAAATTCTCCCCTCTTCGAGGGGACTCGTGGTTGAACAAAATGCCATTGCAGGCGAAAATGCCGTAGGCCTCGCGGTAATTGACGGTGTACCAATGGGCGGCGCACTTGGAGGCGGCGTAAGGGGAGCGGGGGTGGAAGGGAGTGTTTTCGGATTGGGGCGGGGGGGTGGATCCGAACATCTCGGAAGAGCCGGCCTGGTAGTATTTGATGTGGGAGCGGCCGGAGGAGGAGATATGGGAGCGGACGGCCTCGAGGAGGCGGAGGGCGCCGGTGGCGACGACGTCGGCGGTGTAGTCGGGGATCTCGAAGGAGACGGCGACGTGGGATTGTGCGGCGAGGTTGTAGACCTCGTCGGGGAGGATGATGTCGAGCCAGCGGCGGAGGGAGGAGGCGTCGGTGAGATCGGCGTAGTGGAGCTTCATGTGGGCTTTGTGGACATTGTGGGGGTCGATGTAGATGTGGTTGATGCGCTGTGTGTTGAAGTTTGATGATCGACGGATCAGGCCGTGCACCTCGTACCCTTTATTCAGTAACAACTCCGTCAGGTAAGACCCGTCTTGGCCTGTGATACCAGTGATCAGTGCCACTTTTTGACTGCTGCCCGATTCAGATCTGACTGTGGCCGACTCGTCGTTGTTTATACTGTTTGCCATTGCGAAAATATAATGGAGGGGTGTAAGAGAAGAAGATGTATAGTTAGTTGATGATGGCAAATGGGAGAGAAATGGAAACTGCAAATTTATTGACGGGAGGGAGTGCCGCCCCTCCCAACAACTTGTTATACTCAAATAATTAAAATTATTATTGTTACTTCAAAAATGATCTCTATGCCCTATAAAAATTAGAGATAATAGCATTTATAGTCCTCCATCTTTTCAGTTTGTATCACTTAAGTCTCTCAGGTAATATTTGTTCCACTTAAGTCCCTCATGTCCTTATTTCCGTGTCATTTTAGTCCCTTCAAGATTTTAATGAAAAATGTTATTTCAAACAAGTCCTCAAACTTTTGATTACTATCAAATATAGTCCAAAAAAGAGAAATAATCCTGAAGTGCCCTAATTTAAGCAAAAGAAGGATCCTGCTTGAAGAATGGTATCAGCGCCTAGGTTTATTGATGAAATATTCAAATTGGTTACATAAGATTAAGTCTACCCCTAAGTGAGGAGAGTTAAACAAGAATGGAATTGCCCGAATGGTCAATTTATAAAGAAAACGAGGAGTATTTCCAGACACTGGAAAAACAAAGAGGAAAAAGGATTGATAAATTAATCCAACGGCATAGCATAAAAAACTTTCTTATGAAATCAAGGAAACGATTGTTAGAGCACAGACGAGAACACCTGTAGCAGAATTACCAGCATCGATCCGATACTATGAAAGGAAATTTACCATGAATGATAAATTTCAAGGCAATGTTGCGAGGGATTTACAACTCACTGAGATCCAAGGCAAATGGCCCGGGACAGCAAATAAAGGTAACCCTTAATTTTAACGAATTGGAAAGAGATTGAACCAAATACATCTAAGATTTCTAAAGATCTTAGAGAAATTCAAAAGACAATTGAAGATTACGGTCATAAGCTAGGACATCTACCTATGAAAGTCGAAACCTTGAACCAAAAATTTGAGGAAATCCTCAAGATTCTTCCAGATCTAAATAGATCTATAATAGATATAAAGACAATTGTCCTAGATCTGAAAGAAAGACAAGGTATCACCGGTACGTCCAAATTAAAAAAGGATAGAATCGGCGATGCACTTGGATGAGTACCTCTTCTACATCAGAAGGGAAAGACTAAAGAAATACCAAAGCCTAAGATGCATGATGAACTACTCATTGATATCCTTAGAAGTATTAACTAATATGGATATATCAAGAGTAGATCCGTCTGATCTACAAGAATTAGCTGAGTCCTTTTCACAATTAAATGTTGTGGACCTGGCTCATATAAAAACCCATGAATTAGCACTGGGATTACCAGCGCTGGAAGAAAGTTCTGCATCTAATAATCCTCCACAGGGTGAACCGATGCGAGAAAGTGAAGATTTGCATACAAATGCAGAACCCGCTCTTAGAGGGGTAACGTTTAGAGCAAATCCTGCAAGAAATCCAAACAGGATACCAGAAAATACCCCATGGGCAAGGACGATATCACAATCCTTGAATCCATATGGTACTATCCTTAATTTGGATATAAAAGATTTCAGAAACATCGAGAAATTAATCGATGAATGGGTAGCCTCTATGAAAATAGTCGCTACTACATTGGAACTAGACAAAGAAAACTTCATTAGATTAATGGAGTTAAGCTTAGAAGGATCTGTGAAGGTAGGATGGGAACGTATCCTAGCAGAATCTAAGCAAGAGGTTTTAGCCAGAGAATCTAAAAACACTATTGCAGATAGATTCGGAAGGATAACCAAATTAAATTTTATCGGAGATGGATACTTCGGTGAAAATAATGCAAAAAGAACCAGAGAGTACATCCAGGCACTCTATGGTTTTGAATTAAGAAATATTGGTGCCATTGATGAATACATCTATTGGTTTCGAAAATATTTCTTTCATGCAAATGTAAGTGCAGAAATTGCTGCACCTATGTTCTTCGCCAAAATTTGCAGTCATTGGAGAGAAATGTTAATTCATTCTTACAAGGTCCTGGAAGGACAGGTTGATACGGTTGCTAGACGAATGTCTTTCTTAAAAGACAAACTAAAGGACTGGTGTCAACAAGCCGCTGTTCAGAAGAACATGAAAAAACTAAGAGGAAAAATGAAGAAAACCCCTCTTTGTTGTGATAATAATGATTTTCCAACAATACTTGGAGAGTAAATTGAGCAGAGGAAGAAGAGAAAGTAGTTTGCTCGCTCTAATAACATCAGTAATAAAAGGCGATCTTCTTTTAGACGAAAGTCTTGGTGGTCTAAATCTAAAGCCCGATCTTATAAATCTGGCCGGAGAACTGGACCAACTGGGGTGTCTTCCCAAGGATCTCGGATATCCGATGGAAAGAAACCTATTAGACGAACTTTCAAAAGGGCTCACACTCGAACAAATGAAAGTTTCAAAGATTATAACTGCTGGACATGTGGAGCTCGTGGCCACATTTCACCAGATTGTCCACAAAAAAGTGGTGAATTAAAACAATTTGAAGCCACTAATGACATACTGGATGTAGTTTTTTACGGAGATTTGGTACCATTTTACCAATTCGAAAGTATTCCCTCAGATGAAAGTGTATATGAGGAAGAGATAGAAAGTGATTCAGATGAATCTACAACCGATCCAAAATAAGCTTAATTTCAGGAAAAATTAAAAAATGCTTAGAATTCCTATTTATACAGTTCAACAACTCAGAACTGTTATCTCTGATTTCAGAGAAAAAATAGAAAGAAGCAGAGTCATAATAGAACATTATGAAGCTACTATTCAGCTATTAGGCGAAACGCCTCTTCGTTTAAGAAAGATAATTGAGCATGAAACTAAGATTCAAATCTAGTTAGAAAATGTTCGTACTCTAGATGGACTCATTGAGAGGATGACTAGAGATAATCATTCTATATATCAAGAACAAAGCAATCCTTTCTAATGGATTACTCCAACGAAGGGGATAGGCTCCAAACATCGGACAACCTAGCAGGATTCTTTTCCAAAGCATCGGTCTCAGACAAGACTATGGAAAAGATAATGAAGCAGGACTCTAACCTGAAGAAATATGATGGGTTTAGGGTTAGCGGAGTCAGCCGAATCTTAAACCAGATTGGTTTAAATCAAAGGCGACATAACATCTAATACAAAGTAAGTTCTGGGGAATTTTCCTATGGAATTAACAGGAAATGTAATGGATATGCAACTAATTCCTAAAGAAGAAATTCTGGAGGAATTAAGTAAGCTCAAAGAGGAAGTAACTTTTACTATGAAATGGATCCATATAGGGACCATTGAAGTAGTAATTAAAGCAACTTTCAAAGAAGGTGTTAATTCTCCGTTACATTTATCTATAATGGACAAGAGAATTAATAATCTAAGATATGGTTGTCTTGGTACAATGGTAGGGAATTTATATGCAGGCAAACTTATGTTTGATATTCATCCAAGAATTGCATATAACCTAGTTGACCAAGATTTCAGCTGAGTCTTAACCCTTCACCAAGATTTTAAAAGAACTGATTTTATTAAAGAAGGGAACAGACCATATTCTATAACATATAGAATTGCTTATGCGCTTTCCAATACACACCATTCTGATTTGTTTATTCGGAAAGAGTATATTGAAATTCCAAGAATTTTCAAGGAATTTGCTAAGGTAATGGCACCCGATCCCATTCAGATACCAAGAATAGGTGGTGTTGATATCTTAATTCGTGACCATCCAGTCTTAGATCGCTCAATGAGCTCTAGAACAGATTTTAATAGCAGAATGTCCTTTTCAGAAGAAAGGATTAGGAGCTTAAAAGGAAAAGAATTAATAGAAGATTCAACTCCTCAAGCTATTCGGGTAGATAATGTAAAGATTAGATGCCCTGAAGGATAGAAGGAAGTGCAAGTTTTATTTGATATTACAAAGAAAGATAGTTACTTTCCTTGTGATGATCTATATCACTTGCAACAATCTACTAATGGCAAATACGAATGTATGCTAGAATTAGCAGGATATGAAGTATTTGTTACAGGATTAGCAGGACGAAACTAAGGAATTGTTACCTTGGGATTAAGCTTTCTTGAGGAACATAAACCTTTGGGAAGAAAAGGAAAAGGTATGGAATTTAGCTTGGATGGACATATAATTCAAGTTGAGTAAATGACTAGCCCTTTTTCAATATACATATCTGTAGGTATGTTATATGAACAATATAAGTCAGAATATTTTGCAGCTTATATAGATTCAGAATCAGGAATTTGTACAACAAAACCTGGTGTTTTTCCTAGCAACGCTATTGAATCACTACCTATTATTGCAGGAAGGGATTTCTCTCAAAAAATCCTTCTTCTCAATAAAGGAATATGAGAAGCAAATATCATGATTGGAGGAGTCGGGGGTACCCCTTGGTACAAGGTAAAATTGCCACCCGTGTATTTTCATGGTACAGACGCAGATATTCTACTGGGTAATAACTTTATTCAAACCTTTGCAAGATATGTGCAAGATAATCACCAGAACTTGTTAATATTTACTACAAGTTGTGGTAATAATATACAAGTTATGCGATTAGCAAAAGCGTTTAATCGAATACTGCCTATTAATTTTCGCAGCAAACGTGGTGATTTTATGGCCGATTCCAAATTAACCCATCCTAAAATGAAGGATAAAAGGAGATTTGGAAAAGCTCTCTTGCCTTTTAGACTACATGGTCTAATTGAAAGTGAGAACTGAGAACACACACTGTTATGAAAATTCTAAAAAAGAAATACAGCTTCTTAAGAATGAATTACAGAACAAGTCCATTGATAACATTGACGAAGAAAGTTTACTTTCTCTTGAAGATGTTAAGAGACTAATTCAAAGGAACTTTAATGAGAATCCTTTGGCTTGGTGGGATAAAAACAAGATCGAAGCTACTCTGAAAGTAAAAGAACAATGTAAGTATGAGTACGTTCGATACAAGTCAATCCAGATGAATATGGAGGATAAAAAGGATATGCAAACAATCATAAAAGAGCATATCGATCTTAAACTCATAGAACCTGGAGTCTCTGCTTATAGTAGCCCTGGGTTTCTAGTAAGAAACTATGGTGAGGTAAAACAAGGAAAAGCAAGATTAGTAATAAACTATCAGGGTATCAATAAGATACTTGAATTTGATGGTTATTATATTCTCAGTAGAGAACACTTAATTGAATGCATTAAAGATGCTAAAATGTTTTCAAAGTTTGATTGTAAATCTAGTTTCTATCAGATCAAGATGGAAAAGGAGTCTAGAAAATATACGACATTTTCTATTCCACAAGGTCAATATATCTGGAATGTCCTTCCAATGGGATTAGCCAACGCACCCCAGATATATCAAAGAAAGATGGATAATCTGTTTAAAGATTATTTCGAGTTTATGTTTGTCTATATTGACGACGTATTAATTGTATCTAGAAATATGAAAAAACATATTAAACATCTTGAAATATTTTCTAATGCATGTTTTAATGAAGGATTATTACTTTCAGAAAAGAAAGCAATAATTGGTGTTAATAAGATCGAATTTCTTGGAATCCTATCGACGAAACAGGTATAGAACTCCAGGAACATATTGTGGAAAAAATATGCAATTTTCCTGATGTTCTGAAAGATAAAAAACAGCTTCAAAGCTTTTTGGGAGTTGTTAACTTTGCAGGTATCTTCATCAAAGACCTGGCAAAATATAGGAAAGATTTCTGACCTCTTTTAAAAGAAACGGAAAGCACAAAATGGAAGTGGAAAGAAATTCACACCCAGAGAATTCATGAGTTAAAACAAGTTTGCAATAACTTGCCTAAACTCACAATACCACAAGACAATGATGACTTGATAGTCTACACAGATGCCAACAATTATAGATGGGCAGCAGTGCTCATGAAAAGAACAACTACATGGGAAAAACCTTGTAGATACACAGGTGGATTGTTCATGGAACAACAAGCCAAAGTTTGGCATATAAACGAGAAATAATTCTTTGCTGTTTGGAAGGCATTTAAAAAACGGCCTTTATTTCTATTAGCAAAAGAATTTACTTTAAAAATTGATAATATGAATGTCAAAGCTTTTTTGAAAAATAAACTTGAATCAAAAATAGAAAAGGCATGTATTCTCAGATGGCAAGCTGAATGTCAAATCTCATGAGAATGTTCTTGCAGATTTCCTAACAAGGGATGGAAATGTCTAAGGCCAATTCCATCATCAAGAGATATAGGCATCTTAGGGAAAACCTTGAGGAGCGTAATGTGCAATTTGGAAAGCTCTCAGCAAATGCTGAAGTGGCCGGACAAGTTCAACGAGTTGATCTGGACACAGTCCAGGAAATAATCAAGGGAGCTACGTATGCCATGACTATGTTATGGAATACATTACAAGGACCAATTCAAAAGGCATCATCTTCAGTGATGACTCGAGAATTGAGAGAGCAGGACTCTACACCTGCGTTTAGAGAACGGGGCTCTATACCCGGAGCGGTGGATTCAAATACCACTTGCACAAGTCCATTCTCAGACTCTGGGAAAAAGGAAACAATTGAACAATCGGAAGGGCAACCTCCTATTACTTTAAGTTAACCTACCACCTCTGGGGTTAAAAAGGGAGAATTAATCTTAGGCCACAGACAGACACTTCTAAGGTTAATACTAACCTAATTAATTTACATTGGCAGGGTTATCAGCGTTCTTGGGGTATGTTAATGTCAAGACAAGGAATAAATCCTAATAAGTCATTGGTAGAAATATCAGGGAAATATCCTAGGATTTGGATGCTTGAAGGTTCAAAACCCAAAGAAGTCTGAGAAGGGTATGATTTTGGGGCATTAGCTTCAATCCATACTATGTCACCAGGTTTTCCGGAAATATCTAAACTTCCGGATTAGATTTCCAGTGTCGTGTATGATTCATGGCAAAATAACCAACACCTCAAAAGGGGTGATATTCTGGAGCTGAAGTTTATTTCGGCAGCACCAGAAATTGCAGAAAAAAGGTCTCATCCAGCTTTTCATTTTATTAAGTTACAGAGACCGGATATGACAGCCTACAACAGAGTGAAGGTTGCAACAGGAGAAGCTCCATTGGTCAGTACTATCAACAAAGATGATATTTCCACCAGAAGAGAATGGGGGATGTGGGTTTGTCTTATAGAGACGGACAAAGTCAAGTATCCATTCAAGATATTCACAAATTCGGCGAATGGATCATTCTTGTTAAACTCCATGACAGGAAAAGTACTGAATTCGCAGAGAAGCTCTTTGAACAAAAGAGGACGCTAATCTGGGAAAACAAGTTACCAGCAACTGAGGCAACCAGGAAGAAGGCCTGCAACATGATGCATGTTGATCTATGGCACAACAGGGAATGTTCAAATTTCAAGAGAAACCCCTATTCGGTACAAGAATACGGGTTACTAAGACAAAACCCGAATCCGACAAGGATAAGGGTTAAAGGAAAGTTTAACCCAAGGGTTTCCCCAAACCCCGGTAAAATTATGTAAACGACAAAGGCCTGAATAGTCAGGCGCAATAAGTAAAGGAATCAATCATGTGATTGATTAAGTGGAAAACAGCTGTAAAAGCAAACAGCTGTAAAAGCAAACAGGCGTGACAGACAAAGTGGCAAACACAGGGACCCACGCACATTATTAAAGATAGACGTATACAATGACGTCTAAAGATTAAAGAGGTCTTGGAATCCGACTTTGAAATCCGAAACCAAGGTCTATAAGAAGAGAAGATGGAAGCAGATGGAGATCATCAGAAATTTCCTCCAACTCTTTCATAAACAATTATTCATAGAAAAATTGTAATCTTTCTTCTTTAAGTTTTAAGTTTTACTTAAACGAGTGTATGGGGATTTCCCCAATAGTAGTCCTCTCATGAGAGGCTAAGAGTTTCTCCTCCAATAGCGGAGTAGAATAATATTATGTAATTTCAATTTGTATTTCATCAATAAAAGAAAAGGCTTTAGCCACTTGTTGTCCAAAATGCCTATTAAATTTACAGACTTATATACCTTTTACACCCAAAGGTAGGAAACGAAATTGGGTTGTGTTGTGTATCGCTGAAGGAGCCAAGAACTACGAACCATCAGCTACGGTTATGTGGTTGGAATAGTCTATAAAACCGGGGACTTGGCATACCCGGCGATAAGGCGGTCAAAAGAAGGTATAAATTTATGTAAGGTTAATTTTATTTCGGAAGCATGTTGGGCCTAATCAATAGGAAAACTCCTTTTGCTAAACTTTCAGAAAACCAGGATTATTTTGGTTATAAAAGTATTTATAGGCTAATTTGAGAAGGATTAAAATTATGAAGTTAGTTTGAAATAAAGAAAAGATTGGGAAGGACCATAGTGACACATTTTATCTAGAAGAGGGACTAATGTGCTATTTTTATTTAATAAAGGACCAAAGTGAGACAAACTAAAAAGCAGAGGGACCATAGGAGTCATTTTGTCTAAAAATTACTTATCAAGAAAATAAGATTCTATATAATGTACAATTGTTGAATAATGATTAACTAAATAAAAAACGTGATAGGTGATTTCTGTGAATTTGTTCATGATCTTTTTTATTTATAGACTATACAACTCTAATTATTGTAATAAAAAATGCCAGGCATCTATAAATTAAATTCATAAATTACATTTTTTTTTACGTATTTTAAATTAATTGAAAAGGGCTTAGTATCATAGTGAGATGAATTGATTTATAATATATCTCTCATTTTTTTATATATATTTTTTTAATTTAAAGATTACGAATTTTAAGTTAGCTATAAATTAAGTGCAAATATGAACGCCACAAATAAAACCCTATTCACTAACTTGTTATCATTGAATTTGTATTGTAATAATTAATTATTTTTGGTTTAGTAATTAGTCTAAAGTGTGATTACATATATTGATTTGAGTGGAAATTAACTATTTGACCAAGCTGACAAGTCCAAGAATTAATGGGCTAAGAGCCCTATTAGCTGGATCAAGACCCACGTAAATATGCCTAATCCACACCTGCAAAGGAAGACTAAATCTATAAAGAGTTAGATTGAAGACAAGAACCAATTGATTAGAAAACTTTTCATAGCAAACTGAGGAAATCTAGCCCAAGATCTCTGGCTGGTCAGGCCGATTTACATGGATCCAGCTTGATTGAAGAGATTACCCTTCTGAATAGCTGCAATGACTATATGTAATTATGAAAGGAAGCTGGCATTAATCTGATTCTGACTGCTATATAAATACATAATCATCAGACTTGTATAAATACTTGCTTTGAATGATGAACAAAACTCCAACATTAATTTCCTAACAATTAGTCTCTTTATTATTTGTTTTTTATGCATTAGAATACTAATTACATCATATTTTTGGGATTCATCGCACCATGCGCAGCAAAAATAAAACAGAGACGAATCCCAATCCATGGACCACTTCGAGGATCTATGAGTTTTGGATGTAAACAAAGAAGAAAACGCAAAAACTATTTACCGTTCTTTTTTGGTGGAATTTTTTGATCTATTTTCAGTAACAACTCTTGCCTCTAAATATCACGCGGATGAAAGATTGGAAAAACTCCTCCTCTTTTTCTTCATTGAAGAACGACAGCTAGTCAGAGTAGAAAGGGATAGATTTTCACGTATGTTTTCTACAGGGTTCTTCAGAGAGTGATTGTTTAAGATGAGTTTAGGGATTTTATAGAATCCCAAGCCCATCATTCACACACGCCTATGGGCTCTATAATTGGGCTAGCTGACTTTCACCTTAGTCCAATGTTTAATTAATCACCTAGCCCAACTAAATAATTAATTAAATAATCAAATAATTAATTATTTACCAATTAGACAATCAAATAATTAAATCCAATTAATTTTTTATATATTAATTTAATTTAATTAATCTAATTAATTAAATAAAATTAATTCTACATAATTAATCCAATTAATAAATTAACCTTTTAGATGTAATTCGTTTATCAAATAATGAATTACCAAAACATTCTTTCAGAAAATAACTGAAGTTTTTCCTTCTTTCATCCTTGAAAGTGCGACTCTCTAGGTTTGTCTCAATTGACAATGGAAGGAAACCAAAGATATGGGTGTCACCTAGCCAATCCCGTGGACCCACATCGAAACCCAATTGAGAACGAAATGACAAGATCATTACGAACCTTTTCAGTCATGAATACTATATGAGTATAAGCCCTTCACTGTTATATCCAATCGAGTGAGAGTTAAGGAAAGTTGAACTCACAGGACTCGACGTTAAACTATAGTACTTTGAAATTACCAAACTACCCTCCATGTTCCACATGAGATAGTCTATATGTTTTGACAAAGACTTGTCATTTCATATACTCATGGTCTCATAGGACATAAACTCATTTACTACTCGAGACGGTGAATTACATCTTGGTAATCACCGAACAACTGCTACTTGCCCACTAATATTGCACTTCGAGGTCGACCCCACCAACGGGCGAATTGGATCTAACTATTCTAATATCAAGTTTAGTGTCACAAGTACATTGTTCGTGATTCCTCAAGTCTAAGGATCACGCATATTATCATGACCAGTAATCCTACCATTGACAGTCACCGAGTAGATACCCATGTGGCAGGATTGCAGCAAGCCATGTTCGAATATATCAATCCCATTGATATTGTTGGGAATCCTATAGGGCATGCGCAGCGGAAACGGAAAACAGATCCGAATTCCCAAACCAAGATCAATTCGTGACTTTCGTCGATTTTAATCATGAAAAAGATGAATACGAAAAACTTACCTTTTCGCGTATTCAACTTTAATCCTGGCGAATCTTCAATCTTTTCCAACGGTTCAATTGTACCATCTCTAGATCATCACGCAGGAACAGACTCCGGGAAATCTCCGTGGCGGCTAGGTGAGATTGAGTTGGAAGAAAATTAATTTCTTTCTTGTATTTCTGGTGGAGGATTTCACGTTATGTGAATTGTTGTAACTGTGTCATCTGGCTTATGTTGGAGGATTAAATAAATCCTCCAACTTAAGCCCACCGAATCACACACATACGCCCATATGGGCCATTGGACAATCAATTGGGCTATGTTGACCCAATCAACTTAGTCCAATTAATTTAATCAATAAATATATAATCCAATTAAATATATATTGATTAAATCAATATTAATTAATTAATCAAATAATTAATTATTATTCTAGTCTAAATAATTAATTAACCTAGTCAATTACATATTCAAACTAATTAATTTGATTTACCATTGTTTAATCAAATTAAACAACTAATTAAATTAATTTGTCCAATTAATTAATTTATCCTTCCCAAGGATAAATTACCAGAACACCCTCCAAATACAAGACTTGATTTTCCCGTCTATTCCTTTATAGCACGACTCTCTAGGTTCATCTCAATTGGCAATGAGAGGATACCAAAGGATGTGGGTGACACCTAGCCAGCATCGTGGCCCCATATCATAGCCCAACTGAGTACGAAATGATTATATCATTACGAACCTCTAAATTATTATACCGTATAAGCATAAACCCTTCACTGACGTATCCCGATCGAGTGAGAGTCATGGAATATGTTAAACTCACAGGACTCGATGCTATGCTTAAGAATCATAGTAATATGAGATCACTAAACACGAGTTAGTTCATTAGCTCTGGGCAGAGACTTTCAATCTCATTTACCTATGACCGCATAGGATACTTCTCATTTACTTTCGAGACAGTGAATTCCATCTTGGTAATCACCTCACATGCTACTTGCCCATTGGAACACATTTCGAGGTTGGCCTCACCAACGGGTGAATTGGGTCTAACTACTCTAGTGACAGAATCCAACGTCACAAGTACACTGTGACCGTAACTCCTCAGGTCTACGGCTCACGCATACCTTCATAATCAGTAATCCAATCATTGACAGTCACTGAGTAAAAGCTTATGTGATCGGATTACTACGAGCCGTGTTCAAATACACTAATCCCATCAATGTATCTATGACACAAACTCCCACTATCCCATAGTGTTCGACTGGCACTCCTTTGTCAGAGTATGTGTCATACAAGTCTATACGAATCTCAATGCCCAATTGAAATTTTGTGACTTGCGAATTATTTAAGTGATCAAGTACCAAACCCTTCCAGTGCCCATATCCTTAAGGAATGCGAAGGTTTGCCTTGACACACATGGACTAGTTGTTCATTTAAAACTTTATAGATGCCATCAAGAATTATACGAACAACATATTGTTGCTTTTATATTAATTAGAGGTTGCACAATATAAACTTGTGTCTTGTATTCTAACTCCTCGTTGGCATCGAGGGCACATTCCCAACAGATATATCTATGTTATGAGCTCCCACCATTGCATAGTGATCCTTACTACTGCGTAGTGACCGACTGACACTCCTTATCAAAGTTTATATCATACAAGTTCAGTCTTAATGCCCAATTAAGACTCTTTGACCTATGAACTCATTTTATGTAATCTAACACTTCTAGTGTCCCTCTCATCATTCCCAAGGAGTAGAAGGTTTCTCCAGATTATATTGGACTATTTGTTCAATACTTATCAATGTCAATTAAGATTCATATGAACAAAATGAAAATGCCTTTTATTCCAAATAATATGGTTGTACAAAATAACATAAATAGCCCTATACAATCTAATTCCTCATTGGCATCTATTCTATAAAATCATTAGAGTGAATTGGACACACATCAATCGGCGTCGTCTAAGAGAAATTGAATTAAAGGTGTGAAGTAAATTTTAGTCATTTTTTGCAAACTTTTCTTAACAAATTTGATGACAGGGCAAGATATGACTGAAATACAAGAAGCATTAAAGGATGTGGGATAAAAGAAGATGTTGCTCTACACAGGGGTGCATAAGGACTCACCTGAAACGCCATCAATTCTGGCCAGGCGGTTGGCGAATGAAATGCAAGATCCGTGACACATACATATTTTGCACTATTTTTCACCATTTTTCTCACCTTTTCTTTGGTGGTTTCTTCGATATTTGTATACCATATGATACCTTGATTCCCTCTTTTCATGATTTTTAGGATGACGATATAATTTGAGCAAAAGATGAAGGATCGAAGGTGAATCAAGCATAAAGATGCAATGCTAGAGTTTATGGAGTAGATTTCTCTACCGATGTTCAAACTACACACTTGGTACATCAATGAAAAGCTAAGAGGTAAAACAACTTTTCTTATTCTTGAAACAAGTAATCTAGCAATCTGAAACAACTCATCGTGTACGTTGATATTGACTGGATGAATGCTTTCAAAAGAATCTCCTTCCTGCCTTGAGACAAAAATTTTGAACCCCACCCTTGTATTCTCTCATTAACTTTATCACTGATCGCCACCACTGACGGTAGACCCAAGTATTTATCATGTTTGTCAACAATCCGAACCCATAATATATCTAACAAAATTGGTCAAATCTGAGCGGGGTATTTCTACTAAAGACCATAGTGGATTTATCAAAAATTTTCTCCTATCCTGAAGCAAGAGCATATTTTCGCAGAACCTCCTATATGCAGTGTGTCACCGCCTCCTCTGCTTAGGCGAATATAAGTGTATCGTCTATTTGTCTACAAAAGGTAAATGTGAAACATTCGGGGTTTCCTGGCTAACCCGCACCCCTCTAAGTAGCCTACTCCCCTCCTACGCCTGAATAAGGCTACTAAAGACCTCTCTGCACACATCAGAAAAAGATACGGTGATAGGGGGTCGCCATGACGAATTCCCCTTTTAGGATGCAGATAACAAAATTGATAGCCCATCAGCATGAATGAGTAGGTAACAGATTCAACACATTGCATAATTAAAACCACTACCTCACGATGAAAACCTAACCTCACCAACGCCTTTTCCAAAAAGACCCATTCTACTCTGTCGATGCCTTGCTCATATCGAGTTTCAGATCAACATGGCCAACTGAACCCCAGTCTTTCTTTTTAAGGAAATGATCTACCTTCCGGATCTGGGATTTAAGGGGGTGCATCTAAAAAAGGAAACGTTGTAACTCATCTGTAGAATATTGGCAGCACAAAGCTCGGCTTATATCATCTATGACCTGGGGTTTGATCACCTCAAGAACTGTATCAATATCAAGATCCTGCACTAATGGGTTAACAGAGGTAAAAATATTATCAAAACATCCTCTTCTTTGTCTACCTAGTTCCCACCCTCATTTCTCAGACGGTTTATAGAATTTTGGTGACTACAATCAGTAGCACAAGCATGGAAAAAACTAGTATTCCTATCACCCTCCCTCATCCAAAGGGCCCTACTTCTCTATTTCCAAACTAACTCCTCACTCGATTAGAACTCCTTGAGCTCATCACGTGTTGCGTGTTCAGTTAGCCACGTCTCCGAGGTAATAAGGCCATCTCGGAGTTCCTTAATGGTTGTCTCTAACTCACGGACTCCATGTTTAGTGAAGCCAAGGGAGTTTAAAAGAAAGAATTATAGGTGCTCATTGTCCAACTACTTGTAATACTACATGTTGAATTCAGGGTTGAGCAATAAGTTTGTAAAATTGCTCGAACCGTTCGAATTGAACTGCAGCAAACGGTTCTGTCAAATTTTTATGCTAATCGTGATTTAGTTTTTTAAAAGAAAGCAAACCAACAAATCAGTTTGGTGGCAGTTTTTCCAAACCGCACCAAACTGAACCGTCATTATTATATGTGTATATCTATCTATTATTTTAGTTTTTTCATATTAGTAACTTTGTCCAATATTTTTAATATTTTTATGAATTTTTTGATTATGTAATATAGTTTGTTTGGATTAGCGCTTTTGTGCCAACCTTTATCTATATGAAATAGATTGTCACGTTTAGTTAAACAATTTTAAAAATATTACTACTTTTTTGCTAATATTCAGAAATATGTTTGTTTTTTTACTTTTGTTTGATTCATTTTTTTTTTAGTTAAAAACCACAAACCGCCAAAACTGCACATATAATTTTTATTTCAAATTAGCAATTCAAAATTCTTTACCAAAAAATCGCAACTGACAATTTAATTTTAAATTAAAAAAAGAAGGCAAAACTCCACCATGAACCCCATGATTGAAGTAATACATGGCTAGAGGCGGGAAAATTAAATAAATAATAATTATTAAATTAATACAAATTTTATTACCTTTTAAAAATTAGCACAATCCGCTCTTGGATATAGTGGAATCTGACTGGTTTTGGTATAATCGAGAGCGGAATCAATAATTCTTTTTTAATATTAATTGCATTCCGCTCTGGGGTAGAGCGGAACGCAATTTTGTTTTTTTGTTTTTGTTTTTTAAAATAAAAATGCCCATTCCGCTCTGCCCGAGAGCGAAATGGTAAAACCATTGAAACCCGCTGCTCTTCATTTTTCTTTGATTGATGACATCAAATGCACTTAGAAAATTTAAATAAATGTCACGATGTATAACCCTCACTTACTTGGAAGAAATTATGCATTTAGACATTAAATTTCTCCTAAGTTCGATGGAGAGCGAGGAATCCAATTCCCTTTTATTCTAAATTCAGTATTATTCCAATGGAAGAATTTTGCATTTATTTGGTCTCACTTTGCACATTATCCATTTATAGCGCGCATCCGTAGATTATAAAATAGAAAACGTCGAGCAATTCTATCACACATGCTTTCCATGGACTTATTTAGATTGAGTCAAGCCAGTGGCTGAATAGCGAGTTAGGGGACCTATAAGATCTAACCTATGTTTAACTTTAGGTCTTCCAGCTCCAAGCAGATCCTCTTTCAAAAGGTCCTATTCTAATTACATACATACGGAAAATTTAAAATACAAACTAGGGGTACTAAAAAATCAATACAACCCAGAAAACAAAACCCGAAGATAAACCTAGTCCATGGAAGTAATCCCATAATAAACAAGCATAATAAATGATAACTAATATGTTGGAGTCCTTTCAAAAATATTAAATTAAAATATAATTTTAATTAAGTGTGGTTTGAAAAATAATATAATTAATTTAAATTTACTTATCAATTAATTCAACTTTAATCCTATTTGACAAAAAATTCAATTTAATTTCAAAAAATTAATTTCCAATTGATTCCACAAAGAATTAATTCAAAATAAATTCCTTTGTCTAGGATTAATTTCAATTTCAAATCTAATTCAAAATTAAGAATAAAATTAATTTTAAAAAATAATTTAATCCTTTAATTAATTTTAAAACTATTTTAAAATAAATATTTTATTTAATTTTTAAAAATTGGGTTGACTCATGAGTCTATCCGTGGGCTGACCCCCGGGTCAAGCTCGGTTTGTTTTAAAAAAAAAAAATTATGTGGGCTGCTCAACAACGTGTGATCGGCTCACACAAGCAGTAGTCCGCTAGGAGAGCTGCTGTAAGGACCAATAGGGCCCAGCAGGTTGCGCAGCGCGCGCCGAAGCACGCATCGCCCATTAGGCGACGCCGTCTTGACTTTTTAGTCGAATTTCAGCAACTTTTCAGACCACATATTCCTGTTCATGCATTAATTCATATCCAATATAAAAAACTGATTTACATACAAAAACATAAAGCACGTAATTGTCTAACAAAATGGATTTAACTTTCAAAAAATTAAATCTATACATGAAGAATATAATCTAACAATATTTTTCATAAAGAGTTAATCACAAACATAAATTTCCAACATATTCATATCAAAAAATTATTAAAAACCATAGAGTTGGCTCTGATACCACTATTGTGAATCCTGGTTCATCCGTAGCGAAAAAAAAAATATCTGGATTCACAAATAGACACTTTTAAGTTTTAATGATTTTATAAAATAAAAGGATGAAATCAAATTTCATCGATTTACCAACATTTTTGAAGAATTCGAAATCCTTGATCTATCGGATAGCAGTAATTCAAAACTCCTGTCTCTACGTATCACGCCGGAAGAGGCTTGAAGAAAAAATCCACCACCTTAGGCTTATGGAGGCCAGCGGCTATTAAGGGGAAGAGAGATAATTTTTCTCTTCTCTTTGCTGTCAAGTCACTTTATGAGAGAGTTTTAAGTTTTTCAACTAGGTATTATGTATTTATAAGGAATGATGAGTTTGGAATTAATTAATTCATTGAGCCCACCAACTCCATCAAATACACGCCTACTTCATCCTATATGGGCTAAGTTGACTTTTAACTTAGTCCAATTATTAATTAAGTCCAACATATTTTAATCTACTTAAAATATGATATTAATTAATAATCATCTAAATTAAATAATCCAATAATTAATTTAGGATATGACGATTATAATAAATACATCTAATTATTTATTATTAATTTATTTCCATTAATCTAATTAACAAATAAATGAATTTGTCCATCAAATGACAAATATATATTGTGACAGCGAAAGAATTTCTTCGCTCAATTCTTTAAAGTCTGACTCTCGAGGTTCGTCTCAATTGTCATTGGGAGGAAGTCAAGAATGTGAGTGTCACCTAGCCAATCTCGTGGACTCACACCGAAACTCAATTGAGATCAAATCTAATTGATCAATACGAACCTAGCCAGTCTCGTCTTAATTCCATTGATATATTTATGACACAAGCTTCCACTATTCCATAGTGACCGACTGACACTCCTTGTCAAAGCTTGCGTCATATGGTCATAATGCTCAATTAAGACTCTTCGACTTGCAAACTCTTATTTAAGTAATTAAGGAACCGACACTTATAGTGTCAATCTCCTCAAACCATGAGGAGTAGAAGCTCCCTCTTGATTACTCGGTGTCTTATTTGTTCAATGTTTTGTTAATGCCATTAAGATTGATATGAACAAAACAAATGCCTTTTATTATTAAAAGATAGTTTGTACAACATAAAGCTAAAATGCCCTAAACAATCTAATTCCTCATTGGCATAGAGGGCATAATCCTAACAATAACTTTTTCAACAAATCAACAAATTTGATCATACGACGTATTCTCATGTTAGTGCTTGCACGAGTGCTATATCTCATTGAATTCGACTCTTCAATTATTAGACCATTCTTGTATATAAGAACATCTACTGTGTTCGGCCTTGATATTTTCTACAAAATATAAATCATTACTTAATAGTGTGTAAACATAAATTGTATTCAACATGATATAACACACTAACAATTATATCAAAGTTCAAACCATCAACACTAAATTCGATATTATACATACAAAATATAACTAAAAATTCAAAATTACACATACAAAATATATCTAAACATCCGAAATTATACCTAAAACTTATATCAAAGTTCAATCCATAAACAGTCAATTCAAAATTAGAACTCAAAATTTGTACGTATACTTACAAATTACACCTTAAAATTCAAAATTACACATATAAATTCAAAATTATACCGAAAGATTATATCAAAGTTCAAACCATAAATACTAAATTCATAATTACCTAAAGATTATATCAAAGTTCAAACCATAAACACTAAATTCGAAATTATACCCTAAAAATTGAACTAATTTAAACTCTAATTTGATTCGAATTTAACATAAATTCTACAATGTAATTCACAAACGAATTTAACAAAGCAAAAAGTATATGAAATTATAATGTTACCTTAAATTCGTTAAATGTAGAAGAAATTTGAAGATGATTTTTGAAGGAAGGAATTTTTGGAGAAATTGTAGTGTAAAAACGCACTGAAATTTTTTGCTATTTAATAAGCTAATTCCGCTTAGGAGTAGAGCGGAATCATCAAACAGTCATGTGATCGTTCAGTGACTCCGCGAAATCATCAAAAGGTCAGGTGATTGTTTGACCATTCCGCTTTGCCCGAAAAATTAAAAAACAAAATAAAATTGCATTCTACTCTACCCTAGAGCGGAATGCAATTAATATATATATATATATATATATATATATATATTGATTCCTCTCTCGATTATAGCAGAATCAGCCAGATTTCACTATATCTGAGAGCGGATTATGCTAGTTTTTTAAAAGGTAATAAAACTTATATTATTTTAATAATTATTATTTATTTTTATATTATTTATTTAATTTTCCCGGCCGTCTTTATTAAAAAGAAAAAACAAAGAAGAAGGTGAGAAAATCAATGTGGGCCCACATCGACCCGAGTGTGTGTGTGTATATATATAGGGAAAAAAGTTAGTATGTGTAAGCGGCAGCGCACCCTAATGATAAACGTGATTTGCTGAAGTGTCGAAGCAACGTGGAATCCAATCGTTCTCACTCACTGCGTATTCATTGATAATCTGGCATTGGATTTCCTTCTCCTGCTTCATTCCAGCAATCTCTACTTCCTAGGGTTTTGCCCTTTGCGTTTCAAATAAAAATGTTCTAACTTCAATGTGGTCCAATCCTATTATATATGATATACTAGTAAGCGTTTCAAAATTAATTTTAATGTGATGGAACCAGAGAGAGAGAGCTGTTTCATATATGATTGAACAAAATGAAAGATTCGACGAAATCGAGTAGGGTTTCACGACCTTCGGTGGCCAGCCTCCGTCGTCAGGTATAGCCACATTTATAAACCTCATTTCTCGGCCTCACACACACACACACACACACACACACACACATATATCTATATCTATATCTATATCTATGAATGAATTCACTTTTTGATTTGATTCTTATTGTTCATTTATTTGAAGTCTTTGTATCACTACATTTTGGCCGACTCACATATGTTTGCTTGATAAAATTTTCATGTACAGGAGGAGAAAACTTAGGAACATCCATGGATTTAGATTAGATTTATTTACTACTTGTAAATTTACATGAAAATAGGGTGGGATAGGTTTTTGTTTTGTTTCTTCAATTGTGTATAAGGAGCCTTGGAAATAATTATTCTGATAGTTTAGTAGTTGGGGTGGGTAAATGAGAATAGATATGTAGGCTATTAGAAGTTAACTTGGTAAAAATGTTAACATGGATACGCAATGCAAAACCGACCACGTTTAATCCAGGGACATTGGATGATTCTAGAAGATTGTTCTAGTGTTGGGAACAAGCTAAGAAGAGATAAAACACACACATGGACATGTTACTGCATTAATTGCATGGACATTGCAGCATGGACTATGTGAAACATTTATAATCTTTGAGATGGATGTGATTGAATACAAAAGAAATTTTCGAAATAAATACTGAGCACATGTTAAAGTACCAGAATAATTAATGAACTCCTCGTACGATCTTGGAAATTTCGTGTTTTGAATCCCTATTGACCGTCGCGTGTCCTTTTTGTTGGATAGAGGATGGTACTATCTACTCCTTGGACATGATAATGCTTATAATTTGTGCTAACAGCAACGGCACTCACCTGTTCTTACAAGAACAATCCTTTCATCAAATTTCAAGGGTCGCTATATAATGGACCAGTCTGAATTTGGTTAGTTAAAGCTATTTGACGTTAAGGGAAGTATTTGTATAATCAAATAACTCAACATGAGCGGAGTTGCTATATGATAAGCATGTTGTGAACTTGTGGATTTGTGCCTACTTTACGCCAACTATATATAAATTTTAAGTTCGAGAATCCTGAAATGTTTCATAAATCTCTCTCTTTGCTTTTGCAAAGCATTTTAGCAGTCCAAATCATAATGCTGCCTTTAAGATAATGGATCTTTATTAGTAGTTAAAATTACAAAGCTTCAATATGTAGAATATCTTATAATAAGCGTAGCTGCTCGAGTATACCATATTCCATACCTTAGCAAATCATGGTCTTGATTCTGTGTTGGTGAATCTAACCCATTGATGGGTAAAGTAAAAGATGGAAGTATATTTGAAAGACGTTCATGCACTTCAGTGTGACTGAGATTTGCCCTCTACCTGTTCTTCCACACGTGATAAAGAATTATGATGTAGTTGCTCATGAATGCAGTTTGGCTTTGAGTTTTGGATTTGTTTTAAATCCTATAAACCTATACGAAATCAGTTCGTTTATTTTTGGACAGCACAACTGATATTCGAGTAAAAGGAAAATTGCGACTGCATGAGGATCTCAAGAGGATGATGATGATATAATTATAGTAGTAGTAATATTATTACTACTATGACTAGTAAAACTAGAAGAAGTAGTCATATTTACTATTACTACTTAAAATAATAATAGTTGAATTACTAAATTTTTACTCATTTTACCTGATATGCCCCTAACACCCCTTACGGTAAATGTGAAGACATCTGAAGACACAAGAGGAGAGAAAAAAATTCATTTAATATCATTTTTTTTTTGCAAATAGAACATTTGATGACATTTGTTCAATTATATAAAATATATATTAGTTGAAAATGTTAAATAATTAGGCATAGGAATTCACATATTTAGTATTCATCTAATAAGATTATTTTTATGTCAAACAACTTGAGATAATTTAACTTAGGAACTAAACATGAATTTTTCTAATAAAATTTTTGTTATAACTAAAGGGAGAAGTAATTCCAGTTTAACCAAAGTTGATGAGAGGGGAAGAAGAGGATCTTTTTTGGTCTGACTTTACATTTATAAATAGGGGTATATTTGGTATATTAGGTCTAATATTTGTAGAAAATTGTGATTTGAAGCATTCTGAAGGAAAAGTCACCGTTTAAACTGAAGTATTGTCCTCTTTTGTCCGAGTCGAACAATTTTTTCCCTGCAAAGGTGGGAGAAGGGAGCTTGGGGCTTATATGCCTCCCAAGTCCCTTGTTCCCATCCGTTGTAGGACGGTAATAGCATACTCATCACCACCAAATTATTGTTTAAGAATTATGAATATTGAGATACATATTATGTCCAAGTTTGTTAAGTTGGAATAGTGTTAGTGGAGATTAAGGTTTTAGTGGCTGCAATTTGTGTTGTTGTCACCGAAGGCGTATGTATCAAGAAAGAATTTTGTTTGTCAATGTTTCTCGCTGGCCTTACTTTTTTTATAAACCAACTTTAGCAGAATGTCGTTATTTTAGAAGCTTAATTACGCTGTCCTTCGATAGAAAAGGATATAAGTAGTGACAAAGGGTTAAAAAGGATATAAGTGAAAATGATTCTGGTGTTATGATAATATCAACAAAGGTAATGACAGCATCAATAGTAAAAACCACAAACCACAACTACAGATAATATGATAAAAGCACGATCACATTAGAATTTATCAACATCTGTAAACCATGCAAGCCATTGATCCATCTAAAAGAAAAGTGGTACAGTTTTTTGTTACTGACTGTGAAATGAGCCTCTGCTTCATTTTTGAAAAGTCTGTTCAACAGAGGTAAGCGAACCAGCTTTTTTAAGCAACCTTCTTTGAAGTCGGTGTAGTAAGCATCATCCTATATTTGCCTATACAGATATTTACTTCGCTGTTAAAAGTAAACTATTTATATTGGGCCCATTATCGTTTTTATCTCAGTTTTGATTTTCTTTCAGTTGTCCGGGATTGGCCCATTGATTTGTCTTCTTTACTCTATATGGTGATGCCTATACAAAAATTATAAAAAAAAAGAAACAAAGCAAAAGTCTGTTGTGCTTTCTGGCATCTTGCCTGATATATGTGGACATGTAAATCATAAACATATTTTATGGTTGGGATGTTGATTTATTCTAAGATTTTAAAACAATGCCTTTCACTTATAATATATGGCATTTTCGATATGCCAGATCTCGGTCGCATTGATGTTTTCTTACCATTTCACTGCCATTCAGATCTCTTACACTCGTAGTTGTTAAACAGAGTCTTATTTCGGTATGCCATCTGTAACAACTGTAGGGTAGTTCTGTTCATTTGGTTTCGATAAATGCAATGTTCTTAACTAATTTCAATTTCCTACGTTGTATTCGGGATAGTTTGTCTAGTGGATTTAGTTAATATTTGATTTACAGATTTATTACAAGTTGGTTGAATCTTGATTAGTAGAGTGTGTTAATTGCATATTTGATGACTGAGAACATGCTTGAGAACATATGAATACAGATTGGGCAAGTATGTTACTGCTAGATGATGGTGAGTGCATAGTCGGAGATGTAGAGATGTAAGGATGATTTGTGAATTCACTCGACTTTGAGATTTTTTAGTTGAGAAAATAGCTGATACCCCCCCAAACTATTAGGTGATGTGCAAAGCGCACATCACCTCATAGTTTGGGGGGGGGGGGTATCTGTTATTTAGTTTCATGTTTGAGTTTGTGAGGCCTCTGGTGGGCTGGAGATGAGGTTGTGGACATAAAGTTTCCTGTTTGTATATCTAGTCCATTATCATTGCGACCTTATCTTGTCTACTAACAGAAGTGTGAGGTGTGTCGTATTGCTAACATTTAGCAACATAGGTTTGCAGTTTGCAAATATTGAGTTCTTGTTTGTAGGCAGGTAACCTTTTCGTTTTCTGATACATGTCAAATTTTACGTGGGTAATTTTTTTTTTATTGGTGAAAATACGTGGGTAATCTATATTCCTTTTTAGGTGTATCTAATGTAGTATTTGTCTTTCATTTACGTGGATTTTTTTTATGTGGCAAACTGGTTGAATCAGGTCTCACTTACTTGGTGGCGTTGATGTTATGTCACAACTACTTAATAGTCGCTCCATTACTCTTTATTGTTTCCAGACTCCCATATTGAGTACCTTATCAACTTCTTCTGAGATGATGATATTAGGTTTTGTCTACAAAAATATTTATTTTTAGTTGTCTGCAGAACGTTAGGTTTAGATTTTTATTTTTTCAGGTGACCTGAGTTTCAGCACACATATCTCTTGGTTGGAATTGGAAAAATAGAAGTAGATTAAGAATTTCCAAATTTAGCTAGGGAAGAGGGTATCTCGCATTTTCCCCCATCCTTTTTTCTTTTACTAACATGGGGGACTTTGCAGTTTTGCCCATCAATTGGGAGTAATAAATAGATTTGTGGGGAGAACATTAAATCCTCTCACCTTATTGGTGCTTACATTAGGTAGTGGTTCATTATGAAGGATTTCAGGTTGAGAAAATGTCAATCAATAGGAAGATGTATGCATTACTTTAGCTTTGAATTTCTGAACGTATGTTGCTTTCCTGGATATTGTTTAGTTGACATATACATTAATCTGATAAATGTTTATTTTTAACTAGAAGAAGTGAAGAACTTGGGGGGAAGCAAGTGTCTACTCCTTTCCAGCAAACAGATTCTTGTGCATTCTAGTTTTGCCCCTTTAGAATGAGCAGAACCTCATTTGGTATTTTTTTTTTCGGTTAATGGAGGGAGCCAATTGTGGCTGAAAAAGTCCTCAAAGCACCATATATATTAATCAGTTAGATTTCCTGAAGTAATTTTAAAGGGATCATTTGGTACATTAAGAAAGTTTGTCATACTGAGCTTTACTTGAGTTTTCTTTTTTTTTAATCTTGTAGTTGCGTCTGACATGTATTAAGTTGCAATGGATCTGAAGTTTGTTTGCTGTGAAAATAATGTTATGACTTTTATCGATTCGATGGAAACAGTTATAAAGGCTATTTTTCCAATGAAGCAGGTAAAAATTTCTGTACCAGAGGACTGTTTTTCAAAAGTCAGAACTAAATCGAAGTCATCACGTCCTGATTCTGTGAAGTCGAAGAAACATCTTGCTTGGTATGTTGCACTAAATGAAAAGCCAACTGAGAAGAAGAGTTCATGCATTCCTCAGATTAAATGGACATGCCCGCCCAAAGTAAGCATTTATAGGCGAAATCCGACATGCTGCTAATTTGTTCATTTTCAACTCTGAGAGATTGTCTAATATAATGCTCTAACCAGCTGCTTATAATATTTTCTCAATTCAACAGTTTTGTCTAAATACTGGCTGGCATGTGGCTGCTGGTGAAGGAAGTCAGGAGGCAGAGGCTCATAAGAATGGAGAAATTCATCTCTCTGCCAATGCCATACCTCCCAAGTAAACTCATCTTGCACTTCACTTTTACACCATTTTTCTAAGGGTAAATTACACAGACACCCCATTCCTGACATCTAAATTATGAAAGCACGCTGAGATCTGAGAAATTACCATAACTTCCCTTGTCAATAGAAACATATTACTATTTCAATCCGTGTCAGATTACAATTTCACCCCCTGATATGGTGTGTTGGTAATTTGCAAAACCTCAGGGGCTTGCTGGTAGTTATACAATAAGCGAGGGAGGTGTCTGTGTAATTATCCTTTTTTCTTATCTTAACTTGACCAAATCCACTTTTCTCTCCAATCTACATATAGCTCCCTTAATTCGCCGGGTGAAAATCATGATAATAGTCAGATTCCGGTCATCCCAATAATTCCAATCGAAGAAGCAGCATTAGATACAGTTAACTGTTTACAACCACCAATCTCAACTGAAGCTCCATCAGTATCTAGAAATGTTTCCTTATCTCAGGGCAATCTTTCTGTTTCTGGGGACCAATCTGTGAAGGATAAATCTCTTGTGAACATGTTACGTGATCTAGAAGAAGGTGATCTGGAAGTTGCTGCTGCTGCAGCTGCTACTGTGGCTGCAGTCATTGAAAGTAGAGAACAGATTGACACCCAACTGTTGATCAAACTTCTCACTGACCCAGAAATGATAAACAAACTGATTGATGAAAATGGATTGGGAGGCGAGCCTCAACATGCAGCCACTATTCCACCACAAATACCAACTATGTCTTCTTTTCCTTTGCCAACCTCTACTACACCTGCTAACAAATGTATTCAACCATTCCCTTCCATCTCCACACCACAGGATGCAGTGAATCAATCTCTTCCCCTGCTTTGCTCTAAAGCCGAAACAGCAATAAACAAATCAGAGGGCCTCAAATTAAAGCCAATATACACATCAAAGCCAGTGAAAACATCAATGCCCTTACTTAAACCTATGCCTGCTCATTCACACATCCATCAAATTGCTGGGGTAAAGCAGCAGGTAAGACCTCCAATGCCTTCCACCTTGAGACCCGATGATGATGAAATGATTACAAGATTAATTAACAAATACAAGGGACCTCATCTCACTGGCGTCATGCCTGTGGCTCCACTAAAGCCTTCCACCTCAAAACCAAATATTGAAGCCATTAAAAAATTGATAAATGATTATGGAGCATCTGATGCAAGACCAAATATGGGAGAGATGCATGAATATGGAGTACGTGAGCACGCATGGGGCAAACCCTTTTTGGGACCAAACTCGTTATTGCTTGCTTCGACTCCCTTAAAAACGGATATGGTGGTGCCTCCTACTGCAAATCTACTACATGTCCGTCCCAATGCATTTGACTCCAATTTGACATCAAGAAGTAGTTTTCACTTCACATCATTTTCCACAGTGAATATCTCTTCCCCTCCCCCTCCCCCTCCCCCTCCAGTGGACTTAAACTACTACAAGTCCCTAATCAAGCAACATGGAGAAAAACATGAAAATGAGGAGCACAAATTTGGTAACTACTTACAAGGACTAGAATTGGCACAAAACACAACATTAATTGAAATGAATTCAAAATGCCCCAAGCCTTGCTTGTATTTCAATAGTACAAAAGGGTGTCGAAATGGTGCCAATTGCCCATACTACCATGATATGTCTAAGCAGCAAAAGGCTGGTGCCCTGGTGGATACTCCTGTCACAAAGAGGATGAAATTCTTGATTTGACGAAAAGGTCGAGAGAACATGGAATATTGAACGGCAGATGATTACTGAAAATGGGTTTCAAAAAAACTTGCAACATACAAATTCCGAAGAGTGTTGCAGTTGAACCAGGGTTTTTTCTTGTGTCAATTTGCAAGATATAGGTAGTCTGAAAGAGAGGCTTTTTTATTTTGTCTTTTATGGTAAAGACTTGTGATTTTGCCTATAACAACATTTTTATGGTTATTACCTTTTGGAACTGAATGTCTTACTTTGGGTTGGGTCGATGATCTGTTTCCGCTGATGGTGGGTTGATTTATGGTCTCGTATTTTCTCAACTACTTTATAGCAAATTTCTATTTTTTTTCAACTATTCAAAATGGTGATGCGAACCTTAAAATATTAATATAAAACTCAATGCAAAAGAAGAATTATTCTGGCGTATAATTGAGTTTCAGTTTCAGTTGGCTATTTAATTGAACCCTATATCTCCAACTAATTATCCAGTATTTGAATTTTGAATTTTCTTATCTTACTTTACTAATAAAATGAATTAGTGGAGATTAAGATCTAGTGCATTTACGCATATAGATTATGAATATGGGAAATTTTCGAGATTGTATGAAAGCTATTGCAAGGCAAAGCAAAAAGTGAAATTCTATGGCCTCTGAATGACTTGAAGAGATGACAATTGACAAGTACACTGTTAGATAAAAGTTAATACAAATTGTTTTAACAAAATTAGAAAATTTATAGAAATGTAAACAAGAAATAGAGAAGAAGATTTAAAGGAGTCTCTGCTGGTTTCCAAGATTGCAGCCATGAATAAATAATCAAGACATCTCAAATGCTTATATATAGCCTTCAGTTTATCATACTATACCATCAAATAGGAAATTCGCGAAATGTGTAGCACCTCTTACCACTCTCACCATCAACCATTCTTTAATTACAAACAATCATCCATAAATTTACAGAGAGAGAGAGAGAGATGCATATTTCACAGATTTCAGGGAGAACAAACAAGGTTGGGCCTATATAGTAATAATTGTTTGAACTGAAACCTGTATAATGGCATTACAGTCTACAGAATTCTAAAAGAGAGGAAACTCTCTGATTTCTGGTTAAATAAGTATTGAAAGGGGGATTAGGCTGTTCTCATGATGATATGAACTCCACTGTCAGTATCTACTATCTCACTTATCTCCCCAACCTTGAGTGCAAATGTTGCTTCTTCAAAAGGCTTCTGCATCTGACCCTTTCCAAATGGACCTGTTTTATTGCAACAACAATAAATTCACCAATCATTACTACACATCCACAAATCACAATCTCATGCTCATGCTCATATACTGTTGTCACAATCACAGCAAGCAAACAGAAGTTACATATCTCTAATGTCAAGTCACTCGAACAAAACTAATCATAATTGCTACGATACTAGGTGTAGGAAACCTAAAAGTGTCGATTTGTAATAAAGCACAGAATCTGCATTCAAGATGGTTAAAAGAAGGGGGGTGGGGGTGTTACTATCAATAGATCACATTATATAGTTGTTTCACCTCAATCAGTATATTATACATCTCTCTCCATAAAGGCATCTCTCGTTCTTCTGTATGAGTATCACACACATAATGCAAGGCAGTTTCTGACACTCTTAAAATCAAAATACTTAACTTTCGTCAATTGAAGCTAAGACCCCTCAATAGAACTGGTGAAACATCACTCTTTGAAGTTCGGACATGAGTATCTGAGTGTACCCATGTATTAGTCTACAAGAGATGGTACATGATATGAATGCCATTTATCCTCTAAGGCAACATGGCTTTTACATCATTACCCATTTATTCATTTGTACTTTTATCTATTAATGAGACTAAAGAGTTAGATGTGTCCAGAACAACTGAACTCCTATATGTTACATATCCTCCAAAGAAAATCCGTCCAAGTACCCATGCAACTGCGCGTCATACTTAAGTATGTCGCAAACTCCAAAATCAATTTATGCCCCCACCAAGGAGAACAATAGAGGTTTCAGTTATGCCAAATCATAAATTCAATAATACCACTTATCTCCTCTCGAACATGAAAAGTTAGCAACAAGTTTTATTGCTCAATGTTGATTTCATTGAGCTACGTACAAGCATTTGCTGGTTGGGACACGTCCAAACCAATAATATCTCACCAATAAGTACTCTTTTTCCAATTCAAAATTTCATCGAATCATAGTATCCTGCAATGCTAATCAAATCCTCTATCTAACTTGATAACATTTTCTCTTAATCGCTGCTTCTAAAGATATGCAACTATGCATATGATTATATGAATACACAAAAGTTACCAACTGAGGAATCTAAGTTAAGACGAGAAAACTAATAAGCAACTCAAAATTAATAGCCTTCTAAGGTGTTTTTTTATCAACATCAGATAGTAAAACTTAATTTTGGCAAGAGAATCGAAAAACCCTCCGCACGCAACGCACTTTAGAAAGGAAAAGGGCTTTCTTTGGGGACGGACCTAAATCGCCGCCGCGCTTGGCGGAGGAGCAGTGGGAGTGGTTGGAGGCGAGATCCTTGAAGGAGGCGTCGCCGGAGAGGAGTTGGCGACGGAGATCTTGTAGCTGAGAAACGGCGTCGTCTCGGGAGGTGGCGGAGATGAGGCGACCATCGGGGTCCTTCCAGGAGGACTTACGGCGGGAGCCTTGGTGCTTAATCAGAATGTGGGAAGCCTTCACCTTCTCCGACGACGACGACATTTTCGCCTTTTTGGGCTTGTGCTGCTTGTGGTGGTGGTGGTCGGCCAATGCTCGATCGGCCGACTTCTTCCTTTTCCGATCGGACTCTATGTTTGCTGCAGGTTGGAGGCCTTCTTTTCTCTTTCTTATTCTACTGCAACTTGTTCTTTCTTTCCAGCTGCGGTACGGTGCTTTGAGGTAATTGCAATGTTAGAAATGCAATCTTATTTTTTTTTTTTGGTGATAAAAATGCAATCTTATGGTCAACATAGATGGTGGTGGTTTCACTTTTTTGGGGATCTTTTCCTCTAAATCAATTATGTGAAACATTGGAAGTACACACTGCCCCCCAAAGCGCCCCACGCACGAAATCTGCAACTGGTAGTGGTGTTTTTCCGTGTTTAAAGACAAGTTTGCCCTTATTTAAGTATATATAAAAGATTGAAATTAAAAAAGATCATCCCCTATTTCTTCTTCCTCTTCAGCTCTACGCTCTCAACATCCCTTCCATGGATTCCTCTTTGAATCGAAGACATCCCAAACAAGAACTTGAACTGAGGTATTTGAGTACCCCTTTGTGCGAATGTAAAATGCAGGCTGATATTCGAGTTGTTGAGTCAGATAGGAAACCATCGAAAGGAAATTGTACTACTGTTGCCCTAAACATACCTGCGACTTCTTTAGATGGTGTAAGCCTTTTCGAGCTACATGGTATCCAATTGGCACACCAGTTGTTTTTTCATCCGATTTTGATGGTGAAAGTGAACTTTCTGGATCTGAAGAGAATGGAGAAGAAGTGGAAGAGGTGATATCTGCCATCTCAAGGATTTCAAGGGTTGTGCGATATGGTTGGGGGGGGGGGGGGGAATGTGAATGAGAATTATGTTCACATATCTTGGGTAATATGTGCCATTTTGGGCACAATGTTGATTGTAATTTTATTTTTTAAGTAAGTTATGGTAATTGATTTTTAAGAATTTCAATGAAATGTGACTTTGTATTCTGTTTGATGTTGCTGCCAAGTATAGAATTGATTTTGTTTATGACTTGGGTTATATCATGTTTGTACTACATTCAACCCATGTTTTTAGCTTATGGAAGGGATTATGTTTGTGCCCCTATTTGGTGCCACATATTGACGAAAGGGAATGTTCCATATTTATATCAAAAGAGAGACTTGTTACCAAATAACCAAAAGGTTTTCATAGCACCAAATAAGAATATCCAGAATGCAAATATATTCAAATTATGTAGTATGAGACCTAATAAGTTACCAAACCATAAAAAAACAGAGCTCTATTAGAGTATATCATACCCAAAAATTCGAAAAGTTCAACACAAAATAATTGAGCTCTAAGAATGATCTCCTCTTCTACTCGCTGACCCTACTCTTAATGTTCTGTAAAACTTCAGAAATGCTAGCCTTCTTTGCTTTCTTTGTAGCAGGTTGTGGATTGTTTGGCCTTGGTTCCCTTGATGCCTCAGTGGACTCACCTGAAGTTGATCCACCAAATTGCTTTCCTAGCAAAGCGTCATTTCTTTTACCAACATATGTCCCTTTACCTCTATATGTGGATTGCTTCTGTTGCCAAATGGAAAAAAGAAAGAAAGCCAATATCAAATACACAACCATAAACCAATCATAAGACAGTCACAAAATGACAAATCATAAAAAAAACATAAAACAGTCATTAAATCGTCCCTTAAGCATGAAACCCAATTATGTACCCAACATAAACCAACAAAGCACAAGCAATCCATTTACAAACATAAAACTTACACATTACTTTTTTAACATATACCAACCAAACAAACAGCCAAACAACAATCAACATGGTCATTACCAAACAAAGAAACAACCAAACATAACATTTCAATCAATATTTTGCATAAAACAACATATAATTACCTTTTTTCTTCTTGGAGAAGGGACATCACCAGAGACTGCATTAGGGCTAACATCAGGGGTAATAGTGGATGATGGAGCACTGTTATCATTGTGTGCTTGAATGGATGGTCGAGCACCAGTGGTTTGAGGAAGGACCTCAGGTCAAATTGTTGCATCAGTAGCCTGAAATTGAAGGAAATTTAGGATTAATCAATCTGTACTAGTCAATGTGAATAAAGCTATAAGTAAGGTGATTACCTTGATGTATTCGGAACTTGGATGAGTTGGATTGGGGCATGCACTAACATTATGTCCAAAATTGAAACAATTTTGACATTTGTGTGTGAGCCCTTTCCTTGTGGATTTTCTATTGTTGTGGAGCTCATCAGGACCCTTTCGTCTCATCTTGACAAGTTTGCCTCCTAACTTTCATTTTTGATGGCAACAGTGGCTGAAATGAAGTCTTGATGTAGTCATTCTGTCTTAGCACTGATAGTGTGAGATGCCCCGCAAGCCAATGTATATCTTGCTCAAATTAATGTAAACACTATGACAATCTTACATTGTGAATACATATAATTATTTGGTATTATCTTTATCGTAATTGCTTATATTGTCTAGATAAAGATCCCTTTGGATTACATAGAGTTAGGGGAGTGGTACATAACTATGGAACACTCTCGAAGGCTGTAATCTTTAAATCCCGTTCCAAGTCATAGAGACAATGAGATAAGGGATATCATACTCTCGCCAAAACTTGTCTGTATATGTCATTTTCAAATGGGAGAGTGTCTTGTTCCATAGACAATGACCCGCCGGGTCAGTGCATATAGAGATTCATACTTTGGAGAAGGATGAAATTGAACGACCCCGCAAGAACATCTCGTTGGTTTTGGTCGAACAAGAAGTCCTTTGGTTTCGTAGTGTGAGGTTAATCCTTTGACCTGAGGTGTCATGTCTGGAAAGGATACTACCCACTATGCTTTCACTGCGAAGCGCACTACAGGATAGTCACACGACGGCACATGTCAGGTATAGTCTGGTAGTGTAGCTGAATAGATGGCATTGGTAGGGATTCATCTAGGGAATCAAACCCGACATTTCCTATGCTATAGTGAGAATATAAATGATTGATAAAAGTCTTTGATCAAACACATATGTCTTAGAAGAGGGATTGGTGGTCTATGCTTAGAAGACTGGATCATTAGATATCACAACATAGTCATAGCTTCTAAGGTTATTAGGGTTTTGACCATCGCCATACCCTAGACCATAGACGGGAAAAAGATGAAGGGATTTGACTCACATGAAGATCGTAATCAGATAGGTTTTGCTTTCTATCATTAACATCTAGGAAGTCGTGGTGACGTTGCTAGACATCAGTCCACGACCAATAGGTGCCTTGAATTGAATTGGTGAATCAAATTCAAGGTCTAAGTTAATTATTTAGGTAATTAATTTATCCTATGGGAAAGGACTTATTGCTATCTTGTTAATGAGCCTAAGGGGTCGCACACTTAACTTAGTGTAGTACCTACTGGCTTATTAATTCTATGAGACTTATAGGAGGAATTAATTTATTTAAAGAAAAGGATTAAAATTATTAATTCCAAATTAATTAAGTGGACTTAATTAATTATAGTCACTAATTTAATAAGATATTAAATTAAGTGGGAGACAAATTAATTAGTGGGCTAATTAATTAAAAGGAAAAAGATTAATTAAGTTGGGCTAAATTAATTAATTAGGTCATAGTCTATTTAATAAAGTCAATGGACTTGAAATATATTAAATTGACTTAGTCACATACACTTAAGAGAGAAGAAGGAAGACACGGCCCACTAGATCTCTTGGAGACCTAGTGGGTGTCCTCCACTAGGTAAGGGAAAGAGAATCCATCTCTTCCCCACTACAAGTCACACATGCCTACTTCCTCTGCAAGAAAGGAATTGGTTTTCTCTCTCCAAGCTTTTCACAGTACAAGAACAAAAGTAAAATCCCTTTTTCTCTTTCACTAAAAAGCCAAGATTCATCATCCTCTTTGCTAGGTGTGGATACACTTGGAGGTGCCAATTCAAGCACTGAAAGCGAATTCAATCCGCTGAAATTTTTCGCGAGGTAACCGTTTAACTTCATTATTTATGATTTTATTGAATCCGTAGGTACCATATCAACCTATCCCTAATTTGGGGATGCGATTTTTATTGCTTTTTGTTTCCGCTGCTCGCATCCCGTGGACAATTTCCTAACAGTGGTATCAGAACCAAGGTTTCAGAATGTCTAGGACTCTTTCCTGTGGATTATGCTTGAATTTGTTTTGTAGCATATGTGAATATGATGGATTTTTTGATTGATTTTTGGATCTTGATTGGCTATGAAAATCTGAAAATATGTGTTGCATTTTTAATAATAATAAAAAAATTCACGGGGAACACACGACGATGGCTGTGGGCGACGCTGCACAGCACCGCCCAGCCGCTACAGCGGCGGATTGCTTGCAAACAATGAACAGTCATTGTTCGCTTGCACAAACATCGACTATTCGATGTTATCATGCGCGAACATCGACTATTCGCGGTTCACGTCGCTGCCGCGGTGGTGCCGCCAGTGACGGTGGCTGTGCAGCCATCGGGGCAGCGCGGCTGCTGACCCGATCAGTTTGGGTCACCGACCTAGCAATGACTTGGGTTTTTTGTCCCCAAGTTTGTTTAATTGTGTTTTAGGCCTTGGGTCATTTTTGCAATTATTTCAAAAATATGGTCATCTTTTGTAATTTTGAAAAAATTATATTATATTCAAAATATCAAATAAGTTATTTTTATAATTGAAATAATGCCTATGAAATTCATATATTTTCAAAATTGAAGTTTAATTTTTTGTTGATAATTAAATATTAAATGGGTATTTAATCAATTATCAAAAAATTATTTTGAAATTAATATTTTTGGATTAATTAAAGGGGTTGTGACCTTTTTATGGGGTTTTCTAATGTTGGTACTTTGAAAATTTAGTCAATTATGATCCATTAATTGAATCAATTATCCTTAATTAAATTCGGCAATTTAAATCTTATTATTGTATGATGCGAGCATCTATTATGTGATTATGTGGTGATCTGGGTCGAGCCATAGTCTAGTCTTTTTAATTTTTAAGCCTGCGTGCCATGTTTTATTTCATGTATTTTGAGAGAGTGAGGTTTCTTATTTGTTGTATTTTGTATTGAGAAGATGAAGAGGAGGCAATCGCCATCAAGAAGTTTTGAAGACCTTAGTATAGGGTCCGTGTCTTTAGATTAGACTGGTCGACACCCTCGTAGCTTCGGGTGTTTCTTAAATGGTTGACTAGGATCACATTTATTGCTTTTGTTTATAATGCTCATGTTTATTTATCTTCTATATCTTTTTGTATGATGTGCTGGTTGCATGATCACCTAAAAGAAAGATAAATAAATGAATTTGGTGAGAC
Source organism: Buddleja alternifolia (assembly GCA_019426215.1). Classification (NCBI taxonomy): domain Eukaryota; kingdom Viridiplantae; phylum Streptophyta; class Magnoliopsida; order Lamiales; family Scrophulariaceae; genus Buddleja; species Buddleja alternifolia. The sequence continues at coordinate 24,219,181 of CM033393.1, read as the reverse complement.
CTTGATTATAAAATACAAACAACCCCATAACCGATATTAAGTCCTAAAATGGATGAGTTGGGGGCCTGGGTGAACCCAACTAGGTTCAGAGCCTTCCATATTAGCTGTGAGAGAGAATAGCCGATGGCTTGATAACATTGTCCACGAGTTGTGGGATGTTTTGTCAAGTTCAAAGGTACTAATCTCGCAGCTAGGCATTCAATGTGACAAGGAGGTCATATTAGAAGAGCACATGGGTTTAAGTTCCGCTAAGGAGTTGTTGTTGGGTTTTGAACATAAAAATGCAGCGGAAATAAAATACCCACGGTGGATTCATCTTTGATTTCACATATTTAAATCATGATGAGAATATGTACCTTTTCGCGTAATTTAATTTTCTGAACCAACAACTTAATTCTTTTTAGCTCAGCAATAACGTCACTGCCTCTAAATCACCAAGCCGGAACCGAAAGCAAAAATCCCGTCTTTTCTTCTCCTCTTGGATGGCTAGAGAGATGAGAGAGAGGTGGAGAGTTCTAACTTGAAGAGAAAGTCACAAGTGAGGCTAGGGTTTAGTTAACCTAAGTAACTAAAGGCCCCAGGCGTCCATATGGGAGTTTTTAATGCCCTCGGGCTTAGTCCAATTTGTGTATTGTTTAGTTAATTAATTAATATAATTTATCCAATAAATATATCAATTAAATAACTAACTTACACATGTTAATTCCATAATTAATTTCACTAGTAAATTAATTAACTTATTAACTTAACTAATAAGATCATCTAATGATCAATTAATTAATTACGATATCAAATACCGAAAGATTTCTTTCAAGTTTTATTCCATGATTTTTACTTTAAAATTCTTTTAAGCGCGGCTCTTTAGGTTTAGATACAAACTAATGCCCTTTTATTAAAACAAGAATGTTTAGATACAAACTAATGCCCTATAATTCTATCCTCTTATGGCATCTGAGGGCATAAATCTAACAATCTCCCACTTGCACTTAATGCCATTTGTTATAGTATTTGATACCCATCTTTTCAAGATGTTTGTCTAGCACCGCCTGTGCCAATGGCTTGGTCAATGGGTCAGCGACGTTGTCTGCTTAGGCTATTTTCTGAACAGATATGTCTCCTCTGGAAACGATCTCTCTTATGATATGATATCTTCTCTCAATGTGTTTGGACTTGTTGTGAGACCTTGGTTCCTTTGCCTGTACTATTGCTCCATTGTCGTCACAATAAAGTGGCAACGGGAGCTCCGCACTAGGAACCACTTGAAGTTCTCCAAGAAACTTCTTCAGCCAAACAACTTCTTTGAGGCGGCCACATATTCAGCCTCTGTTGTGGAATCTACGGTTGTGCTTTGCTTGGAACTTTTCCAAGACACCGCTCCACCGTTGAGGGTGAATATGAACCCCGATGTGGATTTCCGGTCATCGACATCCGATCGGAAATATGAGTCGGTGTATCCATCTACTCTTAGGTCACCACTCCCATAGTTGAGAATCATATCCTTGGTTCTTTTCAGATACTTCAGGATATTTTTCACAGTTGTCCAGTGTTCCTTACTTGGGTTTGCTTGAAATTGACTAACAACGCTTACTGCACAAGCAATGTCAGGTCGTGCACACAACATTGCTTACATTAGGCTACCCACTGTTGATGTGTAGGGAATATGCTCATCTCTTCTCTATCTTCCTCACTTTGAGGACACATAGTCTTTGAGAGTTTTATTCCGTGACTCATTGGTAGGAACCCTTTCTTAGAATCTTCCATCCTAAATCTCTTTAGGACCTTTTATAAGTAAAGGGCTTGAGAGAGACCTATCATTATATTTGTTCGATTTGTATAGACTCGAATGCCTAGAATGTATGTAGCTTCTCCCAAGTCTTTCATGGAGAAAATACTCGAAAGTCATTTCTTAACAGTGGTGAGCATTCCTATATCATTTCCTATCAGTAATATGTCATCTACATATAGCACAAGGAATGATATATTGCTCCCACTAACCTTCTTATAAACACATGGATCATCTTTATTTTTGATGAAGTCAAATCGTAGATTCCAGCTGCGAGATGCTTGTTTAAGTCCATAAATGGACCTTTCAAGTTTGCACACCTTATGGATACCTTCTTCGGATAGAAAACCTTTAGGCTGTTCCAAGTAGGTATCCTCTTCTAGGAATCCATTCAGAAAAGCAGTTTTGACATCCATTTGCCATATCTCATAATCTAGGTGAGCTGCTATTGCAAGTAGAATTCTTATAGACTTGATCATGGCTATTGGCGAAAAGGTTTCTTGATAGTTAATTCCTTCCTTTTGACTATACCCCTTCGCCACTAGCCTGGCTTTGTAGGTGTTAACCTTGCCATCAACACCAATCTTTCTCTTGTAAATCCATTTACATCCGCTTGGTACAATACCATTCGGCCGATCTACAAGGGTCTAGACTTGGCTTAAATGCATCGAGTCTATTTCTGTTTGCATAGATTCACGCCATCTCGCGGCATCCATATCCACCATCTTTTGATCATAGGTGGATGGATCATCTCCTTGACCCTCCTCTAATACAGAAAAAAGGCTTTTCTCTCTCTGCAGTAGATATCCGTACCTCTCAGGCAGTTGAGGTACCCTACTTGATCTTCACGATTGTGGTTGTGATACAGAAGGTTTGGTTCTTACTTCCTGTGTAGATGTATCCACCGGAGTTTCGTCTTGTTCTTCAAGAACAATTCTTCTACCTACTCCACCTTCTTGAATGATTTCATCTTCAAGAAAGTGAGCTTGTAAAGCCACAATGATCCTTTGATCATCGTGCAGGTAAAAGAGGTATCCCATGGAATCCTTAGGATAACTAACGAAACGCCCTTTTAACGATCTAGCCTCTAATTTGTCTACTTTAGTCTTTTTGACATAAGTAGGACATTCCCAAATCCCAATGTGATTAAGACTTGATTTCTTATTTCTCCATATCTCATATGGTGTCTTAGGAACGGACTTAGAAGGAAATCTATTTAAAATGTGTACAGCTGTAAGAGTGCGTGACCCCACAATGAAATGGGTAAGTCAGTGTAGCTGAGCATGGAATGAAACATGTCCAACAAAGTTTGATTCCTTCGTTCGGCTACTCCATTCAACTGTGGTGTCACTGGAGGTGTGAGCTGTAATAATATGCCATTCTCTTTGAGGTATTCATCAAACTCCGTACTCATATATTCTCCTCCTTGGTCAGATTGAAGAGCTTTTATATGTTGCCCAGTTTGATTTTCCACTAAAGCCTTGAATTCTTTGAATTCATCAATAGATTTGGACTTATTCTTCATTAAGTACACTAGACCATATCTTAAATGGTCATCAGTGAATGTGATAAAGTAAAGGAAACGTCCACGAGCCATTTCTCCAAATGGTCCACAAACATCGGTATGCACTAAATCTAAAATTTGTGAGGATCTTTGAAAGGTCCCTGTGAAGGGAGATCTTGCCATCTTGCCTTTGAGACAAGATTCACAAGTAGGATAGAGATCCAATCCCAATGGACCTATAAGTCCATCTTTCTCCATTTTGTGAATTTTGTGTTCGCCAGCATGGCCTAGTCTAAGATGCCAAATCAATCTTTGGTTAATTCCTTACCTACCACATTTCCTTTGTATAGTATATACAGAACACTCATTTTGGACATTGAGGTAATACAAACTATTTATTAAAAAAGCAAAGCCTACTAATTTATTACCATAATAAATTTTGCAATGTTCATCTATAAAACGGAAAATATAACCTTTCTTAACTAAAACGGGAATTGAAACAATGTTTTAAAGCCCATTGGGCAAAACTAAAACATTATTCAGAAATAGTAAATGTCCAGAATTTAAAAGTAATGAGGTAGACCCAATTCCAGTAGTTGCGACGCTTTATCCGCTGCCTATCCTTATCTTGACCTCATCACTGTCCAGCTTCCTTCCTCGCACCAGGTCCTGATTCATACAACAAATGAGAGCACTAGCTCCAGAATCAAGAATCCAAGATGTAGAGAAAACAATCATAGAACAATAAGTTTCATGAACATAAAGTTTTATACCTTGTACGCGTTGGCCCATGTTTGGACAGTTCCTTCTTCAGTGGCCCAGCTCACCACAGTGCAGTCATCTGTCTGTCTTCTTTGGCCCCTTACGCTTGTGATTCACAGGAGCTTTCCCTTTGTTCTCATTGACACCACCCTGAGCTCCAAGCTCACCACGCTGCTTATTGGTTTTCTTCTTGTTGTTCTTGCCCTTTTGGGGTCCAAAGGAGATAACCAGTGCAGTTTCCATTCCCTTGGGCTTCAATTGAGATTGTGTAGTAGTTAATTTATTCAGTAGCCTAGCTAAGTTGCATTCAATCTCATTGCAATTGAAGTTCATGACAAATTGGGAGAAGGAATCAGGAAGAGACTGCAAAACGAGATCCGTTTGTAGATGTGGGTTCATTGTAAAATCATGAGCCTTCAATCTCTCGATCCTCGCGAAAATCTTGAGGACATGATCCCCAACCTTCTCACCTTCTCTCATTTTGGCTCCAAAGAGCTCTTTAGATATTTCATATCTTGCAGTGCGGCTGTGCTCACCATAGAGCTCGACCAAGTGTGCCAAGATAGCCCTCGCTGAGGTCATTTTCTCGTGGGACCTTTGAAGCTCGTTTGTTATTGAGCCAAGCATGTACCCATCCACTCGGACGTCGTCCTTCACCCATTTTTCATGAGCTTGGACTTCTTCCTCGTTGGCACGTGTTCTGGAAGGTGGAGAAGGGATGTGTGTGTCCAACACATATCCCAAGGACTCCATGTTGAGAACAATTATCAAGTTCCTTAGTCAGTCCACGTAGTTGAGTCCGGTAAATATGTTCTTTTCAAGTAAAACAGAAAGTGTGTTGATAGTCATTTTTGTTGTTGAGAGAGATAAGACAATTTATAACTGCAGAAAATAAACCAGATTTGATAGATGATTGCAACTAAACTATAACCAAGTTAAAATCAAGGACTTCGATTTATGACTTGGCTCCCACTACATTCTTCGAGATTCACACTCCCACTGTGAAAATCGAAAGTGATCGTTGTTTGTTACTTTGTAGTGGAGATTAATTTCTTTAATCAATGTAATGGATGGCAACCCTTTAATGATATTTGGTCCATTACTTAATTAAAGTGATGTCTAACATCAATCTATCCAATAGACGGTCCAATCTTCTTTTCTCATAATCCATCAAAACCGCAACCCTTTAACGATATATAGGTTTGTGGACTATCTAAGTTAATTCCCACTAACACCTTTTAATCCAACATTTGAATTTCACCTTGCAACCCTTTAACGATATTTGGGGTGAAATATGTCTCGATTAAGGCATCTAATGTACTTTATGAAATCTCAGAATCGTGTCATAATATATGACCCCCACTTACTGGGAAGATGCCATGTATCAGATTCAATTCTTGATTTCATCAAACTTAGTGGAAGGATTGGACGCCTGGCGTTCCTTTTAAAACTTAGTATTATTTCGTTTGGGAGAATTAATGTTCTAAACATTTAATTATGTCTCACTTTGCACATTATCATTTTTATAGCGCAGGATTGGATTGTACATGCATTCTTACATCTAATGAAACATGCATTGTAAGCAATTAAACCATCACATGTATTCATGGGTTTTTCTAGAGGGCCCAAGCCAATGGGCCATCAAAAGGAAAAAAAGAAAAAAAGAAACTATACTATTCTTCTTGTTGGGCTCCAAGCACCTTTCCTTTTTGGATCGTCTTCTTCTTCAAGGCCTATTCTAATTCTATCTATTACATAAGAATACGAACATCCTATACATAATTCTAAGAATAAAATATTGGGCTCAAATTCGGCCCTTACAACCCATAAAAGTAAATACATCCAAAAAGCAAACCTAAGCCCATGAATAATGTCACCATCACATAATACATGCTCACGATAAATAAAGCAATTATGTTGGTGATTAAGATAATAATTAATTAGTCCAACTAATTAATTCTTCCAATAAAATTCCAAATTTTATTCAATTTTATAATAATAAACCATCTAGTGAAAATTTATTATTTAAATAAATAAATAAATAATGATTCTCTAAGAATGATAAATTAATTATTTTATTCAAATAAATAATATTCAATAAAAGCTAATTGGGCTCGATTTCATCAAACATAAATCACCATCCATTGGCCCATTTAAATTTAACGAGTTTGACCCAAAACCAATTTGTTGAATGTCTAATAATTTAATTAAACCAATTTGGGCTTATTTAATTAAAATATGGGTCATCATCCTTTTGACCCACCCGGATAATTAAAATAGCCCAAAGTCCATTTATTAAAAATTACACACGGAATCAAGTCGGACCGACCCACCCGACCCGAGTCTCAAACCCGAGCCCACGTGAGTACGGCCGTGCGCCTGGCGCATTGCCCGTCTGGCGATCACCGTGTGCCCAACACACGACCATCTTCAGTAGGGGGAATGGTTGCAGCCAGGCCCCTGTCCGTGCGTCGGGTGGCTCAAAGCCACCCGACAGTGTGCACGTAGTGTGCACGCGATTTCTCGGGATTTTTCAACCCCACTTTTTCACACAATTTGATTTTTCAATTCTATCATTTCATCATACAATAATATCCAAGAAAAAATAGAAAAATCATGGTTTAAATATCATAAAACTCATCATATTCATCATGCTCCAAAAACACGAAAAACACATAAAATCACGTATTTTATTAAATACAAAAATCAGAGATTGACTCTGATACCACTGTTGGGTTTTGAACATAAAAATGCAGTGGAAATAAAATACCCACGGTGGATTCAACTTTGATTTCACATATTTAAATAGTGAACTTGATTCTTTTTGGAGCAGCAATAACGTCACTGCCTCTAAATCACCACGTCGGAACCGAAAGAAAAAATCCCTTCTTTTCTTCTCCTCTTGGACGACTAGAGAGATGAGAGAGAGGTGGAGAGTTCTAACTTGAAGAGAAAGTCACAAGTGAGGCTAGGGTTTAATTAACCTAAGTAACTAAAGGCCCCGGGCGTCCATATGGGAGTTTTTAATGCCCTCGGGCTTAGTCCAATTTGTGTATTATTTAATTAATTAATTAATATAATTTACCAATAAATATATCAATTAAATAACTAACTTTCACATGTTAATTCCATAATTAATTTCACTAGGAAATTAATTAACTTATTAACTTAACTAATAAGATCATCTAATGATCAATTAATTAATTACGATATCAAATACCGAAAAATTTCTCTCAAGTTTTATTTCATGATTTTTACTTTACAATTCCTTTGAGTGCGGCTCTTTAGGTTTATCTCAAAAGGCAATTGGGAGGAAACCAAAAGGATGTGGATACCACCTAGCCAGTCCCGTGGTCCACATCGTAGCCCAATTGAGGTAGAATATATAGAATCAATCCAAACCTTTAACACTATGAATACCGTACGAGTATAAACCCTTTATTTATATATCCCAGTCAAGTGAGCGTCATGGTTTAGTCAAACTCACTGGACTTGACTATATGCTCAGCTCATAATGAATCGAGGTCACTGAGTATACTTCTATGTCCAACATAAGTATCTCTAATGCTTTGGCCAAAGTCTTTGACCTCACTCATCCATGACGGCATAGGATATTTTACTCATTCACTTATGAGAGAATAAATCCCATATTGCTAATCAGTTAAGATTGCTACTTGCCCATCAAGCCCCACTTCGAGGTCAACCTCACCAACGGGTGAAATGGATCTAACTACTCTAATGACAGACTTAATGTCACAGTCATATCTTCAACGTGTTTACTCAGGTCTAAGGTTTACGCGTACCTATCACAACTTATCAGTTTTTTTCGTTGACTGTCATTGAGTGAAAACCCATGTGACATAACTGATGCGAGCCGTGTTTGAACACACCAGTCTAATTGATGTGTCTATGATATAAGTTTCCACTATCATACTCATAGTGTTCGACTGGCACTCCCCTGTCAAAACTTACATCATACAAGTCTATATCCAGTAATGATGTCCAGTCAATAGTTTCTTCGACTTGCCAACCTATTTAGATATTAAAGATCAAACACTTCCAGTGCCATTCTCCCTAACCCATAGGGAGTAGAATGTTCGCCTTAATATCAAGGACTAATTGTTGTTTATTTAAACCGTACAAATGCCTATAAGAAACAATATCAAATGCCTTTTATTAAAACAAGAATGTTTAGATACAAACTAATGCCCTATAATTCTATCCTCTTATGGCATCTGAGGGCATAACTCTAACAGTTGTGGGACCACCTGGCTACTGTTATGCAATGAGAATTTGATAGGTCGTGTTGGTCCCAAGTGGCATACGAAAGGGTCTAGAAGGGGAGGAGGGGTTGAATAGACCCTGAAGTCTTTTTCGACTTCAAAAAGATTCGTATTAAAATTATGGTTTTGGACGCTTGAAGTGTCTAATGCTTGACTTAAGCGTTCACTTAAAAATTTAGGCGCTTTGGTCAAGTGTCTAACGAAGACTATTTTTAGAAAGTTAACTTAGATTTCAAGACTTGAATACTACAACCAAATAGGTTGGAGCGTTCACTTCTTTGATCAGTGTTAGCACAACAGAATAATTTTTGGAGTCTTCTATTTGAAAGCTTTAGCGTCACAGAAAGTGTATTTAGTTGCTTAGCGTTTGATTAAGTTTTACTTTATGAGTTTATGATATGACAATATGAATGCCAAAAGTAAAGTAAAGTAAAGTACAATATTTGTAAGGTTCGTTGGGTGGTGTAATCCCAACTACGTCCTTCTTCTGCTTGAACACTTGGAGGCAATCTACTAAAATGATTCGCAAAGAATCACACAGAATCTTCTATAAATTAGGGAGAGATGGATGTCGATGACTTGAGCTCCTTGATCACACAGATTTCTGCTCCAAATCACTTCAATCCCCTTGTTTCTTTCACCCAGAAATACGGCAAGTATCCAACTTTGACTTCACACAGATCGCGAGGCTTGGATAGGGGTTTTTCTAAAAGGTTTGTTTGATATTGATAAAGTTCAAACAACTAGGAATATCTCAGTAGTAATGTGGGTTTCTCTGAAGAGAATGTTTGAGATATTGGTTGACTGTCTCAGGATTTGAAGAAAAGCAAAGAGAATATTTTCTTGGAAATTCTGGCTTTTCTGAGATTGTGAAGAACGAGACTTCAATGCAACAACAATTTAGCGTGATAATTGTTCTCTCTATGTTTGGCTTGTTGTTGAAGTCCTATTTATAGGCATTCTTGGAAAAAGTGTCCGTTTGACACATGCATGAGCGCATGTCTCTCACTTCCGCGAGTGAACAACTTTTGTCCTTTTTCCTGAAAATCTGCTGCACAAAAGTTGGTGCTGCAGTCTTTGAATAGTTGACAGTCCAATAGGGTGGTTTCTCCGTACGTCTGAAAGTGCTTATCACATTTAATGCTCTTATCAGCATTTAATGCATTTGAATTAAATGCCCGTTGGCACTTAATGCATTGATAATATTTGCATTAAAACTCCTTCTGGACTTAGAAATAAATTCAGGTGAAATCAGTCATTGATAGACGCTTATTCAACCTTGAATCACTTCTATCCTATAAGGTGACGCTTGGTGTAGCTAGTCATTCTAGACGCTTGAAATCTTCATCTTTATTCAGACTTCAGGCGCTTGAGTCTTCAAACTTTACTTCTGATAAACTCACTCAGAACATATCAGACGCTCAGTCTAAGATAACTTAACCTAACAATCTAGAATAAAAATAAAACAAAGCCTATTACAAATCTAACGCTTCAAAGATGAAAACAAACTTACATATTTTGGGGTCTAACAAAAAGTTCTAATTGTCATCATCAAAACATCTAACATGAAATTCCTAACAATTTCCTCCTTTTTGATGATGGCAATACTTACTCTTTTATAGTTCAAGAGTTAGACAGCCACAAAAAAAAGTTAGCTTTGATTAGATAAGGTTAGTTAAAGTTAGTTACGCTTCAACGAGATGTTTCAGCTGAAAAATGCATTTTATATATATCAAAGATTACAAGCATTTTTACAACTAAACAAACAAAAATAAAATAAAAAATATATAAGAGACAAGAATATAGATAATGCAAATCAAAAAGCTTTAATGACTTGATCTAACTTTTTATCGCTTGGGCATTTTTGCTCGGATGGCTTCAGTCAGATTATCTTCCAAGGTCATCATCGCTTCATGATCTTTGTTGATTATGAGCTTATTTTCTTCTTGTTGTCTCTTCTTGAAAGCAGTAAAGTGTTTATCCCAATCAGTTGGATCAATACCAATATACCTTAGGCAAATTCTGAAAGTTCGGATGAAGTCAGACATCTACCTCTCTTCAGCTAAAATTCTTGGATCTGAAGGTTCTGGAATTGATGCTCTTTGAAGAGGGATGTCAAACTGTTCTAACATTGCTCTTGTAGGTATTGGTAGATTTGGATATAGTGCTCTTGGAGGTTCCCTTAGTGTTCTACTAGGCACTCCAGCAGAGTCACTTACTTTAAAAGCAGTTATCCAAGATGGGAGACTTAGCGCAGAAGGAGAGGTTAAGACTTGACGCTTAAGAGGCGGAGGCTCTTGAGCTCTTGAACTAGACGCTTTCCTTTTTTCTCCTTTCTTCTTCTCTTCCCCCTTATTGCCATCATCAGACTTCAGAAAGTGTTCTGTAAGTAAACTGACCTGATGAGCAATCTAAGACATAGAGTCTGTAATGTCGTCCAGACGCTTATCGAAGCGTTCCTGCAGTGCGAGGAGCTTAGCGCTGGTAGCATCATTCAGAGATGTCTCTAGGGTGTCGAGGCGCTTTTCAAATGCTTCTTTCATGGCAAGTTGGTTGGCGTGATTAGCATCCTGCATTTCTTGAAAAGTTTGTCTGCACTCACCAACAACCGCTTGAGCTGAGCTACGCATATGAGCAATCTGAGCGCTCATAACGTGAGACTCAATCTTTGCCAAATCTTCTTTAATCCAGTGAAGGGATTCTTCATTATGAGTAGCATGATTACTGATATCCTCCAGAACAGATTTGAGCAAAGGACCAAAAGATTGACTCTCATCTGATTGAACCGCTTGAGGAGTCAGTCACTTGAATCTGGATGAGTGTTTGAGAGAGTCAATTGGAACTTGATACGCTGGATCGAAGACAATATCTCGTATGTCAAGAGAGAGATCCTCAGCAATATCAGCAGCAACCGGTTCAGGAGCGTCAGGAATATCCTCTGGTTGAGACGCTTGAACTGGTTCTTCAGCAGATGCTGGAAAACTGGCAACTTCAGAAGTGGACGCTTCAATTGCCTTAGCAGGGGCTTCCTCTAGCGCTGACTCTGTTTGGCGAAAGTCATCGAATTGGAAGTTCCAATTTTCTATATCAGCAAGAGAAGTGGACGAAGCTTCCAAAATTTTAGTGAGTCTGGATCTAGAACAGCAAGAGCCAGAAATAAATGTGTGAAGAGGACTATCAATGGCCCGGATGTGCATGGGACCAATGATATCAAGCACATGATGTGGAAAGACTTTGGACGGCGCTTGACAGATAGAGAAAATGGAATCTGGAGAGTAATTTCTAGAGAATCCAATCAAGCAGTCAGAGGGAAGAGACTTGAGACGCTGATCTTCAGGCATGTAAACAGCATAGTACTCTTCTAAATATGGATAGATCGCTTGAGCAAGTCCCTGATTTCTTTCTAGCAGTGAGAGGACGAATTCATAATGATTAAGTACCTCTTTGCGGATAGAAGGGAGCAGTGGATATCCTCGAAATGCATTAATGACGGAGTCGTTCCATTGTTTGAGATTGGCAGTGAAGATTTTGTCGAAATGAGATAATGGAGTCATAATCTTCACCATCAAGTTAAAATTATCTTCGCAGTGGCTGGGAGCAAAATTTAGGCTAGTAATTTGAGTACTACCGCTGGTAGACGCTTGAGCGTTGAAATGTAGAGGAGTAATGGACAGTCTGTGAAGCTCTTGACGCAGACATTGTTCAATTTGATGTCTAATTAGTGGGAGCTTGAGAACAGGTCCAACTCTCTGTTGACGCTTCTTCAGGCAATACTTAGTGAAATGACGCTTCTTGTCATGCATGCCTATGCCAAACAAATGGGGAGCTTGAACTAATTCTGAGAAAGTGTACTTATTTCCCACGTACGTTTCAACCCAATTGACTTCGTTCATGCAGTAGTCTGTGCCAGCATTGACAATAGCTCTAATGCCTTCATGGTGAATGTCTCTGATAGATTCAAATCGATATCTATCGGTCTGATAGTTAGCATTCCAGACGCTATCAAAATATGCATCAGCTTCAGTTTGGATCAAATCTATGAGAGATTCGAGACGCTCACGGGCATGAACTGCTTTATTTTTCCATAGGCAAAGTGGATTGACCAACACTAGATTTTCAGGACTATTGGCAATGTGACAAAAATGTGTGTAGCCTTTTCGGTTCAAGACTGCCTCTGATGGATTGAGAAAGCTAGGACGAAGTGGCTCATACACACGAATATTGTAGTCCTTGAGAGCAAAACCTGTAGGCTTGCTGTGGCCATAGTCGAGGTAATACGCCAGATCCACATCACATCTAGGAGTTGTTCCTCCTTGTTTGTCTTGTTGAAGAATGAGAGAGGATGGTATTGGACCAGGAGTTTTTTGTAGTTGAATGGCCATAGAGTATTTTCTCTCAATTTCTGTCATCTTAGTGTTAAACACTATATCCCTGATTTTATTGTCGATGTCAATCAGCAGGGCAATCTCATTCTCAGCAGCAATATATCTGTCTTCATTATAGCCAGCAGGAATGAAATCTTCTTCGAGCGCTGGGGGCATGTAGTTGATTGAATGATCAATCGTCTTCAGCGTGTCCATTTGGAAGAAGTGCCTTGGCTTTGTAACGTCTTTAGCAACACTCTGACCTTCTGAGCGTGCCTCTGTTATAACTGGAACAGGGATTGATGACTGAACCTCTTTGAGAGCAGGTTCCTCAGTTTCAATTGCAGCAGCTTCTGTGGCAACGTCTTTGGAAATCGCCACAACTTCTGTTATCTCAACATCTAGATTGACGTCTGTTGATGCTTCAGCAGCAGCTGGAACTAAAGATGTAACATAAGAACTATCCTCTATAAGAGCAGGATCTTCTACAGATGTAGGAATAGGAATGTTGTGGGAAGAAATAAACTTACCCTGAGAACTTGTCTCAACAACAACACTTTGAGCGCTTGGCTCAACAGTCTCCGGCTCTTCAGGAACAGGAGCAGCTCGACGCTTTCTTATCCTGGAACGCTTGAAGATTTTTTTCACGTTGACTCCTTCAACGAGTTTGAGCGCTTGAGCAGGAGTAGCAGCAGCTGGTTCATCGAATTCAATTTGTTTGATGATTCCTTCCAGCTTCCTCCGCTTGAGAGGTAACTTGTCCTGTGCATCCTCATCAGTTTCCTCATCCTTCTGAGGAGCAGGAACAACTTGTGCCTTGGGCTTTCTTGGAGCCCTCTTCTTGGTAGCAGCCAGACGCTTCAGGACTTCCTCTTGAGCAGGACGCTTAGCCTCTTCATCAGACGCTTCACGTATAGTCTGACGCTCAGAAAGTGGTTTAGCAGCACCACCAACTTTGGGAGGATTAAATAGATTGGTTAGAATCCTTCTTCCAAAAAACTTGGTTTTATTTAGCGGGAGACCAGATGAGTAAACACAGTCTGATCTGTACAGAAGGTCACTCAAAACAAGTCCATACGGTTTATTTGGGGTGTTCAAACAGTCCCTAAACCTTCCAAAGATGTACTCACTCCAGTTGATTTTGATGGAGATGAGTATAGCAGTCATCATTTGAAATTGTGTGGGTTTGACCTTATCAAATGTGCCCACTCTGCATTCAATAATCTTACTGTAGAAATCAGCCAACAATCTGTACTGAGATACCAGATCTTTCTTTTCAAAGTGTTGGGTGTAGGGTACACCATCGTACGCCCTCATAACTGTCCATGCTTCCTTGATTTGTGCCAGAGTGACACTATCCAGTGCATCACCTTCATTAGGAAGATTGAAGTTCTTTGCAATGGAGTCAACAGTCAACACAAATTCTTTTGTTGGCTCTTTCTTGGACATATGGAGGAGGCAAGAGATAGACTTCTTGTCCTCCGAGAGTTTTGCAGTCCTCCAGAAAGTATCAACTTCCGTCGGAAATGAGTATGAGTACTGTGTTAAGAAATTCCTGAGTCCAGCCTTTGTAACAATATCCATCATATCATGCAGGTTGATCTGGGGTTGATCATACAAGAATTTCCAATCGACAACAAGGCCTTCAGTAACCTTGATGATAGACTCGACAGAAGTAGATGAAGCTTTCTTTGTGCGATTTCGTGAAAGTATAGTGAACTGAGATTTTCTTTTGCTTTGAGAGAGAGAGAGAAATTTGCAGAAATTTTTGAGTGAAAGTGATGATTTTCTGCAGAAATTGTGTTTTAAATGACACAGTAAAGAATTTTGAAACTTGTGTTCTCTAGTTTCTGTAGGATTTAGACATGTGTAAGGACTTTTTAATCTCAGCCATAAATTCATTAACTGCGGATGCGAGTTTTGTGTAAGAGAGAGAAGTTACATTTAGTAATTCTCATATATAATGATTTGACATCCGAGTTTTTTAAAAAAAATGAAAAGAAAACGTTTGGTATTTTCAGAGTGTAACACACGCGCCTGATGGTACACTGACACGTACACAAACACGTGCTATCTCTGAACCGTCATTTTAAAAGTTTTGATTACCCGCCAGTTTGATGTGATAGAAGCGTGCGAGTAGAGTACAAAATAGACTTTTGAATCTACCCACTACTTCAAAAAGCTTCTAAAATTTATGCATGACTGTTAAAAACATTTTTATATTAAGAGTTGAATGGAATTGGTTCAACGCTTAACTGATATCACTGGTTGATATATCATTGGAAAATTAGACGCTTAGGATTGAAAAGACTTTTTATGTTTGAGCGTCCAATATTTTATGCATAAGTAATACTGAGCGTTGATGATCATGCATCTGAAAATTTTGATCATTGACGCTTGCAGTTATGGTCAAGTACAACTTTAAGGTTCCCCCTAAATTTGATAACTTGTACCAATTAGGAAAATCTTTTAGACATAAATCAAGTGGATTCCCCCTAAATTATATGTCTAATAAAATATGATGCAAAATGATTAAGCGTTTAAATCAATCATACCTAATTCACTTCTCAAAGTGAGAAAATGTTGTTCGTTGAGTGCTTTAGTGAAGATATCTGCCAATTGTTTGTCAGTTCCAATGAAGTGCATGGAGATATCTTTCTTTTGAACGTGGTCACGAAGAAAATGGTATCTAATGTCAATGTGTTTGGTTCTGGAATGAAGAACAGGGTTTTGAGTCATGGCTAGAGCGCTTTGGTTATCACAATGAATGGGGGTTGGACCTAGGATTATTCCATAATCCCTAAGTTGTTGCTTCATCTATAACACTTGTGCACAACAACTTCCTGCAGCTACATACACAGCTTCGGCTGTGGAGGTAGCTATGGATTGTTGTTTCTTACTATGCTATGAAACTAACCTATCGCCTAGAAATTAACATGTACTACTAGTACTCTTACGATCTATTTTGCAACCTGCAAAATCTGCATCTGAGTAACCAATTAATTCAAAAGGAGAGTCCCTTGGATACCATAAGCCCACATTTTGTGTGCCTTTTAGGTATTTAAGGATCTTCTTGGCAGCACTTAAGTGTGACTCTTTAGGATCAGCTTGAAATCGTGCACACATGCATACCGAAAACGTAACATCAGGTCTACTAGCAGTAAGATAAAGAAGTGATCCAATGATACCTCTATAATTAGTGATATCAACTTTCTTTCCACTTTCATCTTTATCTAACTTAAGCGTTTAGCTCATTGGAATTTTTGAATATGATGCATTTTCCATACCAAATTTCTTAATCATATCTCTTGTATATTTAGCTTGGTTAATAAATATGCCATTAGGGAGTTGTTTAACTTGTAATCCTAAGAAGAAAGTCAATTCACCCATCATGCTCATTTCAAATTGTTCTTGTATCATTTTCGAAAATTTCTCACACAGACGCTTGTTAGTAGAACCAAATATAATATCATCAACATAAATTTGGACTAAGAGAGTATCTTCGTCACTGGTGATTTTAAATAACGTTGTATCAACGCTGCCTTTTGAAAAACCTTTACCAATGAGGAAGATAGAGAGAGTGTCATACCATGCTCGGGGTGCTTGCTTAAGCCCATAAAGTGCTTTGTCTAGCTTGTAAACTATACCCTTACCATGATTGTTGATGAATCCTGGTGGTTGCTCCACATATACTTCTTCTTGGAGTTTACCATTCAGGAAAGCACTCTTCACGTCCATCTGATACACCATGAACTTGTTGAACGCTGCATACACTAGAAACATGCGGATTGCTTCAAGACGAGAGATAGGAGCGTTTGTCTCATCAAAGTCAATACCCTCTTCTTGGCAATATCCTTGAGCTACTAGTCTGGCCTTGTTCCTTATCACAATGCCATTCTCATCCATCTTGTTTCTATAAACCCATCTAGTCCCAATAACTCCTTGGTGAGTTGGTCTTGGCACTAGTGTCCAAACCTTATTTCGTTCAAATTGATTAAGCTCTTCTTGCATGGCTTCAATCTAACTTGGGTCGCTTAGCGCTTCATCCACTTTCTTAGGTTCCATTTGAGATAAAAAAACTTGCGAACATAGCCTCATTGAACGTAGCGGCTCTAGTCCTAACAGGCCCTTCATTATCTCCAATAATTTGCTCAGGTGGATGATCACGCAGCCATAGTCTATCTGGTTGGAAAAGGTTAAGAGGTTGAACAGACGCTTGATGATCAGACGCTTGACTATCCTCTTGCGTAGGCACTTCAAGTTCACAGATCCTTGTTTGCTCTTGATGATCACTCTCTTCATGATCATCAGCATTTCTTACAATATTGTCCATATTAACCTCACGAGTAATCTTAGGAGGTGGCACTAAGATCTCATCATCGTCGTCACTGTCATCAATAGTAATCTTAGACGCCAACTCCTACATCATTCACATTAACCTTACTCGGTTCTTGGTTAGCATCATCAAAAACAACATGAATAGATTCCTCAACCTTCGATTTGATCTTATTTAGGATGCAAAAATTCTTTCCATTCTTGGCGTAGCCTAGAAAGATTCCCTCATCCACTTTAGGATCAATGTCTTTAGACTTTTGGATCCATTATTATGGATAAAACATTTTGAACCAAAGACGTGAAAATATGAAACATTTGGCTTACGTCCCTTCCATAGTTCATATAGAGTTTTCCCATGCTGTTTGTTGATCATGCAGCGATTTTGAGTGTAACATGCAGTGTTGATCGCTTCGGCCCAAAACCTAGGAGCGAGCTTGGATTCTGCTAACATTGTCCTAGCGGCTTCCTTGAACATTCGGTTCCGGTGCTCAGCAACTCCATTTTGTTGGGGAGTTCTGGGAGCAGAATACTCATGATGTATTCCATTTTCTACACAAAACTTCTCAACAATTTTGTTAGTAAACTCAGTACCGCGATCGCTTCTTATTCTTGCAACTTTAAGATTTTTCAACATTTGAAGTTGTCGAATAAGCGTTGTTAACTTGTCACATGTTTCATCTTTGGATGAAAGAAATTCCACCCAAGTAAATCGAGAGAAACCATCTACTATCACCAAAGTATACTTCTTACCGCTTACACTGATCGTTTGAACAGGTCCAAACAAATCCATGTGAAGTAGTTCAAGTACTCTAGAGGTAGATAGATGAGATTTTCTCTTGAACGATGACTTAACTTGTTTACCCATTTGACAAGCGTCACAAAGGCGGTCCTTGTGAGATGGTCCATTTGGTAATCCCTCTACATGATTTTGACTTGTAAGCTAAGAGATTGTTCTGAAGTTGAGGTGATTCATTTTTCTATGTCATAACCAACCCGTCTTAGATTCATTTTTAGTAACAAAACATGTTGGGTTGTTATCAAGTGTTGAACCTCAATCTACCAAATATAAATTGTTAGTTCTTTTACCTTTCAATTTAGTAGACTTAGTCTTAGCATCATTTATATAGCAACAGTCACTTGAAAATATGACTTCAAAGCCTTTATCACAAAATTGACTTATGCTTAATAAATTGTGCTTCAGACCCTCAACAAAATAAACATCACTTATCATGATGTTCCCCCTATGCATAGTACCTATACCTTTGGTTTTACCTTTGGAGTTGTCACCAAATACAACCTGAGGACCATTGGCAGCTCGATAGTTAATCAGAAGATCTTTAGAACCAGTCATGTGCCTTGACGATCCACTATCGAAGTACCACATAGATGTATCGGTTCTAGATTTAGGTACCTCCAATCAAAAGGGAAGTTCTATTTCTGTTCAGGTACCCATTGTTGCTTGGGTCCTTTAACATTAATAACATTGTGAGTTTGAATTAGAACTTTAGGAACCCATATTTGCCTGATCTTCATTGTAGGAATACTGGCCTTTTTGGGTTTCACAACGTGTTGTGTGTGCTTTTTGGGTGTATAATAATATCCTCGATTATAATGGTAGTCATAATCATAGTCATAATCATAATCATCATAGTATCGATAATATGATCTTGACTGTCTTGGATATTGACGCTAGTATTTCCTTGGCGCTGGCTTTGGTTGCACTTTTGGTGTTGGACGCTTAGCACTTGATTCACAGTGGTCAGACTTATCTTTAGCCTTTTGAGCGTTTGGATAGACCCGTCTTTGTGAATCATTTGCCTTAGCCTTACCCTTGCCTGAGTTAGTTTTGACTTTCTCATTTGGCCTCTTACCATTGTCGCTGGGTTCATTTTGTGTTTGATCTTGTGAACCTTTCTCAACAAAGATAACATCCCTTCCTTTGTTGTTCGTCGTAACGTTAGATTTATTAGGTTGTTTACCGAGTTTATCGCATCCTAACTCGGTCTTTTCACCAAATAATCTAGTTACTTCAGTCACATTATCCAACTTTCTAGAAGCTTTTGATAATGATGAGATGAGCTGCTCTGATTTAGCAAGTCTAGCGATCAAATCAGTTTCTCTCTTGACTATTATATCAAGATCGCTATTTAATTGAATAATTTCACTCTCAAGCGATTGGTTCTTCTCAATGCACTGTTGCTGAACTTGCAACTCTGCTTTGAGCGTTACTTTATCTCTTGTGAGTAATGAGATAATAGCGAGATCGTTTTGATATATTTTGGCAGCTTCTTGAAATTCATTGTAGTATTCTTTGACTTTGTCAAGTAATTCATCATAAGAGAGGGGGATAGATAATTCATTGATTACCTCAGGAGACGCTTCATCATCTCTGGCCATGAGACATATGAGCGCTGAGTCATCTAATGGCTCATCATCGTCACTACTCTCCTCTGATGATTCTAAATCTTCAGGTGCGGATGCTGGTTCTGATTCCGCTAGCAAACCTTGTTGACGAAGGTTGCTCCTGAATTGGTTTCTATCCAAGTAATCCTGCCTTGAGGGCTTGGATACGTTTAGATAAGGGCAATTTACCTGGTAGTGCCCTGGTTTCCTGCAATTATAACAAAGATTAGTTTTCATCTTTTGTTCATTTGTTAACCTTGCAATGTGTGGTTTTGAGACTACTGGAGCTGAGAGATTTTGAGTAGACGCTTGGTACTGAACAGGCGCTTGGGGTGAAGGAATAGAATACTGACGCGCTTGAAACTGTTGTTGCATCGAAGAAGGCACTTGATATGAACTTTGTCCTTGATTATTGAAACATTTTCCTTTCTTTTCATATCTCAAGAACTTCCTGAATCTATTCAGCAAAGCCAACTCCTCTTCTTCATTGATATCTAAATTCTTTCCTTTATTGCCCGATTTGCCTTTGATTGATGCTATAAGCGCTCCAGATTCAATCACCGGACTACTCACAACATCACTAGCAGAATTCAACTCAAACTCAAATGCTTTGAGCTCTAAAAAGGCGTCTTCTGGAGTTAAGAGATCCAACATATTTGATTCTCTCATAGTAGTTATCTTCATCAAGAATTTACTTGGTAAACTTCTAAAGATCTTAACCACCATTTCTTGATTCTGTAACTCCATTCCCAACGATGTAAGTTCTGTAACTAGAGCTGTAAGTCTTATATCTAATTGCTCTAAAGTTTCATTGGGTAGCATCTTAAATCCGTTAAACTTTTCCTTGGCAATGGAAAGTTTGTTCTCTTTAATCTAAACCGAACCACCACAAATTGTAGCCAACTTATCCCATATTTCTTTAGTGGTTTTGCACGACTTGAACTTGTTGAATAGGTTGTCATTATCACCAATAGCCGTATACAGAGCGTTACAACCAACATTATCCAAACTAGCTCGTCGACGCTCATCTGGAGACCATTCTTATTTCGGTTTTTCAACGTAACCATCGGGAGTGTCTTCCGTGGCTCCAGGCGCTTTTGTGATAACTTTATATATTTTGATTGGCACATCTGAAATAATATCACACATGTCATCATCACATGAACAGAGATATGTGAATGCTTTGACTTTCCATGTGTCAAAATTTGACTCAGTCAGTTTGGGAACTTTAGAAAATGCCATGTTTAAAATCTAAAGCAACTAAGTTTGAAAAATGATCTAAACAAGCAGTTATGCTTGGAAATTTTAAAATTTCAACTTTAACAGCTCTGATACCACTTGTTGGTCCCAAGTGGCATACGAAAGGGTCTAGAAGGAGGGGGGGTTGAATAGACCCTGAAGTCTTTTTCGACTTCAAAAAGATTCGTATTAAAATTATGGTTTTGGACGCTTGAAGTGTCTAACGCTTGACTTAAGCGTTCACTTAAAAATTTAGGCGCTTTGGTGAAGCGTCTAACAAAGACTATTTTTAGAAAGTTAACTTAGATTTCAAGACTTGAATACTACAACCAAATAGGTTTGAGCGTTCACTTCTTTGATCAGTGTTAGCACAACGGAATAATTTTTGGAGTCTTCTATTTGAAAGCTTTAGCGTCACAGAAAGTGTATTTAGTTGCTTAGCGTTTGATGAAGTTTTACTTTATGAGTTTATGATATGACAATATGAATGCTGAAAGTAAAGTAAAGTACAATATTTGTAAGGTCCGTTGGTTGGTGTAATCCCAACTACGTCTTTCTTCTCCTGAACACTTGGAGGCAATCCACTAAAATGATTTTCAAAGAATCACACAGAATCTTCTACAAATTAGGGAGAGATGGATGTCGATGACTTGAGCTCCTTGATCACACAGATTTCTGTTCCAAATCACTTCATTCCCCTTGCTTCTTTCACCCAGAAATACGGCAAGTATCCAACTTCGACTTCACACAGATCGCGAGGCTTGGATAGGGGTTTTTCTAAAGGTTTGTTTGATTTTGATAAAGTTTAAACAACTAGGAATATCTCAGTAGTAATGTGGGTTTCTCTGAAGAGAATATTTGAGATATTGGTTGACTGTCTCGGGATTTGAAGAAAAGCAAAGAGAATATTTTCTTGGAAATTTTGGATTTTCTGAGATTATAAGGAACGAGACTTCAATGCAACAACAATCCAGCTTGATAATTGTTCTCTCTATGTTTGGCTTGTTGTTGAAGTCCTATTTATAGGCATTCTTGGAAAAAATGTCCGTTTGACACATGCATGAGCACGTGTCTCTCACTTCCGCGAGTGAACAACTTTTGTCCTTTTTCCTGAAAATCTGCTGCACAAAAGTTGGTGCTGCAGTCTTTGAATAGTTGACACTCCAATAGGGTGGCTTCTCCGTACGTCTGAAAGTGCTTATCACATTTAATGCTCTTATCAGCATTTAATGCATTTGAATTAAATGCCCGTTGGCACTTAATGCATTGAGAATATTTGCATTAAAACTCCTTCTGGACTTAGAAATAAATTCAGGTGAAATCAGTCATTGATAGATGCTTATTCAACCTTGAATCACTTCTATCCTATAAGGTGACGCTTGGTGTAGCTGGTCATTCTAGACGCTTGGAATCTTCATCTTTATTCAGACTTCAGGCGCTTGAGTCTTCAAACTTTACTTCTGATAAACTCACTCAGAACATATCAGACGCTCAGTCTAAGATAACTTAACCTAACAATCTAGAATAAAAATAAAACAAAGCCTATTACAAATCCAACGCTTCAAAGCTGAAAACAAACTTACATATTTTGGGGTCTAACAAAAAGTTCTAATTGTCATCATCAAAACATCTAACATGAAATTCCTAACAGGTCGGGTTTAATCACAGATTAATGTACGGTTGCATCGTAAAATTGAGATGTACATGAAAAGTGAGGCTAAATATCTCGAGAACCACTTGGATCGTGGATGGTGCCATCGTGCCTGTTCAAATGTTACCGACCACTGTCTCACGAGTCGTGGAATGAGTTAGAGAGACATTTGGCAGCTCGAGCC
Organism: Buddleja alternifolia; assembly: GCA_019426215.1. Lineage (NCBI taxonomy): Eukaryota > Viridiplantae > Streptophyta > Magnoliopsida > Lamiales > Scrophulariaceae > Buddleja > Buddleja alternifolia. Next base: position 24,196,673 of record CM033393.1, on the reverse strand, counting down.
TACTGGAAATTTTAAGTTTCTTGTTTTTCCATCAATGGGGTGATGAAAATTCAAAAAATGGTGGATAAACGCATGTTGTTAAAAAGTCCAAAATAGCATGTGTGTGTATATATATATATGTCATATCTAAATGCTCATTATGTTTTCGCTTTTCGTTTAATACACAAATTGTTATGGATTTGATGGAACCCCTAATTGATCATATGAGAATAAACAAATTTAATGGAATGGACTTTCCCAATTGGCGCCAGTTTCTTGACTTCTATCTTGAGATGAAGGGTTTGAATTACATCTTGAGAGAAGATGTTCCGGATTACCCTAGACCTGCTACTCGTTCACGTACTTTGGAGTACTTGATTCATCTCAGAGACGAGAGAGAGGTACTAGAGTTTATATTTAGTGTCATATGTGATGACTATCACTCTTTCCTCAGTGTTATTGATAATGCCCTGGATCTATGTGCTCATAGTTTTCCAGATGAGCTGCTGATTAGGGAATGCCTTCACTACCTAGCTATTGGACACTGGAGCAAGGATTGTCTTGGACCTCCCATGACCACGGGGAAGGTATGCCTATATTTGAGGTTAATTTGTCAATTAACTATGTTTCTTGGGTGTTTGACACTGGTTGTGCACTCACCTATACAATGATTTGCAGGTGTTGAATAGAAGCTGAGAGCTGGATGATGGGCACATGGTCCTAAGAATGGCCAATAGCCTATTGCTACTAAGGCTGTTGGAAACGTTATTCTACTTCTAGAGGATAATAGTAGATTTCTTTTAAATAATATTTATTATGTTTCTAAATTAATTAAGAACCTTATTTCTGTGTCTGTTTTAGACAAACAAGGATATTCGTTTAATATCAGTAATGGAATATGTTCCATTTTTTTGGGTTCTAAATTGATTTTTAGGCATGCATGGAAAACAATCTTTATATTTATCCACACTACTGCATTCAACTTTCAACAAACAAACAAAGTAAAACGTAAATCTAATAATTCACCCAGCACTCAAGTTTGGCACGCAAGACTGGGTCATGCATCGAAAGATAGAATTCATAAATTGTTAAGTTACCTTGAGCTTGATAAAGTAGAGGAACTACCAACTTGTGAAGCTTGTCTGAAAGGGAAAATGACGAAATTGCCATTTGGGAGCCAAATGGAGCAAGCCAAAGGTCTTTTAGATCTGATCAATACATATGTGTGTGGACCACTCAATGTAAGTGCAATGGGAAACTACTCATACTTCAGAACCTTTACCGACGATTATTCTAGGTCAGTGTTTTAAAAGGCAGTCTCGGGGTGCGCCCTGGGCGGGGCGTTGCTGAAACGCCCAGGGCAATAGGAGGGAAGCGTAACCCCTTATGGGCGTAGGCCCAATCAATTGGGGCGTACGCTCCGGGCAAAACCGCGCCCAGTCCTTGGGCTTACGCCCAATGTATTTCATGTCCATATGGTATGATTTTAGGCTTAAATTGATTTTTTTTTCCAATTTCCAATCTAAAACCCTTTTAAACTTTTTACATGCTTTATTTTTTTAGTAAAAACTAAAGGCCCACTTATTCAATTAAATCAAAGTTTAATAAAAAAAAAAGCTGCAAGAGCAACACAGCTTAATGCTCGAGTATTGAGAGCCGAAGATGAAGATAATGATCTTAATGATGAGACTTTTGATAGTGATTGAGTAAATTAGTGCTCGTTACCTATTATTTTAAATCTTTATTTTGCGTAACGTTAGAATTTGAAACAATTTGTCTATCTAGATTGTTTTTTGCAAGAGTTGAGCTTGGACTTTTAGTTTGTATGGTTGAATATATTATTATTTTTAACTTTCTCTATCTTATTTTTTTTTACTAAATTTATCCTTCAATTTTATAATTTTTCGCTAATTTAAATTAATTGGTAACATTATATTATATTTATTTAATACTAAAAAAACAAAATTCGCTGGGCATACGCCCCTTGCCTCAGGGCCTACGGCCCACCCCGTGGGACATAAAACACCCCGCCCCGCACCGGTGGGACATAAAACACTATTCTAGGTATGGATACTGTGATACCCGTATTTTGTTTTATGATAAAATACTAATTTGATGACTAGTACTATACTCTATTGGAAATTACTTGATCTATATTAGTTTTATAACTAATATGTCAAGATATTATGTTAAACAAGTGAATTGAAATTATTTTACTAGATAATATCTATTAGGGGTGTAAATGCAAATATAATTGCATTAGGGATCATTTAAAAAGGGGAAAGAAGAAGTATTTGCATATTAGTCCTTGTTGCAACTCTATATATACCCCTATACATCCATCCTTTTCCTTACAACATGAAGAGGCAATGAAGAGGGGAAATATCAGCATTTCTGCACAACATTTTCAGCACTGGCAATGTTTGTATTTTCAAGTTTTGAGGGATGAAATGATGTCAAACTTGAGTGTTCTTTAGCTCAAATTATTCACAAGACAATGAGGAATGACACTATGGAATCTGATTTCTCTTATCTACTACCGAAAGTTTCAGAATCGTCCCACACCGTGTGCTTGGCTGTTCAGATTTTGGTTTCCAGAAATATATTCTATTTTCATTTGCCAAGAAATAGACCTTCCAATGGTCTGACCGGACATGCAAGACATCCCTGGAAAGATCATTCAGTGTAGATATCGTTACTGGTAAGGTTTTTTTGGAAATCATTTAGAAAATATTTCAATATTCTCAGTCAAATCATCACTGCCAGTAATCTCTATTGAATTCCAGAATCTGTGTTTCATATTCAATTGCCCAAAAACCCCTTTTTTTTATGCTCTGATTATACATGCAAAACCATATTTAGAACTCTTATTTAGTATAGATATGTATAATGGTAAAATTATTGAAAATTGATGAGAAAATAGTTAGAAATGGCTACCAAACGATCTATGCCAATGTGCTGTTTTAGTTTCCAGAAACTATAATTCATGTTTCTTTGTTTTGAAATACTCTTTTTCGTGGTTCTATTGAAAATTCAAGACAACCATTAGAAAACCCTTTGAATGTAGATGTTGATACTGGTAAGTCTTGATAAAATTCATGGTGTAATGTGACCGAAAAGTTGATTTGATTATAAGGTGCTAGGAGGTGGCTAAATCTAGCAGTTTTGGGATGTTGATTTTGAAGGCCCAATTTACCCTATTTCGGTTAGGTTCTTCATATTGAATTTGAGTATTAAGAAAACTTAGTTATTTGAGAATCTATATATACATATTAAGTTAGTTATTTATTGAAATGTTAAAGGGACGAACAAAGGATAATGGCGGAGATGTGCGCCAATTGAAGGAGGCACACGGTGAAGCGATTTGGTGCAATCTTGTTCACGTATGAACAATGGAGGTTTTCAGCTTTTTTGATCCGCGTTATACATATTCCTAAAGATGGGCGAGTGTTTAAGTTGTCTTAGCATTAACTTTTGGTTATTTCCAACTAAGTGTGTATCATAGTGGGAGTTAGAATTCATATAACTTGATTATGTAAGTGTAGTAGTGATTATGTTCTTATTTGGAATAGGTTCATTCTATAAAACACTATTCGAGAAAACACAATTTGACGAGTTGGTAAAGTTGGATATTCGGTCGGTGATGATTCTGACTAGCTCGGAAGTGTACTGTGAGTTGCCTCGCAAAACTATATTTATATGTCTTTCAAAACTAGAAAAAAGTTTTACTACGTCCTATATATATTTATATGCAATTTGTGATGGTTTTACCGTTATCAAATAAATGAATTTCAGTGTTTTTCAAAGAATATCACAAGTACTTTTTCTAAACCATTGCATTGTACATTTTTCCAAAGTCATGAATCGTTTTAATTGCATATTTTGGAGAAAATAATTTCCAAGAAGGTATATCTTCAACACACGTTTGACACTTATTCACTAAAATTGACTGGTTGTTGTATCATGAGCCAAAAGGTCACCATTGCATCAAGTGTGAAATTATGTGATTGCATATTGTATATGGTTGAGTGTCGGGCCCAAGTGTCGGGCGTGGATAGGGCTAGGGTTCGGCTGGACAGGCACGGGCCTGCGGTCTTAAAATGTTTCCCTCTATCCACGGCCAAATCCCATCACTCAAAGACGAAGTGTTCTGAGGGTGAGTGGGTCTTAGGAATTGAATTGTGGCATTCCCGGGATATGACCAAACGGGCTTCGCGAGCCTAAGTGGGGAGACATAAGGTGATGGCTTTAAGCCGATTGTTCAGGGGTGACAAGGAAGAAGCAGCGGGACCCCAAAGTGTTATGAGCAAAGTCATCGGATGCGATGCTACTGCTAACATGGCCCCCTACTGATTAAATGTGAAATGTAAAGTTTACTGTAACTGCCTATTCACTGAATGCATATACTAAGTGTTTATACTAAAGTTTTGGTGTCATATCACCTATTGCTTAACTGCTATCATGAATCCAAAGGTCATTTTAACTATTTCAACGATTTTCTGAAAAATAAAAAGTATTATTGATTTCACCTCATTAACTTATGGTTTTGGGTCTAAAAACTATTTTAAGTACCTTTCACACAAACACTGGCGCTCACTAAGCCTTTGCTTACATATTCCACTTTCTTCCTTCCAGTTAGAGGTGAGTTGAGCAACGAGACTGGCTTGGAGGATCATGAGTGTAGACATGGACAAACCTAGAGGTAAGTATTGCAGATTGAGCCATGAATAGTAAGTTACTTCATATGTTTGGTTGACATTAGGGTCATGACCCTACTAGATAAATTGTCGAAGTGTGTCATATTTTGGATTTAACTACTTAATTGAAAGGTTCATGCTTTTAGTTTAGTCCCCTTTTAGGGCTAAAAATTGGGGCGTGACAGAGTGGTATCAGAGCTTGGGCTAATGCCTGAGCAACACTGGGATAAGATCTTCGGACTGTGGAGAGTAATGGATTCTAAGGTAAGCTAATGATATTGAGGGATGAATATTGATAAGATATTAGTTCAGCGATGTAGAATTGTGGTATATCAATGCTTTGGATGCATTCGATATGTGTTTTCGCTAAGCCGAGATGAGTTCCTTGGATTCAATTGATAATTTGAAGAAGGACATGTTATGCTTAGTGACTAGAAGGTAATAGCTTGTGTTAGATTGAAGATAATTCTTATATCCTGAATAAATAGTAGAGTAAGTTTACGTGAATAGAAATAACAACGGAGTTTGGATGTTAGTATGGACTCAAATTGCAAGTATTATAGTATGGTGTCAACAGTTATCGTTATTATTGTGATGTGTATGCTGGATCATTTCATCTCATTGAATTCATATAGTCCCTCACCATTAGGCCGTTCCCTTCCGCCCTCTAGCTTCAAAGGTAAAATGTCATTTCATTCTTTAAAGAATCACTAGTGAGTGCAAGTCTATTCTTATTGGGATTACCATTCGTTCCCACCCAAAATGCGTTCTTGTTCTTGAAATTTACATAATATCCTACTTGGTAGGTTTCTTTGCCAATCCTTTGCCAAATGGTCTCTTGTCATATACATCAATTGATATCGTGGATTACCCTTTTCTTTACGAAGCTAAGTTAAAGTTATAGAGGCTAATCTAGAAGAATCGCAGTGAGTCATAGTAATGAGGCGAAGACAGTTTCTATTATGAGGAAGAGAAGTAAGATGACTTTTGGAGGCGACTTTGCATGGTAAGTAATGCTCCGTATCGAAGAATGGATCTACATCGAGTCATACAAGCCTTTCAATGTTAAGTCAGAAAATGCTGACATAGTGAATACGGATTGCTTCATTTTGTCCTGCTATACTACTCAATCTTTCATCTTGTAACGATCATGTGAAGTGAGAGGTAAACGTGTTAGGAATGAACCTTTAGGGTGATTTTCCTTGCTTCATAAAAGAAGAAGGATTTTTATTCGCCAACATAGATTTACTTTTCCCTATCCCTTTTTCGTACCTCTGTTGAAACAAATTTTTATGGATTCATGCTTCTTTATTATGTTTGAGAATCTGGTAAACTCCACTATTGACAGTTATGTTCCTTTCATAATTGAGAAACTCTCGTATTCAAAATTTCCTTATTGTCCATAATTTCATTGTTGAGAGTTTCGCTCCTTTTGAATTTATTTTTCCATCCACTCTTCGGAAACCTCTTGAGATTATGTTCTATAATTCTATTCGTAAGTTCCAATACTTGTTGACTTGTCAATGTTTGAAGGGTATTCACTCTTATTCTAGACTCATCATTTTGAATTATGTTTTCTGTTATACTCTAATTGTTGTGATATAATCAATCTCTATCAATTCGCAATGTCTCTTGATTCCTTTACGTGAATATTGATATTTGACTATATTTGTGATACTTAATTGACCAATTCTTTCATTAAACATTGAGCTTGTAATCATTCAATGTTATTGGAGTCCATTTATCACTCTTCTCCATGAACCTTTGCTAATCCATTTCCAATGATTATCTTTTTTGAATCCGCCGATCTTTCAGCTTTCCGTGAGACTTATCTTTCGTCTTATGTCTTGAAGCTCATCCAAGTAATTACTTATTCTTTGAGTATTGAGATGATAATATTTTGCATTCGGGTCCTTCTATGGCATATAACATGTGCATTTTCTAATAGAATTATTTATTCATATTCTAATTCATATATTAAATCACATTTTCGCACCGTCCTTCTCAGTTCTTTAATTCCCTTTATTAAAGCAACAATTTGCATCTTCTATATATCTGTCCAATATATTCTATCTATTTGAGATTGTTTGTAACCACTTTTGGCCAATATCTTGTTCGTTGATTCGCTGTATGATTCCATAGGATGCTTGTAATTTTTCCTCATGTTATAAGCTCGTCCATCTTAAAATTTCATATTCTAGCCTTTGAAGACTTTTGCATCCTCTCCTTCTTGAATCAATTGTTGAGTAATCAAATTATTCTTTCTAATCCATTATTAATTTTGTACCTAATTCCTGTCAAAATATTGAAATTAATCCCAAGTTCCTTCGTCACTTGCGTTAGTTATCTCTTCAATTTATTTTATTCTATCTTGAAGAACTTTACCCTTATTTTCAAGTGTCAATCCTCGTCAACAACCTAATTGTAAACACCTTTAACCTTTTGTATTGTTGGAAACATTGGTGCTGGCTAGAGCGAATAACAGTATGACTTATGATTCTACGCTTAAGGACAAAGAAATTAGTGGAAATTTTTATTGGTGTCAAGCCACGACCGAAATGAATCGAATATCAACTGATAACTACACCGACACTCAATTTCCTTCCACGATGCAAATAGAAAATCGAGTATGTGGCACTTTCTAAGGAAAACTACAAAGGTATCAATCATCGTATATCAGTGGGATCTTCCGTCTACTCTGACGATATCCTACAATGATATTGTAAGATAAAGAAAGGGAGAAACATAGAGAACTTACGGCTTAAAGAATGCAGAGGGATATCAACACCTTGGATTCAAGACAAAGACTTTCGGATCTCGTTAAAGAGCTCAAATACGTAAAAATTAAAGTCGTTCATCATCTTCATCGAGCCCTATGCGTAGAGGTAATCCAAGATGCTATCGACAAGATCCAATAATCATCTATAGAACGTGAACCGCTGAGCTATCTGAAGAACTATGTACTCGATTAAAATAGAGCGATCAAAGTGAAGGTCGATGATTGAGACTTTTCAGGGTGTCATCTAGAGGAAGAGTCAAGAAGATAAAAATAAGAAAGCTCCAAGATGCCTGCGAAGCATATGGTGAAAGTGGCACACAAGCACAAATTTAAATAAATGAGACTGGCTTGGAGGATCATGAGTGTAGACATGGACAATCCTAGAGGTAAGTATTGCAGATTGAGCCATGAATAGTAAGTTACTTCATATGTTTGGTTGACGTTAGGGCCGTGACCCTACTAGATAAATTGTCGAAGTGTGTCAGATTTTGGATTGGACTACTTAATTGAAAGGTTCACGCTTTTAATTTAGGCCCCTTTCAGGGCTAAAAATTGGGGCGTGACACCTACATTTATCTTCTAAGATATAAATTCAAAGATTTTGGCAAGTTTAAAGAATTTAAAAATGAAGTAGAGAAACTAATTGGAAGAAGTATTAAAGTTCTTCGATCTGATCGAGGAAGGGAATACTTGTCAGGTGAGTTCTTGGATTGCTTGAAAGAGAATGGGATGTTGGGAATCCTAGTATCATGCACAGCGGAAATTTAAAATCATATCCGGATTCCCTAAGTCAAGATCAATTTGTTTTGTTCTTTGATTTTAATGAAAAAGATGAATACAAAAAACTTAGGCTATGTATGGTTGTGAATCTTAAAAATATTTTCATTTTTTGGATCACCAAAAAATGAAAATACACAGTTCAAGCCAAATTTTACAGAAAATGATCAAATTTTAAATACACTACACATTCCCCTATACAACAACCAATCATTTCAATGTTCACAATCTTTTATCATTAATTATACTATCCTACTATCCAACTCATTCTCTTTCTTACTTTTTCATATTTTATATAATAAAAATTTCTATTCAATTTTCCAAATATTCCAATTATTATTATTAAATAATATTTAATAATATATAATTTGAAAAAAAATATAATTCTCACTATCCTTCCACTATTCCTCCTAGGGGTGTTCACGAATTGACCGAACAGACCGCAAACCAAACCGAAAAATTCGGTTTGGTTTTCGGCCTTTTTTTTTGCCAAAATTCGGTTTTCGGTTCGGTTTTGAGTTTCAGTCGATTAGGTTAACCGAAAAATTGATTTTTTTTATATATAATATAATATAGACCAAAAACTATAAAAAAATGTGTTTTCTAGTGACAACTTATAGAAAAATAAAGAAAATGAATTAAAATTAGTCATAATTAAATTTCAATTATTTATTTATATCTAATTTATTTATTTATTTATACCGAAAAACCGAACCGAATTGGTTCACTTTTTAATTTCATTATGTCAATTTTAGTTGGTCATGCTAAACATAATTATAAATATATAAATGTATGCATTCCAAAGAAAAAGTGAATAATAATAGCCAAAAAACAATAGCCAGTGAGATTTTTGAAAAAACAGTAAAAAAAAAAAAATTCTTTTTCGATTTTAACCGAATCGGAAAAAAAACCGACCGAACCGATCGGTTCTGTTCGGTTCAGTTGGGATGGTTTTTTTTTGGTTCGATTTTCGGTCCAAATTTTCAGAAAATCGAAATTTCAGTTAACCGAAAATCCGGTTCGGTTCGGTTAAAAAATCGACCGATGAACACCCCTAATTCCTCCCCTGCAGGCCTGCACAACCCTCCTCCCCCCGGCCCCACCCCCACCTCCCAAGCCCATACACGCCCCCCCCTAGGGGTGTAAACGAGCCGAGCTCGAGCCGAGCCTGGCGATTTTGCCAAGCTCGAATACACGAGCTCGATAGTTAAAAAATGAGCTCGGCTCGAGCTCGAGCCGAGCCCAGGCTCGAGAGCTCGAGCCTAAATATTAATTTATTTTTTTTATTTTTGAAAAGATATTAAATATTTATAATATTTAATATTATAAATATTTAATATATATAATTAAGATTTATAATATAAAAATAAATATATATTAACAAAATCAAAAGGCTCGCGAGCTGGCTCGTGAGCTTTTTTTAGAGAGAAAGAGGCTCAAGTTCGAGCTCGACTAAAAGCTCGAGCTCGAGCCGAGCTCATTCGAGCAGAGCCAGCCAAGCTCGCGAGCCGGCTCCGCTCAAGTTACACCCCTTCCCCCCTCCCCAACCCATAAATGCACCCCCTGTCTCTCATTTTTAATTTTTTTTCATTCTATTGTATAATATATATTATATTATGTGTGTGTGTATATATATTTATACACACACACATATATACATATTACTTTATTACCAACTCATAACACTATTCAAAAAAATATTATTTTAATATCTTTTTCCTCATCATCATCATAACTAACTCAATCATTTCATATATCGAATCCTAATAAAAATCAACTTTATATCACATCTACACTACTTTCAATCAAATTTTAAAAATACATCCAAACAAACAAATAAATTCAACATTTTCACACGAATTTCTATAATACACATTCCCAAAAAAAAAAAAACAGAATTCATTTCCAAAAACACAACCATACAGAGCCTTACTTTTTCGCGTTCAATCAATCCTCGTGAATCTTCATTCAACGGTCCACGTGTCCCACCTCTAGATTATCACGTGGTGGAATTGACTTCGGAAATCTCCATCTCTAATCTCCATAGGAGGTTAGGTGAGAGAGAGTGGAAGAGAGCTTTTTTCTCTTTCTTGTATTTCTGGTGGAGGATTTCACGTAATATTTATTATGTGAATTGTATTGTGTTGTATTCCTCTAGAGCTTGTGTTGGAGGATTAAATAAATCCTCCAACTAAGCCCACAAGTCACACACTCAAAGATCGTAATCCTAAATATTCGCTCCTAGTCATAGAGGCTGTGAGATGTGGGATATTACTGGCCTCGCCAAGACTTGTTCATGCATGTAACTCTCCCAAGAGGTCGACGTGTTCCATTGTCGATGGCTTGTATGGCAATACATATATGAAGATTCATACCTTGATTATGGAATTGAACGGCCCCACAAGGATTCCTCGTTGGTGCTGTCGAACATGGAGTCCTTCGGTTTCGTAGTGTGAGATAATCCTTGGACCTGAGATGTCATTGGAAAGGATACTACCCACTATGCTTTGATATACACGTGCACTCCAAGAGAGGCATACAGCGTGTATGTTGGGTATAGTCTGGTAGTACATCGGAACAAGTGACAGTCGGAAGGGATTCATCCAAGGTCAAGAGTACCCGGTATTTCCTATGCAGTTGAGTGAAGCTGAATGATCAAAAAGTCTCTGGCCAGAGCATTGTCTTATAAGAGGGATTGGTGATCCCTGCTTAGAAGATCGGATCATTAGTGGAACCAACATAGTCTTAGTTTCCGAGGCTATCAGGGTTTCGACCGTCGCCAAACCCTAGGTCTTAGACGGGGAAAAGATGGAGGGATTCGACTCACACAAAGATCAAAATCTGGATAAGTTTGCATATTCATCGTTAACATCTAGGAAGTCATGGCGACGTTGCTAGACATTGAAACACGACTGATTGGTGCCTTGGGTTAATTGGTAAAACTAATTCAATGTCTAGTTAATTATTAGAAATAATTAATCTAGCCTATGGAAGGACTTATTGCTAGCTTGTTAATGTGCGTAAAGGGTCACACACAATACTTAGTGTAGTACCTATTGGCTAGTTAATTCTTTGAGAATTAATGGAGAGATTAATTAATTGAAATTAATTAATCGGGGAAAAGGAATAATTTAATTAAGTGGTCTTAATTAAATAATAGTCTTATAATTTAATATTGAAATATTAAATTGAGAAAGACGAATTAATAAATCGGGGAAAGGAATAATTTAATTAAATGGTCTTAATTAAATAATAGTCTTATAATTTAATATTGAATTATTAAATTGGGAAAGATAAATTAATTAATGGTCTAATCAATTAATGTGTGAAAGAGAAAATAAATAAATATATATATATGTATATATACACGTGGCGTGTATGTGTGTATAGATTTGGTGGAGGATTTTTTATCTTGTTCACCAAGTCTGTGTGTGTGTGTGTGTGTGTATATATATATATATGTATATTTAACATATATCTAATTAATAATTTCGTAGGATCTATTCTAATTAATTAGGTAACTAATTGATATGAAAAGATTTTATAAGTATATTAGGATAGATATTGTGGATATGATAAGATCTATTTAATTAGTTAGTTATTTTTTTTTTTGGCAAGAAATTAGTTAGTTAACTAATTATATGGAAAGATCTTATTCGGATAGATCTTATATATTTGGGAAGAATCTCAAATATATGGAAAGATCTTGTTTGTTAATTAGTGGATCTAATTAACTAAAGAAGGGAAATAAGATGGAAGGAAACTTAGAATAAAATATATATATATATATATATATATATACACGCCTATTTAGGCGAGTATATGCATGTGGGTGAGTTTCCATATTTTTGTGAACTCTCACCCTATATATATATATATGTATATATATATATATATGTGTGTGTGTGTGTGTGTGTAACAATATTTTATTCACAATTTAATTTTAATTCATTCTACACAATTTTGATTGTGGAAAAATTCTTTCCATCTTTTCTCCTCCATCTCTTTGATATCTATTTCTTCCAACTCATGTGTTGAGTACGAAGAACACCAAAATATATTCCTACTCATTTCTCATAAGCCAAGATTCGATATTATCATTGCTAGCACTGGTGGAGATAATCGATGGTACGAGCTAAGGTGTAAATAAACTTAGAGGCGCAACACTTGGGGCGCTAGGGCAAATCCAATCCGAAGAGGTGTAGCAGGGAGTTGCTTAAAAAGACGTTCCTGCTTTTAGTCTTCAAAAGGTAAACACGAGAAAACTTGTCTTTAGGATAGTTTTGAATCCGATGGTACCATGTCTACCTAGCCCTAATTTCGGGGATGCCGCTTTATTTTTAAATTTAAACCTTCCGCTGCGCTGGCATCCCCGAGGGTTTATACAGAGATCCCCAACATCGGGTCGCCTGGGCACCCGTCGTGGCCAGGCCCCTTGGCCTGGTCGTGCGCGCAGGCTGTGCGACGGGCGAGGGTCTGTGCACAGCAGCGCGCGTCGTGCGGGGCTTTTCAACCTTGTTTTTCTTCCTTTTCTCGGTTTTTCATGCAATTTCAGATTCATAAAACATCATGTAATATTAAATCCAAAAACATAAAACTCATGCTTCAATCATAACATTCAATTTCTCATATTTTAACATGCTATAAAATACGAAAAACTTAAAACACATAAAGATCAAATCCATAGTTAAATATGGATATCAGAGATTGACTTTGATACCACTGTTGGGGAATGTGTATATAAAAACGTAGCAGAAGAATTAATAATCCCAAGTTGTGGTTCATCTCTGATTTTTCATATTCAAACTTAGGGGAAGAAAACTTACATGTTCTTCCTTTTATGTGTCTTTTCAAAAATCTGACCCGAGCAGCAAAATTGTCACTGCCTCTAATACGCCGGAATCCAAAGCAGAAATCCTCTTCCTTTCTTCACTCTAGGCGATGACTAAGAGAGAGGATGAGGGGAGAGGGTTTTTTACTAAGTTCTTTCTTTTTGCTGACAAAAAGAGGCTAGGGTTTTTAACTCCTTTTAAGTAATATATAAATACGCTACTCAAGAGTTACAAAACTCTTGGAGACCAAGTCATATGGACGCCCATACAAGCCGTGTGCTAGCCTACGGGCTAGTGCACCACTTGGTTTTAATTTTAATTCAATTCTATTTATTTAATATATTTATCCAATAATTAATTAAATAAATGAATAAATTAAAACATAATGAATTCCTCCAAGAAATTAATTAATTTTATTAATTAATTAATTATATCATCAAATGATAAATTAATTTTTTAATAATAATAATCAATATCAAATATCGAAAAGCTCTTTTAGTCAAAAACTATTTTTTCCCTTTGCAATTCCTTTAAGCGCGACTCTTTAGGTTCGTCTCAAAAGGCAATTTGGAGAAAATCAAAAGGATGTGAGTAACACTTAGCCAGTCTAGTGGCTCACATCGTAACCTAATTGAGAACGAATGATTAGGATCATTCCAAACCTTTCCTCTTGCGAATATCGTACGTATAAACCTTTTATTCTAATATCCCAGTCGAGTGAGAGTCACGGTTCAGGCAAACTCACGATACTTGACTATATGCTTAAGTACATAATGAGTCGAGGTCAATAAGATAACTTTTGTGTCTAACACTAGTAACTTCTATCGCTTTGACCAAAGACTTTTGACCTCACTCATTCATGACGGCATAGGACAATTGCTCATTCATTTATGAGAAAATAAATTCCAATCTTGCAATCGGTTAAGACTACTATTTGTCTATCAAGTTGCATTTCGAGGTTGACTACACCAATAGGTGAGTTGAGTCTAACTACTCTAATGACGAACTTGATATCACAAGTACATCTTCAATGTGATTTCTCAGGTTTAAGGTTCACGCGTGCCTATCGCAATTTATCAGTTCAATCATTGACTATCATTGAGTGAAACCAATGTAACAGAACCGATGCGAGTCATGTTCGAACAAATCAGTCAAACTGACATGCCTATGATATAAGCTCCCACTACCACCTGGTGTTCGACTAGCACTTCCATGTCAAATCTTATGTCATATAAGTCTTATTTGTTCCTGATGTCCAATCAGGACTTTCTTTGACCTGCGAACTTATTTAGACAATGAGTATCGAATCCTTCTAGTGCTATTCTTCCTAACCCATAGAGAGTAGAAGGTCCGCCTTAATGTCATGGATTTTCAGTTGTTTATTTTTTCTTACAAATGCCAATAAGAAAACAACTCAAATACCTTTATATAAATAATATTTAATTACAATGAATATGCCCTATACATTCTATCATCTAGGCATCTGAGGGTATAACACCAACAAAAAGTATGTCCATGCAAATAAATGTCTCATCTCATCATAAATATTAAGTACATGTACATTTGGAAATCCATCTTTAACATCTTAGAAATTGATATTATCTAGCATAAATATAAAAAGTTGCGAGATGTCCACGAAGACGGCCACTTTTCTAAAAACGAGCAAGAGTTTTGTACATGTATTCTCATTTGTTGCGAGTCCAATAATTTTATTATGAGTAATTCTTTCTATAACTTTACTTTTATAATCGAGATATTGGAGTAATGATTTAAAATAATTTCTTATAGAATATTTTTAGCTTTGAGTTTGAATACAGCTCCTCTTTGAATTTAAAATCAAGAAATGATAACATAATTAGGAAAATTAGGCATATGAAAAGCTACCATATCTATAATTGAAATATATTTTTAAGCGTTATACTAAAAATAATATTGTGATCACATTAGGAGTGTTCATGGTTTTCTAAAATCATACTGTACCGAGTCGTATCGAAATTGTAGTTTTTTCATATAAAATTTCAAGTTTTCGTATGAGCCAAGATCGAATTTTTACCCCTATAATAGAAAATAGATTACAATTTTACTCCTATTTTTCTAATTGTCGGGAATGTTTTGGTAATTTGCAAAACTTAAAGGCTCGCAATAATTGCTCAATGAGTGAAAGGGTGTACGTAATTATCCATTACAAATAGAATGCAGGAAAAGAAACCGTTTCACAGGAAACTTGAGGTCTTCAGTCTTCACAAAAGAATTACCGTAAACATGGTGAAAATGTGAAAGAATGAACGGTAAATAAAGGAAAAAAGAAACAGGAGGAGAAAAGATAAAATAAGAAAAACTAAAATCGATGGAAAGAAGTGGAAAACGAAGAAAATAGTCAAAATTGGAAACGAACGGTGGAAGGAAAGAAAAATGATTTCAAACATTATAATTTGGTTTATAATAAAATTCTGTAATGGCCAGTTGCTTAAATTTTGGTCTAAGATCAAGGATTGCTTAAATTTAAAAATGGACCAAATAAATTGATATTAATAAAGTGTGTTATTATATTTTATTTGGTGTTAATCATGTGAGATATTTTGATGAAAAACTCAATATGATGACATTATCAAATTTCAAGATAATGATGATTTAATTTGATAAAATAACATAATAAAATTTTTGAAATATTTGTTTAGAATTATAAATTTATTATTTTAACCCTTTGTGCTTGAAAGAATTAGACAGTATAAACTATCAACAATTCTTATATGTTATGATGCTTTCTGAAAAATATCAAATTTTTTAGCAATTTGACGGGTAAAAGTGTGGTACGATCGCGAGTCTCATGACCATTCTAAGATATTATCTATACTATTTATAAAAGCTGAGCCCCCTAGAGTAACCGCTTGGTCGGCGAAATGTGAATTTCTTAAAACACCCTCATCCGTTTAACACATCAATAGAAATAAATATTAGGGATTTAATGGTCAAAACTAGCAGCCCACTAACTTCCCAACATGCACTACTCTACTCCACGTCTCTCTCTCATAGTCCCCTCATTTACCTTACAACTTGGTTAAAAATATTCTGCATATCACCACAAGGAAGAAGAAGAAGAAGACGCAGTAAGAATTAAGCAGCAGCAGCAGAGAATCATAGAAGTTAGATTTATTCCTCTATCTATGAATTTTGTATTTTTTTTCCCTTCATTCAAAGCACTTGACATGATAAACACTGAATTTTGTCCCATGCCTTATCATTACTAATTCACGCAGTAGAAGAAAGAGATTTGAAGAAGCCTTATCATCATTAATTCAGGCAGTACGTAGCGGTTGATGAAACAAAATTAATTTCTTGCTTCTTAGTGTGTTCTATATGATTTTGTTTCGTTAATAATTTTAATTTTGAAGAATTAAGCTATTTGATGTTTAGTATTTGTTTCGTTTTTTAATTGAGTTTTTTATTCTTTAAATTGGTTTATTCATTGCACACGCATTGAGTGTGCACCAGTCACTAGTTATAATAGAATTAGAAGGATGGCCTTCATGACAATTGTCGCTATCGTTACTACCAACCTTGAGACATTAGCAGAGTGAGATGCAGAAACCACCATAACCAACTCATTTTAGAGAGAGAAGCTTGGGTTTCTTCTATCTCACTCTCTCTTGATTCTTGGATGGGATTGTAGTTTATTTTTTGGAATAAAATTCTAAAAATCCTCTAAAATAAACTTTTATGTCCAAAAAATCTACTATAATACATTCAATCAAAAAAATTCATTCCACCACCTTTATATTTAAAAAAACTTAAATTTGAGGTTAATAAATTTATGGACTTAATTGCTCTTAGACTTCTAAATTAAGAATTAATAAATTATACTTTTGTATAGAATTCATTTATTTAAAGTTTTTTATATTGATAACTGATATCAATTATGGTTTTAATTTTATATCTTTTGCTTTTTTTAATTTTTTAAAAATTAAAATAGAGTATTTTTAAATAATTACCATGTTACATTCAAAAATAAATTTTATAAAAATATTTAAAATATTTAATATTAAAAAATAAATCTGTATTATACAATTTTTTATCATTCTGAAAATTTTAAATTATGTCTCAATCTTAGGATTGGATTTAAATTTGAGATGTCAGAAGGATGGAAGATCGAAAAAACTTATAATTCAAGAAGTTGATACCTATTAAAACAGGTTAGAAATAATTTCATTTTCCTGTCATACGCTATATGCATAAGCTCACAGAAACTCGAACTTCAGTATGGCTTCAAATCGTATTGGACACATTTTATTACCATCTATTTTTTTATTTCGGATATGAAATATTTTACCACCCAAAAAGAGGGAAAAGATGGCCTTGATGGTTGCACTACAAGAAAATTGAGTATTGACAATGAAAATATATGGCATGGCTTAAAATCGTGCTCTATAGCGGTCTAAACTCATGGCTATTTTGGCCGTGGTAGATGTTTCATATAGCCACACTAAAGTTAGCCGTGGTGAAAAAGAATACTAGTTATTTTAAACTCTAACTAGCCGTGGTGGAAGAAGTATTAACCTAACACTTTTTTACAATGGCTAAAAGCCATAACAAAGCCGTGGACAATTGGTTTTAACCATGGTAAATAGACTTTTCACCATGATATAATCACATGGGCAATAATCATTTTTTTTGTAGTGGAAACAAATATGTTCATGTTCAAGAACCGATCTATGTGAATAATGAATCCATAAGAGAAGAGTATACGTAAAAACGAAGAACATACACGAGCACTTTTGAATATGAGATAGTACATTCATGTGTACAATGTTCGAACCGACTTACAAAATCGTATTGGGTGGAAATTTGCTCCCCAAGGACCCGAACAATCTACAGACCTCAAACTGATAAACCATACTCGAAATTGTGATCGTCGCTTCGTAGTAGAAATCAATTGCTAGTATATAGCATAAACAATATTCAACATTGTTATGAATTTTACTATTCTAGTGATCACGAGTAACCTTGCTGAAGAATATATATAGTCTCGATCTTAATGGCCAAAATTAAACTTCAATTGCCTACTCCCAAGTTCCTTTACTAGTGTAGAATTACTTGTTCACTGATAAGCAGTCAACCACTAATCAAAATTTAAGACCTCAACTGACTACGAAACCATACCAGTCGATAGACACTTTTCGGGAGTTCTTATGAAAGTTTAGGAAGTTCTGAAAGATGCGATAATGGAGCATGACCAAAAAGAAATACTACAAAAAGACTAACATACCCTCTAGAGCCAGATCCAACTCCAATTCTATAAGGTATCTCAGTCATTTTAGAGTGATTATTGTAGCTCAAGACTTCAATCATCTATTGCGTATCTCTTACATGTCACTCAGAAATATCAGTAAGAGTTTCTATTGCGTACATAGATGCGCCCTATCACGCACCGACATTTTTAAAGCATCTCCAACATTTAGAGGCTTTTAGAAAACACCTCATTAATACTACTATTACATGTATCTATCTATCTATCTATCTATCTATACTATACACCTGAGCTGTTGCGGAGCACAATAGCACAGGCGCCTTTTCCATCAACAAAGGCAGAATCAGAGTTGAACTTAAACCAATCTTTAGGCGGGGGAGACCAAATGGAAGTAAGGCTTTGTTGTTTGGCCCGGATAGAACACACCATTTGAGCTTTCGAATGCTCCAAAGAAAGTTTATCAGTATGAGCAGCAATAATAGATTCAATAGGGAGAATATGATGATGAATGCGCTGATTTCTGGCTCTCCAAATAGAATCCATGATAACAATTGCAGAGATAATAAATTCCTCAGCCCGGGAAACATCCAAACACAATTTTTTATCAAAAAGTAAACAAAGCCATTGATTAAGAGAAAAGTTCACAAACGAGTCAGTTTACAACCCCCATTTTGAGAGCCACCAAATCTTCTTAGAGATTGGACAATGGAGGAAAATATGTTCCATGGTTTCAAGAGCAGAGTCACAGAAAGGACTATTTGCATTAGCAATATGGAAAATAGACATGATTATAGTTCTAACAAGGATAATCCTATAGGCCACTTTCCATATAAAAATCTTATGTCTTTCATGCAAACGACATGACCAAATCTTCTTAAACAAAGGATTGGGACTAGAAATATGAGAAGAAGAGCCTGTTAGGTATATGCCCTCAATGCCAATGGAGGAACTAGATTAAGGAGGACTTTTTAGTTATATTGTAAGAACTATTATATTGTATAGGCACTGGGTTTTGTTCATATAAATTTAATGGCATTTAATTGTATTGAACGAATAAGTCCATGAGATTTCAAGATAGACTTTCCACCTCTTATGGACAAGAAGAGGCACTGGAATAGTCGAGTACTTAATCCCATAAATGGGAGTTTGTGAGTTAACGAATATTAATTGAGCATTAATATTCAACTCATATGACACCTTCTTTGACAAGGAAGTGTCAGTCATACACTAATTAGATAGTGGGAGTTGGTGTCATGAATATGATTAATGGAATTAACATATTTGAACTCGACTCACAGTAATCCAATCACATGGGTATTTCCTCTTTAACAGTCAATGATTGAGATTAAAATTGCGATAGTATATGTAAACTTTAGACCTAAAGAGTCATTTATAACATGCTTGTAGTATTGGATATGTTATTAGAGTAGTTAGACCCGTATCACTTGATAGGTGGGGTCGACCTCGAAGTACAATCCAATAGTGCATTCGATGTTATAAGATAACTTGCCAAAATGGGATTCACCGTCTCGATAGTAAACGAATATGTAACCTGTACTATCGTAAGTAGTTGAAATTATAAGTCTTTGGCCAAAGCATATAAACTATCTCGTGATTGTCACTGCGGGTAGTTTGGTAATTTCTAATTATTATGATTTTAAGTATAGTATCAAGTTTTATGAGTTTGATTAAACCATGACTCATACTTGATCGGGTCATGTCGGTGAAGAGTTTATACGCATACGGTATTCGTAGTCAAGGTTGGTGATGACATGATCATCTCATTTTCAATTGGGTTACGATTTAGTTCCACGGTCCTGGATAGGTGACAACCTTATCCTTTGGAAACCTCTTATTGCCAATTGAATCGAGTCTAAAGAGTCGCGTTATGTGAAGAAAAGGAATGCTTTTCTATGCTAAGGATATTTTGGTAAAATCACATTTGATGTGATTGACTAACAAAATGGATGACATGATTTAATTAAATATATTTAATTAGATTAAATAAATGAATTAAATCATATTATTTCATAAGTTAAATTAATTGAATATTAATTTAAAAGTTGAATTAAATTAATTGGATTAACGTAATTAATTGTCAATTGGATTGGACTTTGATGTAATTAATTATACATGGGCTAGGATGAAACGAAGCCCGAAAGCCCATTCCACGGGCCTAGTGGGCCGCCCCTCACTTATTGGATTAGGGGTTTTATTACTTGGTATAAATTGTTAGTCAGTGTCAGAATTTTAGACAACACACAATTCTGAATCTGACTTTGAGCTAGAAAACCTACAACAAAAGAAAAGAAAAATTCCCTTCATCTTTTCCAACTAGCCGCCGCCGCCATAGTTGTCGGGGAGGAGATTGGAGTTTTCTTGGAGATTTTTCTTGCGCGTGATATCTAGAGGTAGGATTCTCAGGGATTGCTACTACCGTCAAATCGATACGAATCGATTCACGCTTCAAGAAGTAAATTGTTTATCTCCTTTTTTTTGTCAAGAATCAACAATGAATCGGATTGATTCATGGTTTGGGAATTATTTTATCCGCTACATTTTTACTTGCAAGATTCCCAACAGTGGTATCAAAGCCAAATTCATGATTTTGTTGATTTCTTTTGTGTTTATGTATATTTTATTTGATAATTACATGAACATGAAATATATGCATATTGTATGTTTGTTGATTTTGAATCAATTATATATGGGTGAATTGATAAACAAATCTAAAGCTGAATTCGGAATTCTTGGATCGGTTTTCTGAAAATCGAGAAAATCATATCTGAATTTGTTTTGCTGGAAATTTGAAAAACTGAAAAGTTGTTGATTAAATTCAAAAGAGATTCGGATCCAGATATGTTTTTTGCTGGATTCGAATCTGTTGTTTTGAATCGGTTTTTGAAGGGTGAAGAAATCGTCGTCGTGTTGCACGGAAGGAGTCGGTGCGGCTGCAACTTGCCGCGGTTCGTCGCTTGGCGTCGCCGTGTGTAACAGATCGCTACCGTGCGCCGCCTTGCGCAGTGGCGGGGTGCGCCATTTTGAACGGCGCTGCAAACAACGACGTGCGACGCGAGGCAGCGCCATTTCGAATCGCGTCTGGTGGTGGAGGCTACCACCGTGACGCTGCTCTAAGCGCCGTGACCGGTGATCCCACCGACGCCGGCACTTGGCGCTGCGCGTTAATGGCAGTTGTTGCCCTAATCGGGCAACAGGGAACAAGACGTGTTGGGCTGGCCCAACACAGCAAGTTATGTGTTGGGTTAGCCCAACTCATGATGAATTAATCTTGGGCCCATCGCAAATGCGCTTGGCTTGGCCCAGCGCAAGTATGTTGTCGCTGGGCTTGGCCCAGCGCCCCATTATAGCGCTGGGCTTGGCCCAGCGTAACAGCAAATCAAAAGGCTGGGCTAGGCCCAGCGTGCTTATTTAATAAGCGTTGGGCTTTGCCCAGCACATTGTTGGATTTTTTTCCCCAACAAATGGATGATGCATTGGGTTAAACCCAATGCAATTTTTTATTTGTATTGGATTAATTCATGGATCCCCTTCTTTCAACTTTGGATTTTAAATTAAATTGGATTTAGTTTAATTTATTCAAATTGGATTTAAGTTATTTAAATTAGATTTATTTTCTTGGGTTAAAGGGTATATAAATTAGATTTGTTCTAGAGTTAAATTAGATTTAAATACCCATTAGTTAATTTAGAAATTTGATCTTAACTAGTGATTAAATTTGATTTAATTACACTTTGATTAAATTATATTTAGTCATGTGAATAAAATAAGTTAGACTTGATTTTATTCTTGATCAAATTAAATTTTAACTAGCCTATCAAAATAAATTAAATTTAATAAAGTAAATTAAGATTTAATATCCAAATTAAACGTATATAAATTAATTTATTTTAAAATTAAATTGGATTTGAATACCCTTTAGTTTGATTAATATTTGATCTTCCTACTAATTAAATTTGATTTAATTACACTTTGATTAAATTATATTTAGTCAATTGAATAAAATAAGTTGGGCTAGATTTTATTCTTGATCAAATTAAATTTAACTAACCTATCAAAATAAATTAAATTTGATTTTGATTATGTAAATTGGGTTTACAGTTTACACTTAAATAATTGGATTATATGAATTGGATTTATACTTAAATTGGATTTAATGATTCTTGGAATTAGAGTAAACTTAATTTCTTATGTTTTTTAGATTTGTTCACCCATAGAGACTTTATTGGATATAGTCTCACTTTAATTAAATTATATTTAATTAAAGAAGACAAAATGGATTAGATTTATTTTGCAATGTTTAAATTAGATTTAATAGTTAGATTAGATTTAACCCATTAAAATTCACATATGTGTTTAAATTGCTTATGTGCTCCATTTAATATGTGATGGTTGACACCTCTTATGGACATAGGGTTTTTATCTTTGTTTTAATTGGGTTGTATTGGGTCGGAGTTTGAGTCCCCCAAGATGTATCTTTCATTGCATAGAATACTTGTATAGGCTTGTTTCTTTGTATTTATGTTAGATAAGCCCAAATGGAGCTTGGCGGAACCATGAAGAGCTCGGAGCCCGAAGATTAGAATCTTGTAGAGGTGGAAGCTCTTGTAATAGATAGAACCCCCTCCCCTATTGGCCCGTTGGCTTGGGCCGATCTAGAAAAGTCCATATGAGTGTGTGTGATGATAGAATTGCTAGGCTTATTTTGTATTTATGTTTCCTTTACTGCGGTATAATAAATTAATGTGCAAAGTGAGATTAAAATTTATATTAACATTATCAAATGTTATAATTCTCCCATTAGAAAATACTGAGTAAGTAAAGGGGCATTGGATGTCCTAGCTCTCCATCAAGCTTTAGAAGGTGGGTTCATTTCTAGTGTATGGCATCTTTCCGGAATAAGGGGGTCATGCATCAAGACGTGATACTCTATCTCTTGCCTTCATGTCAAAGCGAATTCCGCCCCATATATCGTTCAAGGTTGCAAGGCGGGATTAAATTGTTAGACTGAAAGGAGTTGATGGGATAAATGACTCAGATGGATCACCACCTATATATCGAAAAAGTTTGCGGTTCAGTGATCTATGAGCTAAAGGAGATTGAATCTTCGGATGCACCGAATGGTGTATGACACCACCTCAATGATCTAACGAGCCATTTATCGTTCAAGGTTGCAACTAGTTTAGATCATTGGGAAACTCAATCACTCACTACGAAATTCATCCAACGAGGTTTCCGATTATTGCAGTGGGAGTGCAATGACTCGAGAAAAGTAGTGGGAGACAAGTAAACATTAAGTCCTTGTTTACTTGAGTACATAATAACATATCTAATCATAAATCTTGGTGTTTTCTGTTTTAAATTATCTCTCTCAATATAACCCATGCTACTTGAGAAAAATGTCCTCACTGGACCATAATACACTGAATGGATCAGAAGATTGAGAATTGTTCTCAATGACCATTCGTTGGAATACATATTGCACCTCGAACGACATCAATGCCATAGAGTTGATGACGATGACAAGGTCTGTGTTCCCTTCATAGACTAGGTCATTGATAACCACAAAGTCAGGGGATAAATGATGAGTTCAATGTGCAGTGAAATAGGTAGCACACATGAAAAATTGTGATAGTCCTAGATCAATCATGATGCACTTAGAAAGGCTTCTTGGAAAGCACTGTAGAACCGTTTGATATTTGATATCGAATGACTTCATCAAATACATAAATGACGGATGGGGAAATGTGGGAGACGACATGCTTAAAGATGATGTCCATGTAGGAGAAATTGAATTCTCTGGATTGCTACATGAACCTTCATTTTCAAGTTAATCTCATCCTTCAGTTAAACCCCAGATCCCTCACCTGCTTTGTCAAGTTTTGATATATTTGACAATGAAGGATCGCTGACTGAGCTTATAGACAAGCTTAGAAATGCACGAAAACCATAGGGTACATTTACTATTCCAATTAAGAGAAAACGGTTGGGCGTGCCCAAATTGAAAGGGTGTATCAAGAAGGAAATTCCATACAGAAGGTTCAGAGGAAATCGCCCAAAGTAGATAGACACTTGCCCAACTACATAGAGCATGGGCATTGAAAAATGTGACTGTCTTAAGCTGAAAGCTCAAGGTGCTAGAAGCTATAGAACTAAACTGTTCTATGACTGTTTTCTACTTCTTAGATTCCAGATCCCGAAGCTAGCGCTTTTGGATGTATTTTGAACCAGGATCTGGAGACAAGTAGAAATTTGGAGGATCGAGGAGATTGGATCTGCTTTGATCACTAAAGTTTCAAGATTGACGTTTGAGGGCCCTTCCAAGAATACGGCCCGCAAAGTTTTCAGTACTTTATTACTTTCTCGAACGACCATTCTAGGCATGGTCTAGTGTGCTCGATGAAGTATAAGTCTGAAGCTCTTGAATTAATCATGAAATTCGAAGGCTGAACTGAAAACAAAACTAGGCGACGTATTAGAACACCTTGAGGTGGCAAATACGTGTGTGCCAAGTTTGACAAAGTCTTAGAAAAATAAGTCATAGTCTCACAACTTTATCCTCCAGAGATTCCACAACTAAATGAGATAGTAGAAGTGATAGATCCGTACATCGTTGGACATGACACGTTTCAGACTCAGCTACGCATCTCATTCTGGGATCATTCACTGCTTACAGCTTCACTTATTCTGAACACATGTCCCTCAAAATCTGTTTCGAAGACACCATATGAAATATGGTGTGGTAGGAAACCTAGTCTCAAATACATAACAATGTGGGGTTGCTCCGCGCATGTAAAGAAGACAAAGGTAGAAAGACTCGAGGATAGATCCTTAAAAGACGGCTTCGTTGGTAATCATGGTGGTGGTCCCAAGTGGCATACGAAAGGGTCTAGAAGGGGGGGGGGTTGAATAGACCCTAAAGTCTTTTTCGACTTCAAAAATTTCGTATCACTTTAAAGGTTTGAACGCTTTGGATAACTGAGTGCTTGGGTCAGACGCTTCAGAAAAGTTAACTTAGATTTAGTGATTTTAGCAGTTTACCAAAGTAGGGCAATGCTTAGATCGCTTAATCAGGGTTAGCACAGCGGAAATGAGTTTTAGCGTTCTTTAAGTTAATTTAATCGCTTTGCATTTTAACTTGTCTCTTTCAAAGATAAATGATGTAATAAAAATAATAATAAGAAAAATAAGATAAATGACACAAGATATATAAGGTTCACTGGGTGGTGTAATCCCAGCTACGTCCTTCTTCTCCTTTTTCAGTTGGAGGAATTTACTAGAATGATTTTCGAAGAGTCACACAGAATCTTCTACACAATAGTAAAAGGGTGAAAATGATCTTGGGCTCCTTGATCACACAGACTTCAGCACCAATGAAGATCGTCTTCTTCAAGCTTCTCTCACTCAGAAATACTGCCTGAAAGGGTTCAACAACTTTTCTCACTCAGATGAAAGGTTGAGGTTTGTCACTAGGGTTTTGTTTGTTTTTGAAAAGATCAAACAACTTGGAATATCTCAGTTGGAGTTTGAATTTCTTCTTTGGAAGATGTTTGAGATATTTGTGACTGTTGGAATGTAGATAAAAAGCTTGAAAGATTTGGCTATGGAGTTTCTAAGCTTTTTCTCAGAAAATGTACGTAGGATTTTTGGCAATAATTTTTCGTACGTATCTTATGTATATGTATGGTTTGCTGGGGTAAGGTATTTATAGGCAATTTCTTGGGATCTGTCCATTAGACATATGTAGGAGCGTGCCTCTCACGAGGCGCGTGAGTATACCTTTTCTCTGACATTCCTGAAAGTTCACTGAAGCTGATTGGACGGGAGCAGCTGAAATTCTGAATTTTCTGACATTTTGGTCAAAAGGTGGCTTGTCCACAAGTCACATTGGCTTATCACAATTAATGCTCTTATCAGGCATTTAATGCATTTTGAATTTAATTCCCGTTGGAAATAAATGCCCGTTGAATGATTGCATTTAAGTCCTTCATGACTTGAGGATTTATTTCAGGTGATTCTGACATAAGTCGTTTGAGAGATTTCGAGCGCTTGATCCATAAATCCTGAAGTGAGATCTTTTAGCGTTTGACAGTCGCTAAAAAGAAAATCTTTATCTCCGGTTGACTTCAGACACTGGTCTTCAACTTCTTCTCTAATAGACTCACCTAGAATTCTACTAGCGATTCAGTCACTAAGACTTTAGTCTAAATTCTACAAAGATAAAAATTACAAGCCTATAATAAATTACAACTTTCAAACGCTTATACATCATTCTATGAAAAGCGGAAACTTACATTGTATTTTTGGAGCCTAACATTGAATCTTATCTTGTCATCATCAAAACATCTAACATGAAATTTCCTAACACATGGGATACCTCTTTTACCTGCATGGTGATCAAAGAATCATCGTAGCATAAGATCCTACATAAGAGAAGGAATCGCAGGAAAAAGGATAGTTCTTGGAGAACAAAATGATACTCTTTATGAGACATATGTTCAAGAAACCTAAACTGAACTTAACACGACACAACTGCCACAACAACGGTCTAGCAGAGCATCTCAACCGCCTGAAAGATATGGTTACTTGCTATAAGCGCATTATTTGTATGCCTTAGAGGAAGAAAGCCATGGATATAATCCCTCTGACTATGACCAAGCAACGACGGACATTGGTTCTGCAAAATGGCTGGAAGCTATGAAAGCAGAGATGGATTTGATGCATTAGACCAATTTTGGACTCTTACCAATCTGCCCAAAGGCGTCAAGCCAATGGAGCATGAATGGAGCTATAAGAGAAGAATCGGTCAGGGTGGCTAGGCCAACTATGGGGAAAAGATATAGTCAAAAGAAGGGCATTGACTATGAGGAAACCTTTTCACTGCAGACCTACACTATGAAATCTAGCAAATGGATGTGAGAAACCGCATTCCTATATGAACGCCTCAAGGAAGACATCTATATTGAACAAGCCCAAGTGTTTCATATCCAACATAGATTCTCATAAGGTATGCAAACTGAATAAGTCCACTTATGGACATAGATAGGCCTTCTGCAATTAGAATCTTCAATTCGATGAAGAAGTTTATAATTTTAGCTTCATCGAGAATGAAGATGACCAAGTGTCTACAAGAAGGTCAGTGGGAGCAAGATGACATTCTTGGTGCTATATGTGGATAGCATTCTACTTATAGGGAATGGAAAAGGCCCATTGACTACGGTCAAAGACATGGATCTCAAGCACATTCTTCATGAAAGACTTGGGAAGAACTACCTATATATCCTTAAGAATTTGCATCTACTAGGATAGAGCAAATGGAACAATAGGAATTCCCCAAGCCCTCCACTTAGAAAATGTCCTAAAGGATGGAGAAATCTAATAGAGGAAATTTGCTCATGATACATGGAGTTCATCTCTCTGATCTATAAGTCCTTAAACCGACAAAGATTGAAGAGAGATGAGTGGCATACCCTATACCTATACAATAGGGATTCTCATGTATGCAATGTTAGGCAAGAGACCGGACCTTGCTTAAAAAGCATGGTATTGAGGTTTCAAGCTAACCTGGGTAAGGAGCATTGTATTGCACTGGGTTGCATCCTAAAGTACTTTTGAAGGACTAAAACATGGAGAAATAAAAAGGTGGACAGTTACATAGATTTGGATTTTGAATATGATGTTGACAACTGAAAAACCACATCCGGGTTTTGTATTCATTATGAATGGAGGAGCAGTGTCTTGGAAGGATTCCAAGCAAAGCACAACTGTTGATTCCACATTCGAGGTTGAATACTTGGCGGCGTTGATGGCTGCCAAACAAGTTGTTTATGGTCAAACTTCAAATGATTCTTAGCATGGAAATACTGTCGCTATGGTATGAAGACAATGGAGCTATTGCGCAGGCTAAGGAATCATGGTCTCACAACAAATCTAAACACATCGAGAGTAGAAATTATTTGAGAAATCGTTGGATAGAGGCATGGTTTCCGTACAGAAAATAGCCTCAGCCCACAACATGGCTGACCCACTCACTAAGCATTATCACAGGCGGTCCTAAAGCGACATCTTGGAAAGATGGGCGCTAGATACCATAGCATTTGGCTTTGAGTGCAAGTGGGAGATTGTTAGGTATATGCCCTCAATGCCAATGGAGGAATTAGATTAAGGAGGGCATTTTATTTATATTGTACGAACTATTATACTATATAAGGCACTGGGTTTTGTACATATAAATCTAATGGCATTTAATTGTATTGAACGAATAAGTCCATGAGATTTCAAGATAGACTTTCCACCTCTTATGGACAAGAGGAGGCACTGGAATAGTCGAGTACTTAATCTATTAAACTGGGAGTTCGTGAGTTAACGAATATTAATTAGGCATTAATACTCAACTCATATGACATCTTCTTTGACAAGGAAGTGCCAGTCTTACACTGATTAGATAGTGGGAGCTGGTGTCATGAATATGATTAATGGAATTAACATATTTAAACTCGACTTGCATTAATCCAATCACATGGGTATTTTCTCTTTGACAGTCAATGATTGGGATTAAGATTGCTATAGTATGTGTGAACTTTAGACCTGAGGAGTCATTTATAACATGCTTGTAGTATTGGATATGTTATCAGAGTAGTTAGACCCGTATCACCTGGTAGATGGGGTCGACCTTGAAGTACGGTGCAATAGTGCATTCGATGTTATAAAATAACTTGCCAAAATGGGATTCACCGTCTCGATAGTAAACGAGTATCTAAACTGTACGATCGTAAGTAGTTGAAATTATAAGTCTTTAGCCAAAGCATATAAACTGTCCCGTGATTGGCACGGAGGGTAGTTTGGTAATTTCAAATTATTATGATTCTAAGTACAGTATCAAGTTCTATGAGTTTGACTAAACCATGGCTCTTACTTCATCGGGTCACGTTGGTGAAGAGTTTATACGCATACGGTATTCTTAGTCAAGGTTCGTGATGACATGATCATCTCGTTTTCAATTGGGTTACGATTTGGTTCCACGGTCCTGGCTAGGTCACAACCTTATCCTTTGGAAACCTCCCATTGCCAATTGAATCGAGCCTAGAGAGTTGCGCTATGTGAAGAAATGGAATGCTTTTCTATGCTAGGGGTATTTTGGTAAAATCACATTTGATGTGATTGACTAACAAAATGAATGGCATGATTTAATTAAATATATTTAATTAGATTAAATAAATTAATTAAATCACATTAATTCATAAGTTAAATTAATTGAAAATTAATTTATAATTTGAATTAAATTAATTGGATTAAAGTAATTAATTGTCAATTGGATTAGACTTGGATTTAATTAATTACACATAGGCTAAGATGAAACGAAGCCTGAAAGCCCATTGCACAGGCCTAGTGGGCCGCCCCTCACTTATTGGATTAGGGGTTTTATTACTTGGTATAAATTGTTAGTCAGTGTCAGAATTCTAGACAACACACAATTCTAAATCTGCCTTTGAGCCAGAAAACCTACAGCAAAAGAAAAGAAAAATTCCCTCTATTTTTTCCAAATAGCCGCCGCCGCCAAAGTTGTCGTGCAGGAGATCGGAGCTTTCTTGGAGATTTTTCTTCCGCATGATATCTAGAGGTAGGATTCCCGAGGATTGCTACTACCGTCAAATCGATACGAATTGATTCACGCTTCAAGATAAATTGTTTATCTCCTTTTTTTGTCAAGAAATCAACAATGAATCGGATTGATTCATGGTTTGGGAATTGTTTTATCCGCTGCATTTTTACTCGCAAGATTCCCAACAGAGCCGCGGGGTGGATTGCTAATAAAAGAAAAGGCATTCTTAACTGAAAATTTCCCAGACGCAGAGGGGGTCCAGAATAGAGCCGAAGTGTTAGGAAATTCATTGTTAGATGTTTTGATGATGACAAGATAGGATTTCATGTTAGACCCCAAAAGAATGTAAGTTTATACTTTCATAGAATATCTGTATAAGCGTTTTGAAAGTGTATTAGTTTGTTAGGCTTGTAATCTTTATCTTTGTAGATTTTAGACTAAGTATTTAATACCAAGTCACTGATAGAATTCTGAGTGAGTCTATCAAGGATGAAGTTGAAGATCAGCGTCTGAAGTCAAGTGAAGATGAAGATTTGTCTTAAGCGTCTGTCAAACGCTTAAGAGTCTATTTCAGGAGTTATGAATCAAGCGTTCGAGAGAATGTTCTTAGCGCCTAGCTAACTCTAAAGGACTATTCCAGGAGTGTGAACCGAGAGCTCAGATACTCAAGCGTTCATCGAAAGGATTCACCTGAAATACATCCTCAAGTCATCTAATCCTCAACGGTCATTTATTTCCAGCGGGAAATAAATTCAAGTGCATTAAATGCGATCTGACTTGTGGACAAGCCACCTTTTGACTAGACTGTCAGCTTTTCAGAGTTCAAATCTGCTCCTGTCAAATCGGACTCAACAGAAATTAAGGAATGTCAGAAAAGGGACTATTTGCACTCAATTGTGTCCAACGGACAAATCCCAAGAAACCCTATAAATAGTACCCTTCAGCAAAACCTTTTATGTGTGTGAGAAAAAAAAAACAAAACCGTGAAAGAGAGCTGAGAAATAATTTGAGAGAAAAAGCTTCCAAACTCCATAGCCAATTGGAATTCAAGAAAGTTAATTCTTTCAACAAGCAGTATTTTTGTGTAAGAGAAGCTTGTTGAAGAAGATCTTTCTTGAAGCTCCAATATCCTTAAAGCTTCTCAAATACATTCCAGACAGTCACCCGATATCTCAAACATCTTCCAAGAAGAACCCTAAACTATTATTGAGATATCCCAAGTTGTTTGAACTTCCCAACATCAAACAAACCCTGTTACAATAAACCCTCAACACCTTTCATCTGAGTGAGAAAGATTGTTGACTTCCACAAGCAGTATTTTTGAGTAAGAGAAGCTTGTTGAAGAAAGGTCTTTATTGGAGTTGAAGTCTGTGTGATCAAAGAGCTCAAGGCCATCTTGGAGAAGATCTTCATTGGAGCTGAAGTCTGTGTGATCAAGGAGCTCGAGATCGTCTTTCCAGAAGTAGAGGATTGAAGTGGCTTGTAGAAGAAATCTGTGTGACCAAGGATCTCAAGTCATCCACATCCATGGCTTCCTTTGTCCCTAATTTGTAGAAGATTCTGTGTGATTCTTTGAGGATCATTTTAGTGGATTGCCTCCGAGTGCAAAGGAGAAAAAGGACGTAGCTGGGATTACACCACCCAGTGAACCTTACAATTTCTTGTGTCACCTTACTGTTTTAATGATTTACATTGCATTTGCATATTACATCTCTTAAAGGCTTTAAAACAGTTAAGCGACTATTTGCAAAAAGTGAACGCTAAGCTTTCAAAACAGACTTAAGCGCTTCGCCAAGCGCTAAGCCCTCTGAGCGTTCAAAACTATTTAAAAGGAAAGCAACTAAAGAAAAACTTTTGTAACGCTAAAACATTTTCAAAGAGAAGACTTTAAAATACTTCCGCTGTGCTAACCCTGATTAAGCGATTGAAACATTACCCTACTTTGGTAATAGTTGAAATCACTAAGTCTAAGTTAACTTTATCAAAACAGTCTTCGAGTAAGCAACTAATCAAGCGCCTACACTTGTAAGCGACTAGTCAAGCGATTACTATCCTTAAGCGTTCAAAAGAAATTTTAATACGAAACTTTTTGAAGTCGAAAAGGACTTCAGGGTCTATTCAACCCTCCCCCCCCCCCCCTTCTAGACCCTTTCGTATGCCTCTCGGGGACCTACAAGTGGTATCAGAGCGGTTGAAGTTGAAATTTTAAAATTTCCGAGCGTAACTTCTTGTTTAGATCCAATTTTAAAACTTTTAGTTGCTTTAAAATTTTTCATGGCATTTTCAGGAGTACCTAAGTTGACCGAATCAAATTATGATTCGTGGAAGGTCAAAGCTTTTGTTTATCTTTGTGCTTGTGATGATGAAATGTGTGATATCATTTCAGATGGACCGATTCGAATATTCAAAGACATCACTAGAGTGCCTGGAGCGACTGAAGCGACTCCAGATGGTTATGTTGAGAAACCAAAGCATGAGTGGTCAGCTGATGAGCGTCGAAGAGCAAATTTGGATAATGTTGGACGAGACGCTCTTTATACCGCCATTGGAGACAATGATAACTTATTCAACAAGGTCAAGTCGTGTAAAACGACTAAGGAAATTTGGGATAAGTTAGCCACGATATGTAAAGATTCAGCACAGATGAGAGAAAACAAGCTTTCGATTGCCAAAGAAAGATTTAACAATTTTAAGATGATGCCAAGCGAGATGCTAGATCAATTAGACGTGAGATTCACTTTGCTCATTACGGAGTTAGCGTCACTAGGCATGGAGTTGACCAACAAGGAAATGGTCAACAAGATATTCAGAAGCCTTCCCAATAGATTTTTGATGAAGACAACTGCTATGAGAGAATCACAGATGTTGGAGAATCTAACTCTAGAGCATGTGTTCTCGGAGCTAAGGGCTTTTGAATTTGAATTGGGTGCATTCAGCGACACCTCGTCTTCAGCAACTGATTCCGGAGCATTAATCGCTACAATCAATAACAAGGGAAAATCAGTTAGTGAGGTGGAAGTGACAGAATCAGATGAGGATCAGAAAATGGACTTATTGGTCAAGAAATTTCTAAGACATGAAAAG
The DNA here is from genome assembly GCA_019426215.1 of Buddleja alternifolia. NCBI lineage: Eukaryota > Viridiplantae > Streptophyta > Magnoliopsida > Lamiales > Scrophulariaceae > Buddleja > Buddleja alternifolia. Next base: position 24,163,660 of record CM033393.1, on the reverse strand, counting down.
AGAAGTCTTGCTTCTCATTTTTGAAGGTACAATTTATTTAAACGCTTAATCATTATACATCATATTTTCATTAGACATATAATTTAGGGGGAACTCACTTTATTATGTTGTCTAAAAGCGTTTTTCAAAATGTTACAAGTTATCAAATTTAGGGGGAACCTTAAAATTGTACTTGAACATACCTGTAAGCGTCAATGATCAAAAACAATTTTCATATGCATAGATCATCAACGCTTATCATTTTTTTTTTTTTGCATGATATGTTGGACGCTCAAAACATAAAAAGAATTTAATTTCAAGCGTCAACATAAATCTTTCAACAAATGGTATCATATTTCAACAAGTGGTATCATTCAATAAGTGGTATTAAGCGTTGAACACATTCTCTTCAACACTTAATAGAAACTTCTATAAAAATCATGCATAATTTTTTAAAAGAGAAATAGAGACAGATATAGTTGGATGTTGATTTACCAACGAGTGGTATCAACAAATGATATCTACTAGTGGTATCAACTGTGGTGGAAATCACTAGAGATTTTTCACTGACCTTCCAGACGTGGAAGCGACCGTGAAAATCGCTAGGAAAATTTCTTTTTCTCACTGTCCGTCCAGACGTGGATGCGACTATGGACGTTGAGCGGTCGATAGAAGTGGTCGAAAGATTATCCCCACATCAATTTGTCTTCCTTCCCAAGCGCTCCAAAGTCAATCCCCTTGAGTCGCTTGCCAGCAGTACTTTCCCAACAACCAAACGCTTCAAGCAGATTCTGCAGCCTTTCCTCTGATGATACAAAGTTGATGATGCCAAGAAGGGGGAAAAGGTAAGAAAAGCAGTTTAAGGGGGAAGTAAAAAGGGAAAAGAAAGAAAACAAGGTATGAGTCTTCAGTATAAATCATTATGCTTTCACTTCCAGATATATATGAATGATTTATTGCTGAAACACCTTGTTGAAGCTAATCTTAATTTAGCTAACTAATCTAACTTTCTAAAAAACGCTAACTTACATTATTTTGGGCTTTTCTTTGAACTCTTAATCTATAAAAGAGCTATAAGAGTTAAGGTCTTGACATCATCAAAAAGGGGGAAATTGTTAGGAAATTCATTGTTAGATGTTTTGATGATGACAAGATAGGATTTCATGTTAGACCCCAAAAGAATATAAGTTTATACTTTCATAGAATATCTGTATAAGCGTTTTGAAAGTGTATTAGTTTGTTAGGCTTGTAATCTTTATCTTTGTAGATTTTAGACTAAGTATTTAATACCAAGTCACTGATAGAATTCTGAGTGAGTCTATCAAGGATGAAGTTGAAGATCAGCGTCTGAAGTCAAGTGAAGATGAAGATTTGTCTTAAGCGTCTGTCAAACGCTTAAGAGTCTATTTCAGGAGTTATGAATCAAGCGTTCGAGAGAATGTTCTTAGCGCCTAGCTAACGCTAAAGGACTATTCCAGGAGTGTGAACCGAGAGCTCAGATACTCAAGCGTTCATCGAAAGGATTCACCTGAAATACATCCTCAAGTCATCTAATCCTCAACGGTCATTTATTTCCAGCGGGAAATAAATTCAAGTGCATTAAATGCGATCTGACTTGTGGACAAGCCACCTTTTGACTAGACTGTCAGCTTTTCAAAGTTCAAGTCTGCTCCTGTCAAATCGGACTCAACAGAAATTAAGGAATGTCAGAAAAGGGACTATTTGTGCTCAATTGTGTCCAACGGACAAATCCCAAGAAACCCTATAAAGAGTACCCTTCAGCAAAACGTTTTATGTGTGTGAGAAAAAAAAAACAAAACCGTGAAAGAGAGCTGAGAAATAATTTGAGAGAAAAAGCTTCCAAACTCCATAGCCAATTGGAATTCAAGAAAGCTAATTCTTTCAACAAGCAGTATTTTTATGTAAGAGAAGCTTGTTGAAGAAGATCTTTCTTGAAGCTCCAATATCCTTAAAGCTTCTCAAATACATTCCAGACAGTCACCCGATATCTCAAACATCTTCCAAGAAGAACCCTAAACTATTATTGAGATATCCCAAGTTGTTTGAACTTCCCAACATCAAACAAACACTGTTACAATAAACCCTCAACACCTTTCATCTGAGTGAGAAAGATTGTTGACTTCCACAAGCAGTATTTTTGAGTAAGAGAAGGTTGTTGAAGAAAGGTCTTTATTGGAGCTGAAGTCTGTGTGATCAAGGAGCTCAAGGCCATCTTGGAGAAGATTTTCATTGAAGCTGAAGTCTGTATGATCAAGGAGCTCGAGATCGTCTTCCAGAAGTAGAGGATTGAAGTGGCTTGTAGAAGAAATCTGTGTGACCAAGGATCTCAAGTCATCCACATCCATTGCTTCCTTTGTCCCTAATTTGTAGAAGATTCTGTGTGATTCTTTGAGGATCATTTTAGTGGATTGCCTCCGAGTGCAAAGAAGAAGAAGGACGTAGCTGGGATTAACACCACCCAATGAACCTTACAATTTCTTGTGTCACTTTACTGTTTTAATGATTTACATTGCATTTGCATATTACATCTCTTAAAGGCTTTAAAACAGTTAAGCGACTATTTGCAAAAAGTGAACGCTAAGCTTTCAAAACAGACTTAAGCGCTTCGCCAAGCGCTAAGCCCTCTGAGCGTTCAAAACTATTTAAAAGGAAAGCAACTAAAGAAAAACTTTTGTAACGCTAAAACATTTTCAAAGAGAAGACTTTAAAATACTTCCGCTGTGCTAACCTTGATTAAGCGATTGAAACATTACCCTACTTTGGTAATAGTTGAAATCACTAAGTAGAAGTTAACTTTATCAAAACAGTCTTCGAGTAAGCGACTAGTCAAGCGCCTACACTTGTAAGCGACTAGTCAAGTGATTACTATCCTTAAGCGTTCAAAAGAAATTTTAATACGAAACTTTTTGAAGTCGAAAAGGACTTTAGGGTCTATTCAACCCCCCCCCCCCCTTCTAGACCCTTTCGTATGCCTTTCGGGGACCTACACGGAGGATCCGACGAGGATGAAATTTTAATTTTGAAAATAGCATGTGCAACTGAGGGTTGAAAGGTTTCTAAGATATTATCAAAATCCCAATAATTTCTAATTGCATCAATGAGAGAATCAACCACAACATAAATGACACAAATGCGAGAGCTAATAGGGGGCGGGGGAATAAAACCAACAAGAGATGGAATCCAAGGTTCAAGCCACATTAAAATTTTTGAGTTTGCAGAGATCTAAAAGCAAGCACCTTTGGTTAAGACATCCCGACATTTAAGAATATCAATCCAAGTCCAGGAGGCATTTGAGCCTTGACCCACATAATTCAAAATATTGGAGGATTTAAGATATTTTGCCCGAAAGAGAGAAGCCCAAAGACAATTTCCATTCTCAGTAAGTTTCCAAGCAAGTTTGGTAATAAGCGCACGATTTAGATCATGCATTTTTCGGAGACCGAGCGCACCAAGAGGCTTTGGGAGGCAAATTGCATCTCAACATTTCAAAGAAAGTTTCCTTTAGCTTGGATTATGTCCCCAAAAGAAGCTACGCATACAAGCATCCAACTTATCACAAATTCGAATAGGAAGAAGAAAATTTGACATGTGATGAACCGGAAGGGCTTGGGCAACTGATTTAAGAAGAATGAGTCTACCCGCTTGGGAAAGATTTTTGGACTTCCAACCACTAAGCTTACTTTGAAGAGATTCCAGAACTCATTAAAGCACTAAGTTCTGCTTTGTTGTTTACAAAAGGGGAGACCAAGGTGTTTAACTTTGTGACAACATTCCTTAATTTCCAAAATGCTAATAAGAACACTTTTAAGCCCAGGATCAACATTATGACTAAAATGAACAACGGACTTGGGTTTACTAATCTAGAGACCCGACCAACTTTCAAAAGTTGATAAGCATTTTTGGACAATATTGGCATTCTCTCTATGAGCTTGACAATAGATCACAAGATCATCGGCATACATCAAGTGAGTGAAAGAAGGACTCTTGCGACTTACTTTAATCCCATTAATCAAATTTAGATTTTCAAGTCTAGTGAGCATCCTCGAAAGAAGTTCAAAATAAATAATAAAGAGATACGGTGAAAGGGGGTCTCCATGCCGGATCCCCCAACTAGGATTAATCATTCCAAAAGGTGAGCCATTAATCAACACTGAAAAGGAAGCAGTACACATGCATTGGTGGATGAGATGCAAAAATTTTTTGGAGAAACCAAATCTTTCGAGGATTGAGCAAAGAAGAGACCATTCCACACGGTCATAAGCTTTAGCCATGTCAACCTTGATAGCCATGAAACCCTTTTTTCCTCTTTTATTATGAAGATAGTGCATTATCTCATGGGATATAATTGAGTTATCACAAATATTACGATTAGGAACGAAAGCCATTTGAGTAGAAGATATCAAATTATCAAGATGCAATTTAAGCCTAGAACCGATAATATTAGAACACACTTTCTATGCCACATTACAAAGACTTATAGGTCTAAAATGTTCAGCTAAAATGGGCTTATTGCATTTTGGAATAAGAGCGATGAAAGTATGATTCTTGGCTTTTAACAGGAAACCACTCCTAAAAAAGTGTTGCACAGATAAAACTAACTCGACACCTGTAGTATCCCAAAAGTTTTTGTAAAAGACGGGAGGCATCCCGTCAGGTCCGGGGTTTTTAAGAGAGACCATAGAATAGAGACACGATTTTATTCATCAGGGTTTGGTATATCACAGAGGATTACATTATCCTTATCCGTAATCAAAGGAGTAACAAGATGATGTAAATCAGCTGGGAAAATTGGATTTGACGAATTAATAAATCTACAAAGTAGGATTCGAAATGGAGACCAATACCTGTCCAATCACTCACCATATTACCATTAGAATCAGTCATCTCAATGATTTTGTTCTGACGTCTATGCATAATGGTGGAAAGGTGGAAAAATTTCGTGTTAGCATCACCTTGTTGGAGCCATTGGTTTCTAGATTTTTGCTTCCATATGGTTTCAAGTCTCTTGTACAGTTCAACGAGTTCACTATCCACAGCTTCTTCCAAACCAAGATTATCCACAGTAGGGTCCCTAGCCTGCAGATTTTCAAGAGCATTTTTAGCACATTTAATACGATGGTGGATATTGCCAAAGTGGGTCTTATTCCAGACAGTAAGTTTTTTCCAAGTGTTTTTTAATTTCGAGTGAAGAATAAAATGGGGGGATCCTAACACCACCGGACACCAAGCCTGTCTCACAATCTCTCCACAAAACTTCTCACGCAACCACATCTCTTCGAACCAAAAAGGGTTTGGGCCCGAAGGAAAATCACAAAAAGTTGACACAAGAGTAGGAGAATGATCCGACGCAAATCGGGGGAGATTTTGGACCCAACAGTTAGGAAAGAGGGTAGTCCAGACACTATTTGACAATGCTCGATCAAGACGGATTTGAATATTAGCTAATCCATCACGTTTGTTTGACCGCGTGAAAATGTTTCCCGAAAAGCCGAGATCATGGAGCCCATTAGAGTCCATTATCTCTTGAAGGCCTCCACAAGATGAAGAGGCAAAAGGCCTCCCTCCCAATTTTTCTGAGCCCGAGAGGAAAGAGTTAAAATCCCCTAAAGTGAGCCATGGGCCATTTCAGCCAGAACCAATAGATTGAAAAGTATCAAAAAACTCAGATTTTTCCGATGCATAGGGAGTACCATAAACAACATTAAGTTGCCAAACCGGAGCTAAATTTTCAGGATTAACAATAACATTAAAGAACCATTTGTCTTTGAAAGAAATTTCAAGATTTAGATGACTTTTACAGGCCATACCGAACCCACCAGCCAAGCCAATGGGATGAACAAATTCTGAGAATTGGAAGTTGAAAAAAGAGAGAAGGGAAGAGAGGGGGAGGAGATTTGAGGTTTTAATTTCGCTAATGAAAACAATATCAGGATTATGATCACTAAAAAGAGCTCTAAGAGCTCGAATTGTCTTGGCCTGGGCTAGGCCTTGACAATTCCAATACAAGAATTTCATGAAACACTCCTGTAGCCCTCAGGGCCATCTTCAATGAGTGTAGCAGAGGTAAAATTACTAGCAATTTAGGAATTTCAGCAATTATCATTTCCACATTATAAGAACTGATATCTGGACAAGTTAGCTGAGGAAAAGAAAAAGGGGTTTTTTTGTCTTCTTCAACAATTTTCAAACGATTAAAAGGAAGGAGATTATTAAGGCTTACCAAAATTGTTTTTCCATTAGCAGTAAAACCCTCACTAACAGAAGATGATTTTGATGAAAGTGCAAGGGAAATTTTCTTGTTAAATTTCAGATCTCTCAAAGGGTAGATGATAACTGGAGGGGAATTTGTTTGAAAGAGGGATAAAGACTCTGTATTGTTGACTTATGATTTCCAAGCAATATATTAGATGATGCCATGGGTAATCTGAAAAGGACTTCAGTTTTCCATGAGCATGAACAGTTAGGCAGAAGGTAAGAGAGAGATGAGGTAGCAAAATAGAGCAGGAAAGCAAACCGAGACAGGAAAGGACAAACCTAATCGAATGAAGGGAGAGAAGCTAGAGAAGAGGAGAGGAGAGGGAAGAGAAAGACCGGACGAGATGGTGGAGAAAGGTTACACAACCTAGACTCCACTAAGGGAGGTTCCACTCTCTAGGGGAGAGAGAACGGATTTCATAGAATATTCCATATATTTTTATGAGCTTTTATCATTTGAAAAACAAAATAATAGAAAATGAATTAGTGTAGATTAGACAATAAATGCATACAGATCAAACAAAATGAATAGACTTTCCAGTATGGATCAGCCAAATGCGATTTGACAAATCCTTTAGGGAAAAATACTAAAATCCCCCTAAAATAAATTTTTGTATCCAAAAAACTCATCGTGATATTTTTCAATCTCATAAACCTAATTTACAAACTTTTCATTCCAAAAAACTCAAAAGTTAGGATTAACAATTTCTTGGATTAAATTACCCTTCATTTATTAAGTGAAGAATTGATCGCTGGATTTTTTCTATGAAATTATTTTATTTTAAATTTCTTAAATTGATGAATCGTATAATATAGATAATTGTTCCAATATTAAATATTTTTATATAATTTATTTTTGATTTTACTACGGTAATTATCTAAAAATAATATTTTTTTAATTAAAACTTTTAAAAAGTATTAAAAATTTTGAAGATTAAATTTTTTGAAAATTCAAGAATAAAATCATAATTAGTACGATTGTAATATAAAAGTTCTAAATATATAAATTTCTACACGGAACTATAATTGATTAATTTTTAATTTAGAAGGCTAAGAACATTTAAGTCCATAAATTTATAGACCCTAAATATAGGGGATTTTGGACTGAAAAGTTAATGGAATGGGTTTTTTTAATTAAAAAATTATTTCAAAAGTTTTTTGAATACTAAAATATTTTTTGTACCATTTTATGAGGCTAATGAATCTTGTTACTCCAAGAGTGTTTTAGTGATTCAAGTCCAAAATCTGAGTACCGGTTATATGAATTAAAGAGAAAATTGCATGTACACCCCCTCTCTTTAGTGCAAAATTACCGAAACCCCCCTATTTTTTTCGAAATTACATAAAATCCCCTCATGTTAAGATATTCTAACAATTACACCTCCTGTGTATTTAAAAATTCTTACAGTTTCACCCCCTATAAACCTTACAAATAGACCCCTTGAGGGGATCTCGTTGTAATTTACCAAAAGTCAAAGGTGGTTTTGGTCATTAACACTAAAGTGAGGGGGTGTGCATGTAATTTACCCTAAATTAAATGTAAGTCGGACAAATCACGGGTAGAAAATTATGCAAACTAGGTTGATGTAAAAATTGAGGGTAATAGGAGTAAGAGAAGGTACAGTAAAGGGAAATGTAGTATAGACTACAGTATTGTGTTAAGTGTTGGATCAGTTTGAATCGCTTATCCAAAGACGAGATGGGAGGAATACAAGGATTGCGGCCTAAGTATTGATTGCATAGACTATAGTATTGTGTTAAGTGTTGGATCAGTTTGAATCGCTTATCCAAAGACGAGATGGGAGGAATACAAGGATTGCGGCCTAAGTATTGATTGCATATCCAATCTGCCGAGTTTCCATGGAAACATAAACAAACAGTTGTACATTTCATAATCTTACAAGGTTACATTCAATAAACAGGTAGCGATTCACCCAATCATCCAATCCGCTGCTACTTTCATTAGTATCTATACTCTTTTAGAACAGAAAAAACAAGTGGAACAATTTTTACAGTCAACCCGCGCCCCAAAGACACTATACCTCAAATAGCAGATCAAAGGCTATTTTTAAGCTATTCAGCAAACACAAGATTCTGTCAGCTGCTCAATATGCCAGAATGAGGCCACAATGTACGGGTATTGTTACTTTTATATCAACTAGGAGAGGCAGGTAGAATGCCAAAACTAAATCTCCTTGAGGATGGGCCAACCTTTTCTTATAATGTCGTTGATCTTGGCATCAATCTGCTTCTGCATCCTACCTGGACAAAGCTCTGCTGCATAACCGTTGAGCTTTGTTGCCAGGCTAGACCTCTCAAGCTCCTCTTCTGCCAAGTTCCCAATCAATTGAAGAAGAAACGGATTCCGTTTCAGCTCAAATTTCTACAGAAGTCAGCAAACAAGTTTGTTGTTAGCCTATGATCTTAAAACATGTTAACATCAGTTCTGAACTGAAGGAAGCCAATTAGAACGGAGATGTTTTAAAAAGATGAAGATCTAAGCTCCCCTGTTGTCCTGTCAAAGTTAGAACCTGATTCCTACTTTAAATACTTTTATAATCTGTTCCTTGTGAAAAGCAACTAAACTTGCATCATAATCCTGAATAAAAGAGTACACAGGAAGTGCCACATTGGAAAGCATGCTTAAAATGGAACTTCAGGCATGTTCAAAATCCCATTCAATGCAAAAACCCACCCTTTATTTTCACAGTATACAAATCTCAAAGACTACTTATGAGCAATGACTAAGACAAGCTTCATATTTTTATCTTGAAAACAAGGTAAGAAATAACAAACCTGGTGTTCAGGCTCTGCAGGATAAAATGTTCCTAATGGTTGGATTTGAGTTGTAACTACACTGTTCCTTGACCGTGTTTGCTCTCTTTCTTTGCTGAGGGTGGCAAACCTGGATTCTTCAGTTCCATTTGTAAAGATTATAGACCTGATTAGGTAAAGTGATTTACTATTTCAGGATCACTTCTTTTTGAAGGTTGTACAAGTAATTTGTGCGCACTTATGTATGAGGGAATTGCTGGAGGTGAAAACTGGTACCTGTACTGATTTCCAACGTCCGGACCTTGCCCAAATACTTGCCTAGAATCATGACTACTCCAAAAGACGTCAAGTAGTTGTCTGAAACTAATAATCCTGGGATCATATTCTATCTGCTTAATGTTGACAGAACCACATCATAAGATATTATCGGTATTAAGTATGCGCAGCGGGAAGTAAGGAAATATTTAAATAACATGACTCATGTAAGTTCTAATATTTGAGCAAGGTAAAGGTAGAAATATTAAATAACACGCAAAATACTAAGCTTTCACACAAAACACTTGGATAGGAAATATTTCAACACCTGCAGCAAAATACACTATCTAGCTCTCAGGCATATTTTCATGCCTGGTTGGTTGATGATTAAGGTGACATTTTCCTTGTAGGTGTGTGTTAGCTCCTTGAGATGTCGGGTGAACTTGGCACATCAAGCCTACGTGCCAAGCAGAACAACGGGCACCGGCTGGGCGGCACGATGGGCTGGTTAGGTGTTGCCGTGTTGGTACCGTGACACGGACTATTTGGCAGCACACGGCACAGTTGTTGACACTCGGTAAACATATGTGGACACAATGCGGGCAATTGTGGGAACTTGACTAGGGACAAATACGGAGTGGGCAGAGACAAGACAAGGTTGTGGCAATGTGAGGACAAGTGTTGCGACTTTGGCACGACATGGTGAGGAACATGTTGGTGCTACTCATCAGTTGAGCGAGTGCTGCGTGGCGCACACAGGCAGGACGATGTGTGCGACACGACACTTGACAGGTGAGGCATGCGGTATGGGTACCAGCATGCTAACGGTGCGTGACGAATGACCCGATGGACGAGTGTTGCGAGCGGGTAGCACAGATGTGATGGGCGGGCGTCGTGCTATGTGAGGGACCTGTACGAGCAGTTGTTGGCAGTCTTATCCAAGGCAACTGCTCGACAAATGCACAGGGAAGGCTAGATTTTGTGCACGACAAGTGGAAGGAAGTTGCCGGGCAGGTGTTAGCATAGGTTTGGCTGAATTCTCCAGCAGTTGAGAGTTGTCAAATGCACTATTTTGTATGCTTTACATATTCATCCATGAGCTGCCTGATTATGGTGTGCACGCCCCAAGAAATTGTCTTTCGTGTATTTTCTTGGGAAAGAAAATAAATAGTGTATGGGTTGTGTGAACATGTTCTAAGGCTTGTCAACGTCAAACACTTGGGTAGGGAATCAAAAACGAGTGCATGTGAGGGAAGGCTAACCTATTTGGTGGGTGAATTAAGGCCGCACAACAGGCAAAAAATTAAACAAGAGTTAACCCTTGTGACAGTTGGTACTAGAGCCCAGTTGTTGGGTTATGATTGAGCAATGGTGAAACGTTTTGTTGCTTCCATTGTTGTTGGATTTGCGAAATTTCGTGGGAAGATGGCCAATCAATCTTCTGCTGCATTGCGAGATCGTATCCTCGAGTTGGAGATGAGGAGTCGAAGGATCGAGGGATTTCTAGATACTTCACTAGAACCGTCGTACACTCCTCTGTTCGAAGCACCGCAAGTGGTGTTAAAAATTGCAGACTTCATTAAAGTGTGGTTATTTGTTGAGGGACGGATCGTGTTGGTTGCTGAGGATCTCAGCGAGTTGCAAGACGTTGTAGACTGGATGCAATAAACACAGAGGTGGGTATCTTAAAGCGGGTTGTTGGCGGGGGTCGACAAACAAGAAGGCTGCGTCCAAGTTTAAGGTTCCTGATCCAAACCTTTCGAGCATGAAGAAGTTCCAAATAATTGTAGAATTTTCTGTGCAACATGGAGATATATTTTCAGGCTGCACAGGTTCCAGATTATGAAAAGTTGTCCATTATGAGTATATATGTGACGGGTGACATCAAGTTGTGCTGGCGAGCGTGCTTTTCGGATGATCTTGCTGCGAATCGAGGGAAAATCGAGACGTGAGAATCGTTGCAAAAGGAAATGAAGGAGCACTTCCTTTCGTGCAATACGTCACGGATTGCACGTGATCCTTGCATAATTTGAAACACACAAGTACTATTCAGGAGTATGTCAAGGAATTTTGTTTGTCAATGCTGGAAGTGAGGGACATGTGGAAGAAGATAAATTGTTCAATTTTCTGGCTGGGTTGCAAAACTGAGCACACGCCAGGTTGAGACACTAGGGTGACAAGGATTTGCAATCTGCCACTGCCACTATAGATCGATTACTCGATTTCAAGGTTGTGGGTGCACTGTGTTCATTCAGAACACTCAAAGAAAGACTTTGGGGAAGCCATTTTGGCCAAGGGGAAATCCAAGGAAAATAAGACACCAGAGAAGGGGGCACACAACCAGTCCAAGATTGAATTAGGCGAGGTGGTTTTGTTTGCGATGGCAACCATTTGATAAAGGAGTGTCTAAAACATAGTAAGTTGAATGGTTTTATAGCTGAGACGGACGAGGACAACGACGATACTGAACATAATCGGGTTAACACACTGCAATTGCTAATGCAATTCAGGGTAAGTGTTACAAAACGATTTAAGATAGAATTAAAGAAACTCCGTGAAAGGATTACCTGAGGCGCTGGAAGAAGTAGATTTAATTATTTATGTTTGGTTATTTTATTTTCCTTATTTTGAGTCCTTGTTAGTTTAGGAGTTTATTTTCTTGTTGATTAAGCTTCCTAGTTTGGTTAGGGTTCTAGTTGTTTCCACATGTTAAGAGTCTTTCATAGCAAGGTATTTTATGTTCTAGTAATAGTATACATAGGAGACTTTAGGATTTATATTCATTATTCAGAATATTTGGAAAGGCATCGAGCTTTAAGCTTGGGGCAAACTTCGGTTTGTTGGGGTAAGAATTTATTTTTGTTGGTTTATCGTTTTAGTAAAATTAAGTTCTATCAGTTTTGCCCGACCTGTCAGATCCCCACACCACAAAAATGATGAACACGAGATTATCTACGGAATTGGAGAAGAAGTTGAGCATTTTGAAAGAAGAACAAGTGCCAATGAGGAACCAACTGAGCGAGATATGGGCTGCCCTCGCAGCGCTAAAATTGGAAGTGCCACCCGCGCCGCCGTCTGCCGAATCGCCAGCTGCATCACACACCCCGCCACATGCGGACAGCATCACCATCCCGGCATCGCACGTGCCACCGCCCGCTGCTTCTCCGGTGGCATCTACGGCTCACCTCACCTTGGACCAACCGCCTTGCCCAGCCGCACCGACTGTTGTTGCCCCACCAGTCACAGTCCACGCGACCAAGCTGCCTACCATCAACTAAAGTCCGCAAACAAACACACAACCACAACACCGTCGCACTCCCTACTTTTGACGGCACAGACTTGCTTGGGTGATTAGCCCTGACTGAATCTTTCTACATTCCCAAGAACGTGTTTGGCACCCACCGCAGGCTCTATGAGTTTTTAATCATGTCCTTCGGCTTGACCACGCATTGACAACGCACCAACGACGTTCCAGACAACGATGAAATTTCCCGAGTTCAGCCTTGGGGATAAGGTTGTCTTTAAAGGGGGAGGAATTGTTACAAAACAATTTAAGAGAGAATTAAAGAAACTTCGTGAAAGGGTTACCTGAAGCGCTGGAACAAGTATATTTAGTTATTTATGTTTTGTTATTTTATTTCCTTATTTGAGTCCTTGTTAGTTTAGGAGTTTAGTTTTTTGTTGATTAAGTTTCCTAATTTGGTTAGGGTTCTAGTTATTTCCTTATGTTAGGAGTTTTTCACAGCAAGTTATCTCAATGTTCTAGTAGTAGTATAAATAAGAGTCTTTAGGGTTTATTTTCATTATTCGGAATATTTGAAAAGGAATCGAGCTTTAAGCTTTCAGTAAACTTCGGTTTGCAAGAGCAAGAATTTATTCTTGTTGGTTAATCATTTTAGTAAAATTAAGTTTTACCAATAAGGGTAAATGTGTTACTATAGTTAATGTCTGCAAAAGTTGGGATAAATGGAAAGATGGGTTTGGGAATGGTGGATACGGGCACCACACACGACTTTGTTGTTGACATGATGGCATAAACGTTGGGATTGGACCTTCAAGAATATCACAGTTAGGTGAAGGCTATAAGTGCGAAGTCAAAACCACTCAAGGGTGCGCTAATATTGGTTTGAGAGTTTGCGCTTGAACTGGACAATGCGAGTTCATGGTGGTCTCGCTTAATGATTTAGATGTGATTTTGGGAAAACGATTTCTTAATTGCGGCAAAAACGTGGGTGATACCTCAGTTGGGCAAATTGTTCATAAGTGATGAAAACCCGTCGTGTTTTGTGTGAAGTGAGGCAATGTCTAAGGCTAGGCAAAACAAGAAAGGGAAAGAAGGAAAGGTTGCGGGTGCTAGTGTTACAACTTTAGTTTTGTGCGCCAAAAATCAAAGCAAAAGTGGTTTGGATGGGATGAAGGCACGGGAGGTAGAACATCAGCTCGTCCCATCCAAAGTTGTTGTAGAAGCTGATACACTTGTTGGGTTTAGTCACATCGACAGAATGCAAAGTTCGTTGTTAAGACGATGGATAGATGTTCTTCAGAGGCACATTTGAACAAGAAGATTGAGGAAAATCAGTGTCAACGCGAAGATGTTGTGGGAATCTCGAGATCGAGTTCTTCTGGGGGGGCTGGTTTGTTGGCCCCTTGAGACCTCGGGTGAACTCAGTAAGCATATTTGGGCACAATGTGGGCAATTGTGGGAACTTAACTCAGGACAAATGTGGAGTGGGCTAATGTTGTGGCAATGCACAAAAAGTGCTGCGAGTTTGGTACGACACAAGCGGGACGTGTCAATTCTACTCGTCAAATGAACGAGCATTACGCGGAAGCAGGACCCGACGAACGGGCAATGCATTCAACAAGACACTCAATGGGTGAAGCGTGCGGGATGGACACCTGGCGTGCATCCAACGCACCCACAGAATGACCCGCTAGACGAGTGTTCTTGTGGGCATCACAGATAGGACACGGCATGCGCGGGAACAAAGATGAGCGAACGCCGATCATGTGCGGGGACATGTGTGAGCAGTTGTGGGCAACCTTATCCAAGGCAACTACTCAAGACATGGCACAAGGAAGGCTGGATTTTGTGCAGGAGAAGTGGAAGGAAACTGTCGGGCAAGTGTTAGCATAGGATTGGCTAAATCTCCAACAGTTGCGAGTTGTCAACTGCACCATTTTATATGCTTTACATATCCAACAATGAACTACACTGTTTTGAGAGTGTGCAAGCCTTGGAAAATTCTGTTCCTTGTATTTTCGTGGGTAATAAACTATGACGTCGCCATTGAGACGTAAAATTTGTGTTGCTTAAGACTTGTTAACATCAAACATTGAACTGGTTTTGTAGAAAACCTACAAAACCAGTTCAATGTGGCACAATTCAAAATGTTTCTCAAAATTCATGCCTAGTTGGTCATTCAATAAAGACATTCTAATTCTAGTTCTTGCTCGGTCGTTGTAAACAATGGGTCATCAAGACTCGATCACAAAGCACTTATGTAAACATTGCTCAAAAAACTATCAAGTAGTTGGAGAATGACTTCCCCAGTCGAGTAGGTGGTTCTAGAATATCTATAGCAAAAACATGGTTTTCAAACATCTTTACTACTTAAATGTCTAGCATATATCACGATAGATGCTTTTTCCTAGACATCAATTGCATAAACTTGTTACAAATTTTATCAAAAGCGTTGTTTGAATATAACATCTGTCATTTATCGTTTCTAGTTCATTTTTCACTGGAAATAGTTGAATCTTGCAAGCTTATCTGTTTTAAATGTCCCTAGGTAAAGTCCTTCAATTCATTTCATTTTGTGAGCCCAACCGGAACCGCAACTTACATAAAACGAAAAAATCTGATTCGTGTCTTGTGAAAGAGAAAAGATGACCAATATCCGTTCAAATGCAAACACTTACATATCTATTATGCGAGAGCAAGAAATTTATACAACAAACTAAACTACGTATATTAGATCATGGATAACTTCTATTGAGAAAGTAACAACAGAATTCTCTCAGGATATAGTAGTTACATATAAGAAATACTCATACCAATTATACAAAAGAGTTCTCTTAGGAATATATTAATTTATGAATCACTAATACCAATTATACAAACAATCTCATAGGAATGTACGCATAAATTCATACAAGACTTGCATATTTGCATTGTAGAGCAAGTTATATAACAAACTGAACAAAGCATATTAGCACAAGGATAACTTTAACTGAAAATAGTAACAAAGGAACTCTCATAGGAATATATGCATATATAATAACTCATACAAACTATATACCTACTCTTTTGGTTATTTTATTTTAATTTATTTATTTAGTCAATTTTATTTTATTTGGGGGGAGGGGTGGAGTATGAAGTTCAAATGAGCAGAAGAAAGCTTCGCCCATTTATTCAGAGTTAAAGCAAAATCTTATGGGGATGTGTTACGAGCAAGGCATCTAGAAACTAACAATCCTAAATGTTTTATGCTTTCTTCAGCAGAATCTTCAATTAAGAAGAGGCGCAAAACAACCATTAAGGATGACATAGGCTCCATGGCTTTACAAAGGACTCGACAAAATTACTAGAATAAAAAGAAAATTGCAATAAAACATACAAATCAAATGCAACTAAAGAAAGATGGTTGTGAATTTAGTATATGGGTACAGAAGCTCACACCCATGAAACCTAATAAAATTGTGTTTGAGGTACAAATAGATGACTCAAGTAGTCGAGCAAATTTAACAGTCCTCAGTGGTTCTGAAACAGGCTATAGGATCCTCCACATTATTCTTATTAAACATAGAATCCATGAATAGTACATGTCCCATTTCCTTATCATTTCTCTGCTTTACCCATAGCAAACTCAACCGGGAAAGAATTAAACACATCCCAATATCAAGTTTACGCCAACATGATTATGAGACAACAATATATCATCACAATAATTTAATTAATTTGAAGTGTGATTAAAGGAGAGGATACCAACTTGCACACACTCAGCGTGATCACCTAAGCTTCGGTACTCAGGGTTAGGAGGTCTGGATCCCCCAGCATAACCAGCACAAGTCCGTACGACGCCGTCTAGGCATCCAAATGCGGCCTCAGACCTCCAAAAGCTACCCAGACCGAAAACCGATGTTCTGAATCCCTCATCTGAATTCGAAATCCGATCTCCAAATCTGATGCTTACTGCTGAATTTGCCACCCACGAAATAATAATACTCACCACCAAAACTGAAACCTTCATTGTTTCACTCACTCACTCACCGACCGAAATTGATTAAACAAGAATAAGAAGAAATGTACAAGGGAAGATATAATAGAATGAAAATTTTCCCCAAATTGGCCCAACCCAAATCGAAAATTATACCAAAAGGCAAAACCAATTTTTCAGTTCTGAATTCGGTTTTTATTTGGAAATATTAGGCTTTGTTTGGATGCGTTTCTCATTCATTTTCGATCATTATTGAAAAAATGTATAGGAGAATTTATTTTTGCTTGAAAAAAGTAAGTGTATTTAGTTGTGTATTTTAAAATTGTTTAAATTAATGATTGGTATTGTGTGAAATAATTCAAAAGTAATAATTAGATGACAGAGGACGAGAGAAAAGAGTTATAAAAGATGGGAGGAAAATTTTTATATACACTCGGTGTGGATCCAATTGTGTGTACCAAGACACAACAAAACATAATAAAAAATATTTGACTTGTTAAACATAATAAAAAAAATATTTGACTTGTTTTTATATTGTATATACAAATTTTTTTTATTATTTTTGTTGTGTCTTGTATACAACTGGGTTCCATACCGGATGTAAACAAGAATTTTCCCATGGGAAGTCAATAACTTGATTCGGTTGCTTGGACTGACTTATGATCATAGAGGAAGCAATGGAAGAAGCTTTTAGGGCAAAGAGCATATTTAAGATGGAGAAAGAATATAGATAACAATACCATTGTTGAGTCTTGAAGGTCTTTGTGTTGGGGAACGGTATAATAAAAATTAATACGGAGTGGAATAAAGAAAAATCCTAAGTGGTCATCTCCATATTGCATATTCAAATTATAGAACCGAAGAACTTATTCTTCATAGCGAAGTGGTTGGAGATTTCACGTTCTTCGTGATTTATAAGCCGACAGTCCATGCAATCCAAAACTTCATTTTGATTATTGATCCTAATAATCAATAATCCACTAGAGACTCATATAATCAAGATAATATCACACTTCGTGAACAGTCGAGATAAAATACTACGTCAGGCTGATATCAACCATTCCATAATGATTACGGTCCATCTCCCCACTGTCCCATACCAGCAGGAGACTTCACGTGTTTCAATGTTCAGCACATATCACACAGTCCCAAGGTGCGATAAAATACGACACAAAGGTTATATAAATAAGTTTGTTTGACAGTCATGTATATGTAATAAATGACAATGACACTATATATATCTCTAAATAATCACGCGGAAAGCAAGATGAAAGAATATCCTCATTTTCTTCTTGGTAGGCGACATAGAGAGAAAGAGAGGGAGGGAATTTTGTTTTACTTGGAAACTTATAAGGTTTATGAGATTGCTTAGATCAAGAAGTCACAAGTGAATCAAATATATATCACTATCAAATATATATCCCTTGACTTAATGACCAAGCAAAGCCAAACACCCTTATGTTGGGCGCCTTATTGGACGCCCAACTTGACTCATGTAGGCGTCCAATTGGACACCTACTTAGTCTAGGTTTTGGTCAATTTGCTTTTTATTTCATTATTTAATTAATCAATTATTTATCCAATAAACAAATAAATTAATTAGTCTAATTAAATAATAATTGGATAAATTAATCTATTAATTTTTTTGGGATAATTGCAAAAAAAATTTTTGTGTTATTTTGAAAGTGCTAAAAACCCTCCTGTATTAACGAAATAGGTGAAACCCCCCCCCCCCCCCCCCTTGAAATGTAAAAACATAGCACACTCTCCCCATTTATTTATCCTTCCTTTTATTTGTCCTCATTTGAGCTTGAGCAATTTCGAGTATATGCATAAGCTCATCTAATGAACATTCGTTGTCATTCATATCAAAGTTTATGACAAAATAATAGAAGGAATCAGGGAGCGACGGTAAAATGAGGTCAACTTAGAGATGAAGATCCATGTAGAATTCTAAAGATTTCAACTTTTCTATCATGGTCATCATTTTGAGAATATGTTCTCCCATATCCTCATCTTCAGCCATCTTAATTCTAAAGAGCTCTCTTGATATGAAATATCTAGCGGTCCTACTCTCCAAACTGCTCATTCAGATGGAGGATAATATCCATTGCATTATCCATCTTTTCATGAGATCTTTGTAATTCAATGCACATTGAGCTCAGATGTACACCCTTGCTCAGATGTCCTACTCGGCCCATCTAAAAATGAAAAATACACATTTTACATTGTTTTTAACTGAAAATATTCTCATTTTTATTTTCACTTTTACAACCCCAACAAATTTCAATTATTTTTTCAAAATTACATTTCACATCACTTTTTTCTCACTTTTCTATGTCCTTTTCTATCATCTTTTTGGAAAATTATTGTGTACACCTGGTGTAGGACCCAATTGCATACACAGGAAACAACAAAACAATAAAAAAAAATGTGTATATAATATAAAAACAAGTTAAATATTTTTTATTATTTTTTATTGTGTCTTGGTGCATGCAACTGGATACCACACTGAGTTTATACAAGAATTTTCCCTACCCATGTCCCTTGCAAGTCAGCAACATGAGCACTACTTCGCATCCTAGTGATGTTTCTTCGGTGTGTGGTGGACGACGGTGGTCATTCAGTAGCTAACTAGAAGGGGTAGTGAAGACGTGGACAAGGTGGTCTCGGCAGGGACGGAGGGAGGGGGGAGGGGGGGGGGGGGGGCTGGTGGGTGCCACCGCCCCCACTCAAATTTTTTTTTATATTACCGCCTATAAAATTTTCAAAATATCTATTTTCGCCCCCTCTCAAGTCACACGGTTCTACACTTCCATTCAAGATAGAAATTAAAATTTAGGGCTTTGTTCCTTCAATTGCATTCTCAAGAATCAAGATTTTGAGTGATGAAAATTTATAGATTTCTCATTTCAAAGACTAAGAAAATATTGTGTTATTTGAATACAAATCTTTAAAATTTAATTCTAATACTTTACTACATATTTCATCGGTTACTCTAAAATTTAGTTTAAGAATATTTTTGGTTTAATAATTCTAACAAATAGATTATGGACATCTATAAAACAATTGAAATGGTTTAAAGAAGAGAGAAATTGATGATATAGTATAGATCAAAGATAGATATTTCATACTTGAACCTAATTTTTTATTATTAAATTTTCCTCCATATATATAGCGTACCGTACCGCGGGGGGCTAGCCCCCCGCACCACCCTTGAATCCTCCATCTATATGCAAAAAAAATAATGTATAACTATATCACAAAATCTCGTCCCTCCTCGCCGAAAATCCTGGCTCCGTCCCTGGGTCTCGGGTGTTTCACGGGTTTCAGTAGGGAGGATGTGAGTAAGATATATGTTCATACATAGGGTGAATGTGTCATTTTAAGCACGGTGTTGGTTGTCATAAGTTTATAATTTTCCTTATGTAATAAGAACATGTTTTATTATAATTTTTCAAGATGTGAAACTAGGTTTTTTGTTAAATATCAACTCTGTTATTTTATTTTTGAGAGGATTTTGTTAAGTAATGTGATTGTTATTTTTCGTCATATATACTAGGGTGAATTACATGCACTCTTCCACATTTTAGTACAAATCCCCCTAAGTTTTGGTAAATTACAATGAGAGCCCCTAAAGGTGTCTATTTGTAAGATTTACATAAAAGTTTATAAATACACAAGTGGTGTAATTGTAAGAATAACTTAACACGAGGTAGACTTTATGTAATTTTGAAAAGACTGGGATCATTTTGGTCATTAAACATGATATGGGAGGTAAATAGGTAATTATCTCTATATACTAAAATATTAATATATATTGTTATATAAAATGACTTAATTTATTTTTTATTAAGTAACTAATCGGGTTTACTAAATTTAATACATGATGATGAAGTGCCATTCGTTGGTGTATTAATCTAGTTTCGTGATTCTCATCGAGATTTGGGAGCAAGGGTTAAGATGGGAACCTGCCTATGGCTATGGGTTGGTAGAAGGAGAGAGAGAGAGAGAGATAAATTCAGATATTGATGAAAAGAACCTCATTTGGAACCTCCTCCTCAACATGGGAATCCTAATTCCCAACGCGACTGATCATCCAAAAACACCACTATGGCATGGCATCTGAAATGTTCTATACTTAAAATAAGGAGGATATACATCTGAAAACACATCCAAACATGCCCAATATTTTCGATGGGTATAAATAAAATCAGATATCATACTACCATCTGTTCTTGTTGAAAACCTAAGTCATGAGAAACCAACACCTAACACGCCAATGGAGGAAGATTTCCCACCAACTCAATAACATATCTGCTCTAAGCTATTACATATATACAATAACTTTCACACACACACACATATATATATATATATGTCACAAATCAGTAGCAGCAGGTTTCCATGACTGTGGTGGCCCCTCTATCATGCTCATTTCCCTTCTTAGCTTGATAATATGAGCTTGGACCTATCACAATTTAGATTCTCACAAGGGTTATCCTCAATACTACAAAATCTGATATTTTAATGCCAAATTATGACAGTCATGAGAAAGGAACATTACTTACAATAACAATATGGGTTAATTACACTAATTACCCCTTTTATTTAGTGTAATTACAATCAAGTCCACTTATTTGTGGCCATAACAAACACCCCCTTTAATATACAAAACCTTACATTTACCCTTATCTTACTAACGACCGTTAGTCAAAAGTTACATTTTTAGCAACTTACTAATTTAGATCCATCTGCATTGATTTGTGATATTGCTCTTAAAACAGTATATATTTTCATTTTTTAAAAGATAATTGAATTGGCATAACTCAAATTTGCACTTCATTATCAAGATGTTAATAAGCCTCTACGAAATCATTTATTTAAGACTAAATTGAAGCTTACAATTACATCTTCTTTAATATGAAAAATTACTTCTAGGGTAAAATAGGAAAAATACAAAATATTTTTTTGATGATGTTAGCAAATTCTGTTAGTTCTTAGATGGTTTTATTATAAGAGAGGGCTATTTGTTATGTGTTCAAAATACGCGGAGTGGACTGTAATTACACTAAACAAGACGGCAGTTAGTGTAATTAACCCTAATAATATAAAAAATGCAGCCAAATTCCAATTTGTTAAAGAAACTCCAATAGTAATTTAGAGGGTGTTTGGCTAAGCTTATCCAAAACATCTTTTAAGATGTTTAAACAAAGGTGGGAGTGGGTTACTTTTTTAAAAACAACTTATAAGATCCAAACTGCTTATTTTTTAGTCTTATAAGCTGTTTTTTTTTTAAATTTACCAAACAAATTTATACAGCTTATAAGCTCTAAAACATCTTATAAGATATTTAGAGGAGTTTATAAGCTTAGTCAAACACCTTCTTACTCTAAAGAAGTCAGAGCTCAAGAAACACAGCACAAATTCAGGAAGGAACGAAGCAACACTGAATTTCAGCAAATAAGCTTTTTGGTAAATTGATGGGAAAAATTAACTCATGGGCATTTGCACATGCACCAATGAGCTGATAAAAATGTTAAAACCATAGAAAGAAGTGTTACCTGTTGGCGAGCAGCAGCAAGTTTTAACAGCTCATCGGCCTCTGAGAAATTGATAAACCATTGACTCATAGGGTGATCTTTGGTATCACCTTTCTTTTCATTCAGATCTTCTATTAATACCGAGAAAGATTGAGCAGAAAATAAGACCTCAGACAAATTACGAATAGAGGACACTGAAACATTGGGTAAGGGTAATTCTATGCCAGATCGAGTCTAATGGTCCGATTATGAATTCTGCATCTATCTCTCTCACACAATGCTATGCGGGGACCGCACACAATACACCTTACTGTGTGAGAGATATAGATACTAAGACTATTGGACCCAGTCTAGCATAGATTTTTCCCTGGAACAGTACCTGAAGGGACGTTAGATGCGACAGGAAGACGAGGGGCAATTACAGCGGGATGCTTCTGGACGCGAGCATAGAAATCCTCAAAAGGATCAGGAAAGACAATCTCATTGTAAGTTTCTTTAACGACAGGTTTCTTGGTTGACTGGGGACCACTGTCATCTTCGGAGTACAACTTCAGATGGTGATATCTTATAGTAAAAATAGGGAAGAAAAAAAAAGGGAGTTTGTCAAATAAAGTGGCAAGTATATCTGAGATACATAATCCACAGGCATATGACTTACAAATCCAACTGCTTTTCGCAAACATCATTGTGGAAAAACAGGGATATGGCAATTTCAAATTCACCCCAACCACATTCTGATAACTCGAACGGTGGTGATTCAACAACTCTAACAGGGTTATTGAAACTGGGATGCAGCTGAAATACAACGCGCTTAATTACCCCACCAAGATCCTCATTTGTGGCCCCACGTACATAGACCGTCCACTTGTGTGACTGAGTTCTGATGTTCAAGAGAAACATAGAAAAGAGAATTATGTAATTGGACAGAAATTCCCAAGTCCCAACCAATGAAAGAGCTTAGGTAAACAAACAAATAATACTGCGAGTTGACTTACTCAGTGGCCTTTCTACCAAGCCAAAAAGCAATTGTTCCATAGACTATTGGAACGCAGATTTCGACATCTTTGAGTCTCTTGGATAACATCTGTAGTGAAACCATAAAACAATCAAGCAGAATTTCATATATTGCCAGTGCAACGACAAAGATTATGTGTACAGTTTTTCTGGAATTATATGACTATGGGACCAGCTTCCGTTTTTCATTAGAGAAGCTTTTACAAGAGATACAATTTACAAAGTGTATGGTGATTCTAAGCTAAATGCGAATATTAGCACCAGAAACAATTTCACCCAAAAGAAACACAACGACTTATAAGCTTATAGCAACCTGTTTGGCAGTCAAAACCACCAATGGATGGCCCCGCTTTTTCCTCTTTGATGCAGAAGCATGAGAGCTAGTTAGATTTTTGTTTTTAATTTCCATATGATTGTTCCTACTTCTAAACATCTTTTGCAGTATTTAACTTAGTCTTATTTGAGTTTTCACTTGAATAAGTGCAGTTTGGTCATTTTAGCTATTAGTGCATTGCAGGATTTTGTTATCTTATCATAACTAGAGTAGGCGTTTTTTGGCAGCCGTCATCAAAGAATAATTCAGTTTCTCCCCTAAAGATTTCTCTTGGCATTCACAACCCAAGAAATATAAAAAATGGGCTGGGCTATATTAAAAACTTGTTGAGGATATTAAAAAATTCTCTTGGAACTTTGTCCCTTACAATTTTTCTCCTCAACTTTAGTGGTATACGAGGATACATGTAATCTAACAAAGAAGAAAATATATAAAGAAATCGGCTATACCTCACTGGGGCTTGGACTTTAACTATCATATATATATATGTGTGTGCGCGCGCGCCTGTTATAAACTTAAAAAACCAGTGAAGAGGCAGACAACAAATGGACGAACATATTCCTCACTCCTCAGAACTTCACTTCCTTGTAGGAGTAGGAGTAGGAGTAGGAGTAGGAAGGGTAACACAAACACAGAATATGAGTTTAAATTAGAGAGTTGTCACTCAGCAGCATCCACTGCCGATAGTAGTAATAATAATTTGAAGTTACCATTTTAAAGAAAAGGCTTTTTGGAAATTGTAAAAAGGAAAGATCCCATTAGAAGGGATATATACATATATATATACAGAGAGAGAGAGAGAGAGAGAGAGAGAGAGAGAGAGAGAGGAGGGTACCTTTTTGTCGGCGTCGTCGGAAAACCTGGTGATTTTGAGGCGCTGTGGCTTTAGAGCAGAAGAGTCGTTCGCACCCTGAGGCTGAGGAGGCATCTCGCTTTCAGCCATTCTCAGCGAAGTGAAGAATAATATGACTCTTTGATTTCTCCTCTTCTCTTGTATGAAATTATTATTAGGGATTTTGACCTCCTAATTTGCACTTTGCACCATCCAACTGCCACTATATTTTGGCACTACCATCTATAAACCCCAGATTTCCAAATTGCACCCTGGTCCCTGAATTACATTTCCTTTTTTCTTTTTCCTTTTTTTTTAGTTACAAGACTTAAACCTGAAATTACATTAACCTTGCGGATCGCAACCTAGAACCACTTCAGGCCATGAAACTTTAAACTCACTGAAAAATCAAATTGAATCAATTCATCGGGGCACACTTGTCATTTTCTTTCGAGCTCTGTTCAACCGGAAGTTATCATACTCTACCCAATTTCAATTATTCATTTGTGTTTTAGCTTAAGGATTGAAGGGTAAAATAGTCTTTTCTAGTATAAAAACTACCAAATTCTTAATTTTGATGGTGTTTCTCAAACTCAAGTAAATGCCCAAGGGAGGAGGATTACACTCAAGATTCATAAAATACGTGGGACGTTTAGGCTATTGATTGAACACAACTTAGTGTTTATTTTCACCCTAAAATCGATGCGTGATATTTTGATAAGCCCTTTTTTTAAATGTATTTGGTAAAATTAATGGATAAATGTCACTTATAGTCCCTAAAGTATTAAATTTGTCTCATTTATGTCCCTAAATTAAAATTTATTACGCTACCGTCCCTAAAGTAATAATTTCGTCTCATTTTAGTCCTTTTAGGTCGAAATTGAACGGAGAGTAGGCGCGTGAAATACACATGCCGATCAAGTAAGGATAAAATGGTAAGATTAAGTTTTTCGTTTCACTTTGGTCCTTTTTTTTTGGCTTTTTGCATTTTTATCTATCCCCTAAAAAGTAGGAAAAAGGTTAAATTTGGCACCCAAAATGCTTGGAATGGCCTCTTATTTAATGCTTGGAATTGCCACAAAACAGTGACCTTTTACAATCCGACTTAACTATAAACCCCTTTTGTTTACACCATAAAATAATTTGGGCTTTCGAATTAAAGAGCCCAAATAGCCTAAACTGGGGAAACTCGAAAAATAAGGAAATGGGTTTACAAATAAACCAGACAAGACCCATTAAATTCAGAAAATAGCGAAGACAGGAGCTGAATTGACAAAAAGCCCAAGAATCGAATCTAAAACATAAAATGAATCCAAAAGCCTATAATCTGCATTCAAGGAAGACGCGCCAAGTTGAAGATATTTGAAAGAGCAGTTGAAGAAGCGGTTGAAGACGGTTCCCGAAGATAAGGAACGGGGGTTGAGAACGGTTCTGAAGACCCATATATACAGCCGCGCCAGACATAAACAAGGACATCGCAAGATCACCAGACTTCTGCATTTTCGTTTTCTTAGGAGTAGTTCATAGCGTAATGTAGGAGTAGCTCTTAGCATAATTTAGGAGTAGCCGTAATGTAATTTAGTATTAGACTCGAAGGAATTTGCCTTTTCAAGGCTTTTATCGGCATTCGATTGCCTGTAATTTTTACGAATGGAAGACTTTTATGGAGGTATAGATTACATGCTTTCAGATTTCATTATTTGACAGTAATTTGTATCTTGACCTGAGTTTTCTATTCAATTTCATCGTTTTGAAAAAGAAAGGTTTTCACGTAGGTATAAGACTATCTTGTGTCAGATTTAAGTATCAGAGAGATAGTTTTTACCTGGACTTGAATCTTATCTTTCACTGTATTATTGTATTCGAAGACAATAATCAACATCTAAAGTAATACATTCGATCGAGAAATTCTCACGTAGGTATAAGACTATCTTGTGTCAGATTTAAGTATCAGAGAGATAGTTTTTACCTGGACTTGAATTTTTCCTTTATTGTATTATTGTGTCATTCGAAGACGATAATTATTTTCATCAATTGCGGTCCACTCGAAGAAGATGAAGAGAAGTTCGAATACATTTAATTAGCGTTGAATTTAAGACTTGAACCACCAAATAGCGAATCGAACGCAGGGGTTGAAAGATAATCTCAAATTATAGGTTATCGCGGGGCTCGGAACACGCAGTTGGATTCACCCTAATCTAGATTGTTTTTTTTACGAAACAAATTTTGGCGACCACAGTGGGAGTTGGTTCCTGTAAAATCAATTTTTCGAGATCATTTAAGTCATTCTGCAAGGCCGATAATGACAGACGAGTTCACTCGTGATGACTGCACCGAGGATTTGGACATCCAGCCGGTGACGAAAAATAAAGTCAGAGCGGACAAAATGTATGAACAATTTGTTCGATTTATGAAACAAACTCTAGCAGATGCTCGAGAAAATCAAAGGAGAGAATTCAATGATTAATATCAAGCACTGGCACAAGAGTCCGCCCGAATATTTACGGCAATCGTACAAGATATTGCGGTAAGTGCTCGAGATGGGCTGGCTTGAGAAGTTACTCGAGTGATTACAGAATTGGGTGAAATCTGCAACCAAACTGTGACGTTTTTTCGAATATGATAAACACGCAAGCAGTTTTGGGGCTCGAGCCTTTAATAAGTCAACATAATGTTTCCTAGAAAAGTATCTCAGTTAGTGTCGACCAAACCTAGGATTCGAACTAGACACGTGAACTCGAACGAAATTCCTTTAGGTTGTCCTCGAGATACTCGAGTTTGAAATGTTCAATTCTAGGTTGGCCAAACTTAGAATTCTATACCCCTCGAGGAACAAAATTTTGTAAACCAACAAAATCCTGGGGGGGCAACCAGGAGTAAATCAAATAAATACTTATCAAATGCTGACTTATCCGGGAGTTTCAAACACTCTTTTCCCTATGGGAAACCATGGGTTTGCGAACCCATCCAGGGGTCAAAGAATTCCCACATTCCCGAATAATATTCAAGTACCATATGCAGGGGGCAAGATGGGCCAACGAAATTTGCATGCTTGAGATAAGGCACACTCGAAATACTATGTGCTCGAAATGAGGCATAATCGAAACACCATGTGCTCAAAATGAGTATACTCGAAATATTACAATTTCGAAATATGATGTTCTCAAAAAAGATGTGTTAAAAAATAAGAGGACTCGAAAAACTATGATATCGAAATTTAGTGTACTCGAAATGCCATCTTGCTCGAAACTTGAGGTACTCGAAAGAAAGACATCGAATATGGTCTTGCTCGAAAATGTCATGTTCGAGATCAAGCATATTCGAAATCAAGTGCTGCTCGAGATCAAGTAAGGTTCGAAATCAAGCATGACTCGAGATCAAGTGATGCTCGAAATCAAGCATGCTCGAAATCAGTAAGGCTCGAAATCAGTAAGGCTCGAAATCAAGCATGCTCGAAAGAGCCACCTTCAGAATTAAGCATGCTCGAAATCAAGCATGCTCGAAAGAGCCACCTTCAGAATTAAGCATGCTCGAAAAAAAAAAAAAAAAATTTAGTCTCTCATCGACAACCAGAGCAGTTAGAGAGATAGAGAGTATTTGAAACAGAGATCCCTATTAGTATCAATTTTAATCTTGTTTCATTTTCTTTAAGTCGAATTTCTGTTAAATTGCGGTGAAAATTGATCGGATTAGGGTTTCGAATCGAGTAAAATTGGGAGTTTTCGAGGAGAATAAAGAAGAGATTGAAATCGGTAATGCCGATTCTGAAACGGTGTCGTATTGGGGATTCGGTTGGTGACGACGACGATTCATCTGCGAATAAGAAGAGACGAAAAATCTCAAACGTTTGTTATCCTGCGCATCTCCTTGGAGATGTTGCCGCCGGTATAATTCCATTCAACGCCAGCGGAGCAGCGACGGAATCGAAGCCGAAAGTGAAGGAAGAGTCGCGGCCGCCATTAGTGAGGACTTCGAGGGGGAGGGTACATGTATTTCCGTCTCGATTCAATGACTCTGTTCTTGATAATTGGAAGAAAGAGAAGAGTTTTAGTAAGGATGCTCTTCGAAACAGAGGAGGATTAAGGATGCTCTTCGAAACAGAGGAGAATTAAGGATGCTTAAGCTGAGTCAGCATCTCAATAGTTTTTAATATATATATATATATATATATCTAATAAGAAGTAAAGAAATTTTTTTCAAAGGGCATGAGGACTTGCTCGAGAGGCATAATCACTTGCTCGAAAGGAAGTATAGCTATGTCTTCTTTTATTATACGTACAAAATTATTATAATGGCATAAAGTGGTAGGCCATGTCAAACCTTTTGAGCATTATTGCTTGGACTTGAGCTAGGGATGCTCGAGCAGGTTTGTTGTCTTCTTTTATGTCATTCATTGCTCATTTCGAACTAAAAAATGATTGCTCATTTCGAGCTGAAAGACGTGTCTTTTAATATACATGAACTCGAAACGTTCATATATATTAGGGGGGCATTTGTTTACACCATAAAATAATTTGGGCTTTCGAATTAAAGAGCCCAAATAGCCTAAACTGGGGAAACTCGAAAAATAAGGAAATGGGTTTACAAATAAACCAGGCAAGACCCATTAAATTCAGAAAATAGCGAAGACAGGGGCTGAATTGACAAAAAGCCCAAGAATCGAATCTAAAACATAAAATGAATCCAAAAGCCTATAATCTGCATTCAAGGAAGACGCGCCAAGTTGAAGATATTTGAAAGAGCAGTTGAAGAAGCGGTTGAAGACGGTTCCCGAAGATAAGGAACGGGGGTTGAGAACGGTTCTGAAGACCCATATATACAGCCGCGCCAGACATAAACAAGGACATCGCAAGATCACCAGACTTCTGCATTTTCGTTTTCTTAGGAGTAGTTCATAGCGTAATGTAGGAGTAGCTCTTAGCATAATTTAGGAGTAGCCGTAATGTAATTTAGTATTAGACTCGAAGGAATTTGCCTTTTCAAGGCTTTTATCGGCATTCGATTGCCTGTAATTTTTACGAATGGAAGACTTTTATGGAGGTATAGATTACATGCTTTCAGATTTCATTATTTGACAGTAATTTGTATCTTGACCTGAGTTTTCTATTCAATTTCATCGTTTTGAAAAAGAAAGGTTTTCACGTAGGTATAAGACTATCTTGTGTCAGATTTAAGTATCAGAGAGATAGTTTTTACCTGGACTTGAATCTTATCTTTCACTGTATTATTGTATTCGAAGACAATAATCAACATCTAAAGTAATACATTCGATCGAGAAATTCTCACGTAGGTATAAGACTATCTTGTGTCAGATTTAAGTATCAGAGAGATAGTTTTTACCTGGACTTGAATTTTTCCTTTATTGTATTATTGTGTCATTCGAAGACGATAATTATTTTCATCAATTGCGGTCCACTCGAAGAAGATGAAGAGAAGTTCGAATACATTTAATTAGCGTTGAATTTAAGACTTGAACCACCAAATAGCGAATCGAACGCAGGGGTTGAAAGATAATCTCAAATTATAGGTTATCGCGGGGCTCGGAACACGCAGTTGGATTCACCCTAATCTAGATTGTTTTTTTACGAAACAAATTTTGGCGACCACAGTGGGAGTTGGTTCCTGTAAAATCAATTTTTCGAGATCATTTAAGTCATTCTGCAAGGCCGATAATGACAGACGAGTTCACTCGTGATGACTGCACCGAGGATTTGGACATCCAGCCGGTGACGAAAAATAAAGTCAGAGCGGACAAAATGTATGAACAATTTGTTCGATTTATGAAACAAACTCTAGCAGATGCTCGAGAAAATCAAAGGAGAGAATTCAATGATTAATATCAAGCACTGGCACAAGAGTCCGCCCGAATATTTACGGCAATCGTACAAGATATTGCGGTAAGTGCTCGAGATGGGCTGGCTTGAGAAGTTACTCGAGTGATTACAGAATTGGGTGAAATCTGCAACCAAACTGTGACGTTTTTTCGAATATGATAAACACGCAAGCAGTTTTGGGGCTCGAGCCTTTAATAAGTCAACATAATGTTTCCTAGAAAAGTATCTCAGTTAGTGTCGACCAAACCTAGGATTCGAACTAGACACGTGAACTCGAACGAAATTCCTTTAGGTTGTCCTCGAGATACTCGAGTTTGAAATGTTCAATTCTAGGTTGGCCAAACTTAGAATTCTATACCCCTCGAGGAACAAAATTTGTAAACCAACAAAATCCTGGGGGGGCAACCAGGAGTAAATCAAATAAATACTTATCAAATGCTGACTTATCCGAGAGTTTCAAACACTCTTTTCCCTATGGGAAACCATGGGTTTGCGAACCCATCCAGGGGTCAAAGAATTCCCACATTCCCGAATAATATTCAAGTACCATATGCAGGGGGCAAGATGGGCCAACGAAATTTGCATGCTTGAGATAAGGCACACTCGAAATACTATGTGCTCGAAATGAGGCATAATCGAAACACCATGTGCTCAAAATGAGTATACTCGAAATATTACAATTTCGAAATATGATGTTCTCAAAAAAGATGTGTTAAAAAATAAGAGGACTCGAAAAACTATGATATCGAAATTTAGTGTACTCGAAATGCCATCTTGCTCGAAACTTGAGGTACTCGAAAGAAAGACATCGAATATGGTCTTGCTCGAAAATGTCATGTTCGAGATCAAGCATATTCGAAATCAAGTGCTGCTCGAGATCAAGTAAGGTTCGAAATCAAGCATGACTCGAGATCAAGTGATGCTCGAAATCAAGCATGCTCGAAATCAGTAAGGCTCGAAATCAGTAAGGCTCGAAATCAAGCATGCTCGAAAGAGCCACCTTCAGAATTAAGCATGCTCGAAATCAAGCATGCTCGAAAGAGCCACCTTCAGAATTAAGCATGCTCGAAAAAAAAAAAAAAAAAATTTAGTCTCTCATCGACAACCAGAGCAGTTAGAGAGATAGAGAGTATTTGAAACAGAGATCCCTATTAGTATCAATTTTAATCTTGTTTCATTTTCTTTAAGTCGAATTTCTGTTAAATTGCGGTGAAAATTGATCGGATTAGGGTTTCGAATCGAGTAAAATTGGGAGTTTTCGAGGAGAATAAAGAAGAGATTGAAATCGGTAATGCCGATTCTGAAACGGTGTCGTATTGGGGATTCGGTTGGTGACGACGACGATTCATCTGCGAATAAGAAGAGACGAAAAATCTCAAACGTTTGTTATCCTGCGCATCTCCTTGGAGATGTTGCCGCCGGTATAATTCCATTCAACGCCAGCGGAGCAGCGACGGAATCGAAGCCGAAAGTGAAGGAAGAGTCGCGGCCGCCATTAGTGAGGACTTCGAGGGGGAGGGTACATGTATTTCCGTCTCGATTCAATGACTCTGTTCTTGATAATTGGAAGAAAGAGAAGAGTTTTAGTAAGGATGCTCTTCGAAACAGAGGAGGATTAAGGATGCTCTTCGAAACAGAGGAGAATTAAGGATGCTTAAGCTGAGTCAGCATCTCAATAGTTTTTAATATATATATATATATATATCTAATAAGAAGTAAAGAAATTTTTTTCAAAGGGCATGAGGACTTGCTCGAGAGGCATAATCACTTGCTCGAAAGGAAGTATAGCTATGTCTTCTTTTATTATACGTACAAAATTATTATAATGGCATAAAGTGGTAGGCCATGTCAAACCTTTTGAGCATTATTGCTTGGACTTGAGCTAGGGATGCTCGAGCAGGTTTGTTGTCTTCTTTTATGTCATTCATTGCTCATTTCGAACTAAAAAATGATTGCTCATTTCGAGCTGAAAGACGTGTCTTTTAATATACATGAACTCGAAACGTTCATATATATTAGGGGGGCATTTGTTTACACCATAAAATAATTTGGGCTTTCGAATTAAAGAGCCCAAATAGCCTAAACTGGGGAAACTCGAAAAATAAGGAAATGGGTTTACAAATAAACCAGGCAAGACCCATTAAATTCAGAAAATAGCGAAGACAGGGGCTGAATTGACAAAAAGCCCAAGAATCGAATCTAAAACATAAAATGAATCCAAAAGCCTATAATCTGCATTCAAGGAAGACGCGCCAAGTTGAAGATATTTGAAAGAGCAGTTGAAGAAGCGGTTGAAGACGGTTCCCGAAGATAAGGAACGGGGGTTGAGAACGGTTCTGAAGACCCATATATACAGCCGCGCCAGACATAAACAAGGACATCGCAAGATCACCAGACTTCTGCATTTTCGTTTTCTTAGGAGTAGTTCATAGCGTAATGTAGGAGTAGCTCTTAGCATAATTTAGGAGTAGCCGTAATGTAATTTAGTATTAGACTCGAAGGAATTTGCCTTTTCAAGGCTTTTATCGGCATTCGATTGCCTGTAATTTTTACGAATGGAAGACTTTTATGGAGGTATAGATTACATGCTTTCAGATTTCATTATTTGACAGTAATTTGTATCTTGACCTGAGTTTTCTATTCAATTTCATCGTTTTGAAAAAGAAAGGTTTTCACGTAGGTATAAGACTATCTTGTGTCAGATTTAAGTATCAGAGAGATAGTTTTTACCTGGACTTGAATCTTATCTTTCACTGTATTATTGTATTCGAAGACAATAATCAACATCTAAAGTAATACATTCGATCGAGAAATTCTCACGTAGGTATAAGACTATCTTGTGTCAGATTTAAGTATCAGAGAGATAGTTTTTACCTGGACTTGAATTTTTCCTTTATTGTATTATTGTGTCATTCGAAGACGATAATTATTTTCATCAATTGCGGTCCACTCGAAGAAGATGAAGAGAAGTTCGAATACATTTAATTAGCGTTGAATTTAAGACTTGAACCACCAAATAGCGAATCGAACGCAGGGGTTGAAAGATAATCTCAAATTATAGGTTATCGCGGGGCTCGGAACACGCAGTTGAATCCACCCTAATCTAGATTGTTTTTTTTACGAAACACCTTTTACAATCATTTTCGAACTGTCACGAAATCCCCCGCTCTTCGGGGATGTCCTCAGCGTCGAGGATAAGAGGAATTCATTGTTATTATAAACAATAAGGGATGTCAATGTTCTTTCTTTCTGATTCAATAAAGGAAACAATCCATATTTCTTGCAAATCTTGTTGTGTGTACAACTGGAAAAATCTATGTTAAATCGAATTCAATGATTCTAGTGTTTATATTTCTCACACAGTAAAGTATATTGTGTGTGGTTCCCACACACATTTGTGTAAAAGAGATAGACACAAAATTCACACTTGGATTATTGAACTTGGTCTGACATAGAACTACATGTGTACAACCCTAGTCTAAAAATATAATTGCCCTAAAAACGTACGTAGGCAATTATATTTTGAATGGTGTTGTTAAGAAAATAAATGAAACGATTTCCACTTTTTGCATAATAAACGAGGAAGATTTCTACTCCTTGAAAATTTTGATGTATATACAACCTTAGACCAAAAATACCGTGCAAGTACTAAGAGTAAGACATCTTTTGTAGGTAATGTATTTGTTAAGAGAACAATATTAGAAGTTTCATTTGAATTAAATACAAAATTATATATCCTTTAAGAAGAAATAATTTAAATTAAATAAGAGGCCATTCCAAGCATTTTGGGCGCCAAAATCAACCTGTTTCCCGCTTTTTAGGGGTTAAAAATGTAAAAAGTCAAAAAAAAAAAGGACCAAAGCGAGACAAAAATTTCCAAAAAAAGACCAAAGTGAGACAAAAGTTCCGGGAAAGGGACCAAAGTGAAACAAAAAACTTAATCTTGTCAACCCTTACTTGACCGGCATGTGTATTTCACGCTCCTACTTTCCGTTCAATTTCGACCTAAAAGGACTAAAGTGAGACGAAATTATTACTTTAGGGATGGTAGCGTAACATATTTTAGTTTAGGAACGTAAGTGAGACAAATTTAATACTTTAGGGATTATAAGGGATATTTGTCCAAAAAGTAATTGTTTGGGTATTTTTCGTGCTAATACGTATTTTAAAGAACAAAAAATAATTTTTCTTTGAAAGTGTTGCATAGCAAATTAGAACAGATGGAGTGTTTATGCAATATATTCAATTAAATAATGGCTATGTGCAAGATATAAGACTCACTC
This sequence comes from Buddleja alternifolia, assembly GCA_019426215.1. NCBI lineage: Eukaryota > Viridiplantae > Streptophyta > Magnoliopsida > Lamiales > Scrophulariaceae > Buddleja > Buddleja alternifolia. The sequence goes on along the minus strand of CM033393.1, from coordinate 24,129,315 downwards.
CGTCCAATACATGATGGACCAAAGCTGCTGCATAATTCTTATCACATGGGACTACAATGGCAATTCTCATAAAGTTTTAGACTAAAAGTGTAGACTCCTTTAAAGTTTTGGACTAAAAGTGTCGACTCATTTATCCTATGGCATGCATGAGAAATACAATTTGGCTTAGTGGTGACAATTGCTATCGACGGCGGATAAAACAAGCAAATATAATATATTATAGGAACAATTATTGAAATCTCTTTAAAACATTTTTCATATTTAAAACACAAATGATAGTGTCTTTCAATTAGCCTATTTCATTAATTTTTCATTAGAAAAAATTCAACATTTAAAGTTAATAAATTTATAAATATAATTGCCCTTATCCTTTTAGATTAAGAATTGATTAATTGTACTTTCGTATAGAAATTTATTTTTATAAACTTTATATTGATGTTAAGATTTTAATTTCAAATTTTAAGATCATTAGAATCTTTTTAAAAATTAAATAAAAAAGGTTTACCATGTTAAAATTTAAAATAAATTATATAAAATATTTAGTACTAAAAATTAAATTTGAAAAATTTAGAAACAAAAGATTTTGCTAAAATCAATTGATCAATTGTTAATTTAAGAAATAATGGGTAATTTAGTCAAAAAATTGTTAATATTAATTTTTGGACTTTTTATTTCAAATGAAAATTTTATAGAATTAGTGTTTGAGAATACAAAATATTTTCATTTTTTTTTGTTATAAAAAGTTATTTAAAAAAGAGGTTTCAGTAATTTTCCCTATATATTTATATATGTGATACTTTGGAGTTTTGACCTCGTTATTCTCCAAGAGATAAAGACAAATTAATAGTTATATTCCATCAGAAACGACAAATTGGGCTCTACTACCCATTTACAAGCTAAAGCTTATCATTTTACCAATAAATATAATATAATAACGGTATCAACTGCCGTCCCTGCACCAAAATTTCAATCCAAAAAATGAAGGACACATCAAATGATATCAGCAAGAAACTTGCAGACTACACAATATAATAATTTGAAAGACTTGATTCTGTGAAATTTAAGCCTTTTAACTCACACAAATAAAATAGATCATTTGTGTGACCGAGTTAGATTCAGAGGATTCCTAATTGAATGGGAACCAAATCGGAAGGATGGAGCGGATGGGTTCTTGTGTTGGTAATCGGAGTTGTTGTCATCATTGCTTCTTATAACACTCTCGCCACCACAATTTTTCATTTTCACTTCTTTCAAAATTCTCCCAACCATCGTGATGGTATTAATGTCGACCAGTATGCTAACGCACTCGCCATTGCCATGCAATTCTTCGACGTTCAGAAATGTATGTATTAACTAATGCAAGCATCAAATTGTTTTGTACGTGTACGTATATATATATGCTGTGACTGAGTGAGTGTGTACAACTGATTAAGTGTGTGTTTGTACAGCTGGTAAGCTGGTGAAGAATAGGATGATGATTAGTTGGAGAGGAGATTCGGGTTTAGAAGATGGAAGAGAAGAGAATTTGGATATGAGTAAAGGATTATATGATGCTGGTGATCTTATTAAGTTTGGATTTCCTATGGCATTCACCGCTACAATCTTGTCTTGGGCTATTCTTGAATATGGAGATCATATGAAAAAAGTCAACGAGCTCGAAAACGCAAAGGATTCATTGAAGTGGATTACTGACTATCTCATTAACGCGCATCCATCTCCCAATCTGCTTTATGTTCAGGTGGGTGACCCAGATTTGGATCACAAATGCTGGGAAAGACCTGAACAAATGACGGAAAGAAGACCTGTAATGCAAGTGAATACATCGCATCCAGGAACAGACGTTGCTGCAGAAACAGCAGCAGCTATGGCATCTGCTTCATTAGTATTCCGCTCTACCAACTCCAAATATTCCAGATTACTTCTCAAACACTCGCGACAACTGTTTACTTTTGCAGATTCATACAGAGGGTCTTATAGTATGAGTATTCCACAAGTTGAGAAATTTTACAACTCAAGTGGATACGGTGACGAACTCTTGTGGGCAGCAGCTTGGCTTTATCATGCTACTCTAGACCACTCCTATCTAAAGTACGTCACCGTTGAGGGAAATTTCTTTGCTGATTGGGGAACACCAACGTGGTTTTGTTGGGATAACAAACTTGCTGGCACTCAGGTGGTGTTTAATTTTTACACCCTATTTGCAAAAACTGGAACTTTTCGCTATATTTAAGTTGTTGTTTAGTTTCACTAGCTTCTCTTCTAGAAAAAAGCTAAAATAAGCAGAAATTAAAAGCATGTTCAAAGATACTTCTATCAGTTTTTTAGCAAGTTTTACAAACAAACTCAACTTACAACTTTTTTATGGCACTTTTGAAACTTTCTCTAAGAATCTGTACTTGTTTAAAAGCACAAGTTTTCGCATACAGGTTTTTAGTAGTAGCAAGCTTTCATCATTATTTGGTGTATCAACTGTGTGTAAATATGATGACCAGGTTCTACTATCGAGAGTAAATCTTTTTGGGTCGAAAGATATTGAAGGTGAAGAAAACATTGCTCTTCAGCTTTACAGAAAAACTGGTGAGGCTGTTATCTGTGGCCTTTTGCCAAATTCTTCATCATCAACATCTCATAGAACGCAAGGTAATCCAATGGACAGAAAAGACAAGGTGCAAAAGAAAAGAAGATAAATAACAAGATCAGGAGACGGTCTTGTAGATTCGTAATAATATTATGATCTGATCTGGATGCAGGTGGGCTTATATGGGTGGATCAGTGGAATCCTCTGCAATACTCGATCGCTTCTGCATTTCTAGCACTCATTTACAGCGATTACATGGTCGCCTCTAATACAAGAAATTTATACTGTCAAGGAGAGCTGTATGAGGCAGTGGACCTCCGCAATTTCGCCATTATCCAGGTAAATTATTACTCTCTTTCAAGGGTATATATGCAATTTTATGCATGTAACTGTGTATTCGTTGATTAATCCTTTGTATAAATGATGTTCAGGCGGATTACGTGCTAGGAAAAAATCCAATGAAGATGAGCTACCTTGTAGGGTATGGAAGTAAATACCCTGAATACGTTCATCACAGGGGGGCGTCTATCCCGACAGATGCTAAGACAGGGTGCAGTGATGGATTCAAGTGGCTAAATTCCACGAAACCGAACCCGAACGTAGCACTAGGAGCAGTTGTGGGAGGACCATTCCTAAATGATACATATATAGACTCACGGAACAACACTCAACAAGCTGAACCAACTACGTACAATACCGCTGCATTTGTTGGTCTCCTTTCAGGCCTTATCTCCACTTCTTCTCATCTTCGTTCTTTCTTATAAGTTATAACCTACTGTATCTGTATCTGTATCACCTAATCATTCCTTCTCATGAATTCATTATGCTATCCTAATTAATGTAATTATTCAACTCATCACAGTTTGTGTTTTTTTATCTATGTATAAATTTGGTCTTGGCATTTGGGGAACCTAATTCCTCTTACGTATTTAATCTAAAAAAACTAGTGTTTATATTCATACTTGGGAAATAAACTAGTTAGTCCCTCAATGCTGTTTTTTTTTGTTTCCCCGAATTAAATAAGATGCAAATCGATCATGTAATGGCCATACATACGCCTTAAACTAAAGACATTTGTGGTATTTTAGCACCAAAAAACATAAAATAGAGAATTAATGTACGGATCAATCCTATGATTCATGGGCTTAGAACTAAATATATGACAACAATACATGATCACTAAGTATGTCGTGGCCCATGACCACTAGATTTAGGTATAATATAAATACCTTCGTACATTTTTGGCAGGTTCAGGACTACCAACTTTATTACTCAATTTAATTAACTTTCCATCTTAGGTTTAGTCATTCGTTTCGTAAGTCGGGCTCATTTTCGATTGAACTTGTTCCAAAAGTTTTCGACAGATTACTTAGTCATGACTTCCTAGCTCCTGAAGAGATTGAGTCGATATGAAATGATTCACATGGGACCAGGGACGGATCCAGAAATGAAACATCGGGGGGCCAAATTACTACTAATTTTTTTTTTTTATTTTTTTTTGCAGAACTTGCAAGTAAATATTCAATTTTGTTTTTAGTTTAATAGATAAGTAAAATAACAATAATCACATGTAAAATCTTGACTTTTAATGAAAACATAAAGTATTTGAAAATACAAGCAATTCTTGAAAAAGTCTATCGAAATTTTATGCGGCGTTCTTTTATCATATATAATATTCATTTATAATAGACTACGTAAGTTGACTATGATTGAATAAAAAAATACATACAAAAATATACACTAAAAAAATATGATGACTTTGTCCATTTTATTTCTAGATACAAGCAGTTTGTTTTAAAAAAAATATAAAGTTTTGCTCTTTACAAATCAAAGTATAATTAAGCAATTCAAGAAAATAACATTGAACCAAAGAAATAAAAGATAATTCAACCGCAAAATTTCAATAATATTATAATGCTAATTTGTCAAAAAAAAAAACATAAAATAACAACTATTAAAACTAATGTAATCATTATATGTTACCATGTCATGAATAAATTCAAAATAATTGAATGATGCCGGTAGACTTTTTTGACTTTAGATTTGTAGATGTTGTATTTTTTCTTCTAAAAAATGCTTCTTATAGTTAAAAAAATTGTTAATATTATGAATAATTATTTGTGGATGTCTATTCATCTCCCAATTTCTTTATGGCCACTTAACTTTAATCATTATGTTTACTCATCTCCCAAAAACTCTTCATCTCCATGACTTTTCATTTTCCATCATGAGTAAATATAATTTACTCTTTAGGTAATAAACCTTTGGTATTCTAGTTTTGTGCCTATAAATAGGCAATGACATTGTATTGTAAATAGACACAAGAATATCAATAAAAGAGTTCTCTACTTAATTCTCTCATTCTCTCATTTTATTCTCTCAACTTTATAATATTTGAGTTTATTTCATAACACGTTATCAGCACGATCCGTCTCAAGTTGTTGGCTTTTCAATCCGAGGAATTGCGATAGCGAGTCGGTGGAATTTTTAGCACGCAAGTGAGGTTCTTAATTTTCTCAACTTTAAGGTAAATATTATCTTTTAACTACTACATATAAAAACATGTATTTGATGTTTAGAAAATAGAAATATTTTCATTTGCTTTGCATCAACTCACGGACAGTTGCAAGTCTTCTAATGTTTAATTTCATCAAATATACATTTAATAATTTGTCCCATTTCTAAGAAGAAATTACAGTGACCTAATCTAGAGAGAATATTAGCCACATATTTGCAATACTTTGAAGTATGTTTTGCACTTCAAAATGTCCAATGTCCACCTGACTCATATTCGTATTTTCATGAATTTTTTTTTTCACATAGGTTTTCATGATATTTTATGTGGATTAATATCTCGTTAGAAATATAATGATTGTTTGATTCCTAATTTTTTTTATACTTTGATGATAGTATTAATTATAATGACGAATCCTGCAAAACTTAATTTTGTGGCTCTTGATATTACGGGGAAAAATTATTTCTCTTTGACGTTAGATGTTGAAATTCATCTTAATGCAAATAACTATACTCTATTCCCTGAAGTGAATGTGTTGAAAAATATATAATTATTTTAATCATGAGTCCCGTCCAACTAGTTCTACTACATTCCCTGAAGTGAATGTAGTAGCACATAACTATTTTAATCATTAAAGAAATCATGGATGTGGACGTGGTCGTGGATATGGTCATGGAAATCGTGGTGGTGATTCAAAGAACACATTTTTCCACCAGAAGTGGAAAAATAATGAAGAGAAAAATGAAGGTGATCAAAATAGCAAATTTGTGGAAAATTTATGCTATCGTTGTGGTGGTAAAGGTCATTGGTCATGTACCTGTCGTACACCACAACATCTTGTTGACCTTTACTAAGAATCGCTGAAAGGTAAAGGAAAGAAGATAGAAACAAATTTTGTTTTTGAAGAAAGTGATCCTGATCATGGCCGATTTGATGACATTCATTTAGATGTTGTTGATTTCTTTACTAACTGATCTTGATAGAAAAATTGATCATTTGATTGGAGATGCAAGTAATCATAACAAATTTTATAAATCTTATTTTTAGTGGTTTTAAAATAAATATAAAAATGTGTTGTTTTCATTAATGAAGTAATTATTTATAAATTTGTCTTTTATCATTTTAAAGATTTACTCGATCAGCAGCAACATCAATAATAAAGATATGTGTCTCATTGATAGTGCAACAACTCACAACATCCTCAAGATAAAAAATACTTCTCTTATTTAGTAATGCAAGATGCCAATGTTAGTACTATATCGGGAAGTGCAAAATTAATTGAAGGCTCCGGCAGAGCTAATATATTGTTACCCGAAGGAACACAATTTTATATTGATGAAGCATTATATTCTACTAAGTCTCAAAGAAATTTACTAAGCTTCAAAGATATCCGCCGAAATGGATATCATATTGAGACAACAAGTGATGGCAACATTGAGTAGCTTTACATTATTAATACAATATCTGGTAACAAATGTATATTGCAAAATTTGCCTGCATTTTCCTCCGGTTTGTACTACACGCATGTATCTACTATTGAAACACATGTTATCGCAAACCAGAAGTTTACAAATCAAAATAAGTTTGTTGTTTGGCATGACCGGTTGGGCCATCCCGGATCAATTATGATGCGAATCCATTGAAGAACCAGCAGATTCTTCAATCGAATCATTTCTCATGTGCTACTTATTCACAAGAAAAGTTGATTATTCGACCATCAACAACAAAAGTAGGAAGTGAATCTCTTACGTTTTTGGAACGTATTCAAGGCAATATTTGTGGACCAGTACACCCGTCGTGTGGACCATTTAGATATTTTATGGTTTTAATTGATGCATCAACCAGGTGGTCACAAGTATCTTTGTTATCAACTCGCAACCTGGCGTTTGCGAGATTGCTTGCTCAATTGATTAGACTACGAGCACATTTTCCTGATTATCCAATTAAGAAGATACGCCTTGATAATGCCGGTGAATTTACTTCCAAAACGTTCAATGACTATTATATGTCTATTGAAATTGATGTTGAACATCCTGTAGCATATGTTCATACACAAAACGGTCTAGCAGAATCGTTTATTAAGCATCTGCAGTTAATTGCAAGACCTTTACTTATGAGATCAAAACTTCCTATTTCTTGTTGGGGACATGCTGTTTTGCATTCAGCAGCACTTATTCGCATAAGGCCAACAAGTTATCATAAATTCTCCCCATTACACTTGGTTTGTGGTCAGGAACCAAATATTTCCCATCTAAGAATTTTTGGATGTGCGGTATATGTTCCAATTGCTCCACCACAACGCACTAAGATGGGTCCTCAAAGGAAGTTGAGAATATATGTTGGATTCGAGTCTCCATCGATAATAAATTATCTAGGGCCATTGGCTGGAGATTTATTTACGGCTCGATTTGCTGATTATCATTTTGATGAATCAGATTTCCCAACATTAGGGGGAGAAAATAAGCAGCTGGAAAAGAAAATTAGTTGGAATGAATTATCTTTATCTCATCTTGATCCTCGAACAAAACAAAGTGAACTGGAAGTTCAAAAGATAATTCACTTGCAAGGTTTAGCTAACTAACTGCCAGACGCATTTACTGACCTAAAGAAAGTGACTAAGTCACATGTACCAGCTGTTAATGCTCCAGTAAGAATTATTGTCCCTGAAGGTCAAAGTAATGAGTCTACTGCACGCCTGAAGCGTGGTAGACCTATCGATTCCAAAGATAGTCATCCTCGAAAAAGAAAAGGAGCTAAGAATCAAGATGGTCTATTTGAGGATAAAATAACTCCAGAAGAGTCCCCAATCATAACTAATATTTCGGTTCCATAAGAACCTCAGGTACCTGAAAATTCTGAAAATTGTGAAAATTGTGAAAATAATGAGATCTCAACCGATTATGTTATGAACGGGATACGATGGAATCGAAATGAAGTCAACGTTGACTATAAATTTGCATATAATGTGGCGCTAAATATGATGAATGATAATGAGGATCAAGAACCAAAGTCTGTTAATAAATGTCGACAAAGAAATGATTGGCCAAAATGAAAAGACGCAATGAGGGTAGAGTTAAACTCGCTTGAACAAATGAAAAGTTTTTGGACCTGTAGTCCGTACACCTGAAGATGTAAAAGTTTTTGGACCTGTAGTCCGTACACCTGAAGATGTAAAGCCAGTAGGATACAAATGGGTATTTGTGCGAAAACACAATGAGAAAAATGAAATTGTAAGATATAAGGCACGTCTTGTTGCCCAAGGGTTTTCGCAACGACCTGACATAGATATGAGGAGACTGATTCTCCTGTGGTGGATGCAACTACTTTTCGTTATATAATAAGTCTGGCAGTGCATGAAAAACTTGATTTGCGTTTAATGGATGTTGTTACAGCCTATTTGTATAGCTCGTTTGATAATAATATATATATATATATATATATATATGAAAATCCCTGAAGGATTTAATATGCCTGAAGCATATAATTCAAGTTCTCGAGAACATTATTCAATTAAATTAAAGCATTGATTGTTTGATGTGATCAAATTGTTTAAAGTGCTTAAATACATGAATACATTCATGTTTATAAAATATGATTCTAAATCATTGCGTTTAATATGTATTATTTGATTGTACTTGAGTATGATTATTTGATGAAATCAAATTAAAGCATTAGTATGTGTGATTGTATTCAACATGAGGAACTTGATGTGATCAAGTGTATTATTTAAATTATTTAAATATATGTTGAATATATGATGTCAAATTACTTTTGAAATGATAGTTGAGTGGGAGTATTTTCCAAGATAAGGAGAAACGTTTTGATGAGATCATATAATTCAAAGTGAATATTTGTTGAAGAAAGGATATAAGAATGATCCAATTTATCCTTGTATTTTCATGAAAAGATCTGGAAATGAGTTTGTTATAATTACAGTTTATGTTGACGATTTAAACATCGTTAGAACTCCTGAAGAGATTCAAAAAGTTGTTAATTGCTTAAAGAAAGATTTTGAGGTGAAAGATCTTGGAAGAACAAAATTTTGCCTTGGGTTGCAAATTGAATATTTAAAGAACAAAATTTTTGTATATCAAAACACTTATGTATCAAAGGTGCTAAAGCGGTTTTACATGGATAAATCACATCCATTGAGCACCCCTATGGTCGTAAGGTCACTAGATGAGAACAAAGATCCTTTTTGACCTCGAGAAAGTGATGAAGAACTAATTGGTCCTGAAGTACCATATCTAAGTGCAATCGGTGCACTAATGTACCTTGCTTGTCATACTCGACCTAATATAGCATTCGCTGTTAATCTATTAGCAAGATATAGTTCCTCCCCTACACGAAGGCATTGGAATGGGATTAAACAGATGCTGGATATATGTCTGATCCTCATTAGGGATGTAAACGAGCCGAGCTCGAGCCGAGCCTGGCAATTTTGCCAGGCTCGAGCTCGAGCTCGAGCCTGAGCCTTCGAGCTCGAGCTCGAGCTCGTCGAGCTCAACTCAAGGGAGCTCGAGCTCGAGCTCGAGCGAGCTCGCGAGCCGAGCTCACGAGCTTGAGCCTAAATTTTTAATATTTTTAATATTTATATATTTAATATATATAATTAATATTTATATATTTAATATTTAATATATATAATTAATATTTATAATATAAAAATATTTTAAATATAAAAATAAATATATATAAAAATTATGAAGAAGCTCGCGAGCCGGGCTCGCGAGCTTTTTGCAGAGACAAACAGGCTCGAGCTCGAGCTCGGGTTCGTGAAGCTCGGGCTCGAGCTCGAGCTCGGGCTCGTGAAGCTCGAGCTCGAGTTGAGCTCGAGTCGAGCCGGCTCGGCTCAACTTACATCCCTAATCCTCATAATGGTCGTTCACAAACGGGCTATTTATTTACATGTGGTGGCACAACCATTTCATGGCGATCTATGAAACAAACTATATCGGCCACATCATCTAATCATGCAGAAATCTTGGCTATTCACGAAGCCAATCGAGAATGTGTTTAGTTAAGATCCATGATTCAAAACATTCGAGGGACTTGTGGTTTATCTTCTGGAAAAATGATCCCGACGATCTTATATGAAAATAATTCTGCATGTATCGCACAATTGAAAGAAGGGTACATTAAAGGAGATAGAACGAAACATATTTCACCAAAGTTCTTTTTCACTCATGATCTTCAAAAGAATGGTGATATCAATGTTCAACAAATCCGTTCCAGTGATAATCCTGCTGATTTGTTCACCAAGGCACTTCCCACAGCAACATTTGAAAAACTAGTCTACAATATTGGCGTGCGTAGACTGAAAGATCTTGACTGATATTGTCATGAGGGGGAGATAATACGCGCTGCACTCTTTTTCCCTTAACCAAGGTTTTTCCCACTGGGTTTTCCTGGTAAGGTTTTTAATGAGGCAGCATCTGATTGCGTATTGATATGTACTCTTTTTCCTTCACTAGGTTTTTGTCCCATTATTGGGTTTTTCCTAGTAAGGTTTTAACGAGGCATATTTTTAAGTGAGAGACATCCAAGGGGGAGTATTATGAATAATTATTTGTGGATGTCTATTCATCTCCCAATTTCTTTATGGCCACTTAACTTTAATCATTATGTCTACTCATCTCCCAAAAACTCTTCATCTCCATGACTTTTCATTTTCCATCATGAGTAAATATAATTTACTCTTTAGGCAATAAACCTTTGGTATTCTAGTTTTGTGCCTATAAATAGGCAATGGCATTGTATTGTAAATAGACACAAGAATATCAATAAAAGAGTTCTCTACTTAATTATCCCATTCTCTCATTTTATTCTCTCAACTTTATAATATTTGAGTTTATTTCATAACAGTTAATTCTAATTTTAATCCTAACAAGTATATGAGAGAAATTTCAAAAAATGAATAGTGGAGTTGTTAACAATTTAACTACCTCTTTTCATTTTCTTACTTTTTTTTTTCAAAGCAAGTATTTTTGTAATTGAAAATAAATATCTAATTTAGAAGAAAATAAGACTACTTTCTTAATTTTATAATTATTATTTTTTAATTCAAGCCAAGTACTTCTTTAATTGAATAGTTAAAATAGATATCTAATATAAACATATAAAAAGAAAAAGGACAAGAAATTGAAAGAGATTTGAACCCCAAACCCACTCAGATGGGTCAGTAACTTAACAGGCCCACCGCTACCAACTGGGCTAGAGCTTCTATTTGAAAAATACTATGCACTTTTATATTATATCTATCTCTGAGGGGCCATAGCATAACCCCGGGCCCCCCTGCATCCGTCCCTGCATAGGACGGAAGCCAAACAAGAGGAAGCGGAGAAATATTATGCCTGGCTAAGAGGAGAGATGTGGGGTATCACGAAGAGGAAGGAGGCATCAGGGACTACCAAATTCTCCCTCTGAAAATGACTCCTTCAGGCAGAGTAGATTGCAACAAAGTTGATCCTCAAAAGGGTGAGTACAAAGAAACTGGAGACCCCTGGGAGGTGTGATAAATCAAATCAAAAGTTCATTTGTGAGAATGTCTTTTTAAGCTTGATGTTAGGTTTAGCACTTATAAAGTCATTCGTAAAGATCATCAATGTGCAAAAAAAAACTCAAGCCTTTTTTACATTAGACCCAAAAACCCCACCCCCAACCATATTTAGTACACCATAAAGCATTTGCGGCTACAGCAACAATCCAAGCACTAGGTGAATAACCAACTTATGTAACAAGTATCACAAGGAAAAAGGAAAGGAACATAAAATGGATGCATAAACATGGCACAATTAGGGGGAAAAAACAAGAAAGGAAAGAAGCCAATGGTTACGATAATCACTGATTTGCACGCAAAAGAACTTTGTATCCAATCAATTGAACAGTTGTGAAAGAGGAAACACAACAAAAGTAGAGAATATATGACGTCTCCTTCCCAAAGATTAAACGCCAATGTTAATTCATTTTGATACAACAAAACAGAACTAAATGTTGGAAGCATTGAGTGCCATAACTTTGCATTGTTCACTCATTGCCAAAAGTTGGGCTTCTTTCTTATCAAGTAGAGTACTCAGTCTCACATTCTCTTCCATCAGTTTCTGCACTTCACCTTCCTTCTGCATCTTCTCATTTTCCAACTGTAACGTCTTTGCAACAAGCCTGCCACAACCCAACACCAACTACACATATTATATTTCTCACAAAACCATATATATATATGTATATTTGTTTTCTCTCAACTTATTTTAATTTACTAATCGGTTTCATATTTTTTGACAACTTACGAATTTAGATTTATTGCTCCTAAAATCAATTGAAACACGGTTTTTGATAAATTGTTTTAAAGTTTGGTATTTAGTCCGATTAGTGTTGAGGTTCGTTTGACACACACTATTGGACCAACTACAACATTTTTAAACAGTTTTTCTTATAAATTTTATATTTCATTAAAATTTGACTCCTATATTAACTATTTTTCTTTTATTTTTTCTTAAAAAAGTTATCTACCAGTCAGCCGAAGCGAAAATCAAAATAAATTTTCTTAAACAATCTAGCCAAATCAAAATATTCAGCAAATGAGAGGGATAGTTGTTGTAATTAACTCTTACTGCATGCAATCACAAAACTCATCACTGGATAGAAAAAGGGCAATGTTGAGCAATTAGCTAATGGAAGTACGTTGGAGAATGCCCACAGAGCTTCAAATTCCAGTTACCACAATTGGCTTATTTTGTATCCAGCAATACCCATTATCTTCCTTCTATGATAGTTATATGAAAGTTATAATTCACATATCTCATATTAAATGGTTAAATGTACAACATTCCCGTGTTTTTGCAAAAATGCAAACAATCAAACCTTCCAAAAAGAAAAGACTAAAAAATACTTTAAAATTGTCAAGTCAGCACACACAAAAATGCTCGTTGATTGTGAATTTGATAATGTTTTCATGCTTTTGACCTTTAATGGCATGTGGAATTAACTTTTACACCGTCATTATCTAATGCAAGTAAGTGGAGATTCTTTGACACAATCCTTGTTGCAAAAAAATGTTTAAAAATAAAATAATCTCCATTATTTCGCCAGTTATTTAAATTGTTCCAACCAACAATTTGTAGCTATTAAAATATTTACTTGATTTATAAAATTTGAAAAACCATTGCTCTTGTCCTCTAAAGTTCTTTAAATAAATAATATCTTTTCACCAAATAATTTTAATTTGTTAAACTCAAAAACAACATATTACATTTTCTATTCTTAAATCAATTCACTTGTAATTTTAAAGTCTAATAATTTGTAGTCATTTGTAAGTTAGATATACAATATAAATTAACTTTAATAAACAATAGTTTTAACTATAAACAATCTTGCTCACTTAAGAAAATTGAAAGTAAACCATATCATAATTCATATCTTATGTATTTCATTTACTCCAATAGTTTATCCAGCTTTGTTGCATACATCCCATTCTAACTGAAATGGGTGAAGAATTGACATTATCTTATTACTTGGAAGAAATTCACTAGGCATTCAATTTTGATGATCAAAAGAAAATTCTCAAAAGCTGCTCTTATGGTCTATATACAAACACATCAAAAATAATCGCTTAGAGAAGTATCTGGTAAGTCTGTGCAATTGGCTTCGCCAAAGTACTATGCTCATTTGTCCAAATTCAGAAGCACATTCTTCGCAATGTCGCAGTTTTCAACATAGGAGAAGCTAACATGTCTAATCTGACTAACCAAAATGTTCTTAATCCTTTTTGAAATTATCTGCACCTCTAGACAGTTCCATTTATCAAATTGTCCTATCCAGGAGATCTCTAGTGTCTAATGTGCTAGGCCTCGCCTTCTATGATGAGACCATGTTACCCTAAATATCTGCTTATTCTCATTGTCACTCGAAATTCAACAAGAAGGGGTAGTGGCCGATAAGCATTATGGAAATATGATTTGTTGCTTTGACAGGGAACTAGGAGGTTGCATGAGCAATGAACTTCTAGAAATGGCAGCAAGTCAAGAATTATGTCCTACAATAATCTAGAACGGTCATATAGGAGAGCGGGGAGCCTAGTAAAATTTGCTACTCTTTATAATTTGAATGGTAGACATTCAACAGTCCCAAAAAGAATCAAAACTATGGCTTCATCACACAACCCCTAGAGGCTTCCTAGTTCTTATTATTTCTGTACAAATGAATTTTGCCATGAAAAACAAAGCACTGAATTTATATACACTCTTACGCCCTGGCTTTCCTCATGGCAGGATCATTATATTTCCCCTTGATTCAAGACTAATTAAATAGATTAGTAAAACAATTCCAATCTATTTGGGCAATAATACACTTGAAGTGGCTTGTCTGTCGAAGAAACCCTTTAAATTTCTTCCTTTTTGATCATTTTATTGTCTCAATCAAATTGTATTCGATCCCTAAAGTATTTATCGTATTTTGCCATATTGAATCGTCAGAGATTAAATAATTTACCTCCACAGTTACATGGCATATGGCAATTGGAGTTCAACATTTCAGGTTATAAAAGAAGAGATTCTGCATTCTCAACTTTTAGGACTACGGTATACGTTCCTGATAATTGAGACCTCCAAAAGAGGATATCCTGATCACATCTGTTAGACCAATAAACCACTACGACCTCTGAAAATCAAATAACTGTCACTTGCAGTTCTCAGGATAAAAAGCCACCAATAGCTCGAGTTTCGGTAGGAATGGATATGTAACCAAGTTTCATGGTTTAGATTGGCAATATCATCTGCTTTTAGAGCTCACTTTCATCAGTCACACTTGCACCTAAATGAAGATATACTCCCTCGCCTATGCTCATATTTTAGTTCAGAAGTGCTATTGCTTATTTCCTTATTTCTCATCGATAAGTTCGTATCTAATACTCTTTCATGCCCCCGGATTTTGATTTCATCGGTTCTTCGGTGTTTTTGTTCCATATTATGCTTTGATTGGTATTATGTGGTGTTGTAGGATAAAAGAAAACATTTGAGCAAAAAGGGCGAAAAATGAAGCATTAGAGCTGAAAAATTGCAAATTAGAAAAACCGTAGGTGCAGCACCATGGATCTGGAGTCCTGATCAGAGACAACACAAAGAGCAGAGGACTGAGATGCTAAGTTTCCAGAAGCGCAGTGCTAGGGTCAGCTACAAAGGACCGTGGCGCTGAGAAGCTGGAAGAGCAGCACCCATGCAGGTTAGTCAGCCTTTTTAAAGCTCCCGAATTTGATTTTTGTAGACTACTACACTCCTGGTGACTCAATAGCAGCTTTTCAGCATTCCATGCCTCAAAGATAGTTGATAGAAACCCTTACGAGCAAGTGTAGAACTTGAAGATTTCAGATTCGCACACAAAGACGATGGTTTCAAAATTCGAGCAAGTAAACAGAGTCATAAATAGGGTGTATTTTATTTTCATCTTTTACATTAAATCTCTTGATCATGTCTTTCAAGATAATTATGTTTTCTTTATTTTCGATAATGAACTAAGTAATTCTACACTAAGGTCTAAGGTCAGGTGAAGGCCAATTATAACAATTAATTTAAGAGTTTTATTCTACAAATGTCTTTTAACGGCTACGTATTTAATATCTGTGCTCAATGCATATGATTGCATGATCAAGAATTGTATATTTTTATGCTTAGTTTAGAGACTGAAAGGAAATAAACTAAGGTTGTAAAGAGATATCAGACATCACTTAGTAAAATCGACTAAGAGTCAAATTTGATTTCTTGTTGCTTTCCGTGGATAAGTAATACGAAAGAGGTATTATAAGCGTGGAATTTCATAGATCACTTTAATGCATTCTTCTTAACTCAATTCCCGTATAGGAACATAGGGAATTATAAATAGAATAGAATTACTGTGTTTGGGAATCGATTAGTGATATATAATATATTAGGAAGCCGTCGACCAAACAATCTAATAATTCTGTGTTAGAATTCATAAATTGAACTGAGTAATCGGTTGGATCATGTGTCTTGGTCGTTTTCCTATCATATTATTTCCTCTTATCAATTATCTGTTCTAGTTAGATAGTTAATCAACCTAATTACTATATGATCGACTTAACTCGAGATTAACGTACTAATTTTAATATGCGAATACGATTGTTTGTAGGGTATGATAAACATATCCCACATCTACTATATTACCTACTACACTTGCTAAGGTGTTTGCATCATTGCATGTCACTCATATTCAATCATATTCAATTTGCGTCCATTGTAGTGCTTAAAGAAGGGGGATACAGAGGAGCAAAAGGATGGGTTTCTACTTTTCTAGTACCTGAGAAGACTTCTACGCCCCATTTAATCTTGCTATTGTCATGATATAAGGAACTTGTTCGAGCAACAGACTACATACAGTTTCTTTTGATGATATTAGAAGTTTGCCCCAAGTGGTCATGATATTTTTGTTATTTTCTTTCATCTGGGTTAAGAGCTCCAAGATACATAGTTGTTGTCGGGGAACAAAGGAGGAGTTGTTTTAAAAAACAGTGGGGAATTTTTCCATCTCTCTGGCAACCATAATGGAGATGATCAAAGGACTAGAAGGTTTTTACAATGGTTTAAGGATTCAGCTCATCGCACTAGTGATCTAGTGTTGAGTGTGTTGCACATTCCTGGAGGTGGCTTAGATTTCTGAAGGATGGATTGGGTTGTTTGGCATTTGGTTCGAGAGGTCCCAATCTAATTGATCTACTGATCTTATGTGTGTCCTAAAATGGGATAGGGTGAAATTGGTTGGGTTTACCCTGTAACCATTACTTCCAAATTACATATGCAGGTTTCCTGTTAGGCTAATTCTATGAAGGCCAACGTTCATTTAAGATTGGTAGAATAGTGGCTCCATAAAATACTCATACACCTGAGTTATATTTTTGCCTAGCAATGACTTTTTCTGTTTCTTAATCTCCAATTACTATTAAATCCATTATTCACACACATATACCAATTACCAAACCATAAAAGTGACACAATGAACCAACCTCAACTTGACCCACATGCTATAGTCAATTGACTCAACAAAGAAATTTAAACCTTCTTTACTAACACTCTATAGGATTTGTGGACATCAAACTAACAGGGTGTGAACATGCAGAAACACACATGGGTGGGGAGGAAACACATAGGTGGAACCACTTGATCAAACCATAATGACAATATATTATTATGGACAAATGCCAACAAATGAAATCATATAATGACAAGCTCCTACGAGTCAGATAAAGCTATTGTTAAAATTACGAAAAATACAAAATAATGCTTCATAGAAATTAACTTTCAGATTTTCGGTTATTGATTGGGATTCTGACTGGACAAAAACCCAGCATATCAGTGAAAAGATGAAATAACAAAATTAGATAAGTATATTTTCAGCACTTCAGGCAATTCAACAGAGCGAACAATGACTTAGGTTAAACCTCATCAACATAAAAAAAAATGACTCACTTTTTGATAGGTCAAACTAAATTCCACTAAGCCTTATATCATACATTTAGTAGGCCACATGAACCGGTTCCTCATTAATCACCTAAGACCTCTTTCTCTGGGTTAACCTTTAATAGCAGATTTCCTGGCAATAGCATCTAAGAACCTTGTTGCTGTTAACAGAACACTCAAGAAACAACCACATAAAATAAAAGTTTTAGACATTTAGAAGACTCCTATGATGGCATCTTAATTTGAGTACATTACTTAAATATTTCTTTGTCACAGCTATTTCCTAAAGTTTCTCCAATTTTGAAGTAGTTGTTGGTCTTTCATATTATATAAGATTCTAACGATATCTGAATTTTATTATAATCGGAATGCAGGATAAGTCAGTCAGTTAGAAATTGTTTAGTATTCGTATATTGCTAACACTTTTATTGAGTGTTCTTCTTTCTAAAAGTCGAGCTGGCATATTGATTCTTTGTCCACATAATTAATTATGAGATAATATACTATTTATTCCTTTCAGAAAGCATAAACAACAAATTCCTAAAATTCATTATTTCAGGGTATGATTTAAAGCCACAAAACACAACTGAGATTACCCCCATAACCCTCTCATATAGGTCAATTTGCTTAACTACTTGTTCTTCAACTCCAGTTAAAACTAGCACAAATCATTTTTTTCAACTCCAGTTAAAACTAGCATAAATCATTTTTAATAGTACCCAGTACCAATTTGGTGTCACTGGTGTGAAATCAATCTTCTACACGGTTTATGACCTTATGTGCCATCCTAAGAAGGCCTCGGACAGCGAAGTTCCGCAGCATATTAGTAAAATAAAACAGTTCCAAGCACATGAAAATGAGTACAAATAAATAATAATAAAGGCATTGCAAAACAAATAAGCAGCTATTGCTAATCACCACGTAACTAATAAAAACAAGGACAAAATCATGTATTGCAAAAATCAAAAGAAATTATAGAAGTTAAAATAGACTGACCGTTCAAAATGCTTTTCAATAGTCTGAAACTGCTTTTCTGATGAAAGAAGTGTTTCCCTTACGCTAATCAAAGTACTGACATAAGATTTCAGGGATTCAAAGTCTCCCTTAACACGAAAAAGCTCCTGCTCATTTTCAGAAGCTCTTTGCCTTTGTCTAGAAGTTTCTTCAACCAAATCTTCAACCCTCTGTCTCATCTCATTCAAAATACTATTAGTGCCTATTGCAAACTGTTCCATCTCCTCTAACTTTACAGACATGCTCTCAATCTGAACTGCCTTTTTTTTAATTTCTTCCTCCCCTACGGTCACCTTTTCCTTCTCAATAGCAGTTTCAGATTCTGCCATGATAACTCTCTTCACAAGACTTTCCATTACATCTGTAACCATTTGTACACTTTTAAGTAACGCACTTATATAAACTCCATCTTGTTCTTCAAGAGAACCTTCCTGACTACTACTAAGCTCTGTCCATGTTTCCTCATCATCACTGTCAAAGGAAGAAACGTCTACATTTCTTGACCATCCAGACAATGGTACACCATTTTTATCAACAAGGCCCACACCATCTAATCGTTTGATACCACAAGACGTATGAGCCAAATGAGGAACCGCCATGATTCTAGCTTTGGATTTTAAGTATGTCAGTAATGTTGCAGAAGTCTTGACTCTACGCCACAGAACATTTAGTTCCTTCTTTGCATCTACCTCTGACTCCTGAATACAAGCCTTTACCACAGTAAGTTTCTCTTGCAATACATCCACTTGCGATTGACTTCTCTCCATCTCCTGCTTCCAGCTAGCCTGTGTTTGGTTTAACTGTAACTGCAAAGCTGGAACATCAACATCTTCCTCTGCTGCCATTACCTCCCTAGATTGCATATAAGAATTGAAGAACCTCCTAGATTGATAACAGGTAATAAGCGGATCGCAAGAATATAACAGGAAATGGTTAGAGCATTTCAATCCACACTTTATGCAAACAATCTTCACCAGTGACATAAAAAATTTAGCCTAATGCTTCAGTGGCTCTAGCGTCACAAGATGAATAGGGTTTCACAAACAACTTAAAATGTTTGGCATCATTTGCAAACTTCATAACCTCTAAATTAACGGGAGCAAGAGATGTGAAGCTTAAGCAAATGGAATATTAGCATAAATAATCCTCCAGGCTACAACAGATCATCCAGATTAACTAAAATCAAAACTGTTACTTGAATATAGTGTTTGTCTTGCCAGCGAAACAACAGAAAAGCAGAAAGAGATTGCCTCAAGGCAAAAAAAATAGAATCCATATTTCACTTGAGGGTCACATGAATTCGAGAACATATGAAACAGTGTGTGGCATATTTCATGATTGGTTCTTCCAAAACCTACAGCTGCACCTATGTTGTGGAATTTAAAAGGATGACGTCAAGATAATGTTTCTCAGCATGGAAGCCATGGGCAAAAGTAAGAATCTCAAAGAAACAAATGCCTTTAAATGTGGTTTTCTAATAGTTTCTAATGCTGCAAATCAAGTTTTGATGACATCATGCATAGTCTAGACTCTGGAGAAAATTCAGACAAGATTATGACATCAAATGCAGTTAAGAATCAAAAAAAAAAAATCCTTTCTGAAAAGGGTTTTTGTAAGCTATTAAGTCAACATAAATGGAAAGGAGGACGGCAATTTCATTTCATGAAGGCAAAGAAGAAAAGAACAATATCTTACAGGCTTAACTAAAATCCCAACCACTTCAAATTACTAGAGAACATAAAAAATGCATCCAAAATCATTACCTACCTCATATATCTTATCTTATAAGAATCCAGTATATCAATTCTTAATGCTCTGTTTGGATCAAAGAGGAAAAAATAACGCACAAGGTTAGAGAGAAAACTAGGTAGTACTTTCCTCACTAAAATCCATACTAGCCTAATAAACCCACTCCAGTTTTAGCCAAGAATCTAGCAACATACAGCTACATCAACAGTAAGATCATCAACATCATCATTTCGACAAGAGCCCGCCCATCCATGATCGGTCCGCTCGCTCAGATTTAACCAATCAAACACGAAAAGCAAATATTTTTAATGGAGAGTAGTTCCTAAAGTTTCAAAGATCCTTGAAACAGAAATTGTAGTAGGTAAAATACATATAAAGCATAATAATAATCATAATAATAATATATGGGAGTTGGTTACCTGGTCAATTTCTGTAAAGAATGGGAGTGTTCCGACCGGAGAAGAAGAAGACGAGGATCGTCCAACCCCCGGATTGATTGTCTGAAGACAGGAGGTGGACTACTCAAATTATTATTAAATTAAAGAAAGAGAAAACAAAGAAAAGGTGATTAAAGGTGGTATCTTTTTCCTTGTTTTGCTATGCGCCCCTTCACCTATTACCAAATTACACTTGGCGGAAATTTGAGGATGGAGCGGGCTCAATGGGAGTCGATCAAACACCATTTGTGATTTTGATGTATTTTATTATTTTATCCCCTCATCTAACAACGATGTTAGACAAACTGCTCCAATGGATCCAATCTGTTTTAGAGTCACCCCTCTAATGCCACTCTATTTAAATTCGAGGCGATTCTTTTAAAAAAATTTAGATAAAAGGAGATATCCTGATCAGATAAACTCTAGACTATAATTTTTAAATTATGGGTCACATAGACCCTATGAGACTCCAAATATAGAGAGAAAAGTCACAACTTGTGACTTTTTTTTTTAATTTTAAACGAAGGGGGATACCCTGATTCGACAAACCCAGGTCGATAGTTTTTAATCATGGGTCACACAGACCCTATAAAACTCCAAATAGGAAGAGAAAAACCACAACTTGTGACAGCCTAAAATTGAATCTAGGACCTCCCAGTGGAAGCTGATACCATTAGACTAACAAGCCTGGTGTGACTCATTTTTATTCTTTCAAGGCACTCAATTTTTTAAAAAGGGATAATTATGGTTTAATTGGGATGACAAATTCATTTCGAAGAAAAAAAATCATTGTAAAAGTGAGAAAATGTATTTTTAAAGATAAGAAATATGGCATTAAAAGTGTGTTTGGATGAGTTTTTTTTAAAGAGAAAAATATTGGTTGATGTGATAAGTGTCTTATTAGAAATTTATTTGGATTGGTGTTTAGATATAATTTTCCGTAAATATATTTTGGTCAAACTCATCGATTTAGACATAAAAAAATAGGCAAAATGGATCTTATTTTACACGTTAAGTTATTTTGTATTAAAATATGTGATTAAATTTACTCTCAATCTTGATAAATAGTCGGAATAAACCCTTTTAATCGATAGATGAATTGTCAAATCATATATATTAAAAATCAATATTTTTTCTATCTTTCTTTCAAGAATTTCTTCAAAATTATCTAGAATTTTAAGATATTTCTTTAATAAGAAAGTCTGATGATGTGCCAACCAAACACGTCTGATGTGGGTGAAAATAACGTTGGGATCGGTACGACCCCTAGGGATACTGGCGCAGCAGAAAACATATATTTTAAAAAATTAAATCGAAATCCCCGAAATTAGGGTTAGGTCGACATGATATCATGGAATTCAAAACTATCCTAGGAGAAAGTTTACTCGTGTTTACCTCTTGTAGATCTTAAAGCAGCAACGTCTTTTTAAACTACTCCCTGCTATAGTCTTCGAATTGATTTGCCCTAGCGCCCCAAGCGTTGCGCCTCTGAGATGTATCCACGTCCTAGCTCGTACCCTCAATTATCTCCACCAGTGTTAGCAAGGAGAATATTGAATCTTGGCTTTTTAGGAAAAAAGGTTTGGAATTATTTAATTGTTCTTTGCACTCAACACATGAGTTTGAAGAAAATAGTATGAAAGAAAATTTCGAAGAGAATAATAGAAAAAACATTTCTTTAAAAACTTATTTTCTCATGTATTCAAAACCAAAAATCCATTCACTATTTTAAAAGAGGTGGAACACACACACACACATATATATAGAGAGAGAGTCCACCTAGGGTTAAAAAACCCTACACCATACATGCCTCTCTCTCCCTAAAAAATATGGAGGAGGCGTGTACTTATGTATGTGTGTGTATATATATATATATATATATTTCTTTTTTTCTTTTATTCTTTCTCCTTGATTAGTTGGACTCTTTCCAACTAACTAGATATTACCATATCTAATAATATCCTAACATATATCAAATAGAATCCTTCCATATCCGTTAATTAGTTACTTTAATTAATTAAGGACTCTACCAAATATATTTATAGGATATCAATTAATATATATATATATATTACAAACTTGGTGAGCAAGATAAATCTTTCCACCAAATCCGCATACACAATTATACACGCCACACGCACACATGTGTATGTATATATATATTATTTTATTTTCTTTCTTCTCATTTATTAATTAGTCCTTCCCAATTTAATATTCAAATATTAAATTATAGGACCATTAATTAACTAGTTAAATTAATTCATTTTCCTTGATTAATTAAATTCAATTAATTAATCCCACCATTATTAATTCACAAAGAATTAATTAGCTAATAGATACTACACTAAGTTATGTGTGTGACCCCTCAGGCTCGTTGTCAAGCTAGGAATAAGTCCCCGTAGGCTAGATTAATTATTATAAATAATTAACTAGACCTTGAATTAATTTCACCAAATTAATCCAAGACACCTATTGGTCATGGTTCGATGTCTAGCAACGTCGCCATGACTTCCTAGATGTCAACGATGAAAAGCAAAAACCTATCCGAGTTACGATCGTCGTGTGAGTAGAGTCCCTTCATCATTTTCTGTCCATGGTCTAGGGTATGGCGACGGTTGAATCCTAATAACCTTAGAAACTATGATTGTGTTGTGACATCTAATGATCCGGTCTTCTAATCTGGGATCACCAATCCCTCTCAGAAGACAATCGCTTTGATCAAAGGCTTTTAACGATCATCTAGATTCTCGCAACAGCATAGGAAATACCAGGTACTCGTGACCCTGGACGAATCCCTCTCCCACTGCCATTTGTTTCGCTGCACTACCAAACTATACCCAACATACACGCCGTATGACTCTCCTGGAATGCATGTGCGTATCAAAGCACAGTGGGTAGACCCTTTTCAAATGACATCTTAGGTCTAAGGATTAATCTCACACTACGAAACTCACGGACTCCATGTTTGACAGCACAAAATAGGAGTCCTTTGGCGGGGCCGTTCAATTCCATAATCCAGTATGAATCTTCATACATGTATTGTCATACAAGCCATCGACAATAGAACGCATCGACCTCTTAGAAGAGTTACATGCATGAACATGTTTTGATGAGGCCAGTGATATCCCATATCTCACAGCCTCTATGACTTAGAACAATGTTTAGGATTACAGTCTTTGAGAGCATTCCATATGTATCCCGAATGCTCCACTAACCATATGTAATCCGTGAGATCTTTATCTATACAAACACTAGTTATAATAATAAAGAAGCATACCATAAATAAAAGTTCATTATATTTAAAACAAGACTGTCATAGTGTTTTACTTTTAATATGGCAAAGCCCAAAACAATTGGCTCGCCGGGCACCTAACACTATCAAATAATTCATTGGGCCAAACTAACAAGTCCACACCAAAGTAGGCACAATAAGCTTATAAATTAGAGAAGGTCAAGCACAAATCAACAATAACGCAGCTGGAAGAAAAGAAGTCTTTTAAGAGTCAACATTCAATCAAGATATAATTCAAGTCCAATCCAAGATATCAGTGAAATACTTGTTAGGTATATTCCTTAGATGCCAATGAGGACAAATAGATTGCAGAGGGTATTCAATTATGTTGTACAAACTGATAATTAATAAAGGCAGTTATTATTCTGTTCATGTAAAACTTTATGGCATCAATAAGTATTGAACAAACAGTCCTTGTGTATCGAGGTTGACTCTTCGCCCTTTATGGAATAAAGATGTGGCACGAGGAGAGTCTTATTCCTGATCACTCAAAAGGGTTCGCAAGTCAAGGAATCTTAATTGGGCATTAAGATTCGACTTGTATGACACATGCTCTAACAAGGAGTGCCAGTTGAACACTATGGGATAGTGAGACACGTGTCATAGATATATCAATGGAATTGATATATTTGAACATGGCTCGTAGTAATCCGATCACATGGGTATTTACTCTGTGTCTGTCAATGATTGGATTACTGACCATAATAGTATGTGTGGGCCTTAGACCTGAGGATTCATGATCAATGTGCTTGTGCTGTTGAATCTGTTACTAGGGTAGTTAGGTCCAACTCACCCTTTGGTGGGGCTAACCTCGAAGTGCGATCTCAATGAGTCAAGTAGCAATTGTTTAGTGATTGCCAAGATGGAATTCACTGTTTCGATAGTAAACGAGAAAGTATCCTGTGCAATCATATGCATATGAAATTATAAGTCTTTGGCCAAAGCAATGAAGCTAACTCATGTGGGATATGGAGGGTATTTTGGTAATTTCATCATGATATGATTCCATGCACAGTATCAAGTTTAGTGAGTTTGACATAAACCATGACTCTCACTTGATCGGAATACATCAGTGAAAGGCTTATACTCATATGGTATTTATGGTCCAGAGGTTCGTAAATGATTCGTTCATTTCATACTCAATTAGGTTACCATGTGAGTCCACGGGACTAGCTAGGTGACACTCACAATCTTTGTTAATTCCTTCCATTGCCAATTGAGACGAACCTAAAGAGTTGCGCTATAAAAAACGAACGGGATGTCTTTTTGGGTTAATCTTTTAGAAAGATGAAAATTAAATGGACGCATTGATTTATTGGTTAAATCAATGAATTAAATATTTAATTTAATAAGATTAAATTAAATTATTCAATTGGAGAATTAATTAGATAGAGTTAATTAATCATTAAATATGTACTGGAATTTAGATAGGATTTAAATTAAATACATGTTAAAAGGTGGACTAAGTTGAATGGGTCAACTTAAAGCCCACCCAAGTCTAATTAAAGCCCTAGGGAGCGGCCACTTGAGAGTCATGGAGTCCTCTATGACTTGTTTGTTAAGTCAAGGAGTAATAAGATCCAACACTTACAAGTCATAACAGCTTTAACCTAGTTGCATAACACAAAAGGAAAAAGAATCCTCCCTGCTCCAAAACTTGCCCTAGCCGTCCACCACCATAAATGAGGAAGTTTTGAAATATCTTTTGAAGGTTTGTTTCGCGTGCATCTTTAGAGACAGGAGTTCAAGGAGTTGCTTTTACGCAAAGAATTACTGCAAAATTGATAAGGTAATCTATTTCGTTCAAGTTTTTGGAAAACTATTTAAAATTCATTAATCTCGTTAAAGTGATCAATGATTAGGAATCCAAAAATTTTTATTCCGCTGCGTTTTTACTCGAAGAATTCCCAATAGTGGTATCAGAGCCGACTTTAACGCGATTAATGATTTTTCGAGTTTGAGATTATGTTGGCAAAATTAGATTTTTTAAAATTGGATTTTATGGGTTTTGTATTGGATATTGAAACTGAAATTTTTGAAAAATTGATCGCCCCGTTTCTTCACCGCGATTACGTTGTTGCGACGCCAACGGTGCTGCTGTCGGCGGCGCGAAATAGTGGCGGCACCGCTACGCAGAAAAACAAAACATAAAAAAAGGAAAAAAGAAGGGGTGGCGACGCCCAGTATCGACAATACCGATCGGGCGCTGGGCCGGGCCCGACGATTAATAATATATATATTTATATATGTATAATTATTAATAACTATTGGGTTTGACCCAATAGACAAATTTGACCCGAAATTTATCAAACCTTCTTTTTCCTAATAAAAATAATTTTGTTTTTCTTAAAATTAAATTGAATTTAATTAGGTTAAATTGGATTTGACTTTAATAATTAAATTGGATTAATTATTTCATAAGTTAAAATTTGGAATTTTATTTATGATCAATGACGATTAAATAAATAATATTTATTTTTATGGGCTAGATTTAAATTTTCAAAATAATTAAGAATAAGTAGGACTTATTTCTTAAATAATAAAATGGATTTATTCTTTTAAATTAAACTTAAATTCTCTTTTTCATAATTAAATTAGATTTAAGTAATCATGAATTTCTTTTCGATTTTAAAAGAAAAAGCCAACATAATCTTGAATAGTTTATTTACATGCTTTGATGTATGTTGTGGTGGATGCATCCATGGACTTGGGGTTTTACAGTTTTGTATTATTTGGGTTGTATGGGGCCGAATAATGCCCCCCAATTTGTACTTGTATTTTCGGTAGTATAATGTATAGGGCGCTTCAATGTTATGTAACTAGTAAAGGTAGGACCTTCTTGAAGCTTGGAGCCCGGAGCATATCAATATTAGATTTGATATAGTTCCCTATCCCCCTGATTGATCTATTGGCTTAGATCAATCTAGCATGTTGATAGAAGAACTAGGTTTTCTATTAATGCATGGCTTAATATAATACCACATATGCGCGAATTGGGTTAATGTGCAAAGTGAGACCTTAATTAATTAACAAATTCTCCCAAAGCAATCAAACTAAGTAAGTAAGGGGTATTGGATATCCCGGCTCTCCATCAAACTTAGAGAGATAGAGTTATGAGTTGTACATGGCATCGTCTCGACTAATGGGGGTTATGCATAAACTCATAATTCGAAGATCTCTAAGTGCATTTGATGCCATTGGTTCGAAACAAATCTTATCCCATACACCGTTACAAGTTGCAAGATAAGATTCAATTGTTAGATCGATAGGACTTGATGGGAAAGTACTTAGATGGATCACCACCGATATTCCGTTACAGGCTGAGGTTAAGTGATCCATGAGCAAAAAGGGGATTGAACCATCAGTTGGACTGATTGGCGTGGCACGCCACTATAGATTTTTTAATGAGCCATCCATTGTTAAAGATTGCAACTCATTGAAAATTTTGAAGAATTCAATCACTCACTATGAAATCTGTCTAACGAGATTTCCGTTCATTGCAGTGGGAGTGCAATGGTGTGGGAGCCAAGTTAAAATTAAAGTCCTGATTTTACTTGGGTACAACATAATTATCTAATGAAATCTTGGTTTATTTTCTGCAGTCAGTTATATCTCTCTCAAAATGGTTAACCCACTATCAACAATGCTTGAGAAATATGTGCTCACTGGACCAAATTCTTATGACTGGGTCAAGAAATAAAGGGTTGGTCTCAAGAAAAAGTCATTTGAGCATATTTTGGAGCAAGATGGTCCAACTCTGCATAGGGTTGAAGAATGGAAATCTGTTCTGAAAGAATACAAGAGATGGAACTCTGATGCTCAAAAGGTCACCAGCTACATGTCGCAATCTATGAGCAAAGACTTAAGATACATTCATTTGGATATGGATAGTCCTAAGTCAATTCTGATTCATTTGGAGGAGATGTTCGGGGAACATTGAAAATCGATTCGGTATTATTTATCAAAGGAGCTTTTCCAAGCAAGAATGGGAGAGAATGATGAAGTGGAACCTCATGTTATGAACATGATAGGCAGGCTCCGAACTTTGGGAAGTTTCATGGATTTTCATCTGCAAGTAAATCTCATTCTTTAATCTCTCCTTAAACCTTTCTCTGCTTTTGTCACTGACCTTGAGGTAGGTGACCTGGGAGGATCTTTACTAGATTTTAAAGACCGACTTGTTTACATGCAAGCTCTTTTGAGGAAAGAAAGGGATGAAGATTTACCTGAATGGACTGTTTGGTATGAGGAATGCTTCTAAGAGAGGAAATAAGCGCCCAAGAGTTGCAAGAACATGTATCAGGAAGTGGATGATTGGAAGCGTGACTGTTTCAGGCTGAAAGCTAACATTACTTCAGGTATAGAACTTAATATTTTGGAAACAAATTGTTCTATTACTATATTTTCATCTTCCTGGATTCTAAACTCTAGGGCTAGTGCTCATGTGTGTGTTTTGAATCAGGAGCTGGAAAGAAGTAAGAAGCTGGAGCATGGAGAAGTGATGATCAATGTTGGCAGCGGACATAGTGTAGCAGCCACACACATTGGCACCACTTCCATTAGATTATTTACTGGACATTTATTATTGTTAGACAATTGCCTTGTTTTGCCCAATGGGCTAAAGAATATTGTTTCTATTCCTATTTTGGTCAGGAAAGGATATTTATTTTCCTTTGTAAACAATTTTTGCAACATTACTGTAGGAAATGAATGTATTGGCAGTGTGTCTTTGATAAATTGTTTATACTATAGTAATGTCCAAAAAATTTGTAATGTCAATGTTGTAACATTAAAACGCGGTTTGTATGACACGACCTAAGGCAACTCTGGCACTTAAGACTGGATTATGTCGTGAATCATAGACTACATGAGTTAGAAAAGGTTGGAGTCATAGACTCATTGGGATCGGACCCCTATCCCACTTATGAGTCTTGTATCCAAGGTAAGATGACCAAGTCCCCCTTCATAGGGAAATTTGAAAGGGCCTCTGAAGTCTTAGGATTGATTCATACAGACGTGTGTGGTCCTTCTGGAAATGTGGCCCGCGGTGGTTTTTAGTACTTCATTACATTTACCGATGACCATTCTAGGTATGGCTACGTGTAATTGATGAAGTACAAGTCTGAATCATTAGAAAGGTTCATTGAATTCAAAATTTTGGTCAAAAACCAAACCGAGCATCATATTAAGACTCTTCGGTCTGACCGAGGTGGCGAGCATATGAGTGCCAAATTTGACGACTTCTTAAGAGAACATGGCATACTGTTACATCTTACTCCTCCAACTACTCCACAATTAAATGGCATAGCAGAGCGAAGGAATCGAACTCTGTTAGACATTGCGATCCATGCTTAGCTACACGGATTTGTCCATTTCATTGTGGGGGCAAGCATTGCTTACATCTGCTCACATTTTGAACAGGTGTCATTCCAAGTCTGTTCCTAACACACCGTATCAGATATGGCGTGGAAGGAAACCTAATCTGAAGCACATACGAATATGGGGTTGTCCTGCCTATGTAAAAAGACCAAGGTCGAGAAGTTGGAGGCTAGGTTCTTGAAAGGACGATTCATTGGATATCCCGAGGATTCCATGGGATACCTTTTCTACCTGCATGATGATCAAAGGATCATCGTTGCGTTACAGGCAGTCTTTCTCGAGGAAGAGTTCATTCGAGAAGCAGGAGCTGGTAGAAGTATTGTTCTAGAAGAATAAAATAAATCTCTTTTGGAAGACATTGTTCAAGAGACCCAACCCAAACTGGGAAAGACACAACCATCGATGCGCAGGTCATCTAGAGTATCTCAACTGCATGAGAGATATGGTTATCTGCTACAGGAAGAGCATAATATGTATGCAGTAGCAGAAGGGTACCATGGAGATGATCCCTCTAGCTATGACCAGGCAATGATGGATATGGATTCTGCAAAATGGCATGAAGCTATGAAAGTGAAAATGGATTCGATGTATTCGAACCAAGTCTGGACTCTGACCGATTTACCCAAGGGTATTTTACCCATTGGATGTAAATGGATCTACAAGAAAAGTTTGGTTCGGATGGCACGGTGGATACCTATAAGGCCAGGCTAGTGGCGAAAGGGTATAGTCAAAAGGAGAGCATTGACTATGAGGAAACCCATTTCACCAGTAGCTATGATCAAATCCATTAGAATTCTACTTTTGATAGTTGCACACCTGGATTATGAAATCTGGCAAATGGATGTGAAGACCACGTTCTTAAATGGATTCCTCGAGGAGGAAATCTATATGGAACAGCCCAAGGGTTTCATATCTAGTGCCGATTCTCATAAGGTCTGCAAGTTGAAAAGGTCCATTTATGGACTCAAGCAGGCCTCTGGCAGTTGGAACCTTCGTTTTGATGAAGAAGTGGGAGGCTATGACGTCATCAAGAATGAGGATGAACCATGTGTCTATAAAAAGGTCAGTGGGAGCAAGATCATATTCCTGGTGCTATATGTAGACGACATTCTACTTATAGAGAATGATGAAGGATTGCTAACTTCTGTTAAGACATGGCTTTCAAGCAAATTCTCTATGAAAGACTTGGGAGAATTACCTACATCCTGGAAATTTGAATCTACATGGATAGATCGAATAAGATGATAGGACTCTCTCAAGCCCTCTACTTAGAGAAGGTCCTCAAACGGTTTGGATGGAAAACTCTAATAGAGGTCTTTTGCCTATGAGACATGGAATTCATCTCTCCAAGAAGATGAGTGCTCAAAGTGAGGAAGATCGAAAGGAGATGAGCACGGTTCCCTATGCATCGGAGGTAGGAAGTCTCATGTACGCGATGTTATGCACGAGACCAGATGTTGCCTACGCTGTGAGCGTGGTGAGTAGGTTTCCAGCTAACCCGGGCAAAGAACATTAGATCGCCGTAAAATCTATCTTGAAGTACTTGAGAAAAACTAAAGATATGATTCTGGTGTACGACAATGGAGAATTGAAAGTGGACGATTATACAGATTCTAATTTCTAGTCAGATATCAATGACCGAAAATCCACTTCTGAATTCATATTCACTCTGAATGGTGGAGCAGTGCCTTCGAAACGTTCCAAACAAAGCACAACTGCTGATTCAACCACTGAAGCTGAATATGTGGTAGCCTCGGAAGCAGCCAAAGAAGCTGTTTGGATTAAGAAGTTCATGGCTAAACTTCAAGTTGCTCCTAATGTGGAGCTTTCATTGCCACTAAGGTGTGACAACAATGGAGCCATTGCTCAAGCTAGGGAACCAAGGTTTCACAAAAAATTCAAACACATAGAGAGGAGATATCACATAAGTCGAGAAATCGTTGAAAGAGGCAACATCGCCGTGCAGAAAATAACCTCAGCGAAAAACGTGGCTGACCCACTCACTAAGTATTTTGGCGCAGGCGGTGCTAGAGAAACATCTTGAGAAGATGGGTATAAGATACCATAGCGATTGACATTGAGTGCACATGGGAGATTGTTAGGTATATGCCCTAAAGCTAAGGCCAATGAGGACAAATAGATTGTATAGGGAATTCAATTATGTTGTACAAACTGATAATTAATAAAAGCAATTATTATTCTATTTATGTAAAACTTTATGGCATCAATAAGTATTGAACAAACAGTCCTTGTGTATCGAGGTTGACTCCTCGCCCTTTATGGAATAAAATGTGGCACGGGGAGAGTCTTATTCCTGATCACTCAAAAGGGTTCGCAAGTCAAGAAATCTTAATAGGGCATTAAGATTCGACTTGTATGACACATGCTTTGACAAGGACTGCCAATCGAACACTATGGGATAGTGAGACACGTGTCATAGATATATCAATGGAATTGATATATTCGAACATGACTCGCAGTAATCCGATCACATGGGTATTTACTCGGTGTCTGTTAATGATTGGATTACTGACCATAATAGTATGCGTGGGCCTTAGACCTGAGGGTTCATAATCAATGTGCTTGTGCTGTTGAATCAATTACTAGAGTAGTTAGGCCCAACTCACCCTTTGGTGGGGCCAACCTCGAAGTGCGATCTCAATGAGTCAAGTAGCAGTTGTTCAGTGATCGCCAAGATGGGATTCACTGTCTCGATAGTAAACGAGAAAATATCTTGTGCAATCATATGCATATGAAATTTTAAGTCTTTGGCCAAAGCAATGAAACTAACTCATGTGGGACATGGAGGGTAGTTTGGTAATTTCATCATAATATGATTATATGCACAATATCAAGTTTAGTGAGTTTGACATAAACCATGACTCTCACTTGATCGGGATACATCAGTGAAGGGCTTATACTCATATGATATTTATGGTCCAGAGGTTCGTAAATGACTCGTTCATTTCGTACTCAATTAGGTTACGATGTGTGTCCACGGGACTGGCTAGGCTACACTCACATCCTTTGGTAATTCCTCCCATTGTCAATTGAGACGAACCTAAAGAGTCGCACTATAAGAAACGAACATGATGTCTTTTTGTGTCAATCTTTTAGAAAGATAAAAATAAAATGGACGCATTGATTTATTGGTTAAATCAATGAATTAAATATTTAATTTAATAAGATTAAATTAGATTATTTAATTGGAGAATTAATTAATTGGAATTAATTAATCATTTAATGTTTATTGGAATTTAAATAGAATTTAAATTAAATACATGTTAAAGGTGGGCTAGGTTGAATGGGCCAACTTAAAGCACACTCACGTCCAATTAAAGCCCTAGGGGGCGGCCACTTGAGAGTCACGAAGGACTCCATGACTTGTTTGTTAAATCAAGGAGTTATAAGATAACTCTAACACTTACAAGTCATAACAACTTTAACCTAGTTGTATAACACAAAAGGAAAAAGAATCCTCCCTCCTCCAAAGCTTGCCTTAGCCATCCACCACCATAAACGAGCAAGGTTTGGAAGATCTTTTGAAGGTTCGTTTCACGTGCATCTTTAGATACAGGAGCTCAAGGAGTTGATGTTACGCGAAGAATTGTTACGAAATTGATAAGGTAATCTATAACGTTCAAGTTTTTGGAAAACTATTTAAAATTCATTAATCCCGTTAAAGTGATCCATGTTTAGGAATCCGAAAAAAATTATTCTGCTGCGTTTTTACCCGAAGGATTTGTTAACCGTCCGTAACAACACGGAATCGAACAAATAATATAGTGAAAGTAAGATCGTCTCCACAGGAAAGGTTTCAAGTACCAAACAAAGTTTATCCTATTATTTAGACTATCGATTATCAAAGATTTGAGATTTTAACTAATTAAAAGCAGAAATTTAACAAGAAAAGAATTTAATTATAAATAACTAAAACAGATATAATTAAAACGAATAATCAATTAACGAAAGGCCTAGGGATTAAGATTTCATCAAGATATTTTTATAGATTATTGACTTTCAATGGATTATCATTCTTATTTAAATTAAAGATCCAATTTCCTTAAATACATGAATACTCTCCCGAGATCTTCATGAGTACCCACCTAAATTAATTAACGTCACTCCCATGATCAAAAACTAATTTAGATGAATCCATTAAGTTCTATGAATATTGTTTAACTAGTCTCATGCAAAATTACCAATATCCCTATTAAGCAATTTACACATGTTTATTAAATCTGAACCGATAAACTAATTCACCTCCCGGTACTTCTTAATTCATCTTAAATCATGCAATTGGTGATCAAGCAATTACAAGCATTAAACTCTCATTAATAGATAAACCAAACAAGAAATCACATCCATAAATCATCAATAATCCAAATCAATACACAAGACTACATCTTAAACCCTATAAAATAATTTAGCTATGCATAATTAAAGAAAAACAAGAAATAAATTGCATAAACATAAAGTTACTCATGTTCAACAATGGATGAATGGAAGAATACAATTTGAGAAGATGAAGCTTTTCTCTCCAAGAATTCTTCTCCAAAAACTCTCCAAGATCTATTTTCTCTCTCTAGAAGTCTTCTTTTCCTCAAGAATGATGATCTCCCATCCCACTCCAGCGTAAAAAACGTTTTTGCCACTTTATTTAACTAAAAAGGAGTCTTAGATACATAAATTATGCCAATCCAAGTCATAAAATCGGCCCACAAAAATATAAAAATCCGCAGCTGCACCGCTGTGCAGAATATCTACACAGTTGTGCAGTTGCCTGTGCATAAATTTTTCTCTTCATTTTTCTTCAACGAAACATTCTTGTTTGGCCTTTCTAATGCATTTCTTCACTTTCTCTTGGTTAGCCTTCGTTATTCACGTAAAAATAATCCTTTAACTCATCAAAACAATCATTTTTATGCCTACAAAAATATTGAAACGACTTAGAAATCAAAATACGTAAATTGGGCTAAAAATAAAGGAAAAGACTAACTACAAGGCATAAAATAAAGATAAATGTGAGGTAAATCATGATGAAAATATGTAAAATATGAGACCTAACAAACACCCCACACTTAACCTTTAAATCCAAAAAAAACAAAAACAAAAACACAACTAAAGATAACACCACTTTCGTAGGGAATACGATTGCACTTAGCACGTGCAACAAGCCGTTAAACCCCTAGGTTACTCCTAGTGGACGAGTTTTGTCTCGTGAGGGTTTGCAGAGAATATACCCACAAAACTCATGACATTCGTCTATCTGTCTCATCGTTCATCAAATCAGCAACTAGTCACAACATTTATGACTCCCCACAATCATCACACATAAACCAATAAGCACATAAAATCAATATTTTTCCACATATGAACATCTTTACTCTCAAGTCATCACACTAATCCCAAACAAGTTCAATTTCATATACATCCATTCGTGCTTGATTTATGAATTCTAGCAAGGGAACATCTCAGTTATTTCAAGCAAAAACACAACATTTATCATATTGCATCTTCATTCACTTTCCTTCATTCAAAATTTATCAACCCGTGCAATGTCTTGCTAGTCAAGCTTTCTATGTCACCCTTGTATCGAGTTTTGGGTCAATGACTCTCAAACCAGTCGATTTTAAGGCACTAGGTGTCAAGACACCCCAACGTACTTAATCACTCGAGTGACAAAGGCTAAAAACAAAACTGGGTGATTTTAGCATTCAATGGCCTCCGAATCAACTTTTTCTCACTATTTTTCTTTTCTTTCCTTTTTCTTTTCTTTTTCTTTTTTTTTTCTTCAACTTTTCCCCAATATCACCATGTATCAAAAATATGTCATTGTTTTTATCTCCCCGATCAATTCCCTTTACTAGAACTCGTGTGTAGTGTGTAAAGATGCATAAAAATTTCACAAATCTCAGGCTCAGTGATCAAACTCAATAAAAAGAGTATCCATGTACAGAAATCAGATTCGTATGTTTATATAGTCAAGAGCTCAAATATGGGAACACAAATATCGTAAACAAGTTAACCAAATTTTAGCAACAACTCAACAAAAATTTGAGTTATGCCTAATTCTTCCACCACTTAACCACATTACCCCACACTTGAGCAATTCAATACACGCAATACTCAACAAAACACCATGTAATATGTCCGATCCTTTCACCAATTTAACCACAAACACCCCACACTTGAGCAATTCAATATACGCAATCACAACCTCACAACATGCAATCAATCACCCCACACTTTAAATATCACATTGTACTCTAAACTCAATTCATGTCATGCAAACCACCCCACACTGAAAAGAACACACATTGTCTTCAATGTACTAAAGTGAAACCGATATGCAAGAACGAAAACAACATGTAATTAAAAGAACAGTGAAAGAAATACTCTCCTATGCATGTGCGTGATGGCCCGGGAGTCGGTAGGGTGAATCTCACGGTGGTGGAGGATGGAAATTCATGAACTGGAAATAAGCTGACAACTGCTTCATCATTTCTGTCTGAGTTCGCTGAATTTCTGCCACAGCAGACTCAAGGTTGGCTAAAGCAGAAATGGGAATCGAGGTACTGCTCGTGGAATGATCATCGGATGAAGGCCCCTGAGTATCACCCTCTTCTGCCATGTGAATCGGATCTCTCGGGTGTCTCTTGAAGATATACCCTCCTCGTCTATCAAGTTTCAGAAGCTTCATGTCACATAGATATTGATAGTCAATGGTCAATGGCCCCTGAATGGGCTCGAGATCTGTCTTATGTCGATCAAAAGCTCCTATACTTTCTGCAATGCGTGTAATCAAACCACCTAGGAGAATTTGACCCTTATGCTGCCTGTATACTTGAACCATATGGCCAAGGAAGAAATTTGTCAAGTCACACTGTTCACCACGGTGGAGACAGTAGAGGACACAGAGCTCCTTCGAAGACACTTTCCCACATGCTCCTCTCCCAAAGATAGTAAATGCTAAAATTCTATGAAAATACCGAAGAGTGTAATCGACAATATCCGAGGCATTAGAATGATGACCGGAGTAAATCGTATTTGGAAATTGAGTAATCTCTCGCCAAAAGTCCGTTTGTTGTTTTTTGGTCAATTCATCCAGTCCACTAGTTGGCCATTTAAAAATATGAGCTAATTCCGATTTCGTGAGCGTATACGGAACATTGGCAATACTAAACTTCAACAACTCATCAACATACTCCACGGTACCCAAAAGTTCCAACGTCAGTAATCTATAGCTCGGCTCATTCATAGTAATCAAATCACCCCATCCCATAACAATCAATTTTTCCTTCAAATCATCATCAACAAAAATACTCAACATAGCAGCTTTGTCTAAATAACGAAAGGGGTAACAATCTAACTCACTCAAAATTGTATAAGCCGGTGAAGGGTAGGAGACTTTCGGATACTTTGTCAAACCTTTGTTGATCAATCTTTCTCTCGCGGGAGTATCCGTCGGAACCAATTGAAGAGCACGACCTGTGGAAGACCCCATACCTGTTCGTCCTCTTTTCGGCATCGTGACAGTGATTAAGAGGGCTACTGTAATTGATAAAACACTGTTGCCTAGGAAAAAAAATCGCACCCAGAAGAAGAAGTGTGGCGGCAGTGGTGTGGGATGTGGGACAACGGCGGCGTGGTGGCGCGATGTGACGGCGGCGGCCTAATGCTGGATGAAGAAGTAGATGGTGGTGGTGTCGGGACCGGTCTCGCTGATGGATGAAAGACGGCGACGGCGATGCAGGTGCGGCAATCGGCGAAGTTGAGTAGAGGTGGAGATGCAGCGGTGTGGGATAGAAGCGACGCCGGCTCCGGTGGAAGGTGGTCGAAGTGCAGAGCTTGAAGATTTGGCTGAGAGATTGCTGGAGGATTTGGCTTAAAATCGAGAGTGAGAGATGGGTTTTTGGCTGAAATTGGTTCGTTGACTGAATTGGGGATTTTGACCCAATTTTCAATTTTATTTTTTTTTGTTTTTACTGAGGGTGCGAAAGTGCGAAAATTCTGCACAATTGTGCACGAAAATTGCACAGTTGTGCACGGCGAGTTTGGATCTTGTGCAAAAATTTTGCACAACTGTGCACATAAAATTCTTCTAAGTGCGAAATTTTTGCACAGTGGTGCTAAAATGAGCACAATTGTGCACCTGATTTACATTGTATAAGAACCCATGCATCTCGTTTTTCATGTTTTTGACCTACAACAAGAATAACTTGCATTAGTAAATCACTTGAGCACCGAAAATAAAATAAAATTCAAACATAAAATATGAAAAACAAATTAAGCAAAAAGAAGAAAAAAACGATACGACAAAAAGAATAAAAAACTCTTGGGTTGCCTCCCAAGCAGCGCTTGTTTAAAGTCATTAGCTCGACTTAGAGGAAATTATTGTTGGAGGTTGACGAGGGAAATCGTTTCCCCTCGAGGAATATTGTCTCCTTCAAAGTATAGCTTTAACCGTTGCCCATTCACTTTAAACACATCTGACCCTTCTCGTCCAATATCAACTGCTCCATGGGAATAAACTTTGACAACTTCAAACGGACCCGACCATCTAGACTTAAGTTTTCCCGGAAAAAGCCGAAGACGGGAATTAAAGAGCAAAATTTGTTGACCCACTTGAAACTCTTTTGGTTGAATGTGTTTGTCATGCCATCTTTTAGTTTTTTCCTTGTAAATTCGTGCACTCTCATAAGCATTCAACCGGAACTCATCAAGTTCACTCAATTGCATCAATCTACTCATTCCCGCTGCTTTTAAGTCCAAATTTAATGCTCTTGTCGCCCAATATGCTTTATGTTCGAGTTCCACAGGAAGATGACAAGCCTTACCATAAACTAACCGATACGGAGACATTCCAATGGGAGTCTTGTAAGCGGTTCTGTATGCCCATAGTGCATCATCTAATCGATTAGCCCAATCCTTACGTGAATTATCAACGATTTTCTCCAAGATATGCTTGAGTTCATGATTAGAGATTTCAACCTGACCACTCGTCTGAGGGTGATACGGAGTCGCCACCTTTTGAGTAACCCCATACTTTTTCAAGAGCTTTTCCCCTTGTCGGTTGCAAAAGTGAGCCCCTCCATCATTGATAATAGCTCGTGGTACCCCGAATCGTGAGAAAACATATTTTTTTAAGAACCTTGTCACCACACGAGCATCATTAGTCGGCGTCGCTATGGCTTCAACCCATTTCGATACATAATCGACTCCAACCAAGATGTACTTATTGCCGTAAGAAGAGGGGAATGGTCCCATGAAGTCCATCCCCCATACATCAAATAATTCCACAACCAAGATAGGTTGTAAAGGCATCTCATTACGGCGAGAGATATTCCCTGTCCTTTGACAACGATCGCATGATGTGACAAAAAACCTTGCGTCTTGATACATGGTGGGCCAATAAAATCCTGATTGCCAAACCTTAGCAACCGTCTTTGAAGTACTGTTATGACCTCCACATTCCAAGGAATGACAATGCTCCAAGATACTCTGAATCTCGTCAGATGGCACACAACGACGAATGACACCATCCCCACACTCTTTGTACAGAAGAGGCTCTTCCCAATAATAGTATTTTACTTCTGCTAAAAACTTCTTCTTTTGGTGATAACTTAAATCGGGAGGAAGAATGTCACTCGCCAGGTAATTCACGTAATCAGCATACCATGGTATAACGTGTGTTATCCCCATCAACCATTTTTCTGGAAACGTCTCATCAATTGGTATGTCCTCAACAATTGTTTTGTTTCCTCGTTCAAGCCTCGAAAGATGATCCGCGACCACGTTTTCAGTACCTTTCTTATCACAAATTTCCAAATCGAACTCCTGTAGCAATAGAATCCAACGGAGTAAACGTGGTTTTGCATCCTTCTTTGTCATTAAGTATCGGATTGCAGCATG
Source organism: Buddleja alternifolia (assembly GCA_019426215.1). Lineage (NCBI taxonomy): Eukaryota > Viridiplantae > Streptophyta > Magnoliopsida > Lamiales > Scrophulariaceae > Buddleja > Buddleja alternifolia. The sequence goes on along the minus strand of CM033393.1, from coordinate 24,089,972 downwards.
ATTCGTATACACTATCACTTTCGACCCCACAAGATAAGATCTGAACTTGTCAAACGCAAAAACCACTGCAAGCAACTCTTTTTCAGTAGTGGCATAATTGACCTGAGCACTATCCAACGTTTTGCTTGCATAGGCAATGACATGAACCCGTTTATTCTTCCTCTGCCCGAGAATAGCCCCCACTGCAAAGTCACTGGCGTCGCACATCAACTCGAAAGGCAATTCCCAGTCAGGTGATGAGATTATTGGGGCAGATATTAGTGCTTGTTTTAACCTGTTGAAAGCAAGTAAACATTCATCAGTAAAATTAAACACAACATCTTTTTCAAGTAAATTGCACAAGGGTTTAGAAATTTTTGAGAAGCCCTTGATAAACCGACGATAAAAGCCAGCATGACCAAGGAAACTTCGTATGCCCTTTACTGATGTGGGTGGGGGTAATTTCTCAATCACTTCCACCTTTGCCTTATCCACCTCTATTCCTTTGTCTGAAATTTTATGCCCCAAAACAATTCCCTCAGTCACCATGAAGTGACATTTTTCCCAATTCAAAACTAAATTAGTTTCCTCACACCTCTGCAAGACTTGAGAAAGATTAGCTAAGCAGTGATCAAATGACGAGCCATACACAGTAAAATCATCCATAAACACTTCCATGGATTTCTCAATAAACTCAGAAAAAATGGCCATCATACATCTCTGAAAAGTAGCAGGTGCATTAGAAAGTCCAAAAGGCATGCGTTGATACACAAAAGTACCATATGAACAAGTAAAGGTGGTCTTTTCTTGATCCTCGGGTGCAATTGGAATTTGAAAATATCCTGAGTAACCATCTAGAAAGTAATAATACTTATGACCTGAAAGTCTTTCCAACATTTGATCAATGAAAGGCAAGGGAAAGTGATCTTTTCGAGTAGCATTGTTTAACTTCCTATAATCAATACAAACCCGCCAACCTGTTACTGTTCTAGTGGGAATTAATTCATTTTTTTCATTATAAATTACAGTCATTCCTCCTTTTTTAGGCACTACATGTATAGGACTAACCCAAGGACTATCCGAGATAGGGTATATTATGCCAGCATCTAACAATTTCATCCTTAACAACTTCCTTCAACTTAGGATTCAATCTACGTTGAGGTTCTATTGACGTTTTATGATTTTCTTCCATTAAAATCCTATGCATGCATAAAGTAGGGCTAATTCCCTTTATATCAGAAATAGTCCATCCTATTGCTTTCTTCCTCAATCTCAATTCCTCTAACAATTTATTCAATTCAAGCTCAGATAGAGTAGTACTAACAATAACAGGTAAAGATTCATTGTCACCAAGAAAAACATACCTGAGATGTGGTGGAAGAGGTTTAAGTACTACCTTTGGTTTAGAGGAGATGTCGGGGTACGACTCTAGTGGATCTCTTTTACCTTGAAAAAGGCCTTCTTTATGCAAGTCCTCATCGTTGTCTAAAGCTAGAGTCACTGTTTCAATCGCTGGACTCTCATTATCTTTAGTTTCCAACTTCTCCAACGGATCCTCAAGAAACTCCCTCTCTAATTCAATCTGGGCTATCTCATCGATCACATCCACCGAACAACAACTCTCTTCTAGGACAGGCGACTTCATTACCTTGTTCAAATCAAATTCCACTTTCTCATCTCCAATGTTCAAGGTAAGCTTGCCTGCCCGTACATCAATGTTGGTCCCAGCAGTAGCAAGGAATGGTCTCCCAAGTATAATCGGGACCTCTGAATCCTCATCCATTTCTAACACCACAAAATCACACGAAATGTAAAATTTATCCACTTTGACCAACACATCCTCGATTATGCCCAGAGGATGTTTGACACTCCGGTCTGCCAACTGTAAGGACATCCTTGTGTGTTTGAGTTCTTGGAAACCCAATTTCCTGCAAATAGAAAAAGGCATTAGACTCACACTCGCTCCTAAATCACATAATGCCTTAACAAAATTGAACTTGACCAATGGTGCAAGGAAGAGAAAAACTCCCTGGATCTTTGAGTTTAGGAGGAATACTCCTTCGGATTATAGCACTGCACTCTTCATTTAAAGACACTGTTTCCACGTCTTCCAATTTTCTTTTGTTGCTCAACAATTCCTTCAGAAATTTCACATAAATTGGCATCTGAGCCAAAGCATCCGCGAATGGTATATTGATATGCAACTGTCGAAAAACTTGAAGAAATTTCTCGTACTGCTTGTCTAATCTCTTGTGCTGCAATCTTTGAGGAAATGGAATCGGAGGAACATACGGCTTCACATATGGTTTAGGTCTAACTATCTCTGGTGTAACCTCTACTGAAGGCTCAGAAACTGGAACCTCAGTTATTCCTTGTTCCTCATTAGGTTCCCCCGGTTGTTCAGATTCTCCCACGGTTCTTCCATTTCTCAAAGTTACTGCATTACACTGCCCCTTAGGATTCTGCTCAGTTTGACTTGGCAATGTACCTTTTGGTCTTGAGCTCATAGTACTAGCCAACTGCCCCATTTGTGCTTCAAGATTCTTGGTTGCACCTATCATCTGATCCATCTTTGCCTTAAGCTTCTCAATACGGTTTGCAGTTCCGTTAGCTAGTTTTTCAATGGCTAATTCCCAAGCTTGTGGTTCTCGAGGTGGTGGTCCTTGCTGACTTGGTTGTTGAAAATTCTGAGGACCATGTTGTTGGAAATCTGGAGGAAACTGTTGTCTAGGAGGATTCGCTTGAGCTCCTTGGTTCCCTTGACCTCCCCAAGAAAAGTTAGGGTGATTTCGCCAACCCGAATTGTAGGTATTCGAAAATGGATTTCCTTGCTGCTTATTCTGATTGGATAAATAGTTAGCTTGCTCGATGAGTGGGCAATCAGTAGCCATATGAGGTGCCCCACAAACATCACAAGCTAAAGTAGGCTGAGATACTGCACTGACATTTCCCTTGAGTCCCTCCATGTGCTTGACAAGTGCTTCAATGTTAGCATTGAGCAATGTAATGTTATCTACATTGTGGATGCCCGGTGTTTTCTTGGTAGCCCGACTATCACTCGCCCACTGATACATATTCGATGCCATCTCGTCCATAAGAGCCAATGCATCATCTGGATTCTTTGCCATAAAACTCCCTCCTGCAGCTGCATCGATATTCATCCGGATACTATGTGACAGACCATTGTAGAAGGTCTGCACAAGCATCCAACTAGGAATACCGTGATGTGGGCATTTTCTGAGTAATTCTTTATACCTTTCCCATGCTTGATAGAGGGTTTCACTATCAGTTTGCATGAATCCTGTGATTGCATTCCTTAATTGAGCAGTTTTTGCTGGGGGAAATACTTGGTGAGAAACGCAGTCGACAAATCAGCCCAAGTGGTGAACTTATTTGCCGGCTGGTTTTTCAACCACTCTTTAGCTCTTTTAGACAGGGAGAATGGAAAGAGTCGCAGTCTTATGGCATCTTCAGTAAAGCCATTCATCTTGAAAGTACTGCAAATTTCAAGAAAATTCCCCAGATGGGAATGAGGATCCTCCCTCTCAATATCTCCCTCAAATGCAGTGTGTTGTAGCATTTGAATGATAGCCGGCTTCAACTCAAAGGTATTGGCCTGAACATTTGGTACCGCTATGCTGGAGGTTAAGTTCTGATATGTTGGTGTAGCATAATCTCGTAGAGTTCTCTGCGCTGCAGGTTCAATCCTCTGTAAGTCGTCTGCCATTCTATGTTGCTCTCATTGTTGAAGTCTGCCTCTTCGAAAAGTTCGTTCTGGTTCCGGATCGATTTCAATAGTAGGTGCACTCAGAGAACGCCTGTGCATCTACCAAAATTCAACCTAAAACAAGAAATTAAGATCAGAGCGAGACAGTTAAAAAAAATTGAAAATAAAATAAAGATAAATGTCTAAACTAATAAGAATTAACTTTTTATTGATATTGACTATTTGTTGCCTTCCCCGGCAACGACGCCAATTTGTTAACCGTCCGTAACAACACGGAATCGAACAAATAATATAGTGAAAGTAAGATTGTCTCCACAGGAAAGGTTTCAACTACCAAACAAAGTTTATCCTATTATTTAGACTATCGATTATCAAAGATTTGAGATTTTAACTAATTAAAAGCAGAAATTTAACAAAAAAAGAATTTAATTACAAATAACTAAAACAGATATAATTAAAACGAATAATGAATTAACGAAAGGCCTAGGGATTAAGATTTCATCAAGGTATTTATATGGATTATTGACTTTCAATGGATTATCATTCTTGTTTAAATTAAAGACCCAATTTCCTTAAATACATGAATACTCTCCCGAGATCTTCATGAGTACCCACCTAAATTAATTAACGTCACTCCCATGATCAAAAACTAATTTAGATGAATCCATTAAGTTCTATGAATATTGTTTAACTAGTCTCATGCAAAATTACCAATATCCGTATTAAGCAATTTACACATGTCTATTAAATCTGAACCGATAAACTAATTCACCTCCCGGTACTTCTTAATTCATCTTAAATCATGCAATTGGTGATCAAGCAATTACAAGCATTAAACTCTCATTAATAGATAAACCAAACAAGAAATCACATTCATAAATCATCAATAATCCAAATCAATACACAAGACTACATCTTAAACCCTAGAAAATAATTTAGCTATGCATAATTAAAGAAAAACAAGAAATAAATTGCATAAACATAAAGTTACTCATGTTCAACAATGGAGGAATGGAAGAATACAACTTGAGAAGATGAAGTTTTTCTCTCCAAGAACTCTCCAAGATCTATTTTCTCTCTCTAGAAGTCTTCTTTTCCTTAAGAATGATGATCTCCCATCCCACTCCAGCCTAAAAAACGTTTTTGACACCTTATGTAACTAAAAAAGAGTCTTAGATACATAAATTATGCCCATCCAAGTCATAAAATCGGCCCACAAAAATATAAAAATCTGCAGCTGCACAGCTGTGCAGAATATCTGCACAGTTGTGCAGTTGCCTGTGCAGAAATTTTTCTCTTCATTTTTCTTCAACGAAACATTCTCGTTTGGCCTTTCTAATGCATTTCTTCACTTTATCTTGGTTAGCCTTCGTTATTCACGTAAAAATAATCCTTTAACTCATCAAAACAATCATTTTTATGCCTACAAAAACATTGAAACGACTTAGAAATCAAAATACGTAAATTGGGCTAAAAATAAAGGAAAAGACTAACTACAAGGCATAAAATAAAGATAAATGTGAGGTAAATCATGATGAAAATATGTAAAATATGAGACCTAACAGGATTCCTAATAGTGATATTAGAGCCGACTTTAACAAGTCTCAATTATTATTGTTTCGTAATTTCTCTTAACAAGTTTAGTGGCAGAGCAATATTGTCGAAATGCAAGAAACCATTGAGAATGGAGGAAAGAAAAAGGTGACATTTTGTACAAACGGAGGCAAAGACGCTCCCGAAAAGCCAGCCATCACGGCTATACGATTGATTGACGATTTGGGAGAATCCTTGATGGACGAGATGGTCGAAATCCAGGCTGGTTGGAATGGAATTTCCCTAAATCCAGAAGGGCAGGCTATTCGGAGGGATACCCCCTTGCCAACTGCCCCGGTGTACCACTTGACGACCAAGCAATTGCAATCATAGACGATGCCGTCAAAGCAGCGATGAAGGGCCAAGATCCACGAGACTTAACAAATGGTGAAATGAATCATGTGACATCGATACCTGAAAAAGGTGCGTATTGCAAGAAATGGAGGCCACCATGGAGATTTGGAGACCATCCCTGACGCTGGCCGTAGTAAAAGGGCTGGAAGAATGGAGTTCTTAGAGCAAGAAGGAAATCAGGAGGAGAGAGCCTAGCAGGAAATACCCTACTCCAGAAGGACGCCTAATGTGTCAAACTGAATTCTACAAGGAAGAAAATTAGGATGGTTGAGTCCCACGGCCTAAAACTCCTCAGGAGAAAATCCAGGAGGAAAAGCTGCCCCAGAGGTGGGAAAAGAAATATTCACGAGAAGAAGCCCTGATGAATGGAGATCATCGCCGGCATATACTGTAAGGTTAATATCCTCAAACGCCACTAAAGAATTAGAGATCGAAAGGACATTATTAAATTTTAATTGTTTCTTATTCTTTTAATAAAAAGGCATTTAGTTTTTTTTTTAGGTAAAGTAATTGTTTATTAAAATACCCACAAGAGCTCATTGTTTGTTACAAAAACACCCAAGGGAGACCCATCTGTCAGACCTTGGCATAACACTAACTTACATATTCTATCTTAAATGAACTACAACATAATGCAGAATATGAACTTTTCTCTACATGAGGATACCAGCTGCATATGCCATATCTCTTCCCCTTCTCTTTGGATTGAATTCCCCATTAAACTTCAAACATAGTTCCCCTTTTAGTTGCACAAACACATTCTCCCATTGCCTTTCCTTTTGATCAAAGACTCTCTTGTTTCGTTCTTCCCATATCTTGTTAATAACACTCACCACACCCGCTATAATAATGGCTTGCCTGTATTTCCAGCTCCTAAATGCATATTGTAACCAATGCACCCACCGATTGAATTGATTTGGCCAGGACTCCACTTTTAACCAACTCATGGTCTTCTGCAGAAGTTGCTTTCCCCATTCACATTTAAAAAACAAGTGATCTATAGTTTCCACCTCATCTCCACATAATACACAGTGACATTCCACACCATGCACAAATCTCAGTAATCTATCTCTAGTCATTAGCTTCTTATGAAGCACCATCCATGCAGTAAACGATTGTCTTGGGATATTTAAATGATTCCAAGCAATCCTAGCATGCCTAAACACCTGTTGTTATCCTCTCAACCAAGTATAACAGTGGTAAATTGAATATATACCTAAGTGTGTAGTAAATCCACGATTATGATTAAATCCAGCCTGTATTTTGCCCTTTACACTGTTTATCTTCTTCCAAGCCCAGCTACTGTCTAGTGGTGGTTGATAGGTCCAGAAGTCTTGATCTTTCAGATAAATACTCCCAATCCATTTAACCCAAAGTGAATCCTTCTTATGTGCAATGGCCCACACTTGTTTACCAATGGCTGCAACATTCCATGACCTGCAGCATTTTACATTAAGGCCTCCAAACTTCTTTTGTCTACAAATTTGATCCCAACTAATAGGAATCAGCCTCCTCATCTGTTCAATTCTACCCCAAAGAAAATCCTTTGCTTTTTGTTCAATCTGCTTCATAATACTCTGAGGGATAATGAAGACTGAAGCCCAATAGATGTGCAAAGTTAATAGTACTGAGTTGACAAGTTGGACTCTACCTGCATATGAGAGATGCCTAGATGCCCAAACTGTCAATTGCTTTGTTATTTTTTCCACCAGAATGTAACAATCATTTTTGTTCCATTTGGTGGGAGACAATGGGATACCAAGATATTTCATAGGGAACTCCCCCTCCCTAAATCCTGTCACAGAAAGAATCTCAGTCTTTACCTCCTGCCCCACCCCTCTAATGAACATATTGGATTTATCTGGGTTAGCCCACAGTCCAGAGGTCTCAGAAAAACTTTGAAATGCTTTCCACACAATACTGACTGAAGTTACATTTGCTTTGCAGAAAATCATAAGGTCATCTGCAAAGCAAATGTAAGTTAACTTTAACAATTTGCATCCTGGATGATATCTAAAGTGAGTGTCCTGGGTGGCCATCTGTAACTTCCTTGTAAGATACTCCATAATTAATACAAAAAAAAAGGCATTTAGTTGTTTACTGTTATATTGACATTTATATATTGTAATCATCTATAAGTCCATGAACACAAGAGTTAACTCTCTAAGGCACTAGAGGAGTTTAATACTTGTGTACTATAATAGTCTGCAAGTAAATGATTCCCAATTGGGCATTGAAAATCATGAAAACTTGTATGATGTGAGTTTTGACGAGAAACATGCCCATCAATCACTAAGAAGTAGTGAACTACTCATATATCATAGGTGCACTGATGGAGATAGTGGCACTCAAACTTGACTCACATCGATTCTGTCACATGGATTTTCACTTTTTGACAGTCAATGACATAATTGATTAAATTGTAATAGGTGTTTTGAACTTTAGACTTGAGGAATCGAGTTGAATATATACTTGTGACATTAGGTTTGTCATTAGAGTAGTTAGACCCAATTCACCCTTTGGTGGGTCAACCTCGAACTGCAACCAAATGGGCAAGTAGTAGTCTTAACTGATATCCAAGATAAGATTCGTTCCCTCGAAAGTGAACGAGAAATTATCTTATGTATTTATAAGTAAGTTAGATCTTAAAGTCTTTGGCCAAAGCATTCATTGATCTAGATTTATTATAAGTATAACATAGAGTCAAGTTTGTGAGTTTGACCTAAACCATGACTCTCATTTGACCGGGATAAGGAAACGAAGAGTCTGTATTCACACGGTATTTACAATAGAAAAGGTAAAAATAATCCAATCATTTCATCTTATTTGGGTTACAATGTGGACCACTTGACTGGTTAGGTGGAACCCACATTCAATGGAATCCTCCCATTGCCAAATAAAGATGAACCTAAAGAGTCACGTTTAAAAAGAAAAAATCGAAAGAAATTGTGGTAATATTTTAAGTATTGGATTCTTAAAATTAATTAAATGGAATTAATTATTTGAAGAAATAAGTTAATTCATTTATACTTTAATTAATATATTATTTCTTAAAGAAATAAAATTAATTAAATATCATATCTATTATTTAATTAGATTAATTAATTGGATTGAATTAATTAATTAAATAAAAGATTGGACCGAGCTCAAATTGGTGCACCAAAAGGCACGCCATGACTGAGTGGGGCGGCTAGTAGGCATCCACAATGGACTTTTTAAGCTCAAGGTTATAACTTAAGCAATATAAATATATCACATTCGTTAAAACCTAGGTCATAAGTTTTAGTAAACACTTGAGCCATAAGAAAGAAATTCCTCCTCTCCTCTCTCACCTCTAGCCATCGGTCATTGTACCAAGAAGGAGGAGATTTTTTCGATCGAGTTTTTTCCGGCAAGACAATTTGGAGGCAGCACTTTTGGACTGCTCGGATTATCAAGCAACCAGTTGGACTGTTTTGCGAAAGAGTTGAAGAAGACGAATTCGTGAGTTTCTCCAACCACTTCGCTACAACGGGTAAAGTTTCAATATCCCTATCGTACATACGCGTGATAAGGGAAAATTATTTTTTTAGTCCGTTAACCTGGCCTCCCTTGCGGTTTAGTCTTTTAAGTTGGCACATTGCAAAATTGGTCCGTTATCTTTGGACTTTTTGTAATTTTAATCCTTTTGTGCTTATAAAATTGGTAAATTTAGTCTGTGGCATAGTCCTCCTCAAAATGCATAGTTCCCCTCAAATTGGTGTCCGGAAGACGATCCAACCCGTAAAAACAAGGACTTGGAATACCGGGAGATACTGTGATCAAGCAAAGGTATGAATTTATGAAAGTCGAATTTTATTTCGAAAGCATGTTGGGCTTGATTTATTTGTGGAGACTATGCCACGGACTAAATTTACCAATTTTATAAGCACAAAAGGACTAAAATTACAAAAAGTCTTTAGATAACGGACCAATTTTGCAATGCGTCAACTTAAGGACTAAAACGCAAGGGAGATCAAGTCAACAGACTAAAAAAATATTTTTCCCCACGTGATAAAACTCCGTGATTGATCCTGTTATGAGAAAATCCAAAATTTTTTATTACATTGTTTTCGCTGCGTTTTTGTATAATTTTCCCAACATATAAAACAAGGCTGGAAAGACAAAGGCAAGCGTCTTGATGAGGAGGCTAGCAATTATGAATCTGCCCATTCCCTATGGAGAAATCCAGGAGGACAGGCTAAAGTCGTAGGATAAATTCGAGCTCATGACCAGGAGAATGGAGGAAATGGATAGAAGAATGGCGGAAGAAAAAGGCAAATAGAACGAGGGACTCCATTTACTGAATCCATTATGATGGAGGACTTACCACGAGACTTCAAGATTCATTCTATCACTCCCAATGATGGTACATCTGATCCCGATGATCATTTGTACACTTTTAGGAACTACGCCTTGTTGCACAAGTACTCAGATCCCATCCCATCAAGTGCAGAATCTTTTTGACAACACTGATCTAGTCAATCCATTTTTGTTTCAATCAGCTACCTGAAGGATGTATTGGATCATTCCAGGAGTTTAGTTCTCGATTTCTGCACCAATTTGCTAGCAGCAAGAGGCACGAGAAGACTCCATTGAGCTTGTTCAAAATAAATAGAAAGGAGATGAAACCCTCCGATCATATGTGAAATAACATATGGGGTTTGAGATGACTATACATAAATATAAAATAGCCCCAAAATCTTAATAATTAATTTTTAATACAATTTCTTGCACGAAACTTAATAGCATATGACATAGCACTTTCTTTTCTATTCCCTTTTTTCCATTTTAAATTCTTACAACCTGGAAAAATTATAGATTATCAACAAGTTGCACTCGTACAATGCTCTGTCTCTTAATTTGAGAGGGATTTATATATACACTTGATTTACTATTTTATTTATCTATTGAAAGATAAATCTTTTTTCTCCTGATGTTACACAACATCTTATTATCCCAGCCGAATGTCACGCCCCGGGAGTTTTCAGGAACTCCTCCCACCAAATGAGGCTCCAAAAGTCCATGGAGCTACACAACCTTGTATATATAGTAGAGTATGGAATATTCTAGAGTAGCCTTGATGTGTAGAGATTGTAGGAATTCTCTAGAATTGTGTAGGGACTTATATATGTAGAATTGCCTAGAACCTTCCTTGTAAAATATCTAGGAGAATTATCTAGATACTAAATATTAGTCGTAGGATCAAGTTGATCTCAACCGTCCATTGAGGAGGTGGATCACTATAAATAGGTGGTAGGCATTTCATTTGTAATCATCCAAGGAAGTTGTATCCAAGAGTTGGAAGAGCAATAAGAGTGCTTTCCTTTAAAAGACTTCTTTGTGCACTTTGCCATTTCCCTTTAGCACACGAGCACATTTCGGGAGAGGCTAACTTAGCAAGTCACGCAAGAGGCGGATTGAGCTAAGTGCCGCACGAGACGTTAGTATTGAGGCTAAGTCCGTGACAGGTGGTATCAGAGCCCGGTTGGGCAAAGGTGCTGCGTGTGGAAGTGTTCGGGTAATGGCAAGCGAGGCTACTTCGGGGTTGTTAGGGGAGCTTGGTAGGGAGGCCATTCTGCCCCACCCGAAGATGACGAGGGATGCAAGCCGACCACTTGAGAGTGGTGTCGTGGGAGTCGTCGCAGAGATGGGCGAGCGACTTGAACGTGTGGAGCACACTTTCGAGACGTTGGAGGGCCACGTTCTCGAAGAGATTAGGTCGATTAAGGCAGATGTGCGATCTTGCCTTGACACTAGCACCGTTCAGGAGGAGCGTCTTGCTAGGCTTGAGGATGCTATGAGAGCATTACAGGCGATGGTCGAGGAGATGCGCGAAGACGTTGCCTTGTGCAAAAGATCCATTGCTAGCGGGGCTAGCACCGTGGTGTCGAGTCCAAGAGTGGACCACCCCAAGCCGAAAGGGTTTGATGGCAAGAGGGACGCCAAGGAGGTTGAGAACTTCCTATGGCAAATGGAGATGTACTTCGAGGGGCTCAACTTAGCCGATGAGGACTCGAAGGTACGGACCGCTACACTCTACCTTACCGATACAGCGATGTTATGGTGGCGCAGGAAGCATGCCGATATCGGGAAAGGTTTATGCAAGATCGAGTCTTGGGAAGACTTCAAACGGGAGCTTAAATGGCACTTCTACCCGGAGAATATCGTTTATGAGGCTCGTAAGAGATTACGGGAATTGAGGCATAGGGGCACCATTAGGGACTATGTCGAAGAATTTACAACTCTTATGCTTCAAATCCCGAACATGAACGATGATGACTTACTCTTCTACTTTGTGGACGGGCTACAAAATTGGGCAAAGCAAGAGTTACATCGACGGGGTGTCCACACGGTAGACGAGGCGATTGCCGCTGCCGAGTCCCTAAGCGAGTTTCAACACCATCATAAGGAACGTGAGAGGGATGGTACGGGCAATGGTGGGGGAGGCAGGCATCACGAGGATGGCCAAACCCACAAGGTGACTTACAAAGGGGCGAGTTCGGGGAGCTCGTCGGGCCGAAAGGATTACGAGGCGAAGAAGCAATCTTTCGTGCCCAAGGAAGGGTGTTATGTTTGCAAGGGGCCACATTCTTACAAGGATTGCCCGAAGCTTGGGACGTTGCACGCGATCATGGAGGGTCATGAGGCAGCCCAATGTAAGTATGTGGAGGAACCCGATGAAGGCTCAGAGGAGGGGCCAGGGCGTTTAGGGCCGGTACAACTTCTAAATGCCATCAAGGAGGAGTCGACGCCAACTGCATCAAGCAAGAGGCTGATGTACGTGGAGGCGCGCATCAATGGACGGTCTACCAAGGCGATGGTAGACACTGGGGCTACGCACAACTTCGTGACCGCGGAGGAGGCAAAGAGGTTGGGCCTCAAGGTCACCCAAGGCGAGGGGTGGGTCAAGACAGTGAATTCTGATGCCATTCGCCTTGGAGGAAAGGTTCGCGGCGTAGAGACGAGTATCGGGCCGTGGAAGGGACAAGTAGACTTCTCGGTCGCCGAGTTGGACGACTACAAGGTCGTGTTGGGCTTGGATTTTCTACGCAAGGTATGCGCTATTCCAATGCCTATTTTCAATTGTATATGGATTTTGGACAAGGGTTCGCCGTGCATAGTGCCTACAATCGGGAGCAACCAAGGGGTTAAGGCAAAGCCCATGTATTTGTCGGCCATCCAACTCATCGAGGATGCGAAGGATGGGCCGAAGCCGAGTGTTAAGACACCAACCGTGGACTCTTGCGGGAAGACTCCACACGAGACAAGGCAACTTCGGAGGCAACCGTGGGACAAAGGGAAGACCATGCCGACGAAGACAAACGAGAACCCCGGCAAGACCAAACCCTTAGGCGAGGGGAGAGTTTCCAACAAGCATGCTGTGGAGGGACGATCGGGCAAGCCGTGGGAGAATATTGCACGACGACGAGGGCGTCGTCGGATTGGGTGGGGGAGAATGTCACGCCCCGAGAGTTTTCAGGAACTCCTCCCACCAAATGAGGCTCCAAAAGTCCATGGAGCTACACAACCTTGTATATATAGTAGAGTATGGAATATTCTAGAGTAGCCTTGATGTGTAGAGATTGTAGGAATTCTCTAGAATTGTGTAGGGACTTATATATGTAGAATTGCCTAGAACCTTCCTTGTAAAATATCTAGGAGAATTATCTAGATACTAAATATTAGCCGTAGGATCAAGTTGATCTCAACCGTCCATTGAGGAGGTGGATCACTATAAATAGGTGGTAGGCATTTCATTTGTAATCATCCAAGGAAGTTGTATCCAAGAGTTGGAAGAGCAATAAGAGTGCTTTCCTTTAAAAGACTTCTTTGTGCACTTTGCCATTTCCCTTTAGCACACGAGCACATTTCGGGAGAGGCTAACTTAGCAAGTCACGCAAGAGGCGGATTGAGCTAAGTGCCGCACGAGACGTTAGTATTGAGGCTAAGTCCGTGACACGAAGCTCCCATGACAACATCCTTAACTCAAAGGTTTAGGTTGAGGTCAAAATTGTCTATGAGATCTTGGAATCCTAGTCGAGACTCCAACATTAACCAAAAGAATTGAATTCTAAGTGATTTAGAAATTGAATGAGTTCGAAAGCATGAGCACTTATATGCACATGAATAAACGAATATAGTTTTCCCAAGCTCATTCAAGTTCGGGGAATATAACTTGTATATTTGAGTTCAATTAAATGAGCTTGGAGCAGAAGAAAACTTGTTAGTTGTTACTTTTGACATTCTTCTTTATTGAACTCCTCTTGAGTACTTTTGTGAATGATTTAAATTCTTTGAATACTCTTTAGTGTGGAAATCATTTTAGATATTTTGGATATTGCACATTTGCATATATTCTTGTTTCTCAGAATTTTTGTTGGACTTTTCTAAACAATTTAGCTCGAATACTTGAACAGTTGAACTTGGCTATTTGAGATTAGATAACTCAAATATCACTATGATGGCTCATTTAAACCTCTCATCAACTATAAAACCTCAATTGAGTCTATTTAATTTAAAGATTTTAATCAAGTTGATTGACTATAAGAAATGTCCCTCCAACGTCAATGATTAGATAGAGATTATGTATTATGAAAATTTCCTCCGTTGTATTATGTTTCAGCCATAATAGCAATGCAAAACTCTTACACCTAGCTTGCATATTTGTACTAAGGATTTGAAAAAATCTCATCAAAATAACAATTGTAATAATTTAATGGAATTATCAACTCAACTATATTTTTTGACTAATCTACTCTCTTAGTCGAAAGTCTTCGAACTATGAGAGTTGGGGGCTAATGATGTAGGTAGAATATGTATATTGAGCTGAGTTGAACACCTCTATTAATAACATAACATATATAGTTAAGTATTTTGGGCTTGCCTTCACATGACGAGCCAAGCAAAAAAAGATGACCTTAAGATAAGTCCAGGCCAAAATTAAATCGTTTGGGCTAATTTGTATATTTAATGGACTAAATCCGGATAATATTTAATGGGCTAAGTTATGGCCCAAACCCAACATGCTTATGGCAATTAGGGCTTCTTAGGCCCTGTTTGTTTATGTTTTCAAAAACCATTTTCAATATCTTGGATTACAAAATTTTGAAAAACTATGACACATACTATTTTCATTTAAACTTAACATTTTCAATCCCTTATATAACTATCTATCACTCACTATATCTATCGTTTCACACAATCATCAATCAAAATCATTTACTCCAATCATTATTTTTCTTTATTTTCATACTTTACAATTTTTAATTTATATTTTTTTATTCATATAATCATTATATAAATAACTTAATCAATCGTTCAACATATTTGACAAATTTCAACCATTTGTATAAAACATAAAAAAACAAAACATACATCACATCATTTTCACATGAATTTCCGTAATACGTATAAAAAATTTTAAAATTCTAACTCAAAGACATAAAAAAAAACATAACCTATATTCTAATATGAGGATGTATAAATAGATTCATCATCTATTTTTTGAATACCCTACCCACTACCCACCCACTAGGATTTGAAGGGAAGAAACATTTTTTGAGCAAATAGATTCATCATCTATTTTTCTCGGAGAGATTTCTGACTTGAGCATTCGAGAGCCAACGCTGGGGAAACCATCAGCGCGCCCTATAACTCTTTGTTCTTTTGCAGGTTCGTGAAACTCAGGATCTAAAGACGTATGATGCATAATTCGCCTGCATTACTGAGTATGAAAATTGATGTGATACGGAATATAACTATTTTTTGTTCTCCTAGAGATTTCATATAATTTGAATAATATATTTTATTAAAATTGTATTTGTTTTGCTTAGTGAAGTTTTAAAAATATTTAGTCACTATTTTACTTCCAAATCCTATTTATTTTAAATCTTCGCTTAAAATTTTACTCGTGCTAATTAACAAAATTCACTACATATACATCATAGACACAATAATATGGATGTAAAAAATGCATAATTATGTAAATTAAAGATATCCAAAGTTTCATTTAAAATTTACAATTACTTCTATAAACTTGTTTTTATCAGAAGTAAGGTCTTTATTAAAATAATAATAAGTGTTTTTTTTTTATGGTAGAAAAATAATAATAAGTGTAGCCAAATGTAAGTTTAAAAATAATAATTGTAATTTGTAACCCCTCTTTGAACGGGAACGGGGTTGGCGGAAATTGAATAGGAAGAAAGAGAGATGGGTGGCGGAGGAGGAGGAGGAGGAGGGAAGGAGGGTGACTGGGAGTGCAGCGGATGCGAGAATAGAAACTACGCCTTCAGATCCTTTTGCAACCGTTGCAAGCAGCCCCGCCTTCTTGTTGACACTAAAACCCCCGCCCATTCCAAGTGGCTTCCCCGAATTGGCGATTGGATCTGCACTGGTAATAAGCTCTATTCTGATTGCTACGCTACCTACAACTTTAAACTCTGTTGTTTTTATTAAGGCGAATTTGAAAAATGTTGCTCATTCTTTATTTATGCTCCGCTCCCCTTATTTTTGGATGATTTTGAGAAACTTGGTTTCAATTAGGTTGAGTTGTTTCATGTTTTCTGTATGTTTTATTTTGGTATTCGATGGCGGGTTCGCGTGCGTTTTCTTCACTTGTATCTTCTTCCTGGCTGCGTTATGGGTGGGTGTGTATGC
This sequence comes from Buddleja alternifolia, assembly GCA_019426215.1. NCBI lineage: Eukaryota > Viridiplantae > Streptophyta > Magnoliopsida > Lamiales > Scrophulariaceae > Buddleja > Buddleja alternifolia. Next base: position 24,073,642 of record CM033393.1, on the reverse strand, counting down.
AATGGATCATTAGGTTGCACTAACAACAATTATGCATCAAGAGAAAAGTGCAAAAAGTGTGGGCAACCGAAGGAGGTTGCCGCAATGCCAGCCATTGCAATCCCTGGAGCTTCTGTCGCAACTCATCCTACCTATTTTTCCATGCCTCACGGAGGACGGGAACAAATGGTGAATGTCGGATCTCTTCAACCATCACTGTCTTTGAGCTCTAGTTGGCCCCTTGTGGGGGCTGATCACTATGGAAACCAATACACTGATCCATATGGACTTCAGCCAACATCTAATTGGCCCTTGGGAGGGAACAACATACCTGGAGTTCCATATGCTAGACAAATCAATCAACTTCCTACAGTTCCAAATGATAATGGATGGCGTACTGGTGATTGGATGTGCACTTGTGGCTTTCACAATTATTCTTCACGCGTGCAGGTACACCTTTTATGATCTACAATTTTGTTGACTACTTTTCTTTTATATCTAGTATCATTTTAAGTATTCGATGTGATAATTTCGATTCCAAAAGTTGCTTGTTTGTTGATTTTCCGAATGTCTACTTGGTTTTGCAGGCATGGTCTAAAAGTCATTTTACTTACGAGTGCTAAAGTTCTTTTATATTTGGCTAATAATTTCTGTTTTAATAACATCTTTGCTGTTGCTTTCGCAGTGCAAAAAGTGCAATACCCCTACACCTGTACAAGCAACTTCATCTCTCGTTAGTCCTGCTGTTACAGGTTTGTGTATTAATTATCTTTGTTTAAAGTCAAAGTTTGTCTAGTCAGTTATGTTTGCGATGACTTCCTTGGCTCTGAAAACTTTGTCGTTCTCATACCCTTTTTATTTCCCATTCTTTCCTTTGCTGGGAACTGTTGTTGGTTTTTACTTGGGAGGGAGCTATCTCGGATAATTTTTCAATTCTAGTGAATTACTTATTTGTCTTTATGAGGTTGCTATTTGACAAATCAACAGTTTGTTTAGCACGTAGTTTCAGTTTTCCCATTTATAGATTACTTGTGTGAACATGCAGTATCCTTTCTAGATAAGCAGGCCTGATAGTATATGGCTGCAAATTGGAGTTTATTGATAAAGTACATAGTGAACATTTTTTAAGAAAGGATTACACAGAAATCTGTGGATAGACGACTCATAATCATTTCAGTCCGCAACAAATGTAATTCCCTAGAGCTGAAAGTGTGAACCATAATGTTAGGCAACTTTGAATTCGAAGATCATAATAAACTTTCATACAGAATGTACTAAGAAAAAACTTTGGTTGCGTTCTAATAATAAACATACTCTTTTAGTTGTGTGTGCGACCTTTATTCTAAAACTCGTGAAATTTCCAAAGAACATGTCACTGTATACTTATAGTTCTAGTGGAACAGTAGAAAAGTGGAATATTTGCAATTACTGATCTAAGGAACATAAATCTTCCTAAGTGCTGCTCTATGAGATTTCTTTTTGAAACTTCAAGTACATGATTTCCATGATGTTCATTTGTACTGAACATAATCTTGTACTCTGTTCTCTAATTTCTCCATATTAAGGACATCGATTGTTAAAGCCACCAGAAGCAATCCTTTCTCTCCAAGCATACAAAGACTTGCTGGATTATCTACCTCTTAATATGACTATTTATGTGTGAGGTTTTATTTGAGGGATAATTACATCTACACACCCATTTAGGTAAGGCGGATTTAGGAACCCCCCTCTTTATATAATTATACACAACCTAGTTGAGGCATGTTTCGTCTAAAAAATACCCCTTCCATTAGTCCCAGTTAGAGTTTCTGGCTATGTGGCTAAAATCGTCAAAAAGTTGAGGCGTAGTTCCCAAAATTACATTTAGTAGTTGAGAGTTATTTTTGACCAATTTTCGAAGATGATCATGTCCTTTGGGCATAATGTAACTCTTTCAATCCAAAAGAGGGTATTTTAATTTCTGAAAACTATAAGGATGAAAATGTATAAGTTCTTGGAAAAAGTTTTTGTCGGGATCTAATTTCGTCAAACACAACTAATCACATGTAACGTGCAATTAATCACTTGGGTCTGTCCGAATTCAATTAGACTAGAATTTCCCTATAATATTGTTCTTTACATAAGATGGTTCTTAACCTATATATACAACTATAGGCTGAAAAGACTCTGTGTATTTTGAAACTTGTATATAAACCTATTTTAATATTTAACTAAGTTTGACATTCATGTGAAGAAGAGAGCAATACAATTTTAATTCTAATTGTATGGGTTAAAAGCTATTTTGGCATTTTCATTTGAATTAAATACATTTCTATATTTTTTTAAAAGAAGGATAAACAGATTATATATTGAGAAATATGTTAATTGGTCAGATCTAATATTGGTGGGTCATTGGCGTGCTTGAGCTAGACCCATACCCATACCCTTCTTTCTTCTTCCTTTTGTTTTCATCCCATCTTTCTCCACCCCCACCCACCACTTCCGCCTCCCTCCGCCCCCTCCAAGGCTCCCAAACACAACCAGTGCCCAGCCACCGCCATCCTAACCCCATTAGCTCCCCTTATGCGCCGCCACCTCCACTCGCAATCCTCTTGCTGCTACAGTACCTTATTCTTCTATTCGGTACATCTCCCCCGCCACCACCACCAACCCCATTGGTGCCCTACCTTCCAACCACCCTTCATGTCTGGCGAGGCGTCCGACTACTTGAGGGCAAGCTAGCAGGTTTTTTCTATAATATATGCCTTTTTCTTTCTTAATTTTTATTTTGGGCGCATTACAATGTCTAGGGGGTATAAGTGTAATTCACCATTTAATTTATTAGTATAAGATTTTTTGGGTGTTATTTTAGGATTTAACTGCTCTTTGGACCATGTCTATGATCCTGAAGGTGAAGTCAGTCTAAATTTAGCTGCATGGTCATGTCTCCCTCCTTATATCTCTGCCCTTGGGAATTCAAATGTTTTTTAGGCACTAGAGAAGGTCATTGTAGTTCCTGATAACCTATATTAAATACCCACAAATATAGATTTATCTCCTATCCCATAATCTAGTTACATTGCCAAGTTCTTTGATTTGCAGCCACAGAAATAGATTGTGAATACCTATTGCCTTGTATTCAGATGCTAAACTGCCTGAGTGAAAGAACCACATCTAAAATAGAAAACTTGTACCAAATGACTTAAACATACTCATTCACAGTTCCTCTGATCATAGATGTAAATGGCGCTCGCCATGGCGCACCTCGGCGCCATGGACCATGGCGTGGCACGGGTCTTCAACTTGGCTAGCGCTATTGATGCCATTAGCACCATGGCGAGCGCTATGATGGTGCGCTATCTGCTCCTTTGTGAAGTCAACATAAATGTGAGAATTTTGGTCAAAATTGGTTTTGGTCAAAATGGGTCAACTTAATAAAATTAGGGCAAGATTGGGGATAAATTAAATTAACCCAGTACAAAACATACAACCCTACTCCTATTTCTCCCTCTCGCGATCTCTAATGATTAATATTGTTAAAAAAACTAGCATATTATTGATTGTATTAGTATATATAATTATTTTATCTATGTAATTCTTGCTTCGAAAAGGCGTGCGCCACGCCGCGCCGCGCCATCGCCGAGCCGCCATCGTCGAGCCGCCATCGCCGCGCCGCGCCACGCCATGGGACCCTTGTCGCCACGCCGCGCCATTTGCCATTAACAACTATGCCTCTGATGCTTTTCCACTGTCTATACCCCTTCTTTTTTTTCGCTTCTGCAAGCCTTGTCCGTACTAATGCTACTGGTGATCCCCAGGCCGGAGCTCTGCTCTTGGTAAAGTCTATATGAAAATGGTGACATTTGTATTTTGTATCTGGAAATGGATATGTTGGACCCCGGTCGAAGAAGAGATTTGCTAGTCTTTCTGTATGGGCTTACATAGGCTTTCGCTATTAAATGTGTTGGGCCCGGGCGCCAATCACACACAAGGAAACTTGCATGTGTGGTTCTGCCCGGTCTTTCCTGCGGCATCTGATAACATTGCTTCTGCTCAACGCGCATCTGTCATAACTATTGTCCATATGTTCTGGACTAATCTTTTCTGGACAGATATATTTACATATTTCTGCCACATCCTTGTATTATTAAGTACATTTGGTATGTTTGGGTGCCATCAGTTGAATACCACGGGTTTCACTCTTCCACTGTGGTTGGATAGTAATATAATATAATTTTTCCTTTAAATAGAAGCATGAAATATATAATGAAATTTGCTTGGTCTTTTGATTTTTCCTTAATTTTATTAGTTCTTGTTTTGAGAGATAGGAATTCATTACTGCCCTTTCAATTTACTTTCTGATCCATTTAAATTAAAGATAAGAGTTTTGACAGTCTCTGTAGGTACTCTATTAATAGCTATTCATTTTAAACCTTGCAATAACACATCATAATATATGTTCAAGATTAGGTAAGTTTCTTGTAATGACCAACAGTTTGGTTATCTAAATACAACATACCTTGTTTTTTATGTGCTCATACTATTCGAAGTCATCTTCCACAGTTAAACATCTGTCTATCATGCTCACTAGTATCATCATGTAAATATAGGATACTTGAATTTCAGAATCAAGCCCCAATTTCTGATGGCATTTCCTTCCGAATATATCCTTGGATTACAACTGATAAAAAATTGAATTCACCACCTCTCTCTTCCAAAACCACTATTAATGACGATCATCTCTGACAACCCACTGAAGCAGCATTCTTAAATTTAAAGAAGATTATAGTAAAATTGTAGAGAACAAACATTCTTAATAATTATATGGAGTATCTTAAAGCAGATATGTGTAGGTTTTAGAAGGTAGGAAGTGATGTTGGCATACTGATGTTGAGGAGGAGTGGGATGTTTGTGGGGTGATGCGACACAGTGAAGATTGTGTTCTTGATGGCAGGGAGTGGCTAAAGATGAAAATAATGGATTTGTTGTGAGGTTGAGACAGGTTGGGGCCGAGTTGGGAATGGGGAAAAGAGTGAGGGGAGGGTAGACTGATGGCTCAGGAGAGTTCTTGGTTTTCTGAAAGTTTTAAATACCATAGGTGTTTTACTGACTTTAACGTAGGAAAAGTTGAGACATTAGAGGAAGTGCCCCATGTTATTACAATTACTATAGAAATGATCTCATGCATTATGAAAGGGAGGGGGTAGTACCTTTTCTATCCATTCATGGTGTAATTCAGAAAGTTGTATGAACATTTGGCTAAAATTTCTCTGTGCTGCTGTCTCACTGCTATTTGATTGTAAACATTCGAAACACTGATTGTATATGAAACTTGTCTAGAATGAGTCTTACTGTTTGAACAAGTCGGTGATATTGTGTGCTTTTTCCTTTCTTCTCTTATATAGCACTTGGATCAAAACGCGTGGCCTCTGATGAATTTATTCATAACTGGGATAATAAGAGACTGAATGCAGGACAAGTAAGTGATTTTCATTTCAGCATTGGCTTAGATTAGAAATTACTGCCTTAAATCTTCTTCTTTTCTTTTGTATAAGGTTGATTACATCTATGGCCCCCTCGTTTTACCACTTTCTCCCCTCGTCTTTGGAATCTACAGAAACCTCCCACTGAAAATACAACTTTTACCAAACTTCCCCCTTTGTTAAGGTTTGGAGGGAAAAAGTCAACGTTAGCCAAAAAAGTTATTTGACTTTCCGATTTATTCTTGACCTAACTTTTCCAATATTGCTTAGACCGAAATACCCTTTGGATAATTGAATTTGAGAGGGAGCATATTCTGATGAGTCGAATAAGATAAGGTGTACAATGCAATGAAGTGCTCGCTATAGTCTAAATTTGCCCTTATTTAAAAGCTTCTAATTGAAATATTTTCTTTTAATTTTAATATTTAACATTAAAAATTAATGTTTATAGTAATTTACATACTAAGTTGAAATTATTATGAGCAACTAATTATGCTTAATTAAATAACTTAGATGCATAGAGCACATAACCACCAAAGGTGATTTTGATAAAGTTTACACTCAATGTACTTAATTTAAGAAACTATCGTACTTTATTTTATAGAAGAAAAATAATATTATGGAGTCCGGTTGTGGGGGGGGGGGGGGGGGCAGGGAAGAAGGGGAGGGGGAGAGGGAGGTAATGGGGCGTGGGGTGGGGTTGGGGGCATCCTTGCCAGCGCAAAAGTAGGGTTAGGGAGGGGGATAGATAAAGGGGAGGAGCGGGGGGAAGAGAGGGAGACAAAGAAGGAGTTGGTCGGCAGCAGTGGGAGCTGTAGAAGATGAAGAGGTATTTAGGGCATCATGTGTCTAAAATTTTAGTTTTTATGTGTTGGGTCCCAAAAATATCAAGGTTAAGCCACTTTCAATATCCGAACTATATTATCCGATTTGCTGGGTGGCGGGGGTGGGGGGGAGGGGGGGGCAAAAGTGATTTGCATTTAAAATATTTTGAATTTTCCCTTTTATTTTAAATGTTTAATTGGAGGCAGAATGCATTAACTACTTCTATGTGAATTTCTTAATGGCGGATTTTTGGAGGGGAGATTTCTGTAAGTCTGAGAGATCAAGGGGATGAGGTACTAAAGGAGGCTTGTATAATTAACCCTTATTTTTATTACTTTCTCATCACCCTTTCATGTAATGAACTCACAGGCATATGGACTGCAACATCCAGAGTTAGAGTCATTTCAAAGTCCGGCCGGCACTACAAATAGTATATACCCTGCCATTCACAGTGGAAACACAGCTTTGGCCCCAAATCTGCAAGTGAACCTTCAATTGCCGCATATACCAGCAACACCTACACTTCTTGGGAAAGGGTAAAAAAGGATTTGTTCCTGAATGTAATGCCTTTTAATATCAGATTTTACGTATGCTTTATGGGAAGTAATTGTTTAAATCGGATTGTCTATTTTGGAATCCGTTTTTTCTTGCCTGAATGTCTGCCTTTCTGTTTGCAGCCTGTTCTGTTCCTTCCGATATTCATTTTATTATTTAAAGATAATTACACTAACTACCCCTCTTATTTAGTGTAATTACAGTCTCGGTCCGCTTATTTTGAGCACATCACAAACACCCCTTCTTGTAATAAAACCTTAGGATCACCCCCTTCTATTAGAAAATTAATGGAATTTGCTGACGTCATCAAAAAATATTTTTTAAATTTCCCACTTTGTCCTTGCGGGGGTGGATGTAATTTTTCATATTAAAGAGGATATAATTGTAACTTTCAATTTAGTTTTAAATAAATAGTTTCGTTAAAAACTTGTTAATCTTGATAATGAAGTGCAAATTCGGATATATGTCAATTTGAATATGTTTTAGAAATGAAAACAAATACCGAACTTTGATTTATTTTAGGATCAATATCATAATTCAATGCAGATAAATCTAAATTAGTAAGTTACCAAAAAATACCAAACCAATTAGTAAATTAAAATAAGTTGAATGAAAACAAATACATATATATAAGATTATAATAAAAAAGGAAAATTATAAAAGTATAATATGGAAAAATATATAAAAAGGAAAAAAAAAAAGAAGAAAAAAATGTAACGGAAGTTATTCAAAGGGGGTTGAATGTAAGGTTTTATTATAATAGGAAGATGTCTGTTATATAATCCAATAAAGTGAATTGTAATGTATTACACTTAATGAGGAGGGTGTTAATGTAATTCACCCTTTTTTTGATTATTTTTCATTTTTCTTAAAACAGGCGTAAAATTGACATTTTACACTTTCCGTCACACATGACTAACGTCTAATAGTCAGAGGGGGCTCAATGTAAAGTTTTATTATAAGAGAGGGGCGTTTGTTATGCGTCAAAAATAAGCGGACTAGACTATAATTATGCTTATAAGAGGGGCAGCAACTGTAATAAACCCTTTGTTAAGTCTTAAGTTAGATTACTGTTCTCCTAAGGAAGTTGATTACTTAAAATACTGCAAGAGTTTAGAAACCCTGAAGATAAATTGATTGTATGATCTTCTGTGGTAAAATTAAAAATATCTGATATCAAGCTAATAAATGAGTCATCCAAATTTAGATCTCCTTGAAAATAATGTCTAAGAATTCCTCAGAAACACATGAATCCCTAATCTAGAACACTTCAAATCAGCTGTCTGAAAATTCCGGCATGCATGCATACCTCGTTCTGTTTGTTTATTTCCACTGATCTTTGTATGTAAGATCTGTTAGCGCTGTATTTTGCAGAGCAAAGCAATGGCGTGATGGGGATTGGATGTGCTCAAACTGCAATAATCACAATTATGCCTCTCGAGCACAATGTAATAGGTGAGTAAATTGAGAATTAAGTTGATTATTGTACTACTTATTTAGAATTGAAAATTTTCACAGGAGCTTTGATTAGGATGATCAAATGATAAGATGATGTATCAGGCACATGAAAATCCATTACCTTGTCTTTTGTTGCAAAAGGTGTGCAAAACGAGGGAAAGTTTAGTTTTTCTGCAATGTCCTTCTGTTTGGGACTGCAAAAAATTCTTGGTGCAAGTAATCCCTTTTTTTTTAAAATTTCATCTGTGATCTGATTTTTCTCAAAACCTGTCTTCCAAAATTGACACAAGACGGTTGGAAGATGAATCATTTGAAGTTACTAATTGCTTGAAGTTGTGCAAATTGAGGGAAAAGTTTTAATTTTGGGATGCTGGAAAATTGTTGGCGCGAATACTTCATTTTTCTTGACATGATCAACTTTTCCACAAAACTCATCGTGCAAAATTGATACTCAATAATAGGATAATGAGTCATTTTAAGGTACTAATTACTTTTTTCTTTTGTTACTCTTTGCATAGCATTTTCCTACAATAGTTTGGAAATGCTATTTTTTTTTTGGTCCAAACAATGTTGGAGAATTGATCTTCTAGATCTTAAAAATGAATACGCATTTTGTTAGTCAGGCAATAATGGTGGTAAGATGAGTCTGAGCAGATTTTGGCACCTATTTGTCTAAAAATTGAAAACATGAATATAAGTTGTGATATTCCTACTATCATAGCCTTTTTATTCAAAAGGTCAAACAACGTGCAATAAAAAATAAAGTTCTGTTATATTTTCTTATTAGTCTTGATTACTTAATGTAGTATTTTAAAAAATAAATAAATGTAAGACGATTCTCAAAAAGAATATAGCAAACCTTTAGACTTTTTGCCTTTCTTTCGGTTCCATTGATAGCACGTGTAGGGGCGCTAGCTCGTGTCTAATAACAAGGAAAAGTAAAATGTAATCACATCTCATTATTATTTAGGAAAATTTCTTAAAAACCCTTAAAATAAATTTTTACATCAAAAAACCCATGGTAATATTTGTCAATCCAAAAAACCCACTACATCAACTTTTCATTCCAAAAAACCTACTCTATCAACTTTTCATTCCAAAAAACCCGATATTTAGGGTTAATAAATTTATGGACTTAATTGCCCTAAACCTTCTAGAGTAATTAATAAAGACACAGTAAGTTTTAATTAATTAGGGAGAAGGGATTGTTAAACTTTACAAATTACTGAAGTAATAATTTTATCACAAAATCACATTTATATTGCTTCCATTCATTTCTTTTCTAAAGAATGTCTATTTTCTTTTTCCATATATATTCAATACTATTTAAAGTTTTATTATAAATTATTTTTTCATGTTCTATAATATTTTTTGGCTGTTTTGAGAGAGAAAAATTGCAAGCGAATCAAATAAACTATAATTTATAGAAAAAGTTTGACAATTTTTTTTTCTCTCAATGTCTTGTTAATTGATTTATTTCTTTATTTTTTTTTGAGAAATTTTAGTTCAGGGGAATAGGAAACTGAGAGAATTATTAAACTTTAATTTATAAATTACTAAAACAACATTTTTAACACAAAATCTCATTTATACAATTTTTCATTATTTTTTTGAAAGAATGTATATTTTTTGTTTAAAATGTTTCCAGCATCACTTAAAATTTTATTATTAAAATATCTTTCACTTTAGATAATTGTTCTTTTGACCTTTTTATGGAAAACCTTGTTAAGTACTCGAATTCTTTTCATTTTATTTAACTGCCGTGTCAAGCAACACAATTGACAAAAGTGATGCAAATTTTAACGGAGCAATATAGTTTTACTACATGATCAATTGCATTTTCATTCTATTGTTTTCTCTAATTTTTTTGACATAAATAATATCATCATCAATCATTTAACGGGGGAAAATTCGAATATCATTATCAATGATTTAACGGGACCCCAAGAAATTTTAGATTTATTGATTCAATGGTTAATTTGGCATACAAAGTAGAGAAATTATTTCACAAGTAAGCTTATTATATCATGACTACGTTAAGCTACTAATAATTCAATATTTTTTAAATTAGCTTATTTGCAAGACTCAATTATTTAATTTTTTTTTTGTTTTTATTAATTTTTTGGTAATGAAACACAAAATATGATTGTTATGTTGATAGACATCATATGTACAACTATGAGCCAATATGAATTTTGATATTGATTTTGCTTCATTATGCAAAAAAATATATTCAAATTAGCATGAAACAAGAGGGAAAAAAAAAAAAAAAACGAAAACTTGTCAATTTCTTATATAAAATATAATTTCCTGATTCACTTCCAATTTTTTTCAATTAAAACATTGAAAAAATATTATAGAACATGAAAGAAAGATTAATAATAAAACTTTAAGTTGTGTTAAATAAATTTTGGAAGAAGAAATGGACATTCTTTAAAAAAGAAATGAATAGAAGTAATATAAATGAGATTTTATGATAAAATTGTTACTTTATTAATTTGTAAAGGTTAACAATCCCTTCTCCTTAATTTGTTAAAATTTACTATGTCTTTATTAATTATGAAACTTCCTACTCCTCTAATCCTAATTTTCCCTAAAAATTAATCATTTATAGTTTTGCAATGAAATTTATTTATTTAGAAACTTTATATTGATAATTGGTACTAAATGATTTTAATATTAAATTGTCAAATTTTTTAAACTTTATGAAAAATTTAAAATATTTATTTATAGATAATTACCATATTAAAATAAAAATAAATTATATACAAATATTTAAAAAAATTAATATTACAAAATAAAAATCGTATTTTATGAGTCATCAATTTGAAAGAATCAAAGCAAAACGATTCCAATAAGAAAAAAAATAATTTATCAATTATTATGTTAATAAATGAAGGATAGTTTAGTCGAAAAAATTGTTAATCCTCACTTTTGGGGTATTTGGAATGAAAAGTTTGTAGAATGGGTTTTTGAGATTGAAAAATATTTTTGTGCGTTTTTTGGATATGAAAAATTATTTTCGGGGGTGTTTTGTAATTTTCCCTATTATTTATTACAAAATACTATGTAATGAGTTATATTCAGAATTTTACTAAAACCTTGTTTGTTATATTTGATAAATGCTGGGATATGTAACAATTTATTTTTTGAATAATCTATTTCATATTTGAATATACATGCTGCTGGTCTCATATTTTGGAGCCAAAGTTAATATTACTTCTGAGAGAGATAAATATTATAGATTCAAATACCAAATGTTGAGAAAAAAATAGGTAATTTTTAACTAATGCATTTTGAATCTTTTCCATGCCATATATTGTCAACTATATGAATATTTAGTTGAAAGAATTTATTAATATCTTGACAATCAAACTAACTGGAAAATAAATTTTTGGTAAGCAACTTGAACAGGAAATGAGTGTTGCCTTTTCTTTTGTTCGCGTAAACTAATTCTCAATATGACCACTTCTCGTTGTGGTTTCCTTGACATCTGAGTAAAGCTTTAATGTTATTTTGAACTGTGTTCATTTCAGTGAATTTTGCTTCTTGAGTTTTCTGTTTATTGTTCTTATTTGATTGCTTAAGTACATTCCATTGCAATGTAAGTGTGGGATAGGAATAAAGAGACTTGGAAGTGAGAAGAGAAGGTCATACTGTACACAGTCATTGTCCTCTGTAGTTCTGCTATCAGCTCGACTCAGTGCTTTGTTACATTTGCAGGTGTAAAAGTGAGAGAGAGGTGCTTGCTCAACCAGTTAGTGTTGCATAGCCCCGCAAGTTGAGAAAATTATCAATGGCTGTGTCTTCTTTTGATTCGTCAATGATTATAAAAATGTAATTGTATCTGAAAGATGATGCTTTATGTCAAAACTGGGATGTAGTATTTACAATCATGTTGGTGCACTTTTTTTCTTCTTTCAAAAGAATCATTTTCAGGTGAATATAGATAAAAAATTCAGTTGCTAATCAAAGATGGTCTTTTTACATGCATAATTGTTGTATTTTTATTAGATATGTGGGTGAATATCCTGCAAAAGAGATGCAATAGGGTTTGCAATAGAAGATTATGTTTGGTGATAACCTACCACAATTAGGATAGGGCTCTTTTTATCCTAAAAGTTGTTTTCAGCTATAAATTTTCAGATGATGTTTTGCAACTCAGATTGTTATCTCTAGAAAGTGGGGGCAGAATTGAGTCCTTACAGCTAGATAACAATGCGTTTTCATATGCTTTGCTAATAATTCGTGTTTACGTGTTTATGCGGTTATTTATGAGATGGGAATAGATCGTACATTTACATGCTTGGTACACAACTGGATAATCTCTGGAAGAACTTCCTTTTGGCATTTGGATATGGATGATGTTGGATCTAATATAAAGGCTTTCAACTTGATTGGTATGTGTTAGAGATGAGAAATGTTTTACTGACTTCTTTGCGGAAATCCGGGTATGAAGCAAATGAGAGCGTTGTTTTACTAAACTTCTTTGCGGAAATCCGGGTATGAAGCAAATGAGAGCGTTGTTTTACTAAACTTCTTTGCGGAAATGCGGGTATGAAGCAAATGAGAGCGTTGCAAGAAAACTCACAAATTCTACAAATGAAGCAGTCGAGGGGTTTAACAATTAATGGAGAACTTATATTTGGGTAAAACATGTTTTCGATCCCAACTTATGTTGGCCGGAGCACTTTGGTACAAAATATATTAACTTTACACCTGATTACTCAAATTTTGTAAATTGTGACAAGTAAGTCCATTAGAGGAAGATTTAGATTGTGCATTTGACTAACTATACGTTGCATAATATGCGCACTTTGGTACACAATTTATACGGTGTATGATTTGTGCACTTTGGTACACAATTTAAGTCATGCCTAAAGCATGTGACAAACTTTTCGAAGGGAATATTTAAAATTATTCAAGCGATGGACTTGTCACAATTTACAAGGTTGGGTAATCGGGTATAAAAGTTAATAGATTACGTACCAAAGTGTTCCGTCCGACATAGGTTGGAATCAAGAATATTTTTTACCCATTATATGTTTATGACAACTATGTTTTAGGTTATACAGCTCTAAAATCTGTCATAACTTTTTGGAAAAATTGCACACAGACCTTCTCATTTATTATGTAATTATCAAAACTTCCCATCACTTACAGTAAATTACCAACACACCCCTTATGTTAAAAATTTCTTACAATTACAGCCCCTGTGTGCTTAACAATTCTTACAAATTTACCCCTATAAACCTTACAAATAGATCCCTCGAGGGGGTGTGTGTTGTGATTTGGCCTAGCGGATAAATTTTTTGATCCGAATCACATCGAGAATCGAATCCCGTGTTTTCATGATATTACAATTACGCAATAAGAATGAATTACGTAAGAAAGTAATCAAATTACCTCTTGACGACAAAATTCGATTTACCAGCAGTAGCCCCAGACTTCTACCTATAGATAATCACGTGGAAGAAAGTTCTCTGAGAAAGCTCTGATCTCGTCCCCGACAACTATGGCGGCGGCGTCGGCTAGTTGGAGAGAGAGGGAGGGAATTTTGTCTTTCCTATTGCTCTAGGTTTCTTTGGCTCAAAGTCAGATTTTGAATAATGACTTGTGTAGAGCTCTGACACTGACTAACTACTTATATCAAATAAGCAGAACCCTTAGCTCTAATAAGAGGGGGCGCCGCTAGGCCTAATAGGGATGGGTTTCCGGGCTTTGTTCCATTTTAGCCCATGTGTAATTAATTAATTAAATACAAGTCCAATCCAATTGATAATTAATTAATTACTTTAATCCAATTAAAATTAATCTAATTAATTTAATTCAACTATAAATTAATTTTCAATTAATTTAACTTATGAATTAATATGATTTAATTAATTTATTTATTCCAATTAAATATCTTTAATTAATTTATTTAATCCAATTAAATATCTTTAATTAAATCATGACATCCATTTTGTTATCAGTCACATCTAATGTAATTTTACCAAAATACCCTTAGCATGGAAAAATATTCCTTTCCTTCACATAGCGCGACTCTCTAGGCTCGATTCAATTGGCAGTGGGAGGATTCCAAAGGATAAGGATGTCACCTAGCCAGCACCATGGAACCAAATCGTGGCCCAATTGAATATGAGATGAACATGTCATCACGAACCTTGATTACGACTACCATATGCATATAAACTCTTTGCCGACGTGATCCGATCAAGTAAAAGCCATGGTACGTCAAACTTATTGAACTTAATGCTGTACTCGGAAATCATAATAATGTGAAATTACCAAACTACCCTTAGTGACCATCACTAATTAGTTTATATGTTTTGGCCAAAGACTTTGTGATTTCAATTACTTATGATCTTACAGGTCACATACTCGTTTACTGTCAAGACGGCGAATCCCATATTTGCAGTTATTTTACAATGTCGAATGCACCATGTGGATCGTACTTTGAGGTCTAACTACTCTAATAACATATCCTATACTATAAGCACATTGTAAATAACTCCTCAGGTCTAAAGTTCACACATACTATCACAATCTTAATCTCAATCATTGACTGTTAAAGAGTAAATGCCCATGTGATCGTATTAATGCGAGTCGAGTTCAAATATGTTAATTCCATTAACTATATTCATGACACCAGCTCCCACAATCTAATCAATGTTCGACTGACACTCTCTTGTCAAAGCAGGTGTCATACGAGTTGAATTTTAATGCCCATTAAAATTCCTTAACTCGCGAACTCCCTTTTAAGAGATTAAGTATTTGACTCTTTCACTGCCTCCTTTCAACCATAAGAGGTGGAAGGTCTATCTTCAAATCTCATGGACTTATTTGTTCAATACATTCAAATGCCATTAGATTTATATGAACAAAACCAAAACTTTTATTTTATAAATAGAAACACAAAATAGTTTGTACAAATAACTTATCGAAGCCCTACTCAATATAATTCCTCATTGGCATTAAGGATATACACCTAACAGTGTGTTGGCAATTTTCAATACGTTAGGGGGAGTTTTGGTAATTACATAATAAGTGAGGGGGTCTATGTGTAATTTTCCCTAATTTATTTAATGTGAAAATATTGAAAAGCTATTTTCGAGCTACATTGGAGGAATCCATGATTGGAAAAGTGAAGTTGATGAATAATGTTGATGAGTCTAGTGGAATTGAGTCGGATGCGTCTTGAAACGAGCTTCAATTTGGTAGGTCTTGGGCCCCGTGACTCCAAGCGGATCAAAAGTTATGACCGTTTTATTTTGACTTCGTTTTTGGTCATTCCCAACTTCCCCAAAATGCGTTCACCTGTAGTTATATATCAATCTCCCCCATTGAGAAAGAACTCGAGCCCTAGTTCGACGCTGGATACCATACTCATCAGCTCAAGGATATTCAAGAAGATCCGAGACATTGAGTGTGGACGAGATGTTCATGTCTTTAGGCAGATCAACTACATAGCATTATCACAAACTCTTTTCACAATTCTGCGAGGCCCATATTTCTTATTTTTCAGCTTGTTGTAAATGCCAGCCGAAAACCTAATCTTTCGTAAATGCACCGTAACTAAATCACCATCTTTGAACACTTTCACCCCATGGCGAGCATTTGCAACAACTTTATATTTGTTGTTTGCAATTTCCAAATTCTTCCGGACTTCATCTTCCATGTCGTGAACCTGTGTAGCCATATTATCCGTAGCAACACTAAAACCAGGAAGCTTGGGCAGTGGAATCAAGTTAAGTGCAAGCTTCAGAGGTATAGTGTAAACAACCTCAATTGGTGTCTTCCTAGTCGATAAACTCACCGAACTATTGTAGGTAGTGCTCCATCCCATAGCTTGGGCCAAATTCCCCAATAAATAATTGATCACCTTAGTATGTCCATCAGTCTGTGGATGATCCGTGGTCCTATGCCTCAAAGAAGTGCCAAATCTTTTCCACAGGGTTCTCCAGAAATGACTCAAAACTTTCAAATCCCAATCAGAATTAGTTATTTTGGAAACCCTATGTAAGCACACAATTTTCTTTAAAAATAGAATGACAACACTATTCGCATCTGGTGTCTTTTAGCAAGGAATGAAATGTGCCATTTTTGAAAATCTATACAACTATAACAAAAATTGAATCTATACCTCGTTGAGTCCGAGAAAAATGCAGCACGAAATCCATTTATAGATCTTCCTAGATATGCTCGGGAACATATAGTCCGGTGTTTTGTGCTTGCCCTTTTGCAGTTTGGAAGATTAGACAACGTTGAACAAACTTCCCAACATGGCAACATCTCTCTTCAATTGGCGACTAATATCGAGTTTCCACCATATTTGTACTAACATGCCCCCCAAGACCCCCTGAATGTAAGTCTCAAGTAATCCTCTACCGCAGGGAGGAACACGAAATACATAACTGATTTCATGAAATAAATATCCTTCCTGCACATGAAAATCATCAACTACCTTCCCTAACCGCTCATTCTCCTAAATTTCCTTGAAATAATCATCAACTTCATTCAATTCTCTGAGTCCATCAATTCCAGTAGTTTCAAATTGAAGAGTTATCAACAAGTCACCCCTCCGACTAAGAGCATCGGCCAGATTCTGTTGGCCAGACTTATGCGTGAGAGTGAACGTAAAACACTGCAAATATTTAATCCACCTTGTATGCATTTTGCTCACATTCTTCTGACTGTTAATATACTTCAGTGTTTGGTGGTTGTTGTACCATACAAATTTTGTTGAATCAAATAATGCTTCCAATGCGTGAGAGCCCCATAAGCGGCATAGAGCTCCTGCTCATAGGTACTCCACTGGTTTTCCTTCTTGAGACAACAATGCTCCTATGCTGATATTTGATTCATCACATTCTACTATAAACATCTTATTGAAATTTGAAAAGGCCAAAACTGGTACATTACACAACTTCTCTTTAATCAAAGCAAAACTCGCTTCAGCTGTTTCTCCCAACTCGAACTTTCCTTTTTTCAAACATTCAATAATTGGGTCCATGGAAACTTCGTGTCTCAATAGCCATCTTAGGAGCAGGTCACTCTCGTATTGCTCGGACCTTCGCATCATTAGTCCGCATGCCATCATTACTAATCACGAATCCTAAGAAGATTAAGTGTGAAGTTATAAACTCACATTTCTTAAGATTCACATACAGGTGGTTCTCTCGAAATGCGTTAAACACCTCCCTTTATGTGTTAAACTCCATATCTATGTGGTGTTGGATGTCCCTTATAGGGGACTAACCATCAAATAACTCATTAGAAAAAACATCCTGAAATTCATCTAGTAAAGGCTGGGTTTCACTAGAAATTTCAAATTTAGATTCGCTATTACTCCCTTCACAGCTAAGACCAAATCTCGTCAACTTCTTTCATGTCATCTAAAAAATAACTCTCATAGATAGTTAAAAAATCTCCCCCCTTAGCTTTTGGGGCTTTGGGTACTTCATTTCTCTCAATCAAATGCAACAACACAATTCTATGACCATAAAAGTAAAACTCATAAGTGTTATTTTTACCCTCATGGACAGAATTGACATCAAATTTCCATGGTCTACCTAATAATATATGGAATGCATTCTTCTCAATCACATCACATGCAATTTCATCTTTAGAATGCTTACCAATGGCTATCGGAACACGACAAACCTCGTTTACTCTTATCTCAACTCCCTTCTTAATCCACCTGATCTTGTAGGGAGAAGGGTGCTTCTCCGTATTCAACTTAAACTTTTGAATCAATGTCTTGGACATGATATTTTTGCTACTACCACTGTCAATGATCATATCACAAGCTTCTGGTTGAAGGCACCGCGTACGAAAGATATTATGCATCTGGGAATCCTTCTCCACGTTCGGTGTGAACAACAAATGCTGAACTACCACAACAACATGGATGTTCTCCCAACAAAGTCATCATCATGAAGCGCCTTATCCTCATTCCTCTCAAGAAATTCACGCTCATATTATTCCGACACTCGTTAGTGTTGGGTTGACTAATCCCAGGGGTGGCTAAACGCAACAGAATTAAAAATTATCTAACCACCACCCCGAAATGGGATCCACAGTTTGCTCAATCAAAAACGCCTAAGAGAAAGGATAAAAAAAATACCAACAACGTTTTTTCCTCATTCGATTGAATTGGATCTTTTGATCAACCCATTGATGACTCCAAGCCATCACCACGCACACCTTGGTTCCAAGCCTCACATCCTTTTTGTATCTCCGGTTGTAGCACCCCAATTGTTGCCTCTAATCGTATCCACACCTCGTTCAATTTTCCAATTAAATTGTTCTTGGTGCTAGCCAACAAATAATTCTAATCTTAGGCTTATTTATGAGAAGGTGTGGGAATATTTAGTAAACAATAAATCTCATCAAATGGAAAATATTGTATCATGAATTAGGGGCTTGAGGTGGACGATTTCTCTAGAGAGAAGAGGACAACGATATCTTGTTTATTTTTTCTAAAGTAGGCGTGTATTACTAGGTGTAATTGTGTGTAGTATTTTTTTTTTCAACACATATATTTAAAGGAAAAAATCCTAAACCTAGTAGAATTAAAATCCTAGTGGAAATAAATCTCCATGTTATTATTTTCCTAGATTTTAGTTCTACTTTAATTAGGACTCAAATCTTAGCAGTATAGGATAAGGAAGGAATTCCAAGTCCAACTCTTTTCTTTTTTATCTAAACATTGACTTTCTTGATTCTCCTAGATCAAGACTTGGAGAAGGAATAAAATTCTTCCTCTTTTCACACGCTCAAAACCATCCATTGTCTTGCTTGGGGTCCAATAATTTTATCTTGCTTGATTTAATTCTTGACTCCTACATAATTTAATTATTGGACTTGACCAATTAATTAAATCATTTAATTAAATTCCAACTTTAATTAACTAGCCCAATTCATTTATTTAGTTAAGCCTAGTCCAATTAAATTAATTATTTGGACTCATCAAGGTCCATTGATTAATTAATCCACCATGATTTTTAGGGCGTAAAATTGACATCATTTTATCATATTTTACCTCACATTTATATATACCTTCTACTTAGTAGTTGATCTTTTTAGTTGTTTTCATCCTTGCTTGAGTATTCTTGCTTCTAAATCGTTTTGATGCTTTTGTAGGCAAAGAACAGTGGAGTTGACAAGTTAAAAGGTGATTTTTGAAGAGAGCAAAGAAGGTTAACTGTTAGGGATTTCATGTTAGAAGTTTTGATGATGACAAGATAGGTTTTATGTTAGACCCCAAAGATTATGTAAGTTTATTTTCTCTTAGAATATGTTTAAGTGTTTAACAAGTTATCAAGTTGTAATTTTTAGAATAGGCTTGTATTTCTTATCTTTGTAGATTTTAGACTAAGTATTAGATGCTAAGTCGCTGATAGAATTCTTGGTGAGTCTGTCAGAGATGAAGTTGAAGATCAGCGTCTGAAGTCAAGAGAAGATGAAGATTTTGTCTTAAGAGACTGCCAATCGCTAAGGACTGTTTCAGGATTTATGAATCAAGCGCTCAAAGCATTCAAGTGATCAAGAAATCAGATTCACCTGAAATAAATTCCGAAGTCACTAAGGACTTAAATGCAATCATTTAACGGGCATTTATTTCCAACGAAAAATAAATTCAAATGCATTAAATGCTTGATAAGAGCAATGAATGTGATAAGGACAGATTGTATACGGAACAAGCTGCCTATTGGCTAAGACTGTCAGAACTCCAGAGTTCAAACCTGCCCCATTCAATCAGTGCAGCAGGTTTTTCAGGAATGTCAGAAAAAAGGTATGACTCACTCGCTCGTGAGAGGCACGCGCCTATATGCGTCCAACGGATAAATTCCAAGAAATTGCCTATAAATACCCCACCTCAGCAAACCTTAAAAAGACAAAAATATACACAAGAAGATCAAAAGTTTGCTGAAATACTTTCTCAAGAAAAGCTAACAAACTCCATAGCCAAAATCCTTCAAGTTTTTCATATACATTCCATAGACAGCCACAAATATCTCAAACCTCTTCCAAAGAAGAATCTTAAACTCCCATTGAGATATCCCAAGTTTTTTGAACTTCTCAAAATCAAACAAACCCGTGACGATAAACCTTCAACCCCTTTCATCTGTGTGAGAAAGCTGTTGAAACCTCTTACATGCAGTATTTCTGAGTGAGAGAAGATTGTAGAAGAAGATCTTCATTGGAGCTGAAGTATGTGTGATCAAGGAGCTCAAGATCATCTTCATCCATTCACCATTTTGTAGAAGATTCTGTGTGATCCTTCGATAATCAATCTAGTGAATTCCCTCCGAGTGTTAAAGGAGAATAAGGACGTAGCTGGGATTACATCACCCAGTGAACCTTTAAATTCTTGTGTCATTTACTGTTTTATTGCTTTGCTTTACTATTCATATCATATCATTGAAAGGCTTTCAAAACGGTTAAGAGACTATTTGACTAAAACGAACACTAAGCTTTAAAATCATTTATGCTGTGCTAACACTGATTAAGTGATCTAAGCATTACCCTACTTTGGTAATAGCTAAAATCACTAAGTCTAAGTTATCTTTCTTGTAGCGCCTGAACTAGCGCTCAGCTTTTCAAGCGTTCAAATCTTTAAAAGTGATACAAAATTTTTGAAGTCGAAAAAAATTTTAGGGTCTATTCAACCCCCCCCATTCCAGACCCTTTCGTATGCCACTTGGGACCATCAAGTGGTATCAGAGCGGTTGAAGTAGAAACCTAAGCGTTTCCTAGCGTAACTGCTTGTTTAGATCCATTTTTCTAAACTTAGTCGCTTTATTTTTTATATCTCATATCATGGCTTTTAACAAAATGACAAAGTTGATTAAGTCAAACTATGACTCATGGAAACTTAGAGCAATCGCTTATTTTTTTCATGTGATAATGAGATGTGTGATGTAATTACAGATGGCCCCATTCAGATCATGAAAGTGATAACTCGAGCCCCTGGAGCGACTGAAGCGACTCCAGATGGTTATGTCGAGAAACCTAAGTTGGAATGGACACCAGAAGAAAGATTAGAAAAGAGCAAATCTAAATAATGTTGGACGAAGTAATCTCTACTCAGCGTTAATAGATAATGATGGATTGTTTAACAAGATCAAACAGTCTAAGACTTCAAAAGAGATATGGTACAAGTTGACCATTTTGTGTGAAGGTTCAGCACAGATGACGGAGAACAAGCTCTCCATATCCATGCAAAGATTTGAGCATTTCAAAATGCAGCCCAACGAGACGCTAAATCAATTGGACGCAAGGTTCACATTGCTCATCACAGAGTTAGCGTCACTAGACAAGGAGTTGACGAACAAGGAGATGGTCAACAAGATATTCAGAAGTCTTCCAAGCAAGTATTTGATTAAGACTGTTGCCATGAGAGAATCATAAACGTTGGAAACTCTAACTGCAGAACATGTGTTTTCAGAGTTAAAGGCATTTGAGTTCGAATTGGGTGAAGTCAGCAACACTTCGACTTTAGCGACTGAATCAGGAGCTTTAATCGCTACTACCAAAAGTCAGGGTAAAGCGATTAGTGAGGTGAAATTGACAGAATCAAATGAGGAGAAAGAGATAGCTTTATTGGTCAAGAAATTCAAGAAATTTCTAAGATATGAAAAGAGAAATCCTATTGGACAAACTTCATTTCATACCCCTCCCCCTGCACCAGCGCCTTAGTATCAAGCGCCAGTGTATTCTGCACCTTAGCCTCTAGCACCAGTTCAACACCAAGCGCCTCCGTCTTTGACTCAGAACTTCTCAGCGCCAGTAGTTTCCAAAAGGTTATCAACTGAACAGAAAATGAAAACTAATCTATGTTATAACTGTAGGAAACCGGGGCACTACCAGGTAAATTGCCCTTATCCAAATGTGTCTAAGCCCACAAGGCAAGACCATGCAGATAGAAACCAATTTAGGAGCAACCTTTGCCAACAAGGTTTGCTAGCGGAATCTGAACCATTCTCCGCACCTGAAGAGGACTTGGAATCATCAGATGAAAGCACTGATGATGAGCCAGTGACTCAGCGTTAATTTGTCTCATGGCGAGAGATGAAGAAGTGTCTGATGACTCGCTATCTAAGGTAACCACTGAATTGTCTCATCCTCTTTCTTATGATGAATTACTTGACAAAGTAAATGAATATTATAAAGATTGTCAAGATGCCGCCAAGTTATATCAAAATCACTTTGATATCATTTCATTGCTCACAAGTGATAGAATGATGCTCAAGGCAGAGTTGCAAGTTCAGGAACAATGCATTGAGAAGAACCAATCGCTTGAGAGTGAAATTATCCAATTAAAAAGTGATCTGATATAATAGTCAAGAGAGAAGCTGAATTGATCGCTAAACTTGCCAAATTAGAGCTGCTTGTCTCATCATTATCCAAAGCGTCAAGAAAGTTAGATAATGTGACTGAGGTAACCAGACTTTTTGGTGAAAAGACAATATAGGTTGTGATAAATTTGGTCAAAAATCAAAAGCGTCTAAGGTTACGGCAACTAATAAAGGAAAGGGTGTATTCTTTGTTGAGAAGAGTTCAAACAGTTAAACGCTGAATGAACCCAAAGACGATGGTAAGAGGCCAAATGAGAAGGTCAATACCAACTCAGGTAACAAGGAGAAGGTGAAAGTGAATGATTCACAAAAGAAGGTCCATTCAAATGCTTAAAAGGCTAAGGATAAACCTTCTGCAAGTGAATCAAATGCTAAGCGTCAATCGCCAAAAGCGACTCCTAAGCCAGTGCCGAGGAAATACCAGTGTCAATATCCTCAAAGATCTAGATCATATTATCAATACTATGATGATTATGATTATGATTACGACTATGATTACTATTATAATCGAGCATATTACTATACACCTAAAAAACACACACAACATAAACCGAAACTCAAGAAGGCCAGTCCTTCCTTAATGAAGACTAGGCAAATATGGGTTTCAAAAGTTTTAATTCAAACCAAAGCTACTAACGTTGAAGGACCCAAGACAAAATAGGTACCTAAGAAGAATTAGAAATGCCCTTTAAATGCAGGTACCTAGAGTTAACACCGATACTTCAGTTTGGTACATTGATAGTGGGTCGTCAAAGCACATGACTGGCTCAAAGGATCTCTTGGTCAACTATCGTTCAACCAATGGTCCTCAAGTTGTTTTCGGTGACAACTCCAAAGGTAAAACCAAAGGTATAGGTATCATGCATAGGGGGAACATCATGATAAGTGATGTATATTATGTTGAGGGTCTTAAGCATAATTTATTGAGCATAAGTCAATTCTGTGATAAAGACTTTGAAGTCAAATTCTCAAGCGGCTGTTGCTATATTAACGACGCTAAGACTAAGTCTACTAAATTAAGAGGAAAAAGAACAAACAATGTGTATTTAGTAGATTGGGGTTCAACAATAGATAACAATCCTACATGCTTTGTTGCTAAAAGTTAAAATGAATTGGGTTGGTTATGGCATAGAAAAATGAATCACCTTAACTTTAAAGCAATCTCTCAGTTAATATTGCTAAATCTAGTAGAAGGATTACCTAAGGGTTCCTTTCAGAAAAATCTCTTATGTGATGCATGTCAAATGGGTAAACAAGTCAAATCATCTTTTAAGAAGAAACTTCATCTATCTACTTCTAGAATTCTTAAACTATTGCATTTAGATTTGTTTGACCCTATTCAAATCATGAGTGTTAGTGGTAAAAAGCACTCGCTAGTAATAGTTGATGATTTCTCTTGCTATACATGGGTAGAATTCTTAGCAACTAAAGATGAAACTAGTGTCAAGCTCCCAACGCTAATTCGTCAATTACAAACTTCGAAAGATCTAAAGGTGACGCGAATTACAAGCGATAGAGGAACTGAATTTACTAACCATATTATTGAGAAGTTTTGTACAGATATTGGAATACTTCATGAGTATTCTGCGCCTAAAACATCTCAACAGAATGGAGTGGCTGAGCGACGAAACAGAACGCTTAGAGAAGCTGCTAGGATGATGTTAGTAGAGTCCAAGCTGCCTCAAAGGTTTTGGGCCGAAGCAATCAATATCGCTTGCTACACTCAGAATCGGTGTATGATCAACAAGCCACATGATAAGACTCCATATGAGTTGTGGAAGGGACATAAGCCAAACGTTTCATATTTTCATGTATTTGGTTCAAAATGTTTCATTCATAACAATGGATCCCACAATCTGAAGACATTTGATCCTAAAGCAGATGAGGGAATCTTTCTAGGCTATGCCAAAAATGGAAAGAGTTTTTGAATCCTAAATAAGATCAAATCGAAGGTTGAAGAATTCATTCATGTTGTGTTTGATGATGCTAACCATGAACCGAGTAAGGTCAAAGTTGATGATGTAGGAATTGAAGATCTTGCCCAATAAGCGTCACAAATCAATTTGGGTGATGATAGTGATGATGATGAGATATTTGTGCCAAATCCTAAGGTTACTCGTGAGGTTACTAATGATGATATTGTCAGAAACGCTGATGATCATGAAGAGAATGATCATCAAGAGCAAATTGGAACTGTGAATGATATAGCGACTGCGCAAGAGACAAATAAGGGTTAAGCGATTGATAATCAAGAGTCTCTCAACCCGTTCCAACCAAATCAAGAATGGCTTAGAGATCATCCAACAGAGCTAGTTATTGGAGATATTCGAGCACCTGTTAGAGCTAGAGCTGGTACAATCAATGAGGCCATGTTCACGAGTTTTGCTATCTCAAATGGAACCAAAGAAAGTGGATGAAGCGCTCAGTGATTCAAGTTGGGTAGAAGCGATACAAGAAGAGCTTAATCAATTTGAGAGAAGTAAGGTTTGGACGCTAGTACCAAGACCAACTCACCAAGATGGCATTGTTATAAGAAACAAAATAGACAAAGATGGCATTTTTATAAGAAACAAAGCCAGACTAGTCGCTCAGGGTTATTGCCAAGAAGAGAGTATTGATTTTGATGAGACATATGCCCCAGTAGCCCGTCTAGAAGCAATTCAGATGTTCCTAGCGTTTGCCACATTCAACAAGTTCACAGTGTATCAAATGGACGTGAAGAGTGTTTTCTTGAATGGTAAACTCCAAGAAGAAGTATACATGGAGGAACCCCTAGGACTCATCAACAACCATGACAAATGTATGGTCTACAAATTAGATAAGGCACTCTATGGCCTTAAACAAACACCAAGAGCATGGTATGCCACTCTCTCTATCTTCCTTATAGGTAAAGGCTTTTCAAAAGGCAACGTTGATACAACGTTATTTAAAATTACCCATAATGAAGATATTCTCTTAGTCCAAATTTATGTTGATGCTATTATACTCGGATCTACTAATAAGCGATTGTGTGAGAAATTTTCGAAAATTATGCAAGATCAATTTGAAATGAGCTTGATGGGTTAATTAACTTTCTTCTTAGGATTACACGTTAAACAACTCCCTAATGGCATATTTATAAACCAAGCTAAATATACAAGAGATATGATTAAGAAATTTGGTATGGAAAACGCATCATCTTCAAAAATTCCAATGAGCCAAACACTTAAGTTGGATAAAGATGAAAGTGGGAAGAAAATTGATATCACTAACTATAGAGGTATCATTGGATCACTTCTTTATCTTACTGCTAGTAGACCTGATATTATGTTTTTAGTATGCATGTGTGCATGTTTTCAAACCGATCCAAAGGAATCACACTTAATTGCCACCAAAAAGATCCTTAAATACCTAAAAGGCACACAAAATGTGGGCTTATGGTATCCAAGGGACTCTCCTTTTGAACTAATTAGTTATTCAGACGTAGATTTTGGAGGATGCAAAATAGATAGAAAAAGTACTAGTGGTACATGTCAATTTCTAGGTGATAGATTGGTTTCGTGGCAACCTAAGAAACAACAATCCATAGCGACTTCCACCGCTGAGGCAGAATATGTAGCCGCTGGAAGCTGTTGTGCACAAATTGACACGCTAAAAGCTAACGTGCTATAATAGCAAGTGCACTAGACGTATGTAGTAATAAGTGGACAAAAAGTCCGGGTTGTCGAACCACGGAAACTTGAATTTTAGTTTATGATTAATGAAAATGGACAAAAGTAGATTGCAATAAAACGAGTAAGCTAGTGACGAACCAAAAAGAAACGAACTATAGATTAAATCTCACGTATGATAAAATGACTAAGGCACATGCTACAACCGAATCTACTCGTCAATATAGATGAGCTACTCTTCGAATTATTAGACTCCTATTGCTTTGGTGGAAATTCCTCAGATAATTATTACCCGATGTCTCGGCACATAATAATCCTATGATTAATTGATGGTTCTCTAAATATGTCTATCCGAGAATCTAATCAATAACCACGCATTAACGTTCTAGAGTTTCCCCGGATAAATCCGGCTAACCGCACCCGGAAATCTTTACCTATTTCTAGGAGCAATTTCACATTAGTTTCGGATGATGTGTTGATTCATTTGAACCCTAACCTATCTTCTCTCGAATGACTAGATTAGGCAAGATAGCAAGCATATGGTGATCAAGCACATGATTGTATTAAAAGCTCAAAATCAACACACAAAGCAATATGAGAATTAATACGAAAATTCACTTCACATATATTGATTCATAAATTGGCTTTCACATGGCCTTAGTTCTACAATATTAGCCTCTCATCAAGGCTTTACGAAAATCTAATACAAACATATACATACTCATGGAAATAAACATGTAAATGCAAATAATTAAAACTCCCCCAATTGATTGATGATGGATCCTTGCTTTTGATCTTCAATCCTTAACTCCTCTCTCTTTGTTCCCCTCCAAAAGTGATGAAGAATGGTGATGAATGATGATGAGTGAAAAGTGATGGCCAAAATGCCTCTCTCTCTCTCCTCCTCCCCAATGTCATCGGTCAAGTGTGCTCCAAAATGCCTTAAGAAGACCACAACAAATCAGCTCCTTGTGTGTGTCTCCCCTAGTGTGTCCTCCACTACTCTTAAAGTGAGTAGTATAAAATTCCATAAAGTAGATCTACTAAGAAACATACTTATGACATCCCTCCCATACATGTGATGACCTCTTGGCTTTAAATGTTCCATTCCCCCATCAAATGATGATCTTTTGGCTGAAAAGAATCAAAATTCGGGTGTGGACACGCCTAGGCATGGCATTACGGCGCTTGGGCGCGGGATTCAGAATGCTGAAATTAAATGCAATGTATCCTGCGCAGCAATCGTATTTCATTCATAACTTTCTCCACGAAACTCCGATTTGGATGATTCAAGTCCTCATTTGAATCTAACACATAGTTCTACAACATTGTAGAAGGTAACTTCATCCAATTCGGCCTCTAAACATATGGAAATAGCGCTCAAACGTGGAAAGTGGTGTAGATACGGCGCCCGGGCGTGGGCAAGATGGTGCCTAGGCGTAGGGGTGCGTAGCAATTTGGCCTAAACTTGTTTTATACGTCATTTTTCATCCCGTTCTTTGATTGTATCCATTTAAGACCTGAAATCACTTAATGCACGAATTAAACGCACATGTGGCAAGAATCAAGCGATAAATGAACCTAAGACATAAACGCAAAGGGGCTTAAAAACACGTAAAAATGCCTCTTATCACAAATCCTTTGGATGAGGCAACAACTTAGAGATTATATATGGAATTATCTTAGGTCCTACCACAATCCATTATGATAACCAAAGAGCTTTAGCTATGACCAAAAACCCAGTCCTTCATTTTAGAACTAAACACATTGACATTCGCTACCATTTCTTGCGTGACCATGTTCAAAAGAAAGATATCTCCATGCATTTCATTGGTACTGACAAACAATTGGCAGATATCAACGGTTTCTCACTTTAAGAAGTGAACTAGGTATGATTGATTTAAACGCTTAATCATAAAGCATCATATCTTTCATAGGCATATAATTTAGGGGGAATCCACTTTACTATAAAGTATTAAGCGATTTCAAAATTGAAATGAGTTATCAATTTTAGGGGGAACTTTAGAATTGTACTTATTCCAATCAATAAGCGTCTATGATCAAAAATGATTTTCAAAATTCTGTGCATTGATCATTAGCGTTTATCTTTTATGCATGACAAAATCAATCTCTAATAAAATTAAATATAAATATCTTTTAAGGATCAAAAGCGATTGAATTTTATTAAAAGACTTCAGCGTTAAGAATATTTCCACTTTAACGCTAAGTAACTTTCTCTGAAAATCATGCATTGTTTTCAACACTAAAAGGTAGCAAGTTCAAAAGATAATATTTGACAATTGTCCATGCGCTCCTATCAAATCAAACTGACGGTTAATGATTCCTATCTCAAAATAGGCGGTTCAGTAACTGCACATGCCTGGGTACGTGTCAGTGTACCATTAGGCGTGTGCAACTCACACTGAACATTTTCAAAATCTCAAACATTTTTGAAACGTAACTGCAGACTCCAAATTTTATATTGCACAACAGTTCACCTAATTTACCGCGCCTTTTTACATCCATCTTTATGGTTAAACGACTCAGATTTAATGTTTTTATTCTTGAAATAATTACTTGATACGTGGCATTTATCTAAGCTATTGAGGAGTTACCTTTTCCCCTCTATTTAAGCCCTTCAAAATTTTTACAGAAAAACTTTATCACTTTCAAATTTCCTTTACTGTAAAAATTCTCTCAAGGCAAAAAGACTTTCTTCTAACTCTCTCAAAAAGCTTCAATCTTTCATCAATGGCGCCACCACAATCTTCGAAATCTACCGCCAAAAAATCTTCTAAATCCAAAAGTGAGAAGAAAGTAACAGTCAATGCCGGATTTATGGTAAACTGGGATTACCTTTTCAACAACCAAAACTTTCCTTTAAGAAGCATTCTTCCTCTCGTTGAAGAATCTGGTCTGAAAACCATGTTGACTTCCTATTCCTCGATTCACGTAAAAAAGCTCTTTTCTTTTTTCAAAATGCTGTCATTTCTGACGACGACAACTCTATTTCCTGCGTGTTTCCCTTTGCCAAAGAAACTTTCATTCTTACTCCTCCACTGCTGTCCACTTTACTGGAACTGCCTACTCATGGTGAAGAATTTGAAGATATGACCCTTAGAGACACTACCAAGGTCTGGGAACTGATCAAGAAGGAGAACATTGACGCAGCGTACGCATCAAATTCAAGAAGAATGAAACGAAGGGCGAATACGTCATTCTGGCTGATATCTGCGCAAAGATGATCGAGTGCAGAAAAGGAAGTTTTGATAAGGTTTCCAATATACAGTACAAGATGATTATCGCCATTTTGACGAAGCTGAAGGTCAATTGGGCCAGATGCATTTTTAATCGCTTTAAGGCAGCGATTAAACAATCGATTAATCGCAAGCCATACGGGATTATGTTAAGTCTTCTTTTAAGCGCTAGCGGGTTTTATTAATATAGTAGGTATAAAGGTTCCATCGCTTAAGTTTTACGAAAAGAAAATGATTGGTGAACTGCTAAACCCTAAGTGTCGAGGTGGTGGAGCGGTTCCCGTGGAGGAACGTGAGCGACTCCTTGTTGAAGGAAATGCTCGTAGTGATGATAAGGAGCAAGTGACATCGTCTTCATCATCATCATTAGAAGAAGAGAAAGTGGTGGTTAAGCGACAGAAAAGAAAGATCATCTTGAAAATCGCTGAGCCATCCAAGCCAGCCAAGCAACAGAAGAAGCAACAGACCAGGAAAAAGCAGAAGTCTCCCTCTCTTTCTCCTAAATCTCCTTCTCCCCCTCCCGCATTTGTCATCTCTCCGGAAGAAGAAGCAGAAGAGAAAAAAGTACAGCTAGTCCGCAAGCGCACTCAATGGTCCACTCCAAGAGGATCAACAAGTGCTCCAGCCGAGCCAGCGCTTGAAGAACCAGCGAGTGTTCCTTCCCCTACTCTTTCTCAAACTATTCCTAAATCAATTCCAGAGCCTGAAGCTGCTACTCCTTTTGAGAAGCTTGCTTATTTTCAAGGTAAGTAATTGTGATAAACAATGTATTTTATCCTTTCCTTGTTAGGTTCACTTTTCTAATGTTAGGATAAAAATCTTTCAGCCGAAAGTGAAGCGGTTATTCAAGATGTCCTTAATACTTTTGAGACTTGAAAATACCCATTCGTGCTGATCCCCTCACTTGTTTCCTCAATTTAGATCCTGATAAAGAAGTTTTGGAGCCTTCGGATATGGAACCTTCCACTTCCAAAGATCAAGCGACTGAAATAGTCAAAGAGATTCCTCAGGGTAAGCGTTTTACTATTTTTATCGTCTATCTCTACTTAGTAGAAATCTTTTGTTTCTCAAACGCTTGCATGTATCAGCTCAAAATGCACCAGATGCTAATGCACCTGCGCATCCTGAGGTCAATATAGAATTGGATGTAGAAATGACAACAATTGTGGATATCGCTAAAGAAATCACTCAAGTCCTTCTTGACGTTCAAATATCACCAGCTCGTGAAGTGACTGTTCATGCTGAGCGATTGACAGAATTGGCCTCTGCTATCCCAACTGAAGCGATTGCCATTGTTCCTACTCCAACCGGACCTCCTCCCCGTGTCATCAAGGAGGATGATATGTTTTTCATCCAACTATGAGGAATCCTCCTCGTCAGGTTTTTGTTCAGCGTATCTTTCCAGATCTGAACGAGGATGCATCTACAAGCAAGAGAGATGCCAAGCCTTATCCAAGCGAAGCCCTTATGATGTTGAATGATGATCGTGCTGAATTTGCAGAATTTTATCGAGACAGAAGAGCGGTTATTGAAAATGCTCAAGCGCTGGATATCACTTTCAACCATAACTTTGGTTTTAGTGACTTCCGGAAATACAATTTTCATCCCATTCTCTTTTGTGAACAGAATATTCAAGTGGCCAAGATTTTGTCGCTTATTAGGCCAGTGGATCAAGAGGCTGCTCAAGTGCTCATGCCATTTATTTTGGACTTTTATAACTCTTATATTTCTGGTATCAATCTGCTAGAAGATGTTTATTTTGCACTAAGTATTGAAGAGCATGAAGACGCTATGTTCTTCATTCCGCAGACGAACATTATCAGTCCAAGGCATGTGATGGAAGCGATTGGCCCACTCTGGGTCATTGCTGTTGAGAAATCATCTCCTTCAGTGGAGATTGTTGATATAGAAGTGGAACAAACTCCTACTGAGCAAGTCGCTCCTATTCAAGATGTTGATATGCAAATAGAAGTTGCCCCTAGCGCTCCAGTTGTAGAGGTTCCAACTGTTGCTCAAGTTGCAGAGATTGATGTTCCAAATCAATCTGTTGAGCAAGCGATTCAAGAAGTACAGGAAGAGATTACTGAAGAACCAGAAGAGCCTTTTATCAGAGATAAATCTAAGGGTAAGGCTGCAGTCTCACGCTCATATGGACTTCTTCCATCTCCTGAGCGTCCTACCTCTTCGGACTCAGATTCAGACAGCGATCCTGAAGCTAAGGAGTTCAGGCAAGCGATAATGAACTCTCTGGTTGATATTTAGGGTTCATGCTCTCGATTCGCTGAATTTTCTCAAGAAATCATTCAGGCTGTGGAAAGACAGCGAGTCACTGACATAAGGGATCAAGCGACTCAGAGTACAAATGAAGTTCTTGATAAGATGGTGCCCCTAATTACTAGGTTGTCTGCAGAGTTCAATAGCTCCTTTGCTTAGAATGCATCTGCTGATATTGAACGACATAATTCTTCCAATTTAGTTAATCAGAGTATCGCTGAGCAGGTTGCTCTTTTAATTGATGAATTCAAGCTTCTTCGCCGTGATATCACTGATCTCAACGCCAAACTTGATGATGTCAAGAAGGGGGAATAGGGAAAAGGTCAGTTGTCCAAGAGCGCTCAAATCCTTGAAGACAAACGCTGGAATAAGCTTCAACAAACTATTTCATCCATCCAGCAGGCCGTCCTTAGAAAGCGTAAGCCACGCTTTTATAAAGGCTTCCCCATCCCAGACTTCTCAGTTGAACTCTTAGAAGAGTTGGGTATTCCGCCATTTGCTGCTTTCATTCTGACACGACAAAATCCTAGCAAGAGAACTAGGTTGCGTAAGTAGTAAAGTGGATGTTTAAGTCCGGGGTTATCGTATCAGCAGGGACAACTATAAGCTAAGTACCAAGACTACTATAATACTCAATTCTAAGTCAGATCGGTCGATAAAGGTTGATATAAACTAATTACTTAAGTTAAATACTAAAACAGTTTATAACCAAATAAGTGGAAGAAACAATAGAAGAGAAGCAATTAAGACACATGGTTCAACCATTTATACATTTTGATTGTGATTAAGGTTTTATTGGATTATTAGATGGATTTAGCTAAGGCGAAATTCCCTAACATACGTACTACCCAATCTCTTGGCATAGCAACCTTACCCTTGTTAATGATTTTCTATATATCTCTATATGAAAACCTAGCTTAACAAAGGTGCATTGGAGGTCTAGGAATTCCCCACGTTAAATGGAAAGCCGCCTAAAGAAACCGAGTCTATCTCTAGTCGGTTTAACTATAGGGTATTCAATGTTTATATCTTCCCTAGGTTATTATCTCTCGATCTCTAACCTAGGCATTTTATCGAACACTTGGTGATCAAACAAGTGAAGCATTGAGATAAACTATTGAATACATAACTAAAACCAACATTAATCCAATAAACACCAAAACAACAATAATCAAAATAACATAAACGGCCTAGACGTGGCCTTAATCATATATGTTTAGCTCATGTTCATGTCACAAGTGCAAATATTAATCATACAAGTCATAGGAGGTTTGAACAATTTCAAGAAATAAATACGTAAAAATTCCCTAATTCTTGTAGAGATGTGGATTCCTCGTTGAATTCTTCGTCTTCTCATGAATCTGGGCCTTCAAGGAGACGTTTTGACCTTCAGTCTTCTCTCCCAGGCTCCCTCTCCCTCTCTTTTGGTGTGGTTGCTGCTATATGAGGCAAGTTGGGGTAAAAAATGACTAAAAGGGGTATTTATAGAGCAATTCGTTGCCTCGAACGCCGCGGCGTTCACTTTCTACTTCAGAACGCCGCGACGTTCATCCCCTGTTGCTCCGGCCAGTTTTGGTAAAGTATTCATGAATTCTAATTCAATAAGGTTGTACTTACGAATGCGTGCATAGATTGAAACAAAATGAATGGAGAAATCACAATAAAAGCACAAACGAATCAAAAGCAAAAATGTACGCCACCCCCAAACTTAAATTAAACATTGTCCTCAATGTTCATGAAATAAATGCTAGGTAAGAGGGATAAGAAATACAACCTTGAAATGGAGAGAAACAGAGGGAGCACGGTGGTGGGCTAGTACCCCGGGATCAAAACCTGAAGAAGAGAAATCTCTAGAAAACCATATTAATAATAAGATGGGAAAGAAAGCAAGATACAGACAAAAAGGAAAAAGGGAAAGCGATAAAGAAGCTTGAGTTGCCTCCCAAGAAGCGCTTGTTTAAAGTCATTAGCTTGACTCTTCTTTTCTTTTTGTTTTTTTCACCCAATACCAGAGGCACCCTTAGTGAACATTTGATCAAGGCCTTGTTTAAACTTCACAGTCTTGTTATCCTTTGTAGCCATTTTTCTCAAGGACTCGTCTATAGGTAAAACTTGGTAAACATGATGAATGGTAGAAAAGTTTTTCATTTCATTAGACAAATCAAATTTTACCTCTTCTTCTCCAACCTTGAAAGTTAACTTACCATGCTTAACATCAATAATTGCTCCAGCTGTGGCTAAGAAAGGTCGTCCCAAAATAATGGGGACCTCAGCATCGTTGGCTATGTCTAGTACTATGAAATCGACTGGAATGATAAGATTCTTCACCTTGACTAAAATGTTCTCTAAGATGCCTATAGGGTGCTTTTCCGAGTGGTCCGCCAATTGCAAGGAGATTGTAGTGGGTTTTAAGTTTGTGAATCCGAGCTCCCTACGCACAGATAAGGGCATGAGTAAAACACTAGCACCTAAATCACATAAAGATTTTGAAAAATTCAAATGACCAATAGTGAAAGGTATAGAGAAACTCCCTAGATCTCTTAGTTTTGGTGGAAGCATGTTTTGTAGAATTGTTGAACATTCCACCATAGTAGGCATCGTATCATGCTCTTCCACTTTTCTTTTGTTGGAGAGGATCTCTTTAAGAAATTTAGCATAGTTTGGCATTTGTGACAAAACATCAACAAGAGGAATGTCAATACGCAATTGTTAAAAAATATCAAGAAACTTAGCAAATTGCTTATCTAACTTCCCTTTTTGTAATGCAAGCGGAAAAGGGGGCCTTGGTTTGGGTACGGAGGGTTCGGGTGAAGATTTTCCAGAAATAGGGGAGAACGCCGCGGGATTGGAGGGTTGACCGCCGCGGTGTTCCACTCCAGTGGGTCCAACGCCGTGGTGTTCCTTGGGGAACGCTGCGGCATTCTTTCCGGAGTTAGGCGCTGCCTCGTTTTCATCCGAACGCTGTGGTGTTTCATCAATTTTACCTCTCGATTTCAGATAGATGAGGTTCTTTCCACTTTGAAGAGTTACTGCATGAACTTGTTCCCTTGGATTTTTCTCGGTGTAACTTGGTAAAGTGCCTTGAGTTCTTCCCGAAAGCATGTTAGCAATTTGCCCAATTTGAGTCTCTAAGTTCTTTAGTGCGATTTCTTGATTCTTTAAGCTCGCTTCTTGTCTCTTGGACGTCATTTCGTAAGATTAAAACTTTTGTTCCGTGTCCGACACGAACCTGTGCAACTCATCTTCTAAATTATTCTTTTTCTCGGGTTGTTGTGGTTGTTGAAAACCTCCTTGCCTTTGACATGGAGATTGTTGGAAACCTCGTTGGTTTTGCTAAAAATCGGGTGGTGGTGGTCTCGCCATATTCGTATTTTGGTTCCACGAGAAATTTGTATGATTCCTCCATCTCGGATTGAAAGAGTTCGAGTAGGGATTGTTTTGTTGATGACTTGAATTTTCCATGAAGTTAGCACTTTCAACCGAGTTCGGTGCCACACATAAATTTCCTTGTAGGCATTCAAAGTTCGTGCGGTGACCTCTGCAATTCTCACAAGCAGCTTGGACTTGATTCATCGTACCTTGCATGAGTCCTAAAGCATCTAACCTTTTGTTTAGGGCCTCCAATTGAACAGAAACAGCGGAGATATTCTCAACTTTTTCACCTCCTTCCCTACATATTTGATCTTTGTCTTCAACATAAGAAATCTACCTTTGCCTCTTATATTTCCATTGGTATACCAAGTGTGTAATTTGGACCTGGGTAGAGAAATCTATTTGATAAACTCTAGCACTGCACAGACAATTTGTATCTTTATGCATGATTTACCTTCAATCCTTGTTCTTTTCCTCCAAATGTTATGTTATTCTATAAAATACGAGAAAACAAGGGTCAAAGCATCATATGTGATCAAATTATCAAGGAAACAATCAATATCAAGTCGATAAATGGGGGAAAACTAGTGTAAAAATAACATATATCACATTCGCAAGTATGTGCCTAGGAATAGAGCTCCACTCACTGGAACTTTTGAAATATTTGAAGATCTTTTGTGTGAACTGGGAGTTGATCCAACCATTTGGCACAAGTGTCTGAGTTGTTTTGAAGAATTGGCTTAACGAATGAGAGTACAATATGCCAATGAGATGCATAGGCGAATGACAGACGCTAACAACATTTTATGGAATTTTGCTAAAGAAATGTTCAAACAAGAGCAAAAAGATGCTAGCAAGCCCCATCCTTCTTCAGGAACACAGCAAAAGCGCTAAAGCTTCCTTGCATTTTATTTAATCGCTTTAAAGTTCCTTTATTGATGTTTCTGTCTTTATTTTCCTTTAACTCATTGTACTTACATGAACTATATGTAATGAATGAGTCTTGGTTGAAACATCTTGTTTCTCGCTATAATGTACTAACTTATAGCTAACTCTCTAACTGTTTAAACGCTAACTTTACAATCTTTGTCAGTCTGTATCTAGCTCTTGGACTATAAAAGAGTTAAGGTCTTGACATCATCAAAAAGGGGGAAATTGTTAGGAATTTCATGTTAGAAGTTTTGATGATGACAAGATAGGTTTTATGTTAGACCCCAAAGATTATGTAAGTTTATTTTCTTTTAGAATATGTTTAAGCGTTTAACAAGTTATCGAGTTGTAATTTTTAGAATAGGCTTGTATTTCTTATCTTTGTAGATTTTAGACCAAGTATTAGATGCTAAGTCGCTGATAGAATTCTAGGTGAGTCTGTTAGAGATGAAGTTGAAGATCACCGTTTGAAGTCAAGCGAAGATGAAGATTTTGTCTTAAGCGACTACCAATCGCTAAGGACTGTTTCAGGATTTATGAATCAAGCGCTCAAAGCACTCAAGCAATCAGATTCACCTAAAATAAATTCCGAAGTCACTAAGGACTTAAATGCAACCATTTAACGGGCATTTATTTCTAACGAGAAATAAATTCAAATGCATTAAATGCTTGATAAGAGCATTAAATGTTATAAGGACAGATTGTATACGGAACAAGCCGCCTATTGGCTAAGGCTGTCAGAACTTCAGAGTTCAAACCTGCCCCATCCAATCAGTGCAGCAGGTTTTTCAGGAACGTCAGAGAAAAGGTATGACTCACTCGTTCGTGAGAGACATGCGCGTACATGTGTCCAACAGACAAATTCCAAGAAATTGCCTATAAAGGATGTAATCTAGTGAATTCCTTTCGAGTGTTAAAGGAGGAGAAGGATGCAACTGGGATTACATCACCCAGTGAACCTTTAAATTCTTGTGTCATTTACTATTTTATTGCTTTGCTTTACTATTCATATCATATCATTGAAAGGCTTTAAAAACTTTTAAGCAACTATTTGACTAAAATGAACGCTAAGCTTTAAAATCATTTCCGCTGTGCTAACACTGACTAAGCGATCTAAGCATTACCCTAATTTGGTAATAGCTAAAATCACTAAGTCTAAGTTATCTTTCTTGTAGCGCCTGAACTAGCGCTTAGCTTTCCAAGCATTCAAATCTTTAAAAGTGATACAAAATTTTTGAAGTCGAAAAAGACTTCAGGGTCTATACCAACCCCCCTTCTAGACCCTTTCGTATGCCACTTGGGACCATCATCAACTACGAGACCTAAAGGAGAGAAAGAGAGAGTCCAAGCAAAGTGATTTGAGTTGAAGAAAATGTAGAGAAAAAAATCCGCACAGCATCCTTGGCACAGTGGTACAAAAACCGTGCACAACTTTTGCACCACTGTGCAGACACGAACTTTGAATATTTTTCTTGGACTCGATTTTTAGTCTTTTAATTGGGCGTTTTGGGTGGATTAGAAACCCTTTATAAGATATAGAAGAGAGAAAAATTGCAGAGATATCACAAGAGGGAAAGAAAATAATAGTGGAGAGAAAAGAGTATTGGACAGGAAGAAAAGGAGTTTTATTGAAGATAGGACAGAGAAATCTTGGTTTCTCACCAATCAAAAGGGTTTCTTCTTAGATGTTCTTGCTTCTTCTTCTTATCTAAGTTGTATTCTTGAATTCTCCTTTGTTGAACCTGAAGTTTCTTGAATTAATGTAATTTATTTCATCTTCTTCTTCAAATATGTTTGACTAATTTATTTTCTAGGGTTTAAGATGTAATCTTGTCTATGTGTATGGATTGTTGATATTAATTGGATTTATTCCCGCTTGTTTAATCTATCATTGAGTGTTTAATGCTTGTAATTGCTTACCAATTACATGATTTAAGTTAATTTAAGAAGTACCGAGAGATGAATTGATTATCGGTTCAGATATGATAGACATGTTAAAATTGCTTAATAGGGATATTAGTAATTTTGCATGAGGCTAATTAACAATTTTTTATAGAAATTAATAGATTCATCAAGATTAGTTCTTGATCATGGGAGTGACGAGAATTAATTTAGTTGTGTACTCATGAATATCTTAGAAGTGATGGGAATTAATTTAGTTGGGTACTCATGAAGGTCTCGGGAGAGTATTTCTTGTAATTAAGGAAAATTGGGTCTTTAATTTAGGCAAGAATGATAATCCATTAAAAGTCAATAATTTATTAAAATACCTTGATGAAATCTTAATCCCCAGAATTTTAGTTAATGATTTACCATTTTTGGTGGTCCTACGTGGCATTCGAAATGGGCTAGAAGGGGAGGGGGTGGAGGGGGTTTGAATAGACCGTGAAGTCTTTTTCAACTTCAAAAATTTCGTATCAATTTTAAGATTTTGAACGATTGGTAAGCAAAGCGCTAGGTCAGACGCTAAAGATAAGATAACTTAGACTTAGTGATTTCGGCAGTTACCAAAGTAGGGTAATGCTTCAACCGTTTAATCAGGGTTAGCACATCGGAATTGATTTTAAGCTTAGCGTTCTTTTAGTCAAATAGTCGCTTAACCATTTTTAAAGCCTTTTTTAGATATGATGTGAGTAAAGTAAAGCAATAAAACAGTAAATAACACAAGATATGTAAGGTTCACTGGGTGATGTAATCAACTATGTCCTTCTTCTCCTTTACGCTTGGAGGAAATCCACTAAGTTGATAATCGAAGGATCACACAGAGGCTCCTACAAAATAGAGGATGAGGAAGATGATCTTAAGCTCCTAGATCGCATAGACTTTAGCTCCAATAAAGATCTTCTTCAACAAGCTTCTCTCACACAGAAATGCTGTTTGTAGATCAACAACTTTCTCACTCAGATGAAAGAGGTTGAAGGTTTTTGTTACAGGTTTGTTTGATTTTAGGAAGTTCAAACAACTTGAAATATCTCAATAAGAGTGTAGGGTCCATCTATGAAGATGTTTCAGATATCGGTGACTGTCTTTGGAATGTATATGAAAAGCTTGGAGGATTTTTGGCTATGGAGTTTATAAGCTTTTTTTAAGAATATTTTCAGCAAAATTTTAACCTTTTCTTGTGCATGTACATGTGTATTTTTTTAGGGTTTGCTGAAGGGTACTATTTATAGAGATTTCTTGGGATTTGTCCATTGGGCACATGCAGGCACGTGTCTCACACACAGCGCGTAAATAGTCCCTTTTTCTGACATTCCTGAATTTCAGCTGTTACCGATTGGACATAAGCAGACTTTGAACTCTGAATTCTGACAGTTTAGTCAAAAGATGGCTTGTCCACAAGTCATAATGCTCTATCACATTTAATGCACTTATCAGGCATTTAATGCGTTTTGAATTTATTTCCCGTTGGAAATAAATGTCCGTTGATGATTGCATTTAAGTCCTTCACGACTTGAGAATTTATTTCAGATGAATCTGATCCTTGATCGCTTGAGTGATTTGAGCGCCTAATTCAATATTCCTGAAACAGTCATGTAGCGTTTGACATACGTTTGAGACAAATCTTCATCTTCACTTGACTTCAGACGCTGATCTTCAACTTCATCTCTGACAGACTCACCTAGAATTCTATCAGCGACTTGATATCTAATACTTAGTCTAAAATCTATAAAGATAAAAATGACAAGCCTAACAAATAACAAATACTTTCAAACGCTTATACAAATGTTCTATGAAAGCATAAACTTACATTGTTTTGGGGTTTAACATAAAATCCTATTCTTGTCATCATCAAAACATCTAACATGAAATTTCCTAACAGTTTTAATTAACTTTGCTTAATTAATTTTATTTATTTATGCTTTTAATAGTTAAAAATCGTATCTCTTATAAGTTAGGCTTACTTTGGTACTTGACTTCCTTCCTTGTGGAGACGATCGTAGTTACTACTATATTATTTCTTCAATTCAGTGTTGTTGTGAACGGTTAACAATGATTAATTTAATAATCCTATTATTTAATCTCCAATAAATAATTGATATTCCCAATTAGGAAAGTACTAGACTTTCCTAATTTCCTCATTT
The DNA here is from genome assembly GCA_019426215.1 of Buddleja alternifolia. Classification (NCBI taxonomy): domain Eukaryota; kingdom Viridiplantae; phylum Streptophyta; class Magnoliopsida; order Lamiales; family Scrophulariaceae; genus Buddleja; species Buddleja alternifolia. The sequence continues at coordinate 24,033,429 of CM033393.1, read as the reverse complement.
CCTCCAAAAATTGATTAACCACATTCTTAAAGTGGAAAACCTACCTCGAGTTATGTGTGTGACCCCTTAGCCATTTTTATGTGCTCGTAGTAAGTACACTTTCCAAAAGAGCTAGTGAACTTTCCTAAAATAGAATGTACTAGATTAAATCACTCTTGACTTAATCAGGCTTTGAATTAATCACCATATAAATTTAAGACACTTACAAATCATGGTTACTTTCTAGCAACGGCTACGAAGACCTCGACACAAATGATAAGTAAAGATACATCTTGTCATAATTACAATTCTCGTGTAAGTAAGATCCCTCTATCTAATCTCCCGATTGAATCTAGGGTAAAAGTTTAGTCGAAACCCTAATAATTCAATAGCTATGTTTTCCATTTTGAGTGACATCAACTTTGATCATTTAAATGAGTAAACACTCCACCTCTTTAGATAACTTGCTTTCACCAGAAACTCATAAGTTGATGTACTATGTAAACATAGGAGATCGACTGATTTACTAAATCAGAGATGGGTCACATCTTGGTCTCTCATGCACCTTCGTGCATGATAGACCATACTGAAAATACTGTTGGTTGGGTAATTCCCGGGTGGCTAAAAACAAGAAAAATTAAAAATTAAATACAACCACTCGAAACAGGAATTAGTTGGCTTAGTTAAACGTTTACGATAATGTTAAGGAATATACCAACATCAATATTCTTCAATTGTTTTGGTAGGATCTTTTTCAACTCAATCAGCTCTATGTCACCACCTCGTTGTTCAGCTGCACGTCTTCGTGCAAATCTCGTATCTCCCGATGTAAAAGCGCCCCATACATTGCGCCTCTAAGTGTATCCACACCTCCTTAGAGTTTACAGTTATTTTATATATGATGCTAGCCTATGAAACAACTTGAAGGAGGGTTTCATCACCCATAAGTCCAACTCATTAATTAATCCAAATAATTGAAATCCCATTTTAATCATTTAAGCCCAATTCCATATTTATATATTTTTTAATTTGAGCCTAGCCCATCTTAAATAAAATACTTGGACTTTTCAAAGTCTATTAATTAATTAATTCTACTAAATTAATTAAATAGTCAAATTAATTAAAACCCATCAATTAATTTATATTCCAAATTAATAAAGCACTAGACTTTCCTAATTACCTCAATTTTCATAAATTGATTAATCACATGGTTAAGCGGCTCTCCAGAGTTAAGTGTGTGACCCCTTAGGTGTTACGATTATGCCCTCAGATGCCATAGATGTTAGAATGATAGGGCTTTCTTCTAATGAATTTATTTCTTATTTATAATAAAAGGCATTGTTTAGTTTCCACTTAAATCTTATCTGCATTTATAAGTAGTGTAAAACATTTTGTCCATGTTTTCAATGCAATCTCTCTACTTCGTATGGGATAGGAAGATTGGCACTAGAGAGATTGATCTTGATTACTTAAACTCGTTCACAAGTAATATGAAGTCTTTAATGGACAAATAAAGACTTGGAACACTTGTACAATCTGAGCTTTGACATGGGAGTGTCAGTCGAACACCATGTGATGGTGGGAGTTTAAGACTGTTGGCATATCAGTGGAATTGATATGCTCGAACACAACTTGCATCGGTTCTGTCACATGGATTTTCACTCTGTGACTGTCAATGACAAAACTGATTATGCGTAATAGGTATAAGTGAACCTTTGACCTGAAGTATCAGGCTGAAGATACACTTGTGATGTCAAGTCTGTCACTAGAGTAGTTAGACCTAATTCACCTGTTGGTGGAGTCGACCTCGAAATGCGGCTTGATGGGCAAGTGGTAGTCTTAGCTAATAACTAATATGGGATTTGTTCTCTCACAAGTGAATGAGAAAGTATCCTATGTGATTATAGATAATAGAGATCAAAGTCTTTGGCCAAAGCAAAAGAGATGATTGTGCGAGGCATTGAATCGAGCTCAATGGTCTCGTATTATTATAATTCATACATATGGTTAAGTCCAGTGAGTTTGACATAACCATGACTCTCACTTGACTGAGACACGTGAACAAAAGGTTTATACTTATATGGTATTTACGTTTGGAAGGTTGTGGAATGATCCAATCATTCGATTTCGTTCGGGCTACAAAGTGGGCCACGTGATTGGCTAGGTGTTACCCACTTCCTTTGGATTCCTCTCATTTCCAAACGAAATGAACCTCAAGAGTCGCGCTAAAGGATTGATAAAGAAAAATAAAAGGGATTTTTCTATTTTATTCTAGGAGATTTAATTTATGGGATCAATTAGATATGATTAATTAATTGCTCATTAAATGAGATAATTAATTATAAAGATAAGATTAATTATTAATTAATTTCTCAAAAAAATTAATTAATTAATTAATTTGTCTAATTAATTTAGTTATTTAATTAGTTAATTTATTTATTGGATATAATAAATTACTAATTAAATAGATAATTAGTTAGAACAAAAGACGAGCTGGGACATGTAAGGGGCGTCCATTTGGATACCTCCTAGGACTGAGTTGGGCGTCCTCTTGGATGCCCAACATGGGCTCTAATCTTTTGTCTTGGTCAATAAGTCAAGTGATATTAAAAGGACTTTTGACCTAGATGGAATTAAAAGAATTTACACAACTTTCCTAGAAAGAAAAAAGAAAAACTCCTTCCTCTCTCTCACATAGCTAGCCGTCGGTCAAGGTGAAGAAAAAGGGGATTTTTCATCAAATCAATCCGCGTGATTATTTAGAGGCAACGTACTTTCTTTGTTTGGATCAAAAATTCAAGAAAGGTTCAAGGAAATCGTGAAGAGTGGGTTGCACGGGTTTGAAGAATTGGAGCCTTCAAGTGTTCGAGTTTTTGAAGGAGGATCGAGTTCTCCAACCACTTCGATTCAATGGGTAAGTTTTATTCGTTTTAGCGTTTATGTGATTCAATATGCAAATCGAGAAAAACACTATAGGACTTTAAAACCTTCTCTGCTCAGTTTTTTGCGTAACTCAACAGTGGTATCAGGGGCAATCTTTGATCTGTATATTTGATCTATGTCATGTGATTTATGATATGCCTATTACGTGTTTTTGAAGCATGCGTTTATGCGTTATTAAATCTGTGTTTTTCATGATTTATGCCTAGAATTTGATTTTTCCTGTTCATAATAAATCAGGATAAAAGAAAAATCTAAGAACGAGGAAAAATGGGGCCTGAAGACCCCGAGCAAATAGCTCACAGCGCTGTGCGCACGCATAGGTGCTGTGCGCCATACGACGCTTGGCGCCATGTGGCGCTCGGCGCCATGTGGCTAGGCCATACGGCCTGATTGGGCCGTGTGCCACTGAAACGGGTCATGGACCCGAGTCTGCAAATTGGGCCGTGAACTGGGTCAAATTTAGTATTCAAGTTTTGGCTAAATTTAATCTGGGTGGGTCAAAAGGATGATGACCCGGAATAAATCAAATTAAGCCCAATTGTAGAATTACTTAATTTTGACTTATTAATTAGTTTGTGCTTAATTTAATTAATTCCAAATGGGCCAATAGGTTGGTGATTTGGATTTAAATTAAAATTAGCCCAATAGAAATAAATAACACGTGTATGTTTTTCTATTTAATTAATTTTGGGCCCAAATAAATTAAATCCGAGTGGGCCAAAAGGATGGTGAGACGAGTTTGATGAAATCGAGCCCAACAAGATTAAATGGAATAAAAATATTTAATTAGAATAATTAATTATTTTTCTTGGAGATTAATAATTATTTTATGGACTAAATATTATTATTTTTCCTCAACTTGGAAATTACTTAGATATTTGAATAAGGAATGTAAATTATTTTCCTTGGATGATTAACAATTAATTCTTTAATCAAATAAAAGTTTTCCAATTAATGATGGCTTTATATCAAGATAAAATAAAATTCTATATTTTATGTATTCATTTTAGTAGGCTAATATTATTTTAATTAAAGGTAGATATACTTAATATATAATTTTGTATATCTAAATCATCTAGTAGGACTAGATTGATTTTAATTGAAATAAAGAATATATATAAATTAGAAATTTTATGAAGGACTTTTTAGTTGGATTAAAATTTTAATCAATCAACCTAAATGTTTTAATATTGTGAGCATGTACTAAATGTTGTGAGCATGTCTTATGTGATGGAGACAATGTTAGGAATCCTTTTGAGCGAAAAACGTAGCTGAAGAATTGAGGATTTCTAGAGACGAATCACTTTTACATGGGCTTATTGATTTTAAAGGTTTTACAAAAATAAACGAAATTTAGTACCTTTTCGATTTTGTTTTCTTGAATTCGCGTAATAGCAACTCTCTAAGAATTCCTGTCTCCAAAGATTCACGGGAAACGAGCCTTCAAAAGATCCCCAAAAATCTCTCCTTGTGGTGGTGGTGGACGAATAGAGAGAGAGAGAGAGAGTAGGGTAGGAGTTTCCTTCTTTTTGTGTTATGCAATTAGGGTAAGGTTTCTTGTTACACAGTTCGAGATCTATTTAACTCTTCTGACTTATGCAACAAGTAGGAGAACTCCTTGGTACTCCTAGTGGCCGCCCCTTAGGGCTCCATGGACGGTGAAAGTGGGCTTTATTTGGCCCGGTCAACTTAGTCCACCTTTTAATATATATTTAATTTAAATCCTATTTAAATCCAAAATATATATTATTAATTAATTCCATTTAATTAATTCTTTATTTAAATAATTTAATTTGATCTAATTAAATTAAATATTTAATTTATTGATTTACCATTAAATCAATCCGTCCAATCAATTTTATCTTTCTAAAAGATTAATACAAAAAGACATCCTATTCGTTTCTTATAGTGCGACTCTTTAGGTTCATCTCAATTTGCAATGGGAGGAATTACTAGAGGATGTGAGTGTCACCTAGCCAGTCCCGTGGGCTCATACCTTAACCCAATTGAGTACTAAATGAATGAATCATTTACGAACCTCTAGACCATAAATACCGTATGTGTATAAGCCATTCACCGACGTATCCCGATCAAGTGAGAGTCATGGTATATATCAATCTCACTAAACTTGATACTATGCATTAAATCATAGCATAATGAAATTACCAAGCTACCCTCCATGTCTTACATGAGTTAGTTTCATTGCTTTGGCCAAAGATTTATAACTTCATTTTCCTATGATCACACATGATACTTTCTCATTTACTATCGAGACAGTGAATCCCATCCTGGCGATCACTTCACAAGTGCTACTTGACTCATTGAGATCACACTTCAAGGTCAGCCCCACCTAAGGGAGATTTGTGCCTAACTACTCTAGTAACAGATTCAACAGTACAAGTACATTGATCATGACCCCTTAGGTCTAAGGCTCACGCATACTATTATGATCAGTAATCCAATCATTGACAGTCACTGAGTAAATACCCATGTGATTGGATTATTGCGAGCCGTGTTCGAATAAACCAATTCCATTGGTATATCTATGACACGTGTTCTCATTATCCAATAGTATTTGACTGGCACTCTTTGTCAGACCAAGTGTCGTACGAGTCGAATCTTAATGCCCAATTAAGATTCCTTGACTTGCGAACCCTCTTAGGTGATCAAGTGTTAGACTCTTCCCGTGCCACTTCTTTATTCCATAAAGGGTGAAGAGTCAACCTAGATACATATGGACTATTTGTTCAATACTTATTAATGCCATGGAGTTTATATGAACACAAGAATAAAGGCCTTTATTAAAGATTAGTTCGTACAACATAATTGGATACCCTATACAATCTATTTGTCCTGATTGGCATCTAGGGCATATACCTAACAATCTTTCACTTGCACTTAATGCCAATTGCTATGGTATCTTATACCCATCTTCTCAAGATGTCGTTCTAGCACCGCCTACGCCAATGGCTTACTGAGTAGGTCAGCCACGTTGTCCGCTGAGGCTATTTTCTGCATGGCAATGTCGCCTCTTCCTTCGATTTTTGGAATTATGTGATATCTCTTCTCTATGTGTTTGGATTTGTTGTGAAACCTTGGTTCCCTAGCTTGCAGTATGGCTTCATTGTTGTCACACCAAAGTGGCAACGACAGCTCCACACTAGGAACAACTTGAAGTTCTGTCATGAACTTCTTAATCTAAACAGCTTCTTTGGCTGCCTCTGGGGCTGCCACATATTCAACTTAAGTAGTGGAATCAGCAGTTGTACTTTGCTTGGAACTTTTCCAAGACACTACTCCACTCGTTCAGAGTGAATATGAACCTAGAAATGGTCTTTTGGTCATCGATGTTAGATTGAAAATCAGAATTGGTATAACCATCCACTTTCATTTCTCCACTGCCATATATGAGAATCATATCTTTGGTTCTTCTCAAGTACTTCAAGATATATTTCAAGGCAATCCAATGTTCTTTGCCCGAGTTTGTTTGAAACCTACTCACCATGCTCACAGCATAGGTAAGATCTGGTCTCCTGCATAACATTTCGTACATGAGACTTCCCACTGCTGAGGCATAGGGAATTGTACTCATCTCTTTTCGATCTTCCTCACTTTGAGGACTCATCTTTTTAGAGAGATGAATTCCATATCTCATGGGCAAAAGACCCTTTTTAGAGTTCTCCATCCCAAATCTCTTTAGGACCTTCTCTAAGTAGAGGGCTTGGGAGAGTCCTTTCATCTTATTCGATCTATCCCTGTAGGTGCGAATTCCTAGGATGTAGGTGGCTTTTCCCAAGTCTTTCATGGAGAATGTGCTTGAAAGCCATGTCTTGACTAAAGTTAGCAGACCTACATCATTCCATATAAGTAGAATATCATCTACATATAGCACTAGGCATGAGATTTTGCTCCCACTGACCTTTTTGTAGACACAGGTTCATCCTCGTTTTTGATAAAGCCATAGCTTCGTACTTCTTCATCAAAATGAAGGTTCCAACTACGAGAGGCCTGCTTGAGCCCATAAATGGACCTATTCAATTTGCAGACCTTATGAGAATCTGCACTTGATATGAAACCCTTGGGCTATTCCATATAGATTTCCTCCTTGAGGAATCCATTTAAGAATGTGGTCTTCACATCCATTTTCCAGATCTCATAATCCAAGTATGCAGCTATGGAAAGTAGAATTTTAATGAATTTGATCATAGCTACAGGTGAAAAGATTTCCTCATAGTCAATGCCCTCTTTTTGACTAGATCCTTTCGCCACTAGCCTGGCCTTATAGGTGTCTACCTTGCCATCCAGACCAATCTTTCTCTTATAGATCCATTTACATCCAATGGGTACAATACCTTTGGGTCGATCTGTCAAATTCCAGACTTGGTTCGTATACATCGAATCCATTTCTACTTTCATAGCTTCATGGTACTTTGCAGAATCCATGTCCATCAGTGCTTGGTTATAGCTAGAAGGATCATCTCCATGGTTTCCGTCCGCTACTGCGTACAAATTATGCTCTCCTTGTAGTAGATAACCATATCTCTCAGGTGGTTGAGATACTCTAGCAGACCTTCGCACTGACGGCTGTGTCATTTCTGGTTTGGGTTGGGTCTCTTGAACAGTATCTTCCAAGGAGATTCATTTTGTTCTTCTAGAACAATTCTCCTACCAGCTCCACCTTCTCGAATGAATTCTTCTTCGAGAAAGATTGGCTGTAAGGTTACAATGATCCTTTGATCATTATAAAGGTAGAATAGGTATCCCATGGAATCCTCAGGATAACCAACGAATCATCCTTTCAAGGACCTAGCCTACAATTTCTCTACCTTGGTCTTTTTCACATAAGCTGGGCCATCCCATATGTTTATGTGTTTCAGATTAGGATTCCTTCCATGCCATATCTGATACGGTGTTTTAGGAACAGATTTGGAGGGACATTTGTTCAGAATATGAGCAGCTATGAGCAGCGCATGCCCCCACAATGAAATGGGCAAATCCGTGTAGCTGAGCATGGATCGAACCATATACAACAGTGTTTGGTTCGTTCGTTCTGCTACGCCATTTAATTGTAGAGTGGCTGGAGGAGTAAGCTGTAACAATATGCTATGTTCTCGTAAGAACTGATCAAAATCGGCACTCATAGATTCGCCACCACAGTCAGACCAAAGTGCCTCGATATGATGCCGATTTGGTTTTCGACTAAAGTCTTGAATTCAATGAATTTCTCAAGTGATTTAGACTTGTACTTCATAAAATACACATAGCCATACCTAGAATGGTCATCGGTAAATGTTATGAAAGACTGAAAACAACCGGGGGCCACATTTCCAAAAAGACCGCACACATCAGTATGAATCAATCCTAAAACTTTAGAGGCTCTTTCAAAATTCCCTGTGAAGGGGGACTTGGTCATCTTGCTTTGAATACAAGACTCAAAAGTGGGATAGGGATCCGATCCCAATGAGTCTATAACTCCATCCTTTTCTAACTCAAGTAGTCTATGTTCCCCGACATGACCTAATCTTAAGTGCCACAGTTGTCTTAAGTTTGTACATGCAGATTGTGCTTTCTTGTTACAGAATTAACATTGCAATTATTTTGGACATTAACATAGTATAAACCATTTATCAAAGACGCACTGCCAATGGATTCATTTCTAAAATAAATCTCACAAGAATTGTTTGCAAAGGAAAATAACTAACCTTTCCTGACTAAAACAAGAATAGAAATAATGTTCTTAAGCCCATTGGGCAAAATAAGGCAATCGTCTAACAATACTAAATGTCCAGATAATAATCTAACAGAAGTGGTTCCAATGTGTGTGGCTGCTACACTATGACCACTGCTAACATTGATCATCATTTCTCCATGCTTCAGTGTCTTACTTTTTTCCAACTCCTGATTCAAAATGCATATGTGAGCACTAGCCCCAGAGTTTAGAATCCAGGAAGTAGAAAAAATAGTCATAGAACAATTTGTTTCTAAAACATTAAGATCTATACCTAAAGCAATCTCTGCTTTCAACTTGGGACAGTCACGTTTCCAGTGTCCCATCTCACGGCAATGAAGACATATGTCTGTCTTCTTTGGATCTCTTCCCTTGAACCCTTTCCCTGTGTCACTTAATACCTTTGACACTTTCAGTTGCTTTTTGCCTTTGCCTTTCCTTTTTCTAAAGGGCTTGGATGCCCCAGTGGTAACGGCTAAAGCAACTTCCTTCCCCTTGGGCTTCATCTGTCCCTGAGCAATTGAGAGCTTGTTCATTAGCGCAGCTAATGTGCACTCAATGTCATTCATGTTGAAGTTCACAATAAATTGTGAAAAGGTTTTGGTGAGTGACTGAAGAATGAGATCTGTCTAAAGATGGAAATCCATGGTGAAGTCGAGAGCTTCCAATCTCTCGATCATGGAAATTATTTTTAAGACGTGGGTTCTACATCTTCACTTTCTCCCATTCTCGCTCCAAAGAGCTCTCTCGATATGTCATATCGAGCAGTCCTACTGTGATCTCCATACAGCTTCTTGAGATGTAGCAATATTGACTTTGCATCATTCATGTTCTCATGGGATTGCTGCACATCATTGCTCATGGAGCCGAGCATGTAACCTTTAACACAGGTATCATCCTTGATCCATGTGTTACAGTTATCCTGCGCGTCCTCATCGTCATCATCCCCAAGGACAGGAGGACGGTTGGCCTCGAGTACATAGCTCAGTGACTCTAAGCTAAGGACAATCTTTACGTTTCTGAGCCAGTCAGCAAAGTTTGGTCCAGCGAGGACATTCTTTTCAAACATAACAGATAGTGGGTTATTAACCATATTGAGAGAGATATATATGACTGCAGAAAATAAACCAAGATTTCATTAGATGATTATGTTGTACCCAAGTAAAATTAGGACTGTAATTTGACTTGACTCCCACTACATTTTCGAACCATTGCACTCCCACTGCAATGAACGAAAATCTCGTTGGACAAATTTCACAGAGTGTGATTGAGTTCTTCAAAATTTTCAAATGAGTTGCAATCTGTAACGATATATGGCTCATTGGAATCTTTGAAGTGGCGTTCCACGCCAATCAGACCAACTGATAGTTCAATCTCACTTTTGGCTCATGGATCACTTAACCTCAGCCTGTAACGAAATATTGGTGGTGATCCATCTAAGTACTTTCCCATCAACTCCTATCGATCTAACAGTTGAATCTCATCTTGCAAATTGTAATGGTGTATGGGATGAGATTTGCTACGACCGGTGGCATCAAATGCACTTAGAGAGATTTGAATTGTGAATTAGTGCATAACCCCCATTAGTCGGGACGATGCCATACACAACTCATAATTCTATCTCTCAAAGTATCCTTTTCTTACTTAGTATCTTTAATTCAGGAAAATTTGTTAATTTTATAAGGTCTCGCTTTGCACATTAATTTATTGTGCATATGTGGAATAAATCAAATTGAGCAAATAATAGAAAAAACTAGTTATTCCATGGACATTCTAGATTGATCTAAGCTAATAGACCAATCAGGGGGATAGGGGCCTCTATCAAATCTAATCTTGATAAGCTCCGGGCTCCAAGCTCTAGAAAGGTTCTACTTCTAATTACATATTTTAGAAGCACCCTATACATTAGTCTAACGAAAATAAAATACAAACTGGGGGGGGGGTGGGGTACTAACCGGCCCATTACAACCTAGATAATACAAAGCAGTAAAAACCTTAAGTCCATGGGATGCATCCACCACAACATACATCAAAGCATGTAAATAAACTATTTAAAATTATGTTGGCATTAATTTAAAATCGAAAAATAATTCATAATTAATGAAATCTAATTTAATTACGAAAGGAAGAATTTAATTTCTATTTTAAAAAGAATAAATCCAATTTATTATTTAAGAAATAAGTCTAACTTATTCTTAATTATTTTGAAAAACCCAAACTCAACCAAAAATAAATCCAATTTATTTAATCTTCTTGAATCATAAACTAATTTCCAATTAATTTATGACACGATGATTAAATCTAATTTAATTATAAAAGTCAAATCCAATTTAACTTATTAAATCTAATTTAATTTTAGAAAAACAAAATTTACTTGGGAAAAGGGGGGAATTGACAAATCCTGATCAAATTTGTCTATTGGGTCAAACCCAATAATTATTAATATATATATATATATATAAATATATTAATTATTTAAATATATATATATATAATTATTCGCTGGGCCAGGCCCAGCTTCCCAAACAAACACACCCTAACGCACTGGGCTTAGTCTAGCACCGTGTGTGCGGGTGCTGGGCGGGGCGGCGTATGTTTCAGCGCCGCCACCCCTTTTTCCTTTTTTTTTTGTTTTTCAAAATCCCGTACAGTAGCGGCGTTGCTGCACGTTTAAAATGTGCAGCGGCGCTGCCTCTGTTGGCGTCGCCGGCGGTGCTGCGGTGGCGCTACGACACTTTTCGGGCGACAATTTTGAGGCGATAAAGATTTTCAAAAATTCAGATTTAATATCAAATATTAAACATGCAAAAATCAAAATTTTAAGTTCTAAATTAGCCAGCATAATTTCAAACGTAAAAAATCATCAAACGCGTTAAAGTCGGTTTTAATACCACTGTTAGAAACCCTTTTGAGTGAAAAGCACAGTAGAAGAATTGAGGATTCCTAGAGTCGAATCACTTTAACGTGGGTTTGATGATTTTCAAGGTTTTACAAAAATAAACGAAATTGAGTACCTTTTCGATTTTGTTTTCTTGAATTCACGTAAAAGAACTTTTCTAAGAATGCCTGTCTCCAAAGTTAGCTCATCATCAATAGCTCAAGAAGATCACTTCATATATATTGACTCATAAATTTGGCCTTCACATGGCCTTAGTTCTACAAAATTAGCTCATCATCAATAGCTCAAGAAGATCTAGAACAATCATATACATAATTATGAACATAAACATGTAATGAAAGCAAGTAAAACTCCCTAAGGCTTGGTTGATGATGAATCCTAGCTTGAAACTTCAATCTCTAGCTTAATCCCCCTTCTTCTCCCTCCAAGATTGATGAATTTTCAGCTCAAAATCCCAGAAAAATGCCTTCCTTCCCCAGATTTTTGAACCCTTCTTCATTGCTGAAATCTGGCTTTTATACACTTGAAAAACGGTTACGGAGGCACCTAGGCGCGACCTACATGGAGTATCTTTCTTGGGGGATAAGTCCGGTGGCGCCCAGGCGTGGCGACAACGGCACTCGGGCGTGGACAAAACGGCGCCTAGGCATGGGCAACAGGATGCTGAACTTGCTGCTTCTTGCTCAGCGCCCGGGCGTGGTGAACAGGCTTGAAATTGTGTCGTGCATCGTTTTTCACCCTTTTCTTCGTGTGTTCTCGTTTATCACTTGAAATCACTTAACACCCTAATTAAACGCAAATGTGGCATGATTTAGGCAATAAATAAATCCAAAACATCAAATCACAAGCTTAAAAACACATAAGAACGCCTCTTATCAGGCCGCCCCTTAGGGATCCATGGACGGTCAAGGTGAGCATTAGTTGGCCCGGTCAACTTAGAATAATTCTTTACTTAATTATATTAATTTAGTGAATTACCATTAAATCAATCCATCCAATCAATTTTATCTTTCTAAAAGATTAACACAAAAGACATCCTGTTCATTTTTTATAGCGCGACTCTTTAGGTTCGTCTCACCTAGCCAGTCCCGTGGACTTACATCGTAATCCAATTGAGTATGAAATGAACGAATCATTTATGAACCTCTAGATCATAAATACCGTATGTGTATAAGCCATTCGCTGACGTATCCCAATCAAGTGAGAGTCATTGTATATTTCAAACTCACTAAACTTGATATTGTGAATTAAATCATAGCATAATGAAATTACCAAACTACCCTCCATGTATTACATGAGTTAGTTTCATTGCTTTGGCCAAAAACTTATAATTTCATTTGCCTATGATTGCACATGATACTTTCTCGTTTACTATCGAGACAGTGAATCCCATCTGGTGATCACTTCACAAGTGCTACTTGACTTAATGAGATCGCACTTCGAGGTCGGCCCCACCTAAGGGTGATTTGGGCCGAACTACTCTACTAACAGATTCAACAGTACAAGTACATTGATCATGACCTCTTAGGTCTAAGGATCACACATACTATTATGATCAGTAATCCAATCATTGACAGTCACTGAGTAAATACCCATTTGATCGGATTACTGCGAGCCCTGTTCGAATAAACCAATTCCATTAGTATATCTATGACACGTGTTCTCACTATCCCAGAGTGTTCGACTGACACTCTTTGTCAGAGCAAGTGTCATATAAGTCGAATCTTAATGCGCAATTAAGATTCCTTGACTTGCGAACCCTCTTAAGTCATCAGGTGTCAGACTCTTCCCGTGCCACTTCTTTATTCCATAAAGGGTGAAGAGTCAACCTAGATACACATGGACTATTTGTTCAATACTTATTAATGCAATGAAGTTTTTTATAAACACAAGCATAAACGCCTTTATTAAAGATAAGTTCGTACAACATAATTGGATACCCTATACAATCTATTTGTCCTCATTGGAATCTAGGGCATATACCTTACAGACACCGATCAAGGATTTAGATTTTATTCAATTTACCTTTCTTTTTATGGGTTGTAAAGCCGATATTGAGGCTGTTTGTTGCTTTCTTAGAAATAATGTATAGGTTGTTTTCAAAGCATTTTAATAGAATAGTTCAAGATTGGTGGAGACGAGAAGCCCATGAAGATCTGATAGGTTTTCGTTTTTACCTTCTTTTTTTTTGTGATGGCCCGTTGGTTTAGGCCCTCTAGTAAAAGTCCATGATCGAGTGTAATGGTTTTGTTTATTTAATTCCATTAATACATATATTGATAGGCATGTTTATTAGTAGTATAAATTATGCATGTTAGATATATGATAATTGCGCTATATAAATTGATTAATGTGCAAAGTGAGACCAAACTTTAGACAATCTAAATTCTCCCAAATAAATAATACTGAGTTAGTAAAGGATGTGGGACATCCTCGTCCTCCACTAAACTTATTAAAATTAAAATTACTACAAATGTGTAATGCTTCCCAGTTATGGGGGTTATACATTTGGAAATAATTTTAAATTTTGTTAAGTGCATAAAATTCTTTAGTCGAAGCATATTTCACCCCAGAAACTGGTTAGGTTTGTTGGGAATCCTGGTATCATGCACAGCGGAAATTGAAAATCATATTCAGATTCCCAAAGCTAGTTTTGTTCGTTGATTTTAATTAAAAAGATGAATACAAAAAACTTACCTTTTTGTGTATTCAATCAATCCTCGCGAATCTTCAAATCTTCGTTCAACAGTCCACGTGTGCCGTCTCTAGATTATCACATGTCGAAATTGACTCCAGAAATATCCATCTCTTTTCCCTGGGGCGGCTAGATGAGAGAGAGTGGAAGATAATTTATTTTCTCTGTATTGTATTTTCTGGTGGAGGAACTGAGTTATTAATTCTCATGTCTCTAGAGCTTGTGTTGGAGGATTTAACTTAAGCCCACCAAACACACGCCTATTAAGGCCCAATTGAACTTCTATTGGGCTATGTTGACTTAGTTAGCTTAGCCCAATTAATTTAACCCTCTAATATTTAATCCAATCAAATATACAGATTAAATTAATATTCTAATTAATTAATTAACTAAATAATTAATTAACATCATAGTTGACATAGTCAACATAATTAATTTAATACCATGTTTAATCCAATTAAACAACTAATTAAATTAATTCGTCCTTCCAAAGGACAAATTACCAAAACGTCCTCCAAATACAGCAATCGATTTTTCCATCTATTTCTATAGCGGGACACTCTAGGTTCATCTTGATTTGCAATGGGAGGATGCTAAAGGATATGGGTGACACTTGGCGAGCACCGTGGCCCCACATCGTAGCCCAACCGACTACGAAATGACTATGTCATTATAAACCTCTAGATTATGAATACTGAATGAGTATAAGCCCTTTACTGACGTATCCCGATCGAGTGAGAGTCATGGAATATGTCAAACTCATAGGATTCGAAGCTATGCTCAAGTATCATAGTAATATGAGATTACCGAACTACCCTCAGTGTCCAACATGGGTTAGTTCATGAGCTCTGGCCAAAGACTTTAATCTCATTTACCTGTGATCGCATAGGATACTTCTCGTTTACTTTTGAGACTGATAAGAGGCATTTTTACGTGTTTTTAAGCCCCTTTGCGTTTATGTCTTAGGTTCATTTATCGCTTGATTCTTGCCACATGTGCGTTTAATTCGTGCATTAAGTGATTTCAGGTCTTAAATGGATACAATCAAAGAACGGGATGAAAAATGACGTATAAAACAAGTTTAGGCCAAATTGCTACGCACCCCTATGCCCAAGCGCCATCTTGCCCACGCCCGGGCGCCGTATCTACACCACTTTTCACGTTCGAGCGCTATTTCCGTATGTTTAGAGGCCGAAGTGGATGAAGTTCCCTTCTACAATGTTGTAGAACTTTGTGTTAGCTTCAAATGAGGACTTGAATCATCCAAATCGGAGTTTCGTGGAGAAAGTTATGAATGAAATACGATTGCTGCGCAGGATACATTGCATTTAATTTCAGCATTCTGAATCCCGCGCCCAAGCGCCGTAATGCCACACCTAGGCGTGTCCACACCCGAATTTTGATTCTTTTCAGCCAAAAGATCATCATTTGATGGGGGAATGGAACATTTAAAGCCAAGAGGTCATCACATGTATGGGAGGGATGTCATAAGTATGTTTCCTTGTAGATCTACTTTATGGAATTTTATACTACTCACTTTAAGAGTAGTGGAGGACACACTAGGGGAGACACACACTAAGAGCTGATTTGTGGTGGTCTTCTTAAGGATTTTTTGAGCACACTTGACCGATACATCTTGGAGGAGGGGAGAGAGGGAGGCATTTTGGCCATCACTTTTCACTCATCATCATTGATCACCATTCTTCATCACTTTTGGAGGGGAACAAAGAGAGAGGAGTTAAGGATTGAAGATCAAAAGCAAGGATCCATCATCAATCAATTGAGGGAGTCTTAATTATTTGCATTTACATGTTTATTTCCATGAGTATGTATATGTTTGTATTAGATTTTCTTAAAGCCTTGATGAGAGGCTAATATTGTAGAACTAAGGCCATGTGAAAGCCAATTTATGAATCAATATATGTGAAGTGAATTTTCGTATTAATTCTCATATTGCTTTGTGTGTTGATTTTGAGCTTTTATTACAATCATGTGCTTGATCACCATATGCTTGCTATCTTGCCTAGTCTAGTCATTCGAGAGAAGATAGGTTAGGGTTCAAATGAATCAACACATCATCCGAAACTAATGTGAAATTGCTCCTAGAAATAGGTAAAGATTTCCGGGTGCGGTTAGCCGGATTTATCCGGGGAAACTCTAGAACGTTAATGCGTGGTTATTGATTAGATTCTCGGATAGACATATTTAGAGAACCATCAATTAATCATAGGATTATTATGTGCCGAGACATCGGGTAATAATTATCTAAGGAATTTCCACCAAAGCAATAGGAGTCTAATAATTCGAAGAGTAGCTCATCTATATTGACGAGTAGATTCGGTTGTAGCATGTGCCTTAGTCATCTTATCATACGTGAGATTTAATCTATAGTTCGTTTCTTTTTGGTTCGTCACTAGCTTACTCGTTTTATTGCAATCTACTTTTGTCCATTTTCATTAATCATAAACTAAAATTCAAGTTTCCGTGGTTCGACAACCCGGACTTTTTGTCCACTTATTACTACATACGTCTAGTGCACTTGCTATCATAGCACGTTAGCTTTTAGCGTGTCAAGTTTTTGGCGCCGTTGCCGGGGACTTGTTTATTTTAGTTTTTGATTTTCGTTTACATTTTTTATAATTCTTAGTTT
This sequence comes from Buddleja alternifolia, assembly GCA_019426215.1. NCBI lineage: Eukaryota > Viridiplantae > Streptophyta > Magnoliopsida > Lamiales > Scrophulariaceae > Buddleja > Buddleja alternifolia. The sequence continues at coordinate 24,016,535 of CM033393.1, read as the reverse complement.
TCGTTTATTTCCTGATTTTCTTTTATTTTCGTGATTAGTCTAATTTTGTTCTTGTATTTAATTATTAGGTTCTTGAGGTGCATGACCCGCTCCTCAAACAAGCCTCTATACGAGTTGGAGCCCGAAATTGAACGAGTTCTTCGGACTAGTAGGCGAGCAAGAGAAATGGCCAATAATCTCAACCAAAACCCAAATGGAAATTTCCCGGACATGAACTCACCGGAAACTAGGGAGTGGTTACAAGGTGTTCTACAAGCCATGCAAGCGGTACCTCCTCCACAACTCCCGTCGGTTCGGGGTAGCTTACCACCTAGGGTCCATACCATTCCGGGGCCCGTAGTCGTGCCTAATTTCTTCACACCAAACTACCACATTCCGGCTCACATTTTTAATATGGTGCAAGGAGATCCTTTTTATGGAGAACCGCACGAATCACTACACGCTCATTTGGAAACCATAGATGAGGCTCTTGTGACCATTCAATATCACCCACGAGATCTTGATGCGATTCGTCTAAGAGTCTTCCATTTCTCATTGAAGGATAGGGCGACAACATGGTACAAATCCTTACCTCCACAATCTATTACAACATGGAGTGAGTTGGTCAATGCCTTTTTAAATAAATTCTTTCCACCCTCAAAAATCAATGAGCTACGGAGTAATATAAAAGGGTTTAGGCAAAGGAGCAATGAATCTTTAGCCGAGGCTTGGGCTAGATATAAGGGCATGCTCCGTAAATGTCCCAATCATAATTTTGGGTTGAATGAACAAGTACTCCATTTCTATGATGGGGTTAGGTCACGTATTCGGCATAGACTCAACGCGGGTGCGGGAGGAGATCTCCTTGGGTTAGACTGTCAAAGTGTATGGGACAAAGTCGAACAGTTGGCCCGAGAAGACGAGCTTTACCCCGACGATGAAGAGGCCTCATCCTCTAAAAAGGTTGCTTGTATTGAGGAAGTAGTAGAGGAAGTAGTAGTCTTGGAACCGGAGGTTGGCAATGTTAATTATGTGGGGAATCAAAATCAACCTCGGGTGAACTTTCATATACCCGAGAATTTTCCAAAAAGGCCCAACCCCGCACAGAACGCACAACCGGGGATCTATCAACCGGGGATCTATGAAGCTCCACGGCCACCCTTCAATAACCCACCCCCGAGGCAAGGCAATTTCAATGGACAAGGTCAAGGTCAAGTGCAAATGCGACCTCCCACAATCGATGAGAAACTAGATGCTCACATGAAAAAGTCCGATACATCTTTCAACGAACTTCGGGGTATGATAAAGGATATGTGTATGGAGATGAAGGATTTGCGAACACAAGTAGGGCAACTTTCTAATGCGGTTAACGGTAGAGCCCCGGGGACTCTCCCAAGCGACACGGAAAAGAACCCGAAAGCCCAATGTAATGCCATAGCCTTGAGAAGTGGCAAACAATTGGAGAATGACACTGCCAGTACATCCGCGCCCGAGCGCCCCGACATGCACGCCCAGGCGCCTGATCTACCCTGTTCTGGACAAAATTCTCTGTTTCTCGCGCCCGAGCGCCCAGAAATGCACGCCCAGGCGCCAACAGATCCGCGCCTAGGCGCCGATATACGCGCCCAGGCGCCGCCTACTGTTTCAGTGGATTTTCATCCATCTAATCCAACGCTTTCTCCCCCTATCGAAGTTCGTCTCCCCTTCCCAAATGCTCACAAAAAGAAGAAAAAGGAGATGGATCCGAGCTTTCTTCGAATTTTGGCAATCCTTCGGGAAGTGAGAATTAATATTCCGTTTATTGACGCCATTCTCCAAATGTCGAATTATGTGAAGTTCTTCAAGGACATACTCTCCAACAAGCAGAAGTGGGAAGAGAATGAGACGGTGTGCCTCACGGAAGAATGCTCCGCCGTATTGCTCAATAAATTGCCAACTAAGCTCCAAGATCCCGGGAGTCTCACAATCCCGTGCACGATTGGATCCCTATCATTCAAGAAGGTGTTATGTGACTCGGGGGCCAGCATCAATCTTCTTCCATACTCACTATTTAAAAAGCTAGGCCTTGGAAATCCCAAGCCGACCTCAATGAGCCTTCAACTAGCCGACCGATCGATCAAGAGGCCCAAGGGGATAATCGAAGACGTTATTGTCCAAGTCGACAAGTTTTATTTTCCCGTTGATTTCGTAGTACTCGACATGGAAGAAGATGTGGAGGTACCATTAATCCTAGGGAGACCATTTCTAGCCACGGGTAAGGCGGTAATTGACATTGCTAATGGTAAGCTTACCTTGAATGTGGGCGATGACAAAGTTACCTTTGATGTTTACAAAGTCCTTAAACATCCTATTGATCATGACTCGTGTTATCGAATTGATACATTTGACCATTTGATTGTTGAGTATTTACAGGACAATACAATTGAAAATTCTCTCGAACAGAATCTTATGAAATCCATGCAAGTGGACTCGGAGAAAGATGATCTAGTGGAAAGGGTTCTAAGCTTGGAGTACAAATCTTCCTCTCATTCGGGAGGATTCATCAAAGTTGATAGATCATTGTCAGGATCACCTCGCCCATCTATTGAAGAACCCCCCTCTCTCGAACTCAAACCCCTCCCCTCCCACCTTAAATATGTGTACTTGAACGACGACGAAACACTCCCATTGATCATTTCCTCACCTTTTGATTTCAATTCTTCTTGTATGCAGGCCTTTCTTGATTTGAAGGAACGCTTAGTTTCCGCCCCTATCATGTCATCCCCCGATTGGAGCTTACCATTCGAATTGATGTGTGATGCGAGTGACACCGCGGTTGGAGCGGTCCTTGGCCAAAGGAAGGAAAAGGTATTTCGAACCATTTACTATGCTAGTAAAACTCTTAACGATGCACAATTGAATTATGCCACCACGGAAAAAGAATTACTCGCCATAGTCTTTGTATTCGATAAATTCCACTCTTACCTCGTGCTAAACAAAGTGATAGTTTACACCGATCATTCGGCTTTAAAATATTTGCTTGCCAAGAAAGATGCTAAACCAAGACTTCTTAGGTGGATTTTGTTACTCCAAGAATTTGATTTAGAGATAAAAGACAAGAAAGGCACCGAAAATGTAGTAGCCGACCACCTCTCACGATTAGAGCTAGTGAATGATCCGTTAGATGAGATACCAATTCGTGAGGAATTCCCGGATGAACACCTCCTTGCTATTTCTGACAAAATTTCACCTTGGTATGCTAACTTTGCCAATTACATTGTTACGGGCCGTCTTCCCCCGGATATCACTTTTCATCAAAAGAAGAAATTTCTATTTGATGTAAAGCAATATCTTTGGGACGAACCCTTTTTATTCAAAGTTTGTGCAGATGGCTTAATTCGACGTTGCATACCCGAAACGGACGTGCATGCTATCCTATCTCATTGTCATGATATGGTGGTAGGTGGCCATTTTGGGCCTTCCAAAACGGTAGCTAAGATCCTCCAATCAGGTTTCTTCTGGCCTACTCTTGTTAAAGATGCACATCATTATGTCAAATCTTGTGATCGCTGTCAACGAATGGGGAACATCTCTAAACATCATGAAACGCCCTTAAATAGCATGTTAGAGTGTGAGTTGTTTGATGTATGGGGTGTGGGTTTCATGGGCCCTTTCCCCAGTTCTTGTTCAAATAAATATATCCTTGTTGCGGTAGACTATGTCTCCAAATGGGTGGAAGCCGTGGCCTTGTCTACTAATGATGCTCGGGTTGTCACTCGTTTTCTGAAGAAGCATATTTTTACTCGATTTGGAACTCCCCGAGCCATCATTAGTGTCGGGGGCACCCACTTCTGCAACAGGCAATTTGAACTTTTATTGACCAAGTACGGGATGAAGCATAAAATTTCGACCCCATACCACCCACAAACTAGTGGCCAAGTGGAGGTCTCGAATAGGGAGATTAAGCGTATTTTAGAAAAAACTGTCAACGCATCAAGAAAGGATTGGTCCCTTAAATTGGATGATGCTCTTTGGGCTTATCGGACCGCCTATAAAACCCCAATTGGCATGTCTCCGTATCGTCTTGTTTTTGGCAAAACATGTCACTTGCCCGTTGAACTCGAGCATCGTGCTTATTGGGCCATTAAGTTTCTAAATTTTGACTCTCAAAGTGTAGGTACACAACGTTTGCTACAACTCAACGAGCTCGAAGAATGGCGTCATCTTGCCTATGAGAACGCGAAACTCTATAAGGAGCGGACCAAAATGTGGCATGACAAACATATTCTCCCCCGGGAATTCCACAAGGGAGAGCGGGTGTTGCTATACAACTCTCGACTCCGACTCTTCCCCGGGAAGCTTAAGTCTCGATGGTCGGGCCCATTTTTGATTTCCCAGGTCTATCCATCCGGCGCCGTCGAGCTTACAATAGATAAAGGACATACTTTCTTGGTCAACGCTCAACGTCTAAAACCTTACTTAGGGATGGATGGACCAAGAGACAAAGAGTCCTTCATCCTCGCGGACCCTTCGTGATTCTTCGCTTTCAGTCGAGCTAATGACTCTAAACTAGCGCTTCTTGGGAGGCAACCCATGTTTTCTTTGCGTTTCCTTTTCTTTTTCCCTTATTATCCCGTTTGTTGCTTTATTTTCTAGTCTTATATCTTTGTTAGTTTGTGTTTTAAGTGTTTTGTCTCTCCCCTTTTGAAACAGGAAATGAAAATCTTTACAAAATATTTCTGAATGGGGCGCCCAAGCGCCGAGACAACGGGCGCCTAGGCGCCCGGTTCTGAAAGGGGCGCCCAAGCGCCGAGACAACGGGCGCCCGGTTCTGAAAGGGGCGCCCAAGCGCCGAAACAACGCCCGCCTAGGCGCGGGCATTACCAGTCAAAATTCCAGGTACGCTGTGTCGCGCGCCTAGGCGCCCAAACACGCGCGCCTAGGCGCCCGTTTCTGATTTAAACATATTTGTGGGTCAAACGGTCAAAATTCTTCACAAACTCTTCACAACTCCTCTCCCAAGCGATTTCCGGCGACACTCTCACCTTTTCCGGCCATCTCCACCGTGTTTCACCGCCACTTTCCATCAACCTCACTCGCTGCAAAGTGGCCCCTCCTTCACATCCAACTCGGTGCGAAAATTTTGGGGAAAAAGGTGAGTTTTGGCTTTACCCTTCTTCCATTTCCGATTCATAGACGACGAGTAGGTGCCTTACATTATATTTTGAGGATTATTTGGGGCTTCGTCCGATTGTGGATTGAATTTTTTTTTTTTTGTTATTGCATTTGAGGACTTCTATTGAATTTGTGGATTGTAATAAAAAATTGGGGGTTGTTGTTGTTGAATTGGATGATCTATTGTTATCAATTCGTGGATTGTTATCAATTTGTGGGTTGTTATCAATTTGTGGGTTGAAATTGAATTTGTGGGTTGTTGTTGTTGAAATTGGATGCTATTTTGTTGATTAAATCTGTGGATTATTGCTTAAAGAATTGAGGAATCGGTTAAATCCGTGGATTGTTGCTAGATTGTGGGTTGCTCTCTGATTTTGGTGTGTTGTTGGGCGTTGACGATTGTTGTGTTGGGTTGGTTGCATTTGGGTTGATTTGAGTAGTTGAGAAGTTGATCATTGTTGTTGCAAATGACGAGAACTACCAACAGACCGTCCAAGGGTAAGAAAAAAGTGGGCGAGGGTTCCTCTAATGAGCCGGAGACTCACGATAATACCCGTTTTGAAAACTCCCAAGTCCAAATTATGTGTCAGAGTTTGAGCACCCCCCGCACCCTTATTAAGGGGCACTATTTCACCACCCGGGGACAGCCCTCTGTGCACGAATTGATACAGTTCCATCACTTACAGTTTTTCTGTCAAAAGCCCGAGGCCATTCGTCTTCCTTGGGTCCTGGAATTCTTCAGCTCCGGGGGTTATGATGAGATTGAGACACGAGGATGGCTGGGGACTACCCTTTTGGTACGGGGCAAACATGTCAATTATGAGTTGAGACAGATTAGGGAGAGCATAGGCACCCCCACCCCTCAGACATGCGAGTTCACCACTCTTTACAATGTAGGGCGCCTCCGAGTTTGCCTGTCGGATATTTTGCGGGTTATTGGCCGAGAGGGGTGGGAATGGGTACCCGGAGAAGCTCATGTCCCCCGTCGGGCTCTATTACCCGAGGCTGCTTTCTGGCTCGACTTCATCCGATTCAATTTAATACCGAGTACCAATCGATCAGAGGCAAACAAGGAACGGGCCACCCTCATCTATGCTATTATGTCCAAGAAAGCTGTGGACTTTGCCGGGGTAATCCACAAGTCTTTGACGGACCACTTTAGGAAGTTGAAGAATGAGTTAGGGCCGTTGATTAACAAAGAATTGGCTAAGCAAAAGGGCGAAGGTCCCACTCGGAAGATTCCCATCATTCTTCCGTCACTGATCACAGCTTTATGCAAGGCAGCTAAGGTTCCCACATTTCCTATGGAGCGTACTGAGCTTCCTGGTTCTTATCTCACCGTGGTAGATGACGACTCCCAGGCTCCTCCACCACCAGCTACTTCCAAGAGGCCTCGCCCGTCTTCATCCCGGTCTACTAGCTCCCCACAGTTTCCACCTATGGATGCCGCCGCCATTAGACAATTAAAGGATGAATTGAGGGATGAGTTGCGAGATGAGTTGAGGGTGGTCATGTCCGACACTTGTGCTTATTTCCGTCAGCTTCTTGTAGAGCATGATGCGTTTGTCGGTCGGGGGCCGTTTGATTATTCTACTCCTCCACCTTACCCGCACCCCCCGCCTCAGCAGCCCGCAGATTTGCACGAGTCAGGTGCTCTCGTTCCTGTAGGAGGTGATGAAGAGGCTCATAATGATGAGGGTAGCCCGTTGATTGATTTGGATGATGTTGGTCCCAAGTGGCATACGAAAGGGTCTAGAAGGGGGGGGGGGGTTGAATAGACCCTTTAAGTCTTTTTCGACTTAAAATTGATTTCGTATTAAACGTATTTGGACGCTTGAAATGATAGGCGCTTGAAGAGTGTGACGCTTCACCTTAGCGTTCACACAAGATATTTGAGACTTTGTGAAGCGTCTAATGAAGACTGTTTTATAAAGTTAACTTAGACTTCAGGAATTGAATACTTTGACCTTGTAGGTTAAGCGTTCAGTTCTTTTAATCAGGGTTAGCACAGCGGAATGATTTTGGAGTCTTCTCTTTGAAAGTTTTAGCGTCACAAGATGTTTCTTAGGTGCTTAGCTTTTGATTGTGTTTTACTTATGCAGTGATATGATAGATGAATGAAATGACTGAAAAGTAAATAACACAATATTTGTAAGGTTCGTTGGGTGGTGTAATCCCAACTACGTCCTTCTTCTCCTTTGCACTTGGAGGCAATCCACTAAGATGATTCTCAAAGAATCACACAGAATCTTCTACAAATTAGGGAGAGATGGATGTCGATGACTTGAGCTCCTTGATCACACAGATTTCTGCTTCAAATCACTTCAACCCTCTTGCTTCTTTCACCCAGAAATGATGCAAGTATCCAACTTCGACTTCACACAGATCGCGAGGCTTGGATGGGATTTTCTAAAAGGTTTGTTTGATTTTGATGAAGTTCAAACAACTTGGTAATATCTCAGTAGGAATCTGGTTTCTGCAAAAAGAATGTTTGAGATATTTGTTGACTGTCTCAGGAATATAAGAAAAGCAATTTGGATGTTTCTTGAAGTTTCGGGCTTTTCTGAGAATTTAAGGAATGAGATTTTAATGCAACAGCAATTTGGCTTTGATAAAATTGTTGCTTCTTATTTTGTTTGTTGTTGAAGTCCTATTTATAGGTATTCTTGGAGAAAGTGTCCGTTTGACACATGCACTGGCGCGTGTCTCTCACTTTCGCGAGTGAACAGCTTTTGTCCTTTTTCCTGAAAATCTGCTGCACGAAAGTTGGTGCTGCAGTCTGAGATAGTTGACAGTCCAATAGGGTGGCTTCTCCGTACGTCTGACATTGCTTATCATATTAAATGCTCTTATCAACATTTAATGCATTTGAAATTAATACCCGTTGGTATTTAATGCTTTGAGAATATTTGCATTAAACTCCTTCTGGACTTAGAAGTAAATTCAGGTGAGATCACTTCTGTCCCATAAGGTAACGCTTGATATAGCTGGCCAAAGTGGACGCTTGGAGACTGTATCTATCTTCTGAGATCAGGCGCTTGAGTCTTCGAACTTTACCACTGATAAACTCACTCAGAAATCATCAGACGCTCAGCCTAAGACTATTTTGCCTAACACTCTAAAGTAAGATAACAAAGCCTAATAAATCTATTACAAGTCTAACGCTTCAAAGCCTATACAAGTTTTCTACAAAAAATAAACTTACAACTTTTTGGGGTCTAACAAAAACTTAATTGTCATCATCAAAACTTCTAACATGAAATTCCTAACAGATGATCTCGGCGGAACGGATGAGGATTACATTGACCGTTTTGGCACCACCGATTAGGCTTATCTTGTTTTATTTCCATGCATGTTTCTTTTTGTTTTTGGATATCTTTTGTTGGGTTGTTGGATATTTTATGTTTTATGTTTGGATGCTTGATGTTTTCTTTCCATGCATGTTTCTCATTTTTTGTTTGTCTCGTTTTGTTTTATTCTATTCTATCCAATGTTTGATGCTCTATATGGCTAGCATTTGTTTACCTATGTAGTGATCGACACAGTGATTGCCATCCGTGGACTTGATTGCCTTACGTGGACTCGGGTTTGCTTTTCAGCTTCCCCATGGTGACGTGTACTTTGCCCTTCTCTTTTTCAAACATTGAGGACAATGTTCATGATAAGTGTGTGGGGGTATATGGTATACTAGATCCATTATAGTCATGTTGATTCATGTTTTACATATTTCGGTCCAAGTTTGGGGGGGTGCTGTACCTCTACATGTGAAATGTGTGCAATTTTAATTTTTTTTTTGATAGAATTTCAACCCTTCACTTGAGGCATTGAGTATGGTTAATTTGAATACATGGTATGTTTTCTCTATCAATTTGGTTTTTAATGGCTATACACATCGTTCCTTGCTTATGGGATCCTAACTAGACTAGATTAACCTTAAGATGATTCACATATGCACCTAAATCGAAGGTAGAGGAGTTGAGTGGGCAATCATTTTGAAACACTTAAAGGCTTGATCCCGAAAATATCAACTTAGAATTTTCACATGTGTTATGAGTTGAGAACGTTAACTTCGTGTGCTTAATAATAATAAAAAGAGGTTGAACATTGGTATGACTGAAAAAGTCAGGCTTAATAGATACTGGGGGTTATCAACTTAGAATTTTCACATGTGTTATGAGTTGAGAACGTTAACTTCGTGTGCTTAATAATAATAAAAAGAGGTTGAACATTGGTATGACTGAAAAAGTCAGGCTTAATAGATACTGGGGGCGAAGAGCACCATGCTTAGAATACTGTACTATTCTGCTAATTTGAGCTAAGCTCAAGCCAGTGCAAGTGTTAAGTGAATAAGGACCTAGTTTGATTTTGTGGCCTTTGACACTCGAGCGATTAAGCCCTTAGGAGTGTCTCCACATTTGATACCCTAAAGCCATCTGGTTTAGGAGTTATTGGCCTAAAGCTCGTTACACGGGTGTCATAGAAAGCCTAAGAGGATCAAACATTGCACATGGTCTAGCCTCTAATGTTTCGAGTTGAAAGTCCATAAGATAAATCCGAAAGTGGAATGAAGTGATGAATTTTTAAGTGGCTATGAAGTTGTATTCAATTCTCGTACCATGTGAATAATCAAAAGTTGATAAATATGGGGTTAATGTTTGAAAAGTGGTAAGAATGCCACTTGACTATAATACTTGAGATTTATTACACTACACCCTTAGGATGATCTTTTCAATGTTAAGGCGTAACATGAGCAAATGTGTGATGTGTATATATTTGTAATTTGAGCTTAAACAGATGAATTCATACCATTGTGTGCTACTAATCATTGTAATTTACGTTGAGTGATCGGGGTTGAAAATCTTTCGATTTTGTGGGTATATCGTCTGCAAACCCTCACGAGACTATAACTCGTCCTTTGAGGTAACTCAAAGGTTCAAAGGCTTGTTGCATTCGCTAAATGCAACCGTTTACTCCACGACAGTGAGTTAGGTAGTTTTCTTTTTGTTTCTCTCTTTGATTGATGATGTTTCCTTATCTTAAAACTCTTATTGCTCGAGGACGATCAATTGATAAGTGTGGGGGTGTTGATAAGAGGCATTTTTACGTGTTTTTAAGCCCCTTTGCGTTTATGTCTTAGGTTCATTTATCGCTTGATTCTTGCCACATGTGCGTTTAATTCGTGCATTAAGTGATTTCAGGTCTTAAATGGATACAATCAAAGAACGGGATGAAAAATGACGTATAAAACAAGTTTAGGCCAAATTGCTACGCACCCCTATGCCCAAGCGCCATCTTGCCCACGCCCGGGCGCCGTATCTACACCACTTTTCACGTTCGAGCGCTATTTCCGTATGTTTAGAGGCCGAAGTGGATGAAGTTCCCTTCTACAATGTTGTAGAACTTTGTGTTAGCTTCAAATGATTACTTAAATCATCCAAATCGGAGTTTCGTGGAGAAAGTTATGAATGAAATACGATTGCTGTGCAGGATACATTGCATTTAATTTCAGCATTCTGAATCCCGCGCCCAAGCGCCGTAATGCCACGCCTAGGCGTGTCCACACCCGAATTTTGATTCTTTTCAGCCAAAAGATCATCATTTGATGGGGGAATGGAACATTTAAAGCCAAGAGGTCATCACATGTATGGGAGGGATGTCATAAGTATGTTTCCTTGTAGATCTACTTTATGGAATTTTATACTACTCACTTTAAGAGTAGTGGAGGACACACTAGGGGAGACACACACTAAGAGCTGATTTGTGGTGGTCTTCTTAAGGATTTTTTGAGCACACTTGACCGATACATCTTGGAGGAGGGGAGAGAGGGAGGCATTTTGGCCATCACTTTTCACTCATCATCATTGATCACCATTCTTCATCACTTTTGGAGGGGAACAAAGAGAGAGGAGTTAAGGATTGAAGATCAAAAGCAAGGATCCATCATCAATCAATTGAGGGAGTCTTAATTATTTGCATTTACATGTTTATTTCCATGAGTATGTATATGTTTGTATTAGATTTTCTTAAAGCCTTGATGAGAGGCTAATATTGTAGAACTAAGGCCATGTGAAAGCCAATTTATGAATCAATATATGTGAAGTGAATTTTCGTATTAATTCTCATATTGCTTTGTGTGTTGATTTTGAGCTTTTATTACAATCATGTGCTTGATCACCATATGCTTGCTATCTTGCCTAGTCTAGTCATTCGAGAGAAGATAGGTTAGGGTTCAAATGAATCAACACATCATCCGAAACTAATGTGAAATTACTCCTAGAAATAGGTAAAGATTTCCGGGTGCGGTTAGCCGGATTTATCCGGGGAAACTCTAGAACGTTAATGCGTGGTTATTGATTAGATTCTCGGATAGACATATTTAGAGAACCATCAATTAATCATAGGATTATTATGTGCCGAGACATCGGGTAATAATTATCTAAGGAATTTCCACCAAAGCAATAGGAGTCTAATAATTCGAAGAGTAGCTCATCTATATTGACGAGTAGATTCGGTTGTAGCATGTGCCTTAGTCATTTTATCATACGTGAGATTTAATCTATAGTTCGTTTCTTTTTGGTTCGTCACTAGCTTACTCGTTTTATTGCAATCTACTTTTGTCCATTTTCATTAATCATAAACTAAAATTCAAGTTTCCGTGGTTCGACAACCCGGACTTTTTGTCCACTTATTACTACATACGTCTAGTGCACTTGCTATCATAGCACGTTAGCTTTTAGCGTGTCAGAGACAATGAATTCTGTCACGACAAAATCCTAGCAAGAGAACTAGGTCGCGTAAGTAGTAAAGTGGATTTCTAAGTCCGGGGTTATCGTATCCGCAGGGACAACTATAATCTATGTACCAAGATTACTATATTACTCAATTCTAAGTTAAATCGGTCGATAGAAAGGTTGATTAACTAATTAATAAATACTAGAAAATAAACTAAGGCAACGTCACATCAAATAAAGGGAGGAAAAAATAGAGAGAAGCGATCAAGGCACATGGTTCAACCAATTATGCATTTCGATTGTGATTTAGGTTCTATTGGATTATTAGATTGATTTAGCTAAGGCGAAATTCCCTAACGTACGTACCACCCAATCTCTTGGCATAGCAACCCTACCCTTGGTAACGATTTCCTATATATCTCTATATGAAAACCCGATTAACGAGGATGCATTTAAGGTCTAGGAATTCCCCACGTGAATGGAAAGCCACCTAAAGAAACCGAGTCTATCTCTAGTCGGTTTAACTATAGGGTATTCAATGTTTATATCTTCCCTAGGTTATTATCTCTCGATCTCTAAACTAGGCATTTTATCAAACACTTGGTGATCAAGCAAATGTAGCATTGAGATCAAATATTGAATACATAGCTAAAACCAAAATTAATCCAATAAACACCAACAAATCAACAATCAAAATAGCATAAATGGCCTATCCATGGCCTCAATCAAACAAGTTTACCTCATATTCATGTCAAAAGTGCAAATATAAATCATACAAGTCATAGGAGATTTGAACAAATTCAAAAAACAAATATGTCAAAACTCCCTAATTCTTGTAGAGATGTGGATTCCTTGTTGAATTCTCCATGTTTTGACCTTCAATCTTCTCTTCTAAGCTCCCTCTCTCTCTATTTTCGTGTGGCAGCTGCTATCCAAGGTGAGTTAGGGTAAAAAATGGCTAAAAGAGGTATTTATAGGCCAACACTGCCGCCTCGAACGCCGCGGCGTTCGCTTGTTGAACGCCGCGGCGTTGGCTACTGCTTGTGAACGCCGCGGCGTTCGCTTGTTGAACGCCGCGGCGTTGCCTTGAAAAGTTCCAAAAATTGTTTCATTTTGCCTTCGGTTCTTGCTCTTTCCTCCGGCTGTTAACCCAATCTGAAAAGTCAAAGCAAACCGGGTTCAAAGCATCATATGTGATCAAATTATTAAAGAAACAATCAAAATCAAGTTGATAAAAGGGGTAAAACTTGTGTAAAAATAACATATATCAAATTCCATTTTGCTAACCAGTTAAGACTGATACTTGCCCATCAAGCAGAACTTCAAGGTTGACCCCACCAACTGGTGAATTAGATCTAACTACTCTAATGACAAACTTGATGTCACAAGCACATCTTCAACTTGATTACTCAGATCAAAGGCTCATGCATACTATCACAATCAGTAATCCGATAATTGACAGTCATTGAGTAAAAACCATGTGATTGGATTACTACGATCCGTGTTTGAATTCACTAATCTAATCCAATCAATATATCTATGACACAAACTCCCACTATCCCATAGTGTTAGAAGGGCACTCCTTGTTAGAGCATGTGTCGTAGAAGTCCACATGAATCTCAATGCCTAATTGAGATTCTCCAACTTGCGAACTGTTAAGTGATCAAGTACCAAATCCTTCCAGTGCCCATCTCCTTAACTACTATAAGGAGTGCGAAGGTTTGCCTTGACACACATGGACTAGTTGTTCATTTATGACTTATAGATGCCATTAAGAATTATATGAACAACTTACTAATGCCTTTATATTAATATTAGGTTGTACGACATAAACTAGTGCCCTATTCTCTCAGTCCTCCTTGACATCGAGGGCACAAACCCAACAATCTCCCAGTTGCACTCAATGCTAATCGAAGATATTTCTTAGCACCGCCTGTGATAGTGGACTAGTGAGTTGGTCAGCCGTGTTACCGGATGAGGTTCATTTTCTACAAGGCTATATCGCCTTTTTCCAACGATCTCTCAAAAGATATTGTATCTCTTAACATCGTGTCTGGATTTGTGAGATAGTTCCCTAGCTTGCGCATAAGCTCCATATCGTCACTGTAAAGTGAGAATCCAAGCTGCACACCAGAGACCTATAGAAATTCCACCACGACCTTCAGATCCACACAGTTTCCTTGACAACCTCCAAGTCTCCAAGGCAGTTTCATATTCATTCTCAGGAGTGGAGTACTTCACTAGGAACTCTTCCAAGTCACTACTTCACAATTGAGGTTGAATACGATCCCAAAGTGGAATTATAGTCATCTTTGTCAAACTCTAAGTCCGATTAAGCGTAACCTTCAACTCTCAGTTCTCCATGGCCATAGATGAAAAATATATCCTAAGTTCTTTTCAAGTACTTCATGATATATTTTACGTCTATCCATTGCTCTTCCTCATAGGCAAGAGCACTTTCTCAGATCTTCTATCCTAAATTGCTTTTGGATTTATTCTAAGCAAAGGGCTTGGGAGGCCCCCCATCATCCTATTCTTTCAATATCCATAGATGTGAATTATAAGGGTACAATTGGCTTCTCCCAAGTCTTTTCATGGAGAATATTCTCAATGTTTATGTCATGATCCAAGTCAATGAGCCCACATCATTTGCCATAAGTAGAGCACTCTCTACCTATTGTACCAGAAATGACATCTCGTTCCCACTAGCCTTCTTGCACACACATGGTTCCTCTTCATTTTTAATGATATCATAATTCCAAATTATGTCATCAAAGTGAAGATTCAAACTACGAGAGGTACACTTAAATCCACAAATGAATTTATACGGCATGTAGTCCTTATGAGAATCAGCCTCAGATGTGAAACCCTTGGGCTGTTCCATATGGATGTCCTTAGTGTGGAATCCATTCATGAATGAGTCTTCACATCCATATGCTAGATTTTCATAATCTTGGTGTGTTACTATCGAAAGTAAGATTCTAGTGGATTTGATTATAGCTGTGGCAAAGGGGCTTCCTCATAGTCAATGCCCTTCTTTTAACTATACTCTTTCGCCATCAGCCTGGCCTTGCCATTTGAATCAATCTTTCTCTTGTAGATGTACTCGCCTATGATGAGTACAATACTCTCGAGGTGATCTACTAGAGTCTAGGATTGATTCAAAGACATCTAATCCATCTTCACTTTCATAGGCTTACACCTTCTCGTAGAGCCCATATCCACCATCAATTTGTCATACGTAAAGGGACTATATCCATGGTTCCCTCTATCACAGCATACAACTTATGCTTTCCTTCTAGCAGACCACCATATATCTCAAGCGGCTGAGATACTCTACCAGACTAACTCATTAGTGGTTGTGTTATGGTTTGGGTTTCTTGAATAGTAGTCTCCTAAGGAGTTTTGTTTTGTTCTTATAGAACAAACTTTCTTCCTACTTTAATTTCTCAAAGGATGTTATATTTGAGAAAACAAACCTCTAAGGTCATAATGATCCTCTGACCATTATGTAGGTAAAAGGAGTTCTCCCACTGAATCCTTGGGATAACTAACAAAATTTACTTTTAAGGACCTAGCCTCCAGATTCTGTACCTTTATCTTATTTACATAGGTTGGGAATCCCTATACCATCACGTGTTTAAGATTAGGCTTCCACTTGCGCCACGTCTGATATGGTGCCTTAGGAATGAATGTGGAGGGACATCTATTCAGGATCTACTTATGAGCAGCACATGACTCACTATGAATTTGGGCAATTTTATGTAGTTTAGCATAGAATGAGTCATGTCCAACAATGTCTTGTTCTTTCATACTACTACCTTATTCAACTACAGAGTCGCTAGAAGTAACAGCTGCGAAACAATGCTACGTTCTCTTGAGAACGGGTCGAATTAGGAAATCATATACTTGACATCTCAATCCAATCGCAGTGTCCAATATGGTACCATATTTTCAACCATAGACATCAGTACGCATCAAACTTTAGAACTTGAGTGGCCCTTTAATATATTCCCTATGAAGGGAGACTCGATCCTTTGCCTATGAGACAAGATTCTTAAGTTTGGATAGGGATCCAATCCCAATCGGCTTTTAACCCGTTGTTTCTCCTAACTCGTGAATCTTATGCTCATAAGTCATAACTTAGTCTTAGGTGCCAAACAATTCATCTTGTTTGTTTCTAGCATACCACATAGTATACTAATTCCAAACTTTTGTACTTCTTTCTAATTTTCAAACATGAACACTAGCTATAGAATGTAGAATATAAGAAGTTGAGAAAATCGGTCATAGAACACTTAGGTTTTAAAACACATAGTTCTATACCCAGTGTGCCTCATATTTAAGCTCCTACTCATCGTCCCATACTTAGACTTGAGTAATGCTTGCTTCAATGACGCTAAACTGAGGAACATCCTCAAGTTCTAAGTCAGTTGATTTGGTTAGGCAAATGCTGATAAAATCATCGAACATAATTAACTAAATGGATTTTTATCTAAGAGAGATATAAACTAATACAGAAAATAAAACAAGATATCAATTAAGTATTTATATAGTACACAAGTAAAATTTAGGACTTCAATTTTACTTGGCTCCCACTACATTTTTCAAAACATTGCACTTCCACTGCAGTTTTCAAAAATCTCGTTGGATAGATTTTGTAGTGAGTGATTGGGTTCTTTAAATGGTTAAGTGGGTTGCAACCCTTTAACGATATATGACCCACTAACCTTTTAAAGTGGTGTCTAACACCAATCTATCCAATAGACGATTCAATCTTCTTTTCCCATAATTGACCAAACCGCAACCCTTTAACGATATATAAGTTTGTGAATTATCTGAATTCATTCCCACTAACTTCTATTAATCTAACATTTGAATTTCACTTTGCAACCCTTTAACGATATTTAGGGTGAAATACGTCTCGATTAAGGCATCCAATGCACTTTGTGAAATTTCAGAATTGAGTCTTAATATATGACCTCCACTTACTGGGAAGATGCCATATATTAGATTCAATTCTTAATCTCATTAAACTTAGTGGAGGGAGAGGACGCCCAATGCCTTTCACTAACTCAGTATTATTTAGTTGGGAGAATTTAAGCTTTAAATAAGGTCTCACAAAGCATATTAATATTTAATTTCTAATATGCTAACATGCATATAAAGCGTAGAAAAACCTAACAATTCTACTATCACACATTTTCATGGACTGTCTAGATCGGCCCAAGCCAATGGGCTAATCGACATAATATTTTAAGCATGCATAAAACATAAAATAATTAAATCCTAAGTCCATGAAAAGTGTATTCCTCACATATAACAAGCATGCATCATATACAAGACATATATGTGAACATAAGAATAAAATAAATCCAATTTATTTATCTAATCAAATCCAATTTAATTATCATGGGAAGATTAAATATAATTTAATCAAAGTGAAATTAAATCTAATTTAATTTTCATGGGCTCACAAATCATTACAAAACTAAAAATAATTTAATTAAGTATATAATTAAAACCAATTCAATTTTGATAGGTGATTAAATCCAATTTAATAATCTTTCAAAATTAAATTCAATTTAGTTAATAACTTCATTAAAACTAATTTAATTTTGATAGGTAAACTAAATTCAATTTAATTTTAAAATAAATAGAATCCAATTTTATTTATTATAAAATTAAGTCCCATTTAGTTTATTAAAAAGTCAAATCCAATTTAATTTTGATAGAAAAAATTAAATCCAATTTAATCAATAAAAAAATTAAATCCCATTTGATTTTGATGAATAAATTAAAAATAATTTAATTTAATATAAATCAAATCAAATCCAATTTAATTTATTATAAATTAAATCCTATTTAATTTAATTGACAACTTTAATTTATAAGAAGAGGAAAAAACCCAATTAACAAATGGGTATTGAGTCTAGTCCAATTTAATTTAATTGGGTGTCATTGGATCAATATCTAAATAAACCCATATTGATTTAAATACAAGCCCAACACCTCGTAATTTTGAAATCATGGTTGGTCCATTTATTTAATTAATCTGATTTGGGCCAAGCCCAACTCCATTTTAATTAATAAATTAGCTTGAGCATTTATTTAATTAATTCGAGTTGGCCAAGCCCAACTCTCTTTTCATTAATAAAATTAGCATGGGCTTTTGTTTAATTAATCCGAGTGGGCCAAACCCAACTCCCTATTAATTAATTTATACATTGGACCAAGCCCAATACACAATTTAATGTGTGACCCAATACAACAAATGCCCTAGCCTAACTCAACCCTTCTTCTTCCTCACATCAGCGCCACCATCGCAACGCCGGCGGTGACGCGTCTTCTCCGATCATGGCAGCGACGGCCACCGCCGCCGCCGCCTCAACCTTCATCTCACACCGCCATCGCCACCCATTAAACTTGAGCTCCAAGATCGGATCCCCGAAAATCAACGTCGACTTTCAGTGTTTCGTCTTTCAGTCGACGAATCTCAATGCCCAATTGAGATTCTCTAACTTGCGAACTGTTAAGTGATCAAGTACCAAATCCTTCCAGTGCCCACCTCCTTAACTACTATAAGGAGTGTGAAGATTTGCCTTGACACACGACTAGTTCATTTAAGACTTATAGATGCCATTAAGAATTATATGAACAACTTACTAATGCCTTTATATTAATATTAGGTTGTACAACATAAACTAGTGCCCTATTCTCTCAGTCCTCCTTGGCATCGAGGGCACAAACCCAACAAGGTTGCAAGGTGAAATTCAATTGTTAGATTAAAGGAGTTAGTGGGAATAAATTTGTGTAGTTCACGAGCATAGAAATCGGTTAGGTTGCAGCTTGGTGAACTATGGGGAATGGTATTGAAACATTTATGGGATAAATTGATGTAAGACATCACTTCAAATAATTAATGGGCCAGAAATCGGTTAGGTTGCAACCCATCTAATTAATTGAGGACCTCAATATCCGCTATGGAATCGATGCTAATGATGATTCCCGATTTCTACAGGGGAGTGTGGAATTCGAAAAAAATGCAGTGGGAGCCAAGATGAATTTTAAAGTCCTTAATTTTTCTTGGTTAAATCAATTACAAGCAATCTAATTAATCTGGTTTATTTCTGCAGTTATCTTCCTATTTATCTCTCTCGAAAATGACAAACCCACTTTTAAAATTACTCGAAAGAATTGTTCTAACTGGACCTAACTACATGGAATGGCTTGAGATCTTAAGGAATGTCCTAAGTGAGGAATCAATCGAATATGTGTTCGAAATCAATTGTCCTCCTGTTCCTAAAAGGGATGAGGATGAGAGAGTTCAACTAGCTCATTTTAGCTGGACTTGTGACAACTACAAAGCTAGAGGATACATCCTAAGCTCAATGTATAGTGAACTACAGAGTTCTCATGATGCAATGGACATAATTCTTCATCTAGAGGAAATGTCTGGAGAGTCCGGTAGGACCGTAAGATATTACATATCGAGAGATATCTTCAGGGCGAGGATGAGAGAGGAAGAGGATGTGGGAGACGATGTTCTCAAGATGATGATCCTAATGGAGAAGTTAAGATCGTTAAACTTCTATATGGATCTTTATCTTCAAGTTGATCTCATCCTACAATCGCTCCCTGATTCCTTCTACTACTTCATCATGAACTTTGATATAAATGATATCGATTGTTCATTAGCTGGGCTAACAAAGAAGCTTGAAATTGAGCAAGCTTGCATGAGGATAAAGAACAAGACGGATTCTTTTATCTATTTCACAAATGATTCATTTGATGATCAAAAGAATGGAAAAAGAAGAAAGATAGTAGGAGTTTCCAAAAGAATTCAAAAGAAATTAGAACATGGCTGCAAGAGTAAGGGGCCTAAGGACACGTACATATGCCTGTGATGCGGTGAGCTTGGCTCCTGGACATTTGAATTGCGACATTTATGGTAAAAAAATAGTTGGCAATGCATCTTTAGTGAATGGTTTGTATTATTTAAATGTCCATAGTTCTTCTGTTGTGAATGTTGTGACACATAAACGTGGTAGGCAAGAAGCTAACTTAAGACTTAAGTGGCATCTTAGACTAGGCCATGCTGGAGAGCACAAGATCCACAAAATGGAAAACGATGGGCTTCTAAGCTCACTGGGGTCGGATCCCTTATCCAACATGTGAATCATGTCTCTAAGGAAATATGGGTAGATCTCCCTTTACCAGGACTTTTGAAAGAGCTACTCAAGTCTTAGGATTAGTGCATACCGACGTTTGCGGACCATTTGGAGAAATGACTGATGGAGGTTTCTAGTACTTCATCACTTTCACATACGATCTTTCAAGATATGGTCTAGTGTATCTGATGAAGCAGATGTCTGAAACCTTAGAAAGGTTTAAAGAATTCAAAGCTTTAGTAGAAAATCGAACAGGCAAAATATAAAGACTCTATGTTCAGATCGTGGAAGAGAATATATGAGCGTCGAGTTTGATGAGTTCCCTAGGGAACAAGAAATAATGTTACAACTAACACCACCAGCAACTCTTCAACTAAATGGAGTAGGTGAGCATAGGAACTAAACACTGTTGGACATGGTTCGTTCCATGCTTAGTTACACTGATTTATCCATTTCGTTGTGGGGACATGTGCTTCTTACTGCTGCTTATATATTGAACAGACGTTCCTCCAAATCCGTTCTAAAACTCCATATGAGATGTGGAATAACAGGAAACGAAGTCTTAACCACATCAAGATTTGGGGATGTCTTGCTTATGTCAAAAAGACTAAAGTAGAGAAATTGGAGACAAGATCCCTAATGGGAATTTCATTGGTTATCCTGAAGATTCCATGGGATTCTTCTTTTACCTACATGATGATCAAAGGATCATTGTTGCCCTACAAGCCCACTTCCTTGAGGATGAGTTCATCTTGGAAGGGGACAAAGGTACAAAGATTGTTCTAAAAGAACAAAATGAAACTCCCTCAGAGACATCTGTCCAAGAACCAAGACCTAACCTAACCGTAGCACAACCACCACGTAGATCTGGTAGAATACCACATAAACCTGAGAGGTATGGGTTTCTATTATGGAGAGAGCTAGACCTTCACACCGTAGTACAAGAAGGTCATGAAGATGATCCTTGTACTTATGATCAAGCGATGGTGGATATCGATGCTTCAAGATGGCGAGAAGCAATGGAAACAGAGATGGATTCTATGCAATTGAACCAAGTCTGGACCTTGGTAGATCGTCCTGAAGGTATCAAACCTATAGGATGCAAATGGATCTACAAAAGAAAGATTGGTAGAGATGGCAAGGTTGTCACCTTTAAAGCCAGGCTCGTAGCAAAAGGCTAAAGTCAAAGAGAAGGAATTGACTATCAAGAGACCTTTTCGCCCGCGGCCATGATAAAGTCCATCCGAATATTGTTATCCATAGCTCCATACTTAAATTATGAGATATGGCAGATGGATGTCAAATCTGCTTTTCTGAATGGATTCCTAGAAGAGGACATCTATATGGAACAACCAAAAGGTTTTGTATCTGAGACCAATATCCATAAAGTATGTAAACTTGAGAGATCTATATACGGTCTCAAGCAACCATCTAGAAGCTGGAATCTTCATTTTGATGAAGTAGTAAAGGGATATGGCTTCATCAAGAATGAAAATGAACCCTGTGTCTACAAGAAGACTAGTGGGAGCAAGATCTCGTTCTTAGTACTATATATAGATGACATTCTAATTACAGGAAATGACGTGGGAATGCTCAGCACTGTCAAGAAATGACTTTCGAGTACGTTTTCCATGAAAGACTTAGGAGAAGCGACGTTCATTCTAGGAATTCGTATCTATAGCGATAGAACGAATAGAATGATCGGTCTTTCCCAAGACAGACCTTTACTTAGAAAAAGTCCTAAAGAGATTTAGGATGGATAACTCTAAGAAAGGATTTCTTCTCATGAGACATGGAGTACACTTATCTAAGTCTGTGTGTCCTCAAAATGAGAAAGATAGAAAGGAGATGAGTAATGTACCCTATGCTTCTGCATTAGGTATGCTGATGTATGCAATGTTGTGTACTAGAACTGGCATTGCTTATGCTGTAAGTGAAAGTGTTATGTGCCCAGCGAGCCATCTGTTGACTTGAACATTAACATTATATCAGTCTTATCATTTAGATTATATTAAACCTATTACGGAATGCTTCTTTATTGTCGACTACTCGAGGAGTATAGATAAAGATCCCATGGATTGCATATGGTTAGGGGAGCAGTCGGTATACCTATGGAATGCTCTCAAAGACCATAATCCAAAAACACGTTCCAAGTCATAGAGGTTGTGAGGTGTGGGATATTGTGGCCTCGCCAAGACTTGTTCATGCATGTAACTCTCCCAAGAGGTCGACGTGTTCCATTGTCGATGGCTTGTACGACAATACATGTATGAAGATTCATACTTTCATTATGGAATTGAACGGCCCCGCAAGAATTCCTCGTAGGTGCTGTCGAACTTAGAGTCCTTTAGTTTTGTAGTGTGAGATAATCCTTAGACTTGAGATGTCATTGGAAAGGGTACTACCCACTATGCTTTGATATGCATGTGCACTCCACGAGAGTCATACGGCGTGTATGTTGGGTATAGTCTGGTAGTACAACGGAACAAGCGACAGTCGGAGGGGATTCATCCAAGGTCACGAGTACTCTCGGTATTTCCTATGCTGTTGAGTGAAGCTGAATGATCAAAAAGTCTTTGGCCATAGCATTGTTTTATAAGAGGGATTGGTGATCTCTGCTTAGAAGACCGGATCATTAGTGAAACTAAAAATGGATGCATTCAAATATTAGTAATCTATAATTGATGAATGTGAATCTATATATATGCCTTAAGTGACATGATGCATCAACTATTCCACATTGATGTGTAAATACTACTAGCCTATTTCACATATAGTTAGAGCATAAAATTAGTTATACGACCAAAGAGTAAAATATTTAGGGTCAAGCACGAATCGCAAAAATTGAATAAATTATAAAATCTAATTAACGGAAATCATTATTCTACCAGAATGCATGTATTTATGCTAATGTGTGATTTAATGAGAAGTGAGGTTTTGGGATATGACAATCCTCACCCCCATTTTTTAAAAAATTTCGTCCTCAAAATTTGTACCTGTATTGCTAAATAACTACGGATATTGTTCTCTCATGTGTTTTTCTGTCTCCCAAGTTGCTTCTTGTCTCAAATGATTTTTCCATAACACTTTCACCAATGGAATTGTTTTGTTGCAAAGCTGCTTGTCTTTGTGACCTATGATTTCCATTGGTTCTTCAACATAACTTAAATTATCAGAAATCTCAATTGGATCATCTCGAAGAATGTAAGAAGGATCTGATTTGTACCGGCGAAGCATGCTAACGCGGAATACGTTATGAATCTGGGACAACTCTGGTGGCAATGCCAGACAGTATGCTAATGGACCAACTCTTTCAAGTATCTTGTAAGGGCCAATATAACGAGGAGATAGTTTACCTTTCTTGCCAAATCTAAGAATACCTCTCCAAGGAGAAACACATAAGAACACTTTTTCACCAACCTCATATTCCATTTCCCGTCTGTGTTGATCACTATAACTCTTTTGTCTATCTTGGGCCGCTTTTAATCGATTTTTGACAATTTTCATTTTTTCAATGGTATCTTGAATCAAATCTGGTCCTTCTAACAATCGCATTCCATTTTCATCCCAACATACCGGACTCCTACATTTCCTACCATATAATGCTTCATAAGGAGCCATGCCAATGCTGCTATGATATTGATTGTTATATGCAAATTCCATCAGTGCCATATGATCATCCCAAAAGCCTTTAAATTCAAGAATACATGCCCTAATCATATCTTCTAGAGTCTAAATAGTTCTCTTTGATTGTCCAACCGTTTGTGGGTGAAATCCTGTACTAAAATTTAATTTAGTACCCAATGCTTGTTGTAAGCTACCCCAAAATCTCGATGTAAAACGAGGATCACAATCCGAAATAATAGATAAAGCTACACCATGTAATCTCACAATTTTGTCCACACACTTTCTTGCAAGATTTTCCATAGTAGAGCCCCATCTGAATGGTAAAAAGTGAGCCGATTTTGTAAGCCGATCAATAATAACCCAAATGGCATCATTCTTTCTCTGTGTCATTGGTAGACCATAAAGAAAATCCATAGTAATACGCTCCCACTTCCAAACCGGAATAGGTAATGGATGCAACTTACCTACGGGTACCTGATGTTCTGCTTTAACTTGCTGGCATGTCAAGCATTTGGAAACATACTCTGCTACATCTTTTTCATTCTTGGCCACCAATAATGAGTCTTCAAGGTTTGATACATCTTTGTACTATCTGGATGCATGTCATATGGTGCAGTGTGAGCTTCCTCCATTATCTCATGCCTTAGGCCATCGACATTAGGAACACAAAGTCCGTGGTTGATTGTTAAGCTACCATCTTCATTGATAACAAAAGCGGTACTCTTTTACTATTTCACCTTTTCAGCAATACTAGTCAGTTTGTCATCACAAAATTGAGCCTTTTTAATTCTTTCAATCATAGTAGGACGAACACCAATTGTAAATATAAGACACCTGTATCATTAACATTCATCTGAGCATTCATCTTTCTCAAGTCCAGCAAATATGGTATAGAATCCACCGAAAGATAAGAAATAGTACCATAGGATTTTCGACTTAAAGCATCAGCAACAACATTAGCTTTCCCATGATGATACTCAATAGTACATTCATAATCCTTCAGCAATTCAACCCATCTTCTTTGTCGCATGTTCAACTCTTTCTGGCTCAACAAATATTTCAAACTTTTATAGTCAGTGAAAATTTGGAATGTGGCACCATATAAGTAATGCCTCCATATTCTTAAAGCGAGAACAACCGCAGCAAGCTCAAGGTCATGAGTAGGATAACACATATCATGTGGTTTAAGTTTTCGGGAAGCATACGCAATAACCTTACCACGTTGCATTAAAACACATCCCAAACCTTGGTAAGAAGCATCACTATAAATAACAAAACCATCATTACCTGAAGTAATTGTCAATACTGGGGCAATAGTAAGTCGTTTCTTCAACTCTTCAAAACTTTTATGGCTTTGATTTGTCCATATGAAAGGAACACCCATTTATAACAATTTGGTCATTGGAGCAGCAATACGAGAAAAATTCTAAACAAATCGTCGGTAATACCCCGCCAAACCCAGAAAACTACAGACTTTTATAACATTTCTCGGGCTTTCCCATTTAAATACTACTTCAATTTTCTGCGGGTCAACCTTAATACCATCACCGGAAATAACGTGTCCCAAAAAGATAACTTGGTCTAACCAAAATTCACATTTACTCAATTTTGCATACAACTGCTTCTCACGTAAGATTTGCAGTACAATTCTCAGGTGTTATTCATGTTCTTCAGAAGATTTAGAATGAATTAGAATATCATCAATAAAGACAATCACAAATTTATCCAGATAGGGTCTAAATATATTATTCATCAATGCCATGAACATAGTAGGTGCATTAGTCAGACCGAAAGGCGTCACTAAAAACTCATAATGGCCATACCTAGTTCGAAAAGCTATCTTTGGGATATCGGCCTTTGCAATTTTTAATTTATGATACCCGAATCTCAAATCAATCTTTGAGAAAATGCTAGCACCCTACAGCTAATCAAATAAATCATCCACCCTGGGTAATGGATACTTATTCTTCACTGTGACTCTATTTAACTGTCGATAATCTATGCACAATCTCAAGGTGCCATCCTTCTTTTTAACAAACAATTGGTGAAACACTCGGTCTGATGTACCCTTTCTCATGTAATTCATACAGTTGTGTTTTCTATTCTTGCAATGCAATAGGTGCCATTCTGTATGGAGGGATAGAAATTGGTGCAACACTTGGTTGTAATTCAATGGTGAATTCTATATCCCTACTTGGAGGTAACCCTGGGAGGCCATCTGGAAACACATCTGGACACTCTTTAACCACAGGAATATCTTCAAGTTTCAAACCGCTTAATCTTGTGTCCACGACATGAGCTAAATAAGCTTCACACCCCTTTCTAATAATTTTAAATGCTCTCAATACAGATATTGTACAAATAGGCAGAGTCTCTTTCTCTCCTTTAAATACTATACACGTATGATCAGAAGGTTGTAGCACAACTTCCTTGGTGAAACAATCTAGTTTAGCATGGTGTTCACTTAGCCAATCTATACCCAAGATCACATCAAAATCCTTCAATGGCATAACAAACAGCGTAGCATATAATTCAGTACCCTCAATCAACAATATACACCCACGATACATGGTATTGACAATAAACACACTGCGACTGGGGTTCGAACAAGTAAATCATAACCCAAAGACCCTGGCTTACCCAAATATGATGCAAATGATTGTGATATAAACGAATGTGTTGCTCCTGGATCAAACAAAACATGGGCATTTATGCCAAAAATAAAGATGTTACCAGTAATTACGGTAGGTGTGGCTTTGGCTTCTTCTTGTGTCATAGCAAAAACTCGACCTTGAGGTTGTTCCTTGCTAGGTTGGCTGTCTTTTGTACTAGCTCTTCTACCTGTATCAAATCTTCCTCGACCCCTACCTCTACTAGGATTGAACCCACTAAATCTGCTTTGCTCAATGGTGGGTTCCTCATGTGGCGAGCAATTCCTTGCTATATGACCAAGCTCCCCATATCTGAAACACTTTCCTGTAAGTAGCCTACATTCTCCACGATGATTCCTCCCAAAATGTGCACATGTGGCAGCGGATGATGTGGAACTAACACTCATAGTATTTGATGTTGTGCTCCTAAATTTTTTACCTTTAGAGCTGCTCAGGAAGCCTCTTTGTAAAGGCGAAGTGAATTCTTTTTTATCCCTGAATCCACCAGCTTTCTCGTTGTGCCTCTTCTTATTGAGTTGAAGGTTTCTTGACTCTGAATCTAATTTTTTCGAACGAATCGCCGCAACTTTTAACTTGCTATAAGACTCCAAATCGTTTTGTGTGATACATTTTTGGATAGTAAATCGAAGTCCGGATTCAAATCTGGTGCACTTATTCTTTTCTGTAACTATCATATGTGGGGCATAATGAGAAAGTTGATTAAATTGCACTTCATACTCATTAACTGATCTATTCCCCTGCTGAAGTTTAAGAAATTCCTTTTCTTTCTGCTCCTTATATACTTCTGGCATGTAAGCGTTATGAAATTCCCTAAGGATGTTATTCCATGTCAATACAGGTGGCTGAGCAGTGCTATCAGGTATAGTCTCCCACCAAGCATATGCATCTCCCTGAGGGAGTGACACTACGTAGTCAAATTTTTCTTCTGGAGTACATTGCATTTTTCTTTTGGAGTACATTGCATCAAACTGAAAACCCTCTCAGTTTGTTTTAACTATGTTTCTGCCTTTGCTGGATCAGTAGTAACCACAAAATCAACACCTTCCATTTTTCTTAATTTGCCAAACCTCCGCTCATGTGTTTCAGGGCCGTGTACTGGTAAGTGTTGTGGATACACAAAATTAGGAGCTCTATGCCCAGGGGATGGAGGTGGATGAGATGAATGAGACTCTAGGTCAGCTGATCCTTCCCCTTCACACTATGCTCATCATTTACTACACATGCTTGTTGACCCGCAATGCTTTGCCTAAGATGTTACACAGATGGTTACTTATGCCAACATATAACATAAAATGATGGTGCACATTTCATGTTGCTGTCTACAGAACCCCAACCCAGGGTCTGATACCACAAAAATGTAGCACCCTTATATGAAACATATAGATAATAATAGCACACATTTATATGTTACCCATTCGACCAACATATACAAATGGAAGTATCAACAGTACTAGTTTCAAAACCCTCACACATGGACATAGGGAAAAATATACACACATCCGGGAATTATCCTTTACAAGAGACCAAAAAGAAGCCCTATATGATATGCAAATGATGAGTTGAGGAAGAAGGACTTGAAAACTAGCCAACCGACCTTTGATCCATACTTCAGCCTTATGCACACGACTTCACGGATCGACTCTATCTACGACAACAAAAGAAAATATTTCGTTTGGTGAGTCGCAACTCAACGAGTATAATCAAGTAACAAGATGTTCAACATCCTATAAGCACACGAAAATCAGCAATCAATCAATCATTTGAAGTCACATAAGAACATCATCTATATTCATTTCACATTTCATTCATATCATTCAGAAATAAATGATGCACGTGCTTAGTCATTTTCTTTTACTATTTGGTATGCTATAACCAAGAGTAGATCGTGATCATGGAAATGGCATGGCACTCTGTAATTCATATAACACATGGGAGTTCAGTGAACTCAGGTGGCCGTATGGTACTCTATGGTCAAGTCATACTGGAATTCTTTAACACATGGCTCGGGATTATTAGCAGTCATAACAGAACCTTTTATCTCGGATGAATGCATTTTCGTATCATATATCTCATTTTCATCATCAAGTCATCAACAACATTTCCACCATGTTAAAGTTCATGTAGTTCACATATATTACACAATGAATTATATTCACCACATTCGTTTCCATCAGCCAATCATCATATAACCACGTTCACAACACCATAAGCTTCCCAATCACACAAGTAAACAAATAAAGGATTCATTTAGAAATATCAATCAAAGCAATGGATGAGTCAATTATCAAGCCACCCAATTATACTCACAAATAGTGGCTCATCGAGATGTCTTCGTCTAGTTGGCGTTTTCGGCTCCTCTATTGAAATCTCGACCTATTAACACATCAAAATGCATAACTACCCTTTCTATAATACATTGAATAACATGACATAATATTTTCAGATTTAATTTCCTTGTCAATTTGGAGATTCGATTAACGAAACAGGGCTGTCTCAACAAAATTTTTCAGAACCGACACCATATATTCAACTATTTCTATAAAATCCCCTGTTCACTGTAAAATTCTGAAATTTGGTTGACATCTCTATAACATATGTATATATCTACTGTAAAAGGTTTAGAGTAAACGAAAATTTCTAGGTTAACTAAATAACCTTAAAACAGCAGCAACTGTCAGTCCCGCCGAACAGATTGGCGGTTTCATTCAATGATTTTTAGAAACTTCCACATAACTCCAATCCATACCAAATTTTGCAGAGAGGTTTCAAACACAATCAGGTCATTCCAGAAAATTTATCATAGTCAAAATCACCATTTTAGGTACCCAATTACAGTTTGAAAACCTAACTTCAGAAACTGAAATCTCAAGAAAAAAAACTGAACATCATGCAATTGAAGTTAACTAAAATATATATATATATATATATGATATAATACTTTCAATTTCAGGTCATATACGGATTGAATTATATTTAATCTACAACATATACACACCAAAAAATAAATTACTTACGATATACCTTAAGAGAGACAAAAAGATGATGTTTTCTAACTATTCCTGGAATTTTCTTGTTTCTTCTTCCTTTCAAGCTCTTGTAACTTTTTCCTATTTTTATGTGGAAGAACTATGGAGAAGCTTGAACTCCAGGCGGTGGCATGGGTGTGTGAATGAAGAGGAATGGGGATGAATTCTCATGGCCATATTTGAGCAAGCATGAGGTGTACTCACTTTAGTTTGCCATCAATTAATCACTCTCTCATTCTTTGTGCATGAGTGATATACATATATATATGTATATATATGCATGTGTTTTTGTGTACATATCTATATATGTAAAATGGATGCATTCAAATATTAGTAATCTATAATTGATGAATGTGAATCTATATATATGCCTTACGTGACATGATGCATCGACTATTCCACATTGATGTGTAAATACTACTAGCCTATTTCACATATAGTTAGAGCATAAAATTAGTTATATGATCAAAGAGTAAAATATTTAGGGTCGAGCATGAATCGCAAAAATTGAATAAATTATAAAATCTAATTAACGAAAATCATTATTCTACCAGAATGCATGTATTTATGCTAATGTGTGATTTAATGAGAAGTGAAGTTTTGGGTTATGACATGTGCCTTAGTCAATTTTTATCATACGTGAGATTCAATTCCTAAGTCATTTCTCTATTGCTCTTTGTTTGTTTAAATCTTTTGCTTTATGATAAGAGGCGTTTTTACGTGTTTTTAAGCCTATGATCTGATATTGTTGGAGTTATTTATTGCCTAAATCATGCCACAATTGCGTTTAATTAGGGTGTTAAGTGATTTCAGGTGATAAATGAGAGCACACGAAGAAAAAGGCGAAAAACGGTGCACGACACTTTTTGAAGCCTGTCGACCACGCCCAGGCGCTGAGCTGACCACGCTCGGGTGCCGATCAAGAACAACATACTTGATCCCTGTTGACCGCGCCTAGGCGCCACACTACCCGCGCCTAGGCGCCGTTATTCCCCCGCCCGAGCGCCGTACTTTCCACGCCTGGGCGTCGCCGGACTTCTCCCCCAAGAAAAGTACGCCACGTAGGCCGCGCCTAGGCGCCGTCTTACCCGTGCCTAGGCGCCGGCGTAACCGTTTTTCAATTGTTTAAAAGCCAAATTTCAGAGAGGAAAGGGGGTTCGAAAATCTGGGAATTGGAGACACTTTGCTGGGTTTTTGAGCCACAATTTCATCAACAATTGAAGGGGAAGAAGGGGGATTGAGCTAGAGATTGAAGCTACAAGCAAGGATTCATCATCATTCAAGACTTAGGGAGTTTCTTTTGCATTTCATTTACATGTTTATGTTAATATGTATATGATTGTTTTAGACCTTCTTGAGCTATTGAATATGAGCTAATCTTGTAGAACTAAGGCCATGTGAAGGCCTAATTTACAAATCATTATAGGTGAAGTTAATTTTCGTATTAATTCTCCTATTGCTTTATGTGTTGATTTTGTGCTTTTATTCCAATCATGTGTTTGATCACCATATGCTTGCTATTGTGCCTAATCTAGTCATTCGAGAGAAGATAGGTTAGGGTTGAAAGAAATCAACACATCATCCGAAACTAATGTGGAATTGCTCCTAGAAATAAGTAAAGATTTCCGGGTGCTGTTAGCCGGATTTATCCGGGGAAGCTCTAGAACGTTAATGCGTGGTTATTGATTAGATTCTCGGATAGACATATTTAGAGAACCGTCAATCAATCATAGGATTGTTATGTGTCGAGACATCGGGTAATAGTTAATTAAAGAGTTTCCACCAAAGCAATAGGAGTCTAATAATTCGAAGAGTAACTCACGTATATTGATGCGTAGATTAGGTTGTAGCATGTGCCTTAGTCGTTTATCGCTCTTGAGTTTTAATCTATAGTCTGTTTCTCTTTGTTCTTCGCTTGTTTCTCGTTATAGTGCAATTTAATTTCGTCCATTTTCATTAATCAAAAGCTAAAAATTCAAGTCCCTGTGGTTCGACAACCCGGACTTTTAGTCCACTTTATTACTACCGCGACTAGTACACTTGCTATTAAAGCACGTTAAGTATTAGCGTGTCAAGTTTTTGGCGCCGTTGCCGGGGACTTGGTTTATTTTAGTTTTTAATCTTCGTTTTACGTTTTCATAATTTCTAGTTTGTTGTTTATTTTCTTGTTTCCTTTTATTTTTCGTACTAGTCTAATTTCGTTCTTGTGTTTAATTGCTAGATTCTTGTGTGGTGCATGACCCGTTCCTCAAACGAGCCTCTATACGAGTTGGAGCCCGAAATTGAACGAGTGTTTCTGACTAATAGGCGAGCAAGAGAAATGGCCAATAATTTGGACATGAACTTACCGGAAAATAGGGAGTGGTTGCAAGGTGTTCTACAAGCCATGCAAGAGGCACCTCCTCCACAACTTCTGTCGGTTCGGGGTAGCTTACCACCTAGGGTCCATACCATTCTGGGACCCGTGGTCGTGCCTAACTTCTTTGCACCCAACTACCACATTCCGGCTCATATCTTTAATATGGTGCAAGGAGATCCTTTATATGGAGAACCGCATGAATCACCTCACGCTCATTTGGAGACCATAGACGAAGCTCTTGTGACCATTCAATATCACCCACGGGATCTTGATGCAATTCGTCTAAGAGTCTTCCATTTCTCATTGAAGGATAGGGCGACAACATGGTATAAATCCTTACCTCCGCAATCTATTACAACTTGGGTTGAGTTGGTCGATGCCTTTCTAAACAAATTCTTCCCACCCTCCAAAATTAATGAGCTCCGGAGTAACATCAAAGGGTTTAGGCAAAGAAGTAATGAGTCTTTAGCTGAGACTTGGGCTAGCTATAAGGGCATGCTCCGAAAATGCCCCGATCATAATTTTGGGTTGAATGAACAAGTACTACATTTTTATGATGGGGTTCGGTCGCATATTCGCAATAGACTCAATGCGGGTGCGGGTGGAGATCTCCTTGGGTTAGATTGTCAACGTGTATGGGACAAAATAGAACAATTGGCCCGGGAAGATGAGCTTTATCCCGACGATGAAGAGGCCTCATCCTCTAAAAAGGTTGCATGTGTTGAGGAAGTGGTTGAGGGAGTAGTGGCTTTGGAACCGGAGGTTGAAGACGTCAATTATGTTGGGAATCATAATCGACAACGGTTGGACTTTCACATACCCGAGAATTTTCCAAAAAGGCCCAACCCCGCACAAAACGCACAACCAAGGATTTATCAACCTCCTCGACCTCCTTTCAACAACCCGCCTCCGAGGCAAGGCATTCCAAATGTCCAAGGGCAAGGGCAAGCACGACCTCCAACAATCGACGAGCGACTTAATGATCATATAAGGAAATCGGACACGTCGATCAATGAACTCCGTAATATGATGAAGGATATGTTCATGGAAATGAAAGATATGAGGACAAAAATGGGGCAAATCTCCTCCGCAGTAAATGGTAGAGCCCCGGGAACTCTACCAAGTGACACGGAGAAGAACCCGAAAGATCAATGCCATGCCATCACTTTGAGAAGTGGGAAGCAGTTGGAAAAAGATTCAACACTGCCGTCCACGCCTAGGCGCGAGGAAGCCCACGCTCAGGCGCCGTCTACACCCAGTCAAGACCAACTGCCACTGTTATCGGCGCTCGAGCGCCGCAATACCCACGCCCAGGCGCCGAACCAACCGCGCCCAGGCGCCGATGATAGCGCCCAGGCTCCGCCTCCTGTTTCCTTCGGGGCTAGTTCATCGACTCGAACGCTTCCTCCTCCCATTGAGATCCGTCTTCCCTTCCCAAACGCACAAAAGAAGAAAAAGAAGGAGATGGATCCGAGTTTCATCCGTATTTTATCCATTCTTCGTGAGGTGAGAATAAATATTCCTTTGGTGGATGCTATTTTGCAAATGCCGAACTATGTTAAGTTTTTCAAGGATATTCTCTCCAACAAGCAAAAATGGGAGGAAAACGAAACCGTTTGTCTAACCGAGGAGTGCTCCGCCGTCTTACTCAACAAATTGCCTCGCAAGCTTAAGGACCCCGGGAGCCTTACCATGCCATGCACTATTGGTCATCTCACTTTTGACAAGGTGCTATGTGATTCAGGGGCAAGTATCAATCTTCTTCCCTATTCTATCTTCAAGAAGCTCGGTATTGGGACGCCCAAGCCTACATCGATATCATTGCAATTGGCGGACCGTTCAATTAAGCACCCGAAGGGCATCATTGAAGATGTAATTGTGCAAGTGGAAAAATTCTACTTCCCGGTAGATTTTGTGGTGCTCGACATGGAAGAGGATGTGGAAGTACCGTTGATTCTAGGGAGACCCTTCCTTGCTACAGGTAAGGCAATCATAGACGTCGCCAATGGTAAGCTAACTCTTCATGTGGGTGATGAGAAGGTTATATTTGACGTATTCAAAGTGCTTAAACATCCATATGATAATGATTCATGTTTACGCATCGATGTATTTGACACTTTGATTGGTGAGGCATTTCAGGAACACATGGTAGATGACCCGCTAGAGGCATGCCTTTTGCAATCCATGGATGTCGATTCGGCAAGTGAGGAGAAGTTGGAAATCGTGTGTGAATTAGAAAAGCAACCTCCTTACCTCGTTATGGGGGTCGAAAGGTTAGAGCGATCGCTCTCGGCTCCTCCTCGCCCTTCCATTGAAGAGGCCCCTACCCTTGAGCTTAAACCGTTGCCTTTACATCTGAAATATGTGTTTTTAAATGATAATAAGACATTGCCCTTAATCGTCTCATCTTCTTTGACAGGGGCACAAGAGGACCAACTCGTGGGAGTGTTGAAGGCCAACAAGAAAGCGTTCGGGTGGGCAATTGTGGACATTAAAGGCATTAGCCCGGCTATATGCATGCATAAGATCCTAATGGAGGACTCCACCAAGCCTACACGTCAACCACAAAGGAGGTGTAACCCAAAAATCCAAGAGGTAGTAAAGAAAGAGGTCATTAAGTTACTCGACGCAGGTATAATCTACCCTATCTCTGATAGTGCATGGATAAGTCCTACTCATGTGGTTCCTAAGAAAGGAGGCATAACTGTGATTAAAAATGCAAACAATGTATTGATTCCCACACGTATGCTCACCGGGTGGCGAGTATGCATAGATTATCGTAAGTTGAATGACGCCACCCGTAAAGACCATTTTCCCCTCCCTTTCATTAACCAAATGCTTGAAAGGTTAGCCGGGCACGATTTTTATTATTTTGTAGATGGATACTCCGGCTATAATCAAATTGCCATAGATCCCGAGGACCAAGAGAAAACCACTTTCACTTGTCCCTATGGTACGTTTGCTTATAGACGGATGCCATTTGGCTTGTGCAATGCCCCGGCCACCTTTCAAAGGTGCATGATGGCCATTTTCCATGACATGGTTGAGGAGTTCCTTGAGATTTTTATGGACGATTTTTCTGTTTTTGGAACATCCTTTGATACATGTCTAGATCATTTGACTCGTGTTTTAAAACGTTGTGAGGAAACCAATCTTGTTTTAAATTGGGAGAAGTGCCATTTCATGGTACGGGAAGGGATTGTGCTAGGTCACAAGGTCTCTCATAGAGGGATTGAAGTAGACCAAGCCAAGATCGAGGTCATTCAGAAACTTCCCCCTCCTATCTCGGTTAAGGCCGTGAGGAGTTTCCTTGGGCATGCCGGTTTTTATAGGCGGTTTATTTTGAATTTTTCCAAAATTGCAAAACCATTGTCTAACTTGCTCATTAAAGATGCACCGTTTGATTTCGACTCTACTTGTATGCAGGCATTCCTAATTTTGAAGGAGCGATTGATATCCGCCCCCATCATGGCACCGCCCGATTGGAGCTTACCATTCGAATTGATGTGTGATGCTAGTGACACCGCCGTGGGGACGGTATTGGGCCAACGAAAGGGAAAGGTATTTAAAACAATTTACTATGCTAGTAAAACTCTTAATGAGGCGCAAATGAATTACGCAACCACCGAAAAAGAGTTACTAGCTATAGTATTTGCATTTGATAAATTCCACTCCTATCTCGTTTTGAACAAGGTGATTGTGTACACCGATCACTCCGCCCTTAAGTATTTACTTGCTAAAAAGGATGCCAAACCTAGACTTATTCGGTGGATTTTGCTTCTTCAAGAATTTGACATAGAAATCAAGGATAAGAAAGGAGTGGAAAATGTGGTTGCCGACCATTTATCTAGAATAGAGACCCCTACCCCCGAGTGCATGCATGATAAACCAATTTGTGAGGAGTTTCCCGATGAGCAATTGTATGCTATACTTCATAACGATACTCCTTGGTATGCCCATTTTGCAAATTATCTTGTCACGGGAGTTCTTCCTCCGGATATCACTTTTCATCAAAAGAAGAAATTCTTATTTGATGTGAAGCAATATTTGTGGGATGAACCATATCTATTTAAGATTTGTGCAGATGGCATCATTCGAAGATGTATTCCCGAGGAAGAAATCGCATCGGTGCTAGCTCATTGCCATGACATGTCGGTAGGTGGCCATTTTGGGCCTTCTAAAATAGTGGCTAAGGTACTCCAATCAAGTTTCTTTTGGCCCACACTCTCTAAAGATGCATTTTTGCATGTCCAATCTTGTGATAGGTGCCAACGCACGGGTAATATCTCTAAAAGACATGAAATGCCTTTGAATAGCATGCTTGAGTGTGAGTTATTTGATGTTTGGGGTATTGATTTCATGGGACCCTTCCCGAGTTCTTGTTCCAATAAGTATATTTTTGTTGCAGTAGACTACGTCTCTAAATGGGTTGAAGCCGAGGCTTTGCCCACTAACGATGCTCGGGTGGTTACTCGATTTTTACGAAAAAGAATTTTTACTCGTTTTGGAACACCTAGAGCTATCGTTAGTGACGGGGGCACCCATTTTTGCAACAAGCAATTCGAACACTTATTGAACAAGTATGGGGTAAGACATAAGATTTCAACTCCCTACCACCCTCAAACGAGTGGACAAGTGGAGGTGTCTAATAGGGAGATTAAATGCATTCTTGAAAAAATGGTCAATGCATCTCGAAAAGATTGGTCTCTAAAATTAGATGACGCCTTATGGGCTTATAGGACCGCGTTTCAAACCCCGATTGGCATGTCCCCTTATCGCCTCGTTTTTGGTAAAGCATGTCACCTACCGGTTGAGCTTGAGCATCGTGCTTATTGGGCTACTAAATTTCTAAATTTTGACTCCACACTTGTAGGTACAAATCGGTTGCTCCAATTGCATGAGCTCGAGGAATGGCGCCACTAAGCTTATGAGAATGCAAAACTTTACAAGGAACGAACAAAAACGTGGCACGACAAGCACATCATTCCCCGCGAGTTTCATGAAGGCGAGAGAGTTCTCCTCTACAATTCTCGACTCCGACTTTTTCCCGGGAAGCTTAAGTCACGGTGGTCGGGTCCATTCTTGATTTCCCATGTCTATCCATCGGCTGCCGTCAAGCTCACAACGGACAAAGGGCAAACATTCTTGACCAATGCTCAACGATTAAAACTGTAAATCGGAACTGATGAATCGAGGGACAAAGTGTTCCTCTTTCTCCGAGATCCTCCATAATTCTCTGTCCCGAGTCGAGCTAACGACTATAAATTAGCGCTTCTTGGGAGGCAACCCAAGCTTTGTTTTCGTTTCTTCTATTTTCCTTCTTTTGTCTCGTTTGTGTTGAGCCTTTTCTTTTTCTTATTTTTCCCAGGAAATGGATTTCAAGACGGTTTGCTGGCCACGCCTAGGCGCCGTTCAGCCCAATTCACAACATCTCCCCTGTTAACCGCGCCCCAGCGCGGCCAAGTCCACGCCTAGGCGCCGTTCTCACCGCGCCCGAGCGCCGAATATCCCACGCCCAGGCGTGGACAGAAGTAGCATTTCAAATGGACTTGAAGCTTATGGCGCCTAGGCGTCGTCATACGCGCGCCTAGGCGCCGCTCAGGTATAAAGCCGCCTCTTTTGTCACAATTAGGTCAACTTCACATTCACATCTCCATCTCTCTCTTGATTTCCGCCGCCGACCACCCTCTCTCCGCCGATTCCTGCCAATTTCACCGTCAGTTCGCCGCCGTTTCACCGCCGGAACAGCTAATTTCTCTCTTCGGGCTTTGTGGGTCACGGGTAATCGCTGATGAGTGTCATTTTGGACCACAAGGTTAGTCATTGGCTTGCCCTTACCTAAAGTTCTGCATATTTCGGCCGTGTGGGGCCTTATTGTGGTTGTCATTGGCTATTTTTATCTCGTTATGGCCGGATTTCAGTGATTAAGTGTGGTTGGAATTGAGTATTGGAGTTTAAATCGGAAATTTCGGGGTTCTTGTTGATTTGTGCGAAATTTGGGAGTAATTTCAGTTGGGTCTAGTGCATTTTGTCCATTGCTCGATTCCGTTTGCTGCATAAAGTGCCGTCCTTTTGTTTAGCAATTGTGGGTTGAGATTATTTGTCCTGATTCAGTTGAGCCGTTGTTGGATTCGGGTTGTTACGATTGTTGGTATTTGGGGTTGTTGTTGTGTACCGTTACTCCGCTGAGATTTCGGAAAATGCCTAACACATCCTCGAAACAAACCAAGCGTAAAAAGCAGGTCGGGGAGGGCTCTTCTAATGTTTCCGAGCCCACCTTCGAGCTCCCTCCTCTGGCCAGCCGGTTCTCGCACCCGAGCGTGGTAAAAATCTACCATGTCATTCAAGGGCGGATACTTATGAAAGAAAAGCCCTATGATATCCAAGGACGGGCTTCCCTAAACGACCTCATGGAGTTCCATCATCTCACGTGCTTCCGGGGACCACTTGAACCCATTCGAGTTCTGTGGGTTCTCGAATTTTTCAGTGCTGGGGCGTTTTCTAGTATTGGGAAGACGGCGAGCAGTTTTAGCAACTACACGGATTCGGTCTCTTTTCGGAATGTGTCAGTCCGCTTTGATGTTCCGGATATCAGTGCATGCCTCGGGTTACCCATCCCTGAGCAGTGTGAGTATCAGCATGCTCGCCCCAATTTTACTGTGACCTTGGAAGCGATTTTGGTGGTGATTGCTATACCCGGCACGACATGGCCGGAGCGGGATGCACACTTGGCCTGTCGTTTTCTCCTTCCCGAGGCCGCCTTTTGGCTCGAATTCATACGCTTCAATCTTATCCCGAGTGGCAACCGTTCGGAGGCGAACAAGGAGAGGTGTTTACTCATCTTCTGCATTATGACCCGGAAGACGATTAACTTCGCGGGGGTGATTCACCGGACGCTACTCGGGCACATGAGGAAGTTGGGCCTTGAGTTGACACATTTGATCCACCCCACTGAGCAGAAAAGGAAGCGTGGGGATCCTAATATATCGAAGAAGAGCCATATAATATTCCCCTCGCTGATTACAGCTCTCTGCTCGACCGCAAGGGTTAAGGTCTTCCCGACCGAGGGCACCGAATTGGCTGGCACGCCTTTCTCTTTTTCCGAGACCGTCACCTCTGCTCCCCCGACCTCCTCTACTAGGCCTCGCCCGCAGTCGACATCTACTCGGCTGACCGGAACGATGGATATGGACTTTTTGATGGGCGCGATGGATCAAATGCGCGTCCATTTTGATCAGCGGATGAGCCGTTTTGAGGACATGATCCGGGCTAGCTGTGCGTACACCTGTCAGGTCGCGATGGCTCAGGATGCTTTTGTGGGACGTGGCCCCTTTGTGTACCCCGACCCTCCGGACTTCCCTCCCTACTCCGACCCTCCTCCGGATGATATGATTGATGTGGATGATTTAGTGGGGCGGGCCGAGGATGAGCCTTTACAGGGAGGTGGAGATGATGGTGATGATGAGTTGGACGCCTTGTTTGGCAATTAGACCTATTTTGTATCTATTTTCTGTCCTTTTTGTCGTTAGATGTTTGTTTTGGTGTTGTTGTTTTGTGGATCTTGTTTTAGTTGTTTCCCTTTATATTTTCGATGCATGCTTGATCATTTGTTCCTCTATATTGTGTTGCATGCTTGGTTTTGTTGCTTTCTCTTTTCGATATATGTGATGTTTTTCCGTTTAGTATGGTTAGCACATTTTCACCTTGTAGTGGATGCCCGCATGTGAGGTTTTCTTTCGCCAGCATCGCTGTCACCACACTTTGGACAGACTCTGCATGGACAACTCGGGGTTGCTTTTCAGCCTCCCATTATGGTGACATGTACTCTCCTCTCTTATTTTCGAACATTGGGGACAATGTTTGTTCCAAGTTTGGGGGGGTTTATAATCGATCCATTATTGTCAAGATTATTTATGTTCTATATTCTGTCCAAGTTTGGGGGGGAGACGTTTATACCTCTACATGTGATAATGTGCACCTTTTTTAAGCATCTCCTTAAAACAAAAAAAAAAACAAAACAAAAATTTTTTTTTTGGTAGGATTGCAAACCCTCAATTAATGCATTGAGATTGATTAAGTTAAATCAATGGCATCTTTTCTCTATCAATTTGGACTTAAAAGAATTATACACATTGTTTCCTTGCTCAAGGGACCCTAAACAAGATTAGATTGTCCTTAAGATGAGTCACATGTGCACATAAGTCGAGGGTAGAGGCGTTGAGTGGATACCCATTTTGAAACACTTAAAGGCTTGATCCCGGAAATATTAACTTAGATGTTTCACATGTGTTTTGAGTTAAGAATGCTTTTGTATGCTTAAAAAGAATTAAGAGATTGAACATTGGTATGACTGCAAAAGTCAGGCTTACTAGATACTGGGGGCGAAGAGTACCATGCCTAGAATACTGTACTATTATGCTAATTTGAGCTAAGCTCAAGCCAATGCAAGTGTTAAGTGAATAAGGACCTAGTTTGGTTTTGTGGCCTTTGACACTCGAGCGATTAAGCCCTTAGGGGTGTCTCTACACTTAATACCCTAAAACCGTCCGGTTTAGGAGTTATTGGCTCAAAGCTCGTTACAAGGGTGTCATAGAAAGCCTAAGAGAACCGAACATTGCACATGGTCTAGCCTTTAATGTTGTGAGTTGAAATTTGCATAAGTTAAAGCCCAAAGTTGATAAATTGATGAAATTTTAAGTGATTATGAAGTTTTCCTCAATTCTCATGCTGTGTGATTGCTCGAAAGTCGATAAAATATGGGATTAATGCTTGAAAAGTGGTAAGAATGCCACTCGATTATAATACCTTAGACTTCTCACTCTACACCCTTAGGATGGTCTTTTCAAAATTGAGGCGTAACATGAGTAAGTATGTGACGTGTATATATATATAACCTTGAGCTTAAACAGACGAATTCATGCCATTGATTTGTTATTAATCACATTGATTTGGGTTGATTGAGTGTGGTGGAAAATCCTTCGATTTTGTGGGTATATCACTTTCTCTTTACTTCAGTTGTTTTCTTTTCATCAAATCATTAACTAAAATCCAAGTCTCCGTGGCTCGACAACACGGACTTATTTTGTCCACTTTTATTACTACACGTCTAGTATACTTGCTACAAAAGCATGTTAGGTTCTAGCGTGTCAAGTTTTTGGCGCTGTTGCCGGGGATTTAATTATTTTAGTTTTTGATTTTCGTTTACGTTTTTATAATTCTTAGTTTGTTGTTTACTTCTTGCTTTTCTTTTATGTCCTTGTTAAGTCTAATTTTGTTTCTTGTGCTTAATTAATAGGTTCGATTTGTGGTGCATGACCCGCTCCTCCAACGAGCCCCTATATGATTTGGAGCCCGAGATAGAGCGTGTTTTTCGGGCTAGTAGACGAGCTCGAGAAATAGCCAACAATTTCAATCCGAACCGGAATGAGAACTTTCCCGATATAAATCTCCCAGAAAATAAGGAATGATTGCAAAATCTACTCCAAGTTATGCAACCGGCACCTCCCCCATCACCTCCATCGGTTTGTGGTAATCAATCAACCCGGGTACACACTACACCGGGACCTGTTATTTTTTCGGACTTTGTTACGCCACACTTCCACATTTCTTCTCATATGTTCGGGATGGTTCAAGCGGAGCCATTTCATGGTGACCCAAAAGACTCACCTGATGACCATTTAAATCACTTTGAGAATGCGATCTCTACTATGCAATTCAACCCACGAGATCTTGATGCCATACGCCTCCGATTATTTCATTTCTCCTTGAAGGATGAGGGGACTCTTTTGTACAAGTTGTTACCCCCACAATCAATTGGAACATGGGAT
This sequence comes from Buddleja alternifolia, assembly GCA_019426215.1. Taxonomy (NCBI): domain Eukaryota; kingdom Viridiplantae; phylum Streptophyta; class Magnoliopsida; order Lamiales; family Scrophulariaceae; genus Buddleja; species Buddleja alternifolia. The sequence continues at coordinate 23,974,989 of CM033393.1, read as the reverse complement.
GATCTAGTAGAGGAGTTTCCCAATGAATTCTTTCCTCCATCAAGAATCAATGAGCTTAGAAGTGAGATCAAAGGGTTCAAACAGAAAAAGGATGAGTCCTTAGCATCCACATGGGCAAGGTACAAGGGTATGTTTCGGAAGTGCCCCGATCATAATTATACATGAGACGAGCAAGTAGAACACTTGTATAATGGAGTCTGATCTCGAATTCGACACCAACTCAATGCGGGAGCCGGTGGTGATCTTTTAGGCCTTGATAGTCGATCCGTGTGGAGTAAACTTGAGCAAATGGCTAGGGAAGATGAACTTTACCCCGAAGATGATGATGAGCTTCCTCCACCAAACCGAAGGGTTGCTTGTGTTAAAGAAATTGAAGAAGTGGTTGCCTTGGAACCGGCGGTTGGAGATGTAAATTATGTTGAGAATCCTAACCGATCTCAGGTCAATTTCCATGTACCTGGAAACTTCCCAAGGAGGACCAACCCCTCACAAAATGCACAACCATGCATCTATCAAGCCCAAAGACCTCTTTTCAGCAACCCACCCCTGAGGCAAGGAAATTTCAATGTACAAGGTCAAGGGCAAGTTCGATCTCTCACAATCGACGAGCGACTTGATGCTCATATAAAGAAATCGGATGCATCGTTCAATGAACTCTGCAATATGATGAAGGATATGTTCATGGAGATGAAGGATATAAAGACACAAATAGGTCAAATATCCGCCGCGGTGAGTGGGAGAGCTCCAGGAACTCTACTAAGTGACACGGAGAAAAACCCGAAAGAACAATGCTATGCAATTGCCTTAAGGAGTGGGAGACAAGTGGAAAATGATACTATTCACATCGCGACACCCAAGCGCCCCTCAGACGGTGCCTAGGCACCAGGCACACTCTGTCCAGAAATTGAGGTTCACACTCGCGCGCCTAGGCGTCATCCAGACTGCACCCAGGCGCCAATCATGCCCCTCCAGGATGATATACTTTGCACTTCCGCGTCCGTGCACCATCAATCTCGCGCCCAGGCATCGTCAGTCCCACGCCCAGATGCCACCTCCTGTTCCTTCCGGTCTTAGTTCCTCGACTCCAATGCCTCCTCCTCCCATCGAGATCTATCTTCCCTTCCCAAATGCCCAGAAAAAAAAAGAAGCAGATGGATTCGAGTTTCTGTCGGATCTTAGCGATTCTTTGTGGGGTTAGAATCAATATTCCTTTCATTGATGCCATTCTACAAATGCCAAATTATGTTAAGTTTCTTAAGGATATGCTATCTAACAAGCACAAGTGGGAAGAAAACGAAACGGTTTATCTAACCGAAGAATGCTCCACCGTCTTACTTAACAAATTACCTCACAAACTCAAGGACCTGGGGAGTCTCACCATTCCATGCACTATTGGACCTCTTACTTTTGAAAAGGTTATTTGCGATTCGGGAGAGAGTATTAATCTTCTCCCCTACTCTATCTCCAAGAAGCTCGGCCTCGGTGATCCCAAACCCACATCTATGTCCTTACAATTGGCAGATCATTCAATCAAGCAGCCGAAAGGCATTATTGAAGATGTGATAGTGCAAGTTGACAAATTCTACTTCCAGGTCAATTTCGTGGTTCTTGAAATGGAAGAGGATGTGGAAGTACCCTTGATTCTAGGAAGACCTTTCCTAGCCACTAGAAATGCCAAGATCGACATGGGAAAGGGTAAGTTGACAATGAGGGTAGGAGATGTAAAAGTGATATTCGATGCTTATAATGACATGAAACCATCTATGGATGATCTTGTTTCAATGTCGATGTTATTAACCCTTTGCTTGATGAGAAATGTGCAAGTGGCAAGGCTAAGGGCACGCTCGAGTTGGAGGATGAGGTTCCCGATGTTAAATAAGACAAAGTGGGAAAAGAAGATTTATGCATGAAATACATTCCACCCCATCGCGGTGTTCGTGAGATCGACAAGACTCATCCGACACAAAGGGCTTATCTCAAAACCCCGCAATATGAGTGGAAGCGAGTAGACCATGAGGTTAAAATGAGGCATGGCAAGGATATTGTCGTGTTAAATGGGCCACCTATTTGAACCTCACTGAGCACAAAGTCAAGCTAATGATTATAAACAAGCGCTTCTTGGGAGGCAACCCAAGTTTGTAAGTTTTGTTTTCCTTTTCCTTTCATTCTTGGTTTTGTTTAGTTTTATTTGGTTTATGTTTTGGGGATGTTATCTTGCGCATTTCTTATCCGTTTTATCTATTCGATGCATATTTTTAGTTATCTTTCGTTTTTGTTGTGGGATGTTCTATTTTTCTCGCTTCTATCTAATGCTTAATGTTTCGTATGGTTAGCACTTTTCCTTTGTAGTGTATTCCTCCCTGTTGAGCTCTCTTTGACGGAGTAGCTGTTGCCAAACTTGGGACAGAATATCATCGGAGGACTCGGGTTTGCTTTTCAGCACCCCTTATGGTGACGTGTAGTTATGGTGACAATGTTTGTTCTAAGTTTGGGGGGGGGGGGGTATACTTGATCCATTATTGTTATGTTTATTCATGTTCTATATATTTCTGTCCAAGTTTGAGGGGGTTGTACCTCTACATTTGAAAAGTGTGCAATATTTTTAAGTAATAAAAAATTTTTTGGATAGAATTTCAACTTTTCACTTGATGCATTGAGAATGGTTAATTTGAATCAATGTCATGTTTTCTCTATTAGTTTGGACTTTTATGACTATACACATCGTTTCCTTGATTGTGGGACCCTAAACGAGACTAGATTGTCCTTAAGATGATTCACATATGCACATAAGTCGAGGGTAGAGGACTTGAGTGGACAACCATTTTGAAACACTTAAAAGCTTGTTCCCGGAAATACTAACTTAAAATTTGTGTCATGAGTGGAGAATGTTAACTTTGTATGCTTAACAATAATAGAAGAGGTTGAACATTGGTATGACTGCAAAAGTCAGGCTTAATATGTATTGGGGGCCAAGAGCACCATGCCTAGAATACTGTACTATTATGCTAATTTGAGCTAAACTCAAGCCAATGCAAGTGTAAAGGGAATAAGGACCTAGTTTTATTTTGTGGCCTTTGACACTCGAGTGATTAAGCTCTTAGGAGTGTCTTTACACTTAATACCCTAAGACCGTCCAGTTTGGGAGTTATTGGCCTAAAGCTCGTTACAAGGGTGTCATAGAAAGCCCAAGAGAACCGAACATTGCACATGGTCTAACCTCTAATGTTTTGAGTTGAAAGTTGCATAAGTTAAAACCTAAAGTGGATAAAGTGATGAGTTTTAATTGGATATGAAGTTTTCTTCAATTCTCATGCCTTGTGACTAATCGAAAGTTGATAGATATAGGATTAATGCTTGAAAAGTGGTAAGAATACCACTCGACTATAATACCTTAGATTTATTACACTACACCCTTAGGATGGTCTTTTCAAGGTTAAGGCATAACATGAGCAAGTATAGGACATGTATATATATGTAATTTTGAGCTTAAAAAGATGAATTCATGCCATTGCTTTATTATTAATCATATTGATTTGCATTGATTGATCGGGGTTGAGAATCCTTTGATTTTATGGGTATATCGTATGATAACCCTCACGAGACTATAACTCGTCCTTTGAGGTAACTCAAGGGTTTAAAGGCTTGTTGCACACGCTAAGTGCAATCGTTCACTCCACAAAAGTGAGTTAGGTAGTTTTCTTTTTGTTTCTCCCTTGTTTGATAATGTTTCCTTATCCTAGAATTATTATTGCTCGAGGTCGAGCAATTGATAAGTTTGGGGGGTTGATAGGAGTCATTTTTGCACGTGTTTTTAGAACCTTTTATTGGAGATTTTGGTCCATTTATAGCTTAACTTGTGCCACTTGAACGTTTAATATGTGCGTTAAAGTGATTTCAGGCACTAAGCGACGTTGCACAAAGAAAAGGGTAAAAGACGATGCATTAAATGAACTCAAAATATTAGCTTTGCACTCCCGCGCCTAGGCGCCAACTCAGCCACCCTCAGGCGCCAATTCAAGTAAGCAAAACAGCGACGCTCGAAGAATGGCACCTAGGCGCCATTTTACTTGCGCCTAGGCATGAGCCGAGAGAAGACAGACAATAAGTTCGCAGGCCCACGCCTAGGCGCATCATCACCCGTTCCTAGGCGCCTATGTTCCCGCACCCCAGTGCCGATTTTGCCACGCCTGGGCGCCCCTCGAATTATCCACCAAGACACCCCTGCTAAGTAGGCGGCGCCTAGGCGCCGGTCCACCCCCGCCTAGGCGCCGCGATAACCATTTTTTATATCTATAAAACCCAAAATTCAGCTCATTCGAAGGGTTCGAAATCTGGGGATTGGAAGTCATTTTTCTAGGTTTTGGGTCATATTTTCATCACTTAGAAGAGGGCAAGGAGGGGGATTACTTGAAGATTGAAGCTCAACTCAAGGTTCCACCATTACTCAAGCATAGGGAGTTGTTTTAGCTTAGATTAATTTTGTTTGTATATGAATATGAGTTATATGCTTAGTTTTTCTTTTATGATTATCATGAGCTAAATTTGCTAAACTAAGGGCAAGTGAAGGCTGGATTTACGAGTTGATATATATGAATTGATTTCTTCGTGTTAATTCTCCTATTGCTTTGTGTGTTGATTTTGTGCTTTTATTCCAATCATATGCTTGCTATTGTGCCTAGTCTATTCATTTAAAAAACATAGGTAGGGTTCAAAAGAATCAACACGTCATCCGTAAAAAATGAGGAATTGCCCCTAGAGATTGGTAGAGATTCTCGGGTGTTGTTAGCCAGATTTATCTGGGAAAATTCTAGAACATGAATGCATGGTTATTGGTTAGATTCTCAAATAGACATATTTAGAGAACCGTCAATTAATCATAGGATTATTATGAGCCATGACATCGAGTAAAAATTATCTAAAGAATTTCCACCAAATTAATAGGAGTCTAATAATTCGAAGGATTAATCATATTTATTAACGAGTAAAACGGTTGGAGCATGTGCCTTAGTCAATTTTTATCATACATGAGATTCAATTCCTAAGTCATTTCTCTATTGCTCTTCGTTTGTTTAAATCTTTTGCTTTTTCTTTACTTCAGTTGTTTTCTTTTTATCAAATCATTAACTAAAATCCAAGTTTCCATGGTTCAACAACCCGGACTTATTTTGTCCACTTTTATTACTACACATCTAGTATACTTGCTACAAAAAGCACATTAGGTTCTAGCGTGTCACTTGACCATACGCTCAGCTCATAATGAATCAAGGTCACTGAGTATACTCTTATGTCCAACATGAGTATCTCTAATGCTTTGGCCAAAGTCTTTGACCTCACCCATTCATGACGGCGTAGGATATTTAGCTCATTCACTTATAAAAGAATAAATTCTATTTTAAGATTGCTACTTGCCCATCGAGCAGCACTTCGAGGTCAACCCTACCAACAGGTGTGATGGTCCCAAGAGGCATACGAAAGGGTCTAGAAGGGGGGGGGGTTGAATAGACCCTGAAGTCTTTTTTTACTTCAAAAATTCGTATCACTTTTAAAGATTAGAACGCTTAGAAAGCGGAGCGCTTAGGTCAGACGCTTCAGCAAAGATAACTTAGACTTAGTGATTTAAGCAATTTACCAAAGTAGGATAACGCTTAGATCGCTTAATCAGGGTTAGAACAGCGGAATTGATTTTAAAGCTTTAGCGTTCGTTTTGGTTAAATAGTCGCTTAGCAGATGGACTTGTCCTTTTCAGAATAGATAGAATAATATAAAGCAAGACAATAATAAAAGTAAATGACACAAGATTCATAAGCTTCACTGGGTGATGTAATCCCAGCTACGTCCTTTTTCTCTTTTTTCACTTGGAGGGAATTTACTAAGATGATTATCAAAGAATCACAGAGAATCTTCTACAAGATAGTAAATAGGTGAAAATGATCTCGGGCTCCTTGATCACACAGATGTCAACACCAATGAAGATCTTCTTCTACAAGCTTCTCTCACTCAGAAATACTGCCTATAAGAGGTTTCAACAACTTTCTCACTTAGATGAAAGGTTGAGGGTTTTATCACAATGGTTTGTTTGTTTTTGAAAAGATCAAACAACTTGGAATATCTCAGTAAGAACTTAGGTTTCTTCTTTGGAAGAGGTTTGAGATATTTGTGACTGTAAGGAATGTATGTAAAAAGCTTGAAAGATTTTGGCCATGGAGTTTCTAAGCTTTTTCTTCAGCAAATTTTTCTTGTGCATGTACGTATATATCTTTTTCACTGTATCTCTATATCTTTTAGAGTTTGCTGGAAGGAGGTATTTATAGGCAATTCTTGGGATCTGTCCGTTGGACACATGTGAGAGTGTGCCTTTCACGCGGCGCATGAGTATACCTTTTCTCAGACATTCCTGAATTCCTGTTGGTACCGATTTGACGAGAGCAACTATAAACTCTGAAGTTCTGACAGTCTAGTCAAAAGGTGGCTTCTCTACAAGTCATATTGGCTTATCACATTTAATGCTCTTATCAGGCATTTAATGCATTTGAATTTATTTCCCGTTTGAAATAAATGTCCGTTGAATGATTGCATTTAAGTCCTTCATGACTTGAGAATTTATTTCAGGTGAATCTGATTCAGATCGCTAGAGTGCTTTGAGCACTTGATCCTTAAATCTTGAAATAGTCCTTTAGCGTTTGACAGACACTAAGGATAAATCTTCATCTTTTTCTGACTGCAGATGCTGATCTTCAACTTCATCTCTAATATACTCACCTAAAATTTTATTATCGATTCGGTATCTAATAGTCTAAAATCTATAAAGATAAAAATTACAAGCCTAACAAAATTACATTCTTTCAAACGCTTATACAATTGATCTATGAAACATAAACTTACATTATATTTTGGGGTCTAACATAAAATCCTATCTTGTCATCATCAAAACATCTAATATGAAATTTCCTAACAATTTCCCCCTTTTTGATGATGTCAAGACCTTAATTCTTATAACTCTTTTATAATTTAAGAGTCCAAAGAAAAGCCCAAAAATAATCAAAAGTTAGTGTTTGAAGGTTAGTAAAGTTAGCTAATGTTAGATTAGCCTCAACAAGGTGTTTCAGCGATAAATCATTCATTCATATAGGAAGATAAGCATACATGATTTATACTGTATAACTGCGAAAAAAAGAAGCATTCATCTTTTCTGTCGCTTTATGCTTTCTTCTTTTTGGTAGATCCCATTTGCTAAGTCAATGAGGAGTCGATCAATGTCGATCATGGTGGTATGTTGGAGTTCATCATAGTCATACCTACACTGTCTAGCGCTTTCATTCAGTTCCTTCAGCCTATCGACCCATTCCCTTGGAGGAATACCAAGTTCACGAATCAAGTCGTAATAGATGTCTTGTCTTCTATCGTTGGATGGTTTCCAGTTGATAGGTCGTCTAAGCGGTCCGGCATAAGGATGAAATCCCATACTTTCCAGAAAATTGACGTCCAATTCCGGGAGCAAGTACCTTCCTAGATAATAACTTGGCTTTCTCTTTTTAGTTAGCATTTTCTTTATGCTCGCTATTTCATCAAACATTGATCGCCAGTGTTTATTATCTATTTTAGATATTGTCTTGGACTTTTCTTTCTCTTCCCCCTTCTTGACATCAGCAAAAGAGTTCTTTAAGTCAGCGATGTCCCTTCGGAGAAGTTTGACTTCATCTATCAAGAGAGCGATCTGTTCAGCGATACTCTGAGATAGAAGGTTGGAGGAATGGTGACGCTCAGTATCAGCTGAAGCATTCTGCGCAAGGGACCGGTTGAAATTGTCTGAAAGCTCTTTGATGAGAGGAGCGATAGAGTTCATCATGGAGATTATAAGCTTGTTGGAATTTTGCATATCAGCTTTGAGAACTGCTTCTACTTGATTGAGCGTGGAAGTGCTTCACTCTTCCAATCGAGAACAAGAACTCTTTATATCGCTGAGGGAATGTCGAACTGCTTTTTTGGAGTCTCTAACTTCTGGATCACTGTCTGAATCTAATGAATTGGAAGATGAACGCTCAGGTCCGTGAGAGCTTGAGACTGCTGGAGCTTTGCCTTTAGATTTGTCTCTAATAATAGGCTCTGCAGGCTGTGCGGCTAAGTCAGCATGAACCTCTTCTATCGCTGAGTCGAGCGTCTGAGTTGCGAAGTCAATTTGAACAACTTGTTCCTCAAGTGGAACCTCGACTGCTGGAGCACTGGGGACAAAATCTTGCATATCATTGTCTGTGGGTTGAACGGCTTCCACAACAGGAGTTTGTTCTTCTTCTATTGCAACAACTTCAATTTGAGGCACTGGACTCTCAACAGGTATGACCCAGAGTGGGCCAATGGCTTCCATTACGTGCCTTGGACTAATTAGGTTTGTCTGCGGGATAAAGAATATAGCATCTTCGCGCTCTTCATTACTTAGTGCAAGGTGCACTCCTTTTGGCAGATCAACTCCTGAAGTATAAGAGTTGTAGAAGTCCAAAATAAATGACATCAGCGCTTGAGCTGTTTCTTGGTCCACTGGCCTGATCAGCGATATCATCTTGGCCATTTGAACATTCTGTTCACAAAAGAGCACAGGGTGAAGATTGTATCCTTGGAAGTCGCTCAACCTTGAATAGTTGTTGAAAGTGATATCCAACGCTTGTGCATTTTCTATCACTGCTCTTCTGTCTCTGTGGAGTTCAGCAAACTCAGTGTGCTCATTTGTAACATCGACACAAATTTCACTTTGTCCTGGAAGAAGCGTTTGTTTACTAGTGGAGGCTTCTTCGTTCAAATCTGGAAAGATGCGCTGAACAAACGCTTGACGGGGGTGAAACACATAGCGTCCACCTTGATGGGGGTGAAACACATAGCGCTGAACAAACGCTTGACAGAAGTTGGCGCATATGTCCGCAAGAATGACATACTAGCCCATCATATCATTTTTCTTGAAATTGGGTTCGTAGGCAGCCTCAACTTCATCCTTCTTTATTAGTGCCCAAACCTTAGTAGCATCCCCAAGAGTTATACTTTCAACTTCAGCACCATCGATTGGCAAATTTAGTAGAGAAGAAACCAGAGAAGGGGTGAGGACGAAGGTCTCACGGGCGAAGGGAAATACATAGGAAATGGAGTTTCTGTCGTCGGAGATTTTTGCGTTCTTGAAGAAAAAGAGGGTTTCTTCCTCAAAGAAGTTGAAAACGGCAGTTATCATATCGCGTAAACCAAATTCCTGAACAAAAGGAAGAACATTCCGAAGAGGGAAATTCTGGTTCTCGAAGAGATAGTCCTAATTAACGAGAAAACTGTCGTTAACAATGACTGGTTTTTTTGATTTGGAAGATTTTTTGGCAGCCGGTTTTGAAGATTTGGGTGCCGTTGATGAATTTTGGAAAGCTTCGGTTGAAGAGAAAAGAGAGTCCTTTTGCCTTTAGAGAGAAAAGCTTTTACAGTAAGAGTGTTTGGAAGTGATAAAGTTTTACTGTAAAGATTACAAAGGGTTTAAAATAGGAGGCAAAAAGTAACTCCTCAACAATTAGATGAGTTACACGTGTACATCAATAATTTTTGAAATTAACAAACGAATCCGAGCAGTTTACTCATAAATACGGATGTCAAAAGGTGCGGTAAAATAGGGTAACAACTGTGAATAATAAGAGTTTGAAATCTGCAGTTACTTTTTCAAAACGTTTGAATAATTTTGAAATTTTCAGCGTGAAATACACGTGCCTGATAGTACACTGACACGTACTCAGACTGGTGCAGTTACTGAACCGCCTAGTTTTCAGATAGGAGTCATCAACCGTCAGTTTGATTTGATAAGCACGTGTGGGCAATTGTCAAATCTAATCCTTTGGACTTATCCACACGCTACTTTCAGTGATGAAAACTATGCATGAATTTTAGAAAAGAATTACTTAGCGTTAAATTGGGAATCTTTTTAACGCTGAAGTCTTTTTGAGAAACACAATTTAATTTCTTAAAGCTTAAGGATAAAATCAATCGCTTGGATTAATAAAAAATTTCATTTATTAGAGATTGATTTTGTCATGCATAATAGATAAGTGCTAGTGATCAATGCATAAATTTTCAAAGTCAATTTTGATCACAATCCCTTATGAATTGAGATAAGAATAATTTTAAAGTTCCCCCTAAAATTAATAACTCATTTCAATTTGAAAGACAATTTTAGACATAATCATAAAGTGGATTCCTCCTAAATTGTATGCCTTTAAAATATGATGCTTCATGATTTAAGCGTTTAAGTTAATCAAACCTAATTCACTTCTCAAAGTGAGAAAATGTTGTTCGTTGAGCGCTTTGGTGAAGATATCTGCCAACTGTTTATCAGTACCAATGAAGTGCATGGATATATCTTTCTTTTGAACATGGTCACGCAAGAAATGGTATCGAATATCAATGTGTTTAGTTCTAGAATGAAGGACTGGATTTTGGGTCATAGCTAAAGCGCTTTGGTTGTCACAATGGATTGTGGTAGGACCTAGGATTGTTCCATAATCTCTAAGTTGTTGCCTCATCCAAAGGATTTGTGCACAACAGCTCCCAGCGGCTACGCACTCTGCTTCAGCGGTAGAAGTCGCTATGGATTGTTGTTTTTTACTATGCCACGAAATTAGTCTATCACCTAGAAATTGACATGTACCACTAGTACTTTTTCTATCTATTTTACATCCTGCAAAATCTACGTCTGAATAACCAATTAGTTCAAAAGGAGAGTCCCTTGGATACCATAAGGCCACATTTTGTGTGCCTTTTAGGTATTTAAGGATTCTCTTGGCAGCATTTAAGTGTGATTCACTAGGATGAGCTTGAAAGCGTGCACACATGCATACCGGAAACATAATATCATGTCTACTAGCGGTAAGATAAAGAAGTGATCCAATGATACCTCTATAGTTAGTGATATCAATTTTCTTCCCACTTTCATCTTTATCTAACTTAAGCGTTTGGGTCATTGGAATTTTTGAAGATGATGCATTTTCCATACCAAATTTCTTAATCATATCTCTTGTATATTTAGCTTGGTTTGTAAATGTTCCATTAGGGAGTTGTTTAACTTGTAATCCTAAGAAGAAAGTTAATTAACCCATCATGCTCATTTCAAATTGATCTTGCATCATTTTCGAAAATTTCCCATACAATCGCTTATTAGTAGAACCAAATATAATATCATCAACATAAATTTGGACTAAGAGAATATCTTCATTATGGGTAATTTTAAATAACGTTGTATCAACGCTGCCTTTTGAAAAACCTTTACCTATAAGGAAGATAGAGAGAGTGTCATACCATGCTCTTGGTGCTTGTTTAAGGCCATAGAGTGCCTTATCCAATTGGTAGACCATAATTTTACCATGGTTGTTGGTGAATCCTGGTGGTTGCTGACACGCTAATACCTAACGTGCTTTTAATAGCAAGTGCACTAGTCGTGTGTAGTAATAAAAGTGGACAAAATAAGTCCGGGTTGTCGAACCACGGAGACTTGAATTTTAGTTTATGATTAATGAAAATGGACAAAAGTAAATTGTAATAAAACGAGTAAGCAAGTGAAGAACCAAAGAGAAACGAACTATAGATTAAATCTCACGTATGATAAAATGACTAAGGCACATGCTACAACCGAATCTACTCGTCAATATAGATGAGCTACTCTTCGAATTATTAGACTCCTATTGCTTTGGTGGAAATTCCTTAGATAATTATTACCCGATGTCTCGGCACACAATAATCCTATGATTAATTGATGGTTCTCTAAATATGTCTATCCGAGAATCTAATCAATAACCACGCATTCACATTCTAGAGTTTCCCCGGATAAATCCGGCTAACCGCACCCGGAAATCTTTACCTATGTCTAGGGGCAATTCCACATTAGTTTCGGATGATGAGTTGATTCCATTGAACCCTAATCTATCTTCTCTCGAATGACTAGACTAGGCAAGATAGCAGGCATATGGTGATCAAGCACATGATTGTAATAAAAGCTCAAAATCAACACACAAAGCAATATGAGAATTAATACAAAAATTCACTTCACATATATTGATTCATAAATTGGCTTTCACATGGCCTTAGTTCTACAATATTAGCCTCTCATCAAGGCCTTAAGAAAATCTAATACAAACATATACATACTCTTGGAAATAAACATGTAAATGCATGTAATTAAAACTCCCTCAATTGATTGATGATGGATCCTTGCTTTTGAACTTCAATCCTTAACTCCTCTCTCTTTGTTCCCCTCCAAAAGTGATGAAGAATGGTGATGAATGATGATGGGTGAAGAGTAATGGCCAGCTGCCTCCTCCTCCAAGATGTGATACGTCCAAAGTGAAGAAAATGGCTTAAGAAGACAAGAAACTCTGGGCTCCCTAGTGTGTGTCTCCCCTAGTGTGTCCTCCACTACTCTAAAGTGTGTCGTATAAAATTCCATAAAGTAGATCTACTAAGAAACACACTTAGGACATCCCCTCCATACATGTGATGACCTCTTGGCTTTAAATGTTCCATTCCCCCATCAAATGATGATCTTTTGGCTGAAAGGAATCAAAACTCGGGTGTGGTCACGCCTAGGCGTGGACATTACGGCGCTTGGGCGCCGCTGACAGAATGCTGAAATTAAATGCAATGTGTCCTGCGCAGAAATCGTATTTCATTCATAACTCTCTCCAAGAAACTTCGATTTGGATGATTCAAGTCCTCATTTGAAGCTAACACATAGTTCTACAACATTGTAGAAGGGAACTTCATCCAATTCGGTCTCTAAACATACGGAAATAGCGCTCGAACGTGGAAAGTGGTGCAGATACGGCGCCCAGGCGTGGATAGTACGGCGCCTAGGAGTGGGCAGCAGAATGTTGACGTTATTTGCATCTTGTCCGGCACCTGGGCGTGGTAATACTGGCGCCTGGGCGTGGACGACAGAAGCAAATTGGCCTGAACTTGTTTTATACGTCGTTTTTCGCCTCGTTTCTTCGTATGCTCAAATTTATCACCTGTAATCACTTAACACCCCGCTTAAACGCAAATGTGGCATGATTTTGTCAATAAATGAATCCATAGCATAAGTCCCATGGGCTTAAAAACATGTAAAAATGCCTCTTATCAACACCCCCACACTTATCAATTGATCGTCCTCGAGCAATAAGAGTTTTAAGATAAGGAAACATCATCAATCAAAGAGAGAAACAAAAAGAAAACTACCTAACTCACTTTCGTGGAGTAAACGGTTGCATTTAGCGAATGCAACAAGCCTTTGAACCTTTGAGTTACCTCAAAGGACGAGTTATAGTCTCGTGAGGGTTTGCAGACGATATACCCACAAAATCGAAAGATTTTCAACCCCGATCACTCAACGTAAATTACAATGATTAATAGCACACAATGGTACGAATTCACCTGTTTAAGCTCAAGTTACATATATATACACGTCACCCAATTGCTCATGTTACGCCTTAACATCGAAAAGATCATCCTAAGGGTGTAGTGTAATAAATCTCAAGTATTATAGTCGAGTGGCATTTTTACCACTTTTCAAGCATTAACCCATATTTATCAACTTTTGATTATTCACATGGTACGAGAATTAAATACAACTTTATAGCCACTTAAAAATTCATCACTTCATTCCACTTTCGACTTTAACTTATGCACTTTCAACTCGAAACATTAGAGGCTAGACCATGTGCAATGTTCGATCCTCTTAGGCTTTCTATGACACCCGTGTAACGAGCTTTAGGCCAATAACTCCTAAACCAGACGGCTTTCGGGTATCAAATGTAGAGACATTCCTAAGGGCTTAATCGCTCGAGTGTCAAAGGCCACAAAATCAAACTAGGTCCTTATTTACTTAACACTTGCATTGGCTTGAGCTCTAGCTCAAATTAGCTTAATAGTACAGTATTCTAGGCATGGTGCTCTTTGCCCCCAGTATCTATTAAGCCTGACTTTTTTCAGTCATACCAATGTTCAACCTCTTTTTATTATTATTAAGCACACGAAGTTAACGTTCTCAACTCATAACACATGTGAAAATTCTAAGTTGATATTTCCGGGATCAAGCCTTTAAGTGTTTCAAAATGGTTGCCCACTCAACTCCTCTACCCTCGATTTATGTGCATATGTGAATCATCTTAAGGTCAATCTAGTCTAGTTAGGGTCTCACAAACAAGGAATTGCGTGTATAGCCATTAAAAACCAAATTGAAAACCAAATTGATAGAGAATGCATACCATGTATTCACGTTAACTATGCTCAATTCATCAAGTGACGGGTTGAAATTCTATCCAAAAAACAAAATAAAATAAAATTCACAAAATGCACAAGCTCACATGTATATGTGTGCCATCCCCCAAACTTGGACTGAGTTATCTAAAACACCCCCCCAAACTTAACATGAACATTGGCCCCAATGTTCGAAAGAAAATAAGGGTAAAGTACACATCACCATAGGGGAGCTGAAAAGCAAACCCGAGTCCACTTAAGGCAATCGAGTCCAAGGATGGCAATCACTGTGTCGATCACTACATGGGTAAAAAAAAATGCTAGCCATACAAAGCATCAAACATTGGATAGAATAGAAGAAAACAAAACGAGAAACATGCATGAAAAGAAAACATCAAGCATCCAAACATAAAACATAAAATATCCAACAACCCAACAAAAGATAACCAAAAAAAAAAAAAAACGAAACATGCATGGAAATAAAACAAGATAAGCCTAATCTGTAGTGCCAAAACGGTCAATGTAGTCCTCATCCGTTCCGCCGAGATCATCCAAATCAATCAACGGGCTACCCTCATCATTATGAGCCTCATCATCACCTCCTACAGGAACGAGAGCACCTGACTCGTGCAAATCTGCGGGCTGCTGAGGCGGGGGGTGCGGGTAAGGTGGAGGAGTAGAATAATCAAATGGCCTCCGACCGACAAATTCATTATGCTCGACAAGAAGCTGACGGAAATAAGCACAAGTGTCGGACATGACCACCCTCATCTCATCTTGCAACTCATCCCTCAATTCATCCTTTAGTTGTCTAATGGCTGCGGCATCCATAGGTGGGAACTGGGAAGAACTAGTAGACCGGGAAGAAGACGGGCGAGGCCTCTTGGAAGCGGCCTGCGGTGGGGGAGCCTATTGGTCATCAGCGACCACAGCGAGATAAGAACCCGGGAGCTCTGTACGCTCCATAGGAAGTATCGGAATCCTAGCAGCTTTGCATAAAACTGTGATCAGCGACGGGAGAATGATGGGATTATTCCGAGTGGGCCCTTCGCCCTTTTGCTTGGCCAATTCTTTGTCAATCAACGGCCCTAACTCATTCTTCAACTTCCTAAAGTGATCCGTCAAAGACTTGTGGATCACCCGGGCAAAGTCCACAACTTTCTTGGACATAATAGCATAGATGAGGG
This sequence comes from Buddleja alternifolia, assembly GCA_019426215.1. Classification (NCBI taxonomy): domain Eukaryota; kingdom Viridiplantae; phylum Streptophyta; class Magnoliopsida; order Lamiales; family Scrophulariaceae; genus Buddleja; species Buddleja alternifolia. Next base: position 23,959,561 of record CM033393.1, on the reverse strand, counting down.
TGGCCCGTTCCTTGTTTGCCTCTGACCGATTGGTACTCGGTATTAAATTGAATCGGATGAAGTCGAGCCAGAAAGCAGCCTCGGGAAGTAGAGCCCTACGGGGGACATGAGCTTCTCCGGGTACCCACTCCCACCCCTCTCGGGCAATAACCCGCAAAATATCCGACAGGCTAACCCGGAGGTGCCCTGCATTGTAAAGAGTGGTGAACTCGCATGTCTGAGGGGTGGGGGTGCCTATGCTCTCCCTAATCTGTCTCAACTCATAATCGACATGTTTGCCCCGTACCAAAAGGGTAATCCCCAGCCATCCTCGCGTCTCAATCTCATCATAAACCCCGGAGCTGAAGAATTCCAGGACCCAAGGAAGACGGATGGCCTCGGGCTTTTGACAGAAAAACTGTAAGTGATGGAACTGTATCAATTCGTGCACAGAGGGCTGTCCCCGGGTGGTCAAATAGTGCTCCTTAATAAGGGTGCGGGGGGTGCTCAAACTCTGACACATAATTTGGACTTTGGAGTTTTCGAAACGGGTATTATCGGGAGTCTCGGGCTCATTAGCGGAACCCTCACCCACTTTTTTCTTACCCTTGGACGATTTGTTGGTAGTTCTCGTCATTTGCAACAACAATGGTTAAAATTATCTCAATTTCTCAACTACTCAAATCAACCCGAATGCAACCAACCCAACACAACAATCGTCAACACCCCAACACAACAAAATCAGAGAGGAACCCACAATCCAGCAACAATATATCACAAATTAAACAACAACAAACCACAAATCGACAACAACCCACAAATCGATGACAACCCTCTAATCCAATAAATTCCTCAAATGCAACAAAAACCCACAATCGGACGAAGCCCCAAATAATCCTCAAAATATAATGTAAGGCACCTACTCGTCGGCTATGAATCGGAAATGGAAGAAGGGTAAAGCCAAAACTCACCTTTTTTTCCCAAAATTATCGCACCGAGTCGGATGTGAAAGAGGAGCCACTGTGCAGCGAGTTATGTTGATGGAAAGTGGCGGTAAAACACGGTGGAAATGGCCGGAAATGGTGAGAGTGTCGCCGGAAATCGCGTGGGAGAGGAGTTGTGAAGAGTTTGTGAAGGATTTTGACCGTTTTGACCCACAGATATGTTTAAATCAGAAACGGGCGCCTAGGCGCGCGACACAGCGTACCTGGATTTTTGAGTGAAACTTTTCGCGCCTAGGCGGGAGTTTTTCGGCGCTTGGGCGGCCCTTTCAGAAACATGTTGAAACACATAGGCGCTATGGGCGCCTAGGCGCGCGTCGATAGGCGCCTAGGCGGGCTCTTCAGAAATATTATGTAAAGAATTTCCATTTCCTGTTTCAAAAGGGGAAGGACAAAACATTTAAAACACAAACTAACAAAGATTTAAGACTAGAAAATAAAGCAACAAACGGGATAATAAGAGAAAAAGAAAAGGAAACGGAAAGAAAACATGGGTTGCCTCCCAAGAAGCGCTAGTTTAGAGTCATTAGCTCGACTGAAAGCGAAGAATCACGAAGGGTCCGCGAGGATGAAGGACTCTTTGTCTCTCGGTCCATTCATCCCTAAGTAAGGTTTTAGACGTTGAGCGTTGACCAAGAAAGTATGTCCTTTTTCTGTTGTAAGCGCGACGGCGCCGGATGGATAGACATGGGAAATCAAAAATGGGCCCGACCATCGAGACTTAAGCTTCCCGGGGAAGAGTCGGAGTCGAGAGTTGTATAGCAACACCCGCTCTCCCTTGTGGAATTCCCGGGGGAGAATATGTTTGTCATGCCACATTTTGGTCCGCTCCTTATAGAATTTCGCGTTCTCATAGGCAAGATGACGCCATTCTTCGAGCTCGTTGAGTTGTAGCAAACGTTGTGTACCTACACGGTGAGAGTCAAAATTTAGAAACTTAATGGCCCAATAAGCACGATGCTCAAGTTCAACGGGCAAGTGACATGTTTTGCCAAAAATAAGACGATACGGGGACATGCCAATTGGGGTTTTATAGGCGGTCCGATAAGCCCAAAGAGCATCATCCAATTTAAGGGACCAATCCTTTCTTGATGCGTTGACAGTTTTTTCTAAAATACGCTTAATCTCCCTATTCGAGACCTCCACTTGGCCACTAGTTTGTGGGTGGTATGGGGTCGAAATTTTATGCTTCACCCCGTACTTGGTCAATAAAAGTTCAAACTGCTTGTTGCAGAAGTGGGTGCCCCCGTCACTAATGATGGCTCGGGGAGTTCCAAATCGAGTAAAAATATGCTTCTTCAGAAAACGAGTGACAACCCGAGCATCATTAGTAGGCAAGGCCACGGCTTCCACCCATTTGGACACATAGTCTACCGCAACAAGGATATATTTATTTGAACAAGAACTGGGGAAAGGGCCCATGAAATCCACACCCCATACATCAAACAACTCACACTCTAACATGCTATTTAAGGGCGTTTCATGATGTTTAGAGATGTTCCCCATTCGTTGACAGCGATCACAAGATTTGACATAATGATGTGCATCTTTAACAAGAGTAGGCCAGAAGAAACCTGATTGGAGGATCTTAGCTACCGTTTTGGAGGGCCCAAAATGGCCACCCACCGCCATATCATGACAATGAGATAGGATAGCATGCACGTCTGTTTCGGGTATGCAACGTCGAATTAAGCCATCTGCACAAACTTTGAATAGAAAGGGTTCGTCCCAAAGATATTGCTTCACATCAAATAGAAATTTCTTCTTTTGATATCCGGGGGAAGACGGCCCGTAACAATGTAATTGGCAAAGTTAGCATACCAAGGTGAAATTTTGTCAGAAAAAGCTAGGAGGTGTTCATCCGGGAATTCCTCACGAATTGGTATCTCATCTAACGGATCATTCACTAGCTCTAATCGTGAGAGGTGGTCGGCTACTACATTTTCGGTGCCTTTCTTGTCTTTTATCTCTAAATCAAATTCTTGGAGTAACAAAATCCACCTAAGAAGTCTTGGTTTAGCATCTTTCTTGGCAAGCAAATATTTTAAAGCCGAATGATCGGTGTAAACTATCACTTTGTTTAGCACGAGGTAAGAGTGGAATTTATCGAATGCAAAGACTATGGCTAGTAATTCTTTTTCCGTGGTGGCATAATGCAATTGTGCATCATTAAGAGTTTTACTAGCATAGTAAATGGTTCGAAATACCTTCTCCTTCCTTTGGCCAAGGACCGCTCCAACCGCAGTGTCACTCGCATCACACATCAACTCGAATGGTAAGCTCCAATCGGGGGGTGACATGATAGGGGCGGAAACTAAGCGTTCCTTCAAATCAAGAAAGGCCTGCATACAAGAAGAATTGAAATCAAAAGGTGCATCTTTGACAAGCAAATTAGACAACGGTTTCGCAATTTTAGAGAAATTCAAGATGAATCGCCTATAGAAACCGGCATGCCCGAGAAAACTCCTAACAGCTTTGACCGAAGTGGGCGGGGGAAGTTTTTCAATGACCTCAATCTTGGCTTGGTCCACTTCGATCCCTTTTTGAGAGATCTTGTGGCCAAGCACAATCCCCTCCCGGACCATTAAATGACATTTTTCCCAATTCAAAACAAGGTTGGTTTCCTCACAACGTTTAAGCACAACATTTAAATGAGCAAGACAAATATCAAAAGTTGTTCCGAATACAGAAAAGTCATCCATAAAAATTTCAAGGAAATCTTCAACCATATCATGAAAAATAGCCATCATGCATCTTTGAAAAGTGGCCGGGGCATTACACAAGCCAAATGGCATCCTTCTATAAGCAAATGTGCCATAAGGACAAGTGAAAGTGGTTTTCTCTTGGTCCTCGGGATCTATGGCAATTTGATTATAGCCGGAGTAACCATCTAGAAAACAATAGAAATCATGCCCGCTAATCGTTCAAGCATTTGGTCAATAAAGGGGAGGGGGAAATGATCCTTACGGGTGGCATCATTCAACTTACGGTAATCTATACACACACGCCACCCACTAATTATACGAGTTGGGATTAGCTCATTATTCGCATTCTCAATTACCGTTATCCCCCCTTTCTTAGGCACCACTTGGGTAGGGCTCACCCACGCACTATCAGAAATAGGATAGATTATACCTGAGTCGAGCAGTTTAATCACTTCCTTCTTTACTACCTTTTGGATTTGTGGGTTTGACCTCCTTTGGGGTTGGCGTGTAGGCTTGGTGGAGTCCTCCATAAGTATTTTGTGCATACATATCGCTGGACTAATGCCTTTGATGTCCGCAAGTTTCCACCCAAAAGCCCGTTTGTGAGATCTCAACACCGTCATTAATTGCACTTCTTGTGATCCTGAAAGAGATGAGGAAATGATCAATGGGAGTGTTTCATCGTCGTTCAAGTACACATATTTAAGGTGGGAGGGGAGGGGTTTGAGTTCGAGAGAGGGGGGTTCTTCAATAGATGGGCGAGGTGCTCCTGACAATGATCTATCAACTTTGATGGAGCCTCCCGAATAAGAGGAAGATTTGTACTCCAAGCTTAGAACTCTTTCCACTAGATCATCTCTCTCCGAGTCCACTTGCATGGATTTCATAAGAGCCTGTTCGAGAGAATTTTCAATTGTATTGTCCTGTAAATACTCAACAATCAACTGGTCAAATGTATCAATTCGATAACACGAGTCATGATCAATAGGGTGTTTAAGGACTTTGTAAACATCAAAGGTAACTTTGTCATCGCCCACATTCAAGGTAAGCTTACCATTAGCAATGTCAATCACCGCCTTACCCGTGGCTAGGAATGGTCTCCCTAGGATTAATGGTACCTCCACATCTTCTTCCATATCGAGTACCACGAAATCAACGGGAAAATAAAACTTGTCGACTTGGACAAGAACGTCTTCGATTATCCCCTTGGGCCTCTTGATTGATCGGTCGGCTAGTTGAAGGCTCATTGAGGTCGGCTTGGGATTTCCAAGGCCTAGCTTTTTAAATAGTGAGTATGGAAGAAGATTGATGCTGGCCCCCGAGTCACATAACACCTTCTTGAACGATAAGGACCCAATCGTGCACGGGATTGTGAGGCTCCCGGGATCTTGGAGCTTAGTTGGCAATTTATTGAGCAATACGGCGGAGCATTCTTCCGTGAGGCACACCGTCTCATTCTCCTCCCACTTTTGCTTGTTGGAGAGTATGTCCTTGAAGAACTTCACATAATTCGGCATTTGGAGAATGGCGTCAATAAACGGAATATTAATTCTCACTTCCCGAAGGATTGCCAAAATTCGAAGAAAGCTCGGATCCATCTTCTTTTTTTTCTTTTTGTGAGCATTTGGGAAGGGGAGACGAACTTCGATAGGGGGAGAAAGCGTTGGATTAGACGGATGAAAACCCACTGAAATAGGAGGCGGCGGATCTGTCGGGGCGCGGATCTGTAGGCGCCTGGGCGTGCATGTCGGGGCGCTCGGGCGCGGGATTCAGAACATATGCATCTGGCAGGGTTGTGGGTGGCGCCTGGGCGTGCATCTCGGGGCGCTCGGGCGCGGATGTATTGGCAATGTCACTCTCTAATTGTTTTCCACTTCTCAAGGTTATGGCATTGCATTGAGCCTTCGGGTTCTTTTCCGTGTCACTTGGGAGAGTCCCCGGGGCTCTACCGTTAACCGCATTAGACAGTTGCCCCACTTGTGTTCGCAAATCCTTCATCTCCATACACATATCCTTTATCATACCCCGAAGTTCGTTGAAAGATGTATCGGACTTTTTCATGTGAGCATCTAGTTTCTCATCGATTGTGGGAGGTTGCATTTGCACTTGACCTTGACCTTGTCCATTGACATTGCCTTGCCTCGGGGGTGGGTTATTGAAAGGTGGCCGTGGAGCTTGATAGATCCCCGGTTGATAGATCCCCGGTTGTGCGTTCTGTGCGGGGTTGGGCCTTTTTGGAAAATTCTCGGGTACATGAAAGTTCACCAGAGGTTGATTTTGATTCCCCACATAATTAACGTTGCCAACCTCCGGTTCCAAGACTACTACTCCCTCAACTACTTCCTCAATACAAGCAACCTTTTTAGAGGATGAGGCCTCTTCATCGTCGGGGTAAAGCTCGTCTTCTCGGGCCAACTGTTCGACTTTGTCCCATACACTTTGACAGTCTAACCCAAGGAGATCTCCTCCCGCACCCGCGTTGAGTCTATGCCGAATACGTGACCTAACCCCATCATAGAAATGGAGTACTTGTTCATTCAACCCAAAATTATGATCGGGACATTTACGGAGCATGCCCTTATATCTAGCCCAAGTCTCGGCTAAAGACTCATTGCTCCTTTGCCTAAACCCTTTTATATTACTTCGGAGCTCATTGATTTTGGAGGGTGGAAAGAATTTATTTAAAAAGACATCGACCAACTCACCCCATGTTGTAATAGATTGTGGAGGTAAGGATTTGTACCATGTTGTCGCCCGAATTGCATCAAGATCCCGTGGGTGAAATTGAATGGTCACAAGAGCATCGTCTATAGTCTCTAAATGAGCGTGAGGTGATCCGTCCGGTTCTCCATAGAAAGGTTCTCCTTGCACCATATTAAAAATGTGAGCCGGAATGTGGTAGTTTGGTGCAAAGAAGTTAGGCACGACCACGGGCCCCGGAATAGTATGGACCCTAGGTGGTAAGCTACCCCGAACCGACGGGAGTTGTGGAGGAGGTACCGCTTGCATGGCTTGTAGAACACCTTGTAACCACTCCCTAGTTTCCGGTGAGTTCATGTCCGGGAAATTCCATTCGGGTTTTGGTTGAGATTATTGGCCGTTTCTCTTGCTCGCCTACTAGTCCGAAGAACTCGTTCAATTTCGGGCTCCAACTCGTATAGATGCTTGTTTGAGGAGCGGGTCATGCACCTCAAGAACCTAACAATTAAATACAAGAACAAAATTAGACTAAACACGAAAATAAAAGAGAATCAAGAAATAAACGAAAACTAAGAATTATAAAAAAATGTAAACGAAAATCAAAAACTAAAATAAACAAATCCCCGGCAACGGCGCCAAAAACTTGACACGCTAATACCTAACGTGCTTTTAATAGCAAGTGCACTAGTCGTGTGTAGTAATAAAAGTGGACAAAATAAGTCCGGGTTGTCGAACCACGGAGACTTGAATTTTAGTTTATGATTAATGAAAATGGACAAAAGTAAATTGCAATAAAACGAGTAAGCAAGTGAAGAACCAAAGAGAAACGAACTATAGATTAAATCTCACGTATGATAAAATGACTAAGGCACATGCTACAACCGAATCTACTCGTCAATATAGATGATCTACTCTTCGAATTATTAGACTCCTATTGCTTTGGTGGAAATTCCTTAGATAATTATTACCCGATGTCTCGGCACACAATAATCCTATGATTAATTGATGGTTCTCTAAATATGTCTATCCGAGAATCTAATCAATAACCACGCATTCACGTTCTAGAGTTTCCCCGGATAAATCCGGCTAACCGCACCCGGAAATCTTTACCTATGTCTAGGGGCAATTCCACATTAGTTTCGGATGATGAGTTGATTCCATTGAACCCTAATCTATCTTCTCTCGAATGACTAGACTAGGCAAGATAGCAAGCATATGGTGATCAAGCACATGATTGTAATAAAAGCTCAAAATCAACACACAAAGCAATATGAGAATTAATACGAAAATTCACTTCACATATATTGATTCATAAATTGGCTTTCACATGGCCTTAGTTCTACAATATTAGCCTCTCATCAAGGCCTTAAGAAAATCTAATACAAACATATACATACTCATGGAAATAAACATGTAAATGCAAGTAATTAAAACTCTCTCAATTGATTGATGATGGATCCTTGCTTTTGAACTTCAATCCTTAACTCCTCTTTCTTTGTTCCCCTCCAAAAGTGATGAAGAATGGTGATGAATGATGATGGGTGAAGAGTAATGGCCAGCTGCCTCCTCCTCCAAGATGTGATCCGTCCAAAGTGAAGAAAATGGCTTAAGAAGACAAGAAACTCTGGGCTCCCTAGTGTGTGTCTCCCCTAGTGTGTCCTCCACTACTCTAAAGTGTGTAGTATAAAATTCCATAAAGTAGATCTACTAAGAAACACACTTATGACATCCCCTCCATACATGTGATGACCTCTTGGCTTTAAATGTTCCATTCCCCCATCAAATGATGATCTTTTGGCTGAAAGGAATCAAAACTCGGGTGTGGTCACGCCTAGGCGTGGACATTACGGCGCTTGGGCGCCGCTGACAGAATGCTGAAATTAAATGCAATGTGTCCTGCGCAGAAATCGTATTTCATTCATAACTCTCTCCACGAAACTCCGATTTGGATGATTCAAGTCCTCATTTGAAGGTAACACATATTTCTACAACATTGTAGAAGGGAACTGCATCCAATTCGGTCTCTAAACATACGGAAATAGCGCTCGAACGTGGAAAGTGGTGCAGATACGGCGCCCAGGCGAGGATAGTACGGCGCCTAGGCGTGGACAGCAGAATGTTGACGTTATTTGCATCTTGTCCGGCACCTGGGCGTGGACGACAGAAGCAAATTGGCCTGAACTTGTTTTATACGTCGTTTTTCTCCTCGTTTCTTCGTATGCTCAAATTTATCACCTGTAATCACTTAACACCCCGCTTAAACGCAAATGTGGCATGATTTTGTCAATAAATGAATCCATAGCATAAGTCCCATGGGCTTAAAAACACGTAAAAATGCCTCTTATCAGTTGCTCCACATAAACTTCTTCTTGGAGTTTACCATTCAGGAATGCACTCTTCATGTCCATTTGGTATACTGTGAACTTGTTGAATGCGAAAAACGCTAAGAACATTCTAATCGCTTCAACACGGGCTACTGGGGCATATGTCTCATCAAAATCAATACCCTCTTCTTGACAATAACCCTGAGCGACTAATCTGGCTTTGTTTTTTATAACAATGCCATCTTCATCCATCTTGTTCCTAAAAACCCATCAAGTTCCAATAATTCCTTGGTGAGTTGGTCTAGGTACTAGCGTCCAAACCTTGCATCTCTCAAATTGGTTAAGCTCCTCTTGCATCGCTTCTACCCAACTTGAATCACTGAGTGCTTCATCCACTTTCTTTGGTTCCATTTGAGACAAGAAACTTGCGAACATGGCCTCATTGATTGTAGCAAACCTAGTTCTAACAGGTGCTTCAATATCTCCAATTACTAACTCTGGTGGATGGTCTCTAAGCCATTTACGGTCTGGTTAGAACGGGTTGAGAGACTCTTGATTATCAATCGCTTGATCCTCATTTGTCTCTGGCGCAGTTGCTGCATCATTCACAGTTCTATTTAGCTCTTGATGATCATATTCTTCATGATCATCAGCGATTCTGATAATATCATCATTTGTAACCTCACGAGTAATCTTAGGGATAGGCACAAAGATCTCATCATCCTCATCATCATCACTATCATCACAAAGATTGATTTGTGATGCTTGTTGGGCAAGATCTTTAATTCCTATATTATGAGAATTAACTTTACTTGGTTCTTGGTTAGCATCATCAAACATAACATGAATGGATTCTTCAACCTTCGATTTGGTCTTATTTAGGATGCGAAAAGTCTTTTCATTTGTGGCATAGCCTAGAAAGATTCCCTCATCCGCTTTAGGATTAAATGTCTTTAGACTTTGGGATCCATTGTTATGAATGAAACATTTTGAACCAAATACATGAAAATATGAAATGTTAGGCTTACGTCCCTTCCACAACTCATATGGAGTCTTCTCATGTTGCTTGTTGATCATACACCGGTTCTGAGTGTGGCAAGCGGTATTGATAGCTTTGGCCCAAAACTTTTGAGGCAGCTTAGACTTTGCAGGCATTGTCCTAGCGGCTTCTTTAAGTATTTTGTTCCGTCGCTCGACAGCTCCATTCTGTTGAGGTGTTCTTGGAGCAGAATACTCACGAAGTATTCCAAAGTCTATACAAAACTTCTCAACAAATTGGTTAGTAAATTCAGTTCCTCTATCGCTTCTAATTCTTGTTACCTTTAAATCTTTATAAGTTTACAATTGACGAATTAGCGATGTGAGCTTGACACTAGTTTCATCTTTGGTCGCTAGGAATTCTACTCATGTATAGGGAGAGAAATCATCAACTATTACTAGCGAGTACTTTTTATCACTGACGATCATGATTTGAATAGGACCAAACAAATCTAGATGCAATAGTTCAAGAACTCTAGAAGTAGATAGGCATGGTTTCTTCTTAAAAGATGATTTGACATGCATCACATAAGAGATTCTTTTGAAAGGAACCTTTAGGTAATCCCTTTACAAGATTTAGCGATATTAACTGAGAGATTGCCTTAAAGTTGAGGTGATTCATTTTTCGATGCCATAACCAACCCAGTTCATTTTGATTTTTAGCAACAAAGCATGTGGGGTCGTTATCAATTGTAGAATCCCAATCCACTAAATAAACATTATTTGTTCGTTTTCCTCTTAATTTAGTAGACTTAGTCTTAGCGTCGTTAACATAGCAGAAGTCGCTTGAAAATTTTACTTCAAAGCCTTTATCACAAAATTGACTAATGCTTAATAAATTATGCCTAAGACCCTCAACTTAATATACATCATTGATCATGATGTTCCCCCTATGCATGATACCTATACCTTTGGTTTTTCCTTTGGAATTATCACCGAATATAACTTAAGGACCGTTGGTTACATGATAGTTGACCAAGAGATCCTTTGATCCAGTCAATCGCCTTGATGACCCACTATCGAAGTACCAAACATAAGTATCGGTGTTGGCTCTAGGTACCTCTGGTAGCGAGTCGTCAGACGCTTCATCATCTCTTGCCATAAGACAAATCAACGCTGAGTCTCTTGTTGGTTCATCATCACTACTTTCATCTGATGATTCCAAATCCTCTTCAGGTGCGGAGAATGGTTCAGATTCCACTAGCAAGCCTTGTTGACGAAGGTTGCTCCTGAATTGGTTTTTATCCGTATAGTCTTGCCTTGTGGGCTTAGACACATTTGGATAAGGGCAATTTACCTGGCAGTGCCCTGGTTTCCTGCAATAATAACATAAATTAGTTTTCATTTTCTGTTCCGTAGTTAATCGCTTGGAAATGACTAGCGCTGAGAGATTCTAAGTAGGAGACTGTGGTGCTTGATATGGAACTGGTGCAGGGGGAGGGGTTTGAAATGAAGTTTGTCCACTAGGATTTCTCTTTTCATATCTTAGAAATTTTTTAACTTCTTGACCAATAAAGCCATGTCTTTTTCTTCATTGGATTCCGTTGATTTAACCTCACTAACCGCTTTACCCTTACTCTTAGTTGTAGCGATTAAAGCTCCTGATTCAATCACTGAAGTCGATGTGTCGCTGACTTCACCCAATTCGAACTCAAATGCCTTTAACTCTAAAAGCACATGTTCTGGAGTAAGAGTCTCCAATGTTTGTGATTCTCTCATAGCAATAGTCTTAATTAAATACTTGCTGGGAAGACTTCTGAAAATCTTATTGACCATTTCCTTATTGGTTAATTCCTTGTCTAATGACGCTAACTCTGTGATGAGCAAAGTAAACCTTGCGTCCAATTGTTCTAGCGTCTCATTGGTCTGCATCTTAAAATGCTCGAATCTTTGCATAGCTATGGAGAGCTTGTTCTCTTTTATTTGTGTTGAGCCTTCACACACTATAGCCAACTTATCCCATATTTTTTTGGAAATTTTACATTGCTTGATCTTGTTGAATAGTGCATCATTGTCTCCTAATGCTGAGTAAAGTGCACTACGTCCAACATTATCCAAATTTGCTCTTTTTCTATCCTCTGGCGTCCATTCTAACTTGGGTTTCTCGACATAACCATCTGGAGTTGCTTCATCAGCTCTAGGTGCTCGAGTTATCACTTTCATAAACTGAATGGGGTCATCTATGATTACATCACACAATTCATTATCGCAAGAACATAAATACGCGAATGCTCTAATTTTCCAAGAATCATAGTTTGATTCTACCAACTTAGGCATTTTGTTAAAAATGAGATGTTTTGAGTGAGAGTTTTAAAAACGACTAAGTTTTAGAAAAATGGATCTAAACAAGCAGTTACGCTTGGAAACGCTTAGATTTCTACTTTAACCGCTCCGATACCACTTGATGGTCCCAAGTGGCATACTAAAGGGTCTAGAAGGGAGGGGGGGAGGGGTTGAATAGACCCTGAAGTCTTTTTCGACTTAAAAAATTCGTATCACTTTTAAAGATTAGAACGCTTAGAAAGCTGAGCGCTTGGGTCAGACGCTTCAGCAAAGATAACTTAGACTTAGTGATTTCAGCAATTTACCAAAGTAGGGTAACGCTTAGATCACTTAATCAGGGTTAGCACAACGGAATTGATTTTAAAGCTTTAGCGTTCGTTTTGGTTAAATAGTCGCTTAGCAGATTGACTTGTCTTTTTCAGAATAGATAGAATAATATAAAATAAGACAATAATAAAAGTAAATGACACAAGATATATAAGGTTCACTAGGTGATGTAATCCCAGCTACGTCCTTCTTTTCCTTTTCACTTCTATGGAATTTACTAAGATGATTATCAAAGAATCACACAGAATTTTCTACAAGATAGTAAATAGGTGAAAATGATCTCGGGCTCCTTGATCACACAGATGTCAGCACCAACAAAGATCTTCTTCTACAAGCTTCTCTCACTCAGAAATACTGCCTATAAGAGTTTTCAACAACTTTCTCACTCAGATGAAAGGTTGAGGGTTTTATCACAAAGGTTTGTTTGTTTTTGGAAAGATCAAACAACTTGGAATATCTCAGTAAGAACTTAGGTTTCTTCTTTGGAAGAGGTTTGAGATATTTGTGACTGTAACGAATGTATGTAAAAAGCTTGAAAGATTTTGGCTATGGAGTTTCTAAGCTTTTTCTTCAGCAAATTTTTCTTGTGCATGTACGTATATCTCTTTTTCACTGTATCTCTATATCTTTTAGAGTTTGCTGGAAGGAGGTATTTATAGGCAATTCTTGGGATCTGTCCATTGGACACATGTGAGAGTGTGCCTTTCACATGGCGCGTGAGTATACCTTTTCTCTGACATTCCTGAATTCCTGCTGGTACCAATTTGACAAGAGCAACTATAAACTCTGAAGTTCTGACAGTCTAGTCAAAAGGTGGCTTATCTTATCACATTTAATGCATTTGAATTTATTTCCCGTTTGAAATAAATGTCCGCTGAATGATTGCATTTAAGTCCTTCATGACTTGAGAATTTATTTCAGGTGAATCTGATTCTGATCCCTAGAGTGCTTTGAGCGCTTGATCCTTAAATCCTGAAATAGTCCTTTAGCGTTTGACAGACGCTAAGGATAAATCTTCATCTTCTTCTGACTTCAGATGCTGATCTTCAACTTCATCTCTAATTGACTCACCTAGAATTCTATTATTGATTCGGTATGTAATACTTAGTCTAAAATCTATAAAGATAAAAATTACAAGCCTAACAAAATTACATTCTTTCAAACGCTTATACAATTGATCTTTGAAACATAAACTTACATTATATTTTGGGGTCTAACATAAAATCCTATCTTGTCCTCATCAAAACATCTAACATGAAATTTTTTAACAGGGTGAATTGGATCTAACTACTCTAATGACAGACTTTATGTCACAAGAACATCTTCAACGTGATTACTTAGGTCTAAGGTTCATACGTACCTATCACAACTTATCATTTTTGTCATTGACTATCATTGTGTGAAAACTCATATGACATAACTGACGCAAGCCGTGTTCTAACTCATCAGTCTAACTGTTGTGTCTATGCCATTAGTTCCCACTAACATACTCATAGTGTTCCGTTGGCACTTCCCTGTCAAAACTTATATCATACAAGTCTCTATCCAGTAATGATGTCCAGTCAATACTCTCTTCGACTTGTGAACCAATTTAGATACTAAGGATCAAACACTTCTAGTGCCAGTCTCCCTAACCCATAGGGAATAGAAGGTTCACCTTACTATCAAGGACTATAAGTTGTTTACTAAACCTTACAAATGCCTATAAGAAACAACATGAAATGCCTTTTATTAATATAAAAATGTTTAGTTACAATTCAGTGCCCTAAAATTCTATCCTCTTATGGCATTTGAGGGCATAACACTAACAATCTCCCGCTTTCATTCAATGTCATTTGCTATGGTATTTTATACCCATCTTTTCAAGATATCTTTCTAACACCGCCTGTGCCAATGACTTGGTCAATGGGTGAGCGACATTGTCTACTGAGGTTATTTTCTGAATAGATATTTCCACTCTGGCAACGATCTCTCTTATGATGTGATATCTTCTCTCTATGTGTTTGGACTTGATGTGAGACCTTGGTTCCTTTGTCTGCGCTATTGCTCCAGTGTTGTCACAATAAAGTGGCAACGAGAGCTCCATGCTTAGAACCACTTGAAGTTCTCCAAAAAACTTTCTTAGCTAAACAGTTTCTCAGGAAGCTACGTATTCAGCCTCTATGGTGGAATTTGCGGTTGTGCTTTGCTTGGAACTTTTTCAAGTTACCGCCCCACCGTTGAGGGTGAATATGAACCCCGACATGGATTTTCGGTCATCGACATCTGATTGGAAATCTAAGTAGGTGTATCCGTCCACTCTTAGGTCACCACTCCCATATACGAGAATCATATCCTTAGTTCTCTTCAGATACTTCAGGATATTTTTCACAGCTATCCAATGTTCATTGCCTGTGATTGCTTGAAATTGACTAATAACACTTATTGCATAAGCAATGTTAGGTCTAGTACACAACATTGTGTACATCAGGCTACCCACTGTAGATGCATAGGGTACATTGCTCATCTCTTTTCTATCTTTCTCACTTTGAGGACACATAGTTTTTGAGAGATGCACCCCGCGCCTCATTGGCAGGAACCCTTTTTTAGAATCCTCCATCCTAAATCTCTTCAGGACCTTTTCTAAGTAAAGGGATTGAGAGAGCCCTATCATGCTATTTGTTCAATCTCTGTAGATTCAAATCCCTATAATGTAAGTAGCTTCTTCCAAGTCTTTCATGGAGAAAGTACTCGAAAGCCACTTAACAGTGGTGAGCATTGCTATATCATTTCCTATAAGCAATATGTCATCTACATATAGCACAAGGAATGATATCTTGCTCCCACTAACCTTCTTGTAAACACATGGCTCATCTTCATTTTTGATGAAGTCAAATCCTTTGACCGCCTTATCAAATTGTAGATTCCAGCTACAGGATGCTTGCTTGAGTTTATAAATGGATCTTTCAAGCTTGCACACCTTATGGATACCATCCTCGGTTACAAAACCTTTGGGCTGCTCCATATAGATATCCTCTTCTAGGAATCCATTTAGAAAAGTAGTTTCGATATCCATTTTCCATATCTCATAGTCAAGGTGAGCTGCTATTGCAAATAGAATTCTTATAGACTTGATCATAGCTACTGGCGAAAAGGTTTCTTGGTAGTCAATTCATTCCTTTTGACTATACCCTTTTGCCACTAGCCTGGCTTTATAGGTGTCGACCTTGCCATCAACACCAATCTTTCTCTTGTAAATTCATTTACACTCAATTGGTACAGTAACATCAGGTTGATCTACAAGTGTCCAAACTTAGTTTGAATGCATCGAGTCTATTTCTGTTTGCATAGCTTCACGCCATCTTGCAGCTGTTGGGTTGACTCATTCCCTCGGGTGGCTCGTGGCAGCGGAAATTAAAATTTTGCAAAAGTAAACGTACAACCACCCAAAAACAAGAATATGGAATTGGTTTGATCAAATTTGATAAGGAGGTAAACGAAATTATACCTTTTGAAAATTTCGTTTCACCTCGTACTTTGGATCTCAGCAACTCTGTGGTGCAAATCCACACAATTTCCCTTGGGTGAGAAATTGCCCGTCGTTTTTCGTATCTCCCGGTTTAGAGTGCTCCAAGCGTCGCACCTCTAAGATGTATCCACACCTCGTTCAAGTCACCAATCGTCTTGCCTTGCGTGCTAGACAACAAAACGATTCTAAGCTTAACTTAGGCTTGATTATGTGAAAGGTAGGAATATTTTCTAAGTCGTTTAATTTAACACATGAATAGAACGACGTCTTGATGGAAAGAGGAGAGAGGTGGCCGATTTTAGGTCTAAGAGAGGGGGGCGGATTTTTCAGCTTTTTCATCATCTATTTTAGTCTCCTTCATCTTTTATTTATAGGTGAAGATTACCTAGAGTCCTATTAGGAAAAAGAAACTTCCTTTCTCCCAAACTTTCTAGTAATCCTTATCCTATGAAGACTTGGAGGAGGGGAAAACTCTTTTCCTCTTCCACCACACATAAAATCGCCCCCTCCCTTATTTACACTCACAAATCGGTCAACTCCATTTAATTGGACTTTAGGATTTAATTTTGACTTTTCAATTTAATTATAGGTGCAACCCATCAATTAAATACAAGTCAAATTAAATCCAACCTACTAATTTCAACATTTATTTATTTAACTTGGGCTCCACCCAATTAAATAAAATATTTGGACTCTACTAGGTGCATTAATTTAATTAATTCTACAAGATTAATTAAAAGAGTAAAATTAATTGAATCCTTCAATTAATTTATATTCCAAATTAGGAAAGTACTAAACTTTCCTAATTCCCTCAATTTTCTCGAAATTGATTAATCACATCTATTCAAGTAGTGACTCTCTCGAGTTAGTGTGTGACCCTTTAGGCTCGTTTCTATCTAGTAGTAAGTACACCTTCCCACAGTGCTAGTGTACCTTCCTAAAATGGAAAGTACTAGATTAAATCAATCCTTTGATTTAATCAAGCCTCGAATTAGTCACCAAGCTAATTCTCAGCACTTACAAATCGCGGTTGTCCACCTAGCATAGGGTCCCGAAGACCTAGATAAAATGAAAGTAAAGATACGCCTTTTGCAATCTTGATCCTCGCATAAGTAAGATCTCTCTATCTAATCTCCCGATTGAATCTGGAGCATTGGCTAAGGTCGAAGCTCTATTAATTTAATACTATGATTCCCACGTTATGTGAAATCGACTTCGACTATCTAAACGAGGAAACCCTACGCCTCTTTAGATATCATACTTCGGTCGAAGATTCCTTAAGTCGATTTACTATGTAACCATAGGAGATTAACCGACTGGCTAATGTCCGAGATAGATTCGTCTTGATTCTCACGTGCCTTACTACGTAAGATGTGCATGTCTGAGTTTGCCCATATTCGATCATCTAAAGTGATCATGTAACAAATCAAGAACATGCGCGGTTACGCATAAGACATCCAATGGAATCTTAGGTCCATAAGGATTACTCTTATACTACAAGACCACTGGAAGTTCCACATTCGACTGGGAATCCATTTCAGGAACTTCCATGGGGTTGTTCAGTTCGCCCATTACCACAATGGCAACCCTCATATATGCATTGGCTTTCACTGTGCCAGTATCTATGGAACGAGATACACTTCTACCAGAGTATGCATCATATGAGCAAGTCTTTTGGGTTGCATCGATATCCTTTTATCTCAATGAACCTTTTCACGACTTGGAACAATGTTTAAAGATCACAGCCTTCGAGACATATTCCATCATTGCCACACCCAATGTGCAATGATGTCCCATAGCTATGTGTGATCCTTCAGGACTTTATTCTGAGCCAAAGTAAAAACTAATTTAAGAATAAAGACATGCCACACATAAAAAAGAGATTGACTTTATTTATAAGAAAACGATTGTTCAACTCTAGAGTTACTATTACAAAGAATGGCGCCCAATAATTGGTGCACCGGGCACTAACTCTAACAGCAGCATCCACATCCACCATCGCTTGATCATATGTGGAGGGATCATCCTTAATTTTGTGAGGCATTCTATGTAATTTGGTCTAGTAAGAATGGTATTCTCCATCAATTTTGATAGTGGTTTGGGAGACATTTTTGATTGAGAGAGATAAAACAATAAATAATGTAGAAAATAAACCAGATTTGAATAGATGCTTGTAACTTAAACTATAACCAAGTAAAATCAAGGACTTCGATTTATGATTTGGCTCCCACTACATTTTTCGAGATTCACACTCCCACTGTGAAAATCGAAAGTGATCGTTGTTTATTACTTCGTAGTGGAGATTGATTTCTTTAATCATTATAGTGGATGGCAACCCTTTAATGATATTTGGTCCACTATTTAATTAAAGTGATGTCTCACATCAATCTATCCAATAGACGGTCCAATCTTCTTTTCCCATAATCCATCAAAACTGCAACCTTTTAACGATATATAGGTTTGTGGACTATCTAAGTTCATTCCCACTAACACCTTTTAATCTAACATTTGAATTCCACCTTGCAACCCTTTAACGATATTTGGGGTGAAATATGTCTCGATTAGGGCATCTAATGCACTTCATGAAATCTCAAAATTGAGTCTTAATACATGACCCCCACTTACTGGGAAGATGCCAAATATTAGATTCAATTCTTAATCTCATTAAGCTTAGTGGAGACACAGGACGCCTAGCGCCCTTTTGTAACTTAGTATTGTTTTGATTTGGGAGAATTTATGTTTTAAACATTTATTTATGTCTCACTTTGCACATTATCAAATTTTTATAGCGCAGGATAGGATAATACATGCAACATACATCGAATGAAACATGCATCAAAAGCTATTAAAACATCACATGTATTCATGGGCTTTTTCTAGAGGGCCCAAGCCAATGGACCATAAAAAAGAAAAGAAAAACTAAACTATTCTTCTTGGGCTCCAATCTCCTTTTCTTTTTGGATCGACTCCTTCTTCAAGGCCTATTCTAATTCTATCTATTACATAAGAATTATAACATCATATACATAATTCTAAGAATAAAAAATGGGCTCAAATCCGGCCCTTACAACCCATAAAAAGAAATACATCCAAAAAAGGAAACTTAAGCCCATGAATAATGTCACCATCATATAATACATGCTCGCGATAAATAAAGCAATTATATTGGTGATTAAGATAACAATTAATTAGTCCAACTAATTAATTTTCTAATAAAATTTCAAATTTTATTCATATTTATAATAAAAAGCCTTCTAGTGAGAATTTGTTATTTAAATAAATAAATTAATTAAAATCCTCCAAGAATAATTAATTAATCTTTTATTCAAATAGTTAATATTCAATAAAAACAAATTGGGCTTGATTTCATCAAACTTAAATCACCAACCCATTGGCCCATTTAAATTTAACGAGTTTGGCCCAAAACTAATTTATTAAATGTCTAATCTTTTAATTAAACCAATTTGGGTTTATTTAATTGAAACCCGTGTCATCATTCTTTTGACCCACCCGGATAATTAAAATAGCCCAAAACCCGTTTATCAAAAAATTAGACCCGTTTTACACATAACATGACCCACCCAACCCGAGTCGAAACCCAAGCCTCCATGGGACAAGCCATGCACTGATGGGCCCGTGCATAGCGCGCAACTTGTGCACACCGTGCAGCCTGCGCGCAGACAGTCATGTCGTGCGCGAAGCGCACGTTTCGGGATTTTTCAGCCCCATTTTCTCACACGACTTGATTTTTTTGATTCACCATATTATCATGCAATAATATCCAAGAAAAACGCAGAAAAATCATGGCTCTAAATCATAAATACAACATCATATTCATCATGCTTCAAAAGCACGAAAAACACATAAAATCACGTATTTGATTAAATACGAAAATCAAAGATTGGCTCTGATTCAACTGTTGGGTTTTTACATATAAAACGCAAAGAAAGATTTAAATCCCACGGTGGTTCATCTCCGAATTCATGTATTCAAGTCATGTTAAAGAAAGTGTACATTTCTCCGTGTTATTGAAAATTCTGAACCAGCTTTTGATCCCTTTTCCAAGTAGCGAAATAGCCACTGCCTCTAAATCACCACGTCGGAATTGAGAGCGAAAAATCCTTCTTTTCCTTCTCCTATGGACGGCTAGAGAGAGAGAGAGAAGTGGAATTCTATGACTTGGAGAGAAACACAATTATGAGGCTAGGGTTAATTATTTTCACTTAGTTGTATTTATACTACACAAGGAAATAACTAAACCTAAATAACTAAGGCTGTAGGCATCCTTAGTGGACGCCCACTTGGGAATTTTCAAGGCCTCGGGCTTTAGTCCATATTTTTGGTTTAATTTAATTATTTAATTAATATTATTTGTCCAATAAATAAATTATTTAAATAACTAATTAATCCAAGTCAATTCTATAATTAATTTCATAAAGAAATTAATTAGCACATTATCTTAATTAATTAATAAGATCATCTAATGATTTAATTAATTAATTAATTGCGATATCAAATACCGAAAAATCTCTCAAGCCTTATTCCATAATTTTTCCTTTGCAATTCCTTTAAGCGCGGCTCTTTAGGTTCGTCTCAAAAGGCAATTGGGATGAAGCCAAAAGGATGTGGGTAACACCTAGCCAGTCTCGTTGCCCACATCGTATCCCAATTGAGAACGAATGAATATCACCATAAACCTTTCACGTTGTGAATACCGTACGAGTATAAACCCTTTATTCTTATATCGCAGTCAAGTAAGAGTCATGATTTAGTCAAACTCACAGGACTTGACCATATACTCAGCTCATAATGAATCAAGGTCACTGAGTATACTCTTATTTCCAACATGAGTATCTCTAATGCTTTTGCCAAAGTCTTTGACCTCACCCATTTATGACGGCATAGTATATTTAGCTCATTCACTTATGAAAGAATAAATTCCATTTTTCTAATTAGTAAGATTGCTACTTTCTCATCAAGCTGCACTTCGAGGTCGACCCCACCAACGGGTGAATTGGAACTAACTACTCTAACGACAGACTTGATGTCATAAGCACATCTTCAACGTGATTACTCAGGTCTAAGGTTCACGCGTACTTATCACAACTTATCAGTTTTGTCATTGACTGTCATTGAGTGAAAACCCATGTGACATAACTGATGCGAGCCGTGTTCGAACTCATCAGTCTAACTAATGTGTTATGACATAAGTTCCCACTAACATACTCATAGTGTTCGACTGGCACTTCTCTGTCAAAACTTATATCATACAAGTCTCTATCCAGTAATGATGTCCAGTCAAAACTTTCTTCGACTTGCGAACCAATTTAGATACTAAGAATCAAACACTTCTAGTGCCATTCTTCCTAACCCATACGGAGTAGAAGGTTTGCCTTACTATCAAGGACTATACTTGTTTACTAAACCTTACAAATGCCTATAAGAAACAACATGATGCCTTTTAGTAATATAAGAATGTTTAGTTATAATTCAATGCCCTATAATTCTATTCACTTATGGCATTTAAGGGCATAACACTAATAAGGGGAGCGGTCGGGATACCTATAGAATGATCTCAAAGATCGTAATCCTAAAACACGTTCCAAGTCATAGAAGCTGTGAGATGTGTGATATCACTGGCCTCACCAAGACTTGTTCATGCATGTAACTCTCCCAAGACGTCGATGGCTTGTATGGCAATACATATATAAGGATACATATAGTGTAGTACCTATTGGTTAGTTAATTCTTTGTGAATTAATGGAGAGATTAATTAATTGGAATTAATTAATCGGGAAAAAGAATAAATTAATTAAATGGTCTTAATTAAAATAGTTTTATAATTTAGTATTAGATTTGTAAGGATCGGTATGCTTCCACAAGCGCTGCTAGCGCAACTGAAGAATTTGAGTACATAAAAAGACATATATAAAGGCAACCCCATCTAGGGGGTCGAAGTAATGCACAATAAAAACTAAAATACGAGAAAAGGGGTTTTAAACCGATTACAAGATTTGGGGTTTTATTAAAGTGAGGGTGTAAAACCACAACACAAGAAAACCACACCTAAAACTTTGGCTCTCATTTTTGAACCACACCTCAACATGGAGGGATTCGAATCAAATCACCATAAGCTCCTAAAGAAAGAAGCCTCTACAAGGACACATCTCAAGCAAGTTCATACGCAAAAGATTTGCTAGATATATACTTTAAGGAAATGGAGTCTATGTAGTGAACGGTGGAAGACAAGAAGAGTTACTGGAAGACATATCTATGGAAGATAATCTTCTATAAATAATCTTCAAGAAGAAGTTCTATGGAAGAAATTCTTCAAGAAGCAAAAGAGAAGCAAAAGAGAAGCTAGAAGAAAACTCTAGAGAGGAAGTACTATACTCAAAGCTTTCTTTCCTTTAAGTTTTCATCAATAATGAAAGAAGATCACAAGACCCACTTATAATGACCCCAAATTTCAGCCATATAGTTTTAGAGAGAGGAGAAGACTTGCTTCTCCTCATTTTGACAACTCCCATCTACCACACCATGTGTAAGAAAAGTAGTTTCCATTTTCTTCTTCTTTCCAAAATCATCTCTATCAACTTTGACTAGCTTTGAATTTGAATCTTGTGACTTCATTTAATTAAGTCTAACTTAATTAAAATGGCTCCCAAGTCTTCCAGGACTTGTTAATTAAATAATCTTCATGATTAATTAATAGTACAATTAATAGCTAAAATAAATTCACGGATAATAATAATTTCCGTTAATGGTTAATCTCCAAGATTAATTAATAGAACAATTATTTTCCCAAGCCTACTAATTAAAATGTCTTGCACTTAATCAATTAATCTCATTAATCAATTTCACTTTAATCCTAAAACGGATTAATATTCACATAGCAATTGAACTTTCTTGACTAAGTGTGTAACCCCATTGTAGGTTCTTTCATATACTAGTAGTAGGAACACAACCCCATTGTGCCTTTGCAATTTTCATTGCCAGATTTAATTACTCCAAGTATTTTAATCCGACTAAGAATTAATTGTTGGGTTTCAAAAATTTGATTAAAACCCAAAGGTTATGTTTGGTTATGTTTTGGGATGGTATTTTGGTGAGAATTATTGGTGATAAATCTATGGGGACATGTGCGTGTTTAATGAGATTGTGTTTGGCTTTATTTTAGGAGTTGGTTTTTTGGTGAGATAATGTTTGGTTTTGTTTCCAGAAGGAACAAAAGTTAC
Source organism: Buddleja alternifolia (assembly GCA_019426215.1). Classification (NCBI taxonomy): domain Eukaryota; kingdom Viridiplantae; phylum Streptophyta; class Magnoliopsida; order Lamiales; family Scrophulariaceae; genus Buddleja; species Buddleja alternifolia. The sequence goes on along the minus strand of CM033393.1, from coordinate 23,936,458 downwards.
TGTAGCCGTCAAATCATGAAACTTTTGACTGTTAGAGAGGAGAGAGAAGAGAGAGAGCACATAGAGAGGAGTGTAGGGACAAAGTAGGTGTAGAAAGATGAAAAATAATTATTATATTTTTTTTGGACCAAAAAAGTAGTGTATTTGTGATCAAATATTTTGTAAACCAGACATGGTTTGGTGAGAATTTTGGACCAAACATGGTATGAAAACACAACCAAACATTGCCAAAGTGTTTCTCTAATTGCATAATTGAATCCAAAATTGCTTTAACGAATAAATTCAACTTCCCCGTTGAAGCGAGGTGGTAGGAGAATCCAATTTTTCTTCAAAACTTCGAATTGATGAACTTCTTGAATTCTTCATTCCTCGTATTCTTCAAGTCTTTATTTCTTGAAGTTTCTAGTAAATAAATCTAAACAATGAAGCACGTTGTCTCTAAATTATCACGCACGAATTGGTGATGATTAAAAATCCCTTTTTCTTCTCTATAGGGCGACGACTAGTGTGTATAGAGGGGGAGGATATTTTTCTTTTTCTTTTCTTTAGAGAGTTACAATGAATTGTAAATTGTTGTTTTGGTTAAAGTCAAGAGAAGCCTTTTATATCTCAATGGCTTATTGACCAAGACAAAACAAAAGAGACCAACATGATCATCCTTCTAGCCCTAATAAGGACGCCCCACATGGGGCCCGGATTTTTTCTCTTGCTTTGTTTAATTAATTCTTTATTCAATTAATTCTTTATTTTATACAATAAATAAATAAATTAATTAAATAATAAAATTAATTTGATAAATTAATTCATTAATATATTTCTCTAGGAAATTAATTAATAATTAATCTTATCCATTTAATTAATTATCTTATCCAATAAGTAACTAATTAATTATTTAACTTATCCAATAAATTAAATCCCTCCAAAAACAAAAAAGAAAATCCTTTTCCATTTTCTTCATCAATTCTTTAGCGCGACTCTTTAGGTTCGTTTCATTTAGCAATGAGAGGAAACCAAAGGAAGTGGGTAACACCTAGCCAGTCACATGGCCCACTTCGTAGCCCAAATGAAATATGAATGAATGGATCATTCTAAAACCTTCCAATCGTAAATACTGTATATGTATAAACCCTTTGCTCATGTTCCCCGGTCAAGTGAGAGTCATGGTTATGTCAAACTCACTGGACTTGACCATATGTATTAATTATAATAATACGAGATCATTGAGATCGATTAAGTGCCTAGCATAATCATCTCTTTTTCTTTGGCCAAAGACTTTGATCTCTATATATCTATAATCACATAGGGTACATTCTCATTCACTTATGAGAGAACAAATTCCATATTAGATATCTGCTAATACTACCACTTTCCCATCAAGTCCGCATTTTGAGGTAGACCCCACCAACGGGTGAATTGGGTCTAACTACTCTAGTGAAAGACTTGACGTCACAAGTGCATCTTCATCCTGATACTTTAGGTCAAAGGTTCACATATACCTATTACGCATATTCAGTTCTGTCATTGACAGTCACAGAGTGAAAACCCACGTGACAGAACCGATGCGAGTCGTGTTCGAGCATACCAATTCCACTGATGTACCTACAGTCTTAAGCTCCCACCATCACATGGTGTTCGACTGGCACTCCCATGTCAGATCTAAGATTGTACAAGTATTCGAAGTCTTTATTTGCCCATTAAAGACTTCATATTACTTGCGAACTAGTTTTAGTAATCAAGGTCGATCTCTCTAGTGTCATTCTTCCTATCCCATAGGAAGTAGAGTGTTAGGAAATTTCATGTTAGATGTTTTGATGATGACAAGATAGGATTCAATGTTAGACCCCAAATAAAATGTAAGTTTATGTTTTCATAGATTGATGTATAAGCGTTTGAAAGTTGTAATTTATTATAGGCTTATAATTTTTATCTTTGTAGAATTTAGACTAAGTCTAAGTGACTGAATCGCTAGTAGAATTCTAGGTGAGTCTATTAGAGAAGAAGTTGAAGACCAGCGTCTGAAGTCAACCAGAGATAAGGATTTGTTACTTAGCGTCCGTCAAACGCTAAAGGACCTCATTTCACGATTTATGAATCAAGCGCTCAAAGCGCTTAAGCGACCGATGTCAGATTCACCTGAAATAAATCCTCAAGTCATGAAGGACTTAAATGCAATCATTCAATGGGCATTTATTTCCAACGAGAATTAATTTCAAAATGCATTAAATGCCTGATAAGAGCATTAAATGTGATAAGCTAATGTGACTAGTGAACAAGCCACCTTTTGACCAGATTGTCAAAAATTTCAGAGTTTTAGCTGCTCCCGTCCAATCGGTTTCAGCGAATTTTTAGGAATGTCAGACTTTAGGTAAACTCACGCGCTGCGTGAAAGGTACGCTCCTACATGTGTCCAACGGACAGATCCCAAGAAATTGCCTATAAATACCTTACCCCAGCAAACCCTAAATATAAAATTTTCTATAAGAGACAATTACGTACAGACACAAAAAAAACTTGCTAAAAAAAAAAAGCTTAGAAACTCCATAGCCAAATCTTTCAAGCTTTATTATCTACATTCTAGAAAGTCACAAATATCTCAGACATCTTCCAAAGAAGAAATTCAAATTCCAACTGAGATATTCCAAGTTGTTTGATCTTTTCAAAAACAAACAAAACCCTAGTGACAAACCTCAACCTTTCATCTGAGTGAGAAAAGTTGTTGAACCCTTTCACGCAGTATTTCTGAGTGAGAGAAGCTTGAAGAAGACGATCTTCATTGGTGCTGAAGTCTGTGTGATCAAGGAGCCCAAGATCATTTTCACCCTTTACTATCTTGTAGAAGATTCTGTGTAATTCTTTGAAAATCAACCTAGTAAATTCCTCCGAGGGAAAAAGGAGAAGAAGGACGTAGCTGGGATTACACCACCCAGTGAACCTTATACATCTTTTGTTATTTATCTTTATTGTCTTATTATTATTATTACATCATTTATCTTTGAAAGAGACAAGTTAAAGTGCAAAGCGATTAAATTAACTAAAAGAACGCTAAAACTCATTTTCGCTGTGCTAACCCTGATTAAGTGATCTAAGCGTTGCCCTACTTTGGTAAACTGCTAAAATCACTAAGTCTAAGTTAACTTTCTTGAAGCGTCTGACCCAAGCGCTTAGTTATCCAAGCGTTCAAACCTTTAAAGTGATACGAAATTTTTGAAGTCCAAAAAGACTTCAGGGTCTATTCAACCCCCCCTTCTAGACCTTTTCGTATGCCACTTGGGACCACCGAGTGGTATCAGAGCGGTTGAAGTAGAAACCTAAGCGTTTCCGAGCATAACTGCTTGTTCAGATCCATATTTTTGAAACCTAATCGCTTTAAAATCTCTCTTTAAAACATCTCATTATGGCTTTTAACAAAATGCCTAAGTTGGTATAATCAAACTATGATGCTTGGAAACTTAGAGCATTCGCATATTTATGTTCATGTGATAATGAAATGTGTGATGTGATTACAGATGGCCCCATTCAGATTATGAAAGTTATAACTCGAGCCCCTGGAGCGACCGAGGCTACTCTAGATGGTTATGTCAAGAAACCTAAGTTAGAATGGACGCCAGAGGATAGAAAAAGAGCTAATTTGGATAATGTTGGACGAAGTGTACGTTACTCAGCGTTAGGAGATAACGATGCATTGTTCAACAAGATCAAACAATGTAAGACTTCCAAAGAAATATGGGATAAGCTGGTGTGAAGGTTCAAACAAGCTCTCCATAGCCATGCAAAGATTCGAGCATTTCAAAATGCAGCCCAGTGAGACGCTAGAACAATTGGACGCAAGATTCACTTTGCTCATTACCGAGTTAGCGTCATTAGATAAAGAATTAACCAACAAGGAAATGGTCAATAAGATTTTCAGAAGTCTTCCAAGTAAATACTTGATTAAGACTGCTGCTATGAGAGAGTCACAAACTTTGGAGACTCTTACTCCAGAACCTGTGTTTTCAGAGTTAAAGGCAATCGAATTCGAGTTAGGTGAAGTCAGCGACACAACAACTTCAGCGACTGAATCAGGAGCATTAATCGCTACCACCAAAAATAAGGGTAAAGCGGTTAGTGAGGTTAAACCAGTGGAATCAAATGAAGAAAAAGAAATGGCCCTATTAGTCAAGAAATTCAAGAAATTTCTAAGATATGAAAAGAAAAATCCTATTGGACAAACTTCATTTCAAACTTCTCCCCCGGCACCAGCGCCTCAGTATCAAGCGCCAGTGTACTCCGCACCTCAACCAGTAGCGCCAGTTCCATATCAAGCTCCTCCATCGCCTACTCAGAATCTCTCAGCGCCAGTCATTTCCAAGCGATTATCCACTGAACAGAAAATGAAAACTAATTTGTGTTATAATTGCATGAAACCAGGGCACTACCAGGTAAATTGCCCTTATCCAAATGTGTCTGAGCCCACAAGGCAAGACTATGTGGATAGAAACCAATTCAGGAGCAACCTTCGCCAACAAGGTTTGCTAGCGGAATCCGAACCATTTCCCGCACCCGAAGAGGATTTGGAATCATCAAATGAAAGCAGTGATGATGAGCCTATAAGCGACTCAGCGTTGATTTGTCTCATGGCAAGAGATGATGAAGCGTCTGACAAATCGCTACCAGAGGTAACCAATGAATTATCTCATCCTCTTTCTTATGATGAATTACTTGACAAAGTTAATGAATATTATAAAGATTGTCAAGGGGCCGCCAAGATATATCAAAACGATCTCGCTATTATCTCATCACTCACAAGAGATAAAGTAACGCTCAAAGCAAAGTTGAAAGTTCAAAAACAATGCATTGAGAAGAACTAATCACCTAAGAGTGAGATTATTCAATTGAAAAGCTATCTTGATATAATAGTCAAGAGAGAAGCTGATCTGATCGTTAGACTTGCCAAATCAGAGCAGCTCATCTCATCATTATCAAAAGCTTCAAGAAAGTTGGATAATGTGACTGAGGTAACTAGATTATATGGTGAAAAGACCGGTTTAGGATATAATAAATTCGGTAAACAACCAAATAAATCTAATGTTACGGCAAACAACAAAGAAAAGGGTGTTCTCTTTATTGAGAAAGGTTCACAAAGTCAAACGCTAAATGAATCTAGCGACAATGGTACGAGGCCAAATGAGAAAGCCAAAGCTGACTCAGGCAAGAGTAAGGCTAAAGCAAATGATTCACAAAAACGGGTTCATCCAAATGCTCAAAAGGCTAAAGGTAAGCCTGAACACTGTGAATCAAGCGCTAAGCGTTCAACACCAAAAGTGCAACCCAAGCCAGCGTCAAGGAAATACCAGCGTCAATATCCAAGATAGTCAAGATCGTATTGTCGATACTATGATGATTATGATTATGACTATGATTATGATTACTATTATAATCAAGGATATTACTATACACCTAAAAAGCACACACAACACAAACCGAAACCCAAGAAGGACAATCTTCCCATAATGAAGACAAGGAAAATATGGGTTCCGAAAGTTTTAATTCAAACCAAAGCTACTAACGTTGAAGGACCCAAAACAACATGGGTACCTAAAAAGAATTAGAACTGCCCTTTAAGTGCAGGTACCTAGAGCCAACACCGATACTTCAGTTTGGTACATCGATAGTGGGTGGTCAAGGCACATGACTGGCTCAAAGGATCTCTTGCTCAACTATCGTGCAACCAACGGTCCTCAAGTTATATTCGGTGATAACTCCAAAGGTAAAACCAAAGGTATACGTATCATGCATAGGGGGAACATCATGATCAGTGATGTATATTATGTTGAGGGTCTTAAGCATAATTTGTTGAACATTAGTCAATTTTGTGATAAAGGCTTTGATGTTAAATTTTCAAGCGACTTCTACTATGTCAACGACACTAAGACTAAGTCTACTAAATTAAGAGGAAAAAGAACAAATAATGTGTATTTAGTGGATTGGGATTCTACATTTGATAACAACTCCACATGCTTTGTTGCTAAAAGTCAAAATGAATTGGGTTGGTTATCGCATAGAAAAATGAATCACCTCAACTTTAAGGCAATCTCTCAGTTAATATCGTTAAATCTTGTAGTGGGATTACCTAAGGGTTCTTTTCAAAAGAATCGCTTATGTGATGCATGTCAAATGGGTAAACAAGTTAAATCATCTTTTAAGAAGAAACCATGTCTATCTACTTCTAGAGTTCTTGAACTATTGCATTTAGATTTGTTTGGTCCTATTCAAATCATGAGTATTAGTGGTAAAAAGTACTCGCTAGTAATAGTTGATGATTTCTCTCGCTATACATGGGTAGAATTTCTAGCCACCAAAGATGAAACTAGTGTCAAGCTCACAGCGCTAATCCGTCAACTGCAAAATTCAAAAGATGTAAAGGTGACGAGAATTAGAAGCAATAGAGGAACTGAATTTACTAACCAATTTGTTGAGAAGTTTTGAACAGATTTTGGAATACTTAATGAGTATTCTGCTCCTAGAACACCTCAACAAAATGGAGTTGCTGAGCGACGGAACAGAACGCTTAAAGAAGCCACTAGGACAATGCTTGCAGAGTCTAAGTTGCCTCAAAGGCTTTGGGCCGAAGCCATCAACACCGCTTGCTACACTCAGAACCGGTGTATGATCAACAAGCAACATGAGAAGACTCCATATGAGTTGTGGAAGGGACGTAAGCCTAATTTTTCATATTTTCATGTATTTAGTTCAAAATATTTCATTCATAATAATGGATCCCACAGCCTAAAGACTTTTGATCCTAAAGCGTATGAGGGAATCTTTCTAGGCTATGCCAAGAATGAAAAGAGTTTTCGCATCCTAAATAAGATCAAATCGAAGGTTGAAGAATCCATTCATGTTGTGTTTGATGATGCTAACCAAGAACCGAGTAAGGTTAATCCTAATGATGTAGGAATTGAAGATCTTGCCCAACAAGCGTCACAAATCAATCTTGATGATAATAGTGATGACGCTGATGATGAGATCTTTGTGCCTATTCCTAAGGTTACTTGTGAGGTTACAAATGATGATAAAGTCAGAATCGCTGATGATCATGAAGAGAATGATCATCAAGAGCAAATTGGAACTGTGAAGGATGAAGCGACTGCGCAAGAGACAAATATGGATCAAGCGATTGACAACCAAGAGTCTCTCAACCCTTTCCAACCAGACCGTAAATGGCTTAGAGACCATCCACCAGAGCTAGTAATTGGAGATATGGAAGCACCTGTTGGAACTAGGTCAGCTACAATTAATGAGGCCATGTTCGCAAGTTTCTTATCTCAAATGGAACCAAAGAAAGTGGATGAAGCGCTCAGTGATTCAAGTTGGGTTGAAGCGATGCAAGAAGAGCTTAACCAATTTGAGAAAAGCAAGGTTTGGACGCTAGTACCAAGGCCAACTCATCAAGGGGTTATTGGGACTAGATAGGTTTTTAGGAACAAGATGGACGAAGATGGCATTGTTATAAGAAACAAAGCCAGATTAGTCGCTCAGGGTTATTGTCAAGAAGAGGGTATTGATTTTGATGAGACATACGCCCCAGTAGCTCGTCTTGAAACAATTAGGATGTTCCTAGCGTTTGCCGCATTCAACAAATTCACGGTGTAGCAAATGGACGTGAAGAGTGCATTCTTGAATGGTAAACTCCAAGAAGAAGTCTATCTGGAGCAACCACCAGGATTCATCAACAACCATGGAAAAAGTATGGTCTACAAATTGCATAAGGCACTCTATGGCCTTAAACAAGCACCAAGAGCATGGTATGACACTCTCTCTATCTTCCTTATAGGTAAAGGCTTTACAAAAGTCAGCGTTGACACAACGTTATTTAAATTACCCATAATGAAGATATTCTCTTAGTCCAAATTTATGTTGATGATATTATATTTGGTTCTACAAATAAGCGATTGTGTGAGAAATTTTCGAAAATGATGCAAGATCAATTTGAAATGAGCATGATGGGTGAATTAACTTTCTTCTTAGGATTACAAGTTAACCAACTCCCTAATGGAATATTTATAAACCAAGTTAAATATACAAAGGACATGATTAAGAAATTTGGTATGGAAAATGCATCATCTTCAAAAATTCCAATGAGCCAAACGCTTAAGTTAGATAAAGATGAAAGTGGGAAGAAAATTGATATCACTAATTATAGAGGTATCATAGGATCACTTCTTTATCTTACCGGTAGTAGACCGGATATTATGTTTTCGGTATGCATGTGTGCACGCTTTCAATCTGATCCTAGAGAATCACACTTAAATGCTGCCAAGAGAATCCTTAAATACCTAAAAGGCACACAAAATGTGGCCTTATGGTATCCACGAGACTCTCCTTTTGAACTAATTGGTTATTCAGACACAGATTTTGCAGGATGCAAAATAGATAGAAAAAGTACTAGTGGTACATGTCAATTTCTAGGTGATAGACTAGTTTCGTGGTATAGTAAGAAACAACAATCCATAGCGACTTCTACCGCTGAGGCAGAATATGTAGCCGCTGGGAGCTGTTGTGCACAAATTCTTTGGATGAGGCAACAACTTAGAGACTATGGAATCATCCTAGGTCCTACCCTGATCCATTGTGATAACCAAAGCGCTTTAGCTATGACCCAAAATCCTGTCCTTCATTCTAGAACTAAACACATTGACATTAGATACCATTTCTTGCGTGACCATGTTCAAAAGAAAGATATCTCCATGCACTTCATTGGAACTGACAAACAATTGGCAGATATCTTCACCAAAGCGCTCAACGAACAACGCTTTCTCACTTTGAGAAGTGAATTAGGTATGATTGATTTAAACGCTTAAATCATAAAGCATCATATTTAATAGGCATATAATTTAGGGGGAATCCACCTTATGTTTATGTCTAAAGCGTTTTGACAAAAATCTGAAATAAGTCATCAATTTTAGGGGGAACTTTAAAATTGTACTTATAACAATTTATAAGCGACTGTAATAAAAAATGATTTAAAAAATATATGCACTGATCACTAGCGCTTATCTTCATGCATGACAAAGTCAATCTCTAAATAAAAATGTCATTTATAAATTCAAGCGATTGACTTTATCTCAAACTTCACAAAATAAATTTTGTTCTCCAAAGGTCTTAAGCGTTAAAGAGATTCCCACGTTAACGCTAAGAAAATTATTTTAAAAATTCATGCATAGTTTTCATCGTTAAAGAAACGTGTGGATAAGTACAAAAAATCAGATTTGATAAATACTCACACGTGTCTATCAAATCAAACTGACGGTTATTGACCTTTATCTAAAACCGAGACAGTTCAGGTCTGCACGAGTCTGATTACGTGCCAGTATACTATCAGGCACGTGTACTTCACGCTGAAAATTTCAAATCTTTTCAAACGTTTTTCAATTAATTGGGTAACTGCGGATCCCAAAATTTTGCTCTTTTTGGTAACTGATAAACTATTTTATCGCACTTTTTGCAGCCATATTTTTTTTAAAACGTATCAGATTTGACTCCTTTCAAAATTCAAACTCTTTGACTGTCCACACGTTAAAATCGTAGCCATTGAGAAGTTATTTTTTGCTTCTATTTAAACCCTTCAAGGTTTTTACAGTCAGACTTAATCACTTTCTCAAATTCCCTCTACTTTAAAGATCTTTATCTCTCTCAAGGCAAATACTTCTCTGTCTCAAAAAGCTTTCAAACTTTCAGCAATGGCACCCAAAGCTTCAAAATCTTCCAAATCATCCAAGTATGCTACCGGAAAAACTTCCCGTGCTGAAAAACCAGTCACGGTTAACGCCGGATTTCTGGTTAACTGGGACTACCTGTTTGATAACCAGAACTTTCCTCTTCGAACTATTCTTCCACTCGTTCAAGAATCTGGTTTGAGAGATATGATCACTACTATTTTCAACTACTTTGAAGATGAATCTCTCTACTTTTTCAACAATGCCCAGATTTCTGAAGACGAAAATTCCATATCCTGCGTCTTCCCTTGTGCTAAAGAGACTTTTGTTCTTACTCCTTCCTTAATTTCTTCATTATTGGTTCTACCCAATGATGGTACTGAGGTGGAACATGTCGCTCTCGGAGATGCTACAAAAGTCTGGGAATTGGACAAGAAAGAAGATGTTGATACTGCGTACGAGCCGAACTTCAAGAAGAATGATATGAAGGGAGAATACGTTATTCTCGCGGATATATGCTCAAAAATGATCGAATGCAGAAAAGGGACATTCGATAAAGTTACAAACCTACAGTACAAGATGATGGTGGTCATTTTGACCAAATAAAAGGTAAATTGGTCTCTCTACGTTTTTAATCGCTTCAAGGCAGCGATGGCCAAGTCGGAGAATCCCAAGCCTTATGGGATTGTGCTAAGTCGTATTCTTAGCGCTTGCGGTTATACAAACTCTTTTGGCAAAAATATTCCAGCAACAAAATTCTACGAAAATAAAATGATCGGTGAGCTGCAAAAACCAAGGAAGATAGGTGGTGCAGTTGTTCCAAAAGAAGAGCGTGAGCGACTTCGTGCTTTAGGAGTTGTTCGTAGTGATGATGAAGATCAAGCGTCTTCCTCTTCATCATAATCCTCTTCATCTGAAGAAGAAGTGGTGGTCAAGCGACCTAAGAGAAAGATAGTTCTCAAAGTCGCTGAGCCATCCAAGCCAGCAAAGAAACAAAAGCCTGAACCCAAGAAGAAGAAGACGGAGCCCAAAAAGAAGCAAAAGATTGCTTCTCCCTCTCCCTCTCCTAAATCTCCATCGCCTCCTCTAGCGTTTATCTTTTCCGTTCCCGAGGAAGAGGAAGTAGTAGAAGAAGAAGTACCGCTTGCACGAAGACGTACTCCTCTTTCTACTCCCGCAACATCCTCTAGCGCTTCAGCGAAACCAGCGCTTAGAGAGTCAATAAGCGTTCCTCCTTCTAACGCTGTTCCCGAAATCAGCTCAGCTCCTCAAGCCGCTACTCAATTTGAGAGGCTTCCTAGTGTTCAGGGTAAGTATTTGCTAAGCAAATTAGTCTATCCTTTCCTCGCTAATTTCTAACACTAGGATAAAAACTCTTTCAGCACAATGTGAAGCAGATATTCAATATGTTCTCAACACTCTTGAAGAATTAGATATTCCCATTCGTGCTGATCCTATAACTTCTTTTCTCGACTTAGATCTAGAATAAGTTATCCCAGAGCCTGAGGAACCTGTCCACGAAACAGATCAAGCGACTGAAATAGTCGATGATATTCCTCAGGGTAAGCGATTTAGTCTTTTCTTTTCTAAATTTCTACTTAGTGGAAATTTTGCTTGCTTTTCTCAATCGCTTACATGTATCAGCTCAAGATGTACCTCAAGAGGCACCAATCGCTGATGCCCCTCTTTCATCCGAGATTCCAGTTGAAGTCGATGTGGATATGGCAACTGTTGTGGATATCGCTGAGGAAGCATCTCAAGCCCTTCTTGACGCTGAAACCTCATCATCCAGTGAAGCGACTTTAAACGCTGAGCGGTCGATAGAAGTGGCCCCCATCCCAAAAGAAGCGATTGCCATTGTTCCTACGCCAACGGGTCCTCCTCCTCGTGTCATCGATTTCTTCCCGCGCGGATATACTCCAGATGTTGAATTCTATTATGCCGCCAGAGAACGAGCCACTCAAACGCTTGCCGAGTTGGAAATACAATTTCAAACAACTCTCCATCGGCCCGATATGTCCAACTCTCACAAGTTTGCAGTTTTCGAGCGTATTGCCAATCTAGGACTATATAACTTGGAGCGTGTTCAATCACGCTTTGAGTATATTCGTCGTCCAGTTTTCAACAGAGCTGCGTTTGATTTTCAGCGTTTCAATTCAAACGGTCGCTCGGACGAGTCCTTTTATCCTCAGCGCTAAAGCAAGATTGTTTTCAAGAACCCCCACAGGGTGATTGGAACAAAGATCCAGATGAGGAAGATCTCAACAAGATAGGTTATTCGGCTCTCCCCTCTGTTGTCAAGTCTCCCCAGAACGCTCTCTCTCTCCTAATCCACTTAAGTTATGGAAAGGTAAAGGACTGCTTGTTGCGGAGCGCCCAAATCCGTTCAACTCGTGGATAGAAGATGAGGCTCGTGAACATCTAGCCAGATTATGGGCTGATGATTATGATGAAGAAGCAGAACATTTTGAGATGTTCCTTGCGCTAGCAAAGAGCAAAAGAAAGCGGACAAACTTGGAAAACGTTGGATGTTGAATACAGCCAGGTGGGCTGAAGAATTTGTTCTTCACTTTTACACCATTGAAGAATTGGTTAGACATCCCTTTTTGTTCGAATTCGGAATAGAGTACAGACGCCGAGGTTATGCAACCTTTTTGCTTCAACAGCGTCAGATTATTGCGGGGAATGATAGCGCTTTGCCACAATATAGACAACCAATCGAAAGCTACATTCGCCAGCAACTTGCCTTATACAGCCAAGGCGGACGCTACGTTTTGCATCCTCATGCAGGGTTTGTTCAACGAGTCTTTCCTGACCTAAATGAAGACGCTTCATCAAGTAAACAACCTCTTCTTCCAGATCAGAGTCATATTCGTGTGGATGTTTCGAATGAACACGCTGAGTTCGCTGAGTTCCACAAAGCAATGAGAGCAGTGTTTGAAAATGCCCAAGCGCTGGACATTAGTTTCAATCACTTTTTCTGGTGTTACAACTTCAGAGGATATACTCTTCACCCCATGATCTTTAGTGAATCAAATATTCAAGTGGCCAAGATGATCTCGCTGATTGGGCCAGTGGACTAAGAAGCAGCTCAAGCGCTCATGCCTTTGATTTTGGACTTCTTCAACTGTTATACTTCAGGGATTGCTTTACCGGAAGGTGTGCAACTTGCACTAAGTACCGAAGAGCACGTATACGCTATATTCTTTATCCTGCAATCTAGCATGATCAGTCCAAGGCATGTGATGGAAGCCCTTGGCCCCCTCTGGGTCATTGGTCTTAGAGAACCTTCTCCCTCCATCCAAATTATAGAAGAAGAAAGTGCTCCTACTGAGGATGACGCTCAAATTCCAGATCCCTCTAGCGTCCCAGTGGTCGAGCCCCCAGCGATTGCAGATCCTATCATGGATCAAGCGATTAAAGAAGTGCACGCTGAAATTGCTCAAGAGCCTGAAGAACCTTTTACCAGAGATAAATCTAAAGGTAAGGATGCAATTTCAAGATCTTACGGACTTCTCCCATCCCCAGAGCATCCTTCTTCTGATTCAGATCCCGAGAGCGATTCAGAAGCCAGAGTCTTCAGACAGGCAATCCGGAACTCACTTACCAACATTGAGGGTTCCTGCTCCAAGATCTTTGAGGCTTCTGATAGACATATCCGCATAGTGTTGGATACGCGGAGTCGTGATATTGGAAATGCTGCAAACAAAAGCACTATTGCTATCATGCAAAGCATATCACCTCTTATCGCTGAGCTCTCATCTGAATTCAACCGTCACTTAGCTCAGAGCGCATTGGCTGATACTGAAAAACACGCTTCATCCGATGCCGCTGCTCAGAGTGTCACTCAACAAGTTGCTCTTCTCGTCAAAGAAGTTAGACTCTTGCGCCGAGATGTCGCTGAACTCAAGACCTCTTTTGATAATGTCAAGAAAGGGGAAGATAAAGAAAAGTCCAAAGCGATTTCCAAGACAGATAATAAACAGTGGCGTTCATTGTTCGAAGAATTAGTAAGCATTAAGAAAATGCTATCCAAGAAAAGAAAGCCAAGATATTATCTCGGAAAGTACGCACTTCCAGAGTTGGACCTCGAGTTCTTAGAAAGTATGGGATTTCCTGCCTATGCCGGACCGCTACAACGACCTATCAATTGGAAACCGTCAAATGATCATCTATCATGATTTAATTCGTGAACTTGGTATTCCACCAAGGGACTGGACGGAAAGGTTGTTAGAGCTAAATGAAAGCGCCAGACTTCGTAGGCATGATTACGTTGAAGTTCAACATACGAAAATGATCGATATTGATCGTCTCTTGTTGGACTTAGCGTTAGAAGTTCTACAAGGCGAAGAAAGAGCGAAGCGACAGAAAAAGTGATTGGATTCCTTGTTTTTTTTTTGTTTTTCTTTCTATTTTATTTATTATTTTTCTTTCAGTGTAAAACATGTATACTTTAATTCTTTCAATGAATGAATGTTTTAACGCTGAAACATCTTGTTGAAGCTAATCTAACTTTAGCTAACTTTACTAACTTTTCAAACGCTAACTTATATTCCTTTGGGCCTTTTATTTTAAGTAACTCTTAAATTATAAAAGAGTTATAAGAGTTAAAAGTCTTCACATAATCAAAAAGGGGGAAATTGTAAGGAAATTTCATGTTAGATGTTTTGATGATGACAAGATAGGATTCAATGTTAGACGCCAAATAAAATGTTTTCATAGATTGATGTATAAGCGTTTGAAAGTTGTAATTTATTATAGGCTTGTAATTTTTATCTTTGTAGAATTTAGACTAAATCTTAGTGACTGAATCGCTAGTAGAATTCTAGGTGAGTCTATTAGAGAAGAAGTTGAAGACCAGCGTCTGAAGTCAACCAGAGATAAAGATTTGTTACTTAGTGTCCGTCAAACGCTAAAGGACCTCATTTCAGGATTTATGAATCAAGCGCTCAAAGCACTTAAGCGACCGATGTCAGATTTACCTGAAATAAATCCTCAAGTCATGAAGGACTTAAATGCAATCATTCAACGGGCATTTATTTCCAACGGGAATTAATTTCAAAATGCATTAAATACCTGATAAGAGCATTAAATGTGATAAGCTAATGTGACTTGTGAACAAGCCACCTTTTGACCAGACTGTCAGAAATTTCAGAGTTTTAGCTGCTCCCGTCCAATCGGTTTCAGCGAATTTTCAGGAATGTCAGACTTTAGGTAAACTCACGCGCTGCGTGAAAGGCACGCTCCTACATGTGTCCAACGGACAGATCCCAAGAAACTGCCTATAAATACCATATACAATTTTCTATAAGAGACAATTACGTATAGACACAAGAAAATCTTGCTGGAAAAAAAAAAGTTTAGAAACTCCGTAGCCAAATCTTTCAAGCTTTTTATCTACATTCTAGACAGTCACAAATATCTCAAACATCTTCCAAAGAAGAAATTCAAATTCCAACTGAGATATTCCAAGTTGTTTGATCTTTTCAAAATCAAACAAAACCCTAGTGACAAACCTCAACCTTTCATCTGAGTGAGAAAAGTTGTTGAACCCTTTTAGGCAGTATTTCTGAGTGAGAGAAGCTTGAAGAAGACGATCTTCATTGGTGTTGAAGTCTGTGTGATCAAGGAGCCCAAGATCATTTTCACCCTTTACTATCTTGTAGAAGATTCTGTGTGATTCTTTGAAAATTAACCTAGTAAATTCCTCCGAGTGAAAAAGGAGAAAAAGGACATAGCTGGGATTACACTACCCAGTGAACCTTATACATCTTGTATTATTTATCTTTATTGTCTTATTATTATTATTACATCATTTATCTTTGAAAGAGACAAGTTAAAGTGCAAAGCGATTAAATTAACTAAAAGAACGCTAAAACTCATTTCCGCTGTGCTAACCCTGATTAAGTGATCTAAGCGTTGCCCTACTTTGGTAAACTGCTAAAATCACTAAGTCTATGTTAACTTTCCTGAAGCGTCTGACCCAAGCGCTCAGTTATCCAAGCGTTCAAACCTTTAAAGTGATACGAAATTTTTTGAAGTCCAAAAAGACTTCAGGGTCTATTCAACCCCCCCTCTAGATCCTTTCGTATGCAACTTGGGACCACCATTATCAATTGCTCATCCTCGAGCAATAAGAGCTATAGGATAGGAAAATAAAAAACATCATCAGACACGGGAGAAACATAAAGAAGAAAAAACTACCTAACTCGCTTTTGTGGAGTACACGGTTGCTTTTAGCGAATGCAACAAGCCTTTGAACCCTTGAGTTACCTCAAAGGACGAGTTATAGTCTCGTGAGGGTTTGCATACGATATACCCACAAAATCGAAAGATTTTCAACCCAGATCAATCAACGGAAATCAATATGATTAATAAAAACACAATGGCATGAATTCATCTGTTTAAGCTCAAATTTACATATATATACACGTCACACACTTGCTCATGTTACGCCTTAACATCGAAAAGATCATCCTAAGGGTGTAGTGTAATAAATCTCAAACATTATAGTTGAGTGGCATTCTTACCACTTTTCAAGCATTAATCCCATATCTATCTATTTTCGATTGGTCACATGGTATGAGAATTGAAGAAAACTTCATAGCCACTAAAAATTCATCACTTAATCCACTTTAGGCTTTAACTTATGCAACTTTCAACTTAAAACATTAGAGGCTAGACCATGTGCAATGTTCGGTCCTCTTAGGCTTTCTATGACACCCTTGTAACGAGCTTTAGGCCAATACTTCCCAAACCGGACGGCGTTAGGGTATTAAGTGTAAAGACACTCCTAAGGGCTTAATCGCTGGAGTGTCAAAGGCCACAGAACAAAACTAGGTCCTTATTCCCTTTACACTAGCATTGGCTTGAGCTTAGCTCAAATTAGCATAATGGTACAGTATTCTAGGCATGGTGTTCTTCGCCCCCAGTATCTATTAAGCCTGACTTTTACAGTCATACCAAAGTTCAACCTCTTTTTATTCTTGTTAAGCATACAAAGTTAACATTCTCAACTCATAGCACATGTGAAAATTCTAGATTGATATTTCCGGGATCAAGCCTTTAAGTGTTTCACAATGGTTACCCACTCAACTCCTCTATTCTCGACTTATGAGCATATGTGAATCGTCTTAAGGTCAATCTAGCTTAGTTTAGGGTCCCACAAGCAAGGAACGATGTGTATAGTCATTAAAATCCATATTGATAGAGAAAACATGCCATGTATTCAAATTAACCATTCTCAATGCATCGAGTGAAGGGTTGAAACTCTATCTAAAAATTTTCAAAATTGCGTAAGTTTCACATGTAGAGGTGCCACCCCCCCAATAGACTGAAATATATAAAACATGGATAAACACGACTACAATGGATCTAGTAACCCACCCCCCAAACTTAATATGAACATTGTCCCCAATGTTCGAAAAAGAAAAGGGTAGAGTACACATCACCATAGGGTGGCTGAAAAGCAAACCCGAGTCCACTAAGGCAATTGAGTCCAAGAGTGGCAACCACGGGGGAAACCAAGATATCAACACTACACATCAAACATACGCTAGCCAGATAAAACGTTAACTAATGGATAGAAGCGAGAAACGAAAACAAACAACAAACATAAACGAAGGCTAAACGGAACAAGCAAGCAACGACGATAAAACAAGGATGACAAACAGAAACAAATGAAATATCCATAAATCCCACAATACCAAAATCTAAATAACGAAACAGAAAAAAAAAATCCGACAAAAGAAAACAAGAAAAAGACTAAACAACAAAGCTAATCATCCTCATGGATAAAATGGTCCACAAAATCATCATCTCTGGGCTCATGGCCCTCTTCATCCTCGCGACCTAACTTTGATTGAAAATTAACATAAATACCTGTTTGGCGCCTAGGCGCCATTTTGCGAAGCGAAAGTTGGCCTTTGGTGTTCAGTCAACGCCCGGGCATGGAGTACTTGACGTTTGGGCGTGGTTCACGTGGCGCCCAGGCGTGGAAGTGGTGGCGCACAAGAGCCATGATGCGAAGCAAATGTGACTTTTGGGCTCCTGCGGTGCTTAAGCGTGGGAGTCTGGCGCCGGGCCGTGTTCTGAAGCAGCGCCCAGGCGTGAGGGAGACGGCGCCTGGGCGTGAATCTGCGAACCGAAATGCCAACTGAGGTTGATTGGCACGTGGGCGCGATATACGGGGCGCCCAGGCGTGGAAGTGTTGACGCGTTGAAATTTAAGTCTGTTTCCTGCAAAAATAAAGAAAGAAAACAATCAACACAACGATAAACTCAAACTAAACAAAGACTAAGCACAAGAAAACAAAGCAAACTAAACGAGAAACATGAAAAGACGAGAAGGAAAAGAGAGCTTGGGTTGCCTCCCAAGAAGCGCTTGTTTATAGTCATTAGCTTGACTTTCAAAGTCGACTCAATGAGGATCATAGAGTGGAATAGACGACTTTTCCACTCTCCTATTGATTTCCGGGCACAGCTTCGTTTCAATACCCGCTGTGGGTAACAGTTGCTCAATATCGAGTAAACCTTCCACTAATCCTTTCTTCTTGAATTCCTTGTGCGTCATCTTCCGTGGATCATATGAAAAGTGTTCCTGTGATTTCTCAACACTTAAAAGATTAAACGTATCTAATTTTGAATAGTTCGTGTGAGGTTGTAGTCTACGTTTTTCTTTGAATGCATTGAGACACACTCTTTTACTGCCCATATTTAAGACTAACTTACCATTCACCTTATCAAGCGTGCATTACAGATGGCTAGGAAAGGTTTTCCTAGGATCAGAGGTGCTTCAATGGTCTCATCCATCTCACAAGTTACGAAGTCGATAAAAAGTGATATTTGTCAATTTTCACGAGCACATTCTCAACAACTCCCCTTGGGTGTTTGAATGATTTGTCCTCGAATTGTAACCGCATCGACGTCGGCTTAAGCTCATTAAAACCCAACTTTTTGAACCATGTACAAGGAAGAAAATTAACTCCGACTTCCGAATTCAGAATGACACAATCAAACTTCGTTTCTCCTATAGTGCACGGGATGGAAAGAAGTCTTGCGGCCTTGCATTGACTTGAAGGATCATGGAGAGTACCCACCAAGCAGATTTTTGTCAAACAAACTATGTGCACTTCTTCCCAAGGTTGCTTGTTCAACAAAATATCCGTGGATAGCTTTGAGATACATTGCGTTTGCAAGATAGAATCGACAAAGGGCTCGTTGACCTTCACCTCTCGCAAATTGTCTAAGACTTGATCAAATTTACTTTTTTCCGTCTTAGAGCTAAAGGAAATGGGGCACATATTTGAGAAGGTTGAGAGAGAGTGGAAAGAGATTTCTTAGTTTTTGGGCTCTCTGTCTCGGATGCTCTCAAGTAGATTTCCTTTGTGAGGTGTTTAGGTTGACAACTCATCTCCCTCATCCCCAAACATATGTCCTTTGCCATAAGGCGCATCTCTTCCATGATATTATCGGATTCTTCCTCCACCTCAAGAATATCCACTTGGTAGAATTGTGGAATGAATGCTTGCCTTATGGCTTGAATTTACTCAATATAAGGTTTCTGTGACTCATATAGTCCTTGTTGTGGTAGAGGTGTAGCCACTATTGGTACGACGGTTAGAGTAGGTGCATCAATCATTGGTGATACTTTCCATGGGTGAGGTGGGACTACTAACGGTTTCATGTCTCGAATAGTGTTTTGCAACCATTCGACCTTCCCCTTTAGAGTTAGACAATTGAATTGTGTGGCCATTATTTGTGGCAACCTCCGGCCAGGGGATGGGAGCCGAAGCCCGCCACACCGCAACGCTAGCTCAATTTGAGAGACGATCCCTTCATGAGCTAACGCTAAGCGTGAACTATACAAAAAAATTCAAGATACCCACATATATACATAACCACATAACATCATATTTACATATAAGAGTTCAGATGAAATTCAAAACCCCAAGCCAGAAAAAATAGATAATTATATGAACAAGGTATTCAACACAACTACATCTGACTCTCAAACTTTAGGGAACCCTCAAAACTTTCTTAGCCAAGATTTTCCCCCTCTGGTCCTGCGTCGTGCTCTTCTGAAAAGTTAGAAAGAGAAAAGAAAAAGGGTGAGTCCGAATGACCCAGTGAGGTAGGCTAATGGTTTGCTGTACCTTATCATGAGAGATAGAATCTGCAGCGAAAATCAATAACGACATGGACATATACGATGGCAAGCAAAATAATAGAATAACATATCACAAGGTAAATTAATCGAGTATGTTACGTATGAATTAGAGGACATAACCCATGTACTTTTGTAATCATATCATGTGATCGTGATCCACCTTCCACTGTCCCATACCAGCAGGAGGCTTCACACCTTTATGTTCTATGAAGTGTTCCAGGTGTCGGGATTCTAGTGGTGCCTCCTACGGGTTCAAGAGGTTGCCCCCGCCGTCGCGTGGCACTTTGTCCCGTATAGCACTTAGCTCCCTTCACTCTGCTTTTTCGAATCAAAGCTGTATATCAAGAAAATGACACGTCGCGGATGGATGCCAGACTTCGGGATTCTAGAGGTGGCTCCTACGGGTTCAAGCGGTGGCCCCCGCCGTCACGTGGCACTTTGTCCCGTATAGCACTTAGCTCCCTTAGCCGACAGAATAGAGCCAAGAAGAATAATCGTTTCAACGAGTTTCCTACTAGAATATGTACACTGATTTGTATTCGAGCGAGAGCGAGCGGAAACAAGAACGATAGACTACAAATTGGGACACGGTTGGACACTTACCTTAGATGAGAATAAGAGTCTGATCAATGAAACTTTATGAGGTCACACTTGGCTATGATTTATTAGATAAAGGGAACGAAAAATGGTAAGCAAGATCAAGTTGAAAGAATAAGAGAAACCCTCACAATAATAAACCGGCGTCGTTGCCTCGGCCTCGGAATCACGAAAGTATCCTGTGATTCAAAATACCATCATTTTCATAAAACAATACACTTTAAGCTAATCACATACAACAAGTTATATCCTACTATCCAAACATATAGGCAATTAAGTTCAAACAAGCCCCCTTACATGCGCAATATATTTCAACAATTTTGTAACACATTCTCGGATTGGAATTTCTTTCTCCAATTTTTCACGATATCAGAAAGGATGCTGAAAAAGTCTACATAATTTTTCCAGATTTAATTTCCTTATCAAATTGGGGATTCGATCAACGAAACGGGACTGTCCCGACATATTTGTTTCAGAACAGACACCTTATATTCAAATATTTTTGTAAAATCCCCTGTACACTGAACAATTCCGAAATTTATGTGACGTCTCTATAACACATTTATCAAGCTACTGTAAACGTTTTAGAGTAAACCAAAATTTCCAGGTACACGAAATATCTTCAAAACAGTAACAATTTTCACTTCCGCCGAACAGACTGGCGATTTTGTTCAACGATTTTTAGAAAATTCCACAAAACTCTAATACTTACCAAATTTTTCATAGATGTTTAACACACAATCAAGGTATTCCAAAAAATTTATCATAATCAAACTCACAATTTTAGGCACCTCATTACAGCTTTAAACGTAACTTCAGAAACTGAAAGTTCCAAACACAACTGAACATCATGCCATTGAAGTTAACTAAAATACATATATATGATATGATACTCTCAATTACAGGTCATATACAGCTTGAACTACATTTAATATACAACATATTCATGCAAAAGCATTGATTAACTACCATATACCTTAAGAGAAAGAAGAAAGGATGATCTTTTCCCCTATTGGATTTTTTTTTCTTCTCCTTCAGCTTTTCATGTATTTGAGATGAGATAGGTGCTAATTTTCAGAGTTTCTTCAGGTGTGGTGATGAATGAAGTTTTGAAAGGCTGAATTGTAGTATATAAGGAGGTCTTGGTCAAAAGGTAGGAAAAAAGAAATGGAGATTAATCCTCCATGAGCCACGTTTTTTAGGCAAGATGAGATGTAATTATCTAAATTTGCCACCTCCTAATCTTACTTTCTCTATTAGAGCATGAATGGTACGTGTATATATATATATATGTGTGTGTGCATGTGTTTGTGCCTATGTATATATATATATATATATGTAGTTAGGCATGATCCCATTTAACTATTGGTAATCAATTGATGAAGATGAATATATATAGATATATATATATACACCTTAGATGATATAATGCATCAACTATTCCACCATGAGGTGTAAATACTACTAACCTATTTCACATATAGATTTAATAATAGTTATATAAGCAAGTAGAAAAATATTTTTAGTCGAACGCGAATCACTACAATCAAATAATTTACGAAATCTAATTAGCGGTGATCGTAATGTTTACCTTCACTTCTACGAAATTAGGAGCCGAGAATATTAGGTGTTATAACTCCCCCCTCCTTAAGAGAATTTGGTCCCCAAATTCTGAGAGGTCCCAAAGACATCCGGATATCTTTTTCTCATGTCATCTTCTTGCTCCCAAGTTGCTTCTTCAACCTGATGGTTTCTCCACAATACATTGACTAAGGGTATTTTTCGAGATCGTAATTCTTGGTATTTGAAGTCCAGTATACGTATCGGCATCTCTTCATACGACAAATTGGGTTCTAGTTGTAATTCCTCATGTGATATCACATGCGACGGATCAGGATGGTACTTCTTAAGTTGTGATACATGGAACACATTATGAATATGGGAAATATTGTTAGGTAGTTTGACTTCATACGCTACTACCCCAACACGCTTCAAGATCTGGAATGGTCCTATATATCGAGGTTGAAGCTTTCCCCCTTTTCCCATCCTCGTAACGCCTCTTCTCGGTGATACTTTAATAAAAACTTGGTCTCCCACTTGAAATTCTAAGTCCTTGCGTCGTGTGTCGGCATAGCTCTTTTGACGACTCTGAGCTGCACTCATTCGTTGTTTGATGATTTGAACTTTGTCAATGGCTTCTTGTATCATTTCCACCCTCAAGGCCCTTTTTTGTCCATCCCGCGATGGTGCTCTCCAATCATCTAAATCCCAATAGAGCGGGGATCGACATTTCCGCCCATAAAGTGCCTCATAGGGTGCCATTTGGATGGTGACCTGGTAACTATTGTTATAGGCGAATTCCACTCACGGAAGGTGTGTATCCCATGCCTCTCCAAAGTCTAGTACAGAAGTCCTTAGCATATCTTCAATTATCCTTATCACCCTTTCTGATTGTCCATCGGTCTGTGGGTGGAAGGCGGTGCTAAAGTTCAACTTCGTGCCTAGATCTTCTTGGAACTGTTTCCATAATCTAGATGTAAATTTGGGATCTCTGTCGGAGACAATGCTAACCGGTATCCCATGAAGTCGGATAATTTCCCTTTTGTACAATTCTGCTAAGGTCTCCACCTTATAATTCGTTCTAACCGGTAGGAAGTGCGCAGACTTAGTGAGCCTATCCACAAAGACCCAAATCCCATCAAATCCTTTTCTTACCTTAGGCAAACCCGTCACAAAATCCATGGTGATCATTTCCCATTTCCAGAATCTGGAATCGGAAGGGGCTGCTATAGTCTTGATGGTTTTTGATGTTCCGCTTTTACTTGTTGGCACACGAGGCATTTCTGAACAAATTTTGCAATGTCCAATTTCATTCCATTCCACCAAAATTGTTTCTTCATGTCATTATACATCTTTGTGCCCCCTGGGTGGATGGCTAGCTTAGTTTTGTGTGCTTCCTTTAATACTTCTCCTCTCAGCTGCTCTGGAACATAAACTCTTTTTGAAAATTTAAATATTCCTTCTTCATCTATGTTAAAGTTTGAACCTGGTTTGTTTCTCATTGTCTTTAAGTACTTCTGTATCTCCTCGTCTTTTTCTTGTGCATCTTTGATCCTTTGATGCCACTCTGGTCGAATGAATAGCCCAGCAACTATGATATGAGACGTTAACTGGAATAGATGGGGCTTTATTTCTTCCCCGAACTTGACTTTTATTTGAGCCAATTCTGCTTTCCTGCTTAAAACGTCGGCCACTATATTAGCTTTACCCGGATGGTAGGTGATTCGACAGTCATAATCATTAAGGAACTCCATCCATCTTCTTTGTCTCATATTTAATTCTTTCTGAGTAAAGAGATATTTTAAACTTTGATGATCAGTGAGGATTTCAAAAGTGGTACCATAGAGGTAATGTCTCCACTTAGCTAATGCGAATACAATTGCTGCTAATTCCAAATCTTGAGTTGGATAGTTTTGTTCATATGGTTTAAGCTTCCTAGAAGCATATGCAATTACTTTCCCATCTTGCATCAACACACATCCTAGTCCTTCCTTTGATGCGTCAGTATACACCCTAAAATTTTCCACTCCCTTGGGTAAGGTCAGAACGGGTGCTGTGGTTAACCTCTTCTTTAGCTCTTCAAATCCCTTTTCACATGAATCATCCCAACGGAAGGGGACCTCTTTTTGCGTAAGTCGAGTTAGTGGAGTGGCGATCTTTGAGAAATCCTTAACAAATTTTCGATAGTATCCTGCCAATCCCAAGAAACTTTTGATTTCTTTTACGCTTTCTGGCCTTTTCCAATTTACTACGGCCTCTATCTTTGCAGGATCTACCTGCAATCCTCTTTCAGATACTACATGACCGAGGAAAGCTACCTCGTTGAGCCAAAATTCACACTTACTAAACTTGGCATACAACTTCTGGTCTCGAAGTGTTTTCAAGATAACTTTCAGATGTTGTTCGTGCCTTTCCTTGGATTCTAAGTAAATCAAAATATCATCAATAAAAATTACTACAAACTTGTCCAAGTAGGGTCGGAATACTCGATGCATTAGATCCATGAACGCCGCTGGTGCATTAGTTAGTCCAAAAGGCATTACTACAAACTCATAATGCCCATACCTTGAATTAAATGCAGTTTTGGGAATATCCGACTCTCTGACCTTAAGTTGGTAGTACCCTTGTCTTAGATCGAGTTTTGAAAATACACTTGCTCCTTGAAGTTGGTCAAACAATTCTTCAATGTGGGGTAGCGGATATTTATTCTTGATGGTGACATTATTTAACCCTCGATAGTCGATACACATTCTTAGTGTACCATCTTTCTTTTTGACAAACAACACAGGG
The DNA here is from genome assembly GCA_019426215.1 of Buddleja alternifolia. Taxonomy (NCBI): domain Eukaryota; kingdom Viridiplantae; phylum Streptophyta; class Magnoliopsida; order Lamiales; family Scrophulariaceae; genus Buddleja; species Buddleja alternifolia. Next base: position 23,911,649 of record CM033393.1, on the reverse strand, counting down.
GCTCCCCATGGTGAACTAATAGGTCGAATGAATCCAAGATCCGATAGTTGCTGCAGTTGGGCCTTCAACTCAACCAATTCTGCAGGTGCCATACGATATGGGGTCTTGGATATTGGTGCAACATCCGACACTGTTTCAATAATAAATTCTAGGTCCCGATCTGGTGGTAAGGAATCTAATTTCTCCGGGAATACTTCAGGGTATTCATTTACCACCGGGACTTCTTCCAGCTTAACCTTGTCCTTAGGCTTATTTATTAAGTAAGCCAAGAATCCTTGACCACCCTGCCTTAAAAGCTTTTTTGCGACCATCGCCGAAACTAGGGAAAGGTTTCGATGGGCAATAGTTTTATGCTCGTGCTTTCCCAACTTAATGGTCTTAGATCTACAATCCAGGTATGCATGATGGTGATACAACCAGTCCATACCCAAGATTATATCGTACCCTTGGATTGGCATTTTAATCAAGTTTGCCGGGAAGACTTGTTCACCAATCTTAATCTCACATTGTTTAAACACTAAATCTGTGGTAGTACTCATGCCCATAGGGGTACTTACTTCAAATAAATAAGGCATTTTATTAACTGACAAGGTAAGATCATGCACAAATGATGAAGACACAAATGAATGCGTGGCACCAGGGTCAAATAATACTTTACCTACTTTTCCAGAGAGGTGAACTTTACCTTGCACCACTGCTGAAGGATCTGGTGCTTCCTCTCCCTCAATGGCATAGGCCCTAGCACGCACTCTTGGTTTGTTGTTCTGTTGAGGTGCTGTTGGTCTATTAACTCCAGTTGCTCGATTATTGGGAGTGGGTGTTGGTGTCATTGGAGTTGGTGCTCTCGTCGGTCCTTCATTGTTTAACGGACAGTTCCTCACGAAATGCTTAGTGCTGCCACATCGAAAACATTTTCCATCTTTAAGCCAACAGATTGACTCATCATGCCCGGTTCTACCACAACATCCACACTCCACCCTTGACAATAGTTTATAAGATTTTCCAACATTTGTTTGGTATGGAGTTGGGTAACGGGAAGAATTCCCTGCATTACTCTTAAATATACTTGGGCCCTTTCTCTGTTGCGATCCCTGTGGCCAATGAGGTAGTGCAGATCGAACTATTTTATTCTTTCCTTTCGTGGCGTCCAGCTCTTGAATTCCAGCTTCAACTTGCATAGCACGTTCTACTGTCCGAACATAGCTAACTGAATCTGCTGACAATGTGGCCCAGCGTATACCGTACCTCAATCCTCCAACAAACTTTTTCACTTTCCTCTCTTCATCACTTAGATAGTGAGGGGCATACTTAATCAATCGATTAAAAGCAGCCTCATATTGGGAAACTGTCATGGATCCTTGAACTAAATCCATGAATTCCCTTTCCCTTTGATCTTTCTTAACCTGTGGGAAGAACCTCCTATCAAACTCTTTCACAAAGTTCTCCCAAGTTCGTGGTGTCCCTTCTACGGTCCAACGATGCTCTACAGTTCGCCACCAATGTGACGCAGAGCCTTCAAACTGATATATTGCATAGGAGATCTTTTGCTGATCTAAGTAATTCAGTATTCCAAAAATCTTTTGAATCTCCTCAATCCAAGACTCAGCCTTCAGATCATCAGGTTCACCAGCAAATCTCGGCGGTTTGAGTTGTAGAAATCTGTCGAATGCGACATCTTCATCAATGGGTGTCTTCTCTCGATTATTCTGCTCTTCTCGAGGTGGTTGTTGTTGTTGCCCACAGAACTGCATGAATTGCTGCCACATTTGAAACATCGGCCTCATATCTTCGCCTGGTTGAGCCGCACCAGGGGCTGCAGTTTTCGAATGGCTTGAAACACTATCAGGAGATCGTTGAGTTTCCCGATCATCAATAGGTTGTGCTTCCTGACGAGTTCTCGATCGTGTATTCCTAGAAGGTGCCATCCTATATACGCATAGAAGCTATTAATAACGAGTAGTACACTTGCAACTTAACTATCTTACGTAAAATTTTAGACCCAAATATTAGGTTACTCCTTAAAACCAAACAAACAATATTTATTCCACCACTGGTCTATTTACACTAATATATCCGCGATACCTTACAACATATACATCATACATACCAGCAAAACATAGATATGAACTTATGTACCAAGCGAACATATAACATTCACTTATGTACAAGAAAACACATAGTAGTCATACAGAATCATCTACTAGCCAACATTCTCATTCCCAACAAAATCTACGAAACTTAAAAGAGTATCTATCACTCATTCCCCTCTCCTCCAAAAGAGTCATCCTCGGGATCCTCCTCCTCAGAGTCCTCTTTCTCAAAATCCTTATCATCGGGGCTATTCTCTACTACTCTACCCCGAGATGTACCCTCATTACCATCGGTCCATCGACTAGTTCCAGAAACTATAAGTTCCCCGTGCTCCCGTCCTAACAGAGGTATGGTCAAAGCACGACCACGGGATATTGCCTCACTAGCACCCCTAGCTATTGCGAGTGAGCTACTCTGAACCTTTTGAAGATGTTCAACATAGAAATGGTTCATGTAGTCCATGTCTCTCTGTAATCTTCTACCTTCACTACGTATACTTGTCATCTCTTGTTTTTGCACAACTAATTTCCCCTCTAGACGTCTAATTGTGGCCAGATGGTCCGCCACTTGACTTTGCAACTCTGTTATTTGCAGTTTCTGTTCTTTTATTATGTTCTCTTGATCGGCATGTCTAGACTGATGGTCCAAAATGGAAAAGACCTGTTCTTTGCTTGCGCGACGCAGCTGATCGCGCTCTCGCGAAATCCGATCCCGATCATCTCGTAAAGTGTGGACTACCAGATCAGGATAATGTCCGACTAGTGCCATACCACGAGTCCAAACTCTAGCTGGATCTGTATGGAAAATCAGTCGCCCCTCTTCTAACCCACTAAATATTTGCCCATTTGCATGTACATTTACATGCCAATTAACGTGTCCTTGAGCCATCTGGGAAGAAAAACTATCACATTAGTTAATATATCACAACCACATAAACACATAAGATGCCTTCCTAAAGCCCTAAATTCTCCCTTCGCATTAACGCAACTAGATGTGGCAACCCAGGCTCTGATACCACCAACTGTGGCAACCTCCGGCCAGGGGATGGCAGCCGAAGCCCGCCACAACGCAACGCTAGCTCAATCTGAGAGACGATCCCTTCATGAGCTAACGCTAAGCGTGAACTATACAAAATTTCAAGATACCCACATATATACATAACCACATAACATCATATTTACATATAAGAGTTTAGATGAAATTCAAAACCCCAAGCTAGCAAAAATAGATAATTATATGAACAAGGTATTCAACACAACTACATCTGACTCTCAAACTTTAGGGAACCCTCAAAACTTTCTTAGCCTAGATTTTCCCCCTCTGGTCCTGCTATGTCGTGCTCTTCTGAAAAGTTAGAAAGAGAAAAGAAAAAGGGTGAGTCCGAATGACCCAGTGAGGTGGGCTAATGGCTTGCTTTACCTTATCATGAGAGATAGAATCTGCAGCGAAAATCATTAACGACATGGACATATACGATGGCAAGCAAAAGAATAGAATAACATATCACAAGGTAAATTAATCGAGTATGTTACGTATGAATCAGAGGACATAACCCATGTACTTTTGTAATCATATCATGTGATCCTGATCCACCTTCCACTGTCCCATACCAGCAGGAGGCTTCACACCTTTATGTTCTATGAAGTGTTCCAGATGTCGGGATTCTGGTGGTGGCTCCTACGGGTTCAAGAGGTGGCCCCCACCGTCGCGTGGCACTTTGTCCCGTATAGCACTTAGCTCCCTTCACTCTACTTTTTCGAGTCAAAGCTGTATATCAAGAAAATGACACATCGCGGATGGATGCCAGACTTCGGGATTCTAGAGGTGGTTCCTACAGGTTCAAGCGGTGGCCCCCCGCCGTCACGTGGCACTTTGTCCCGTATAGCACTTAGTTCCCTTAGCCGACGGAATAGAGCCAAGAAGAATAATCGTTTCAACGAGTTTCCTACTAGAATACGTACACTGATTTGTATTCGATCGAGAGCGAGCGGAAACAAGAACGATAGACTACAAATTGGGACACGGTTGGACACTTACCTAAGATGAGAATAAGAGTCTGATCAATGAAACTTTATGAGGTCACACTTGGCTATGACTTATTAGATAAAGGGAACGAAAAATGGTAAGCAAGTTCAAGTTGAAAGAATAAGAGAAACCCTCACAATAATAAACCGGCGTCGTTGCCTCGGCCTCGGAATCACGAAAGTATCCTGTGATTCAAAATACCATCATTTTCATAAAACAATACACTTTAAGCTAATCACATACAACAAGTTATATCCTACTATCCAAACATCTAGGCAATTAAGTTCAAACAAACCCCCTTACATGCGCGATATATTTCAACAATTTTGTAACACATTCTCGGATTGGAATTTCTTTCTCCAATTTTTCAGGATATCAGAAAGGATGCTGAAAAAGTCTACATAATTTTTCCAGATTTAATTTCCTTATCAAATTGGGGATTCGATCAATGAAACGGGACTGTCCCGGCAGATTTGTTTCAGAACAGACACCTTATATTCAAATATTTTTTGTAAAATCCCCTGTTCACTGAAAAATTCCGACATTTATGTGACTTCTCTATAACACATTTATAAATCTACTGTAAAAGTTTTAGAGTAAACCAAAATTTCCAAGTACACGAAATATCTTCAAACCAGTAACAATTTTCACTTCCGCCGAACAGACTGGCGATTTTCTTCAACGATTTTTAGAAACTTCCACAAAACTCTAATACTTACCAAATTTTTCGTAGATGTTTAGCACATAATCAAGTTATTCCAGAAAATTTATCATCATCAAACTCACAAGTTTAGGCACCTCATTACAACTTTAAACGTAACTTCAGAAACTGAAAGTTCCAAACACAGCTGAACATCATGCCATTGAAGTTAACTAAAATACATATATATGATATGATACTCTCAATTCCAGGTCATATACAGCTTGAACTACATTTAGTCTACAACATGTTCATGCAAAAGCAATGATTAACTACCATATACCTTAAGAGAAAGAAGAAAGGATGATCCTTTCCCCTACTGGATTTTTTTTTCTTCTCCTTCAGCTTTTCATGTATTTGAGATGAGATAGGTGCTAATTTTTCAGAGTTTCTTCAGGTGTGGTGATGAATGAAGTTTTGAAAGGCTGAATTGTAGTATATAAGGAGGTCTTGGTCAAAAGGTAGGAAAAAAAAAGAAATGGAGATTAATCCTCCATGAGCCACATTTTTTTAGGCAAGATGAGATGTAATTATCTAAATTTGCCACCTCCTAATCTTACTTTCTCTATTAGAGCATGAATGGTACGTGTATATATGTGTGCATGTGTTTGTGCCTATGTATATATATATATATATGAAGTTAGGCATGATCCCATTTAACTATTAGTAATCAATTGATGAAGATGAATATACATAGATATATATATACACACCTTAGATGATATAATGCATCAACTATTCCACCATGAGGTGTAAATACTACTAACCTATTTCACCTATAGATTCAATAATAGTTATATAAGCAAGTAGAAAAATATTTTTAGTCGAACGCGAATCACTACAATCAAATAATTTACGAAATCTAATTAGCGGTGATTGTAATGTTTACCTTCACTTCTACGAAATTAGGAGTCGAGAATATTAGGTGTTACACTTCCATAGGTCATTATCTCTCTTATTCTAAGTCGGGCATTTCATCAAACTTTTGGTAATCAAGCAAATGCAAGCATTGAGGTCAAACAATGAAACACAGCTAAAGACAATATTAATCCAATAAGCACACACAAAGCAACAATCAAATGTCATAATGGGCCAACCCATGGCCATAATCAAACAAGTTTAGCTCGTGTTCATTTCCGACTCCAAAACTCAATTCATATTTTCATGTCAAGAGAATATCAAAATCAAGTCGATTAACGGGGGAAACTCGTTTGATATTAACATATATCAACAGCGCCAGAAACTTGATACGGCAAAATTCTAGCAAGAGAGCCAGGTATCCCAAGAAGTAGAGAGGAAGGTTTAAGTACGGGTTTATCATATCCACATGCACAACCATAATCTAAGTATAAAGACTGCATTATTACTCGATTCTAAATTAGATATATCGATAAAGGGTTGATCAAACAAATCAACGAAACCAAAGAAGATAAACTAAGGCGAAGTTCAACCAATTAAGTGATGTGTAGAAGCGATTCAGGCATGAGGTTCAACCAATTGTGATACTCGACTGTGATAGACGTTCTACTGGATCATTTGATTGATTGAGCTAAGGCGAAACTTTCTAGTTAATGCACTACCCAATCTTTTGGCAGAGCAACTCCACCATCGGTTAAAGAATTTCTTTATATCTCCATATGAAAGCCATTTAACAAAGATGCATTAAAGGTTCAAGAGTTCACCACATATGAAAAGCCACTAAATTAACCGTGTCTATTTTTAGTCGGTTTAACTATTAGGTATTCAATAAATTTATCTTCCATAGGTCATTATCTTCCATAAATTAACCATGAATACATTGCTAAATACAAAATTAATCCAATAAACACCTATAAATCACCAATCGAATGTCTGAAATGGCCAGCCATGGCCTTAATCAAACAAGTTTAGCTCGTGTTCATGTCCGACTAAAAAACACCATTCATATTTTCATATCAAGGAAAATATCAAAATCAAGTAGATTAATGGGGGAAACTCGTTTAATATTAACATATATGAACAACACCAAAAACTTGATGTGACAAAATCCTAGCAAGAGAGCCAAGTATCACAAGAAGTAGAGTGGATGGTTAAAGTAAGGGTTTATCGTATCCACATGCTACAAATCTAAGTATCAAGACTGCATTATTACTCAATTCTATGTTAGTTGTTTCGAGAAACAAATCAACAAAAACAAAGAAAATAAACTATGGCAAGTTCAACCAATTATGTGTAGAAGCGATTAAGGCACGAGGTTCAACCAATTAAGTGATCTGTACAAGCGATTAAGGCACGAGGTTCAACTAATTTTGATACTCGAATGTGATAGACGTTCTACTGGATCATTTGATTGATTGAGCTAAGGCGGAACTTCCTAGTTTATGCACTACCCAATCTTTTGGCAGAGCAACTCCACCATCGGTTAAAGAATTTCTTTATATCTCCATATGAAGCCCATTTAACAATGATGCATTAAAGGTTCATGAGTTCACCACATATGGAAAGCCACCAAATTAACCGTGTCTATCTCTAGTCGGTTTAACTATTAGGTATTCAATAAATTTATCTTCCATAGGTCATTATCTCTCTATTTCTAAGCCGGGCATTTCATCTAACTTTTGGTGATCAAGCAAATGCAAGCGTTGAGTTGAAACCTTGAATACATTGCTAAATACAAAATTAATCCAATAAACACCTGTAAATCACCAATCAAATGTCTTAAATGGCCAGCCATGGCCTTAATCAAACAAGTTTAGCTCGTGTTCATGTCCGACTAAAAAACACCATTCATATTTTCATATCAAGGAGAATATCAAAATCAAGTAGATTAATGGGGGAAACTCGTTTAATATTAACATATATCAACAGCACCAAAAACTTGATATGACAAAATCCTAGCAAGAGAGCCAAGTATCACAAGAAGTAGAGTGGATGGTTAAGTACGGGTTTGTCGTATCCACATGCACCAAATCTAAGTATCAAGACTGCATTATTACTCAATTCTAAGTTATTTATTACGATAAATTAGGGATTCAATAAATTTATCTTCCGTAGGTCATTATCTCTCTATTTCAAAGCCGGACATTTCATCTAACTTTTGGTGATCAAGCAAATGCAAGCGTTGAGTTGAAACCTTGAATACATTGCTAAATACCAAATTAATCCAATAAACACCTATAAATCACCAATCAAATGTCTCAAATGGCCAGCCATGGCCTTAATTGAACAAGTTTAGCTTGTGTTCATGTCCGACTAAAAAACACCATTCATATTTTCTTATCATGGAGAATATCAAAATCAAGTAGATTAATGGGGGAAACTCGTTTAATATTAACATATATGAACAACACCAAAAACTTGATATGACAAAATCATAGCAAGAGAGCCAAGTATCACAACAAGTAGAGTGGATGGTTAAAGTAAGGGTTTATCGTATCCACATGCTCCAAATCTAAGTATCAAGATTACGTTATTACTCAATTCTATGTTAGTTGTTACGAGAAACAAATCAACAAAAACAAAGAAAATAAACTATGGCAAGTTCGACCAATTAAGTGATGTGTAGAAGCGATTAAGGCACTAGGTTCAACCAATTTTGATACTCGATTGTGAGAGAGGTTCTACTGGATCATTTGATTGATTGAGCTAAGGCGGAACTTCCTAGTTTATGCACTACCCACTCTTTTGGCAGAGCAACTCCGCCATCGGTTAAAGAATTTCTTTATATCTCCATATGAAGCCCGTTTAACAATGATGCATTAAAGGTTCATAAGAAGTTGAGTGGATGGTTAAGTACGGGTTTGTCGTATCCACATGCACCAAATCTAAGTATCAAGACTGCATTATTACTCAATTCTATGTTAGTTGTTACGAGAAACAAATCAACAAAAACAAAGAAAATAAACTATGGCAAGTTCGACCAATTAAGTGATGTGTAGAAGCGATTAAGGAACGAGGTTCAACTAATTTTGATACTCGATTGTGATAGAGGTTCTACTGGATCATTTGATTGATTGAGCTAAGGCGGAACTTCCTAGTTTATGCACTACCCAATCTTTTGGCAGAGCAACTCCACCATCGGTTAAAGAATTTCTTTATATCTCCATATGAAGCCCATTTAACAATGATACATTAAAGGTTCAATAGTTCACCACAAATGGAAAGCCACCAAATTAACCGTGTCTATCTCTAGTAGGTTTAACTATTAGGTATTCAATAAATTTATCTTCCATAGGTCATTATCTCTCTATTTCTAAGCCGGATATTTCATCTAACTTTTGGTGATCAAGCAAATGCAAGCGTTGAGTTGAAACCTTGAATACATTGCTAAATACAAAATTAATCCAATAAACACCTATAAGTCACCAATCAAATGTCTTAAATGGACAACCATGGCCTTAATCAAACAAGTTTAGCTCGTGTTCATGTCCGACTAAAAAACACCATTTATATTTTCATATCAAGGAGAATATCAAAATCAAGTAGATTAATGGGGGAAACTCGTTTAATATTAACATATATCAACAGCACCAAAAACTTGATATAACAAAATCCTAGCAAGAGAGCCAAGTATCACAAGAAGTAGAGTGGATGGTTAAGTACGGGTTTGTCGTATCCACATGCACCAAATCTAAGTATCAAGACTGCATTATTACTCAATTCTAAGTTAGTTATTACGATAAAGGGTTGATCAAACAAACCAACGAAAACAAAGAAAATAAACTGAGGCGAAGTTCAACCAATTAAGTGACGTGTAGAAGCAATTAAGGCACGAGGTTAAGCCAATTTTGATACTCGATTGTGAAAGAGGTTCTACTGGATCATTTGATTGATTGAGCTAGGTCGGAACTTCATAGTTTATGCACTACCCAATCTTTTGGCAGAGCAACTCTACCAGTGGTTAAAGAATTTCTTTATATCTCCACATGAAACCCATTTAACAAAGATGCATTAAAGGTTCAGGAGTTCCCCATGTATGGAAAGCCCCCAAAATTAACCGTGTCTGTCTCTAGTCGGTTTAACTATTAGGTATTCATTAACTTAATCTTCCATAGGTCATTTATCTCTCTTATTCTAAGTAGGGCATTTCATCAAACTTTTGGTAATCAAGCAAATGCAAGCATTGAAGTCAAGCAACGAAACATAGCTAAAGACAATATTAATCCAATAAGCACACACAGAGCAATAATCAAATGCATAATGGGCCAACCCCATGGCCATAATCAAACAAGTTTAGCTCGTGTTCATGTCCAAGTCCAAAACTCGATTCATATTTTCATGTCAAGATAATATCAAAATCAAGTCGATTAACGGGGGAAACTCGTTCAATATTAACATATATCAACGGCGCCAGAAACTTGATACGACAAAATTCTAGCAAGAGAGTCAGGTATCCCAAGAAGTAGAGAGGATGGTTTAAGTACGGGTTTATCATATCCACATGCACAACTATAATCAAAGTATAAAGATTGCATTATTACTCGATTCTAAAATAGGTATAACGATAAAGGGTTGATCAAACAAATCAACGAAACCAAAGAAGATAAACTAAGGCGAAGTTCAACCAATTAAGTGATCTGTACAAGCGATTTAGGCACGAGGTTCAACCAATTTTGATACTCGAATGTGATAGACGTTCTACTGGATCATTTGATTGATTGAGCTAAGGCGGAACTTCCTAGTTTATGCACTACCCAATCTTTTGGCAGAGCAACTCCACCATCGGATAAAGAATTTCTTTATATCTCCATATGAAGCCCATTTAACAATGATGCATTAAAGGTTCATGAGTTCACCACATATGGAAAGCCACCAAATTAACCATGTCTATCTCTAGTCGGTTTAACTATTAGGTATTCAATAAATTTATCTTCCATAGGTCATTATCTCTCTATTTCTAAGCCCGGTATTTCATCTAACTTTTGGTGATCAAGCAAATTGCAAGCGTTGAGTTGAAACCTTGAATACATTGCTAAATACAAAATTAATCCAATGAACACCTATAAATCACCAATCAAATGTCTTAAATGGCCAGCCATGGCCTTAAACAAACAAGTTAAGCTCGTGTTCATGGCCGACTAAAAAACACCATTCATATTTTCATATCAAGGAGAATATCAAAATCAAGTAGATTAATGGGGGAAAGTCGTTTAATATTAACATATATGAACAGCACCAAAAACTTGATATGACAAATTCCTAGCAAGAGAGCCAAGTATCACAACAAGCAGAGTGGATGGTTAAAGTAAGGGTTTATCGTATCCACATGCTCCAAATCTAAGTATCAAGATTACATTATTACTCAATTCTATGTTAGTTGTTACAAGAAACAAATGAACAAAAACAAAGAAAATAAACAATCAAATGTCATAAAAGGCCAACCATGGCCTTAATCAAACAAGTTTAGCTCGAGTTCATGTCCGACTAAAAAACACAATTCATATTTTCATATCAAGGAGAATATCAAAATCAAGTAGATTAATGGGTGAAACTCGTTTATGATTCACATATATCAACAGCACCAAAAACTTGATATTACAAAATCCTAGTAAGAGAGCCAAGTATCACAAGAAGTAGAGTGGATTGTTAAGTACGGGTTTGTCGTATCCACATGCCCCAAATCTAAGTATCGAGACTGTATTATTACTCAATTCTATGTTACTTGTTACGAGAAACAAATCAACGAAAACAAAGAAAATAAACTATGAGAAGTTCAACCAATTAAGTGATGTGTAGAAGCGATTAAGGCACGAGGTTCAACGAATTTTGATACTCGAATGTGATAGACGTTCTACTGGATCATTTGATTGATTGAGCTTGGGCGGAACTTCCTAGTTTATGCACTACCTAATCTTTTGGCAGAGCAACTCCACCATCGGTTAAAGAATTTCTTTATATCTCCATATGAAGCCCATTTAAGAATGATGCATTAAAGGTTCACGAGTTCACCACATATGGAAAGCCACCAAATTAACCGTGTCTATCTCTAGTCGGTTTAACTATTAGGTATTCAATAAATTTATCTTCCATAGGTCATTATCTCTCTATTTCTAAGCCGGGTATTTCATCTAACTTTTGGTGATCAAGCAAATGCAAGCGTTGAGTTGAAACCTTGAATACATTGCTAAATACAAAACTAATCCAATAAACCTATAACTCACCAATCAAATGTCTTAAATGGCCAGCCATGGCCTTAATCAAACAAGTATAGCTCGTGTTCATGTCCGACTAAAAAACACCATTCATATTTTCATATCAATAAGAATATCAAAATCAAGTAGATTAATGGGGGAAACTCGTTTAATATTAACATATATGAACAGCACAAAAAACTTGATATGACAAAATCCTAGCAAGAGAGCCAAGTATCACAACAAGTAGAGTGGATGGTTAAAGTAAGGGTTTATCATATCCACATGCTCCAAATCTAAGTATCAAGATTACATTATTACTCAATTCTATGTTAGTTGTTACGAGAAACAAATCAACAAAAACAAAGAAAATAAACTATGGCAAGTTCGACCAATTAAGTGATGTGTAGAAGCGATTAAGGCACGAGCTTCAACCAATTTTGATACTCGATTGTGATAGAGGTTCTACTGGATCATTTGATTGATTGAGCTAAGGCGGAACTTCCTAGTTTATGCACTACCCAATCTTTTGCCTGAGCAACTCCACCATCGGTTCAAGAATTTCTTTATATCTCCATATGAGGCCCATTTAACAATGATGCATTAAAGGTTCATGAGTTCACCACATATGGAAAGCCACCAAATTAACCGTGTCTATCTCTAGTCGGTATAACTATTAGGTATTCAATAAATTTATCTTCCATAGGTCACTATCTCTCTATTTCTAAGCCGGGTACTTCATCTAACTTTTGGTGATCAAGCAAATGCAAGCATTGAGTTGAAACCTTGAATACTAAGCTAAATACAAAATTAATCCAATAAACACCTATAAATCACCATTCAAATGTCTTAAATGGCCAGCCATGGCCTTAATCAAACAAGTTTAGCTCGTGTTCATGTCCGACTAAAAAACACCATTCATATTTTCATATCAAGGAGAATATCAAAATCAAGTAGATTAATGGGGGAAACTCGTTTAATATTAACATATGTCAACAACACCAAAAACTTGATATGACAAAATCCTAGCAAGAGAGTCAAGTATCACAACAAGTATTTGATTAAGGCACGAGGTTCAACCAATTTTGATACTCGATTGTGATAGAGGTTCTACTGGATCATTTGATTGATTGAGCTAAGGCGGAACTTCCTAGTTTATACACTACCCAATATTTTGGCAGAGCAACTCCACCATCGGTTAAAGAATTTCTTTATATCTCCATATGAAGCCCGTTTAACAATGATGCATTAAAGGTTCATAAGAAGTAGAGTGGATGGTTAAGTACGGGTTTGTCATATCCACATGCACCAAATCTAAGTATCATGACTGCATTGTTACTCAATTCTAAGTTAGTTATTACGATAAAGGGTTACTCAAACAAACCAACGAAAACAAAGAAAATAAACTGGGGCGAAGTTCAACCAATTAAGTGATGTGTAGAAGCAATTAAGGCACGAGGTTAAACCAATTTTGATACTCGATTGTGAAAGAGGTTCTACTGGATCATTTGATTGATTGAGCTTGGGCGGAACTTCCTAGTTTATGCACTACCCAATCTTTTGGCAGAACAACTCTTCCATCGGTTTAAGAGTTTCTTTATATCTCCGTATGAATCCTATTTAACAATGATGCATTAAAGGTTCATGAGTTCCCCACATATGGAAAGCCACCAAAATTAATCGTGTCTATCTCTAGTCGGTTTAACTATTAGGTATTCAATAAATTTATCTTCCATAGGTCATTATCTCTCTATTTCTAAGCCGAGCATTTCATCAAACTTTTGGAGATCAAGCAAATGCAAGCGTTGAGTTGAAACCTTGAATACATTGCTAAATGCAAAATTAATCCAATAAACACCTGTAAATCACCAATCAAATGTTTTAAATGGCCAGCCATGGCCTTAATCAAACAAGTTTGGCTCGTGTTCATGTCCGACTAAAAAACACCATTCATATTTTCATATCTAGGAAAATATCAAAATCAAGTAGATTAATGGGGGAAACTCGTTTGATAATAACATATATCAACAGCACCAAAAACTTGATATGACAAAATCCTAGAAAGAGAGCCAAGTCTCACAACAAGTAGAGTGGATGGTTAAAGTAAGGGTTTATCGTATCCACATGCTCCAAATCTAAGTATCAAGATTACATTATTACTCAATTCTATGTTAGTTGTTACGAGAAACAAATCAACAAAAACAAAGAAAATAAACTATGGCAAGTTCGACCAATTAAGTGATGTGTAGAAGCGATTAAGGCACGAGGTTCAACCGATTTTGATACTCGATTGTGATAGAGGTTCTACTGGATCATTTGATTGATTGAGCTAAGGCGGAACTTCCTAGTTTATGCACTACCCAATCTTTTGGCAGAGCAACACCACCATCGGTTAATGAATTTCTTTATATCTCCATATGAATCCCATTTAACAATGATGTATTAAAGGTTCATAAGAAGTAGAGTGGACGGTTAAGTACGGGTTTGTCGTATCCACATGCACCAAATCAAAGTATCAAGACTGCATTATTACTCAATTCTAAGTTAGTTATTACGTTAAAGGGTCACTCAAACAAACCAACGAAAACAAAGAAAATAAACTGAGGCGAAGTTCAACCAATTAAGTGATGTGTAGAAGCAATTAAGGCACGAGGTTAAACCAATTTTGATACTCGATTGTGAAAGAGGTTCTACTGGATCATTTGATTGATTGAGCTAGGTCGGAACTTCGTAGTTTATGCACTACCCAATCTTTTGGCAGAGCAACTCTACCAGTGGTTAAAGAATTTCTTCATATCTCCACATGAAACCCGATTAACAAAGATGCAGTAAAGGTTCAGGAGTTCCCCATGTATGGAAAGCCCCCAAAATTAACCGTGTCTGTCTCTAGTCGGTTTAACTGTTAAGTATTCATTAACTTAATCTTCCATAGGTCATTTATCTCCCTTATTCTAAGTCGGGCATTTCATCAAACTTTTGGTAATCAAGCAAATGCAAGCATTGAGGTCAAGCAACGAAACGTAGCTAAAGACAATATTAATCCAATAAGCACACACAAAGCAATAATCAAATCTCATAATGGGGCAACCCCATGGCCAAAATCAAACAAGTTTAGCTCGTATTCATGTCCGAGGCCAAAACACGATTCATATTTTCATGTCAAGAGAATATCAAAATCAAGTCGATTAACGGGGGAAACTCGTTTAATATTAACATATATCAACGGCGTCAGAAACTTGATACGACAAAATTCCAGCAAGAATGTCGGGTATCCCAAGAAGTAGAGAGGATGGTTTAAGTAGGGCTTTATCATATCCACATGCACAACTATAATCAAAGTATAAAGACTGCATTATTACTCGATTCTAAATTAGGTATAACAATAAAGGGTTGATCAAACAAATCAACGAAACCAAAGAAGATAAACTAAGGCGAAGTTCAACCAATTATGTGATTTGTACAAGCGATTAAGGCACGAGGTTCAACCAATTTTGATACTCGAATGAGATAGACGTTCTACTGGATCATTTGATTGATTGAGCTAAGGCGGAAATGCCTAGTTTATGCACTACCCAATCTTTTGGCAGAGCAACTCCACCATCGGTTAAAGAATTTCTTTATATCTCCATATGAAGCTCATTTAACAATGATGCATTAAAGGTTCATGAGTTCACCACATATGGAAAGCCACCAAATTAACCGTGTCTATCTCTAGTCGGTTTAACTATTAGGTATTCAATAAATTTATCTTCCATAGGTCATTATCTCTCTATTTCTAAGCCGAGCATTTCATCAAACTTTTGGTGATCAAGTAAATGCAGGCCTTGAGTTGAAACCTTGAATACATAGCTAAATACAAAATTAATCCAATAAACACCCATAAATCAACAATCAAATGTCATAAAAGGCCAGCCACGGCCTTAATCAAACAAGTTTAGCTCGTGTTCATGTCCGACTAAAAAACACCATTCATTATTTCATATAAAGGAAATATCGAATCGGTGGCACGAGATTCATCATCGTCGTCAGTATCTCATCAAAGTGATCTTAGACGCTTGATGACAAAAGATCTTCAACTCCTACATCATTTATATGACCTTATTGTTCTTGGTTTAGCATCATCAAAAACAAAATGAATAGATTCCTCAACCTTCGATTTGCCCTTGTTTAGGATGCGAAAATCTTCCATTCTTGGCGTAGCCTAGAAGATTCCCTCATCCGCTTAGAATCAAAGTCTTTAGGCTTTGGGATCCATTACATGAATAAAGCACTTAGAACTAAAGACGTGAAAGTATGAAACATTTGGCTTACGTCCCTTCACAGTTCATATGGAGTTTTCCATGCTGTTTGTTGATCATGCAACGGTTTTGAGTGTAACACGCAGTGTTGATCGCTTCGGCCCAAAACCTAGGAGCAAGCTTGGATTCTGCTAACATGTCCAGCGGCTTCCTTAAGCGTTCGGTTCCGGCGCTCAGCAACACCATTTTGTTGGGGAGTTCTGGGAGCTGAATACTCATGGTGTATTCCATTTTTCTGCACAAAACTCTCAAAACCTTGTTAGTAAACTCGGTACCGTGATCATTCTTATTCTCGCAACTTTAAGATCTTTCAATGTTTGAAGTTGTCGAATAAGCGTTGTTAACTTGTCACATGTTTCATCTTTGGATGATAGAAATTCCACCCAAGTAAATCGAGAGAAATCATCTACTATCACCAAAGTATACTTTTTACCGCTTACACTGATTGTTTGAACAGGTCCAAACAGATCCATGTGAAGTAGTTCAAGTATTCTAGAGGTAAATAGATGAGGTTTTCTCTTGAACGATGACTTTAACTTGTTTACCCATTTGACAAGCGTCACAAAGGCGATCCTTGTGAAATGGTCCATTTGGTAATCCCTCTACAAGATTTTGACTTATAAGCTGAGAGATTGTTTTAAAGTTAAGGTGGTTCATTTTTCTATGCCATAACCAACCCTTTTTAAATTCATTTTAGCAACAAAGCATGTTGGGTTGTTATCAAGTGTTGAACCCCAATCTACAAAATACGTTGTTAGTTCTTTTTCCTTTCAATTTAGTAGACTTTGTCTTATCGTCATTTATATAGCAACAGTCCCTCAACAAAATAAACATCACTTATCATGATGTTCCCCTATGCACAGTACCTATACCTTTGGTTTTACCTTTGGAGTTGTCACCAAATACAACCTGGGACCATTGGCAGCTCGATAGTTGATCAGAAGCACTACTACAGAAATGACTTATAACAGCGGTTTTTTTGGGCCTATTACAACGGTTTGAACCGCTGTCATAGGTACCGCTGGCATAGGTCAAAACCATATGACAGCGGTTCTATAGAAACCGCTGCAGTAGGGTGACCCTATGACAGCGGTCTATAGAAACCGTTGCAGTAGGGTGACCCTATGACAGCGGTTTCGGCGGAACCGCTGTCATAGGTCATTTATTCAAAAAAAATAAATTAAATTGGACCCTATGACAGCGGTTCCGGGTGAACCGCTGTCATAGGGTGGTTTATTTTTATTTTTTTAATTTTATTTTATCGTTTATAATGTTACCATGTCGGAATGACACGAAATTCGCATGGTCATAGGGAAACGGCATTCTGAACAAAACACAAGACGTTGTCTTGTGCTCTCGTGATTTTAGCCATCCGAGATCATTTAAGGCCTCAAATACGCGTTTTATTACAAAGATACGTATTTTTGTAATAAAACGCGTATTTGAGGCCTTAAACGATCTCGGATGGCTAAAATCACGAGAGCGCAAATTTTTGCGTTTGTTCAGAATGCCGTTCTCTATGACCTTGTGAATTTTGTGTCATTCCAACACCGCAAAATTTCAACCGAGAAATATTTTCATAAATACACAAATATACGTACACCCACAAATACACAATATACGTACACCCATCAACATATACACAAATATACATACACCCATCAACATGTACACAAATAACATACACCCATCCACATATATACATACACAAATATACACACACCCACACATACACAAATACACCCATTAACATATACACATATATGCATACACCCATGAACATATACACAAATATACATACACAAATATTCATACACAAAAATTCATACACAAAATATACATACACACACATACACAAATACACATACACCCACATATACACAAATATAAATAACCCACACATACACAAATATACATACATCCACACATATATGCATACACCCACATACATACATCTCTATATACTCTATGTGTGTGTGTGTGTATATATATATATATTTATATTTATCTAAAAATAAATACCAAAACTAAATGGGAAGAAGGCGGCGCGGCGGAGGTGGCGCGTGGGCGGCGGCGAGGCAGAGGTGGGGTGGGCGGCGGCGGCGGAGGTGGGCAGCGGCGGTCTTATACCGAGAGAAATCGAGAGAGAGGAACTAGATCTAGAAATCGAGAGAGAAACCGAGAGAGAGAGAAGTATATCTAAAAATAGAGAGAGAAACCGAGGGGGGCGCGGCGGCGGCGGCGGTGGTGGTGAGAGAGTTGAGAGAGAGAGAGAGTGAGTGAGAGTGAGAGTGAGAGAGAGGGGGGGCCGGTTTGAAATAAACCCGCCCAAAATTTGAACTTTTGCCAGCGGTTCGGGCGAACCGCTGCCAAAAGTTCACTTTGTGGCAGCGGTTCTATCCGAACCGCTGCCAAAAGTTCAAATTTTTTTTTTTTTTTATTTTTTTTTACACCTATGACACCGGTTCGGCTTGAACCGCTGTCATAGGTCCGAACCGAGTGCCCCCTATTACAGCAGTTTTCAAAACTGCTGTCATAGGTGCACTGTAATAGGACTTTTTTGTGGTAGTGAAGATCCTTGGAACCAGTCATGTGCCTTGACGATCCACTATCGAAGTACTAAACAGATGTATCGACTCTAGCCTAGGTACCTGCACTCAAGAAGGAAGTTCTATTTCTATTTAGGTACCCATTGTTGCTTGGGTCCTTTAACATTAGTAACATTGTCAGTTTGAATTAGAACTTTAGGAACCCATATTTGCCTAGTCTTCATTGTAGGAATATTGTCCTTTTTGGGTTTCATATTGTGTTGTGTGTGCTTTTTTGGGTGTATAATAATATCCTTGATTATAATGACAATCATAATCATAGTCATAATCATAATCATCATAATATCGATAATATAATCTTGACTGTCTTGGATATTGATGATGGTATTTCCTTGGCACTGGCTTGGGTTGCACTTTTGGTGTTGGACGCTTAGCGCTTGATTCACAGTTGTCAGTCTTATCTTTAGCTTTTTGCGCGTTTGGATAAACCCGTCTTTGTGAATCAATTGCCTTAGTTTTCCCCTTGCCTGAGTTAGTTTTGACTTTCTCATTTGGCCTCTTACCATTGTCACTTGGTTCATTTTGATTTTGACCTTGTGAACCTTTCTCAACAAAGAAAACATCCTTTCCTTTATTGTTTGCCGTAACATTAGGTTTGTTTGGTTGTTTACCGAATTTATTGCATCCTAAACCGGTCTTTTTCCAAATAACCTTGTTACTTCAGTCATATTGTCGAGCTTTCTGGATGCTTTGGACAACGATGAGACGAGCTGTTCTGACTTGGCAAGTCTAGCCATCAGATCAGCTTCTCTCTTGACTATTATATCAAGATCACTTTTTAATTGAATAACTTCACTCTCAAGCGATTAGTTTTTCTCAATGCACTGTTGCTGAATTCGCAACTCTGCTCTGAGCGTTACTTTATCTTTAGTGAGTGATGAAATAATTACGAGATCATTTTGATATATTTTGGCAGCTTCTTGACATTCATTGTAGTATTGTCTGACTTTGTCAAGTAATTCATCATAAAAAAAGAGGAATTGATAATTCATTGATTACATCAGGAGACGCTTCATCATCTCTGGCCATGAGACATATGAGCGCTGAGTCATCTAATGGCTCATCATCATCACTACTTTCGTCTGATGATTCTAAATCTTCAGGTGCGGATGCTCGTTCTGATTCCGCTAACAAACCTTGTTGCCGAAGGTTGCTCCTAAATTGGTTTCTATCCAAGTACTCCTGCTTTGAGGGCTTGGATACGTTTGGATAAGGGCAATTTACCTGGTAGTGCCCTGGTTTCCTGCAATTATAACAAAGATTAGTTTTCATCTTTTGTTCATTTGATAACCTTGCAGTGTGTGGCTTTGAGATCACGGGTGCTGAGATATTTCGAGTAGACGGTTGATATTGAGCAGGCGCTTGGGGTGACGGAGCAGAATACTGAGGCGCTTGGTACTGTTGTTGTACTGGAGTGGGCGCTTGATATGAACTTTGTCCTTGATTATTGAAACCTTTTCCCTTCTTTTCATATCTCAAAAACTCCTGAATCTATTCAGCAAAGCCAACTCTTCTTCCTCATTAATATCTGAATTCTTTCCTTTATTACCCGATTTGCCCTTGATTGATGCAATAAGCACTCCAAATTCAATCACTGGACTACTCACAATATCACTGGCAGAATTCAACTCGAACTCCAATGCTTTTAGTTCTGAAAAGGCGTCTTCTGGAGTTAGAAGATCCAGCATATTTGATTCTCTCATAGTGGTTGTCTTCATCAAGAATTTACTTGGTAAGCTTCTAAAGATTTTGACCACCATTTCTCAGTTCTGTAAATCCATTCCCAACGATGTAAGTTCTGTAACTAGAGCTGTAAATCTTATATCCAATTGCTCTAACGTTTCATTGGGTAGCATCTTAAATCCATTAAACTTTTCCTTGGCGATGGAAAGTTTGTTTTCTTTGATTTGGGCAGAGCCACCACAAATCGTAGCCAACTTATCCCATATTTCTTTAGTAGTTTTGCAAGATTTGATTTGTTAAATAAGTTGTCATTATCACCAATAGCCGTATATAGAGCGTTACGTCCAACATTGTCCAAGTTAGCTCTTCGACGCTCATCTGGAGTCCATTCTTGTTTTGGTTTTTCAACGTAACCATCGGGAGTTTCTTCTGTGGCTCCAGGAGCTCTTGTGATAACTTTATATATGTTGATTGGCCCATCTGAAATGATATCGCACATGTCATCATCACATGAACAGAGATATGTAAATGCTTTGACTTTCCATGTGTCATAATTTGATTCAGTCAGCTTGGGAACTTTAGCAAAAGCCATATCTAAATTTTAAAAGACAATTAGATTTTTGAAAGAAAGGATCTAAACGAGCAGTTATGCTCGGAAATTTTGAAATTTCAATTTAACCGCTCTGATACCACTTGTTGGTCCCAAGTGGCATACGAAAGGGTCTAGAAGGGGGGGGGGTTGAATAGACCCTGAAGTCTTTTTCGACTTCAAAAGATTTCGTATTAAACTGGTTTTGGACGCTTAAAAAGGGAACGCTTGACTGCGCGTTTTCTTAGAAATATAGACGCTTAGGTTAAGCGTCTGATGAAAACTGTTTTTAGAGAGTTAACTTAGACTTCAAGATTTGAATACTTTAACCGAGTGGGTTTAAGCGTTCAGTTCTTTAATCAGTGTTAGCATAGCGGAATGATTTTTCTAGTCTTCCTTTGAAAGGTTTAGCGTCACCAGAGGTTTCTTAGTTGCTTAGCGTTTGATTGTATTTTACTTAGTCAATTTATGCAATGATATGATATGATATGATTGATTGAAAAGTAAATAACACAATATTTGTAAGGTTCGTTGGGTGATGTGATCCCAACTACGTCCTTCTTTTCCTTGAACACTTGGAGGCAATCCACTAAAGTGATTCTAAAAGAATCACACAGAATCTTCTACACAATAGGGAGAGATAGATGTCGATGACTTGAGCTCCTTGATCACACAGATTTCTGCTCCAAATCACTTCAATCTCCTTGCTTCTTTCACCCAGAAATGATGCAAGTATCCAACTTCGACTTCACACAGATCGCGAAGCTTGGATGGGTTTTTCTAAAGCGGTTTGTTTGATTTTGATGAAGTTCAAACAACTTGGAAATATCTCAGTAGGAAAGTGGTTTCTTCGAAAAGAATGTTTGAGATATTTGTTGACTGTCTCAGGATTGAAGAAAAGCAAAGGGAATGTTTTCTTGAATATTCTGGCTTTTCTGAGAGTTTAAGGAATGAGACTTCAATGCAACATCAATTCGACTTGAAGATTTATTGTTCTCTATTTGGCTTGTTGTTGAAGCCCTATTTATAGGCATTCTTGGAGAAAGTGTTCGTTTGACACATGCACAGGCGCGTGTCTCTCACTTCCGCGAGTGAACAACTTTTGTCCTTTTTCCTGAAAATCTGCTGCACGAAAGTTGGTGCTGCAGTCTGAGATAGTTGACAGTCCAATAGGGTGGCTTCTCCGTACGTCTGAAATTGCTTATCACATTTAATGCTCTTATCAGCATTTAATGCATTTGAATTAAATATCCGTTGGTATTTAATTCTTCGGGAATATTTGCATTAAACTCCTTTTGAACTTAGAAATAAATTCAGGTGACATTACTTCTGTCCCATAAGGAAACGCTTGATGTGCAGACTTTTTCAGTACACAAGTATCAGACTCCTCTAGTGCCTTACAGAGTTAACTCTTGTGTTCATAAACTTATAGATGATTACAATCTATAAATGCCAATATGAATGTAAACAACTAAAATGCCTTTTATTGATTTATTTAATGAACAACTACAATTTGATAATGTCTTATTATTTACTAATCCTCTAGTGGCATTTGAGGACATTAACCTAACAATATCCTACTGTCCAAATAAACTGTTATATTCTCGAACTATGATTATTTATAACCTAAGCGACACTAGTAAGTCATACTATATATGTACTAAGATATCGGCATATAGTCACTTTATACCAAAACCTCAAAATAAATTTCTTCAACTAAGTTACACATCTGGGCAGTTTTACCACAAACATTCTTATAAACTATCAAAGTAATATTTTGATCTAAAACTTTGCCCTAACAAATAAATAACGTTGAAGAACATGCCATAAAAATTTCAGATTTATTTGACCTCTTTAAGTTAGTGATTCACTCACAAAATCGTAGTTGCACCAGAAAACTTTTCAAGACAGACACTTGAGTTTCAATAGTTTTATGAAGTACCCTATTTCTTGAAAAATTCACAAATTTTGAAGACACAATTTCAACATATATATAATTATACAGTAAAAGTTTAGAAGTAAAATAAAATCTAAGTATGACAATTGAGCTCAAAACGGAAACTACTTTCTCTTTAATCTCGCCAAACAAACTGGCAGCTTTATTGCTAGAACTTTATAACCTTCCAAACAACTTCAATATTTGCCAAATTTTACAGGTAGAGTCTAGACATGACCATAGTTCTCCAAAAAATGTTACATAAAGAAATTCACTTGTTTGGTCATCTAAATACAGCCTAATTGACAACTCCAAAAATTGAAATTCTAAAACACTATATTCATAACTTGTTGCCATAATTAACTACCAAGTCAATAGCCCTGTAACAATTTAAGCTCAAAATATCACTAATGGTATGTGAAAATTATAAACTTTCACTGAGATATATGAAGGAACCAAGTTCCAATTCAAAGTTAGTCAAAACTTTCCTAGTAGCATATTTTGTCTTTGTGCAACAAACTAATAGTTGGACGATCTTTGTGACCAATTCCGAACTTCTATGTAGAATGTTAAACCAACATATTCTTCCTATATCTCTTGGGAAGAACTTAAGACCAACCACACTCAATTTGGATATCATTTGACCCTTTAAATTGGAGTTATACCAACACTGCACAAGCTGCGTTTTTCCTTTTCTTTTAAAGTTGAGGGAGGTGTCTTGTATGTTTCTGAATTTTTTGTTAAATGAATCACTATAACGCTGAAGTTAAGAGATGGAGAGGGGCTCTGTATTCAGGTAACGAGTGATGTGTTGGCTAATAAAAGCATCAAGGGGTTGAGGTGTAAGTATAAGATGAAGACGTGGTGATGAGGTGGCCTTGAAACAACAAGATGATACTATTCTCTTATCTTGCATGTGCTGCAATATGGTGATGAGATGAGTACTTGTTCTAAGGTGTCAAGAAATCGTTCATTGTGGAAGAATAAATTGCCACCAAGCATATATTTGCAATGTTTTCTTTCCTATGTATATATATGACCTCTATATGTATATAGCACCTTTATAATTCTTAGCACCTATATACATATTATATTTGTTTCCAAATTATACTAAAACAAGGTAACCTATAAAGACTTGTCAATACGACTAGCCTATATCACCTGTATTTAGAGTATAACATTAGCTATACGGAAAATACTTTCTTAGATGGGGTCTTGGGCCCCACCCCTACACTCTGTGGATGTGAAAAAAATACATCACTTAACATATAATTGTTGTGATTCGGTCTAGCGGATAATTTTTTTGATCCGAATCACATCGAGAATCGAATCCGGGGTTTCATGATATTATTATGACGCAATAAGAACAAATTACGTAAGAGAATAATCGAATTACCTCTTGACGACAAAAATCGATTAATCAGCAGCAACCCCAAACTTCTACCTGTAGACAAGCACATGGAAGAAAAATATTCGAGAAAGCTCTGATCTCCTCCACGACAACAATGGCGGTGGCGGCTAGTTGAAGGAAGAGGGAGGGAATCTTTCCTACTGCTCTAGGTTTCTTTGGCTCAAAGTTAGATTCTGAATAATGACTTGTGTAGAGTTCTGACACTGACTAACTACTTATACCAAGTAAGCAGAACCCTAGGCATAATGAAGAGGGGCGGCCGCTAGGCCTGTTTGCAGTGGGCTTCCGGGCTTCGTCTCATCTTAGCCCATGTGTAATTAATTAATTCCAATTCCAATCCAATTGCCAATTAATTAATTTCTTTAATCCAATTAAAATTAATCCAATTAATTTAACTTTCAAATTAACTTCTAATTAATTTAACTTATGAATTAATATGCTTTAATTAATTTATTTAATCCAATTAAATATCTTTTAAATAAATCATGCCATCCATTTTGTCAGTCAATCACATCAAATGTTATTTTACCAAAATACCCTTAGCATGGAAAAACATTCCTTTTCTTCACATAGCGCGACTCTCTAGGCTCAATTCAATTGGTAGTGGGAGGATTCCAAAGGATATGATTGTCACCTAGCCAGCACCGTGGAATCAAATCCTAGCCGAATTGAATATTAGATGAACATGTCATCACGAACCTTTATTATGATTACCATATGCTTATAAACTCTCCACTGACGTGACCCGATCAAGTAAGAGTCATGGTACGTCAAACTCATAGAACTTGATACTGTACTCGGTAATCATAATAATGTGAAATTACCAAACTACCCACAGTGACCATCACTAGTTAGTTTATATGCTTTGGCCAAAGACTTTGTAATTTCAATTACTTATGATCGTACAAGTCACATACTTGTTTACTGTTTAGACGGTGAATCCGATAGTGGTATTTATCTTACAATGTCGAATGCACCAAGTGAATCGTACTTCAAGGTCAACCCCACCTATCAGGTGATACGGGTCTAACTACTTTGATAACATATCCAATACTACAAGCACATTGTAAATAACTCCTCAGATCTAAAGTTCATACATACTATCGCAATCTTAATCCCAATCATTGAGTGTCAAAGAGTAAATACCCACGTGATCGAATTAATGCGAGTCGAGTTCAAATATATTAATTCCATTAATTGTATTCATGACATCAGCTCCCACTATCTAATCAATGTTCAACTGGTACTTCTTTGTCAAAGCAGGTATCATACGAGTTGAATTTAAATGCCCAATTAAAATTTCTTAACTCGCGAACTCCCTTTTTAAGAGATTAAGTACTTGACTCTTCCAGTGCCTCCTCTCAACCATAAGAGGTGGAAAATTTATCTTCAAATCTCATGTACTTATTTGTTCAACACATTTAAATGCTATTGAATTTATATGAACAAAATCAAAACCTTTATTCTATAAATAGAAACGTAAAATAGTTTGTACAAATAACTTATAAAAGCCCTACTCAATCTAATTCCTCTTTGGCATTGAGAGCATACACCTAACAATATCCCACTTGCACTCAACGCCAATCGCTATGGTATTTGATGCCCATCTTCTCACAATGTTTATCTAGCACCGCCTGTGATAATGGCTTGGTGAGTGGGTCAGCCACGTGGTCTGTTGAGGCTATTTTTCGCACGGTAATATCATCTCTTCTAAACAATTTCTCGTATTATATGATATTTCCTCACCACGTGTTTAGCTTTATTGTGAGACCTTGGTTCTTTAGCTTGCGCAATTGCTCCATTGTTGTCACACTGTAGTGGCAACGACATTTCCACATTAGAAACCACGTGAAGTTCGGCTATGAACTTTCTCATCCAAACAACTTCGCCACATATCCTGCCTTCGTTGTGGAATCAACAGTTGTGCTTTAATTGAAACTTTTCCAAGACACTGCTCCACCATTGAGCGTGAATATGTACCCAGAGGTGGACTTGAGGTCATCAGGATCAGATTGAAAATCTGCATCGGTATTACCATCCTCTTTCAATTCTCCATTTCCAATATTAATAGCATATCTTTAGTTCTTCTTAAGTACTTTAAGATACACTTCATTGTTGTCCAGTGTTGCTACTCTGGGTTTGCTGGAAACCTACTAACCATGCTCACAACATAGGCCAGATATGGTCTCGTGCACAACATCATGTACACGAGACTTTCCACTGCTGACGCATAGGGTGTATTCCTCATATCCATTCTATCCTTGTCCGTTTTAAGACTCATAGATTTGGGAATAGTATACCATGTCTCATGGGCAAAAGTCCCCCCTTAGAGTTATGCATCTCATATCTCTTAAGGACTTTCTCTAGGTAGAGCACTTGGGAGAGTCCTATCATTATATTTGCTCTATCTCTATATAGGCGAATTCCCAGAATGTAGGTAGCTTCTCTCAAGTTTTTCATGGAGAACGTGCTTGAGAGTCATGTCTTGACTGATGTCAATAAGTCTATGTCATTCCCTTTAAGTAGTATGTCATCAACATGTAGCACCAGGAATGTCAACTTGCTCCCACTGACCATTTTGTAGACACATAGTTCGTCTTCATTCTTAATGAAGCCATATTTTCGTGCTTCTTCATCGAACCATAGATTCCAGCTATGAGAGGCTTGCTTCAGTCCATAAATAGATCTATTCAGTTTGCAAACTTTATGAGAATCTGATTTGGATATGAAACCCTTGGTCTGTTGCATGTAAATCTCCTCCTCGAGGTATCCATTTAGAAATGCGGTCTTTACATCCATTTTTCAGATTTCATAATCCAAGTTTGTAGCTATGGCTAGCAGAATTCTAATACATTTGATCATGGCCACTGGCGAAAAGGTTTCCTCATAGTCAATTCCCTCCTTATGACTATACCCTTTCGCCACCAGCCTGGCCTTATAGGTATCCACATTGTGACGGTTGTGTCGTATCTGTTGGGAAAAAATTGCATAAAATAAAATAACACAGCGGGAGAATATATTTTAATGCCAGTGGCTCATCTCTATTTCTCGTAATTAAATTGGGTTTCGAATTTAATTACCGTTCTCGCATATGTTGAATTCTGAACCAGCTTTGCAATCACTTCTTGAACAACAAATCTGTCGCTGTCTCTAAATTTCCACGCCGGAGTCAAAAATGAAAATCTTCTTCTTTTTCTTTTGAGGGAGATGGCAGAGAGAGAGAGAGAGAGAGAGAGAGAGAGAGAGAGAGAGAGAGAGAGAGAGAGAGAGAGAGAGGATAGAGTGTTTTTACTTGGAGAGAAAGTTTGTGTTAATTCACTTAGTTATTTTTTCACTAAGTAGTATATTTATACTACAATATAAAACAATAACCTAGGTCTCCAAAGCCCTATTGGACGCCCACTTCAAGGCTTTAGTCCTATTTTGGTTTTTAATTAATTAAATAATTAACATTATTTATCCAATAAATAAATTAATTAAATAATCAATTAAATGCATGTTAATATTATAATTAAATTCCTCTAAGGAATTAATTAATTCATTAACTTAATTAATTAATAAAATTATTTAATGATTAATTAATTAATCTCGATATTCAATACAGAAAATTCTCTCAAGTCTTTTCCATGATTTTCCTTTTGCACTTCCTTTAAGCGTGACTCTTTAGGTTTGTCTCAAAAGGCAATTGGGAGGAAACCAAAAGAATGTGAGTAACACCTAGCCAGTAACGTGGCTCACATCGTATCCCAATTGAGAACGAATGAATAGGATCATTCCAGACCCTATACGCTGTGAATACCGTACGAGTATATACCTTTTATTCTTATATCCCAGTCAAGTGAGAGTCATGGTTTTAGTCAAACTCACATGAATTGACCATATGCTTAGGTCATAATGAATCGAGGTCATTTTATGCTTTGGCCAAAGACTTTTAACCTCACTCATTCATGACTGCGTAGGATATTTAGCTCATTCACTTATGAGAGAATAAATCCCATTTTGCTAATCAGTTAACAATGCTACTTGCCCATCAAGTCGCACTTCGAGGTCGATTTGGATCTAATTACTCTAATGACAGACTTGATATTACAAGTACATCTTTAACTGGATTCCTCAGGTCTAAGGTTCACGCGTACCTATCACAACTTATCAGTTTCATCATTGACTGTCAGTGAGTGAATACTCATGTGATGAAACTGATGCGAGCCGTGTTCGAACATATTAGTCCAACTTATACGTCGATGACATAAGTTCCCACTATCATTCCCATAGTGTTTGACTGACACTTTCTCTATTGAAATTTATATCATGCAAGTCCTTGTTCTGTATTGATGTCCAGTCAAATACTTTCTTAGACTTGCGAACCCTATTTAGAGAATAAGGATTAAACCCTTCTAGTGCCATTCTTTCTATCCCATAGGAAGTAGAAGGTTTGTCTTATTCTCAAGGACTTTACGTTGTTTATTAACACCTTACAAATGCCTATAAGAAAACAACAAGATAATACCTTATATATAATAAAAGATATTGTTTAGTTACAAGTCAATGCTCTATAAATCTATCCACTTTATGTCATTTGAGGGCATACACTCTAACAATCTCCCACTTGCACTCAATGCCATTTGCTATGGTATTTAATACCCATCCCTTCGAGATATTTTTCTAGCACCACCTGTGCTAATGGCTTCGTCAATGGATCAGCGACATTGTCAGCTGAGGTTATTTTCTGAACAAATATTTCTTCTCGTGCAACGATCTCTCTTATGATGTGATATCTCCTCTCGATATGTTTGGACTTGTTGTGAGACCTAGGTTCCTTTGCTTGCGCTATTGCTCCAGTGTTGTCACAATAAAGTGGAAAGGAGAGCTTTATGCTAGGAACCACTTGAAATTCTTCTATGAACTTCCTTATCCAAACAGCCTCTTTAGCTGCCTCAGAGGGAGCTATATATTCAACCTCTGTAGTGGAATCTATGGTTGTGCTTTGCTTGGAACGTTTCCAAGTCACCGCCCCACCATTAAGGGTGAATACGAATCCTGAGGTGGATTTCCGATCATCGATATCAGATTGAAAATCAGAATCAGTGTACCTGTCCACTCTCAGGCTACCACTCCCATAGATGAGAATCATATCCTTGGTTCTCTTTAGATACTTTAGGATATTTTTCATAGCTATCCAATGTTCCTTGCCTGGGTTTGCTTGAAATCAACTAACAACGCTTACCAATTAAGCAATGTCAGGTCGAGTACACAACATTGCGTACATCAGGCTACCCACTGCTGATGCATAATGTACAATGCTCATTTCCTTTCTATCTTCCTCACTTTGAGGACACATAGGTTTTGAGAGATGTATCCCATGTCTCATTGGCAGGAACCCTTTCTTAGAATCCTCCATCCGGTATCTCTTTAGGACCTTTTCTAAGTAAAGGGTTGAGAGAGCCCTATCATTCTATTTGTTCGATCTCTATAGATTCGAATCCCTAGAATATAAGTTGCCTCTCCCAAGTCTTCCAGGGAGAAAGTACTCGAAAGCCACTTCTTTATAGTGGTGAGCATTCCTATATCATTCCCTATGAGTAATATGTCATCTACATATAACACAAGGAATGTTATCTTGATCCCACTAACCTTCTTGTAAACACATGGCTCGTCTTCATTCTTGATGAAGTCAAATCGTTTGACAGCCTCGTCAAAACGTAGATTCCAGCTACGGGACGCTTGCTTGAGTCTATAAATGGATCTCTCAATCTTACACACCTTATGAGTATGCTCCTCGGATACAAAACCTTTAGGCCGTTCCATATAGATATTCTCTTCTAGGAAAGTAGTTTTGACATCCATTTGCCATATTTCATAGTCTAGGTGTGCGGCTATTGCATGTAGAATTCTTATTAATTTGATCATAGCCACTGGCGAAAAGGTTTCTTGGTAGTCAATTCCTTCTTTTTAACTATACTCTTTCGCCACTAGCCTGGCTTTGTAGGTGTTAACCTTGCCATCAACACCAATCTTTCTCTTGTAAATCCATTTGCACCCGATTGGTTTTACTCCTTCAGGTTGGTCCACAAGTTTCCAGACTTGGTTTGCATGCATCAAATCGATCTCAGTTTGCATAGCTTCGCGCCATCTAGTAACATCCACATCCACCATTGCTTGATCAAAAGTGGAGGGATCATTTCCATGATCCTCCTCTAATACAGAATGAAGATCCAGCTCTCTCTGTACTAGACATCCGTACCTCTCAGGCGGTCGAGGTACTCTACTTGATCTTTGCAGTTGTGGTTGTGTTACAGAAGGTTCGGTTCTCACTTCCTGTGTAGATGTATCCACTGGAGTCTCATTTTGTTCTTCTAGAACAATCTTTCTACCCGCTCCTCCTTCTTGAATGAACTCATCTTCAAGAAAGTGGGCTTGTAAAGCTACAATGATCCTTTGATCATCGTCCAGGTAAAAGAGGTATCCCATTGAATCCTCAGGATATCCAACGAAACGTCCCTTCAAGGATCTGGCCTCCAACTCGTCCACTTTGGTCTTTTTGATATAAGCCGAACATCCCCAAATCTTGATGTGATTAAGACTTAGCTTCCTATTCCTCCATATCTCATAGGAAGTCATAGGAACGGACTTGGATGAACATCTATTTAAAATGTGTACAGCTGTAAAATAGCACATGACCCCACAGTGAAATGGGTAAGTTAGTGTAGCTGAGCATGGAGCGAACCATGTCCAACAAGGTTCGATTCCTTCGTCCTGCTACTCCATTTAACTGTGGTGTCGCTGGAGGTGTGAGCTGTAATACTATACCATTCTCTCTGAGGTCTACATCAAACTCGTCGCTCATATATTCTCCTCCTCGATCCGACCGAAGGGTTTTTATATGTTGACCAGTTTGATTTTCCCCTAAAGCATTGAATTCCTTGAAGTTTTCAATGGATTCAGACTTATGCATCATCATGTACACTAGACCTTATCTTAAATGGTCATCAGTGAAGGTGATGAAGTAAAGAAAACCTCCTCGTGCCATTTCTCCAAATGAACCACAAACATCAGTGTGCACTAAGCCTAAGATTTGTGAGGCTCTTTCAAAAGTCCCTGTGAAGAGGGATCTAGCTATCTTGCCTTTGAGACAAGATTCACAAGTAGGATAGAGATCCAATCCCAATGGACCGATTAGTCCATCTTTCTCCATTTTGCAAATTTTATGTTCGCCGGCATGGCCTAGTCTAAGATGCCAAATCAATCTTTGGTTTATTCCAAGCCTACTACCTTTCCTTTGTATAGTATTCACAGAACACTCATTCTGGACATTAAGGTAATACAATCCATTTATTAAAGAAGCAAAGCCTACTAATTTATTACCATAATAAATATTGCATCGTTCATCAATAAAACGGAAAGTATAACCAAGTTTAACTAAAACGGGAACAGAAACAATGTTTTTAAGCCCATTGGGCAAAACTAAAACATTATCCAGAAATAGTATATGTCCAGAATTTAAAAGCAATGAGGTAGATCCAATTCCAGTAGCTGCGACGCTATGCCCACTGCCTACTTTTATCTTCACCTCATCACTGTCCAGCTTCCTTCCTCGCACCAGATCCTGATTCATACAACAAATGTGAGCACTAGCTCCAAAATTAAGAATCCAAGATGTGGAAAAGATGGTCATAGAACAATAAGTTTCATAAACATAAAGTTCCATACGTTGTGTGCCTGGCCCCATGTTCGGACAGTTCCTCCTCCAGTGGCCCAGCTCACTGCAGTGTAGGCATCTGTCTATCTTTTGTGGCCCCTTACGCTTGCGATTCACAGGAGCTTTCCTTTTTCCTTTATCGACACCACCCTGAGCTCCAAGCTCGCCACTCTGCTTCTTGGCTTTCTTCTTCTTATTCTTCACCCGTTTGGGCCCAAAAGAGATAACCAATGCAGTTTCCTTTCCCTTGGGCTTCAATTGAGATTGTGCAGTGTTTAATTTATTCATTAGCCCAGCTAAGTTGCATTCAATCTCATTGCAATTGAAGTTCATGACAAATTGGGAAAAAGAACCAGGAAGAGACTGCAAAATAAGATCGGTTTGAAGAAGTGGCTTCATTGTAAAATCGAGAGCCTCCAATCTCTCGATCCTCGAGATCGTCTTAAGGACATGATCCCCAACTTTCTCACCTTCTCTCATTTTGGCCTCCAAAAGCTCTTTAGATATCTCATATCTAGCAGTACGACTGTGCACACCATAGAGCTCGACCAAGTGTGGCAAGATAGCCCTCGCTGTGATCATCTTCTCATGGGACCTCTGAAGCTCATTTGTCATTGAGCCAAGAATGTACCCACGCACTTGGACGTTGTCCTTTACCCATTTTTCATGAGCTTGGACTTCTTCCTCGTTGGCACGTGTTCTAGCAGGAGGAGCAGGGATGTCTGTGTCCAACACGTATTCCAAGGAATCCATGCTGAGAACTATTCTCAAGTTCCTTAGCCAATCCACGTAGTTGGGTCCAGTAAAGTTGTTCTTTTTGAGTAAAATGGAAAGTGGGTTGATAGTCATTTTTGTTTTGAGAGAGATAAATCAAAAAATAGATGCAGAAAAGAAACCAGACTTTATTAGATTTGTGTAACTAAATTAAAACCAAGTTTAAAATCAAGGACTTTGACTTATAACTTGACTCCCACTACATTTTTCGAGATTCACACTCCCACTGTGAAAAACGGAAGTGATCGTTGTAATGTACTTCGTGGTGGGGATTGAGTTCTTTAATTAATCTAATGGATGACAACCCTTTAACGATATTTGGTCCATTATTTAATTAAAGTGATCTCCAACATCAATCTATCCAATAGATGGTTCAATCTTCTTTTTCGCATAATCCACCAAAATCGCAACCCTTTAACGATTTATAGGCTTTGTGGATTATCTAAGTTTACTCCCACTAACTCCTCATAATCTAACATTTGAATTTCACCTTGCAACCCTTTAACGTTTTTGGGGTGAAAATGTCTCGATTAAGGCATCTAATACACTTAATAAAATTTTAGAATTAAATCTTGATATACGACCCCCACTTACTGGGAAGATGCCATATACTAGGTTTAAAACTTAATTTTATTAAGTTTAGTGGAGGGAAAGGATGCCTAGCACTCCTTACTAACTTAGTATAATTCTTGTTTGGGAGAATTTATGTTCTAAACATTTATTTAAGTCTCACTTTGCACATTATTCAATTTATATAGCGCATATTGATAACATACATGCTTCATACAACTAATGAGCATGCATCAAAAGCAATAAACCAACACATAAGTCCATGGGCTTTATCTAGAGGGCCCAAGCCAAGGGGCCATCATTAAAAGGAAAAATAAGCCTAACTATTCTTCGTGGGCTCCAAGCTCCTCTTCTTTTGGATTGATCTCCTCTTGAAAGGCCTATTCTTATTTCTATCTATTACATGAGATTATTGAACAACCTATACATAATCCTAGAAATAAAATAAACGGGCTCAATTCCGGCCCTTACATCCCATAAAAGGAAATACAATCAAAAGAAATAACCTAAGCCCATGGACAATGTCACCATCATATAATACATGCTCGCAAAAAATAAAGCAATTATGTTGGTGATTAAGTTAACAATTAATTAGTCCAACTAATTAACTTCCTCAATAAAATTCCAAATTTTATTGATAATCATGACAATAAACCATTAAGTGAGAATCTTTAATTTAAATAAATAACTTATTAAATTCTCCAAGAACCATTAATTAATTATTTCACTTAAATTAATAATATTCAATAAAAACAATTGGGGCTTCATTGGCATATTTAATTTTAATTAATTAGGTCCAAAACTAGTTTATTGAAGAGTCCATAATTTTAATTAAAACAATTTCGGCTTATTTAATTAAATCCGGGTCATCATCCTTTTGACCCACTCGAATAATTAAAATAGCCCAAAACCCATTTATTTAAAAAATCGGACCCGAGGAAAAATAACCCGACCCGTTAGGACCCGGGTAATGGACTCGGGCCCACAAAACAGGGCCCACGTGCGCCAGGCGCACGACATGACGTGTGCAGTGCACCCAGTGCACGGCCTTGAGCCTGGCCGCGTGGCCAGGCGCCGTGCGCTGGCCGCCAGCGCACGGCGTGCGCACTGGACATTGTTTTCATCGCGCTCGTCGAGGGGTTTTTCCGACCCGATTTGAGATTTTTCAATTCACAAGTCATCATACTACAACATATATGAATTAAACGCAGAAAAATCATGGATTACTATCATGAAAAAACATATTCAAAACACGCATAAAAAATGCGAAAAAACACATAATCACGTAATCAATTAAATACAGAAATCAGAGATTGGCTTTGATACCACTGTTGGGAAAAATTGCATCAAATCAAAAAAACGCAGTGAAAGAATATATTCAAATCAAAAAAACGCGAAAAAACACATAATCTCGTATTTAAATTGGGTTTCGAATTCAATTACCGTTCTAGCGTATGTCAAATTATGAACCAGCTTTGCAATCCCTTCTTGAACAGCAAATCCGTCGCTGTCTCTAAATTGCCACGCCGAAGTCAAAAACAAAAAT
Organism: Buddleja alternifolia; assembly: GCA_019426215.1. Lineage (NCBI taxonomy): Eukaryota > Viridiplantae > Streptophyta > Magnoliopsida > Lamiales > Scrophulariaceae > Buddleja > Buddleja alternifolia. The sequence continues at coordinate 23,876,612 of CM033393.1, read as the reverse complement.
CATCTTCTTCTTCTCTTGAGGGAGACGGCTAGAGAGAGAGAGAGGATGGAGTGTTTTTACTTGGAGAAAAAGTTTGTGTTAATTCACTTAGTTATTTTTTCACTAAGAAGTATATTTATACTACAATAGAAAACAATAACCTAGGTCTCAAAGTGGACGCCCACTTCAAGGCTTTTAAGCCTTCGGACTTTAGTCCTATTTTGATTTTTAATTAATTAAATAGTTAATATTATTTATCCAATAAATAAATAAATTAAATAATCAATTAAATCCATGTTAATATTATAATTAAATTCCTCTAAGGAATTTATGAATTCATTAACTTAATTAATTAATAAAATCATCTAATGATTAATTAATTGATCTCGATATCCAATACCGAAAATTCTCTTAAGTCTTTTCCATGATTTTTCTTTTGCACTTCCTTTAAGTGCGACTCTTTAGGTTCGTCTCAAAACGCAATTGGGAGAAAACCAAAAGGATGTGAGTAACACGTAGCTAGTCACGTGGCTCACATCGTATCCCAATTGAAAACAAATGAATATGATCATTCCAAACCATATACACTGTGAATACCGTACGAGTATAAACCTTTTAATCTTATATCCCAGTCAAGTGAGAGTCATGGTTTTAGTCAAACTCATATGACTTGACCACATGCTTAGCTCATAATGAGTCGAGGTCATTTTATGCTTTGGCCAAAGACTTTTAACCTCACTCATTCATGACTGCATAGGATATTTAGTTCATTCACTTATGAGAGAATAAATCCCATTTTGCTAATCAGTTAACAATGCTACTTGCCCATCAAGTCGCACTTCGAGGTCGATCCCACCAATGGGTGATTTGGATCTATCTACTCTAATGACAGACTTGATGTCATAAGTACATCTTCAACTAGATTCCTCAGGTCTAAGGTTCACGCGTACCTATCACAACTTATCAGTTTCATCATTGACTGTCAGTGAGTGAATACCCATGTGATGAAACTGATGCGAGCCGTGTTCGAACATATTAGTCCAACTTATACGTCGATGACATAAGCTCCCACTATCATTCCCATAGTGTTTGACTGACACTTTCTCTGTTGAAATTTATATCCTGCAAGTCCTTATTCTGTATTGATGTCCAGTCAAATACTTTCTTAGACTTGCGAACCCTATTTAGAGAATAAGGATTAAACCCTTCTAGTGCCATTCTTTCTATCCCATAGGAAGTAGAAGGTTTGTCTTATTCTCAAGGACTTTACGTTGTTTATTAACACCTTACAAATGCCTATAAGAAAACAACAAGATAATGCCTTATATATAATAAAAGATATTGTTTAGTTACAAGTCAATGCTCTATAAATCTATCCTCTTTATGGCATTTGAGGGCATACACTCTAACAGTATCAGGTTCAGTTTGTGATTCTTGAACTAGTGTCTCCGAAGGGACGTCGTCTTGTTCTTCCAGAACAATCTTTCTACCTGCACCACCTCTCGAATGAATTCTTCTTCAAGAAAGTAGGCTTTCAAAGCCACAAAGATCCTATGATCATTTTGCAGGTAAAAGAGGTATTCCATCATATCCCTAAAAAAATCGACAAAACGTCCTTTCAAGGATTTCTTTAGTTTCTCTACCTTGGTCTTCTTTATATACGCGAGGCAACCCCATAGCTTTATGTACTTGAGAATAGGCTTCCTACCGCACCAAATTTCATATGGTGTAGTGGGAACATATTTTGAAGGGCATTTTTTTAGAATATGCGCAGCTATAAGGAAAGCATGTCCGCATAGTGTAATGGGTAAATCAGTGTAACTAAGCATGGGGCGTATCATGTTCGACAGAGTACGATTCCTTCTTTCTGCTACCCCATTAAGTTGTAGAGTTGTGGGAGGAGTTAGTTATAATACTATGCCTTGTTCTTTTAAGAACTCATCAAACTCGGCACTCATGTAATCGCCACCTCGATCAGATCGAAGTGTCTTAATACTGTGCCTAGTTTGTTTTTTTAGTTAAAACTTTGAATTCCTTGAACCATTCAAGTGCTTCTGACTTATACTTCATCAGATAAATTAGATCATACCTAGAGTAGTCATCTGTGAAGGTTATAAAGTACCGAAAACATCCAAGGGCGCATCCTTGAGGGGCCCACCAACATCAGTGTGAATTAATCCTTAAACTTCATTTGCCCTTTCGAAATGCCCTGTGAATGGTGACCTTATCATCTTACCTTTTGGACATGATTCACAAGTAGGATATGGGTCATACCCAAGTGGACCAATAAGTCCATGTTTTTCCAACTCATGAATCTTAAATTTATCAGCATGTCCCAGTCTAAGGTGCCATATGAGTTTTTGGTTCACTTCACTCATACTACATTTTCTAGTCATAGTATTATGAATACTTTGATTTCAGACATTCAAATAGTATAAACCATTAATTAAAGATGCAGAGCCCACACACTTATTTTCAAAATAAATATCATAAGAATTATGTTTAAAAGAAAATAAATATCCTTTCCTGACCAATACAGGAATAGAAATAATATTCTTGAGCCCATTGGGCAAAACTAGGCAATCATCTAAAATTATTTGATGTCCAGAAAATAATGTAACAGAAGTAATTCCAATGTCCGTCGCAGCCACGCTGTATCCACTTCCAACATTGATCATTAATTCCTTATCATCCAGCTTTCTACTTGCCTCCAGATCCTGGTTCAAAACACATATATGAGCACTAGCTCCGGAATCTAGAATCCAAGAAGTAGAAAATATCATCATTGAACAATTTGTTTCAAAAACATAAAGTTCTATACCTGCTTTATTTCCTACTTTCAGCTTTGGACAATCACGCTTCCAATGTCCTGCTTCTTTGCAGTGGAGGCATATATCTGTCTTTCTAGAGCCACTGCCCTTGAAACTTCTGTTTTGGTTTGCCTTGCCTTTGGATTTCCAAGAAGATTTTTCCACTCCCAATTGCTTCTTGCCTCGTTTCTTCTTCTGAGTTTTTGAAGTCTCAGTAGAAACGACCAAAGTAGTCTCTTTCATCTTGGGGTCCATTTGTGATTGAGCATTTGAGAGTTTGTTCAAAAGACCCGGTAGTGAACACTCAATGTCATTCATGTTTCACTATGAATTGCAAAAAGACTTGGGGAATGACTGTAGGATGAGACTAGTCTGTAGCTGGAAGTCCATGGAGAAGTCGAGAGCCTCCAATCTATCAAACATGGTGATCATTCTCATGATCTCCAACTTTCTCTCCTTCCTTCATCCTTGCCCCAAAGAGTTGACTGAAAATCTCATAACGAGCAGTCCTGCTGTGCTCTCCATAGAGTTCCTTCAGATGAACCATGATCTCAACAGTTGTTCCCATCTTTTCATGAGATTGCTGTAATTCATTGGTCATCGATCCCAATATCTACCCCTTGACACGAGTGTCAGCTTTTACCCATTCATCTCGGGAAAGCCTATCTTCAAAATATTCGGGGTCCGAGATTTCAGGCATCTCTTCATCAAGCACATATCCAAAAGATTCAAGGATGAGGACAATCATCAGATTTTAAAGTCAATCAACAAAATTTGGTCAAGTGAGGACATTTTTCTCAAGCAACATAGTTAAAGGGTTAGTCATTGTGTAGGAAATAAACAATAGAAAATACCAAGATTTATGATTAGATGTGCTATTATGTACTTTCAAGTAAAATCAAGGATTTCAATGTTTACTTGACTCCCATTATTTTTCTCAAAACATTGCACTCCCACTGCAATAATCGAAAACCTCGTTGGCTGAGTTTTATACTGAGTGATGGAGTTCCTCAATGATCTAGACAAGTTGCAACCTTTTTCGATATATGGCCTATTAGATCTTTGAGGTGGTGTCTTACACTAGTCGGTCCAACCGATGATTCAATTTCCTTTAGTTCATGAATCACTGAACCGCAATCTTTTGCGATATATGTGGTGATCCATCTGAGTCATTTATCCCATCAAATCCTTTCAGTCTAACAATTTAATTTCGTCTTGCAACCTTTTTGGTTATATGGGGCGGAATTCACTTTGACATGAAGGCATCAGATGCACTAAAGATGATAGAGTACCACGTTTTGATGCATGACTCCCTTATTCAGGGACGTCGCTATGCACCAGAAGTGAACCGACCTTCTAAAGCTTGATGGAGAGCTAGGACATCCATTGCCCTATTACTTACTCAGTATTTTTCTATAGGAGAATTATAACATTCGATAATGTTAATAAGATTGGTCTCACTTTGCACATTAATTTCTTTATCGCACAATTTAAAGGAAATGCATAAGAATAAGCATAGCAATTATAGCAACACACACATGTATGGACTATTCTATATCAACCCAAGTCAATGAGTGATCGTGGAGGGGTTCTATCTATTACATGGGTTTCCGCCTACACAAGATCTAATCTTCTTGTTTCTCCAAGACTTCATGCGCCACCATGAACCGCCAATTGGGCCTATCTCTAAACAATTACATAGAAATAACCTATACAAAAATTCTATGAAATTGAAGATATAAACCAGGGGGCTCAAACTCCGACCCAATACAACCCAGGTAAGACAGCAAAGATAAACCCTAAGTCCATACATGGTATCACCATCACAAAAATAAGGACCATATAAACAATTTAAACACTTATGTGAATTAAACATCAAATCTAATTTAATACATTAAATCTAATTTAATCTTATCAAAATAAATTTAATTTAGTTTGACAACTTAAATCAAATTAAAGTGTGACTATTATCAAATAAGCCACATGGGTAATCTAAGCTAAACACATAGCAACATCGTGTAAAATAAATTAGTTGGTATTTAAATCGAATTTAATAAATCTAATTTTATATATACCAGCTTATTTAAAAGAATTTAAATGTACTTTAAATCATTTAATAAATTTTAGTTTGAAGAATTTAAGTCCAATTAAATTATTCAATAAATTCAATTTAAAATAAATTTAAATCCAGTTTAAATTATTTAACTAAATCCAATTTCAAATTTGAATAAACTTAAATTAAATTTAATTTATTCACTAAATCTAATTTAGAGTTTGAATAAACTTAAATCCAATTTAATTTATTCACTAAATCTAATTTAGGATTTGAATAAATTTAAACCCAATTTAATCTATTCACTAAATCCAATTTAGAAGTTGAAACGAAAAATTTATTTAATTAGGGTTCCTTAACTGATAAATAGTTCGGTCAAACTTTTAACTAGGTCAAACCACATAATTAATTATTTCACAATTGGGTAGCCCAATTAAATTGCTGGGCCAGGCCTGACATAATTAATTATGTTGGGCCCGACCCAAAATTAATTTAAATTACAGAGCTCAGCATTTTAAATTAATGTGCTAGGCCAAGCCCAGCGCTAATTAATATCGGTGTTGGGCTACAACCCTAATTGTGTTGGGCCAAGCCGAAAACCCCCTTGCGCCGTCCCCACGCACTGCTTGTAGCAGCGCTGGTGCTACATCGGCTTGTCCAACGCACATTGTAGCAGCAACGCCGACAACAGTGTTGCGCCATGCAAGAAAACATGATTTTTTTCAAAAATACGAATCCAATTCAATTTTTGTTTTTTCCGGTAAATCTAATTCAACTAAAAAATTCAACTTTTATAGATTCGCATGCATAACATAATTACCCAAATTACATACAATATATAAATACATTCTTATGCTATTAAAACAATTAAAAACATAAACAAACATCGAATATCATGAATCTCCCATATTTGGGCTCTGATACAACTGTTGTGATCCGGTCTAGCAGATAAATTTTTTGATCTGAATCACACCGAGAATCGGATTCAGGGTTTCATGATATTATTATTACCCAATAAGAATAAATTACATAAGAGAATAATCGTATTACCTCTTGACGACAAAATTAGATTAATCAGTAGTAGCCCCAAACTCCTGCCTCTAGATAATCACGCGAAAGAAAAATCTTTGAGAAAGCTCCGATCTCCTCCGCGGCAACAATGGCGGCGGTGGCTAGTTGGGAGAAGAGGGAGGGAATTTTGTCTTTCCTATTGCTCTAGGTTTCTTTGGCTCAAAGTCAGATTCTGAATAATGACTTGTGTAGAGTTCTGACACTGACTAACTATTTATACCAAGTAAGCAGAACCCCTAGGCAGAATGAAGAGGGGCGGCCGCTAGGCCTGTGTGGAGTGGGTTTTTGGGCTTCGTTCTATCTTAGCCCATGTGTAATTAATTAAGCTCAAGTCCAATCCAATTGACAATTAATTAATTACTTCAATCCAATTAAATTCAATTCTACTTATAAATTAATTTTCAATTAATTTAACTTATGAATTAATATGATTTAATTATATTATTTAATCCAATTAAATATCTTTTAATCAAATCATGCCATCCATTTTTTCAGTCAATCACATCAAATGTGATTTTACCTAAATACCCTTAGCATGGAAAAACATTCCTTTTCTTCACATAGCACGACTCTCTAAGTTCAATTCAATTGGTGGTGAGAAGATTCCAAAGGATAAGGTTGTCACTTAGCTAGCAATGTGGAACCCAATTGTAGCCCAATTGAATAAGAGATGAACACGTCATCACGAACCTTGATTACGATTACCATATACGTATAAACTCTTCACCGACGTGACTCAATCAAGTAAGAGCCATGGTATGTGAAACTCATAGAACTTGATGATGTACTCGGTAATCATAATAATATGAAATTACAAACGACCCTCAGTGACCATCACTAGTTATTTTATATTCTTTGGCCAAAGACTTTGTAATTTCAATTACTAATGATTGTACAGGTCACATACTCGTTTACTGTCGAGACGGTGAATCCCATATTGGCAGTTATCTTACAATATCGAATGCACCATGTGAATCATACTTCGAGTTCGACCCCACCTATCAGGTGATACGGGTCTTACTAATCTGATAATATATCTAATACTACAAGCACATTGTAAATAATTCCTCAAGTCTAAAGTTCACACATACTATCGCAATCTTAATCCCAATCATTGACTGTTAAAGAGTAAATACCCATGTGATCGGATTAATGCGAGTCGAGTTCAAATATGTTAATTCCATTTACTGTATTCATGTCACTAACTCCCACTATCTAATCCGTGTTCGACTGGCACTTCCTTGTCAAAGCAGGTGTCATACGAGTTGAATTTTAACGCCCAATTAAAATTCCTTAACTCGCGAACTCCCTTTTAAGAGATCAAGTACTTGACTCTTCCAGTGCCTCCTTCTCAACCATAAGAGGTGGAAAGTCTATCTTCTAATCTCATGCACTTATTTGTTCAACACAATTAAATGCCATTTTTATATGACCTAAATCAAAACTTTTATTCTACAAATAGAAACATACAATAGTTTGTACAAATAACTTATCAAAGCCCTAATCAATCTAATTCCTCATTGGCATTGAGGGCATACACTTAACAATAATTTTGAACAAAAAAACAAGTGATGTGTTTTTTCACATCCACAGGGTGTAGGGGTGGCGCCCAAGACCAGGTCTAGGCAAGTATTTTCCTTAGCTTTACAAGAAAGTAGTAAAATATTTAGGATCGAGCACGAATTGCTAGAATCGAATAAATTATGAAATCATATTACCAAAAAATATAACTCTTACCTTAGTCTATTAAATTAGAAGCTGGAAATACAGGATGTCACAATCCCCCCTCCTTAGGAAAATTTGGTCCCTAAATTCAAAGGAACAAGGTGATTAGACAACATGTTAAGTTAAGGATATAAGTTCCATGATTTCAAGGTAGCTGAATGAAAGGATAAAGTGATTGAGAGGCGAGATGGTCGATTTTGATTAAACCCTTATGAGGAAGAAGTATAAGGTAGTTGACGAGGTCAAGTATCCAGATTTCCTTCTTTTTTTTTAACGAAAGAGGCATGGGATTCAAAAAAGTTTCACAACAACCAAATCAAGTTTGAAAGGGTTCAAGAATATAAGCCATCAATGATTAGGGAGTTGATCATTAAGAATAATTTGAAACGATATATAATTTGAATAGGAAATATATGAAAAAATCTTGCAACAATTACTTAGGAGTAAAGATTGGTAATCATGACACACTGCAAATTTGCGAAGACAATAAAGGACTTCAAAGAATGGACCAGATAGAGTTTTGTACTCAACATCATTAATCCTTAGATTCCTATAGGATCAACACAAAGGGTTTGGGAGAAAGTTCAAACTCAAATAGAAGAGTTCTCAAATGTAGACAATTGCAATTGTGATAGGAATTTCATGTTAGATGTTTTGATGATGACAATTAGGATTTTATGCTAGACCCCAAAATATGTAAGTTTGATTTTACTTAGAAATCATGTATAAGCTTTGAAGCGTTAGGCTTTGTTTTATTTTTATTCTAGATTGTTAGGCTAAGTATTCTTAGACTGAGCGTCTGATAATTTCTGAGTGAGTTTATCAGTAGTTAAGTTTGAAGACTCAAGCGTCTAAAGTCTGAATGAAGATAAAGATTCCAAGCGTCCAAAACAACCAGCTATTTCAAGCGTTCATTAGGACAGAAGTTATTCAAGGTTGAATGAGCGTCTATCAATGACTGATTTCACTTGAATTTATTACTAAGTCCAGAAGGAGTTTAATGCAAATAATATCAGTGCATTAAATGCCAACGTGCATTTAATTCAAATGCATTAAATACTGATAAGAGCATTAAATGTGATAAGCTCTTTCGGACGTACGGAGAAGCCACCCTATTGGACTGTCAACTTTCACAGACTTCAGCACCAACTTTTGTGCAGCAGATTTTCAGGAAAAAAGACAAAAGTTGTTCACTCGCGGAAGTAAGAGACATGCGCCTGTGCATGTGTCAAACAAACACTTTTTCCAAGAATGCCTATAAATAGGACTTCATCAACAAGCCAAAAACAACCGATTGATTCCAAGACAAATTGCTGTTGCATTGAAGTTTCATTCCTTAAACTCTCAGAAAAGCCAGAACATTCAAAGCAAAAATTCTCTTTGCATTTCTTCAATTCCTGAGACAGTCAACTAATATCTCAAACATTCTTTTTAAAGAAACCTACACTATTATTGAGATATTGCCATATGTTTGAACCTTATCAAAATCAAACAAACCGTTCAGAAAAACCCCATCCAAGCCTCGCGATCTATGTGAAGTTGAAGTTGGATACTTGCATTATTTCTGGGTGAAAGAAGCGAGAGGATAGAAGCAGAGATTTGTGTGATCATGGAGCTCAAGTCATCAACATCCATCTCTCTCTAAATTGTAGAAGATTCTGTGTGATTTTTTGAGAATCATTTTAGTGGATTACCTCCAAGTGTTCAAGGAGAAGAAGGACGTAGTTGGGATTACATCACCCAACGAACCTTACAACCATTGTGTTATTTACTTTGCAGTCAATTGTCTTATTATCATATCATTGCATAAATCTGTTAAGTAAAACTCAATTGAACGATAAGCAACCAAGAAACCGTTTGTGACGCTAAAAGCTTTCAAACAAGAAGACTATCAAATTAATTCTGCTGTGCTAATACCGATCAAAGAAGTGAACGCTTAAACCTATTTGGTTATAGTATTCAAATCTTGAAGTCTAAGTTAACTTTCTAATAACAGTCTTCAACAGACGCTCAGTCAAGCGCCTACCTCTCAAGCGTCCAACACATTTTTTTAATACGAAATTTTTGAAGTCGAAAAAGACTTCAGGGTCTATTCAACCCTCCCCCTTCTAGACCCTTTCACATGCCACTTAGGACCGACAAGTGGTATCAGAGCGGTTAAAGTTGAAATTTTAAAATTTCCAAGCCTAACAACTTGTTTAGATCCTTTTTCAAATCTAGTTGATTTAAATCTTATTTATGGCATTTGCTAAAGTTCCTAAACTAACTAAGTCAAACTATGACACATGGAAAGTTAAAGCATTTACATATCTCTGGTCATGTGATGATGACATGTGCGATATTATTTCAGATGGGCCAATCAAAATATATAAGGTTATCACTAGAGCGCCTGGAGCCACGGAAGACACTCCTGATGGTTACGTAGAAAAGCCAAAACAAGAATAGTCTCCAGATGAGCGTCGAAGAGCAAACTTGGACAATGTTGGTCGCAATGCTCTATATACAACTATCGGTGATAATGATAACTTATTCAACAAGATTAAGTCTTGCAATACTACTAAGGAAATCTGGGATAAGTTAGCCATAATTTGTGGTGGTTCAACTCAGATCAAAGAGAACAATCTTTCCATAGCCAAGGAATGGTTTAACAGCTTCAAGATGTTGCCCAATGAGACTTTAGAACAATTGGATATAAGATTCACAGCTCTTACTATAGAATTAACATCTTTGGGTATGGATCTATAGAATTGGGAAATGGTGGTCAAAATCTTTAGAAGTCTACCTAGTAGATTCTTGATGAAGACAACAGCTATGAGAGAGTCGAATAATTTGGACAATTTAACTCCAGAAGACGCCTTTTCAGAGCTCAAAGCATTTGAGTTTGAGTTGAATTCGACTAGTGATGTAGTGAGTAGTCCAGTGATTGAGTCTGGAGCGCTTATAGCGTCAATCAAGGGTAAATCAAGTAACAAGGGAAAGGTTTCAGATATCAGCGAGGAAGAGGAGTTGGCTTTACTGAATAGATTCAGGAAGTTCTTGAGATATGAAAAGAAAGGAAAAGGTTCCAGCAATCAAGGACAAAGTTCAAATCAAACGCCTGCTCCAATAAAACAACAGTTTCAAGCGCCTCAGTATTCTGTTCCTACATCCCAAGCGCCTGTTCAATATCAAGCGTGTGTTCAAAATCTCCCAGCGCCAGTGGTATCAAAACCACACAATGCAAGGTTAACAAATGAACAAAAGATGAAAACTAATCTTTGTTATAATTGTACGAAACCAGGGCACTACCAGGTAAATTGCCCTTATCCAAACGTATCCAAGCCCACAAGGCAGGATTACGTGGATAGAAACCAATTCAAGAGCAACCTTCGTCAACAAGGTTTGCTAGCGGAATCGTAACCAGCATCTGCACCTGAAGATTTGGAATCATCAGAGGAGAGTAGTGATGATGATGAGCTAGTGGATGACTCAGCGCTTATCTGTCGAATGGCCAAAGATGATGAAGCGTCCCCTAAGGTAAACACTGAATTATCTCTTCCTCTCTCGTATGAAGAATTACTTGAAAAAGTTAAAGAATATTACAATGATTGTCAAGATGCCGCAAAATTATACCAAAATCACTTTGATATCATTTCATCGCTCGCAAGTGATAAAGTGACACTCAAGGCAGAGTTGCAAATTCAGCAACAATGCATTGAGAAAAACCAATCGCTTGAGAATGAAATAATCCAGTTGAAAAGTGATCTTTATATAATAGTCAAGAGAGAAGCTGAGCAGATTGCTGGACTTGCTAAATCAGAATAGCTCATCTCATCATTGTCTAAAGCGTTAAGAAAGCTAGACAATGTGACTTAGGTAACAAGGTTATTTGGTGAAAAGACCGGTTTAGGATGCAATAAATTTGGTAAACAACCAAACAAACCTAAAGTTACGGCAAACAACAAAGGAAAGGGTGTTTTCTTTGTTGAGAAAGGTTCACAAGGTCAAACACAAACTGAACCGAGCGACAATGGTACGAGTCCAAATGAGAAAGCCAAACCTGACTCACGCAAGGGTCAGGAAAAGGCAAATAATTCACAGAGAAGGGTTTATCCAAATGCTCAAAAGGCTAAGGGTAAACCTAACCACTGTGAATCAAGCGCTAAGCGTCCAGCACCAAAAGTGCTACCCAAGCCAGGGCCAAGGAAATACCAACGTCAATATCCAAGGCAGTCAAGATCATATTATCGATACTATGATGATTATGATTATGACAATGATTATGATTACTACTATAATCAAGGATATTATTATACACCCAAACAGCACACACAATACAATGTGAAACCCAAGAAGGCCAGTATTCCTACAATGAAGACTTGGCAAATATGGGTTCCTAAAGTTCTAATTCAAACTAACGATGCTACTAATGTTAAAGGACCCAAGCAACAATGGGTACCTAAACCTAAATAGAACTTCCCTTTTGATTATAGGTACCTAGAGCTAGAGCCAATACATCTGTTTGGTACTTCGATAGTGGATCGTCAAGACACATGATTGGTTCCAAGGATCTATTGATCAACTATCGAGCTGCCAATGATCCTTAGGTTGTATTTGGTGACAACTCCAAAGGTAAAACCAAAGGCATAGGTACTGTGCATAGGGGGAACATCATGATAAGTGATGTTTATTATGTTGAGGGTCTAAAGCACAATTTATTAAGCATAAATCAATTTTGTGATAAAGGCTTTGAAGTCATATTTTCAAGCGACTGTTGCTATATAAATGACGCTAAGACTAAGTCTACTAAATTGAAAGGTAAAAGAACTAACAATGTATATTTGGTAGATTGAGGTTCAACAAATGATAACAACCCAACATGCTTTGCTGCTAAAAATGAATCTAAAACGGGTTGGTTATGGCATAGAAAAATGAATCACCTCAACTTTAAGACAATCTCTCAACTTATAAATCTAAATCTTGTAGAGGGATTACCAAAAGGACCATTTCACAAGGATCGCCTTTGTGACGCTTGTCAAATGGGAAAACAAGTTAAATCATCTTTCAAGAGAAAACCTTATCTATCTGCCACTAGAATACTTGAACTACTTCATATGGATCTGTTTGGACCTGTTCAAACGATTAGTGTGAGCGGTAAAAAGTATACATTGGTGATAGTAGATGATTTCTCTCGATTTACTTGGGTGGAATTTCTTTCATCCAAAGATGAGACATATGACAAGTTAACAACGCTTATTCGGCAACTTCAAACTTTAAAAAATCTTAAGGTTGCAAGAATAAGAAACGATCACGGTACTGAGTTTACTAACAAGGTTGTTGAGAAGTTTTGTGCAGAGAATGGAATACATCATGAGTATTCAGCTCCCAGAACTCCCCAACAGAATGGTGTTGCTGAGTGCCTGAACAGAACACTCAAGGAAGCCGCTAGGACGATGTTAGCAGAGTCCAAGCTTGCTCCTAGGTTTTGGGCTGAAGCGATCAACACTGCTTGTTATACTCAAAACCGTTGCATGATCAACAAACAGCATGGGAAAACTCCATATGAACTGTGGAAGAGACGTAAGCCAAATGTTTCATATTTTCACGTCTTTGGTTCTAAATCTTTTATCCATAATAATGGATCCCAAATCCTAAAGACATTTGATCCTAAAGCAGATGAGGGAATTTTTCTAGGCTACGCCAAGAATGGAAAGAATTTTCGCATCTTAAACAAGATCAAATCAAAGGTTGAGGAATCTATTCATGTTGTTTTAGATGATGCTAACCAAGAACCGAGTAAGGTTAATATGAATGATGTAGGCGACGATGATGAGATCTCAGTGCCACCTCCTAAGATTACTCGTGAGGTTATTTCGGATAACAATGCAAGATCTGCTGATAATCATGAAGAGTGATCATCAAGAGCAAACAAGGATCTGTGAACCTGTAGCGCCTACGCAAGAGGATGGTCAAGCATCTGATCGTCAAGCGCCTGTTCAACCTCTTAACCCTTTCCAACCAGATAGACTATGGCTACATGATCATCCACCTGAGCACATTATTGGAGATATTGAAGCGCCTGTTAGGACTAGAGCCGCTACATCCAATGAGGCTATGTTCGCAAGATTTCTATCTCAAATGGAACCTAAGAAAGTGGATGAAGCACTAAGCGACCTAAGTTGGATTGAAGCCATGCAAAAAGAGCTTAATCCGTTTGAACGTAGTAAGTTTTGGATGCTAGTACCAAGACCAACTCACCAAAAACATATTGGAACTAGATGGGTTTATAGAAACAAGATGGATGGGAATGGCATTGTGATAAAGAACAAGGCCAGACTTGTGCTCAAGGATATTGCCAAGAAGAGGGTATTAACTTTGATGAGACATTTGCTCCTATTACCCGTCTTGAAGTAATCAGCATGTTTCTAGCGTATGTAGCGTTCAACAACTTTACGGTGTATCAGATGGACGTGAAGAGTGCCTTCTTGAAAGGTAAACTCCAAGAAGAGGTATATGTGTGTTAGAGTATATGCCCTCGAAGGCCATAAAGAGGATACATTTATAGGGCATAAACATTGAAATTAAACTATGGTTTTTCTATTAATATAAGGCAATTGATTGTTGTTTTCTTCTAGGCATTTATAAGGTGTGAATAAACAATGTAAACTCCTTGATGACAAGGCGAACCTTCTACCTCCTATGGGATATGAGGAAAGGCACTAGAATGGTTTGACCCTTGACATCTAAAACGGTTCGCAAGTCTAATAAATATTGATTGGGCATCAATAGTGAACAAAGACTTGTATGATGTAAGTTTCGACAGAGAAACTGCCAGTCGTACACTATGGAAATGGTAGTGGGAACTTATATCATAGACGTGTCAGTTGGACTGAGATGTTCAAACACGGCTCGCATTAGTTCATCACATGGGTATTCACTCATTGACAGTCAATGATGAAACTGATAAGTAGTGATAGGTACGTGTGAACCTATGACCTGAGAAATCGAGTTGAAGATGTACTTGTGACATCAAGTCTGTCATTAGAGTAGTTAGATTCAAATCACCTGTTGGTGGAATCGACCTCGAAGTGCGACTTGATAGGCAAGTAGCATTGTTAACTGATTTGCAATATGGAATTTATTCTCTCATAAGTGAATGAGTAAAATATCCTATGCGATCAAGAATAAGTGAGGATGAAAGTCTTTGGCCAAAGCATTTAAATACCCTGACTTATTATGAGCTTAGGCATATGGTCAAGTTGTATGAGTTTGACTTTAAACCATGACTCTTACTTGACTGGGATATAAGAAGAAAAGGTTTATACACGAACGGTATTCATGGCGTAAAGGTTTGGAATGATCCTATTCATTCGTTCTCAATTGGGTTACGGTGTGAGCCACGAGACTGGCTAGGTGTCACTCACACCCCTTTGGGTTCCTCCCAATTTCCTTTTGAGACGAACCTAAAGAGTCGCGCTTAAAGAAAGTGCAAAAGGATAAACATGGGAAAAAGACTTGAGAGAAATTCACGGCATTGGATGCCGTAATTAATTAATTAATTATTGGATAATTTAATTAATTAATTAAATTAATGAGTTAATTAATTTCTTGGAGAAATTGAATTATAAATTAATTAGGAATTGATTTAATTGGATTATCAATTTATTTATTGGATAAATAAATTATCCGATTATTTAATTAGCAAGCAAGATGAAAGCCCGAAGGCTTCCGAGCCCACTAAGGGGCGGCCAAATAGACGCCCAAATAGGGCTCTTGCATGCTAGGGTTATTGTTTCATAATGATATAAATATATCACAAGGTGAAAAATAACACAAGGCAACTTACATAACTTTCTCTCCAAAAAAAAGTCTCCCACCTCTCTCTCTCTCTCTCTCTAGCCGTATTTGACAAGGAAGAAAGGAGGAGTTTTTCATTTTTTGATTTCGGCGTGAAGAATTAGAGACGTTGGCAAATTCGGCGTTAGAGAAAGGATCACGTTCAGAAATCAACATACGCGAAAACGGTAATCTTTCTATACACAATTAAACACGAGGATTAGAGATGATTTCGGATTTGAGAATTAAATTTACTTTTCGTTGCGTTTTATTTGTATAATTCCCAACAGTGGTATCAGAGCCAATCTCTGAATTCTGTGTTTAATTGCTTGTGTGATTGACTGTTTTTTCACGTTTTTGAGGTCTGCTTTGAACGTGTTTTTCATATAAAACTATTCTGAATCTCGCTGCAGTTTCTTCAGAAAAGTTGTAGTTTAATGAGTTGTGAATCTGGGAATATAAATTTTATGAGAATCGGAAAAGTATTACCCCGAGACGAGTGCGACACAAAACGCGTGCGCAGTCTGTGCGCTGGGCTCGCTGACAGCGGCCTTTTTGGCCTCCCGTTGCGCACACAGCGTGCGCACTGTGCACACCAGGTGGGCCCCAACGCCGTGCCATTTCACGGCGCCGGTCGGAGGGGCTGGCTAGACACTGGGCGTCCGGCCAAGCATGATTAAACCGTGCGCGCATACACCGTGCCATGCGCCCAGCGCACGGACCTGTTTCGGAGGCCGGGTTTTCATGACTTGGGCCCTAATGGGTCGGGTTATATTTTCCTAAGGTCCAAATTTTAATTGAATAGGTGTTTGGGCTATTTTAGTTATCCGGGTGGGTCAAAAGGATTATGACCCGGATTTAATAAAAAAGGGGCCCAAATTGTTTTGATTAAAATTGTGGATAATTCAATAAATTAGTTATTGGGCCTAATTAATTAATTTTGAATATGCCAATGGTTGGTAATTTAATTTTGATAAAATTAAGCCCAATATAGTTTTTATTGACCTTTATTTGAATGAAATAATTAATTAATAAACTCTTGAAAAATTTTATTTATTAAGTTATTTATTTAAATAAAGAATTCTCATAAATAGGATTATTTTCATGTGAATCAATAAAATTTGGAAATTTATTGTGGAAATTAATTAAGTTGGACTAATTAATTTTTATTAATCACCAACATAAGTGCTTTATTTATCGCGAGCATGTATTATGTGATGGTGACATATGTCTATGGGCTTAGGTTGCTTCTTTTGATTATGTATTTCTTTTGATGGGTTGTAAGGTCCGGTTTGAGCCCATTTTATTTTATTTCTAGATTTATGTATAGGTTTTAAATTACCTCTTGTAATAAATAGAAATAGAATAGGCCTTTCAAGATGGAGATCATGCAAAAGAAGAGGAGCTTGGAGCCCACGAAAATTAGCTAGGCTTTTCTTTTTCAATTTTATGATGCACCATTGGCTTGGGCCCTCTAGATAAAATCCCATAGACATGTGCGTTGTTTTATTGCTTTCGATGCATGTTCATTAGTTGTATGAAGCATGTGTGTTATCAATATGCGCTATATAAATTCTCGCAAACAAATGTGCAAAGTGAGACAAAATAAATGTTTTGAACATGAATTCTCCCAAACAAAAATAATACTAAGTTAGTAAGGGGTGCTAGGCATCTTTTCCCTCCACTAAACTTAATAAGATCAAGGATTAAATCCATATGTGGCATCTTCCCAGTAAGTGGGGGTCATATATTAAGATTTAATTCTAGAATTTTATTAAGTGCATTGGATGCCTTAATCGAGACATATTTCACCCAAATATCGTTAAAGGGTTGCAAGGTGAAATTCAAATGTTAGATTATGAGGAGTTAGTGGGAATGAACTTAGATAGACCACTTTACCAATAAATCATTAAAGGGTTGCGGTATTTGTGGATTATGGGATAAATATGATTGAACCGTCTATTTGATAGATTGATGTTTGACATCACTTTAATTAAGTAATGGACAAAATATTGTTAAAGGGTTGCCATCCATTATATTAATTAAAGAACTCAATCCCCACCACGAAGTTTTCATCAACGATCGCTTCCGTCATTTCACAGTGGGAGTGTGGAATTTCGAAAAATGTAGTGGGAGCCAAGTTATAAGTCGAAGTCCTTGATTTTAAACTTGGTCTTAGTTTAGTTCAATAATCCAATTAAGTCTGGCTTATTTTCTGCAGTCATTTTGTTTTATCTCTCTCAATAAAAAACCATGCCTCCCAAACCACTGTCGAAGTTAATGGAAAATACGATTCTCATCGGTCCAAATTACATAGAATGGCTCACTATGCTTAGGATGGTCCTTAGCAGTGAATCCATTGACTATGTATTGGAAATTGGTCGTCCTCCCATTCCTAGACCAAACGATGGTGATGAAGTTTGCCTAGCTCGTTGGGATTGGTGCTGTGACAACCATAGAGCAAGAGTGTACATATTGAGCTCAATGTGGATAGAGCTGCAAAGGTCTCATGATAAGATGGATAATGCAAGAGACATTATCCTTCATTTGGATGAATTGTTCGAAGAACGCGGTAGGACCGCCAGATACTTTATTTCAAGGGATCTATTCCGAACTAAAATGACTGAAGGAGAAGATGTTGGAGAACACGTTTTCAAAATGATGACCAGATAGAAAAACTAAAATCTTTAAACTTCTACATGGACCTGCATCTCCAAGTCGATCTTATTCTACAGTCACTCCCAGATTCGTTCTATTATTTCGTCATAAATTTTGATATGAATGACATTGAGGGATCTTTAGCTGGGCTATTGGAAAAACTCAAGGTTGCTCAGAAACAAATAAAGACGGACAAATGGAACAATCTGATGGCTATTACATTTTCCAAAACATTGGATGGAAAAAGGAATAATGCCCAGTTAGAGGGAGCATCCAGTATGACTTGCAACAAGGCACAACGAAGGAGAAATAAGAGGGCTAGAAAACATGACACATGTTTATGCTACAGAGAGTTGGGCCACTGGAGAAGAGACTGTCCTAATATACAAGCGAAAGGTGAATAACTTTATAGTTTGAAACTAATTGCTTCATAATATTCCCTCTTCATCGATTATGATTCAGAAGTTATACCTTTTGTATAATTGTGTGAATCAGAATCTGGGAAGAAAAAGGGAGTTGAGCCCTGATGAGGAGAAGATCAAAGTAGGCAGCGGGCAAGGCGTCGCGGCTACTAAAACAAGATCTGCCTCATTATTTTTTATTCTAGACATATGCTATTTCTGGATATTGTTAAACATTGGTTCAATTTCCGTTTTAGTTAAATAAGGTTACACTTTTGTTTTATTAATGAACAATGCAAGATTTATTATGGTAATAAATTAGTAGGCTTTGTTTCTTTGATAAATGCATTGTGTTACCTTAATGTCAAGAATAAGTATGCTGTGAATACAATACAAAGGAAACGTAGTAGGCTTGAAATAAACCAAAGATTAATATGGCACCTTCGACTAGGCCATGCTGGCGAACAAAAGATTCGCAAAATGGAAAAAGATGGGCTAATTGGCCCACTGGGATTGGATCCCTATCCTACTTGTGAATCTTGTCTCAAAGGCAAGATGGCTAGATCGCTCTTCACAGGGAGCTATGAAAGGGCCTCACAAATCTTAGGTTTAGTGCATACTGACGTTTGTGGTCTATTTGGAGAAATGGCCAGAGGAGGTTTCCTTTACTTTATCACCTTCACTGACGACCATTCTCGATATGGTCTAGTGTACCTGATGAAGCATAAGTCTGAATCCATTGATAAGTTCAAGGAATTCAAGGCTTTAGTGGAAAATCAAACAAGTCGACGTATAAAAACTCTTCGATCTGATTGAGGAGGAGAATATATGAGCGACGAGTTTAACTTATACCTCAGAGAGAATGGTATAGTATTGCAACTCACACCTCTAGTGACTCCACAGTTGAATGGAGTAGCAGAGCGAAGGAATCGAACCTTGTTGGACATGGTTCGCTCCATGCTTAGCTACACTGATTTACCCATTTCACTGTGGGGTCACGCCCTGCTTACAACTGTACACATTTTAAATAGATGTCCGTCCAAGTCCGTCCCTATGACTCCCTATGAAATGTGGAGAAATAGGAATCCAAGTCTTAACCACATAAAGATTTGGGAATGTCCGACTTATGTCAAAAAGACTAAAGTAGACAAGTTGGAGGCTAGATCCTTAAAGGGACGTTTCGTTGGATATCCTGAAGATTCTATGGGATACCTCTTTTACTTACACAATGATCAAAGGATCATTGTAGCCTTACAAGCCCACTTTCTTGAAGATGGGTTCATTCAAGAAGGAGGAGCGGGTAGAAAGATTGTTCTAGAAGAACAAAATGAAACCCCACTGGATACATCTACACAGGGAGTGAGAACCGAACCTTTTGTAACACAACCACAACCACGACGATCGAATAGAGTATCTCAACCGCCTGAGAGGTACGGATATCTAATGCAGAGGGAGTTGGATCTCCATTCTGTGTTAGAGGAGGATCATGGAGATGATCCCTCCACTTTTGATCAAGCGATGGTGGATGTGGATGCTGCTAGATGGCGTGAAGCTATGCAAATTGAG
Source organism: Buddleja alternifolia (assembly GCA_019426215.1). Taxonomy (NCBI): domain Eukaryota; kingdom Viridiplantae; phylum Streptophyta; class Magnoliopsida; order Lamiales; family Scrophulariaceae; genus Buddleja; species Buddleja alternifolia. The sequence continues at coordinate 23,856,534 of CM033393.1, read as the reverse complement.
ATCGATTCGATGCATGCAAACCAAGTTTGGAAACTTGTAGAACAACCTGAAGGGGTAAAACCAATCGGGTGTAAATGGATCTACAAAAGAAAGATTGGTGTTGATGGCAAAGTAGACACCTATAAAGTCAGGCTAGTGGCGAAACGGTATAGTCAAAAGGAAGGAATTGACTGCCAAGAAACCTTATCGCCAGTGGCTATGATCAAATCAATAAGGATTCTACTTGCAATAGCAGCACACCTAGATTATGAAATATGGCAAATGGATGTCAAAACTGCTTTCCTAAATGGATTCCTAGAAGAGGATATCTATATGGAACAGCCTAAAGATTTTGAATTCGAGGAGCATATTCATAAGGTGTGTAAACTTGAGAGATCCATTTATGGACTCAAACAAGCATCTCGTAGTTGTTAAAGGATTTGACTTCATCAAAAATGAAGACGAGCCCTGTGTTTACAACAAGGTCAGTGGGAGCAAGTTGACATTCCTAGTGTTATATGTAGATGACATATTACTCATTGGGAATGACATAGGAATGCTCACCACAACCAAGAAGTGGCTTTCGAGTACATTCTCCATGAAAGACTTAGGAGAAGCGACCTATATTCTAGGGATTCGGATCTATAGAGATTGAACCAAAAGAATGATAGGACTTTCTCAAGCCCTTTACTTAGAAAAGGTCCTAAAAAGGTATAGGATGGAAGATTCTAAGAAAGGGTTCCTACCAATGAGACATGTGATACATCTTTCGAAATCTATGTGTCCTCAAAGTGAGGAAGATAGAAAAGAAATGAACATTATACACTATGCGTCTGCTGTGGGCAGCTTGATGTACGTGATGCTCTATACTAGACCCGACATTGCTTATGTTGTGAGCGTTGTTAGTCGATTTCAAGCAAACCCTGGTAAGGAACATTGGATAGCTGTGAAGAATATCCTAAAGTATCTGAAAAGAACTAAGGATATGATTCTCACCTATGGAAGTGGTGACCTGAGGGTGGACGGGTACACTGATTCGAATTTCCAATCTGATGTTGATGACCGGAAATCCACCTCGGGATTTGTATTTACTCTAATTGGTGGAGCGGTGACTTGGAAAAGTTCCAAGCAAAGCACAACCGCAGACTCCACCACAGAGGCTGAATAAGTAGCTGCCTCGGAGACAGCTAAAGAAGCTGTTTGGATTAGGAAGTTCATTGAGGAACTTCAAGGGGTTCCTAGCATAAAGCTCTCGTTGCCACTTTATTGTGACAACACCGGAGCTATAGCGCAAGCGAAGGAACCTAGGTCTCACAATAAATCCAAGCACGAGGTGAAATAGCTGTTCAGAAAATAGCCTCAGCCGACAATGTCGCTGATCCATTCACAAAGCCATTGGCACAGGCGGTGCTGGAAAAACATCTGGAAAAGATGGGTATTAAATACCACAGCAAATGACATTGAGTGCAAGTGGGAGATTGTTAGAGTATATGCCCTCGAATGCCATAAAGAGGATAGATTTATAGGGCATAAACATTGTAACTAAACTATGGTTTTTTCTATTAATATAAGGCAGTTGATTGTTGTTTTCTTATAGGCATTTATAAGGTCTGAATAAACAACGTAAAGTCCTTGATGACAAGGCGAACCTTCTACCTCCTATGGGATAGGAGGAAAGGCACTATAATGGTTTGACCCTTGACATCTAAAAGGGTTCGCAAGTCTAAGAAATATTGATTGGGCATCAATAGTGAATAAAGACTTGTATGATGTAAGTTTCGACAGAGAAAGTGTCAGTTGTACACTATGGAAATGGTAGTAGGAACTTATATCATAGACGTGTCAGTTGGACTGATATGTTCGAACACGGCTCGCATCAGTTCATCACATGGGTATTCACTCATTAACAGTCAATGATGAAATTGATATGTAGTGATAGGTATGTGTGAACCTCTGACCTGAGAAATCGAGTTGAAAATGTGCTTGTGACATCAAGTCTGTCATTAGAGTAGTTAGATTCAAATCACCTGTTGGTGGAATCGACCTCGAAGTGCGAGTTGATGGGCAAGTAGCATTGTTAACTGATTTGCAATATGGAATTTATTCTTTCATAAGTGAATGAGTAAAATATCCTATGCGATCATGAATAAGTGCGGATGAAAGTCTTTGGCCAAAGAATTTAAATACCTTGACTTATTATGAGCTTAGGCATATGGTCCAGTTATATGAGTTTGACTTTAAACCATGACTCTTACTTGACTGAGATATAAGAATAAAAGGTTTATACACGTACGGTATTCACGGCGTACAGGTTTGGAATGATCCTATTCATTCGTTCTCAATTGGGTTACGATGTGAGCCACGAGACTGACTAGGTGTCACTCACACCCCTTTGGATTCCTCCTAATTGCCTTTTGAGACGAACCTAAAGAGTCACGCTTAAAGTAAGTGCAAAAGGAAAAACATGGGAAAAAGACTTGAGAGAAATTCACGGCCTTGGATGCCGTAATTAATTAATTAATTATTGTATAATTTAATTAATTTATTAAATTAATGAGTTAATTAATTTTTTGGAGAAATTGAATTATACATTAATTAGGAATTGATTTAATTGGATTATCAATTTATTTATTGGATAAATAAATTTTCCGATTAATTAATTCGCAAGCAAGACGAAAGCCCGAAGGCTTCTGAGCCCACTAAGGGGCGGCCAAATAGACGCCCAAATAGGGCTCTTGCATGCTAGGGTTATTGTTTCATAATGATATAAATATATCACAAGGTGAAAAATAACAGAAGGCAACTTATATAACTTTCTCTCCAAGAAAAAGTCTCCCACCTCTCTCTCTCTCTCTAGCCGTCTTTGACAAGGAAGAAAGGAGGAGTTTTTCGTTTTTTGATTCCGGCGTGACGAATTAGAGATGTTAGCAAATTCGGCGTTAGAAAAAAGGATCGCGTTCAGAAATAGACATACGCGAGAACGGTAATCTTTCTATACACAATTAAACACGAGGATTAGAGATGATTCGGGCTTTGGGAATTAAATTTACTTTCCGCTGTGTTTTATTCGTATAATTCCCAACAATGTGGAGCAACCACTAGGATTCATCAACAACCATGGTAAGGGTATGGTTTTCAAGCTAGACAAAGCATTTTATAGGCTTAAGCAAGCACCCCGAGCATGGTATGACACTCTCTCTATCTTTCTTACTGGTAAAGGCTTTCCAAAATGCAGCGTTGATACAACGTTATTTAAAATTACCAATGACAAAGATATTCTCTTATTCCAAATTTATGTTGATGATATTATATTTGGTTCTACTAACAAACGTCTGTGTGAGAAATTTTCAAAAATGATGCAAGAACAATTTGAAACTTGATGGGTGATTTAACTTTCTTCATAGGATTACAAGTTAAACAACTCCCTAATGGCATATTTATTAACCAAGCTAAATATACGCGAGATATGATTAAGAAATTTGGTATGGAAAATGCATCATCTTCAAAAATTCCAATGAGCCAAACACTTAAGTTAAATAAAGATGAAAGTGGGAAGAAGGTTGATATCACTAATTATAGAGGTATCATTGGATCACTTCTTTATCTTACTTCTAGTAGACCTAATATTATGTTTTCGGTATGCATGTGTGCACGATTTAAAGCTTATCCTAAAGAGTCACACTTAATTGTTGCCAAGAAAATCCTTAAATATCTAAAAAGCACACAAAATGTGAGCTTATGGTATCCTAGGGATTCTCCTTTTGAACTAATTGGTTACTCAGATGCAGATTTTGCAGGTTGCAAAATAGATCGTAAGAGTACTAGTGGTACATGTCAATTTCTAGGTGATAGGTTAGTTTCATGGCATAGTAAGAAACAACAATCCATAGCTACTTCTACAGCTGAAGCCGAGTATGTAGCTGCAGAAAGCTGTTGTTTACAAGTATTATGGATGAGGCAACAACTTAGAGATTATGGTATAATCCTAGGTCCAACCCCCATTCATTGTGATAACCAAAGCGCTCTAGCCATGACTTAGAACCCTGTTCTTCATTCCAGAACCAAACATAAATTGACATTAGATACCATTTCATTCTTGACCATGTTTAAAAGAAAGATATCTCCATGAACTTTATCGGAAGTGACAAACAATTGGCAGATATTTTCACCAAAGCTCTCAACGAACAACGTTTTCTTACTTTGAGAAGTGAATTAGGTATGATCGACTTGAATGCTTAATCATTTTCTGCATCATATTTTATTAGACAAATAATTTAGGGGGAATCCACTTTATTTATGACCAAAAGATCTTTGAAAAGTTGTTACAAGTTAACAAATTTAGGGGGAACCTTAAAATTATACTTGAACCTAACTGCAAGCGTCAATGATCAAAAACTTTCATATGCATGATCATCAACGCTCAGTATTATTTATGCATCATCTGTTGGACGCTCAAACATAAAAAAATTTTGATCTCAAGCGTCAACATAATCCTTACAAGTGGTATGTGTTAAGCGTTGAACTTATTCCTTTCAACACTTAATATAAAATGGTTTGTAAAATTCATGCATAAATTTTACACGCTTCTTGACGTAGTGGATAGACTCACAAGTCTATTTTGGACTCAATTCACACGTTTCCATCACATCAAACTGGCGGGTAATTAAAACTTTTAAAAATGACGGTTCAGAGTTAGTACATGTCTAGGTACGTGTCAGTATACCATCAGGCGCGTGCATTACTCTGAAAATGCCAAACATTTTAAAACTTTAACTCGGATTTCAAATCTTTATATATGGGAGTTATCAAATGCAACTTCCCTCTCTTTCTTAAAACTCGTGTCTGCAATTAAAACCTTAATAGCTGAGATTAAATAACTTTACACGTGTCTAAATCCTAAGACGAGAGAACACATGTTTTGAAAATTCATTCACTGTGTCATTTAAAACACAAATTCTGCAGAAAAATTATTCACTGTCACTAAAAGTTTTCTGCAAAACTACTATCTATCTCTTTTCTTCCAAAAGAAAATCTCAGTTCATCTTTTTCACTAAAAATGGCACCAAAGAAATCTACTGCTACTTCTGCCGAGCTTACCATCAAGGTCACTGAAGGCCTTGTTGTCGACTAGAAGTTTCCATATGAACAACCTCAAATTAACCTGACAGAAATGATGGACTCTGTCACCAAGGTTGGACTTAAAACCTTTTTGACTCAATACTCCTATCTGTTTCCGACGAAAGTTGACACCTTCTGGAATAATGCCAAACTCTCCGAAGACAGGAAGTTGATCTCTTGTCTCATTCCTCTATCCAAGAAGGAGTCACCAAAGGAATTTGTGTTGTTTGCTGCCTCCATTGCTAAGAACTTCAATCTCCCAAATGAGGGTGAGCCAAATGAGGGTGAGGCATTGGACTGCGTTACTTTGGAACAAATCAAAGAAGCATGGACAACTATGAGTGCTTATGACGGTGTACCATACAAACAACACTTCGAAAAGAAAGAACTTGTTTCTAAATACTGATTGATGACTGATTTCTGCAGCAAAATCATAGAATGCAGAGTGGGTACTTTTGATAAGGTCAGCGCAATACAATTTCAGATGATGACGACGATGCTCCTCAACATCAAGATCAACTAGAGTGAGTATGTTTTTGGAAGGTTTCAAGACTGTTTAAGCGCCTTAAATAAACCTTATGGACTTATTTTGAGTGACCTGCTGTATCGCTCCAACTGTGTTTACTCTTTTGGTCAACCTCTGAATAAGGCCAAGTTGCTGGGAAAAAGGATTCTTAATAATCTCTTCAATTCTCCCAAAGTTTTTGGTGCTGCTAGACCATTGTCTGAGTGTCTGGAAGTACGTGAAGCGTCTGACAAAGAAGCTGAGCGTCCAACTCCAGAAGAAGTCATGAAGCGTCCGGCTGTTACAAAGAAGAAGGCTCCCAGAAAGCCCAAAGCTCAAGTCATTCCTTCTCCTCAAAAGAATGATGAGGATGCAAAGGACAAGATTTCTCTAGTTAAGCGGAGGAAGCTGGAAGGCATTATTAAATACATAGACTTCGAGGAACCAGCTGCTACTCCTCCGACTCAAACGCTGAAGTTCGTTGAAGGAGTCAACATGAAGAACATTAAGCGTTCCAGGACAAGCAAGCGTCAAGCTGCACTTGTTCCTGAAGAGCCTGAGATGGTTGAGCCAAGTGCTCAAGTTACTGTTGTTGAGCCAAGCGCTCAAGTTGCTATTGAGACAAGCTCTTAGGGTAAGTTTATTTCTTCCCGCAGCATTTCTATTCCTACATCTGTAGAAGATCCTGCTCTTACAGAGGATAATTATTGTGCTACAGCTTTAGTTCCAGCTGCTGCTGAAGCTTCAATAGACGTCCACCTGGATGTTGAGATGACGAAAGTTGTGGCTATTGCCAAAGATATTATCGCCGAAGCTGCTGCAATTGAAATCGAGGAACCTGCTCCCAAAGAGGTTCAAACATCAGCTATTGTCCCGGCTATAACAGAGGTACGCTGAAGGTCAGAGCGTCATTAAGGATGTTACAAAGCCAAGGTACTTCTTCAAGATGGACCCACTGAAAACAATTGATCAGTCAATCAACTATATGCCTCCAGCGCTCAAAGATGATTTCATCACAGCAGGATATAATGAAGAAAGATACATAGCTTCTAAGGAGGAAGTAGCCTTACTGATGGAGTCTGATCAGTCCATTAGAGACACTTTGTTCGCCTCAAAATTTACACCAACCGAGAAGGCATATTACTGGCTGTTCAGCTTGGGAAAACTCCTAGTAAGATTCCTGCATCTATTGATCTCCAAGCAAAAAGAAATGGAGGTAGGACTCCACGATGTGATGTGGATCTAGCTTATTATCGAGAATTTGGACACAGCAAGCCCACTGGCTTTGCTCTGAGAGATTTTAACATCAGAGTGTATGATCCTTTTCGCCCAACCTTTCTAAATCCATCAGAGGCAGTGTTAAATAGAGAAAGGTACACTCACTTTTCCCATATCGCCAACAGTAAAGAAAATAAGCACTTATCTAATCCCCTTCGTCTCTGGAAGAACAAAGGTGTTCATGCTGGTGAGCGTCTAGCATCCTTATCTGATATGATCCAAGCTGAGGCTGATGCGTACTTTGACAGTGTTTGGAACACCAGCTATCAAACAGACAAACACCGTTTTGAATCCATCAGGGATATTCACCATGAGGGCATTCGAGCGTTAATAAATGCAGGTGCTGACTATTGCATGAGTGAAGCGAATTGGTGTGAAGCGTATGTTGGACATCAGTTCTCCTTTCAAGAATTGGTCAAAGCTTCTCATCTATTTGGCATAGGCATGCATGACAAGAGATGTCAGTTTGCCAAGTATTGCCTCAAGAAGCGTCAAGAGAGAGTTGGGCCTATTGACAAGTTACCCGAAGTTCGTCTACAGATAGAACTATTTCTACGGCAAGCGCTGCACAGGCTTTCCATCACTCTTCTTCAGTTCAACGCTCAAGCGTCCACCAGTGGCAGTTCATCAGTATCTTGCTTGAACTTCTCTCCAAGCCACTGTGATGACAACCTCAGATTGATGATGAAGATCATGGCTTCCATTCCTCATTGCGACAAGATCTTCACTGAAAATCTACGGAAGCCCAATGGCTCGAGGATTCGCAACTTCCAAGGTTATCCACTTCTACCTTCTATCAGACAGGAAGTAAGCGATCATTATGCCTACGTTCTATGTCGGCTTGAACGTAATCAAGACATAGCATGAGCGGTGTATCCGTATTTGGAAGAATATTACCGCATGTACGTGCCCAAAGCTCATAAATCCAAGCGTCTTCCTACGGATCAGATTATAGGATTTTCTTTGCATTACTGCCTCGATACCTTATTTCTCATTCCAAAGCCGCAGCCAAAGATCTTTCCAAATCACGTATTGGACATCATGGGTCCAATATATGTCCTAGCACAAGACAGTCCTCTTCGCACCTTTATTCAAGGGACTTGCATCTCTCGCTCAAGACTGACTGAACTTCTGGAAGCTGCTTCAGATTCCTATGCAAATCTCGTCAACTGGAACTTTCAATTCGATGACTTCCGCCAAAAGGAGTCAGCGCTTGAGGAAGCGCCTATAAAGTTGATTGAAGAATCTGCACCAACGTATGTCTCAGAAGTTACAAGTATTCCAGCGTCAGCTGAAGAACTTGTTCCAGCGTCTTCACTAGAGGATAACCCTGACGCTTCTGAACACGTTGCTGATATAGCTGAGGATCTTCAACTCGATGTATGAGGTACAATTTTTAATCATACATATCAAGCTCCCCTTAACTCACTCAAGCATACATCCAGATTTAAGCGACCGGCTCCTTAAGCGGCTCCTTCTGATGTGGGTCAAGCTTTTGGACCTTTGTTGAAATCAGTCTTAGAGGAGGTGAGCAATCACGCTACTCAGAATGAAGAATCCCTCCACTAGATTAAGACTGATTTGGTAAAGATTGAATCTCAAACTATGAGCGCCCAAATTGCTCATATGCGCGGGTCTGCTCAAGCGGCTGTTGGTGAGTGTCCCAGAGAATTTCAAGAAATGAATGATGCTACTCGGGCTAACCAACTAGCCATGAAAGAACACTTTGAGAAGCGCCTAGACAACTTAGAGACTTCACTGACTGATGCTACTTGAGCCAAGCTACTAGCAATGCAGGAACATTTCGAAAAGCGTCTGGATGATCTTACAGCGTTGATGTCTCAGATTGCTAATCAGGTCAGCCTACTCACAGAGCATTTTCTAAAGGCTGATGATGGCAATAAGGGGGAAGGACAGAAAAGAGGGAAGAAGAGGAAAGTGTCCAATTCAAGAGCTTCCAGCCCTCCGCTCAAGCGTCAAACCTTCTTTCAACTTTTTCCAGTACCTTCAAGGGCATTGCTTGAACAGTTTGATGTTCCATTCTCTAGACCACCTATTCCAGAGCCTTCTGACCCAACGATCATTGCTAAAGACCAAAAGAAGTATACCTTCATTAGAGCGTTCAGAGCATGCCTAAGGATGATTGGCATCGACCCATTTGAATGGGATAAGCAATTTGTTGCTTATAAAAAGAAACAACAAGAAGAACAGAAAACAGTAATAAATAAAGAACATTCCGCCATGATTAGGCTTGAAGAAAACATTTCAGAAGTAATCAGGGCTGAGATAAACAGAAGACTCAAGGCTCAAGAAGAAGAAGAAGATTAAGAGTTGTTGTTTACTTTGCATTATCTATAATCTTGTATCTTATGTAATTTTTTGTTTAGTTGTAAAAATGCTTGTAATCATTGATATATATAAAAATGCATTTTTCAGCTGAAACAACTCGTTGAAGCGTAACTAACTTTTACTAACCAAAGCTAACTTTAATTTTGGCTGTCTAACTCTTGAACTATAAAAGAGTAAGTATTTCCATCATAAAAAACGGGGAAATTGTTAGGAATTTCATGTTAGATGTTTTGATGATGACAATTAGAATTTTATGTTAGACCCCAAAATATGTAAGTTTGATTTTACATAGAAATCATGTATAAGCTTTGAAGCGTTAGAAGTATAATAGGCTTTATAGGCTTTGTTTTATTTTTATTCTAGAGTGTTAGGCTAAGTATTCTTAGACTGAGCGTCTGATAATTTCTGAGTGAGTTTATCAGTAGTTAAGTTTGAAGACTCAATAGTCTAAATTCTGAATGAAGATAAAGATTCCAAGTATCCAAAACGACCAGGTATTTCAAGCGTTCATTAGGACAGAAGTTATTCAAGGTTGAATGAGCGTCTATCAATGAGTGATTTCACCTGAATTTATTTCTAAGTCCAGAAGGAGTTTAATGCAAATAATATCACTGCATTAAATGCCAACAGGCATTTAATTCAAATGCATTAAATACTGAGAGGAGCATTAAATGTGATAAGCTCTTTCAGACGTACGGAGAAGCCACCCTATTGGACTGTCAACTTTCACAGACTGCAGCACCAACTTTTGTGCAGCAAATTTTCAGGAAAAACGACAAAAGTTGTTCACTCGCGAAAGTGATAGACACGCGCCTGTGCATGTGTCAAATAGACACTTTTTCTAAGAATGCCTATAAATAGGACTTCAACAACAAGCCAAAAACAACCGAGTGATTCCAAGCCAAATTGCTATTGCATTGAAGTCTCATTCCTTAAACTCTCAGAAAAGCCAGAATATTGAAGCAAACATTCTCCATGCTTTTCTTCAATTCATGAGACAGTCAACCAATATCTCAAACATTAATTTTGAAGAAACCCACACTACTATTGAGATATTCACAAGTTATTTGAACTTCATCAAAATCAATCAAACCGTTTTGAAAAACCCTATCCAAGCCTCGCAATCTGTGTGAAGTCGAAGTTAGATACTCACATTATTTTTGGGTGAAAGAAGCAAGAGGATAGAAGTGATTTGGAGCAGAAATCTGTGTGATCAAGGAGCTCAAGTCATCGACATCCATCTCTCCCTAAATTGTAGAAGATTCCGTGTGATTCTTTGAGAATCATTTTAGTGGATTGCCTCCAAGTGTTCAAGGAGAACAAGGACGTAGTTGGGATTACATCACCCAACGAACCTTACAACCATTGTGTTATTTAGTTTACAGTCAATTGTCTTATTATCATATCATTGCATAAATCTTAAGTAAAACTTAATTGAACGATAAGCAACTAAGAAACCGTTTGTGACGCTAAAAGGTTTCAAACAAGAAGACTATCAAATCAATTCCGCTGTGCTAACACTGATCAAAGAAGTGAATGCTTAAACCTATTTGGTTATAGTATTCAAATCTTGAAGTCTAAGTTAACTTTCTAAAAACAGTCTTCAACAGACGCTCAGTTAGCGCCTACCTTTAAAGTGTCCAACACATTTTTTTCATACGAAACTTTTGAAGTCGAAAAAGACTTCAGGGTCTATTAAACCCCTCCCCCCCCCCCCGCCTCTTCTAGACCCTTCCGTATGCCACTTGGGACCAAGAAATTAGTCTCCAAGAATAGCGATTCTAATCATGTATAGAGTGTTAGAGGTGAACAAGAGTGAAAAGAAAATATCAACGAATGGGAGTTTCAAGAATAAACATAATACCAAAACGGAGAATTGGATTATCAAATGAAATGAATAAAAAAGGTTTTTTCCATTAAAAGAAATTTATATGATTTTAAAGATTAAGCACGACGAGGTTTTACTTCAGTAATGATTACTCTGGAACATGAAAATGCTTCAACTGCTAATAACACCATGAATTAATTACTTATACGATGGATTAAAGATCCTAAGATTGTTAAGAGATGATTTAAGGTAATTTAGAAGAGTCTCAAGAATGACAGGTATCCATAACAAAGAACATAATTAGTTCGAGGAATATCGAGCTTACTCCGACTCATAGTTATGCTAACCTAAGGAACCTTTTGAAATTTTTTTCACCCTAGAGAAAGGATAATATTTTTCCAATTCTTAACTTAGGTTCACTTTTAAAATTAATACTATAATTGTACTGAATCTCTTGTTAGTTGGCCATCCCAACAATGATCTACCATAATGTAGTACTGACTTGAAAACCTTATTGTTCATGCGGAAACATATCTAGAATCCTTAATCGATCACATTATGCGAATTTGAGGAAGTTATCCCGGTACAGCCTAGGTAATATCCTAGGATAATTGAAGTTGTCACTAGTAAGCAGCTAAAAGAGGCAATTCAGAAGATGCAATTTTTCGAGCGTACAATTAGTAATTCTAAGGTAGCACTACATACTAATGAAAAGTTCATGTCATCCTCAATATTAACTTTGATGAGACTTTCTTATCTTAAACCCGCTTTATTTCACACGTTTATTTATATATCTAATCTTCAAAAACTCATCTTCTAAGCTCAACCAATCACAATCCCATATCACAGTCCACGGTCTTATCTTAGTAGACCTCGGGTACTAACAACCCAAACACTAATATCATCAACTGTGGCTCCAACCGACCACCTATGGCCCGCTACACCGAGATGCCGACTTGATCCAGGAGACGATCCCTTCTCGAGCCTGTGCCAAGCGTCAGAACTTTATGAGTACTTCATTTGCTGAAACTAAATTTTTTACATTCCAATTAAACGAACAATACATTCCTCATAAGTCGTACATAAGTCTGAACAATAACTTTATCAACCAAAGATATCCAAGACTATCATCCCCACTTCTCCCTCTGGTTTTGACGAAGCTCATCTAAAAAGGGAGAAAAAATGAGGGTTGAGTCCAAATGACCCAGTGAGGTAGGCTAACAGTTTGCTTTACCTTTTATCTTTAAAATGGAATCTGCAGCTAAAGATAACAAAAGAAACAAGATCATGCGTATCAAGCAAATCTTTGAAGGAAACAATCTATCTGAACGAGGAACATCAAACACGATACATATAATGAAACCATAACAAATAAATGGTATACTTTAGATTCATAACATATGATTGTTGATAGGAGTCGCTTTTACGTGTTTTTAAGCCCGTTGTGTTTATATTTTAGATTCATTTATCGCCTAAATCTTGCTACATTTGTGTTTAATCCGTGTGTTAAGTGATTTCAGGTCTTAAAAGGATGCAAACGAAGAAAAGGGAGAAAGACAATGTAGAACACAAATCGAAGCCTGCTACCGGTGCCTGGGCGCCATTTCATCCACGCCCAGGCGCCAGACAAAAGGAAGAATCAGTTCTTCCACGAAGTGTGGAGCCTAGGCGCCACATTACCTACGCTTAGGTGCCATTCTGGTCACGCCTGAGTGCCAATTTGACCACTCCTGGACGCCCCCCGACTTTTCCTCCAAGCCAGCTCTGACACGTAGGTGGCGCCAAGGCGCCGATTCAGCTGCACCTGGGTGCTGTTGTAACAAAATTTCAAATCTATAAAAGAAAATTTTTAGCAGATGAGAGGGGTTCGAATTTTGGAGTTTAGAAAGCATTCTTTTGTATTTGGACTAGCCTATCATCATCTTTGAAGGGCAACAAGGGGGATTTAGCTAGAGATTGAAGCTCCAAGCAAGGATTCATCATCAATCAAGTCTTAGGAAGTTTTACTTGCTCTCATTACACTTTTATGTTCATAACTATGTATATGATTACTTTAAATCTTTTTAAGCTATTGATGATGAGTTAATTTTGTAGAACTAAGGCCAAGCGAAGGCCGAATTTATGAGTTCATATATATGAAATGATCTTTCATATTAATTCTACTATTGCTTTGTGTGTTAATTTTGTGCTTTTATTCCAATCATATGCTTGATCATCATATGCTCGCTATTTTGCCTAGTCTATTCATTCGAGAGAATATAGGTTAGGATTCAAAGGAATTGACACATCATCCTTAAAAATGAGGAATTGCCCCTAGAGATAGGTAGAGATTCCTGGGTGCTGTTAGCCGGATTTATCCAGGGAAATTCTAGAACATAAATGCGTGGTTATTGGTTAGATTCTCGGATAGACATATTTAGAGAATCATCAATTAATCATAGGATTATTATAGCCGAGACATCGGGTAATAATTAATTAAGTAATTTCCACCAAAGCAATAGGATTCTAATAATTCGAAGAGTATCTCATATATATTGACGAGTAAATACGGTTGTAGCATGTGCCTTAGTCGCTTTATCATACGTGAGGTTTAATCCATAGCTCGTTTCCTCTTCCGTTCTTCGTTTGCTCATTTAATTACTTGCACTTTACTTTTGTTTGTTTTCTTTAATCATACACTAAAATAGCTAGTCCCTGAGGTTCCACAACCCGGACTTAGTCCATTTCTATCACTACACACAACTAGTATACTTGCTACCAAGCACGTTAGGTTCTAGCGTGTCAAGTTTTTGGCGTCGTTGCTGGGGACTTGTTTATTTTAGTTTTTGATTTTATTTTACGTTTTCATAATTCTTAGTTTTTTATTTATTTCGTGCTTTTCTTTTATTTTTCTTGTTAGTCTAATTTTGTTTCGTTGTTTACTTTGTAGGTTTGTTCTTGGTGCATGACCCGCTTCTTTAACGACCCTTTACTTGGATTTGAGCCCGAAATTGAACGTGTTCTTCGGGCTAGTAGACGAGTTCATGAAATGGCGGATAATATCTATCAACCAAATGCACGTTTCTCGGACATGAACTTACCGGAAAATCGGGAGTGGTTACAAGGCATACTCCAAGCCATGCAACCACCTCTTCCTCAACCACTTCCATCGGTCCGGGGTAGTCTACCACCGAGGGTCCACACCATATCGGGATTTATCAAGCTCCAAGGCCTCCTTTCAACACTAACCAAGCTTAAAGGCAAGGAAACTTTCAAGGGCAAGGGCAAATGAGACTTCCAACAACCGATAAGCGTCTAGATGATCACATTAAAAAGTCGGATGTGTCGTTCAATGACCTCCGCAATATGATGAAAGATATGTTCATGGAGATGAAAGATTTGAAAACACATATGGGCCAATTATCAACCGCGGTGAGTGGGAGAGCCTCGGGGACTCCACCAAGTGACACAGAGAAGAACCTAAAGGAACAATGCCATGAAATTGCTCTAAGGAGTGGAAAATAATTGGAAAATGAATCAGTTAGCACCTCGGCGCCCAAGCGCCCCTCAGACGGCGCCCAGGCGCCTGATACAACCCTTCCAGATCCTGACCTTCTGCGTACGGAGCCCAGGCCCGAACTAAATGGCACCCTGGCGCCGATCACGCCCAGTCAGGAAAATGACCTTCTGCATACCACGCCCAGGTGTGACTCAGACGGCGCCCAGGCGTCACCTCCTGCTTCTTTCATTCCTAGTTCTTCATCTCTGACACCCACTCCACCCATCGAGATACGTCTTCCTTTCCCAAATGCATAGAAAAAGAAAAGGAAGGAGATGGATCCAAGCTTCCTTCGTATCTTGGCTATTCTTTGTGAGGTGAGAATCAACATTCCTTTAATGGATGCTATTTTCCAATTGCCGAATTATGTTAAATGTTTCAAGGATATTCCATCTAAAAAGCAAAAATGGGAGGAAAATGAAATGGTTTGGCCCACCGAGGACTATTCTACAGTCTTACTTAACAAATTGCCTCGCAAGCTCAAGGAACTGGGGAGCCTTACCATATCATGTACTATTGGCCATCTTACCTTTGAAAAAGTGCTTTGTGATTCGGGAGTGAGTATTACTCTTCTTCCCTAATCTATCTTCAAGAAGCTCGGCCTTGGGAACCCCAAACCCACATCTATGTCCTTACCATTGGAGGATCATTCAATTAAGCACCTGAAGGGCATCATTGAAGATGTAATTGTGCAAGTGGACAAATTCTACTTCCCGATTGATTTCGTACTGCGTGACATGGAAGAGGATGTGGAAGTACCGTTGATTCTAGGAAAGCCCTTCCAAGCCACGGGTAAGGCAATCATAGATATTGCCGATGGTAAGCTTACTCTTCATGTGGGTGAGGAGAAGATTATTTTTGATGTATTTAAAGTGCTTAAACATCCATGTGATCCCAGCTCATATTTACGCATTGATGCATTTAACACTTTGATTGGTGAGACTTTTCAGGCACACATGGTAGATGACCCACTGGAGACATGTCTTTTGCAATCCATGGATGTCGCTTCAGTGAGTGAGGAGCAATTGGAAACCGTGTGTAGCTTAGAAAAGCAACCTCCTTACTATGTCATGGGGGTTGAAAAGTTAGAAAGATCACTCTCGGATCCTCCTCGCCCTTCCATTGAAGAGGCCCCTACCCTTGAACTTAAACCATTGTCTTTACATTTGAAATATGTGTTCTTAAATGATAATGAGACATTACCCTTAATTGTCTCATTTCTTTGACAGGGGAACAACATGAACAAATCATGAGAGTTTTGAGGGCCAACAAGAAAGCCTTCAGGTGGAAAATTGCGGATATTAAAGGTATTAACCCGACTACATGCATACACAAGATACTCATGGAGGACTCCGCCAAGCCTACACGCCAACCACAAAGGAGGTCAAACCCACAAATATAAGAGGTAGTCAAGAAAGAGGTTATAAGGTTACTTGACGCAGGTATAATCTACCCTATCTCCGATAGTGCATGGGTAAGTCCTACTCAAGTAGTTCCAAAGAAAGGTGGCATGACTGTGATTGAAAATGAAAATAATTTGATACCTATACGTATAGATACCGGGTGACGAGTATGCATAGAATATTGTAGGTTAAATGACGCCACCCATAAGGATCATTTCCCTCTCCCATTCATTGACCAAATGATTGAAAGGTTAGCCAGACATGATTTTTATTGCTTTTTGGATGGATACTCCGGCTATAACAAAATTGCCATAGACCCCGAGGACCAAGAGAAAACTACTTTCACTTGTCTCTATGGTACGTTTGCTTATAAGCGGATGCCATTTGGATTGTGCAACGCCCCGGCCACCTTTCAACAGTGAATGCTGACAATTTTCCATGACATGGTTGAGGAATTCCTCGAGATTTATATGGACGATTTTTCAATTTTTGGAATCTCTTTTGATACATGTCTTGATCATTTGGCTTGTGTTCTAAAACGTGTGAGGAAACAAATCGTATCTTGAATTGGGAAAGTGCCATTTTATGGTCCAGGAAGAGATTGTGCCGGACCACAAAATCTCTCATAAAGGGATTGAGGTGTACCAAGCCAAGATAGAGGTTATTGAGAAGCTCCCCCCTCCCACATCGGTAAAAGTCGTGAGGAGCTTCCTTGGCCATGCTGGTTTCTATAGGCGATTTATCTTGAATTTTTCCAAAATTTCTAAATCGGTGTCTAACTTGTCAAAGATGCACCTTTTGATTCTGATTCTACTTGTGTACATGCTTTCATGACTCTTAAAGAGTGGTTTATCTCCGCCCCCATCATGGCACCTCCCGATTGGAGCTTGCCAATTGAGGTTAGGTTTGATGCTAGCGACTCGGCGGTGGAGCGGTGCTCGGATAAAGAAAGGAAAAGGTATTTCGAACCATTTATTATGCTAGAAAGACTCTAAATGATGCACAATGGAATTATGCAACAACCGAAAAATAACTGCTAGTCATAGTATTTGCGTTTGATAAATTTCATGCCTATCTTGTATTGAACAAAGTGATTGTGTACGCCGATCATTCCGCATTAAAGTACCTACTTGCTAAAAAGGATGCCAAACCTAGACTCATTAGGTGGATTTTATTACTTCAAGAATTTGACATTGAAATCAAAGATAAGAAAGGGGTAGAAAATGTAGTCGGCGACCATTTGTCTAGGATAGCGGCCCCTATCCCCAAGTACATGTATGATAAACCCATTTGTGAGATATTTCCCTATGAGCAATTATATTCTATAATTCATGATGATACTCCTTGGTCAAATTATCTCGTCACGAGAGTTCTTCCCTTGGATATCACTTTTCATCAAAAGAAGAAATTCTTATTTGATGTGAAGTAATATTTGTGTGACAAACCATACTTATTTCAGATTTGTGCAGATCGCCTCATTCGAAGGTGTGTCCCCGAGGAGGAAATAGCATCAGTTCTAGCTCATTGCCATGACATGTCGGTAGGTGGCCATTTTGGGCCTTCTAAAACAGTGGCAAAGGTGCTTCAATCAGGTTTCTTTTGGCTCACACTCACTAAAGATGCATTTTTATATGTCCAATCATGTGATAGGTGCCAACGAACGGGTAATATCTCTAAACGTCATGAAATGCCCTTAAATAGCATGCTTGAGTGTGAATTATTTGAGGTTTGGGGTATTGACTTCATGGGACCTTTCCCTAGCTCTTGTTTAAATAAATATATTCTTATTGCGGTTGACTACGTCTCTAAATGGGTTGAAGCCGAGGCTTTACCCACTAACAATGCTCGGGTGGTTACTCAATTTTTAAGAAAACATAATTTCACTCGTTTTGGAACCCCTAGAGCAATCATTAGTGATGGGGGCACCTATTTTTGCAACAAGCAATTCGAACACTTATTGAACAAGTATGGGGTAAGGTATAAAATTTCAACTCCATATCATCCTCAAATGGGTAGTCAAGTGGAGGTGTTCAATCGGGAGATTAAACGCATTCTTGAAATATTGGTTAATGTATCTAGGAAGGATTGGTCTCTAAAGCTAGATGATGCCTTATAGGCCTATAGAACTGCGTTTAAAACTCCGATTGGCATGTCCCCGTATTGCCTCATTTTTGGAAAAGCATGTTACCTAGCGGTTGAGCTTGAGCATCGTGCCATTTGGGCTATTAAGTTTCTAAATTTTGATTCTACACTTCTAGGTACCAATCGATTGCTCCAATTGCATGAGCTTGAGGAATGGGGCCACCAAGCATATGAGAATGCCAAACTTTACAAGGAACAAACAAAAACGTGGCATGACAGGCACATTCTTCCTTGGGAGTTTCATGAGGGCGAGCGGGTTCTACTATACAACTCTCGGCTTCGACTTTTTCCCGGGAAGCTCAAGTCGAGATGGTCAGGACCGTTTCTGGTATCTCATGTATATCCTTTGGGTGCCATCGAACTCACAACGAACAAGGGACAAACTTTTATGACAAATGCCCAACGGTTGAAGCATTATATTGGGATTGACGGGCCACGTGACAAAGTGTCCATCCTCCTCTGGGATCTTCTATGATTTAGCATTTCAAG
Source organism: Buddleja alternifolia (assembly GCA_019426215.1). Taxonomy (NCBI): domain Eukaryota; kingdom Viridiplantae; phylum Streptophyta; class Magnoliopsida; order Lamiales; family Scrophulariaceae; genus Buddleja; species Buddleja alternifolia. Next base: position 23,837,905 of record CM033393.1, on the reverse strand, counting down.
TCGAGCTTCCGACTACAACCTAGCGCTTCTTGGGAGGCAACCCAAGCTCTTTATTTTTTGTTTTTCGTATTTTTAGTTGAGTGTTTTTCGTTTTTGGTTCATGTGTTGTTATTTGTGTTTAAGCCTTTTCCTTCTTTGTTTTTGCAGGAAATGGGATTCGATTCAGCACTGCATACCGCACCTGGGCGCCGAGTTTATTGCGCCTTGGTGCCAATTCTCCCCAGGATGAACATCATGTTCTGTTTGTCACGCCCAGGCCCCGTGAAATTCATGCCTGGGCACCATCCACATCGCGCCTAGGCGCCAGTGTTCCCACGCCTAGGCGTCGAAGGCAGCCCAGCAGTCAGATTTTTTCTCACCATGGCGCCTGAGCATGTCAAACACCACGCCTGAGCTCCGCACTCTCCGCGCTTAAGCGCCACTAATCTCACGCCTAGGCGCTGACTGAGGTATAAAGGCCAACAATTGCTTCAACTGACAGCGCCTAGGAGCCACATCAGGTATAAATTTTTATTTTTAGTCAAATCGGTCAAAACTTCATCTCTCTCACCCCTAGACTTCCGATCTATCCTCTCCCCCATCAATTTTCGCCACCTCTTCGCCGTCTCCGCGCCGTGAATTCCATATTTCCGTCTCCTCATCGCCGATAATAGCTATCTACGGCCCTCTCCGTCGATTTGGGCAGTTTTTCTTCATCAAAAGGTGAGAGATTAGCTTGATTCTACCATAAAGATTTTGTCTTTTCAAATTATTGTTGGTATTGTGAGCCGATATCGTTGAGTTTGTGTGGTGTTGTTGGATTGGAGTTGATTTATTGGTATAAAATTGCGGTTTTGGGATTGTTGTTGTTGAATAGTGCGATTTGGGCTATCAAATTCCAATTAGAGGCAAGTTTGTTGAGTAATTGTTGGTGAGTTGTTCTCGATTGGTGAAGAATCATTGTTGAGTGTGTACTAGTGTGGCTATACAGTTGTGGATTAGGCAGAGTGATTGGTTTTTGTTGTGCTTGGTTGTTTGAATTGGAACGCCATTGAAATTGTGTTAAGAACGCCTAAGAAAGCATCGGCTGCGTCCAAAGGAAAGAAGAAGGTAGGGGAAGGATCCTCCGATATCTCGAGCCCATACTCAATTCCACAACTCCGGGCCTTAATCCTCGTTTTTCCACCCTGGAGGTTAAAATCATTTGTCAACTACTCAGCAATCTGACTCTCATCAAGGAGAAATACTTGGATACCCGTGGCAGGCCTTTGGTTCAAGAGTTGGTGGCCTCCCATTATTTGCAATCTTTCTGCAAGGCACCCGAGGCCATTCGCGTTCTATGGGTCCAAGAATTTTTCAGTGCCGGGGCGTAGATGAAATGGGTAGGATGCACCTACCCTTCTAGTTCCACATACGAGTGTGCCTATCATTTGATGAGCATTAGTGTATACATTGGTGTGCCCATTTTCCAAAAGTGCGAGTACACGTTTCTTTATAATGAGGGGCACTCTAATATTCCTTTGGCTGATGTGTTGGCGGTGATCACAAGAGAAGGCGAAGAGTGGCTACCGAGGCAAGCACGCCTACCCCGTCGTGCTTTGCTTCCCGAGGCTACCTTGTGGCTTGATTTTATCCGATTAAATCTTATCTTGAGCACTAACCGGTCTGAGGTTAGCAAGGAACGGGCCATCCTCATCTACTCTATCATGACCAAGAAACAAGCGGACTTCGCTAGAGTGATTTTAAGATCATTATTGAGCCATTTCTGGAAATTGAAGATTGAGTTCGCTCCAGTTGTCGGCAAGGAGAAAGCTAAAAAGAAAGGTGGCGACTCGACCAAGCGCAATCCCCTCATTTTCCCTTCCCTCATCACCGCACTGTGCAAGAATGATAGCGTCAAGGTGTTTCCTATGGAAAACACCGAGGCTCCCGGATCTTTCTTATCCATACATGACGAAGTCGCCGAGGTTCCCTTTCCTCAGTTGCCTAAGCAGCCTTGCCTCTCTTCTTCTCGTGGCACCGGATCCAACCATAACACATCATTTGATGTGGATGCCCTTCAGGCTGATCTACAGCAGTTGAGGACAGATATGCATTCAATGATGACTGAGGGGTGTGCTTATTTTCGGCAGCTTCTCCGAGTGAAGGATGCATTCTTAGGCCGAGGCCCTTTTGACTATTCAGAGCTGCCACATTTCCCACATTCCACCGCTCCGTAGCCTGATGACATGGTTGGTGCGGGTGCTTTAGTAGTCGGAGTTGCCGATGATGATGAGCCTGTCGGGGGCATGGATGATATGCTTGATATGGATGACCTCTTGGGCGAGGATGTGGATGAGACCGTGCCCGTCATGGGATATGATGATGTTGATCGATTGTTTGATGAGTAGATTGATTATTTAGTCTGTTTCTTGTATTTGCTTGTGGATACTTGTTTTGTTTTGATATTTTTGGGCTATCTTGTGAACAATTTATCTTTTCGTAGTTTTTGATGCATATGTCAGTTTATATTTCAATTTTTGTTGTGTTATGTTTTTCTTTCCTTTCCCTTATATAATGCTTTACGGTTTGTCTGGCTAGCACCTTTTATTGTGTAGATGTTGAGTTCATTGCCTGAATAGTTGTTGCCAACCTTAGACAGAATTGCATTCGAGGAATCGGGTTTGCTTTTCAGCATCCTGTATAGTGACATGTACTTTTCTCCTCTCTCTTCAAACATTAGGGACAATGTTCGTTTCAAGTATGGGGGGCGGGTATAATAGATCCATATTTTTTGTGCTTATTCATGCTTTATGTGTTTCTGTCCAAGTTTTGGGGCGTCTTATCTTTACATGTGAAAGTGTGCCAAATTTTTAGCATAATAAATTTTTTTTAGGATTTCAACTCGTCACTTGATGCATTGAGATTGGGTAGTTTAAATCAATGGCATGTGTTCGCTATCAACTTGGACTTTAATGGATTATACACATCTTTACCTTGCCCGTGGGACCCTAGATGAGAGTAGAAATATTAACCTAGACTTGTCACATGTGTTATAAGTTGAGAAGTTAACTTTGTATGCTTAATAATAACTAACGAGGTCGAAAATTGATATGACTTTAAACGTCAGGCTAATATGTACTGGGGGCAAAAAAGCAACATGCCTAGATACTGTACTATTATGCTAATTTGAGCTAAGCTCAAGCCAATGAAGATGTAGATGAAATAAGGACCTGGTTTGGTTTTGTGGCTTTTGACACTCGAGTGAGTCAGCCCTTAGGAGTGTCTTTACACTTAATACCCTAAATCCGTCCGGTTTAGGAGCTATTGGCTTAAAGCTTGTTACAAGGGTGTCATAGAAAGCCTAAGGGAACCGAACATTGCACATGGTCTAGCCTCTAGTTTTTTGAGTTGAAAGTGTCATGAATTTAAAATGGATGAATTAATGAATTTGAAATGGCTATGAGGTTTTCTGCCATTCTTGTAGCTTGTGACTAATCGAAAGTTGATAGATATGGGATTAATGTCTGAAAAGTGGTAAGAATGCCACTTGGCTATAATACCTTAGACTTATTATCACTACACCCTTAGGATGGTCTTTTCAAGCTATGGCGTAACATGAGCGAGTAGGTGATGTGTATACATGTAATATTGAGCTTTAAAAGATGAATTCATACCATTGCTTTGCAATTAATCATGTTGATGTGCGTTGATTGGTTGAGGTTGAAAATCCTTCGATTTTGTGGGTATATCGAATGCAAACCCTCGTGACACTACAACTCGTCCTTTGAGGTAACTTAAGGGTTTAAAGGCTTATTGCACCTTGCTAAGTGCAACCGTTTACTCCACGAAAGTGAGTTGGCAGTTTTTCTTTTTGTTTCTTCCTTTGGTTGATGATGTTGATCGTGCCCTACAGCTGTTATTGCTCGAGGTCGAGCAATTGATAAGTTTTGGGGGGGGGGGTTGATAGGAGTCGCTTTTACGTGTTTTTAAGCCTGTTGTGTTTATATTTTAGATTCATTTATCGCCTAAATCTTGCCACATTTGCTTTTAATCTATGTGTTTAGTGATTTCAGGTCTTACAGGATGCAAACAAAGAAAAGGGCGAAAGACAACGTAAAACATGAATCCAAGCCTGCTATCGGTGCCCAGGCGCCAGACACAGGGAAGAATCAGTTCAGCCATGAAGTGCGGCACCTAGGAGCCACGTTACCCAAGCCTAGGCTCCATTCTTTCTGCGCCCGAGTGCCAATTTGACGACACCTGCGCGCCCCCCGACTTCTCGTCCAAGCCAGCTCTGACACGTAGGCGCCGATTCAGCCGCACCTGGGCGCCGCTGTAACAAAATTTCAAATCTATAAAAGAAAATTTTTAGCAGATGAGAGGGGTTTGAATTTCGGAGTTTAGAAAATATTCTTTTAGATTTGGACCAGCCTATCATCATCTTTGAAGGGCAAGAAGGGGGATTTACCTAGAGATTGAAGCTCCAAGCAAGGATTTATCACCAATCAAGTCTTAGGGAGTTTTACTTGATTTCATTAAACTTTGATGTTCATAACTATGTATATGATTACTTTAGATCTTCTTAAACTATTGATGATGAGCTAATTTTGTAGAACTAAGGCCATGCGAAGGCTGAATTTGATGAGTTCATATATATGAAGTGATCTTTCGTATTAATTCTACTATTGCTTTGTGTGTTAATTTTGTGCTTTTATTCCAATCATAGGCTTGATCATCATATGCTTGCTATTTTGCCTAGTCTATTCATTCGAGAGAAAATATGTTAGGGTTCAAAGGAATTAACACATCATCCGTAAAAAAATGAGGAATTGCCTCTAGAGATAGGTAGAGATTCCCGGGTGCTGTTAGCCGGATTTATCCGGGGAAATTCTAGAACATAAATGTGTGGTTATTGGTTAGATTCTCGGATAGACATATTTAGAGAACTGTCAATTAATCATAGGATTATTATAGCCGAGATATCGGGTAATAATTAATTAAGGAATTTCCACTAAAGCAATAGGAGTCTAATAATTCGAAAAGTATCTCATATATATTAACGAGTAAATACGGTTGTCGCATGTGCCTTAGTCGCTTTATCATACATGAGGTTTAATACATAGCTCGTTTCCACTTCTGTTCTTCATTTGTTCAATCAATTACTTGCACTTTACTTTTGTTTGTTTTCTTTAATCATATACTAAAATAGCTAGTCCTTGAGGTTCGACAACCCGAACTTAGTCCGTTTCTATCACTACACATGACTAGTATACTTGCTACCAAGCACGTTAGGTTCTAGCGTGTCAGTTGTGTTCTGTCTCCCAACTGTCCCATACTAGCGGGAGAATTCGCACCCTTTGAGATTTTCAAGTGTTAGGATTCCTTAATAGAGTTTGATTAGGAATAGATGAAAGTCAAATTTGGAGATTTTATTTCATCTTGACTTCCAATCAAATTAAACCTAGGAGTCTCTCTATAAATATGTGTGTTAAGAAAAACACACACACACGCACACTTAATTTCATAGTGAAATTTTTGTTCACCACATTAAGAAAGGAGAGAAAAAATTTCATCTTCTATTTTTCTCATAAAAAAACTCTCCCCTCACCCATATATTTCTTGACAAGGTTTTGCTCATGTGTTGAGATTAACCTTTCACATATATTCCTACCTTCATATATATGCTTAGATTAGATCTAAAATAATTATATAGGATAGCACCATATATATAATTGTTGGGAATTATATGGAGTTGTGATACATCTTAGAAGCGAGAAGATTGGATTACTTGAAGATACAAGGAACAAAAACGGAGCTCAGATTCTAAGGAAGGCCTATGGTTTCTTTGAAGAGTCGAATCAAGTATGTTAGGTATATGCCCTAGATGCCAATGACGACAAATAGATTTTATAGGGTATCCAACTATGTTGTACAAACTTATATTTAATAAAGGCAGTTATTCTTCTGTACATATAAACTTCATGGAATTAATAAGTATTGAACAAATAGTCCATGTGTATCAAGGTTGACTCTTCGCCCTTTATGGAATAAAGAAGTGACACGGGGAGAGTCTTATTCCTGACTACTTAAAAGGGTTCGCAAGTTAAGTAATCATAATTAGGCATTAAGATTCGACTTGTATGACACATGCTCTGACAAGGAGTGCCAGTCGAACACTATGCGATAGTGAGAACACGTGTCATAGACATACCAATGGAATTGATATATTCGAACATTGCTTGCAGAAATCCAATCACATGGGTATTTACTCTGTGACTGTCAATGATTGGATTACTGAACATAATAGTATGCATGAGCCTTGGACCTGAGGGTTTATGATCAATGTACTTGTGCTGTTGAATCTGTTACTAGAGTAGTTAGGCCCAAATCACATTTTGGTTTGGCCGACCTCGAAGTGCGATCTCAATGAGTCAAGTAGCACTTGTGAAGTGATCGCCAAGATGGGATTCACTGTCTCGATAGTAAACGAGAAAGTATCCTATCCGATCATAGGCATATGAAATTATAAGTCTTTAGCCAAAGCAATGAAACTAACTCATGTAAGACATGGAGGGTAGTTTGGTAATTTCATCATGTTATGATTAAATGCACATAATCAAGTTTAGTGAGTTTGACATATACCATGACTCTCACTTGATCGGGATACGTCAGTGAAGGGCTTATACACATATGGTATTTATGGTCGAGAGGTTCGTAAACGATTCATTCATTTCGTACTCAATTGGGTTACGATGTGAGTCCACGGGATTGGCTAGGTGACACTCACATCCTAATTCATCTCATTGTCAATTGAGACGAACCTAAAGAGTCGCGCTATAAGAAACGAACAGGATGTCTTCTTGTGTTAATCTTTTAGAAAGATATAATTAATTGGACGAATTGATTTATTGGTTAAATAAATAAATTAAATATTTAATTTAATTAGATTAAATTAAATTATTTAAGTTGAAAATCAATTAAATAGAATTAAATAATTAATTAATATATATTGGATTTAAATAAAATTTAAATTAAATATATATTAAAAGGTGGACTAAGTTGATTGGGCCAACTTAAGCCCACCTTACACGTCTAAAAGAGCTCTAGGGGTGGCTACTAGGAGTCCAAGGACTTCTTACTTAAGTCAGTAGAGTTATAAGGTAACTCCAACTGCAACAAGGAACCTTAACCCTAATTGCATAACACAAAAAAAAGGAAATCCTATCCCTAAAATTCCCTCCCTAGCCGTCCACCACTATCCAAAGGAGGTTTTTGGAAATCTTTGGAAGGTTCGTTTCGTGTGGATCTTTGGAGACAGAAACTCTATAAGTTGCTGTTACACGAATTCAAGAATACGAAATCGATAAGGTAATCAGTTTCGTTTAAATGTTTGAAAACCTGTGAAAATCATCAAACCACATTAAAGTGATTCAACTTTAGGAATCCTACATTATTCCACTGCATTTTCTCGCTGTAGAGGATTCCTAACACTTACCATATGTACAATATCTATCCTAATATATTTATAAGATCTTTCCATATCTATTAGTCATCCAATCAATTAGATAGATCCTACCAAATATATTATACGATATATTAAATATATATATATATATATATATATAGACTTGGTGAACAAGATAAAATCATCCACCAAATCCAAACACATACACACGCCCATCCATGTGTATTTATATATATATGTATATATTTATTTTCTTCTTTCACACATTAATTATAGACCACTAATTAACTAACTAGTCTTTTCCAATTTAATATTCTAATATTAGACTATAAGACTATTATTTAATTAAGACCACTTAACTAATTTATTACTTTTTCCTGATTAATTAATCTCTCCATTAATTCACAAAGAATTAACTAGCAAATAGGTACTACACTAAGTTTATGTGTGACCCCTTAGGCTTATTAACAAGCTAACAATAAATCCTTCTATAGGCCAGATTAATTATTCATAATAATTAACTAGCTAGGCCTTGGATTAATTCACCAATTAACCCAAGGCACCTATCGGCCGTGGTTCAATGTCTAGCAACGTCGTCATCGACTTCCTAGATGTTAACGATGAACATCAAACCTGTCCAGATTTTGATTTTTGTGTGAGTCGAATCCCTCCATCTTTTTCTTCGTCTACGTCTTAGCCTCGGAACCCTAGTAGCCTCGGAAACTATGACTTGTCAATTCCCCCTTTTCCAAAAAAAATTGGTTTTGTTTTTCTGAAATGAAATTAGATTTAATTAGTTAAATAGGATTTGAATTTTAATAATTAAATTAGATTTAATTATGTCAAATTAAATTGGGAATTTTATTTATGATCCAAGATGATTAAATAAATTGGATTGAGTTTAATTTTTTCAAAATTATTAACAATAAGTTAGACTTTTTCTGAAGTAATAAATTGGATTTACTCTTTTTAAATAGAAAATAATTCCATCTTTCCATAATTAAATTAGATTTAATTAAGCGTGAATTCTTTTTCAATTTAAAATAAATGCCAACATAATTTTAAATAGTTTATTTACATGCTTTGATGTATGTTGTGGTGGATGCTTTTCATAAACTTAGGGTTTTACCATTTTGTTTTATCTGGGTTGTAATGGGCCAGCTAATGCCCCCCAGTTTCTATTTTCATTTTCGGTAGTAAAATGTATAGGGTGCTTCTAAGTTATGTAATTAGAAGTAGGACCTTCCTAAATTTTGGAGCTCGGAGAATATCAAGATTAGATTTGATATAGGCCCCTATCCCCCTAATTGGTCTATTGATTTAGATCAATCTAGAATGTCCATGGATTGCATGTTGATAGAATGACTAGGTTTTCTAATGTTGCATGGCTTTGAATAATTCCACATATGCGTGTAATAAATTAATGTGCAAAGTGAGACCTTAAACAAATGAAGAAATTCTCCCAAAATTAAATATACTAAGTAAGAAAGGGATATTGGATATCCTGGCTCTTCATCAAACTTTGAGAGATAGAATTATGAGTTGTGCATGGCATCGTCTCGACTAATGGGGGTTATGCACTAATTCATAATTCAAATCTCTCTAAATGCATTTGATGCCATCGGTCGAAGCAAATCTCAGTGCATATACCGTTACAAGTTGCAAGATGAGATTCAACTGTTAGATCGATAGGAGTTGATGGAAAAGTACTTAGATGGATCACCACCAATATTTCGTTACAGGCTAAGGTTAAGTGATCCATGAGCAAAAGTGAGATTGAACCATCAGTTGGACTGATTGGCGCGGCACGCCACTTTTAAATTCCAATAACCCATATATCATTACAGATTGCAACTCATTGAAAATTTTGAAGAACTCAATCACTCACTACGAAATCTGTGCAATGAGATTTCCGTTCATTGTAGTAGGAGTGTATTGGTTCGAAAAATGTAGTGGAAGCCAAGTCAAAATTAAAGTCCTAATTTTACTTGGGTACAACATAATTATCTAATGAGATCTTGATTTATTTTCTGCAGTCATTTATATCTCTCTCAAAATGGTAAACCCACTTAAAGTTTTGCTTGAAAAGAACATTTTGAACAGCCAGAACTTCTCTGATTGGAACAGAGGATTGAGGACGGTCCTCAATGATGAAAAACTAGAGTGTATGCTTGAAATGGATCGACCACTCAGACCTAGGGTCGATGAGGATGATTTCAAGCACACTCGCATTGGGTTTTCGATGCTCTAAAAGTAAGGGACCAAATGCTGCACTCCATGTGTAGAGAATTAAGGTGCACTCATGAAAATATGGATAGTCCTAAGTCAATCATGATGCATTTGGAGAAAATGTTCGGGGAGCATGAGCATGAGAAAATGCATTTCGTATCCAGAGAACTGTTCAACACAAAGATGAAGGAGCATGAGGATGTCGAGGATCATGTTTTGAAGATGATCTCCATGTTAGAGAGACTACGGTCTTTAGATTTCTACATGAATTTCCACCTCAAGGTGGACCTCATTCTCCAGTCACTCTCTATGTCCTTCTCAGACTTTGTCATCAATTTCGATATGGATGACATTGAAGGATCACTTTCAGTACTTATGAGCAAACTGATAACTGCAAAACACGATAACAAAATGAAATGGGGTGCATTCCAAATCCCAATTATTTTGAATAATACTGCACTGGCTGGGAAAATCAGGGAACCCAAATCGTCTAAAACTCATAAGTTTACGACCAAAGGTCCAAAGAAGACAGACATATGTCTTCACTACCGTGAGATGGGACACTGGAAACGTGATTGTTCAAACTAAAAGCGGGTATTGCTTCAGGTATAGAACATAATGTTTTGGAAACAAATTGTTCTGTTACTATTTTTTCTACTTCCTGGATTCTAGACTCTAGAGCTAGTGCTCACATATGTGTTTTGAATCAGGAGCTGGGAAGAAATAAGAAACTTGAGAATGGAGAAATTATAATCAACGTAGGCAGCGATCATAGTGTAGCAGCCACACACATTGGAACCACTTCCATTAGATTATTTTTTGGACATTTATTATTGTTACACGATTGCCTTGTTTTTCTCAATGGGCTGAAGAATATTATTTCTATATGCTATAGTCCGGAAAGGATATTATTTTCCTTTGCAAACAATTCTTGTGACATTTATTTTAGAAATGAATGCATTGGAAGTGCGTCTTTAATAAATGGTTTAAACTATATTAATGTCCAAGATAATTGTAATGTTAATGTTGTAACAAGAAAGCGCAGTTTGTATGACATAAACTTAAGACAACTCTAGCACTTAAGATTAGGTCATGTCGGGGACCGTAGACTACACGATTTAGAAAAAGATGGAGTCATAGACTCATTGGATCGGATCTCGATCCCACTTATGAGTCTTGTATCCAAGGCAAGATGACCAAATCCCCCTTCACAGGGAATTTTATAAGAACCTCTGAAGTCTTAGGTTTGATTCATACTGATGTGTGCGGTCATTTTAGAAATGTCGCCCGCGGTGGTTTTCAGCACTTCATTACATTTACCGATGTCCATTCTAGATATGGCTATCTGTTTATGATGAAGTACAAGTCTGAACCATTGGAGAAATTCAGTGAATTCAAGACTTTGGTCGAAAACCAAACCGGGCATCATATTAAGGCACTTCGGTCTGACTGCAGTGGCGAGTATATGAGTGCTAAATTTGATCAGTTCTTACGAGAACATGGAATACTGTTACAACTAACTCCTCCAGCCACTCCACAATTAAATGGCATAGCAAAATGAAGGAATCGAACACTGTTAGACATGGTTCGATCCATGCTCAGCTACACAGATTTACCCATTTCATTGTGTGGGCATGCACTGCTTACAGCTGCTCGCATTCTGAACAAATGTCCCTTCAAATCTGTTTCTAAAAAATTGTATCAGATATGGCCAAATTCGTAGCTTTGTTGATTTCTTTTATGTTTAAGTATGTTGTATTTCATATTTATATGAACATGAAATTTACATATTGTATGTTGTTCGATTTTGAATCAATTTGATGTGGGTGAATTTGTTAAATCTAAAATAATCAAATCTGGAATTTGTTTTTAGAAATTTGATCTGAATATGATTTTTAGAAAAATAATATGAAATTCTGAAATCACGCCTCAAGAGAGAGAGGGCTGAATCGGGCCAGAGCGCCGCCGTGAGTGACTGTAGCAGGATTGCTAACACTGTCACCCAGTCGAAGGCTACACCAGCAAAGTTGCACCGGGCTGCTGTTGCACTATGGTTGTGCGACAAAGCAGCAAAAATCTGTAGGTAGCAGAATGTTTCAGGTGGCGAAATCTTGCCACTATGCAATCTAGAAGCCGGCGATTTGATCGCCGCTCTACACCGATGAAAGGCAGCGCTACTCCACCTCCGACGAAGGATGCGTCGCATGCATCAGAGGTGTTTGAGCTAGATAGGGATCTCGGCAGACTGGAGCGGTCATTGTTGGCCGCTACGCCGGGCATCCAGTCGCTGCCTCGTTGTCGGCCATCTCATCGCCGGCTCCGATCGGGATTGCGCACTGACAGCATTGCCCTAGTTGCAACAAGGAAGATGATGTGTTGGGTTGTGTTGGGACCAACACATTAGGTTATGTGTAGGGCCAGCCCAAGACATCATGAATTAAATGTCGGTTGGCCTAGCGCTGTGGATAACCTATCGCTGGGCTTGAACCCAAAAAATTAATAAATAATTGTTGGGCTTGAGCTCAGCGTGTTTATTAGTGTATATGTTGGGCTTAGGCCTAGCGAATTAATTAAAAGATCACTGGGCTTGAGCCCAACGTATTAATTAATCTATGTATGGGTTTGACCAAATATATGTGGGTTACCCCATTTGGATTAATTCATGGTCCCTTTCAATTTCAGATTTTAAATTAAATTGGATTTAGTTTAATTTATTTAAACTGGATTTAAGCTATTAAATTAAATTTATTTTCTTAGGTTAAAAGATATATAATTAGATTTGTTCTAAAGTTAAATTAGATTTAAATGCCCATAAGTTAATTTAGAAATTTGATCTTAACTAGGGATTAAATTTGACTTAATTACACTTTGATTAAATTATATTTAGGCAAGTAAATAAAATAAGTAGGACTTAATTTTATTCTCGATCAAATTGAATTTAACTAGCCCATCAAAATAATTGAATTTGATTTTGATTATGTAAACTAGATTTACACTTAAATTATTGAATTTGATTTTGATTATGTAGATTGGATTTAATAGTTCTTGGAATTGAATTAAACTTAATTTCGTATGGTTTTAGATTTGTTCACCCATAGAGAATTTATTGGATATAGTCTCACTTTAATTAAAGAAGTCAGAATAGATTAGATTTATTTTGGAATGATTAAATTAGATTTAATTCATTATTAAATTAGATTTAATTGTTAAATTAGATTTAACCCTTTAAAGCCACATATGTGTTTAAATTGTTTATGTGATCCCTTTAATATGTGATGGTTGACACCTCTTATGGACTTAGGGTTTTATCGTTGTTTTAACTGGGTTGTATTGGACCGAAGTTTGAGCCCCCCAGAATGTTGTTAGGTATATCCCCTCAATGCTTACGAGGAATTAGATTGTGTAGGACTTAGATAATTTATTTGTACAAAACGTTTGATATTTCTATTTATTGAATAAAGGTTTTGATGTTGTTCATATAAATCTAATGACATTTAATTGTATTGAGCAAATTAGTCCAAGAGATTTCAGGATAGACTTTCCACCTCTTATGGACAAGAGGAGGCACTGGAACAGTCCAATACTTAATCTCTAAAACTGGGAGTTCATGAGTTAACGAATATTAATTGGGCATTAATATTCAACTCATATGACACCTTCTTTGACAAGGAAGTGTCAGTCGTACACAGATTAGATAGTGGGAGCTGGTGTCATGAATATGATTAATGGAATTAACATATTTGAACTCGACTCTCATTAATCCGATCACATGGGTATTTACTCTTTGGCAGTCAATGATCGGGTTTAAGATTGCGATAGTAAGTGTGAACTTTAGACCTGAAGGGTCATTTATAACATGCTTGTAGTATTGGATATGTTATCAGAGTAATTAGACCCATATTACCTGTTAGGTGGGGTCGACCTCGAAGTACTATCCAATAGTGCATTCAATGTTATAAGATAACTTGTCAAAACGGGATTCACCGTCTCGACAGTAAACGAGTATGTGACCTGTACGATTGTAAGTAATTGAAATTATAAGTCTTTGGCCAAAACATATAAACTATCCCGTGATTGTCACTGAAGGTAGTTTGGTAATTTCACATTATTATGATTCTATGAGTTTGACTAAAGCATGACGCTTACTTGATCGGGTCACGTCGATGAAGAGTTTATACACATATGGTATTCGTAGTCAAGGTTCGTGATGACATGATCATCTCGTTTTCAATTGGGTTACGATTTGGTACCACGGTGTTGGCTAGGTAACAACCTTATTCTATGGAATCCTCCCATTGCCAATTGAATCGAGCCTAGAGAGTCGCACTATGTGAAGAAAATGAATATTTCCTTAAGGTAAGGGTATTTTGGTAAAATAACATTTGATGTGAATTGTTTGACAAAATAGATGGCATGACTTAATTAAAGATATTTAATTGGATTAAATAAATTAATTAAATCATATTAATTCATAAGTTAAATTAATTGGAAATTAATTTATAAGTTGAATTATAATAATTGGATTAATGTAATTAATTAATTCCAATTGGATTGGACTTGGATTTAATTAATTACACATGGGCTAAGTGAAAACAAAGCCCGAAGCTCATCTGGAATAGGCCAAATCGGCCGCCCCTCACTAAGTAACCCTGGGGATGTCTTTTATTGGGTATAAGAATTCAGTCAGTGTTAGAACTCCAAATAGACAAGTCATTGTTTGAGAATCTAACATTGAGCCAAAATAAACCTAGAGCATTAGGAAAGGAAATTCCCTCCCTCTCCATCTGTGTAGCCTCATTCAATAGTTGCCGAGGAGGAGATCGAGCTTTTCTTGGAGAATTTTTCTTCCGCGTGATTATCTAGAGGCAGGAGTCCGAGGCTGCTGCTGATAAATCAAGAATCAATTGACGAAAAAGGTAATTCGATTACTCTTGACAACTTTCGTTAATTGATCTATATGCTAATATCATGAATATCCCCGAATTAGATTTTTGGGTGTGATTCGGGTTAAAAAAATTTATCCGCTAGACCGAATCACAACAAACGTATCTTTCATTACAAAGAATACATGTATAGGCCTGCTTCTTTGTATTTATGTTAGATAGGCCCAAATATAGCATGGCGGAACCACGAAGAGCTTAGAGCTCGAAGATTAGAATCTTGTATAGGTGGAAGCTCTTGTAAAAGATAGAACCCCTCCCCTGATTGGCCCCTTGGCTCGGGCCGATCTAGAAAAGTCCGTATGAGTGTGTGATGATAGAATTGCAAGGCGTTTTCTATATTTACGTTTCCTTTATTGCGCTGTAACAAATTAATGTGCAAAGTGAGACTAAAATTTAAAGTAATATTATCAAATGTTATAATTCTCCCATTAGAAAATATTGAGTAAGTAAAGGGGCATTGGATGTCCTAGCTCTCCATCAAGTTTTAGAAGGTGGGTTCACTTCTAGTACATGGGATCTTCCCAGAATAAGAGGGTCATGCATCAAGACATGGTACTCTATCTTCTCTAGTGCATTTGATTCCTTCATGTCGAAGCGAGTTCCGCCCCATATTATCGTTCAAAGTTGCAAGGCGGGATTAAATCGTTATACTAAAGGGAGTTGATGGGATAAATGATCAGATGGATCACCACCTACATATTGAAAAAGTTTACGGTCAAGTGATTTATGAGCTAAAGGAGATTGAATCATCAGTTGGATTGATTGGTCTATGACACCACCTCAATGATCGAACAGACCATATGATCATTCAAGGTTGCAACTTGTTTAGATTGTTGAGGAACTCAATCACTCACTATGAAACCCATCCAACGAGGATTCCGATTATTGCAATGGGAGTGCAATGTTTCGAGAAAAATAGTGGGAGACAAGTAAACATTAAGTCCTTGTTTACTTAAGTGCATAATAACATATCTAATCGTAAATCTTGGTCTTCTCTGTTTTAATTATCTCTCTCAATATAATCCATTACTGCTAAAGAAAAATGTCCTCGCTGCACCACAATACGGTGATTAGATCAGAAGATTGAGGATTATTCTCAATGACCATTCGTTGGAATACATACTGGACCTCGAACGACATCAATGCCAAAGAGTTGATGACGATGACAAGGTCTGTGTTCCCTTCATAGACTGGGTCACTGATAACCACAGAGTCAGGGAATAAAGATGAGCTCAATGTGTAGTGAAATAGGTAGCACACATGAAAAGAATGTGATAGTCCTTAGATCAATCATGCTGTACTTAGAAAAGCTTCTTGAAAACCACGGTAGGACCATTTGGTATTTGATATCGAATGAACTCATCAATACATAAATGACGGATTGGGAAATGTGGGAGACCACATGCCTAAAATGATATCCATATAGGAGAAATTGAGTTCTCTGGATTGCTACATGAACTCTCATTTTCAAGTTAATCTCATCCTTCAGTCAAACCCTAGATCCCTCACCTGGTTTGTTAAGTTTTGATATATTTGACAATGAAAGATCGTTGATTGAGCTTATGGACGAGCTTATAAATGCACAAGAACCACAAGGTGCATTTACTATTCCAATTAGGAAGAAACGATTGGGTGTGTCCAGATTGGAAGGGTGTATCAAGAAGGAAATTCCATACAAAAGGTTCAGAGGTAATCGCCCAAAGAAGACAGACACTTACCCTACTGCATAGAGCAGAGGCATTGGAAAATGTAACTATCCTGAGCTGAAAGCTAAGGGTGCTAGAAGGTATAGAACTTAACTGTTCTATGACTATTTTTTTACTTCTTGGATTCAAGATCCCGAAAATCGATGCATTTTGAACCATGATCTAGAAACAAGTAGAAATCTGGAGGATCAATGAGATTGGATCTGCTTCGATCACTAAAGTTTTTGGGCCCTTCTAAGAATGCGGCGTGCAAGGTTTTAGGTGCTTTATTACTTTCTTGAACGACCATTCTAGGTATGGTCAAGTGTGCTCGAAGAAGTATAAGTCTGAAACTCTTGAACTAATCATGAAATTCAAAGGCTGAGTTGAAAATGAAACTAGGTGACATATTAGAACACCATGGTGGTGAATACATGAGTGTCAAGTTTGACAAGTTCTTAGAAGAACAAATCATATCTCACAACTTTATCCTCCAAAGATTCCAAACTAAATGGGATAGCAGAAGTGATAGAACCGTACACGGTTGGACATAACACGTTTTATACTCAGCTACGCATCTCATTGTGGGATCATGTACTGCTTACAACTGCACTTATTCTGAACACATGTCCCTCGAAATTTGTTCCGATAATGCCATATGAGATGTGGTGTGGTAGGAAACCTAATCTCAAATACATAAGAATGTGGGGGTTGCTCCGCACATGTTAAGAAGACAAAGGTAGAGAGACTCGAGAATAGATCCTTAAAAGAAGGCTTCGCTGGTAATCATGGGATACCTCTTTTACCTGCATGGTGATCAAAGGATCATCGTGGCATAAAAACCTTCATCAGAGAAGGAATAGCAGGAAAAAAGATAGTTTTTGGAGAACAAAATGATACTCTTTAGGAGACATCTATTTAAGAAACCTAAACTGAATCTAACTTGACACAACCGCCGCAGCTACGGTCCAGCACAGTATCTCAGTCGCCTGAAAGATATGACTACTTGCTATAGGTGCATTATTTGTATGCCTTAGAAGAAGAAAGCCATGGATATGATTCCTCTAACTATGACCAAACAATGATGGACATTGGTTCTGCAAATTAGCTAGAAACTATGAAAGCAAAAATAGATTTGATGCATTTAAACCAAGTCTGGACTCTTACCAATCTGCCCAATGGCGTAAAGCCAATAGGGCATAGATGGAATAATAAGAGAATAATTAGTTCAGGTGGCAAGGCCAGCTAGTGGCGAAAAGATATAGTCAAAAGAAGGACATTGACTATGAGAAAATCTTTTCACCAGTAGCCATGATCAAATCCATTGAAATTCTGCTAGCGATAACTGGAAATGTAAACTATGAAATCTAGCAAATGAATGTGAAAACTGCGTTCTTAGATGAACTCCTCTAGAAGGACGTCTATATTGAACAAGCTCAAGTGTTTCATATTCAACGTAGATTACCATAAGGTATGCAAACAAAATAAATCCATTCATGGACTTAGACAGGCCTCCTGCAATTGGAATATTCGATTCGATGAAGAAGTTTGGAACTTTGGTTTTATCAAGAATGAAGATGAACCATGTGTCTACAATAAGGTCAGTTGGAGCAAGATGACATTCTTGGTGCCATATGTAGATGGAATTCTACTTATAGAAAATGGCATAGGCTTATTGACTACGGTCAAAGACATGAATCTCAAGTACATTCTTCATGAAAGGCTTGGAAAGAACTACCTATATATCCTTGGGAATTTGCAGCTACTAGGATAGAGCAAATGGAACTATAGGAATCTCCCAAGCCCTATACTTAGAAAAAGGTCGTAAAGAGTTATAGGATGGAGAACTCTAACAGAGGAAATTTGCTCATGATACTTGGAGTTCATCTCTCTAATCAATGAGTCCTTAAATCGACTAAGATAGAAAAGATATGAATGACATACCCTATACCTATACAGTATGGAGTCTCATGTATGCAATGTTATGCAAGATACTAGACCTTGCTTATTTTATAAGCGTGGTATTGAGGTTTCAAGCTAACCTGGGTGTTGGTCCCAAGTGGCATACGAAAGGGTCTAGAAGGGGGGGGGGGGGTTGAATAGACCCTGAAGTCTTTTTCGACTTCAAAAAGTTTCGTACTAAAAGATTTTTGGACGCTTGAAAAGATTGATGCTTGAAGTGTCTAACGCTTGACTTAGGCGTTCACTTAAAAATATTGGCGCTTTGGCGAAGCGTCTGATGAAGACTGTTTTGAGTAAGTTAACTCAGACTTCAAGATTTGAATACTTTGACCAAGTAGGTTAAGCGTTCAGTTATTTAATCAGTGTTAGCACAGCGGAATGATTTTTGGAGTCTTTTCTTTGAAAGCTTTAGCGTCACAAGAGGTTTCTTAGTTGCTTAGCTTTCGATTGTGTTTTACTTAATCAATTTATGCAATGATATGATAGATAAAAGAATTGACTGAAAAGTAAATGACACAATATTTGTAAGGTTCGTTGGGTGGTGTAATCCCAACTACGTCCTTCTTCTCCTTGAACACTTGGAGGCAATCCACAAAAATGATTCTCAAAGAATCACACAGAATCTTCAACAAATTAGGGAGAGATGGATGTCGATGACTTGAGCTCCTTGATCACACAGATTTCTGGTCCAAATCACTTCAATCCCCTTGCTTCTTTCACCCAGAAATATGGCAAGTATCCAACTTCGACTTCACACAGATCGCGAGGCTTGGATAGGGTTTTTCTAAACGGGTTTGTTTGATTTTGATGAAGTTCAAACAACTGGAATATCCCAGTAGTAGTGTAGTTTCTTCAAAAAGAATGTTTGAGATATTGGGTTGACTGTATCAGGATTTGATGAAAAGCAAAAAGAATATTTTCTTGAGTATTCTGGCTTTTCTGAGAGTTTAAGGAATGAAACTTCAATGCAACAGCAATTTGGCTTGATAATTGTTCTATGTTTGGCTTGTTGTTGAATTTCTATTTATAGGCATTCTTGGAGAAAGTGTCCGTTTGACACATGCAAGGGCGCGTGTCTCTCACTTTCGCGAGTGAACAACTTTTGTCCTTTTTCCTGAAAATCTGCTGCACAAAAATTGGTGCTGCAGTCTTTGAATTGTTGACAGTCCAATAGGGTGGCTTCTTCGTACGTCTGAAAGTGCTTATCACATTTAATGCTCTTATCAACATTTAATGCATTTGAATTAAATGCCCGTTGGCATTTAATGCACTGAGAATATTTGCATTAAACTCCTTTCGATCTGACGCTTCAGGAGAATGTTTGTCATTTGATAGACGCTTCATTCATGAACTGAAAGTTCCATTTAATCTGGAGGACTATTTAATGTTTAGACGCTTGGAAAAGTCTTCAGACTTTATTTAGAAATGTAGACGCTTGAGACTTCAGTCTTCGTTACTTGACACCTCACTCAAAACATGTCAAGCGCTTAGAGTGAACTTCTTCAAACTTCATTCACTATTGATTTCTTGGACGCTTGGAGTCTTCAGATTTCGCAGTCTTGATAAACTCACTCAGAAAGTATCAAACGCTTAATCTAACAGATTTCTTGATCTAAGAATGTCAAAAGTAAAAGATAAAATAAAGCCTATACATTTCTAATGTTTAAATGCTTATACAAGTATCTATGAAATTTAAGCATACATAACTTTGGGGTCTAACAAGATTCCTAATTGTCATCATTAAAACATCTAACATGAAATCCTAACACTGGGTAAAGAGCATTGGATTGCACTGGGCTGCATCCAAAAATATTTTTGAAGGACTAAGAACATGAAGAAATAAAAAGTGGACGTTTACATAGATTCAGATTTTGAATCTGATGTTGATAACTGAAAAACCACATTCAGGTTTTGTATTCATCATAAATGGTGAAGCAGTGTCTTGGTAGGATTCCATGCAAAACACAATTGCCAATTCCACATTCGAGGTTGAATACATGGCGGCCTCTAAGGCTGCCAAACAAGTTGTTTGGATTAAGAAGTGTGTGGTCGAACTTCAAATGAGTCTTAGCGTGGAAATACCATTGTCACTACAGTGTGATAACCTTGGAGATATCTCGCAGGCTAAAGAATCATGGTCTCACAACAAATCTAAACACATCGAGAGTAGATACCAACTTATTCGAGAAGTCTTTGGATAGACGCATGGTTGTCGTACAAAAAATAGCCTCAGCATACAACGTGGCTGACCCACTCACCAAGTCATTGTCAAAGGAGGTGCTATAACGACATCTTGGGAAGATGGGCACTAGATACCATAGCGATTGGCATTGAGTGCAAGTGGGAGATTGTTAGGAATATGCGCTCAATGCTAATTGAGGAATTAGATTGAGAAGGGCATTTAAGTTCTATTGTACAAACCATTATATTCTATTTATAGAATAAGGCAATTAGTTTTGTTCATATAAATCTATTTGGCATTTAAGTGTGTTGAACAAATAAGTCCTTGAGATTTGAAGATAAACTTTCCACCTCTTATGGATAAGAGGGGGCACTGGGAGAGTCAAGTACTTAATCTCTTAAAATGATAGTTTGCGAGTTAAGGAATTTTAACTGGGCATTAAAATTCAACTCGTATGACACCTGCTTTGACAAGCAAGTGCCTGTCGAACATTGATTAGATAGTAGGAGCTGGTGTCATGAGTCTAGTTAAGGAATTAACATATTTGAATTCGACCTCGCATTAATCCGATCACATGGGTATTTACTCTTTTACAGTCAATGATTGGGATTAAGATTGCGATAGTATGTGTGGACGTTAGACCTAAGGAGTTATTTACAGTGTGCTTATAGTATTGGAAATGTTATCAGAGTAGTTAGACCTGTATCACCTGATAGGTGGGATCAGTCTCAAAGTATGATTGAACTATTGCATTCGACATTATAAGTGACTTGTACAATCATAAGTAATTGAAATTATAAGTCTTTGGTCAAAGCATATAAACTAGCTCGTGATGGTCACTGAGGGTAGTTTGGTAATTTCACATTATTATGATTCCAAAGTATAGTAACAAGTTCTGTTAGTTTGACATACAATGGCTCTTACTTGATCGGGTCACGTCAGTGAAGAGTTTATACGCATATGGTATTCGTAATCAAGGTTCGTGATGACGTATTCATCTCACTTTCAATTAGGCTATGATTTGGTTCCACGATGCTGGCTAGGTGACAACCTTATCCTTTGGAATCCTCTCATTGCCAATTGAATCGAGCCTGAGAGTCGCGCTATGTGAAGAAAAGGAATGATTTTCTATGTAAAGGGTATTTTGGTAAATTCATATTAGATGTGAATGATTAACATAATGGATGACATGATTTAATTAAAGATATTTAATTACATTAAATAAATTAATTAAATCATTTAATTCATAAGTTAAACTAATTGGAAATTAATTTACAAGTTGAATTAAATTAATTGGATTAAAGTAATTAATTAAAAGTCAATTGGATTGGACTTGGATTTAATTACACATGGGCTAAGATGGAACGAAGCCCGAAAGCCCATTCCACACAGGCCTAGCGGGCCGTCCCTCACTTATTGGATTAGGGGTTCTATTTACTTGGTTTAAATTGTTAGTCAGCGTCAAAATTCTACACAAGTCATAATTCTGAATCTGACTTTGAGCCAAAGAAACCCACAACAAAAAAAAAGAAAAATTCCCTCCCTCTCTCTCCAACTAGCCGCCGCCACCATTGTTGCCGGGAGGAGATCGAAGCTATCTTGGAAATTTTTCTTCCTCGTGATATCTAGAGGTAGGATTCCCGGGGATTGCTACTATCATCAAATCAATATGAATCAATTCACGTTTCAAGAGGTAAATTGTTTTATCTTCTTTTACTGTCAATAAATCAGCACAGTGGTATTAGAGCCAACTTTATGATTTTTAATAATTTTATGATTTGAATATATTGGATTTTATGTTTTTGATGAAAAATATGATTAGATTATGATTTTTCATGGATATTATTTTTTTGAAAATTAAATCTAAACTGTAATTCGATTGCATGATTTCTATTTTGAATATAAATCAAGTTTTTTGTGTTGGCTATGAATTTATACATGAACATGAATATGTGGTTTGAAAGTTTCCAATTTTTGGCTCGGAAAAGTCGAGATGGTGCAGCCTGACGGGCGGCACGTGCGGCACGCCACACAGCGACTTGCTAGACAGGCAGGGCCACACAAACAATCTCGTCATGGAGCGAGCCGTGCAATCGGGTCACAGTATGTTTCATTTTTTAAAAATAATTGACCGGGCTTGACCCGACGGGTCAAACCACAGTTTTGACCCATGGGTTTGTCCCACGGGTCAACCCAATTTTCGAAATAAATAAAATATCTATTTTTAAAATAATTTTAAAATTAATTGAAGTATAAATAAAATTTGAAATTAGTTTTATGTCTAATTTTAAATTGGATTTAAAATTAAAATTAATCCAAGAACAAATAGATTTATTTTGAATTAATTCTTTGTCGAATCAATTGAAAATTGATTCTTTGAGACTAAATTGGATTTATTATAAAAAAGGATTAAATTGAATTAATTTGTAAATTGGATTTAAATTAATTCGATTATTTTCAAATCACACTTAATTAAAATTGGATTTTAATTTATTATTGTCGCACACCCCGACCCGACCCGTGCATGTAACTCAGATAAGCTACACGGTCAGGCCAAGGGGCGATGACCCATTTTCTTCCTTTGAAATGTTATGGTTTTCTAAAATAATAGAATATACCCCTTTTAAAATAAAAGCAAATCATTTTTTTATATTTTATATACATCAAAACCCAGACCTTCATTCCTGTATTAACATACTTATGTTAACAAAACCATAACAGAGCGGTTATACAAATCAACATTAGAGTACAAAAGTGCTCGAAGTATGGCATATGAATATAGCTCTGTCTGACCGCTCTGGAGACTTGGGCAACCTTCACATACTAACATGATCATCACCTGCATCATAAGAACCTAATGAGCTAATGGCTCAGTAAGAGAAGCTCATATTTTTAAAAACAACGTTTCACGTATCACATACGACAGTCAACAATGCATAGCTCAGTTAAAAATTTTCTTTTTCCTTTTTATCCTTTCCTTTTGGGTACCCTCGAAGTGTGGTATTCGACTGATAGTGATAGGCGTTGGTTTTCGGAACCTGTTCATAATAATTGGCCAATGAAAGAGGCATCACGGGGTTCTCATAACTGACCTTTCGGCCCTATGATATTAACCTCTAGCTTTCTCGTACATCGTGGCTTTATCTATCTTGGCTTTTACACCTCAAGGTATTCACCACCAGTACATCGTGGCTTCATCTATCTTGGCTTTTACACCTCAAGGTATTCACCACCAGTCTTTTGGGTCTACTGGTCCCACCCGCGTCCCATGCCTACCCGACCATCAATCAAATACCATACCTCCCTCTTTGAAATCATTTTCTTTACGTGTACATCAACATCATGCATCATAATCATATATACACAATAAATAATAAATAACATTCAATCCCAAGCAATCATCTTAAAACATCATAAATATATATACCTCAACACTTTACACAATAGGCAAGTAATAACATTCATTTCCAAACAACTATCTTAAAACATCATAAACATGCATAATATGGTCCTTATGAAGCAACAAACGAACACTTCAACTTACCTTAAGTCCTTTGCAATGAACTAGAAAAGGTGACACTACCGAAGCTAGCTAATGATACTTCTTTCTAATTTTAGGTGTGCAATAACCTGTAGAAAGGGTATATAACATACCTAAATACAATCCTCTATAATTATTCCAAATTCACCGAGTAAATTGAAGAAACAGTCGGTAAAAGACTTACTTGTAATGGGCACGTCGATTTGCCTAGCTCCCTTTACCTATTACTCTTCCTTTCCTATTTTTCCTTGAAATTTTCCTCTCTTTTCTTTCTCTTATTTCTTCTCTATTTTCCTTATTTTCCTACGTTTTTCTTTCCACTTTGTTATGTCAAGAAACCTTTTAACACTTCTAAGTCGGTCTACAAACTTAATGGTGAAGTTTTGTTAAGTTTAATATTATTTAATTCCTTGAATTATTTGCAGCTGCTAGCTTAATATGTGTTATACGTTTGTGCCTTATATTTTCTATGTGTCACATATTTACATTCATCGTGACATATAAATGACATGTAAGTAGCTCGTAGTGCATGAGATATATTGACCTGGTGACTAGTGGGAAGCTTTCGTGTACCAAATTCAATCAAAACTCTAAAGTTAAGCGTGGTCAGACGGGAGCAATCTTGAGATGGGTGACCACCTGGGAAGCACGTCAATTATCTTTCTTTTTTCTTTCTTTTTTTGATTAACTAGCAATAAATGCTAGACGTCGTGTCTGCTTAACTAGTGATAAACGTTACCAAAAACGTCGTGTCTGCTTAGACGTCATGCCTGCTTAACTAGTGATAAACGTTAGCAAAAATATACCTTAAATGTAGTTATCATATAATTAGAAAGTAATCATGTTCGTGCAATCATGCCATTTATAGTCAATAATAAATGCTAACTATATGACATGCTTATTGTTGGCTGCGTGAGAGATGATTGGGCATTACAATTACTTTTTGAAAGAACTCCAACATGTTAGCTATCTTTTATACTCCTTTGATGAATATTATTGTGGGATACCTTCCATGGACTAAATTTGATTATGGGTTTTGTTTTCTGGGTTGTATCGGGTCTTTAGTATCCTCCCAGTTTGTATTTTAATTTTTTGTAGATTTATGTATAGGAAGCATTTTTATCTATGTAATTAGAATAACACATTTTTAGAAGAAGATCTGCTTGGTGCTACAAGACCTGAAAGTTAGACATAGGTTAGATCTTATAGGTCCCTAACCCTCGATTGACCATTAGCATCACTCAATCTAGATAAATCCATGGAAAGCATGTGTAATAGAATTGCTAGGCGTTTTCTATTTTATAATCCATGTATGCGCGTTATAAATGGATAATATGCAAAGTGAGACCAATTAAATGCAAAATTCTTCCACTGGATTAAATACTGAATTTAGAATAAAAGGGAATTGGATGTCCCGTCTCTCCATTAAACTTAGGAGAAATTGAATTAATGTCAGTATGCATAATTTCTTTCCAGTAAGTGGTCGTTATGCATTGCGAAATTTATTTAAATTCTCTAAGTGCATTAGATGCCATCAATCGAAACAAATTCCACCCATATATCAACTTAGGGTTTCAAGGTAGAATTCAATTGTTAGATTGATCGAAAGTTGGTGGGCCAAGTTCAGATAGATCACAACCTATATATCGTTAAAGGGGTTGCGGTCGCGTGATCTATGAGCCAAATTAAAGATTGAATCGCATGTTAGACAATGCTGGCAAAGATTGCCACTTTAATAAAATTAGTGAGCCATAGGTCGTTAAAGGGTTGCAACTCACCGAATTCATTAAAGAACTCAATCACTCACTATGAAGTATTTCCAATGAGATTTCCGAATATTGCAGTGGGAGTGCAATGATTTGAAAAATGTAGTGGGAGCCAAGTGAAAATTCAAAATCATGTCTAATTTTACTTGGTGTACAACATAATAACCTAATTGAATCTTTCTTTATTCTCTGCAGTTATTTAGTTTCTCTCACAAAATGTTTAACAACCCTCTTAAAGAAATGCTAGAGAAGAGTATTCTAATTGGACCAAACTATCCTGATTGGATCAGAAAATTGAGAATAGTTCTCAAAGATGAATCTTTGGAATATGTCCTGGAAACAAATCGTCCTTCTAGGTCGGAAACTAATGAGGATGATGAAGTTCATCTTGCCTTCATTGATTGGATCTCTGATAACTATAAAGTCAGAGGATATATGTTGGGCTCAATGAGCGGCGAGCTGCAAAGCCACTATGAGTAGATGGATAGTGCCAGATCTATCATGCTGCGCTTAAAAGAGATTTTTGGGAAGCATGGTCAGACTGTTAGATATTTTATATCAAAGGAGATCTTCAACATGAAGATGAAAGAATGGGAAGGCGTGTCTGAACACGTCCTTAAGATGATTTCCTTGTTGTAGAAATTGAGGTCTCTAGATTAGTACATTTATTTTCATCTTCAACTAGATCTCATTCTTCAATCTCTCCCCAAATCCTTCTCAATCTGTCATAAATTTTGATATGAATGACATAGAAGGATCATTAGCAGTATTGTTGGACAAACTGGTTAAATACAAGAGGTCATGGGGGCCATACAACGTTCCTGTAATAGGATCATTAGGAGTGTATAAGCTGCCTGGCTATATCAAAAAGGAAGGATCTGGAAACATTCAAAGGTTCAAGGGAAATAGAAGCAAAAACATGGATATCTGCCTTCTTTGCAAAAAGACTGGTCACTGAAACGTGATTGTCCAGCATTGAAAGCAATAACCTTTACAAGTATGGAACTTTATGTTTTAGAAACTAATTATTCTACGACTATATTCTCCACTTCATGGATTTAGACTCAGGGGCTAGCACTCATGTCTGTGTTTTGAAATAGGATCTGGAAAGAAGTAGGAGGCTCGAGGAGCAAGAAGTGATGATCAATGTAGGCAGCGGACATAGTGTGGAATCTACTCACATAGGATCTACATCTTTATTCTCATCTACTGGACATTTACTTGCTTTAGATGATTGCCTTGTTTTACCGAATGGGCTTAAAAACATTTGTTCTATTCCCGTACTAGTTAGACTTGGATGCGATTTCCTGTTTTTGAACAATGTTTGCAATATTTATTTTAGAAATAAATTTTTTGGTTGTGCATCTTTAGTAAATGGTTTATACTACTTAAATGTCCAAAATAGATGTATTGTGAATACAATCACCAAGAAACGAGGTATGTCTAGGACAAACCAAAGACTTATCTAACACTTGATACTAGGTCATGCTGGAGAATATAAGATTTGTGAACTTGAGAAAAATGGGCTGATAAGAACATTTGGGTCAGACCCACTCCACACTTGAGAGTCTTGTCTCCAAGGAAAAATGACTAGGTCACCCTTCACGGGGCATTTTGAATGAGCTAATGAACTTCTTGGTTTAATACATACTGATGTTTGTGGGCCTTTCGGGGAAATAGCTCATTGAGGTTTTCAATACTTCATTACATTTACTGATGACCACTCTAGGTATGGTCTCGTATACCTAATGAAGCATAAGTCTGAATCTATTGAATGGTTCAAAGAATTCAAGGCCTTCGTTGAAAAGCAAACCGGCAAACATATCAAAACACTACGATCTGATTGAGGTGGAGAAAACACGAGTGCCGAATTTGGTGAGTTCTTAATTAAACATGGAATTGTATTACAATTAACTCCTCCACCAACTTCATAACTCAATGGGGTAGCCGAGCGACGAAATAGAACACTATTAGATACGGTTTAATCAATGCTTAGTTGCACGGATCTTCCCATATCTTTGTGGGTCCATGCATTGCTTACAGCAGCCCACATCTTGAAAAGGTGTCCATCTAGGTCTGTTCCTAAAACTCCTTATCAGATACGGAGTGGAAAGACACCAAGTCTTAAACACATTAGTGTTGGGTTTGTGCCCTCAATGCCATTGAGAAATTAGAGAATAGGGCACTAGTTTATATTGTACAACCTCTTAATTATATAAAGGGCATTAGAAAGTTGTTCATATATTTCTTAATGGCATCTATAAATCTCAAATGAATAACTAGTCCATGTGTATCAAGGCAAACCTTCGCACTCCTTATAGTAGTTAAGGAGATAGGCACTGGAAGGATTGATACTTGATCACTTAAACGGTTCGCAAGTTGGAGAATCTCAATTGGGCATTGAGATTCGTGTGGACTTATATGACACATGCTTTGACAAGGAGTGTCATTCTAACACATGGGATAGTGGGAGTTTGTGTCATGGATACATTGATTGAATTGGATTAGTCTATTCGAACACGGCTCATAGTAATCCGATCACATGGGTTTTTTACTCTTTGACTATCAATGATCGGATTACTGATTATGATAGTATGCGTGAGCCTTTGACCTGAGTAATCAAGTTGAAGATGTGTTTGTGACATCAAGTATGTCATTAGAGTAGTTAGATCCAATTCACCCGTTGGTGGGGTCGACCTCGTAATGCGGCTTGATGGGCAAGTAGCAGTCTTAACTTGTTAGCAAAATGAAATTCCATGTCTTGAAAGTAAACGAGAAGTATCCTATGCGATCATAGATAAATGAAATTAAAGTCTCTGGCTAGAGCTCATGAACTAATCCGTGTTGGACACTGAGGGTAGTTCGGTAATCTCATTTACTATGATACTTGAGCATAGCATCGAGTCCTATGAGTTTGACATATTCCATAACTCACTCGATCAGGATACGTCAGTGAAGGGCTTATACTCATACAGTATTAGTAATCTAGAGGTTCGTAATGACATAGTCATGTCGTACTTGGTTGGGCTACAATGTGGGGCCACGGTACTGGCTAGGTGTCACCCACATCCTTTGGCGTCCTCCCATTGCCAATCGAGATGAACCTAGAGAGTCACGCTATAATGAATAGATGGGGAAATCAATTGTTGTATTTGGAGGACGTTTTGGTAATTTGTCCTTTGGAAGGGCGAATTAATTAATTTGATAAATTAATTTAATTAGTTGTTTAATTGTATGAAGCATGGATAATTAAATGATTTATGTTGACTAGGTCAACTATGAGTATTAATTAATTAATTAGAATATTATTTAATTGGATTAAATATTAGAAGGTTAAATTAATTGGGCTAAGATGACTAAGTGAACATAGCCCAATAGAAGTCCAATTGGGCCCTATGGGGAGTGTGTTTGGTGGGTTTAGTTGGAGGATTTATTTAATCCTCCAACATAAGGCTTTAGAGTAACACAACATAACAAACAGAGAAATTATTACTCAATTTCTCCACAAGAAATACAACACAGAGAAAATAATTCTCTTCCTCTCTCTCTCCCATCTAGCCACCATTATGGAGGAAGATTCGCGAGGATTGATTGAATATATGAAAAGGTAAGTTTTCGCATTTATCTTTTTAATTAAAATTAATGAACAATAAATTGATCTTGGCTTGGGAATCCGGATATGATTTTTAATTTTCGTTGTGCATGATACCACGATTCCCAACAATTAGGATATGGGGTTGTCCAGCCTATGTGAAAAAGACAAAGATGGAGAAATTGGAAGATAGATCTTTAAAAGGTCGATTTGTTGGTTTCCCAGAAAATTCTATGGGGATACCTCTTCTACGTGCATGATGATCAAAGAGTCATTGTAGCTCTACATATGTACTTTCTTGAAGGCGAGTTCATTCGAGAAGGTGGTGCAGGAAGAAAGATTGTTCTGGAAGAACAAAATAAAATCTCTTTAGAGACCACTGTTCAAGAGACTCAAAATAAACCTAACCAAATGCAACCACCATCACGTAGATCGAGTAGAGTATCTTAGTCTCTTGAGAGATATGGTTATCCGCTATAGAGAGAGCATAATTTGTATGTCGTATCGGAAGGAAACTATGGATATGATCCCTCTACTTTTGAGCATGCGATGGAGGATATAAAGTTTGCGAAATGGCTTGAGGCTAAGAAAAAATAGATGGATTCGATGTATTCGAACCATGTCTGGACTCTAGTGGATCGCCCTAGCGGTATTGCACCAATAGGTTGCAAGTGGATCTACAAGAGAAAGATTGGTCTCGATGGCAAGGTCGATACCTTTAAAGCTAAGCTTGTGGCGAAAGGGTATAGTCAAAATAAGGGTATTGACTATGGCAAAAAACTCTCTCCCGTTGCCATGATCAAATCCATCAGAATTCTACTTGAAATAACCACACCTAGACTATGAAATCTGGCAGATGGAAGTAAAGACCGCGTTCTTGAATGGATACCTCGAGGAGGACATCTATATGGAATAGCCCAAAGGTTTTGTGTCCAATGAAGATTCTCATAAAGTGTGTAAATTGAATAGATCAATTTATGGACTTAAACAAACATCGCGGAGCTGGAATCTTCGTTTTGATGAAGAAGTTCGAAACTATGGCTTTATCAAGAACGAAGATGAACCATGCGTTTACAAGAAATCCAGTGGGAGTAAAATAACATTTCTTGTCCTATATGTAGACGACTGATAAGTGCAATATTTATATATTTTATTACCTTTATCTTTAGCATTTTATTGTGATTATATGGCCATTGGAACTGATTTTATCTCATTTTGTGATTTGGGCAAGAGTTGAAGTGCAAAATATCAATTTCAATCAAAATGACAGATTTGGCGATGTTTCGGAAATATTAATATATCTGGAGATGCAGACATTAGTTTCTATTGAATTTTATCTAGTTGGAAAGCTAAGACAAAGGCCTATATTTCTTATGAAGAAGTCCAGACCCAGTTCGGAAGTTAAAGGGCTCGAAAGTGTTGAAGAATTTAATGACGATTTCTGTTCTGGACTCGACTGGAATGCGCAGCTTTGGTGAAAAATTCATAACTAGAGTTATGTGTCTTGGATTCAGTCAAGGCCAGTTGGAAATGAAAGCTAACACATAAAGCTACAAATGTCTAGAAGGAGTCAAAGTCAGATTCAATGAATTAGAGGTGACAAATCAGAATGTAAAGGGAAGAATATATTCTCCATGCTTTGATGTTAAAGAGAAGAATATATTCTCCATGCTTTGATGTTAAAGGGAAGAATATATTCTCCATGCTTTGATGTTAAAGGGAAGAATATATTCTCCATGTCTTGATAAAGGAAGAGAGAATATATTCTCTCTATGATTATGTCATCTTTTCATTGCCTATATATATGTCTTGCAAGAGTTGAAGAAGAACAACAAAAACAAGAAGAAAACAAAGAGAAGAGAGTTAGAAAAAATAGTATTTTCAAGTTTTATGCTTACAATTATGAGTAGCTAAGTTTTTATTTCGATTCAAGGGAGTTCATTTTGATTCACATGTTGTGAGACACGGAGCTTCATCTATCTATCTACGGTTTGATTATCTTTTGTTTCTTATTCTTAATGTTCATGCTTGTTTAGATAATAATCTAAGGTGCACATTAGTTGATTATCTATAACAATCTATTGCTAACAAATCTTCATAATCCGTAATTGTTATGTTTGATTTGTGCATGTAGCAAATAGGTTTTCATGATTAGGATCCCAATTTTCGTTGATAACCTAAGGGAAACATTAGAGTAAATTAAATAGTTGGCGCTTGCTCAAACTATTGTTTATCCTTAGTCGCTTCTAATTTGTTATGCTATTATTAACATGATTAGGATTGCTTAATACCGAGTCAGTTGATAATAAGAATTTAACCGGGTGCTGGGCTTTGGTTAATGATATACGGAAGTTAATAGGGATATAAATAGCTGGTTATTTATGTTCTTGGCTAAGTAATCAAAGAATAGATAGTATTTTAGGTGTCTATGATCAACTTGAATTGAAAAACGAACTATCCTTGAATCGATGCTTTACATTTATTGAACTTCCTATTTAATTCCTGTCATTATTAATTCATCAAACAAACCTCCCCATTGAATATTATTTTGATCAACCAATCTCTAGGGTTCGACCTGGACTTACGAGTACTACAAATTCTTGTGAGAACAGTAATTATATTTTGGTGCATTCGACACGTACCAAAATTTGGCGCCGTTGCCGGGGATTGGTTTTCGGTTAAAATTTTATTTATTTTTTATTTTTTTCGTTATTTCTGTACTTTACCTTTTGAGTTTTTTTATTTTATGACTCGTTCTTCTCAATCTAAGACCCAGGAAATTGATCCAGAGATTGAAAGAACATTGTGTAGATTGAGGAAAGACGCTAAGAAGACGAGCAACGTGGAAAACGTGCAATCGGAAGAATCTATCTTATCTCCACACGGAAGCACCATATCTCTTCACTTATTTTCAAGTGAATCGGACGAAGAGGAAGTCATGGCTGGAAATAATAGGACTTTGAAGGAGTTGGCTACTCCGGATTTTAATTTACAACCTTTATGCATTGAATATGCTGATTTAGATGTTGCCTTTGAATTGAAATCGGGATTGATTCACTTATTACCTAAATTTCGTGGTCTTGCAGGAGAGGATCCAAACAAGCACCTAAAGGAATTCCATGTTGTATGCTCGAGCATGAGACCGACGGGAGTATCTGAGGAACAAATTAAATTAAGAGCATTCCCATTTTCCTTAGCAGATGATGCAAAAGATTGGCTTTATTACTTACCTTCAGGGACGATAACAACATGGAATGAGGTCAAAAGACTATTTTTGGAGAAGTACTTTCCAGCATCAAGGGCTGCCAACATAAGAAAAGAGATTTGTGGCATAAGGCAGTACAACGGAGAATCGTTATATGAATATTGGGAGCGATTTAAGAAGTTATGTGCAAGCTGTCCACACCATCAGATAAGTGAGCAACTATTAATTCAATATTTTTATGAAGGCTTACTTCCCATGGAAAGGAACATGATTGATGCAGCAAGTGGAGGAGCTCTAGTGGATAAAACCCCCACCGCTGCTAGGACTTTAATTTCCAACATGGCAGCAAATTCACAACAATTTGGCATGAGGTTAGATCATACACCTAAAAAAGTCAACGAGGTAAGTACATCTAACCTTGAGCATCAAATTTTTGAGTTAACTTCATTAGTTCGTCAGATGGCCGTAGGAAATTTGCAAGTAGCGAAGGTATGTGGTATTTGTTCAGTTACAGAACACCCCACTGATGCGTGTCCTACATTGCAAGAAGAAACGAACAAGCAAGCCAATGCCATTGGAGGATTCCCAGGTCAGCAACAAAGAAAGTACGATCCTTATTCCAATTCATACAATCCAGGCTGGCGAGATCACCCCAATCTCAGTTATGGAAATCAAGTTGGACAAAATCGTTATCAAAATTCTTTCCAGCCTCGACAGCAACATCAAACGAATCAATCTTTGAATTCAGGTATGGCTTTAGATGAAATTGTTAAAGCTCTCGCTAACAATACCCAACAATTTCAACAGGAAACAAGAAACAACATCCAAAATTTAGAGAAACAGATAAGTCAGTTAGCAACTTCGATGAGCAAGATGGAAGCTCAAGGTTCGGGCAAATTACCCTCCCAAACAATCATAAATCCTAGAGAGAATGCCAGTGTAGTAACTTTGCGCAGTGGAAAAGAAATTCAGAGCCCAACTCAAAGTGTGCCGGAAGAAGAAAAACCCACAGAAGCTAAAATTAGTCTCGAAGCTCCTAAGGTTAGTTTTCCTTCAAACATGCATAATTCCACTAACACTGTTCCTGTTTCCATCCCCTTTCCGAGCAAGTTAAGTAAATCCAAAAAACAAAATGAAGAGAAGGAGATATTGGAGACATTCAGAAAGGTAGCAGTAAACATTCCACTGCTTGATGCTATTAGTCAGATTCCGAGATATGCAAAATTCCTTAAGGAACTATGCACCACGAAGAGGAAGCTACGAGGAGACGAAAAGATTAAAGTGGATGAAAATGTGTCTGCAATAATCCAGCGAAAACTGCCACCTAAGTGTAAGGATCCAGGTACGTTTACTATCCCTTGTGTGATTGGTAATAATAGATTTGAACGTGCCATGTTAGATTTAGGTGCATCAATTAACATCATGGCTTATTCAATTTATGCATCTCTTAATTTGGGTCCCTTGAAACAAACTGGTGTTATTATACAATTGGCGGATCGATCTAATGTATACCCCGAGGGGGTGCTTGAGGATGTGTTAGTGCAGGTGAATGAATTAATCTTTCCAGCAGATTTTTACGTTCTGAATATGGAAGATAATGGATCCCCAAATCCAGCCCCGATCCTCCTAGGACGCCCCTTCCTCAAAACAGCAAGAACAAAGATTGATGCTCATGATGGCACTTTGTCAATGGAGTTCGATGGGCAGATTGTCAAATTTAGCATATTCGAATCCATGGGGTATCCCCCTGATGTGAATTCAGTTTATTCTATTGATATTATTGTTGTGTTAGCCCAGGAGGTTTTTGAGAAAAATCAAGTGGATGCATTGGAAGTAGTACTCAGTCATGGTTTATGGCAATTCGGGGAACATTTGAATTTTAGTGATGAAGTTGAAGAGATGATTATGGCTTTGCAGTCCTTACCACCAGCCCGTAGCAGGTATAATGTGTCAAAAATTGAGTTATCATTTAATCACACAAAATTGTTGCCATCTGTGTTGCAGGCACCGAGTTTAGAACTTAAGCCCTTACCCGAGCATTTGAAGTATGTGTACTTAGGGGAAACCGAGACCTTGCCAGTAATAATTGCAAAGAATCTGACTACGGTGCAAGAGGAAAGACTCGTTAGGATGCTTCGAGATCATAAGACAGCAATTGGATGGACTATAGCAGACATCAAGGGAATCAGTCCTTCCATGTGCATGCACCGGATTTTGTTAGAGGATGACTCAAAACCAAGCAGAGAGGCTCAAAGGAGGTTGAATCCATTGATGATGGATGTAGTAAAGAAAGAAATCCTGAAGTTGTTGGATGCAGGAGTTATTTACCCAATTTCAGACAGCAAGTGGGTCAGTCCTGTTCAGGTTGTACCAAAAAAATCTGGAGTGACGGTAGTGCAGAACCAGAATAATGAGCTAGTTCCTACGAGGATTCAAAATGGGTGGCGTGTTTGCATTGATTACCGCAAGCTGAATGCAGCAACGAGAAAGGACCATTTTCCTTTACCTTTTATTGATCAAATGCTTGAACGATTAGCCGGTAAATCTCATTATTGTTTTCTTGATGGTTACTCAGGTTATAACCAGATTGTGATTGCTCCTGAAGACCAAGAGAAAACCACATTCACGTGTCCGTTTGGAACATTTGCTTATCGGAGGATGCCCTTTGGACTTTGCAATGCACCGGCCACTTTTCAGCGCTGCATGATAAGTATTTTCTCCGATTTAATCGAAAAGTACATTGAAGTTTTTATGGACGATTTTACTGTGCATGGGGATTCATTTGATTCTTGTCTTGAAAATTTATCTCTTGTGCTTGATCGTTGCATTGACACAAACCTTGTTTTGAATTTTGAAAAATGTCATTTTATGGTAGAACAAGGGATTGTATTAGGACATGTTATTTCATGTAGGGGTATTGAGGTAGATAAAGCTAAGGTAGATTTAATTGTGAACTTACCCTACCCCACATGTGTGAGGGATGTGCGATCTTTCCTTGGCCATGCAGGTTTTTATCGTAGATTCATCAAGGATTTTTCGAAGATTGCATTGCCTCTATCCAAGTTGCTACAACAAGATGTGATTTTCGAATTCACCTAAGACTGCAAGGATGCTTTTGATAAACTGAAATTAGCGTTAACCACTGCACCTTTGATGCAGCCACCAGATTGGTCTCTTCCATTCGAAATAATGTGTGATGCGAGTAATTATGCAATGGGAGCAGTTTTAGGACAACGAGTTGGCAAACAACCTCATGTGATCCATTATGCTTCCCGGACCCTTAACGCGGCTCAGTGCAATTATTCAACTACTGAAAAAGAACTTTTGTCTATTGTTTTTGCTTTAGATAAATTTCGATCTTATCTACTTGGATCTAAAGTGATTGTATTTTTTGATCATGCAGCTTTAAGACATCTTTTGGCGAAGAAAGAATCAAAACCGAGGTTAATGAGATGGATTCTTCTTCTTCAAGAATTTGATTTGGAGATTAAAGATAAAAAGGGGGCTGAAAATTTGGTGGCAGATCATTTGAGTCGATTAGTGCGAAAAGAAAATCTAGTGCCACTACAAGAATTCTTTCCGGATGAGCAATTGTTTACTCTGCAAGGTATGATTCCTTGGTATGCTGATTTAGTGAATTATTTAGTTTCTAGAACTTTACCTGATGATTTGAGTAGAGCTAAGAAAGATAAAATTAAGAGTGAGGCAAAATATTATGTGTGGGATGATCCATACTTGTGGAAGTTTTGTTCCGATCAAATTATTAGGAGATGTGTGCCTGATTCTGAATTAGAGTCTGTCTTGAAATTTTGTCATGCTTATGCGTGTGGTGGTCATTTTGGACCTAAGAGAACTGCAAGAAAAGTGTTAGATAGTGGTTTCTATTGGCCTACTTTATTCCGTGATGCTTATGTCATGTGTAAAAATTGTGAACAATGTCAAAGAACAAGGAATTTAAGTCATAGGAATGAAATGCTTCAAACGCCCATACTTGTTTGTGAGATTTTTGATATATGGGGTATTGATTTTATGGGACCTTTTCCTTCCTCCTTTGGTTTTGTTTATATCTTACTTGCGGTTGATTATGTTTCGAAGTGGGTGGAAGCTAAAGCCACCCAAACTGATGATTCTAAAGTTGTTGTAGGTTTTCTCAAGTCTAACATTTTTAGTAGGTTTGGCATACCAAATGCGTTGATAAGTGATCAGGGGTCCCATTTTTGTAACCGAGCTGTGGACACTTTGCTAAAAAAATATGGGGTGTTTCATAAGACATCCACACCTTATCACCCTCAGACAAATGGGCAAACCGAGGTGTCCAATCGAGAAGTCAAGTCCATCTTGGAAAAAACTGTAAATCCTAATCGAAAAGATTGGAGTCTTCGACTTGAAGATGCATTATGGGCATACCGGACAGCCTATAAAACACCTATTGGGATGTCTCCATATAGGTTAGTCTTTGGTAAATCGTGTCATCTTCCGTTGGAATTGGAACACAAAGCGTTTTGGGCTGTAAAGAGTTGCAATTTAGATAGAGATCAAGCTGGTATACATAGGAAGTTGCAACTACAAGAGTTAGAGGAGATTCGCCTTGATGCTTATGAGAATTCCCGAATTTACAAGGAGAAGACCAAGTGGTTTCATGACAAGATGATCTCTAGGAAAGAATTTGTGATTGGACAAAAAGTGTTGCTTTACAACTCAAGACTCAAATTAATGCCTGGTAAGTTACGTTCTCGTTGGGTTGGACCTTTTGTTGTGATTAATGTATTTTCTTATGGTGCAGTAGAGATTCAAAGCTTAGAAACTAACAAGTTGTTCAAGGTAAATGGATATAGACTTAAACCTTTCTATGAAGGTTTCCAAGAGCATACAATTGAAGAAGTTTCATTGATCAATCCAACTTACTTGGATTAAAAGGCTGCAAAGTCGAGCCAACGACTTTAAAAAAAGGCGCTGCTTGGGAGGCAACCCAAGAGTGGCTGAACGACCACCATCAGATTTGCTTTCTTTTTCCCTATCTCTTTTAATTTCGTTTGTTCATTTTTTTTATTTATTTATTTTCATTCTGTGTTGCATTGAGGACAATGCAGATTTTAAGTGTGGGGGAAATGGTTAGTTATTTGTTTTATGAGTTAAAAAAAAAAAATCTTTATTGTGCAGCCAAGTAAGGTAGTGAAAAATTATTTTCCTTCATCAGTGGTTGATTGAAAAATAAACTAGATTCAATAGAGAAGTTAAGTAGTGTTTAAATTGTTATGATTGTTGAAGTACAGGCTTTTAGAGAAATTCGTGTGAATTCGTAATTTAGCATAACTTTGTATGTGACTTTTGACTTGCTGAAATCCCTTCAAATTCCTCAAGGTTAATCTGGTTGATAGTGACTTAAAATAATAATGGATGAAATTCCTCGGTGTAAAGCTTGAGGCGTAAATTGCATAATGTTGAAGATATAGTATAGCGCCTGGGATTATCTACACTGAAGGGATTAAGCCTGAGGAGTTTTCAAGCTTGGTAACCTAAGACTATCTAGTCTGGGATCTATCGGCCCAAACCTGCTACTGTGTTGGAAATCTAATAGGGCTATTCAAAGTATGTCCATAATGAAATGATCCGCTTGTTGAGTAACCGGGTGCATTCATGAGTAATGTTTGTATTCGCGTCAAAAGACAAGTGTGTGCTTAATAATAAAATGTTGCTCGTTTTGATTTATTATTTATGATAGAGGAAATATAAAGGGATGATGTTAAGTTAGATGTTGCATTAATAGTATTGCGGTTACGAAATTAAGTGAATTCTTGAGAAGTTTGTGTGAATGCAAGAGTAATGGTGGAGACATGATAGACCTTTCTATCGAATTTTGTTACGAATTGATGTTTGGAAAGAAAATTTCATGAACTTGCTTGTTTGTACATTGAGAGATTGATTTTGTGGGTATATCTTCT
The DNA here is from genome assembly GCA_019426215.1 of Buddleja alternifolia. NCBI lineage: Eukaryota > Viridiplantae > Streptophyta > Magnoliopsida > Lamiales > Scrophulariaceae > Buddleja > Buddleja alternifolia. The sequence continues at coordinate 23,799,432 of CM033393.1, read as the reverse complement.
GCAAACCCTCACGAGACTAAACTCGTCCACTAGGGGTAACCTAGGGGTTTAAAGGCTTGTTGCATATGCTAAATGCAACCGTGTTACCTACGAAAGTGGTTGGCTTTAGTTTTAGTTTTTTTTTTTTTTCTAGTTTCTCTTTATCTTTGCCCGAGGACGTGCAAGAGCTAAGTGTGGGGGAATTTGATAAGTGCAATATTTATATATTTTATTACCTCTATCTTTAGCATTTTATTATGATTATATGGCCATTGGAACTGATTTTATCTCATTTTGTGATTTGGGCAAGAGTTGAAGTGCAAAATATCAATTTCAATCAAAATGACAGATTTGGCGATGTTTCGGAAATATTAATATATCTGGAGATGCAGACATTAGTTTCTATTGAATTTTATCTAGTTGGAAAGCTAAGACAAAGGCCTATATTTCTTATGAAGAAGTCCAGACCCAGTTCGGAAGTTAAAGAGCTCGAAAGTGTTGAAGAATTTAATGAAGATTTCTGTTCTGGACTCGATTTGAATGCGCAGCTTTGGTGAAAAATTCATAACTAGAGTTATGTGTCTTGGATTCAGTCAAGGCCAGTTGGAAATGAAAGCTAACACATAAAGCTACAAATGTCTAGAAGATGTCAAAGTCAGATTCAATGAATTAGAGGTGACAAATCAGAATGTAAAGGGAAGAATATATTCTCCATGCTTTGATGTTAAAGAGAAGAATATATTCTCCATGCTTTGATGTTAAAGGGAAGAATATATTCTCCATGCTTTGATGTTAAAGGGAAGAATATATTCTCCATGTCTTGATAAAGGAAGAGAGAATATATTCTCTCTATGATTATGTCATCTTTTCATTGCCTATATATATGTCTTGCAAGAGTTGAAGAAGAACAACAAAAACAAGAAGAAAACAAAGAGAAGAGAGTTAGAAAAAATAGTATTTTCAAGTTTTATGCTTACAATTATGAGTAGCTAAGTTTTTATTTCGATTCAAGGGAGTTCATTTTGATTCACATGTTGTGAGACACGGAGCTTCATCTATCTATCTACGGTTTGATTATCTTTTGTTTCTTATTCTTAATGTTCATGCTTGTTTAGATAATAATCTAAGGTGCACATTAGTTGATTATCTATAACAATCTATTGCTAACAAATCTTCATAATCCGTAATTGTTATGTTTGATTTGTGCATGTAGCAATTAGGTTTTCATGATTAGGATCCCAATTTTCGTTGATAACCTAAGGGAAACATTAGAGTAAATTAAATAGTTGGCGCTTGCTCAAACTATTGTTTATCCTTAGTCGCTTCTAATTTGTTATGCTATTATTAACATGATTAGGATTGCTTAATACCGAGTCAGTTGATAATAAGAATTTAACAGGGTGCTGGGCTTTGGTTAATGATATACGGAAGTTAATAGGGATATAAATAGCTGGTTATTTATGTTCTTGGCTAAGTAATCAAAGAATAGATAGTATTTTAGGTGTCTATGATCAACTTGAATTGAAGAACGAACTATCCTTGAATCGATGCTTTACATTTATTGAACTTCCTATTTAATTCCTGTCATTATTAATTCATCAAACAAACCTCCCCATTGAATATTATTTTGATCAACCAATCTCTAGGGTTCGACCTGGACTTACGAGTACTACAAATTCTTGTGAGAACAGTAATTATATTTTGGTGCATTCGACACGTACCAACGACATTCTACTAATAGGTAATGATATAGGCCTGTTGACTTCGGTCAAAATGTGGCTCTCAAGCTCATTCTCTGTGAAAGACTTAGGAGAAGCGACATATATCCTTGGAATCCACATCTTTAGTAATAGAGCGAATAGGAAAATGTGTCTCTCCCAAGCCCTATATTTGGAAAAGGTTCTAAAAAGGTTCAGAATGGAAGATTTTAAAAGAGGCCTCTTGCCCATAAGACATGCTAAATCGATGTGTTCTCAACGTGAGGATGATCGTAAGAGAATGAGTAGAATCCCCTATGCATCTGCAGGAGGAAGTCTTATGTACGCTATGTTATGCACAAGACCGGACATTGCCTACGCTATGAGCATGGTAAGTAGGTTTCAAGCTAACCCATGGGAAAAGCATTGGATTGCTGTGAAGTGTATCCTCAAGTACTTAAGAAGAACTAAGAATATGTGTTTGACATATGGAGATAGAGAACTAAAGGTGAAAGGTTATACTGACTCTGACTTTTAGTCCGACGTTAATGACTACAAATGCACCTCGGGGTTTATATTCGCTTTAAATGGTGGAGCAGTGACTTGGAAAAGTTTCAAGCAAAGCACGACGGCTAACTCAACCACCAAAGGTTAGTACGTGGCTGCCTCAGAGGCTGCCAAAGAGGCTGTTTGGATAAAGAAGTTTGTAGCTGAACTTGAAGTGGTTCCTAGCATGGAGTTCCTGTTGTCACTCTTCTGTGAAAACAATAAAGCCATCGCGCAAGCTAAGGAACCCAAGTCTCATAATAAATCCAAACACATTGAAAGAAGATACCACATCATTAGAGAGATAGTTAGAAGAGGCGACATCGCTGTGCAGAAAATAGATTCAGCAAATAACGTTGTGGACCCACTGACCAAACCACTATCACAGGCGGTGCTAGAATGACATCTGGAGAAGATGAGAATTAGATACCATAGCGATTGTCATTGAGTGCAAGTGGGAGATTGGGAGATTGTTAGGATTATGCCCTCCATGCCATATATAAATTAGATTAATTAGGGTATTTATATTTATGTTGTACAAACTCTTATTCATTAATAAAATTAGTATTTTGTTCATATCAATCTTGACGGCATTAATATAAGTATTGAACAAATAAGTCTCAAGTAATCAAGAGGGAGCTTCTACTCCTCGATGGTTAGAGGAGAAGGACACTAAAAGTTTCGGTTCCTTATTTACTTAAACTAGAGTTGGCAAGTCGAAGAGTTTTAATTGGGCATTAAGACCAGACTTGTATGACGCAAACTTTGACAAGGAGTGTCAATCAGTCACTTTGGATGGTGGGATCTCGGTCATAGATATATCAATGAAATTGATATATTCAAACACGGCTCGCCGTAATGCAATCACATGGGTAATTACTCTTTAACTATTAATGATTGAATTGCTAGTCACGGTAGTGTGCGTGAGCCTTAAACCAAAGGATCCACAAAGATTGGAATTGTGACACTGTACGAGTTATTAGAGTAGTAAGATCCAATTTACCCTTTGGTGGGATGAACCTCGAAGTGCGATTCATAAGGACAAGTGGAAATTCTTCGGTGATTGCCAATAGGGGATTCATTATCTCGGGTAGTAATGAGTTAACGTTCTGTGCGATCGTAGGTAAATGAAATTATAAGTCTTTGGCCAAATCAGGAGAACTAACTTATGTATAGTACATAAGGGTAGTTAAGTAATTTCATCTACTACACATCATCGAGTCCTGTGAGTTCGACATAATCCATGACTCTCGCTCGATCGGGATGCTACAGTGAAAGACTTATACTCACATGGTGTCTGTGACCTAAAGGTTTGTATTGATCCATTCATTTTAATTGGGTTTCGATGTGAGCCCACGAGACTAGCTAGGTGACATGCACATCTTTGGTTTTCTCCCAATGCCCATTGATACGAACCTAGAGAGTCGCGGTTCAAAGGAATTGAGCAAAGAAATTCTTTCGTTGTAAAATATATAAAATAGGTAATTTTCTATTCGATGAGAAAATTAATTTATTTGATTAATTGGATTAATAAAAATAAATTAATAATAAATAATTAGATGTATTTATTATGAACACATTAATTTATTTGATTAATTGGATTAATGAAAAATAAATTAATTATAATAAATAATTAGATTTATTTATTATACTCATCATATTATTAAATAATTGGATTATTTAATTTAGATTATTATTAACTAGCATTATATTTTAATTGGATTAAAATATGTTGGATCTAATTAATAATTGGACTATGTTGAAAGTCAACTTAGCCCAATTAGGATGAGGAGGGCGTGTGTGAGGGAGGCATGTATGTGTGAGTTGGATGGGCTCAAGGAATTAGTTAATTCCAAGCCCATCACTCCTTATATATATACCTAACTCACTGGTTCAGAAAACCCTAACTCTCACAAATAACTTGACAGCGAAAAAAGAAGAAGAGAAAAATCTTTCTCCCCCCCTTAGTATAGTCGTCGGCCTTAGACGTGCAAAAGGTGGTGAATTTTTCTTCAAGCATATTCCGCCGTGATATCTAAAGGCAATAGTTTATCAATTGCTGCTATCCGGAAGATCAAGTTTTAGAATCAAATCAAAAGGTTAGTGAAAAGATGAAATCAGATTTCGTCTTCTTTGTAAATTTCGAATTTTGTGAAAATCATTAAAACCCAAAAGTGATCCGATTATGAATCCGAATATGTATTTACGTTTTCGCTACGCATGAACTAGGATTCATAATAGAAATACTATTCTCACTATTTCTCTCATTCAAGTTCTGATCTTCCAACCCATCGAATTTCTGTCACCCCTCTTCATTGAGTTCAATCCTTTGTATCTTGGGTACTAGCGATCCATACGTCTCACCTCTAAAATGTATCCACACCTCCATACAATTCTTAGTAATTATATATATGGTGCAAATCTTATATATGAAGGTAGGAATATTATATTTGAAAGATCAACCTCAACACATGAGGAAATTCTTGTCAAATATAAGAGGGAAGGGGACAACTTTTTGGGACAAACAAAAGATGAAATATTTCGTCTGTTTCTCTTAGTGCAGGAAGAAAATTTTGAGCATACGAAAGCGTGTGTGTGTATTTTACCTAACACACATATTCATAGGAAGACTCCTAGGTTTAGATTACTTGGAAGACAAGATGAAATCAAATCATCAAGGTTTGACTTTAATCTAATCCTATATATACTCAATTAAGGAGTTTCCTAAAAGTTTGGAACTTAGTCAATAAGTCAACTAAATGCTACCTTATCTCTAAATAATTTTCATAATTCTCCTAGATCAAGACTTGGGGAGGAATTAAAATTCCTCCTTCACTTTCTCGTCCAACACGCCTCCATGTAGGCTTGGAGTCCAAGAATTTTATCTCTTTATTTAATTCTTGACTCATATTTAATGAAATAGTCCAACCATTTCATTAAATTTCAATTACTAAATAAAGTCCAGCCTTAATTATTACAAGCTCACTTGTTATTTAATTTTCAGCCCATGCCTAATTAAATAAAATTCTTTGACTCTACTAGGTTCATTAATTAACTAATCCAACTTAATTAAATAAAAAGTCCAATTAATTGATCTCCTATCAATTAATTCATATTCCAATTAGGAAAGTACCATATTTTCCTAATTTACCTCAATTTCAAAATGAATTTATCATGCTACATAAGCAGGAACCTTTTGGAGTTAGTTTATGACCCCTTAGGCTCATTCATATGCTAGTAGTAAGTACACTTTCCAAAAGTGTCAGTGCACTTTCCTAAAATAGAAGTACTTGATCAAATCACTCTTGATTCAATCAGACATGAATTATTCACCATAATCTCATAGTATTTACAAATCGAGATTACTGTCTAGCAATAGGCCTTGAAGGCCTAGACACGAACGACAGTAAGATACATAACCTATCATAACTATGATTCTAGCATAAGTAAGATCCCTCCATCCTATCTCCTGGATTGGAGTCTAGAGTAATGGCTTAGTTGAAACTTTTATCAACTCAATCTCCATGTTTTCTTCTTTACATGATATCATTCTTGCAATCCAAACGAGGAAACACTCCACCTCTTTGGATTGCCATACTTTGGCCAAAGTTTTCTTGAATCAATTCATTGAGTAAACCATAGGAGATGTCCCATTTTCTAGATCAGTGATGGATCCTTCTTGGTCTCTCATGTACCTTCGTACATAATCATATCATACCCAATATATCCTATACGGTGACTCGCAAAAGAATCATGAGATAAGTCAAAGTATAATTGACCATGGGCAAGGTAACCTATGGGACCTCAGGTCCAAAAGGATTAATCTTATACCTACATGATTATTGAAAGTTCCATATTTGATTAGAAAATCTATTTTAGGAACTTCCAGTGAGGTTGTTCAGTTTACTCATTATCCAAATGAGAACCCTCATACACATAAGGCTTTCATCGTGCCTATGCCCATGGAACGAGGCACGTCCTCTAAGGACATAGGTGTACAAGCAACTCTTTTGGGTCTTGTCAATATCCATCATCTCGACAGACCCTTTAACGACTTGGAATCATTTCAGAATAACGACCATGGGACATATTCATCATCAACATCCCCTATGTCCGATGATGTCCCATAGTCATATGTGATTCACGAGATTTTATTCTAAGCAATGTAAAGACAATGTAAGAATAAAGAATGCCATAAATAGAATTTGACTTTGTTTATTAGAATAAGATTGTTACATAGAGCTTATTACACAGAAATTGCGCCCAAATAATGTGTCGGGCATTTACTCAATCAAAAGGCGTATCTTCATCTTTGTTTATGTCTAGGTCTTCGTGGCCTTTTCTAGACAATAACCATGATTTGTAAGTGACTTAATTAATATGGTGCTAAATTTAAGACCTGATTAATTCTAGAGTGATTTAATCTAGTATTTTTTTTGTACGAAAGTACACTGGCACTTGGGGAAAGTGTACTTAAAACTGGGATATAAATGAACCTAATGTTGGGTTACATGAAAAATTGCGCAGCAGAAGGTTTTCAAATCCCTAAGTGTTTTTCTTGATTTACATATTGAATCACATAAACGCTAAAATGAATAAAACTTACCCGCTGAAGCGAAGTGGTTGGAGAACTCAATCCTCCTTCAAAAATTCGAACACTCGAAGGCTCCAACTCTTCAAAACCTGTGCTATCTACTCTTCACGAATTCCTTGAAGCTTTCTTGAATTCTTGATCTGAACAACGAAAGTACGTTGCCTCTAAATAATCATGCAGATTGATTTGACAAAAAATCCCCTATTTCTTCACCTTGACCGACGGCTAGCTATGTGAGAGAGAGGGAGGAGTTTTTCTTTTTTCTTTCTAGGAGAGTTGTGTGAATTCTTTTAATTCCATCAAGGCAAAAGTCCTTTTAATATCAATTGAATTATTGACCAAGACAAAAGATTATAGCCCCTGTTGGGCATCCAAGAGGACGCCCTACTCAGCCTTATAATAAAATAGAAAAAAATATTTTTTATTTTTCTTTATCAATCCTTTAGCGCGACTCTATAGGTTCGTTTCGTTTAGAAATAAGAGAAATCCAAAGGAAGTGGATAACATCTAGCCAGTCACGTGGCCCACTTTGTAGCCGAAACGAAATCGAATAATTGGATCATTCCACAACCTTCCAATCGTAAATGATGTATAAGTATAAACTCGTTGTTCACGTGTCCCAGTCAAGTGAGAGTCATAGTTATGTCAAACTCATTGGACTTGACCATATGTATTAATTATTATAAAACGAGATCATCGAGTTTGATTTAGTGCCTCTCACAATCGTGTCTTTTGCTTTGGCCAAAGACTTTGATCTCTATTATCTATAATCACGTAGGATACTTTCTCATTCACTTATGAGAGAACAAATCCCAAATTAGTTATTAGCTAAAACAACCACTTGGCCATCAAGCCACATTTCGAGGTCGACCGCACCAACAAGTGAACTGGGTCTAACTATTCTAGTGACAGACTTAACGTCACAAGTGTATCTTGAGCCTGATACTTCAGGTCTAAGGTTCACTTATACCTATTACGCATAATCAGCTCTGTCATTGCCAGTCACAGAGTGAAAACCTATGTGAAAGAATTGATGAGAATCGTGTTCGAGCATATCAGTTCCACTGATGCGCCTATAGTCTTAAGTAGTGTTTTGGAACCCGGACCGGACCGGCCTGTCGGACCGGATGGACCATCGACCGGCGCTTGTGGCGGTCCGGTCAATGTCATAAAACCGCTGAAACTCAAAACCGGCCTATTTTTTAAGAACCGCCCGACCCGGCGGTTTGACCATCAAACTGATTGGCTCATCCACGGGTTGTCGGAACCAGCCGCTTCATAAAACATTGAAATCAGAGCTCCCTGTGCCGTACCTTCTCCTCCCCATTTTTCAGATTTCATTTTTTCTGCAAGTGGGTTCTAGAAAATGATGTTGAAATTGGTGGATTGCAACTTGAAAGAGGGGCGAAAGATAACAAAAGATAGACACAATATTAAGAGAAGATTAATGATTTAGAGGGGAGAAAAGAAAGAAATCAGACGAGATATGAAGAATAAAATAAGAAAGAGCATTAGCGGCGGGATGTGTATTGTAGAAGGAGACAACGGGTTTAAATCTTTGGATCAGGTCTTGCCTTTAATCTTTATATTTTCTTTCCATTACTTTTTCCATTTTTAGTTTAATTCATTTTTCATATCAAATATGAAGACCACGTGGTCATAAATTTGCCCATTCAATTTGATTTAATTTTACATTATATATAATCCGAAATATATGACATATATGATATATATACATATAATATTTACTATTTTATAATAAAAATTATTATAAATATTATTTGTTGCATAATTATGACATCACCGGTTCGACCGCAGTTGACCCAACGGTTGAACCAGTGACCCGTGACCCGGTCATTTTTTCGGTTCGCTATCCGGTCCGGATTTGAAAACATTGGTCTTAAGTTCCCACCATCACATGGTGTTCGATTGACTGTTAGTGTTATGCCCTCAAATGCCATAAGAGTATAGAATTATAGGGCATTGAATTGTAACTAAACATTCTTATATTAATAAAAGGCATTTCATGTTGTTTTTTATAAGCATTTGTAAGGTTTAGTAAACAATGTATAGTCCTTAATAGTAAGGCGAACCTTCTACTCCCTATGGGTTAGGGAGAATGGCATTAAAAATGTTTGATCCTTAGTATCTAAATTGGTTCGCAAGTCAAAAACAGTATTGACTGGACATCATTACTGGATAGAGACTTTTATGATATAAGTTTGACAAGGAAGTGCTATTCAAACTATGAGTATATTAATGGGAACTTATGTCATAGACACATCAGTTAGACTGATGAGTTCGAACACGGCTCGCATCAGTTATGTCACGTGGGTTTTCACTCAATGGCAGTCAATGACAAAATTGATAAGTTGTGATAGGTACACATGAACCTTAGACATGAGTAATCACGTTGAACATGTGCTTGTGACATCAAGTGTGTCATTAGAGTAGTTAGATCCAATTCACCCGTTGGTGGGATCAACCTCAAAGTGCGGCTTGATGGGCAAGTAGCAATCTTAACTAATGGGCAAAATGAAATTTATTCTCTCATAAGTGAATGAGCTAAATATCATATGTCGTCATGAATGGGTGAAGTCAAAGACTTTTGCCAAAGCATTAGAGATACTCTTGTTGGACATAAGAGTATACTCAATGACCTCGATTCATTATGACCTGAGCATATGGTCAAGTCCTATGAGTTTGACAAAACCACGACTCTCACTTGATTGTGATATAAGAATAAAGGGTTATTGTTGATCCCAAGTGACATATGAAAGGGTCTAGAAGGGAAGGGTTGAATAGACCCTGAAGTCTTTTTAGATTTAAAAAATATTCGTATTAAAATTGGTTGGACGCTTGAAAAATAGGCGCTTGACTGAGCGTCTATTGAACACTGTTTTTAGAAAGTTAACTTAGACTTCAAGATTTGAATACTATAACCAGATAGGTTTAAGCGTTCAGTTCTTTGATCAGTGTTAGAACAACAAAATGATTTTAGAGTCTTCTCGTTAGAAAGCTTTAGTGTCACAGAAAGTGTTTTAGTTGCTTATTGTTCAATTGAGTTCTTCTTAACAGATTGATGCAATGATATGACAATATGGAAATTGACTGTAAAGTAAAGAACATAATATTTATAAGGTTCGTTGGGTGGTGTAATCCCAACTACGCGCTTCTTCTTCTCGAATACTTGGAGGCAATCCACTAAAATGATTCTCAAATAATCACACAGAATCTTCTACAAATTAGGGAGAGATGGATGTTGATGACTTGAGCTCCTTAATCACATAGATTTCTGCTCCAAGACACTTTCCTCTTGCTTTTTTCACCCAGAAATAATGCAAGTATCCAACTTCGACTTCACACAGATTGCGAGGCATGGATGAGGTTTCTCTAAAGGTTTGTTTGATTTTGATAAAGTTCAAACAACTTGGTAATATCTCAATAGTAATGTGGGTTTCTCCAAAAGAATGTTTGAGATATTGGTTGACTGTCTCAGGAATTTTGAGAAAAGCAAAGAGAATTTTTGCTTGAATATTCTGGCTTTTCTGAGAATTTAAGGAATGAGACTTCAATGCAACAACAATTTGGCTTGGAATGTATATGTTGTTTTGGCTTGTTGTTGAAGTTCTATTTATAGTCAATCTTGGAAAAAGTGTCTGTTTGACACATGCACAGGCGCGAGTTTCTCACTTCCTCGAGTGAACAACTTTTGTCCTTTTTCCTGAAATCTTGCTGCACAAAAGTTGTTGCTGCAGTGTGTAAAAGTTGATAGTCAATGGGGTGTCTTCTCCGTACGTCTGAAAGAGCTTATCACATTTAATGCTCTTATCAGTATTTAATGCGTTTGAATAAATACCCGTTGGCAATTAATGATCTGGGAATATTTGCATTAAACTCCTTCTGGACTTAGAAATAAATTCAGGTGAAATCAGTCATTGATAGATGCTCATTCATCCTTGAATAACTTCTGTCCTATAATCAACGCTTGATGTAGCTTGTAGATTGGATGCTTCGGAAAACTTCATCTTCATTTAGACTTCAGGCGCTTGAGTCTTCAGACTTAACTACTGATAAGCTCACTAAAAAATTATCAGACGCTTAGCCTAAAAATACTTAGCCTAACAATCTAGAATAAAATAAAGCAAAGCCTATAAAGCCTATACAAATCTAACGCTTCAAAGCTTATACATGATTTCTAAATAAAATCAAACTTACAATTTTGGGGTCTAACATAAAATCCTAATTGTCATCATCAAAACATCTAACATGAAATTTCCTAATAATTTTCCCCTTTTTGATGATAGCAATACTTACTCTTTTATAGTTCAAGAGTTAGACAGCCAAAATAAAAGTTAGCTTTAGTTAGATAAAGTTAGTTAATGTTAGTTAAGCTTCAACGAGATGTTTCAGCTGAAAATGTATTTTATATATATCAATGATAGTTCAAGCATTTTACAACTAAATAAAAAATAAAAGAGGCAAGAATATAGATAATGCAAAGTAGATAACAGCTCTTAATCATCTTCTTCTTCTTGAGCGTTGAGTCTTCTTTTTACTTCAACCTTGATTGCTTCAGAAATATTTTCTCCAAGCGTAATCATGGCGGCATGTTTTTTATTTATCACTGTCTTCTTTTCTTCTTGTTGTCTCTTTTTATCAGCAACAAATTGCTTATCCCAATCAACTGGGTCAATGCCCATCATCCTTAGGCATACTCTGAATGCTCTACCGAAGTCTTACTTCTTTTGCTCTTTATCAATAATCTTTGGGTCAGAGGGCTCTGGAATAGGCAGTCGAGAAAATGGAACATCAAACTGTTCAAGCAATGCCCTTGAAGGAACTGGAAAAATTTGAAAGAAATTTTGACGCTTAAGTGGAGGGCTGGAAGCTCTTGAACGAGAAGCTTTTCACTTCTCCCCTCTTCTATGTCCTTTTCCCTTATTGCCATCATCAGCCTTCAGAAAATGCTCGGTGAGTAGGCTAACTTGATTAGCAATCTGAGAAACAGAGGATGAAAGTTCGTCTTGGCGCTTATCAAAATGCTCCTTCATGGCCAGTTGGTTTACCATAGTAGCATCATGCCGTTTTTGAAATTCTTTTTGCATTCACCAACTGCCGCTTAAGCAGCACCTCTCATATGGGCGACTTGAGCGCTCATGTTCTGAGACTCGATCTTGGCTAAGTCAATCTTGATCCAGTGGAGGGCTTCTTCATTCTATGTAGCGTGATTACTTACCTCCTCCAAAGCTGATTTCAGCAAAGGCCTAAAAGTCTGACTCACATCCGAAGGAACCGCTTGAGGAGCTGGTCGCTTAAATCTGGATGTATGATTGAGTGAGTCAAGAAAAACTTGATATGCTAGATCGAAAACTGTGCCTCTGGCTTCTATTGGGAGATCCTCAGCCATATCAGAATCAACGAGTTCAAGCGCGTCAGGATTATCCTCTAGTGGAGACGCTTCAACAGGTTCTTCAGCAGACGCTGGAATGCTGACAACTTCTGAGGCGGACGCTTGTGTAGACTCTTTAGTCAACTTAACAGGCGCTTTCTCAAGCGCTGACTCTTCTTGGTGAAAGTCATCGAATTGGAAGTTTCAATTGGCTATATCTGCATAAGAGTCTGAAGCAACTTCCAGAAGTTCAGTTAGTCTTGAGCGCGAGATGCATGTCCCTTGAATGAAGGAGCGAAGAGGACTGTCTCGGGCTCGGACATACATTGGACCCATAATGTCCAATACGTGGTTTGGAAATATCTTTGACTGCGGTTTTGGAATGAGAAATAAAGTTTCTGGGCAGTAATTCAATGAAAATCCAATAATCCTATCCGTGGGAAGGCGCTCGGACTTGTGAGCTTTAGGCACGTATATGCGATAATATTCTTCCAAGTACGGATACACCGCTCGAGCTATGCCTTGATTGCGTTCAAGCAGAGAAAGAACATAGGCATAATGGTTGCTTACTTCCTGTCTGATAGAAAGTAGAAGTGGGTAACCTTGGAAGTTGCGAATCCTCGACCCATTGGGCTTCCGCAGATTTTCAGTGAAGATCTTGTGACAGTGGGGAATAGGCACCATGATCTTCATCATCAATCTGAAGTTGTCATCATAGTGACTTGGAGAGAAGTTCAAGCAAGACGCTGATGAACTGCCACTGGTGGACGCTTGAGCGTTGAATTGGAGAGGAGTGATGGAAAGTCTGTGTAGCGCTTGACACAGAAACTGCTCTATCTGTTGACGAACTAAGGGTAGCTTGGCAACAGGTCCTACTCGCTCTTGACGCTTCTTAAGGCAATACTTGGCGAACTGACACTTCTTGTCATGCATGCCTATGCCAAAGAGATGAGGAGCTTTGACCAATTCTTGAAAAGAAAACTGATTGCCAACATACACTTCACACCAGTTCACTTCACTCATGCAATAGTCAGCACCTACATTGACCAACGCTTGGATGCCTTCATGGTGTATGTCCCAGATGGATTCAAAATGGTATTTGTCAGTGTGCTAGCTTGCGTTCCAAACACTGTCAAAATATGCATCGTCTCGGCTTGAATCACATCAGTTACAGAAGCTGGACGCTTACCGGCATGAATTCCTTTATTCTTCCAGAGACGAAGGGGATGGGCTGAATGCTTATTTGCTTTATTGTTGGCTACATGAGAGAAGTGTGTGTAGCCTTCTCTGTTCAAAACTTCCTCTATTGGATTAAGAAACTCAACAGGTATACATTCGTAGACCCTTATGTTGATGTCTCTTGGAGCAAAACCAGTTGGTTTATTGTGCCCCATATCCCTATAATAACCCAAATCAACATCTGCTCTGGGAGTTCGACCACCTTTCCTTGCTTCTTGGATGGAAAAGGATGCAGGGATCTGACCGGGAGTTTTACCAAGCTCGACAGCCAAGTAGTAGGCTTTCTCCACTTCGGTCAACTCTGTATCAAATAAGGTGTCCCGGATGGTCCTGTCGATATCAATCAGTCCGGCTACTCCATTCTCAGCATTGATGAATCTTTCTTCAGTGTAGCTTGCTGGGATAAAGTCGTCTTCAAAAGCTGGAGGCATATAATTGATAGAGTGATCATTTGTCTTCAACGGGTCCAGCTTGAAGAATTGTCTGTGTATGGTAACGTCTTCAGCAACGCTCTGACCTTCTGTGCGTGACTTTGTTATGACTGGATCAAGGGGTGATGTTTGAACCTCTTTGGGAGCAGGTTCCTCGGCTTCTATTGCAGCAACTTCTGCGACAACATCTTTTGCAATAGCTAGTACATCTGTCATCTCAACATCCAGATGGACATTGATGGACGCTTCAGCAACAGCGGGAACTAAAGCTGTAGCACAAGAACTATCCTCTATAAGAGCAGGATCTTCTACAAATGTAGGAATAGAAATGCTGTGGGAAGAAATAAACTTACCCTGAGAGCTTGGCTCAGCAGCAACTTCTTGAGCGCTTAGCTTAATAGTCTCAGGCTCTTCAGAAAGAGGAACAGCTTGACGCTTACTTGTCCTAGAACGTTTAAAGATTATCTTGACGTTGACTTCTTCAACGAGATTCAGCGTTTGGGTGGGAGGGTCAGCAATTGGTTCCTCAAAATCTATATGTTTGATAATTCCTTCCAATTTTCTCCACCTAACTAGAGGGATCTTGTCCCCCTCATCTTCATTTGTTTCCTCATCGTCCTTGTGAGGAGACAAAATAGCTTGAATCTTGGGCTTTCTGGAGCTTTCTTCTTTGTAACAACTGGACGCTTCACGCCTTCCTCTTGAACTGGACGCTCAGCTTCTTCGTCAGACGCTTCGCGTACCACTTGAAGCTCAGACAAAGGTCTAGTAGCACCTCCAACTCTGGGTGGGTGGAAGAGATTGTTGATGATTTTCTTCCCATAGAATTTTGACTTGATCAGGGTAATCCCAGCAGAGCTAACACATTTTGCTCTAAAAAGTAGATCGCTGAGAATTACATCGTATGGTTTGTTTGAAGCGGTAAGGCAGTCTCTGAATCTTTCGAAAACGTATTCACTCCAGTTGATCTTGATATCCAGGAGTATAGCCGTCATCATCTGGAACTGCATTGGGTTTACTTTGTTAAAAGTACCCACTCTGCATTCAATGAACTTACTACAGAAGTCAGCCAAAAGTCTGTATCGGGATACAATATCCTTCTTCTCAAAGTGAGGCTTGTAAGGAACATTGTCATAGGCACTAATCTTAGTCCAGGCTTCGTCGATTTTTTCAGCAGTAACAAAGTCCAACGCTACACCCTGATTCGGTAGTTTGAAATTCTGGGCAATGGTGTCAGCAGAAAGGACGAATTCTTTGGAGTCCTTCTTGGGTAGAGAAAAGAGGCAAGAGATAGACTTCTTGTCCTCTGAGAGTTTAGCGTTTTTCCAAAAGAATTCAATTTCATCAGGAAATAGATAGGAGTATTTGGTGAGGAAGGTTTTCAGTCCAGACTAAAAAATAGAGTCTATGAACTCCGTTAGATCAACTTGAGTCTGTTCGTACAAAAATTTCCAGTCCACAACAAGACCTTCAGTG
Source organism: Buddleja alternifolia (assembly GCA_019426215.1). Taxonomy (NCBI): domain Eukaryota; kingdom Viridiplantae; phylum Streptophyta; class Magnoliopsida; order Lamiales; family Scrophulariaceae; genus Buddleja; species Buddleja alternifolia. The sequence continues at coordinate 23,784,078 of CM033393.1, read as the reverse complement.
ATCTTGATGGTGGGCTCGACAGAAGTAGCCGTATATTTCTTGGGTGCCATTTGAGATTTGTGAGAAAGATGAACAGAGATTGCTTTTGCTTTGAGAGAGAGAGAGAGATTGAGTAAATTTGCTGAGAGTAACAGTGAATAGTGTTTCTACAAAAATTGTGTTTTAAATGACACAGTAGGAAAATTTTGAAACTTGTGTTCTTTTCGTCTGAGTAAAATGTATACACATGTAAAGTTATTTAAATCTCAGCCATGAATATTTTTAACTACGGACGCGAATTTTGGGCAACAGAGAGAAGTTACATTTGGTAACTCCCATATATAAAGATTTGAAGTCCGAGTTAAACTTTTAAAAACGTTTGGGATTTTCAGATTGTAATGCACGTGCCTGATGGTACACTGACACGTACACAAACATGTGTTATCTCTGAACCGTCATTTTGAAAAGTGTTTGATTACCCGCCAGTTTGATGTGATAGAGGTGTGTAAATAGAGTACAAAATAGACTTTTTAGTCTATCCACTACTTCAAGAAACGTGTAAAATTTATGCATGAATTTTATAAATAATTTTATATTAAGTGTTGAATGGAATATGTTCAACGCTTAACTCATACCACTTGTAAGATTTATGTTCACGCTTGAAATCAAAAACTTTTTATGTTTGAGCGTCCAACATATTATGCACAAATAATACTGAGTGTTGATGATCTATGCAAATGAGAGAGTTTTTGATCATTGACGCTTACAGATATATTCAAGTACAATTTTAAGGTTCCCCCTAAATCTGATAACTTGTAACAACTTTTCAAAAATCTTTTAGACATAAATAAAGTGGATTCGCCCTAAATTATATGCCTAATAAAATATGATACATGATGATTAAGCGTTTAAATCGATCATACCTAGTTCGCTTCTCAAAGTAAGAAAGCATTGTTCGTTGAGCACTTTGGTGAAGATATCTGCCAGTTGCTTGTCTGTGCCAATGAATTGCATGGATATATCTTTCTTTTGAACATGGTCATTAAGAAAATGGTATCTAATGTCAATATGTTTGGTTCTGGAATGGAGAACAGGGTTTTGAGTCATGGCTAGGGCGCTTTGGTTATCACAATGAATGAGGGTTGGACCTAGGATTATTCCATAATCTCTAAGTTGTTGCCTCATCCACAATACTTGTGCACAACAACTTCCTGCAGCTACATACTCAGCTTCAGCTGTATAGGTAGCTATCGATTGTTGTTTCTTACTATGCCATGAAACTAACGTATCACCTAGAAATTGACATGTACCACGAATACTCTTATGATCTATTTTGCAACCTGCACATTCTGCATCTGAGTAACCAATTAGTTCAAAAGGAGAGTCCCTTGGATACCATAAGCACACATTTTGTGTGCCATTTAGGTATTTAAGGATCTTCTTAACAGCAATAAAGTGTGGCTCTTTAGGATCAGCTTGAAAACATGCACACATGCATACCGAAAACATAATATCAGGTCTACTAGCTGTAAGATAAAGAAGTGATCAAATAATACCTCTATAATTAGTGATATCAACCTTCTTCCCACTTTCATCATTATCTAATTTAAGCGTTTGGCTCATTGGAATTTTTGAAGATGATGCATTTTCCATACCAAATTTCTTAATCATATCTCGTGTATATTTAGCTTGGTTAATAAATATGCCATGAGGGAGTTGTTTAACTTGTAATCCTAAGAAGAAAGTTAATTCACCCATCATGCTCATTTCAAATTGTTCTTGCATCATTTTTTGAAAATTTCTCACACAGACGCTTGTTAGTAGAGCCAAATATAATATCATCCACATAAATTTGGACTAAGAGAATATCTTTGTCATTGGTAATTTTAAATAACGTTGTATCAACATTGCCTTTTGAAAAGCCTTTACCAATTAGGATAGTAGAGAGAGTGTCATACCATGCTCGGGGTGCTTGCTTAAGCTCATAAAGTGCTTTGTCTAGCTTGTAAACCATACCCTTACCATCGTTGTTGATGAATCCTGGTGGTTGCTCCACATATACCTCTTCTTGTAGTTTACCATTCAAGAAGGCACTCTTCACGTCCATCTGATACACCGTAAACTTGTTGAACGCTGCATACGCTAGAAACATGCAGATTGCTTCAAGACGGGCAACAGGAGCATACGTCTCATCAAAATCAATACCCTCTTCTTGGCAATAACCTTGAGCTACGAGTCTGGCCTTGTTTCTTATCACAATGCCATTCTCATCCATCTTGTTTCTATAAACCCATCTGTTAGAGTATATGCCCTCGAATGCCATAAAGATGATAGATTTATAGGGCATAAACATTGTAACTAAACTATGATTTTTCTATTAATATAAGGCAGTTGATTTTTGTTTTCTTATAGTCATTTATAAGGTGTGAATAAACAACGGAAAGTCCTTGATGACAAGGCGAACCTTCTACCTTCTATGGGATAGGAGGAAAGGCACTAGAATGGTTAGACCCTTGACATTTAAAAGGGTTCGCAAGTCTAAGAAATATTGATTGGGCATCAATAGTGAATAAAGACTTGTATGATGTAAGTTTCGACAGGAAAGTGCCAGTCGTACACTATGGAAATGGTAATGGGAACTTATATCATAAACGTGTCAGTTGGACTGATATGTTTGAACATGGCTCGCATCAATTCATCACATGGGTATTCACTCATTGACAGTCAATGATGAAAATGATAAGTAGTGATAGGTACATGTGAACCTCTGACCTGAGAAATCGAATTGAAGATGTACTTGTGACATCAAGTCTGTCATTAGAGTAGTTAGATTCAAATCAGCTGTTGGTGGAATCGACCTCGAAGTGGGACTTGATGGGCAAGTAGCATTGTTAACTGATTTGCAATATGGAATTTATTCTCCAATAAGTGAATGAGTAAAATATCATATGCGATCATGAATAAGTGAGGATGAAAGTCTTTGGCCAAAGCATTTAAATACCTCGACTTATTATGAGCTTAGGCATATGGTCAAGTTATATGAGTTTGACTTTAAACCATGACTCTTACATGACTGGGATATAAGAATAAAAGGTTTATACACGTACGGTATTCACGGCGTAAAGGTTTGGAATGATCCTATTCATTTGTTCTCAATTGGGTTACAATGTGAGCCACGAGACTGGCTAGTTGTCAATCACACCCCTTTGGATTCCTCCCAATTGCCTTTTGAGATGAACCTAAAGAGTCGCGCTTAAAGGAAGTGCAAAAGGAAAAACATGGGAAAAAGACTTGAGAGAAATTCACGGCATTGGATGTCGTAATTTAATTAATTAATTAAATTAATGAGTTAATTAATTTCTTGGAGAAATTGAATTATAAATTAATTAGGAATTGAATTAATTGGATAATTAATTAGGAATTGAATTAATTGGATAATTAATTTATTTATTGGATAAATAAATTATTCGATTAATTAATTAGCAAGCAAGACGAAAGTCCGAAGGCATCCGAGCCCACTAAGGGGCGGACAAAATAGACGCCCAAATAGGGCTCTTGCATGCTAGGGTTATTGTTTCATAATGATATAAATATATCACAAGGTGAAAAATAACACAAGGCAACTTACATAACTTTCTCTCCAAGAAAAAGTCTCCCACCTCTCTCTCTCTCTCTCTAGCCGTCTTTGACAAGGAAGAAAGGAGGAGTTTTTTGTTTTTGATACCGGCATGACGAATTAGAGATGTTGGCAAATTCGGCGTTAGAGAAAAGGATCACGTTCAGAAATCAACATACGCGAGAACGGTAATCTTTCTATACACAATTAAACACGAGGATTAGAAATGATTCGGGCTTTGGGAATTAAATTTACTTTCCGCTGCGTTTTATTCGCATAATTCCCAACACCATCTAGTCCCAATAACTCCTTGGTTAGTTGGCCTTGGTACTAGCGTCCAAACCTTACTATGCTCAAACAGATTAAGCTCTTCTTGCATGGCTTCAATCTAGCTTGGATCGCTTAGCGCTTCATCCACTTTCTTAGGTTCCAGTTGAGATAAGAAGCTAGCGAACATGGCCTCATAGCTGCTCTAGATGTAGCGGCTCTAGTTCTCACAGGCGCTTCAATATCTCCAAGAATCTGCTCAGGTGGATGATCACATAGCCATAGTCTATCAGGGTGGAAAGGGTTAAGATGTTGAACAGGCGCTTGACGATCAGACGCTTGACCATCCTTTTGCGTAGGCGCTTCAAGTTCACAAATCCTTGTTTGCTCTTGATGATCACTTTCTTCATGATCATCAGCAATTCTTACATTGTTATCCAAAGTAACCTCACGAGTAATCTTAGGAGGTGGCACTGAGATCTCATCATCATCGTCACTATCATCATCAATGGTAATCTTTGACGCTTGATGACACAGATTCTTCAACTCCTACATTATTCACATTAATCTTACTCGGTTCTTGGTTAACATCATCAAAAACAACAGGAATAGATTCCTCAACCTTCGATTTGATCTTGTTTAGGATGAGAAAATTCTTTCCATTCTCGGTGTAGCCTAGGAAGATTCCCTCATCCATTTTAGGATCAAATGTCTTTAGGCTTTGCGATCCATTATTATGGATAAAACATTTTAACCCAAAGACGTGAAAGTATGAAACATTTGGCTTACGTCCCTTCCATAGGTCATATGGAGTTTTCCCATGCTGTTTCTTGATCATGCACCGCTTTTAAGTGTAACAAGGAGTGTTGATCGCTTCGGCCCAAAACCCAGGAGCAAGCTTGGATTCTGCTAACATCGTCTTAGCGGCTTCCTTGAGCGTTCTGTTCCGGCGCTCACCAACACCATTCTATTGGGGAGTTCTGGGAGCTGAATACTCATGATGTATTCCATTCTCTGCACAAAACTTCTCAACAACCTTGTTAGTAAACTCAGTACCATGATCACTTCTTATTCTTGTAACCTTAAGATTTTTCAAAGTTTGAAGTTGCCGAATAAGCGTTGTTAACTTGTCACATGTCTCATCTTTGGATGAAAGAAATTCCACACAAGTAAATTGAGATAAATCATCTACTATCACCAAAGTATACCTTTTACCGCTCACACTGATCATTTGAACATGTCCAAACAGATCCATGTGAAGTAGTTCAAGTATTCTTGAGGTAGATAGATGAGGTTTTCTCTTGAAAGATGATTTAACTTGTTTTCCCATTTAACAAGCGTCACAAAGGCGATCCTTGTGAAATGGTCCATTTGGTAATCCCTCTACAAGATTTTGACTTATAAGCTGAGAGATTGTCTTAAAGTTGAGGTGATTCATTTTCTATGCCATAACCAATCGGTTTTAGATTCACTTTTAGCAACAAAACATGTTGGGTTCTTATTAATTGTTGAACCCCAATCTACCAAATACACATGATTTGTTCTTTGACCTTTCTGTTTAGTAGACTTAGTCTTAGCATCATCTATATAGCAACAGACTCTTGAGAAGATGACTTCAAAGCCTTTATCACAAAATTGACTTATGCTTAATAAATTGTGCTTCAAACCCTCAACATAATAAACATCACTTATCATGATGTTTCCCCTATGCACAGTACCTATACCTTTGGCTTTACCTTTGGGGTTGTCACCAAGTACAACCCGAGGACCATTGGCAACTCGATAGTTGATCAATAGATCCTTGGAACCAATCATGTGCCTTGACGATCTACTATCGAAGTACCAAACAGATGTATCAGCTCTAGCTTTAGGTACCTGCAATCAAAAGGGAAGTTCTTTTTCTGTTTAGGTACCCATTGTTGCTTGGGTCCTTTAACATTAGTAGCATTGTTAGTTTGAATTAGAACTTTAAGAACCCATATTTGCTTAGTCTTCATTGTAGGAATACTGGCCTTCTTGGGTTTCACATTGTGTTGTGTGTGCTTTTTGGGTGTATAATAATATCATTGATTATAATAGTAATCATAATCATACTCATAGTCATAATCATAATCATTATAATAACGATAATATGATCTAGACCGCTGTGCATATTGACGCTGGTATTTCCTGGGTGCTGGCTTGGGTTGCACTTTTGGTGCTGGGCGCTTAGCGCTTGATTCACAGTGATTAGATTTATCCTTGGCTTTTTGAGCATTTGGATGAACCTTTCTTTGTGAATCTTTTGCCTTTGCCTTACCCTTGCCTGAGTCAGCTTTGACTTTCTCATTTGGCCTCGTACCATTGTCGCTCAGCTCACTTTGTGTTTGACTTTGTGAACCTTTCTCAACAAAGAAAACACCCTTTCCTTTGTTGTTTGCCGTAACATTAGCTTTGTTTGGTTGTTTACCGAATTTATTGCATCGTAAACCGGTCTTTTCACCAAATAACCTTGTTACCTCAGTCACATTGTCTAGCTTTCTTGACGCTTTAGACAATGATTTGACGAGTTGTTCTGATTTAGCAAGTCTAGCAATCAGCTCAGCTTCTCTCTTAACTATTATATCAAGATCACTTTTCTACTAGGTTATCTCCTTCTCAAGCAAATTGTTCTCTCAATGCATTATTGCTAAACTTGCAACTCTGCTTTGAGCATTACTTTATCACATGTGAGTGATGAAATGATATCAAAGTGATTTTGATATAATTTGGCGACATCTTGACAATCATTATAATATTCTTTGACTTTATCAAGTAATTCTTCATAAGAAAGAGGGTAAGATATCTCAGTGTTTACCTTAGGAGACGCTTGATCATCTCTGGCCATGAGACAGATAAGCGCTGAGTCATCCACTGGCTCATCATCATCACTACTCTCCTCTGAAGACTCCAAATCTTTAGATGCGGACGCTGGTTCTAATTCCGCTAGCAAACCTTGTTGACGGAGGTTGCTCCTGAATTGGTTTCTATCCACGTAATCCTGCCTTGAGGGCTTAAATACGTTCGGATAAGGGCAATTTACCGGGTAGTGCCCTAGTTTCCTGTAATTATAAAAAAGATTAGTTTTCATCTTTTGTTCATTTGTTAACCTTGCATTGTGTGGTTCTGAGACCACGAGTGTTGAGAGATTCTGCTGATTAGACGCTTGGTACTGAATCTGCGCTGAAGGAGAAGGTGCAGAATATTAAGGCGCTTGATACTGTTGTTGTACTAGAGCAGGCGCTTGATATGAACTCTGTCCTTGATACTTAGGACTATTTCCTTTCTTTTCATATCTTAAGAGTTTTCTGAATCTATTCAGAAGTGCTAGTTCCTCTTCCTCACTGATATCTAAAACTTTTCCTTTATTACCCAATTTACCCTTGTTTGATACTACGAGCGCTCCAGACTCAATTACCGGACTGCTCACAACATCACTGGCTGAATTCAACTCAAACTCAAATGCTTTGAACTTTGAAAAGGCATCTTCTAGACTTAGAAGATCCAACATATTAGATTCTCTCATCGCTGTTGTCTTCATCAAAATCCTACTAGGTAGACTTTTGAAAATCTTAACCACCATTTCTCTATTTTGCAAGTCCATTCCCAACGATGTAAGTTCCATAACAAGAGCTGTGAATCTTATGTCCAATTGCTGTAGTGTCTCGTTAGGCAACATCTTAAAACCATTAAACTTTTCTTTGGCGATTGAAAGTTTGTTTTCCTTGCTTTGTGCTGAACCGCCACAAATTATTGCTAACTTATCCCATACTTCCTTGGTAGTGTTACAAGATTTGACCTTGTTGAATAAGTTGTCGTTATCACCAATAGCAGTGTACAAAGCGTTCCGACCAACATTGTCTAGATTAAATTTCCGACGCTCATCTGTGGACCATTCCTGCTTAGGCATCTCAACATATCCATATGAAGTCTCCTCTGTGGCTCTAGGCGCTCTGGTGATTACTTTGTAAATTTGAATAGGTCCATCTGAAGTGACATCACACATTTCGTCATCACAGGAACACAAATAAGTAAAAGCTTTGACCTTGCATGAGTCAGAGTTTGACTCGGTCAACTAAGGAACTTTAGAAAATGCCATGAAAATTTTAAAAGCAACTAAATTTTGAAAAAGGATCTAAACAAGCAGTTACGCTTGGAAATTTTAAAATTTCAACTTTAACCGCTCTGATACCACTTGTTGGTCTCAAGTGGCATACGAAAGGGTCTAGAAGGGGGGGGGGTGTTGAATAGACACTGAAGTCTTTTTAGACATAAAAAATATTCGCATTAAAATTGGTTGGACGCTTGAAAAATAGGCGCTTGACTGAGCGTCTATTGAAGACTGTTTTTAGAAAGTTAACTTGGACTTCAAGATTTGAATAGTATAACTAGATAGGTTTAAGCGTTCAGTTCTTTGATCAATGTTAGCACAACGGAATAATTTTAGAGTCTTCTCGTTTGAAAGTTTTAGCGTCACAGAAAGTGTTTTAGTTGTTTATTGTTCAATTGAGTTCTTCTTAACAGATTTATGCAATGATATGACAATATGGAAATTGACTGTAAAGTAAAAAACACAATATTTATAAGGTTCGTTGGTGGTGTAATCCCAACTACGTCCTTCTTCTCCTCGAACACTTGTAGGCAATCCACTAAAATGATTCTCAAATAATCACACAAAATCTTCTACAAATTAGGGAGAGATGCAAGTATCCAACTTCGACTTCACACAGATCGCGAGGCTTGGATGAGGTTTCTCTAAAGGTTTGTTTGATTTTGATAAAGTTCAAACAACTTGGTAATATCTCAATAGTAATGTGGGTTTCTCCAAAAGAATGTTTGAGATATTGGTTGACTGTCTCAGGAATTTTGAGAAAAGCAAAGAGAATTTCAGCTTGAATATTCTGACTTTTCTGAGAATTTAAGGAATGAGTCTTCAATGCAGCGGCAATTTGGCTTGGAATGTATATGTTGTTTTGTCTTGTTGTTGAATTTCTATTTATAGGCAATCTTAGAAAAAGTGTCTGTTTGACATATGCACAGGCACGTGTCTCTCACTTCCGCGAGTGAACAGCTTTTGTCCTTTTTCCTGAAATCTTGCTGCACAAAAGTTGGTGCTGCAGTCAGTAAAAGTTGACAGTCAATGGGGTGGCTTCTTAGTGCGTCCGAAAAAGCTTATCACATTTATTGCTCTTATCAGCATTTAATGAATTTGAAATAAATGTCCGTTGGCAATTAATGATCTGGGAATATTTGCATTAAACTCCTTCTGGACTTAGAAATAAATTCAGGTGAAATTAGTCATCGATAAACGCTCATTCATCCTTGAATAACTTTTGTCCTATAATCAACGCTTGATGTAGCTTGTCGATTGGACGCTTCAGAAAACTTCATCTTCATTCAGACTTCAGGCACTTGAGTCTTCAGACTCAACTACTGATAAGCTCACTCAGAAATTATCAGACGCTTAGCCTAAAAATACTTAGCCTAACAATCTAGAATAAAATAAAGCAAAGCTTATAAAGCCTATACAAATCTAACGCTTCAAAGCTTATACATGATTTCTAAATAAAATCAAACTTACATTTTTTTGGGTCTAACATAAAATCCTAATTGTCATCATCAAAATATCTAACATGAAATTTCCTAACAGTTATACTCGTACTATGTTCACAGCGTGAAAGGTTTGAAGTGATTCTATTAATTTGTTCTCAATTGGGATATGATGTGGGCCACGAGACTTGCTAGGTGTTACCCACATCCTTTGGCTTCCTCCTAATTTCCTTTTGAAACGAATCTAATGAGCTGTGCTTAAAGGAATTGCGAAGGAAAAATTATGGAATAAGACTTCAGAGATTTTTCGGTATTTGATATCGCAATTAAATAATTAATGAAATCATTAGATGATCTTTTTAATTAATTAAGTTAATGTGTTAATTAATTTCTTTATGAAATTAATTATAGAATTGACTTGGATTAATTAGTTATTTAAATAATTTATTTATTGGATAAATAATATTGATTAAATAATTAAATTAAACCACAAATATGGACTAAAACCCGAGGGTTTGAAAATGCCCAAGTGGGCGTCCACTAAGGACACCTAGAGCCTTAGTTATTTAGGTTTAATTTTTTTTATGTAGTATAAATACAACTAAGTGAAAATAATTAACCCTAGCCTCATATTTGTCTTTCTCTCCAAGTCATAGAATTCCACTTCTCTCTCTAGCCGTCCATAGGGGAAGAAAAAGAAGGATTTTTGTTCTCAATTCCGGCGTGGTGATTTAGAGGCAGTGGCTATTTCGCTGCTTGAAAAACGGATCAAAAGCTTGTTCAGAATTATCGATAACTCGAAGAAAGGTGCACTTTCTTTAACATGACTTGAATACAAAATCGGAGATGAACCACCGTGGGATTTAAATTTTCCACTTTGTTTTATATGTAAAAATCCAACAGTGGTATCAGAGTCAATCTCTGATTTTCGTATTTAGTCAAATACGTGATTTTATGTGTTTTTTGTGTTTTTGAAGCATGATGAATATGATGTTGTATTTATGATTTAGAGCCTTGACTTTTTTGCGTTTTTCTTGGATATTATTGCATGATAATATGGTGAATCGAAAATAATCAAGTCGTGTGAGAAAACGAGGCTGAATAACCCCAAAACGTGCGCGAGGCGGACAGTGCGCAAACAGGCTGCACGCTGTGCATACAGCTCAGGTGCACGGTGTGCATGAGCTGTGCGCATTTCGGCCACCCGACGTGCGCGCAGGAGGCACGCATAACATGCATGTGGCACTATTAAGCAGTGCACCCTACACACCCGTCAGCGCACGACCTGGCTCATGGGGGCCATGGTTTCGACCTCGATCAGGTGGGTCAGGTTGTGTGTAAAACAGGTCTAATTTTTTGATAAACGGGTTTTGGGCTATTTTAATTATCCGGGTGTGTCAAAAGGATGATGACCCGAGTTTCAATTATATAAGCCCAAATTGGTTTAATTAAAACATTAGACATTCAATAAATTCGTTTTGGGCCAAACTCGTTAAATTTAAATGGGCCATTGGATTGGTGATTTAAGTTTGATGAAATTGAGCCCAATTAGTTTTTATTGAATATTAATTATTTGAATAGAAGATTAATTAATTATTCTTGGAGGATTTTAATTTGTTTATTTATTTAAATAATAAATTCTCACTAGAAGGCTTTTTATTATAAATATGAATAAAATTTGGAATTTTATTAAAAAATTAATTAGTTGGACTAATTAATTGTTATCTTAATCACCAACATAATTGCTTTATTTATCGCGAGCATGCATTATATGATGGTGACATTATTCTTGGGCCTAGGTTTCCGTTTTTTTGGATGTATTTCTTTTTATGGATTGTAAGGGCCGAATTTGAGCCCATTTTTTATTCATAGAATTATGTATAAAATGTTATAATTCTTATGTAATAGATAGAACTAGAATAGGCCTTAAAAAAGGAGTCAATCCAAAAAGGAAAGGAGCTTGGAGCCCAAGAAGAATAGTTTAGCTTTTTTTTGGGATAATTGCATCAAACCCCCCCGTGTTATTTTGAAAATGTTAAAAAAAACTTGTGTTAACGAAATAAGTTAATCACCCCCCTGTGTTCCTAAAAAGTGTGCAAAAAAGCCATTTTTTGTTAAAATGATGGAAGAAAATATGTGTTTTTGGGGTGAATTAGCACTATCTACCTTTTATAAAGTATGAAAAGTATATAAATGACAAATGAGCATGTCAATAAAGGTGAAAAACATGAAAAATGTGCTTGTTTTTTTAACCAAAAATGGCTTTTTGCACACTTTTTATGAACACAGGGGGGTGCTTAGCTTATTTCATTAACAAAGGGGGGGTTTTTAGCATTTTTGAATAACACAGGGGGGGTTTTATGCAATTACCCCTTTTTTTTTAGTGGCCCATTGCCTTGGGCCCTCTAGAAAAAGCCCATGAATACATGTGATGTTTTAATAGCTTTAGATGCATGTTTCATTCGATGTATGTTGGATGTATTATCGTATCCTGCACTATAAAAATTTGATAATGTGCAAAGTGAGACATAAATAAATGTTTAGAACGTAAATTCTCCCAAATCAAAACAATACTAAGTTAGGAAGGGGCGCTAGGTGTCCTGTCTCTCCACTAAGCTTAATGAGATTAAGAATTGAATCTAATATGTGGCATCTTCCCAGTAAGTTGGGGTTATGCATTAAGACTTAATTCTGAGATTTCATGAAGTGCATTAGATGCCTTAATCGAGACATATTTCACCCCAAATATCGTTAAAAGGTTGCAAGGTGAAATTCAAATGTTAGATTAAAAGGTGTTAGTGGGAATGAACTTAGATAGTCCACAAACCCATATATCGTTAGGGGGTTACGGTTTTGATGGATTATGGGAAAAGAAGATTGGACCGTCTATTGGATAAATTGATGTTAGAGATCACTTTAATTAAATAGTGGACCAAATATCGTTAAAGGGTTGTCATCCACTATATTGATTAACGAAATTAATCTCCACTACGAAGTAATAAACAATGATCACTTCCGATTTTCACAATGGGAGTGTGAATCTCGAAAAATGTAGTGGGAGCCAAGTTATAAATCGAAGTCCTTAATTTTACTTGGCTATAGTTTAAGTAACAATCATCTAATCAAGTCTGGTTTATTTTCTGCAATTATTTATTATTTTATCTCTCCCAATCAAAAATGTCTCCCAAACCACTATCAAAATTGATGGAGAATACCATTCTTACTGGACCAAATTACATAGAATAGCTCACAAAATTAAGGATGGTCCTTAGTAGTGAATCCATAGTAATGTATTAGAAATTGGTCATCATCCCATTCCTGGAAGAGATGAAGGTGATGAAGTTCGCCTGGCTCGTTGGGATTGGTGATGTGACAACCATAGAGCAAGAGTGTACATCTTAAGCTCCATGTGCATTGAGTTGCAAAGATCCCATGATAAGATGGATAATGCAAGAGATATTATCCTTTACTTGGATGAGTTGTTTGGAGAACGCGGTAAGACTGCCAGATATTTTATATCAAGAGTTCTCTTCCGAACTAAGATGGTTAAAGATGAGGATGTTGGAGAACATGTTTTCAAAATGATGACCATGATAGAGAAACTTAAATTTTTGAATTTCTATATGGATCTACATCTCCAAGTTGACCTCATCTTACAGTTACTCCCTGATTCATTCTATTATTTCTTCATAAACTTTGATATGAATGGAATTGAGGGTTTATTAGCTGGGCTACTAGATAAACTCAAGGTTGCTCAGAATCAAATAAGGGTGGATAAGTGGAATAATCCAATTGCTGTCACTGTTCCTAATTCATTGGATGAACGTAGGAATAATAACATCTATCAGCGAGTGAGAGCATCCAAGGGAACTCGCAACATGGTGCAGCAAAAGAGGAATAAGAGGGCAAGATATGAAGACAAGTGCTTATGCTATGGTGAGCTAGGCCACTGGAGAAGAGACTGTTATGCCCACAAATGTCATAAGAGGAGAGTATTATAGGACATTGAATTGTAACTAAACATTCCTATATTAATAAAAGGTATTTCATGTTGTTTCTTATAGGCATTTGTAAAGTCAAGTAAACAACGTATAGTCCTTGATAGTAAGGCGAACCTTCTACTCCCTAGGTTAGGGACAGTGGCACTAGAAGTGTTTGATCCTTAGTATCTAAATTGGTTCGCAAGTCGAAGAGAGTATTGACTGGACATCATTGCTGGATGGAGACTTGTATGATATAAGTTTGGACGGGGAAGTGACAGTCGAACACTATGAGTATGTTAGTGGGAACCTATATCATAGACACATCAGTTAGACTAATGAGTTTGAACACGGCTCGCATCAGTTATTGTTAGGAATTTCATGTTAGATGTTTTGATGATGACAATTAGGATTTTATGTTAGACCCCAAAATATGTAAGTTTGATTTTACTAGAAATCATGTATAAGCTTTGAAGCGTTAGATTTGTAATATGCTTTATAGGCTTCGTTTTGTTTTTATTTTAGATTGTTAGGCTAAGTAGTCTTAGGCTAAGCGTCTGATGAATTCAGAGTGAGCTTATCAGTAGCTAAGTTTGAAGACTCGAGCGCCTGAAGTCTGAATAGAGATGAAGTTTCCAAGAGTCCAAATGCCAGCTATATCAAGCGTTACCTTATAGGGCAGAAGTAATTCAAGGAAGGATAAGCATCTATCAATGATGGATTTCCCCTGAATTTATTTCCAAGTCCAGAAGGAGTTTAATGCAAATATTCTCAGTGCATTAAATGCCAATGGGCATTTAATTCAAATGCATTAAACGCTGATAAGAGCATTGAATGTGATAAGTACTTTCAGACGTACGGAGAAGCCACCCTATTGGATTGTCAACTTTCACAGACTGCAGCACCAACTTTTGTGCAGCAGATTTTCAGGAAAAAGGACAAAAGTGGTTCACTCGCAGAAGTGAGAGACACACGCCTGTGCATGTGTCAAACAGACACTTTTTCCAAGAATGCCTATAAATAGGACTTCAACAACAAGCCAAAAATAACGATCCACTCCAAGCCAAATTGCTGTTGCATAAAAGTCTCATTCCTTAAAATCTCAGAAAAGCCAGAATATTCAAGCAAACATTCTCCTTGCTTTTCTTCAATTCCTGAGACAGTCAACCAAATATCTCAAACATTCTTTTGTGAGAAACCTACACTACTATTGAGATATTCCCAGTTGTTTGAACTTTATCAAAATCAAACAAACCGTTTAGAAAAACCTCATCCAAGCCTCGCGATCTGTGTGAAGTCGAAGTTGGAATGTGATCAAGTGATTTCTGGGTGAAAGAAGCAAGGGGATAGAAGTGATTTGGAGTAGAAATCTGTGTGATCAAGGAGCTCAAGTCATCAACATCCATCTGTCCCTAATTTGTAGAAGTTTCTGTGTGATTCTTTGAGAACCATCTTAGTGGATTGCCTCCGAGTGTTCAACGAGAAGAAGGACGTAGTTAAAATTACACCACCCAACGAATCTTACAATTATTGTGCTATTTACTTTACAGCCAATTTTCTTATTATCATATCATTGCATAAATTGAATAAGTAAAACACAATCAAACGCTAAGCAACTAAAATACTTTCTGTGACGCTAAAGCTTTCAAAACGGAAGAATCCAATATCTTTCCGCTATGCTAACACTAATCAAAGAACTGAACGCTTAAACCCATTTGGTTAAAGTATTCAAATCTTAAAGTCTAAAGTTCACTTTCTAAAAATAGTCTTCATTAGACGCTCAGCCGAAGCGTCTATATTTCAAGTAAACGCTTAGTCGAGCGTCTACATTTCAAGCATCCAAAATGTTTTAATACGAATCTTTTTGTAGTCGAAAAAGATTTCAGGGTCTATTCAACCCCCCCCCCAACCTTCTAGACCCTTTCGTATGCCACTTGGGACCAACAAGTGGTATCAGAGCGGTTAAAGTTGAAAGTTTAAAATTTCCAAGCTTAACAGCTTGTTTAGATCCCTTTTCAAAATTTAGTTGCTTTTAATTTTTTTTTCATGGCATTTTCTAAAGTTCCTAAGTTGACCGAGTCAAACTATGACTCATGAAAGGTCAAAGCTTTTACATATCTGTGTTCATGTGATGACGAAATGTGCGATATTATTTCAGATGGACCAATACAAATTCTGAAGGCTATTACCAGAGCGTCTGGAGCCACGGAAGAAACTCCAGATGGCTATGTTGAGAAGCCTAAACAAGAGTGGTCCACTAATGAGCGTCAAAGAGCAAATTTGGACAATGTTGGTCGAAATGCTTTGTATATGGCTATTGGTGATAACGACAATTTATTCAACAAAGTCAAATCATGTAATACCACTAAAGAAATTTGGGATAAGTTGGCCACAATTTGTGGTGGATCAGCTCAATTCAAGGAAAATAAGCTCTCCATTGCTAAAGAAAAATTCAACAGCTTTAAGATGTTGCCTAACGAGACCCTAGAGCAATTGGACATAAGATTCATAGCTCTTGTTACGGAACTTACATCGTTGGGAATGGATTTGCAAAATAGAGAAATGGTGGTTAAGATTTTCAGAAGTCTACCTAGTAGATTTTTGATGAAGACAACCGCAATGAGAGAATCTAATATGTTAGATCTTTTGAGTCCAGAAGACGCCTTTTCAGAATTCAAGGCATTTGAGTTTGAGTTAAAATTCAGCCAGTGATGTTGTGAGTAGTCCGATAATTGAATCTGGAGCGCTTGTAGCATCAATCAAGGGTAAATCGGGTAATAAAGGAAAAGGTTCAGATATCAGTGAGGATGAGGAACTAGCGCTTCTAAATAGATTCAGAAAGTTCTTGAGATATGAAAAGAAAGGAAATAGTCCTAAGCATCAAGGACACAGTTCATATCAAGCGCCTGCTCCAATACATCAACAGTTTCAAACGCCTCAGTATTCTATTCCTACATCCCAAGCGCCTGTTCGGTACCAAGCGTCTGCTCAAAATCTCTCAGCGCCAGTGGTCTTAAAACCACACAATGCAAGATTAACAAATGAACAAAAGATGAAAACTAATCTTTGTTATAATTGCAGGAAACCAAGGCACTACCAGGTAAATTACCCTTATCCAAATGTATCTATGCCTTCAAGGTAGGATTACTTGGACATAAACCAATTCAAGAGCAACCTTCGTTAACAAGGTTTGCTAGCAGAATCAGAACAAGCATCCGCACCTGAAGATTTGGAGTCTTTAGAAGAAAGTAGTGATGATGATGAACCAGTGGATGACTCAGGGCTTACTCATGGCCAGAGATGATGAAGTGTCTCCTGAGGTAAACACTGAATTATCTCTTCCTCTTTCTTATGAAGAATTGCTTGACAAAGTCAAAGAATATTATATTGATTGTCAAGTTGCCGCCAAATTATACCCAAATCACTTTGATATTATTTTATTGATCAAAAGTGATAAAGTGACACTCGAAGCAGAGTTGAAAGTTCAGCAATAGTGCATTGAGAAAAACCAATCGCTTGAGAGTGAAATAATCCAGTTGAAAAGTGATCTTGATATAATAGTCAAGAGAGAAGCTGAGCTGATTGCTAGACATGCTAAATCAGAACAGCTCGTCTCATCATTGTCTAAAGCGTCAAGAAAGCTAGACAATGTGACTGAGGTAACAAGATTATTTGGTGAAAAGATCGGTTTAGGATGCAATAAATTCGGTAAACAACCAAACAAATCTAAAGTTACGGCAAACAACAAAGGAAA
Source organism: Buddleja alternifolia (assembly GCA_019426215.1). Classification (NCBI taxonomy): domain Eukaryota; kingdom Viridiplantae; phylum Streptophyta; class Magnoliopsida; order Lamiales; family Scrophulariaceae; genus Buddleja; species Buddleja alternifolia. The sequence goes on along the minus strand of CM033393.1, from coordinate 23,766,914 downwards.
GGGTGTTTTCTTTGTTAAAGAAGGTTCAAAAAGACAAACGCTAAATGAACCAAGCGACAATGGTACGAGGCCAAATGAGAAAGCCAAAGATGACTCAGGCAAAGGAAAGGCGAAAGTAAATGATTCACAAAAACGGGTTCGTCCAAACGCTCAAAAGGCTAAGGATAAACCAGCCCACTCTGAATCAAGCGCTAAGCGTCTTGCACCAAAAATGCAACCCAAGCCAGTGCCAAGGAAATACCAGCGTCAATATCCACAATAGCCTAGATCATATGATCGCTACTATGATGATTATGACTATGACTATGACTATGATTATGATTACTATTATAATCGAGGATATTACTATACACCCAAACAGCACACATAACACAATGAGAAACCCAAGAAGGTCAGTATTCCTACAATGAAGACTAGGCAAATATGGGTTCCTAAAGTTCTGATTCAAGCTAACAATGCTACTAATGTTGAAGGACCCAAGCAACAATGGGTACCTAAAAAGAAATAGAACTTCCCTTTTGATTGCAAGTACCTAAAGCTAAAGCCAATACATCTGTTTGGTACTTCGATAGTGGATAATCAAGGCACATGATTGGTTCCAAGGAACTTTTGATCAACTATCGAGCAGCCAATGGTCCTCAGGTTGTATTTAGTGACAACTCTAAAGGTAAGACCAAAGGTATAGGTACTGTGCATAGGGGGAACATCATGATAAGTGATGTTTATTATGTTGAGGGTCTGAAGCACAATTTATTAAGCATAAGTCAATTTTGTGATAAAGGCTTTGAAGTCATATTCTCAAGTGACTGTTGCTATATAAATGACGCTAAGACTAAGTCTACTAAATTGAAGGGTAAAAGAACTAACGACGTACATTTGGTAGATTGGGGTTCAACATTTGATAACAACCCAACATGTTTTGTTGCTAAAAATGAATCTAAACTGGGTTGGTTATGGCATAGAAAAATGAATCACCTCAACTTCAAAACAATCTCTCAGCTTATAAGTCAAAATCTTGTAGAGGGATTACCAAATGGACCATTTAATAAGGATCACCTTTGTGATGCTTGTCAAATGGGTAAACAAGTTAAATCATCGTTTAAGAGAAAACCTCATCTATCTACCTCTAGAATACTTGAACTACTTCACATGGATTTATTTGGACCTGTTCAGACTATTAGTGTGAGTGGTAAAAGGTATACTTTGGTGATAGTAGACGATTTCTCTCGATTTACTTGGGTGGAATTTCTTTCATCCAAAGATGAAACATGTGACAAGTTAACAACGCTTATTCAGCAACTTCAAACATTGAAAAATCTTAAGGTTGCAAGAATAAGAATCGATCATGGTACTGAGTTTACTAACAAGGTTGTTGAGAAGTTTTGTGCAGAGAATGGAATACATGATGAGTGTTCAACTCCCAGAACTCTCCAACAGAATGGTGTTGCTGTGCACCGAAACAGAACGCTCAAGGAAGCTGCTAGGACAATGTTAGCAGAGTTCAAGCTTGCTCCTAGGTTTTGGGCCGAAGCGATCAACACTGCCTGTTACACTCAAAATCGTTGCATGATCAACAAACAGCATGAGAAAACTCCATATGAACTATGGAAAGGACGTAAGCCAAATGTTTTATACTTTCATGTCTTTAGTTCTAAATGTTTTATTCATAACAATGGATCCCAAAGCTTAAAGACATTTGATCCTAACGCGGATGAGGGAATCTTTGTAGGCTACGCCAAGAATGGGAAGAATTTTTGCATCTTAAACAAGATCAAATCGAAGGTTGAGGAATCTATTCATGTTATTTTTGATGATGCTAACCAAGAACCGAGTAAGGTTAATATGAATGATGTAGGACTTGAAGATCTATGCCATCAAGGGTCTAAGATTACCATTGATGATGATAGTGATGACGATGATGAGATCTCAGTGCCACCTCCTAAGATTACTCGTGAGGATATTTCGGATAACAATGCAAGATCTGCTGATGATCATGAAGGGAGTGATCATCGAGAGGAAACAAGAATCAGTAAACTTGAAGCGCCTACGCAAGAGGGAAGTCAAGGGTCTGATCGTCAAGAGCTTGTTCAACCTTTTAACCCTTTCCAACCAGATAGACTATGGTTGCGTGATCATCCACTTGAGTAGATTATTGGAGATATTGAAGCGCCTGTTAGGACTAGAGTCGCTACATTTAATGAGGCTATGTTCGCAAGCTTTCTATCTCAAATGGAGCCTAAGAAAGTGGATGAAGCACTAAGCGATCCAAGTTGGATTGAAGCCATGCAAGAAGAGCTTAATCAGTTTGAGCGTAGTAAGGTTTCGACGCTAGTACCAGGACCAACTCACCAAGGAGTTATTGGAACTAGATGGGTATATAGAAACAAGATGGATGAGAATGGTATTATGATAAGGAACAAGGCCAGACTCGTTGCTCAAGAATATTGCCAAGAAGTGGGAATTGATTTTGATGAGACATATGCTCCTGTCGCCCGTCTTGAAGCAATTCGTATGTTTCTAGCGTATGCAGCGTTCAACAAGTTTACAGTGTATCAAATGGACGTGAAGAGTGCCTTACTGAATGGTAAACTCCAAGAAGAGGTATATGTGGAGCAACCACCGAGATTCATCAACAACCATGGTAAGGGTATGCTTTACAAGCTAGACAAAGCACTTTATGGGTTTAAGCAAGCACCCCGAGTATGGTATGACACTCTCTCTATTTTTCTTATTGGTAAAGGCTTTTCAAAGGCAGCGTTGATACAACGTTATTTAAGATTACCAATGATGAAGATATTCTCTTAGTCCAAATTTATGTTGATGATATTATATTTGGTTCTACTAACAAGCGTCTGTGTGAGAAATTTTGGAAAATGATGCAAGAACAATTTGAAATGAGCATGATGGGTGAATTAACTTTCTTCTTAGGATTACAAGTTAAACAACTCCCTAATGACATATTTATTAACCAAGCTAAATATACAAGAGATATGATTAAGAAATTTGGTATGGAAAATGCATCATATTCAAAAATTCCAATAAGCCAAAACGCTTAAGTTAAATAAAGATGAAAGTGGAAAGAAAGTTGATATCACTTACTATAGAGGTACCATTAGATCACTTCTTTATCTTACTGCTAGTAGACCTGATATTATATTTTTGGTATGCATGTGTGCACGATTTCAAGCCGATCCTAAAGAGTCACACTTAATTACTTCCAAGAAGATCCTTAAATACCTAAAAGACACACAAAATGTGGGCTTATGGTATCCTAGGGACTCTCCTTTTGAACTAATTGGTTACTCAGATGCAGATTTTGTAGGTTGCAAAATAGATCGTAAGAGTACTAGTGGTACATGTCAATTTCTAGGTGATAGGTTAGTTTCCTGGCATAGTAAGAAACAACAATCGATAGCTACCTCCATAGCCAAAGCTGAGTATGTAGCTGCAGGAAGTTGTTGTGCACAAGTGTTATGGATGAGGCAACAGCTTAGAGATTATGATATAATCCTAGGTCCAACCCCCATTCCTTGTGATAACCAAAGCGCTCTAGCCATGACTCAAAGCCCTGTTCTTCACTCCAGAACCAAACATACTCACATTAGATACCATTTGCTTCGTGACCATGTTCAAAAGAAAGATATCTCCATGCATTTTATTGGAACTGACAAACAATTGGCAGATATCTTCACCAAAGCGCTCAATGAACAACGCTTTCTCACTTTGAAAAGTGAACTAGGTATGATCGATTTAAACGCTTAATCATCACATATCATATTTTATTAGACATATAATTTAGGGGGAATCCACTTTATTTATGTCCAATTTTTTTTGGAAAAGTTGTTACAAGTTATCAAACTTAGGGGGAACCTTAAAATTGTACTTGAAACATATTCCAAGCGTCAATGATCAAAAATTTCATATGCATGATGATCAACGCTCAGAATTATTTATGCACAATATGTTGATGCTAAAGTATAAAAGGATCTGGATTTCAAGCGTCAATGTAAATTTAACAACGAGTGGTATCTATTAAGCGTTGAACCAATTTCACTCAACACTTAATATAAAATTATTTATAAAACTCATGCATAAATTTTACAAGCTTTTTGAAGTAGTGGATAGACTCAATAGTCTATGTTATACTCTATCTACACGCTTCTATCACATCAAACTGGCGGGTAATCAAAACTTTTCAAAATGGCGGTTCAGAAATAGCACGTGTCTATGTACATGTCAGTGTCCCATCAGGCGGGTGTACTACACTCTGAAAATCCCAAACGTTTTTCAAACTTTAACTCGGATGTCAAATCTTTATATAGGGGAGTTTCCAAATGTAACTTCTCTCTCTTACACAAAACTCGCGTCTGCAGTTAATACTATTCATGGCTGAGATTAAGTAACTTTAAACGTGTCTACATCTTATTTGAGACGAGAGAACACAAGTTTCAAATTTTTTCTTCTGTGTCATTTAAAACACAATTTTTGCAGAAAATTATTTACTTTACTCTCTGCACAATTACTCTGCAAATTTTACTCTCTCTCTCTCTCTCTCTCTCTTTCAAAGCAAAAGAAAATCTCAGTTCATCTTCTTCACTAAAATGGCACCAAAGAAATCTGCTTCTACTTCGGCCGAGCCTATCATCAAGGTAACTGAAGGCCTTGTTGTCGATTGGAAATTCATTATGAGCAACCTCAGATCAATCTAACTGATATGATGGACTTGGTAACCAAGGCTGGGCTCAAAACATTCTTGACTAAGTATTCCTATTTGTTTCCAATGGAAGTCGACACCTTCTGGAAAACTGCTAAACTCTCCGCAGACAAGAAGTCTATCTCTTATCTCATTCCTCTATCCAAGAAGGAGCCACCAAAGGAATTCGTATTATCTGCTACATCTATTGCCAAGAACTTCAATCTTCCAAATGAGGGTGAGGCATTGGACAACATTACTTTAGAACAAATCAAGAACGTATGGACGACTATGCGTGCATATGACGGAGTACCATACAAGAAGCACTTTGAAAAGAAACATTTAGTGTCCAAGTACCGACTGATGGCTGATTTCTGCAACAAAATCATAGAATACAGAGTAGGTACCTTTGATAAAGTGAACCCAATTCAATTTCAGATGATGATGACGATACTCCTCAATCTCAAGATCAACTGGAGTGAGTATGTCTTTGCAAGGTTTCAGGACTGTTTAAGCACCCCAAATAAACCTTATGGGCTTATTTTAAGTGACCTACTGTATCAATCAAACTGTGTCTATTCGTCTGGTCAACCGCTAAACAAGACCAAGATGCTGGGAAGAAGAATTCTGAACAATCTGTTTAATCCTCCCAAAGTTGGTGGTTCTGCTAGACCACTATCTGAGCGGCTGGAATCACGCTAAGCGTCATATGAAGAAGCTGAGCGTCCAGTTCCAGAAGAAGTCGTGAAGCGTCCGGCTGCTACAAAGAAGAGGGCTCTCAGAAAGCCCAAGGCTCAAGTCATTCCTTCTCCTCAAAAGGATGATGAGGAAACTGATGAGGATGTAGAGGACAAGATACTTCTCATTAGGCGTAGGAAGCTGGAAGGGATTATTACACAAATAGACTTTGAGGAACCAGCTGCCGCTCCTACCGCTCAAACGCTAAAACTAGTTGAAGGAGTCAATGTAAAGAATATTTCAAGCGTTCCAGGACAAACAAGCGTCGAGCTGCTCGTGTTCCTGAAGAGCCTGAGATTGTTGAGCCAAGCGCTCAAGTTGCTATTGAGCCAAGCGCTCAAGTTTCTGTTGAGCCAAGCGCTTAAGTTGCTGTTGAGACTAGTTCTCAGGGTAAGTTTATTTCTTCCCACAGCATTTCCTTCCCTAGATCTGTAGAAGATCCTGCTCTTATAGAGGATAGTTCTTGTGTTACAACTTTAGTTACAGCTGCTGCTGAAGCATCAACAGACTTCCACCTGGATGTTGAGATGACAAATATTGTGGCCATTGCCAAAGATGTTGCCGCAGAAGCTGCCACACTTGAAGTAGAGGAACCTGCTCCCAAAGAGGTTCAAGTGTCAACTATTGTTCCGTCTATAACAGAGGAACGCTCAGAAGGTCAGAGCGTTGCTGAAGACGTTACAATGCCAAGGCATTTCTTCAAGTTGGACCCACTGAAGACGATTGATCATTCAATCAATTGTATGCCTCCAGGGCTCGAAGAAGACTTCATTCTAGTGGCATATAATGAAGAAAGATACATTAATGCTGAGAATGAGGTAGCCTCGCTGATTGACATCGACAATCAGATCAGGGATATAGTGTTCAACACTGAGCTGACAGAAATTGAGGGGAAATACTTTCTGGTAGTTCAACTCGGTAAAACTCGTGATCAGATACCGTCTTCCCTTATTCTTCAACACAACAGACTAGGAGGCAGAACTCCTAAGTGTGATATAGATCTGGCTTACTATCTAGACTATGGGCACAGCAAGTCAACCGGTTTCACTCTAAGGGACTACAACATCAGAGTGTATGATCCTTTTCGCCCAACCTTTCTCAATCCGTCTGAAGCCGTTTTGAACAGAGAAGGTTACACACACTTTCCTCTCACAGGAAACAGTGAAGAGAACTTGAATTCTGCCAATCCACTTCTCCTGTGGAAGAATAAAGGAATTCATCCTGGTGAACGTCTAGCATCTCTCACAGATGTGATCCATACTGAAGTTGATGCATATTTTGATAGCATCTGGAATGCTAACTATCAAACTGATAGATATCGCTTTGAATCTATCAGAGATATTCATCATGAAGGCGTTAGAGCTATGATTAACACTGGGACAGATTACTGTATGGCCAAGGTAAATTGGGCTGAAGCGTATGTTGGTCTTAAATACACTATCCCAGAGTTAGTTCAAGCTTCCCATTTATTTGGCATAGGCATGCATGACAAGAAGCGTTAGTTTGCCAAGTATTGCCTTAAGAAGCATCAACTGAGAGTTGGTCCTGTTCTCAAGCTCCCACTAATTCGACATCAAATTGAGCAGTGTTTGCGTCAAGAGCTTCACAGACTGTCCATTACTCCTCGTCACTTCAATGCTCATACATCAAACAGTGGCAGTACTTCAATATCTAGCTTGAATTTTGCTCCAAGCTACTGTGATGATAACTTCAACATGATGGTGAAGATTATGACTCCCCTATCTCTTTTCGACAAAATCTTCACTGCAAATCTCAGACACTGGAATGGTTCAGTAATCTACCCCTTTCGAGGATATCCCTTGCTCCTGTCTATTCGCAAAGAGGTACTCAATCACTATGAGTTTGTCCTCTCCTTGCTGGAAAGAAATCAGGGACTGGCTCAAGCTATCTATCTTTATCTGGAAAAGTACTATAATTCGTATGTTCCTGAATCTCAACGTCTTCAAAGTCTTCCAATAGACAAGTTGATTGTATTTTCTAGGAATTACTACCAAGATGCGATTTTCTCTATCTGCCAAGCATCGTCCAAAATCTTTCCAAATCATGTGCTGGATATCATTGGTCCAATGTACATCAGGGCCATAGATAGTCCCCTTCGTACATTCATTCAAGGGACCTGCATCTCTCGTTCCAGGCTGACTGAACTTTTGGAAGCTGCTTCAGATTCCTATGCTACACTCGCCTCTTGGAACTTCCAATTTGATGACTTTTGTCAAACGGAGTCAGTGATTCAGGAAGCGCCTGCTAAGTTGGTTTAAGAATCCGTACCAGTGTCCACTTCAGAAGTTGCAAGTCTTGCAGTGTCTGCTGAAGAACCGGTTCAAGCGTCTCCACCGGAAGTTATTCCTGACGCTCCTGAACTCGTTGATTCTGTTGTTGCTGATACTGTTGATACTGCTGAGGATCTTCAAACTGATGTACGAGCTACAATTTTTGATCCGGCATATCAAGCTCCCCTTGACTCACTCAAGCATACACCCAGATTCAAGTGACCTGCTCCTCAAGCGGTTCCATCTGATGTGGGTCAAGCGTTTGTACCTTTGCTGAAATCTGTCTTAGAGGAGATGAGCAATCAAGCTACTCATAGTGAAGAATCCCTCCACTAGATTAAGACAAATCTGCAAAGATTGAATCTCAAACCATGAACGCTCAAATAGGTCATATGAAAGGTTCTGCTCAAGCGGCTGTTGATGAGTGTCGTAGAGAATTTCAAGATATAAATGATGCTACCAACACTAAGCTTCTCGCAATGCACGAACACTTCGACAAGCGTTTTAATGATATTACAGCTTCAATGTCTCAGATTGCCTCTCAAGTTAACCTACTCACAGAACATTTTTTTGAAGGCTGATGATGGCAATAAGGGGAAAGAGAAAAGAAAAGGAGAGAAGAGAAGAGTGTCCGGTTCAAGAGCTCAAGAACCTCCATCGCCGCCGAAGCGTCAGCAATTATCTACTCTTTCTGCGTCAAGACTCCCATCTTGGATAACATCTTATGGAGTAAGTGATTCTGCTTGAGCGCTTAGTAGAACACTAAGAGAACCTCCACTAGCACTATATCCAAATCTACCAATACCTTCTAGAGCACGGCTTGAACAGTTTGACATTCCTCTTCAAAGAGCATCTATTTCAGAACCTACAGACCCAAGAATCTTAGCTGAAGAGAGGCAGATGACTGACTTCAACCGAACTTTCAGAATTTGCTTAAGGTATATGGGTATTGACCTGACTGAATGGGACAGACACTTTGTAGCTTTCAAGAAGAGACAAAAGGAAGAAAATAAGCACATAATGGACAAAGATCATGAAGCGATGATGACTTTGGAAGATAGCCTAACTGAAGCTATTCGAGCTTAAATGCCCAAGCGATAAATAGTTAGACCAAGTCGTTAAGACTTCTTGATTTGCATTATCTATATTCTTGTCTCTTATGTAACTTTTGTTTAGTTAAAATGCTTGTAATCATTGATATATATAAAATGCATTTTCAGCTGAAACATCTCGTTGAAACGTAACTACTATCAACTAACCAAAGCTAACTTTATTTTGGTTGTCTGACTCTTGAACTATAAAAGAGTAAGTATTGCCATCATCAAAAAGGGGGAAATTGTTAGGAATTTCATGTTAGATGTTTTGATGATGACAATTAGGATTTTATGTTAGACCCTAAAATATGTAAGTTTGATTTTAGTAGAAATCATGTATAAGCTTTGAAGTGTTAGATTTGTAATAGGCTTTGTAGGCTTCGTTTTGTTTTTATTTTAGATTGTTAGGCTAAGTAGTCTTAGGCTGAGCATCTGATGAATTCTGAGTGAGCTTATCAGTAGTAAAGTTTGAAGACTCAAGCGCCTGAAGTCTGAATAAAGATGAAGTTTCCAAGCGTCCAAATGCCAGCTATATCAAGCGTCACCTTATAGGGCAGAAGTAATTCAAGGATGGGTAAGCGTCTATCAATGATGGATTTCACCTGAATTTATTTCCAAGTCCAAAAAGAGTTTAATGCAAATATTCTCAGTGCATTAAGTGCCAACGGGCATTTAATTCAAATGCATTAGACACTGATAAGAGCATTAAATGTGATAAACACTTTCAGACGTACGTAGAAGCCACCCTATTGGACTGTCAACTTTCACAGACTGCAGCACCAACTTTTATGCAACAGATTTTTAGGAAAAAGGACAAAAGTGGTTCACTCGCGGAAGTGAGAGACACGCGCCTGTTCATGAATGGACACTTTTTCCAAGAATGCCTATAAATAGGACTTCAACAACAAGCCAAAACTAACGATGCACTCCAAGCCAAATTGCTGTTGCATAGAAGTCTCATTATTAAAGCAAACATTCTCCTTGCTTTTCTTCAATTCCTGAGACAGTCAACCAAATATCTCAAACATTCTTTTCGGAGAAACCTACACTACTATCGAGATATTCCCAATTCTTTGAACTCTATCAACATCAAACAAATCGTTTAGAAAAACCTCATCCAAGCCCCGCGATCTGTGTAAAGTCGAAGTTGGATACTTGCATTATTTCTGGGTGAAGGAAGCAAGGGGATAGAAGTGATTGGGAGCAGAAATCTGTGTGATCAAGGAGCTCAAGTCATCAACATCCATCTCTCCCTAACTTGTAGAAGTTTCTGTGTGATTCCTTGAGAACCATCTTAGTGGATTGCCTCCGAGTGTTCAAGGAGAAGAAGGACGTAGTTAGGATTACACCACCTAACGAACCTTACAATTATTGTGCTATTTACTTTACAGTAAATTTTCTTATTATCATATCATTGCATAAATTGATTAAGTAAAACACAATCAAACGCTAAGCAACTAAAATACTTTTTGTGACGCTAAAGCTTTCAAAAAGGAAGACTCCAAAATCATTCCACTGTGCTAACACTGATCAAAGAACTGAACGCTTAAACCCATTTGGTTAAAGTATTCAAATCTTAAAGTCTAAAGTTAATTTTCTAAAAACAGTCTTCATTAGACGCTCAGCCGAAGCGTCTATATTTCAAGTAAACCCTTAGTCAAGCGTATACTTTTCAAGCGTCCAAAATACTTTAATACGAATCTTTTTGAAGTCGAAAAAGACTTTAGGGTCTATTCAACCACCCCCTCCCCTTCTAGACTCTTTGGTATGTCACTTGGGACCAACAGTTATGTCACATAGGTTTTCACTCAATGACAGTTTATGACAAAACTGATAAGTTGTGATCGGTACGCGTGAACCTTAGACCTGAGTAATCACGTTGAAGATGTGCTTGTGACATCAAGTCTGCCGTTAGAGTAGTTAGATCCAATTCACCTGTTGGTGGGGTCGACTTCTAAGTGTGGCTTGATGGGCAAGTAACAATCTTAATTGATTAGCAAAATGGAATTTATTCTCTCATAAGTGAATGAGCTAAATATCCTATGCTCTCATGAATGGGTGAGGTCAAAGACTTTGGCCAAAGCATTAGAGATACTCATGTTGAACTTAAGAGTATACTAAGTGACCTCGATTCATTATGAGTTGAGCAAATGATCAAGTCCTATGAGTTTGACTAAACCATGACTCTCACTTGATGGAGATATAAGAATAAAAGGTTTATACTCGTACAGTATTCACAGCGTGAAAGGTTTGTAGTGATTCTATTCATTCATTCTCAATTGGGATTCGATGTGGACTATGAGACAGGCTAGGTGTTACCCACATCCTTTTGGCTTCCTCCCAATTGCCTTTTGGGACGAACCTAAAGACTCGTGCTTAAAGGAATTGCGATGGAAAAATTATGGAATAAGATTTGAGAGGTTTTTTGGTATTTGATATCGTAATTAATTAATTAATTAAATCGTTAGATGATCTTATTAATTAATTAAATTAATGTATTAATTAATTTCTTCATGAAATTAATTATAGAATTGACTTGGATTAATTAGTTATTTAAATAATTTATTTATTGGATAAATAATATTAATGAAATAATTAAATTAAACCACAAATATGGACTAAAGCAGGAGGGCTTGAAAATGCCCAAATGGGCGTCCACTAAGTACGCCTAGAGCCTTAGTTATTTAGGTTTAATTATTTCCTTGTGTAGTATAAATACAACTAAGTGGAATTAATTAACCCTAGCCTCATAATTGTCTTTCTCTCCAAGTCATAGAATTCCACTTCTCTTTCCCTCTCTAGCCATCCATAGGGGAAGGAAACGAATAATTTTTCGCTCTCAATTTTGGCGTGGTGATTTAGAGGCAGAGGCTATTTCGCTGCTTGGAAAAGGGATCAAAAGCTGGTTCAGAATTTTCAATAACACAAAAAAATGTACACGTTCTTTAACATGACTTGAATACATGAAATCAGGGATGAACCACCGTGAGATTTAAATTTTCCGCTGCACTTTTATATGTAAAAACCTAACACTGACACTCCCATGTCAAAGCTCAGGTTGTACAAGTGTTCCAAGTCTTTATTTGTCCATTAAAGACTTCATATTACTTGCGAACGAGTTTAAGTAATCAAGATTAATCTCTCTAGTGACAATCTTCATATCCCATAGTAAGTACAGAGATTGCACTGAAAACATGGAAAAAATATTGTACACTACTTATAGATGTAGATAAGATTTAAGTGAAAACTAAACAAATCCTTTTATCATAAATAAGAAATAAGTTCATTACAAGAAAGATGCCATATCATTATATCCTCTATGGCATCTGAGGGCATAATCCTAACAATCTCCCAATTGCACTCAATGCCACTCTTTGTGGTACTTTATACATATCCTTTCCAGGTGTCGGTCCAGAACAGCCTGAGGTAATGGTTTGGTGAACGGATCAGCTACATTGTCAGCTGAGGCTATTTTCTGCACTGTTATCTCTCCTCTGCCAACAATCTCCCTGATGATGTGAAATCTCCTCTCAATGTGTTTAGACTTGTTATGAGACCTTGGTTCCTTGGCTTGCGCTATCGCTCCATTATTATCACAATAAAGTGGCAATGGGAGCTCTATACTAGGAACCCCTTGATGTTCTCCTAGAAACTTTCTAATCCAAATAGCTTCTTTGACTGCTTCTGAGGCTGCCACATATTCTGCTTCAGTGGTGGAATCAGTGGTCGTACTTTGCTTGGAACTTTTCCAAGACACTGGCCCACCATTTAGCATGAAAACAAACCCTGAAGTAGATTTTCAGTCATCTACATCAGACTGAAAGTACGAATCAGTGTAACCTTCCATCTTCAGATCTCCACCTCCATAGATGAGAATCATATCCATAGTTCTTTTAAAATACTTTAGGACATTTTTCACAGATATCCAATATTTCTTTCCCGGGTCTACCTGAAATCGACTCACCACGCTTACTGTGGGATCTCGGTACAAACCCCCGGGGACACCGGCGCAGCGGAAGGTATAAATTTAAAAAATAGAGCGGCAACCCCGAAATTAGGGCTAAGTAGACATGGTACCATCGGATTTAAAACTATCCAAGAGATAGGTTTTCTCGTGTTCACCTCTTAAAGTTCAAAAAGCAGGAACATCTTTTTAAGCAACTCCCTACTAAACCTCTCCGGATGGATTTTCCCTAGCACCCCAAGTGTTGCGCCTCTAAGTTTATCCACACCTTAGCTCGTACCCATGATTATCTCCACCAGTGCTAGCAAGGAGAATATCGAATCTTGGCTTATGAGAAATGGGTAGGAATATATTTTGGTGTTCTTCGTACTCAACACATGAGTTGTAAGAATTTCTCGTGAAACAGGTGGAAGAGATAGAGAGAAAGAATTGAAACTTAAAACCTTTTGTTTTTATCTTATAAAAATCTCTTGAGAGAAAATTATTGATTAATTAAAACAATAACTCACACACACATACACATATATATAGGGCATACATGCCCTACACACACACGCCTTAGTGTGTGTGTTCACACTACCTTATAAGCGTGTGATATGTGTATGTATGCTATTTTATTTAGTTTCCTTTCTTTCTCAAACTCTCTTCCTTAACTAATTGGATATCTTTCCAACTAATAAGATATTTTCATATCTATCCAATAAGATATTTTCCATATAATTAGTCAACTAACTAATTAATTAAATCTTACCATATCCATAATATCTATCCTAATATATTTATAAGATCTTTCCATATCAATTAGTTACCTAATTAATTAGAATAAATCATACCAAATATTTTATAAGATATATACATATAGACTTGATGAACAAGATAAAATCCTCCACCAAATCTATGCACATATACACGCCTACGTGTATAATATACATACATATATATATATTTATATATATATATATTTCTCTTTCATATATTAATTAATTAGACAACTAATTAATTAATTAGTCTTTCCCAATTTAATAATCTTGAAAGAGTTAGGTGTCCGGTGTGCCATTCTATGCAATTATATTCTTCTATTGTATCTTGTCAAGTTATTTAATAAAAGGCATATTCTTCTTTCTCTTATCATTCTATGCAATTAGATAAAGTCCCCTAGATCACTCTTAAGCTATGAGATGTGTTCGGTGTCGGAGATGACAATCATGGAATACGTCTCTAAGGTTGTGGTCTTAAAGATGTTCCACGTCATAGAATCATTGATATAGGGATATCAATGACTCGTAAAGACTTTCACGTACAATGCACACTCTTGGAGAGTGTATCGTATTCCATGGATACTGATACAGTGTACATCAGTGCATGTACGTGGGTTCTCGTTAGGATCGAGTAAACTGAACAACCCCGCCGAGATTCCATATTGGAGTCAATGTCGAATTTGGAATCTCCTCGGTTACGTAGGCGTAAGATTGGTCCATATGACTTGAGGCACCATTTTGTTAGAGTTAGTGCCCGGCACAACAATTATTGGGCACCATTCTTTGTAATAGTAACTCTAGAATTGAATAATCATTTTCATATAAATAAAGTCAATCTCTTTTATATGTGTGGCATGTCTTCATTCTTAAATTAGTTTTTACTTTGGCTTAGAATAAAGTCCTGAAGGATCACACATAGCTTTGGGACATCATTGCACATTGGGTGTGGCAATGATGGAATATGTCTCGAAGGCTGTGGTCTTTAAACATTGTTCCAAGTTGTAAAAGGGTTCATTGAGATAAAGGGATATCGATGCTACCTAAAAGACTTGCTCATACGTGCATACTCTGGGAGAAGTGTATCTCGTTCCATAGATACTGGCGCGGTGAAAGCCAATGCATATATGAGGGTTTCCATTATGGTAATGGGCGAACTGAACAACCCCATAGAAACTCCTAAAATGGATTCCCAGTCGAATGTGGAACTTCTAGTGGTCTTGTAGTATAAGAGTAATCCTTATAGACCTAAGATTCCATTAGATGTCCTATGCGTAACCGCGCATGTTCTTGATTTGTCACATGATCACTTTAGATGATCGAATATTGGCAAAACTCAGACATGCACGTCTTACGTAGTAAGGCACGTGAGAATCAAGAGGAATCTATCTCTGACATTAGCCAGTCGGTTAATCTCCCAGGGTTACATAGTGAATCGACTTAAGGAATCTTCGGCCGAAGTATGATATCTAAAGAGGCATAAGGTTTCCTCGTTTAGATAGTCGAAGTCGATTTCACATAACGTGGGAAACATAGTATTGAATTAATAGAGCTTCGACCTTAACCACTGCTCTAGATTCAATTAGGAGATTAGATAGAGGGATCTTACTTATGCAAGGATCAAGATTGCAAAAGGCGTATCTTTACTTTCGTTTTATCTAGGTCTTTGGGACCCTATGCTAGGTGGGCTACCGCAATTTGTAAGTGCCGAGAATTAGCTTGGTGACTAATTTGAGGCTTGATTAAATCAAAGGATTGATTTAATCTAGTACTTTCCATTTTAGGAAAGTACACTAGCACTGTGGGAAGGTGTACTTACTACTAGATAAAAACAAGTCTAAGGGGTCACACACTAACTCGAGAGAGTCACTGCTTGAATAGATGTGATTAATCAATTTCAAGGAAATTGAGGGAATTAGGAAAGTGTAGTACTTTCCTAATATGGAATATAAATTAATTGAAGGGTTCAATTAATTTTACTCTTTTAATTAATCTTGTAGAATTAATTAAATTAATGGACCTAGTAGAGTCCAAGTGAAATAAATAAATGTTGGAATTAGTTGGTTGGATTTAATTTGACTTGTATTTAATTGATGGGTTGGGCCTATAATTAAATTGAGAAGTCAAAATTAAATCCTAGAGTCCAATTGACTTGTGTTGACCGATTTTTATGAGTAAAAAATAAGGGAGGGGGCGGTTTTTATGTGGTGAAAGAGGAAAAGAGTTTTGCCCTCCTCCAAGTCTTCATCATTGATAAGTTGTTTGACTTATCACCTTATAGGATGAGGATTACTAGAGAGTTTAGGAGAAAGGAAGTTTCTTTTTCCTAATAGGACTCTAGGTAATCTGCACCTATAAATAAGAGATGAAGAAGACTAAAATTGATGATTAAAAATTGCTGGAAAATCCGCCCCCTTCCCTAACCTAAAAATCGGCCACCTCCTTCCTCTTTCCAACAAGACGTCGTTCTATTCATGTGTTGAATTAAACGACTTAGAAAATATTCCTACTCTTCACATAATCAAGCCTAAGTTAAGCTTAGAATCATTTTGTTGTCTAGCATACAAGGTAAGACGATTGGTGACTTGAACGAGGTGTGGATACATGTTAGAGGTGCGATGCTTGGAGCACTCTAAACCGGGAGATACGAAAAGACGACGGGCAATTTCTCACCCAAGGGAAATTGTGTGGATTTGCACCATAGGGTTGCTAAGATCCAAAGTACGAGGTGAAACGAAATTCTCGAAAGGTATAATTTCGCTTACCTTCTTATCAAATTCGATCGAACCAACTCCATATTCCTGTTTTCGGGTGGTTGTACGTTTACTTTTGTAAAATTTAAATTTCCGCTGCCACGAGCCACCCGAGGGAATGAGTTAACCCAACACATTTTTCTTCTTGTGCATCACCCACTGTACTTAGATTTGTCACATGATTCCAGGCGAGTCATAATGTGGGTCATATTGGGTCCAGACTGGTTATATATGGAGGCGCGTGAATGCTAAGAGAGAATCTGTCACTTATCATTAGCATCGGCGCATATCCTATGTACTTCACAGTGTATTGACCATGGGAAGCTCTGGTCGTAGTTATATCAATAAGGAGGCGCACTGTTTCCTCGCTTGATTGATAAATTGGTTAATGTCACTAAGATCGATATATATAGAATCGAGTTACTGGGATTTCGATTGACATCCAAGTCCTAGATTCGATCGGGATATTTGATGGAAGGATTTTACTTATGCGAAAATCGTAATGTGGAAAGGTCACCTAATAATTGTTCATGGATAGGTTTTCTTGGCGCGTGGATAGTACTAACCTTGATGTGTAGGAGCCATGAATTAATTGATAATTAATTCTTGGTCAAATTAAAATATTTGGAGTAATTAAATCTAGCATTGAAAATTGCAAAGTCACAACGGGGTTGTGTTTCTACTACTAGTACATGAACGAACCTACAATGGGGTTACACAATTACTCAAGAAAGTTCAATTGCTATGTGAATATTAATTTAGTTTAGGATTAAAGTGAAATTGATTAATGAGATTAATTGATTAAGTGGAAGACATTTTAATTAGTAGGCTTGGGAAAATAATTGTTCTATTAATAATCTTGGAGATTAATCATTAACGGAAATTATTATCATCCGGTTTATTTAAGCTACTATTTGTACTATTAATTAATCCTGAGGATTATTTAATTAACAAGTCTTGGAAGACTTGTGAACCATTTTAATTAAATGAAGTCACAAGATTCAAATTCAAAGATAGTCAAAGTTGAAAGTGATATTTTTGGAAAGAAGAAGAAAATGGAAATTACTTTTCTTACACATGGTGTGGCAGATGGGAGTTGCCAAAATGAGGAGAAGCAAGTCTTTTCCTCTCTTTGACACTATATGGCTGAAATTTGGGGCCATTATAAGTGGGTCTCTTGCTCTTCTTTCATTATAGATGAAAACTTAAAGGAACGAACGCTTTGAGCTTAGTACTTCCTCTCTAGAGTTTTCTTCTAGCTTCTCTTGTGCTTCTTGAAGACTTTCTTCCATAGAACCTCTTCTTGAAGATTAGTTATAGAAGATTATCTTCCATAGATATTTCTTCTAGTAACTCTTCTTGTCTTCCACCTTTCACTACATAGACTCCATTTCCTTAAAGCATATATCTAGCCAATCTTTTGCTTAAGATATGAACTTGCTTGAGTTGTGTCCTTGTAGAGGCTTCTTTCTTTAGAAGCTTATGGTGGTTTGATTCAAATCCCTCCAATTTGAGGTGTGGTTTGAAAATGAGAGCCAAAGTTTTTGGTGTGGTTTTACACCCTCACTTAAATAAAACCCCAAATCTAGTAATCGACTTAAAACCCTTTTACTTGTATTTTAGTTTTTGTTGTGCATTAGTTCGACTCCCTAGCTTGGGATACCTTTATATATGTGTTTTTATATACTCAAATTCTTCTGTTGCGCCGGCATCGCTTGTGGGGGCATACCGGTCCTTACAGTGCTATCAGAGCCCGGTTTATGCACCACAAAAAGTTTGCATGTTTCTTGATTTTGGTTTCATGTATTATTTAAGCGGTTGCTTAAATCTATATGTTACGTTTATTGATTTAATAATAGCTTGGGATTTGTCATCGCTTTTCTTAAAATCTTGGAGATTTTCTTTTTTTGAAACGATTGAAAATTAAGAGACACTAAAAGGGAAGGTCGAAACCCGGGCAAGGACCACTGATATTGAACCCATGCTATGAGACTTTGTGCACACCCAGCCAAAGCTTTGTGCGCATAAAGGCAGGCTCCTTTAGTAGGGCCCAATATCGCGAATCGTTGCCAATTGCCGAAGGAAACTTGGCGGGATCAAGATGGGGCTGACCATGGCCGATTCCACCCCTTGGTTGTCTCGACCATGGTCGAGAAACTATCCAGCAGCTGCTAGACAGTGTGTGCGCTGCTCAGCGGTGCATGGTGCATTTTTGGGCAGCGTACACGGGTGTGCGTACGCACACCACGTGCTTGATGGTTGGTACATCTTGACATGGTGTGGTACACAGGACCCGGGTCTTCAAGGACTCCAACCTTTGACCCATTTCTTGATTTTGGATCAACTTCCACGCGTTTTTGATGTTCTTTAAAAGTTTGAAATTTTTGAAATTAGAAAAACTCGATTTTTCCTCAAAACCTATAAATCTCAAAGTTATGATTGTTTCAACTACGTGATGGGCTTATGATTAATTAATGCTTTGCACGTCATCTTCATACGCTTGATGGTTGATTTGTATAATGGATGGGTTGTGGGTCGAACCTTAGATTTTTCAATTGGATTGTAATTATTATTGGCCTCTATTTCGATTTGGTTGTATATTTTATTTTCACAGTTTCTTTTTCATTATATTGTAATTGAAGATGGTGACGAAGATGATGGACCATTATTGAAGATTATGTATGCCGTTGAAAGCTTATGTAATAGATAGGGCCCCTTTTAATTTAGTACCCCGGATTGCCTTAGATTCACCGGTGGCTTGGGTGGATCGCTTAGGGACCCACAATCATCCATATTTGTTTACTGCTTTGTGGATGTCTTATATAATGTTTTTCTTATATGCTACTTGGATTGGATGATCACATAATTAAAGATAATCCTAATCTTGATGAGACCTTGCATGTTGAAACCCCTCGCTTGATTTGTTTCAAGTAAATCCAAGAAATATTAAGTTTATGTGGAAATTGAACGAGGTTCTATTGTTCACGCCTTCCATCATAAGTGGTGGAATGTGAAATGTCATGAAGCTTGGCCCGCCATGCATGAGTCATGGGGTGGCGTCAAGTGGATTAGGTTGTGACCACTGCTAAGCATAGAGATGCTTGTGGAATCGATTTGTCTAGGTGTCATCCATGAGTCGTGGGGCATGCTAGTCCGGTCGATTAACCATGAATATTTGATGAGCTTCAATTAAAGTTTACTACCATATGGGCTCGTGTTCTCATGGTATATGGGAAAGACGAGGCAAAATATCTTCAAAATTATATGTCCATATAGAAGGTCGGTAAGCCTACCACATGGATTTATCATATGGGCTCATTTTGTCAGGGCATATGAAGAGTTGCTTATGGATCTCGAGCCCACTAGGGAGACCCACATATCTCCTCGAATATACATATAAAAGGGTTATGGAATTCGATAAAAAAGTGGGAGACACGTATGATAAAAGACCAAATTATAAGTGGACAAGATTACATATTGAATGCTAATTGTTTTGCCTCGCTATTTATTTTGTAGTTAACAAAATAGCCAAAAATCCACTTTCAAAAATCCTAGATTCCAATAGACTTGTCGGTCCTAACTACACAGATTGGTACCGAAACCTTAAGATTGTGCTTGAAAGTGAGCGCAAGGATAGTGTATTGGATGCGCCTTTGCCTCTTGTCACTAGCACAAGCACTGATGATGAATGTGTCAATTTTGGTAAGTGGACGGATGATAATATCCTAGTGAGATGCATCATGATGGCTTCAATGACTAATGACCTTCAAAAGCAATTTGAGCATGTGACCATCTGTAAAGATATTCTCAAGAGTCTCAAGGAGTTCTATGACACTCAAACTAGGAGGGAGAGATTCACAATCTCTAAAGAGCTATTCCGCACTCGCTTGCACGAAGGATCGTCGGTCGATGATCACGTTTTATGTATGATCAGTCTTATTAATAAGCTTTTCAATCTTGGTGTAAAACTCAAGATCAAGCTTTCCGTTGACCTCATGCTTCAGTCCCTTCCAAAGTCATTTGACCAATTGGTCATCAACTACAACATGAATCAACTTGGGGCTTCATTACCCGAATTGTTGAACATGTTGAAGAGTGCAGATGCCACTATCAAGAAAGATAAGCTGGTACTGCTTGTTGGTTCCTCATCCTGTTCCAAGGGCCACAAGGCCAATACGGACAAGGGGAAGAAGAACAACAAGAAGAAAAAGCAGTTGAACGGCAAAGGTGGTGTGAAAAAATCTAGGGGTAACGATCAGGGAGCGTGCTTCAATTGTGGTCAAAAGAGACATTGGAAGCGTAACTGCACTGAAGCAGTGAATGGTATGTTTTACATTGAAGTTAACCTATCAGTAAATGATGTTTCTTGGGTGTTGGACACCGGATGTGGAGTTCACCTTTGCAATGATTTGTAGGTGATGGCAAGAAGCAAGCAGATAAGTAGAGTGGAGATGACCATGCGGTTTGGGAATGGAGCGCGGGTTGCTGCCACGGCCATAGGAACTATCTACTTATCTTTTCCCAACAAAAATCGTGTTATTTGGAACAACTTATTTTACATTCCGAAATTAATTAAGAACATCATTTTTGTACCCTTGTTGGACGAGGAAAGCTATGGTTTTGTTATCAAAAATGGAGCTTGCTCCAAGTTATATGGTTCTTCTTTAATATTGGAATAAAAGTTATCTCATAGCTTATACACTGTTCTCCCCAGTACTCCAATCTTATTATCTCAACATGAGGAACATACTAGTAAGAGAAAGTTAGATAATCAAAATGATACATACTTGTGGCATGCTAGACTAGGCCATATCTCTAAGGATAGAATACATAAGATGGCGGATAAGCTTAACCTTCAGGAAATGCTAGATATGCCAACTTGTGAATCTTGTCTAAAGGGTAAGATGACCAAGTCACCATTTGCCGGGCAAATGGTGCAAGCTACGAACCTTTTGGATTTGGACCATACGGATGTATGTGGTCCGCTTAATGTAAGCACTAAAGGGAGTCATTCTTACTTCGTAACCTTCACCGATGACTTTTCGAGGTATGGTTACGTGTATCTTATGAGATACAAGTCTGAATCCTTTGAGAGGTTCAAGGAGTTTAGACATGAAGTAGAGAAGCAAACAGGACGAAGTATCAAAGCTCTTCGATCGGATCGAGGGGGAGAATACTTGTCCCATGAATTCCTTGATTATCTAAAAGACAATGGGATTTTCTCTTAGTGGACTCCGTTCGGTACTCCCCAACTTAATGGGGTAAGCGAGTGAAGGAACCGGACTTTGATAGACATGGTTTGGTACATGATATGTTTCGCTAGTCTTCCTCTTTCCTTCTGGGGCTATGCCCTAGAATCTACGACGCATCTATTAAATAGAGTGTCGTCGAAGAGTGTCTCCTAAGTACCATATGAAATGTGGTTTTGTAAACCACCCACTTACAAATACCTAAGGGTATGGGGTTGCTCGGCTTATGTCAAGCAACTAGTGGGAGATAAGTTGGATGCAAGATCTTCCTTATGTAAGTTTGTGGGATATCCAAAGGAATCCTATGGATATTATTTCTACAACCCTTCGGAACACAAAGTGTTTGTTTCAAGGAACACTCTCTTCTCAGAGAAGGAATTTCTATTGGATAGAAATGGCGAGGTTGTGAACTTGAGGAAACTCAAGAACCACAAAAAGGTTCACCTGATACCACAAAGGCACAACTAGAAGTAGTAGCAAGTATACAAAGTCCTTGGAGATCTGAAAGGATCCCTAAACAACCTTAGAGGTATGGTTTCTTGCTTGACAGCAATGAGGATGGCAATTCCCCTGATCCAAGGACATATGGGGAAGCGAGGTTGGACGTCGATTCAGGAAAATGGTTAGAAGCCATGCAATCTGAGATGGACTCCATGCACTCCAACAAGGTTTGGACCTTGGTGGATCCACCAGACGGGTTTAAACTCGTAGGCTGCAAGTGGATCTATAAGCGAAAGCTTGGAGCTGATGGAGAGGTAGTCACCTACAAGGCACGTCTCATGGAGAAAGGTTACACTCAGAGGCAAGGAATTGACTATGATGAAACCTATTCACCAGTGGCGATGGTTAAATCCATCTGGATACTTCTAGCCATAACTACATATTTAGACTAAGAGATATGACAGATGGATGTGAAGACTGCTTTCCTCAATGGTGAAATCGAGGAAGAGATTTACATGGAGCAACCTGAGGGCTTCGCATCCATAGGAAGTGAGCACAAAGTGTTCAAACTTCAAAGATCCATTTGTGGACTCAAACAGGCTTCCCAAAGATGGAACAAGTGTTTTGATGATACTGTACGAACATAGGGTTTTCTTCAAAAAACTGATGAAGCTTATGTGCACAAAAAGGCTAGTGGGAGCGCGAATACATTTTTGGTGCTTTATATTGATGACATTCTATTGTTTGGAAACAACATAGGAATGTTACAAGAAACTAAAGCGTGGTTATTCACACAATTCTCCATGAAAGATTTATGAGAGGCATCCTACGTTCTCGAGATGAAGATTCATCGAGATAGATCAAGTAGAATGCTGGAACTCTCCCAATCCATGTACATAGATAGAGTTTTGAAGAGATTCAAAATGGATCAGTCCAAGAGAGGACTAGTGCCTATGAGACATGGTATTTCTCTTTTCAATTCTATGTCCCCTCAGACACCGGAGGAAAAGAAAAAGGTGTCTCACATACCATATGCCTCAGGGAGCATTATGTATGCTATGCTATGTACACGGCCTTATGTGTCTTATGCACTTAGTGCAACAAGCCGATATCAAGCCAATTCAGGCAAAGAGCACTGGAAAGTCGTAAAGGTAGTCCTTAAGTACATGAGAAGAACTAAGGATGCCCTCCTGGTCTACGGTGGAGGAGAATTGAAATTGGATGGCTATACAGATTCTAGCTTCCAATCTGATGTGGATGATTTCAAATCTATCTTGGGATTTGTCTTTTGTATTAAATGGTGGAGCAATCAGCTGGAAGTGTTCCAAGCAGGAAACTATTGCTGACTCCACCACAGAGGCTGAGTACATTGCAGCCTGGGCGGCTGCAAAAGAAGATGTTTGGATGAGGAACTTCATCCAAGAGTTGGGTGTTGTTCCATCTATTGTTGATCCCGTACGATTGTAATGTGATAACAATGGGGCTATGGCACAATCAAAAGAGCCAAGGTCTCATTAGAGGTCCAAGCACTTAGAAAGGAAATACCATCTGATCAGAGAGATTGTTCTTAAAGGCAACATTCAAGTGGAATGTGTAGACACGGCAAACAACATAGCAGACCCCAATTCCAGTAGAGTCATAAAGTGGGGCTAGTTTAGTCATGTACGGAGGTGCGTGAATGCCAAGAGATAATCTATCACTGATCATTAGCATCGGTGCATATCCTATGTACTTCACAGTGTATTGACCATGGGAACCTCCATCTAAAATCGTATCAATAAGGAGGCGCAGTGTTTCCTCGCTTGATTGATAAATTGGTCAATGTTACTTAGATTGATATACATAGAATCGAGTTACTGGGATTTCGACTGACATACAAGTTCTAGATTCGATCGGGATATTTGATGGAAGGATTTTACTTATGCAAAAATAGTAATGTTGAAAGGTTAGCTAATAATTGTTCATGGCTAGGTCTTGTTGGCGCGTGGCTAGTACTAACCTTGATTTGTAGGAGCTATGAATTAATTGGTAATTCATGTTAGGATTATGCCCTTAGATGCCATAGAGCATAGAATGAGTAGGGCATCTATCTTGTGTTGAACTTAATTATTATTAATAAAAGGCACTATTTAGTTTTTCACTTAATTCTTATGTGCATCTATAAGTTGTGTAAAACGTTTTGCCCATGTTTTCAGTGCGATCCCTCTATGGTGGTCCCAAGTGGCATACGAAAGGGTCTAGAAGAAGGGGGTTGAATAGACCCTGAAGACTTTTAGGACTTCAAAAATTTCGTATCACTTTAAAGATTTGAACGCTTGGATAAGTGAGTGCTTGGGTCAGACGCTTCAGGAAAGTTAACTTAGACTTAGTGATTTTAGCAGTTTACCAAAGTAGGGAAACGCTTAGATCACTTAATTAGGGTTAGCACAGCGGAAATGAGTTTTAGCGTTCTTTTAGTTAATTTAATCGCTTTGCACTTTAACTTGTCTCTTTCAAAGATAAATGATGTAATAATAATAATAAGACAATAAAGATAAATAACACAAGATGTATAAGGTTCACTGGGTGGTGTAATCCCAACTACGTCCTTCTTCTCCTTTTTCACTCGGAGGAATTTACTAGGTTGATTTTCAAAGAATCACACAGAATCTTCTACAAGATAGTAAAGGGTGAAAATGATCTTGGGCTCCTTGATCACACAGACTTCAGCACCAATGAAGATCGTCTTCTTCAAGCTTCTCTCACTCAGAAATACTGCCTGAAAGGGTTCAACAACGTTTCTCACTCAAATGAAAGGTTGAGGTTTGTCACTAGGGTTTTGTTTGTTTTTGAAAAGATCAAACAACTTGGAATATCTCAGTTGGAATTTGAATTTCTTCTTTGGAAGATGTTTGAGATATTTGTGACTGTCTGGAATGTAGATAAAAAGCTTGAAAGATTTGGCTATGGAGTTTCTAAACTTTTTTTTTTTAGCAAGTTTTTCTTGTGTCTGTACGTAATTGTCTCTTATAGAAAATTGTATATTTAGGGTTTGCTGGGGTAAGGTATTTATAGGCAATGTCTTGGGATCTGTCCGTTGGACACATGTAGGAGTGTGTCTTTCACGTAGCGCGTGAGTTTACCTAAAGTCTGACATTCCTGAAAATTCGCTAAAACCGATTGGACGGGAGCAGCTAAAACTCTGAAATTTCTGACAATCTGGTCAAAAGGTGGCTTGTTCACAAGTCACATTAGCTTATCACATTTAATGCTCTTATCAGGCATTTAATGCATTTTGAAATTCATTCCCGTTGGAAATAAATGCCCGTTGAATGATTGCATTTAAGTCCTTCATGACTTGAGGATTTATTTCAGGTGAATCTGACATCGGTCGCTTAAGTGCTTTGAGCGCTTGATTCATAAATCCTGAAATGAGGTCCTTTAGCGTTTGACGAATGCTAAGTAACAAATCTTTATCTCTGGTTGACTTCAAACGCTGGTCTTCAACTTCTTCTCTAATAGACTCACCTAGAATTCTACTAGCGATTCAGTCACTAAGACTTAGTCTAAATTCTACAAAGATAAAAATTACAAGCCTATAATAAATTACAACTTTCAAACGCTTATACATCAATCTATGAAAACATAAACTTACATTTTATTTGGGATCTAACATTGAATCCTATCTTGTCATCATCAAAACATCTAACATGAAATTTGCTAACAATTTCCCCTTTCTTGATGATGTCAAGACTTTTAACTCTTATAACTCTTTTATAATTTAAGAGTTACTTAAAAGAAAAGGCCCAAAGGAATATAAGTTAGCGTTTGAAAAGTTAGTAAAGTTAGCTAAAGTTAGATTAGCTTCAATAAGATGTTTCAGCGTTAAAACATTCATTCATTGAAAGAATTAAAGCTTACATGTTTTACACTGAAAGAAAAATCATAAATAAAACAGAAAGAAAAACAAAACAAGGAATCCAGTCACTTTTTCTGTCGCTTCGCTCTTTCTTCGCCTTGTAGAACTTCTAACGCTAAGTCCAACAAGAGACGATCAATATCGATCATTGTCATATGTTGAACTTCATCGTAATCATGCCTACGAAGTCTGGCGCTTTCATTTAGCTCTAACAACCTTTCCATCCAGTCCCTTGGTGGAATACCAAGTTCACGAATTAAATCATGATAGATATCTCTTTGTCGATCATTTGACGGTCTCCAATTGATAGGTCGTTGTAGCGGTCCGGCATAGGCAGGAAATCCCATACTTTCTAAGAACTCGGGGTCCAACTCTGGAAGTGCGTACTTTCCGAGATAATATCTTGGCTTTCTTTTCTTGGATAGCATTTTCTTAATGCTTACTAATTCTTCGAACAATGAACGCCACTGTTTATTATCTGTCTTGGAAATCGCTTTGGACTTTTCTTTATCTTCCCCCTTCTTGACATTATCAAGGGAGGTCTTGAGTTCAGCGAAATCTCGGCTCAAGAGCAACTTGTTGAGCGACACTCTGAGCGGCGGCATCGGATGAAGCGTGTCTTTTAGTATCGGCCAATGCGCTCTGAGCTAAGTGACGGTTGAATTCAGATGAGAGCTCAGTGATAAGAGGTGATATGCTTTGCATGATAGCAATAGTGCTTATGTTTGCAGCATTTCCAATATCACGACTCCGCGTATCCGACACTATGCGGATATGTCGATCAGCAGCCTCAAAGATCTTGGAGCAGGAACCCTCAATGTTGGTAAGTGAGTTTCGAATTGCGTGTCTGAAGTCTCTGGCTTCTGAATCGCTCTCGGAATCTGAATCAGAAGAAGGACTCTCTGGGGACGGGAGAAGTTCGTAAGATCTTGAAATGGCAGCCTTACCTTTGGATTTATCTCTGGTAAAAGGTTCTTCAAGCTCTTGAGCCATTTCAGCGTGCACTTCTTCAATCTCTTGATCCATGATAGGATCTGCAATCGCTGGGGGCTCGACCACTGGGACGCTAGAGGGATCTGGAAGTTGAGCGTCATCCTCAGTAAGAGCACTTTCTTCTTCTATAATTTGGATGGAGGGAGAAGGTTCTCTAAGACCAATGACCCAGAGAGGGCCAAGGGCTTCCATCACATGCCTTGGACTGATCAGGCTAGATTGCGGGATAAAGAATATAGCATCTTCGCTCTCTTCGGTACTTAGTGCAAGTTGCACACCTTCCGGTAAAGCAATCCCTGAAGTATAACAGTTGAAGAAGTCCAAAATCAAAGGCATGAGCGCTTGAGGTGCTTCTTGGTCCACTGGCCTAATCAGCGAGATCATCTTGGCCACTTGAATATTTGATTCACTAAAGAGCACGGGGTGAAGAGTATATCCTTTGAAGTTGTAAGACCTGGAAAAGTGATTGAAACTAATGTCCAGCGCTTGGGCATTTTCATACACTGCTCTCATTGTTTTGTGGAACTCAGCGTGTTCATTCGAAACATCCACACGAATCTGACTCTGGCCTGGAAGAAGAGGTTGTTTACTTGATGAAGCGTCTTCATTTAGGTCAGGAAAGACTCGTTGAACAAACCCTGCATGAGGATGCAAAACGTAGTGTCCGCCTTGGCTGTATAAGGCAAGTTATTGGCGAATGTAGCTTTCGATTGGTTGTCTATATCGTGGCAAAGCGCTAACATTCCATGCAATAATCTGACGCTGTTGAAGCAAAAAGGTTGCATAACCTCGGCGTCTGTACTCTATTCCGAATTCGAACAAAAAGGGATATCTAATCAGTTCTTCAATGGTGTAAAAGTGAAGAACAAATTCTTCAGCCCACCTGGCTGTATTCAACATCCAACGTTTTCCAAGTTTGTCCGCTTTCTTTTGCTCTTTGCTAGCGCAAGGAACATCTCAAAATGTTCTGCTTCTTCATCATAATCATCAGCCCATAATCTGGCTAGATGTTCACGAGCCTCATCTTCTATCCACGAGTTGAACGGATTTGGGCGCTCCGCAACAAGCAGTCCTTTACCTTTCCATAACTTAAGTGGATTAGGAGAGAGAGAGCGTTTTGGGGAGACTTGACAACAGAGGGGAGAGCCGAATAACCTATCTTGTTGAGATCTTCCTCATCTGGATCTTTGTTCCAATCACCCTGTGGGGGTTCTTGAAAACAATCTTGCTTTAGCGCTGAGGATAAAAGGACTCGTCCGAGCGACCGTTTGAATTGAAACGCTGAAAATCAAACGCAGCTCTGTTGAAAACTGGACGACGAATATACTCAAAGCGTGATTGAACACGCTCCAAGTTATAAGTACAGTCCTAGATTGGCAATACGCTCGAAAACTGCAAACTTGTGAGAGTTGGACATATCGGGCCGATGGAGAGTTGTTTGAAATTGTATTTCCAACTCGGCAAGCGTTTGAGTGTTCGCTTCTCTGCGGCATAATAGAATTCAACATCTGAGTATATCCGCGCGGGAAGAAATCGATGACACGAGGAGGAGGACCCGTTGGCGTAGGAACAATGGCAATCGCTTCTTTTGGGATGGGGGCCACTTCTATCGACCGCTCAGCGTTTAAAGTCGCTTCACTGGATGATGAGGTATTCAGCGTCAAGAAGGGACTTGAGATGCTCCTCAGGCGATATCCACCACCTTGCCATATCCCCATCGACTTCCACTGGAATCTCGATGCAAGAGGTCATCATCGATTGGTGCCTCTTGAGTACATCTTGAGCTGATACCTTGCGATTGAGAAAATCAAGCAAAATTTTCCACTGTAGAAATTTAGAAGCACAGACTAAATCGCTTAACCCTGAGGAATAGCATCACTTATTCTCAAGCCCTACGGATCTTTTGGAAAGATGCATGGATGCTGAGCTCTCCGCTCTTCGTTCCAATGGTACTGGGAACTTATCACTCCTCCCTCTAATGTTAACATTGTTGGCTCCAAGTGGATTTTTCGCCATAATTCGTTCTAATGGCTCTTCCGAACGCTACAAAGCTCGTCTTGTGGCTTCAAGGTTTCACGCAACAACCCGTATTGACTATGCTGACACATTTAGCCCCGTTGTCAAGACCGCTACAATTCGTACTGTCCTTAGTCTCGCCCTTTCCCTCTCCTGGCTCTTCAACAACTGATGTCAAAAAAAATTCCTCCCACGGTCACCTTTCTGAAACTGTTTACATGCAACAACCGCCGGGCTACACAAATCCTAATCTTTCCGATCGTGTCTGTCTCTTGAAACGTGCGCTCTATGGCCTCAGGATCTCTATCATTTACTCGGGGTTCCATATTGTAATTGTCCATCAATCAAAAGAAGAAACAAGAATCAATCAATACTAATCAAGAAATAAAAGGAGAAAAGTACTACTAAACAATCATAAAGCAGCAGAATTCTAGATAATTTATAACTTAAAGATCTCCTGTAAAGAATTCTATGGTGACTCACAAACTAATGTTTGTATATCCTTAAATACTGAAATCCAAACTAGATCACTTACGTACCCACGTCCTATCCATCATTCACAACCAAGGAACCTGTCCTAACTCAGTGCTACAATGTATAAATCATCGTTTGGTAGGTTGCCTAAATAATGGTCTACCACAATTTAAGCACTGAAAATGCCATATCTTCGACCATATTACAATCTCTAACTCTCACTCCATACCTAAAACCACAGTCCAATGAACCTATCCTGGTATAGCTTAGGCACTAGCCTAAGCTCTGATACCACTCTGTCACACCCCATTTTACCACTGAAAAGGGCTCAAACTCGAGGCATGAATTCTAATAAATTATATCCAAAATAAAATAATGACAAATCTTCTTTCATCAGGTCCCGATACAATTACTGCACATCTTAAGAAATGATACTCTAATGAAAACTCACGACTGGAAAAAAGATCTTCATAGATCACTCGGCTCCAGATGAGTCTCCATAGTTTCGCCTAAGTGATCATCTATTACTGGAAGGAAGGAAATAAAATATAGAAGTACGTGAGTAAAATACTCAAAGAATACCGATGTATGTGATGTGTTTAACAATACATATAATTTTTGGAATGCGTGAACACAAACAAAAATATTTTTTACAAAATTAAACTTGAAGTAACCGATTTAAAACATTCAGAAATATGGTACGTGTCGAATGCACCAAAATATAATTACTGTTCACACAAGAATTTGTAGTACTCGTAAGTCCAGGTCGAATCCTAGAGATTGGTTGATCAAAATAATATTCAATGGGGAGGTTTGTTTGATGATTAATAATGACAGGAATAAATAGGAAGTTCAATAAATGTAAAGCATCGATTCAAGGATAGTTGTTCTTCAATTCAGTTGATCATAGACACCTAAAATACTATCTATCTTTGATTACTTAGCCAAAAACATAAATAACCAGCTATTTATATCCCTATTAACTTCCGTATATCATTAACCCAAAGCCCAGCACCGGATAAATTCTTATTATCAACTGACTCGGTATTAAGCAATCTTAATCATTGATAATAATAGCATAACGAATTAGAAGCGACTAGGATAAACAATAGTTTAAGCAAGCGCCAACTATTTAATTTACTCTAATGTTTCCCTTAGGTTATCAACGAAAATGGGATCCTAATCATGAAAACCTAATTGCTACATGCACAATCACATAACAATTACGGATTATGAAGATTTGTTAGCAATAGATTGTAATAGATATCAACTAATGTGCACCTTAGATTATTATCTAAACAAGCATGAACATTAAGAAAGAAACAAAAAGATAATCAAACCGTAGATAGATAGATGAAGCTCGTGTCTCCCAACATGTGAATCAAAATGAACTCCCTTAAATCGAAAAAAAACTTACTACTTAGCATATAATTGTAAGCATAAAACTTGAAAATACTATTTTTTTAACTCTCTTCTCTTTGTTTTCTTCTTGTTTTTGTTATTGTTCTTCAACTCTTGCAAGACATATATAGGCAATGAAAGATGACATAATCATAGAGAGAAATAATTCTCTCTCCTTTATCAAGACATGGAGAATATATCTTCCTTTAACACCAAAGCATGGAGAATATATTCTCCCTTTAACATCAAAGCATGGAGAATATATTCTTCTCTTTAACATCAAAGCATGGAGAATATATTCTTCCCTTTACATTCTGATTGTCACCTCTAATTCATCGATTCTGACTTTGACTCCTTCTAGACATTTGTAGCTTTATGTGTTAGCTTTCATTTCCAACTGGCCTTGACTGAATCCAAGACACATAACTCTAGTTATGATTTTCACCAAGCTGGCGCATGCCAGTCACGTCCAGAACAGAAATCTTCATTAAATTCTTCAACACTTTCGAGCCCTTTAACTTCCGAACTGGGTCTGGACTTCTTCATAAGAAATATAGGCCTTTGTCTTAGCTTTCAAACTAGAAAAATTCAATAGAAACTAATGTCTGCATCTCCAGATATATTAATATTTCCGAAACATCGCCAAATCTGTCATTTTGATTGAAATGGTATTTTGCACTTCAACTCTTGCCCAAATCACAAAATGAGATAAATCAGTTCCAATGGCCATATAATCACAATAAAATGCTAAAGATAGAGGTAATAAAATATAAATATTGCACTTATCAAAATCAATCTCAGACAGAAATATATTTAGTCCCAAATAGCGTTAAAAAAATAGTAAGGTTTAAAAGAATTTAAAACGATATGATATATGATCAAATAACCAAATTGCTGATGCCAGACAACCATATGACTCCCAACCGATAGTGACTGACCACCTTATCACTCCGGGCAAGGAGCGACCTTACCAAATAGAAACACAGTCTCGAGTACATGTGGAACAGATATTACCTAACACAACCAAAAATGGCTTCTGTTGTGCATTGTGAGGGGGCCTAGGGACTTGGGTCCAACCGGAAAGTCCACTACTACCCGGCGGTACCCTTTGTCAAACCAAGCCAAGTGGGATCCAACTAACATAAACAAATCAGAACAGAACCATACTAGTCATTGATCTTCATAAACAAAAGAGATAGAAATTTGCAGAGAAAGAGATAAGTTATCTTCAAGATATGAGTTCAGAACAGAAACATGATTCCACAAATTTTCAAAAACATAAACTTTTTCTTTAATGCAATATATATATATATATATAGCAATTGAAATTTACATACATATATTCTGTTAGGAATTTCATGTTAGAAGTTTTGATGATGACAAGATAGGTTTTATGTTAGACCCCAAAGATTGTGTAAGTTTATTTTTTCTTAGAATATGTTTAAGCGTTTAACAAGTTATCGAGTTGTAATTTTTAAAATAGGCTTGTATTTCTTATCTTTGTAGATTTTAGACTAAGTATTAGATGCTAAGTCGTTGATAGAATTCTAGGTGAATCTGTCAGAGATGAATTTGAAGATCAGCGTCTGAATTCAAGCGAAGATGAAGATTTTGTCGTAAGCAACTGCCAGTCACTAAGGACTGTTTCAGGATTTATGAATCAAGCGCTCAAAGCACTCAAGCGATCAAGAGATCAGATTCACCTGAAATAAATTCTGAAATCACTAAGAACTTAAATGCAATCATTTAACAGACATTTATTTCCAACGGGAAATAAATTCAAAAGCATTAAATGCTTGATAAGAGCATTAAATGTGATAAGGACAGATTGTATACGGAACAAGCCGCCTATTGGCTAAGACTGTCAGAACTTCAGAGTTCAAACCTGCCCTATCCAATCAGAGCAGTAAGCTTTCAGGATGTCAAAGAAAAGGTATGACTCACTCGCTCATGAGAGGCACACGCCTGCATGTGTCCAACAGATAAATCCAAAGAAATTGCCTATAAATACCCCACCTTAGCAAACCCTAAACATACACGAACATACACAAGAAGGTTAAAATTTTGCTGAAATACTCTCTCAAGAAAAGCTTACAAACTCCATAGCTAAAATCCTTCAAGCTTTTCATAAACATTCCATAGATAGTCACAGATATCTCAAACCTCTTCCAAAGAACAACCTTAAACTCCCATTGAGATATCCCAAGTTGTTTGAACTTCTCAAAATCAAAAAAACCCATGACGATAAACCTTCAACCCCTTTCATCTGTGTGAGAAAGCTGTTGAAACCCCTTATAGATAGTATTTCTGAGTGAGAGAAGCTCGTAGAAGAAAATCTTCATTGGAACTGAAATCTGTATGATCAAAGAGCTCAAGATCATCTTCACCCATTCACCATTTGTAGAAGATTCTGTGTGATCCTTCGATAATCAATCTAGTGAATTCCTCCAAGTGTTAAAGAAGAAGAAGAACGTAGTTGAGATTACATCACCCAGTGAACCTTTAAATTCTTGTGTCATTTACTGTTTTACTGTTTTGCTTTACTATTCATATCATATCATTGAAAGGCTTTAAAAACGGCTAAGCGATTATTTGACTAAGACGAACGCTAAGCTTTAAAATCATTTTCACTGTGCTAACACTAATTAAGCGATCTAAGAATTACCCTACTGTGGTAATCGCTAAACTCACTAAGTCTAAGTTATGAAGTCGAAAAAGACTTCAGGGTCTATTCAACCCCCCCCCCCTTCTAGACCCTTTCGTATGCCACTTGGGACCATCAAGTGGTATTAGAGCGATTGAAGTAGAAACCTAAGCGTTTTCGAGCGTAACTGTCTTTATTTTTTTTTAATCTCATATCATGGTTTTTAACAAAATGCTAAAGTTGATTGAGTCAAACTACGACTCATGGAAACTTAGAGCATTCGCTTATCTTTTTTTATGTGATAATGAGATGTGTGATGTAATTACAGATGGCCCCATTCAGATTATGAAAGTTATAACTCGAGCCCCTGGAGCGACTGAAACAACTTCAGATGGTTATGTCGAGAAACCTAAGTTGGAATGGATGCCAGAAAATCGAAAAAGAGTGAACCTAGATAATGTTGGATGAAGCGCTCTCTACTCAGCGGCGCTAATAGATAATGATAGATTGTTCAACAAGATCAAACAGTGTAAGACTTCAAAAGAGATATAGGATAAATTGGTTATTGTGTGTGAAGGTTTAGCACAGATGGGGGAGAACAAGCTCTCCATAGCCATGCAAAGATTTGAGCATTTCAAAATACAGCCCAACAAGATGCTAGATCATTTAGACGCAAGGTCCACGTTGCTCATCACAGAGTTAGCGTCACTAAACAAGGAGTTGACTAACAAGGAGATGGTCAACAAGATATTTAGAAGTCTTCCAAGCAAGTATTTGATAAAGGCTATTGCCATGAGAGAATCACAGACTTTGGAGACTCTAACTCTAGAACATGTGTTTTCAGAGTTAAAGGCATTTGAGTTCGAATTGGGTGAAGTCAGCGACACCTCGACTTTAACGATTGAATCAGGAGATTTAATCACTACTACCAAAAGTAAGGGTAAAGCGATTAGTGAGGTGAAAGCGATAGAATCAAATGAGGAGAAAGATATGGCTTTTTTGGTCAAGAAATTCAAGAAATTTCTAAGATATGAAAAGAGAATCCTATTGGACAAAATTCATTTCAAACCCCCCCTGCACCAGCGCCTCAGTGTCAAGCGCCAGTGTATTCTGCACCTTAACCTCTAGTGCCAGTTCAACACCAGCACCTCCGTTTCCGACTTAAAATTTCTCAGCACCAGTAGTTTCAAAAAGGTTATCAACAGAATAGAAAATGAAATCGTTATAACTGCAGGAAACCAGGGCATTACCAGGTAAATTGCCCTTATCCAAATGTGTCTAAGCCCACAAGGCAACACCATGCGAATAGAAACCAATTCAGGAGCAACCTTCGCCAACAAGGTTTTCTAGTGGAATTTGAACCATTCTCCGCACCTGAAGAGGACTTGGAATCATCGGATGAAAGCAGTGATGATGACCCATCAAGCGACTCAGCGTTAATTTATCTCATGGTGAGAGATGAAGACGCGTCTGATGACTCACTATCTAAGGTAACCACTAAATTATCTCTACTTGACAAAGTAAATGAATACTATAAAGATTGTCAAGGTGCCGCCAAGTTATATTAAAATCTCTTTGATATCATTTCCTCCCTCACAAGTGATAGAATGACGCTCAAGGCAGAGTTGCTAGTTCATCAACAATGCCTTGAAAAGAACCAATCGCTTGAGAGTGAAATTATCCAATTACAAAGTGACCTTCATATAATAGTCAAGAGAGAAGCTGAATTGATCGCTAAACTTGCCAAATCAGAGCAGCTTTTCTCATCATTATCCAAAGTGTCAAGAAAGCTAGATAATGTTACTGAGGTAACCAGACTTATTGGTGAAAAGACCGGTTTAGATTGTGATATTTGGTCAAAAATCGAAAACGTCTAAGGTTATGGCAACCAACAAAGGAAAAGGTGTATTCTTTGTTAAGAAGAGTTCAAACAGTCAAACTCTAAATGAACCCAATAACGATGGTAAGAGGCCAAATGAGAAGGTCAATACCAACTCAGGCAACTAGGAGAAGACGAAAGTGAATGATTCACAAAAGAAGGTCCATCCAAACGCTCAAAAGTCTAAGGATAAACCTTCTACAAGTGAATCAAACACTAAGCGTCAATCGCCAAAAGCAACTCCCAAGCCAGTGCCGAGGAAATTCCAGCGTTAATACTATGATGATTATGATTATGATTACTAATATAATCGAGGATATTACTATACACCTAAAAAGCACACACAACACAAACCGAAACCCAAGAAAGCCAGTCCTTTCGTACTGAAGACTAGGCAAATATGGGTTTCGAGCAGTTTTAATTCAAACCAAAACTATTAGCGTTGAAGAACCCAAGATAAAATGGGTACCTAAGAGCTCTTTAAATGCAAGTACCTAGAGCCAACACTGATACTTCAGTTTGGTACATTGATTGTGGGTCGTCAACGCGCATGACTGGCTCAAAGGATCCCTTGGTCAACTATTGTGTAACCAATGGTCCTCAAGTTGTTTTCAGTGATAACTCCAAAGGTAAAACAAAAGATATAGGTATCATGCATAGGGGGGACATCATGATAAATTATGTATATTCTGTTGAGGGTCTTAAGCATAATTTATTGAGCATAAGTCAATTTTGTGATAAAGGCTTTGAAGTCAAATTTTCAAGCGACTGTTGCTATATTAACGACGCTAAGACTAAGTCTACTAAATTAAGAGGAAAAGAACAAACAATGTGTATTTGGTAGATTGGGGTTCAATAATAGATAACAATCCGACATACTTAGTTGCTAAAAGTCAAAATGAATTGGGCTGGTTATGGCATAGAAAAATGAATCTCCTCAAATTTAAGGCAATCTCTCAGTTAATATCTCTAAATCTAGTAGAGAGATTACCTAAGGGTTCCTTTCAGAAAAATCGCTTATGTGATGCATGCCAAATAGGTAAACAAGTCAAATCATCTTTTCAGAAGAAACCTTATCTATCTACTTCTAGAATTCTTGAACTTTTGCATTTAGATTTGTTTGGTCCTATTCAAATCATGAGTGTTAGTGGTAAAATGTACTCACTAGTAATAGTTGATGATTTCTCTCGCTATACATGGGTGGAATTTCTAGCGACCAAAGATGAAGCCCGTGTCAAGCTCACAGTGCTAATTCGTCAATTACAAATCTCGAAAGATTTAAAGGTGACAAGAATTAGAAGTGATAGAGGAACTGAATTTACTAACCATGTTGTTGAGAAATTTTTTACAGATTTTAGAATACTTCATTAGTATTCTGCGCCTAGAACACCTCAACAAAATGGAGTGGCTAAGCGACGGAACAGAACGCTTAAAGAAGCCGCTAGGATGATGTTAGTAGAGTTCAAGCCGCCTCAAAGGTTTTGGGCCAAAGCAATCAATACCGCTTACTACACTCAGAACCGGT
This sequence comes from Buddleja alternifolia, assembly GCA_019426215.1. Taxonomy (NCBI): domain Eukaryota; kingdom Viridiplantae; phylum Streptophyta; class Magnoliopsida; order Lamiales; family Scrophulariaceae; genus Buddleja; species Buddleja alternifolia. The sequence continues at coordinate 23,730,106 of CM033393.1, read as the reverse complement.
GTATGATCAACAAGCAATATGATAAAACTCCATATGAAATGTGGAAGGGACGTAAGCCAAACGTTTCATATTTTCATGTATTTGGTTCAAAATGTTTCATTCATAACAATGGATCCCACAATCTAAAGACATTTGATCCTAAAGCAGATGAGGGAATCTTTCTATGCTACGCCAAAAATGGAAAGAGTTTTTGCATCCTAAATAAGATCAAATCGAAGGTTGAAGAATCCATTCATGTTGTGTTTGATGATGCTAACCAAGTACCGAGTAAGGTTAATATTGATGATGTAGGGGTTGAAGATCTTTCTTAAGAGGCGTCACAAATCAATCTTAGTGATGATAGTGATGATGATGAGGATGATGAGATCTTTGTGCCCAATCCTAAGGTTACTCGTGAGGTTACTAATGATGATATTGTTAGAAATGCTAATGATCATAAAGAGAATGATCATCAGGAGCAAATTGGAACTGTGAATGATGTAGCAATTGCGCAAGAGACAAATGAGGGTCAAGCGATTGATAATCAAAAGTCTCTCAACCCATTCCAACCAGATCGAAAATGGCTTAGAAATCATCCACCAGGGCTTGTTATTGAAGATATTAGAGCACTTGTTAGAACTAGGGCCGCTACAATCAATGAGGCCACGTTCGCAAGTTTCCTATCTCAAATGGAACCAAAGAAAGTGGCTGAAGCACTTAGTGATTCAAGTTGGGTAGAAGCTATGCAAGAGGAGCTTAACCAATTTGAGAGAAGTAAGGTTTGGAAGCAAGTACCAAGACCAACTCACCAAGGAGTTATTGAGACAAGATGGGTTTTTAGGAACAAAATGGATGAAGATGGCATTATTATAAGAAACAAAGCCAGACTAGTCGCTCAGGGTTATTGCCAAGAAGAGGGTATTGATTTTGATGTTATGTATGCCCCAGTAGCCCGTCTTGAAGCCATTCGGATGTTCCTAGCGTTTGTCACATTCAACAAGTTCACAGTTTATCAAATGGATGTGAAGAGTGCTTTCCTGAATGGTAAACTCCAAGAGAAGTATACGTGGAGCAACCCCCAGGATTCATCAACAACTATGGCAAAAGTATGGTCTATAAATTGGATAAGGCACTATATGGCCTTAAACAAGCACCAAGAGCATGGTATGCCACTCTCTCTATCTTCCTTATAGATAAAGGCTTTTCAAAAGGCAGCGTTGATACAATGTTATTTAAAATTACCCAAAATGAAGATATTCTCTTAGTTCAAATTTATGTTGATGATAATATATTCGGATCTACTAATAATCGATTGTGTGAGACATTTTCGAAAATGATGCAAGATCAATTTGAAATGAGCATGATGGGTGGATTAACTTTCTTCTTAGGATTACAAGTTAAACAACTCCCTAATGGCATATTTATAAACCAAGCTAAATATACAAGACATATGATTAAGAAATTTAGTATGGAAAACGCATCATCTTCAAAAATTCAAATGAAATAAATGCTTAAGTTAAATAAAGATGAAAGTTGGAAGAAAATTGATATCACTAACTATAGAGGTATCATTGGATCACTTCTTTATTTTATTGCTAGTAGATCTCTGTTAGTAGGCATTTTATGCATATTTTTCATATATTTTCTTTATTCTTTTACTAGTATTTAAGGAGATCAAAGAGGATCCCAAAGGAGCCTGAAAGATGGCTAGGCCTATTGCAAGAGGAGGGTACTCAAGATCCTCCTCTAAACTCTGATCTAAAGAGTTTTAAGAGTGCAATATCTGACATTGATTTGAGAAAATGGCTAGAGGCCATGACATCTGAAATGGACTCCATGTACTCCAACAAGGTATGGACCTTAGTTGATCCACCTGAGGGCATCAAGCCCATTAGCTATAAGTGGGTCTACAAGCGAAAGCTTTGAGTTGATAAAGAGGTAGTTACCTATAAGGCTCGCCTCGTGGTAAAAGGATTTACTCAAAGACATGGGATTGACTATGAGGAAACCTTCTCGCCAGTGGCCATGCTGAAATCCATTAGGATTGTGCTTGCTATATCTGCATATTTTGATTATGAAATATGGCAGATGGATGTAAAGACTGCATTCCTCAATGGAGAAATTGAGGAAGAGATTTACATGCAACAGCCAGAGGGCTTTACATCCAAAAGGAGCGAACACAAATTGTGTAAACTCCAAAGGTCCATCTATAGAGTTAAGCAAGCTTCTCGAAGTTGGAACAAACATTTTGACACTGTCATACAAGAGTATGGATACGTTCAAAACGTTGAAGAGGCATGTGTGTATAAGAAAGACAATGGGAGCGCAGTCACGTTCATCATACTTTATGTCGATGACATCCTACTAATTTGAAATGATGTAGGGATGATGCAGTTGACTAAAGTATGGCTCTCTAATAAATTCTCCATGAAGAATATGGGGGAGGCATCATATGATGGTGACATTGTCCATGGGCTTAGGTTATTTCTTTTGATTGTATTTCCTTTTATGGGATGTAAGGGCCGGAATTGAGCCCGTTTATTTTATTTCTAGGATTATGTATAGGTTGTTCAATAATATCATGTAATAGATAGAAATAAGAATAGGCCTTTCAAGAGGAGATCAATCCAAAAGAAGAGGAGCTTGGAGCCCACGAAGAATAGTTAGGCTTATTTTTCCTTTTAATGATGGCCCCTTGGCTTGGGCCCTCTAGATAAAGCCCATGGACTTATGTGTTGGTTTATTGCTTTTGATGCATGCTCATTAGTTGTATGAAGCATGTTTGTTATCAATATGCGCTATATAAATTGAATAATGTGCAAAGTGAGACTTAAATAAATGTTTAGAACATAAATTCTCCCAAACAAGAATTATACTAAGTTAGTAAGGAGTGCTAGGCATCCTTTCCCTCCACTAAACTTAATAAAATTAAGTTTTAAACCTAGTATATGGCATCTTCCCAATAAGTGGGGGTCGTATATCAAGATTTAATTCTAAAATTTTATTAAGTGTATTAGATGCCTTAATCGAGACATTTTCACCCCAAAAACGTTAAAGGGTTGCAAGGTGAAATTCAAATGTTAGATTATGAGGAGTTAGTGGGAGTAAACTTAGATAATCCACAAAGCCTATAAATCGTTAAAGGGTTGCGGTTTTGGTGGATTATGCGAAAAAGAAGATTGAACCATCTATTGGATAGATTGATGTTGGAGATCACTTTAATTAAATAATGGACCAAATATCGTTAAAGGGTTGTCATCCATTAGATTAATTAAAGAACTCAATCCCCACCACGAAGTACATTACAACGATCACTTCCGTTTTTCACAGTGGGAGTGTGAATCTCGAAAAATGTAGTGGGAGTCAAGTTATAAGTCAAAGTCCTTGATTTTAAACTTGGTTTTAATTTAGTTACACAAATCTAATAAAGTCTGGTTTCTTTTCTGCATCTATTTTTTGATTTATCTCTCTCAAAACAAAAATGACTATCAACCCACTTTCCATTTTACTCAAAAAGAACATCTTTACTGGACCCAACTACGTGGATTGGCTAAGGAACTTGAGAATAGTTCTCAGCATGGATTCCTTGGAATACGTGTTGGACACAGACATCCCTGCTCCTCCTGCTAGAACACGTGCCAACGAGGAAGAAGTCCAAGCTCATGAAAAATGGGTAAAGGACAACGTCCAAGTGCGTGGGTACATTCTTGGCTCAATGACAAATGAGCTTCAGAGGTCCCATGAGAAGATGATCACAGCGAGGGCTATCTTGCCACACTTGGTCGAGCTCTATGGTGTGCACAGTCGTACTGCTAGATATGAGATATCTAAAGAGCTTTTGGAGGCCAAAATGAGAGAAGGTGAGAAAGTTGGGGATCATGTCCTTAAGACAATCTCGAGGATCGAGAGATTGGAGGCTCTCGATTTTACAATGAAGCCACTTCTTCAAACCGATCTTATTTTGCAGTCTCTTCCTGGTTCTTTTTCCCAATTTGTCATGAACTTCAATTGCAATGAGATTGAATGCAACTTAGCTGGGCTAATGAATAAATTAAACACTGCACAATCTCAATTGAAGCCCAAGGGAAAGGAAACTGCATTGGTTATCTCTTCTGGGCCCAAACGGGTGAAGAATAAGAAGAAGAAAGCCAAGAAGCAGAGTGGCGAGCTTGGAGCTCAGGGTGGTGTCGATAAAGGAAAAAGGAAAGCTCCTGTGAATCGCAAGCGTAAGGGGCCACAAAAGATAGACAGATGCCTACACTGCAGTGAGCTGGGCCACTGGAGGAGGAACTGTCCGAACATGGGGCCAGGCACACAACGTATGGAACTTTATGTTTATGAAACTTATTGTTCTATGACCATCTTTTCCACATCTTGGATTCTTAATTTTGGAGCTAGTGCTCACATTTGTTGTATGAATCAGGATCTGGTGCGAGGAAGGAAGCTGGACAGTGATGAGGTGAAGATAAAAGTAGGCAGTGGGCATAGCGTCGCAGCTACTGGAATTGGATCTACCTCATTGCTTTTAAATTCTGGACATATACTATTTCTGGATAATGTTTTAGTTTTGCCCAATGGGCTTAAAAACATTGTTTCTGTTCCCGTTTTAGTTAAACTTGGTTATACTTTCCGTTTTATTGATGAACGATGCAATATTTATTATGGTAATAAATTAGTAGGCTTTGCTTCTTTAATAAATGGATTGTATTACCTTAATGTCCAGAATGAGTGTTCTGTGAATACTATACAAAGGAAAGGTAGTAGGCTTGGAATAAACCAAAGATTGATTTGGCATCTTAGACTAGGCCATGCCGGCGAACATAAAATTTGCAAAATGGAGAAAGATGGACTAATCGGTCCATTGGGATTGGATCTCTATCCTACTTGTGAATCTTGTCTCAAAGGCAAGATAGCTAGATCCCTCTTCACAGGGACTTTTGAAAGAGCCTCACAAATCTTAGGCTTAGTGCACACTGATGTTTGTGGTTCATTTGGAGAAATGGCACGAGGAGGTTTTCTTTACTTCATCACCTTCACTGATGACCATTTAAGATAAGGTCTAGTGTACATGATGATGCATAAGTCTGAATCCATTGAAAACTTCAAGGAATTCAATGCTTTAGGGGAAAATCAAACTGGTCAACATATAAAAACCCTTCGGTCGGATCGAGGAGGAGAATATATGAGCGACGAGTTTGATGTAGACCTCAGAGAGAATGGTATAGTATTACAGCTCACACCTCCAGCGACACCACAGTTAAATGGAGTAGCAGGACGAAGGAATCGAACCTTGTTGGACATGGTTCGCTCCATGCTCAGCTACACTAACTTACCCATTTCACTGTGGGGTCATGTGCTATTTTACAGCTGTACACATTTTAAATAGATGTTCATCCAAGTCCGTTCCTATGACTTCCTATGAGATATGGAGGAATAGGAAGCTAAGTCTTAATCACATCAAGATTTGGGGATGTTCGGCTTATATCAAAAAGACCAAAGTGGACGAGTTGGAGGCCAGATCCTTGAAGGGACGTTTCGTTGGATATCCTGAGGATTCAATGGGATACCTCTTTTACCTGGACGATGATCAAAGGATCATTGTAGCTTTACAAGCCCACTTTCTTGAAGATGAGTTCATTCAAGAAGGAGGAGCGGGTAGAAAGATTGTTCTAGAAGAACAAAATGAGACTCCAGTGGATACATCTACACAGGAAGTGAGAACCGAACCTTCTGTAACACAACCACAACTGCAAAGATCAAGTAGAGTACCTCGACCGCCTGAGAGGTACGGATGTCTAGTACAGAGAGAGCTGGATCTTCATTCTGTATTAGAGGAGGATCATGGAAATGATCCCTCCACTTTTGATCAAGCAATGGTGGATGTGGATGTTACTAGATGGCGCGAAGCTATGCAAACTGAGATCGATTTGATGCATGCAAACCAAGTCTGGAAACTTGTGGACCAACCTGAAGGAGTAAAACCAATCGGGTGCAAATGGATTTACAAGAGAAAGATTGGTGTTGATGGCAAGGTTAACACCTACAAAGCCAGGCTAGTGGCGAAAGAGTATAGTTAAAAAGAAGGAATTGACTACCAAGAAACCTTTTCGCCAGTGGCTATGATCAAATTAATAAGAATTCTACATGCAATAGCCGCACACCTAGACTATGAAATATGGCAAATGGATGTCAAAACTACTTTCCTAGAAGAGAATATCTATATGGAACGGCCTAAAGGTTTTGTATCCGAGGAGCATACTCATAAGGTGTGTAAGATTGAGAGATCCATTTATAGACTCAAGCAAGCGTCCCGTAGCTGGAATCTACGTTTTGACGAGGCTGTCAAACGATTTGACTTCATCAAGAATGAAGACGAGCCATGTGTTTACAAGAAGGTTAGTGGGATCAAGATAACATTCCTTGTGTTATATGTAGATGACATATTACTCATAGGGAATGATATAGGAATGCTCACCACTATAAAGAAGTGGCTTTCGAGTACTTTCTCCCTGGAAGACTTGGGAGAGGCAACTTATATTCTAGGGATTCGAATCTATAGAGATCGAACAAATAGAATGATAGGGCTCTCTCAAACCCTTTACTTAGAAAAGGTCCTAAAGAGATACCGGATGGAGGATTCTAAGAAAGGGTTCCTGCTAATGAGACATGGGATACATCTCTCAAAACCTATGTGTCCTCAAAGTGAGGAAGATAGAAAGGAAATGAGCATTGTACATTATGCATCAGCAGTGGGTAGCCTGATGTACGCAATGTTGTGTACTCGACCTGACATTGCTTAATTGGTAAGCGTTGTTAGTTGATTTCAAGCAAACCCAGGCAAGGAACATTGGATAGCTATGAAAAATATCCTAAAGTATCTAAAGAGAACCAAGGATATGATTCTCATCTATGGGAGTGGTAGCCTGAGAGTGGACAGGTACACTGATTCTGATTTTCAATCTGATATCGATGATCGGAAATCCACCTCAGGATTCGTATTCACCCTTAATGGTGGGGCGGTGACTTGGAAACGTTCCAAGCAAAGCACAACCATAGATTCCACTACAGAGGTTGAATATATAGCTCCCTCTGAGGCAGCTAAAGAGGCTGTTTGGATAAGGAAGTTCATAGAAGAATTTCAAGTGGTTCCTAGCATAAAGCTCTCCTTTCCACTTTATTGTGACAACACTGGAGCAATAGCGCAAGCAAAGGAACCTAGGTCTCACAACAAGTCCAAACATATCGAGAGGAGATATCACATCATAAGAGAGATCGTTGCACGAGAAGAAATATTTGTTCAGAAAATAACCTCAGCTGACAATGTCGCTGATCCATTGACGAAGCCATTAGCACAGGTGGTGCTAGAAAAATATCTCGAAGGGATGGGTATTAAATACCATAGCAAATGGCATTGAGTGCAAGTGGGAGATTGTTAGAGTGTATGCCCTCAAATGACATAAAGTGGATAGATTTATAGAGCATTGACTTGTAACTAAACAATATCTTTTATTATATATAAGGTATTATCTTGTTGTTTTCTTATAGGCATTTGTAAGGTGTTAATAAACAACGTAAAGTCCTTGAGAATAAGACAAACCTTCTACTTCCTATGGGATAGAAAGAATGGCACTAGAAGGGTTTAATCCTTATTCTCTAAATAGGGTTCGCAAGTCTAAGAAAGTATTTGACTGGACATCAATACAGAACAAGGACTTGCATGATATAAATTTCAATAGAGAAAGTGTCAGTCAAACACTATGGGAATGATAGTTGGGAACTTATGTCATCGACGTATAAGTTGGACTAATATGTTCGAACACGGCTCGCATCAGTTTCATCACATGAGTATTCACTCACTGACAGTCAATGATGAAACTGATAAGTTGTGATAGGTACGCGTGAACCTTAGACCTGAGGAATCCAGTTAAAGATGTACTTGTAATATCAAGTCTGTCATTATAGTAATTAGATCCAAATCGACCTCGAAGTGCGACTTGATGGGCAAGTAGCATTGTTAACTGATTAGCAAAATGGGATTTATTCTCTCATAAGTGAATGAGCTAAATATCCTACGCAGTCATGAATGAGTGAGGTTAAAAGTCTTTGGCCAAAGCATAAAATGACCTCGATTCATTATGACCTAAGCATATGGTCAATTCATGTGAGTTTGACTAAAACCATGACTCTCACTTGACTGGGATATAAGAATAAAAGGTATATACTCGTACGGTATTCACAGCGTATAGGGTCTGGAATGATCCTATTCATTCGTTCTCAATTGGGATACGATGTGAGCCACGTTACTGGCTAGGTGTTACTCACATTCTTTTGGTTTCCTCCCAATTGCCTTTTGAGACAAACCTAAAGAGTCACGCTTAAAGGAAGTGCAAAAGGAAAATCATGGAAAAGACTTGAGAGAATTTTCTGTATTGAATATCGAGATTAATTAATTAATCATTAAATAATTTTATTAATTAATTAAGTTAATGAATTAATTAATTCCTTAGAGGAATTTAATTATAATATTAACATGCATTTAATTGATTATTTAATTAATTTATTTATTGGATAAATAATGTTAATTATTTAATTAATTAAAAACCAAAATAGGACTAAAGCCTTGAAGTGGGCGTCCAATAGGGCTTTGGAGACCTAGGTTATTGTTTTATATTGTAGTATAAATATACTACTTAGTGAAAAAATAACTAAGTGAATTAACACAAACTTTCTCTCCAAGTAAAAACACTCTATCCTCTCTCTCTCTCTCTCTCTCTCTCTCTCTCTCTCTCTCTCTCTCTCTCTCTCTCTCTCTCTCTCTTGCCATCTCCCTCAAAAGAAAAAGAAGAAGATTTTCATTTTTGACTCCGGCGTGGAAATTTAGAGACAGCGACAGATTTGTTGTTCAAGAAGTGATTGCAAAGCTGGTTCAGAATTCAACATATGCGAGAACGGTAATTAAATTCGAAACCCAATTTAATTACGAGAAATAGAGATGAGCCACTGGCATTAAAATATATTCTCCCGCTGTGTTATTTTATTTTATGCAATTTTTTCCCAACAGATACGACACAACCGTCACAATGTGGATACCTATAAGGCCAGGCTGGTGGCGAAAGGGTATAGTCATAAGGAGGGAATTGACTATGAGGAAACCTTTTCGCCAGTGGCCATGATCAAATGTATTAGAATTCTGCTAGCCATAGCTACAAACTTGGATTATGAAATCTGAAAAATGGATGTAAAGACCGCATTTCTAAATGGATACCTCGAGGAGGAGATTTACATGCAACAGACCAAGGGTTTCATATCCAAATCAGATTCTCATAAAGTTTGCAAACTGAATAGATCTATTTATGGACTGAAGCAAGCCTCTCATAGCTGGAATCTATGGTTCGATGAAGAAGCACGAAAATATGGCTTCATTAAGAATGAAGACGAACTATGTGTCTACAAAATGGTCAGTGGGAGCAAGTTGACATTCCTGGTGCTACATGTTGATGACATACTACTTAAAGGGAATGACATAGACTTATTGACATCAGTCAAGACATGACTCTCAAGCACGTTCTCCATGAAAAACTTGAGAGAAGCTACCTACATTCTGGGAATTCGCCTATATAGAGATAGAGCAAATATAATGATAGGACTCTCCCAAGTGCTCTACCTAGAGAAAGTCCTTAAGAGATATGAGATGCATAACTCTAAGGGGGGACTTTTGCCCATGAGACATGGTATACTATTCCCAAATCTATGAGTCTTAAAACGGACAAGGATAGAATGGATATGAGGAATACACCCTATGCGTCAGCAGTGGAAAGTCTCGTGTACATGATGTTGTGCACGAGACCATATCTGGCCTATGTTGTGAGCATGGTTAGTAGGTTTCCAGCAAACCCAGAGTAGCAACACTGGACAACAATGAAGTGTATCTTAAAGTACTTAAGAAGAACTAAAGATATGCTATTAATATTGGAAATGGAGAATTGAAAGAGGATGGTAATACCGATGCAGATTTTCAATCTGATCCTGATGACCTCAAGTCCACCTCTGGGTACATATTCACGCTCAATGGTGGAGCAGTGTCTTGGAAAAGTTTCAATTAAAGCACAACTGTTGATTCCACAACGAAGGCAGGATATGTGGCGAAGTTGTTTGGATGAGAAAGTTCATAGCCGAACTTCACGTGGTTTCTAATGTGGAAATGTCGTTGCCACTACAGTGTGACAACAATGGAGCAATTGCGCAAGCTAAAGAACCAAGGTCTCACAATAAAGCTAAACACGTGGTGAGGAAATATCATATAATACGAGAAATTGTTTAGAAGAGATGATATTACCGTGCGAAAAATAGCCTCAACAGACCACGTGGCTGACCCACTCACCAAGCCATTATCACAGGCGGTGCTAGATAAACATTGTGAGAAGATGGGCATCAAATACCATAGCGATTGGCGTTGAGTGCAAGTGGGATATTGTTAGGTGTATGCTCTCAATGCCAAAGAGGAATTAGATTGAGTAGGGTTTTATAAGTTATTTGTACAAACTATTTTACGTTTCTATTTATAGAATAAAGGTTTTGATTTTGTTCATATAAATTCAATAGCATTTAAATGTGTTGAACAAATAAGTACATGAGATTTGAAGATAAATTTTCCACCTCTTATGGTTGAGAGGAGGCACTGGAAGAGTCAAGTACTTAATCTCTTAAAAAGGGAGTTCGCGAGTTAAGAAATTTTAATTGGGCATTTAAATTCAACTCGTATGATACCTGCTTTGACAAAGAAGTACCAGTTGAACATTGATTAGATAGTGGGAGCTGATGTCATGAATACAATTAATGGAATTAATATATTTGAACTCGACTCGCATTAATTCGATCACGTGGGTATTTACTCTTTGACACTCAATGATTGGGATTAAGATTGCGATAGTATGTATGAACTTTAGATCTGAGGAGTTATTTACAATGTGCTTGTAGTATTGGATATGTTATCAAAGTAGTTAGACCCGTATCACCTGATAGGTGGGGTTGACCTTGAAGTACGATTCACTTGGTGCATTCGACATTGTAAGATAAATACCACTATCGGATTCACCGTCTAAACAGTAAACAAGTATGTGACTTGTACGATCATAAGTAATTGAAATTACAAAGTCTTTGGCCAAAGCATATAAACTAACTAGTGATGGTCACTGTGGGTAGTTTGGTAATTTCACATTATTATGATTACCGAGTACAGTATCAAGTTCTATGAGTTTGACGTACCATGACTCTTACTTGATCGGGTCACGTCAGTGGAGAGTTTATAAGCATATGGTAATCATAATAAAGGTTCGTGATGACATGTTCATCTAATATTCAATTCGGCTAGGATTTGATTCCACGGTGCTGGCTAGGTGACAATCATATCCTTTGGAATCCTCCCACTACCAATTGAATTGAGCCTAGAGAGTCGCGCTATGTGAAGAAAAGGAATGTTTTTCCATGCTAAGGGTATTTTGGTAAAATAACATTTGATGTGATTGACTGACAAAATGGATGGCATGATTTATTTAAAAGATATTTAATTGGATTAAATAAATTAATTAAAGCATATTAATTCATAAGTTAAATTAATTAGAAGTTAATTTGAAAGTTAAATTAATTGGATTAATTTTAATTGGATTAAAGAAATTAATTAATTGGCAATTGGATTGGAATTGGAATTAATTAATTACACATGGGCTAAGATGAGACGAAGCCCGGAAGCCCACTGCAAACAGGCCTAGCGGCCGCCCCTCTTCATTATGCCTAGGGGTTCTGCTTACTTGGTATAAGTAGTTAGTCAGTGTCAGAACTCTACACAAGTCATTATTCAGAATCTAACTTTGAGCCAAAGAAACCTAGAGCAGTAGGAAAGATTCCCTCCCTCTTCCTTCAACTAGCCGCCACCGCCATTGTTGTCGTGGAGGAGATCAGAGCTTTCTCGAATATTTTTCTTCCATGTGCTTGTCTACAGGTAGAAGTTTGGGGTTGCTGCTGATTAATCGATTTTTGTCGTCAAGAGGTAATTCGATTATTCTCTTACGTAATTTGTTCTTATTGCGTCATAATAATATCATGAAACCCCGGATTCGATTCTCGATGTGATTCGGATCAAAAAAATTATCCGCTAGACCGAATCACAACAATTATATGTTAAGTGATGTATTTTTTTCACATCCACAGAGTGTAGGGGTGGGGCCCAAGACCCCATCTAAGAAAGTATTTTCCGTATAGCTAATGTTATACTCTAAATACAGGTGATATAGGCTAGTCGTATTGACAAGTCTTTATAGGTTACCTTGTTTTAGTATAATTTGGAAACAAATATAATATGTATATAGGTGCTAAGAATTATAAAGGTGCTATATACATATAGAGGTCATATATATACATAGGAAAGAAAACATTGCAAATATATGCTTGGTGGCAATTTATTCTTCCACAATGAACGATTTCTTGACACCTTAGAACAAGTACTCATCTCATCACCATATTGCAGCACATGCAAGATAAGAGAATAGTATCATCTTGTTGTTTCAAGGCCACCTCATCACCACGTCTTCATCTTATACTTACACCTCAACCCCTTGATGCTTTTATTAGCCAACACATCACTCGTTACCTGAATACAGAGCCCCTCTCCATCTCTTAACTTCAGCGTTATAGTGATTCATTTAACAAAAAATTCAGAAACATACAAGACACCTCCCTCAACTTTAAAAGAAAAGGAAAAACGCAGCTTGTGCAGTGTTGGTATAACTCCAATTTAAAGGGTCAAATGATATCCAAATTGAGTGTGGTTGGTCTTAAGTTCTTCCCAAGAGATATAGGAAGAATATGTTGGTTTAACATTCTACATAGAAGTTCGGAATTGGTCACAAAGATCGTCCAACTATTAGTTTGTTGCACAAAGACAAAATATGCTACTAGGAAAGTTTTGACTAACTTTGAATTGGAACTTGGTTCCTTCATATATCTCAGTGAAAGTTTATAATTTTCACATACCATTAGTGATATTTTGAGCTTAAATTGTTACAGGGCTATTGACTCGGTAGTTAAATTATGGCAACAAGTTATGAATATAGTGTTTTAGAATTTCAATTTTTGGAGTTGTCAATTAGGCTGTATTTAGATGACCAAACAAGTGAATTTCTTTATGTAACATTTTTTGGAGAACTATGGTCATGTCTAGACTCTACCTGTAAAATTTGGCAAATATTGAAGTTGTTTGGAAGGTTATAAAGTTCTAGCAATAAAGCTGCCAGTTTGTTTGGCGAGATTAAAGAGAAAGTAGTTTCCGTTTTGAGCTCAATTGTCATACTTAGATTTTATTTTACTTCTAAACTTTTACTGTATAATTATATATATGTTGAAATTGTGTCTTCAAAATTTGTGAATTTTTCAAGAAATAGGGTACTTCATAAAACTATTGAAACTCAAGTGTCTGTCTTGAAAAGTTTTCTGGTGCAACTACGATTTTGTGAGTGAATCACTAACTTAAAGAGGTCAAATAAATCTGAAATTTTTATGGCATGTTCTTCAACGTTATTTATTTGTTAGGGCAAAGTTTTAGATCAAAATATTACTTTGATAGTTTATAAGAATGTTTGTGGTAAAACTGCCCAGATGTGTAACTTAGTTGAAGAAATTTATTTTGAGGTTTTGGTATAAAGTGACTATATGCCGATATCTTAGTACATATATAGTATGACTTACTAGTGTCGCTTAGGTTATAAATAATCATAGTTCGAGAATATAACAGTTTATTTGGACAGTAGGATATTGTTAGGTTAATGTCCTCAAATGCCACTAGAGGATTAGTAAATAATAAGACATTATCAAATTGTAGTTGTTCATTAAATAAATCAATAAAAGGCATTTTAGTTGTTTACATTCATATTGGCATTTATAGATTGTAATCATCTATAAGTTTATGAACACAAGAGTTAACTCTGTAAGGCACTAGAGGAGTCTGATACTTGTGTACTGAAAAAGTCTGCACATCAAGCGTTTCCTTATGGGACAGAAGTAATGTCACCTGAATTTATTTCTAAGTTCAAAAGGAGTTTAATGCAAATATTCCCGAAGAATTAAATACCAACGGATATTTAATTCAAATGCATTAAATGCTGATAAGAGCATTAAATGTGATAAGCAATTTCAGACGTACGGAGAAGCCACCCTATTGGACTGTCAACTATCTCAGACTGCAGCACCAACTTTCGTGCAGCAGATTTTCAGGAAAAAGGACAAAAGTTGTTCACTCGCGGAAGTGAGAGACACGCGCCTGTGCATGTGTCAAACGAACACTTTCTCCAAGAATGCCTATAAATAGGGCTTCAACAACAAGCCAAATAGAGAACAATAAATCTTCAAGTCGAATTGATGTTGCATTGAAGTCTCATTCCTTAAACTCTCAGAAAAGCCAGAATATTCAAGAAAACATTCCCTTTGCTTTTCTTCAATCCTGAGACAGTCAACAAATATCTCAAACATTCTTTTCGAAGAAACCACTTTCCTACTGAGATATTTCCAAGTTGTTTGAACTTCATCAAAATCAAACAAACCGCTTTAGAAAAACCCATCCAAGCTTCGCGATCTGTGTGAAGTCGAAGTTGGATACTTGCATCATTTCTGGGTGAAAGAAGCAAGGAGATTGAAGTGATTTGGAGCAGAAATCTGTGTGATCAAGGAGCTCAAGTCATCGACATCTATCTCTCCCTATTGTGTAGAAGATTCTGTGTGATTCTTTTAGAATCACTTTAGTGGATTGCCTCCAAGTGTTCAAGGAAAAGAAGGACGTAGTTGGGATCACATCACCCAACGAACCTTACAAATATTGTGTTATTTACTTTTCAATCAATCATATCATATCATATCATTGCATAAATTGACTAAGTAAAATACAATCAAACGCTAAGCAACTAAGAAACCTCTGGTGACGCTAAACCTTTCAAAGGAAGACTAGAAAAATCATTCCGCTATGCTAACACTGATTAAAGAACTGAACGCTTAAACCCACTCGGTTAAAGTATTCAAATCTTGAAGTCTAAGTTAACTCTCTAAAAACAGTTTTCATCAGACGCTTAACCTAAGCGTCTATATTTCTAAGAAAACGCGCAGTCAAGCGTTCCCTTTTTAAGCGTCCAAAACCAGTTTAATACGAAATCTTTTGAAGTCGAAAAAGACTTCAGGGTCTATTCAACCCCCCCCCCTTCTAGACCCTTTCGTATGCCACTTGGGACCAACAAGTGGTATCAGAGCGGTTAAAATTGAAATTTCAAAATTTCCGAGCATAACTGCTCGTTTAGATCCTTTCTTTCAAAAATCTAATTGTCTTTTAAAATTTAGATATGGCTTTTGCTAAAGTTCCCAAGCTGACTGAATCAAATTATGACACATGGAAAGTCAAAGCATTTACATATCTCTGTTCATGTGATGATGACATGTGCGATATCATTTCAGATGGGCCAATCAACATATATAAAGTTATCACAAGAGCTCCTGGAGCCACAGAAGAAACTCCCGATGGTTACGTTGAAAAACCAAAACAAGAATGGACTCCAGATGAGCGTCGAAGAGCTAACTTGGACAATGTTGGACGTAACGCTCTATATACGGCTATTGGTGATAATGACAACTTATTTAACAAAATCAAATCTTGCAAAACTACTAAAGAAATATGGGATAAGTTGGCTACGATTTGTGGTGGCTCTGCCCAAATCAAAGAAAACAAACTTTCCATCGCCAAGGAAAAGTTTAATGGATTTAAGATGCTACCCAATGAAACGTTAGAGCAATTGGATATAAGATTTACAGCTCTAGTTACAGAACTTACATCGTTGGGAATGGATTTACAGAACCGAGAAATGGTGGTCAAAATCTTTAGAAGCTTACCAAGTAAATTCTTGATGAAGACAACCACTATGAGAGAATCAAATATGCTGGATCTTCTAACTCCAGAAGACGCCTTTTCAGAACTAAAAGCATTGGAGTTCGAGTTGAATTCTGCCAGTGATATTGTGAGTAGTCCAGTGATTGAATTTGGAGTGCTTATTGCATCAATCAAGGGCAAATCGGGTAATAAAGGAAAGAATTCAGATATTAATGAGGAAGAAGAGTTGGCTTTGCTGAATAGATTCAGGAAGTTTTTGAGATATGAAAAGAAGGGAAAAGGTTTCAATAATCAAGGACAAAGTTCATATCAAGCGCCCACTCCAGTACAACAACAGTACCAAGCGCCTCAGTATTCTGCTCCGTCACCCCAAGCGCCTGCTCAATATCAACCGTCTACTCGAAATATCTCAGCACCCGTGATCTCAAAGCCACACACTGCAAGGTTATCAAATGAACAAAAGATGAAAACTAATCTTTGTTATAATTGCAGGAAACCAGGGCACTACCAGGTAAATTGCCCTTATCCAAACGTATCCAAGCCCTCAAAGCAGGAGTACTTGGATAGAAACCAATTTAGGAGCAACCTTCGGCAACAAGGTTTGTTAGCGGAATCAGAACGAGCATCCGCACCTGAAGATTTAGAATCATCAGACGAAAGTAGTGATGATGATGAGCCATTAGATGACTCAGCGCTCATATGTCTCATGGCCAGAGATGATGAAGCGTCTCCTGATGTAATCAATGAATTATCAATTCCTCTTTTTTATGATGAATTACTTGACAAAGTCAGACAATACTACAATGAATGTCAAGAAGCTGCCAAAATATATCAAAATGATCTCGTAATTATTTCATCACTCACTAAAGATAAAGTAACGCTCAGAGCAGAGTTGCGAATTCAGCAACAGTGCATTGAGAAAAACTAATCGCTTGAGAGTGAAGTTATTCAATTAAAAAGTGATCTTGATATAATAGTCAAGAGAGAAGCTGATCTGATGGCTAGACTTGCCAAGTCAGAACAGCTCGTCTCATCGTTGTCCAAAGCATCCAGAAAGCTCGACAATATGACTGAAGTAACAAGGTTATTTGGAAAAAAGACCGGTTTAGGATGCAATAAATTCGGTAAACAACCAAACAAACCTAATGTTACGGCAAACAATAAAGGAAAGGATGTTTTCTTTGTTGAGAAAGGTTCACAAGGTCAAAATCAAAATGAACCAAGTGACAATGGTAAGAGGCCAAATGAGAAAGTCAAAACTAACTCAGGCAAGGGGAAAACTAAGGCAATTGATTCACAAAGACGGGTTTATCCAAACGCGCAAAAAGCTAAAGATAAGACTGACAACTGTGAATCAAGCGCTAAGCGTCCAACACCAAAAGTGCAACCCAAGCCAGTGCCAAGGAAATACCATCATCAATATCCAAGACAGTCAAGATTATATTATCGATATTATGATGATTATGATTATGACTATGATTATGATTGTCATTATAATCAAGGATATTATTATACACCCAAAAAGCACACACAACACAATATGAAACCCAAAAAGGACAATATTCCTACAATGAAGACTAGGCAAATATGGGTTCCTAAAGTTCTAATTCAAACTGACAATGTTACTAATGTTAAAGGACCCAAGCAACAATGGGTACCTAAATAGAAATAGAACTTCCTTCTTGAGTGCAGGTACCTAGGCTAGAGTCGATACATCTGTTTAGTACTTCGATAGTGGATCGTCAAGGCACATGACTGGTTCCAAGGATCTTCACTACCACAAAAAAGTCCTATTACAGTGCACCTATGACAGCAGTTTTGAAAACTGCTGTAATAGGGGGCACTCGGTTCGGACCTATGACAGCGGTTCAAGCCGAACCGGTGTCATAGGTGTAAAAAAAAATAAAAAAAATAAAAAAATTTGAACTTTTGGCAGCGGTTCGGATAGAACCGCTGCCACAAAGTGAACTTTTGGCAGCGGTTCGCCCGAACCGCTGGCAAAAGTTCAAATTTTGGGCGGGTTTATTTCAAACCGGCCCCCCCTCTCTCTCACTCTCACTCTCACTCACTCTCTCTCTCTCTCTCAACTCTCTCACCACCACCGCCGTCGCCGCCGCCCCCCTCGGTTTCTCTCTCTATTTTTAGATATACTTCTCTCTCTCTCGGTTTCTCTCTCGATTTCTAGATCTAGTTCTCTCTCTCTCGATTTCTCTCGGTATAAGACCGCCGCTGCCCACCTCCGCCGCCGCCCACGCCCACCTCTGCCTCCGCCGCCGCCCACGCCGCCCACCTCCGCCGCCGCCGCCTTCTTCCATTTAGTTTTGGTATTTATTTTTAGATAAATATAAATATATATATATATATACACACACACACACATAGAGTATATAGAGATGTATGTATATGTGGGTGTATGCATATATGTGTGGATGTATGTATATTTGTGTATGTGTGGGTGTATTTATATTTGTGTATATGTGGGTGTATGTGTATTTGTGTATGTGTGTGTATGTATATTTTGTGTATGAATATTTGTGTATGAATATTTGTGTATGTATATTTGTGTATATGTTCATGGGTGTATGCATATATGTGTATATGTTAATGGGTGTATTTGTGTATGTGTGGGTGTGTGTATATTTGTGTATGTATATATGTGGATGGGTGTATGTATATTTGTGTACATGTTGATGGGTGTATGTATATTTGTGTATATGTTGATGGGTGTACGTATATTTGTGTATTTGTGGGTGTACGTATATTTGTGTATTTATGAAAATATTTCTCGGTTGAAATTTTGCGGTGTTGGAATGACACAAAATTCACAAGGTCATAGAGAAACGGCATTCTGAACAAAACGCAAAAATTTGCGCTCTCGTGATTTTAGCCATCCGAGATCGTTTAAGGCCTCAAATGCGCGTTTTATTACAAAAATACGTATCTTTGTAATAAAACGCGTATTTGAGGCCTTAAATGATCTCGGATGGCTAAAATCACGAGAGCACAAGACGACATCTTGTGTTTTGTTCAGAATGCCGTTTCGCTATGACCATGCGAATTTCGTGTCATTCCGACATAGTAACATTATAAACGATAAAATAAAATTAAAAAAATAAAAATAAACCACCCTATGACAGCGGTTCACCCGGAACCGCTGTCATAGGGTCCAATTTAATTTATTTTTTTTGAATAAATGACCCTATGACAGCGGTTCCGCCGAAACCGCTGTCATAGGGTCACCCTACTGCAACGGTTTCTATAGAACCGCTGTCATAGGGTCACCCTACTGCAGCGGTTTCTATAGAACCGCTGTCATATGGTTTTGACCTATGCCAGCGGTACCTATGACAGCGGTTCAAAACCGTTGTAATAGGCCCAAAAAAACCGCTGTTATAAGTCATTTCTGTAGTAGTGCTTCTGATCAACTATCGAGCTGCCAATGGTCCTCAGGTTGTATTTGGTGACAACTCCAAAGGTAAAACCAAAGGTATAGGTACTGTGCATAGGGGGAACATCATGATAAGTGATGTTTATTTTGTTGAGGGACTGTTGCTATATAAATGACGATAAGACAAAGTCTACTAAATTGAAAGGAAAAAGAACTAACAACGTATATTTGGTAGATTGGGGTTCAACACTTGATAACAACCCAACATGCTTTGTTGCTAAAAATGAATCTAAAAAGGGTTGGTTATGGCATAGAAAAATGAACCACCTTAACTTTAAAACAATCTCTCAGCTTATAAGTCAAAATCTTGTAGAGGGATTACCAAATGGACCATTTCACAAGGATCGCCTTTGTGACGCTTGTCAAATGGGTAAACAAGTTAAGTCATCGTTCAAGAGAAAACCTCATCTATTTACCTCTAGAATACTTGAACTACTTCACATGGATCTGTTTGGACCTGTTCAAACAATCAGTGTAAGCGGTAAAAAGTATACTTTGGTGATAGTAGATGATTTCTCTCGATTTACTTGGGTGGAATTTCTATCATCCAAAGATGAAACATGTGACAAGTTAACAACGCTTATTCGACAACTTCAAACATTGAAAGATCTTAAAGTTGCGAGAATAAGAAGTGATCACGGTACCGAGTTTACTAACAAGGTTGTTGAGAAGTTTTGTGCAGAAAATGGAATACACCATGAGTATTCAGCTCCCAGAACTCCCCAACAAAATGGTGTTGCTGAGCGCCGGAACCGAACGCTTAAGGAAGCCGCTAGGACAATGTTAGCAGAATCCAAGCTTGCTCCTAGGTTTTGGGCCGAAGCGATCAACACTGCGTGTTACACTCAAAACCGTTGCATGATCAACAAACAGCATGGAAAAACTCCATATGAACTGTGGAAGGGACGTAAGCCAAATGTTTCATACTTTCACGTCTTTAGTTCTAAGTGCTTTATTCATTGTAATGGATCCCAAAGCCTAAAGACTTTTGATTCTAAAGCGGATGAGGGAATCTTTCTAGGCTACGCCAAGAATGGGAAGAATTTTCGCATCCTAAACAAGGGCAAATCGAAGGTTGAGGAATCTATTCATGTTGTTTTTGATGATGCTAACCAAGAACAGAGTAAGGTTCATATAAATGATGTAGGAGTTGAAGATCTTTGTCATCAAGCGTCTAAGATCACTATTGATGAAGATACTGACGACGATGATGAAATCTCAGTGCCACCTCCTAAGATTACTCATGAGATTACTCTGGACAATTTTATAATAAATGCCGATGATCATGAAGAGAGTGATCATCAAGAGCAAACAAGGAATTGTGAATTTAAAGCGCCTACGCAAGAAGGAAGTCGAGCGCCTGTTCAATCTCTTAACCCCTTCCAACCAGACAGACTATGGCTGCGAGATCATCCACCAGAGCAAATTATTGGAGATATTGGAGCGACTGTTAGAACTAGAGCCGCTACAATCAATGAGGCTATGTTCGCAAGCTTTCTATCTCAGATGGAACCTAAGAAAGTGGATGAAGCACTAAGTGATCCAAGTTGGATTGAAGCCATGCAAGAAGAACTTAATCAATTTGAGCGTAGTAAGGTTTGAACACTAGTACCAAGACCAACTCACCAAGGAGTCATTGGAACTAGATGCGTTTATAGAAATAAGATGGATGAGAACGGCATTGTAATAAGAAACAAGGTCAGACTCGTAGCTCAAGGTTATTGCCAAGAAGAGGGCATTGACTTTGATGAGACATACGCTCCTATCGCCCGTCTTCAAGCAATCCGCATGTTTCTAGCGTATGCAGCGTTTAACAAATTTACAATGTATCAAATGGACGTGAAGAGTGCCTTCCTGAATGGTAAACTCCAAGAAGAAGTATATGTGGAGCAACCACCAGGATTCTTCAACTACCATGGTAAGGGTATGGTGTAGAAGCTAGACAAAGCACTCTATCGGCTTAAGAAAGCACCCCGAGCATATTATGACACTCTCTCTATCTTTCTTATTGGTAAAGGCTTTTCAAAAGGCAGCGTTGATACAACGTTATTTAAAATTACTAATAACGAAGATATTCTCTTAGTCCAAATTTATGTCGATGATATTATTTTTGGCTCTACTAACAAGCGTCTGTGTGAGAAATTTTTGAAAATGATGCAAGAACAATTTGAAATGAGCATGATGGGTGAATTAACTTTCTTCTTAGGATTACAAGTTAAACAACTCCCTAATCGAATATTTATTAACCAAGCTAAATATACGAGAGACATGATTAAGAAATTTGATATGGAAAATACATCTTATTCAAAAATTCCAATGAGCCAAATTCTTAAGTTAGATAAAGATGAAAGTGGAAAGAAAGTTGATATCACTAATTATAGAGGTATCATTGGATCACTTCTTTATCTTACTGCTAGTAGACCTGATATCATGTTTTCGGTATGCATGTGTGCACGATTTCAAGCTGATCCTAAAGAGTCACACTTAATTACTGCCAAGAAAATCCTTAAATACCTAAAAGGCACACAAAATGTGGGCTTATGGTATCCTAGGGATTCTCCTTTTGAACTAATCGGTTACTCAGATGCAGATTTTTCAGGTTGCAAAATAGATCGTAAAGTACTAGTGGTACTTGTCAATTTCTAGGTGATAGGTTAGTTTCATGGCATAGCAAGAAACAACAATCCATAGCTACCTCCACAGCCGAAGCTGAGTATGTAGCTGCAGGAAGTTGTTGTGCACAAGTTTTATGGATGAGGCAACAACTTAGAGATTATGGAACAATCCTAGGTCCAACCCCCATTCTTTGTGATAACCAAAGCGCTCTAGCCATGACTCAAAACCATGTTCTTCATTCCAGAACCAAACACATTGACATTAGATACCATTTCCTTCGTGACCATGTTCAAAAGAAAGATATCTCCATGCATTTTATTGGAACTGACAAACAATTGGCAGATATCTTCACCAAAGCGCTCAACGAGCAACGCTTTCTCACTTTGAGAAGTGAACTAGGAATGATTGATTTGAACGCCTAATCATCAAGCATCATACTTTATTAGACATATGGTACAAGTTATCAAATTTAGGAGGAACCTTAAAATTATACTTGAACCTAACTAAGCGTCAATGATCAAAAACTTTCAGATGCATGATCATCAATGCTCAGTATTCTTTTGTGAAATATATTGGACGCTAAACCATAAAAGTAATTTAGCTTTAAGCGTCCATATTGTCCCAAATAAGTGGCATTAAGCGTTGAAACTATTCCATTCAACACTTAATATAAAAATGATTTTAACAATTCATGCATAAAAACCTTTTTTTACGCTTTTTGAAGTAGTGGATAGACTCAACAGTCTATTGTGTACTCTATCCACACACTTCTATCACATCAAACTGGCGGGTAATCAAAAAATTTTCAAAATGACGGTTCAGAGATAGCACGTGTTTGTGTACGTGTCAGTGTACAAACGGGCGCGTGCGTTACACTTTGAAAATGCCAAACGTTTCTAAAACTTTAATTCGGATGTCAAATATATTTTTTAGAATTACCAAGTGTAACTTCTCTCTATTACGCAAAACTCACGTCCGCGGTTAATGAATTCATGGCTGAGATTGAAACTCTTTACACGTGTGTTAATCCTATATAGATAAGAGAACACAAGTTTCAAAAAATTAACCTCTGTCATTTAAAAACACAATTTGCAGAAACTTCATTTACTAATACTCAAAAATCTCTGCAAATTTATTTTCTCTCTCTCTTAAAAGCAAAAGCAAATCTCAGTTCATCTCTTTCACTAAAAATGGCACCAAAGAAATCCTCGTCTACTTCTGCCGAAGCTACCATCAAGGTTACTGAAGGCCTTGTCGTCAACTGGAAATTCTTGTATGAGCAACCTAAGATCAATCTAACAAATATGATGGATATGGTCGTCAAAGCTGGGCTCAAGCCTTTCTTAACTCAATACTCGTATCTGTTTCCAACTGAAGTGGATATCTTCTGGAGGACTGCCAAACTCTCAGAGGACAAGAAGTCTATCTCTTGTCTAATTCGTCTATCCTCAAAGGAGCCTCCCAAGGAATTCACTCTGACTGCTGCCTCCATTGCCGAGAACTTTAAACTCCCAAATGAGGGTGAGGCACTGGATTCTATTACTTTAAAACAGATCAAGGAAGCATGGACTACAATGAGTGCGTACGACGATGTACCCTACACTCAATATTTCGAAAAGAAAGACCTAGTGTCCAAATACCGGCTATTGGCTGATTTCTGCAGCAAGATCATAGAATGCCGAGTGGGAACCTTTGATAAGGTGAACCCAATACAATTCCAGATGATGACTGCTATACTCTTGAACATCAAAATTAATTGGAGTGAGTACGTTTTTGGAAGATTTCGGGACTGTTTAAGCGGCTCAAATAAACCATATGGGCTTGTCCTGAGTGACCTCTTATACAAATCACAGTGTGTATATTCTTCTGGTCTTCCGTTGAATAAGACCAAGTTGCTGGGAAAAAGGATTTTGAACAATCTCTTCAATCCTCCCAAAATTGGTGGTGCTGCCAAACCACTATCTGAGCGTCTGGAAGTACGTCAAGCGTCCGATAAAAAAGCGGAGCGTCCAGTACCAGAAGAAGATGTGAAGCGTCCGGCTGTAATCAAGAAAAGGGCTCCCAAAAAGTCCAAAGTTCAAATTGTCGCCTCCACTCAAAAGGATGATGAGGAAACTGATGAGGATGTAGAGGACAAGTTACATCTCAAAAGAAGGAAGCTGGAAGGGATCATTAAACAAATAGACTTTGAAGAACCAGCTGTTGATCCTCCCGCTCCTCCGCCTAGACTCATTGAAGGAGTCAACGTGAAGAAAATCTTCAAGCGTTCCAGGACTAGCAAGCGTCGAGCTGCTCCCGTTCCTGAAGAGCCTGAGACTGTTGAGCCAAGCGCTCAAGTTGTTGTTGAGCCAAGCGCTCAAGTTGCTGTTGAGCCAAGCGCTCAAAGTAATGCTGTTGAGACTAGTTCTCAGGGTAAGTTTATTTCTTCCCACAGCATCTCCTTTCCTACATCTATAGAAGATCCTGCTCTTATAGAGGATAGTTCCTTTCTTTCAGCTATAGTTCTAGCTGCTGCTGAAGCGTCAACTGATATCATCCTGGATGTTGACTTGACCGAAGTCGTTACTATCGCTAAAGATGTTGCCGCAGAAGTTGCTGCAATTGAAGCTGAGGAACCTGCAACTACAGAGGTTCAGACTTCATCTCCTGTTAAGGCTATAACAGAGGCACGCTCAGAAGGTCAGAGCGATGCTGAAGACGTTCCAGCGCCTAGACACTTCTTCCAACTCGACCCACTGACGACGATTGATCATTCAATCAATTATATGCCCCCAGCGCTCGAAGAAGATTTCATTCCTGCAGGCTACAACGAAGAGAGATATATTGCTGCAGAGAATGATGTTGCTCGATTGATTGATTTTGACAGTCAAATCAAAGCCATCATACAAGACAGACAAGGAGATCGAACTCCTAGATGTGCCATGGACATAGCATACTATCTGGATTATGGGCACAGCAAGCCAACCGGGTTCGCCCTACGGGATTACAGCATTCGTATGTATGAGCCTCTGCGTCCTAACTTTCTCAATCCTTCAGAGTCAGTCTTGAACAGAGAAGGCTACACACACTTCCCTCAGACTGCTCATAGCCTTGAAAATATTGCATTAGTCCATCCACTTCGTCTGTGGAAGAATAAGGTTGCTCATGCCGGTGAGCGTCTCGAATCATTGACAGACTTGCTTCCGACTGAAGCTGATGCCTATTTTGACAGCGTCTGGAATGCTAACTATCAGCCTGATAGATATCGTTTTGAAGCTATCAAAGATATTCATCTTGAAGGCATTCGCGCTATGGTGACTGCTGGCACAGACTTCTGCATAAATGAAGTTAACTGGGTTGAAGCGTATGTGGGACATAAGTATACCTTCTCAGAACTAGTTCAAGCTCCCCATCTTTTTGGCATAGGCATGCATGACAAGAAGCGTCAGTTCGCCAAGTATTGCCTCAAGCAGCGTCAACAGAGAGTCGGACCTGTTCTCAAGCTCCCAATTCTTAGACATCAAATCGAACAGTGTCTGCGTCAAGAGCTTCACAGATTTTCCACTACTCCTCTTCTGTTCAACGCTCAAGCTTCTTCCAGTGGTACATCTGGCGTATTGTGCTTAAATTTTGCCCCAAGCCACTATGAAGAAAACTTCAATCTAATGGTGAAGATTTTGACTCCTGTCTCCCTATTCGATAAGATCTTCACTGTCAATCTTAGATCTTGGAACGGCTCAATAATCAATCCATTCAAAGGATATCCACTGCTCCCTTCAATCCGCAGCGAGATACTTGATCACTATGAGTTTGTCCTCTCCCTGCTTGAAAGGAATCAAGAGCTGGCTCAAGCACTTTATCCGTATCTTGAAGAGTACTATACTGATTGTGTACTTGCACATCGGCGTCCTACGTCTCTTCCTTCTGACTGTTTGATTGGATTTTCCAGACAATACTGTCCAGATTCACTCTTCTCCATCGCTCAAGCACCATCCAAAGTATTCCCCAATCATGTGCTTGATATCATTGGTCCAATGCACATCAGGGCCATTGATAGTCCTCTTCGCACATTCATCTCCGGTACTTGTATTTCCAAAACCAGACTCACTGAACTCTTAGATTCTCCATCCACTTCATATGCTGACTTAGCAAACTGGAACTTCCAATTCGATGACTTTCGTCAACCAGAGTCAACGCTTGAGGAAGCGCCTGATACATCAGCTGAAGCGTTCAAGTCTGCAGTTACAAGTATTCCAGCATCTGCTGAAGAACTCGTTCAATCATCTCCACCTGAGGATATTCCTGACGCTTCTGAACCTGTTACTGCTGATAGTGCTGAGGATCTGTCTCCTGTCATTCGAGGTACTGTTTTTTATCCAGCCTATCACGTTTCGTTTGACTCTCTCAAACACTCATCAAGGTTCAAGCGACCGGCTCCTCAAGCGGTTCCTTCCGATGAGAGTCAATCTTTTGGTCCTTTGCTCAAATCCGTCTTGGAGAATATTAGCGCCCACGCCACTCAGAACGAAGAATCTCTCCATTGGATTAAAGACGATCTGGCAAAGATTGAAACTCACGTCATGAGCGCCCAAATTGCTCATACGCGTAGTTTAGCTCAAGCGGCTGTTGGTGAGTGCAAGCAAGATTTTCAAGTAATGCATGATGCCACTCAAGCAACCCAACTTGCCATGAAAGAAGAGCTTGAGAAGCGCCTTGAAACCCTTGAGACGTCTATAAATGATGCTACCAGCGCCAAGTTTCTCGTTCTGCAGGAGCGCTTCGACAAGCGTCTGGATGACATCACAGATTCTATGTCTCAAATTGCTCATCAGGTCAGTTTACTCACAGATCTTTTCTTAAAGTCTGATGATGGCAATAAGGGGGAAAAGAAAAAGAAAGGAGAAAAGAGGAAAGCGTCTAGTGCAAAAGCTGAAAAGCCTCCGTCTCCTAAGCGTCAAGTGCTTACTTCTACTTCTGCGCTTCGTCTTCCATCTTGGATAACTGCTCAAAGTACATCTGGAGCGCCCAGTAGTACGCTAAGGGATCCTCCTAGAGCATTATATCCAAATCTACCAATACCTACAAGAGCACTGCTTGAACAGTTTGACATCCCTCTTCAAAGAACGTCCATTCCAGAGCCTACAGATCCAAGAATCTTAGCTGAAGAGAGAAAGATGACTGACTTTATCCAAACTTTTCGAATCTGCCTAAGGTATATTGGTATTGACCCAACTGACTGGGACAATCATTTTACTTTCTTTAAGAAGAGACAACAAGAAGAAAACAAGCTTATAATCAACAAAGATCATGAAGCAATGATGATCTTGGAAGACAATCTGACTGAAGCTATCCGAGCTTAAATGACCAAGCGATACAGAGTCAGACCAAGACATTAAAAGCTTTCTGATCTTACCTTATCTATATTCTTGTCTCTTATATCTTCACTTGTTCAGTTGTAAAAATGCCTGTAATTCTCGATATATATAAAATGCATTTTTCAGCTGAAACATCTCGTTAAAGCGTAACTAACTTTAACTAACGTTATCTAATCAAGCTAACTTTTACTTTTGGCTGTCTAACTCTTGAACTATAAAAGAGTAAGTATTGTCATCATCAAAAAGGGGGAAATTGTTAGGAATTTCATGTTAGATGTTTTGATGATGACAATTAGGATTTTGTGTTAGACCCAAAAATATGTAAGTTTGATTTTAGTAGAAAATTTGTATAAGCCTTGAAGCGTTGGTTTTGTAATAGGCTTATTAGGCTTTGTTTTATTTTGCTTTAGATTATTAGGCTAAGTAGTCTTAGGCTGAGCGTCTAATAATTTCTGAGTGAGTTTATCAGTGGTAAAATTCGAAGACTCAAGCGCCTGATTTCTGAAAGAAGATAAAAGTCTCCAAGCGTCCAATTGACCAGCTACATCAAGCGTTTCCTTATGGGACAGAAGTAATGTCACCTGAATTTATTTCTAAGTTCAAAAGGAGTTTAATGCAAATATTCCCGAAGCATTAAATACCAACGGATATTTAATTCAAATGCATTAAATGCTGATAAGAGCATTAAATGTGATAAGCAATTTCAGACGTACGGAGAAGCCACCCTATTGGACTGTCAACTATCTCAGACTGCAGCACCAACTTTCGTGCAGCAGATTTTCAGGAAAAAGGACAAAAGTTTTTCACTCGCGGAAGTGAGAGACACGCGCCTGTGCATGTGTCAAACGAACACTTTCTCCAAGAATGTCTATAAATAGGACTTCAACAACAAGCCAAATAGAGAACAATAAATCTTTAAGTCGAATTGCTGTTGCATTGAAGTCTCATTCCTTAAACTCTCAGAAAAGCCAGAATATTCAAGAAAACATTCCCTTTGCTTTTCTTCAATTCTGAGACAGTCAACAAATATCTCAAACATTCTTTTCGAAGAAACCACTTTCCTACTGAGATATTTCCAAGTTGTTTGAACTTCATCAAAATCAAACAAACCGCTTTAGAAAAACCCATCCAAGCCTCGCGATCTGTGTGAAGTCGAAGTTGGATACTTGCATCATTTCTGGGTGAAAGAAGCAAGGAGATTGAAGTGATTTGGAGCAGAAATCTGTGTGATCAAGGAGCTCAAGTCATCGACATCTATCTCTCCCTATTGTGTAGAAGATTCTGTGTGATTCTTTGAGAATCACTTTAGTGGATTGCCTCCAAGTGTTCAAGGAGAAGAAGGACGTAGTTGGGATCACATCACCCAACGAACCTTACAAATATTGTGTTATTTACTTTTCAGTCAATCATATCATATCATATCATTGCATAAATTGACTAAGTAAAATACAATCAAACGCTAAGCAACTAAGAAACCTCTGGTGACGCTAAAGCTTTCAAAGGAAGACTAGAAAAATCATTCCGCTGTGCTAACACTGATTAAAGAACTGAACGCTTAAACCCACTCGGTTAAAGTATTCAAATCTTGAAGTCTAAGTTAACTCTCTAAAAATAGTCTTCATCAGACGCTTAACCTAAGCGTCTATATTTCTAAGAAAACGCGCAGTCAAGCATTCCCTTTTTAAGCGTCCAAAACCAGTTTAATACGAAATCTTTTGAAGTCGAAAAAGACTTCAGGGTCTATTCAACCCCCCCCCCCCTTCTGGACTCTTTCGTATGCCACTTGGGACCAACAAAAATTAATTAAAAGAATTATCTATTATTTAATTGAATTAATTAATTGGATTAAGTTAATTAATTAAATACTAGATTAAACGAAGCCTAAAATAATGCACCAAGGCCCTAAAGGGGCGGCTACTAGGCGAGATTATGGGCCTTGCTTTAAGTCCAAGGTAATAACTTAAATAATATAAATATCACATTAGTTATATGCTTAGGTCATAAGTTGCATTACACAACACCACAAGAAAAGAACTCCTCTTCCTCTCGCTCTCTCATAGCCGTTGATTTCAGCACCACGAAGCAGGAAGAAAATTTCATCAAGTATTTTCCGACGAGACAATTTAGAGGCAGAACAATTGGACTGCTTGGATCAACATTAATTCAGCCGCAAAAATTTTGCGAAGAATTGAAGAATTCAATTCGTAGGAATTTTCAATTACTTCGCTACAACAGTAAAAGTTTATTTTACCCTATCATACATACGTGTTATTAAACCTTGGGATTGACCTTGCGAAGGGAAAATCCAAAAAATTTAAAATTCCATTTCCCGTTGCGTTTAGTTAATTTTTCCCAACAGATATATCTGGGGTTCGGACGAGACACGAGACTACAATGCTGAGTTGTAATTGTGAGGGTTTCTCCTTTCCTTGAAAACTCTTTAATTGCTTTACCTACTTGTGATTGCATTTTTTCATTTGACAACTATCTTATTGGTATCTTTGTGATTGGTTCGTGATGATTGTTGATTCTTAAATATCCCATTCATACAATATCTCAATAATCCTGAGGAATAGTCCTTCCATGTCTATGGTATATGTCTTGCTTCGAAATGGTCTTCGGTCCAATCGGTATCAATTTCCTTATGTCTTGTCCTACCAACATCGAGTCCATATCTTTCATAACTTGTTGAGACCACTTTGTTCCTTGGTTCTACTCTGTCGGCTAAAAGAGCTAAGTGTTATGCGGGACAAAGTGCCACGCGTGTGGGAGCCACCTCTTGAAGTCACGGCCCAAAGTGCTGCATGGCGAGGGCCACCTCTTGAACCCGCAGGAGCCACCACTAGAATCTTGATGTCTGGCATCCATCTCCGATGTGTCCTTGTCTTAGTATAAGTTGTGACTCTTAAGGGTAGAGTGAAAGGAGTTAAGTGCTATATGGGAAAAAGTACTGCGTGACGAAGAGAGCCACCTCTTGAACGCATAGGAGCCACCACTCGAATCCCGACACCTAAAAATTTGATGAATTTGATATATTTGAACCAAGTCTGGACTATTGTAGATCGCCACGGGGGCATTGCTCCGATAGGTTACAAATAGATTTACAAGAAAAATATTGTTCCGGCTGGTAAGGTGGATACCTATAAGGCCAGGCTAGTGGTCAAAGGGTATAGTCAAAAGGAGGGCATTGACTATGAGAAAACTTTCTCACCTGTAGCCATGATCAAATCCATCAGGATTCTACTTTCTATAGCCACACACCTAGATTATGAAATCTAGCAAATGTATGTGAAGACCGCGTTCCTAAATGGATTACTTGAGGAAGACATCTATATGAAACAACCCAAGGGTTTCATATCCAATAAAGATTCTCATAAGGTGTGCAAATTGAATAGATCCATTTATGGACTCAAACAAGCATTGTGGAGCTGGAATCTCCATTTTGATGAAGAATTTAGGAACTACGGCTTCATTAAGACAGAAGATGAACCATGTGTTCTCAAGAAAACCAGTGGGAGTAAAATATCATTTCTAGTCCTGTACATCGATGACATTCTACTGATAGGAAATTATATAGTCCTATTGCCCTCGATCAAAATATGGCTCTCAAGCACATTCCCTATGAAAGACTTGGAAGAAGCTACATATATCCTTGGAATTCACATCTGCAGGGATAGAGCGAATAGGAAAATAGGGCTTTGCCAAGCCCTCTACTTAAAAAAGGTCTTGAAAATGTTCGGGATGGAAAGTTCTAAGAGAGGCCAATAGACCATGAGACATGGACTTTCACCTCTCCAAATCAATGAGTCCTCAAAGTGAGGAAGATCAAAAGAGGATGAATGCCATACCCTATGCATCAGTCGTAGGAAGTCTCGTGTATGCTATGTTCTGCATGAGACCAGATATTGCTTTCGCTGTGATCGTAGTAAGTAGGTTTCAAGCTAACCCAAGAGAAAAGCATTGGACATTGTGAAATATATCTTAAGTACTTGAGATGAAATAAAGATATGTGTTTGACATATGGAGATTGAGAACTTAAAGTGGAAGTTACAGCGACTCCGGCTTTCAGTCAGACGTCGACAATCGTAAGTCCACTTCTGAGTTTTTATTCACTTTAAATGGTGGAGCAGTAACTTAGAAAAGTCTCAAGCAAAGCACAACAGCTGATTCAACCACTGAAGCTGAATAAGTGGCTGCCTCAGAGGCTGGCAAAGAAGTTGTTTGGATAAAGAAGTTTGTGGCGGAACTTCAAGTGGTTCTTGGCATAGAGCTTCCATTGCCACTTTTCTGTGACAACAATGGAGTCATCGTGCAGGCTAAGGAACCAAGGTCTTGTTAGGTGTATGCCCTCAATCCGATGAGAAATTAGATTGAATATGGCATTCATAAGTTATTTTGTTTCTATCTCCTCTCGGTCTCAAGACAAAGCATTTTATCAAACACATGGTGATCAAGCATATGCAAGCATTAAGCACAAAATCAAACATGTAACAAGAATGTAATAAATCCGGAAATTAATGATTCATTAAACACAAAACATCACAAAGTATTCACATAACCCAATCACAAAGATGCTTAGCTCATACTTACAACAACAAGTGATTCAACAATTCTATAAGACATGGTTGATACACAAATCAAAGAGAAAGAGTTGAATTACTCCCTATTACAAAGTTTGAATCCAAGCTTTGATGATGAAAATGATGATGATGATGACTCTTCAAGCTTCCATAGGACTTCCCATGGCTTCCCCTTGGTGTTTTAGAGCATTTCCAGCCTTTAGGTAAGTGAGGAATGCCTTATAAAGACCAAAAACCGCGGATATAAAAAATAGGGCAGCAGGGCACTAAGCCGCAGCACAAAAAGTGCGAAGCATTTTTTCGAATCAAGACCGCGGTCCTGTGCCGCGGTCGTCTCACGCTGAATTCGCAGTTTTCGTATTGTGATCATAACTCTCTCTCTACAAATGTCGGATTGAGTTGATTCAAGTTGCTACGCGAAGCTAAGAAATAGATCTACAATATTGAAGAAGAAGCCTTAGTATGATTCGGCCTGTAAGAGGACGAAAACCTCATTTATATATGAGCATTGTGTAAAATCTTTCGTCAACTATCTTCTTTTGTTTCTTTCTTCAATTTCAAGCTCAATTTGGATCTCTTTTCTCGTCTTTCATGCGTAAATCAACTTTTATCCTACAAAACAAAATATATACCAATCAAAGCATTATGAGGGATAAAAAATGATCAAAGTAACGATCAAATCATATTACAATGGGGCATAAAATATTGTAAAATATGGACTTATCAACTACCCCCCAACTAGGCTATGATCGTCTCGATCAATAAATGGCGAACAAGACTTATAAGTTCAGATTTTACAACTTGATTTGGGATCTTGAAAGGTTTTATGTCTCAATTATCAAGCACGTACACGAATTAAACCCTCGTAAATGATTATGACAAGTTACACTTTACCTAGAACACTCAATAATTTGAAAGCCTCCAAAACATCTTCGATTCCATCTCAAAATCATGAACTCCATATCCATTTTTATGCCAAGAGCACACTTTAAACAAGATTATGCAAACTCATTAGATAATAAAAACATTAAAACACTTCAAAACTTGTTAACCTATCGGTGTGCATGAAATGTGAAAGTCAAGATCAAAAGGTCTTTTTGGCTTGTAACGTAAGGCTAGGTAATGGCTTGGACGGGAATATATGGATAAAGTGACTAAACTCAAGAAAGCATACAACTCAATATCATCGAGCTAAACACTCACTTATCAACCGAATAAATCTCCACATCTCGCCACTTATAGCTTTTTGATTTCTTTTCCCCTTGAACTCATAACCTCAAAACTTGTTTCTTTTGATGCTAAGGGTGAAAAAATGATTCCCAAACCAAATAAATCACATTGAAGCTCAGTTTGTAGCCAAGTCAAGAGAGAGCTCACATAATATATTTTTCGGGAACTTCCAATCTCTCGACTCTTTAGCCAACTTACAACATTTCTTTTTCCTCTCTTTTCACATAAAATCCAAACCTCTAATATTTTATCATAAGCAAGAACAACACCACCTTCTAAACCACTAATCAATAAGCTTCGATACCCAAAACAAAGTGTATACCCAAATAAATATCAAATGATATGAAGTTCTATGCTCTCTCAATTAGGAAATAGACTTTGTTTTACTTTTAGGCTAAAGGGTGGTTGGTGTGGCTTACGAAAGAAAGACGAATGGTGGTTTTTAGTGTGCTTAGCACACTCCATTCTTATCAATATGGCTCAAAACAAGGTCTAGAGATTATGCAATATAGTGAAGGCTAAATGTAAGGCTAGAGACAATGAAAGATGGCCTAAATCATTTCATGACTTCGCACAATCAATACACACTTCAAAGTCGACAAAAGTGAAAGTTCAATGCTTTAAATCCTCAACAATTCACATAAGCATGGCTAAAAAAGCTTTCACATATAAAATACGACAAATGATTTCATCTTAGATGAAGTAGAGACACTCAAACGAATCATGCTCCAAGCAAAAGTATGACAAATCATGAAAATGAAATCATTGATTATCACAGTTTTCTAATCCCAAATCAAGCATGAAACTTAACAAATGAGTACAAGTTACACCAAATCACCACATCACAAAAAAAATTAGGACGTCTATCCCACCCCCCAACTAATCTAGCACATTGTCCCCAATGAGCGAACATACAAATGTAAAGTAAAGGAAGGAAAGACGTCCCTGATGTTTGAATCTAAGTGATGTCCAAAACGCGAAAGAGCAACAAGGCGAAGAGTCTGAAAATAACGCCTAGCCAACTGTAAAGTTAGAAAAACAAGAAGAGACACAATGCATCATCAAAACAACTAAGAACACTTAAAATGAAACAAACAAAACAAAACAAAAAAAATAACGAGAATGAAAGAAAGCATGTAAAACGTGGGTTGCCTCCCACGAAGCGCTTGTTTTAAGTCATTAGCTCGACTCCCTTGCACTGCTCATGGTGGATCATAAGGAGTAATGCCAACTTTGTATAGATGCGCCTTTTTGTGCTTTTTCCAATTGCGTAAAGGCTTCTCATTTCCCATCACATTCACAAATCCTGAAAAACTAAGATATGAGCTCAGATTCACTTTTATAAAAATGTAATAAAAGTGTAAATAACTAAAAGTGAATTTTAAAGATGGGGAGTTTTCCATTGATGGTTTTAATAAGTATGTGGTCAGGGCTAACTCCCTGGGCCATGATTCGGACAACTTTAGTGGCGATATATCCCAGTGACTTGTATATCTTCGAATCTCCTCATTCTCAACCATAGTATCACTTGGGTTCTTAGTGTATGCCTCGAACGGGCCACTAAAGTTGTAAACTTTGTCTTCAACCTCCACCACTCTAGCTCTCTGGTTATTGATGCACATTCTTAGGAAATCAAGAGATATGATGGTAGGTGGCATTGGATTCTTGAATATTTCTAATGCTTTTTCTTGGTCATTTGATGGAGTGGATTTTGGGATCTCTATGCTGAATTGAAGGTGCTCCAGTGATGTTGTATCTACTTCACCACACATAGATTCTGAAGGTAGTTCTGGTGTAGCAATGGGTTGTAGACAATGTGGTGTCGAATCAACAACTTGTTCAACTTCTGTATCAGATACCTCATCATTCTCCTTTGTGCCACTCTGAGAAGTGTCTGATGATCTCTCTGCCAATAAGTTGGAAAGTTGGTTGAGTTGTGTTTGCAATTCCATTATAGATGTTTCGAGATTTTGAGACCGCTCATCGTTCGACTTCATCCATTGGATCATCAACTCCTCAAAACTTGGGTTCCTATCACATTGTTGGTGATAATCCCCATGGTTCTGAAAGTTAGCCGATTCAAATTCTCCCTGCATTAGAAAGGGGGACCTATCTTGTTGCAGGTATGCTTGTGAATCTCTCATAGCAAAATAACTCAATGGAAAGTCTTCGTGACTTCTCCATCCGTGTTGACAATAATCGCTATGATGAACGTCTCCACACCACGAACAAAAATCTTGCACTTGACTCCCGTATTCGGCACCTTCATCCCATCCTTGTTTTGACCAATAAAGTTCATAATTGCTCATCTATTCAAGAATAATAATAAAATAAAATAAAACATAACAAAACAGCAACTTAAAAAAAAAAACAAAAACAGCAACTTAGAAGACAAAAATTTCAACTAAAAACACAAAAACAGCAACTAAAACCACAAAAACAGCAACTAAAACACAAAAACAGCAACTTAAAACACAAAAATAGCAACTTTTAACATAAAAACAGCAACTCAAGACGTAAAAACAGTAAACCAAAACGCAAAAACAGCAAACCAAAATGCAAAAACAGCAACTTAGTCTTAGAATAGATAAGTGAATTACAATATTAAATAACGCAATTGTCCCTGGCAACGGCGCCAACAACTTGACACGCGAAATCCTAGCAAGTATACTAGGTCGTGCAATGTAATAAAGTGGACTATTTAGCCCGGGGTATATCGTCTCCACAGGGACAATTGGATTCAATGCTCGTAATTGCTATGTTATCTAATTCTAAGCTAAATCAATTTATAAGATGATAGGTGTTTATACTATGAAAAAAATCAAAGATAAATAAAATGATTATCAAGGTAATAAATCAAATGGGAAGAGGTGATTGGGTTATGATCCTACTATGTTCTATTCTATGTTCATGAACTCTCAATTATCCGGATTTTTAGAACGCTCTTGTTATGGCGAAACCCCCTAATGTATTTATTATTCAATCTCTTGAAATAACAAGCCTATACTAGTTAACAACTTCCTATATCTCTATAGTGAAGATTGAATTAACTAACATGCATTTAGGTTCAAAGGAATTCCTTGCTTACGAAGATCCTACATTCAATCGGGTCATCTTATCACAAAAAGCCACACAACGCAATCGATTCTATCTCTAGTCAATTGTTACGTTATGATGTTTGATTTTTCGATCTCCCTTTATCTATCTCCTCTCGGTCTCAAGACAAAGCATTTTATCAAACACATGGTGATCAAGCATATGCAAGCATTAAGCACAAAATCAAACATGTAACAAGAATGTAATAAATCCGGAAATTAATGATTCATTAAACACAAAACATCACAAAGTATTCACATAACCCAATCACAAAGATGCTTAGCTCATACTTACAACAACAAGTGATTCAACAATTCTATAAGACATGGTTGATACACAAATCAAAGAGAAAGAGTTGAATTACTCCCTATTACAAAGTTTGAATCCAAGCTTTGATGATGAAAATGATGATGATGATGACTCTTCAAGCTTCCTTAGGACTTCCCATGGCTTCCCCTTGGTGTTTTAGAGCATTTCCAGCCTTTAGGTAAGTGAAGAATGCCTTATAAAGACCAAAAACGGCAGATATAAAAAATAGGGCAGCAGGGCACTAAGCCACGGCACTGTGCCGCGGCACAAAAAGTGCGAAGCATTTTTTCGAATCAAGACCGCGGTCCTGTGCCGTGGTCGTCTCACGCTGAATTCGCAATTTTCGTATTTTGATCATAACTCTCTCTACAAATGTCGGATTGAGTTGATTCAAGTTGCTACGCGAAGCTAAGAAATAGATCTACAATATTGAAGAAGAAACCTTAGTATGATTCGGCCTGTAAGAGGACGAAAACCTCATTTATATATGAGCATTGTGTAAAATCTTTCGTCAACTATCTTCTTTTGTTTCTTTCTTCAATTTCAAGCTCAATTTGGATCTCTTTTCTCGTCTTTCATGCGTAAATCAACTTTTATCCTACAAAACAAAATATATACCAATCAAAGCATTATGAGGGATAAAAAATGATCAAAGTAACGATCAAATCATATTACAATGGGGCATAAAATATTGTAAAATATGGACTTATCACTGACTCAGGCAAAGGAAAGGCGAAAGCAAATGATTCACAAAAACAGGTTCGTCCAAACGCTCAAAAGGCTAAGGACAAACCTACCCACTGTGAATCAAGTGCTAAGTGTTCTGCACCAAAAATGCAACCAAAGCTAGCGCCAAGGAAATACCAGCGTCAATATCCACAACAGTCTAGATCATATTATCGCTACTATGATGATTATGACTATGACTATGATTATGATTACTATTATAATCGAGGATATTACTATACACCCAAACAGCACACACAATACAATGTGAAACCCAAGAAGGTCAGTATTCCTACAATGAAGACTAGGCAAATATGGGTTCCTAAAGTTCTAATTCAAACTAAAAATGCTACTAATGTTGAAGGACCCAAGCAACAATGGGTACCTAAACAGAAATAGAACTTCCCTTTTGATTGCAGCTACCTAGAGCTAAAGCCAATACATCTGTTTGGTACTTCGATAGTGGATCGTCAAGGCACATGACTGGTTCCAAGGATCTTTTGATCAACTATCGAGCTGCAAATGGTCCTCAGGTTGTATTTGGTGACAACTCCAAAGGTAAAACCAAAGGTATAGGTACTGTACATAGGGGGAACATCATGATAAGTGATGTTTATTATGTTGAGGGTCTGAGGCACAATTTAATAAGCACAAGTCAATTTTGTGATAAAGGCTTTGGAGTCATATTCTCAAGCGACTGTTTCTATATAAATGACGCTAAGACTAAGTCTACTAAATTGAAAGGTAAAAGAACAAACAATGTATATTTGGTAGATTGGGGTTAACACTTGATAACATCCCAACATATTTTGTTTCTAAAAAGGAATCTAAAACGGGTTGGATATGGCATAGAAAAATGAATCACCTCAACTTTAAGACAATCTCTCAGCTTATAAATCTAAATCTTGTAGAGGGATTACCAAAAGGATCATTTCACATGGATCGCCTTTGTGACGCTTGTCAAATGGGAAAACAAGTTAAATCATCTTTCAAAAGAAAACCTCATCCATCTACCTCTAGGATACTTGAACTACTTCACATGGATCTGTTTGGACCTGTACAAACTATTATTGTGAGTGGTAAAAGGTATACTTTGGTGATAGTAGATGATTTCTCTCTATTTACTTGGGTGGAATTTCTTTCATCCAAAGATGAAACATGTGACAAGTTAACAACGCTTATTCGGAAACTTCAAACATTGAAAAATCTTAAGGTTGCAAGAATAAGAAGCAATCACGGTACTGAGTCTACTAACAAGGTTGTTGAGAAGTTTTGTGCAGAGAATGGAATACATCATGAGTATTCAGCTCCCAGAACTCCCCAACAGAATGGTGTTGCTGAGCGCCGGAACAAAACGCTCAAGGAAGCTGCAAGGACAATGTTAGCAGAGTCCAAGCTTGCTCCTAGGTCTTGGGCTGAAGCGATTAACACTGCCTGTTACACTCAAAATCGTTGCATGATCAACAAACAGCATGGGAAAACTCCATATGAACTATGGAAGGGACATAAGCCAAATGTTTCATACTTTCATGTCTTTGATTCTAAATGTTTTATTCATAACAATGGATCCCAAAGCCTAAAGACACTTGATCCTAAAGCGGATGAGGGAATCTTTCTAGGCTACGCTAAGAATGGAAAGAATTTTCACATCTTAAACAAGATCAAATCGAAGGTTGAGGAATCTATTCATGTTGTTTTTGATGATGCTAACCAAGAACCGAGTAAGGTTAATATGAATCATGTAGGAGTTGAAGATCTATGTCATCAAGCGTCTAAGATTACCATTGATGATGATAGTAACGACGATGATGAGATCTCAGTGCCACCACCTAAGATTACTCGTGAGGATATTTCGGATAACAATGCAAGATCTGTTGATGATCATGAAGAGAGTGATCATCGAGAGCAAACAAGAATCAGTGAACTTAAAGCACCTATGCAAGAGGGTAGCCAAGCGTCTGATCGTCAACCTGTTCAACCTCTTAACCCTTTCCAACCAGATAGACTATGGCTGCGTGATCATCCACCTGAGCAGATTATTGGAGATATTGAAGCGCATGTTAGGACTAGAGCCACTACATTTAGTGAGGCTATGTTCGCAAGCTTTCTATCTCAAATGGAGCCTAAGAAAGTGGATGAAGCGCTAAGCGATCCAAGTTAGATTGAAGCCATGCAAGAAGAGCTTAATCAATTTGAGCGTAGTAAGGTTTGGACGCTAGTACCAAGACAAACTCACCAAGGAGTTATTGGAACTAGATGGGTATATAGAAACAAGATGGATGAGAATGGCATTGTGATAAGGAACACGGCCAGACTCGTTGCTCAAGGATATTGCTAAGAAGAGGGAATTGATTTTGATGAGACATATGCTCCTGTCGCCCATCTTGAAGCAATTCGTATGTTTCTAGCGTAGGCAGCGTTCAACAAGTATACAGTGTATCAAATGGACGTGAAGAGTGCCTTCCTGAATGGTAAACTCCTAGAAGAGGTATATGTGGAGCAACCACCGGGATTCATCAATAACCATGGTAAGGGTATGGTTTACAAGCTAGACAAAGCACTTTATGGGCTTAAGCAAGCACCCCGAGCATGGTATGACACTCTCTCTATTTTTTTATTGGTAAAGGCTTTTCAAAAGGCAGCGTTGATACAACATTATTTAAGATTACCAATGATGAAGATATTCTCTTAGTCCAAATCTATGTTGATGATATTATATTTGGTTTTACTAACAAGCATCTATGTGAGAAATTTTCAAAAATGATGCAAAAATAATTTGAAATGAGCATGATGGGTGAATTAACTTTTTTCTTAGGATTAAAAGTTAAAAAACTCCCTAATGGCATAATTATTAACCAAGCTAAATATACAAGAGATATGATTAAGAAATTTGGTATGGAAAATGCATCATATTCAAAAATTCCAATGAGCCAAACGCTTAAGTTAGATAAAGATGAAAGTGGAAAGAAGGTTGATATCACTAATTATAGAGGTATCATTGGATCACTTCTTTATCTTACTGCTAGTAGACCTGATATTATGTTTACGGTATGCATGTGTGCACGGTTTCAAGCCGATCCTAAAGAGTCACACTTAATTGCTTCCAAGAAGATCCTTAAATACCTAAAAGGCACACAAAATGTGGGATTATGGTATCCTAGGGACTCTCCTTTTGAACTAATTGGTTACTTAGATGCAGATTTTGCAGGTTGCAAAATAGATCGTAAGAGTACTAGTGGTACGTGTCAATTTCTAGGTGATAGGTTAGTTTTATGGCATAGTAAGAAACAACAATCGATAGCTACCTCCACAGCCGAAGTTGAGTATGTAGCTGCAGGAAGTTGTTATGCACAAGTGTTATGGATGAGGCAACAACTTAGAGATTATGGTATAATCCTAGGTCCAACCCCCATTCATTGTGATAACCAAAGCGCTCTAGCTATGACTCAAAACCGTGTTCTTCACTCCAGAACCAAACATATTGACATTAGATACCATTTTTTTCATGACCATGTTCAAAAGAAAGATATCTCCATGCATTTTATTGGAACTGACAAACAATTGGCAGATATCTTCACCAAAGCGCTCAATGAACAACGCTTTCTCACTTTGAGAAGTGAACTAGGTATGATCGATTTAAACGCTTAATCATCATACATCATATTTTATTAGACATATAATTTAGGGGGAATCCACTTTATTTATGTCCAAAAAAAAAATTGTTTTTGAGAAGTTATTACAAGTTATTAAACTTAGGGGGAACCTTAAAATTGTACTTGAAACATATTCCAAGCGTCAATGATCAAAAACCTTCATATACATGATCATCGATGTTCCGAATTATTTATGCACATTATGTTGACGCTAAAGTATAAAAGGATCTTGATTTCAAGCGTCAATATAAATTTAACAACGAGTGGTATTTGTTAAGCGTTGAACCAATTCCATTCAACACTTAATATAAAATTAGTTATAAAACTCATGCTTAAATTTTACAAGCTTTTTGAAGTAGTGGATAGACTCAATAGTCTATGTTGTACTCTATCTACACGCTTCTATCACATCAAACTGGCGGGCAATCACAACTTTTCAAAATGGCGGTTCAGAAATAGCACGTGTCTATGTGGGTGTCATTGTACCATTAGGAGCGTGTACTATACTCTGAAAATCCCAAACGTTTTTCAAACTTTAACTCGGATGTCAAATCTTTATATAGGAGAGTTACCAAATGTAACTTCTCTCTCTTACACAAAACTCGCGTCCGCAGTTAATACTATTCATGGCTGAGATTAAGTAACTTTACACGTGTCTACATCTTATTGAGACGAGAGAACACAAGTTTCAAAAATTTTCTTCTATGTCATTTAAAACACAATTTTTGCAGAAAATTATTTACTTTACTCTCTGCACAATTACTCTACAAATTTTACTCTCTCTCTCTCTCTTTCAAAGCAAAAGAAAATCTCAGTTCATCTCTTTCACTAAAATGGCACCAAAAAAATCTGCTTCTACTTCGGCCGAGCCTATCATCAAGATTACTGAAGACCTTGTTGTCGATTGGTTCTTTATGAGCAACCTCAGATCAATCTAACTGATATGATGGACTTGGTAACCAAGGCTGGGCTCAAAACATTCTTGACTAAGTATTCTTATTTGTTTCCAATGGAAGTCGACACCTTCTGGAAAACTGCTAAACTCTCCGCAGACATAAGTCTATCTCTTGTCTCATTCCTCTATCCAAGATGGAGCCACCAAAGGAATTTGTTTAAGCTGC
Source organism: Buddleja alternifolia (assembly GCA_019426215.1). Taxonomy (NCBI): domain Eukaryota; kingdom Viridiplantae; phylum Streptophyta; class Magnoliopsida; order Lamiales; family Scrophulariaceae; genus Buddleja; species Buddleja alternifolia. The sequence continues at coordinate 23,688,075 of CM033393.1, read as the reverse complement.
TGCTTCCATTGCCAAGAACTTCAATCTTTCAAATGAGGGTGGGGCATTGGACAGTGTAACTTTAGAGCAAATCAAGAGCGCATGGACGACTAAGAGTGCATATGACGGAGTGCCATACAAATAGCACTTTGAAAAGAAAGATTTAGTGTCCAAGTACCGACTGATGGCTGATTTCTGCAGCAAGATCATAGAATGCAGAGTGGGTACCTTTGATAAGGTGAACCCAATTCAATTTCAAATGATGACGGCGATACTCCTCAATCTCAAGATCAATTGGAGTGAGTATGTCTTTGGAAGGTTTCGGGAATGTTTAAACGCCCCAAATAAACCTTATGGGCTCATTTTGAGTGACCTACTGTACCAATCAAACTGTGTCTATTCGTCTGGTCAACTGCTGAACAAGACCAAGATGCTGGGAAGAAGAATTCTGAACAATCTGTTCAATCCTCCCAAAGTTGGTGGTGCTGCTAGACCACTATCTGAGCATCTGGAAGTACGCGAAGCGTCAGATGAAGAAGCTGAGTGTCCAGTTCTAGAAGAAGCTGTGAAGCGTCTGGCTGTTACAAAGAAGAGGTCTCCCAGAAAGCCCAAGGCTCAAGTCATTCCTTCTCCTCAAAAGGATGATGAGGAAACTGATGAGGATGCAGAGGATAAGATACCTCTCATCAGGCGCAGGAAGCTGGAAGGGATTATTAAACAAATAGACTTTGAGGAACCAGCTGCCGCTCCTCCCGCTCAAACGCTAAAACTAGTTGAAGGAGTCAATGTAAAGAAGATTTTCAAGCGTTCCAGGACAAGCAAGCGATGAGCTACTCCTTTTCCTAAAGAGCCTGAGATTGTTGAGCCAAGGGCTCAAGTTACTGTTGAGCCAAGCGCTCAAGATGCTGTTGAGACAAGTTCTCAGGGTAAGTTTATTTCTTCCCACAGCATTTCCTTCCCTACATCTGTAGAAGATCCTGCTCTTGTAGAGGATAGTTCTTGTGTTACAGCTTTAGTTCCAGCTGCTGCTGAAGCATCAACAGACGTCCACCTGGATGTTGAGATGATAAATATTGTGGCCATTGCCAAAGATGTTGCCGCAGAAGCTGCTACACTTGAAGTAGAGGAACCTGCTCCCAAAGAGGTTCAAGCGTCAACTATTGTTCCAACTATAACAGAGGCACGCTTAGAAGGTTAGAGCGTTGCTGAGGACGTTACAATGCCAAGTCATTTCTTCAAGCTGGACCCACTGAACACGATTGATCATTCAATCAATTATATGCCTCCAGCGCTCGAAGAAGACTTCATTCCAGCGGGATATAATGAAGAAAGGTACATTAATGCTGAGAATGAGGTAGCCTCGCTGATCGACATCGACATTCAGATCAGGGATATAATGTTCAACACTGAGCTGACAGAAATTGAGGAGAAATACTATCTGGCAGTTCAACTCGGTAAAACTCCTGATCAGATACCGCCTTCCCTTATTCTTCAACAAGACAGACAAGGAGACAGAACTCCTAAGTGTGATGCTGATCTGGCTTACTATCTAGACTATAGGCACAACAAGTCAACCGGTTTTCCTCTAAGGGACTTCAACATCAGAGTGTATGATCCTTTTCGCCCAACCTTTCTCAATCCATTTGAAGCCATTTTTAACAGAGAAGGCTACACACACTTTCCTCTCATAGCAAACAGTGAAGAGAACTTGAATTCTGCCAATCCACTTCTCCTGTGGAAGAATAAAGGAATTCACGCCGGTGAGCGTCTAGGATCTCTCACAGATGTGATCCAGACTGAAGCTGATGCATATTTTGATAGCATTTGGAATGATAACTATCAAACTGATAGATATCGCTTTGAATCTATCAGAGATATTCATCTTGAAGGCGTTAAAGCTATGATTAACGTTGGGACAGATTGATGTATGGCCTAGGTAAATTGGGTTGAAGCGTATGTGGGTCATAAATACACTGTCCCGGAGTTAGTTCAAGCTCCCCATTTATTTGGCATAGGCATGCATGACAAGAAGCGTCAGTTTGCCAAGTATTGCCTTAAGAAGCGTCAATTAAGAGTTGGACCTGTTCTCTTCAGTAATCTACCCATTTCAAGGATATCCCTTGCTCCCTTCTATTCGCAAAGAGGTACTCAATCACTATGAGTTTGTCCTCTCATTGCTGGAAAGAAATTAGGGACTGGCTTAAGCTATCTATCCTTATCTAGAAGAGTACTATAATTCGTATGTTCCTGAATCTCAATGTCTTCAAAGTCTTCCGACAGACAGGTTGATTGGATTTTCTAGGAATTACTGCCCAGATGCAATTTTCTCTATCTGCTAAGCGTCGTCCAAAATCTTTCCAAATCATGTGTTGGATATCAATGGTCCAATGTACATCAGGGTCATAGATAGTCCCCTTCATAAATTCAATCAAGGGACCTGCATCTCTCGTTCTAGGCTGACTAAACTTCTGGAAGCTGCTTCAGATTCCTATGCTACTCTCGCCTCTAGGAACTTCTAATTTGATGACTTTCGTCAAGCGGAGTCAGTGATTCAAGAAGCGCCTGCTAAGTTGGTTAAAGAATCCGTACCAGTGTCCACTTCCGAAGTTGCAAGTCTTCGTCTGCTGAAGAACCAGTTCAAGCGTCTCCACCAGACGATATTCCTGACGCTCCTGAACTCGTTGATTCTGTTGCTACTGATACTGCTGAGGATCTTCAAACTGATGTACGAGGTATAATTTTTGATCCGGCATATCAAGCTCCCCTTGACTCACTCAAGCATACATCCAGATTCAAGCGACCTGCTCCTCAAGCGGTTCCATCGGATGTGAGTCAAACATTTGTACCTTTGCTGAAATCTGTCTTAGAGGGGATGAGCAATCAAGCTACTCAGAATGAAGAATCCCTCCACTGGATAAAGACAGATCTGGCAAAGATTGAATCTCAAACTATGAACGCTCAAATAGGTCATATGAAAGATTCTGCTTAAGCGGCTGTTGATGAGTGTCGTAGAGAATTTCAAGATATGAATGATGTTACCAACGCTAAGATTCTCGCAATGCACGAACACTTCGACAAGCGTTTTAATGATATTACAGCTTCAATGCCTCAGATTGCCTCTCAAGTTAGCCTACTCACAGAACATTTTTCTTAAGGCTGATGATGGCAATAAGGGGGAAGAGAAGAGAAGAGCGTCTGGTTCAAGAGCTTAAGAACTTCTTCCACCGTCGAAACATCAGCAATTATGTACTCTTTCTGCATCAAGACTCCCATCTTGGATAACAGCTTATGGAGTAAGTGATTCTGCTGGAGCGCCTAGTAGAACGCTAAGAGAACCTCCACTAGCACTATATCCATATCTACCAATACCTTCTAAAGCACGGCTTGAACAGTTTGACATTCCTCTTCAAAGAGCATCTATTCTAGAATCTACAGATCCAAGAATCTTAACTGAAGAGATGCAGATGACTGACTTCAACCGAACTTTCAAAATTTGCTTAAGGTATATGGGTATTAACCCGATTGAATGGGACAGACACTTTGTAGCTTTCAAGAAGAGACAAAAGCAAGAAAATAAGCTCATAATCGACAAAGAACATGAAGCGATGATGAGCTTGGAAGATAGCCTAACTGAAGCTATTCGAGCTGAAATGCCCAAGCGATACATAGTTAGACCAAGTCGTTAAGACTTCTTGATTTGTATTATCGATATTCTTGTCTCTAATGTAACTTTTGTTTAGTCGTAAAATGCTTGTAATCATTGATATATATAAAATGCATTTTCAGCTGAAACATCTTGTTGAAGCGTAACTAATATCAACTAACCAAAGCTAACTTTTATTTTGGATGTCTGACTCTTGAACTATAAAAGAGTAAGTATTGCCATCATCAAAAGGGGGGAAATTGTTAGGAATTTCATGTTAGATGTTTTGATGATGACAATTAGGATTTTAAGTTAGACCCCAAAATATGTAAGTTTGATTTTAGCAGAAATCATATATAAAGCTTTGAAGCGTTAGATTTGTAATAGGCTTTATAGGCTTGATTTTGTTTTTATTCTAGATTGTTAGGCTAAGTAGTCTTAGGCTGAGCGTCTGATAATTTTTGAGTGAGTTTATCAGTGGTAAAGTTTGAAGACTCAAGCGTCTGAAGTCTGAATGAAGATGAAGTTTCCAAGCGTCCAAATAACCAGCTATATCAAGCGTCACCTTATAGGACAGAAGTAATTCAAGGATGGATAAGCGTCTATCAATGATGGATTTTACCTGAATTTATTTCCAAATCCAGAAGGAGTTTAATGCAAATATTCTCAGTGCATTAAGTGCCAATGGGCATTTAATTCAAATGCATTAAATGCTGATAAGAGCATTAAATGTGATAAGCAGTTTCAGACATACGGAGAAGCCACCCTATTGGACTGTCAACTATTCACAGACTGCAGCACCAACTTTTGTGCAGCAGATTTTTAGGAAAAAGGACAAAAGTTGTTCACTCGCGGAAGTGAGAGACACGCGCATGTTCATGTGTCAAACAGACACTTTTTCCAAGAATGCCTATAAATAGAATTTCACCAACAAGCCAAATATAACGATCCACTGCCAAATTGTTGTTAGATTGAAATCTCATTCCTTAAAATCTCAGAAAAGCCAGAATATTCAAGCAAACATTCTCCTTGCTTTTCTTCAATTCCTGAGATAGTCAACCAAATATCTCAAACATTCTTTTCGGAGAAACCTACACTACTATAGATATTCCCAGTTGTTCAAACTTTATCAAAATCAAACAAACCTCATCCAAGCCTCGCGATCTGTGTGAAGTCGAAGTTGGATACTTGCATTATTTCTGGGTGAAAGAAGCAAGGGGATAGAAGTGATTTGGAGCAGAAATCTGTGTGATCAAGGAGCTCAAGTTATCAACATCCATCTCTCCCTAATTTGTAGAAGTTTCTGTGTGATTCTTTGAAAACCATCTTAGTGGATTGCCTCCAAGTGTTCAAGGAGAAGAAGGACGTAGTTGGGATTACACCACCCAACGAACCTTACAATTATTGTGCTATTTACTTTACAGTCAATTTTCTTATTATCATATCATTGCATAAATTGATTAAGCAAAACACAATCAAACGCTAAGCAACTAAAATACTTTTTGTGATTCTAACGCTTTCAAACAAGAAGACTACAAATCATTCTGCTGTGCCAACACTGATTAAAGAACTGAACGCTTAAACCCATTTGGTTAAAGTATTCAAATCTTAAAGTCTAAAGTTAACTTTCTAAAAACAGTCTTCATTAGAAGCTCAGCTGAAGCGTCTATATTTCAAGTAAACGCTTAGTCAAGCGTCTGTGTTTCAAGCGTCCAAAACGTTTTAATATGAATCTTTTTGAAGTAGAAAAAGACTTCAGGGTCTATTCAACCCCTCCCCCTTCTAGACCCTTCGTATGCCACTTGGGACCAACACATAAGTTAAATTAATTAAATCATTAATTCATAAGTTAAACTAATTAGGATTATTTTGTAAGTTGAATTAAATTAATTGGATAAAATTTATTAGATTAAAGTAATTAATTAAAGTCAAATTGTATTTGGACTTGGACTTAATTAATTACATTTGGACTAAGACGGAACAAAGCTCGAAAGCCCAACCTCAAGGAGTCCTAGCGGCCGCCCCCTCTTATTAGTGTTTATATTTAAAACCCCAATAGTTGTTAGTCAGAAAGAGAACTCTCAAACTCAGTCAATTCAAAATCTAACTTTGAGAAAGAAACCTAGAGCAAAAGAAAAGACAAAAATTCCCTCTCATCTCTCCTAACTAGCTGTTGCCGCCTATCTGCTGTGGAGGAGATCGGAGCTCTTTCGAAGATATTCTTCCTCGTGATTATCTAGAGGCGGGAGTCTAGGGCTGCTGCTGATTTAATCAAGTTTTTGTCATCAAGAGATAATTCGATTGTCCTCTAGAGTTAATTTTCTTGTTGCGTAGTTATATCACGAAACCCCGAATCCGAATTTCTGGAGTGATTCGAATAAATTTTTATCCGCTAGATCGAATCACAACAAAAACATATAACTAAATCAAATTATAATTAATTTGGGCCAATCCAATTTAATTTAATCTATAAAATAAAGCAAACCCAACAAGCTTTATTTAGTTTGAAAAACAAAATATGAAGTAGACACATAGAGCTTTCTAAAAATGTATGACACATTATCAATAAATGTCTAATATGCAACAGGTTTTTCTTCAAACGTAAGCTAAAATTTATAGACAGTTTTGCACGATTTTACGACAACGTCCACAACACACTGTACGATGCTCGGAATCATAAATTATTTTTTATCTTTCACAGAAGACACATAAGGTTTTCTGAAAATATATAACATATTCTCAAGAAACGTCTAGTATGAAACAAATTTTTCAATAGTTTTACTGTAACCATACTTCATGTTCGTTTTACCCATACTACCTCTTCATTGTATTTATATGTTAAGTGTATTTTAAGCATAATTCATCTCAATTGTAACCATACGACTTGTTCGCTTTAACCATACGTTATGTAGAGGATGGAAGGCGGTGTTGGCGCCGGCGCCGGTGCGCCGATGTCGTTGGCAGAGGTTTGTCGGTGGTCATCGGAGATGTCGCTGGCGATAGTGCTGGTCGTCGGAGGTGTCATTGGTGCCAGCGCCAGCTATAGTTGCCGGAGGTGTCGACGATGGTGGTCGCCAGCGATTGTCACTGTCGATGGTCGTGGTCACCGACAGCGGCTCCCCGCTGCCTGTGGCAGCAGCAATTGGGGGTGGGGTGGATGGTGGTTTGGAGGAGTGGGGTTGTTTTTTTCTTTATCTAAAAAGAAAAATGTAAAAGAAAAGAAAATGGTATAATATAATTAATTATGTTAGTGAGGGTATTATCGTCTTTATGTCTGGAATAGGGAGTTAGAATAAAATTTTTGGTCAAAGGAGGGAGTGCAACTAAGAAATTATGAGGCGGGGCTGAATCTTAACTTTTAATATGGAATGTGGGTTTTCCTAATTTTCCCTTAAGCAAATGTGGTAATTGGAAAATACTAGTTTTCTCCATAGTTTTGTTATAATCATATTTCTGAAAAATGGGAAAGGATATTGATTTAGCTAGCTTTAATTTGTTGATTTTGTTTTTTCTTGATTAGGAAAAGAAAACAAACAGAATGAAGCACCTTTCGCTTCGCTGACCTTTGAAATTCCAAGCTTAAGTACTTATTTTTAAAATTATAGGTAAGGTATGTATGCTCTTTGACGCAATATTAATTCATCCTAAGAATTAAACTATGGATCGAAACGCCTTTGCTTGTGTTGACACCTTATTTGGATGGAATAAACGTAACACTCATGTATAGAAAAATAACAATCAATTAAGCAAGTTTTGCAGAATTTAATTAAAGAAAGAATAACTGCCTTAATTATGGTGTGGTCCTAAAAGAGTTTGAGTCAAGTCAAGAATGAATATATATATATATATATATATATATGTGCGCGCGCGCGCGCAAATCTCCATCTGGATGAAGTTTTCGCAGAAACCCATATGATTTGGTCATCTCATTTACTGAAAAAACCCTTTAACAAAAATGAAAATTGAATTGTGGGGTCCACTTTCAATTTCAACAAAGAGATCAGAAGTGATATTAGTTATATTCAAGAAAGTAAATTAGAAAAACCATAAAGTAGTTGAAAGCAACAACAATGGTCTATGGTCATTGGCCGACCCATATATAATGTATTAAATATATAATGGAATTCACACTCTAAGCAAGTTTTCTTTCCACGCGCACACACACCAAATGTGTGTCAAATTTGAATTTGGAACTTAAGTGTAAACATTAAATTCTTTATGCTACTATTATTAATACTTGATATGTACATGTCTGCAGCGAAGTAATGGTGGTACGTATAGATGTAGTAGCTAGAATTTTCTCTTTAGGGTTTGCTAGTCTGTTTCTGGTTATTAAATTGTTCAAAAGAAAATGAGAGAGAGGGGGGGGGAATCTTGAGAGATACGGAAAAGAAAGAAGAATATGATTACCAAGTAAGAAAGAAATGGGATTTGGAGGATTGATTGGGGATAGGAAGGGTGGGGTTAAGGACTAAGTAGGGAAATAGTATTAAGTGTAGAGATGTGCAAATTGTATAGGTAGGGGGAGGGGGGGGGGGGGGGGGGGGGGATTATCTTATGAGGTAAGCAGTCTCAGTATATAGATAGCTTTTTACTGCAAAATCAAACAGCCAGAAAGAAAGACTGCTATTTGATGGATAATTAGACGACTAAGAAATCATCACAATTTAGGAAAATGATAAAATACATTTTATTTTGATTTTATTCTTATGCAATGTACTAAAAATGCTCTTCAAAATTTGAGAAATTATCTCTGTATATTAAAATTTTTACTTCATACTTTAAGCAACCCAACAATGTAAGAGCAAATCATTTAATTAGATGGGATTAATTATTCACTTAGCATTGTTCAAATTGTTTAATATAGTAACTCATGATTATGAAAAAATAATATATTGAAATAAATGTTGATGTGAGTTAGAACTAACATGTTGTTCTAATCATATTTTAAAAAAAATTCAGTCAAATAATAATGAAGAATAGATAAAAGAATGTGATATAGTTTTCAAAATATATATAAAAAAATCTATTATTCACACGAGATATTCTATTGTAAAATGGTGTTGTATTTCGTGATGCATATCATGCCTGCCCGATAATTATATATAATCCATATTAAATTTAAATCTAAGAAAATATTTTATACACATGTCATTTATATGTGAAATGTAATAGAAGATTGCAACAGTATTTACAATAGAAGATCTGAACTGATCTATTATGCCATTTACAATAAATAAAAAAAGCAAAGTTACAATAAAAAAAATGAACCTATAACATTATGAATGTGAGGAAAAAAATTAATATATTTAAGAAGATTGTTATATATGTACATTATAAGATACAATAAACATAAATTAGACAGTGCATATAATGTTATTAATATATAGTGTATTATTCAATACCAGAACAAGGAAATAAAAACATCTATTACTATTTCGTACATTATTAATAGAAGACAATAAATAAAAAATGAAGCATAAACTAATAGTATAGACAATTAACAAAGATATGTAGAAAATAAAAAAGAAAACAAATAACCTTGATATATGGATGTTAGTCCTATGCCGTGTATGCATGGACGAAGTCTTGGGGATTGATGGAGACACCCATTCCCCTCAATTTTGAGAATATTTTTTCCCCTATTAACTTGTGATATTTGAAATTTTATCCCCAAAAACTAAAAAAATCAAACTTTGCCCAATTCATTCCAGGGAAATTAAAGTGGAGGTGCCTTTATTATTTAGTAGAATGATACTATCAATTTCCACAATTTGATATTTTATATATATATATATATATTATATATATAATATGGGGGAGAGAGAGAGAGAGAGGATAATGTAAATGCATGAAAGAGAGAGGGGGAAATTAAATAGATGATGCTAGTGTCAAAATCAAAGAATATAGGGCAATCTCAAAAGTAGAACCCCAAGAAGAGAGAGAGAGAGAGAGAGATGTCTGCAGCAGTCAGAGTTTCATAGAGAAAAAAGTGGGAATTAGACTGTAACAGGATGAATTCAAGGAGGGCACTCTGAATAACTTGTATCTTAGTTTGGCTACCTGCGCGTCTCTTCAACATAAATCTTTGTACATTTAATACGATGGTATTTATTTATGTTTTCATTATTGGTATTATTTATACTACTTTGGCCCTAATAAATCCGATTTAGCCTCTGTTTAAATTCAACTTTTCATTTTGTATTTTATATTATAAATGTAAGTTTAATTGTCGTTGATGATAAATATGAACAAGTATTTTACACACTTTTATACAAGGTGTACGCGGTGCAAATTGAGCAGGTTTTTCTGTTTTTTAGCCCGACCCAATACCTTGCAACTTTAAAGTCAATAGCCCAAGTTAAATCCGACAAACATTGAAACCACACTTCGCGGTCCATTTGGGTTGGGGCGGTTTTTGCAGTTTGATACCCTCTTTTTTTCCCCACTTATGTTGTTCAGAAAGTGTTCAATTACATGTACATTGTTTAAAATTTAATATTGTATTTACCATAATTACATCAACGATTATATTTAATAGACTTTGCACAGTTAACATAATTGAAGTATGTAAACTATGATTTAATAAGTATTATCACAAAATAATAACTATGACTTCTACAATAATAAGCAGAAAGATATGATCCAAAATGTTTTGACAACATATACAAGTCTAAAACCCATAAGTTTGTTGTTTTCTAAATTCAAATATCAAACTAACTTATGACTCCAAAATTATAAGTATTTCAAGCAAAAATTACTTTATTCGTAGTACTAAATAATTAGTTGTGAGACACCAAAAAGATAATCTAACAACATGCATTAATTTGAAGTCTTTATGTTAAGACCTCAAAATTGAATTTTATCATTCCCACAAAAATATCATGTTCTTTTTCTAAAAATTAAGAAAACTTAGGCTATGTATGGTTGTGTATTTAAAAAATATTTTCATTTTTTGGATCACCAATAAATGAAAATACACAGTCCAAGCCAAATTCAACAGAAAATTGTCAAATTTTAAATACACTACACATTCCCCTATACACCAACCAATCATTTCAATCTTTTTACAATCTTTTATCATTAATTACACTATCCCACTATCCAACTCATTATCTTTCTTTCTTTTTCATATTTTTTTATTATTATTATTATTATTATTAAATAATATATAATTTGAAAAAAATAATTATTTTTTCCTCCCCTTACACTATTTATCCCCTGCACCTTTTCCTCCCCGCCGCAACCCCCATTTCCCTGGCCCCACCCCCAACCCCACGTGCCCACCCCCTCTCCATATGTGTGTGTGTGTGTCTGCGTGTGTATAGATGTGTGTGTGTGTGTGCGTGTATGTCTGTGTGTGCGTGGGTGTGTTCATATATATATATATATATATATATATATATTATGTGTGTGTGTGTGTGGGTGTGTGTGTGCGTGGGTCTGTTCATATATATATATGTGTGTGTGTGTCTGCGTGTGTATAGATATATGTGTGTGTCTGCATGTGTGTATATATGTATGTGTATGTGTGAGTGTGTGTATTGGTGAAAAAGATGAAGTGGGAGTGAGAAAAAATAAAATGGATGAAAAATAACAAAAAGTGGGCAAAGTGTGGCCCAACCATATTAAATAAATAATAGGTTTTTATCCCTATTTAATGTTTTTATATCTATTTAAAGTGGATGAAATTTGCTATTATTAAAATGCACTAATTTGTTATTTACCATAGTTAGTAAAATACGAGACGGGAAAAATTCATCATTTAATATGTACGTGTATATTATGAAATTTTATTGAAAATTACAGTGAAAAAGTCGGATAAAAAGTACGGAGACGAAAAATAAATGGATTCGTAGAAGTTCGAGTATAATATGGATATAAATTAATTATTCGGGAGTAAAAATATTGTATATATGGACCACATATTTACACATTTCATAAAATATTGTATATATAGACCACATCCTATTTTATATTTGTCCAATGCGAATCGTATAATTGCACTAACTATTATAAATATAGACGAGCAAAATTCAATTTTCTTGAACTTTTAAAATATAAAATTGAAAAATAAACACGAAATGAAAAAAATGATAAAAATTTAAAGCTAAAAAGAAATAAAAAGTTGGAAAAAAAACTAAAAATAAAGGGCCCCACCCCCACCCCCAACGAATGAACGCCCTCTTTGTTGGCTGCCTCTCCTGTTTTTTTCTTTTCATTCTATTTCTATAATATATATTATATTATGTGTGTGTATGTGTATATATATATACACATATATATATATATTATTTTATAACTAACTCATAACATTATTCAAAAAAAATATTATTTTAATATTTTTTCTCCCATCATCATCATATTCATAACCAACTCAATCATTTCATATATCAACTCCTACTAAAAATCAACTTTATATCGCATCTACACTATTTTCAATCAAATTCTAAAAACACATCCAAACAAACAAATTAAGTCAACATTTTCACACGAATTTCTGTAATACACATTCCCCAAAAAATATTCAGAATTCATTTTCAAAAACACAATCATACGGAGCCTTAGTCTGTTATCATTTCTCTCAAAATCACCACCACACTTCACTAAAAAAACATCTTATTTGGAATTTAACAAAAAAAAAATTATCGGTGGCACAATCAATTTCAAATTCAAAATAAATAGAATATTTTTGAAAACTTTTGTTCAATAATCAGAAGGATAACATAAAACATGTCGTGGAGTTTATCATATACTTAGACATTAATGTATATCTATTAGTTTATATCCACCAATAAAACTTCTTTCTATAAGCAATATCATCGTGTTCTCTCAAAAATGATTTAAATTTCAAATCAAACGATAATTTGTCACAAATCAAACCCGAGATCAACCATCAAATTGTCAACCCGCCATCTATGGTGCGGTTAGGGTTAGGGCAATTGGTTGAGGCCGTTAAAAGTTGAACACCTGTACTTCTATGTATCTATACCATAGAATACCAAATACAAAATTGAAATTAAAAAATTCCTTAATTATTGTGGTAATAAAAGTCTAAGTACCAAATACTAGTAGGCCGTAGCAAGCCTGAAGAATTATGTAATGATATATACATCTACCAATATGTTACGACATGTTTGGTACATTGACTGAACATCCCTGATAATGTATTGAACTACATGCAAATTTTGCATGAGATTCCACCCACATCCCATTTTCTACAACCATAAGTGAGTTTGTCCAAGTCTACAGCGTCTTGTTGAGACCCATCAAATGGTAGATAGTGCATATCATCTGCTTTAATTAATGAAGATACATTCTCCCAGTTTTTCAATATTCTTATTAATACTTCTTTATTACTGGACATAAAAACCCCACTTCGTTTTGGCTCTGTCTGTGTTCTTCTACAACTTACTCATCAAATTTTTCACGACTCACTCCAACATGGAATGGATGTACATCTCCCTTGCATCTGATATGTTGTGGTTGGAGGTTTCACAACCATTGCTTAACAATATATCATATTTTGGGCGACAATTATGTTTGGAATCTTAGCACAAAACACAATGGAATAATATAAAAAATGAGATTCCTGCCAGGGGTCAACCCGAGATTCATGCGTATATGAAAAGACGAAAAATAGAACATTACCCTTGAAGCGAAGTGGTTGGAGATTCCTAATGCAAGACAAACCCAATCGTGTATTTAACAATAAGAGGATTGATCGTGTGCACTAATAAAGTCGACAATAAGTCCAAGTTGTCGATCCCACAGGAACTAGAACTTTAGCTCTTACGAAATTAAATCAAGTTAAAGAAAATCGAATTAAACTAAATAAATAATTATATTTAATATTAAAAACACAGATTTATGATTTAAAGAAAACAAGTATGGGAAAACAACTAAAACACATGCATCAGCGCAAAACAATCAACTATCAATATAGAAGTATTCTCGTATTTCAGATTATTGTTACTAAGGTGGAATTTTCGTTAAGATTATCACCAATTCGATCCCTCTGTGTTGGTGACCTATGCTTGATTGGGAGTAACAATCATATGCATGCATTAACAAACTAGAAATTTCCCCGGATTAATCCGGCTAACAACGTCCGAAGTTGTACAACTGACTTAGAAGATGTATTAATCCCTAATGCACTTCAAATTACCCTCTCCCGAGTGAAATAATTTAAGAAAAATATCATACATATGTTAGCTACGCATATTAAGCAATAAGATCAAGATTAACACATAAAGTAACAATAATCATCCACACCAAAAATACCCTTATAAATCAAAAATCATGTTTTGGCCTAAGCATAGCCTTAGTCTACAAATTTCCCTATTAAAAAAAAAAGAAGTTAAAACAATAAACTAAAGTATACATAAAATGTAATAACAAGAAATAAAAACTCCCTGTTAGGAATTTCATGTTAGATGTTTTGATGATGACAATTAGGATTTTGTGTTAGACCCCAAAATATGTAGGTTTGATTTTAGTAGAAAATTTGTATAAGCCTTGAAGCGTTGGTTTTGTAATAGGCTTATTAGGCTTTGTTTTATTTTGCTTTAGATTATTAGGCTAAGTAGTCTTAGGCTGAACGTCTGATAATTTCTGAGTGAGTTTATCAGTGGTAAAGTTCGAAGACTCAAGCGCCTGATTTCTGAAAGAAGATAAAAGTCTCCAAGCGTCCAATTGACCAGCTACATCAAGCGTTTCCTTATGGGACAGAAGTAATGTCACCTGAATTTATTTCTAAGTTCAAAAGGAGTTTAATGCAAATATTCCCGAAGCATTAAATACCAACGGATATTTAATTCAAATGCATTAAATGCTGATAAGAGCATTAAATGTGATAAGCAATTTCAGACGTACGGAGAAGCCACCTTATTGGACTGTCAACTATCTCAGACTGCAGCACCAACTTTCGTCCAGCAGATTTTCAGGAAAAAGGACAAAAGTTGTTCACTCGCGGAAGTGAGAGACACGCGCCTGTGCATGTGTCAAACGAACACTTTCTCCAAGAATGCCTATAAATAGGACTTCAACAACAAGCCAAATAGAGAACAATAAATCTTCAAGTCGAATTGCTGTTGCATTGAAGTCTCATTCCTTAAACTCTCAGAAAAGCCAGAATATTCAACAAAACATTCCCTTTGCATTTTTTCAATCCTGAGACAGTCAACAAATATCTCAAACATTCTTTTCGAAGAAACCACTTTCCTACTGAGATATTTTCAAGTTGTTTGAACTTCATCAAAATCAAACAAACCGCTTTAGAAAAACCCATCCAAGCCTCGCGATCTGTGTGAAGTCGAAGTTGGATACTTGCATCATTTCTGGGTGAAAGAAGCAAGGAGATTGAAGTGATTTGGAGCAGAAATCTGTGTGATCAAGGAGCTCAAGTCATCGACATCTATCTCTCCCTATTGTGTAGAAGATTCTGTGTGATTCTTTGAGAATCACTTTAGTGGATTGCCTCCAAGTGTTCAAGGAGAAGAAGGACGTAGTTGAGATTACATCACCCAACGAACCTTACAAATATTGTGTTATTTACTTTTCAGTCAATCATATCATATCATATCATTGCATAAATTGACTAAGTAAAATACAATCAAACGCTAAGCAACTAAGAAACCTCTGGTGACGCTAAAGCTTTCAAAGGAAGACTAGAAAAATCATTCCGCTGTGCTAACACTGATTAAAAAACTGAACGCTTAAACCCACTCGGTTAAAGTATTCAAATCTTGAAATCTAAGTTAACTCTCTAAAAACAGTCTTCATCAGACGCTTAACCTAAGCGTCTATATTTCTAAGAAAACGCGCAGTCAAGCGTTCCCTTTTTAAGCGTCCAAAACCAGTTTAATACGAAATCTTTTGCAGTCGAAAAAGACTTCAGGGTCTATTCAACCCCCCCCCCCTTCTAGACCCTTTCGTATGCCACTTGGGACCAACAAGTGGTATCAGAGCGGCTAAAATTGAAATTTCAAAATTTCCGAGCATAACTGCTTGTTTAGATCATTTCTTTCAAAAATCTAATTGTCTTTTAAAATTTAGATATGGCATTTGCTAAAGTTCCCAAGATGACTGAATCAAATTATGACACATGGAAAGTCAAAGCATTTACATATCTCTGTTCATGTGATGATGACATGTGCGATTTCATTTCAGATGGGCCAATCAACATATATAAAGTTATCACAAGAGCGCCTGGAGCCACAGAAGAAACTCCCGATGGTTACGTTGAAAAACCAAAACAAGAATGGACTCCAGATGAGCGTCGAAGAGCTAACTTGGACAATGTTGGACGTAACGCTCTATATACGGCTATTGGTGATAATGACAACTTATTTAACAAAATCAAATTTTGCAAAACTACTAAAGAAATATGGGATAAGTTGGCTACGATTTGTGGTGGCTCAGCCCAAATCAAAGAAAACAAACTTTCCATCGCCAAGGAAAAGTTTAATGGATTTAAGATGCTACCCAATGAAACGTTAGAGCAATTGGATATAAGATTTACAGCTCTAGTTACAGAACTTACATCGTTGGGAATGGATTTACAGAACCGAGAAATGGTGGTCAAAATCTTTAGAAGCTTACCAAGTAAATTCTTGATGAAGACAACCGCTATGAGAGAATCAAATATGTTGGATCTTCTAACTCCAGAAGACGCCTTTTCAAAACTAAAAGCATTTGAGTTCGAGTTGAATTCTGCCAGTGATATTGTGAGTAGTCCAGTGATTGAATCTGGAGCGCTTATTGCATCAATCAAGGGCAAATCGGGTAATAAAGGAAAGAATTCAGATATTAATGAGGAAGAAGAGTTGGCTTTGCTGAATAGATTCAGGAAGTTTTTGAGATATGAAAAGAAGGGAAAAGGTTTCAATAATCAAGGACAAAGTTCATATCAAGCGCCCACTCCAGTACAACAACAGTACCAAGCGCCTCAGTATTCTGCTCCGTCACCCCAAGCGCCTGCTCAATATCAACCGTCTACTCGAAATATCTCAGCACCCGTGATCTCAAAGCCACACACTGCAAGGTTATCAAATGAACAAAAGATGAAAACTAATTTTTGTTATAATTGCAGGAAACCAGGGCACTACCAGGTAAATTGCCCTTATCCAAACGTATCCAAGCCCTCTATCCAAGCCCTCAAAGCAGGAGTACTTGGATAGAAACCAATTTAGGAGCAACCTTCGGCAACAAGGTTTGTTAGCGGAATCAGAACCAGCATCCGCACCTGAAGATTTAGAATCATCAGACGAAAGTAGTGATGATGATGAGCCATTAGATGACTCAGCGCTCATATGTCTCATGGCCAGAGATGATGAAGCGTCTCCTGAGGTAATCAATGAATTATCAATTCCTCTTTTTTATGATGAATTACTTGACAAAGTCAGACAATACTACAATGAATGTCAAGAAGCTGCCAAAATATATCAAAATGATCTCGTAATTATTTCATCACTCACTAAAGATAAAGTAACGCTCAGAGCAGAGTTGCGAATTCAGCAACAGTGCATTGAGAAAAACCAATCGCTTGAGAGTGAAGTTATTCAATTAAAAAGTGATCTTGATATAATAGTCAAGAGAGAAGCTGATCTGATGGCTAGACTTGCCAAGTCAGAACAGCTTGTCTCATCGTTGTCCAAAGCATCCAGAAAGCTCGACAATGTGACTGAAGTAACAAGGTTATTTGGAAAAAAGACCGGTTTAGGATGCAATAAATTCGGTAAACAACCAAACAAACCTAATGTTACGGCAAACAACAAAGGAAAGGGTGTTTTCTTTGTTGAGAAAGGTTCACAAGGTCAAAATCAAAATGAACCAAGTGACAATGGTAAGAGGCCAAATGAGAAAGTCAAAACTGACTCAGGCAAGGGGAAAACTAAGGCAAATGATTCACAAAGACGGGTTTATCCAAACGCTCAAAAAGCTAAAGATAAGACTGACAACTGTGAATCAAGCGCTAAGCGTCCAGCACCAAAAGTGCAACCCAAGCCAGTGCCAAGGAAATACCATCGTCAATATCCAAGACAGTCAAGATTATATTATCGATATTATGATGATTATGATTATGACTATGATTATGATTGTCATTATAATCAAGGATATTATTATACACCCAAAAAGCACACACAACACAATATGAAACCCAAAAAGGCCAATATTCCTACAATGAAGACTAGGCAAATATGGGTTCCTAAAATTCTAATTCAAACTGACAATGTTACTAATGTTAAAGGACCCAAGCAACAATGGGTACCTAAACAGAAATAGAACTTCCTTCTTGAGTGCAGGTACCTAGAGCTAGAGTCGATACATCTGTTTGGTACTTCGATAGTGGATCGTCAAGGCACATGACTGGTTCCAAGAATCTTCTGATCAACTATCGAGCTGCCAATGGTCCTCAGGTTGTATTTGGTGACAACTCCAAAGGTAAAACCAAAGGTATAGGTACTGTGCATAGGGGGGAACATCATGATAAGTGATGTTTATTTTGTTGAGGGTCTGAAGCATAATTTATTAAGCATAAATCAATTTTGTGATAAAGGCTTTGAAGTCATCTCAAGTGACTGTTGCTATATAAATGACGATAAGACAAAGTCTACTAAATTAAAAGGAAAAAGAACTAACAACGTATATTTGGTAGATTGGGGTTCAACACTTGATAACAACCCAACATGCTTTGTTGCTAAAAATGAATCTAAAAAGGGTTGGTTATGGCATAGAAAAATGAACCACCTTAACTTTAAAACAATCTCTCAGCTTATAAGTCAAAATCTTGTAGAGGGATTACCAAATGGACCATTTCACAAGGATCGCCTTTGTGACGCTTGTCAAATGGGTAAACAAGTAAGTCATCGTTCAAGAGAAAACCTCATCTATCTACCTCTAGAATACTTGAACTACTTCACATGGATCTGTTTGGACCTGTTCAAACAATCAGTGTAAGCGGTAAAAAGTATACTTTGGTGATAGTAGATGATTTCTCTCGATTTACTTGGGTGGAATTTCTGTCATCCAAAGATGAAACATGTGACAAGTTAACAACGCTTATTCAACAACTTCAAACATTGAAAGATCTTAAAGTTGCGAGAATAAGAAGTGATCACGGTACCGAGTTTACTAACAAGGTTGTTGAGAAGTTTTGTGCAGAAAATGGAATACACCATGAGTATTCAGCTCCCAGAACTCCCCAACAAAATGGTGTTGCTGAGCGCCGGAACCGAACGCTTAAGGAAGCCGCTAGGACAATGTTAGCAGAATCCAAGCTTGCTCCTAGGTTTTGGGCCGAAGCGATCAACACTGCGTGTTACACTCAAAACTGTTGCATGATCAACAAACAGCATGGAAAAACTCCATATGAACGGTGGAAGGGACGTAAGCCAAATGTTTCATACTTTCACGTCTTTGGTTCTAAGTGCTTTATTCATAGTAATGGATCCCAAAGCCTAAAGACTTTTGATCCTAAAGCGGATGAGGGAATCTTTCTAGGCTACGCCAAGAATGGGAAGAATTTTCGCATCCTAAACAAGGGCAAATCGAAGGTTGAGGAATCTATTCATGTTGTTTTTGATGATGCTAACCAAGAACCGAGTAAGGTTCATATAAATGATGTAGGAGTTGAAGATCTTTGTCATCAAGCGTCTAAGATCACTATTGATGAAGATACTGACGACGATGATGAGATCTCAGTGCCACCTCCTAAGATTACTCATGAGATTACTCTGGACAATTTAATAATAAATGCCGATGATCATGAAGAGAGTGATCATCAAGAGCAAACAAGGAATTGTGAATTTGAAGCGTCTACGCAAGAAGGAAGTCAAGCGTCTGATCCCCAAGCGACTGTTCAATCTCTTAACCCCTTCCAACCAGACAGACTATGGCTGCGAGATCATCCACCAGAGCAAATTATTGGAGATATTGGAGCGCCTGTTAGAACTAGAGCCGCTACAATCAATGAGGCTATGTTCGCAAGCTTTCTATCTCAGATGGAACCTAAGAAAGTGGATGAAGCGCTAAGTGATCCAAGTTGGATTAAAGCCATGCAAGAAGAACTTAATCAATTTGAGCGTAGTAAGGTTTGGACACTAGTACCAAGACCAACTCACCAAGGAGTCATTGGAACTAGATGGGTTTATAGAAACAAGATGGATGAGAACGGCATTGTAATAAGAAACAAGGCCAGACTCATAGCTCAAGGTTATTGCCAAGAAGAGGGCATTGACTTTGATGAGACATACGCTCCTGTCGCCCGTCTTGAAGCAATCCGCATGTTTCTAGCGTATGCAGCGTTTAACAAATTTACAGTGTATCAAATGGACGTGAAGAGTGCCTTCCTGAATGGTAAACTCCAAGAAGAAGTATATGTGGAGCAACCACCGGGATTCTTCAACTACCATGGTAAGAGTATGGTGTACAAGCTAGACAAAACACTCTATGGGCTTAAGCAAGCACCCCGAGCATGGTATGACACTCTCTCTATCTTTCTTATTGGTAAAGGCTTTTCAAAAGGCAGCGTTGATACAACGTTATTTAAAATTACTAATAACGAAGATATTCTCTTAGTCCAAATTTATGTCGATGATATTATTTTTGGCTCTACTAACAAGCGTCTGTGTGAGAAATTTTCGAAAATGATGCAAGAACAATTTGAAATGAGCATGATGGGTGAATTAACTTTCTTCTTAGGATTACAAGTTAAACAACTCCCTAATGGAATATTTATTAACCAAGCTAAATATACGAGAGACATGATTAAGAAATTTGGTATGGAAAATACATCATATTCAAAAATTCCAATGAGCCAAACGCTTAAGTTAGATAAAGATGAAAGTGGAAAGAAAGTTGATATCACTAATTATAGAGGTATCATTGGATCACTTCTTTATCTTACTGTTAGTAGACCTGATATCATGTTTTCGGTATGCATGTGTGCACGATTTCAAGCTGATCCTAAAGAGTCACACTTAATTGCTGCCAAAAAAATCCTTAAATACCTAAAAGGCACACAAAATGTGGGCTTATGGTATCCTAGGGATTCTCCTTTTGAACTAATCGGTTACTCAGATGCAGATTTTGCAGGTTGCAAAATAGATCGTAAAAGTACTAGTGGTACTTGTCAATTTCTAGGTGATAGGTTAGTTTCATGGCATAGCAAGAAACAACAATCCATAGCTACCTCCACAGCCAAAGCTGAGTATGTAGCTGCAGGAAGTTGTTGTGCACAAGTTTTATGGATGAGGCAACAACTTAGAGATTATGGAACAATCCTAGGTCCAACCCCCATTCTTTGTGACAACCAAAGCGCTCTAGCCATGACTCAAAACCCTGTTCTTCATTCCAGAACCAAACACATTGACATTAGATACCATTTCCTTCGTGACCATGTTCAAAAGAAAGATATCTCCATCCATTTTATTGGAACTGACAAACAATTGGCAGATATCTTCACCAAAGCGCTCAACGAGCAACGCTTTCTCACTTTGAGAAGTGAACTAGGAATGATTGATTTAAACGCCTAATCATCAAGCATCATACTTTATTAGACATATGGTACAAGTTATCAAATTTAGGGGGAACCTTAAAATTATACTTGAATCTAACTAAGCGTCAATGATCAAAAACTTTCAGATGCATGATCATCAACGCTCAGTATTCTTTTGTGAAATATGTTGGACGCTAAACCATAAAAGGAATTTAGCTTTCAGCGTCCATATTGTCCCAAATAAGTGGCATTAAGCGTTGAAACTATTCCATTCAACACTTAATATAAAAATGATTTTAACAATTCATGCATAAAAACCTTTTTTTACGCTTTTTGAAGTAGTGGATAGACTCAACAGTCTATTGTGTACTCTATCCACACACTTCTATCACATCAAACTGGCGGGTAATCAAAAAATTTTCAAAATGACGGTTCAGAGATAGCACGTGTTTGTGTACGTGTCAGTGTACAAAGGGGCGCGTGCATTACACTTTGAAAATGCCAAACGTTTCTAAAACTTTAATTCGGATGTTAAATATTTTTTTTAGAATTACCAAGTGTAACTTCTCTCTATTACGCAAAACTCGCGTCCGCGGTTAATGAATTCATGGCTGAGATTGAAACTCTTTACACGTGTGTTAATCCTATAGAGATAAGAGAACACAAGTTTCAAAAAATTAACCTCTGTCATTTAAAAACACAATTTGCAGAAACTTCATTTACTCATACTCAAAAATCTCTGCAAATTTATTTTCTCTCTCTCTTAAAAGCAAAAGCAAATCTCAGTTCATATCTTCACTAAAAATGGCACCAAAGAAATCCTCGTCTACTTCTGCCGAAGCTACCATCAAGGTTACTGAAGGCCTTGTCGTCGACTAGAAATTCTTGTATGAGCAACCTCAGATCAATCTAACAGATATGATGGATATGGTCGTCAAAGCTGGGCTCAAGCCATTCTTGACTCAATACTCGTATCTGTTTCCAACTGAAGTGGATATCTTCTGGAGGACTGCCAAACTCTCAGAGGACAAGAAGTTTATCTCTTGTCTAATTCCTCTATCCTCAAAGGAGCCTCCCAAGGAATTCACTCTGACTGCTGCCTCCATTGCCGAGAACTTTAAACTCCCAAATGAGGGTGAGGCACCGGATTCTATTACTTTAAAACAGATCAAGGAAGCATGGACTACAATGAGTGCGTACGACGATGTACCCTACACTCAATATTTCGAAAAGAAAAACCTAGTGTCCAAATACCGGCTATTGGCTGATTTCTGCAGCAAGATCATAGAATGCCGAGTGGGAACCTTTGATAAGGTAAACCCAGTATAATTCCAGATGATGACTGCCATACTCTTGAACATCAAAATTAACTGGAGTGAGTACGTTTTTGGAAGATTTCGGGACTGTTTAAGCGGCTCAAATAAACCATATGGGCTTGTCCTGAGTGACCTCTTATACAAATCACAGTATGTATATTCTTCTGGTCTTCCGTTGAATAAGACCAAGTTGCTGGGAAAAAGGATTTTGAACAATCTCTTCAATCCTCCCAAAATTGGTGGTGTTGCCAAACCACTATCTGAGCGTCTGGAAGTACGTCAAGCGTCCGATAAAGAAGCGGAGCGTCCAGTACCAGAAGAAGATGTGAAGCGTCCGGCTGTAATCAAGAAAAGGGCTCCCAGAAAGCCCAAAGTTCAAATTGTCGCCTCCACTCAAAAGGATGATGAGGAAACTGATGAGGATGTAAAGGACAAGTTACATCTCAAAAGAAGGAAGCTGGAAGGGATCATTAAATAAATAGACTTTGAAGAACCAGCTGTTGATCCTCCCGCTCCTCCGCCTAGACTCGTTGAAGGAGTCAACGTGAAGAAAATCTTCAAGCGTTCCAGGACTAGCAAGCGTCGAGCTGCTCCCGTTCCTGAAGAGCCTGAGACTGTTGAGCCAAGCGCTCAAGTTGTTGTTGAGCCAAGCGCTCAAGTTGCTGTTGAGCCAAGCGCTCAAAGTAAACTTCAATCTGATGGTGAAGATTTTGACTCCTGTCTCCCTATTCGATAAGATCTTCACTGTCAATCTTAGATCTTGGAACGGCTCAGTAATCAGTCCATTCAAAGGATATCCACTGCTCCCTTTAATCCGCAGCGAGATACTTGATCACTATGAGTTTGTCCTCTCCCTGCTTGAAAGGAATCAAGAGCTGGCTCAAGCACTTTATCCGTATCTTGAAGAGTACTATGCTGATTGTGTACCTGCACATCGGCGTCCTACGTCTCTTCCTTCTGACTGCTTGATTGGATTTTCCAGACAAAACTGTCCAGATTCACTCTTCTCCATCGCTCAAGCGCCGTCCAAAGTTTTCCTTAATCATGTGCTTGATATCATTGGTCCAATGCACATCAGGGCCATTGATAGTCCTCTTCGCACATTCATCTCCGGTACTTGTATTTCCAGAACCAGACTCACTGAACTCTTGGATTCTCCATCCACTACATATGCCGACTTAGCAAACTGGAACTTCCAATTCGATGACTTTCGTCAACCAGAGTCAACGCTTGAGGAAGCGCCTGATACATCAGTTGAAGCGTTCAAGTCTGCAGTTACAAGTATTGCAGCGTCTGCTGAAGAACTCGTTCAAGCGTCTCCACCCGAGGATATTCCTGACGCTTCTGAACCTGTTACTGCTGATAGTGCTGAGGATCTGTCTCTTGTCATTCGAGGTACTGTTTTTGATCCAGCCTATCAAGTTTCGTTTGATTCTCTCAAACACTCATCAAGGTTCATGCGACCGGCTCCTCAAGCGGTTCCTTCCGATGAGAGTCAATCTTTTGGTCCTTTAAATCCGTCTTGGAGAATATTAGCGCCCACGCCACTCAGAACGAAGAATCTCTCCATTGGATTAAAGACGATCTGGCAAAGATTGAAACTCACGTCATGAGCGCCCAAATTGCTCATATGCGTAGTTCAGCTCAAGCGGTTGTTGGTGAGTGCAAGCAAGATTTTCAAGTAATGCATGATGCCACTCAAGCAACCCAACTTGCCATGAAAGAAGAGCTTGAGAAGCGCCTTGAAACCCTTGAGACCTCTATAAATGATGCTACCAGCGCCAAGCTTCTCGTTCTGCAGGAGCGCTTCGACAAGCGTCTGGATGACATCACAGATTCTATGTCTCAAATTGCTCATCAGGTCAGTTTACTCACAGATCTTTTCTTAAAGTCTGATGATGGCAATAAGGGGGAAAAGAAGAAGAAAGGAGAAAAGAGGAAAGCGTCTAGTGCAAAAGCTGAAAAGCCTCCGTCTCCTAAGCGCCCAGTAGTACGCTAAGGGATCCTCCTAGAGCATTATATCCAAATCTACCAATACCTACAAGAGCACTGCTTGAACAGTTTGACATCCCTCTTCAAAGAACGTCCATTCCAGAGCCTACAGATCCAAGAATCTTAGCTGAAGAGAGAAAGATGACTGACTTTATCCAAACTTTTCGAATCTGCCTAAGGTATATTGGTATTGACCCAACTGACTGGGACAATCATTTTACTGTCTTTAAGAAGAGACAACAAGAAGAAAACAAGCTTATAATCAACAAAGATCATGAAGCAATGATGATCTTGGAAGACAATCTGACTGAAGCTATCCGAGCTTAAATGACCAAGCGATACAGAGTCAGACCAAGACATTAAAAGCTTTCTGATCTTACCTTATCTATATTCTTGTCTCTAATATCTTCACTTGTTCAGTTGTAAAAATGCCTGTAATTCTCGATATATATAAAATGCATTTTTCAGCTGAAACATCTCGTTAAAGCGTAACTAACTTTAACTAACGTTATCTAATCAAGCTAACTTTTACTTTTGGCTGTCTAACTCTTGAACTATAAAAGAGTGAGTATTGTCATCATCAAAAAGGGGGAAATTGTTAGGAATTTCATGTTAGATGTTTTGATGATGACAATTAGGATTTTGTGTTAGACCCCAAAATATGTAAGTTTGATTTTAGTAGAAAATTTGTATAAGCCTTGAAGCGTTGGTTTTGTAATAGGCTTATTAGGCTTTGTTTTATTTTGCTTTAGATTATTAGGCTAAGTAGTCTTAGGCTGAGCGTCTGATAATTTCTGAGTGAGTTTATCAGTGGTAAAATTCGAAGACTCAAGCACCTGATTTCTGAAAGAAGATAAAAGTCTCCAAGCGTCCAATTGACCAGCTACATCAAGCGTTTCCTTATGGGACAGAAGTAATGTCACCTGAATTTATTTCTAAGTTCAAAAGGAGTTTAATGCAAATATTCCCGAAGCATTAAATACCAACGGATATTTAATTCAAATGCATTAAATGCTGATAAGAGCATTAAATGTGATAAGCAATTTCAGACGTACGGAGAAGCCACCCTATTGGACTGTCAACTATCTCAGACTGCAGCACCAACTTTCGTGCAGCAGATTTTCAGGAAAAAGGACAAAAGTTTTTCACTCGCGGAAGTGAGAGACACGCGCCTGTGCATGTGTCAAACGAACACTTTCTCCAAGAATGCCTATAAATAGGACTTCAACAACAAGCCAAATAGAGAACAATAAATCTTCAAGTCGAATTGCTGTTGCATTGAAGTCTCATTCCTTAAACTCTCAGAAAAGCCAGAATATTCAAGAAAACATTCCCTTTGCTTTTCTTCAATCCTGAGACAGTCAACAAATATCTCAAACATTCTTTTCGAAGAAACCACTTTCCTACTGAGATATTTTCAAGTTGTTTGAACTTCATCAAAATCAAACAAACCGCTTTAGAAAAACCCATCCAAGCCTCGCGATCTGTGTGAAGTCGAAGTTGGATACTTGCATCATTTCTGGATGAAAGAAGCAAGGAGATTGAAGTGATTTGGAGCAGAAATCTGTGTGATCAAGGAGCTCAAGTCATCGACATCTATCTCTCCCTATTGTGTAGAAGATTCTGTGTGATTCTTTGAGAATCACTTTAGTGGATTGCCTCCAAGTGTTCAAGGAGAAGAAGGACGTAGTTGGGATTACATTACCCAACGAACCTTACAAATATTGTGTTATTTACTTTTCAGTCAATCATATCATATCATATCATTGCATAAATTGACTAAGTAAAATATAATCAAACGCTAAGCAACTAAGAAACCTCTGGTGACGCTAAAGCTTTCAAAGGAAGACTAGAAAAATCATTCCGTTGTGCTAACACTGATTAAAGAACTGAACGCTTAAACCCACTCGGTTAAAGTATTCAAATCTTGAAGTCTAAGTTAACTCTCTAAGAACATTCTTCATCAGACGCTTAACCTAAGCGTCTATATTTCTAAGAAAACGCGCAGTCAAGCGTTCCCTTTTTAAGCGTCCAAAACCAGTTTAATACGAAATCTTTTGAAGTCGAAAAAGATTTCAGGGTCTATTCAACCCCCCCCCCCCTTTCTAGATCCTTTCGTATGCCACTTGGGACCAACACTCCCTATTGTTGAGTCTTCAATCTTCTCTTCTTCTTCTTCTCCTCTAGGGTACAAAAGCATATAAAGTATCTATTTCTCTAACCCTAGCCTCACAAAAACGTCTCCCAACCCTAAGGAACTGATCTGATATTTATTAGAGTAGAAAGAAAGACTCCTTCATGGTTTAGAGTTTGGAGATTTTCAAAATTCTACCAACCGACCATGACATTTGAGCGTCCCGTTTCACACGTTCAGACGTTGACTCCTCCAGTGAGTTGTTAACTTCTGATTTCACGTTCGAACGTTAAAGTCCACATGTTTGAACGTTAGCTGCAGAATGTGATTTTTCTTCAAATATTCAATTGAACACCTTTTTCACCCTTTTCCTCAAATAGCAATGATTTTCGCCTACACTCACTAAATAGACAAATAACACTCATATGTTGTATAAAATCAAGCATAAATCCATATAATTCGTATTAAGAAAGGTCTCTAAAACACACAAAATCATAACCTATCAATTCCTATCTAGGGAAAATTGCATTTTTGGTACAGTAAAGGGTCATGTACGTTTTTTCATACAAAAAAGGGTCCAATTGGCAATTTTGGTACACTCCGGTGGGAAATTTGGCAATTTGAGTACAACTTTCGCCGAAATATTCAAAATTGGCTGAAAAAATATCATTTGGCGGGGAAAAATTGACTTGAATTTAGGGATTTTTTTCATTTGACGGGAACACTAACCTTCAATTTGAGAATTTTTACATTTAGAGGGAAAATTGACTTTTTATTTGGGGATTTTAACTCTAATACTTTCAAATTTTTTTGTTTAATTTGTTTCACTTTTTCAAAATTTTAAATCAAATATTTCTTTATCTAAGTTATTTTTTCTTTTATTTATAATTAATAAAAATTGCAATTAAGACATCTATAAATAATATAAAAATAAAAAATATAATTAAAAATTACAATATCATATCATAAAATTCAAATTAAACTATGTTTTCCTTAATATTATATTTTTACAATTTTTATTTCTAGTTTTTCAAAATTACTATGTTTTTTTTCTAATTTATTTTGTTTTTGTGTTTTGATTTTATTTTGTTTTTCTGTTTCTTTACAATTTATTTTTTTGGGTTTTTGGTTGATTTATTTTTTGACAATGGAAATCAACAGCCAATGAAAAATACATTTATTTACATTTAAAAATTAGTTTAAGATAAAAAATTTAATATTTTCTAATTTTTTGTTTTTATTTTTTTTCTATTTTTTTAAAACCTTTTTTGCTTTCTAATTTATTTTATTTCTAATTTTTTTTCGAATTTACTTATTAGTTGTTTGAGTTTTTAATTTATTTATTTGTTAATGGGAAAAAATATTTCGCCATTAAAAATAATTTTTTTAATTTATAAATTTATTTATGATATAATTTTTAATAATTTTTTTATGTTTTTGATAATTTTCAAATATTTTTGTAACTATATTTGCATTTATATAAATATTATATTATTATATTTTTTAATAAATAATTATTTTCTTAAACTTTAAATTAGTTTGAAATATACAATTTTAATATTTTCTAATTTCTTAGAATTATTTTATTTTATTTTTATAATTTTATCTTTACATGAGATTTGGGAGTAATTTTCACTTTTCACTCATTTCCATCCAAATTTGGGTGACACGTAGGTAATTCCCTCCAAATTTATGTGCCATGTAGACAATTCTCCTTCCAGATACCAAAATCTCCAAATTTGGTGCCACATGGACATTTTTCGGCCAATTTTGAATTTTTCAGTAAAATTCGTAATAAAAGTGCCAAATTTCTCGCCGTAGTGTACCAAAATTGCCAATTGGACTTTTTTAGTATGAAAAAAAATGTACACGACCTTTGATGTACCAAAAATACAATTTTTCTTTTCTATCTACATTGAATTTTTAGTTCTCCAATTCCGAAAGCCAACGCTGAAAATAACGCGAAAGCTCTTCCTCTTGCTCCTTGGCCGACGACTAGAGAGAGTACGTAAACGCTAGGTTTAATTAAGTGACATATAAATAACACTTAACCTAAAACAAAGCCTCAAGAAGTATATCTAACATGTCAGCTTTTAATGTATTTATTTTTGTGTGTGTGTGTTTATTAATGGATGACATTTTTTATGTGTGTTATGAATTGATGACATCACATAAATTCTCAAATTGAAAGTCACGTGCCGTGAACATGACAAAAAAAAATCCCTAAATTAAAATGTCATGCATGTGACTTTCTCCGATGAATATATTTTAAATTTTTTGGTGAAATTTGTACTCAATTTACTAATTTTGCCATCGGATTGTACCAAAATTATCAACAGTCCACTTATAAATTTGCCAAAAAAACGTAGAGGGCGTGGTAGTGTACAAAATAGCAATTTTGCCATCAAATACCATGCAAAATTAAAAATCGTCCTTTTTCTAATTTGAACCAGCATTTTGAGGGGTAGAAGAAAATCATCATATGTTCAATTTGTTCATGATTCTATAGACCACTCAAAAATAAATGCTACTTGCGGATAATAGCTTAAGATGCTTTTTCATAGCTTTCACTGCATTATGATAGAAATAAATAAATCATTTAGACATATAGCTACCGTATGTGTCCACAACTTTTTTTTGAATAAAAGCAATTGGAATTTTTACAGTTAAATTAAAGCCACTCATATCATATGTGTGTGTGTGTTATATATATATATATATATATATATATATATGGAGTCATAGTCCCTCTGGGGTTTGTGCAAGTACAAGAATATCTCTCTCAGAAAAGCCTGGGTTTTGGAGCCTGATAACAAGGACTATTCTATATATCTCCACTTTGTAACATTCATTCAGTTCATTTAAAAAACATCACAAGTAGGCATATACGTGTATACGTTTATTATACTTATTATACATATATATATATATTGTTGTATGGAATGTTTGGGTTGCAATTATAAATATATATATATATATATATAGATATGATATTCACATCATATCATGTGATGAGCTAGAGCACAATAATAATCACAAATCTTTATGATGGATGCCTTTTGATCCAAGCAATAGTTGTCCGAGATTGGTGCCTTTATAGACCCTTTTTTGTCCCTTCCTTTTTGTTAGGCTTGCTATGTCAACTTCAGTCCTTCTCTCCCAGATATCTCTCTTTCTCTGATCAAATCCTCTCTCTCTCTCTCTCTCTATATATCACATTCACTCCTCCATGTGCCCTGCTGCCTCCAGTGATCACCTCTCTCCCCTCGCTCTTTATAATTCTCACATCCCATCTATCTCACCAATAATACTTGCACTCACTCTCTCTCTCTCTCTCTCTCTCTCTTAATTTGTGATATATAACACACACACACACACACACATATATATATATATATATATATATCGTTAATGATGGAATTAGGAAATGATCATGAAGAAGGTGGTGGAGGAGGAGGAGGGATTGGGAAAACGGGTGGTGGTGGCGGTAGTAGTAATAACAATAACAATAGCAATAGCAGCTATGTATGTAGCAGCAGCAGGCAGAGCAGTAGTCGGTGGACACCAACAACGGAGCAGATAAGAATATTGAAAGAGCTTTACTACAACAATGGGGTTAGGTCTCCAACTGCTGAACAGATTCAAAGGATATCTGCTAAGTTGAGACAGTACGGTAAGATTGAAGGCAAGAATGTGTTCTACTGGTTTCAAAATCACAAAGCTAGAGAGAGGCAGAAGAAGCGCTTCACTACTCCTTCTACTACTACTACTCATGATCATCGTCATCCTCCTCCTCATCCTCATCCTCATCCTCATCATATCCCCATCCCCGCCATCCCCCTTCCAATGCACAACAACAATACCACTACTCCTGCACTATCAGCAGGACTTAACTGGAAAAACAATATAATTATTGAAGATCCTCATCATCATCATCATGTCTCTCCTATCTACAACAACTTTTCCAACAACAAAACCACCCCTGGTTCGTGATCACCATTTATATATTATTATTATTATTATTATTATTATTGTATTTATATATATGTTTTCAGTATGTATATATATATATATATATATGTTAACAAATTATATACAGAGGCCGGAGGCAATTAATTATATGTTTGTTTGTGCAGCTGGTAATTTTGCATCTTCATCGACTACTACTTGTTCAGCTCGTGGTCTGTTCAGTGTGGGGAATTATGGCTACGGATCCGTCGCTATGGAGAAAAGTTTTAGGGTGAGTACTAGACTACTCTAATATTTAATCAATACTAATAATTAATTGCACTATGCTTGGGAGTTTCATATATAATATTATGTGTTGTTTCAACTTTCAACTAATTCTAGTTCCTGTCCTTGACATACTAATTAATTTTATCTTTGAGAAGACCAGTATATCTATATATAATATATATGTATGTATGTAGGAGTGCTCCATAACTCCAAGTGATGCTAATAATGGGGGTGGGGGTGGATCAATGGGTCAGAAATTTGCATGGATAGGGGTTGATCCGTACCCTAATTTTATTGAAAAGAGAAAATGCAATATCAATAATAATGGTACGGATGATTATCAAACCCTAGAAATTGACAATGATGATCAGGATGAAGAAGACGATCATGAAATTGAAACCCTTCCGCTCTTCCCGATGCACCGCGGAGATGATGATGATGATGATGAAGATATGAAGCAGCTGCAACAACAAAATGACTACTACTTCAATGCCCACTCCTCCAATAATATTGATATGTATGATCCTAGGGCTTCTCTGGAACTCACTCTCAACTCATACTATTCTCCCACTTCCTTCAATTTCTTTAAGTAATTCATTTGTAAACTTACATTTAGTGTGTGTGTGTGAGTGTGTATGTAATTAATTAATTATCTTATATATGCTACTCCTAAGGCTGATCATCATGCCTGCTTATCACTAATTATATCTATTAATCATCTTAGATTAATATTAATTACTCGTTTTTATTAAGTATGTGTGTGTTCTTAATTAATTAGTTTCTTGGCTTGTTAGTTTCTAGTTTCTATTTTTCGGAAAAAAAAGTTGAATTTTATTGTCATTTAGCTGTAGTTCCAATGAAGTAGTTGTAGCTGGTAGTGGTACTTGCTCTGTAGACCCAATTAATTTACCCTCTCTCATTCACATTAACTACATCTATCTATCTATCTATATATATATATATATATATATATATATGTATATAGAAAATTCTCCAATTACAATATATCGGTCTCCATGCTATTTGTTCTGAAGATTGTTTTTGTCGTCTCAATTACAATTAATGAGCCGTTTCCCAAAAGTACATTTTGAAAGTTGAATTTTAATAACGAAACCCATGAAGACAAAATTACAGAATTGTGTGATTTTCAGGCTTATCTATATATGTTTTTCAGAATGTACAAAGGGCATCTTATGAATCTAATTATTTGTGTCTGCTATAAATAAATATATATATATATATATTATATATATATATATATAAACCATTGATATTAATATTTTTCATATTTATTATATGTAATATATTTATGTTGAATACAGATATCATTTATAAATCCACCCGCAAACACAGATGAACATATATAATACACACATAAATATAGGCACGTAAACTATATATATATATATATTTATTTGACACATAAGTTATTTATTAGATTCCATGTAAATTCATGTGAAGAACCAAACATATTACTTGATTCAAAACATCTAAATAATTGTATCTTTTTATAGTTCTTACGCATAACCAAATATGCGTTAAATATCTAATATGTTAATAGTAAGAAGTTAAACAAAGTAACTATATCAGTAAGAAATCTATTATATAGCTACGCATTTATACATATTGTTTAGTTTGCAACTACGTACAACAAATAAATTGCTAGTACAAATAAATCTATTGTTTGTTTAGTTTGTCATATATATACGAATGTATAGGTTCCATTTTCAATCAAGAACAGTCAAACTCCTGCGAGAGGGTTGAAATGAATGACTAATCTAACATTTTGAGAATTGAAATTCTCTAGAAAAAAAAAACATAAATACATGCTGTTAGTCATACCACCATAAGTGTGAGAATTATAGTACATATGGAAATTTAGATACTGTTCACAACCATAATTACAATCATCGAATTATAAATTTAAATCTGTTAATAATAATAGATTTTTAATCTTTAGGTCATGAGGTCAGAAAAATTAAATTGTTGTCACTAAATTATCACTAAAGGTGTGTCACTAATTGTCAATAGTGACAACAAATTCCTTGTCACTAAGTATCAAGAGTGACAAATTCTATACAAATCTTGTCACTATCAAATATGTAAAACATATTATTGTGACAAAATAAAAAATCTTGTCATTAAAAATTTACAATTAGTGACGACTTTTAGATTGTCACTTTATATTTTGTCATTAATGTATTATTTTTTTGTAGTGATATTCTTCTCATTTGTAGAATCAAGTGAAAAACAGGTCAAACTTTAAACCTCATCCACAAAAAATCACGACACCTGGAGTCATTGTTCAACCGATGAAATCTCCATTACAACAACCCAAACTGCTTAATATCTGAATTAATACCATATTTATCGATTTCTTAAACGTTTCAATAGTATTATATATTAAAATTTGATATATCATTTAATTATTCAATATATTTAGTTTTCCCTATATATAATCACCTGGAAAAAAAATTAAAAAAAAAATTGGGAGCTAC
The DNA here is from genome assembly GCA_019426215.1 of Buddleja alternifolia. Lineage (NCBI taxonomy): Eukaryota > Viridiplantae > Streptophyta > Magnoliopsida > Lamiales > Scrophulariaceae > Buddleja > Buddleja alternifolia. The sequence continues at coordinate 23,654,777 of CM033393.1, read as the reverse complement.
CGGCAAATTAAGCCCTAAGACAACCAGCATTCCATAGATGAGGGCATATAACGTAAAGATGACATTTCAACTTGAGAAAAATTGCAGATTTAGTCCCAAAATTTACGATGTTTCAAAGTTTGATGCACAAAACTTTTAAAGACTGTCATTTAAAGTCCCACATATCTTTTACCCCATTAATTGCCATCTCTATGAATGGATATGTGTGTGGATTTTATTTGTGAGAAGATAGACCAATTTGCGCCAACGACAAAGGCTACAATACCTGGATTATTGATATCGAGAGTAAAAACATCAGAGATTTGGCTTGGCGCTCTTCCACTAATTCATACTTGCGTATATATATTTTTTTTAATTATAGAAGTACAAGTTCATCAGAACACGAATTATGCTCAAATTTATTTTTTTTGAAATTTTTAGGATATTTATTTTGCCCTAATTATGAATGCTATCAAAGAGTAAAGAAGAAATTACATAATTAAGATTCAATATTTTTTAAGTGTTTGAATTTTAAAATTCTCATCAAACTTCATTTTTGATATTACACCATTGTGAGAAACTGGTTGTTTTTCTTCATTATGTCATATTCTATAGAATATATATATTTGGAATTTCTAATTAAATAAAATTATTTCTATATAAAATTAGACTCTATGAGCTTTTCGACAATAAGTCACGAGTAAATGAAGGACTTGGTGTGAAAAAGTTAAAACTATATAAAACTAATTGAGATAATTACAAAACTAGTCTCATAACTCAAGGAAAAAACAACTTTGGTACCAAACTTTTTAAAATAACAATAATAGTCTCATAAATCAACTTAACTTTACAAAATTAGTTCCACTATCAATTATGGACGGAAAAAAATAACTTTGACCATTAAATCTGACCCTCTTCCCCTGACCTAACTGTAGCAATATATTTTATAAGGAAACCAAATGGAGTTGTTTTTGGAGGGGAACCATATACCAAACTCCTTTTATTTATATTTAAGGTCAAACATACACACAAACTCACACACTACATGCACAATACACTCGCACATGGCTTTAATCACCTGAACGTTTTAATCTATTTTCAAGCACACAATACCATAAAAAGTACCGAAATACAAAAAACACAAAGAACTAATTAAACCCTACTTTTGAATAAAGTCACTTACTGTAATGCGGTGGTGGACAATCAATCGAATGATCGGGTCGCATTATAACTCTCAATTAAATGAGGGCTACATTTCTCTTTTGCCAAGCGAATCGCCATTTTTGGAAGCTCAAAATGTTGTGGATTTTAAAGGATTTGCAGAGAAATAGGGTTAGGATTTTGGAGGATTTAAAGTTGGAAATATTTGTGTATCTGAAAGGGGGGGTTTGTTTTTTGGGGGGTCAAAGGCGGGAATCAAATCTAACAAGCACGTGGCGTTTTACATCCATAATTGACGGTGAGACTAATTTTGTAAAGTTAAGTTGAGGTACGAGACTATTATTGTCATTTTGAAAAGTTTAGTACTAAAGGTGTTTTTTTCTTGAATTATTAGACTAATTTTGTATCTTTCTCAAAACTAGTTACATTTCTATACAACAGGAATTTCAAGTTTCCTCTTATTTTTCACCACTTCTCTGATTCATATCATTTCAGAAAATATAGATACATCTAGAACCAAGAGAAATGAAAGGTTAAAGTTTAGGTACTTTAATGCTAAATGAAAAAACACAATAAATTCGTAATATGTTATAGTTGTGCTTTACTTAATTTTATGTAATCTTATATGATCTTCTTCATTTTTAGTACATCACACAGTATGTTCATATAAATAAGAACTTCGTTTGATTGTCCAGGCTAATATGTAGTTTAATTTGAGTTCATTGTTAAATTATAAAATTGAAAATAATACGTTCGTAAATTTCACTTCTCTTATTGGGCCTCATAAGAAACAGGCCACGATTAGCATATGATGAATTGGGCTAATGTAATGAAAGTAAAGTCCATCATGGAAGTTCTGAGAGAATGAGCATAGCGAGAGGAAGGCGTAAGATCGACACTAGGCGTACGAGTGAACTCATAGTTCACCTAATGGAATAGCTGACAAGGAAGATGATGGATAGTTGGATATGGAGCTCATAAGCATAGCTAACGAATGGATAGAGTGGACTAAGTGAACAACTACGTACCCACTATCCACCCACTATCCTCTAAATAGGGGAAATAATCCATGCTTAAGGAAGAGGGGGGTGTTGGACGGCCATAGTGGCTATATATAGCTAGAAATACACAATTGTAACGGTTACACACAAAGTTTCATTCAATCTAGTTATATCTTTGTATTTCCTCTCAAGAACACTCATATTCAAAGTACTAAAACTCCCTCTCTTTAGCACTTATATTCATCTTATCTCTTTTTATTTTGATAGTTGTTATTCTTATAATCGTATTATCGTTATACGATTTCTTAGTGTAAAAATCAAACCGCATTAGAAAATACTTGCTAAAAATGTATTAGAACTAACTAGAGATTCTATGAATATTTGAAAGAACAAGAAAAAATGCTTTACCATTTGACTTAGTTTCTTATTTAAGATGACACTTCATTTTTTACGTGTAACTTATCAACTACAAATGCATTAAAATGACTTAAAAGCCAAAATACGCAAACAACATTGAAATGAATGAAAAAGATTAACTACAAAGTAAAGTTCAAGATAAATGCATGGTCATAAATGGTAAAAGTTGTGAAAATTAAGACCTAACAATATCCAGTGAGAATTTTGTAATTGCTACTTCACATTTTGTTACTAATAATATCTTTTGTTGCAGTGAAACTGCAAGATATATACAGTACTAAATTGTTTCAAAGTGTATCCAGATTAAAATTATTAGTAATTTTTAATGGTTCATAATTCATTTTACTTTGAATTTAATCATCAATGTTTTTATGGGTTAACTTAATGTGCATATGTTGTTAGTCAGACAACTACTAACCTTTTCAAGATCTCTAATTCAACTATATTTTGTTTGTCGTGAGCACATAAGTATTTATGTAATATATATATATATACATATGTAATCATATTATGTTTTTTTTTAATAAATCCAGATTGTAAAGTTGTTATTTTGTTAATTGTTATTAGGAATTTTATTTTAATACTAAATTTATTTAAAATTAAAGTTATATACTACTACTTAATTTAATTTATTGTTTACTTCTACTACAATTTCATCAATGATTACGAAATCCTTTTAAGACTACTTATTGATAAACATTTCCGTTTCTGTAATTTCTATTGAATCATTGGAATAATTTTAATGTATTTATTTATGAATATCTATATTAATTGTTTTATATATTTGATATAAACAAAGACGTAATAGTCCACAGGCAATGCATATGTACTTTGATAGTATACATAAACATACTAGGATATATGATTGATAGTATACTTTGATACAAAATAGTATATGATTGATTCACGGTAATTTTAATTTAAAGGGTGATATGTATGTGATTATAAATTTCAATCAAAAGATTTATGTATCCATCTGTCAAGTTTGGATGGTATTAGAGAAATATGTGAATTCCAGTATATTAAACCTACTGTTACTGGTGCCCTAATGATGAGTGGTGTTGAAAATTAGACTGCAAAAAGTAAAGATGATAAAAGGGAAAAGTTGATTGGGGATATTGGGAGAAGTGAAGTGACTATACAGTACAGCCGTTATTTTAATTTGCATCGTAAATGCCACAAATTATTTGCATCTCTCTCTTTGCAGTCTCTCCTCTCGCCTTTCCCAATGCCGGCCCTATCCCCCTCAGAATTCTATCCTAATTACCTTTTTCATGGGTTATTTGCACCCACCTCCCCTGAAATTTTGACCTTTGGCAAGGACACCCCTCATCAATTAGAATTTGGCATCCACACCCCCTGTGTGTAAAAAAATTTATAAACTACCCTTTTTGCCCTTAGTTTATATTTTTATTTCCTATTTTGTATTTTTCATTTCATTCCTTTCTTTTTCTTATTAAATAAAAAAATTAATATAAGTTAAGCTTATGAAAATTCTGAATTACAAATAATTTTAATGAAAATTAATTTTCAATTAAAATGACTTATAACAAATATTTTCAAGTAAAAATTACTAAACCCCCAACACCACCAAATAGAGTATTTATATTCACAAAATATATACCGGAATTTTTTTTCCATCTCAAATACTCATTTTACAATCTTTTCATGCGAAATAACACAATAAACAAAAATCTAAAAATTGAAATAGTAGTTTCGATTTAATCTCCTTTCTTAAGTACTTATAGATGATTGTGAAGTGAAAACTGAAGAGGTCGAACAAATTATTTGATAAATTATGAATCTCATTATTTATTTTCACTACCATAAATATATTTTAAATGATAATATTTTATTTCCAAATGAATGTTTAATTTTTTTTTATATATTTATTCTATTTCTTATTAGTCTTATTCCTACTTAGTACAAAAAATAAGAAAAATACGAATTGAAAAAGAAGAAGAAAAATCTATATATAAACTTTTTATTTTTTATAAAATAAATAAAGTATTACTGGTTTATTAAAAGTTTTTTGAAACATTAAAAATATAATTCAAGAAACACACAAAGGGAATTGGAAAAATACATACCAGTTTTATTTAAAATAAGTTTGGTATATTATTTGCTATACATATTTTTAGATAAAAGTAACTATTCATTAAAATTAATGAAAACTATCATGAGGGTAATTTCTATTTTTTCTTTTTTCTATTTAATAAGAAAAAGAAAGGAATGAAATGAAAAATATAAAATAGGAAATAAAAATATAAACTAAGGGCAAAAAGGGTAGTTTATAAATTGTTTTACACATAGGGGGTGTGGATGCCAAATTCTAATTGATGAGGGGATGTCCTTGCCAAAGGTCAAAACCTCAGGGGAGGTGGATGCAAATAACCCCCTTTTTCATTAATATTAAAGATACGTCCATGTGTATGCACGCATAATATTTAAAAATAAATTTCATTCAATAAATTTATTGACATAAATAAAATTTGATCCATTTTCTTAAATTTTTGTCAATTGTTTAACTTTTTACAAAAAGATCAAAAATATTATATCTTTTCCTATTTTAGCCCAAAACATATTACACAACATTAAAAAAAATATTCTGTCTGGTATTTAAGGCGTGTCAGATACTTCAAATTTTGTATTGGATACGGTATCCAAAATTTTCTCTTTTCTTTTTATTTTCGGACAGCTCAAAAATGTCCCGGACACGATATCCGAGAATATCCATGAAGAATACGAGTGGGATATTATACTAAATATTTTTAGAAGTATCTGTGCATTATACCATCACATTGTGCTTAATTTTTTCTCCACATTCTCAACATATATAATTCCCTAGAATCATTTTAAATCATTAAGTTCCTGTAGGTGGCCTAACAAGAAACTAACCAGTATTAATTCGACTAGGAAAAGGAAAATTAATGCAGATGAGAATGTATTAACTATGGGTATTCCGGATTTATCGTAATTTCTCTATGTTCTATGAAGTTATACCTACTTTCAATTTCCTGATTTGTACGTAGTAGATAAAGCAATGCAATAATGATGTAACATTTTAGGATAATATATTCTCATCATTGACACATTTGAAGAGTGATTCTCATGGACTCCCTCCACTCCGAGGTTCGATATATATAGATCATAGACATTATATTTATGTATGCTACAATTCACGTAATTAATATTAAAGCTACGATTACCCTAAAACTCTGTATCTTGATAAGAAAAAGAAAAAACAACTTGGTTAATTATTTATAAGCTTCAGTATATATACCATAAAATAAGATTAATAAAAAAAAAATTCTACAAATTGGTCTATCAATTACTTGCACCCCTCATAGAAAAAATTACTTTCACTCAAGGATGTATTACATAAAATTTCATAAATAACTTTTATGTTAATTATAAGAAAGTCTTTCGCTACTAAAATGCTATATTTCTAAACCTAAAAATAATTAGATTATATATATAGTATCTTAATTTGTTAAAAAAAATTAAAATCGATAATATTTCATTATTGTCCCGACTTCCTCATTAGTAAAGACTTATAGGCCCCCCAAAGTACCAATCCTACATTTGTATGTCCCTGATCCCGATAATCCAAAAAATGAGGGACTCACGTTGTAGTTGTATTTTCACCTTTTATGCGACTTTGTATCTTAACCTCATTAAATGGAGGGAGTAAACAAGTTGCTCATGCTAAATCGTCTCGTCTTTTATATATTAACAACACAAACATAAGAGAAAAGCAATGGGTGTGAATGAAGTAAATGGAGAGACTAAGTAAAGAAGTGAATTAATTTGTACGCTGTAGGTACGTATTTTGGTATGGATGAATTAAGACAAAAGCATGTAACTGACAAGTGGGGGCAATGATGTGGACAAATGAGCATTCACTCAAGCAAAGTTCCAAGTACTTTGGTTCCTCTTCTCTGTAAATGTCCCAATCAACAAGATTTTGTGTGGATGCTTTCCTTGTTTTGGTTTTGACACTTTTTGCATACTCCAACCCTAGTAGCTCTTTTGGTGCATATATATATATATATATATGTGCGAAGTATATAGTAATAATATATGCACAATTCTCCTCTCTTTGTGATTTAGTTCCATTAAGTTGCGATCTTTTCAACCTTTCAAGTCTTCCACTACGTAATGTCCCTTACTAGCAAAAATAAGGCAATGCATCGCCCCTACAATCTTTCATCTATTCTAACACTTGTGACTTGGTGCATTTTTATCACAATTCTTCCTCCTTCACGCTTTCTCTCTCTCTCTCTCTCTCTTTCATTTTAATTTTTATTTGATTTTACCCATAAGATATATTGTCATCATTTCATCAAAGACCAAGGTATTTACAAATCAATAATATGGAATTATGGAGTTTGAAGGCGAAATGTCACTAATAATATATAAAATTTCACTTTTGTCTTATCTTACTAGTAATATATAAAGTTTCACTTTTGTCTTATCTCACTAGTAATATGTAAAGTTTCACTTTTATCTTATCTTGGTCCTTAATGTATTAAATGTTATGCTATCATTCCTAAAATTCTATTTGTGTTTCAATTTTGTCCTTCGCGCCATTTTTTGGTGGATTTTGATCGTATTGGGGAGCATATACATCTCAAGTGTCACATTTTAGAGTAAATGTGAGGTGCATATATTGTTTTTATTAGACATGTGAGGTGTACATTTTGTTCGATCCATCCAAAGTCCATCAAAAAATGGCCTGAAGGACGTGAGTGAAATAGAAACTAAATTTTAAGGACGGTAGCATAACATTTAGTACTTTAAGGACCAAATGACATAAATAAAACTATTAGTGTCATGTACCCTTTTCCTTTCTTGGCTTTGGAGACTATTAGGGTTCCTAACAACAAATTCATCAAATTAATTAGAAAATTTCTTGGCAATCCTTTTCCTTTCTTTCCATTTAACATGACCAAGAATAGAGGTGTTCATCAGTTGGTTTTAGAATTGAACCGAACCAAACCAAAGTTTCGAACCCAAAAAAACCGAACTTTTCAGTTCAGTTTTCTTCGATTTAGTTAAACCGAACTTCTGCCCAAAAAAAAAAAAAATCTGCTCCAATTTTTTGCTAATTTTTCTAACCCCATTTCTTTACCCCGCGTCAAATCAAGATTGCAAATACAATTTTATTGAAAGTGGGCATATTATATCAGACAATTGCTAATAATATCATATGGAGGGATCAAACCACATAATAATTAGCTATAACTCTCTTCTTCATGATGGCTGCGCAAGCTTCGTGGTGCTCGCTAGTCGGTGGTCGACGTCCAGCGGTGGAGAGGCAGAAGACAGAAGTGAAGAACTCAAGATGAAGAGAGGAGAAGGCAGAAGCAGAAGTGAAGAGGGGTTTGAGCTGCTGTGTTCCCGTTCGAAGTGAAGCAGAAGAGAAGAGGGGTTTTTGACTTTTGTCCTGAATACACGATTTAAAGTTGAGTAAAATACTTATATTATAAAAAAAATTAAAAAAAATTATATATGAATCGGTTTTCGGTTCGGTTAACCGAACCGATTTTCACTAAAAAAAAAAACAAAACCGAAATTTCTGTTCCGTTTTCAGTTCGAACAAAAATTTTGATTTTCGGACGGTTCGACCAATCTGTGAACACCCCTAACCAAGAATATCGCATCCTCCCTTAAATTCAAATCTCTATCTTTTGTTTTTATATATTATTTTTCGTGAAATGATGGAATTATTACACATAGTATACACTACTCTATCAGGATATTTTTTTGCTTTACGTCCCGTAACTCTTCCTCGGACATTGGTAGAATAGATAAGCAAGTACATGTATTAATAGCATAACAAAAATGCATTCCTCATCATTAATGCGCTTGCTCACGGCAATTGTGAACTCTTCTCGATCCACACATTCAACATCGCTTTCTCAATCTGGTTTATAATTTTTTAATGGCATTAAACATCTAGTTATTTCTTTCTTTTGTTATCTTTTTTTTTTTTTTTTACAATTTTACATAAATTTTCTCCAGACAATCAGAACAAGTATTAAAATTTTTAAAAAAATATTTTCTTTTCTTTTCTGCCATCATTATTTTTCCTCACCAAAATCCTAAACCAAACAGAGTAAGCTCACATTCGGATATCTAGGAACCTTAAATTTCAAATCAATGGTACTTGTCAAGATGAACTTAAATAACTATACAATAGAAATCCTTCAACTTCAAGCATCCATATCTCGCCCAAATGATCAATAATTTCTAAAATTTAAAGTTGCAAACTACATACTGTCCTTGTAACTTGTTCATCATCCAGTAGGCTTCAGAAAGTCACTTGCATTCAGATGCCTTTAATAATTCCATGTACAACAATCCTACAATAACCACAGTCCACACCTTTATCTATATATATAAAATATCCACGTATCTGTGCAAATCAATACAAAAGTCAATCATTACAAAGAACTCAATATTTACTTGAACATCAAAAACATGCTCGGAATACTGATTAAGAAATACGCCAAACTAATACACTATAAATCAGAACTGCCAATCATGCAAATGTTGTTATCACTAAGATTCTGAAAGAGAAGACAGATAAACGAGGAAAAATGAAATACTATCAATCTTCACCAAAAGTACTAGTTTTTATAGCATGAAAGCATATTGATGGTCACATACTGACACAACCTCACATGGAACCAAGTTCAAAATTCAAAATTAAGTTTTCTATTTAAATTTTTAAAAAGATCCCACAAATAACTTCGAAGAATATCATAAACTACCGACAGTCCTAGCCTATTTCTATGTCAATTCACACTTTCTTCACTGAGCTCTTGGAAAGTAATTCCTTGGTCCGACACGTGTTACACCTATGTCCAAGTCGTGAAGTTGTCTCAGATAAGCCCCGAAGATTTGTTTTTTTTTTTTGAAGTGTGTGCATTACAGCTGTCAACTGAACATCATAAACCTCATAACAAATCCCCTTATGCCTTACGGGACCAAATTTAGTTCTTCGGCTTTGATTGCGAAACAAGGGGTAGAAGCCACTTAGAAAAATTCAGTACCAGTAAGGAGGATGAGACCCCTCAGGTTTTTAAAATAGATCAAGATATTGATATTGATAACTAAAAGTAATCCCATTCTAAGTTGCAGGTGAAGTGGTCTTACAGATTGGACCACAAAAAGGAGAAAAAAAAGAGCTGATTTTTAAGTAACTAGGAAAGAATTTTTCAGATTCTAAAGATTTTCAACGTTCTCTCCATATTTCAATTTGTCTGGATAAAGTACAATAACACCCTCATAATTTCTTGTTTTGTGTTATATTATCGGAAGTAGAAACATTAACTACGCTGTTAATCCATACTTAACACCTCAAGGTTCTATTTTCGTGCTTTATCTTCCGATAAACAACCAAACATAGGTGCTTCACATAACAATATATATTTCAGCCATATTAACTCAATGTCCAAGAACCGAAAATAACTTGAAAACTAGAACAAGTCACCACAAAACTAAGAAACTACCATTTTTAAGCTCTAGATACAACCAAAATGTATTAAAACATAAAGTCGTATACCATATTGGAAACAATATTACATTTGCATACCTGATCTGCTGAGATTCCAATAGGATCATATGATTTGAAAATTTTCCACCTACATCCACTGTAAGTTTGTATATTTTCATCTGAACTTGTTCCACATAAACCAGGAAGCAGGTGGAAAAATAAATAACTAAAGGCCATTCTATGGTTCACCAGGAATTTCCAATATGGCCATATGTGCAGGCGAACACATTGGAGGAGGTACCTTTGGATCCTATTTCCTTCCAACATAAGCCGCTAATTTAGATAAATCTGGAATCCAAAAGGATAACTCAGAAGAACCAGTAACAAACATTAAGCTTCCGGGAGCCCATTTGATTACAGGAGGTTCAGCTTCAGTACTCATCCAACTGGCAACCTGACGAATATACAGAACAAATAAGAATATGTAAGGAACTAACTTCTTTCGTTCTTGACTGAGCAGCCAGTTCAGCTTCAGATATACAACTTAACAAATTCAAAGAATGTAAACAAACAGAACATACTAGAGCGCACACAAAGAGACACTAACAAGCAAGGTTCCACTCGTGAATTTAAATGTAACAGTAATGTTTCATATATCTGCAAAGTTTTATCCTCTAGCAATAACTAGAGCTTTATGGAGTTGACAGAGAAACATATACAGTAATAAGTGCAGGGTAAACTTCTTCTTAAAGAACTCCTACAAATATGGCTATCAGGTGCAATTGCATATTACAGTTTAAGATTATCATCGGCCAAATATGATAATATTGTGCTGAGCCCAATATGTCATCCTTATCTGCAATAAGGATTACATATTGTGTAGAGATCAAAATAGGAAAAGAGTTCCACCGTTTCCTATTCTATTTGGCGGGTTATGGATCTTTTGTATGTTAAAAATACTTCTTTCATTAAGGAGTACACTGGAGAAGGTATAACAATGTCATGTAAAAAATCCTTCATAATCTGCAAGTAAATAGTGCTAAAACAAGCATGATAAAAGATGCTTAGCATTAAATACTCCCAAGGGACGAAAGTAGTTTATCATACTTCTTTGCCACTCCGGACACTCCAAGCATAAACACTACCGTCCCCAGAACCTGCCAAGCAGCATAAACCATAAGATGTTAGTGATCCTTCAGGAGCCTGAATACATGGAGCTCCATTAACAAATTCTTCATGTTCTGGTGAAAGTAACAAGGACAGTAAGTGCCAAAAAACAAATGAATGCCATATGCTCAGTGACAAATAAGTCCCAATAGAAGCACACATAAGCTCCGTTAACAAATTGCATATTGAGTTCAGCAAAGTAAAATGTATCTGAGATGTTTTGGTGTTCATTCTCGGCTCACAATACAGTAGTTTGTGAACTGTGTTGATTGGATTCCAATAGGAACATCATATAAATTCCATCGTCAATTAAAGGTAATCTCAACTTTTTCATTCTCATGGTTCTTCTAGATTGGTACCAGATAATTACCTACATATGCACACAAATATCAATTGTCTTCGTCAACTTATTTTCCTAAATAGAGAGAGAAGAACCATCTTAGAGCAAATTGAAGCAGATTTTCAGGTTGCATCAAATACTTTTTCTCTTGGTTATTACACTTCAATAAAGAGCCAAAAGTTATTCTAGAGCAGCCAGTCCTTTGGATTACATATGAACCTTGTCAGTAACTTTACACACCAAACAGGAAAAAAGAACACAAATAAGTACTGATGAATTATTTTAGGGAAAATTACACTTAGACCCCCTAACTTATTGGGTAATTACACAAACTCCCCCTCATTGGTAATTACAAAGACCTCCCCTGGATGCAAAATTGGACTAAACGGGCACCCCCGGTCAGTTTTTCCAAGCAGGAAAATGTTGATGTCAGCAAAAGATTTTTCAAATAACCCCATTTTGCCCCTGATCAACCCAAGATCAAAAGTCAAATTTTTGATTGACCAAAATACCTCCAGGGGGTATTTGTTATTACTGATTATGTCTAAGGGGTGTAAATGTAATATAATTATATTTGAGGTATTATTCTTCTTCATTTGAATTATTTACTTAATTTTGATTTTAGTTTATAATTTTTTTAAAGTACACTTATTTTAATTATTACCAATAGTTAATTCTTAAATAAAGAATAAAAGCATTTAATTATATTTGACTATTTAAATAAATTAATAATTATTCAACTATTTAATTAATAATTTAGTACTAATGAATAGTTATTTTTGTGATAAACTACATAATATAAATATATATAATTCATTTAACAATTATTTAAGTTTTTAATTAATTAAGCTAATTAATAATAAATAACTATTTTTACAAATCGTCAAATAATTAAAAATTAGTTGTACCAATAATCACTCAACAAGAAGAATTAGTAATTATAGTATCCAAATTAAAAAATTATAAACAAAAAGTTCAAAAATTTCTCATTTATTGATAAATAATTAATAGGGATAATTACTCACACCTCCTCAATAATGGGGTAATTACACAAACCTTCCCTCATTAATTGATAATTACAAACACATCCCCTAATATTAAAGATTTCTTACAATTGTACCCCCTGTGTGAGTAACAATTCTTACAATTGCACCCCTTGTAAACCTTACACATAGACATTGCATCCCTTGTGTCTGTAACAATTCTTACAATTGCACCCCCTATAAACCTTACACATAGACTCCCTCGATTTCTTACAATTGCACCCCCTGTGTGAGTAACAATTCTTACAATTGCACCCCTTGTAAACCTTACACATAGACATTGCATCCCCTGTGTCTGTAACAATTCTTACAATTGCACCCCCTGTAAACCTTACACATAGATTCCCTGAGGGGGTGTGTTTGTAATTATCAATTAGTGATGGGAGGTTTATGTAATTACCCCATCATTGAGGGGGTGTAAATGTAATTATCCCCAATTAATATTATTCAAACTCTTCAATCTTATTAAAAAAATATATATATTTTTCTTTTTTTTTCCTCCACCTTTCTTCTTCTTCTTCTTCACCCAAACCTAAACCCTAACCACCACCACCACCACCACCACTTCCCCCGTCCCACCGCCCCTGGACCTTCCTCCACCGGAAAAAGGCGCCACCGCTGCCGCCAGTCCAATCTGTCCAAAGAACTCCTCCACAGAATCCATTCAATCGACCCAAATCTCCCTCCACCACCACCACCACCACCTCCTCCTACCTCACCCTTCCCCAAACCCACAATTCCAAACCCCCTACCTCACGGTGAAGGTCGCCGGAGGCCTTTTTTTATGAAGCGTTTCTGGATGGGGTGGCAGCGCTGTGAAGTGAGATTTGCCAATGGGAAGATATGGGGGAGCACAAGCATTCGAGCTTCAACCATTGTTGGTGCTTTGGGAAAGCTCCAACAGCCATTATTGGTGGGGCGTGTGTGTATATGTTATGGTGCGTGTGCATATATCTTATGCGTGTGTACTGTTATTTGTTGTGTGTATATATATGTATATATTTATAAGGAAGGAGAACAAAAAGAAAAGGAATAATAACTTTTAAAATTTAAGTGGGAGGGTATTTTAATCCGCACAGAAAGTTTCAATTTTTATGATTTTTTATTTTTTTATTCTAGAAAATGTAGGGGCAAAAAGGACATTTTACAAATTCGGGCAGGAAAAATCACAGGCAATAAATGACATGGGAGGTCTTTGTAATTACCAATAAGTGAAGGGGAGTGTGTAATTACACAATAAGTTAGAGGTCTGCATAGTTGTTAACGGCGCTAGGCGACCGTGGCGCCCCCTCGGCGCCTAGAACCGTGGTGTGGCGCCCCTCCTCACTATGGTGGCCGCCATGCTCGCCATCAGCGCCATGGCGAGAGGCGATAAGGCGAGGCCATTTGCGCCAAACAGAAGAAGGGGTGGAAATTCAAGTCAAATTTGGTCAAAATTAAAAATTGGGGCAAAATTGGGATAAATAACATTAAACCCAGCTTACCCAACACATTTGATTTAAACCCAGCTTAGTAATCGGTCAAAATTACTGTCTTCTGCCTCTCTCTCTCGCGATTTCTCTCTCCCTCCCGCGTGATCTCTCTTTATCACTCCACCGGAGCGCGCCGTCGCCGAGCCCAGCCCTGCCCAGCCGTCGCCCAACCCAGCTATCGCACGATCTCTCTTTAGTCTTTATCTCTTTATCCTTTTTTTTTCCGTATATTTTAGCTATTTCTTAAATTATTGTTATCTATAGTTTAATAGTTATAGTCTTATACTATTTATAATATGTTTAGTTTGTGTGTGTTGTGAAAACTTGAAAATGAAATGTGGGCTAAAGGCTGTAAGGCAGTAACTTTCTGCCTTACTAAGGCAGATTTTTTTTTTTTGCCCCATATTTAGCTATTATTACATTATCTTTATTTATAGTTATATAATAATATACTATATATAATATGTTTAGTTTGTGTAGTGTTGAAAACTTGAAAATGAAATTTGGTAGGCTATTTTTTACCCCATACTTAGCTATTATTAAATTATCTTTATTTATAGTTTTATATAATATGTTTAGTGTTTATAACTCTATGTTTGTGTTAAAATGTGTTATATTGATGATTATATATTGATTTTTGCTTGAACTTGTACTTTATATTTATGTTTAGTTATTTATATTTATGGTTATTATTGTTAAAAAAGTAGCATATTATTTATTTTATTAATATGTATAATTATATTTTTCCTCGATAAGGCGTCGCCACGCCGCGCCACGCCACGCCATGGGCCATGGGACCCTTGTCGCCACGCCACGCCATTCGCCATTAACAACTATGGAGGTCTGAGTGTAATTTTCCCATTATTTTATTCTTCCCTAAAAGAGAATTATTCTGCATAATAGCCACTTGACACCAAATCACAAATATATCAGGACTACTCTTCCACTGGATTTCTGCCACAACTCTGCTTGATGTGATCTACCCTGTCAACTGGCAACTCCCTTCTCAATTAATAGATGATGATCATTGTGTTATATAGTGTTACAATATAGAAAAGTACATATTTCTGTAGAGTTTTATGTGATTTGATTGATTCCCTTTCCTTGTTTAGGTTATAGTTTATGTACATAAATAAGGTGTATAATCGTTGAGTAATATTATCATAAATTTTTCCATCTATCCTTACATGGTATCGAGCAAGGTTGTCAGAAAGATCTGTTAGGGTCTCAATTTTTTTATTTTTTTTTGGTTGCCCCAAGTGTGCAATGTCTCGGGTCACCCTTTTCGAGTGACTTCTGGTTCTCACCGCCACCCCAAGGAGGAGCGCCGCCTCATTTCCGGCCCGTCGCAGGAATATGACCACTGTCCAGCCAGCACGTGATGCTCACGCGCCGCGTCAACTTCCTGGCAGTTTTTCACGCCCAGGCGCGTGTGGGCACATGCGGCCCTCTTTCGCTTTCCGACCATTTTTTCCGGCATCGCCCTGCTCTGTCCTAGTTCTGTGCCAATTTTTCGCTGCTCAATTTGCTATTTTCCTGATCTGGGTTTACTTTTTTGGACTGGGCTACTGTTCGTTTTTCTGCTACTGCTGTTTTCTGCTGATTGTGCTAGGCATTTTCCTGATTTTGGTGTGAAATTGTTGTGGGTTTTGATTTTGGTGTTCTATGGGTCACACAAAGGAGTTTGTTACAATTACCGTATCTGCAGATATATTTGGCCAGTTTCTTGAGTACCAGGAAACATCGAGAACTTTATCTCATCCTATCATTGCCTTTGCTGAGTCAGGTAATACCAATACATGTCTCCTTTCCTCTTCCTCCCAATGTGTCATTTTCAGGTGCTTCGGATCATATGACAAGTAATCCTTATATTTTTACCAACTTTACACCACACACCTCTTCGCCAAAAGTAACTTTAGCCGATGGTTCTACATCAAATGTCCTTGGTTCCGGCACTGTTCACCCCACTTCATCACTTTCTTTAGAACATGTCTGAAGTCTACCCGATTTCTCTTTTAATTTAATGTGTGAGCAAAATAATTCGTGCTCTCAATTGTTGTGTTTCATTCTTTCCGGATTATTGCTTATTTCAGGTTCTTGTGACGAAGAAAATTATTAGTAAAGGACATGTATCGGAAGGTCACTGCGTATTGGATATTCAGGCGCAAATGCTCTGATCCACCGCTTACTCGGTAGTCTTAATTTCTTTTGAAGCCCATTGTCGGTCAGGACACCCTTCTCTACCTACGTTAAAGAAAGTTTGTCCTCAGTTTCACAATGTATCATCTTTAGATTGTGAGTCGTGTCAGTTTGCCAAATATCATTTGTCTTCTGTTTCTCGTTTCAGTAAAAGAGACAGTTCTCCCTTTGAATTAGTTCATTCAGACATTTGGGGTCCTTGTCCAATTATGTCAAAACCTGGATTTCAGTATTTTGTTACCTTTGTTGATGATTTTTCTCGCATGACTTGGGTTTATTTTATGAAGAATCGATCTGAACTCTTTACCCAGTTTACTATTTTATGTGCTAAAATTAAAATGCAATTTAATACTTCAGTGCGCACTTTGCGAAGTGATAATGCCAAAAAATATTTTTCTGATTCCTTTCGGACTTATATGGTTAAAAATGAAATTCTTCATCAATCCTCTTATGTTGACATGTCAACTCAGAATGGCGTAGCTGAAAGGAAAAACAAACATTTGCATGAGACAACTAGAGCAGTCTTATTCCAAACACACGTCCCAAATGCTTATGGGCTGATGGTCTCAAAAGCTTGTTTTCTCATTAATCGTGTGCCCTCTTCTGTTCTTCATGGTGAGATCCCTTATAGTATCATTTTTCCTATAAAACCTTTATTTCCTATTGAACCTCGTTTACTTGGAAGTACTTGTGTTGTTCAGGATGTTCGTGTTAATGTTACCAAATTAGATCCCAAGAAAATCAAGTGTGTTTTGTTAGGTTAATCTCGGTTACAGAAAGGGTATCGATGTTATTGTCCTAGTCTTAGCAAATATCTTGTGTCTGCTGATGTCACTTTTGTGGAACATTGCTCCTTTCCGGTCTCTTCTAATCCCACTATCAGTCAGGGGGAGAATGACGATTTGTTGGTTTACCACATCACCTATCAGGCACCGATTGCCGCTCCCCCAGCACCACCTCCATCTTATCCACCTATTCGCCATGTCTATTCCAGACGACGGGATCCTCCTATTATATGTCCAACACCGATTTCTACTTCGCCATCGGATCCATCAGACAATGATCCTGATCTTCCTATTGCTCTTCGTAAAGGTAAACGACAATGCACTTATCCCATTTCGTCTTTTGTTTCATATGATCATTTGTCTTTCTCGTCATGCTCTTTTGATGCTTCCCTTGATTCTCTGTCTCGCCCTGTAACTATTCTCTGTCTCGCCCTGTAACTTATCCCTGGTTGGCGTAAGGCAACTATAGAAGAAATGAATGCTTCAGATGTTAATAGTACTTAGAATCTAATGAGTTTACCTGCAAGTAAAAAGGCTATAGGATTTAAGTGGGTTTTTGCTCTTAAAGTTAATCTCGATGGATCTGTTGTTTGACTTAAAGCTCGTCTTGTCACCAAAGGCTATGCCCCGACTTATGGTGATTCTAACACTTTCTCCCCTATGGCTAAACTGACTTCCGTTCGGTCATTCATGTATTATAGCTGTCATTCATGATTGGCTCTTGCATCAGTTAGATATAAAAAAATGCCTTCTTACATGGAGACTTATTAGAGGAAGTTTATATGGGGCAAGTTTAGTCAGGCAATTGAAGCGTTTGGAATGAGCAAGAGTAAGTCTGAACATTTAGTGTTTCATAAACACTATTCGTCCGGTATTATTCTTGTGTATGTGGACGATACCATTATCACCGGAAGTGATGCTATGGAAATATCTATCTCTAAAGTCCTTTCTTCACGGTCAGTTCCATACAAAGGATCTAGGGTCATTAAAGTACTTTTTCGGAGTTGAGGTGACAAGGAGTAAGAAAGGCATCTTTTTATCACAAAGGAAATATGTGCTTGATTTGTTAACAGAGACGGGAAAGTTAGGGGCCAAACCATGCAACAGTCCGATGCAACCTAACCTACATCTGACAAAGGAGGGAGACTTATTCGAAAATCCTGAGAAGTATAGAGATTGGTCGGGAAGTTGAACTATCTCATAGTAACCCGTCCTGATATCACATATTCTGTGAGTCAGTTTTTGTCTTATCCAACAGTTCATCATTGGGCTGCTTTAGAACAGATCTTGTGTTACTTGAAGGGAGCTTGGATGAGGCATATTGTATAAGAATCATACTCACACTCGTATAGAGTGCTTTTCAGAAGCAGATTGGCTGGATCTAAAATTGACCGAAAATCCATCACAGGTTACGATGTTTTCTTTGGAGGAAATTTGGTTTCATGGAAAAGCAAGAAACAAAATGTTGTATCTCGCTCTAGTGCATAAATAGAGTATAGAGCTATGCCTCAGTCTACTTGTGAAGTAATGTGGATATATCAATTACTACTTGAAGTTGGTCTTAAAGTCACTCTGGCGAAACTTTGGTGTGATAACCAAGCAACTCTTTATATAACCTCTAATCTGGTGTTTCATGAACGAACGAAATTTATTGAGATTGACTGTCATTTCATTAGTGAAAACGTGCAACAAGGTTTAATTTCTACAGATATTTGAAGACTGAAAACCAGCTTCGGGATCGGTTTACAAAAGCTTTAAATGGGGTTCAGGTTGATTATCTTTGTGACAAGTTGGGCATGATTAACATCTATGCTCCAACTTGAGGGGGAGTGTTACAATATCGAAAAGTATATATTTTTGTAGAGTTTGATGGGATTGGATTGATTCCCTAGATTAGGTTATAGTTTATGTATTTAAATAGGATGTATATCGTTGAGTAATAATATCAGAAATTCTTCCATCTATCTTTACATATAGAAATGAAGTTGTTAGAGAGCATGTTAAATCATAGATACAACAAGAAGAAAAAAAGTAATATTAGAAATCCAATATAATAAAGTCAAAATAATGGTAAATTTCTTCTGTAAAGCAGTAAGATACTCATACCTGATATGACAAACATTCCTTCGGGACTGAAAGAGGCCTCCAAAGTAGAATTGCTTGAAACTGGCTTGACATTATATGTCGATAACTAAGGAAAAGAAAAGCACAATTAGAAGAGAAAATCTCATTGTTCCCCCACCTACAAAATAATACCTGAGATTGTTTTCAGAAAAGATTGAGAAAAAACTCACAAGGGTACCACGAAAGGAATCAAGCACGTGAATATGCCCATTGGATGTGGTCAAAAGCATAAGTCTTCCATCATTGCTAAACTTCACAACATTAGCTTCCGACATATCTCCTCCAAGAGAAAATATGTCGTAAGGGCCCTTAAAAAGTTTAAATCAGTGTCTGCAAAAACTGCAACAGCTAGAAATCTGCTTCTAGTGCATTCAAATATTATATTCTCACCTTTTCATATTTTCGAGCATCAAACATTCTTATGTATCCTCCAAAAGCAATAGCAAAAGCAAGTCCCTGATCATCATAAGCTGCAGCGGGTCTCCCTTGAACACGCAGAAGACCCTAATTTCAGAAAACCGGCGTTAGCCTAGCTTAGAAAAATAATAATGAACTAATTAAGTGCATTGCAGGGCCTCCACCTGACATTTCTCCGCTCTTTGGTCCCAAAGCAAAACAGTTCGATCAAGAGATCCAGAAATAAAACAATCTTGTCTAGAGCAAAGGCTAAGTGAAACAACTCTGTAACTCCAACAGTAAAAAGTTTCATTTCACTATATCAATATTCAGAAATGACAGAGAATAAAATGGTGATCCTTAAAGATAAGAACACATGCCTGTCATGATGACCCTTGAAGTACCTCAAGTACTTGTTATCATGCAATGAGAGAAGCCGCAGTGATTCTGTTGTTAAAAGAATGAATTAGTGGTTGTGTGGTGTTACTTTGAAATGTAGGTGGGAACAATATTTTGGTATTCATACCATCCCAACCATTCTTCGAGGAGTAGATAACAGTTGTAGGATGAGAGGTAAAGCTAACTAGATCAACCCCATATTTTTTACTGTTGATTGTCTTCAAACATCTGAATGCAACAAGTAAACTCTCTGAGCATATTATGTAACTGGATAAAACTATAAGTTCAAGCCAAATATATGCAATAAGGAATGCATCTGAAGCTTGCATTTGACAAAACAAGTCCAGTTAGAGATTGAAAACCTTTGATCTATAGCGCTTGAAATGTTTAAAAACCACCGGTCATCAAACTAGAAAATTAAGTGGGCCAACGGTAACCGGTTCAACCGTTGGATGAACCGTGGTTGAACCCATGACATCATAATTATGTAATAAAAAATAAAAATATACCTCAAACATATAAAACAATAAAAATAAAAATGAATATTTTCAATCATAGCAAGAACTAAAAATATCCCTGAATTTCATATACTTGACATTCTAAGTCAATCAAAATTAAAGATAAAAAACTATCATTCTTAAAATCAAGTCAGACATAACGTTCATTACTAGTAAATTTCTTTTTGAGGAAAGCCAATTACTACTCATTATTAAGTTTATGTCAGACTACCTTAAGTACACACTTCTATAAAATGGTAGAAAGAGAGCAGGATTACAAGTTCAGAACACGGATTTAATTAATGTATATGAATTCCAAAGTATGCCATAGCTTGGGCATTGGTTTAGTGGTATTTATCTTCAATTTGTTATAAACGTCTTAAGTTCGAACTTGGTTTGATGCAAGTTATAGGTATGTCGGAAAATGTCAATCACCAGCCAGCTCTCAAGAAACAGCTCAATATAGATGAGAATCATTAATCGTTGCTTGGGAAAATTGAAGAGGACGATCCTGTGTTTCACGATGACAGTTTAATGAGAAGCAATGTTGCAAGAGCTTCCATGACAACACTAAAGGTAACAAAGAGAATTCAATTTTGTATGCATCTATCGTAGGCCCCACTGAGGATGAAGAGGGAGAAACTACATTTGATGGCACTGATGAGGAAGATTAAGAATGCAATAAATCTGATGATTATGAGAATTACAATTATGATAACACTTAGCATATTATCGACCTTGAGGGAGATTTTTGTTGTGGATGTTTAGAGCTGCTGCTCTTCTTGTAAAAATACATTCAAATAAAAATCACAACCCTGCTTAAGAGTGCCTGTCATTGCATGTACGACTAGATTTTTCAACTTGTTACAATGACGAGTAGCTTCTTTACTGTTGTCATTTTGGAGTTTGTTGCACTTATGACAAATTTGTTTACCTTTTATTTTATGATGCTATCAGTTAACTTGTATTCTTTTTCATCAGTACTATATGCTAAAAGTCGCTTTAAAATGTTTGTGTTTTGCATACTAGGTGATATTATTTACAAACTTTTGTCCCTGTCTTTATTTGTCAAAAACCATTGACATAGTTGATGTTTATCAAAAAACATGTACATAAGAACCTTGGGCATATAACACCTATGGATGGAGCCACCACAATTGGTAGTGTTTTCTTAAAGCACTTCAACATCGACTTTATGAATCAGATATTATGTAACAGAAAATAAAGGAGATATTCATAATTGGCGGTGCAATTTAAATGCATAGAAAATGCTTTTGTTTTCAATGACATAGTGCTTTAGTATGAGCATATGCCCTCTCAAAGTTCTGAAACTTCGTTTTTTCGAAATTAGAGAGAGGAGGGGAGGCTCGCTTGCTTGTATAGTTACACTGACAGATCATACAGGGAGGGAGACTTAATGGCTTGTATAGTTACACACTGACACACCGTTGGATCCAGATAAACTCTCTTTCATCGTAAAAGTTACAGTTCCACTAGTTCCAATAGAAAAGATGGGGATTATATGAACAGGGAGGGGAACTGTGGCCTTTTAAGACTAAATTCCCAGTGTTCCGGGTGCTACTATTCTCTGGCTCGACCTTCCAAACTGGCACTGCTTATCAGAAACTAATAAGATTCCAATTCAACTCTGCATGTAAGTGTTTTCCAAGAAGATAATCTGATTGCGCACCAAGTGTACGTAATACCACCCATAATAATATTTTTAATTCTACATATATACATTGTCAAATATTTGAGCGCTAAGAAATTAGAAAATCAAATTGAAGAGATCAATAAAACATATTCAATGAATTATCAAAATAAAAATAAAAAATAAAAAAACATATTCAGAATGTTGTAGATACTAAAATGTACATGTTCAAGAATCACATTGTTCTAATCAATTGCTTACAGCTTCAAATACTATAAACGGAATACTAATATATGCCAAATTAGATAAAACAATTTCCCTTTCTTGGAGCGCTCTCATCCTGGTAAGTTCTAACTTGACATACTAGATTGTTTCCAGACATCTAAGGACAACAAATGCCACCAGCATAATGAAGAAAGTAAATTCACGAGGCAAAGTTGAACTTTTAATTAAAGGGAAAAGAAAATAAAGATGCTTACGTTGCATTCGCGACATCATAAAGGCGAATGGATTCATCATCACTTGCAGTTACTAAATAATTTGATGTCTTATGGAAATCCATTGAACTAATTCTACCATTCTGCATAAGGAAATAGTACATCAGCATGCAGCTAACAAATCTTCAGCCAATATATCATCTCTGGACCGACTGGTACATTTTATTAAAAGACAAGAACGCAGAGAAGAAGACCTTGGAGTAAGGCGCCAACAAAATGATACATGCAACTCAAACTTCTAGAGGTTCACGTCTTGGAATTTGGACTTAAAAGTATCTTTGAGGGAAAATGTTCGAGGGTAACTTTTATTAAGATAAGATCTCCTTTAGCCCAACCTTAATTAGAAATAAACATGGCCTTCAATATTCATGTGACTAAGTGGGGCATGATAGACATACTCTATGACAAACCTATATGGTGGGTACATTTAATAATTGAAAACCTAGACGTATAAAAATATTAACAAAGTTGAGTTTTAATGCTTCTTATTCTTTAGTTTTTCTTCTAATTAAGATAATCAAAGAATTTTCCTGGAAAACTATTAATAAAGAGTACTAAACATTATAATATGAGATTCATTTAATCGAATCAGAAGCGAATTCCACTGTAAACTAGAGATGTTTAGAACAGTGATTCTAAGGTAGAAAAGCAACCACTTTATGGAGAACGGCAGGTAGAGAGATTACCAAATGAAAGAGTGTCAAACAATTATTTATCAGAAGGTAAGTGCTTATTGTGGTGTCCTAGCCAGCCAGGCCACCAATCATCTATGTAATTCCACACCAGCTTTGTCCTACTGTAGTTACTCCTATCGACTATCATAAAAACAAAGTTCTCCGCCGAATGATACTAAAATATTAGTTTCTATAACCAACAGTTTATCTTCCTCACTTTCCATAGGAAACATTATAGTTATTTAAGAAATAAGAAACTTTCGAGACAATAGGAGGCTAAACTGAATGATGATTGAAATTCATGTGCAGAACAGAACACATAGAAATTTAAAATTTAAAATTTATTATGAAACCTTCTTCCCGTAGAACAACTAATTGCAGCTACACCACTTTTATTAACAGTTCGGTTGATTCTTTGTTATAACTCTGGGAACAGAAACGATTGAATTAAACGATTGAAATAAATTAAATGTTTTCCAAATAGACCGACATGGCAAACAAAATGAAGAAAGAAAAAAGATAAGAATATTATTGGTTCGTTCAGAATACAAAATACATACGTAATCGCGAAAGGCCATTCCAACTTCCATGCTCTGAAGGATTTCTTCGGTGAGTTCTAATGAAACTTTGTCTTCTCTCTCCGATTGCGATTGCCCTCCTCCTCCTTTTCCTTTTAAAACAAAGAAAAGATGTAAATAGAAATTAAAAATACTAGCAATTAGAACAAGCTTTGTTTCCAATTGTAATATTAACAATACACATAAAGGAAATGGAAAACCACTACAATTAGAGATATGCTTATTATTATTATTATTATTATTAACATTATAGTACAGTACCCGCCATTAATTACACTTCTTCCAGTCAGTTGCAGCAGCAAATGTGTAGGAGGAGGAACAAACAACTGATTTATGAGGGAGCTCCAGTAACTATATGTCGGTCCATTGTTTTCGTTTCTGGAATAATAATTCAAAACCGCCCTTGAGGTTTTTAATTTTGTTACTATTCTCCTCTTGACCAAATTTCATTAATATATTTCAATAAATAAATTGATATTAAATTAATAATTGAGTAAATAATGGACGATTTGCATTAGGTTATTTCAATCTCGAATCAAATTTTATTTACGTTCGTTTTACACTATTTTTCAAATAAAATATTCAATCATTAAAAAAAGAAAAGCAGTATATGTTAGAGTGGAAATTATTTGATAGTACAGTTTAACATCAAAATTCCTTTCAATGATGTAATTAAAGAAAAAGAAAAGAAAATGGTTTGAGAGAGTTGTTAAGGGCGGAAAATAGATAATAGAAGAATCATATTTTTATGAGTCAATTTTTGAGCAATTGAGAGTTAAATCCCTAATCCATTGTACAATTCATGAATCAGTCCCCCCTCCCCTCGGTATTTTTCAGCTCTGCACTCCCCAATTCATATTCACTCTTTGGATTATTAGCTCTCTACCCATTTGAAAGGTCTAAAATACCCCCTCTTATTTCCTATCTATTTTGCACTCCCACCCGATCTTATAATAACTAACTCACCCACCCCTGCACCCCCAAAATCATTTCACCCTGCGCCCTATCTACCTCCGTCCATCGACCACTAAACGGAAGCCCACGTTTAGCCATCGCCATGAGAAGAATTTGAGTCACTTCTAGTCTTCCATCGCCCCATGAATAATTGAGTATAATTGGTCTAAATCCCGATTGGGATTTTTTTCCCGATAATTGACATCTAAATTGGGTTTGTCAATGCAAATGGATACAACTGAGCAAACAGGTGAATTTCAGATAGTAGGAATTTGCGTATACAACGATGAGCTTGATATGATTTCAATTTTTAAAGGAACCACTCTGATGGATGTTTTCACTGTTCTTGCAAGAAGTGGCCTGAAATGAAATTAGGATGTATTCAATTGCGATACTTTACACTTCCTTATGAATTGTACCTGACTTTAAAAGAGGATGGGGACGTCCTCAATAAGTGTCGACTGCATAAACTCGTATGTGACTTTAAAAGAGGATGAGGACGTCCTCAATATGTGTCGACTGCATAAACTCCTCAAACTGCCTATCGTTGACATGATGGTAGTTTCCAATAGCGAGCCAATGGAACGCCGAGGCCAAAACAGCTATACTGGCAGGTAATATTTTGTGGCCTTTACCTTGGGGAACTCTAGCTCTTTTTTTTGTTTGCTATGAGAAGAAGAAAACTCATTTGGTAGTATCACTGAAGTTATAAAATACTGCATTAATCATTAGAATTACCTACACGTATGACTTGTGAATACTTGGCAATTACCTCATGTAGCTAGACAGAAATATTATGTTTGAAACATAAAGTACATATGCTCTGTACTAAAGGTAGTTCACATCTGGATTAGGAATACGTTTGAAAAATTAACATGTAGCTATACAAAGTACTACATTTATAAAGTAAAAATACGTCTACTTTGGGGATCATCTTCATTATCTCCATTCTCCATAGGGTCTTCATCGTCATTCTCGATAGGTCTTAATCATCATTCTCCAGCCCTGCACATGGTTTGGTGCAGGCCATACATCTGACTCAGGGATGAAGTTCTCGTCAAATAAGTCCTTAATCTTATCCCAATGTATTTCCCCTTTATACCGGTACAGAGCAACATTTGGTTTTATTCTGCATAGACAATAAGAAATACAAATCAATACAATGATATGAAGTCACTATAAAATTATCATAGAAAGATACCATTTATGACACCCAACACTAAAAAAGATACCTTTAGATATGTGTTCCAAAATTCACTCGTACCCTTTACGATGTTGGTGTCTGGATCGCACCCAACTTCGGGTTCCAGAAGAAGAGCACTAAACACTTCATACCAGTTATGTATCTCTTGAAATCATCACTCGACTTCATCATCTGTGAACCTACATGTTGGCCATGCCTAGTTCATTTTTTGGGTTACATCAGCCTAAAACCCGTTGCGGATATAATATGTAACAGACCTCTCCCAGCCATCAGCGTTAGGATCACCTTCTTTCAGAACACCAGACATATCAGAGTGTTGAAGTATGTCCAGGAGTCTCAATTCAGTGGTGTTGGACCAAACAGTTCGATAATTATGCTCCATTTTGGAATTCTATTTGACGTGGTGAACAAAAAAAGTGTGAAAACTGCAAGATATTTATAAAGAAGTGGGAGTGATCAAGGGTTGTGAAGCATGTTCGCTTACTGTGGCGTCCATTCATCTTCACAAAGAACACTGATGACCTTTTGATGTTTGGTGAGGAGTGAGAAAGGAGCGTGGTGTCTCCTTGTATGAGAACGAGGAAGTTCACGTCGGTTTGTGTGAAAAACTACGTCAGTTGGTAAAAACTTATTTGACCACGTATGCCATTAGACAATATCCATACATCGTTAGATTAAAGACGTACGTCATTTCTATTAAAATAATACGTCATCCTAAATGTTGACATCGTTTGGTTTTCAAGATTGGCATCCGCCAAGTACGGCCTTTATATTTATTAATACATCCTTTTAGTTGTAACAATACATCATTACATATGTAATAGTACTTTGGTTTGCTGTTGAAATCCATCATTTGACATTTATAATTTATATATACTAATACGTCAACTTATTTGATCACGTGCATTATTAGACAATATCCAGGGACGGAGCCAGGAATTCTAACTAGGGAGGGCGAGATAGGATTATTAAAAATATAAATATTATTATTTTTTTTTTTTGCAATATTTTTATTTGTAGAGATCCTTTCTCTTAAGGTTTATTACCTATCCAAATACAAATATAATACCAAATATCGATAAATAAATATATACCACAAAAAAAAATTGATCGAAACATCATTAGTTAGAAAATATACTATATCTACTAAAATGCCTCATCCAAAAATATACAATTGAAGTCTTATTAAACAAACCAACATGGCTACTTATTTAATTTAGGCATTCCAAGTTGTACTCAACGAGTTTTTAAGTCATCGAACTCATCAATCATTGAATCAACATCAAAAGTTTGGGCAATTTCTTTCTCAATATACACCAGTAATGAACTAGTCAAAAACTCATCTTTCATCTTATTAGTCTTGACAATTTTCATAGATGAAAATGCACGCTCTGTCGTTGCTGTGGAAACTGGAAGAGTCAAAATGAGTCGAATCAATCTATCCACAAGATAATAATCCAAAGACTTTCTCGTCTTTCATAATATTTAGCACAAATCTGAAAGCGTTGAAACATTCCGAAAATGGATATTGCGCCGAATGTCAAGTTCAAAAAGACCCAATTGGTATTTCATATGCAACTTCTCAAGATCACTGAAACCTTTGGGGGTAGAACTTCTCAACAAGTGTGCATATCTCATTGATAATGAATGATTTGTATCCATCCCTTGGATCCAAAGCTGAGCTTAGCCTAAGCAACTCCACACCATTTTCATCAAATCAATAATTCATCTCTTGTAATATAGAATCTATCGTACTAGTGAATATATCAACTCGATAATGATGCTCCAAGATAGTAGGATTCTCTTTACAAAGCTGACCTCTGCCTGAACGACAAGGCGCACTCATGTCTGGTATGCCTATCTCACGCTTCTCGCAAAAATCTTCACTTTATCAAATAAGTCATCCCATCCACTCTCTCTGCATTTCTGAATAAGTTCTTTTGTGTTAGTAACTGCATCCATTGCATTAAGGATATCCTGAGACTTGTATTGTAAAATTCCACAGAGGTCATCTGTCATTTCCAATAACTCAATTGCAAAATGCAAGATAAACACAAATTCAAATGACATCATTAGATCATAAGCGCCATTAGCTATAGCCTTAGGGGACGAACCCGTCTTGTCATTTATGATCTCACTTAAAGTAAGAAGAATAGAATCAAACAAATCAAGTAAGCTACGAAGAGACCTTAAGTGAGAACCCCATCGTGTATGCCCAGGACGTTGTACAGTTCCAACTTGATTTTTTCCTCTTCTTGTTTTGAGCTCGTTAGTGGAGGTTAATTCCTCAATCCGAATAGCTTGAGCAATTTGAAGTTGATCATGATGTTTGGAAGAAGAATCGACCAAATTTACAATAACAGTCACATATGAAAAGAAATGCTCAACATGTATAACACTTTGAGCTGTTGCCGCTAATATCAATTGTAGTTGGTGTGCAAAGCAACTAACATAATATGCATATGGACATTCATTCAAAAAAAGAGCTTGCAAACCATTCCACTCTCCCTGCATAGTACTAGCACCATCATATCCTTGTCCTCAAATATTTTGTATATCAAGATTATGGTGAGCAAGAGTACGAGAGATTTCCTTTTTCAAAGTTGAGGATTTAGTATCTTCCACATGAACTATGTCAAAGAACCTTTCTCGAATAAATCTATCCTTGTCAACAAACCTGAAGACAATAGCCATTTGCTCTTTTTTTGACTCGTCTCGAGATTCATCCACAATGAGGCAATATTTAGCATCACCAATTTGTTCCCGAATGAATTTTTTAATTTTACGTGCATAGATTGACAATATCTCCTTTTGAATTTGAGGGGAATGATATGAAGCATTTTGAGGAGTATTTTCCAAAACTGTCAAGCTGACCTCATTATTGTAAGAAGCCGTATGCTTTAAAATTTTTATAAAATCGTCACGGTTATGGGAATCCACACGTTCATTACGGGCTCTAAAGGTTATACCTTGAAATGCACATAATTTGACAACATCTATCAAGACCTTGAGTCGCAAACGATTCTTTGCAACTATTTCCGTAGGTTGTTTGTCTATAATTCTCTCAATATGTTGCAACGGATTCATCAAATCATGACATTGGTTCACGGCTTTGTTGTGTGAGGAATTAGGGGTACTTCCTTCGTGGATCAAAAAGGAACATTTTTTCCCATCATTTACTTTCTTCCAAGATTGGAATCCATCACTAGTAAATGCATTTACCTCAAACTTTGCAGACGGCTTGACAAAAAGAAAACAAGGTAGAATACGCAGCATTTTTTGTCGGTGAATATTCTAACCAGTTAGAAAATCTCTTGTACCAAATAGGTAAGAACCTTCGACCATGTCTATCTACATACTGAAGGGAATTTTCTGGGATGCCTTGATAAGGACCGGCCTTTAGATAAGCACGTCTAATTTTATCTCTTTCACTGTCGAATAATCCTATATGGGCTTACGTAACCCTGGATCACGTTCAATATTAAGACAATTAGAATCTTGATCAAGCTTTCGAACTTTTGTTGGAGAAGACTCCAGAATAGATGTTTTATCATCTGAAAGCTTGGAAGCTTCAGAAATAACCGTGGATGAAGTCTCAAGAATAGGAGAACTTGTGCTATCTTGAGAGCACAGTTTCTTAAAGTAACAATCAATTTTATTGTTACTCATGATTAAATTACTTGAAAAATATATGCAAAAACACAATCTTTATTAGTTAAACAAGAATTGCCCACATAACAAAATAGTATATATTGACAATTTGCTTATAATTGTAGTTTTTTTCTTTTAGCATAATCTCATAGTCTCATTTTTCCACTAAAAGTAAGTTACTACTTTCAAATTTCAATATAATCAATATATACTACACCATGATTACATATACAATTAGTTAAAGAACAAAGATAATCAAATATTATAAATTTGTAACATTAAATGAAACAAAAAAGAAGGAAAAAATAAAACAAAAAATGACAAACAGTGGATGGGAGCAGGCGCTGCCTGCTCTACTCCCATCTTTGATATTTCACCAATCACCCATCTTCTAATTTATTGATTTTTCTTATTTGATTTATAAACTCAATAGTATTCACACTAAAATAAATGTTTAAAGAGTTAATTTATTCAATAAATAATTCTATTAACACATTTATCTAAAAATTAAAAACCCTCACTTTTTAACTAAAACTAAAAAATCTATATAAAATATAAAAATCAAAATGTAATACCTTGTTCTTATAGTGACAATGATAATGTTTTTACATGAATGAGCACCAAAAAACACTTAAAGAGGAGAAGATTGAAGTGAGAATTTATAGGTAAGGGTTTTGAAAAATGGGAGAGATGTGGGGTTAAAGAAAAGGGAAAGTAAGAAGTGGGGTTAAAGAAAGTGAAATTTTGTTTTATGTGTATAGAATAAAAAATTAAACATTATGTTTTTCATGTTGCAGAAAGAAAAGTTGGGGGGGGGGGGGCAAATTTTTTATTAAACACCAAACACAACTATTTTTTTATATATATAATTGAGGGGGGGACCGCCCCATCATGCGCCCCCCCCCCCCCCCCCCCCGTCCCTCCATCTCTGACAATATCCATACGTTGTTAGATTAAACACGTACGTCGTTTCTTTTAAAATAATACGCCATCTTAAATGTTGACATGCGACCTTTATGTTTATTAATACATCTTTTTAGTTGTAACAATACATCATTTCATACGTAATAGTACTTCGATTTGCTGTTGAAATGCGTCATTTGAAATGTATAATTTATATATACTAATACATCAACTTATTTGAGCACGTACGTAATTAAACAATATCCATACGTGCTTAGATTACACATGTACGTCTTTTCTATTAAACTAATACGTCATCTTAAATGTTGACATACGACTTTTATATTTATTAATACATCCTTTTAGTTGTAACAATATATCATGTCATATGTAATAGTACTTTGGTTTGCTGTTGAAATACGTCATTTGAAATGTATAATTTATATATGGAAGAGTTAGGTGACCGGTGCACCATTTGTAGGGTGTATTAGCCGACTCTTCAAACAGTCTTATGTTGTATCTTGTCAAATTATTTAATAAAAGGCATATTCTTCTTTATCTTATCATTTTCTGCAATTAGATCAAGTCCCCTAGATCACTCTTAAGCTATGAGATGTGTTTGGTATTGGGGATGCCAATCATAGAATACGTCTCTAAGGTTGTGGTCTTAAAGATGTTCCAAGTCATAGAATCATTGAGATAGAGATATCAATGACTTGTAAAGATTTGCACGTATAATGCAGAGTGTATCCTATTCCCTGGATATTGATACGGTGTACATCAGTGCACGTACGTGGGTTCTTGTTAGGAACGAGTAAACTGAACAACCCCGCCGAGATTCCATATTGGAGTCAATGTGGAATTTGGAATCTCCTCAATTACGTAGGCGCAAGATTAGTCCTCATGACTTGAGGCACCATTAGTCATCTCGTGCATCGCTCACTGTACTTAGATTTGTCATGCGAATCCAGGCGGGTCATAAAGTGGGGGCATATTGGGTCCAGTCTAGTTATGTACAGAGGCACGTAAATGCCAAGAGAGAATCTATCACTTATCATTCGCATCGGCGCATATCCTATGTACTTCACAGTGTCATGACCATGGGAACCTCTGGCCGGAGTCGTATTGATAAGGAGGCGTAGTGTTTCCTCACTTGATTGATAAATTAGTCAATATCAATTAGATCGATATACATAGAATCGGGTTACTGGGATTTCGACTGACATCCAAGTCCTAGATTCGATTGGAATATTTGATGGAAGGATTTTACTAATGCGAGAATTGTAATGCGGAAAGGTCACCTAATAATTGTTCATGGCTAGGTCTTCTTGGCGCGTGCCTAGTACTAACCTTGATTTGTAGGAGCCATGAATTATTCGGTAATTAATTCTTAGTTGGATTAAATACTTGGAGTATTTAAATCTAGCATGGAAGTTGCAAAGGTACAACGGGGTTGTGTTCCTACTACTAGTACATGAACGAACCTACAATGGGGTTACACACTTACTCAAGAAAGTTTTATTGCTATGTGAATATTAATCCGATTTAGCATTAAAGTGAAATTGATTAATGAGATTAATTGATTAAGTTAAAGACATTTTAATTAGTAGGCTTGGGAAAATAATTATTCTATTAATTAATCTTGGAGATTAATTATTAATGGAAATTGTTATTATCCGGGAATTTATTTAAGCTACTAATTGTACTATTAATTAATTATGAGGATTATTTAATTAACAAGTCTTAGAACACTTGAGAGCTATTTTGATTAAGTTGGATTTAATTGAGTAAAGTCACAAGATTCAAATTCAAAGCTAGTCAAAGTTGATAGTGATGTTATTGGAAAGACGAAGAAAATGGGAACTACTTTTCTTACACATGATGTGGTAAAAGGAAGTTGCGAAAGTGAGGAGAAACAAGTCTTCTCCTCTCTCTAAAACTATATGACCGGAATTTAGGCTTATAAAAGAGGGGTCGCTTTCTCTTCTTCCATTATTGATGAAAACTTAAAGGAAAGAAAGCTTTGAGCTTAGTACTTCCTTTCTAGAGTTTTCTTCTTAACTTCTCTTGTGCTTCTTGAAGATTTTCTTCCATAAAACTTCTTCTTGAAGATTAGTTATAGAAGATTATCTTCCATAGATATTTCTTCTAGTGACTCTTCTTTTCTTCCACCTTTCACTACATAGACTCCATTTTCTTGAAGCATATATCTATCCAATCTTTTGCTCAAGGTATGAACTTGCTTGAGGTATGTCCTTGTAGAGGCTTCTTTCTTTAGGAGCTTATAGTGGTTTGATTTGAATCCCTCCATGTTGAGGTGAGGTTCGAAAATCAGAACCAAAGTTTTTGGTGTGGTTTTCCTTGTGCTATGGTTATACACCCTTGTTGAGTTTCGCGAAAAATTGCGCAGCGGAATAAAATAACCCACAGTGTTATCTCGATTTGCATACATGAATCGAAATTACTCGCTAAAACTTACCTGTTGAAGCAAAGTGGTTGGAGAACTCGATCCTCCTTAAAAAACTCGATTCGTTGAAGCTTCGAATTCTTCAATCCTTGTGTGATCTACTCTTCTTGATTTTCTTGAGATGTTCTTGAAGCTTGATCGAACAACGAACACACGTTGTCTCTAAATAATCACGCGGATTGATTGAATGGAAAAATTTCTTCTTCTTCTCCTTGAAGACCGACGGCTAGGGTATAGGAGAGAAGGAGGAGTTTTTCTTTTTCTTTCTAGGAGAATTGTGTGAATTGTAAAGTTCGTCTAGGTCAAAAGTTTTTAAATGATATATTTAATATCACTTGACTTGTTGACAAAGACAAGAGGCAAGAGCCCATGTTGGGCATCCTTTTTGGACACCCAATTCGGCCTTATGAGGCGTCCTCACGAACCCTCTTTATTTGGCCCGGCTCGTCTCTTGTTTTAAATAATTTTCTATTATTTAATTAATTATTTATTATATTCAATTAATAAATAAATTTATTAAATAACCAAATTAATTATATAAATTAATTCAATAATTTATTTCCTTGTGAAATTAATTAATAATTAATCATATATTTATAATTAATTATCTCATCTAATGAGCAATTAATTACTCATTTTTAATTTATCCAATAAATTAAATCTCCTAGTATAAAATAGAAAAATCCTTTTATTTTTCTTCATAAATCCTTTAGCGCGACTCTTTAGGTTCATTTCATTTGGCAATGAGAGGAATTCAAAGGAAGTGGGTAACACCTAGCCAGTCACGTGGGCCAGTTCGTAGCCCAAACGAAATCAAATAAATGGATCATTCCACAACCTTCCAATCGCAAATTTCGTATACATTTAAACCTTTTGTTCACGTGTCCTAGTCAAATGAGAGTCATGGTGGTGTCAAACTCACTGAACTTGACCACATGTATTAATTATAATAATACGAGATCATTGAGTTCAATTTAGTGCCTTGCATAATTGTCTCTATTGCTTTGGCCGAAGACTTTGATCTCTATTATCTATAATCACATAGGACACTTTCTCATTCACTTATGAGAGAACAAATCCCATGTTAGTTACCAGCTAAGACTACCACTTGCCTGTCAAGCAGCATTTTGAGGTTGACCCCACCAACGGATGAATTGGGTCTAACTACTCTAGTGACAGACTTGACGTCATAAGTGTATCTTTAACCTGATAATTCAGGTCAAAGGTTCACTTATACCTATTACGAATAATCCATTCTGTCATTGACAGTCACAGAGTGAATACCCATGTGACAGAACCGATGCGAGTCATGTTCGAGCTTATTATTTCCACTGATGTGCCTACAATCTTAAGCTCCCACCATCACATGATGTTCAACTAGCACTCCCATGTCAAAGCTCAGATTGTACAAGCATTTCTAGTCTTTGTTGTCCATTAAAAACTTCATATCACTTGTGAACTTGTTTAAGTAATCAAGATCAATATCTCTAGTGCCTATCTTTCGATCCCATAGGAAGTAGATAGATTGCACTGAAAACATGGATAAAATGTTTTACACTACTTATAGATGCAGATAAGATTTAAGTGAAGACAAAACAATGCATTTTATTATTATAAGATAATAAATTTTTCACAAGTGAGATGCCCTATCATTCTATCCTCTGTGGCATCTGAGGGCATAATTCTATCAATCTCCCACTTGCATTCAATGCCACTCTTTGTGATATCTTATACCCTTCTGTTGGGATTATGCCCTCAGATGCCATAGAGGATAGAATGATAGGGCATCTTTCTTGTAATAAACTTATTTATTATTTATAATAAAAAGCACTGTTTAGTTTTCATTTAAATCTTATTTGCATCAATAAGTAGAGTAAAATATTTTGTCTATGTTTTCAGTGCAATCTCTCTACTTCCTATGGGATAGGAAAATTGACACTAGAGGGATTGATCTTGATTACTCAAACTCGTTCGCAAGTAATATGAAGTCTTTAATGGACAAATAAAGACTTAGAACACTTGCACAATCAAAGTTTTGACATGGGAGTGCCAGTCGAGCACCATGTGATGGCGGGAGCTTATGAATATAGGCACATCAGTGGAACTGATATGCTCGAACACGACTCGCATCGGTTCTGTCACATGGGTTTTCACTCTGTGACAATCAATGACAGAACTTATTATGCGTAATAGGTATAAGTGAATTTTTGGCCTGAAGTATCAGGCAGAAGATGTACTTGTGACGTCAAGTCTTTCATTAGAGCAGTTATACCCAATTCACCCGTTGGTGGGGTCGACCTCGAAATGCAGCTTGATGGGCAAGTGGTAGTCTTAGTTGATATCTAATATGTGACTTGTTCTCTCATAAGTGAATGAGAAAGTATCCTATGTGATTATAGATAAATAGAGATTAAAGTCTTTGACCAAAGCAAAAGAGACGATTGTGCGAGGCACTATATCGATCTCAATGATCTTGTATTATTATAATTAATACATATGGTCAATTCAAGTGAGTTAGACATAACCATGACTCTCACTTGACTGGGGCACGTGAACACAGAGTTTATATTTATACGGGATTTGCGATTGGAAGGTTGTGGAATGATTCAATCATTCAATTTCGTTAGGGCTACGAAGTGGGTCACGTGACTGGCTAAGTGTTACCCACTTCCTTTGGATTCGTCTCATTGCCAAACAAAATGAACCTAAAAAGTCGCGCTAAAGGATAGATAAAGAAAATTAAAGGATTTTCTATTTTATTCTGGGAGATTTTATTTATTGGATAAATTAAATAATTAATTAATTACTCATTGGATGAGATGATTAATTATAAGGATAAGATTAATTATTAATTAATTTCTTAAGGAAATAAATTAATGAATTAATTTATCTAATTAATTTGGTTATTTAATTAATTTATTTGTTTATTGGATATAATGAATTATTAATTAAATAGATAATTAATTAAAATAAAAGGAAGTCCCGGGCCTAGGTGGGGCATCCATATGGACGCCTACTAGGGTTAAGTTGGGCGTCCACTAGGATGCCCAACGAGGACTCTTTTTGTTTGTCTTGGTCAATAAGTAAAGTGATAATAAAAGGACTCCTTGACCTAAACAAGACATAAGTAATCTCATAACTCTCCTAGAAAGAGAAAAAAAAAAACTCCTCCCTCTCTCTACATACACTAGCCGTCGGTCACATAGAGGAAAAAGAGGGATTTTTTGTCCAATCAATCTGTGTGATTATTTAAAGGCAACGTACGTTTGTTGTTCGGATCAAGAATTCAAGAAAGGATCAAGAATTCATGGAGATTGGATTAAACATGTTCTTGAAGTCTTCAAGCTTACAAGGATCGAATTTTTGAAGGTGGAGTTGAATCCCCAACCACTTCGCTTCAATGGGTAAATATTTATTCATTTTCGCGATTAATTGATTCATCTATGCAAATCGAGAATTCACTTTGTTTTAAAACTTTCGCTGCACAATTTATTTTTCGCGAAACCCAACAATAGTATCAGAGCCAATCTCTGATTTGCATATTTGATCATGTTTGTGTGATTTTTAATATGCATATTATGTGTTTTTGAAGCATGCTTTGTTCTTAAATATGCGTTTTAATGATTTTTAGCTTAGATTTTGTTTTTTTATGTTTATTATAAATCTGTATATTTTTATGATATGAGAAAAAAATCAAGAAACGAGGAAAAATGGGGCTCGAAAGCCCCGAAGAGTGCGCGCACATCGTGCGACAGTACGCACTGCGTCGGGCCGTGTAGCCACACAGCCTGAACACACGACCCGCTGAACCGGGTCTTGGATCCACTTCTGAAAATGGGATGTGGTTTTGGGTCAAAATTGTTGTTTGAGTTTTGAGTAAACTTAATTATCCGCTTGGGTCGAAAGGATGATAACCCGGAATAATTCAAATTAAGCTTAATTGAAAAATTACTTAATTACGACTTATTAATTGGTTTGGGCTTAATAATTAACTCCAAATGGGTCAATGGGTTGGTGATTTGGATTTAAATTAAAACTAGCCCAATAAAAATTAATAATGCTTGCAAGTTTTTCCTAATTAATTAATTTTGGGCCCAATTAAATTAAATCCAAGTGGACCAAAAGGATGGTGACTTGGGTTTGATGAAATCGAGCCCAATAAACATTAATTGGAATAAAGTATTTAATGTGAATAATTAATTATTTTCTTCAAGATTAAAATTTAATTTATGGATTAAATATTAATTAATTTTTCCTCAACTTGGAAATTACTTAGATATTTGAATAAGGAATACAAATTATTTTTCTTGGATGATTAATAATTAATTCTTTAATCAAATATTTTTTTTCCAATTAATGATGGCTTTAAATCATAATAAAATAAGATTCCATATTTTATGTATTCATTTTCGTTGGACTAATATTATTTTAATTAAAGGTAGATATACTTAATTAATAATTTTGTGTATCTAAATCATCTAGTAGGACTAGAATGATTTTAATTGAAATAAAGAATATATATAAGTTAGGAATTTTTTAAAGGACTTTTTAGTTGGATTAAAATTTTAAATAATCAACATAAGGTTTTAATATTGCGAGCATGTATTAAATGTTGCGA
Source organism: Buddleja alternifolia (assembly GCA_019426215.1). Taxonomy (NCBI): domain Eukaryota; kingdom Viridiplantae; phylum Streptophyta; class Magnoliopsida; order Lamiales; family Scrophulariaceae; genus Buddleja; species Buddleja alternifolia. The sequence continues at coordinate 23,617,096 of CM033393.1, read as the reverse complement.
GCATGTTTTATGTGATGGAGACACCGATCATGGACTAATGTTTTATTCGATTTACCTTTCTTTTTATGGGTTGTAAAGCCAAATTTGAGGCTATTTATTGCTTTCTTAGAAATAATGTATAAGTTGTTTTAAAGTATTGTAATAGAATAGTTCAAAATTGGTGAAGACAAGAAGCCCATGGAGATTAGATAGGTTTTCGTTTTTACCTTTTTATGATGGCCCATTGGCTCGGGCCCTCTAGTAAAAGTCCATGATCGAGTGTGATGGTTTTATTTGTTTCATTCCATGAATATTTATATTGATAGGCATGATTGTTAGTAGTATATATTATGCATGTTCAATATATGATAATTGTGCTATATAAATTGATTAATGTGCAAAGTGAGACCAAACATTTGACAATTTAAATTCTCCCAAATAAATAATACCGAGTTAGTAAAGGATGTGTGACATCCTCGTCCTCCACTAAATTATTAAAATTAAAATTACTACAAATGTGTAATGCTTATGGGGGTTATACATTTGGAAATAATTTGAAATTTTATGAAGTTCATGAAATGCCTTTCGAAGCATAGTTCACCCTAGAAACCAGTTAGTTTGCAAGGTGAAATTCAAATGTTAGGTTAAAGGAGTTAGTGGGTATGAACTCGGGTAGTTCACGAGCTTAGAAATCGGTTAGGTTGCGGCTTGGTGAACTATGGGGAAAGATATTGAAACATTTATTGGATAAATTGATGTTACACATCACTTCAAATAATTAATGGGCTAAAAATCGGATAGGTTGCAACCCGTCTAATTAATCGAGAACCTCAATACTCATTGTAGAATCGATGCCAATGATGATTACCGATTTCTACATGGGAGTGTGGGATTCAAAAAATGTAGTGGGAGCCAAGATGAATTTTAAGTCCTAAATTTTTTTTGGATCAGTCAAATACAAGTAATCTAATTAATCTGATTTATTTCTATAGTTGTCTCCCTATTTATCTCTCTCAAATATGACAAACCCACTTTTAAAATTACTCGAAAGAAATGTTCTAACTGGACCCAACTACATGGAAGGGCTCGCGATCTTAAGGAATGTCCTAAGTGAAGAGTTAATTGAATATGTGTTGGAAATTAATTGTCCTTCTATTCCTAAGAGGAATTAGTATGAGAGAGTTCAACTAGCTCACTTTAGCTGGACTTCTGACAACTATAAAGCTAGAGGATACATCCTAAGCTCTATGTACAGTGAACTATAAAGTTCTCATGATGCAATGAGCAATGCAAGGGACATAATTCTTCATTTGGAAGAAATGTTTGGAGAGCACGGTAGGACCGTAAGATATTTCATATTGAAAGATCTCTTCAGAGCGAGGATGAGAGAGGAAGAGGATGTGGGAGACCATGTTCTCAAGGTGATGACCTTAATGGAAAGTTTAAGATCAATGAACTTCTATATGGAACTTCATCTTCAAGTTGATCTCATCCTATAGTCGCTCCCTGAATCCTTCTACTACTTCTTCATGAACTTTGGTATCAATGATATCGATTATTCATTAGTTGGGCTAACAAAGAAGCTTGAAATCGAGCAAGCTTGCATGAGGACGAGGAACAAGAGGGATTTTTCTATCTATTTCACAAATGATACATTTGATGATCAACGAAATGGAAAAAAGAGAAAGCCAGAAGGAGTATCCACAAGAACTCAAAAGAAATTGGAACATTGTCGTAAGAGAAAAGGGCCTAAGAAGATGGATAGATGTCTCGAGTGCGATGAGCTTGACCACTGGAAGAGGAACTGTCCTAAATTAGGCAAAGGCGCAAAAGGTATGGAACTCTTCGTTTTTGAAACTAATTGTTCTATGACCGTTTTTTCTACTTCATGGATTCTGGACTTAGGGGCAAGTGCTCATGTATGTTATTTGGATCAGGATCTGCAGAGAAGTAGAAAGCCGGGTAGAGAAGAAGTGATGATAAAAGTAGGCAGCGGGGAAAGCGTCACGGCTACTAGGATTAGATTTACTTCTTTGATTTTGAATTTTGGACATTTATTGTTTTTAAATAATGTTTTAGTTTTGCCCAAGGGGCTTAAGGACATTGTTTCCATTCCTATATTAGTTAAGATTAGTTATAAATTCCATTTTTCTAAATTGAATTGCGACATTGATTATGGAAATAAAATAATTGGCAATGCATCTTTAGTTAATGGTTTGTATTATTTAAATGTCCAAAATTCTTCTGATGTGAATGTTGTAACACATAAACGTGGTAGGCAAAAAGCTAACTTAAGACTCAAGTGACATCTTAGACTAGGCCATGCTGGAGAGCACAAGATCCCCAAAATGGAAAAAAAATGGGCTTTTAAGTTGACAAGGGTCGGATCCCTATCCAACATGTGAATCATGTCTCTTAGGCAAGATGGCTAGATCTCCATTCACCTGGACTTTTGAAACAGCTACTCAAGTCTTAGGATTAGTGCATACTGGCATTAGCGGACCATTTAGAGAAATGACTCGTGGAGGTTTCTACTACTTCATCACTTTTACAGACGATCATTCAAGATATGGTCTAGTGTATCTCATGAAGCAAAAGTCTGAATCCTTTGAAAGGTTTAAAGAATTGAAAGCTTTAATAGAAAATCAAACTGGACAAAATATAAAAACTCTATGTTCGGATCGTGGAAGAGATATATGAGCCCCGAGTTTGATGAATTCCTTAGAGAACAAGGAATATTGTTGTAACTAACACCACCAGAAACTCCTCAACTAAATGGAGTTGCCGAGCGTAGAAACCGAACACTGTCGGACATGGTTCGTTCCATGCGTAGTTACACTGGACATGGTTCATTCCATGCGTAGTTACACTGATTTACCCATTTCATTATGGGGACATGCGCTCCTTATTACTTCTTATATATTGAACAGATGTCCCTCCAAATCTATTCCTAAAACTCTACATGAGATGTGGAATAATAGAAAACTAGTCTTAACCACATCAAGATCTGGGGATGTCCTGCTTATGTCAAAAAGACTAAAGTGGAGAAATTGGAGACAAGATCCTTAATGGGATGTTTCATTGGTTATCCTGAAGATTCCATGGGATTCTTCTTTTGCCTACATGATGATCAAAGGATTATTGTGGCGCTACAAGCCCACTTCTTTGAAGATGAATTCATCTTGGAAGGGGGCAAAGGTAGAAAAATTGTTCTAGAAGAACAAGATGAAACTCCCTCTGAGACATCTATCCAAGAACCAAGGCCTGAACCAATAGTAGCACAACCACCACGTAGATCTGGTAAAATACCACATGAACCTGAGAGGTATGGGTATCTACTGTAGGGGGAGCCAGAGCTTCACACTGTAATACAAGAAAGTCATGAAGATGATCCTTGTACCTATGATCAAGCGATGGTGGATGTCGACGCTTCAAGATGGCGAGAAGCAATGGAAACAGAGATGGACTCTATGCAATTGAACTAAGTCTGGACTTTGGTAGATCATCCTGAAGGTATCAAACCTATATGATGTAAATGGATCTACAAAAGAAAAATAGGTAGCGATGGCAAGTTTGACACCTTTAAAGCTAGGCTCGTAGAAAAAGGATATAGTCAAAGAGAAGGAATTGACTATCAAGAAACCTATTCGCTCGTGGCCATGATAAATTCCATCTGAATAATGTTATCCATACCTGCATACTTAGATTATGAGATATGGCATATGGATGTTAAAACGGCTTTTCTAAATGGATTCCTAGAAGATGACATCTATATGGAACAACCAAAAGGTTTTGTATCTGAGATCGATATCCATAAAGTATGTAAACTTGAGAGGTCCATATACGGTCTCAAGCAAGCATCTAGAAGCTAGAATCTTCGCTTTGATGAAGTAGTAAAGGGATATGGCTTCATCAAGAATGAAGATGAACCTGTGTCTACAAGAAGACTAGTGGGAGCAAGATTTCGTTCTTAGTACTATATGCGGATGACATTTTACTTATAGGAAATGATGTGGGAATGAAGATGAAAGACTTGGGAGAAGCGACGTACATTCTAGGAATTCGTAGCTATAGAGATAGAACAAATAGAATGATAGGTCTTTCCCAAGCCATTTACTTAGAAAAGGTCCTAAAGAGATTTAGGATGGATGACTTTAAGAAAGAGTTTCTTCCCATGAGGCATGGAATACACTTGTCTAAATCTATATGTCCTCAAAATGAGGAAGATAGAAAGGAGATGAGTAATGTACCCTATGCTTCTGCAGTTAGTAGTCTGATGTATGCAATGTTGTGTACAAGACCTGACATTGCCTATACTGTAAGTGTGGTAAGTCGATTTCAGGCAAACCCGGGAAAGGAACATTGGATAGCTGTGAAGAATATCCTAAGGTATCTTAAAAGAACTATGGATATGATTCTCATCTATGGAGGTGGAGATCTAAAGATGGAAGGTTACTCTGATTCAAACTTTCAATTTGATATAGATGACCAAAAATCCACTTCAGAGTTTGTATTCACGCTTAATGGTGGGGCGGTGTCCTGGAAAAGTTCCAAGCAAAGCACAACCGCTAATTCCACCACTGAAGCAGAATATGTGGAAGCCTCAGAGGCAACCAAAGAAGCTGTTTGGATGAGAAAGTTTCTAGGAGAACTTGAAGTGGTTCCTAGTGCAGAGATCCCGTTGCCACTTTATTGTGATAACAATGAAGCAATAGCGCAAGTCAAGAAACTAAGGTCTCATAACAAGTCTAAACACGTTGAGAGAAGATTTCACATCATCAGGGAGATCGTTTGCAGAGGAGAGATAGCAGTGTAGAAAATAGCCTGAGCTAACAATGTAGTTGACCCATTTACCAAACCACTACCTCAGGCTGTTCTGGACATACACTTAGAAAGGATAGGTATAAAATACCACAACGAGTGGCATTGAGTGAAAGTGGGAGATTGTTAGGATTATGCCCTCAGATGCCATAGAGGATGGAATGATAGAGCATTTTTCTTGTAATAAAATTATTTATTATGTATAATAAAAGATATTGTTTAGTTTTTACTTAAATCTTATCTGCATCTATAAGTAGTGTAAAAGATTTTGTCCATGTTTTTCAGTGCAATCTCTCTACATCAGATGTGATAGGAAGATTGGCACTAGAAGGATTGATCTTGATTACTTAAACTCGTTTGCAAGTAATATGAAGTCTTTAATAGACAAATAAAGATTACAACACTTGTACAATCTGAGCTTTGACATGGGAGTGCCAGTTGAACACCATGTGATGGTGGGAGCTTAAGAATGTAGGCACATCAGTGGAACTGGTATGGTCGAACACGACTCGCATCAGTTTGGTCACATGGGTTTTCATTCTGTGACTGTTAATGACAGAACTGATTATGCGTAATAGGTATAAGTAAACCTTTGACCTGAAGTATCAGGCTGAAGATGCACTTGTGACGTCAAGTCTTTCACTAGATTAGTTAGACCCAATTCACCCGTTGGTGGGGTCGACCTCGAATTGAGGCTTGATGGGCAAGTGGTAGTCTTAGCTGATATCTAATATGGGGTTTGTTCTCTCATAAGTGAATGAGAAAGTAACCTATGTGATTATAGATAAATAGAGATCAAAGTCTTTGGCCAAAGCAAAAGAGACGGTTGTGCGAGGCACTATATGGAGCTCAATGATCTCGTATTATTATAATTAACACATATGGTCAAGTCCAGTGAGTTTAACATAACCATGACTCTCACTTGACTGGGCACGTGAACAAAGGGTTTATACTTATACTGTATTTACGATTGGAAGGTTGTGGAATGATCCAATCATTCATTTTCATTTGGGCTACGAAGTGGGCCACATGACTGGCTAGGTGTTACCCACGTCTTTTGGATTCCTCTCATTGCCAAACGAAACGAACTTAAAGAGTCGCGCTAAAGGATTGATAAAGAAAAATGAAAAGATTTTCTATTTTATTCTAGGAGATTTAATTTATTGGATAAATTAAATAATTAATTAATTACGCACTGGATGAGATTATTAATTATAAGGATAAGATTAACAATTAATTAATTTCTTAAGGAAATAAATTAATGAATTAATTTATCTAATTAATTTGGTTATTTAATTAGTTAATTTATTTATTGGATATAATGAATTATTAATTAAATAGATAATTAATTAAAATAAAAGGAAGTACCGGGCCTAGATGTGGCGTCCGTTTGGACGCCTACTAAGATTAAGCTGGGCGTCCACTACAATGCCCAACGAGGACTCTTTTTGTTTGTCTTGATTAATAAGTCAAGTGATAATAAAAGGACTCCTTGACCTAAACAAGACACTAGTAATCTCATAACTCTCCTAGAAAGAAAAAAAAAACTCCTCACTCTCTCTACATACACTAGCCATCGGTCACATAGAGGAAAAAGAGGGATTTTTTGTTCAATCAATCTGCGTGATTATTTAGAGTCAACGTACTTTCATTGTTCGGATCAAGAATTCAAGAAAGGATCAAGGATTCGTGGAGATAGGATTGCACGTGTTCTTGAAGTCTTCAACCACTTCGCTTCAATGGGTAAGTAATTATTCATTTTTGCGATTAATTGATTTGTTTATGCAAATCGAGAATTCACTTTGGGTTTAATTTTTTAAAACTTTTACTACGCAATATATTTTTCGCGAAACCCAACACCATCCTTTCTAGGCGTCAGTGCAGAATAGCCTGAGGTAGTGGTTTGGTGAATGGGTCAGCTACATTGTCAGCTGAGACTATTTTCTGCACTGCTATCTCTCTTCTGCCAACGATCTCCTTGATGATGTGAAATCTTCTCTCAATGTGTTTAGACTTATTATGAGACCTTGGTTCCTTGGTTTGCGTTGTCGCTCCATTGTTATCAGGATAAAGTGTTAATGGGAGTTCTGCACTAGGAACTACTTGAAGTTCTCCTAGAAACTTCCTCATCCAAACGACTTCTTTGCTACCTCTGGGGCTGCCACATATTCTGCTTCAGCGGTGGAATCAGCAGTTGTGCTTTGTTTGGAACTTTTCTAAGACACCGCCCCACCATTAAGCGTGAATACAAACTCTGAAGTGGATTTTCGATCATCCATAGTAGAGTAAAAGTTTGAATCAGTGTAACCTTCTATCTTCAGATCTCCACCTCCATAGATGAGAATCATATCCATAGTTCTTTTCAGATACTTTAGGATATTTTTCACAGCCATCCAATGTTCCTTTCCGGGTTTGCCTGAAATCGACTCACCACACTTACTGCATAAGTAATGTCAGGTCTTGTACACAACATTGCATACACCAGGCTACCGACTGCAGAAGCATAGGGTACATTGCTCATCTTTTTTCTATCTTCTTCATTTTGAGGACACATAGACTTGGATAAGTGTACTCCATGTCTCATGGGAAGGAATCGTTTCTTAGAGTTGTCCATCCTAAATCTCTTCAGGACATTCTCTAAGTAAAGGGCTTGGAAAAGACCGATCATTCTGTTCATTTAATCTCTATAGATACGAATTTGTAGAATGTACGTTGCTTCTCCCAAGTCTTTCATGGAAAACTTACTCGAAAGCCATTTTTTGACAGTGTTGAGCCTTCCAACGTCATTTCCTATAAGTAGAATGTCATCTACATCGTACTAAGAATGAGATCTTGCTCCCACTAGTCTTCTTATAGACACAGGGTTCATCTTCGTTCTTGATGAAGCTATATCCCTTTACTACTTCATTAAAATGAAGATTTCAGCTCCTAGATGCTTGCTTGAGACCGTATATGGACCTTTCAAGTTTACATACTTTACAGATATTGTTCTCGGATACAAAACCTTTTGGCTGTTCCATATAGATATCCTTGAAAAAGTTAGGTGCCCGGTGCGCCATTTGTAGGGCGTAGTAGCCGACTCTTTAAACAGTCTTATATTATATCTTGTCAAGTAATTTAATAAATGGCATTTTCTTCTTTATCTTATCATTCTATGTAATTAGATAAAGTCCCCTAGATCACTCTTAACCTATGAGATGTGTTTGGTATCGGGGATGCCAATCATGGAATACGTCTCTAAGGTTGTGGTCTTAAAGATGTTCCAAGTCATAGAATCATTGAGATAGGGATATCAATGACTCATAAAGACTTGCACGTACAATGCACACTCTTGGAGAGTGTATCCTATTCCATGGATACTGATACGGTGTACATCAGTGCATGTATGTGGGTTCTCGTTGGGATCGAGTAAACTGAACAACCCCGCCGAGATTCCATATTGGAGTCAATGTCGAATTTGGAATCTCCTCGGTTACGTAGGTATAAGATTGGTCCTCATGACTTGAGGCACCATTAGTCGTCTCGTGCATCGCCCACTGTACTTAGATTTGTCACACGATTCCAGGTGAGTCATAAAGTGGGGCATATTGGGTCCAGTCTGGTTATGTACGGAGGCGCGTGAGTGCCAAGAAAGAATCCGTCACTGATCATTAGCATCGGCGCATATCCTATGTACTTCACAGTGTATTGACCATGGGAACCTCCGGCCGGAGTAGTATCAATAAGGAGGAGCAGTGTTTCCTCGCTTGATTGATAAATTGGTCAATGTCACTTAGATCGATATACATAGAATCGAGTTACTGGGATTTCGACTGACATCCAAGTCCTAGATTCGATCGGGATATTTGATGGAAGGATTTTACTTATGCGAAAATCGTAATGCGGAAAGGTCACCTAATAATCGTTCATGGCTAGGTCTTCTTGGCGCGTGGCTAGTACTAACCTTGATTGGTAGGAACCATGAATTAATTGGTAATTAATTCTTGGTCGGATTAAAATACTTGGAGTAATTAAATCTAGCAATGAAAATTGCAAAGGCACAACGGGGTTGTGTTCCTACTACTAGTACATGAACGAACCAACAATGGGGTTACACACTTACTCAAGAAAGTTCAATTACTATGTGAATATTAATCCGATTTAGGATTAAAGTGAAATTGATTAATGAGATTAATTGATTAAGTGGAAGACATTTTAATTAGTAGGCTTGGGAAAATAATTTTTCTATTAATTAATCTTGGAGATTAATCATTAACGGAAATTATTATTATCCGGGAGTTTATTTAAGCTACTAATTTTACTATTAATTAATCATGAAGATTATTTAATTAACAAGTCTTGCAAGACTTGGGAGTCATTTTAATTAAGTTGGACTTAATTAAATGAAGTCACAAGAGTGAAATTCAAAGCTAGTCAAAGTTTGACTTGTAATGTTTTTTAAATGAAGAAGAAAATGAAAAATATTCTCTTACACATATGGTGGTAGTTGAGAATGGAATGGTAGGTGAGAATGAGGTGGTAGGTGAAGAAAAACAAGTCTTCTAGTCCACCTAACACCATATGGCCGAAAATTGGTGGCTATAAAAGGAGGTGTTCTTGCTCTCATTTAAAACTTGATGAAAACTTAAAAAGAAAAAAAAGCTTAGAGCTTAGTTCTTCATCTCTAGATTTTTCTAGCTTCTCTTGTGATTCTTGAAGACTTTCTTCTATAGAACTTCTTCTTGAAGATTTGTTGTAAAAGATTATCTTCCATAGATATTTTTTTTAGTAACTCTTCTTGTCTTCCACCTTTCTCTACATAGACTCCATTTCCTTAGAGCATATATCTAGCCAATCTTTTGCTTAAGGTATGAACTTACTTGAGGTGTGTCCTTGTAAAGGCTTCTTTCTTTAGGAGCTTATGGTGGTTTGATTCGAACCCCTCCATGTTGAGGTGAGGATTCGAAAATGAGAGCCAAAGTTTTTGGTATGGTTTTCCTTGTGTTGTGGTTTTACACCCTCACTTTAATAAAACTCCAAATCTTGTAATCGGTTTAAAACCCTTTTACTCGTATTAGTTTTTGTTGTGCATTACTTTGACCCCCTAGCTTGGGATGCCGATATATATGTGTTTTATATACTTTATTTCTTCCGTTGCGCCGGCATCGCTTGTGGGGGCATACCGATCCTAACAGTGGTATCAGAGCTCGGGTTATGCACATTAAAAACTTTGCATGTTTTTGCTTTCCGTTTCATGTAGTATTTGAACCGGTTGCTTAAATCTATATGTTACATTTGTTGATTTAATAATAGCTTGGGATTTGTCATCGTTTTTCTTAAAATCTTGGAGATTTTGTTTTTTTTTTGAAACGATTGAAAATTAAGAGACACTAAAAGGGAAGGTCGAAACCCGGGCGAGGACCGTTGATATTGAACCCAAGCTACGAGACTTTGTGCGCACCCGGCCGAAGGCTTTGTGCGCATAAGGGTGTGCTCATTTAGTAGGACTCAATATCGCGAATCATTGCCAACCGTCAAAGGAAACTTGGCGGGGGTCAAGACGGGGCTGACCATGGCCGATTCCACCCCTTGGTGGTCTCGACCATGGTCGAGAAACTGTCCAGCAGCTGCTGGACAGTGTGTGCGCTGCTCGGCGGCGCACGGTGCGTTGTCGGGCAGCGTACACGGGTGTGCGTATGCACACCATGTGCTTGATGGTTGGACCATCTTGACGTGGTGTGGTACACACAACCCGGGTCTTCAAGGACTCCTACCTTTGGCCCATTTCTTGATTTTGGAATCAACTTCCACGCGTTTTTGAGTTATTTAAAAGTTTGGAATTTTTGAAAACTAGAAAAACTCGGTTTTTCCTCAAAACGTATAAATCCCAAAGTTATGATTGTTTCAACTATGTGATGGGCTTATGATTAATTAATGCTTTGCATGTCATCTTCATACGCTTGATGGTTGATTTGTATAATGGATGGATTGTGGGTCGAGCCTTAGATTATTCAATTGAGTTGTAATTATTATTGGCCTCTATTTCAATTTGGTTGTATATTTTATTTTCGCACTTTCTTTTTCATTTTATTGTAATCGAAGATGGAGACGAAGATGATGGACCATTATTGAAGATTATGTATGCCGTTGGAAGCTTATGTAATAGATAGGGCCTATTTTAATTTAGTACCCTAGATTGCCTTAGATTCACCGGTGGCTCGGGTGGATCGCTTAGGGACCCACAATCATCCATATTTGTTTACCGTTTTGTGGATGTCTTATATTATGTTGTCTTATATGCTACTTGGATTGCATGATCACATAATTAAAGATAATCCTTATCTTGATGAGATCTTGCATGTTGAAACCCCTCGCTTGATTTGTTTCAAGTAAATCCAAGAAATATCAAGTTTATGTGGAAATTGAATGAAGTTCTATTGTCCACGCCTTTCATCATAAGTGGTAGCATGTGAAATGCCATGAAGCTTGGCCCGCCGTCCATGAGTCGTGGGGTGGCGTCAAGTGGATTAGGCTGTGACCACCACTAAGCATAGAGATGCTCGTGGGATCGATTTGTCTAGGTGTCGTCCATGAGTCGTGGGGCACACTAGTCCGGTCGATTGACCATGAATATTTGATGGGCTTGACTTAACGTTTACTACCATATGGGCTCGTGTTCTCGGGGTATATGGGAAAGACGAGGCAAAATATCTTGAGAACTATATGTCGATATAGAAGGTCGGTAAGCCTACCATACAGATTTATCATATGGGCTCGTGTTCTCGGGGCATATGAAGAGTCGCTTATGGATCTCGAGCCCACTAGGGAGACCCGCATATCTCCTTGAATATCCATATAAGAGGGTTATGGAATTTGATAAAATAGTGAGAGACACGTACGATTAAAGACCGAATTATATGTGGACAAGATACATATTGAATGCTAATTGTTTTGCCTCGCTATTTATTTTGTAGTTAACAAAATGGCCAAAAAACCACTTTCAACAATCTTAGATTCAAATAGACTTGTCGGTCCCAACTACGCCGATTGGTATCGAAACCTTAAAATTGTGCTTCAAAGTGAGCGCAAGGATAGCGTATTAGATACGCCTTTGCCTCGCGTAACTCGTACAAGCACTGATGATGAACGTGCCGCTTTTGATAAGTGGTCTGATGATAATATCCAAGTGAGATGTATCATGATGGCTTCTATGACTAATGAGCTTCAAAAGCAATTTGAGCATGTGACCATCTCCAAGGATATTATCAAAAGTCTCGAGGAGCTCTATGGCACTCGAACTAGGAGGGAGAGATTCGCAATCTCTAAAGAGCTATTCCGTGCTTGTCTGCATGAGGGATCTTCGGTCGATAATCATGTTTTACGTATGATCAGTCTTATTAATAAGCTTTCTGATCTTGGCGTAAAATTTGAGACCGAGCTTTCTGTTGACCTCGTGCTACAGTCCCTTCCGAAGTCGTTTGACCAATTTGTCATCAACTACAACATGAATCAACTTGAGGCTTCATTACCCGAGTTGTTGAACATGTTGAAGAGTGCAGATGCCACCATCAAGAAAGATAAGCCGGTACTGCTTGTTGGTTCCTCATCCCGTTCTAAGGGCCGTAAGGCCAATAAGAATAAGGGGAAGAAGAACAACAACAAGAAAAAACAGTTGAAAGGCAAAGGTGGTGTAAAAAAGGCTAAGGGTACCGATCATGATGCGTGCTTCAATTGTGGTAAAAAGGGACATTGGAAGCGTAATTGCACTGAACCAATGAATGGTATGTTTTATGTTGAAGTTAACTTATCAGTTAATGATGCTTCTTGGGTGTTGGACACCGGATGTGGAGTTCACCTTTGCAATGATTTGCAGGTGATGGCAAGAAGCAAACAGATAAGTAGAGGGGAGATGACCATGCGGTTTGGGAATGGAGCACGGGTTGCTGCCACGGCCGTAGGAACTATCTACTTATCTTTTCCCAACAAAAACCGTGTTATTTTGAACAATGTATTTTACATTCCGCAATTAATTAAGAACATCATTTCTGTACCTTTGTTGGACAAGGAAGGTTATAGTTTTGTTATAAAAAATGGAGCTTGCTCCATGTTTTATGATTCTTCTTTAATATTGGAATCAAAGTTGTCTCATGGCTTATACACGGTTCTCCCCGATACTCCAATCTTATTATCTCAACATGAGGAACATATTAGTAAGAGAAAGTTAGATAATCAAAATGATACATACCTGTGGCATGCTAGACTAGGCCATATCTCTAAAGATAGAATTCATAAGATGGCGGATAAGCTTGACCTTCGGGAAATGCTAGATATGCCAACTTGTGAATCTTGTCTAAAGGGTAAGATGACCAAGTCACCATTTGCCGGGCAAATAGAGCGAGCTACTAACCTTTTGGACTTGGTCCATACGGATGTATGTGGTCCGCTTAATGTAAGCACTAAAGGGAACCATTCTTACTTCATAACCTTCACCGACGACTTTTCGAGGTATCGTTACGTGTATCTTATGAGATACAAGTCTGAAGCCTTTGAGAGGTTCAAGGAGTTTAGACATGAAGTAGAGAAGCAAACGGGAAGAAGTATCAAAGCTCTTCGATCGGATCGAGGGGGAGAATACTTGTCCCATGAATTCCTTGATTATCTAAAAGACAATGGGATTGTCTCTCAGTGGACTCCGCCCGGTACTCCCCAACTTAATGGGGTAAGCAAGCGAAGGAATCAGACCTTGATGGACATGGTTCGATCCATAATGAGTTTCACTGGACTTCCTCTTTCCTTCTGGGGATATGCCCTAGAATCTGCGACGCATCTATTAAATAAAGTACCGTCAAAGAGTGTCTCTAAGGTGCCATATGAAATGTGGTTTAGTAAACCACCCACTTATAAATACCTAAGGGTATGGGGTTGCTCGGCTTATGTCAAGCAACTAGTGGGCGATAAGTTGGATGCAAGATCCTCCTTATGTAAGTTTGTGGGATATCCAAAGGAATCCTATGGATATTATTTCTACAACCCATCTGAACATAAAATGTTTGTTTCAAGGAATGCTACCTTCTTAGAGAAGGAATTTCTATTGGATAGAAATGGCGAGGTTGCAGAACTTGAGGAAACTCAAGAATCACAAAAGGGTTCACCTGATACCACAGATGCACAACCAGAAGTAGTAGCAAGTACACAACATCCTCGAAGATCCGAAAGGATCCCGAAACAACCTGAGAGGTATGGTTTCTTGCTTGATAGCAACGAGGATGGTAATTCCCCTGATCCAAGGACATATGGGGAAGCGACGTTGGACGTCGATTCGGGAAAATGGTTAGAAGCCATGCAATCCGAGATGGACTCCATGCACTCCAACAAGGTTTGGACCTTGGTAGATCCACCTGACGGGTCTAAACTCGTAGGCTGCAAGTGGATCTATAAGCGAAAGCTTGGAGCAGATGGAGAAGTAGTCACCTACAAGGCACGTCTCGTGGCGAAAGGTTACACTCAGAGGCAAGGAATTGACTATGATGAAACCTTTTCACCAGTGGTGATGGTCAAATCCATTCGGATACTTCTAGCCATAGCTGCATATTTAGACTATGAAATATGGCAGATGGATGTGAAGACTGCTTTCCTCAATGGTAAAATAGAGGAAGAGCTTTACATGGAGCAGCCCGAGGGCTTCGCATCCATTGGAAGTGAGCACAAGGTGTGCAAACTTCAGAGATCCATTTATGGACTCAAACAGGCTTCCTGAAGCTGGAACAAGTGTTTTGATGATACTGTACAAACATATGGTTTTCTTCAAAATGCTGATGAAGCATGTGTGTACAAAAGGGCTAGTGGGAGCGCGATAACATTTTTGGTGCTTTACGTTGATGACATTCTATTGTTTGGAAACAACATAGGAATGTTGCAAGAAACAAAAGCGTGGTTATCCACACAATTCTCAATGAAGGATATGGGAGAGGCATCCTACATTCTCGGAATGAAGATTCATCGAGATAGGTCCAGTAGAATGCTGGGACTCTCCCAATCTGCGTACATAGATAGAGTTTTGAAGAGATTCAAAATGGATCAGTCTAAGAGAGGACTGGTGCCTATGAGACATGGTATTTCTCTTTCCAAGTCTATGTCCCCTCAGACACCGGAGGAAAAGGACAAGATGTCTCACATACCATATGCCTCTGCTATAGGGAGTATTATGTATGCTATGCTATGTACACGGCCTGATGTGGCTTATGCACTTAGTGCAATAAGCCGATATCAAGCCAATCCAGGCAAAGAGCACTGGAAAGCCGTAAAGGCAGTCCTTAAGTACTTAAGAAGAACTAAGGATGCCTTCCTAGTCTACGGTGGAGGAGAATTAAAATTGGAAGGCTATACAGATTCTAGCTTCCAATCTGATGTGGATGATTTCAAATCTATCTCGGGATTTGTCTTTGTACTCAATGGTGGAGCGGTCAGCTGGAAGTGTTCTAAACAGGAAACTATTGCTGACTCCACCACAGAGGCTGAGTACATTGCAGCCTGGGCGGCTGCAAAAGAAGCTGTTTGGATAAGGAACTTCATCCAAGAGTTGGGTATTGTTCCATCTATTGTTGATCCCGTACGATTGTACTATGATAACAATGGGGCTATTGCACAGTCAAAAGAGCCAAGGTCTCATCAGAGGTCCAAACACATAGAAAGGCGATACCATCTGATCAGAGAGATCGTTCGTAGAGGCGACGTTCAAGTGGAACGTGTGGACTCGGCAAATAACATAGCAGACCCCTTTACCAAACCCTTGGGCCAAAGAGTATTGGAGGGACATCTTGAGAATATGGGCCTGAAATGCATGGGCAATTGGCTCTAGGGCAAGTGGGAGATTGAAAGAGTTAGGTGCCCGGTGCGCCATTTGTAGGGCGTAGTAGCCGACTCTTTAAACAGTCTTATATTGTATCTTGTCAAGTAATTTAATAAATGGCATTTTCTTCTTTATCTTATCATTCTATGCAATTAGATAAAGTCCCCTAGGTCACTCTTAACTTATGAGATGTGTTTGGTATCGGAGATGCCAATCATGGAATACGTCTCTAAGGTTGTGGTCTTAAAGATGTTCCAAGTCATAGAATCATTGAGATAGGGATATCAATGACTCGTAAAGACTTGCACGTACAATGCACACTCTTGGAGAGTGTATCCTATTCCATGGATACTGATACGGTGTACATCAGTGCATTATTTGGGTTCTCGTTGGGATTGAGTAAATTGAACAACCCCGCCGAGATTCCATATTGGAGTCAATGTCGAATTTGGAATCTCCTCGGTTACGTAGGCATAAGATTGGTCCTCATGACTTGAGGCACCATTGGTCGTCTCATACATCGCCCACTGTACTTAGATTTATCACACGATTCCAGGTGAGTCATAAAGTGGGGCATATTGGGTCCAGTCTGGTTATGTACGGAGGCGCGTGAGTGCCAAGAAAGAATACGTCACTGATCATTAGCATCGGCGCATATCCTATGTACTTCACAGTGTATTGACCATGGGAACCTCCGGTCGGAGTAGTATCAATAAGGAGGAGCAGTGTTTCCTCGCTTGATTGATAAATTGGTCAATCTCACTTAGATCGATATACATAGAATCGAGTTACTGGGATTTCGACTGACATCCAAGTCCTAGATTCAATCGGGATATTTGATGGAAGGATTTTACTTATGCGAAAATCGTAATGCGGAAAGGTCACCTAATAATCGTTCATGGCTAGGTCTTCTTGGCGCGTGGCTAGTACTAACCTTGATTTGTAGGAACCATGAATTAATCGGTAATTAATTCTTGGTCGGATTAAAATACTTGGAGTAATTAAATCTAGCAATGAAAATTGCAAAGGCACAACGGGGTTGTGTTCCTACTACTAGTACATGAACGAACCTACAATGAGGTTACACACTTACTCAAGAAAGTTCAATTACTATGTGAATATTAATCCGATTTAGGATTAAAGTGAAATTGATTAATGAGATTAATTGATTAAGTGGAAGACATTTTAATTAGTAGGCTTGGGAAAATAATTTTTCTATTAATTAATCTTGGAGATTAATCATTAACGGAAATTATTATTATCCGGGAATTTATTTAAGCTACTAATTTTACTATTAATTAATCATGAAGATTATTTAATTAACAAGTCTTGGAAGACTTGGGAGTCATTTTAATTAAGTTGGACTTAATTAAATGAAGTCACAAGAGTGAAATTCAAAGCTAGTCAAAGTTTGACTTATAATGTTTTTTAAATGAAGAAGAAAATGAAAAATATTCTCTTACACATGTGGTGGTAGTTGAGAATGGAATGGTAGGTGAGAATGAGGTGGTAGGTGAAGAAAAACAAGTCTTCTACTCCACCTAACACCATATGGCCGAAAATTGGTGGCTATAAAAGGAGGTGTTCTTGCTTTCATTTAAAACTTGATGAAAACTTAAAAAGAAAAAAAGGCTTAGAGCTTAGTTCTTCATCTCTAGATTTTTCTAGCTTCTCTTGTGATTCTTGAAGACTTTCTTCTATAGAACTTCTTATTGAAGATTAGTTGTAAAAGATTATCTTCCATAGATATTTCTTTTAGTAACTCTTCTTGTCTTCCACCTTTCACTACATAGACTCCATTTCCTTAGAGCATATATCTAGCCAATCTTTTGCTTAAGGTATGAACTTACTTGAGGTGTGTCCTTGTAGAGGCTTCTTTCTTTAGGAGCTTATGGTGGTTTGATTCGAACCCCTTCATGTTGAGGTGAGGATTCGAAAATGAGAGCCAAAGTTTTTGGTGTGGTTTTCCTTGTGTTGTGGTTTTACACCCTCACTTTAATAAAACCCCAAATCTTGTCGATATATCTTATTTTTACACTAGTTTTCCCCCGTTTATCGACTTAGTTTTGATTATCTCCTTGATAATTTGATCACATATGATACTTTGATCCTTGTCTTCTCATATTTTATAGAATAACATAACATTTGGAGGAAAAGAACAAGGATTGAAGGTAAATCATGCATAAAGATACAAACTGTCTGCGCAGTGCTAGAGTTTATGGAATAGATTTCTCTACCCATGTCCAAATTACACACTTCTTATGCCAATGGAAATATAAGAGGCAAAGGTACATTTCTTATGTTGAAGACAAAGATCAGATATGTAGGGAAGGAGGTGAAAACGTCATCGGAAGAGACGTCTTACGATGGAGTTTTCTCATTCAGTGACGATTTTGTCATCTTTAACATTTGATTTAGGCCCCAGTGTCTTCTTGAGAGTTGTAGATATTTGTTTTAGGATTCTACAGCATCTTGAATCAGTGTATTATGACATCGGTAGAGAAAGTTATGCGAAGTTTACCAAAACTGGCCGGAGCAGCAGGGGAACACCGCGGCATTCATCACCAACGCCGCGGCGTTCAGGAGCAGAATGTTGAACGCCGCGGCGTTCGACACCCAACGCCGCGGCGTTCGAGACAGTGGGTTGGTCTATAAATACCCCTTTTAGCCATTTTTTACCCTAACTCACCTTGGATATCAGCAACCACACGAAAATAGAGAGAGAGGGAGCTTAGAAGAGAAGATTGAAGGTCAAAACATGGAGAATTCAACAAGGAATCCACATCTCTACAAGAATTAGGGAGTTTTTACATATTTGTTTCTTGAATTTGTTCAAATCTCCTATGACTTGTATGATTTATATTTGCACTTTTGACATGAATATGAGCTAAATTTGTTTGATTGAGGCCATGGATAGGCCATTTATGTTATTTTGATTGTTGATTTGTTGGTGTTTATTGGATTAATTTTGGTTTTAGCTATGTATTCAATATTTGATCTCAATGCTACATTTGCTTGATCACCAAGTGTTTGATAAAATGCCTAGGTTAGAGATCGAGAGATAATAACCTAGGGAAGATATAAACATTAAATACCCTATAGTTAAACCGACTAGAGATAGACTCGGTTTCTTTAGGTGGCTTTCCATTCACGTGGGGAATTCCTAGACCTTAAATGCATCCTCGTTAATCGGGTTTTCATATAGAGATATATAGGAAATCGTTACCAAGGGTAGGGTTGCTATGCCAAGAGATTGGGTGGTACGTACGTTAGGGAATTTCGCCTTAGCTAAATCAATCTAATAATCCAATAGAACCTAAATCACAATCGAAATGCATAATTGGTTGAACCATGTGCCTTGATCGCTTCTCTCTATTGATTCCTCCCTTTATTTGGTGTGACGTTGCCTTAGTTTATTTTCTAGTATTTATTAATTAGTTAATCAACCTTTTATCGACCGATTTAACTTAGAATTGAGTAATATAGTAGTCTCGGTACTTAGATTATAGTTGTCCCTGCGGATACGATAACCGCGGACTTAGAAATCCACTTTACTACTTACGCGACCTAGTTCTCTTGCTAGGATTTTGTCGTGTCACTTGTAATCGGTTTAAAACCCCTTTACTCATATTAGTTTTTGTTGTGCATTACTTTGACCCCTAGCTTGGGATGCCGATATGTATGTGTTTTATATACTTTATTTCTTCCGTTGCGCCGGCATCGCTTGTGGGGGCATACCGATCCTAACAATCCTCTTCCAGGAATCCATTTAGGAAAACAGTTTTGACATCCATCTGCCATATCTCATAGTCCAAGTATACAACTATGGATAATAGTATTCGGATGAATTTTATCATGGCCACGGGTGAAAAGGTCTCTTGATGGCCAATTCCTTATCTTTGACTATAGCCTTTTGCTACGAGCCTCGCTTTATAGGTGTCAACCTTGCCATCACTACCAATCTTTCTTTTGTAGATCCATTTACATCCTATAGGTTTGATACCTTCAAGACGATCTACCAATGTCCAGACTTGGTTCGATTGGATAGATCCATCTATGTTTCCATTGCTTCTCACCATCTTGAAGTGTTGACATCCACCATCGCTTGATCATCGGTAGAGAGATCATCTTCATGACCTTCTTCTACTACAGTGTAGAGCCTAGCTCCCTCTACAGTAGATACCCATACTTCCCAGGTTCATTCGGTATTCTACCAGATCTACGTGGTGGTTGTGCCACTTGTAGACAAAGGAATTTTACACCCAATTACATAATGACAACTGTAAAATATGATATTAATTATCAATTTAAGTCTTTTCATTTATATGTTTGGGATTTATCAAATTTAATTCCAAACTTAAATTATTGATTTAATTGACATTTTAATATTTATTTTATTGGCAAATCAAATCGTGCCACATGTCAAATTGAGGTGGTCCAGCCAATCAAATTATGTCTTCCAGTTGAAAAATCAACGACCAATTACACTGCGCCAAGTGGATATATTAGCCAACTAAAAGGCTCCAAATTAATTGGTATTTATCTCTTTAAATTAATATAGATATTAAAGAGATAATATCTATTAAATTTCTCCTCGTCAAATATTAGCCAATCAAATGGCTCAAAAGTAAATGATATTTATCTTTTAATAAATAAATATTAAAGAGATAATTATCAAAGGTGTTTAAAGAATTTGTGGCTTCTCCATCCTACACCTATAAATAGGGTCCTTGGGAGCTCACAAAACACACACAAATTAAATTGGAGCTAGAGAAGATAAGAGAAGTTCCCAAATTCTCTCTACAAGTTCTTCAAATTGAAGAAGGCGTTCAAGGCAAACTTCAAAGTGTTCTTGACGAAATTCATTAAATTATATCGTTTAATCCGAGATTAAGGTGTTAAACCCTCGAATAAACGTTATAAAAATTCAAATCAAGTTGAAGGAAGATCAAAGCGACGAGCTGGCCTTGAAGCTTTCAACTTTCCTAAATCATTTACATCGTTTGATTCAAGAATAAGCTTTCAAGACCTTGAATCATGTTTGGAGTGAAGAATCAGGGGATTAGTCTTCGATAGGAGAATTATTCCACTAAAACTGTAATTTTCTTTAAATTGATTTATTTTTTTGTCCATATTATCTTTTCTTGTCTTTTATGAAATTGCAGACTTGAAAATTTGTGTGAACAAATTTGGCACTCCCAGTGGGACTCGAATCTACCCCTCATCACTTACTCCGACATCAAGTTTCAAAGTCTACATTTGCAACTCCATGGCTCCAAGAAAGAATCAAGTTGCTTTGACCAAGAAACATGATGCTAACATTATCAATGATTGCATTCACCAATCTTCTACTGGAGGCAAGATCGGCGACAACAATCATTCTGACGGTTCAAACCCATCATCTTCAAAGGAAATCAACTCCAAATCTTCTTCATTTGCTGAACTTCTTGCAATGATGACGGGAGCTACATCAGTGGATGAACAAGCGACTCAAATGGCTCAAGCCATTGCTGATATACAGAAAGCTTTGGAAGACCAGGATCTCCAAATTACTCAATTGATGAACAAACTAGAAAAATCCAATATAGGAGAACCTAGTCATAATCGTGCATCTCCTTCAAGTCAAAATTCCAAGGAGACGCTGGTCAATGAACTGCCTCATCAACATGAATCTGCGGAGAAGTTCAACAACTCCAACACAACTGTTGGCGCATTATCCGTTCAACAACTGCAAGATATGATTTTCACCACCATTAGGGCTGAATATGGTGTATCTTCCCACAATTCGCTCGTGTACTCGAAGTCGTATACGAAACGCATTGATGCTCTAAGGATGCCGATGGGATACCAACCACCGAAACTGTAATAATTTGATGGTAAAGGAAACCCGAAATAACATATCGCGCACTTTATAGAGACATGCAATAATGCAGGGACTGATGGAGATCTACTCATGAAGCAATTTGTACGATCTCTAAAAGGAAACGCTTTTGACTGGTACGTTGATTTGGAGCCCGAATCCATAGACAGTTGGGACCAAATGGAGAGGGAATTTCTAAATCGTTTCTATAGTACCTGCCGGACTGTGAGCATGATTGAACTCACAAATGCTAAGCAATGGAAGGATGAGCCCGTGGTTGAATACATCAACAGGTGGCGTGCGCTAAGTCTGAACTGCAAAGATAAACTCTCAGAGGTATCTGAAGTGGAAATGTGTATCCAAGGGATGCACTGGGGGCTTCTCTACATTCTCCAAGGGATCAAGCCTTGCAACTTTAAGGAATTGGCCACACGTGCTCATGACATGGAACTAAGCATTGCCAATCACGGAGCAAATTTCCCATTAGAGGATCAACGGAAGGAAAAGAAAGACTTAAGAAAGTTGAGAAGTATGTTAAATCCTCTACCAAAGAGTCTATGGTTGTCAAGGTATCTCCTGTCAAAATTTCTTTCCCAGACTCTGATGTTTCTCACATCTTTAATGAACTATTGGCTGGAAAGTTGATTCAACTTCCGGAGCCGAAGCCCCCAGAGGAAGCTGGAAAGGTGAATGACCCCAAGTACTGTAAATATCATCGAGTTGTGAGTCACCCCATCGGAAAGTGCTTTGTGGTCAAAGATAAAATTATGGCACTAGCAAGAAATGGAAAAATAATCCTTGTCAGTGAAGATGTTGCTGATACAAATCACGCTAGCGTTGATGACGTTACAAGTGATTCACAACACAAGGTTTCTTCCTTATCATCATGTGCGAAGGCACCACCGGCACTTCAATTTGGGAGTCTAGAGCCAGCAATGGTCAAAGTCATTCTTCCTGATGAAAGAACCATGAACGAGGAAAATTCTATTGATAGGTTTGAAGAATATGGAGAATGGATCCTTGTGACGCGTAGACGACGACAAAGGCATTGTATTGATGAACTACATCCACTGTTCTTGAAAAAGTCATACTCACCTACGGTCGGGAAGCCCAATCCAGTGAAAGTTTTGAAAAATCCTCATGTGAACTTTAAGAAGTCATCAAAGAGTAACCGTATACACTGTAAAGTCATAACAGAAGTCATTAACAAGAAGTAGAACTCCTGTGACTCTAGATGATTTCTTTCCAAAGAAGTTTTTTGAATCAAAATTTGAAACCGTATACACTGTAACTGGTGAAGACGAAATCCAACACTCTACCTCTTGTTGTACTGCGATCGCCTTCACAGATGAGGATTTGTTGCTAGGATCAAAGCCACATAATCGTCCACTGTTTATCTCTGGATTTATGTAAGAGCAGAAAGTCAATCGCATACTTGTTGATGGAGGCTCAGCAGTCAATATAATGCCAAAGTTTACTATGAAAACTTTGGGACTGACAATGGAAGATCTGTTTCGTAGTCATCTTACTATTCAAGGATTTAACCAGGGTGGACAGCGAGCTATTGGTATGATCCGTTTAGACTTGACGATAGGAGAACTAAAAGCAAGCATCATATTCTATGTCATTGATGCGAGGACACCTTATCATCTGTTATTGGGAAGGCCATAGCTCCACGAAAATGGAGTAGTACCGTTAACCCTTCATCAATGCTTCAAATACCTAAGGAATGGGGAAGTGGTAAAAGTAGATGCTGATGTGAAGCCATTTACCGAGGCAGAGTCGTACTTCACTGATGCCAAACTCTATCTCGATTTTGACTTAGTGCAGGGGGCATTGCCACTTAAAGCTCTGACTAGCAGCCATGTGGAGAAAAATCAAGCTAAATCAGTGGTTGTAAAGCATATCCCTTAGTTGAATCCCAAAGGAAAAGAAATTATAGCTGATGTACACGTTCAACCAGGCAACACGAGCAAAATACAATCTAAGGTGACGAGATCAAATGATTTTCAAGTGATGGCAAAAAGCTTGACTATGCCAATTACTAAGGTAAATTCTTCACCTCCTAATGAATCCTCACCTGTGAGAATTCCATGTCAAAAGCTTCAAGGAACATTCAGTCCTAAAGTTTACAAGCTCCTCGAAAAGTCTAGATATGACTTCTCCAATCCATCGGGTCTTGGTAAATTGGAACCGGAATTGACTGGAGAAAAGATTCATGGTCTCACCAAAGCACAACATAAATTGAGGAAAAAAAGATATCATGTGGATCAACCAAAGACTGGTTTGGGATTTACACCTGTCGAACCAGTTAGAATACGTGTCACAAAGAAAGAAAAATGCGTCAATGTGCAACATATATCCATAGAAGGTGATGGAAAGGGAAAGAAGTCTAGTTATAATCATGTTTCCGTATTTGATCGGCTTGGTACTCCTACTGCTCGTCCTTTCATCTTTGGAAGACTTGGTTTTAGTAGCTGAATCCCTAATATTCACGATAGACTCGGTGCAAGCCGTATTCCCCAAAGCTCTGTCTTCAATCGACTTGGAGGTGGTAGTACACAACAACTAAAGAAGAGGAACCATGATGGCGAGACGGACATGGCAGAGTCGAGAAATAATAACCAAACTCTTATTCTATCTTAGCCGCAAGGAAGTAAGTCGTCACTAGTACTTATCACCATGGATAGGACCGTCAAGGTAAAATAACGCATCATAAGCAATCTTCGTCGTTCAAATGAGAACAACCCAAATGAAGATGAGGTGGAAGTCATCATCAGCTCTAATTATGCCGTAGTAGATGAAGATTCTTACCCCGAAGCCTCAGATCATGAAATCCAAGAAGCCCCTCCACAACTTGAAGATGGTGGACAGGTAACTGTTGATGAACTTAAGGAGCTAAATCTCGGTACAAAAGATGAACCACACCCTATTTTCGTTAGTGCTCTTCTAAGTCCCGAAGAAGAAGACCAATACCACAAGATCTTGATGGAGTATAAAGATGTTTTTGCTTGGTCATACAAGGAAATGCCAGGCTTAGATCCAAAAGTTGTGATTCATCAACTTGGCATAAGACATGGAGTACGTCCTGTAAAGCAATCACAACGAGTAATTCGTATTGAGTTGGTTCCTCGAATTAAAGCTGAAGTGAACAAGCTCATTGACGCTGGATTCATCAGAGAAGTGAAATATCCGACTTGGATTTCTAGTATTGTACCAGTAAAGAAGAAAAATGGTCAAATATGCATTTGTGTCCAAAAGACGACTTTTCGCTACCAATCATTGAGCTTATGGTCGACGCAACTACTGGACATGAGGCCTTGTGTTTCATGGATGGCTCATTTGGATACAATCAAATAAAGATGTCACCACAAGACAAAGAGTGCACAACATTTCATACTCCGAAATGTATCTTCTGCTACAAAGTAATGCCTTTTGGGCTAAAGAACGCTGGTGCCACTTACCAACGCACTATGCAAGTCATTTTTGATGATATGCTACATAAAAGAGTGGAAGATCTTAGAAGTGATCACTTAGAAGATCTTCGAGTAGTATTTGACCGACTGAGCAAGTATGATTTGAAGATGAATCCACTAAAGTGTGCTTTTGGCGTCACATCTGGAAAATTTCATGGCTTCATAGTTTGCCACCGTGGGATTGAAGTTGATCCTGCAAAAATAGATGCGACTCAAAAGATGCCTGCACCAAGAAATCTCAAAGAGTTGCGGAGTCTTCAGGGAAATCTTGCGTTCATAAGGAGGTTTATCTCAAATCTTGCGGGAAGATGTCAGCCGTTCAGTCACCTTATGAAGAAAGACACCCCTTTTGTATGGGACAAAGGATGTGAGAATGCTTTTGACTGCATAAAGAAACACCTCATGAATCCACCTGTCCTAGGAGCTCCAGTGCTCGGAAAACCGCTTGTATTATATATTGCAGTGCAAGAACGATCAATTGGCGCTATGATGGCACAAGAGAATGAAGGGGGCAAGGAAATGGCTCTATACTACTTGAGTAGATCCTTGATTGGGAATGAATTGAATTACTCTCCCGTTGAGAAAATCTGCATAGCTTTGTTTTATGCAATTAAGAAGCTGAAACACTACTTTGAAGCATATCCCATACGACTCATCTCTCGAGCTGATCCAGTTAGATTTGTGATGTCTAAACCTGTACTTTCTAGACGTTTGGCTAAATGGTCCATCATATTTAATCAATATGAGATTACATATGTGCCATAAAAAGCTGTCAAAGGGCAAGCTCTTGCAAATTTCTTATCTGACCATCCTATCCCAGCAGAGTGGGAGCTTTCTGATGACCTTCCTGATGAAGATGTCATGTTTGTTGAAGTCTCACCAGCATGAATGATGTTCTTTGATGGAGTGTCTCGATCAGACGGAGCGGGGGCAAGAGTAGTTTTTGTTTCGCCTGAAAAGCATGTTTTGACATACTCAATTGTGTTAGGTGAATTGTGCTCCAACAACGTCCCTGAATACCAATCTTTGATTATAGGACTTCAACTGGCGCTAGAAATGGACATTCTTGAAGTTGAAGCATATGGTGATTCAAAACTTGTCATAAATCAACTTTTGAATGAATATGAAGTGAAGAAAGACGATCTTGTGCCTTATTTCCAGTATACCTCAAATTTGTTGAAGAAATTCGAAACAATCGTCTTAAGTCATATTCTAAGAAAAGATAATACGATGGCTGGTGCATTGGCTAACCTAGCTACTACTTTAGCTCTTTCCGAAGGAGAAACTACGAGTGTTCCTGTGTGCAATAGATGGATTGTGCCTTCGCTCGTTGAGCCTAATCATGAAGATTCAAACGCCATTTCGGTTTCAATTAGTGATGACCAAGATTGGAGAACACCACTGGTTGACTATTTGAAACATGGAAAACTTCCCACTGATCCTCGACATAAGACAGAAATACGTTGAAGATCAACTCGTTTCATCTTATACAAGGACACAGTGTATCGTCGATCCTTTGAAGGTACATATCAGCGCTGTTTAAATGGTGAAGAAACAGTTGAAGCCATGGCAGAAGCACATTCTGGAGTGTGTGGTGCTCACCAGTCAGGACCTAAACTCCATTTTCATATCAAAAGAATGGGATACTACTGGCCTACAATGGTGAAAGACTGCTTGTATTATGCGAAGAGATGCGAAGCTTGTCAATTACACGCTAATTTCATACATCAGCCTCCTGAGCCTCTACACCCTACAGTTGCCTCGTGGCCCTTTGATGCATAGGGTCTCGATGTTGTTGGACCTATTGCTCCTACGTCCTCAGCTGGTCATGCATATATAGTGGTAGCTACTGATTACTTTTCTAAATGGGCTGAGGCGGTTCCTCTGAAAAAAGTAAAGAAGGAAACTGTTGTCGACTTCATCAAGTCAAATCTCATCTTCAGATATTGAGTGCCAAGGTATATTATCACTGATAATGGAAAGCCTTTCTACAACAAGTTGATGGACAAGTTATGTGTGCAATTTGGGTTTAAGAAACATAACTCTTCAATGTACAACGCAGCTGCAAATGGTTTGGCGGTGGCATTCAACAAAACCTTGTGTAATCTTTTGAAGAAGCTGGTGTCAAAGTCAAAAAGAGACTGACATGAGAACGTTGCTGAAGCTCTTTGGGCATATCGAACAACACAGAGGACTGCTACTCAAGCTACCCCATATTCGATGGTCTACGGAGTTGAAGCTGTTATCCCACTTGAAAGTCAAATACCTTCATTACGTATTGTGATTCAGGAAGGACTCACTGTTGAAGACAACACTCGTCTTAGACTTGAAGAACTTGAAGTGGTAGACGAGAAAAGACTTGAAGCACAACAACTTTTTGAGTGTTACCAAGCTCACATGACGAGGGCTTTCAACAAAAAGGTCTGCCCACGGTCATTTCAAGTTGGAGACTTGGTTTTGGCAGTACGAAGACCTATCATCATCAATCAGCGAATGGGAGGCAAATTCTTGCCCAAGTGGGATGGCCCTCATGTAGTGAAAAAAGTATATACAAATGGAGCTTACAAGTTGGTGGATAAAGATGAACTACAAATTGGCCCCATAAATGGAATGTTCTTGAAGCGGTATTATCCATGAAGGAGTAAGCTCCATGACGCACGAGCCTAAACTGTATGTTACTCCTGGCCCACATGAGTTAAAACTGTGTACGGTACCCACCAATGGTAGTGCAAGTGGTTAAATTTCTATCTTACTCCACTGAAGGTATTTCATGTGGCTAAAATGTAGAAATACTTCACCTCATCCAGGGTGGCTAAGCTATGGATACTCCTGGCCTGCATGAGTATAAACTGTGTACGGCACCCCCCCTAACAAAATATTTTTTGAATTACGTAATGACTTGATCCCTTTTATTAGGTTATTGTTTTGGAGTGATATATATTATATCACTTAGTAGAATAATAATATAAGAGATAACATAACTTTCTCTCCAAGAAAAGTCTCCGGCCTCTCTCCTACTTCTCTCTAGCCGTCCATAGCCAAGAAGAAGGAGAAGTTTTCTGTTTTTGATTCCAGCGTGATGAATTAGAGACGTTGGCAAATTCGGCGTTGGAGAAAAGAATCACGTTCAGAAATCAATATACACAATTAAACATGAGGATTAGAGATGATTCGGGCTTTGGGAATTAAATTTAATTTCCGCTGCGTTTTATTCATATAATTCCCAACAGTGTTATCAGAGCCAATCTCTGAATTCTGTGTTTAATTGCTTATGTGATTGACTGTTTTTTTTGCGTTTTTGAGGCCTTCTTTGAACGTGTTTTTAATATGCAAAATATTCTGAATATCGCTGCAGTTTCTTCATGAAAGTTGTAGCTTAATGAGTTACAAATCTGGGAATATAAATTTTATGATAATTGGAGAAGTATAACCCTGAGACGTGCGCGACGCAAAAAGCGTGCGCAGTCTGCGCGCTGGGCGCACAGACAGCGCGCGCTGTCCGCGCAATAGGAGGCTTTTTCGGCCTCCCGTTGCACACACAGCGTGCGCACTGCACACACTGGGTGGACCCCTAATGCCGTGCCATTTCACGGCGCCGGTAGGAGGAGCGTCCGTCCAGGCACGATTAAACCGTGCACTGGGCGCACGACATGCACCGTGTCATGCGCCCAACGCACGGACCTATTTCGGGGCCCGGATTTTCGTGACTCGGGCCCTAATGGGTCGAGTTTTATTTTCCTAAGGTCCAAATTTTAATTGAATAAGTGTTTAGGCTATTTTAGTTATCCGGGTGGGTCAAAAGGATGATGACCCAGATTTAATTAAAAAGGAGCCCAAATTGTTTTGATTAAAATTGTGGATAATTCAATAAATTAGTTATTGGGCCTAATTAATTAATTTTGAATATGCCAATGGTTGGTAATTTAATTTTGATTAAATTAAGCCCAATATAGTTTTTATTGATCTTTATTTGAATGAAATAATTAATTAATAAACTCTTGGAGAATTTTATTTATTAAGTTATTTATTTAAATAAAGAATTCTCATAAATAGGATTATTTTCATATGAATCAATAAAATTTGAAATTTTATTGTGGAAATTAATTAATTTGGACTAATTAATTTTTATTAATCACCATCATAAGTGCTTTATTTATCGCGAGCATGTATTATGTGATAGTGACATATGTCTATGGGCTTAGGTTGCTTCTTTTGATTATGTATTTTTTTTCATGGGTTGTAAGGGCCGGTTTGAGCCCATTTTATTTTATTTCTAGATTTATGTATAGGTTTTAAATTACCTCTTGTAATAAATAGAAATAGAATAGGCCTTTCAAGATGGAGATCATGCAAAAGAAGAGGAGTTTGGAGCCCATGAAGATTAGCTAGGCTTTTCTTTTTCAATTTTATGATGGCCCATTGGCTTGGGCCCTCTAGATAAAAGCCCATAGACTTGTGTGTTGTATTATTGATTTCGATGCATGTTCATTAGTTGTATGAAGCATGTGTGTTATCCATATGCACTATATAAATTTGGTAAATGTGCAAAGTGAGACGAATTAAATGTTTAGAACATGAATTCTCCCAAATAAAAATTATACTAAGTTAGTAAGGGGTGCTAGGCATGCCTTAATCGAGACATATTTCACCCCAAATATCGTTAAAGGGTTGCAAGGTGAAATTCAAATGTTAGATTATGAGGAGTTAGTGGGAATGAATTTAGATAGTCCACATTACCAATAAATTGTTAAAGGGTTGCTGTATTTGTGGATTATGGGATAAATATGATTGAACGGTCTATTTGATAGATTGATGTTTGACATCACTTTAATTAAGTAATGGACCAAATATCGTTAAAGGGTTGCCATCCATTATGTTAATTAAAGAACTCAATCCCCACCACGAAGTTTTCATCAACGATCGCTTCTGTCTTTTCACAGTGGGAGTGTGAAATTTCGAAAAATGTAGTGGGAGCCAAGTTATAAGTCGAAGTCCTTGATTTTAAACTTGGTTTTAGTTTAGTTGGTTTTAGTTTAGTTCAATATTCTAATTAAGTCTGGTTTATTTTCTACAGTTATTTGTTTTATCTCTCTCGTTTTTAAAAAATGACAATCAACCCACTTTCCGTATTACTCGAAAAGAATATCCTTACCGAACCAAACTACGTGGATTGGCTAAGGAATTTGAGAAGAGTTCTCAATATGGAGTCTCTAGGATACATGTTGGACACTGATATCCCTGCTCCACCTGTCAGAACACGTGCCAATGAAGAAGAAGTCCAAGCTCATGAAAAATGGGTAAAGGACGACGTCCGAGTGCGTGGCTACATTCTTGGCTCTATGACGAATGAGCTACGGAGGTCCCACGACAAGATGACCACAACGAGGGCTATCTTGGTGCACTTGGTCGAGCTCTATGGTGAGCACAGTAGGACTGCTAGATATGAAATATCTAAAGAGCTCTTCGGAGCCAAAATGAGAGAAGGGGAGAAGGTTGGGGATCATGTCCTCAAAATGATATCGAGTATCGAGAGATTGGAAGCTCTCGATTTTACAATGAACCCGCAACTTCAGACCAATCTTATCTTGCAGTCCCTTCCTGACTCTTTTTCCTAATTCGTCATGAACTTCAATTGCAATGAGATTGAATGCAACTTAGCTGGGCTAATGAACAAATTAAACACTGCACAATCTCAATTGAAGCCCAAGGGAAGAGAGACTGCTTTGGTTATCACATCTGGGCCCAAACGGACGAAGAATAAGAAGAGAAAAACTAAGAAGCAGGCTGACG
The DNA here is from genome assembly GCA_019426215.1 of Buddleja alternifolia. NCBI lineage: Eukaryota > Viridiplantae > Streptophyta > Magnoliopsida > Lamiales > Scrophulariaceae > Buddleja > Buddleja alternifolia. Next base: position 23,586,342 of record CM033393.1, on the reverse strand, counting down.
AGCTTGGAGCTCAGAGTGGTGTCGATAAAGGAAAAGGGAAAGCTCCAGTGATTCGCAAGCGAAAAGGGCCACAAAAGACAGACAGATACCTACACTGCGGTGAGCTGGACCACTGGAGAAGGAACTGTCCGAATATGAGGCCTGGCGCACAAGGTATGGAACTTTATGTTCATGAAACTTATTATTCTATGATCGTCTTCTCTACATCTTGGATTCTTGACTCTGGATCTAGTGCTCACATATGTTGTATGAATCAGGATATGATGCCAGGAAGGAAGCTGGACAACGATGAGGTGAAGATCAGAGTAGGCAGCGGGCAAAGCGTCGCGGCTACTGCAACAGGATCTACCTCGTTATTTTTAAATTCTGGACATGTACTATTACTGGATAATGTTTTGGTTTTGCCTAATGGGCTTAAAAATATTGTTTCTATTCCCGTTTTAGTTAAGAATGGTTACACTTTCCGTTTTATTGATGAACGATGCAACATTTATTATGGTAATAAATTTGTAGGCTTTGCTTCTTTGATAAATGGATTGTATTACCTTAGTGTCCAGAATGAGTATGCAGTGAATACTATACAAAGGAAACGTAGTAGGCTTGAAATAAACCAACGATTGATATGGCACCTTCGACTAGGCCATGCTAGCGAACAAAAGATTCGCAAAATGGAAAAAGATGGGCTAATTGGCCCACTGGGATTGGATCCATATCCTACTTGTGAATCTTGTCTCAAAGGCAAGATGGCTAGATCGCCCTTCATAGGGAGCTTTGAAAGGGCCTTACAAATTTTAGGTTTAGTGCATACTGACGTTTGTGGTCCATTTGGAGAAATGGCCAGAGGAGGTTTCCTTTACTTTATCACCTTCACTGACGACCATTCTCGATATGGTCTAGTGTACCTGATGAAGCATAAGTCTGAATCCATTGACAAGTTCAAGGAATTCAAGGCTTTAGTGGAAAATCAAACAAGTCAACGTATAAAAACTCTTCGATCTGATCAATGAGGAGAATATATGAGCGACGAGTTTGACTTATACCTCAGAGAGAATGGTATAGTATTGCAACTCACACCTCCAGGCTCCAGCGACTCCACAGTTGAATGGAGTAACAGAGCGAAGAAATCGAACCTTGTTGGACATGGTTCGCTCCATGCTTAGCTACACTGATTTACCCATTTCACTGTGGGGTCACGCGCTGCTTACAGCTGCAGACATTTTAAATAGATGTTCGTCCAAGTCCGTTCCTCTGACTTCCAATGAAATGTGGAGAAATAGGAAACCAAGTCTTAACCACATAAAGATTTGGGGATGTCCGGCTTATGTCAAAAAGACTAAAGTGGACAAGTTGGAGGCTAGGTCCTTAAAGGGACGTTTCATTGGATATCCTGAAGATTCTATGGGATACCTCTTTTACCTGCACAATGATCAAAGGATCATTGTAGCCTTACAAGCCCACTTTCTTGAAGATGAGTTCATTCAAGAAGGAGGAGCGGGTAGAAAGATTGTTCTAGAAGAACAAAATGAAACCCCACTGGATACATCTATACAGGGAGTGAAAACCGAACCTTTTGTAACACAACCACAACCACGACGATCAAATAGAGTATCTCAACCGCCTGAGAGGTACGGATATCTAATGCAGAAGGAGTTGGATCTCCATTCTGTATTAGAGGAGGATCATGGAGATGATCCTTCCACTTTTGATCAAGCGATGGTGGATGTGGATGCTGCTAGATGGCATGAAGCTATGCAAACTGAGAACGATTCGATGCATGCAAACCAAGTCTGGAAACTTGTAGACCAACCTGGAGGGGTAAAACCAATCGGGTGTAAATGGATTTACAAGAGAAATATTGGTGTTGATGGCAAAGTAGACACCTACAAAGCCAGGCTAGTGGCGAAAGGGTATAGTCAAAAGGAAGGAATTGACTACCAAGAAACCTTCTCGCCAGTGGCTATGATCAAATCAATAAGGATTCTACTTGCAATAGCAGCACACCTAGATTATGAAATATGTCAAATGGATGTCAAAACTGCTTTCCTAAATGGATTCCTAGAAGAGGATATCTATATGGAACAGCCTAAAGGTTTTGAATCCGAGGAGCATATTCATAAGGTGTGTAAACTTGAGAGATCCATTTATGGACTCAAACAAGCATCTCGTAGCTGGAATCTACGTTTTGATGAGGTTGTCAAAGGATTTGACTTCATTAAAAACGAAGACAAGCCCTGTGTTTACAAGAAGGTCAGTGGGAGCAAGTTGACATTCCTAGTGTTATATGTAGATGACATATTACTCATTGGGAATGACATAGGAATGCTCACCACAACCAAGAAGGGGCTTTCGAGTACATTCTCCATGAAAGACTTGGGAGAAGCGACCTATATTCTAGGGATTCGGATCTATAGAGATCAAACCAAAAGAATGATAGGACTTTCTCAAGCCCTTTACTTAGAAAAGGTCCCAAAAAGGTATAGGATGGAAGATTCTAAGAAAGGGTTCCTACCAATGAAACATGGGATACATCTTTCGAAATCTATGTGTCCTCAAAGTGAGGAAGATAGAAAAGAAATGAACATTATACCCTATGCGTCTGCTGTGGGCAACTTGATGTACGCGATGCTCTGTACTAGAGCCAACATTGCTTATGCTGTGAGCGTTGTTAGTTGATTTCAAGCAAACCCTGGTAAGGAACATTGGATAGCTGTGAAGAATATCCTAAAGTATCTGGAAAGAACTAAGGATATGATTCTCACCTATGGAAGTGGTGACCTGAGGGTGGACGGGTACACTGATTCGGATTTTCAATCTGATGTTGATGACCGAAAATCCACCTCGGGATTTGTATTTACTCTAAATGGTGGAGCGGTGATTTGGAAAAGTTCCAAGCAAAGCACAACCGCAGACTCCACCACAGAGGCTGAATACATAGCTGCCTCCGAGCTGTTTGGATTAGGAAGTTCGTTGAGGAACTTCAAGTGGTTCCTAGCATAAAGCTCTCATTGCCACTTTATTGTGACAACACCGGAGCTATAGCGCAAGCGAAGGAACCTAGGTCTCACAATAAATGCAAACACATAGAGAGGAGATATCACATCATAAGAGAGATCGTTGCACGGGGAGAAATAGTTGTTTAGAAAATAGCCTCAGCTGACAATGTCGCTGATCCATTAACCAAGCCATTGGCACAGGCGGTGCTGGGAAAACATCTCGAAGGGATGGGTATTAAATACCACAGCAAATGGCATTGAGTGCAAGTGGGAGATTGTTAGAGTGTATGCCCTCAAATGCTATAAAGAGGATAGATTTATAGGGCATGAACATTGTAACTAAACTATGGTTTTTCCAATTAATGTAAGACATTTGATTATTGTTTTCTTATAGGCATTTGTAAGGTATGATAAACAACGTAAAGTCCTTGATGACAAGGCAAACCCTCTACCTTCAATGGGATAGGAGGATAGGCACTAGAGTGGTTTGATCCCTGTCATCTAAAAGGGTTCGCAAGTCTAAGAAATATTGATTGCGCATCAATAGTGAATACAGGCTTGTATGATATAAGTTTTGACAGAGAAAGTGCCAGTCGTACACTATAAATATGGTAGTGAGAACTTCTGTCATAGACACATCAGTTTGACTGATATGTTCGAACACGACTCGCATCAGTTTTATCACATGGGTATTCACTCTTTGATAGTCAATGATGAAACTGATAAGCTGTGATAGGTACACGTGAACCTTTGACCTGAGGAATCGAGTTGATGGTGAACTTATGACATCAAGTCTGTCATTAGAGTAGTTAAATCCAAATCACCTTTTGGTAGGATCGACCTCGAAGTGCGGCTTGATGGGCAAGTAGCATTGTTAACTGATTGCCAAAACGGGATTTATTCTCTCATTAGTGAGTGAGTTAAATATCCTATGCAGTCATGAATAAGTGAGGATAAAAGTTTTTGGCCAAAGCATGAAATACCTCGACTTATTATGAGCTAAGCATATGGTCAAGTTATATGAGTTTGAGTTCTATACCATGACTCTTACTTGACTGGGATATAAGAATAAAAGGTTTATACACGTACGGTATTCACGACGTAATGGTTTGGAATGATCCTATTCATTCGTTCTCAATTGGGATACAATGTGAGCCATGTGACTGGCTAGGTGTCACTCACATCCTTTTGGATTCCTCCCAATTGCCTTTTGAGACGAACCTAAAGAGTCGCGCTTAAAGGAAGTGCAAAAAGGAAAACACGGAAAAAGACTTGAGAGAAATTCCCGGTATTGGATGCCGTAATTAATTAATTCATTCGTTCTCAATTGGGATACAATGTGAGCCATGTGACTGGCTAGGTGTCACTCACATCCTTTTGGATTCCTCCCAATTGCCTTTTGAGACGAACCTAAAGAGTCGCGCTTAAAGGAAGTGCAAAAAGCAAAACACGGAAAAAGACTTGAGAGAAATTCCCGGTATTGGATGCCGTAATTAATTAATTCATTGTTGGAAAATTTAATTAATTAATTAAACTATTGAGTTAATTAATTTCTTGGAGAAATTGAATTATAAATTAATTTGGAATTAAATTAATTGGATCATGAATTTATTTTTTGGATAAATAAATAATCCAATTAAGTATAACTAACAAGACCAAAGCCCAAAAGGCTTTTAAGCCCATGAAGTGGGCATCCACATGTAGGCCTTGTGAATGCTAGGTTATTGTTTTGGAGTGATATATATTATATCACTTAGTAGAATAATAATATAAGAGATAACATAACTTTCTCTCCAAGAAAAGTCTCCCACCTCTCTCCTACTTCTCTCTAGCCGTCCATAGCCAAGAAGAAGGAGAAGTTTTCCGTTTTTAATTCCGGCGTGAAGAATTAGAGTCGTTGGCAAATTCGGCGTTAGAGAAAAGAATCACGTTCAAAAATCAACATACGCGAGAACAGTAGTTTTTCTATACACAATTAAACACGAGGATTAGAGATCATTCGGGCTTTGGGAATTAAATTTACTTTCCACTGTGTTTTATTCGTATAACTCCCAACATCGTCTTCAACATTTGACTCCAAATTATTCAAAAATTTATCAAGAAATCACTCCCCAAAAGTCTTCTTTTCAAAGCCCAAAATCAATTTCATTTTCCTATCAAGTTTTACCTTAAAGCAGTCACCATCGCAGTCTGTATTACAAGGCAATACGACCAACCTGTACTCTCCCAATTTGAGCGAAATAAATTTTATTTGAAAGCCAACATCCTAAGGTTTCTATAGCCACTTGAATCAAGGAATCGAGAATGAACAAGATGAGTGAATGAGTGGGTTAGTGTTAGACCTTTTTGCCTCGGTTGAAAGGTGAGTCCCATGTACCACGCGAATGCAATATTATATATATACTGTATGAATATATTATATATATGATTGAGTAATGTTTGTGATTGCATTTTTTTTTGGATGAAACATTGTGGCATGACGATGTACTTATCATGTAAACATGTGGTGTTTGTTGATGGTTGAAAACTTATATTGCAATAGATGTTCATTTAGCTTGAGCAAAAGACTATAACACATTGGTAATGTACTCATGGGTGAGCCACATGTAGTAGTGGAAGGCAAGAGGCCATGGGAACAGAGTGTTCATGGTTGAGCCCACGTGTGCAACTGAGACCATGATGCATTTACCCTTGTGTCATAGGTGAGCAGACAACAATAACATATCGCACTATGCTTGATACTCCATTGGTTATATACTTATGGGTGAGCCACGTGAGACTGTGTGCGGTAAGAGACCACGGGAACAGAGTGTTCGTGGTTGAGCCCACATGTGCAACTGAGACCATGATACAATTTCCCTTGGAGTAGATGGTTGCATACTCATTTGCTTGATACTCATTTGGTAATGTACTCATGGGTGAGCCACATGAGACTGTGTGTGGCAAGAGACCACGGGAATGGAGTGTTCATGGTTGAGCCCACGTGTGCAACTGAGACCATGATACAATTACTCTTTGGGTGGATAGTGGCATACTTATGAATTGAGGTTAACAAATCTTTTGAAATATGTTATCTTAGAGGTTATGAAATTATGCGTCTTTCTTATGAAGTCCTTCAACGTGATTGCCGAATTTTTATGAAAATTTGTGATTTGAAAGTAAGTTACTTCTCTATGAGTCATTTTACAAAAGTAAGTATACTTGTTGGATAAAAATGAGTTTTACAAAGTGTGTTTCCACCACCTTTGTGTACAAAATTCGAACACCATAAGTATCCGGGATACGAAATATTAGTAGATGAGTTTAGCATTTCGAATTTCTCAAATCGGACTTGTAACGAATGAGAAATTAAGTGCTAAAGTGAGGTGTTTGAACTTGTGTATCCCACATGAGATATACACCACAAATTAAATGGGTTTATAAGTCCATACCTCAAGGTAAAGGGTTGGCCTTTTTGGTTATCCACTTTGGGCCTTTGTGTGAAAGGGGGAGGAACTATGCAATTATGCTTTGGCCCAAATTCTTAGCTCCTCACTCGGGCGGTCCGGTGGATCGGACCTCGGACCACGGACCACGGACTCGGGCTCGGGCTTCGACTGGGGCCGGGTCGTGAGCTGTGGGCCTGGCGCTTGGGCTAGGGCTTGTGGCTTGAGGCTTGAGGTGTGTATGGTGTGGGCTTGGGCTTCTCTATTATTCTTTTTGGACAAAGTTTAATTGGGCTCTACAGGGAAATCCAACATTTGAAAATCTGATTTATTAAAACCCATTTGAATTAATAAAATGCTGGCCACATTTTTTTAATTCGAATTAATTTAATTCAGCCTTCTAGAAGGACCTTTGAATGCATTCAAAAGTCCAACAACCACATTTTCTATAACAGCTGATTTTGTTTGTTGTTATAGAAATGATAATGGCTCAATTAAATTTGGACTTTTAATTCTGTCTGATTTCTCACCTATAAAAAGGGTCCTCCAGCATTCTAAAATTCACACCAACTCAAAAACATTCTCTCTAAAGTGTTCTTGAGTTCTTCATATCATCTTCATATTTTTTCTTGAGATTTCAGCAGTTTAGTGAAGTTTGTTGTTTTCTGAAATTGAAGTGGTTCAATCTTCAGAAAAGTTTTCATTGTATCTTCGGACACGTTTTGTCAAAGCCGGTACCACCTATACCTGGGGCAATTTCATGTTAAGGATAGAGTTAATTCTCGCCTCAAAAAATAACTCATCCTTCATTGCATTTTCAGATTGTTCGTTAAGATTTGTTCAACAATACTTTATGTAATAATACATATTGGTGATGCCTGCTTGTGTGGTGTTCTCGTAGTGCCCGGGAACTCACTGAGCTTTATAGCTCATCCCTTCGTTACTTTATTTTTTTTCCAGGATAGTAGGATGTAAGCTGAAGATTAGACGGGTCTCACGTGCACATCCTCAACCGAGAGTGTACTGCACTCATACACTCAGGCCAGAAGTTGCACTGCACTCGCACAAACAGACAACAACAACGCACGAGAACCAAACACCAGAATAGACGACCCTTTCCAATAAACAAAAGTACTAACCGGAACAGAATTAAATGGGCCACGCTCCCACCCTTAGACTAAGACAGATAAGCTGCGAACAAAATAACACATCCACAAATACGAACCCCATAACCACTATAGGCATAGAAGACAAATTGAAAGTGGAATATCCCTTATGTGAAGACACTAAAGCGCGCTGGGGGTGAGACAAGAATTAGATGAGAAAATACATGGAGGCAACAGAAGGCAACCTTTGTATTCTGATAGCACGACGAGGGTAATTTTTTATCGGCCTGCGGAGTCACGGAAAACGAGCAGCCACTGCGCCTTATATAAGCGAATTGAAGGGGCATGATAGAAGGAGAGTGCGGACACGCGATATATGGCAGATTAGAACACAGGCATCAGGTATATGCATTGGCAGGAAGCCACTTCATATAAAAGCGCGTGTGCACACATCCCAACACACACAACAAGGGTTTGAATACAGAGCTAAACATATAGCGCGTGATGGGAACAACGGGATAACATAATGACACGATACAAGAGTGACGACACAAGACATCACACGGGCCTGACCGATAATGCAGAAAATAATGAAACTCGAGCGGTCCATTGAAGGCAGGTAAACCCTAACCCAGCGGCCCTAAAATGCAATGTACCGCCACTGGCCATATCCAGTCAGCGTGTAAATTGCACTGCAAATCCCACACGCCTGTGAATAAGTTTTTAAATCCAAGACGGGGTACACGACCACTCCCCGTAGGGCATTCCAGGTAGGTAGTTTACGAAGAGTAGGACGTGTCAGATAAGTGCTTACATTCGAGAAGACAATAAAAAATGCTTGAAAATGAGGAATCCTGGAGTAGCGCGTGAAACACAACACTGCTCTAACTCAAAACGTTGCCATTTTCGAAAAACATGTGCCACATAGGCAAATGATAACACCTGTCTCAAGATCACTGGCCAGTGGCTGATTGCACATGATCGTGTTTCCCGCACGCACACTTTAGAGCATAGTACAGACGGACCCATGCATCCCAAACGACGCCTCTTCACTCACTCGAGTACAATTTTTTTAAAAAAAAACTAAAATACCGATAAACATGGAAACAACAATCCCATGACACCACGTCACGAGGACCACAAACCACTGTTCACAACAGCGATCCACGCTTATAATAATTAGCTAATATATATATGTTTGTTATCATATTGTTCATTAAGGTAATCAAAATTTAGATTGTGAATTCATTCTTTCTTTTCATTCTCTTCCATCTCTTTCATTCTTCTAACTTATGTGTTGAGTACGAAGAATACAAAAATTATATTCCTACCTTATTCTATAAGCCAAGTTTCGGTATTCTCCTTGCTAGTACTAAAAGAGATAACCGGGCGTACGAACTAAGGTGTGGAAACAATGCAGAGACGCAACATTTGAGGCGTTGAAGCAAACCATGTATCGAGGGAGACAAAATCCAAAAGATTGGGTGTTGTAGTTTCATCAATGAGGTAAACACATGAAAACCCCCTTTGTTAGTTTTCATTAAATCCGATGATACCGTGTCAACCTAGCCCTTGTTTAGGGGATGTCGATTCTTTATATTGAAAAATTATTATTTTTCACCTTCCACTGCATTATTCGACCATCCCCGGTGGCGTAGGCCACTCAACCTTTCCTAACACACCACCCTCTGGATAAAACTCGAGGAAAAAATTAATTTCCCTTAGTGGAATTGAGATCTAACTAAATTGATCAAGTCACCCCAATTATATGAGTGTGATCAATTTATTTAGCTAGTAGCCGTGCTGGGCCTTCCACCTCGTTGGATGGCTCTCAAGATCGTTTTACCTCGTCTTTCACATATGGCTCAATTATAGGAGTGCAAGATAAGTGATTAGATCCCACAGAGCATGTCTATGCTTAGTGACAATCACAACCTATCTTGACTAAGTTAATCTCCAATTATGTGAGTGATTCACTTAGCCTCAACGACATTTCACATGTTGTCACTTATGATGGAAGGCATGGAATAGAAATCCAATTTCAATTCCATATGAGCCTAATATTTTCTCGAGAGGGAATTACAACATGAAATAGGTCTCACCAGATTAAATTTATCTTGTTTAATTTTCTATCCTATGCATGCATTCCAAACAGATCATATATATATAGACGGAAAAAAATAAAATCCACAAAGCAATAAATTAGAATGAACCACCTCGAGGCCTATCCTAATCAACCCATTGAGCCAAAGTGGTCTGGACTTTTATGAAATAAAAAAAACCTAACTATTATAATGGATCACCACTGCATAAAAGTTTTCAATTTGGCCTTCGTCTTCTTTCTTCATTTTCATGATTACATAGACTATAACTAAATAAAAACTACTAATCTAAAGACAAAAAAATGAAAAGCCAAATTGGCTATTTTTACAACCCATAGAATCAAAGACTAGATTGGGCTCATGGTTCATCCTATCACATAAATACATGCCAAGCCACATAATATGCGGTATCCAAAATTTACCTACCTCTCGTTTAAAGTAAATTGCAATTTATTTGAAAGAATTTGGATTTTTCACAAAAATTATTTTTCAAGGGAAAATAATAATTTTCAAAAATAATTTTAATATCCAAAGATTTAATTTTTAGAAAGACCTATTAAAAATAAAATTTAATTTTCACAAAATAATAGGGTCGGGTTTGGGCGACTCGATCCGCGGGCATTATCCAGCTCGCCCACAGCGTGAGTTGGGCACACGCAGGCCCGATTATGCAGGCACTGAATTCGGGCCTCGCTGTCCAGTGATTTGGGTATGGTAGCAAGACTTCGGGTTTCAAGACCCGTCTTAGGCTGTGTCGTTACTCGACGTTCGAGCCTTCGGCCCGTTCGCATTGCTATTTCCCTCCACCGGCGTTTCTCAAATTCTAAAATCTCACCACTAACCTAAATCACCCAAATTTATGTTTTTCGCGACACCAAATTCATCATAAAATTTCCAAAATTTTCATACGATTAAATCCCAACATAAATGTAACATCCTATATTTTTGGCTCCTTATATAGAGACTAAGCTAAGAGATATAATTCTCGTTAATCAATTTTCATAATTAGTTCAATTCTAGCAATTCATGCATGACCCTAAATGTTTTATTACTTGATTGTACAACTAATATTGTGCTCTAACTACATGTGAAATGGGCTAATAGTATTTCCACATCATAGTGGATTAGTTTGTTTATGGTATGTTAAAGCATATACATATATTATATATATAACACACACACATACATGTCATTAAAGAGAGTTATAACATTAGATATAAGGTGTCAACCTTAGACATCACACCTCTAAAAACATGGCAGCAAGGTAAGATAACCAACACATTTACCTTTCTTTCTTTCTTTGTTTATTTTCTTCCAAAACTCATTCACCTTGAAACTATAAACTCACTGCTTGAATTGCTCTCAAAAGCAGTCTCCATAATTTTCTCTCAAATACAAGAAGGTGAAGAAAGAAAATTCAATATAGGAGAAGAAGAGTACAAAGTAGGAGTATCATCTATCTTTGATTTCTTTTAAGGTTTATAATAGCTAACTTGTATACTTTGATTCTATGGTTGAAGTTCATTGAAATGTTTGATTTTTTTAAATGAATAAATCCTTCAGGGCCTGAAATATAAATTAGTTTTGAATATGTATAATTTGATGCTCACTTGATTTGCCTGGCAAAAAAGGATGCTGAATTTCAGTTTCTGCAGTTGACTTTAAGGATATAATTAGATGCCTAAATATGTGAATTTAATTATTATAAATTTTCTAGAATACCTTGATTGTGTTTTTAACATATCTAAAAAATTTGGAAAAGATTGAAGTTCTGTAAAAGTTTCTAGAAATCGTTGAATAAAACTGCCAGTCTGTTTGGTGGGACTGTCAATTGCTACTATTTTGAGGTTATTTAGTGAATATGGAAAATTTTGTTTACTCCGATACTTTTACAGAAATTATATAAATGTGTTAGGGAGATACCATCTAAATTTGGGAATTTAATAAGATTACATGATGTTTCAAATAATTTATGAATAATACTGCCAGACTACTCCGCTGGATTTTGAAAGATCACTGTTTTGAACTTATTTGTCCTAGCTATGGATTTTGGATTACTCTGAAGCTCTTACTGTATGCATATATATGTGTTTAGAGTATTTTCTGAAAATTTGGGAATTGTTCCAGAAATAGGGGATTTTATAAAATTAAATGAATTCAGACTTGCTGTCCTGGAAAAATATTTTGTGCAGCCATGTTTTTGGTGATCGAATCACCACATTAACAAAGTCAATTAATTCTGAAATTTTTATGACATGTTATTCAAAATGATACTTCGAGTATTTATGAGAATTTTTATAGTGAAGTTGCGCCGGCAAGTAGCTTGAGGCTTATTAAAACTAAAGTATCTATACACTTACAATAACTTACTAGTTTCGGTTAAGTTATAATGTACCTTAGTTAGAAAATATGATGGTGTATTTGACTAGCAGGATATGACCGTGGTTCAAATGAGACACGAGGCGATGACGACGGGTTGTAACTGTGAGGGTTTCTCTTTTCCTTGAAACTCTTTAATTCCTTTACCTACTTGTGATTGTCTTGCTTCATTCTATAAGTATCTAATTGGTGTCTTGATCATTGGTTCTTGATGATTATTGATTCCTAAATATCCTGTTCGGCTCAATATCTCGTTATCCTCGATGATTATTCTTATTGCGTCTATGGTATATGTCTTCCTCGAAATTGTCCTCGGTCTAATTAGTGTCAATTCCCTTATGTATTGTCATACCAATATAAGGTTTATATCTTTCATAACTCCTTGGGACCATTGTACTTATTGGTTCTATTCCATCGGCTAAAGGAGCTAAGTGATTTGCGGGACAAAGTGCCATGCATGTGGGAGCCACCTCTTGAAGCCATGACGCAAAGTGCTACACGACGAGGGCCACCTCTTGAACCCATAGGAGCCACCACTAGAATCCTGATGTCCGACATCCATTTGCGATAAATTCTTTTCTTAGTTTGAAGCTTTGACTCTCAAAAGTAAAGTGAAGAGAGCTAAGTGCTTACGGGACAAAGTGCCATGCGACGGCGGGGGCCACCTCTTGAACCCGTAGGAGCTACCTCTAGAATCCACATACCTAAAAATTTCGCAGACTGGAGGGAGTTAAGTGCTATAGGGGACAAAATGACACGTGACGGCGGGGCCACCTATTGAACCCGTAGGAGCCACCACTAGAATCCTAACATCTGCAAATCTCAAAGGGTGTGAAGTCTCCCGCTGGTATGGGACAGTTGGGTGACGGAACACAATCGTATGACATTAATCTAAAAGTATATGAGTTATTCATTTTGGTTTTGTTATATGTTTCGTGATGTTCGTCATTCTGATATTTTGTTTTCTTTAATGATTCCCTGGATACGTGTGATCTTGTTTCTTTTGTAATCTTCCGCTGCAGATTCTATTTTAAAGATAAAGGTTAAAGTAAACCGTTAGCCTACCTCACTGAGTCATTCGGACTCACTCCTCCTTCTTTTTTCCTTTTTAGATAAGCTTAATATGTCGGATCCGAAGAGAGAAGTGGGGATGAAAGACGCATTGTATTATTTCTCTTAGAGTTAGCTATATTTTGAGATGTATCGTGTTGTATAAAGATTATAGCCTTGGAGACCTTAAGTAGATGAAGTCATTGCCTGGACTCGTGTACGACTAACAAGGAATTTATAGTTGGTTCAATTAGAATGTAAAAATTTTATTTCAGAAGGTAGAAGTATTCGTACAGTTCTGACACTTGGCAATGGCTTGAGAAGGGACGGTCTCCTGTATCGAGCTATCGTTGCGATGTGGCGGGCCACAAGTGGTCGGTGGGCGCCACAATAAATTTAATCCATAAGAAACTAAAGGCATCTTGATTAACATGCTTCCAGTTTAATCTTGCAAAAAATTAAATAAAGCATATATATCACACAAATTAGTTCGATTAAACTAACTAGGCTCTGATACCACTGTTGGGTTGGGTAATCCCCATGGTAGGTCAGCACAACTGAATATTAAAAATTTGAAAAACTCTACCCCGAAACAGGATTGTAGCCAGTTTAATCAAACTAATATAAAACTATGAAAAATAAATTTACACGAAATACCTTTCGCAGTATTTCTCTCGTACAAGTTTCTGGTCAATCAACCCTGAACAAAAATTCCGCCGCCCTCTTCGAATCCTAGAGCTTCGATTTTCGTTCCTTTTGTATATCCTGTACAAGCAATCCAAACGTCTCTCCTCTAAGATGTATCCATACCTCCGTATAATTCCCAATAATTATATATATGGTGCTAGCCTATATAATTATTCTAGATCTAATCTAGGCTTATTTACGAAGGTTGAAATATTATGTGTGAAAGATTAAGCTTAACACACAAAATCTTGTCTAAATAATAAGGCCACGGGCCCGCTTTTTGAGAGAAAAATAGAAGACAAAATTTTCTTTCTTTTTCTCTATGATGGACGAAAATTTTCACTTGTAAAAGGTGTGTGTGTATGTGTTTTTCTTAACACACATATTTATAGAGAGACTCTTAGGTTTAGTTTACTTGGAAGACAATCAAATCTCCAATATTTGACTTTCATCTAATCCTACATAAACTCTATTAAGAAGTTTCCTAAAAACAAAAAAACTTAGTCAACAAGTTAAGTAATTCTTTTTTCTCTCTCTAAAATATTTCCTTGATACTTCTAGATCAAGACTTGGAGAGAAATTAATCCTCACCTAATTTTCGGCCACCTCGCACGCCCAACATAGTCTTGGAGTCCAATGATTTTATCTCTTGATTTAATTCTTGACTCCTATTTAATTAAATAGTCGAACCATTTAATTAAATACTAAATAATAATGAAGGTCCAACCGTAATTATTATAAGCCCAATTATTTATTTGATTTTATTTCATTTTTTGGCCCACGCCTATAATTAAATAAAATCCTTGGACTCTACTAGATCCATTAATTAATTAATCTACCCTGATTAATTAAAAGTCCAATTAATTGATCTGCTATCAATTAATTAATATTCCGAAATAGGAAAGTGCTATACTTTCGCAATTAATCTCAACTTCCAAAGTTGATTAATCATATGTTATAAGGAGGAATCTCAGAAGTTAGTGTGTGACCCCTTATGCTCGTTCATGTGCCAGTAATAAGGACACTTTCCAAAAGTGTCAGTGCAATTTCCTAATTTGGAAAGTACTGGATTAAATATCTCTTGATTTAATCAGACCATGAATCATTCACCATAATATCATGGCACCTATAAATCGAGGTTAATGTCTAGCAACAGGCCTCAAAGACCTAGACACGAACGATAGTAAGATACATAACCTATCATAACCATGATCCTAAGTAAGTAAGATCCTTTCATCAAATTTTTCGGATTGGTATCTAGAATAATGGCTTAGCCAAAAATCTTACGACCCAATCTCTATGTTTCCTTCATTACATGATATCAATTGTCGTAATCCAAACTAGGAAGCATTCCGCCTCTTTGGATTTCCATACTTTGGCCAAAGTTTCCTTGAATCAATTAATTATGTAAAACATAGAAAATGTCTGATTAGCTAAATCAGTGATGGATCCCATTTTGGTCTCTCATGCACCTTCGTACATAATCATATCATACCCAAGATATCCCATATAAAGACTCACAAAGGAATCATGACATAAGTCAAAGTATAATTGACTATGCACAAGGCAACCTATGGAACCTCAGGTCCATAAGGATTACTCTTATGCCTACGTGATTATTGGAAGTTCCACATTCTATCAGGAAAAACACCTTAGGAACTTCCAGTGGGGTTGTTCAGTTTACTCATTATCTAAATGAGAACCCTCGTACACATCTATGCCTATGGAATGAGGCATTTCCTGTAAGGACCTATGTGTACAAGCAAGTCTTTTAGGTCTTTGTCAATATCCATCATCTTAATAGACTCTTTAATGACTTGGAACCTTTTAAGAATCACGACATTAAAGACATATTCCATCATCATCATTCCCGATATCCGATGATGTCCCATAGTCATGTGTGATTCAAGGGACTTCATTTTAAGCAATGTAAAGACAATTTAAGAACAAAGAATGCCATCTAATAAAACCGACTTTGTTTATTAGAATAAGATTGTATCATAGAGTCTATTACACAGAAATGGCACCCAAATAATTAGCGCACTGCGCATCTACTCTATCAGAGAACTCAATTCTCCCAAAATTAGAAAAATATTATACTAAGTTAGTAAAGGGTGCTAGGCATCCTCTCTCTTCACTAAACTAAAATAAACTAAAATTATATATGGTACATGGTATCTTCCTAGTAAGTGGGGCTTGTGGATTTAGATATAATTTGAATTTTATTTAGTTCATTGGATGCCTATATCGAAACATGTTTCACCCCAAATATCGTTAAAGAGTTGCAAGATGAAATTCAAATGTTAGATTAAATAGAGTTAGTGGGAATGAACTAAGATAACCTATGGACCTAAATATCGTTAAAGGATTGTGGTTTTAGTGGTTTATGGGAAAAGGAGATCAAATAATCTATAAGATAGATTGGTGAACCAACACCAATCCAATATGTTAATGGATCAAATATCATTAAAGGGTTGCAATCCATTGAACAAATTAGAGAAATCGATCCCCACTATGAAGTCAAAACCATTGATCAGTTCCATTTCTATAGTGGAAGCGAGAATATAGGATTCGAAAAAAACGTAGTGGGAGCCAAGTGTAAATTATAAAAGTCGTAAAATTTAACTTGGTCGAATCAAATATAATTTAATCTAGTTTATTTTCTTCAGTGATTTTTATTTTATCTCTATCTGAAATGACTATTAATCCGCTTTCAATTTTACTTGAGAAGAACGCTCTAACTGGGCCAAATTATGTGGACTGAATCAGGAATTTGAGGAGAGACCTTAATATGGAGTCGTTGGGTTATGTGTTAGACACTGATATCCGGATTCCAACTATTAGAACACATGCCAGCAGGGAAGATGTCACAGCCCACGAGAAATGGTTCAAAGATGACACCGAGTGCATGGGTACATTCTGGGCTCAATGACATACGAGCTCTCGACGTTTCATGAAAAGTTGACCACTTCGATGGCCATCTTAGCACAATTGGTCGAGCTCTATGGAAAGCATAATAGTATTGCACAATATGAGATATCACAAGAGCTCTTCAGATCCAAAATGAGGGAAGGTGAAAAAGTTGGGGATCATGCCCTCAAAATGATTTCAAGCATTGAGAGATTGGAGGCTCTCAATTTTACCTTGAACGCCTAACTCCAAACTAACCTCATTCTGCAATCTCTTCCTGGTTCCTTCTCCCACTTTGTAATGAACTTCAATTGTGATGAGATTGAGTGCAATCTACTGGGTTGATGAATCTCAAATAAAGCTTAAGGGAAAGGAAACTGCATTGGTCATATCTTCTGCTGGACCTAAGAGGCCCAGGAACAAAAAGAAGAAAAAGACCAACAAGCAATCTGGTGAATTTTGAGCTCAAGGAGGCGTTGATAAGAGAAAGGGAAGCCTTCCAAGGTTGATAAAAGTAAGGGGCTGACACCAGAAATCCCCACGTGTTTGCACAGCAAGTGGACTGGTCGTGTGTAGTAATAAAGTGTACAATTAAGTTCGAGATGTCGAACCCACATAGACTTGTATTTTAGTTTTATGACAAATTAAAGCAAGAAAAAACTTAAAGAAACTAAAAATTTAAAGATTTTAAAAGCAATAAAATAAACTAAGATAAAGAAAACAAGATGTGAAATCAAGGTAGCTATTTATTGGATGTAGGTATAGCTAGTATGCTAGCTATGTTGGTGTGGTATGGCCATTCCCTTATGCGCTTTTTTTATATCATCTTTACTTACATATATGAAATTGAACTTTTAACCAAAAAAAGAAAAAAAGAAATCAAGGTAGCTATGGAAGAGAGCAACTAAGACACATGTGTTGGCATAAATTAATCAACTCTTGTTGAAATCATGTTTTCATAATGCTAGATTGGTGTAGCAATCTCTCTTGCATGCATTAAAAACTAGAATTTTTCCCAAATAAAACAGGCTAACAGCATCCGGAGTTGTACAACTAACTTAGAAGATGTTATTAATCCTTTTTGCACCTTAAATTACTTTCTCCCGAACAGATAATTTAAGCATAAACTCATACATATGGTATCTAATCATATGAAACATTAAGAACAAGATTAAACACAAAGCAACTAAAGGATTTATATGAAAAATGCAATTTATAACTCAAATCTCATAATTTAGCCTAAATATGGCTTTAGTTCGAAGAATCTAATTCATCAAGAAAGATAAAAGATAGAAACTTTGATAAAGATTTACATTCATAGACAAAAATAAATCTAAATCTAAGAAACTCCCTCGAATAATTGATGGTTGAACTTCAATCTTCATCCATTCCATGCTTCTTGATTTCTTCACCTTCAAGGGTTTATGTAGATCTTCATGAATATGTGAAAACTAAGTTTAAACCTGTTAGGAAATTTCATGTTAGATGTTTTGATGATGACAAGAATAGGATTTTATGTTAGACCCCAAAAGAATGTAAGTTTATGCTTTCATAGAACATCTGTATAAGCGTTTGAAAGTTTATTATTTTGTTAGACTTGTAACTTTTATCTTTATAGATTTTAGACTAAGTATTAGATAGCGAGTCACTGATAAAATTCTAGGTGAGTCTGTCAGAGATGAAGTTGAAGATCAGAGTCTAAAGTCAAGTGAAGATGAAGATTTGTTTTAAGCGTCTGTCAAACGCTAAAGGACTTTTTCAGGAATATGAATCAAGCGCTCAAATACTCAAGCGATCAAGGATCAGATTCATCTAAAATAAATTCTCAAGTCATGAAGGACTTAAATGCAATCATCAACAGACATTTATTTCAAACGGGAAATAAATTCAAAACGCATTAAATGCCTGATAAGTGCATTAAATGTGATAAGGCATTATGACTTGTGGACAAGCCATGTTTTGATTAGACTGTCAGGATTCAGAGTTCAAAGTCGCTTATATCCAATCGGTAACAGCAAAAATTCAGGAATGTCAGAAAAGGGACTATTTACGCACTGCGTGAGAGACACACGCCTGCATGTGTCCAATGGACAAATCAAAAGAAATCTCTATCAATAGTACCCTTTAGCAAAACCCTAATTTTACAGATTACACGTACATACACAAGAAAAGGTTCAAAATTTGCTGAAAATATTCTTGAGAAAAGATTATAAACTCCATAGCTAAAATCTTTCAAACTTTTCATATACATTCCAAAGGCAGTCACCAATATCTCAAACATCTTCATAGAAGAACCCTACACTCTTATTGAGATATCCCAAGTTTTTTGAACTTCCTCAAATCAAATAAACCCGTGACAAAAACCTTTAGTCTCTTTCATCTGAGTGAGAAAGTTATTGATCTACAAGCAGCATTTCTGTGTGAGAGAAGCTTGTTGAAGAAGATCTTCATTGGAGCTGAAATCTATGTGATCAAGGAGATCAAGATTGTCTTCCCTTTCCCTGATTTTGTAGAAGTCTCTGTGTGATCCTTCGATAATCAACTTAGTGGAATTTCTTCGAGTGTAAAGGAGAAGAAGGACGTAGCTGGAATTACATTACCCAGTGAACCTTACATACCTTTTGTTATTTACTATTTTATTGTTTTACTTTATTTTTCACGTCATATCCTTGAAAAGGCTTTAAAACGGTTAAGCGACTATTTGGTTAAAGAGAACGCTAAGCTTAAAAATCATTTTCGCTGTGCTAACCCTGATTAAGCGATTGAAGCATTACCCTACTTTGGTAACTGCCGAAATTACTAAGTCTAAGTTATTTTATCTTTAGCGCCTGACCTAGTGCTTTGCTTACCAAGCGTTCAAAATCTTAAAAAGTGATACAAAATTTTTGAAGCCGAAAAGGATTTCAGAGTCTATTTAACCCCCCCTTCTAGACCATTTCGTATGCCACTTGGGATGACCAAGTGGTATCAGAGCGGTTGAAGTAGAAACGCAAGCATTTCCAAGCGTAACTGCTTGTTTAGATCCATTTTTCAAAACTTAGTCGCTTTATCTTTGAAAAATCTCATATCATGACTTTTAACAAAATGCCAAAGTTGCTTACTTATTATCATGCGATAATGAAAGTTATAATTTGAGCCCCTGGAGCGACTAAAGCAACTCTAAATGGTTATGTCGAGAAGCCAAAGTTGGAATGGACGCCAGAGGATCGTAAAAGAGCTAACTTGGATAATGTTGGATGAAGCGCTCTTTACTCAGTGTTGATAGACAATGAAGAATTGTTCAACAAAATTAAACTATGTAAGACTTCAAAAGAAATTTGGGATCAATTGGCCTCTGTGTGTGAAGGATATGCACAGAAGAGGGAGAACAAGCTCTCCATAGCCATGCAAAGATTCGAGCATTTTAAGATATAGCCCAATGAGATGCTAGATCAATTGGATGCGAGGTTTACTTCGCTTATTACAGAGTTAGCGTCATTAAATAAGGAGTTGACCAACAAGGAAATGGTCAATAAGATTTTTAGAAGTCTTCCAAGCAAGTATTTGATAAAGACAGTAGCAATGAGAGAATCCCAAATGTTGGATATTATAACTCCGGAATATGTGTTTTCAAAGCTAAGGGATTTTGAATTTGAATTGGGTGAAGTCAGCGACACATCGACTTCAGCGAATGAATCAGGAGCTTTAATTGCCACTACCAAAAGTAAAGGAAAAACAGTCAGGAGGTGAAAGTGATAAAATCAAACGAGGAAAATGAAATGGCTTTACTGGTCAAGAAATTTCTAAGATATGAAAAGAGAAATCCTAATGGACAAACCTCATTTCAAACCCCTCTCCCCGCACCAGCGCCTCAGTATCAAGCGCTAGTGTATTCTGCCCCTCAGCCTCTAGCGCCTCCATCTCCAAATCAGAATTTCTCAGAGCCAGTAGTTTCCAAAGGGTTAACAACGAACAAAAAATGAAAACTAATCTTTGTTACAACTACAGGAAACCAGGGCACTACCAGGTAAATTTCCCTTATCCAAATGTATCTAAGCCCACAAAGCAAGATCATGTGAATAGAAACCAATTCAGGAGCAACCTTCATCAACAAGGTTTGCTAGTGGAATCTGAACCATTCTCCGCACCTGAAGAGGATTTGGAATCTTCAGATGAAATTAGCGATGACGAGCCATCTAGTGACTTAGCGCTAATTTGTCTCATGGTGAGAAATGAAGAAGCGTATGATGACTCGCTATCTGAGGTATCCACTAAACTATCTCATCCTCTTTCTTATGAAGAATTACTTGACAAAGTTAATGAATATTATAAAGATTGTCAAGGTGCCTCCAGACTATATCAAGAACACACTGATGAGATATCACTGATTAAAAATGATAATATGACGCTCAATGATGAGTTGCTAGTTTAGCAACAGTGCATTGAGAAGAACAAATCGCTTGAGGCAGAGATCGGTCAGGTGAAAAGTGATCTTGATATGGTAGTCAAGAGAGAAGCTGAACTGATCGCTAAGCTTGCCAAATCAGAACAACTCGTCTCATCATTATCAAAAGCTTCAAGAAAGTTGGATAATGTGACTGAGGTAACCAGACTTTTTGGTGAAAAGACCGGTTTAGGTTGTGATAAATTTGGTCATAAATCAAAAGCTTCTAAGGTTACGGCAACTAACAAAGGAAAAGGTTTAGCCTTTATTCAGAAGAGTTCAAATAGTTAAACGCTAAATGAACCAAGAGATAATAGTAAGAGGCCAAATGAAAAGGTCAAAGCCAACTTAGGCAATAAGGAAAAGACGAAAGTGAATGGTTCACAAAAGAAGGTCTATCCAAACCCTCAAAAGGCTAAGGAGAAACCTTCTACAAGTGAATCAAACGTTAAGCGTCAATCGCCAAAAGCGACTCCTAATCCAGTGCCGAGGAAATGCCAGCGTCAATATTCTCAGAGATCTAGATCATATTGTCGATACTATGATGATTATGATTATGACTACGATTATTACTATGATCAAGGATATTACTGTACACATAAGAAGCACACACAACACAAACTGAAACTCGAAAAGGCCAGTCTTCCCGTAATGAAGACAAGGCAAATATGGGTTTCGAAAGTTTTAATTCAGACTAACCCTAATAATGTTAAAGGACCCAAGTCAAAATGGGCACCTAAAAAGAATTAGAACTGCCCTTTAAATGCAGGTACCTAAAGCCAACACCAATACATCAATTTGGTACACCGATAGTGGGTCGTCAAGGCACACGCCAAGCTTAAAGGATCTCTTGATCAACTATCGTGCAACCAATGGTCCTCAAGTTATATTCGGTGATAACTCCAAAGGTAAAACCAAAGGTATAGGTATCATGCATAGGTGGAACGTCATGATAAGTGAAGTATATTATGTTGAGGGTCTTGAGCATAATTTATTGAGCATCAGTCAATTTTGTGATAAAGACTTTGAAGTTAAATTTTCTAGTGAATTTGCTATATTCACGACGCTAAGATAAATTAATGTGCAAAGTGAGACCTTGTAAAATTAACAAATTCTCCCGAATTAAAGACACTAAGTAAGAAAAGGATATTGGATATCCTGGCTCTTCATCAAAACTTTGAGAGAGAATTATAGGGTATGTATGGCATCATCCCGACTAATGGGGGTTATACACTAATTCATAATTCAAATCTCTCTAAGTGCATTTGATGCCATCGGTCAAAGAAAATCTCATCCCATGCACCGTTACAAGTTGCAAGATGAGATTCAACTGTTAGATCGATAGGAGTTGATGGGAAAGTATTTAGATGGATCACCACCAATATTTCGTTACAGGCTGAGGTTAAGTGATCCATGAACCAAAAGTAAAATTGAATCATCAGTTGGACTGATTGGCGTGGAACGCCACTTCAAAGATTCCAATGAGCCATATATCGTTACAGATTGCAACTCATTGAATTTCTTTTTTGGGTAAATAAATTGCGTTAAACATAAAGAAAAGTGTTATAAAAAAGTGCACAATACCTTGCCACTACCAACCCGAAATACAATCGAGGCTCTACTCTTGATACACGGTCCCACAACATAAAAATTATGCTCACATTATATCCAAAGATTAGAGGCTTTCAACACGTGCAATGTATTAAACAGTTAGGCGACTAAGTTACCCTTTAGTGAGCTTTCAGTCAATGACTTCCAAACCAGTTGGTTCTAGAGCATTAGGCGTTTAGACACCTCCTTAGGACTTCATAACTCGAATAAGTTAGGCCTTAGATTAACACCAAGGTTATTATGCTCACCTCTTAGATATGTTCGGAACATAAAGCTTTATGTTGTGGTTATACACGAACATCCAAGAGTTACAACAATTTTCCCTATTACAACCATTTAGCAAACAATTACCAGGCTATACGCTAAATCCTCTTAAGTGTTGTAGCTGAGATAGAATCATGGATTTCCATAGACACCAACCGATTTTTAACAATGTCAATAGAGGAAGCCCTTAATACCCGAACTTGCTAAGTAGGAGCTGTCCATTATAACCTAACCTGCTGCTTAAGAATGGATAAACTCCTTTGTGAGAAAGAACAATGAAAAAACAAGTGATCATGTGTTTCAAGAGCATAAGATTCACAAAGAATGCAAAATGAGCTATGAACTCCCACCCACGGCTTATCCCTAGCAGATAATCTTCCACGAATAGCTAACCATAAAACGAAGTTGTGTTTAGGGATCTTACCTGGGCCCCTCAGTAGTTGATGCCAAATCTTTGGCTCTTGAGGAGTGCGTACTATTTTCCTTACTGATGAAGTAGAGAACTTCCCAATGCTAGTTGGTTTCCATATGACCGAGTCCACAACATCTCGCTGAATATTAGGAAGGTAATCAAGGATTTTGTCCAAATTTAAGGTCTCGATCTCGGCCACCTCCATTCCCCCTCTCGGATCAAACTTGAAACTTTAGAGTCTACTGGTAATCTTAGTAGGCGCGGGCCATTGTGGTATTTATTTCATGCCAAGGGTCACTCCATAATCTAATATCCTCGCCCGTCCCAATACAAAATCTTACATGAGGTTCAATATGATTTTGTAATTTGAGGATCTGAGTCCAACTCCATGAGCTCGAACTAGATGACTTGAGTTGCGGAATTGTTTTTTGGTATATCTTATTAGCGAGAATCCACTCCACCCAAATTGATTCTTGATCCCGTGAGACCACAGCCCATAGGTGACGGAGTACAAGGGCTTTATTAGCCGTAAGTATAGAATGAATGCCCAATCCACCCTCCACTTCTGGAGTACACACATTTGTCCACGACACCTTTGCATAGCCCGAGTTATTGTGTCCGTACCATAAGAAGTGACGAATCAAGTTTTCAATTTATTTAAAAATGGTCTTCGGTAGAATGAATACACCGGCCCAGAATAGATGGAGTGCAAATAGCACTAACTTGATAAGTTGAAGATGGCCTGCGTATGACAGTGCCGGTTCATCCATGAATCAATCCGTTTACTAACTTGAGCCACCAACGGTGCACAATCCCAGCGTTTAAGTTTTGATGTTAACAACAGAACACTCAAGTATCTCACTGGCAGGTGGCCTAGTGTGTACACCCAGGTATCTAACTCGCTTTTGCTGAAAGAAAAGGATTTATTTTTTAGTCAGATAAGACCAGAAATTTTATTGAAAAAATCCGAACCCTGTTTTAGAGTACCAATAGATTGGGAATCCTCATTGCAAAATAGCAAAAGGTCATCAGCGAATGAGAGTATAAATGTTTTAGTTTTTGAGCATTTGCCAATGGTACTTAAAAGCCATAGAATAAAATTCATTAAGATCCCATTTAACACTTTCATTACCAAGACAAACAGGTAGGGTGAAATGGGATCTTCCTGTCGCAGTCCACGAGCTCCCCTAAAATATCCCTCCGACGTGCCATTTATATTAATGGAGTAAAAGGGCGATGTAATATACTCCTTTATGCAGTTAATAAATATGGGATGGAAATTCATGATTGCCAGAGTTCTTAAGATACAATTCCACTCCATCGAATCGTACAACTTCATGAGGTCAAACTTAAAAGCACACCTAGCTGGGAGATTTTTCCTTCAATATCCATGGAAGAGCTCCTGAGCAAGTAAAATGTTGTTGCCGATTTTTTGGCCTGGAATAAATGCCGTTTGAGATTTATTCACTAGAAAATTCAACACCG
The DNA here is from genome assembly GCA_019426215.1 of Buddleja alternifolia. Lineage (NCBI taxonomy): Eukaryota > Viridiplantae > Streptophyta > Magnoliopsida > Lamiales > Scrophulariaceae > Buddleja > Buddleja alternifolia. The sequence continues at coordinate 23,561,495 of CM033393.1, read as the reverse complement.
GTGTAATTCTATTTGCCATAATATTAGAGATCACTTTATACAAAAACATTACAGCAAGAAATCAGTCGATAATCACTCGCCTTTTTCGGAACTTCGGATTTAGGAATTAAGTATATTAGAGTGGCGATAATAGATTTTAGCAGTTTTCCAGATTCAAAGAAATTTCGAACTGCATGACAAATATCTGTTCCTATTTCAGCCACGCTTGCTTGTAGAATTCTGAAGTATAGCCATCGGGATCCGAAGCCTTGTCTTTCTGTAAGCTGAACAAAACCGCCCTGATTTCCTCATTACCTATAGGCTGTATCATATGAGGAGCATGTTCATCACTCAGCTTTCTTCTTAAGAATGGTACAAAATCCGTTAAAGGAGCCCCTGCCTGATGCGACGATACCCCAAGTAAATTAGAATAGTACCCCACAATTTTCGCTCGGATGAAAGCTTGATCCGTTGATTCGCTACCATTAATATCTTCTAGCCAGTAAATTTTAGACCTTGCTTGTCGAGTTGTAATCCTTTTAAAGATAAAATATGTACACTGGTCGCCATCCTTAAGCTACTCCGCTTTTGCTCGCTGGAAATAGGATCTCTCCATTTTTACAGCCTTAGCAAATATGCACCTACAGAATTTTTCAAGCTCCTGCACTTGCACATCATTTGGAAAATCCATTAGAAAAGTTTGTATGAAATTTAAAAAATTTCTAGCTCGATGCACATTCAGTGTTAAGTCCCCTTTTTTCTTACACAGGTTTTTAAATATTGGTTTTAAGGATTTGAGCTTAGTCATAACAGAATACATAGGCACACCTAGAATTTAGCGGCATCTTGATAGTCATTGTAATATTCTTTGACTTTGTCAAGTAATTCATCATATGAAAGAGGGAGAGATAATTCAGTGTTTACCTCAGGGGACGCTTCATCATCTTTGGCCATGAGACAAATAAGCGTTGAGTCATCCACTGGCTCATCATCATCACTACTTTCTTCTGAAGACTACAAATCCTCAGGTGCGGACGCTAGTTCTGATTCCGCTACCAAACCTTGTTGATGAAGGTTGCTCCTGAATTGGTTTCTATCCAAGTAATCCTGCCTTGAAGGCTTAGATAAGTTTGGGTAAGGACAATTTACCTGGTAGTGCCCTGGTTTCCTGCAATTATAACAAAGATTAGTTTTCATCTTTTGTTCATTTGTTAACCTTGTAGTGTGTGGTTTTGAGATCACCGGCGCTGAGAGATTTTGAGCAGACGCTTGGTACTGAACAGGCGCTGGGGTGTAGGAACAGAATACTGAGGCGCTTGAAACTGTTGTTGTACTGGAGTAGGCGCTTGATATGAATTTTGTCCTTAATTGCGGGAACCTTTTCCTTTCTTTTCATATCTCAAGAACTTTCTAAATCTATTCAGTATGACCAACTCCTCTTCCTCGCTAATATCTGAAATCTTTCCCTTGTTACCCGATTTACCCTTGATTGACGCTATTGGTGCTCCAGACTCAATCACTGGACTGCTCACTGCATCACTAGTTGAATTCAACTCAAACTCAAATGCTTTGAGTTTCGAAAAAGCATCTTTTAGAGTTAAACTATTCAAATTGAAAACTCTCTCATAGTTGTTGTCTTCATAAAAAATCTATTAGGTAAGACTTCTAAAGATTTTGACCACCATTTCCCGATTCTGTAAATCCATACCCAAAGATGTTAATTCTGCAATAAATACCGCTTGCTACACTTAAAACCGGTGTATGATCAACCAGCAATATGAAAAGACTCCTTATGAGTTATGGAAGGAACGTAAGCCTTACATTTCGTATTTTCATGTATTTGGTTCAAAATGTTTCATTCATAACAATGGATCCCACAATCTAAAGACAATTGATCCTAAAGTAGATGAGGGAATCTTTCTAGGCTATGCCAAAAATGGAAAGAGTTTTCGCATCGTAAATAATATCAAATCGAAGGTTGAAAAATCCATTCATGTGGTGTTTGATGATGCTAACCAAGAACCGAGTAAGGTTGATATTGATGATGTAGGAGTTGATGTTGGTCCCAAGTGGCATACAAAAGGGTCTAAAAGGGGGGATTGAATAGACCCTGAAGTCTTTTTCGACTGAGCGTCTATTGAAGACTTTTTAGAAAGTTAACTTAGACTTCAAGATTTGAATACTATAACCAATTAGGTTTAAGCGTTCACTTCTTTGATCAGTGTTAGCACAGCGGAATGATTTTATAGTCTTCTTGTTTGAAAGCTTTTAGCGTCACAAACTGTTTCTTTGCTTAACTTTTGATTGTGTTTTACTTAATCAATTTATGCAATGATATGATAATTAAAAAAATTAAATAACACAAAATTTGTAAGGTTCGTTGGGTGGTGTAATCCCAACTACGTCATTCTTCTCCTTGAATACTTGGAGGTAATCCACTAAAATGATTCTCAAAGAATCACACAAAATCTTCTACAAATTAGGGAGAGATGGATGTCGATGACTTGAGCTCCTTGATCACACAGATTTCTGTTCCAAGACACTTCTATCCTTTTGCTTCTTTCACTCAGAAATAATGCAAGTATCCAACTTCGACTTCACACAGACCGCGAGGCTTGGATGGGATTTTTCTGAATGGTTTGTTTGATTTTGATAAAGTTCAAACAACTGGGAATATCTCAATAGTAATGTAGGTTTCTCTGAAAAGAATGTTTGAGATATTGGTTGACTGTCTCAGGAATTGAACAAAAGCAAAGAGAACGTTTGCTTGAATATTCTGGCTTTTCTGAGAGTTTAAGGAATGAGACTTCAATGCAACAACAATTTGGCTTGGAATTAATCGAAGATGTTTGGCGTGTTGTTGAAGTCCTATTTATAGGCATTCTTGGAAAAAGTGTCAGTTTGACACATGCACAGGCGCGTGTCTCTCACTTCCGTGAGTGAACAACTTTTGTCCTTTTTCCTGAAAATCTGCTGCACAAAGTTGGTGCTGCAGTCTGTGAATAGTTGACAGTCCAATAGGGTGGCTTCTCCATACATCCGAAAGAGCTTATCACATTTAATGCTCTATCAGCATTTAATGCATTTGAATTAAATGCCCGTTGACACTTAATGCATTGAGAATATTTGCATTAAACTCCTTCTGGACTTAGAAATAAATTCAGGTGAAATCAGTCATTGATAGACTCTCATTCATCCTTGAATAACTTCTATCCTAATAAACGCTTGAAATAGCTAGTCGATTGGACGCTTGGAATCTTTATCTTCATTCAGACTTCAGGCGCTTGAGTCTTCAAACTTAACTACTGATAAACTCACTCAGAAATTATCAGACGCTTAGTCTAAGAATACTTAGCCTAACACTCTAGAATAAAAATAAAATAAAGCTTATTACAAATCTAACGCTCAAAGCTTATACATGATTTCTACTAAAATCAAACTTACATATTTTGGGGTCTAACAAGTAATCCTCATTGTCATCATCAAAACATCTAACATGAAATTCCTAACAGTTGAAGATCTTACCCAACAAGCGTCACAAATCAATCTTAGTGATGATAATGAGGATGATGAGATGTTTGTGCCCAATCCTAAGGTTACTCGTGAGGTTATCAATGATGATATTCCAAGAAAAGTTGATGATCATGAAAAGAATGATCATCAAGAGCAAATTGAAACTGTGAATAATGATGCGACTGCGCAAGAGACAAATGAAGGTCAAGCGATTGATAATCAAGAGTCTCTCAACCCGTTCCAACCAGATCAAAAATGGCTTAGAGACCATCCATCAAAATTAGTAATTGGAGATATTGGAGCACCTGTAAGAACTAGGGCCGCTACACTTAATGAGGCCATGTTCGCAAGCTTCCTATCTCAAATGGAACCAAAGAAAGTTGATGAAGTGCTTAGTGATTCAAGTTGGGTAGAAGCGATGCAAGAGGAGCTTAACTAATTTGAGCGTAATAAGGTTTGGACGCTAGTACCAGGACCTACTCAACAAGGAGTTATTGGGACTAGATGGATTTATAGGAAAAAATGGACGAAGATGATATTGTTATAAGAAACAAAGCCAGATTAGTCGCTCAGGGTTATTGTCAAGAAGAGGTTATTGACTTTAATGAAACTTATGCCCTAGTAGCCTGTCTTGAAGCGATTCGGATGTTCCTAGCGTTTGCTGTATTCAACAAGTTCACAGTGTATCAAATGGACATGAAGAGTGCTTTCCTGAATGGTAAACTCCAAGAAGAGGTATATGTGGAGCAACCCCCAGGATTCATCAGTAACCATGGCAAAAGTATGGTCTACAAATTGGATAAGGCACTCTATGGCCTTAAACAAGCACCAAGCGCATGATATGACACTCTCTCTATCTTCCTTATAGGTAAAGACTTTTTAAAAGGCAGCGTTGACACAACGTTATTTAAAATACCCATAATGAAGATATTCTCTTAGTCCAAATTCTAATAAGCGACTGTGTGAGAAATTTTCGAAAATGATGCAAGATCAATTTGAAATGAGCATGATGGGTGAATTAACTTTCTTCTTAGGATTACAAGTTAAACAACTCCGTAATGGCATATTTATAAACCAAGCTAAATATACAAGAGATATGATTAAGAAATTTGATATGGAAAATGCATCATCTTCAAAAATTCCAATGAGCCAAACACTTAAGTAAGATAAAGACGAAAGTGGGAAGAAAATTGATATCACTAACTATAGAGGTATCATTGGATCACTTCTTTATCTTACCGCTAGTGGATCCGATATTATGCTTTCGGTATGCATATGTGCACACTTTCAAGCTGATCCTAGGAGTCACACTTAATTGCTACCATGAGACACAAAATACCAAAAAGGCACACAAAATGTGGGCTTATGGTATCCAAGGGACTCTCCTTTTGAACTATTTGGTTATTCAGACGTAGATTTTGAAGGATGTAAAATAGATAGAAAAGTACTAGTGGTACATGTCAATTTCTAGGTGATAGATTGGTTTCGTGGCATAGTACGAAATAACAATCCATAGTGACTGCTACCGCTGAAGCCGAGTATGTAACCGCTGAAGCCGAGTATGTAGCTGCTGGAAGATGTTTTGCACAAATCCTTTGGATGAGGCAACAACTTAAAGATTATGGAATCCTTTTAGATCGTACCCCAATTCATTGTGATAACCAAAGTGCTTTAGCTATGACCCAAAACCCTGTCCTTCATTCTAGAACTAAACACATTGACATTCGCTACCATTTCTTGCGTGACCATGTTCAAAAGAAAGATATCTCCATGCATTTCATTGGAACTGACAAACAATTGGCAGATAACTTCACCAAAGAGCTCAACGAAGTGAATTAGGAATGATTGATTTAAACGCTTACTCATGAAGCCTCGTAATTTTATAGGTATATAATTTAGGGGGAATCCACTTTATTATAATATCTAAAGCGTTTTCAAAATTGAAATGAGTTATCAATTTTAGGGGGAACTTTAAAATTGTACTTATTCCAATTAGTAAGCGACTTTGATCAAAAATGACTTTGAAAAACTTTATGCATTGATCATTAGCGTTTATATTTATGCATGACAATTTGATCGTTAATAAAATAAAAGTATTATTTCTAAACAACGATTAAATATTCTTTATTAAAATAAAACTTTAGCGTTAAGTATATTCCCACTTAAACGCTAAGTAACTTTCTCTGAAAATCATGCATTGTTTTCATCACTAAGGTAGCGTGTGGATAAGTCCAAAAGATAAGATCTGACAACTGCCCACTCGCTCCTATCAAATCAAACTGACGGTTAATCACACCTATCTCAAATAGGCGGTTCAGTATTTTTACATGCCTGGGTACGTGTCAGTGTACCAACAAGCGCGTGCACTTTATGCTGAAATTTTTTAAAATCTCAAATGTTTTTGAAAGTAACTGCGGACTCCAAAATTCTGTATTTACAGCAGTTAACCTAATTTATTGCCTCTTTTCAGTCTTTATAATTAAATGGCTCAGATTCAATGTTTTTCATTTCTGATTTACTGTATTCACATGTGGTATTTATCAAGGCGATTGAGGAGTTACTTTTTGCCATCTATTTAAACCCTCCAAATTTTTACAGAAAAACTTTATCACTCATATATTCTCTTCGCTGTAAAAATTATCTAAAGGCAAAAAGCTTTCTTCTTCCTCCTCAGAAGCTTATCTCTTTCATCAATGGCACCACCAAAGTCCTCCAAGTCTGATGCCGGAAAATCTTCCAAAACCATGGGTTTTAATGTTGGTTTCCTACTCAACTGGGAATACCTTTATGTGAATCAAAACTTCCCGATGAGACAAATCCTTCCTCTCATTGAAGAATCCGGTTTGAGAACCCTTCTCTCCTCTCATTCTCTCATTCATGAGGATGAAGTTAAGTATTTCTTTGAGAATGTCGTCATTCTGACGATGGCAACTCCATTTCTTGTTCATTTCCATCTACTGAAACCCCATTTGTGTTTTCTTCACAATTGCTTGCTGATTTACTGAAACTACCTGCTGAATGGGTGTGAAGTTGAAAATGTTTCCATGGGATCCTCTACCAAAGTTTGGGAACAAGTTCGTCATTATAAAGTTGATCCTGCTTACAACTCAAACTTCAAGAAGAATGACATAAAGGGTGAATATGTCATTCTGGCTGATATTAGCGCAAAGATGATCGAGTGCCGCAAAAGTTCATTTGATAAGGTCTCTATCGTCCAGTACAAGATGATGATCGTCGTTTTGACCAAGATGAAGGTCAACTGGGCTTTGTACGTTTTTAATTGCTTTAAGGCAGCGATGCAGAAGTCAGTGAATCCCAAGCCTTATGGGATTTTTCTTAGTTTTATTCTTAGTGCTTGTGGATACGTAACTTCCAAAGGATCTAAAGTGCCAGCGACCAAATTTTATGGGAAGAAAATGATCAGCGAATTGCTCAACCCCAAATGAGTGGGTGGTGCGGCGGTTCTCAAGAACGAGCATAAGCGACTCCTTGCTGAAGGCCTTGCTAAAGGCAAAGTTCGTGGTGATGATGAGGAGTAAGCAACTTCCTCATCAGATGAACCAGAAGAAGTTGTGATCAAGCGACCAAAAAAACAGACTGCGTTGAAGATCGCTGAGCCCTCCAAGGCAGCGAAGAAACAAAAGAAGAAGATGAAGAAAAAGAAGAAGTCTCCCTCCCCTCCTCCAAAACCCTTTCTCCTCCTCTAGCGACTGTTATGTCGCCAGAGACAGAAGAAGTGAAAGTGCCGCTTGCCCAAAAGCGCACGCCGTGGTCTACTCTAAAAGGCTCGACAAGCGCTCCAGAAGAGCCAGCGCTTGAAGAACCAGCGAGTGCCCCTCTTCCTACTACTTCTGAATCAGTTATAGAGCCTGAAGCTAATCCTCTTTCAAAGGATTCTGCTAGCGATCAAGTAAGTACTTGTGCTAAACAATTCACATTATCCCTTCCTTGTTGTTTTCTTCTTTATCGCTAGGATAAAATTTCTTTCAGCTCGAAGAGAATATAACATTCAGTACATCCTGAATACTTTAGACGAATGCAATATTCCAATTCGTGTTGATCCGCTCACTTCTTTCCTCAATCTAGAAGATGATGAAGAAGTTCCGAACCCTGAGGCTACGGAAACTAATGTTTCTAAAGATCAAGCGACTGTTATAGTCGAAGATAGTCCTCAGAGTAAGCGCTTCTGTATTTTAAATTGGGAAAATTGCATAAGACCCCTCTGTGATATGCGAAATCTGCACCAAACTCCCCTGTGTTAATTTTTTTGCAAATCACCCCCTTATGTTATTTTTTATTCTACATATTCCCCCCTTTTTGGTGGTTTTTCCCATCATAAATGTCAATCCAAATGCATTTTTGCCCCAAACATGTTTATAATAGTTAAATAATTTAATTTAGGTTGGATCAAGAACATTTATAATGGAAAAAAACACTAAAAAAAATCAAAAAAGGGGGAATATGCAGAATAAAAAATAACACAAAGGGGTGATTCGCAAAAAAATTAACACAGAGGAGTTTGGCACATATTTCGCATATCACAGGGGGGTCTTATGCAATTATCCCATTTTAAATCTCTATTTAGTAGAAATTTTCTTTGTTTCTCAAATGCTTGCATGTATCGGCTCAAAGTGTGCCAGACGCTGATGCACCTCCTTCTCCCGAGGTAACCGTAGAGTTAGACGTTGACTTGTCAACAGTGGTGGAAATCGCCAAAGAATTTGAAACGGTCCTTTCGGACGCTGAGATCTCTCCAGTAAGGGAAGCGACTCTGAATGCTGAGCGGTTGATAGAAGTGGCCCTGATTGTCCCTAATGTGATTCGATCTAGCGAAATAAAATTTTAATCCAAATCACACCTAAGAATCTGATTCGGGGATATTCATGATATTAGCATATAGATCAATTGATGAGAATTGACAAGAGTAATCGAATTACCTTTTTCATCTATTGAATCTTGAATTATCAGCAGCAGGCCCGGACTCCTGCCTCTAGATAATCACGTGGAAGAAAAATTCTCCAAGAAAAGCTGGATCTCCTCCTCGGCAACTATTGCATGCGGCTAGACGGATGGAGAGGGAGGAATTTTTCTTTCCTAATGCTCTAGGTTTATTTTGGCTCAGTGCCAGATTCTAAAACAATGACTTGTGTGTGTGGAGTTCTGACACTGACTGATTACTTACACCAAGTAAAAGACTCCCCAGGGTTACTCAGTGAGGGACGGCCGAATTGGCCTTTTCCAGATGGACTTCGGACTTTGTTTTTACTTAGCTCATGTGTAATTAATTAAATTCAAATCCAATTAAATTGGTAATTAATTACATTAATCCAATTAATATAATTCAACCTATAAATTAATTTCCAATTAATTTAAATTATGAGTTAATATGATTTAATTAAAGATATTTAATTTGAATAAATAAATAAATTAAATCATGCCATCTATTTTGTCAGACAATTCACATCAAATGTGATTTTACCAAAATACCCTTAGCTTAAGGAAATATTCATTTTCTTCACATAACGCGACTCTCTAGGCTCGATTCAATTGGCAATGGGAGGATTTCAAAGGATAAGGTTGTCACCTAACCAACACCGTGGAACCAAATTGTAACCCAATTGAAAACAAAATGATCATGTCATCACGAACCTTGACTACAAATACCATATGTGTATAAACTCTTCACCGATGTGACCCGATCAAGTAAGAGCCATGGTTTAGTCAAACTCATAGAACTTGATACTGTACTTAGAATCATAATAATGTGAAATTACCAAACTGCTCTTCAGTGACAATCACGGGATAGCTTATATGCTTTAGCCAAAGACTTATAATTTCAATTACTTATGATCGTATAGGTCACACACTCGTTTACTGTCAAGTCGGTGAATCCCGTTTTGGCATGTTATCTCATAATATCGAATGCACTATTGGATCGTACTTCGAGGTTGACCCACCTATCAGGTGATACAAGTCTAACTACTCTGATAACATATCCAATACTACAAGCATGTTATAAATGACTCCTCAGGTCTAAAGTTCATACATACTATCGCAATCTTAATCCCAATCATTGACTGTCAAAGAGTAAATACCCATGTGATCAGATTAATGTGAGTCTAGTTCAAATATGTTAATTCCATTAATCATATTCATGACACCAGCTCCCACTATCTAATCGACATACGACTGGCACTTCCTTGTCAAAGAAGGTGTCATATGAGTTGAATATTAATGCCCAATTAATATTCGTTAACTCAGGAACTCCTAGTTTTAGAGATTAAGTACTGGACTATTTCAATGCCTCCTTTTGTCCATAAGAGTTGGAAAGTCTATCTTGAAATCTCTTGGACTAATTTGCTCAATATATTTAAATTCCATTAAATTTATATGAACAACATCAAAACCTTTATTCTATAATACAAACATCAAACATTTTGTACAAGTAACTTATCTAAGCCCTACACAATCTAATTCCTTATAGACATTGAGGGCATACACCTAACAATCTCCCACTTGCAGTCAACGCCAATCGCTATGGTATTTGATTCCCATCTTCTCAAGATGTTTATCTAGCACCGCCTCTAATAATGTCTTGGTGAGTGGGTCAGCCACGTTTTTGGCTGAGACTATTTTCTGCACGGCTATATCGCCTCTTCGAACGATTTCTCGTATTATATGATATTTCCTCATCATGTGTTTAGATTTGTTGTGAGACCTTGGTTCTTTAGCTTACGCAGTTGCTCCGTTGTTGTCACACCATAGTGGCAATAGAATTTCCACGCGAGGAACACTCCAAGTTCGGCTATGAACTTTCTCATCCAAACAACTTCTTTGACTGCCTTAGAGGCTGTCACATATTCTGCCTCCATTGTGGAGTCTTGTGCTTTGCTTGGAACTTTTCCAAGACACTGCTCCTCCATAGTGTGTGAATATGTACCTAGAGGTAGATTAAAGGTCATCCGGATCAGATTGGAAATCTGAGTCAGTGTAACCATCCACCTTCAATTCTCCATTCCCATATATTAGTAGCATATCTTTAGTTCTTCTTAAGTACTTTAAGATACACTTCACTGTTGTCCAGTGAGACTCCCCTGGGTTAGCTTGAAACCTACTGACCATGCTCACATCATGTGCCAGATCTGGCCTCTTGCATAACATTGCATACATGAGACTACCCACTGGTGATGCATAGGGTATATTCCTCATTTCCATACTATCCTTATCCATTTTGGGACTCATAGATTTGGAAAGATAAATGCCATGTATCATGGGCAAACGTCCTCCCTTAGAGTTATGCATTTCATATCTCTTAAGGACTTTCTCTAGGTAGAGCGCTTGGGAAAAACCAACCATTATATTAGCTCTATCTCTATAAAGGCAAATTCCTAGAATGTAGGTCACTTCTCCCAAGTCTTTCATTGAGAATGTACTTGAGAGCTATGTCTTGACCGAAGTCAATAATCCTATGTGATTCCCTATAAGTAGTATGTCATCTACATATAGAACCAGAAATGTCAACTTGTTCCCACTAACCATTTTATAGACACACGATTTGTCTTCATTCTTGATGAAACCATATTTCTTGGCTTCTTCATCGAACCTCAGATTCCAACTTCGAGAGGCTTGCTTCAGTCCATAAATGGACTAATTAAGTTTGCAAACTTTATGAGAGTCGGCTTCGGATATAAAGCCCTTGGGCTGTTGCATATAAATGTCCTCACCCAAGTGTCCATTTAAGAATGAGGTCTATACATCCATTTGCCAAAGACTTCATAGTCTAAGTTTGCAGCTATGGCAAGCAGAATTCTAATAGATTTGATCATGGCTACTGGCAAAAAAGTTTTTTCATAGTCAATGCCCTACTTTTGACTATAACCTTTTGCCACAAGCCTGGCCTTATAGGTGTCCGCCTTGCCATCCGAACCAATCTTTTTCCTATAGATCCATTTACATCCAATTGGTCGTACTCCATTTGGTAGATCAGTAAAAGTCCAGACTTGGTTCGAATACATCAAATCAATCTCTGCGTTCATAGCCTCAAGCCACTTAGAGGAATCCATATCCGTCGCTACTTTATCATAGTCAGAGGGATCATCTACATGGCTTCCTTCTGCAACGACATACAAATAATGCTGCATTTTATGCAGATAGCCATATCTCTCAGGCGGCTGAGATACTCTGCTAGATCGTCGCTGTGACGGTTGTGTCAAGTTGGGTTCAGATTCTTGAACTGATGTCTCCGAAGGGACGTTATCTTGTTTTTCCAGAACAATCTTTCTACCTGCACCACCTTCTCGAATGAATTCTTCTTCAAGAAAGTGGGCTTGCAAGGCCACGATGATCATATGATCATTTTGCAGGTAAAAGAGGTATCCCATCGAATCTACGGGAAAATCTATAAAACGTCCTTTCAAGGATCTATCCTCTAGTTTCTCTACCTTGGTCTTTTTTACATATGCTGGGCAACCCCATATTCTTATGTATTTCAGACTAGGCTTCCTACCTCCATGTCTCATATGGTGTGGTGGGAACAGATTTCGAGGGACATTTGTTCAGAATGTGCGTAGCTGTAAGCAAAGCATGTCCCCACAACGAGATGGGTAAATCGGTGTAGCTAAGCATGGAGCGTATCATGTCCAACAGAGTACGAGTCCTTCTTTCTGCTACTCCGTTGAGTTATGGGGTTGCTGGAGGAGTTAATTGTAATACTATGCATTGTTTTTTTAAGAACTCGTCAAACTCGGCACTCATATATTTTCCACCTCGATCAGATCTCAGTGCCTTAATACTGTGCCCAGTTTGTTTTTCAGTCAAAGCTTTGAATTCCTTGAACCATTCAAGTGCTTTGGATTTATACTTCATCAGATAAACTAGACCATACCTCGAGTGGTCATTTGTGAAGGTTATAAAGTATTGAAAACCTCCAAGGGCCGCATCCTTGAGGGGCCCACGAACGTCAGTGTGGATTAATCCTAAAACATCAATGGCCCTCTCGAAATGTCCAATGAATGGTGACCTAGTCATCTTGCCTTTGAGGCTCGATTTATAAGTCGGATATGGGTCATACCCAAGTGGACCAATGAGCCTACATTCTTTCAACTCGTGAATCTTAAATTCACCAGCATGTCCTAGTCTAAGGTACCATATGAGTTTTTGGTTCATTCCATTCATACTACATTTTCTAGTCATAGTATTAACCATACATTGATTTTGGACATTCAAATAGTATAAACCATTAATTAAAGATGCAGAGCCAACACATTTATTTCCAAAATAAATATCGCAAGAATTATGTTTAAAAGTAAACAAATATCCTTTTCTGACCAATACAGGAATAGAAATAATATTCTTGAGCCCATTGGGCAAAACAAGGCAATCATCTAATCTATTTTGATGTCCAGAAATTAATGAATTGCAGTCACACTGTGTCCGCTTCCTACATTGATCATCACTTCGTTCTCATCCAGCTTTCTACTTTCTTCCAGATCCTGGTTCAAAACACAAATATGAGCACTACCTCCAGAATCTAGGATCCAAGAAATAGAAAATATCATCATAGAACAATTTATTTCAAAAACATAAAGGTCTACACCTGATTTGCTTTCAGCTTTCAGTTCGGGACAGTCACGCTTCCAATGCCCCACTTCCCAGCAGTGGAGGCAGGTGTCTTCATCCCTCATGCGCTTATTTCTAGACTTTTTCACTTTGGATACGATTGGTTCTCTAATGCGCCCAACCAGTGGGTGATGCTGCTTCGGTCCTTTCTTAGAAGACATAATAGGAACTGTGAAAGCACCAAATCTTTTCTCAATTTGTGACTATGCTTTGACCAGCTTATCCAACAAGACTGACAGTGATCCTTCAATGTCATGATATCAAAATTGATGACAAAGGCAGAGAATGAGTTAAGGAGCGACTGGAGAATGAGATCCACCTGAAGGTGGAAATCCACGTAGTAGTCCATAAAGCGGAGTTTTTCTAGCATGGATATCATGGTCAAAACATGATCAGCAACATCATCTCTTTCTCTCATCTATGTGTTGAAAAGATCCTTCGATATAAGGTATCTAATGGACTTGCCCCGTTCCCCGAACAGTTCCTCCAAGTGCAGCATGATAGACCCGGGACTATCCATGTTTTCATGCGTGCGTTGCAATGCAGTGCACATGGAGTTCAACATATAACCCCTTACTTTTCTTGCATCAGAGATCTAATCTGAGTATGCTAGTATGACAGAATCTTCCTCATTTACCCCAGGCCTTTGTGGTCGATCCATCTCTAATGTATATTCAAGTGATTCATCATTGAGGACCATCCTCAATGCCCTAATCCAATCAGAGTAGTTTGGTCCAGTGATGACATTTTTCTCAAGTAGTATTATCAAAGAGTTTGTCATTGTGATGGAAATAAACTGCAGAAATTTAACCAAGATTTTCGATTAGATGTGTTAGTATGTAAATTCAAGTAAAATCAAGGATTTCAATATTTACTTGACTCCCACTATTTTTCTTGAAATATAGCACTCCCACTGCAATAATCGAAAACCTCGTTCGATTAATTTCATAGTGAGTGATTGATTTCCCCAAGATCTAAACAAGTTGCAACCTTGAACGATATATGGCTCATTAGATCATTGAGGTGATGTCAAACATCAAATAGTCCAACCGATGATTCAATCTCCTTTAGCTATGTTAGGATTATGCCCTCAAATGCCATAGAGGATAGAATATGTAAGGCATCTATCTTGTATTGAACTTAAATCATAATTTATAAAAGGCATTACTTAGTTTTTCACTTAATTCTTATCGGTATCTATAAGTTGTGTAAAAACGCTTTGCCCTTGTTTTTAGTGCGATTCCTCTACTATCTATGGGATAGGAAGATAGGCACTAGAGAGATCGACCTTGATTACTAAAACTAGTTCGCAAGTTAACGTTGGGTTTTAAAATAAAAATTTTGAAATCCTTTCCGCTGCGTTTATGTTATTTACCGCGAAACCCAACAGTGGTATCAGAGCCAATCTCTGATTCGCATATTTAATTGAGTTTATGTGATTTATGATATACATAATATGTGTTTTTGAAGCATGCGATTATGTGTTAATTAAATCTGCATTTTTTATGGTTTAAATCATAGATTTTGATTTTTTTTATTTATTGTATATCTGGGTATATTCATGATGGATGAAAAAAATCAGAAACGAGGAAAAATTGGGCTCGAAGAGCCACGAGAAATCTACGTGCGCCGCTGCAGCACGGCTAGGCTACCCAGCCGCGGCCAGTCGGGCTGTGTGCATGGCCCGACGGGTCGTGGGTTTTCACACCCGATTCGTTGAACTGGGTCTTGGATTCGGGTCATATAACCAGCCATGTAATGGGTCGAAATTGAAATTGGATTTGGGTAAATTTAATTATTCGTGTGGGTCAAAAGGATGATGACCCGATATAATTTAATTAAGTCCAACAAGAAATTTAATCAATCTCGATTTATTAATTAATTTGGTCTTGATTTAATTAATTCCAAATGGGCCATTGGATAGGTGATTTGGTTTTAATGAAAAATAGCCCAATAGAAATTAGTAAAGTGTGCATGTTATTTCGAATTATTTAATTTGAGCACAATTAAATTAAATCCAAGTAGACAAAAAGGATGGTAACTTGGTTTGATGAAATCGAGCCCAATAAGATTAATTGGAATTAAATATTTAATTAGAAATAATTAATTATTTTTCTTGGAGATTAATAATTAATTTGTGGATTAAATCTTATTAATTTTTCCTCGACTTGGAAAATACTTGAATATTTGAATATAGAATATATTATTTTTATTGGACGATTAATAATTAATTCTTTAATAAAAAAAGTCTTTCCATTTAATGATTGCTTTAAATCAAAATAAAATAGAATTCCATATTTACGTATTTATTTAGTTGGTCTAATTTTATTTTTATTAAAGGTAGATATACTTAATTTTGAATTTTGTATATCTAAGTCATCTATTAGGACTAGAATGATTTTAATTGAAATAAATAATACATAAAAGTTGGAATTTATTAAAGGACTTTTTAGTTGAACAAAATTTTTAAATAATCAACATAAGTGATTTAATATTGCGAGCATGTATTAATTGATGCGAGCATTATGTGATTGAAACACCGATCATGGATTTAGGTTTATTTATTTTACCTTTATGTTTTATGGGTTATCAAGTTTGAGGCTATTTATTATATTTTTAAAAATAATGCATGAATTGTTTTAGGAATTAAAATTGAATAGTTCAAAATTGATAAAGTCAAAAGGCCCATGAATGTTAAATAAGTTTTAATTTTTGCCTTTTGTGATGACCCATTGGCTCGGACCCTCTAGTAAAAGTCCATGATCGAGTGATGCATTTATTTATTCATTTATTTAAATTCCATGAATATTTATATTGAAAGGGATGATTATTAGTAGTATTTTTATGCATGATCAATATAAAATAAAAGCACTATATAATTTGAATAATATGCAAAATGAGACCAAAACTTTTGACAATTTAAATTCTCCCAAATAAATAATACCGAGTTAGAAAAGGATGTTTGATATCCTCACCCTCCACTAAGCTTTCTAAAATTAAAATTACTATAAATGTGTAATGCTTCCCAGTTATGGGGGTTATACATTTAGAAATAATTTAAAATTTTATTAAGTGCATGAAATGCGTTAATCGAAGCATATGTCACCCCAGAAACCTGTTCAGTTGCAAGGTGAAATTCAAATGTTAGATTATAGGGGTTAGTGGGAATGAACTCGGGTAGTTCACGAGCTTAGAAACCTATTCAGTTGCGTATTGGTGAACTATGGGGAAAGCTATTGAAATGTTTGTTGGATAAATTGATATTAGATATCACTTCAAATAATTAATGGGACAAAAACCGATTAGGTTGCAATACATTTAATTAGTTGAGGACCTCAATACCCGATGTGGAATCGATGCCAATGATGGTTCCCGATTTTCACATGGGAGTGTGGGATTCGAAAAATACAATGGGAGCCAAGATTAATTTTAAGTCCTTAATTTTTCTTGGTTAAGTCAAAACAAGTAATCTAATTAAGTCTGGTTCTTTTCTGCAGTTATTTTCTCGTTTATCTCTCTCAAATATGACAAACCCACTTTCAATTCTGCTAAAAAATAATACTCTTACTGGACCCAACTATGTGGACTGGCTTAGAAATTTGAGGATTGTCCTCAATATGGAATCTCTGGGATACGTCTTGGAGGCTGATATCCCGGTGGCTCCTGCTAGAACACGTGCCAACGAGGAAGAGGTCCAAGCCCATGAAAAATGGGTTAAGGATGACCTCTGGGTGAGAGGATAAGATGGTGGGATCTATGACCAATGATCTTCAAAGGTCACATGATAAGATGCCCACTGCAAGAGCTATCCTAGCTCACCTGGTAGAGCTCTATGTTGAGCACAGTTACTGCTCGATATGAGATATCGAAAAAGCTCTTCGGAGCCAAGATGAAAGAAAGTGAGAAGGTTGGTGATCATGTCCTCAAAATATTTCGAGGATTGAAAAATTGGAAGCTCTGGAATTCACCATGAACGCCACCCTTCAAACTGACTTAATGTTGCAATCTCTTCCTGATTCCTTCTCTCAATTTGTAGTTAACCTTAACTACAATGAGATAGAGTGCAATTTAGCTGGGCTAATGAACAAATTCGTGACTTCACAATCTCATATGAAACCCAAGGGAAAGGAAACTGCCTTGGTCATCTCTTCTGGACCTAAAAAGTCTAAGTCTAAGAAGAACAAGAACAAGAACAAGAACCAGTCTGGCGAACTTGGAGCTCAAAGGGGTGTCCACAAGGGTAAGGGAAAGGCTCAAGAGTTTTATAAGAGCAAAGGGCCTAAGAAAACGAATAGATGTCTCGAGTGCGGTGAGCTTGGCCACCAGAAGAGGAATTGTCCCAAATTACGCAAAGGCGCAAAAGGTATGGAACTCTTTGGCCTTGTTTGTTTGTGTTTTCAAACTGCTTTTTCCATTTTCATTTTCATCTGAAAATGAAAATACACACTTTACACTGTTTTTAACTGAAAATATTCTCATTTTCATTCTCATTCTTACGTTTCCAATAAATTTCAATCATTTCTTTAAAATTACATTTCACATCGCTCATCTCACAATTTCTTTTTATCACTTTTCTCTCTCATCTCCTTTCAATTTTTTAAACATTTCTCTCTCCTCTCTTTTAAATTTTTAAATCCAACACTATTCATCTAATCATCACTTTTCAATCATTTCACACATCATAATCACCAATTTCAACCATTTTTTAAAAACACAACCAAACACACCTACTTTTTTTCACTCAAAAATCAAAAAACTCATTCCCCCATAAATTTTCGAAAATGACGGTTGAAAATGAAATGAAAACACATCCAAACAAAGCCTTTGTTTCTGAAACTAACTGTTCTATAACCATCTTTCTACTTTGTGGATTCTGTACTCAGGGGCTAGTGCCCATGTTTGTTGTTTGGATCAGGATCTGCAAAGAAGTAGGAAGCTGGGCCGAGAAGAATTGATGATCAAAGTAGGCATCGTGGAAAGCGTCGCGGCTACTAGGATTGGATCTACTTCTCTTTATTTGAATTCTAGATATTTATTGTTATTAGATGATGTTTTATTTTTGCCCAAGGGGCTTGAGAACATTGTTTCGATTCCTATCTTAGTTAAGATTGGATATACATTCCGTTTTTCTAAATTAAATTGAGACATTTATTATGGAAATAAATTAGTTGGCAATGCTTCTTTAGTTAATGGTTTGTATTATTTAAAAGTTCATAATTCATCTGATGTGAATGTTGTGACTCGTAAACGTGGTAGGCAAGAAGCTAACCTAGGACTCAAGTGGCATCTAGGCCATGCTGGAGCACAGGATCCAAAAAATGGAAAAAGATAAGCTTGCAAGCTCACTGGGGTCGGATCCCTATCCAATATGCGAATCATGTCTCTTAGGCAAGATGGCTAGATCACCCTTCACATGGACTTTTGAAAGAGCTACTCAAGTCTTAGGGTTAGTGCATACCAACGTCTGTGGACCATTTGGAGAAATGGCTCGTGGTGTTGGGCTGACTCATTCCCTCGGGTGGCACGTGGCAGCGGAAATTAAAATTTTACAAAAGTTAACGTACAACCACCCGAAAACAGGAATATGGAATTGGTTCGATCGAATTTGATAAGGAGGCAAACGAAATTATACCTTTCGAAAATTTCATTTCACCTCGTACTTTGGATCTCAGCAACCCTGTGGTGCAAATCCACACAATTTCCCTTGGGTGAGAAATTGCCCGTCGTCTTTTCGTATCTCTCGGTTTAGAGTGCTCTAAGCGTCGCACCTCTAAGATGTATCCACACCTCGTTGAAGTCACCAATCGTCTTGCCTTGCGTGCTAGACAACAAAACGATTCTAAGCTTAACTTAGGCTTGATTATGTGAATGGTAAGAATATTTTCTAAGTCGTTTAATTCAACACATGAATAGAAGGACGTCTTGTTGGAAGTGGGAGAAAGGTGGCCGATTTTAGTAGGTTAGGGAGGGGCGAATTTTCTAGCAAGATTCATCATAATTTTAGTCTTCTTCATCTCTTATTTATAGGTGAAGATCACCTAGAGTCCAATTAGGAAAAGGAAACTTCCTTTCTCCTAAACTCTCTAGTAATCCTTATCCTATGAAGACTTGGAGAAGGGGAAAACTCTTTTCCTCCTCCACCACATCGTAAAAATCGCCCCTTCCCTTATTTTTACTCAAGAAATCGGTCAACATATTCAATTGGACTCTAGGGTTCAATTTTAACTTCTCAATTTAATTATAGGCACAACCCATCAATTAAATACAAGTCAAATTAAATCCAACCAATTAATTCCAACATTTATTTATTTAACTTGGGCTCCACCCAATTAAATAAAATACTTGGACTCTACTAGGTCCATTAATTAAAAGAGTAAAATTAATTGAATCCTTCAATTAAATTATATTCCATATTAGGAAAGTACTACACTTTCCTAATTTCCTCAATTTTCTCGAAATTGATTAATCACATCTATTCAAGCAGTGACTCTCTCGAGTTAGTGTGTGACCCCTTAGACTCGTTTCTATCTATTAGTAAGTACACCTTCCCACAGTGCTAGTGTACCTTCCAAAAATGGAAAGTACTAGATTAAATCAATCCTTTGATTTAATCAAGCCTCGAATTAGTCATCAAGCTAATTCTCGGCACTTACAAATCGCAGTTGCCCACCTAGCATAAGGTCCCGAAGACCTAGATAAAACGAAAGTAAAGATACACCTTTTGCGATCTTGATCCTCGCATAAGTAAGATCTCTCTATCTAATCTCCCGATTGAATCTAGAGCATTGGCTAAGGTCGAAGCTCTATTAATTCAATACTATGTTTCCCACGTTATGCGAAATCAACTTCGACTATCTAAATGAGAAAACCCTACACCTCTTTAGATATCATACTTCGGCCGAAGATTCCTTAAGTCGATTCACTACGTAACCATAGGAGATTAACCGACTGGCTAATGTCAGAGATAGATTCCTCTTGATTCTCACGTGCCTTACTACATAAGACATGCATGTCTGAGTCTGCCCATATTCGATCATCTAAAGTGATCATGTAACAAATTAAGAACATGCGCGGTTACGCATAAGACATCCAATGGAATCTTAGGTCCATAAGAATTACTCTTATACTACAAGACCACTGGAAGTTACACATTCGATTGGGAATCCATTTCAAAAACTTCCATGGGGTTGTTCAGTTCGCCCATTACCACAATGGCAACCCTCATATGTGCATTGGCTTTCACCGTGCCAGTATCTAATGAACGAGATACACTTCTACTAGAGTATGCATCATATGAGCAAGTCTTTTGGGTTGCATCGATATCCCTTTATCTCGATGAACCCTTTCACGACTTGGAACAATGTTTAAAGATCACAGCCTTCGAGACATATTCCATCATTGCCACACCCAATGTGCAATGATGTCCCATAGCTATGTGCGATCCTTGGGGACTTTATTCTAAGCCAAAGTAAAAACTAATTTAAGAATAAAGACATGCCACACATAAAAAAGAGATTGAATTTATTTATAAGAAAACGATTGTTCAACTCTAGAGTTACTATTACAAAGAATGACGCCCAATAATTGGTGCGCCGAGCACTAACTCTAACACGTGGGGGTTTCTACTACTTCATCACTTTCACAGACGATCATTCAAGATATGGTCTAGTGTATCTGATGAAGTAAAAGTTTGAATCCTTTGAAAGATTCAAAGAGTTCAAAGCCTTAGTAGAAAATCAAACTGGGCAAAATATAAAAACTCTACGATCGGATCATGGAAGAGAATATATGAGTGCCGAGTTTGATGAATTCCTTAGACAACAAGGAATAATGTTACAACTAACACCACCAGTAACTTCTCAACTAAATGGAGTAGCTGAGCGAAGGAACCAAACACTATTGGACATGGTTCGTTCTATGCTTAGTTATACTGATTTACCCATTTCGTTGTGGGGACATGCGTTCCTAACTGCTGCTTATATATTGAACAGATGTCCCTCCAAATCCATTCCTAAAACTCCGCATTAGATGTGGAGTAATAGGAAACCAAGTCTTAACCACATTAAGATTTGGGGATGTCCCGCTTATGTCAAATTGGAGACAAGATCCCTCATGGGACGTTTCATTGGTTATCCTGAAGATCCCATGGGATTCTTCTTTTACCTGCATGATGATCAAAGAATCATCATAGATCTACAAGCTCACTTCCTTGAAGATGAGTTAAATTTAGGAAAATTGTTCTGGAAGAACAAAATAAAACTCCCTCAGAGACATCTGTCCAACAACCAAGGCCTGAACCAATAGTAGCACAACCACCACGTAGATCTGGTAGAATACCATATGAACCTGAGAGGTATGGGTATATACTGCAGGGGGAACCAGAGCTTCACACTGTAGTATAAGAAGGTCATGAAGATGATCCTTGTACCTATGATCAAGCGATGGTGGATGTCGATGCTTCAAGATGGCGAGAAGCCATGGAAACAGAGATGGATTCTAAGCAATCGAACCAAGTCTGGACTTTGGTAGATCATCCTGAAGGTATCAACCCTATAGGATGTAAGTGTGATAGGAGTCATTTTTGCATGTGTTCTTAACCCCTTTAATTAACAATTTAGGTCCATTTATAGCTTGATTTGTGCCACTCATATGTTTAATATGTGTATTAAGTGAATTCAGGCACGAAGCGACAATGCACGAAGAAAAGGGCAAAAGATGGCGTATCTAATGATTTTTTAAAGGATGCTTCGCAGATTGGCACCCAGGCGCCAGTTCGGCCACGCCCTGGCGCCAGCCGAATATATGAATACAGAATGCTATGCAGCGTGGCGGCCAGGCGACACATTACCTACGCTTAGGCACAATCACTTCCGCGCCTAAGCACCAGTTGTCTCGCGTCTGGGCGCCATTTGACTTCTCTCCCAAGTTATCTCCGCCACGTAGGCGGCACCTAGGCGCCGATCCACCCATACCTGGGTGCCGCTGTAACCGTTTTTGGAGACTATAAAACCTAGATTTCAGCAATTAGAAGGGGTTCGAAGTCTTGGGGATTCAAGGTGATTTTCTGGGTTTTTGGGCCATTTTCTCATCAATTGGAAGAGATCAAGAAGGAAGATTATCTTGGAGATTGAAGATTTAACTTGAAGATCCATCATCAATTCAACATAGAGAATTTTAATAGCTTACCATTTTCATTATTTTCTATGAATATGTATATAAATCCATCTATGTCTTTTGTGCCATCAACTATGAGCTAAGCTTGTAAGACTAAGGCCATGTAAGACGAAATTGTGATTTATGCTTATAATAGAGGATTTTTGAAGTGATTCTTATGTTGTTATGTGGTGTGAATTTGTGTTTTTGCTTGTTTGACATATGCTTGATCACCATATGTTAGAATCTTATGCCTAGGGGAATATTTCGAGAGAAAATTGACTTAGGGTGCAAGAAATTCACACCATAACCTACAACCAATGAGGAATTGCCCTAGACATAGGTAAAGATTCCCGGGTGAAGTTGTTCGATCTAAATCGAGTGAGCTCTAGTGCGTTAATGCGTGTTTAGTGATTAGATTTCTGGATAGATATACTTAAAAAATCGTCATTCTAGTATAGGAGTTTAGCACGAGACATCGGTTATTCTTTACCCTAGGAGCTTTCACCATAGCAACATAAGCGTAACCCTTCAACGAGAGCCTTTATAAGTATAATTGAGCAATTTGGATCTAGCATGTTGATAAGAGGCATTTTTACGTGTTTTTAAGCCCGTGATGCTTATGCTTTAGATTCAATTATTGCCTAAATCATGCTACATTTGCGTTTAATCGGGGTGTTAAGTGATTTCAGGTGATAAACTGGAGCACACGAAGAAAAGAGCAAAAGACAGCGTATCAAACGATCAAGAGGGGATGCTTCGCTGGCGCCTAGGCGCCACATTACTCGCGCCCAGGCACCAGAAGATGCAGAGAAGCAGCAATTGCACGCAGACCCGCGCCTAGGCGCACACTTACCCACGCTCGAGCGCCAGATAATCCATGCCTGGGCGCCGTCCGACTTTTCCTCCAAGAAACTCCTGCCACGTAGGCGGCGTCTGGGCGCCGATCCACCCGCGCCTGGGCGCCGCTGTAACCGTTTCTTGAACCTATAAAGGTCAATTTTTAGCACATTATTTGGGTTCGAAAATCTGGAGAAGGAAGGCATTTCCTGGGATTTTGAGTCGAAAATTCATGAATCTTGGAGGGAGAAGAAGGGGGATTAAGCTAGAGATTGAAGTTTCAAACTAGGATTCATCATCAATCAAGCCTTAGGGAGTTTTTACTTGCTTTCATTACATGTTTATGTTCATAATTATGTATATGATTGTTCTAGATCTTCTTGAGCTATTGATGATGAGCTAATTTTGTAGAACTAAGGCCATGTGAAGGCCAAATTTATGAGTCAATATATATGAAGTGATTTTTTGTATTAATTCTCCTATTGTTTTGTGTGTTAATTTTATGCTTTTATTCCAATCATGTGCTTGATCACCATATGCTTGCTATCTTGCCTAATATAATCTAGTCATTCGAGAGAAGATAGGTTAGGGTTCAAGGGAATTAACACATCATCCGAAACAAATGAGGAATTGCCCCTAGGTAAAGATTCCCGGGTGCGGTTAGCCGGATTTCTTCGGGGAAACTCTAGAACCTTAATGCATGGTTATTGATTAGATTCTTGGATAGACATATTTAGAGAACCGTCAAATAATCATAGGATTATTATGAGCCGAGACATTTGGTAATAGTTAACTAAGGAGTTTCCACCAACGCAATAGGAGTCTAATAATTCGAAGAGTAACTCATATATATTGACGAGTAGATTTGGTTGTAGCATTTGCCTTACTCATTTTATCATACGTGAGTTTCAGTCTAAAGCTCCTTTCCTCTTTTGTCCTGCGTTTATTCAATCAATTCGTGCAATTTACTTTAATTGTTTTTTCTTTTATCGAAAATCTAAAGCTAAAATCCAGGTCTCCGTGGTTCGACAACCCGAACTTATTTTGTTCACTTTTATTACTACCACGACTAGTACACTTGCTATTAAAGCACGTTAGGTATTAGCGTGTCAAGTTTTTGGCGCCGTTGCCGGGGACTTGTTTATTTTTAGTTTATGATTTTCGTTTACGTTTTCATAATTCTTAGTTTGTTGATTTTTTCTTGCTTTTCTTTTATTTTTGTATTAGTCTAATTTTTGTTTTTCTTTTTTGTGCTTAATTGAAAGGTTTGACTTGTGGTGCATGACCCACTCTTCCAACGAGCCCCTATTCGATTTTGAGCACGATATAGAATGTGTTCTTCGAGCTAGTAGACGAGTTCGGTAAATGGCCCACAATTTCAATCCTAATCCGAATGGGAACTTTCCCGATATGAATCTCCCGGAAAATAGGGAATGGTTGCAAAATATACTCCAAGCTATGCAACCGGCACCTCCATCGGTTCGTGGAAATCAACCACCCCGGGTACACACTACACCGGGACCCGTTGTCTTCCCAGACTTTTCTACTCCACATTTCCACATTCCTTCTCATATGTTCAGGATGGTTCAAGAGGAGCCTTTTTATGGTGACTCGTGAGACTCTCCTCACGACCACCTAGATCACTTTGAGAATGTGATCTCTACTATGCAATTCAACCCATGAGATCTAGATGCCATCCGCCTCCGATTATTTCACTTCTCCTTGAAAGATGAGGCGACTCTTTGGTACAAGTCATTGCCTCCACAATCAATTGGAACATGGGATGATCTAGTAGATGAGTTTCTCAACAAATTCTTCCCTTCATCAAAAATCAACGAGCTTAGAAGTGAGATCAAAGGGTTCAAACAAACAAGGAACGAGTCTTTAGCATCCGCATGGGCAAGGTACAAAGGTATGCTACGAAAGTGCCCCGATCACAATTATACCCGAGACGAGCAAGTGCAACATTTCTATAACGGAGTCCGATCTCGGATTCGACACCGACTCAATGCGGGAGCCGGTGGTGACCTTTTGGGTCTTGATAGTAGGACCGTGTGGATTAAGCTTGAGCAAATGGTTAGAGAGGATGAACTTTACCCCAAAGATGATGATGAGCTTCATCCACTGAATCGAAAGGTTGCTTGTGTGCAAGAATTAGAGGAAGTGGTTGCCCCGAAACCGGAGGTTGTAGATATAAATTTTGTTGGGAATCATAACTGGCACCAAATGAACTTTCATGTACTCGAAAACTTCCCAAAGAGGCCAAACCCCGCACAAAACGCACAATCGGGCATTTATAAACCCCCGAGGCCCTCTTTCAACAACCTGTTCGAGGCCTCCTTTTAACAACCCACCTCCGAGGTAAGGAAATCTCAATGTACAAGGGCAAGGACAAGCACGACCTCCCATAATCGACAAGCGACTTGATGATCATATAACGAAATCGGATACGTCGATCAATGAACTCCGCAATATGATGAAGGATATGTTCATGGAAATGATGGATATGAGGACACAAATAGGTCAAATATCCTCCACGCTGAGTGGAAGAGCCCCGGGTACCCTACCAAGTGACACGGAGAAGAACCCGAAAGAACAGTGCCATGCCATTGCTTTGAGAAGTGGGAAACAAGTTGAAAGTAATCCTATTCGCATGCCCGCGCCCGAGCGCGAAGTTCCTCACGCCCAGGCACCGGTGACACTCAGCACTAAAAATTCGCTTTGCACACTTGCGCCTAGGTGTGGTTCAGACGGCGCCTAGGAGCCAGATATGACACAGCAGGAAGAATCGCTTCGCACATCCGCGCATGAGCGCCATCTTGACGGCACCGAGGCGTTGACCATCTCGCGCCCGGGAGCCGATATCAGTGCCCAGGCTCCACCTCCTATTTCATCCGGCCCTAGTCCTTCGATTTCCACTCTGTCTCGTCCCATTGAGATCCGTCTACCCTTCCCAAATGAACAGAAGACGAAAAAGAAGGAGATGGATCCGAGTTTTCTCTGTATTTTGTCTATTCTTCGTGAGGTGAGGATAAATATTCCTTTTGTGGACACTATTTTGCAAATGCCAAATTATGTTAAGTTCTTCAAGGATATTTTATCTAACAAGCAAAAGTGGGAGGAAAATGAAATGTTTGTCTTACCGAGGAATGCTCCGGCGTCTTACTCAACAAATTGCCAACAAAGCTTCAAGACTCTGGGAGTCTCAGAATTCCGTGCACCATTGGGCCCTTAACATTCGAGAAGGTTCTATGTGACTCGGGCGCTAGTATCAACCTCCTCCCGTATTCTCCTTTTAAGAAGTTAGGCCTAGGCAATCCAAAGCCGACATCAATGAGCCTCCAACTTGCCGATAGATCAATCAAGAGGCCGAAGGGAATAATAGAAGATGTTATTGTCCAAGTCGACAAATTCTATTTTCAGGTCGACTTCGTGGTCCTTGATATGGAAGAAGATGTTGAGGTGCCCTTGATCCTAGGAAGACCATTCCTAGCCACCGGTAAGGCGATAATTGACATTGCCAATGGTAAGTTAACTTTAAATGTGGGAGATGAAAAGGTCACGTTTGATGTTTATAAAGTTCTAAAGCATCCACTTGATTATGACTCTTGTTTACGTGTTGATACCTTTGACTCTTTGATTAGTGAGACTTTTCAGGCACACATGGTAGACGACCCACTCGAGACGTGCTTTTAGCAATCCATGGATGTTGATTCGGCAAGTGAGGGGCAATTGGCAACCGTGCTTAGTTTAGAGAAACATTCTCCTTATCGTGTAATGAGGATTGAAAAGCTAGAAAGATCACTCTCGGCCCCTCCTCGGCCTTCCATAGAAGAGGCCCCTACCCTTGAGCTTAAACCATTACCTTTGCACTTGAAATATGTTTTCTTAAATGATAATAAAACATTGTCCTTAATCGTCTCATCTTCTTTGACAGGGGAGCAAGAGGAACAACTCATGGGGGTGTTGAGGGCCAACAAGAAAGCTTTCGGGTGGACAATAGCGGACATTAAAGGCATTAGCCCGGCTATATGCATGCAGAAAATACTCATGGAGGACTCCGCCAAGCCGACACGTCAACGACAAAGGAGGTCTAACTCGCAAATATAAGAGGTAGTCAAAAAAGAGGTATTAAGCTACTCGACGCAGGTATAATCTACCCTATCTCTGATAGTGCATGGATAAGTCCTACGCATGTTGTTCCAAAGAAAGGGGGCATAACCGTGATTAAAAATGCAAGTGATGAATTGATTCCTACACGTATGCTTACCGGGTGGCGAGTGTGCATAGATTATCGTAAATTAAATGATGCCACCCGTAAGGACCACCTTCCCCTCCCTTTCATTGACCAAATGCTAGAAAGGTTAGCCGTGTACGATTTTTATTGTTTTCTAGATCGATACTCCAGCTATAATCAAATTGCCATAGACCCCAAGGACCAAGAGAAAACCACTTTCACCTGTCCCTATCGCACATTTTCTTATAGAAGGATGCCATTTGGATTGTGTAATGCCCCGGCCACCTTTCAACGATGCATGATGGCAATTTTTCATGACATGGTTGAGGAATTCCTTGAGATCTTTATGGACAATTTTTTAATTTTTGGAACATCTTTCAATACATGTCTTGATCATTTGACTCGTGTTCTAAAGCGTTGTGAGGAAACCAATCTTGTTTTAAATTGGGAGAAGTGCCATTTCATGGCCCGGGAGGGGATTGTACTAGGTCACAAAGTCTCTCATAGAGGGATTGGAGTGGACCAAGCCAAGATTGAGGTCATTGAGAAGCTTCCTCCTCCTACATCGGTTAAAGCCGTTAGAAGTTTCCTTGGGCATGCCGGTTTCTATAGGCAGTTTATCTTGAATTTTTCTAAAATTGCGAAACCATTGTCTAACTTGCTTGTTAAAGATGCACCGTCTGATTTCAACTCTACTTGTATGCAGGCATTCCTCACTTTGAAGGAGTGGTTGGTATCCGCCCCCATCATGGCACCTCCCGATTGGAGCTTACCCTTCGAGTTGATGTGTGATGCAAGTGACACCGCGGTTGGTGCGGTACTTGGCTAACGGAAGGAAAAGGTATTTCAAACCATCTATTATGCTAGTAAGACTCTAAATGATGCACAATTGAATTATGCAACCACGGAAAAAGAGTTACTAGCTATAGTGTTTGCGTTTGACAAATTCCATGCCTATCTCATTTTGAACAAAGTAATTGTATACACCGATCACTCCGCACTAAAGTACTTGCTTGCCAAAAAGGATGCTAAACCTAGACTACTTAGGTGGATTCTACTACTTCAAGAATTTGACCTGGAAATCAAGGATAAGAAAGGAGTAGAGAATGTAGTCGCCGATCATTTGTCCAGGATAGAGGCCCCTAATCCAGAACACTTGCATGATACACCAATTAGAGAAGAGTTTCCCGATGAGCACTTATTTGCTATATGTGACGACCCAACTCCTTGGTATGCAAATTTTGCTAATTATCTTGTCAAGGGAGTTCTTCCCCCGGATATTACTATCCATCAAAAGAAGAAATTCTTATTTGATGTGAAGCAATATTTGTGGAACGAACCATATCTATTTAAGATTTGTGCAGATGGCCTCATTCAAAGATATGTTACTGAGGAGGAAATCGCATTGGTTTTAGCTCATTGCCATGACATGTCGGTAGGTGGCCATTTTGGGCCTTCTAAAACAATGGCTAAGGTGCTTCAATCAGGTTTCTTTTGGCCCACACTCTCTAAAGATGCATTACTGTATGTCCGATCTTGTGATAGGTGCCAATGAACTGGTAACATCTCTAAAAGACATGAAATGCCCTTAAATAGCATGCTTGAGTGTGAATTATTTGATGTTTGAGGTATTGATTTCATGGGACCTTTTCCTAGTTCTTGTTCCAATAAGTATATTCTTGTTGCGGTTGACTACGTCTCAAAATGGGTTGAAGCCGAGACTTTACCTACTAACGATGCTCGGGTGGTTACTCGATTTTTAAGGAAAAGGATTTTCACTCGTTTTGGAACTCCTAGAGCTATCGTTAGTGACGGGGGCACCCATTTTTGCAACAAGCAATTCGAACACGTATTGAACAAGTATGGGGTAAGGCATAAGATTTCAACTCCCTACCACCCTCAAAGGGAGATTAAACGCATTCTTGAAAAAATGGTCAATGCATCTAGGAAGGATTGGTCTCTTAAGCTAGATGACGCCTTATGTGCTTATAGGACCGCATTTAAAACCCCAATTGGCATGTCCCCATATCACCTCGTTTATGGAAAAGCATGTCACCTACCTATTGAGCTCGAGCATCGTGCCTTTTGGGCTATTAAATTTCTCAATTTTGACTCTACACTTGTAGGTACAAATCGATTGCTCCAATTGCATGAGCTCGAGGAATGGCACCACCAAGCTTATGAGAATGCTAAACTTTACAAGGAACGAACAAAAGCGTGGCATGATAGGCACATTCTTCCCCGGGAGTTTCACGAGGGTGAGAGGGTTCTCCTATACAACTCTCGCCTTCGACTCTTTTTCGGGAAATTCAAGTCGAGATGGTCGGGACCGTTTCTGGTATCTCATGTATATCCTTCGAGTGCCATCTAACTCACAACGGACAAGGGACAAACTTTCATGACAAATGCTCAAAGATTGAAACCTTATGTTGGGATTCATGGACCACGGGACAAGGTGTCCATCCGCCTCGGGGATCCTCCATGATCTTGTGTCTCAAGTCGAGCTACCGACTATAAACTAGTACTTCTTGGGAGGCAACCCAAGCTCTCTTTTCATTCTCATCTTTTCGTGTTTTTAGTTTAGTTTGCTTCATTTTTTTGTGATTAATCTTTATTAGTTTGTGTTAATCGTTTTCATTTTTTTTGCTACAGGAAATAGACTGAAATTTCAACCTATGAATCCATGCCCGGGCGCCGGTCACTCACGCCTAGGCGCTGCGGAAGCCCAGAAGTCCATTTCACTTAGCATCATGGCGCCTGAGCGGCCTAAAATTCACGCCTAGGCGCGAGATCTTCCACGCCCACGCGTCACATTACCCGCGCTAGGGCGTTAACTGAACACCAAAGGCCAATATTTGCTTCGCATTACGGTGCTTGGGCTCCATCATGCGCACGCCTAGGCGCCGAATAGGTATTTATATTGAATTTTAGTCAAAGTTAGGTCAAAACAATCATCATCTCTCCCTCTCTATACTCTCTCCCGCCAAGCCACCTCATCTCCGCCCTAAAGCCACCTTCAGCCGTTTCCAGAACCGCCAAATTTCACCGTCGATTCACCGCCGGAACAACTACAGTCTCTCTCCTTGCATTTTGGGTCATGCTGTTTGCTGTTGCCATCGAATCAGTACATTTTCGATCCCAAGGTGAGTGGATAGCTTGGCCCCTTTTCTCATTTCTGAATATTGAAGCCATGTGGGGCTATATTTTGGTTCTAGTATTCGTGATTTGTGGCCGGATTTGTTGTTGTTTCTTGGTAGATTTGGGTTTGTGGGTGAATTTCGGATTGGTAGATAGTTGTGGGTTAGCCGATAATTTTGTTTTGAGATTGTTGTGCTGCGATTACAGCTTCCTTTCAATTGAGCCATTGTTGGATTTGGTTTTGTGTTTTTGGGGTTGTTGTTTGATATCGTTTCGCCGCCAAAAATTTGAAAATGCCTAAGCAAACCGCGAAACAATCCAAGGGTAAAAAGAAGGTTGGGGAAGGATCCTCCAACACTCCCGAGCCCTTAACTGATCCACTTGATCCCCTTGCACTTCCCCGATCCTCAAACCCAAAAAAGGAACTAATTTTTAACGTGTTATACAATCGGGTTATTATCAAAGAAAGCTCTTTTGCTCCTAGTGCTAAGATTACAGTGAACGCCCGTATTGAGTTCCATCGTCTGGACTATTTTTGTGGCCCTTTAGAGGCTATCCGATTCCCATGGATTCAAGAATTCTATAGTACCAGGGCTTACCTTTCCATCATAGACAAAGTGAGTTGGAAGGCATACACCATTGAAGTTCGGGGTCGCAGGGTTAATTTTGATGACATTGCTTTTAGTGAGTGCCTTAGGATGGAGATTCCCCAGACTTGTGGGTATCGTGATCTCTATAAGCTAGATGGGACTTACACTGTTTCACCTGACGAGGTCCTTGGGGTCATTGCTATTGAGGGTACGACTTGGCCCGAAGGGGACTCATACTTACCCCGTCGTATCTTGCTCCCCGAGGTAGCTTTTTGACTTGACTTCATTCATTTCAACCTCCTCCCGAGCTCCAATAGATCGGAGTTGAACAAGAATCAGGCATTGCTCATATTTTCCATCATGACAGAGCGCCCGATTAACTTCGTGGGGTTAATTCACTGGACTTTATTAGGGCATTTCAAGAGGATAGGCATCGAGTTCATTCCATTGGTTGACCCGACACAGGCTAAGAGGAAACGAGGGGAGTCAGCTCATCCAAAAAAGAACCCGTTTATTTTCCCGTCTCTCATTTCGACCTTGTGCTTGACCGACGGTGTTAGGGCTTTTCGGAGCGAGACTACAGACCCCGCCGACACACCTGTTCCCTTCTCGGACGCCCAGCTTCAGCCCGTCCACCTATTCCCCCGAGAGCTATTCCGGCTCGTGGCATCGGATCCAGCCATGCTACATCGTCTGATGTGGAGACCCTTCGGACTGATCTGCAGCAGTTGAGGACGAATATGCATTCGATGATGAGTGAGGGGTGTGCCTATATCTGTCAGCTGTTTCTAGAGCAGGACGCCTTCTTGGGCCATGGGCCATTTGACTATTCAGCGCCCCCACATTTTCCGCACTTTTCCACTCCTCCTCCGGATGATATGATCGGTGCTGGTGCTATAGTCATTGGGGCTGATTCAGTTGTGCCCGAGGGAGGCACAGATGATATGCTCGATATGGATGATATTACGGGTGGAAATGAGGATAAGGGTGGCCATGAGCCGAGAGATGATGATTTTGTGGACCGTTTTATCCATGAGGATGATTAGCTTGTTTAGTCTATTTCTTGTTTTCTTTTGTTGGATATTATTTCGGTTTTGTTATTTAGATTTTGGTATTGTGGGATTTATGGATATTTCTTTGTGTTTATTTGTCATTCATGTTATATTGTAGTTGCATGCTCGCTCCGTTTAGCTCTTGTGTTTTGTTGTTTGTTTGTTTTCATTTCTCGCTTCTATTCATTAATTAACGTCTTGTCTGGATAACCTATGTTTGATGTGTATCGTTGATATCTTGGCTTCCCTCGTGGTTGCCACTCTTAGACTCAATTGCCTTAGTGGACTCGGGTTTGCTTTTCAGCAACCCTACGGTGATGTGTACTTTACTCTTTTCTTTTTCGAACATTGGGGACAATGTTCATGTTAAGTTTGGGGTGGGGGGGGGGGGGTGGTACCTCTACATGTTAAACTTGTGCAATTTTGAAAAAAAAATTAGATAGAATTTCAACCCTTCACTCGATGCATTGAGAATGGTTAATTTGAATACATGTCATGTTTTGTCTATCAATATGGATTTTAATGAATATACACATCGTTTCCTTGCTTATGGGATCCTAAATGAGACTAGATTGTCTCCCTTTATAATTAGTTTTCAAACCTTTGTGTGTCTTCGTTCTTATCTTACGCATTTTACATTCAATTTACTCTTACTTTAATTGTTTATTTCATTACGAATCTTAAACTAAAATTCAAGTCCTTGAGGTTCGACAACCCGGACTTATTGTCCACGTTTATTACTACACACGACTAGTGCACTTGCTATTCAAGCACGTTAGGTTCTACCGTGTCAAGTTTTTGGCGCCGTTGTTGGGGACTTGTTTATTTTTAGTTTTTGATTTTCGTTTACGTTTTCATAATTCTTAGTTTGTTGTCTATTTCTTGCTTTTCTTTCATTTTCGTATTAGTCTAATTTTGTTTCTTTTTCTAAATTGATAGGTTTGGTTTGTGGTGCATGACCCGCTCCTCCAATGAGCCCCTATACGATTTTGAGCCCGAAATAGAGCGTGTTCTTCGGGCAAGTAGACGAGCTTGAGAAATGGCCCACAATTTCAATCCAAATCCGAATGGAAACTTTCCCGATATAAATCTCCTTGAAAATAGGCAATGGTTGCAAAATCTACTCCAAGCTATGTAAACGGCACCTCCACCGTGCCTCCTCCATCGGTTCGTGATAATCAACCACCCCGGGTGCACACTACACCGGGACCCATTATCTTCCCGGACTTTGCTACTCCACATTTCCACATTCCTTCTCATATGTTCGGGATGGTTCAAGCGGAGCCGTTTTATGGTGACCCGAGAGACTCACCTCATGACCACTTAGATCACTCGGAGAATGTGATCTCTACTATGCAATTCAACCCACGAGATCTTGATGCCATCCGCCTCCGATTATTTCATTTCTCCTTGAAGGATGAGGCGACTCTTTGGTAAAAGTCATTGCCCCCACAATCGATTGGAACATGGGATGATCTAGTAGATGAGTTTCTCAACAAATTCTTCCCTCCATCAAAAATCAACGAGCTTAGAAGTGAGATCAAAAAGGAAGATTAGCTTGGAGATTGAAGATTCAACTTGAAAATCCATCATCAATTCAACATAAGGAGTTTTAATAGATTTCCATTTTCATTATTGTCCATGAATATGTATATGTACCCATCTAGGTCTTTTATGCCATCAACTATGAGCTAAGCTCGTAAGACTAGAGCCATGTAAGGCCAAATTGTGATTTATGCTTATAATAGAGGATTGTTGAATTGATTCTTATGTTGTTATGTGGTGTGAATTTGTGTTTTTTCTTGTTTGACATATGCTTGATCACCATATGTTAGAATCTTATGCTTAGGTGAATATTTCGAGAGAAAATTGACTTAGGGTGCAAGAAATTCACACCATAACCTGCTACCAATGAGGACTTGCCCTAGACATAGGTAAAGATTCTTGGGTGAAGATGTTCGATCTAAATCGAGTGAGGTCTAGTGCGTTAATGCGTGTTTAGTGATTAGATTTCCACGTAGATATACTTAGGAAACCATCATTCTAGCATAGGAGTTTAGCACAAGACATCGGTTGTTATTTACCCTAGGAGCTTTCACCATAGCAACATAAGCGTAACCCTTCAACGAGAGCCTTTATAAGTATAATTGAGCAATTTGGACCTAGCATGTGCCTTAGTCTCCCTTTATAATTAGTTTTCAATCCTTCGTGTGTCTTCGTTCTTATCTTACGCGTTTTACCTTCAATTTACTCTTACTTTAATTGTTTATTTCATTACGAATCTTAAACTTAAATTTAAGTCCTTGAGGTTCGACAACCCGGACTTATTGTCCACATTTATTACTACACACGACTAGTGCACTTACTATTCAAGCACGTTAGGTTCTAGCGTGTCAAAGTGGATCTACAAAAGAAAGATAGGTAGCGATGGCAAGGTTGATACCTTTAAAGCCAGGCTCATAGCGAAAGGGTATAGTCAAAGAGAAGGAATTGACTATCAAGAAATCTTTTCGCCCATCGCCATGATAAAATCCATCCGAATACTATTAACCATAGGTGCATGCTTAGATTATGAGATATGGCAAATGGATGTCAAAACGGCTTTCTTAAATGGATTCCTCGAGAAGGATATCTATATGGAACATCCAAAGGGTTTTGTATCCGAGACCGATATCCATAAAGTATGTAAACTTGAGAGGTCCATATACGGTCTCAAGCAAGCATCTAGAAGCTGGAATCTTCATTTTGATGAAGTAGTAAAGGGATATGGATACATCAAAAACGAAGATGAACCCTGTGTCTACAAGAAGACTAGTGGGAGCAAACTCTCATTTTTAATACTATATGTGGATGACATTCTACTTATAGGAAATGACGTAGGAATGCTCACCACAGTCAAGAAATGGTTTTCGAGTACGTTTTTCATGAAAGTCTTGGGAGAAGCGACATACATTCTAGGAATTCGTATCTACAAAGATAGAACAAATAGAATGATAAGTCTCTCCCAAGCCCTTTACTTAGAAAAGGTCCTAAAGAGGTTTAAGATTGATAATTCTAAGAAAGGGTTTCTTTCCATGAGACATGGAGTACACTTATCCAAGTCTATGTGTCCTCAAAGTGAGGAAGATAGACAGGAGATGAGTAATGTACCCTATGCTTCGGCAGTTGGTAGCCTGATGTATGCAATGTTGTACTAGACCCGACATTGCCTATGCTGTAAGCGTGGTGAGTCGATTTCAGGCAAACCCGGGAAAGGAACATTGGATAGCTATGAAGAACATCCTAAAGTATCTTAAAGAACTAAGGATATGATTCTCATCTATGGAGGTGGAGACCTGAAGATAGAAGGTTATTTTGATTCAGACTTTCAGTTTGATGTTGATGACCGAAAATCAACTTCAGGGTTTGTTTTTACTCTCAATGGTGGAGCGGTGTATTGGAAAAGTTCCAAGCAAAGCACAACCGCTAATTCCACCACTGAAGCAGAGTATGTGGCAGCCTCAGAGGCAGCCAAAGAAGCTATTTCGATGAGAAAGTTTCTTGGAGAACTTGAATCGGTCTTTAGTGCTCAACTCCCGTTACCACTTTATTGTGATAACAATGGAGCAATAGCGCAAGCCAAGGAACCGAGGTCTCATAACAAGTCCAAACACATTGAGAGAAGATTTCACATCATCAGAGAGATCGTTGGCAGATGAGAGATAGCAGTGTAGAAAATAGCCTCAGCTGACAATGTAGCTGACCCGTTAACCAAACCACTACCTCAGGCTGTTTTGGACCGACATCTGAAAAGGATGGTATAAGATACCACAATGAGTGGCATTGAGTGCAAGTGGGAGATTTTTAGGATTATAACTTAAGATGCCATAGAGGATAGAATATGTAGGGCATCTATCTTGTATTGAACTTAAATCATAATTTATAAAAGGCATTACTTAGTTTTTCACTTAATCCTTATATGCATCTATAAGTTGTGTAAATCCTCTTTGCCCTTCTTTTCAGTACAATCCCTCTACTTCCTATAGGATACGAAGATAGGCACTAGAGAGATTGACTTTGATTGCTAAAACTAGTCTGCAAGTTATATGAAGTCTTTAATGGGAAAATAAAGACTTCGAATATTTGTACATTCTTAGCTCTGACATGGGAGTGTCTGTCTGGTATCATGGGATGATAGGAGATTGAGATTGTAGGCACGTCAGTGGAATTGATATGCTCGAACACGACTTGCATCGGTTCTATCACATGGGTTTTCACTATGTGACTGTCAATGACAGAACTGATTATGCGTAATAGGTATGTGTGAACCTTTGACCTGAAGTATCAGGCTGAAGATGCACTTGTGACGTCAAGTCTTTCTCTAGAGTAGTTAGACCCAATTCACCCGTTGGTGGGGTCGACCTTAAAATGCGAACTTGATGGACAAGTGGTAGTCTTAGCAGATATATAATATGAGATTTGTTCTCTCATAAGTGAATGAGAATGTACCCTATGTGATTATAGATAAATAGAAATCAAAGTCTTTGGCCAAAGCAAAAGAGATGATTGTGCTAGGCACTAAATCAATCTCAATGATCCGTATTATTATAATTAATACATATGGTCAAGTCCAGTGAGTTTGACAAAGCAATGACTCTCATTTGACTGTGGAACGTGAACAAAGGGTTTAAACATATACGGTATTTACGATTGGAAAGGTTGCGGAATGATCCTATCATTCATTTTCGTTTCAGTTACGAAGTGGGCCACTTGACTGGCTAGGTGTTATCCACTTCCTTTGGTTTCCTCTCATTGCCAAACGAAACGAACCTAAAGAATCGCGCTAAATGATCGACAAAGAAAAATGAAAAAGGAATTTTTATTTTCTTCTAGGAGTTTTAATTTAATGGATAAATTAAATAATTAATTATTCATTAAATAAAATAATTAATTATATGGATAAGGTTAATTATTAATTAATTTCCTAGCGAAATATATTGATGAATTAATTTATCTAATTAATTAGATTATTTGATTAATTTATTTATTTATTGGATGTAATAAATTATTAATTAAAATAAAAAATTAATTAAACAAAACAAATCCCGGGCTTCTAGAAGGCGTTCAAAGTGGACGCCTAATAGGCCTAAGTGGGCGTCCATGTGATGCCCTAATTTAGAGCTCTTTTGTTTTGGCTTGTTCAATAAGTCTTGAGGTATATAAGGACTCTTTGACTTTGAACAAGTAAGAGAAGATCATAACTCTCCTAGAAAGAAAGAAGAAAATATTCCTCCCCTCTCTAATAACCCTAGCTGTCGCCCCTTTAGAGAAGAAGTGGGAATTTTTCGATTGTTGATTCGTGCATGACAATTTAGAGACGACGTACTTTCGTTGTTCTGTTCAAGTTCAAGTTTTGAAGATCAAATCAAAGGATTGAAGATTTGAAAGCTTCAAGGTTTCGAATTTGGTGGAAGAAGAAAGATTTTCGTACAACTTCGTTTTAACAAGTAAGTTTTATTCGTTAAGTTTATCGTTCAATTTGAATATGCGATCACTGAATTCAACGTTGGGTTTTAAAATAAAATTTTTTGAAATCCTTTCCGCGGCATTTATGTTATTTATCGCGAAACCCAACAAGCTCATGGATCACTGAGCTGCAAACTTTTTCGATATATAGGTGGTGATCCATCTGAGTCATTTATTTCATCAACTCCTTTCAGTCTAACAATTTAATCTCACCTTGCAACCTTGAATGATATATGGGGTGAAATTTGTTTCAACATGAAGGCATCAAAGGCACTAGAGACGATAGAGCACCATATCTTGATGCACGACCCCCTTATTCCGGGAAGATGCCATGCACTAGAAATGAACCCACCTTCTAAAGTTTGATGGAGAGCTAGGACATCCAATGCCCCTTTACTTTCTCAGTATTTTAATTTGGGAGAATTATAACATTCGATAATGTTATTAAGTTGGTCTCGCTTTGCAGATTAATTTCTTTACCGTGCAATAAATGGAAATGCATACGAATAAGCCTAGCAATTCTAACAACACACACATGTATGGACTATCTAGATCAACTCGAGCCAATGAATGATCGGGGATGGGTCCTATCCGTTAGAAAATTTCATGTTAGTTGTTTTGATGATGACAAGATAGAATTTTATGTTAGAC
The DNA here is from genome assembly GCA_019426215.1 of Buddleja alternifolia. Classification (NCBI taxonomy): domain Eukaryota; kingdom Viridiplantae; phylum Streptophyta; class Magnoliopsida; order Lamiales; family Scrophulariaceae; genus Buddleja; species Buddleja alternifolia. Next base: position 23,523,219 of record CM033393.1, on the reverse strand, counting down.
CCCAAAAATAATGTAAGTTTATGTTTTCATAGAACTATTGTATAAGCGTTTGAAAGTTTGTTATTTTGTTAGGCTTGCAATTTTTATCTTTGTAGATTTTAGACTAAGTATTTAATACCGAGTCGCTAATAGAATTCTAGGTGAGTCTATTAGAGATAAAGTTGAAGATCAACGTCTGAAGTCAAGAGAAGATGAAGATTTCTTTCAAGGTTGTTGAATCAAGCACTCAAAGCACTCAAGCGATCAAGGATCAGATTCACCTGAAATAAATTCTCAAGTCATGAAAGACTTAAATGCAATCATCAATGGACATTTATTTCCAACGGGAAATAAATTCAAATGCATTAAATGCTTAATAAGTGCATTAAATGTGATAAGCTATTATGACTTGTGGACAAGCCACCTTTTGATTAGACTGTCAGATTTCAGAGTTCAAAACCCGCTCCTGTTCAATCGGAACCAGCAGAATTTCAGGAACGTCAGAAAGGGACTATTTAACGCGCTGCGTTAGGTACACGCGCTCACATGTGTCCAACGGACAAATCCCAAGAAACCCTATAAATAGTACCCTTCAGCAAACCCTAAACATACATGTACATACACAAGAAAAAGGTCAAAAACTTTGCTGGAATTACTTGAGAGAAAAGCTTATAAACTCCATAGCCAAAATTCTTCAAACTATTCATAATACATTCCAAAGATAGTCATAGATATCTCAAACCTCTTCAGAGAAGAACCCTAAATTCCTATTGAGATATCCCAAGTTGTTCTTTCCAACATCAAACAAACCCGTGACAAAACCCTCAACATCTTTTATTTGAGTGAGAAAGTTTGCTGGTTCCACAAGTAGCATTTCTGTGTGAGAGAAGCTTGTTGAAGAAGGTCTCTATTGGAGCTGAAGTCTGTGTGATCACGGATCTCAAGATCGTCTTCCCTTTCATCTATTTTGTAGAAGTCTCTTTGTGACTCTTCGATAATCAATCTAGTGAATTTCTCCAAGTACAAAGGAGAAGAAGGACGTAGCTGGGATTACATCACCCAGTGAACCTTACAATATCTTGTGTTATTTACTGTTTTAATGCTTTACTTTACATTTGCATATTATATCTTGAAAAAGCATTTAAAATAGTTAAGCAACTAATTCAAGTTCAAGAGAACGCTAAGCTATAAAATCATTTCCGCTGTGCTAACCCTAATTAAGAGATTGAAACATTACCCTACTTTGGTAATCGTTGAAATCACTAAGTCTAAGTTATCTATTTCTAAGCGCCTGGCCTAGCGCTAAGCCTTCCAAGCTTTTAAAATTCTTCAAAGTAATACAAAAACTTTTTAAGTCGAAAAAGACTTAAGGGTCTATTCAAACCCCACCCCCTTCTAGACCCTTTCGTATGCCACTTGGGACCATCACTATCTATTACAAGGGCCGGGCCCTATACAACTATCTAATCGTCTTGATTCTCCAAGACTTCATGTGCCACCATGATCTGCCATTTGGACCTATCTCTAAAACAATTACATAGAAATAACTATACAAAATTCTATGAATTGAAGATACAAACTGGGGGGCTCAAAACCAGCCCAATACAACCCAGGTAAGACAGCATAAATAAAACCCTAAGTCCATACATGGTGTCATCATCACATATGTAAGGAGCATATAAACAATTTAAAATACATATGTGAATTTATCCTTTAAATCTAATTTATTGTGTGATTAAATCTAATTAAGTCTAAGATTAAATCTAATTTAATCTATGGTTGAATCCAATTCAATCTCTTGATTAAATCCAATTTATTCTTCAATTAAATCCAATTTAATATCATCAAAAAAAATTTAATTTAGTTTGAATACTTTAATCTAATTAGAGATTGACTATTATCAAATAAAGTCTAATGGGTAATTTAATATAAACACATAGCAATATCATGTAAAGGAAAACGATATTTAAATCTAATTTGAACAATTCCAATTTAATATATGTCATCTTTGAATAAGAGTTTTAAATCCCTTAAGACTTTGAACAATTCTAAGTTCAATTGAAATTTTTCAAGTTTAAATCCAATTTAAATAAAGTAACTAAATCTAATTTAGAATAAAATTAAATCTAATCTAAATTTCCTAAATCCAATTTAGGATTTTTGAATAAATTTAGATCCAATTAAAAATTATTCACTAAATCCAATTTAGAAGTTAAAACGAAATTTATTTAGGGTTTATATTTGATAAATATTTAGGTTAAGCTTTTCAATTTGGATTGAACCCATATAATTAATTAATTGATAATTAGTCAATCCAATTAAATCATTTGGGTTAAGCCCTATAATTAATTATATTAGGCCCAATTCAAAAGAACCAATTAATTAAACAACAACTGGGTTTGGCCCAGCATTATTAATTAATTGAGCAAGGCCAAGCCCATCAAAAGAAAACATTAACCTGGCCCAGCGCTATTTATTAAGCCCAGCGTTGTACACCCATGTGTTGGGCTAAAGCCCAACACCCCCAGCCGCCGCCGCCCCTGTTGTGCAGCAGTAGTGGCGCTGTTGCTATAATAGCGCGGCGGCGCTACTGTAGCAGCGGTGTCGGCGACGGCTTCGCCATCACCTGCTGTCGCTCCAGCGATGGCTTTGCCGTCGCTTGCTGCCGCTATGACGATGGCATGCCACCCCTCCGGGCGGCGCGTTTTTTTCAAAAATCTAATTTTTCTTAAAATCACGAATGCAATTCAATTTTTTGTTTTACCCAGTAAATCCAATTCAACTCAAGAAAAATTTATTTTACAGATAAGCATGCATAATATAAATTACCCGAATTTACATACAATACGTAGATACATGTTTATGATATTATAATAATTAAAACAAATAACATACAACTAATATCATGATATTCCCGAATTTTGGCTCTGATACCACTGTTGTGATTCGGTTGGCAATGCGAGGATTCCAAAGGATAAGGTTGTCACCTAGCCAACACCATGGAACCAAATCGTAACCCAATTGAAAACGAGATGATCATGTCATCACGAACCTTGACTACGAATACCATATATGTATAAACTCTTCACCGACGTGACCCGATCAAGTAAGAGCCATGATTTAGTCAAACACATAGAACTTGATATTGTACTTAGAATCATAATAATGTGAAATTACCAAACTACCCTTCAGTGACAATCACGGGATAGTTTATATGCTTTGGCCAAAGACTTGTAATTTCAATTACTCACGATTGTACAGGTCACATACTCGTTTACTATCGAGACGGTGAATCCCGTTTTGGCAAGTTATCTTATAACATCAAATGCACTATTGGATAGTACTTCTAGGTCAATCCCACCTATCAGGTGATACGGGTCTAAGTACTATGATAACGTATCCAATACTACAAGCATGTTATAAATGACTCCTCAAGTCTAAAGTTCACACATACTATTACAATCTTAATCCCAATCATTAACTGTCAAAAAGTAAATACCTATGTTATCGGATTAATGCGAGTCGAGTTCAAATATGTTAATTCCATTAATCATATTCATGACACCAGATCCCACTATCTAATCAGTGTACGACTGGCACTTCCTTGTCAAAGAATGTGTCATATGAGTTGAATATTAATGCCCAATTAATATTCGTTAACTCACGAACTCCCAGTTTTAGAGATTAAGTACTGAACTGTTCCAGTGCCTCCTCTTGTCCATAAGAGGTGGAAAGTCTATCTTCAAATCTCTTGGACTAATTTGTTCAATACATTTAAATTCCATTAGATTTATATGAACAACATCAAAACCTTTATTCTATAAATAGAATCATCAAACGTTTTGTACAAATAACTTATCTAAGCCTTACACAATGTAATTCCTCAAATGCATTGAGGGCATACACCTAACAGTCCCCACCCAACTAGTCCTCCTCCTCCAATGGTTAATTTTTTTCCAAGAGGCCATGATGAAGATCATGAATACTACTATGCCTGGAGAGGAATGACTAATAAGTGCAATATTTATATATTTTATTACCTCTATCTTTAGCATTTTATTGTGATTATATGGCCATTGGAACTGATTTTATCTCATTTTGTGATTTGGGTAAGATTTGAAGTGCAAAATATCAATTTCAATCAAAATGACAGATTTGGCGATGTTTCGGAAATACTGATATATCTGGAGATGCAGACATTAGTTTCTATTGAATTTTATCTAGTTGTAAAGCTAAGACAAAGGCCTATATTTCGTATGAAGAAGTCCAGACCCAGTTCGGAAGTTAAAGGGCTCGAAAGTGTTGAAGAATTTAATGAAGATTTCTGTTCTGGACTGGACTGGAATGCGCAGCTTTGGTGAAAAATTCATAAATGGAGTTATGTGTCTTGGATTAAGTCAAGGCCAGTTGGAAATGAAAGCTAACACATAAAGCTACAAATGTCTAGAAGGAGTCAAAGTCAGATTCGATGAAGTAGAGGCGACAAATCAGAATGTAAAGGGAAAAATATATTCTCCATGATTTGATGTTAAAGAGAAGAATATATTCTCCATGTTTTGATGTTAAAGGGAAGAATATATTCTCCATGCTTTGATGTTAAAGGGAAGAATATATTCTCCATGTCTTGATAAAGGAAGAGAGAATATATTCTCTCTATGATTATGTCATCTTTTCATTGCCTATATATATGTCTTGCAAGGGTTGAAGAGAAAAACAACAAAAACAATAGTATTTTCAAGTTTTATGCTTACAATTATGAGTAGCTAAGTTTTTATTTCGATTCAAGGGAGTTCATTTTGATTCACATGTTGTGAGACACGGAGCTTCATCTATCTATCTACGGTTTGATTATCTTTTGTTTCTTATTCTTAATGTTCATGCTTGTTTAGATAATAATCTAAGGTGCACATTAGTTGATTATCTATTACAATCTATTGCTAACAAATCTTCATAATCCGTAATTGTTATGTTTGATTTGTGCATGTAGCAATTAGGTTTTCATGATTAGGATCCCAATTTTCGTTGATAACCTAAGGGAAACATTAGAGTAAATTAAATAGTTGGCGCTTGCTTAAACTATTGTTTATCCTTAGTCGCTTCTAATTCGTTACGCTATTATTAACATGATTAGGATTGCTTAATACCGAGTCAGTTGATAATAAGAATTTAACCGGGTGCTGGGCTTTGGTTAATGATATACGGAAGTTAATAGGGATATAAATAGCTGGTTATTTATGTTCTTGGCTAAGTAATCAAAGAATAGATAGTATTTTAGGTGTCTATGATCAACTTGAATTGAAGAACGAACTATCCTTGAATCGATGCTTTACATTTATTGAACTTCCTATTTAATTCCTGTCATTATTAATTCATCAAACAAACCTCCCCATTGAATATTATTTTGATCAACCAATCTCTAGGGTTCGACCTGGACTTACGAAAACTACAAATTCTTGTGAGAACAGTAATTATATTTTGGTGCATTCGACACGTACCAATGACCTTTCAACATTTGATTGAGATGGAGCTTACTTTTCAGACGACTCTCCACAATCTGGTTCTTTCAGATGCTCAAAAATCACAAATATTCGAAGAGGTTGCAACTCTAGGATTGAAGTCCAAAAAGGAGATTATTGCTCGTCTCGAGTATCTCGAGACTCCTCTCAGCAATTTGGCAGAGTTTAAAAGCAATCACTTTCAGGAAGTCAACCGAAGTTTTGAACGCAATTATTCGTTTCGCCGCACTCATGTTGAAATTCGGAATCCTCACATGGGCGATTGGGAGGAAAGAACAGATGAATAAAATGGGTTATCTTGTCCTACCAAAGGTCTTCAATTCAGCCGCCAATAAGTCTTCACCAAAACCCTTGCGCTTATGGAAAGGAAAGGGTGCAATGTTCCGAGAACAACCCAGTCCAATCAATTTTTGGGTTGAAGATGAAGCCCTAGAATTTCTTGTCAGTGTTTGGGCCGATAGCTTTGAATTTGAGAAAGAAAGATTCAAGAAGCTACTCGAGGCCAAGAAAGACAAAGAGTTTACTGCAAAACTCGGAAGACGCTGGATATTGGACACAACTAGGTGGGCTGAGGATTTTGTATTTCACTTCCATACAATTGAGGAGATGATCAAGTATCCCTTTCTCTTCAATTTTGGCATTGAGTACCGACGTCGAGGATACGCTTTATTTTTGCTGTCAAGGTGCGAATTGCTAGTGGGACCGGTGAATGCCTTGCCATATTTCAGAAGAGGCATGGAAAGTTTTATTCGTCATTAGCTTACTCAAATTAGTTAGGGAGAACGCTACGTGTTTCATCTGCAACAGAATTTTGCTCAGTGTATTCAACTTGATCTGAATGAAGACGCTTCCACCAGCAAGCGTGATGCCCTTCCGAGCCCTAGCGAAGAGCATATGCACTTAACAGATGACCATCCTGAGGTTCATTGAGACAGAAGAGCGATTGTTGAGAATGCTTAATCGCTGGATATCACTTTTAACATCACTTTGGTTTTAGTGACTTTCGTGGTTACAACCTTCTACCTGTCTTGTTTTGTGAGTAGAACATCCAAGTGGCCAAGTTCCTCTTTTTCGGTTAGTAGATCAGGCGCTAGCTCAAGCGCTGATGCTTTTCTTAATGGACTACTTCAAATCGTACACATCTAGTGTAGAGATCCCAGAAGATGTTGATCTAGCGTTTAGTACTAAAGAGAGTGAAGATGCTTTGTTTCTCATCCCGAGATCTTTCTACCAAAGTCCAAGGCATATTCTCGAAGCGATTGGCCCAATCTGGGTCATCCCTGTTTGAAGACCATCATCTGTGGAAATAACAGAGTTGGAAGTGGACCAGGTTCCTACTGTTGAGGATGCTCATATTATAGACGCTGATATTCAAATGGCAGAAGCCCCCAACACTCCAATAGTTGAGATGCCACTTGTTAATGAAGTTGCGCAGATTGAGGCTGCAACTCAATCTTTCGATTTAGCGATTCAGGAAGTACAGGTCGAAACTGAAGATCCAGAGGAACCTTTCATCAGAGATATATCAAAGGGAAAGGAAACAGTTTCAAGCTCATATGGACTCATTCCATCTCCCGAGCGTCCTTCTTCTTTCTCCAACTCCGATTCAGATAGCGAACCAGAGGCAAAGGATTTTAGAAAAGCAGTTCGGAACTCGCTCCACAACATTGAGGGTTCCTGCTCAAAGATAATAGCCAATGATGAGATGCACATTAGGCTTGCCTCCGATACTAGAAGCCGTGATATATAAAACACTGTGGTCAAGAGTAGTGCATCAGTACTAGATTGAATGGTCCCTTTAATTACCAGCCTATCGGAAGAGTTTAATCGCTCTCTAGCTTAGAACACTTCAGCGGATACAGAAAGGCATAATACTTCCAATTCCATGAGTCAAAATATCGCTGAACAAGTCGCCCTATTGGTAGATGAAGTAAGATTACTCTGGCAAGATATCGCTGAGCTGAGATCTTCCCTTGATGAAGTCAAGAAGGGGGAAGAAAACAAAAGTCCAAAAGATCAGAAAGCCAAAGGAAAAGCCTCAGAGCCAATGTCCAAAACCAATAACAAAAATTGGTGCTCCATGTTTGATGAGATTGCGAGCTTGAAAAAGATGCTCACAAAGAAGTGAAAGTCAAGATACTTCAGAGGCAGGCATAGGCTTCCTGATTTGGATGTTGAATTTCTTAAAGGCATGGGATGAAATGCTGAACCCTTGTGAAGACCTCTTAACTAGAAACCTTCCAATGATCGAGTCCAAGATCTTTACCATGATCTTATCCGGACGCTTGGAATTCCTCCAAGATATTGGGTGGAATGGTTGTTAGAGCTCAACATAAGCGCTAAAGAACGACATGAGGACTATAATGAGGTCAATCATACAACAATGATAGACATTGACAGAGTTCTCTTAGATCTAGCGAATGAGATCTTCCAGGAAGAGATGTCCAAGTAACGACAAAGAAGATGATTTACTTATCCAGCTTTATTTTCTTTATCTTTTGTTGCTTTATGTTTATTTTGCTAGTTTCAGTGTAATCATGTATGCTTCAATTTTCTACATGAATGAATGATTAAATGCTAAAACATCCTGTTGAAGCTAATCTAACATTAGCTAACTAAACCAACTTTTTAACACTAACTTATATCTTTTGGTTTTTCTTCAAACTCTTGAACTATAAAAGAGTTAAGGTCTTGACATCATCAAAAAGGGGGAATTGTTAGGAAATTTTATGTGGATGTTTTGATGATGACAAGAATATGATTTTATGTTAGACCCCAAAAGAATGTAAGTTTATGCTTTCATAGAACATCTGTATAAGCGTTTAAAAGTTTATTATTTTGTTAGGATTGTAATTTTTATCTTTATAGATTTTAGACTAAGTATTAGATACCGAGTCGCTGATAGAATTCTAGGTGAGTCTATCAGAGATGAAGTTAAAGATTAGCATCTGAAGTCAAGTGAAGATGAAGATTTGTCTTAATCGTCTGTCAAATGCTAAAGGACTTTTTCAGGAATATTGAATCAAGCGCTCAAATACTCAAGCGATCCAGGATTAGATTCACCTGAAATAAATTCTTAAGTCATGAAGGACTTAAATGCAATCATCAACGGAAATTTATTTTGAACGGGAAATAAATTCAAAAGGTATTAAATGCCTGATAAGTGCATTAAATGTGATAAGGTATTATGACTTGTGGACAAGCCATCTTTTGACTAGACTGTCAGGATTCAGAGTTCAAAGTCACTTATGTCCAATCGGTAACAGCAAAAATTCAGGAATGTCAGAAAAGGGACTATTTACGCATTGCGTGAGAGACACGCGCTTGCATGTGTCCAACGGACAAATCCCAAGAAATCTCTATAAATAGTACCCTAGCAAAACCCTAATTTTACAGATTACACATACATACACAAGAAAAGGTCCAAAATTTGCTGAAAATATTCTTGAAAAAATCTTATAAACCCCATAGTTAAAATCCTTCAAGCTTTTCATATACATTCCAAACACAGTCACCGATATCTCAAATATCTTCATTGAAGAATCCTACACTCTTATTGAGATATCCCAAGTTGTTTGAACTTCCTAAAATCAAACAAACCCGTGACAAAAACCATCTACCTCTTTCATCTGAGTGAGAAAGTTATTGATCTACAAGCAGCATTTCTGTGTGAGAGAAGCTTGTTGAAGAAGATCTTCATTGGAGCTGAAATCTGTGTGATCAAGGAGCTCAAGATCGTCTTCCTCTTCCCTTATTTTGTAGAAGCCTCTGTGTGGTCCTTCGTTAATCAACTTAGTGGAATTCCTCCGAGTGTAAAGTACAAGAAGGACGTAGCTGGGATTACATCACCCAGTGAACCTTACATATCTCATGTTATTTAATATTTTATTGTTTTACTTTATTTCTCACACCATATCCTTGAAAAGACTTTAAAACGGTTAAGCGACAATTTGGTTAAAGAGAACGCTAAGCTCAAAAATCCTTTTCGTTGTGCTAACCCTGATTAAGCGATTGAAGAATTACCCTACTTAGTAACTGCCGAAATCACTAAGTCTAAGTTATCTTATCTTTAGCGCCCTTTGCTGACTGTTAGGAATTTCATGGTAGATATTTTGATGATGACAATTAGGATTTTATGTTAGGCCCCAAAATATGTTAGTTTGATTTTATTTAGAAATCATGAATAAGTTTTGAAGCGTTAGATTTGTAATAGGCTTTATAGGCTTTGCTTTATTTTATTCTAGACTGTTAGGCTAAGTGTTCTTAAACTAAGCGTCTGATAATTTCTGAGTGAGCTTATCAGTAGTTAAGGTTAAAGACTCAAGCGCCTGAAGTCTGAATGAAGATGAAGATTCCAAGCGTCCAGAAGACCAGCTATTTCAAGTGTCAGTTTAGGACATAAGTAATTCAAAGATGAATGAGCGTCTATCCACGACCATTTCACCTTAATTTATTTCCAAGTCCAGAAAGAGTTTAATGCAATTATTCTCAGTGCATTAAGTGCCAACGGGCATTTAATTCAAATGCATTAAATGTTGATAAAAGCATTAAATGTGATAAGCACTTTCAGATGTATGGAGAAGCCACCTTATTGGACTGTCAACTTACACAAACTGCAGCACCAACTTTTGTGCAGTAAATTTTCAGGAAAAAGGACAAAAGTTGTTCACTCGCGGAAGTGAGAGACACGCGCCTGTGCACGTGTCAAACAGACATTTTTTCCAAGATTGCCTGTAAATAGGACTTCAACAACAAGCCAAAAATACACCCGATCAATTCCAAGACAAATTGCTGTTGCATTGAAGTCTCATTCCTTAAAATTTCAGAAAAGCCAGAATATTCAAGAAAACATTCGCTTTGCTTTTCTTCAATTCCTGAGATAGTCAACCAAATATCTCAAACATTCTTTTCGGAGAAACCTACATTACTATTGAGATATTCCCAGTTGTTTGAACTTTATCAAAATCAAACAAACCATTTAGAAAAATCGCATCCAAGCCTCGCGATCTGTGTGAAGTCGAAGTTGGATACTTGCATTATTTCTAGGTGAAGGAAGCAAGAGGATATAAGTGATTTGGAGCAGAAATCTGTGTGATCAAGGATCTCAAGTCATCAACATCCATCTCTCCCTAATTTGTAGAAGTTTCTGTGTGATTCTTTGAGAATCATCTTAGTGGATTGCCTCCGAGTGTTCAAGGAGAAGAAGGATGTAGTTGGGATTACACCACCCAGCGAACCTTACAATTATTGTGTTATTTACTTTATAGTCATTTTTCTTATTGTTATATCATTGCATAAATCTGTTAAGTAAAACTCAAGTGAACGCTAAGCAACTAAAGAACTGTTTGTGACGCTAAAGCTTTTAAAAGAGAAGACCCAAAAATCATTCCGCTGTGCTAACACTGATCAAAGAACTGAATGCTTAAACCTATTTGGTTAAAGTATTCAAATCTTAAAGTCTAAGTTAACTTCATTAGACGTTCATCCGAAGCGTCTATATTTCAAGTAAACGCTTAGTCAAGCGTATACATTTCAAGCGTCCAAAACCTTTTAATACAGATCTTTTTGAAGTCGAAAAAAACTTCAGGGTCTATTCAACCCCCCCTCCCACTTCTAGACCCTTTTGTGGGCCACTTGGGACCAACAAGTGGTATCAGAGCGGTTAAAATTAAAATTTTAAAATTTCTAAGCATAACTGCTTGTATAGATCCTTTTTCAAAATTTAGTTGCTTTTAAATTTTTAATGGCATTTTCTAAAGTTCCTAAGTTGACCAAGTCAAACTATGACTCATGGAAGGTCAAAGCTTTTACCTATCTGTGTTCCTGTGATGACGAAATGTGTGATGTCATTTCAGATGGACCTATTCAGATTTACAAAGTAATCAATCACCAGAGCGCCTGGAGCCATAGAAAAGACTCCAGATGGCTATGTTGAGAAGCCCAAGCAAGAATGGTCCACAGATGAGCGTCGAAGATTTAATCTAAACAATGTTGGACAAAACGCTTTGTATACAACTATTGGGGATAACGACAACTTATTCAACAAAGTCAAATCTTATAACACTAGCAAGAAGATATGGGATAAGTTAGCCATAATTTGTGGTGATTCAGCACAAATCAAGGAAAAAAAACTTTCGATCGCCAAAGAAAAATTTAAAGGTTTTAAGATGTTGCCTAACGAGACCCTAGAGCAATTGGACATAAGATTCACAGCTCTTGTTACGGAACTTACATCGTTGGGGATGGATTTGCAAAACAGAGAAATGGTGGTTAAGATTTTCAGAAGTCTACCTAGTAGATTTTTTATGAAGACAACTGTGATGAGAGAATCTAATATGTTGGATCTTTTAAGTCCAGAAGACGCCTTTTCAGAACTCAAGGCATTTGAGTTTGAGTTGAATTCATCCAGTGATGTTGTGAGTAGTCCGGTAATTGAGTTTGGACCGCTCGTAGCATCATCAAGAGTAAATCTAGTAATAAGGGAAAGGTTTCAGATATTAGCGAGGAAGAGGAGTAGGCTTTACCGAATAGATTCAGGAAGTTCTTGAAATATGAAAAGAAAGGAAAAGGCTCCATCAATCAAGGGCAAAGTTAATATCAAGCACCTGCTGCAATACATCAATAGTTTCAAGCGCCTCAGTATTCTATTCCTACATCCCAAGCGCCTGTTCAGTACCAAGCGTCTGCTCAAAATCTCTCAGTGCCAGTGGTCTCAAAACCACACACTGCAAGGTTAACAAATGAACAAAAGATGAAAACTAATCTTTGTTATAATTGCAGGAAACCAGGGCACTACCAGGTAAATTGCCCTTATCCAAAATGTATCCAAGCCCTCAAGGCAGGATTACGTGGATAGAAACAAATTCAGGAGCAACCTTTGCCTACAAGGTTTGCTAGGGGAATCAGAACCAGCATCCGCACCTAAAGATTTGGAGTCTTCAGAGGAGAGTAGTGATGATGATGAGCCAGTGGATGAATCAGTGCTTATTTGTCTCATGGTCAGAGATGATGAAGCGTCCCCTAAGGTAAACACTGAATTATCTCTTCCTCTTTCTTATGAAGAATTGCTTGACAAAGTCAAAGAATATTATAATGATTGTCAAGTTGCTGCCAAATTATATCAAAATCTGACGCGCACCCCGACCCGTACATGTAACTCAGATAAGCCACATGGTCAGGCCAAGGGGCGATGACCCATTTTCTTCCCTTGAAATGTTATGGTTTTCTAAAAAAAAAAGAATATATCCCTTTAAATATAAAAGCAAATCATTTTTTTTATTTATACATCAAAACCCAGTATCTTCATTCCTGTATTAACATACTTATGTTTACAAAACCATAACAGAGCGGTCATACAAATCAACATCAGAGTACAAAAGTGCTTGAAGCAAGGCATATGAACATAGCTCTGTCTGACCGCTCTGGAGACTTGGGCAACCTTCACATATTAACATAATCATCACCTACATCATAAGAACCTAATGAGCTAATGGCTCAGTAAGAAGAAGCTCGTATTTTTAAAAACAACGTTTCACATATCACATACAACAGACAATAATGCATATTTCAATTAAAGCTTTTCTTTTTCCTTTTTATCCTTTCCTTTTGGGTTCCCTCGAAGTGTGGTATTCGACTGATAGTGATAGGCGTCCGTTTTCGGAACCTGTTCATAATAATTGGCCAATGAAAGAGGCATCACGGGGTTCTCATAACCGACCATTCGGCCCCATGATATTAACCGCTGGCTCTCCCGTACATCGTGACTTTATCTATCTTGGCTTTTACACCTCAAGGTATTCACCACCTGTACATCGTGGTTTTATCTATCTTGGCTTTTACATCTCAAGGTATTCACCACCAGACCATCGTGGCTTTATCTATCTTGGCTTTTACATCTCAAGGTATTCACCACCAGTTTTTTAGGTCCGCCGGTCCCACCTGCGTCCCGTGCCTACCCGACCATCAATCAAATACCATACCTCCCTTTTTCAAATCATTTTCTTTACGTGTGCATCAACATCATGCATCATGATCATATATACACAATAAACAAGAAATAACATTCATTCCCAAGTAATCATCTTAAAACATCATAAACATATATACCTCAACACTTTACACAATAGGCAAGTAATAACATTCATTTCTAAACAATTATCTTAAAACACCATAAACATGTATAATATGGTTCTTATGAAGCAGAAAACGAACTTCAACTTACCTTAAGTCCTTTGCAATGAACTAGAAAAGATGACGCTACCGAAGCTAGCTAAAGATACTTCTTCCTAATTTTAGATGTGCAATAATCTGTAAAAAGGGTATATAACATCCCAAAATACAATCTTCTATAACGATTCCAAATTCACCGATTAAATTGAAGAAATAATCGGTAAAAGACTTACTTGTAACGGTCACGTCGATATGCCTAACTTCCTTTACTTATTACTCTTCCTTTCCTATTTCTCCCTGAATTTTTCCTCTCTTTTCTTTCTTCTCTCTTTTTCTTACCTTTTTCTTTCCATTTTTTTCGTTGTCCAGAAACCTTTTAAAAGGTTTAAGTCTAAGTCGGTTTAGCAAAACTTCATGGTGAAGTTATGTTGGAAATATTATTGTTTTATTCAATGAATTATTTACAGCTGCTAGCTTAATACGTGTTATACGTTTATGCCTTATATTTTCTATGTGCCACATATTTACATTCATCGTGACATAAATGACACGTAAGAGCACGTAGGGCATGAAATATATTGACCCGGTGACTAGAGGAAAGCTTTCGTGTACCAAATTCAATCAAAACTCTAAAGTTAAGCGTGCTCAGACGAGAGCAATTCTAAGATGGGTGACCACCTGGGAAGCACGTCAATTATCATTTTTTTTATTAACTAACGATAAATGCTAGACGCCGTGCCTTCTTAGACGTCATGCCTGCTTAACTAGTGATAAACGTTAGCAAAAAAGGCACCTTAAATGCAGTTATCATATAATGAAAAAGTAATCATGTTCGTGCAATCATGCCATTTATAGTCAATAATAAATGTTAACTATATGACATGCTTATTGTTGGTTGCGTGAGAGATGATTGGGCATTACAATCATAACCTCCTTCAAAAAATTTCGTCCTCGAAATTTGACATACCGAAATAATTCTGGATACTTGTTCTGCATTTCTTCTTCCCGTTCCCATGTAGCTTCTTCTACCGCATGATTTTTCCACAAAGATCAAGGATTTGCACTGGTTTCTCTTCATAAGCTAAATTTGGAGATAGCTCCAACGGCTCGTAACTTAGCACATGAGAAGGATTTGAAATATATTTCCTCAGCATGGACACATGGAACACATTATGAACACCAGTTAATGAAGGAGGTAAGGCTACTCTGTAAGCTCTATCTCCAACTCTTTCAAGAATTTCAAACGGACCAACATACCTCGGGCTCAGTTTTCCTTTCTTCCCAAATCTCATGATTCCTTTCATTGGGGCCACTTTTAGGAACACATGATCTCCAATAGAAAATTTCAAATCCCCTCTCCGTATGTCTGCGTAACGTTTCTACCTACTCTGTGCCATTTTCATTCTTTCACGTATCTTTTCCACAACCATTGTTGTTTGTTGTACCAATTCTGGACCAAGTAGTCTTCTTTCTCCAACTTCATCCCAATGAATTGGAGATCTGCATTTTCTTCCATATAATGCTTCATACGGTGCCATTCCAATGGTAGATTGATAACTGTTGTTATAGGTAAATTCTACCAACGGTAATTTCACATCCCAGCTTCCTTGAAAATCTAGTGCGCACGCTCTTAGCATATCCTCAAGTATTTGTATAACCTTTTCAGATTGTCCATCGCTCTGTGGATGAAATGTTGTACTGAATGCAAGCCTCGTTCCCATGGCATTGTGCAAACTCTTCCAGAATGTTGAAGTGAACTTAGGATCCCTATCGGATACAATGGAAACTGGCACCCCATGCAATCTGACTATCTCTCTAATGTACTGCTGAGCATATTGATCCATATTATGCCGACCTTACTGCAAGAAAATGAGCTGATTTTATTAATCTATCGACAATCACCCATATGGAGTTGTATCCCTTCTGAGTCTTAGGAAAACCAAGCACGAAATCCATAGTAATATGCTCCCACTTCCACTCTGGGATTGGTAGAGGCTTTAATAAACCTGATGGTCTTTGATGTTCAACCTTAACCTGTTGACAAGTTAAACATTCTGCTACAAATGTTGCTATATCTTTCTACATACCGGTCCACCAATAATGTTGTTGTAAGTCCTTATCCATCTTTGTGCTACCGGGGTGTACTGAATAACGACTAGTATGAGCTTCTTTCAGTATATCTTCCTTGATGGCTTGATCAGATGGCACACATAACCTCCCATTATATTCCATAACTCCCTCATTAGAAATTGAGAATTCTGTCCTTTTTCCTTCATCCATCTTTCTCTTTATCTCAGATAAATACACATCAACTTTTTGAGCTTCAATGATTTTATCACGAAGTGCAGACTTCAACATCAAAGATGACAAAAAGCATTACTTCCCTTCAGGCACAATTTCAAGTTCCAATTTCTGCAAATCTAGTAATAATGGCTTCTATGTGATAAGGAGAGAAGACATGGACTTTCTACTCAGCGCATCAGCTACCACATTTGCTTTACCCGGATGATAGTTAATCACACATTCATAATCTTTAACAAGTTCCAACCATCTCTGTTGTCTCATATTCAGCTCTTTTTGGGTAAAGAAGTATTTCAAACTTTTATGATCGGTGTAAATCTCACACTTTTCACCATATAAGTAATGCCTCCCAATTTTTAGGGCAAAGACAACAGCAACAAGTTCCAGATCATGAGTTGGATAATTCTTTTCATACTCTTTCAATTGCCTTGAAGCATAGGCCATTACTTTCCCGTTTTGCAATAACACAGCACCCAAACCATTTTTAGAAACATCACTATACACAATGAATCCACCGGTTCCAGTTGGAACAGAAGAATAGAAGCGGTAGTTAATCGGTGTTTCAACTCTTGAAAACTCTTTTCACAAGCATCAGTCCAAATAAATTTAATGTTCTTTCTTGTCAACATCGTCAATGGAACGGCCAATTTTGAAAATCCCTGAATGAATCTCCTGTAATATCCTGCCAATCCTAAGAAACTCCTAACTTCTGATACATTTGTTGGTGTTGGCCAATTATGCACAGCTTCTATTTTACTCGGGTCAACTGAGATTCCATTCTTAGATACTACATGCCCTAAGAATACCACTTGTTCCAGCCAGAATTCACACTTCTTGAATTTAGCATATAGTTGTTTCTCTTTGAGAACTTGCGACACAAGTTTCAAATGTTCCTTGTGTTCTCATTCATTGCGTGAGTAGATCAAGATGTCTTCAATAAATACAATCACAAATTTATCGAGAAACTGCTTGAATACCCGATTCATTAAGTCCATGAAAGCTGCAGAAGCATTCGTTAAACTAAAGGGCATTACTAGAAACTCATAATGGCCATACCTTATTCTGAATGCAGTTTTCTGTATATCTTCCTCTTTGAGTTTTAGTTGATGATAACCAGAACGCAAATCAATCTTAGAAAACACCGATGCACCTTGCAATTGATCAAACAAGTCATCTATTCTGGGAAGGGGATACTTATTCTTGATTGTTACTTTATTTAGTTCACTGTAATCAATGCATAACCACAAGGTTCCATCTTTCTTTTTAACAAACAACACAGGACCTCCCCAAGGAGAATAACTAGGGTGAATGAAACCCTTATCAAGCAAATCCTGTAGTTGAACTTTTAACTCTTTTAACTCTGTTGGAGCCATTCTATATGGTGCTTTAGAAATAAGGGCAGTTACTGGCACAACATCAATCACAAATTCAACCTCTCGATCTGGTGGCAGTCCTGGTAAATCATCTGGAAATACTTCTAGAAATTCTCTAACCACTTCCACATTTTCAGGCTTTAAATGTGTCTCAATTGAAGTGTCCACCACACTTGCCAAATATCCAACACAACCTTTGTTCAACATCTTTTAGGCCTTCAATGGCAATATAATTGGTAAGGAAAACGAACCTGAAGTGCCGCTAAACATAAATTGTTCTTTTCCAGGTGGCTGAAAGATCACGACTTTCTTATTACAATCAATGGTGGCATGATATTTGGTAAGCCAATCCATACCCAAAATAACCTCAAAATTTGAAATTGGTAGAATAACAAGATCATCATATAGTGTTCTGATACCAATCTGAATAGAACAAGCCCTCAATACATGACTGGAGTCCATTTCTTCCCTCGATGGAATTGTGACGTTATATCTTATTTTTAACAAATCTGGTGTAATACCCAATTTTCTCACAAATGCATTTGATATGAATGAATGTGTAGAACCTGAATCTATCAATGCAAATGCAGGCATAACCGAAATAGTACCTAGAACGACTGAGGGATTTGCCTTAGCTTGCTCATTTGTCATTGAATAAACTCTCCCCTCCACTCTGTTTTGAAGGGTTAGGCAATCCTTTGCAAAATGTCCAGGCTTCTTACATTTGAAACAATTGTTGGAACCCATTTGGCATTCACCAAAATGATTCCTCCCACATTAGTACATTTGGGTTTTCCAATCGCATTGGAGGTCTGTCCAACTCTAGGACGCTTGTCATTTCCTTGACTTGGTTTTTGCTCTGGTTTCTTCCATTGTATTGGGTTTCTTAGAGTAAATATTTGTCTCGTTTGTTGATAGGATTTTTTAATTTCTTTTTCATCCAGGTCAGCCATCAAAGCTTTATCCACAATTTCTCTAAACTGAGTTGCCGAAGACATCCTTACATCCCGTCTAATCTCAGGTTTCAATCCCCTCAAAAAGTGATCGATCTTTTCAGTATTATCTCTTGTAATGTACGGTACATATCTGCAACCCTCTTCAAATTTTCTAACATAGTCACATACAGTCATGTCTCCCTGCTTCAACTCCAAGAACTCCTTTACTTTAAGGGATCTAGCATCTCGGGTGAAGTACTTATCATAAAAGATCACCTTGAACCAATCCCATGTCAATGTCTCCATATCCACGGCAAGTTTAGCTCCTTCCCACCAAATTCTTGCTTCTTTCTTTAGTAAGAAGATTGCACAAAGTACCTTATCAGCATCATCGATACGCATGTAGTCAAAGATGACATCCAATGATTTAACCCACTCCTCTGCAACTATGGGATCCGAGCTACCGTATAAATCAGATGGTTCCATTTTTCTGAACTTCTCATACACAGCTTGTGGATTGTCAGGTCGAATAGGAGATGCATGAGCTTGCTGATTCTGTTCTTGAGTTCTCTATTGCATGTCCAGTAACTATTGAATTTGCTCACCATGCATTCTAGTTTGTTCTTGTATCAAATTAATTAGATTATCCACTACATTGTTGCCACCCTCTTGGGCACCCATTGCCTTTCTTTTTGGCGGCATGATTTCCTATATTTTGCCCAACTTATCCCATTCACTAGCCAATAATGAATGCACCATAATGACAATAATATGCATTGATCAAACATAAAAGAATAAACTAAAGAAAGGAAAATATATCCCTTTATAATTAAAAGCAAATCATTTTTTTTTATTTATACATCAAAACCCAGTATCTTCATTCCTGTATTAACATACTTATGTTTACAAAACCATAATGGAGCGTGTTAGTAATTTCATGTTAGATGTTTTGATGATGACAATTAGGATCCCATGTTAGACCCCAAGAAATGTAAAGTATAAAAGCTTTAGTAGAACAAATGTGTAAGCGCCTGAAAGTTCGTGTTTTTATACTAGGCTTGTATTTTTATCTTTATAGAGTTTAGACTAAGAATGTGATACTAAATCACTAGAAGAATTCTCTGTGAGTCTACCAAGTGATGAAGTTGAAGATCAAGCGTCTGAAGAAACAATAAAGATAAAGATTAGTCTCAAGCGTCCATCAAACGCTAAAAGACTATCCCGGGTTACGAACTCAGCGCTCAAGATTTGTTATGGACCTTAGACCAAGTACTTAACACTAAGTCAATGATAGAATTCTGGGTGAGTCTATCAAAGATAAAGTGAAAGGACAAGCGTCTAAAGAATCGGGCAAAGATTGTGACCTTTCTCAAGCGTCTGATTAACAAAGAAGGCCACTTTCAAAAAGCCTAAACTCCAAAGGCTCAAGCGTCTAGTTCTCCAAGCATAACCTGAAGATTCAAACCCAAGTTATCAAAGATGCATGAATCAACGGAAATAAGACAAGATGCATCAAAAGTCGGATAAGTGCTATTAAAATATAAGCACTACAACTTATGGGCAAACCATATCTTTGACCGAGACTGTCAGATTTATGAAACCAAGACCATGCCTAACCAATTAAATATACCCAAAGTTAGGATTGTCAGAACTCATGGAATGTTTAGGGAAACGAGATTCCAACCGTGTCCAACGGACAAAATCTCATAATAATCTATAAATAACCTTTTCAGCAAAAGGGACAAGAGAGACAGATATAGAAAAACATCTGAACGTA
This sequence comes from Buddleja alternifolia, assembly GCA_019426215.1. Taxonomy (NCBI): domain Eukaryota; kingdom Viridiplantae; phylum Streptophyta; class Magnoliopsida; order Lamiales; family Scrophulariaceae; genus Buddleja; species Buddleja alternifolia. The sequence goes on along the minus strand of CM033393.1, from coordinate 23,503,169 downwards.
AAAATAAGAAAAAGGGTCCAAAACGTTGCTGAATTTTTCTTTAGAAAGAGCTTATACATTGCAGAGCCGAAACCCTTTAAGCTTTCTCAAATACATTCCTAGACAGTCAGCCATATCTCAAACCTCTTTTTAAGAAGAACCTACACTACTATTGAGATATCTCCAAGTTGTTTGAGCTTTCCAAAAACAAACAAACCCGTGACCAAAACCATCAACACCTTTCATCTGAGTCAGAAAGCTTGTTGACTTACAAGCAATATTTTTGTGTAAAAGAAGCTTGTGGAAGAAGATCTCTATTGGAGCTGAAATCTGTGTGACCAAGGAGCTCCGAGATCAAGCGTAACTTGCACCATTTCTGAGTGAAAGAAGCAAGGGGATAGAAGGTCTTTAGTGGAGCTGAAATCTGTGTGACCAAGGAGTTCCGAGATCATATCCAATCTCCCTCTATTTTGTAGAAGTCTCTTTGTGACTCTTCGATAATCATCATAGTGGAAAACCTCCCTGATAAAAGGAGAAGAAGGACGTAGCTGGGATTACATCACCCAGTGAACCTTACAAATATCTTGTGTCATTTACCGCTTTAAGCATTTACTGTTTTACTGCTTTACTATTCATATTGCATACATTCTGCTAAAGTTTTAAAACAACTAAGCTACTACTTTTGATTAACAAACCGAACGCTAAGCTATAAAATACTTCCGTTGTGCTAACCCTGATTTGGTGACTAAACTCTGCCCTACTTTGGTAAGCGTTGAAATCACCAAGTCTAAGTTAACTTTTCCCAAGCGCCTGAAACTAGCGCTTAAGTCATTATCTCTCAAGCGCCGCACCCAGCGCTCAAAGCTTTCCGAGCGTTCAAATACTTCAAAGTGATACGAATTTTTAGAAGTCGAAAAAGACTTCAGGGTCTATTCAACCCCCCCCCCCTTCTAGACCTTTTTGTATACCACTTGGGACCAACAAGTGGTATCAGAGCGGTTGAAGTTGAAACCTAAGCGTTTCCAAGCGTAACTGCTTGTTCAGATCCATTTTTTTAAAAAAAAAAAATTTATATAGTCACTTTAAAATTACTTTAAATTTTTCATGGCATTCTCTAAAGTTCCCAAGTTGACCGAGTCAAATTATGATTCATGGAAGGTCAAAGCGTTTACTTATTTGTGTTCATGTGATGATGAAATGTGTGATATCATTTCAGATGGGCCAATCAAAATATACAAAGTTATCACCAGAGCGCCCGAAGCCACCTGACGGTTATGTGGAGAAGCCCAAACAAGAATGGTCCACCGATGAGCGTCGACGAGCCAATCTAGACAATGTCGGTCAGAATGCATTATACACAGCCATTGGTGACAATGACAACTTATTCAACAAAGTCAAATCATGCAATACAACTAAAGAAATTTGGGATAAGTTGGCTACTATTTGTGGTGGCTCAGCACAAATCAAGGAAAACAAATTATCATTGCCAAAGAAAAATTCAACGGCTTCAAGATGTTATCCAATGAGACACTAGAACAATTAGACATGAGATTTACAGCTCTTGTCACAGAATTAACATCTTTGGGCATGGAACTACAAAATCGGGAAATGGTTGTCAAAATCTTCAGAAGTCTCCCGAGTAGATTCCTTATGAAAACAACTGCAATGAGAGAATCAAACAATCTGGACAGTCTAACTCCAGAAGATGCTTTTTCAGAACTCAAGGCATTTGAGTTTGAGTTGAATACGGCCAGCGATGCAGTGAGCAGTCCAGTAATTGAATCTGGAGCGCTAATGGCATCAATCAAAGGAAAATCCAGTAGTAAAGGAAAGGCTTCAGATATAAGTGAGGAAGAAGAACTAGCGCTTCTAAACAGATTCAGAAAGTTCCTGAAATATGAGAAGAAAGGAAGCAGTCCTAAACATCCAGGACAAAATTCATATCAAGCGCCTGTTCAAAATCTACAACAATATCAAACGCCTCACTATCCTACACCATCCTCTCCAGCGCCAATTCAACATCAAGCGTCTTCTCAGCAAGACCTCTCAGCACCAGTGGTTCCAAAACCACGATTTGCAAGATTAACAAATGAACAAAAGATGAAAACAAATCTTTGTTATAATTGCAGGAAACCAGGGCATTTCCAAGTTAATTGCCCATATCCGAATGTGTCTAAACCTACAAAGCAAGACCAAGCACACAGAAGTCAATTCAGGAATAATCTAAGGCAACAAGGATTGCTAGCAGAATCAGAACCATTTTACACTCCTGAAGAGGACTTGGAATCATCAGATGAAAGCAGTGATGATGAGCCTTCAAGCGACTCAGCATTCATTTGTCTTATGGCAAGAGATGATGAAGAGTCTGACGATTCGCTATCTGAGGTAACCACTGAATTATGTCATCCCCTTTCTTATGATGAATTACTTGACAAAGTGAAAGAATATTATAATGATTGTCAAGAAGCCGCAAAAATATTTCAAAATCACCTTTACATCATCTCAGCGCTCAAAAGCGACAAAGTGACGCTCAAAGCAGAGTTGCAAATTCAGCAACAGTGCATTGAGAAGAACCAAGCGCTTGAGAGTGAAATTATTCAATTAAAAGGTGATATTGATATAATAGTCAAGAGAGAAGCTGAATTGATCGCTAAACTTGCTAAATCAGAGCAGCTTATCTCATCATTATCAAAAGCTTCTAGAACGCTAGATAATGTGACTGAAGTAACCAGAGCATTTGGTGAAAATACCGGTTTAGGTTGTGATAAATCTGGTCACAAAACCAAAGCGTCTGTGGTTATATCAACCAACAGAGGAAAAGGTGTAACCTTTGTTGGAGAAAGCTCAAACAGACAAACGCTGAATGAGATTCAGAATATTGGTATTAGACCAAATGAAAAAGCTAACACTGGCTCAGTCAAAAGAAAGACCAAAGTAAATGATCTACAAAAGAAAGTATATCCAAGCGCTCGAAGGGCTAAGGAAAACCTTCTACAAGTAAATCAAACGCTAAGCGTCTAGCACCAAAAGTGCATCCTAAGCCAATATCAAGGAAATACCAATGTCAATATCCGCAAAGATCTAGATCATATTATCGACACTATGATAACCATGATTATGATTGTGATTATTGCTATTATCAAGGATATTACCATACACCTAAAGAGCACACACAACACAAACCGAAACCCAAAAAGGCCAATCTTCCCAAAATGAAGACAAGGTAAATGTGGGTTCCGAAGATTCTAATTCAGACTAACGTTACTAACAAAGAAGGACTCAAAACAAAATGGGTACCTAAGAAGAACTAGAACTGCCCTTTGAATGCAGGTACCTAGAGCCAACACCGATACCTCAATTTGGTACATAGATAGTGGGTCGTCGAGACACATGACTGGATCAAAGGATCTCTTGATCAACTATCGTGCAACCAATGGTCCTCAAGTTATATTCGGTGATAATTCCAAAGGTAAAACTAAAGGTATAGGTATCATGCGCAGGGGGAACATCATGATAAATGATATATTATGTTGAGGGTCTTAAGCATAAGTCAATTTTGTGATAAAGGTTTTGAAATTAAGTTCTATAGTGACTTCTGCGAAATAATAGATGTTAAGACAAGATCTACGAAGTTAAAAGGAAAAAGAACAAACAATGTATACTTAGTAGATTGGGATTCAACATTAGATAACAACCCTACATGTTTCGTAGCTAAGAATAAAAACGAATTGGGTTGGTTATGGCACAGAAAAATGAATCACCTCAACTTCAAGGCAATCTCTCAAGTAATATCTCTAAATCTCGTAGAGGGATTACCTAAAGGTTCCTTTAATAAAGATCGCTTATGTGATGCTTGTCAAATGGGTAAGCAAGTCAAATCATCCTTTAAGAAGAAATCTGATCTATCTACATCGCGAGTACTTGAATTATTACACTTAGATTTATTTGCTCCTATTCAAATCATGAGCATTAGCGGTAAAAAGTATTCACTAGTGATAGTTGATGATTTCTCACGTTATACATGGGTAGAATTTTTAGCGTCTAAAGATGAAACTAGCGCTAAGCTCACATTACTAATTCGTCAACTACAAAATTCAAAAGACCTAAAAGTAACCAGAATTAGAAGCGATAGAGGAACTGAATTTACTAACCATATTGTTGAGAAATACTGCAAAGACCTTGGGATACTTCATGAGTATTCAGCGCCTAGAACCCCTCAACAAAATGGAGTTGCTGAGCGACGAAACAGAACGCTCAAGGAAGCTGCCCGTACCATGTTAGCCGAATCCAAGCTACCTCAAAGGTTTTGGGCCGAAGCTATCAATAACGCTTGCTACACACAGAATCGGTGTATGATCAACAAGCAACATGAAAAGACTCCATATGAACTATGGAAGGGACGTAAGCCAAATGTTTCATATTTTCATGTATTTGGTTCAAAATGCTTCATTCATAACAATGGATCCCAAAACTTAAAGACATTTGATCCTAAAGCAGATGAAGGAATCTTTCTAGGCTATGCCAAAAATGAAAAGAGCTTTCGTATCCTAAATAAGATCAAATCAAAGGTAGAGGAATCCATTCATATTGTGTTTGATGATGCTAACCAAGAACCGAGTAAGGTTAATATTGATGATGTAGGAACTAAGGAACTCTCTCAACAAACATCACAAATCAATCTATGTGATGATAGCGATCTTGATGAAGAGGATGAGATTATCGTGCCTAATCCTACACTTACTCACGAGGCTGTCAATAACCAAAGAAATGCTGATGACCATGAAGAAAGTGATCATCAAGAGCAAGTTAGAACTATAAACACTGAAGCGCCTACGCAAAGAGCTGGTCAAGCGCCTGTGCAACGTAGTCAAGTGTCTGATCAAGCTCTAAACCCTTCTCAACCAGATAGAAAATGGCTCAGAGACCATCCACCATAATTAATTATTGGAGATATGGGAGCACCTGTAAAGACTAGAGCCGCTACAATAAACGAGGCCATGTTCGCAAGCTTCCTATCTCAAATGGAACCTAAGAAAGTGGATGAAGCGCTAAGCGATCCAAGCTGGATAGAAGCCATGCAAGAAGAGCTAAACCAATTTGAAAGAAATGAGGTATGGACGCTAGTACCAAGACCAACCCACCAAGGGGTCATTGGAACTAGATGGGTCTATAGAAACAAAATGGATGAGAATGGGATTGTGATTAGAAACAAAGCCAGACTCGTAGCTCAGGGATACTGTCAAGAAGAGGGCATCGACTTTGATGAAACATACGCTCCAGTTGCCCGTCTTGAAGCAATCCGCATGTTTCTACCATTCGCAGCATTCAACAAGCTTACAGTATATCAAATGGACGTAAAGAGTGCATTTCTGAATGGTAAGCTCCAAGAAGAAGTATATGTGGAGCAACCACCAGGATTCATCAATAACCATGGGAAAGGTATGGTCTACAAATTGGACAAGGCACTCTATGGCCTTAAACAAGCACCAAGAGCATGGTATGACACTCTTTCTATTTTCCTTATTGGTAAAGGTTTTTCAAAAGGAAGCGTTGATACAACGCTATTTAAGATTACCCATAATGAAGATATTCTCTTAGTTCAAATTTATGTTGATGATATTATATTTGGATCTACTAACAAGCGTTTATGTGAGAAATTTTCAAAAATGATGCAAGACCAATTTGAAATGAGCATGATGGGCGAGTTAACTTTTTTCTTAGGATTACAAGTTAAACAACTCCCTAATGGTATATTTATAAACCAAACTAAATATACTAGAGATATGATTAAGAAATTCGGTATGGAAAATGCATCATCTTCCAATGAGCCAAACGACTAAGCTAGATAAAGATGAAAGTGGAAAGAAAGTCGATGCTACAAATTATAGAGGCATCATTGGATCACTTCTTTATCTAACAGCTAGTACACCTGATATTATATTCTCAGTATGCATGTGTGCACGCTTTCAAGCCGATCCTAAAGAATCACACTTAATTGCTACCAAGAGAATCCTTAGGTACCTCAAAGGCACACAACATGTGGGCTTATGGTACCCCAGGGATTCTCCTTTTGAACTAATCGGTTACTCAGATGCAGATTTTGCAGGATGCAAAATAGATAGAAAAAGTACTAGTGGTACATGTCAATTCCTAGGTGATAGACTAATTTCATGGCATAGTAAGAAACAACAATCCATTGCGACTTCTACTGCTGAAGCTGAGTACGTAGCCGCTGGAAGCTGTTGTGCACAAATTCTCTGGATGAGGCAACAACTTTGAGACTATGGCGTAGTCTTAGGTCCAACCCCAATCCATTGTGACAACCGAAGTGCCTTGGCAATGACACAAAATCCAGTTCTTCACTCTAGAACCAAACACATTGACATACGGTATCATTTTCTGCGTGACCATGTTCAAAAGAAGGATATCTCCATGCAATTCATTGGTACAGAAAAACAATTGGCAGATATCTTCACCAAAGCTCTCAACGAACAATGCTTTCTCACTTTAAGAAGTGAACTAGAAAGCTATTGCTGGAACCACTGAAGTTATTGTTAAGGTCACTGAAGGCCTTATAATCGATTGGAAGTTTCTCTATGAAAACCCCCAAATTGATTTAACGGAAATGATGGACTCTGTAGCAGAGGCTGGGCTTCAAAAATTTCTTACCAAAAACTCGTACATGTTTCCTGAAGAACTAGAATTTTTCTGGAGAAATGCTAGTTTATCTGACGATGAGACTTCCATCACCTGTCTGTTTCCTGCCACCAAGACGGAATCAAAGACGTTCACTCTCTCTGCGGCCTCTATTGCCCAGAATTTCTCTCTACCTAACGACGGAGCGCCTTTAGACACTATCACTGAGGAACAAATTCAAGAAGTCTGGACTCAAATTAGCGCCTACGATGGTGTTCCATACAAATCGTACTTTGAGAAGAAAGATATAGTGAACATGTATCGAGTCTTAGCTGATTTCTGCAGTAAAAACATTGAATGCAGAGTAGGAACCTTTGACAAAATCAGCCAAACCCAGTTCCAGATGATGACTGCTATCTTGCTCAAGATAAAAATCAACTGGAGCGCCTATATATTCAGCCGATTCAGAGACAATCTACGCACTTCAAACAAACCTTATGGTCTAGTTTTAAGTGATCTAATTTTCCGAGCAAAGTGCACCTCTTCAGCAGGAGTCACCGTGGCCAAGCATAAGTTCTATGGGCCAAGAATCATCAACAATCTCTTCAATCCACCCAAAGTTGGAGGTGCTGCTAGACCTCTCTCTGAGCGCCAAGTTGTACGTGCAACATCAAATGAGGAGGCTGAGCGCCCAGATCAGGAGAAGGCTAAACGTAATGTGAAGCGTCCCACTGTCACAAAGAAACGGGCTCCTCGAAAGCCCAAGGCTCAACCTATCAAAAGTGATGAAGAAGACGAGGACTCTATACCCCTCATTAGTCGGAAGGATCTGGAAAAGGTCCTCAAAAATATCGACTTTGGAGAACCAGCAGTTCCACAGACTCAAGCGTCCCCAGCCGAAGGGGTAAATGTGAAACGTATCTTCAAGAGACGTAAGCGTCCAACTGCTGCCATTTCTTCTAAGACTACACACACGACACCAAGCGACCAAGCCATAGCTGCTATTCCGATATCATCCTTTGAACCACCAGTTGATGTCCATCTGGATGTTGATATGGCCAACATTGTGGCCATCGCCCATGAAGCTGCCATCGACTCTACAAATCTCGAGCCTGATGAACCTGACATCCCAGGGGAACAACCATTGCTTGCATTACCAAGTACAACAGAGGCACGCTCAGAAGGTCAGAGCGATGCTAACGACGTTGTGATTCATCGACATTTCTTCAAGCTGGATCCCTTAAAGACCATCGGTCACTCCGTCAATTATTTCCCTCCAGCGCCCGCAGAACCCTTCATACCTACAGGATATAATGAAGAAAGTCTTATCAATGCTGAGAATGATATCGCAAGCTCATAAAATTTGATCTGGCTGTACGCAACACTCTATCTAACCCAGCATTGACCCCAGCTGATAAAGCAAACCCACTGGTTTCGCTCTCAGAGACTACAACATCAGAGTCTATGAGCGTCAGGATAAGCTTGTGAACCCAACGGAAAAGCTACTAAACAGAGAAGGCTATTCTCACTCCCCAACACTGGTAAATAGCATGGAAAACAAGCGCTCAGCTAATCCTCTCCTCATGTGGAAGAATAAAGGAGTACATGCCGGTGAGCGTCCAGCTTCACTGACCGAGATGATTCAACTAGAAGCCGATGCCTATTTTGACTGCGTCTGGAACGCTAACTACCAACCAGACAGGTATCGTTTTGAGTCCATCTGTGATATTCATCACCAAGGATTTCGTGCTATACTTAATGCAGGAACTGAGTACTGCATGACTGAGGTAAAATGGGCTGAAGCTTATATGGGTGACAAGTATAAATTTGAAGAATTGGTTAGCGCTCCCCATCTGTTCAGAATAGAGATCCATGATAAAAAGAGCAAATTTGCACGATACATGCTAAAGCAGCGCCAACATAGACTTGGACCAGCTCTGAAGCTGCCTCTGATCCGCCACCAACCTGAACACCTTTTAAGGCAAGCGTTGTACAAACTGGCTAACTCTTCTCTACGCTTTGCTGATCAAGCGTCCACCAGCGGTTCTTCTCCCCTGTCCTGTCTGAACTTCACCCCTAGCCACTGTGAAGACAACTTTGCTCTCATGATGACAATTATAGCTCCAGTCTCCCTATTCGACAAAATCTTCACAGAAAATCTGCGACAGTGGAATGGCTCTCGGATCAATCCTTTCATAGGATATCCACTTCTTCCGTCTATCCGACAAGAAGTCTTAAGTCACTATAATTTTGTTTTGTCGCTGCTGGAAAGAACTCAAGCGCTTGCTTCAGCCATCTACCCATACTTGGAAGAGTATTACAGGCTCTACGTTCCCGACTCTCGAAAACCGAAGACTCTCCCAACAGATAGGCTAATTGGCTTCTCACAACACTATTGCCCAACTGCCTTGTTCTCCATCTGCCAAGCGCCTTCCAAAATCTTTCCCACCCATGTGCTGGATATCCTCGGGCCAATGTACATCAGGGCCATGGATAGTCCTATCAGCACGTTCATTCAAGGTACTTATCTCCCCACTCTACATTTGAATGAACTTCTACAGACTGCTACCTATCTATATGCAGATGAGCCGTTTGCCAGCTTGGACTTTCAGTTTACGGAGTTTAGCCGTATAGAGTCAGCATCTACTGCAGCACCAGCTGAAACGTTACCTGCTCCTGAGCGCTCACCAGAATTCCCTCAAGCGCCTAATCTCCCAAGTCCAACTGAATCCGACTCTACTGCATTCACCGAGTCCAACAGTGCCCCAGAGCATCGAGGAACAGTATTTGATCCTAATTATCAAGTACCTATTGAATCTCTCAAACACACATCCCGTTTTAAGCCTCGAGTTAGCACTGCGGTTCCCGACGCTCAAGCGTCCATGACTGAATGCCTCACTCAAATACAGCAACTATCTACAGCTACTCAGGCCTGTCATGTGGCTTTAACAAATGATCTAAACCACCGTTTCACGGCTCTTGAGACCTCTCTTATAGACGCTAATCACGCTCAACTACTGGTCATGAAAGAACACTTCGACCAGTGTCTGACCACTCTTGAAGCCTCTGTCGCTCAGATTGCTACTCAAGTCAGTCTTCTTACTCAGCATTTCATACAGACTGATGTTGGCAATAAGGGGGAAAAGAAGGGAGAAAAGAGGAAATCTTCAACATCTAAAGATCAAGATCCTCCTCCACCATCCAAGCGTCAACATATTGATACTTCCCTCACACTAAGTACAGAGCCAAGGTATCCCTATCCTTCTTGGGTAACTACCTCGGTGGGAGCGTCCAATAAAAAAGAAACCCCAAGAGTGCTCTATCCAAATCTTCCATTACCTTCAAGAGCACTGCTTGAACAATTTGATATTCCTCTTCTCAGAGCGTCAATTCCAGAACCATCTGATCCAGCAGTCTTAGCCTTAGAGCGAAAAATGTCTGACTTTGACCAAACCTTCAGAATTTGCCTACGATACATAGGCATCAGTCCAGAGGAATGGGATAAGCAGCTCATTACTTTCAAGGCACGACAAGTAAAAGAAAACAAACATATAATCAGTAAAGATCATGCTGCGATGATGACGCTAGAAGATCAGATAACTGAAGCAATCTGTGCTGAAATGACTAAGAGATACAAGATCAAATCACGATCTTGATTTTTACTTATGATTCTTTCATTTCAGTTGTAAAATGCTTGTACTATGAAAGATATATATAAAATGCATTTTACAGCTGAAACACCTCGTTGAAGCTCAACTAACCTTAACTAACTTGCTAACCTTTATTTTTTGGCCGTCTAACTCTTGAACTATAAAAGAGTAAGTATTGCCATCATCAAAAAGGGGGAAATTGTTAGGAATTTCATGTTAGATGTTTTGATGATGACAATTAGGATCCCATGTTAGACCCCAAGAAATGTAAAGTATAAAAGCTTTCGTAGAACAAATGTGTAAGCGCCTGAAAGCTCTTGTTTTTATACTAGGGTTGTATTTTTATCTTTATAGTGTTTAGACTAAGAATGTGATACTAAATCACTAGAAGAATTCTGTGTGAGTCTACCAAGTGATGAAGTTGAAGATCAAGCATCTGAAGAAACAGTAAAGATAAAGATTAGTCTCAAGCGTCCGTCAAACGCTAAAAGACTATCCCGGGTTACGAACTCAGCGCTCAAGATTTGTTATGGACCTTAGACCAAGTACTTAACACTAAGTCAATGATAGAATTCTGAGTGAGTCTATCAAAGATAAAGTGAAAGGACAAGCGTCTAAAGAATCGGGCAAAGATTGTGACCTTTCTCAAGCGTCTGATTAACAAAGAAGGCCACTTTCAAAAAGCCTAAACTCCAAATGCTCAAGCGCCCAGTTCTCCAAGCGTAACCTGAAGATTCAAACCCAAGTTATCAAAGATGCATGAATCAACGGAAATAAGACAAGATGCATCAAAAGTCAGATAAGTGCTATTAAAATATAAGCACTACAACTTATGGGCAAGCCATATCTTTGACCGAGACTGTCAGATTTATGAAACCAAGACCATGCCTAACCAATTAAATATACCCAAAGTTAGGATTGTCAGAACTTATGGAATGTTTAGGGAAACGAGATTCCAACCGTGTCCAACAGACAAAATCTCATAACAATCTATAAATAACCTTTTCAGCAAAAGGGACAAGAGAGACAGATATAGAAAAACATCTGGACTTAAAAATAAAAAAAAGGGTCTAAAACGTTGCTGAATTTTTCTTTAGAAAGAGCTTATACATTGCAGAGTCGAAACCCTTTAAGCTTTCTCAAATACATTCCTAGACAGTCAGCCATATCTCAAACCTCTTTTTAAGAAGAACCTACACTACTATTGAGATATCTCCAAGTTGTTTGAACTTTCCAAAAACAAACAAACCCGTGACCAAAACCATCAACACCTTTCATCTGAGTGAGAAAGCTTGTTGACTTACAAGCAATATTTTTGTGGAAAAAGATCTCTATTGGAGCTGAAATCTGTGTGACCAAAGAGCTCCGAGATCAAGCGTAACTTGCACCATTTCTGAGTGAAAGAAGCAAGGGGACAGAAGGTCTTTAGTGGAGCTAAAATCTGTGTGACCAAGGAGTTCCGAGATCATATCCAATCTCCCTCTATTTTGTAGAAGTCTCTGTGTGACTCTTCGATAATCATCATAGTGGAAAACCTCCCTAATAAAAGGAGAAGAAGGACGTAGCTGGGATTACATCACCCAGTGAACCTTACAAATATCTTGTGTCATTTACCGTTTTAAGCATTTACTGTTTTACTGCTTTACTATTCATATTGCATACATTGTGATAAAGTTTTAAAACAACTAAGCGACTACTTTTGATTAACAAACCGAACGCTAAGCTATAAAATACTTCCGCTGTGCTAACCCTGATTTAGTGACTAAACTCTGCCCTACTTTGGTAAGCGTTGAAATCACCAAGTCTAAGTTAACTTTTCTCAAGCGCCTGAAACTAGCGCTTAAGTCATTATCTCTCAAGCGCCGCACCCAGCGCTCAAAGCTTTCCGAGCGTTCAAATACTTCAAAGTGATACGAATTTTTAGAAGTCGAAAAAGACTTCAGGGTCTATTCAACCCCCCCCCCCTTCTAGACCCTTTCGTATACCACTTGGGACCAACAGAGCGGTTATACAAATCAACATCAGAGTACAAAAGTGCTCGAAGCAAGGAATATGAACATAGCTCTGTCTGACCGCTCTGGAGACTTGGGCAACCTTCACACATTAACATAATCATCACCTGCATCATAAGAACCTAATGAGCTAATGGCTCAGTAAGAAGAAGCTCGTTTTTAAAAAAAAAACATTTCACATATCACATACAACAGCCAATAATGCATAGTTCAATTAAAACTTTTCTTTTTCCTTTTTATCCTTTCCTTTTGGGTACCCTCGAAGTGTGGTATTCGACTGATAGTGATAGGCGTCCGTTTTCAGAACCGGTTCATAATAATTGGCCAATGAAAGAGGCATCACGGGGTTCTCATAGACGTCGTCCTTTTCCTTTTTTTTATTAACTAACGATAAATGCTAGACGTCGTGCCTGCTTAGACGTCATGCCTGCTTAACTAGTGATAAACGTTAGTAAAAAAGGCACCTTAAATGCAGTTATCATATAATTAAAATGTAATCATGTTCGTGCAATCATGCCATTTATAGTCAATAATAAATGGTAACTATATGACATGCTTATTGTTGGCTGCGTGAGAGATGATTGGGCATTACAAAATCACTTTGATATCATTTCATCGCTCAAAGGTGATAAAGTGATGCTCAAAGCAGAGTTGCAAGTTCAGCAACAATGCATTGAGAAAAACTAATCGCTTGAGAGTGAAATAACCCAGTTGAAAAGTGATCTTGATATAATAGTCAAGAGAGAAGCTGAGCTGATTGCTCATCATTGTTTAAAGCATCAAGAAAGCTAGACAATGTGACTGAGGTAACAAGATTTTTTGGTGAAAAGACCGGCTTAGGATGCAATAAGTTCGGAAAACAACCAAACAAATCTAATGTTACGGCAAACAACAAAGGAAAGGGTGTTTTCTTTGTTAAAGAAGGCTCACAAAGTCAAACACATGTTAAACCAAGCGATAATGGTACGAGGCCGAATGAGAAAGCCAAAGCTGACTCAGGCAAGGGTAAGGCAAAGGCAAATAATTCACAAAGATGGGTTCATCCAAACGCTCAAAAGGCTAAGGACAAATCTAATCACTGTGAATCAAGCGCTAAGCGTCCAACACCAAAAGTGCACCCTAAGCTAGTGCCAAGGAAATACCAGTGTCAATATCCAGAACGGTATAGATCATATTATCGATACTATGATGATTAACTATGATTATGATTACTATTATAATCGAGGATCTTATTATACACCCAAAAAGCACACACAACACAATGTGAAACCCAAGAAGGCCAGCATTCTTACAATGAAGACTAGGCAAGTATGGGTTCCTAAAGTTCTAATTCAAACTAACGATGCTACTAATGTTGAAGGACCCAAGCAACAATGGGTACTTAAATAGAAATAGAACTTCCCTTTTTGACTGCAGGTACCTAGAGCCAAAGCCGATACATCTGTTTGGTACTTCGATAGTGGATCGTCAAGGCACATGACCAGTTCCAAGGATCTTCTGATCAACTATCAAACCGCTAATGGTCCTCAGGTTGTATTTAGTGACAACTCCAAAGGTAAAACCAAAGGTATAGGTACTGTGCATAGGGGGAACATCACGATAAGTGATGTTTATTATGTTGAAGGTCTAAAGCACAATTTATTAAGCATAAGTCAATTTTGTGATAAAGACTTTGAAGTCATATTCCCAAGCGATTGTTTCTATATAAATGATGCTAAGACTAAATCTACAAATTTGAAAGGTAAAAGAACAAACACTTGATTGGGGTTCAACACTTGATAACAATCCAACATGTTTTGTTGCTAAAAATGAATCAAAAACGTGTTGGTTATGGCATAGAAAAATGAATCACCTCAACTTTAAGACAATCTCTCAGCTTATAAATGTAAATCTTGTAGAGGGATTACCAAAAGGATCATTTCATAAGGATCGCCTTTGTAACGCTTGTCAAATGGGTAAACAAGTCAAATCATCTTTCAAGAGAAAACCTCATTTATCTACCTCTAGAATGCTTGAACTACTTCACATGCATCTGTTTGGACCTGTTCAAACGATTAGTGTGAGCGGTAAAAAGTATACTTTGGTGATAGTGGATGATTTCTCTCGATTTACTTGGGTGGAATTTCTTTCATCCAAAGATGAAACATGTGACAAGTTAACAATGCTTATTCGGCAACTTCAAACATTGAAAATGCAAGAATAAGAAGCGATCACGGTACTGAGTTTACTAACAAGGTTGTTGAGAAGTTTTGTGCAGAGAATGGAATGCATCATGAGTATTCAGCTCCCAGAACTCCTCAACATAATGGTTTTGCTGAGCGCCGACACAGAACGCTTAAGGAAGCTGCTAGGACAATGTTAGCAGAGTCCAAGATCGCTCCTAGATTTTGGGCCGAAGCAATCAACACAGCTTGTTACACTTAAAACCGTTGCATGATCAACAAACAGCATGGGAAAACTCCATATGAACTATGGAAGGGACGTAAGCCAAATGTTTCATACTCTCACATCTTTGGTTCTAAATGTTTCATCCATAATAATAAATCCCAAAGCCTAAAGACATTTGATACTAAAGCGGATGAGGGAATCTTTCTAGGGTACGCCAAGAATGGAAAGAATTTTTGCATCTTAAACAAGATCAAATCAAAGGTTGAGGAATCTATTCATGTTATTTTCGATGATGCTAACCAAGAACCGAGTAAGGTTAATGTGAATGATGTAGGAGTTGAAGATTTGTGTCATCAAGCGTCTATGATCACCATTTATGATGATAGTGACGACGATGATGAGATCTCAGTGCCACCTCCTTAGATTACTCATGAGGTTACTTTGGATAACAATGTAAGAATTGCTGATGATCATGAAGAGAGTGATCATCAAGAGCAAATAAGGATTTGAGAACTTGTAGCGCCTACGTGGGAGGATAGTCAAGCGTCTGATCGTCAAGCGCCTATTCAACCTCTTAACTCTTTCCAACCAGATAGACTATGGCTGCGTGATCATCCACCTGAGCTGATTATTGGAGATATTGAAGCGCCAGTTAGGACTCGAGCCGCTACATTTAATGAGGCCATGTTCGCAAGCTTTCTATCTCAAATGGAGCCTAAGAAAGTGGATGAAGCGCTAAGCGATCCAAGTTGGATTGAAGCCATGCTAGAAGAGCTAAATCTATTTGAGCGTAGTAAGGTTTGGACACTAGTACCAAGACCAACTCACCAAGGGGTTATTGAAACTAGATGGGTCTATAGAAACAAGATGGATGAGAATGGCATTGTGATAAGGAACAAGGTCAAACTCGTAGCTCAAGGTTACTGCCAAGAAGAGGGTATTGATTTTGACGAGACATATGCTCCTGTCGCCCGTCTTGAAGCAATTCACATGTTTCTAGCGTATGCAGCGTTCAACAAGTTTACAGTGTACCAAATGGACGTGAAGAGTGCTTTCCTGAATGGTAAACTCCAAGAAGAGGTATATGTGGACCAACCACAAGGATTCATCAACTACCATGGTAAGGGTATGGTTTACAAGCTAGATAAAGCGCTTTATGGACTTAAGCAAGCACCCCTAGCATGGTATAACACTCTCTCTATTTTCCTTATTGGTAAAGGCTTTTCAAAAGGCAGCGTTGATACAACGTTATTTAAAATTACCAATGACGAAGATAGTCTCTTAGTCCAAATTTATGTTGATGATATTATATTTGGTTCTACTAACAAACGTCTGTGTGAGAAATTTTCGAAAATGATGCAAGAACAATTTGAAATGAGCATGATGGGTGAATTAACTTTCTTCTTAGGATTACAAGTTAAACAACTCCCTAATGTCATATTTATTAACCAAGCTAAATATGCAAGAGATATGATTAAGAAATTTGGTATGGAAAATGCATCTTATTCAAAAATTGCAATGAGCCAAACGCTTAATTTAGATAAAGATGAAAGTGGGAAGAAGGTTGATATCACTAATTATAGAGGTATCTTTGGATCACTTCTTTATCTTACTGCTAGTAGACCTAATATTATGTTTTCGGTATGCATGTGTGTACGACTTCAAGCTGATCCTAAAGAGTCACACTTAATTGCTGCCAAGAGGATCCTTAAATACCTAAAAGACACACAAAATGTGGGCTTATGGTATCCAAGGGACTCTCCTTTTGAACTAATTGGCTACTCAGATGCAGATTTTGCAGGTTGAAAATAGGTCATAAGAGTACTAGTGGTACATGTCAATTTCTAGGTGATAGGTTAGTTTCATGTCATAGTAAGAAACAACAATCCATAGCTACCTCTGCAGTCGAAGCTGAGTATGTAGCTGCAGGAAGTTGTTGTGCACAAGTGTTATGGATGAGGCAACAACTTAGAGATTATGGAATAATCTTAGGTCCAACCCCTATTCACTGTGATAACCAAAGCGCTCTAGCCATGACTGAAAACCCTGTTCTTCATTCCAGAACCAAACATATTGACATTAGATATCATTTTCTCCGAGACCATGTTCAAAAGAAAGATATCTCCATGCACTTTATTGAAACTGACAAACAACTGGCAGATATCTTCATCAAAGCGCTCAATGAACAACGTTTTCTCACTTTGAGAAGTGAACTATGTATGATCGATTTAAATGCTTAATCATCATGCATCATATTTTATTAAACATATAATTTAGGGGGAATCCACTTTATTTATGTCCAAAAAATCTTTGAACAGTTGTTACAAGTTATCAAATTTAGAGGGAACCTTAAAATTGTACTTGGAACATATTCCAAGCGTCAATGATCAAAAAATTTCATATGCATAATCATCAACGCTCAGAATTATTTATGCACAATATGTTGACGCTTAAGTATAAAAGGAACTTGATTTCAAGCGTCAATATAAATTTTACAAGTAATACGTCTTAAGCCTTGAACATATTCCACTCAACACTTAATATAAAATTGTTTATAAAACTCATGCATAAATTTTACAAGCTTCTTGAAGTAGTGGATAGGCTCAATAGTCTATGTTGTACTCTATCTACACGCTTCTATCACATCAAACTGGCGGGTAATCAAAACTTTTCAAAATGACGGTTCAGAGATAGCACGTGTCTGTGTTCATGGCAGTGTATCATCAGGCGCGTGTGTTACACTCTGAAACTCCCAAACGTTTTTAAAACTTTAACTCGGATGTCAAATCTTTATATATGGAAGTTACCATATGCAACTTCTCTCTCTTACACAACACTCGCGTCCGCAGTTAAAACTATTCATGGCTAAGATTAAATAACTTTACACGTGTCTACATCTTATTGTAATGAGAGAACACAAGTTTCAAAATTTTCCATCTGTGTCATTTAAAACACAATTTCTACAAAAAATTATTCATTTTTACTCTCTGCAAATTTTATTCTCCCTCTCTCAAAGCAAAAGAAAATCTCAGTTCATCTCTTTTACTAAAATGGCACCAAAGAAATCTTCTGCTCCTACCGAGCCTACCATCAAGGTTAATGAAGGCCTTGTTGTTGACTAGAAATTCCTATATGAGCAACCTCAGATCAACCTAACCGATATGATGGATCTGGTAACCAAGGTTGGGCTTAAACCATTATTAAGACAATACTCCTATCTATTTTCGACAGAAGTCGACACCTTTTGGAAGATTGCTAAACTATCCGCAGATAAGAAGTCTATCTTTTGTCTAATTCCTCTATCCAAGAAGGAGCCACCCAAGGAATTCTTATTGACTGGCGCCTCAATTGCCAAGAACTTCAAGCTTCCAATGAGGGTGAGGCATTGGACAATGTAACTTTGGAACAAATCAAGAACGCATGGAGTACCCTACAAACAACACTTTGAAAAGAAAGATTTAGTGTCCAAGTACCGACTGATGGCTGATTTCTGCAGCAAGATGATAGAATGCCAAGTGGGTACCTTTAATAAGGTGAACCAGTGCCATTTCAGATGATGACGGCAATACTCCTCAACCTCAAGATCAACTGGAGTGAGTATGATTTTGGAAGGTTTCGAGACTGTTTAAGCGCCCTAAATAAACCTTATGGGCTTATTTTGAGTGACCTACTATCGATCAGAGTGTGTCTACTCTTCTGGTCAATCGCCAAATAAGACCAAGATGCTGGGAAGAAGGATTCTGAACAATCTTTTTAATCCTCCCAAGGTTGTTGGTGCTGCTAGACTACTATCTGAGCATCTGGAAGTACGCGAAGCGCCAGATGAAGAAGCTGAGCGTCCAATTCCAGAAGAGGCCGTGAAGCTTCCGGCTGTTACTAAGAAGAGGGCTCCCAGAAAGCCCAAGTCTCAAGCTGTTGCTTCTCCTCAAAAGGACGATGAGGAAACTGATGAGGATGCAAAGGAAAAAGTCCCTCTGATCAAGCGGAGGAAGCTTGAAGGGATTATTAAACAAATAGACCTTGAGGAACCAGCTGCCGCTCCTCCCGCTCAAACGCTAAAGCTCGTTGAAGGAGTCAACGTGAAGAAAATTTTCAAGCGTTCCAGGACAAGCAAGCGTCAAGCTGCTCCTATTCCTGAAGAGTCTGAGACAGTTGAGCCAAGCGCTCAAGTTGCTGTTGAGACAAGTTCTCAGGGGTAAGTTTATTTCTTCCCACAACATTTCTATTCCTACATCTGTAGAAGATCCTACTCATATAGAGGATAATTCTCTTGCTACAGCTTTAGTTCCAGTTGCTGCTGAAGCATCAACAGACGTCCATCTGGATGTTGAGATGACAAATATTGTGGCCATTGCCAGAGATGTTGCCGCAGAAGCTACTGCAATTGAAGTCAAGGAACCTACTCCCATAGAGGTTCAAGCGTCAACCGTTGTTCCGGCTATAACAGAGGCACGCTCAGAAGGTCAAAGCATTGCTAAGGACGTTACAAAGCCAAGGCATTTTTTCAAATTGGATCCTCTGAAGACGATTGATCATTCAATCAATTATATACCTCCAGCGCTCGAAGAAGACTTCATTCCAGTAGGATATAATGAAAGATACATTAATGCTGAGAATGAGGTAGCCTCGCTGATTGACATTGACAATCAGATCAGGGATGTAGTGTTCAACACTGAGTTGACCAAAATTGAGAGGAAATACTATCTGGCAGTTCAACTCGGTTAAACTCCTGGTCAGATACTATCTTCTCATATTTTCAACAAGACAGACAAGGAGGCAGAACTCCTAAGTGTGATACAGATCTGGCGTATTACCTTGACTATGCGCATAACAAGTCCACCGGTTTTGCTCTCAGAGACTACAACATCTGTGTGTATGATCCCTTTCGCCCTACCTTTCTCAATCCGTCAAAAGAAGTCTTGAACAGAGAAGAATACACACATTTTCCTCTTACAGCAAATAGTAAAGAGAACTTGAAGTCTGTCAATCCACTTATACTGTGGAAAAATAAAGGAATTCATGCAGGTGAACGTGTAGCATCTCTCACAGATATGATCCAGACCGAAGCTGATGCATACTTTGATAGCGTCTGGAATGCCAACTATCAGACTGATAGATATCGCTTTGAATCTATCAGAGATATCCACCATGAAGGCGTTCGAGCTATGGTTAATGCTGGGACAGACTACTGTATGGCCGAGGTAAATTGGGCTGAAGCGTATGTGGGCCATAAATATACATTTTCGGACTTAGTTCAAGCTCCCCATCTTTTTGGCATAGGCATGCATGACAAGAAGTATCAGTTTACCAAGTATTGCCTTGCGAAGCGTCAGGAGAGAGTTGGACCTGTTGAACAGCTACCTGAAGTTTGTCAACAGATAGAAAGGTTTCTACGCCAAGCGCTACAAAGGCTTTCCGTCACTCCTCTCCAGTTCAACGCTCAAGTGTCCACCAGTGGCAGTTCATCCCCATCTTATTTGAACTTCTCACCAAGCCATTGCAATGAAAACTTCAAATTGATGATGAAGATTATGTCTCCCATTTCTCACTTTGACAAAATCTTCACTAAAAATCTAAGGAAGCCAAATGGCTCGAGGATTCGAAACTTCCAAGGTTATCCACTTCTACCTTCTATCAGACAGGAAGTAAGTGATCATTATGCCTATGTTCTCTACATACTTGAACGCAATCAAGGCATAGCTCGAGTGGTGTATCCGTACTTGGAAGACTACTACCGCAGGTATGTGCCAGAAG
The DNA here is from genome assembly GCA_019426215.1 of Buddleja alternifolia. Taxonomy (NCBI): domain Eukaryota; kingdom Viridiplantae; phylum Streptophyta; class Magnoliopsida; order Lamiales; family Scrophulariaceae; genus Buddleja; species Buddleja alternifolia. The sequence continues at coordinate 23,482,750 of CM033393.1, read as the reverse complement.
CTCACAAGTCTCAGCGTCTTCCAACGGATAGAATGATTAGATTTTCCTTGCATTACTGCCCAAATACATTATTTCTCATTCCTAAGACGCAGTCAAGGATCTTCCCAAACCACTTATTGGACATCATGTGTCCAATGTATGTCCGGGCCAGAGATAGTCCTCCTCGCATTTCATTCAAAGGACCTGCATCTCTCGTTCCAGACAGACTGAACTTTTGGAAGCTGCTTAAGATTCTTATGCAGATATCGCTAACTGGAACTTCTAATTCGATGACTTCCACCAAACGGAGTCAATGCTTGAGGAAGTGCCTACCAAGTTGGTCGAAGAATCCGTATCAGCGTCCACTTCAGAAGTTGCAAGTCTTCGAGCGTCTGCTGAAGAACCAGTTCAAGCGTCTCCACCAGAGGTTATTCCTGACGCTCCTGAACTCGTTGATTCTGTTGCTGCTGATACTACGGAGGATCTTCAAATTGATGTACGAGGTACAATTTTTTATCCTGCATATCAAGCTCCCCTTGACTCACTCAAGCATACATCCAGATTCAAGCGACCGGCTTCTCAAGCGGTTCCATCGGATGTGGGTCAAGCTTTTGGACCTTTGTTGAAATCTGTCTTAGAAGAGATGAGCACTCAAGCTACTCAGAATGAAGAATCCCTCCACTAGATTAAGGCGGATTTGGCGAAGATTGCGTCTCAAACTATGAGCGCCTAGATTGCTCATATGCGCAGTTCTGCCCAGGCTGCCGTTGGTGAATGTCGCCGAGAATTTCAAAAGATGAATGATCTACTCCGGCTAACCAACTTGCCATGAAAGAACACTTTGACAAGTGCTTAGAGAACTTAGAGACTACACTGAATAATGCTACCAGCGCTAAGCTACTCGCAATGCAAGAACATTTCGACAAGCGCCTGGATGATCTTACAGCGTCAATGTCTCAGATTGCCTCTCAAGTTAGCCTACTAACAGAACATTTTAAGGCTGATGATGGCAATAAAGGGGAAGAGAATAGGAGAAAAGGAGAGAATAGAAGAGAAGAGCATCCGGTTCAAGAGCTCAATATCTTCTTCTGCCACCGAAGCGTCAACAATTATCTACTCTTTCTGTGCTAAGACTCCCATCTTGGATAACTGCTTATGGGGTAAGTGATTCTGCTGGAGTGCCTAGTAGAACGCTAAGAGAACCTCTACTAGCACTATATCCAAATCTACCAATACCTGCTAGAGCACGGCTTGAACAGTTTGACATTCCTCTTCAAAGGGCGTCTATTCCAGAACCTACAGATCCAAGAATTTTAGCTGAAGAGAGGCAGATGACTGACTTCAGCCGAACTTTCAGAATTTGCTTAAGGTATATGGGTATCGACCCGACTGAATGGGACAAACACTTTGTTGCTTTTAAGAAGAGACAAAAGGAAGAGAATAAGCTCATAATCGACAAAGATCATGAAGCCATGATGACTTTGGAAGATAACCTAACTGAAGCTATCCGAGCTAAAATGCCCAAGCGATACACAGTTAGACCAAGACGTTAAGGCTTTTTAATTTGCATTATCTATATTCTTGTCTCTTATGTGACTTTTGTTTAGTTGTAAAAATGCTTGTAATCATTGATATATATAAAATGCATTTTTCAGATGAAACAACTCGTTGAAACTTAACTAACCTCAACTAACTTTTACTAACCAAAGCTAACTTTCATTTTGGCTGTTTAACTCTCGAACTATAAAAGAGCAAGTATTGCCATCATCAAAAAGGGGGAAATTGTTAGGAATTTCATGTTAGATATTTTGATGATGACAATTAGGATTTTATGTTAGACCCTAAAATATGTTTGTTTGATTTTATTTAGAAATCATGAATAAGTTTTAAAGCGCTAGATTTGTAATAGGCTTTATAGGCTTTGCTTTATTTTATTCTAGATTGTTAGGCTAAGTGTTATTAAACTAAGCGTCTGATAATTTCTGGGTGAGCTTATCAGTAGTTAAGGTTAAAGACTCAAGCGCCTGAAATCTGAATGAAGATGAAGATTCCAAGCGTCCAGAAGATCAGCTATTTCAAGCGTCAGTTTAGGACAGAAGTAATTCAAAGATGAATGAGCATCTATCCACGACCATTTTCACCTAAATTTATTTCCAAGTCCAGAAGGAGTTTAATGCAATTATTCTTAGTGCATTAAGTGCCAACGGGCATTTAATTGAAATGCATTAAATGCTAATAAGAGCATTAAATGTGATAAGCATTTTCAGATGTACACCCTATTGGACTGTCAACTTACACAGACTACAGCACCAACTTTTGTGCAGCAGATTTTCAGGAAAAAGGACAAAAGTTGTTCACTCGCGGAAGTGAGAGACACGCGCCTGTGCATGTGTCAAACGGACACTTTTTCCAAGATTGCTTATAAGTAGGACTTCAACAACAAGCCAAAAATACACCCGATCAATTCCAAGCCAAATTGTTGTTGCATTGAAGTCTCATTCCTTAAAATTTCAGAAAAGCCAGAATATTCAAGAAAAACATTCGCTTTGCTTTTCTTCAATTCCTGAGACAGTCAACCAAATATCTCAAACATCCTTTTCGGAGAAACCTACATTACTATTGAGATATTCCCAGTTGTTTGAACTTTATCAAAATCAAACAAACCGTTTAGAAAAACCGCATCCAAGCCTCACGATCTGTGTGAAGTCGAAGTTAGATACTTGCATTATTTTTGGGTGAAGGAAGCAAGAGGATAGAAGTGATTTGAATCAGAAATCTGTGTGATGAAGGAGCTCAAGTCATCAACATCTATCTCTCCCTAATTTGTAGAAGTTTCTGTGTGATTCTTTGAGAATCATCTTAGTGGATTGCCTCCTAGTGTTCAAGGAGAAGAAGGGCGTAGTTGGGATTACACCACCCAACGAACCTGACAATTATTGTGTTATTTACTTTACAATCATTTTTCTTATTGTTATATCATTGCATAAATCTGTTAAGTAAAACTCAAGTGAACGCTAAGCAACTAAAGAACTGTTTGTGACGCTAAAGCTTTTAAAAGTGAAGACCCAAAAATCATTCTGCTGTACTAACACTGATCAAAGAACTGAACGCTTAAACCTATTTCGTTAAAGTGTTCAAATCTTAAAGTCTAAGTTAACTTCATTAGACGCTCAGCCGAAGCGTCTATATTTCAAGTAAACGCTTAGTCAAGCGTATACATTTCAAGCGTCCGAAAAAGACTTCAGGGTCTATTCAACCCCCCTTCCCCTACTAAACCCTTTCGTATGCCATTTGGGACCAACACTTACCAAGCGTTCAAAATCTTAAAAAGTGATACGGATTTTTTGAAGTCGAAAAGGACTTTAGGGTCTATTCAACCCCCACCTTCTAGACCTTTTCGTATGCCACTTGGGACCACCAAAACCCTTTGAGGGCTCTATCATATGTGTATTTCATCTGTTAAAAGTTGTACATAACCCTACAGAACTGATCTAGTATTTATAACCAATGGGTGGAAGAATCCTCTTTCAATTAGAATTAGAAATTTCCAAAACTACTGCTCCTGATGCCGATGTTCAAACCTTGAGCTTCTCCACGTTCGTCCTTAAACTCCCTCCCATGTCCGTACTTGATTTTCCCACGTTCATAAAAGCTGACATTTTTGTGGCCAGGTATCTCACATTCGGGCGTAGATTCAGAACTTTTTCTGTCTACACAGAGATCTTGTTTCCTTTATAACATTCTCTACAGATCTTCAATTTGGGTGATTCAAGTAGAGACGCAAAACTAAGACAGAGCTCTACAAATTTGTATAAGAAACCTTCCTCGAATTCGGATTCTAAATACTCTGAAAGTTTACATCTCCGTTAAGTTTTCCTCTATTACAATGATTTCTAGATTTACTCAGTAAACACACAAATTAAACGCACATGTTTCATAAATCATGCATAAACCAATATATATAACATGAATATGAGGATCTAAAATACGTAAATTCCCACCCTATCAACACCCCAAAATTTACCCATTGATCGTCCTCGAGCAATGATAAAGCATAGAAATAAGATCAAGAACAACAACCAAAGAGAGATAAACACAAAAAAAAAAAAAAAGGATTTTGTGGAGTAAACGATTGCACTTAGCATGTGCAACAAGCCTTTAAACGTTTAGTTACCCAATGAGGACGAGTATAGTCTCGTGAGGGTTTGCAGACGATATAACCACAAAATCCAACAAATTTCAGACCCAACCAAATCACATCTCAACACAATTAACAAGAACCAATGGCACAAAATCATCCTTTTAAAACTTAAAAATATATATACATATCAAATAATTACTCATGTGACACCAGTACTCGAAAAGACTCCTAAAGAGTATAGTGAAAATAAGTCTAAGGTATTATAGTCGAGAAGCATCCTTACCAATTTTTGGACATTTATCCCATATCTATCAACTTTCAATCAATCACAAAGCACAAGAATTATAAAAAACCTCATAGCCATTTAAATTCTATTATCTCAAGCATTCAAACTTTACATTTACATGAAACTTTCAATTAAATTCAATAAGGATAGACCATGTGCAATGTTTTATTCCATTAGGCTTTTTGTGGCACCCATGTAACAAGCTTTAATTCAATGACTCCCAAACTAGATAGTTTTAGGGCATTATGCAAGTACGAGATTGTTAGGTGTATGTCCTCAATGCCTATGAGGAATTAGATTGAGTAGGGCTTTGATAAGTTATTTGTACAAGCATTTTATCGTTTCTATTTATAAAATAAAGGTTTTGATTTTGTTCATATAAATCTAATGGCATTTAAATGTGTTTAACAAATAAGTTCATGAGATTTGAAGATAAACTTTCCACCTCTTATGGAAAAGAGGAGGCACTGGAAGAGTCAAGTACTTAATCTCTTAAACTGAGAGTTCGCGAGTTAAGGAATATTAACTAGGCATTAATATTCCACTCATATGAAACCTTCTTTGAAAAGGAAGTGTCAGTCGCACACTGATTAGATAGTGGGAGCTGGTGTCATGAATATAATTGATGGAATTAACATATTTGAACTTGACTCGCATTAATCCAATCACATGGGTATTTACTCTGTGACAGTCAATGATTGGGTTTAAGATTGCAGTAGTATGTGTGAGCTTTAACCTGAGGAGATATTTATGATGTGCTTGTAGTATTGGATATGTTATCAGAGTAGTTAAACCCCTATCACCTGATAGATGGGGTCGACCTCGAAGTACGATCCACGTGGTGCATTCGACATTATAAGATAACTGTCAATATGGGGTTCACCGTCTCGATAGTAAACGTGTATGTGACCTGTATGATCATAAGCAACAGAAATTATCAAGTCTTTGGCCAAAGAAAATAAACTAAGCTAGTGATGGTCACTAAGGGTAGTTTGGTAATTTCAGATTGTTATGATTACTGAGTACGACATCAATTTTTATGAGTTTGACGTACCATGGCTCTTACTTGATCAGGTCACGTCGGTGAAGAGTTTATACGCATATGGTAGTCGTGATCAAGGTTCGTGATGACATGTTCATCTCGTATTCAATTGGGCTCACGGTGTTGTCTAGGTGACAACCTTATCATTTGGAATCCTCCCATTGCCAATTGAATCGAGCCTAGAGAGTCGCGCTATGTGAAGAAAATGAATATTTCCATGCTAATGGTATTTTGGTAAAATCACATTAGATGTGAATTGACTGACAAATTAGATGACATGATTTAATTAAAGATATTTAATTGGATTAAATAAATTAATTAAATCATATTAATTCATAAGTTAAATTAATTAGAAATTAATTTATAAGTTGAATTAAATTAAGGGAAAATTATTCAAAAATCCCTAATCCCTAATTAAAATTTAAAATCAGTCCTTAGGCAATATATTACTCCCTCAACTCCCTAATTCATACTATCATTTTGGATTCACTCCCTACCCCCTTGAAAAGATGAAAATGGCCCCCCATTTTATTATTTTTTTATTTACCTTATTTTCCACCTCTCACTTCTCTCTTATCTTTCCTCTTTTTCCTTTTCCCCTTCACCACAAATCCGATTACATAGACTTTTCCAATGATTGAAGTTGTTCAAAGGTGACACCATTTTGTTCTCCATGATGAAAGGAACAAATCCAGATCCATATTGACTATGTTTCGAGTACAATTTTTATTTTTATTTTTGAATTTCATATGAACAGCAACTGCCGTATGCATAAGGCATGTTCGACTTATATTTAGTGAACAATCGACGTATTTTCAATTGTTATTTAATAGTTTTGCGCAATCTTGCGAGAAATTTTATAACGCGTTGTAGCATGCTCGGAATCATAAACTGTTTTGTTCTTTTGAAAGTAGACACATAGGTCTTTCTAAATAAGTATGTCACATTATCAAGAAACGTCTAGTATAGAACAGTTTTTGCTTCAAACATAAGCTAAACTTCAATGACAGTTTTGCGCGCGACATCACGAGAAAGTTTATAGCGCATTGTAGAATGCTCGGAATCATAAATCGTTATTTTTATTTCAAACTAGACACATAGGGATTTCATAAAATGTATGACATCTTGTCAAGAATTATGTAGTATGAAATAGTTTTTTATTCAAACATAAGCTAAAAATTTTCTATAGTTTTGCGCAATCTTACGAGAAATTCTATAACGCGTCGTAGGATGCTCGAAATCATAAATCGTTATTTTATTTTGAAAATAGACACATAGAGAGTTCTTAATATGTATGACACGTTATCAAGATATGTTTAGGATGAAGCATTTTTGTGTACAAAACGTAGGCTAAAATTTATCGGCAGTTTTGCGCGACTTCACGAGAAAGTCCATAACGCATTGTACGATGCCTAAAATCATAAACCCTTTTTTTTCTTTCAAATTAGACACATAGAAAGTTCTAAAAATGTATGACACATTATTAAAAAACATCTAGTATGAAACAGTATTTTCTCAAACATAAGTTAAAATTTATAGATAGTTTTGCTCTATTTCACGAAAATGTCTATAACGCACTGTACAATGCTCGAAATAATAAAATATTTTTTTCTTATAAAATTAGACACATAGGTATATCTAAAAAAAGTATGATACATTATCAAGAAATGTCTAGAACTAAATAGTTTTTCCATCAAATGTAAGCTAAATTTAATATGCATTCATAAGTCGATATTATGTACCAATACGTCATATTAAGTGTACCTATACGTCGATTGATAGACAATAATATGTCAATTGACTAGGATTCATTTGTCAATTTGAATGTACAAATACGTCATATTAAATGTATTATTACGTCAATTGATAGACATCCATATGCCATTTCCAGAAAATAATACGTCAATTCACTTGCATTCATGCGTCAATATTATGTACTAATACGTCATATTAAGTGTACTTATACGTCGATTGATAGACAATAATACGTCGATTGATAGACAGTAATATGTCAATTGATTAGCATTCATATGTCAATTGATAGAAAATCGTACGTTGATTTCCAAAAAATAAAACGTCAATTGACTTACATTCATACGTCAATATTATGTATTAATACGTCATATTAAGTGTACCTATACATCAATTGATAGACTATAATACGTCAATTCACTAGCATTCATACATCAATTTGAATGTACTAATACATCATATTAAATGTATTATTACGTCAATTGATAGACAACAATACGTCATTTTCAGAAAATAATACATCAATTCACTTGCACTCATAAGTCAATATTATGTATTAATATGTCATATTAAGTGTACCTATACGTCGATTGATAAACAATAATATGTCAATTGACTAGCAATCATACGTCAATTGATAGACAATCATACGTTGATTTCAGAAAATAATATGTCAATTGACTTGCGTTCATATGTCAATATTATGTATTAAAACGTCATATTAAGTGTACCTATACGTCGATTGATAGACAATAATATATCAATTGACTAGAATTCACACATCAATTGAAATGTTCTAATACGTCACATTAAATGTGTTATTACGTCAATTGATAAACACTCATACGTTGATTTCAGAAAATAATACTTCAATTGACTTGCATTCATACATCAATATTATGTATTAATACATCATATTAAGTGTACCTATACGTCGATTGATAGACAATAATATGTCAATTGACTAGCATTCATACGTCAATTGGTAAACAATCATTCTTCAATTTCAGAAAATAATACACCAATTGATTTGCATTCATACGTCAACATTATGTATTAATACGTCAACAAGGACCACCTAAAAATTTCTTAAATGACCAATTCCATCAATCGATCCACAAAGACAGCCATTAGACTATACATACATACATACGTCATTAGACTACATACGTACATCATTAGACTATATACATACATCGATAGATTATACTCGTACGTCATTTTATTAATAATACATCATCTTAAATGTTAATGTACGGCCTTAATATTTATTAATACATCCTTTTTGTTGTAACAATATATCATTTCATATGTAATAATACTTACACCTAAACTCTAAACCCTAAACCCTAACATCATTTCGAAATTCAATGTTCACAAATATGTAAGCAAATTATGCATTAATATAATTTAATGTACATTTTTTCACTAATGAGTATTATTTTGTGTTTCCAAAACTCAATGTTTACATATATTACTAGTAGTGATCACTTGACTTTTCATGTGAGTTTGTAGTTGTGATATACTCATACACATGATTATACGTCCATTAAACAACATACTTGGAGCAAAATAGGCATTAAATAGATATACCAAACACTATGTATATCCACATTACTACTAGTTATGACTTGACTTATGCATAAGAATTTACGATTTTGAGATATTTATACACTTGGCGTATAAATATTTAATATTGTTCATTTATGACGTGTCTTTACTAATAATCTGACGTATTGTTACAAAATATATTGTTACAACTAATATGGTGAATATACAGTTATGTTTTACTACATTGCAATGTCGTATTATTACAAAAGAATTGACTTATTATTACATATCAAATGACGTATGGTTACATATAAATTAACGTATGACTATATATAAATTGACGTACTCTTACATATCAATTGACATATGGTTGCATATAAATTGACGTATTCTTACATATCAATTGACGTATGGTTGCATATAAGTTGACGTATAGTTGTATATAAATTGGCGTATTCTTACATCTCAATTGACATATGGTTGCATATAAATTGACGTATTCTTACATATCAATTGTCGTATGTCAACATTGAAGATGACATATTAGTTGTGAAGGAACGTCGTATGTTTTTAGCATAACGACGTATGTACATTGTCTAATGACATACGTGGTCAACAAAGTTAACGTGTTAGTATCTATAAATTATACATTTCAAATGACGTATTTCAACAGCAAACCGATGTACTATTACATATGAAATATTTTATTATAACAACTGAAAGGATTTATTTAATAAATATAACGGACGTATGTCAACATGGAAGATGACATATTAGTTGTGAAGGAACGATGTACGTTTTGTACGATACTCGGACTTTATTGAAGGTATTTCTATAAATGTATGACACATTATCAAATCTAGTATAAAACAGATTTGGCTTTAAACGTAAGCTTAAATTAATTGACAGTTTTGCGAGATTTCACGATAAAATCCATAACGTATTGTACGATGCTCGAAATCATAAACCATTTTCTCTATTTCATAGTAGACACATATGGATTTCTATAAATGTATAACACATTATCAAAAATAGTCTAGTATAAAACAGATTTGGCTTCAAACATAAGCTTAAATTTATTGACAGTATTGCGCGACTTCATGAGAAAATCCATAACGTATTGTACAATGCTTGGAATCATAAACCATTTTTTTAATTTAATAGTAGACATTGTTGTGATTCGGTCTAGCGGATAAAATTTTTAATCCTAATCACACCCGAGAATCCAATCCGGGGATATTCATGATATTAAGCATATAGATTAACTGACGAGAATTGACAAGAGTCATCGAATTACCTTTTCGTCTATTGAATCTCAAATTATTAGCACCAGCCCCGAACTCCTACCTCTAGATAATCACGCGGAAGAAAAATTCTCTGAGAAAATCTCGATCTCCTCCTCGGCAACAATTGCAGGCAGCTAGTTGGATGGAGAGACAGGAATTTTTCTTTCCTAATGCTCTAAGTTTATTTTGGCTCAGTGTCAGATTCTTAAACAATGACTTGTGTTCTTGTTCTTGTTCTGACACTGACTGATTACTTATACCAAGTCAAAAACTCCCCTAGGTTACACATAAGAGGGGGCTGCCGAAATGGCTTTTGTAGATGAGTTTCGGGCTTTGTTTTGACTTAGCCCATGTGTAATTAATTAAATCCAAGTCCAATCAAATTGGTAATTAATTAATTACATTAATCTAATTAATATAATTCAACTTATAAATTAATTTCCAATTAATTTAACTTATGAATTAATATGATTTAATTAATTTATTTAATCCAATTAAACATCTTTAATTAAATCATGCCATCTATTTTGTCAGTCAATTCACATCAAATGTGATTTTACCAAAATACCCTTAGCTTAAGGAAATAATCCTTTTCTTCACATAGCGCGGCTCTCTAGGCTCGATTCAATTGACAATGGGAGGATTTCAAAGTATAAGGTTGTCACCTAGCCAAGACCGTAGAACCAAATCATATCCTAATTGAAAACGAGATGACCATGTCATCACGAACCTTGACTACGAATACCATATGTGTATACACTTTTCACTGACGTGACCCAATCAAGTAGAGCCTTGGTTTAGTCAAACTCATAGAACTTGATACTGTACTTATAATTCTAATAATGTGAAATTACCAAACTACCCTCAGTGACAATCACAGAATAGTTTGTCACGCCCTAAATCTTCAACCCTGAAAAGGCCTAAACTAAAAGCGTGAACCCTTCAAAAAAGTAATCCATTCCAAAATCTAACACACTTTCAACAATTTATCTATTAGGGTCACAGCCCTAATAACGTGAACCAAACATATAAGTAAACTTACTATCCATGATTCAATTTGCAATATTCACCTCTAGAATTGTCCTTGTCTATACTCATGATCCTCCAAGCCAATTTCATTGCTCAGTTCACCTCTAACTGGAAGAAAAAAAGTGGAATATGTAAGCAAAGGCCTAGTGAGCGCCAGTGTTCGTGTGAAAGGTGCTTAAAATAGTTTTTAGGCCCAAAACCATAAGTTAATGAGGTGAAATAAATAATACTTTTTATTTTTCAGAAAATCATTGAAATAGTTAAAACGACCTTTGCATTCATGATAGCAGTTAAGCAATAGGTGATATGACACCAAAACTTTAGTATAAACACTTAGTATATGCATTCAGTCAATAGGCAGTTACAGTAAACTTTACATTTCACATTTAAGCATTAGGGGGCCATGTTAGCAGTAGCATCGCATTCGATGACTTTGCTCATAGCACTTTGGGTCTCGCTGCTTCTTCCTTGTCACCCCTGAACAATCGGCTTACAAGCCATCACCTTATGCCTCCCCACTTAGGCTTGCGAAGCACGTTTTGTCATATCCCGGGAATGCCACAATTCAATTCCTACGACCCACTCACCCTCAGAACACTCCGTCTTTGGGTGTTGGGATTTGGCCGTGGATAGCGGGAACCGTTTTAAGACCGCAGGCCCGTGCCTGTTCAGCCGAACCCTAGCCCTATCCACGCCCGACACTTGGGTCCGACACTCTACCAAATACAATATGCAATCACATAATTTCACATTTGATGCAATAGTGGCCTTTTGGCTCATCATACAATAATCAGTCAATTTTAGTGAATAAGTGTCAAACGTGTGTTGAAGATATACCTTCTTGGAAATCATTTTCTCCAAAATATGCATTTAAAACGATTCATGACTTTGGAAAAATGTACAATGTAATGGTTTAGAAAAAGTACTTTTGATATTATTTGAAAAACATTGAAATTCATTTATTTGATAACGGTAAAACCATGACAAATTGTATATAAATATATATACGACGTAGTAAAACTTCCTTCCAGTTTTGAAAGACATATAAATATAGTTTTGCGACGCAACTCACAGTACAATTCCGAGCTAGTTAGAATCATCACCGACCGAATATCCAACTCATCAAATTGTGTTTCCTCGAATAGTGTTGTAGAGAATGAGCCTATTCCAAATAAGAACATAATCACTACTACACTTACGGAATCAAGTTATCTGAATTCTAATTCCCACTATGATACACACATAATTGGAAATAACCAAAAGTTAATGCTAAGACAACTTACCCAACACTCACCCATCTTTAGGAATATGTATAACTCGGATCAAAGAAGTTGAAAACCTCCATTGTTCATACGTGAACAAGATTGCACCAAATCGTTTCACCGTGTGCCTCCTTCAATTGGCGCGCATCTCCGCCATTATCCTTTGTTCGTCCCTTTAACATTTCAATAAAAAACTAACTTAATATATATATATATATATATATTAACAAATAACTAAGCATTCTTAATATTCAAATTCAATCTCAAGAACTTAACCGAAATAGGGTAAATTGGGCCTTCAAAATCAACATCCCAAAACTGCCAGATTTAGCCACCTCCTAGCACCTTATAATCAAATCAACTTTTCGGTCACATTACACCATGGATTTTATCAAGACTTACCAGTATCAACATCTACATTCAAAGGTCTGTCTAATGGTTGTCTTGAATTTTCAATAGAACCACAAAAAAGGGTATTTCAATACAAAGAAACATGAATGATAGTTTCTAGAAACTAAAACAGCACACTGAGATAGATCGTTTGGTGCCCATTTCTGACTGTTTCCTCATCAATTTTCAACAAACTTTACCATTATACAAATCTACACTAAATAAAAATTCTAAATATGGTTTTTCATGTATAATCAAAGTATAGAAAAAGGGATTTTTGGGCAATTGAATATGAAACACAGATTCTGGAATTCAATAGAGATTACTGGTAGTGATGATTTGACTGAGAATACTGAAATATTTTCTAGACTATTTCCAACAAAACTTACCAGTAATGATATCTACACCGAATGAGCTTTCCAGTGGTGGTCTTGCATGTCTGATCAGACCATTAGAAGGTCTATTTTTTGGCAAATAAAAATAGAATATATTTCTGGAAACCAAAATCTGAACAGCCTAGCGCACGGTGTGGGGTGATTCTGAAACTTTCGGTAGCAGATAAGAAAAATCGGATTCCATAGTGTCATTGCTGATTGTCTTGTAAATAATTTGAGCTAAAGAACACTCAATTTGGACATCATTTCATCCATCAAAACTTGAAAATCCAAACATTGCCAGTGCTGAAAATGTTGTGCGAAAATGCTGATATTTCCCGTCTTCATTGCCTCTTGATGTTGTAAGGAAAAGGATGGATGTATAGAGGTATATATAGAGTTGCAACAAGGACTAATATGCAAATAATTCTTCTTTCCCCTTTTCAAATGATCCCAAATGCAATTATATTTACATTCAAACCCCTAATAGATATTATCTAGTAAAAATAATTTCAATCCACTGGTTTAATATAATATCTTGACATGTTAGTTATAAAACTAATATAGATCAAGTAATTTCCAATAGAGTATAGTACTAGTCATCAAATTAGTATTTTATCATTAAAAAAAAAGAGGGTATCACATAGTTTATATGCTTTGGCTAAAGACTTATAATTTCAATTACTTACGATCGTACAGGTCACATACTCATTTACTGTAGAGACGGTGAATCCCATTTTGGCAAGTTATCTTATAACATCGAATGCACTATTGGACCATACTTCGAGGTCGAACCCACCTATCAGGTGATACTGGTCTAACTACTCTGATAACATATCCAATACAACAAGCATGTTATAAATGACTCCTTAGGTCTAAAGTTCACACATACTATCGCAATCTGAATCCCAATCATTGACTGTCAAAGAGTAAATACCCATGTGATCGGATTAATGCAAGTTCGAATTCAAATATATTAATTCCATTAATCATATTCATCACACCAGCTCCCACTATCTAATCAGTGTACGACTGGCACTTCCTTGTCCAAAAAGGTGTTATATGAGTTGAATATTAATGCCCAATCAATATTCGTTAACTCATGAACTCCCAGTTTCAAAGATTAAGTACTGGACTCTTCCAGTGCCTCCTCTTGTCCATAAGAGGTGGAAAGTCTATCTTGAAATCTCTTGGACTAATTTGTTCAATATAGTTAAATGCCATTAGATTTATATGAACAAAATCAAAACCTTTATTCTATAAATAGAAACATCAAATGTTATGTACAAATAACTCATCTAAGCCCTACTAATTCTAATTCCTCATAGGCATTGAGGGCATACACCTAACAAACACAAAGGGATTTATAGAAATGTATGACACAATACACATTATCCAAAAAGGTCTATTGTAAAACAAATGTGGCTTCAAATGAAAGCATAAATTTATTGAAAGTTTTGCGTGACTTCACGATAAAATCCATAACATATTGTACAATACTCAGAATTATAAACCATTTTTTTTATTTCATAGTAGACATATAGGGATTTCTAGAAATGTATAACACATTATCAAAAATAGTCTAGTATAAAACAGATTTGGCTTCAAACGTAAGCTTAAATTTATTGACAGTTTTGCGAGACTTCTTGAGAAAGTCCATAACGTATTGTACAATGCAAAATCAAACAACATTTTTTTTATTTTATAGTAGACACATAGTATTTCCAGAAATGTGTCACACATTATCAAAAATGTTCTATTATAAACAGATTTGGCTTCAAACGTAAGCTTAATTTTATTCACAGTTTTGCGCGATTTCACGAGAAAGTCCATAACGCATTGTACAATGCTCGGAATCATAATTTTTTTTTTATTTCATATTAGACACATAGGGCTTATAGAAATGTATGAAACATTATCAAAAAAATTCTAGTATAAAATAGATTTGGCTTCAAATGTAACCTTAAATATATTGCCAATTTTGCGCAATTTCACGATAAAGTCCATAGCACATTGTACAATGCTTGAAATTATAAACCATTTTTTTAATTTCATAGTAGACACATAGGTGTTTCTAGAAATGTACCAAAAATTATCGTAAGAGTTCTAGTATAAAACTGATTTGGCTTCAAACGTAAGCTTAAATTTATTGACAGTTTTGCGCGACTTCACGAAAAAGTCCATACCGCATCGTACAATGCTCGGAATCATAAAATAATTTTTTTATTTCATAGTAGACACATGAATTTCTAGAAATATATAACACATTATCAAAAAAGATCTAGTATAAAACAGATTTGTCTTCAAATGTAAACTTTAATTTATTAATTGTTTTGCGCAACTTCATGAGAAAGTCCATAACGTATTGTACAATACTCGGAATCATAAACCATTTTTTTATTTCATAGTAGACACATAGGGCTTTCTAAAAATGTATTATACATTATCAAAAAAGGTCCAGTAGAAAACAGATTTGGCTTCTAATGTAAGCTTAAATTTATTGACAATTTTGCGTGACTTCACGAGAAAGTCCATAACGTATTGTACAATGCTCGGAATCATAAACCATTTTTTTCATTTCATAGTAGACACATAGGGATTTCCATAAATGTATCACACATTATCAAAAAAGGTCTAGTATAAAACAGATTTGGCTTCAAACTTAAGCTTAAATTTGTCTATAGTTTACTACAATCATACTTCATGTTCTCTTAATCTATACTTCATCTTTATTGTATTCATACGTCAAGTGTACTTTAACCGTACTTCATCATAGATTTAATCATACTTCTTGTTAGCTTAATCATACTTGATGTTGAGGATAGAAAGTGGTGTCGGTGACAGTGGTGGTGGTCGTCGGAGGTGTTGCTGGCGACGGAGGTGGTTGCCGGAGGTGTCACCGGCGACGGTGGTGGTTGCCGGAGGTGTCGCCGATGAGTGTGGGGGTTTTCGGAGGTTTCGCCACCGATGGTGGTGGTCGCCAGAGGTATTGCCGATGATGGTGGTTGTAACATCCTATATTTTCGTCTACTAATTCTATAAGCTAAGCTAGGAGATATAATTCTCGTTAATTAGATTTCATGATTTATTCGATTCTATTGTCTTCCTAGACTAAAGTGAATTAGGTGATACAGAATTGGTCTACTCGATCTTGTGGATATTCTTTGGCATTACAATTTTGGTAGAGGCTTTCTTGATTTGGGGCAAATAAAAGAATCTACAAAATTTTGAGGATCAAAGTGCAATTATTATAAAGGAAAAGGACCAATATTTGTTGGACGTATATTAAATAGATTATACATTTAATGACTGAATTGGAAGGTGGATATCAAGTTTAGTGGACTGAACTGCACGTTTATAAACGTTTGCGGTCAAATTGTAAAACTAAAAAAGTACAAGGACCAAATTGCAAATTATGAGAAAAGCATGTTGCTGGACGATAAGATGCATGATTAGAATCAGATTAGGAGCTTACACCTCCTGCTTTCCTAAGAGTTACTTGGATGGATAGGGATTCTCCACATTTCATCACCACCTCTTCCTCTCATTCTTACACCTCAACCCCTTAATGCTTTTATTCGCCAACACATCACACATCCCCTTAATATAGAGACCTTCCTCACCTCTTAACTTCAGCATTAGAGTGAGTCATTTGGGAAGAAAAATGCAGAAACGTACAAGATATCTCCTTCAACCTTATAGAAAAAAAAAAAACGCAGTCTGCGCAGTGTTGGGAGTATGCATATTTTAAGGGTCAAATGACCTCCAAATTGAGTGTGATTGGTCTTCATCACTTCCTAAGAGGTATAGGAACACCATGGTATTTTTATTTTCTACTCAGCAGTTCGGAGTTGCTCAAAACGTCCATTTAACCGAGACACATCTGCACAGAACTAAAATCTGCTACCATGAGAGTTTTGGCTAGCTTTGAATTGGAACTTGATTCCTTCACCTATACAAGTGATAGGTAATCATTTCACACACCATTAGAGACCTATTAATATTATATATTTTTTATTTGTGGCCTTGGTAATTAGATTCTTGCATACAAGTCATGAGTAAGGTGTTCTAGAATTACAGGCTGTGTTTGGTTTTGTTTTCAAACCCATTTTGGCCAAAACTTGTTTGTTTTGTGTTTTTTTTGACCAAAAATGATTTTTTTTGTCAAAAAAATTGTCAGCTATTGTCTCCCTATTTGTCTCTACTTTAGGGTACCTACTAATTACATCAACTATAATATAATCATTTAAAACTTATATTATATTATATTTTTCAATCATTAACTAATTATAAACACAACTTTTCAGACAAAAACTTACATGATTTGACTGCTACAGTAACTTTCGTCTCTTCTGAAAATAAAATCAAACACTAAACCAAACACATTTTCATCAAAATACACAACTTCCAATAAGCCTTTTCACCAAAATTTTCACCAAAAAAAACCCCCAAAATAAAACCAAACACAGCCACAGTTTCTGAAATTGATTTTAGGTCTATGTTTATGTGACCATATGAGCGAATTTATTTATGTTAAATTTTCTGGATACACTTATATGGGTTATTAACGTATCTGAAAAATTTGGTAAAGATTGGAGGTCTGTGGTATTTTCTAAAAGTATTTGAATGAAACTGCCAGGTGCTGTTCGGCAAGTTTACGAAAGTTTCGGTTTGAAGAATAATTTTCATATTTATAAATTTTTATTCATTTCCATTATTTTACTGTACAGTTATATATGTGTTTAGAGTATTTTCTGAAAATTTTGGAATTTTTCAAGGAACAGGGGATTTTAAAAAAATATTTGAAACCAGACTGGCTGTCCTGGAAAAAAAAAATGTTTTCGTGCAGCCATGTTTTGATGACCAAATAACCAACCTAAATATGTCAATCAATTCTGAAAATATTTTGACATGTTATTAAACCTGATTTCCCTGTTGCTGTGAAATTTGAGAGTAAAATTGTACTTTGAGAATTTGTAAGAATGTTCGTAGTGAAGCTGCGCCCATAAGTAGCTTGAAGCTTGTTTGAATTAAACCACCAATATGTCTAGTGTATATATATAGTGTGACTTACAAGTTTTGGTTAGGTTAAAGTACAATAGTTCAAGAATATGATAGTGTGTTTGTATAGCAGGACATATCTGTGGTTCGAATAAGACACGAGGCGACGATGCCGAGTTGTAACTGTGAGGGTTTCTCTTTCCTTGAAAACTCTTTAATTGCTTTACCTACTTGTGATTGACGTGTTTCTTTCTGCAACTATCTTATTGATATCTTAAAAATTGCTTATTGATGAATGTAAGCTCTTAAGTGTCCCCCTCTGGTCAGTATCTCGTGATTCTCGACGTTATCCTTTTCACGTCTATGGTACATGTTTTGCCTCGAAATGGTCTTTGGTCTAATTGTTGTCAATTCCCGTAAGTCTTGTCATACGAATATCGAGTCAATATCTTTCTTAACACGTTGAGACCATTGTATTGCTTGGTTCTACTTCGTCGACTAAAGGAGCTAAGGACTATGCAGGATAAAGTGCCATGCGACGGCGGGGGCCACCTCTTGAACCCGTAGGAGCCAGCACTAGAATCCTGATGTCCGGCATCCGTTCGAGATATGTTCGTTTCTCGGTCTAAAGCTTTAGCTCTTAGTGGTAGAGTGAAGTGAGCTAAGTGCTATACGGGACAAAGTGCAAGCGACGGCGGGGGCCACCTTTTGAACCCGTCGGAGCCACCTCTGGAATCCCGACACTTGAAAATTTTGTACACTGAAGGGAGCTAAGTGCTATACGGGACAAAGTGCCACATGACGGTGGGGGCCACCTCTTGAACCCGTAGGAGCCACCACTAGAATCCTCACACCTACAAATCTCAAAGGGTATGAAGTCTCACGCTGGTATGGGACAGTTGGGAGCGGAACACAATCGTATAACATGAATCTAAAGTATATGAGTTATTCATCCTGGTTTCGTATATGTTTCGTGATGTTCATCATTCTGATAGTTTTTTTTCTTTAATGATTCGCTCAATACGTGTGATCTTATTTCTTTTGTAATCTTCCGCTACAGATTATCTTTCAAAGATAAAAGGTAAAGCAAGCCATTAACCTACCTCACTGAGTCATTCGGACTCATCCCTTCTTCTTTCTTCTTTTTCAGAGAATCTTAGTATGTTGAATTCGAAGGGATGTGGAGTAAAAGAAGTATTGGTTTGTAGGTATTAGAGGAAGTTATGTTTTGGGTAATAGAGTTTTTGTTAACTTATGTACGACTGATGAAGGATGTATTGTTGATTTAATTGGAATGAAATTTTTTAGTTTCAGCAAATAAAGATTTCGTAAAGTTCTGATGCTTGGCGCTAGTTCGAGGAGGGATCGTCTCCTGGATTAAGTTGGCATTGCGGTGTGGCGGGCCACAGGTGGTCGGTGGGCGCTATAGTGGTGGTCGCCGACAACGGTGGTGGTCGCCGGAGGTGTCGTCTGTGGTGGTCGCCGGAGATGGTTGCCGGAGGTCGGTGGTGGTCGCCGGCGGTGGGGTGGGTGGGATGGGAGGAAATAGAAAATAAAAATAGAAAATAGAAAAGGAAAATAGAAAAAAGAAAAAGAAAAAGAAAAAAGAAATAGAAAAGAAAAGAAAGTGGCATAATGTAATAAGTTATGTTAGTGGGGCTATTTTTGTCTTTTGGCATGCATTAGGGAGTTAGAACAAAGTTTTTGGTCAAACTAGGGAGTTGAAGCTTTGAAAACATGAGTGCGGACTGATCACTAAATTTAATTAGTGATTGGGGATTGTCTCCCATTTCCTGTTAAATTAATTAGATTAATTTTAATTAAATTAAAGTAATTAATTAATTGTCAATTGGATTGGAGTTGGATTTAATTAATTACACATGGGCTAGGATGGTGTTGGGGAAAATAAACCAAACGCATCGGAAAACGAAATTTTAAATCTTTTTCGGATTTCCCCATAACAGGATCAATCCCGTGGTTTTATCACACGTATGTACGATAGGGTAAAACAAACTTTAACCGTTGTAGCGAAGTGGTTGAAAATTCTCACGAGCTTGAACTCTTCAAGTTCTTCACGAAATTACTCCGGCTGAAAATTTGATGATCCAAGCAGTCCAATTGTTTTGCCTCTAAATTGTCTCGTCGGAAAAGTTTGATGAGAAAAATATTCCTCCTTCTTGGCATGCAAACCGACAGCGAGAGAGAGAGAGAGAGAGAGAGAGAGAGAGAGAGAGAGAGAGAGAGAGAGGAATTCTATTTCTTGTGATATTTTGAATTACAACTTATGACCTAGGTATTAACTAATGTGATATATTTATATCACTTAAGTTATTCACTTGGGCTCAAATTAAGCCCATAAGTGGCCGCCCCTCTTAGGCTTTGGTGTGCCTCTTGGTGCACTGATTTGAGCTTGGTGTAATCTACTATTTAATTAATTAATTCAATCCAATTAATTAATCTAAGTAAATAATAGATAGCATGTTTAATTAATTTTATTTCTCCAAGAAATAATATATTAATTAAACTATAAATGAATTAACTTATTTCCTCAAATAATTAATTCCATTTAATTAATTTGAATTATCCAATACTTAAAATATCACCACAAGAAATATTCCATTTTTCTAACAATTTTTCCTTTTTAAGCGTGACTCTTTAGGTTCATCTATATTTGGCAATGGAATGATTCAGTTGAATATGGGAACTACCTAGCCTGTCAAGTGGTGCATATTTTAACCCAAATAAAATGAAATGATTAGTTCACTTTTACCTTTCCAATTGTAAATACCGTGTGAATATAAACTTTTCGTTTTCTTATCCTCGTCAAGTGAGAGTCATGGTTTTGGTCAAACTCAATAACTTGACACTATGCTATATTTATAATAAGTTCAGATCAGTGAATGCTTTGGCCAAAGACTTTAAGATCTAACTTACTTATAAATGCCTAGGATAATTCCTCGTTCACCTACGAGGGAACGAATCCTTTCTTGGATATCAGTTAAGACTACTACTTGCCCATTAGGTTGAAGTTCGAGGTTGAACCCACCAACAGGTGAATTGGGCCTAACTACTCCAATGATGAACCTAATGTCACAAGTATATCTTCAACTCGATTCCTCAAGTCTAAAGTTCAGACACACCTAAAACAACTTAATCAATTCTGTAATTGACTGTCAAAGAGTGAAAACCCATGTGACAGAATTGATGCGAGTCATGTCTGAGTGCCACTATCTCCATCAGTGCACCTATGATATGAGTTCTTCACGACTTCCTAGTGATTGACGGGCACCTTTCTCTTCAAATCTCATATCATACAAATCTTCCTGATTTCCAATGCCTAATTGAAAATCATTGACTTGCAAACTATTTTAGTACACAAGTATCAAACTCCTCTAGTTCCTTAGAGAGTTAAGTCTTGTGCTCATGGACTCATAGATGATTACAAGATATATAAATGCTTATATAAAAGTAAACAACTAATAACCTTTTATTGATTGATTAAAAACAATTACAAATTGACAATGTCTTATCATTTACTAATCCTCTAGTGGCATTTGAGGACATTAACCTAACAATCTCCCACTTGTACTCAATAACAATCACTATGGTATATAATACCCATCTTTTGAAGATGTCAATCCAGCACTGCCTGTGTCAAAGGTTTGGTCAATGGTTCAGCGACGTTGTCTGCTGAATTTACTCTCTGAATAGCTATTTCGCCTCTTCCAACATTTTTCCTTATTATGTGATATCTCCTCTCTATGTGCTTGGATTTACTGTGAGACCTTGGTTCATTTGCTTGTGCAATAACCCCATTATTGTCACAATAAAGTGGCAATGACAGCTCTACACTAGGGACCACTTGAAGTTCTTCAAGAAACTTTCTAATCCAAACACCCTCTTTAGCAGCCTCTGAAGCTGCTATGTATTCTTCCTCAGTGGTGGAATAAGAGGTTGTGCTTTGCTTGGAACTTTTCCAAGTCATCGCTCCACCATTGAGTGTGAATATAAACCCTGAAGTGGATTTGCGATCATCTACATCAAATTGAAAATCTGATTCAGTATATCCATCCACCTTCAAATCTCCATGTCCATATGTTAGGACCATATCCTTAGTTTTTTTCAGATACTTGAGGATATTTTTTACAGCAGTCCAATGTTCTCTTCCCGGGTTAGCCTCAAAATGACATACCACGCTTACCGCGTAGGCTATGTCTGGTCGTGTGCATAACATGGCGTACATCAAACTACCCACTGCAGACGCATAGGGCACCGTACTCATTTCTTTCCTATCTTCCTCACTTTGAGGAGACATAGACTTTGAAAGGTACAACCCGGTCTCATGGGCAAGAAACCTTTCTTAGAGTCTTCCATCCTAAATCTCTTTAGGACTTTCTCTAAGTAAAGGGCTTGGGAAAGTCCTATCACTCTATTTGTTCTATCTCAGTAGATACGAATCCTTAGAATATAGGTTGCTTCTCCTAAGTCTTTCATGGAGAATGTATTTGAAAGCCATCTTTTGACTGATGTGAGCATTCCTAAATCATTTCCTATGAGTAGAATATCATCCACATATAAGACAAGGGAAGTGATTTTACTCCCACTAACCTTCTTGTAAACATATGGTTCATCTTTTTTTTGACAAAGTCAAATCATTTGACACCTTCATCAAAACGTAGATTCCAAATCCTAGAGGCTTGCTTAAGTCCATAAATGGATCTCTTAAATTTACACACCTTATGAATATCAGACCCAGATGGAAAGCCCTTAGGCTGCTCCATATAGATATCCTTTTCGAGGAATCCATAGGAAAGTCGTCTTTACATCCATCTGCCATATCTCATAGTCCAAGTGTGCAGCTATTGCAAGTAGAATTCGAATTGACTTGATCATTGCCACAGTGAAAAGGTCTCTGGGTAGTCAATTCCTTTCTTTTGACTATAACCTTTTACTACAAGCCTTGCCTTGTATGTGTCAACTTTTCCATCTGGACCAATCTTTCTCTTGTAGATCCACTTGCACCCTATAGGTGGAATGCCATCAAAACGATCTGCCAGAGTCTAGACCTGGTTGGAATGCATCGAATCTACTCTGCTTGCATTGCTTCTCCCCACTTTGCAGAGTCGATGTTCATCATTGCTTGATCATAAGTGAAGGGTCCTCCCCTTGAACTCCCACTACTATAGTGTGGACACCTGGTTGCTCTTGTAGCAGATACCCATAGTACCTATTAGGTTGATGTGGTACTCTACCAGATCTTAGCAATGTTGGTTGTGCTTCATCAGGTTCAGTGTGTGTTTCTTGAGCAGTTGTCTCTCTGGGTGTTTCATCTTGTTCATTGAGAACAATTTTTCTACCTGCACCACCTTCTTGAATAAATTCATCTTCAAGAAAGTGTGCTTGCAGTGCAACAATGATCCTTTGATCATCTTGCATGTAGAATAGGTATCCCATAGAATCCTCTGGAAAATCGACGAAACGACCTTTAAGGGACCTCGCTTCCAATTTGTCTGCCTTTGTCTTCTTGATGTAGGCAGGGCATCTGCAAACCTTAATGCATTTAAGGTTTGGTTTCCTATTTCTCCACATCTCATATGGAGTCTTAGGAACGGACTTGGAAGGACATCTATTCAAGATATGAATAGCCGTAAGAAGTGCATGTCCCCACAAGAAAATGGGTAAATCAGTGTAGCTGAACATAGATCGAACCATATCCAAAAGACTTCAATTCCTACGTTCAGCTAACCCATTCAGTTGTAGAGTTGCTGGTGGTATGAGTTGCAATACTATCCCATGTTCCTTTAGGAACTAATCAAACTCGTCACTCATATATTCACCTCCACGATCCGATCGTGGTGTTTTTATATGATTACCAGTTTATTTCTCCACAAAAGCCTTAAATTCTTTGAACTTATCAAATGATTCAGACTTATACTTCATTAGATACACTAGACCATACCTTGAATGGTCATTAGTGAAAGTAATGAAATAGTGGAAACCTCCACGAGCCATTTCTCCAAATGGTCCGCAAACGTAGGTGTGCATAAGTCCTAATACTTCAGTGACTCTTTCAAAAATCCTGGTGAAGGGTGATCTAGCCATTTTGCCTTTGAGGCAAGATTCACAAGTCGGATAGGGATCCGATACCAATGGGTCAATTATCCCATCTTTCTCCATCTTTTGTATCTTTCGCTCGCTAACATGGCCTAGTCTTAGATTCCACTTTAAGCTTAGGTTAGTACTTTGCCAACCACACTTCTTTGAGATAACATTTGCAACACACTCCTCTAAATTTAAAACATGTCCAGATGATAAACATAAAGAAGTTGATCCAATGCGAGAAGCAGCGACACTCTGCCCGCTGCCAACATTAATCAGCACCTCTCCATGCTCCAGCTTTCTACTTCGCTGCAGATCCTAATTCATTGCACAAACGTGAGCACTAGCTCCACAATCAAGTATCCACGAAGTGGAAAATACAGTTATAGAACAATTAGTTTCTAAAACAACAAGTTCCATACCTGGTGTCTTGCCTCGATTAGGACATTCCCTTCTCCAGTGGCCCAGCTCACCACAGAAGAGACAACTACTCTTTTCTTTAAGTGCTCCCTTATGCTTCTTGCTCTTTCCTTTCTTGTTTCCTATTTCTCTTCAAGCCTTGAGGGGTGCTTCCATTTTTCCTTTTCCTTTCCCATACTTGTAGACATCCAATGGTATGTTTTTAGAATTGGAAATTGTATTCCCTTTTCTATTCCTCCTTATTTGTCTTTGAACAAGTTTGAGTTCGGTTGTGAGCCCAGCTAACGAACCCTCGATATTGTTCATGTCAAAATTCATGACGAAGTAGTAAAAGAAATCAGGAACTGACTACAATATGAGGTCAACTTGGATGTGAAGATCCATGTAGTAATCTAAAGACTTTAATTTTTCAATCAAGGTCATCATCTTCAGTACATGATCTCCCACATTCTCATGTTCCCTCATTCTTGTTCTGAAGAGTTCCTTCGATATCATATATCGAACGTTTTACCATTCTCTCCAAACATTGATTCAAGATGGAGTAGTATGTCTCTTGCATTCTCCATCCTTTCATGAGAACTTTTTAACTCACTGCACATTGAGCTCAACATGTATCCTCTAGCTCGATGATTATCACATACCTAGTCAATGTAGGAAATTTGAACCCTTTCATCTTCTGATAATGCCGGTACAGGAGTGTTGGGAATCCTGGTATCATGCATAGTGGAAATTAAAACATCATATCCAGATTCCCAAAGCCAAGATAAATTTGTTGTTCGTTGATTTTAATTAAAAAGATGAATGCGAAAACTTAGGCTATGTTTGGTTATGTTTTGGGATGGTATTTTGGTGAGAATTATTGGTGAAAATTTTATGGGGACACGTGCAATTTTGATGGGATTATGTTTGGTTATGTTTTGGGAGTTGCTTTTTGAGTGATTTTTTGGTGAGATAGTGTTTGGTTTTGTTTTCAGAGGGAACATAAATTACTGTAGCTGTCAAATCATGTAAGTTTTTGTCTGTCAATAATTAAAAGTTATAATATAATATTGAGATTGTAATAATTATTATATAGATAAATATATATGTATATATGTAGGTAATAGTAGTATATATAATATTGAGATTGTAATAATTAGTATAGAGATAAATATATATGTATATATGTAGGTAATAGTAGTGTATATATATATATAAGTAATAGTAGTGTATATATATATATATAAGTAATAGTAGTTATTATATATACTTAAAAGAAAAGTTTATATATATACATATATATATATATTTAATTACAAAATTATATTTAATTTACGAAAATTAAAAAAAAATTGAAGACAACATTTCAAATGTCGTCTTCAATTTTTTCATTTTTATTTTTTTATTTATAATATGTCGTCTTCTAATTATATAAATATATATATATATAGAAAAAATTATATTTAATTACAAAATTATATTTAATTTACGAAAATTATAAAAAAAAAAGAAAATTGAAGACGTTCAATTTTCTTTTTTTTTTTTATTTATGAACAGTGAAGACAACATGGCACATGTCGTCTTCACTGTTCATTTTTTTTTTAATTATGAAGAAGACATTTTATATGTCGTCTTCTAATTATATGTATAAAAAATAATATATATATATAGAAGAAATTATATTTAATTTACGAAAATTAAAAAAAAATGAAAATTGAAGACGACATTTCAAATGTCGTCTTCAATTTTCTTTTTTTTTATTCATGCACAGTGAAGACGACATTTTATATTTATGTTAAAATATATATATATATATATATAGTGTGTGTGAGAGAGAGAAAGTGAGAGAGTGAAAGAAAGAGAGGAGAGAGAATGTGTCAGATAGAGTGAGAGAGTGAGAGAAAAAGAGGAGAGAGTGTGTGTCAGAGAAACAGGGAGCACAATCATTATTTTTTTTTGGACCAAAAATTGACAACTTTCTTGGTGAAATATTGTGTGATCCAAACATAACTTGGCCAAAAATTCGGACGAAAATGGGCTTGAAAACATAACCAAACATAGCCGTACCTTTTCGCATATTCAATCAATCATCGCGAATCTTCAAATCTTCGTTCAACGGTCCATATGTCCAGTCTTTAGATTATCACAAGTTGGAATTGGCCTCAGAAATCTCCGTCTCTTTTCTCCATGATGGCGGCTAGGTGAGAGAGAGTGGAAGAGAAATTATTTTCTCTGTGTTGTATTTTTTGGTGGAGGAACTGAATTATGTGATTTTCAACTGTGTTCTCTAGCTTGTGTTGGAGGATTAAATAAATCCTCCAACTAAGCCCACTAGTCACACGCCCCATAGGGCCCAATTAGACTTCCATTGGGCTATGTTGACTTAGTCATCTTAGACAAATCAATTTAATTCTCTAATATTTAATCCAATTAAATATATACAGATTAAATTAGTTTTCTAATTAATTAATTAACTAAATAATTAATTAATACTCATAGTCAACCTAGTCAACATAATTAATTTAATTATCTATGTTTAATCTAATTAAATAACAAATTATATTAATTCGTCCTTCCAAAGAACAAATTACCAAAATGTCCTCCAAATACAACAATTGATTTCCCTGTCTATTCGTATAGCGCGACTCTCTAGGTTCGTCTCGATTGGCAATGGGAGGATGCTAAAGGATGTGGGTGACACCTAGCCAGCACCGTGGCCCCACATCGTAGCCTAACCGAGTACGAAATGACTATGTCATTACGAACCTCTAGATTATGAATACAGGACGTATCCCGATCAATTGAGAGTCATGGAATATGTCAAACTCACATGACTCACTCAAGTGTTATAGTAAATGAGATTACCGAACTACCCTCAGTGTCCAACACGGGTTAATTCATAAGCACTGGCCAAAGACTTTTATCTCATTTACCTATGATCGCATAGGATACTTCTCGTTTACTTTTGAGATAGTGAATTCCATTTTGCTAACCAGTTAAGACTGCTACTTGCCCATTAAGCCGCACTTCGAGGTCGACCCCACCAACGAGTGAATTGGATCTAACTACTCTAATGACAGACTTGATGTTACAAACACATCTTCAACTTGATTACTCATGTCAAAGGCTCACGCATACTATCATAATCAGCAATCCGATCATTGACAATCACTGAGTAAAAACCCATGTGATCGGATTACTACGAGCCGTGTTCGAATACACTAATTCAGTCCAATCAATGTATCCATGACACAAACTCGCACTATCCCATATTGTTAGAGTGGCACTCCTTGTCAAGGCATGTGTTATACAAGTCCACACGAATCTCAATACCCAATTGAGATTCTCCAACTTGTGAACCATTTAAGTGATCAAGTATCAAACCCTTCCAGTGCCCATCTCCTTAACTACTATAAGGAGTGCGAAGGTTTGCCTTGACACACATGGACTAGTTGTTCATTTAAGACTTCTAGATTCCATTAAGAAATATATGAACAACTTGCTAATGCCTTTGTATAATTAATAGGTTGTACAATATAAACTAGTGCCCTATTCTCTAATTCCTCATTGGCATCGACGGAACAAACCCAACAAGGAGGGTGTCTAAGTTCTAGTACATACTCAATTGACTCACTACTTAGGACCATTTTATGTAGTTTGGTCCAGTCAAAGTGTATCATTTTATCAAATCAGATAAGGGCTTAGGTGACATTGTGAGAGAGATAATAAGAAAATAACTGCAGTAAAGTAAAAACAGTTATTAGATTCTAATGTAATTGTTGTTCCAAGTTTAAATTAAAGACTTTCAAAATAAACTTGGCTCCCACTACATTTTTTTGAAAATCCACACTCCCACTGTGGAATTCGGAAGTCATCATTGGAAGGCTTCGTAGTGGTGATTGAGTTCTTTAACTAGATTAATAAGTTGCAACCTTTTGCTGATATTTGGCCTAATCAATCTATTAAAGTGATGTCCAACATCAACCCATCAAATGAATGATTCAATCCCTTTGTCCACTTATTCATCAAATCTCAACCTTTTAACGATCTTATTGATTTATGAATAATTTAAGCTCAACCCACTGACTATCTATTAGTCTAACAATTGACATTGCAACCTTTTGCTGGTATTTGGGGTGAAATTTGTTCTCGACCAATGACATCTTATGCACTTAGGAAAAATTTAAAATATATTTCAATATGTAAACCCATTGCTTAGGGACGATATTATATATTAAATATCATTTTAATTTCTCCTAAGTTCAATGAGGGACAGGATACCCAGTACCCTTTACTAACTTAATATTTATCAAAGTGGGAGAATGGAAATTATTTATTGGGTCTCACTTTGCACATTAATCCATTTTATATCATGCATACAAACATGGACTATATTTCCTAGATTGAAACAACCAATGTTTCAATCAAAAAATAAAAATAAACTACACTAAAGCTTCCAAAGCTCCTTCTTGTATCTCCTCGGCTCGACTTGAATTTCTTCTTTGGGCCTATTCTATTTCTAACTATTACATTTCAATATTTAAGCCACCTATACAAAATTTATCTAGAAAGAAAATAAAAATAGGCTCAAAAAGGCCTTTACAACCCATCAAAAGAAATACAAAATTAAAAACGAGCCTAAGTCCATGAATCATGTCCCCCATCACATAACATGTCAAACATGATATATTTCACATAACACACGAAAATCATATATGTTAATTTCTAATTAAATTCCAAAGTTAATTATTGTTTTTCATATTCTTAAGGAAATTAAATTTATTTAATTCTACTTAAAAATTCAATTTTAGTGAACTCCAATTAATTTTATATTAAAATATAATTTTAATAAAAATTAATCTCTAAGTTCATCAAAATTAATTTCACAATAGATACAATCCAATTTAATTCAAAGTTCAACTTTAATCAATATTAGATTGGATGAAAATAAAATACTCTTATTAAATAATTAATATTATTTATTTCTCATTAAAATTCAATTTCAATCAAAATAAAATAATATATATATATATATATTTAATAAATGACTCGGGTCACCCATGGATCGACCCGGATCGGGTTTGCAACCTGTGTGTTTCAAAAACATATGGGTGGGCTCGCCGTGCGAGCCCAACACTCTCGGCAGCCCAGCTGTCGAGAGCTATGGGCTGCGCAGCAGCACAGCGCCGTGCAACCGCCGGTGCCCCGTCGCTGCAACGGCGACGGGTTGGAGCTGAAATTTGCAGTTTCATTTTCATCACATCAAAATTACATAAAATTCAATTTTCATTAATTTCTAACGAATGAAAACAAATAAATTCCTCAAGAACACAAATAACACGAAATCCACATATCTAATCATGCAACGATAAAAAACTGTAAATCATGCATCTATATCGCATATTTACACATAATTTACATACGCCAAACCCCGCGATTTAACTCTGATACCACTGTTGGGGAAACCAAACGCGGCAACAAACGGAAATTAATTTTTTTTTTCGGATTTCCCCATAACAGGATCAATATTGGGGTTTTATCACACGTATGTACGATAGGGTAAAACAAACTTGATCCGTTGTAGCGAAGTGGTTGAAAATTCTCACGAGCCTGAAT